>CM060907.1:832806212-837806212 GCA_030737815.1 Allium fistulosum | reverse complement strand
ATCCTTAGTTGATTATCAAAGTTTATCAAAGTGGTATTTTCATTTCTTTTCAATAACATGTCAAATCAAACAAGTTAAAGTAGTGCTTGGATTTCAATTGCTTACTCTCTCTATATATTTAATTTGTTTTTTGAAAATATTATTGATATTTACAAGATTTACTTATGCCTAACTCAGAAAAACTGAGGCCAGATATATTGCCCATGCACTGCCTTGCGGACTTATGTGAGGGGAATACAGAGCATAACGAGTGAACACACAAGTGTGAACACTTATCGACTGTAGGCGTTACTAAGAAGAATTTTTATATACATACACCTAACTCAGATAAACTGAGGCCAGATATACCGATCGTGCACTGCCTTTCGGGCTTACGTGAGAAGGGTACAGTGCATGGCGAGTGAACACATAAGTGTGAACACATGACTCTAGGTGTTAAAAAAAATTATACACATATATACAAAGATAATTTTTTCTCTTTTTGTTTTTTTTAAGAGAGAGTTTTGCAAAATCATCTTAGCACCATTTAACCTAGAAGAAAAAAAATGTTATATCATTCACTTTAAATCATCCACTTTTTAAAACAAAGATTTTCAAATAGGATTTACTTTATAATTATCACCATGAAATTTCCTATATACTAGTTAAACCATTGTTATTTGTAATCAAACTTCATTTTTATTTTTGTTGAGACAAATAAATTTTCAAAATTTTCAATTTAATTAACCAAAACCATATATTTATCGTATAGTGTTTCTTTAAAAATAAATCAAAATGCTAAAAAAAATTATTTTTTTAAGTGTTTTTCTAATGTTTTTAAAAGAAAAAAAATAAACCATGAAAAATTAAAATAAAAAGAAGACGAGGCTCCCCCCACACTTGATTTTGACTGTATCCCCACAGTCAACCCAAGTGAAAGGAGAAGAATAAAAATAAAACTATGACCTATATTTACATGAAAGTGATTAATATTTACACGACTCGGAAAATATATCGTCAAAGAGTAAATGAAACGGTCTTCCAAAGACCAGTTCATTTGTCTCGTCAAATACGCGAGACACAGCTTAAGCGCAGAATACCAAATTATAAAAGATTTCGGAGTTGAATGTTGATTTGGAAAAACAAATGTTGTTTTATTAAAATCATGTGAGTTATTTTATTTTCGATGATTTTTGGGGTTGATAAAACAATTGATTGAAATTCAAGTTTATTTTCACCAAATTGAAATTAAAACTCGTCATTGAAAACTTCTTCAGAATTATCGATTTCAAAATCAATATGGTGGTTTAAATCTTCCCCTTCGGAATTCAACAACTTATTTTGGAAAAGTCCAAAGAAATCATGTTCATTGAATTCATCTTCCTTTATTGAATTATCAACAACTTCATTACATGTGTCAAGTTCAAAATCCAAAGTTGTTGTGTTCAAAATTTCAAAATTGGGAAAAGGAAGATCGAATCTTAAATCGAGTTTCTCACCCTCAAAAGAATTGAAATCCAACTCAATTACTGTGTTTTCAAAAACTTCATTAAGGTCATCATTTTCATTTTCAAAAGTTGTTGTTTGAAAATCGTCGATTTGGGTAAAAGATGGATTATCATTTGACTCGTCACATGTTGGGATTTGGTTTTGTTTCTCACGTTGTTTCATATATGTTTCGAACAATAAATCCATTAATCATTGTAGATTTCGTCCATTTGTTCAACAAAATCAAATTTATAGTTATTAACTTGAAAATTTTCGATTTGGATTTTTTAGAACAAAAAATTTCACTTGTATCGTAGTCGAGATTATTACCATTGCCAAAATTATTTAAAAAGTGGATCACATTTTCGTTTTGATTTTGAAATTCATTTTGGAGTTCAAAATTGAATTGGCATGGTTTATACTCGAAATCATTTTCATTTTGAAGTGAATTCAAATCATGATTACTTTGAAAATTTTGACTTGAGTTATCACACAAATAAGAATTACAGAAATCATTTATCATTTGATTTTGTTGTGTAGAGATTTCAAGTAAAGATGAAATGTTATTTTCAAGATTTGAAGGTTGGTCATCATTTTGAAAATTTTGTGGTTCAAAATTTGAATCGTTTTAACAATAGTTGTTGTTGAAATATCCATAAAAATTTAGTGTGAAATTATATGGATTATATTTATTTTCACAACTATCGTAGAATTCATGTGAATATGGAAATTCGGACAATTTCATGAATGTTTTTGGGTTTTTTTTATAAAGAAAAAATATTCACAAATAGAATTTATTTTTCAAAATGGAAAATTGATTTTTATTTTGTTTTTGGATTTTCAAATTTTTTTTCTTGGCCTTTTTGAAAAGGTTTTATATTTTTTTTGATTTTTTAATAAAAAAAAATTAACTCAATTTTTTTATTTTTGATTGAAAAAATAAATTTCAAAAGAAAGGATTTAAAAAAAATAAGTTAAGAAATATTTACAATTTTTTAGTTTTGGATTTTGATTTTTTTTATATATGCATGAACTAATGCAACTAAATGAATGCAATGGTCTAGTTACAAATTATTTATCCCAAGTAGCTCTTAACCCAAATTGTATAATCACAATTTGTCTTAATTCAACAAGATAGTTCTCAGCCAAGTAACGGGTAGGATTTATCGGTGCACCATGAATCACCGTAGCAATGCAACCGAAGGTTTAAGTACCTTTAGAGGAACAACCACTATAATATTTACGAATCACCGTAATATTTATAAATGGTCATTACTCTACCGTAGCCTAGACACCAAGAAATTAAATTGTTCAAAGAAGACAATTTGTCAATATACAATTACGAGTTATCGATGTCTAACCGTTATTAATAATCAAAATTTAAGATGAAATGCAAAATTGAAATTAAACTTGTATTAACAATGCAACTACGAATGAATTTGTTTTTGTTTTTGAATTTTTTTTTTAAATACAAGCAAACAACAATGCTAAGTAAATAAAACAAGGGAATATGGCACGATACCAAAGCGTTCCGAATTATTAGCACATTATTTTAAAGCGACAATTTTTTTTAAGCAAGCAAGCGGGATAGTTTTAGTAAGCAATTCTTTCTTTATTTCCTGCAACCTGAAAATAAAAACAAGATATATACACAATTTTTTTTATATATATACCAAACCACAGCAAATGAAAAACATACAACAACACACACAATACAAATTCTTTCTTAAGAAAGAAAGAAAATTTCAACTAACTAAACAAGAACAAATAACCTATACAACAACAAAGGCCCTAACAACTCACGGCCCAATATCGCCTCCAATTTACTCGTGAAACCAATAAAATTAATTCTTTTTTAAAAAAACAAAAAGAAGCCCACGGCCCAATATGTAAACCATGTTATCAAGATTTCACAAAGTCTCCCCCGTTCTCTTTAACAAATTCAACAGACTAAAATTCACATTCGACGAAGGCAAATTCACAAAAGTTTAAAAAAATGCAATTTCGAGCTTCGTTAATCCAAATTCCACTAATTAAAAAAATGCAATTGATAGTGCGGAGTGAAGTTAACGAGGTCGCGGTTGTAATTTGGGTGATTGGTGGCGTTCGAAGTGGTGATTAGGGACGACTGTAGAGGTGGGTTGATTCGCGGTTGGTTGCGTTACTACTGGCTGAAGGTTGGTAGCTGTTTGCTGGAGCATTTTGGATCGCGATTTGGTGATTGTGAATGGACTATGATGTGGTTAGCTGAGGGTATTTGTAGAGTGGCAGGGGGTGATTGCAACTGTGATTGTTTTGGTTTGTATGGGGAGGAGGTGGTGATGTAGTTGGTTATGTATGTCAGCAGAGGAGGGAATGATGTTGTGGCGATTGATAGTTGCGGCAATAAGCAGCAATGAGATGATGTTATAGTGTGCAGTAGGAAGGTGGCACTGTTGTTAGGTGGTATGCGCAGCTGAAGGTCGGGTTGCTGGTTATGTAGAGTGGTATTTGTGATATGTATGTGATGTGTAGGAGGAACTGATGACAGGCGGAAGCGATGGCTAGTTTGATGGTGGTAGAAGGCAGGCAGAATTGATGTTTGTTGTGAAATACAAGTGGTGATTGAGTGGTTGATGTTGGCTGCGCTGTGCTTTGTGGTGGACTTGAGCATGTAAACTGCTGTTGAAGTTATGATGTGCAAGTTGCGGTGGTTGGATGAATTGATAGGTAACGAAGGTCATGGGTTAATAGTAGTGGTGATGAAGTCAGAACTGTATGTTGATTGGTGGAAGAGTTAGATGATTGTTGTAATAAGAGTTTGTATCAGTGGTGTATGAATATGCAGCAGTTTGCACAGGTATGCAGAAGTCAATGTGATGAACAAATTCTGTGGTATTGGCTGTTATGATTATGGTTATGTCAGGGATTAGAAGTATCTGTGAAGGCGATTGTTCAGTTGTTCGATTTGAATTGTGGATGCACTGGTTTCATACTGCATTTGTAGTCAGAGGTAGAGTTGTGGATAGTGGCGATGGAGATTTGTGAGTAATGGTAGAGTTGTGGATAGTTGTAGTCAGAGGTAGAGTTGTAGTTAGAGGTAGAATTGTGGATGCACAGAACAGCAAAAGTAGAAGGTGAGAGGTGATTAATAGAGAAGTAAGAAGATGTGCACAGTTCTTTTTTTTTAAATAGCAACAGACGGAGAATGGAAATGCAGCAGTGAAGAGGTTTGTAATGCACACAGAAAATGAAAATAAAGTGAAGAGGCAACAGGTTGATGAAAATGAAATGCAGTATGAGGAAGGAAAATGAAGTATTAGAAGTGATTTGGAGTGAGCAGTTATGAGTGGATGGTGATCGGCAATAGTGCAGTTATGAGTGAATGCATGAGGGAGTCAGATGGCAGGCAGTTGATATGGTACTTGTGTGTGAAGTAGAATATGGTGACAGGCTATGAAGTTGGACAGGGGTTGAATGTATGTACTTGAGTCTGTGATTGGTGAATGGGAGTATGTTATGCAAGATGTATTGACAATGAAGTGATCAGTCTGGTTCAGAGCAGAGGTAAGTTTGTGATGATGGACGGTCGCAGCAGTAAGAGCAGTGGGAAGATCGGAACAGTGTATGTTGATGGGAAGTCGAGGATATGGTTCTAGCAGTATGGGCTGGAGTTGTTGTATGAAGTTCGGCGGTTTCAAATTGGATGAGGTTTTGGGTTGGTTTACTGACAGGAAGTGAATGTGGTAGGATGATGTTTGCGAAGATTGTTGTTGTATTGTGATTGTTGTTGTGGTGGCCAGAGCAGAAGTGTTGTGATGGGAAGAGACTGTAGTAGGCAGTATTGATGAAGGTGGAGGAGTTGTTTGTGATGCTGCAGTCAGTGGTTATGTGCAGGTAAATGAAATTGGAGAGAATGACAATGGTGAGGGAGGTTAAAGGCAGACAGAAGTTGTTTAGGAGGTGAACAGATGAGTACAAGTGCAAATGGGTGGAACAGTGGATGTTTAGCAATTTGAAAATGACAGAAGTATGAAGTTGCAGAAGAAATGTCACAATAATTTTTTTTTGAAAGTTGTAAACAAGAACTTATAAATGGAATGGAAAATGAATGGAATAATTTTTTTTAAATAGACTATGCAATGCAAAACAAACAAGAAAAACAAGCACACAAATCACACAACAATAATTTTTCTTTAAATGCAAACACACACACAAAATAAAACAAACAAAAATAAAACTAAAATAATCCGAAGAATAGAAAATCAAAATCAAAACAAATTCCCCGGCAACGGCACCAAAAACTTGTTCATCGACGGAAATTCTATTGGTTTAGAAATCTGTCGAACAAATTTAAATTAAAATTTAATGCAAGCGCAAGGCGTACAAAAGTTAGTACATGGCGAGTACGGGTCGATCCGCGGGGAATTGTTAGATTTTAAGTTTCTATTCAATCAAATTAACCAAAATTGAGAGTTGTTTAAGCTAGAAAATGAGAAAAATGACAAAAGGAAAGTGATAAAAATACGAGAGTGTAGCAATTTAGAGGCAATTTTCACTCTCTAGATCACATAAATCAACAAAATGAAGTTATGTTCTCTCATTTGGTCATTAGTGAGATTAGTTGATGTGCATATCATAAGTATGGTATATTTGTGCTATTAATTAGCCCAATACAAACCATCAAACTATAAAACAACCACTAATACACATTTAATTCTCATGAAATATGACAACAAAGTTGAAAGCAAAATCTATTTTAAGCATGGCCTATTAACTATTGTTTAGAAATATAGGCCATCAAATTTTAATTTCAACATTCATTTTTTGCTATAATCATATTTAGATGAAGAGGCAATTTGTGTTATGTTTGTTTAAGCATAGCCTATTTGGTGTCAACAATATAGATTATCAAATTCAAAGCTAAACAACAACATTAAACCACTTCAAATGTTTCCATTAAGAATTAAAAGAGAACATAAACATCAAAATGTTGCATCTACATACTAGAGCTTCATTACCCCTAAATTGAAGGGATTAGGCTCTCATATTTATAATCAAATCAACAAATGTAGAAAACAACATGAAACAAACAAGAGGAAAAAGAGAGCAAAATGAAAAGAAAAGGTAATTAATAAGAAATAAACACTAATCTACTTGCATAAAAAGTAAACTACACTACTAACGTAAGAAGAGAAGCATGTAAAAGAAAAGAGCAAGTATTAAATTGCATAAAAAAATTACATGAAATAAAAATGGCTAAGTAGGCATGAAAAGAAAGAGAGCTCTCATTTTATTTTTGATCTAAACTAACTAAGAGAAGAGAGACTAATTACATGAACATAAGGGGTATTTATACATGTATGAAACCTTAATTCATATTTTTGGGGAATGCCCAAACTACCCCTTAAGAAGTGTGGTGGCCAAGTAATCATTAGCATGTGTTAATTCTCATTTAAATGTGCATGAAGCTTTAATGGCCATTTAGCATGTGCATTAGCTCTAATTTGTACATTAAGGTAGGTGGGTAGGTGGGGTCCTTTATGATCATGTCTTTGAATTATTTCCATCTTCATTCCTTTGTATCTTCTTTGTGCATGCATATTCCTTCATGAAACCACTTGTAATTTGAGTTCAATTTCCTACAAAATAATATAAAAAATTCCAAGTAAGATTTCTCATATTAACATATGCACAAAAATTACCATTTTGCCCATATATGAAGATGAATATGTGACGATTTGAAAATAATTTGAATTTTGGTTTAAACATGTAAAAACACTCGATATGATCATTTATTTAATTTAATTAGATTAAATATGGTGGTAAAAATATGCACATTTATGTGCACATCAATGGCCTTGGATTTGATTATCGGCCCCGAACGACCATGGATTTGGTTATCGGCTCTGAACGGCCTTGGATTTGGTTATCGGCCCTGAACGGCCATGGATTTGTTATCGATCCCAAATAGCCATGGATTTGATTATCAGTTCCCAATGACCACGGATTTGACTATCTGCCTCGAATGACCATGGATTTGACTATCGGCCCCAAACGGCCATGAATTTGATTATCGGCCCCGAACGGCCACGGATTTGATTATCAGCTCGAACGGCTATATCCTCAATTAACGATCCAGAGAGATCGTGGATTTAACTATTGACCCTGAATGGACACAAATTTGATTACCGATCCGGGGAGATCGCATATTAAACTGAATATGAAATGATCTAAAGAGATCAAACCTTAAAACATATGTTGATTTTGATAAAATGATTTGAACGCCTTATAATCAGAATAGAATTGGCAAATCCCAAGCGAAAGTGGGATGATTTTAATATGATGACTCTTAATGAAATCAGAATGATAACGATGTAAATCCCAGCTGAATACGGGACAATTTAGATATGTAATGTAATAATTCTGAACGAAAACGAAATGATGATGATGTATAGATAACACTTAGCCAAGGTCTAGAGTTTTAGGCTATAACAGGTTTGGAACGACCTATGGTTGATAAGAAAATCCGCAGGAATTGACAATACACCAAGATTGAATTAGCTAGAGAGATCAACTATCAGATATTGACATTACATTTGTTCTTAAGCAAAGCACACCTTCCATTTGCAAGGTATACATTGGGGGCAAGTGTTATCCCTCCTTTTGACCAGGCAGTATACAGACGGACCTGACAAACCAAGCTTCGAAGTTATCAAGGCGAGATGCCCAGAGAGATGACCATGAAGTCCAAAACCAAAGTACATCCAAGATCGTAAGGGAAATGCCAAACCAACCCAAGACCGAAGAACCGAAATCCCACTAAAGTGGTAGGTCGATACCAACCTCATCATGGGTCGGTATCGTTCCATACTTGCTCCTCCCAAGGGGCCCATCTTCTGCCTATGTATCATACTTGATGCTAGAAGCCTATTTCCAGTGTTGTTTTGTCGATTGAATGCAATTTTCTATTGATCTCCACGAACTCTTGAATTCCCAACTCTGTTCTTCTACAACTCCGTCATTGGACTCTAAAACAAACTAATATTGGTTGAAACAACTATGGAATCATGAAATTAACCATAAGACGATCCAATATGAAGAGTTGAAGGCAGCCAATTTGGTAATCTTATGGGTCAACACCGACCCCTACCCTTGGAGTTATACCGACCCATACAAGTCAATGAGGTGGTGACCTATTTTATTGGAGAACTGGTCCATAGCAAGGAAAACGGTTTGGAGATCTTTGTGGGAGATTTTAGGCTCCCTACCTCTATAAATAGAGGGGTATGGCTCACTTTTCAGAATCTTTTGGCTCTTGCTCTCTTTTCTTTAATTTCTCATAATCTCTGTCGAAGTTATACCCGACTCTAACAGAACCGTATTGACCCATAAAAACTCCTGCCTATAATCAACAATATAATAAAGGAAAACTTGAAGTGGACGTAGGCTAGAGTACGCCGAACGACTATAAATCTCTATGTGCCTTTCTTACTCGTGTATTCTCTCTACTTTTTTCTCTACTTACTTTCCTTGGGTGTTTGTTCCATTTTTTGTTCAAACAAAAACCAATCCCATTTAGCACCTGAAATAATTATATTTATGGCTGCAACATTAACAATGTTCATTTTCCAAGTCTCAATGAAGGGGTATCAGAGATTAGGTTTAGCGATTAGTTGAGTCTAGGGTAAGTTTAACGTCTTTAAAGTAGTCTAGTTCACACCTTGAATTAGGTTAAAGGTGTGATGAGAGAGTGTACTTAATGAATGTTGTATGTTTTGTGTGTGTGTATACATATATGGGATCTGTATTTGGCCTTGCTAAATTAGCATACTTGGGTCGTATTACTTCAAAAAAAAGAGTAAAGGTTGAACCCTGCAAAATCGATGTCATGCTTAATTGGCCTACCCCAAAATCCATAGCAACAGTCCATGGTTTCTTAGGCCTAAGAGGTTACTAGAGAAGACTTATCCCTAGCTTTACTAGCATTACAGGACCTATATGTGACATATACTAAAAAAGAAGTGAATTTCCAATGGACCTAAAAAGCTAAAGTGGCCTTCACCTCCATCAAAAATGTTGTCACCCATTCCAGTACTTGCGCTTCCAAATTTCACCGCTCCCTTCAAGATCCATATTGGTGCATTGATAATGACAATTGGCGGCATGTTATCATAGCACTCCTACCCAATATCCTTCCATAACAAACACCCACCCCATCATCTCTAGAAGATCTCAACATATTCAAAACAGAAACGTGCTCCATAACTTTCGTAGTGCAAAAATGGCGATAATCTCTTGAGATGATGTTTTTTTAATCACCACTAACCATCCAAGTTTGCACCAATTACTAATCTAAATTATTCAGTAAAAATGGCTTATTAAGCTTTTAGGGTTTGACTTCATTATCTAGGTCAAGTTCTGAAAATAAGGTTACACATGGTTTACCATGATGGACAATGGAGGCCATATCGCTACTTTTTTCCACCCCTAATTTTCATATTATTGATGAATACAAGCAAGCCTAGCTTACAAACATCACAAACCTCCAATATTCTTTGCCAGATCTCCTTTATCTCACCTATAGCGGCTTGGTTTTCACGTAGGAATGGTGACTTATTCTTAAAAAGTCTAAGAGCCTATTTAGTTTATTTTATATTTTTGTTTGAGTTTTCAACATTAGTTACAAAATATAAGAAGAATGAAGGGACGACGGAGGAGATGAAAGGAAAATGGAGGGGACAATGGAGGGGATGGAGGAACGACGGAAGGATGAATTATTTCTCGTGCTTCCATTATTTTTCAAAACATGAAAAATAAAAAAATTATTTTCTATTTTGTGTTTTAACTTCGTTTTCTAAAATGGTCGTTTTTCATAATATACATACGTTATGCGCATTTTTATATGGACAAAACCCAAAACTAAAAAGGGTAAACCAACCGTAGCCTAATTTATGTTCCATATAACCATGATTATGCAAAAAAACCTATCACTACATACCACAGTTTAAAGGAAGGAAGTTGCTTATGTACAAAGGGGCCATCAGTAGGACTATCCTATATACCCAAAACTCTTGAAATTATACCATAGCTTTGTTATCTATTTCTCCGTTCAGCTTCAAACAAAACTAGAAAATTCACTCGTAAAGGTCTATTACAACCATTACTCGTCCCGACTCAAATTTAGAGGGACATTTCCATTGATTTCATCTCATAATTGCCATCATCATATGGAAAAACTTGCTATTGGGTTATTATTCATCGTCTGTCCAAGTAAGCTCATGTTTTTTACTTTTCCCGCATCATTTACTGCCTAGCAACTTATCGCATATTTCATTCAAGAATATTTACACCTACATGCTTTTTATCATTCTATAGTTTTTGATAGAGACCATGTATTTACGAGTCAATTTTGGAAGGAATTGGCGCTAAATTCCAAAAGAGCGGCTCCTATCACCCATAAACCAATGGCGAAATGAACTGGTCAATGATGCCTTGAGGGTTATCTTTGCACAATTGTGGACAACCTTCTAAATATATAGTCAAAATGTTTTCCGTGGGTAATGTAGTTGTATAACACTTATAAACGTTCATATATTAGACTGTCACTATTTCAAGTGGTATATGGCTGTTCACCCTTCAGTCATCTCCAACTATATCCATGGCAATACAGGTGTTCCACATTTTGAAAGTTAGGCATTAGCTCGAGATCAATTACTACAATCTACCAAGAACAACCACTAATGAGCTTAACTCTACATGAAGAATCTAGCGAATAATCACTGATAGGATAAGGAAATCACAGTTGGTTCATGGGTTTTTGTTAAGCTCCGAGCATATCGACAAAAAAAATGCTTTCGACCCTTCTAAATAATTGGATGAATCAGTAATAGCGCCTAAAAATTGCTCTTACCATGTATTCATCCTGTATTCTAGATATTTGATCTCAAATATTATCCGAACGCACTCAATATCACCCCAACACTATTACCACAAGCATATACACAACCCCATATACCTAACAACCTTGTGAACAAGGTCGATTTCCTAGGGAAGGACGGTGACTATACAAGTTTTGATATAAAAGAATGATTTTTGTATTTCTTGATCTGGAATGAATGTTTCAGAATTACAGAGATGATAATCTTTTACTTTTGTACATTCGTATATAATTTTGAGTACAATGCAATCTGTATTTATAAAAGAAACTTGCTTAATGGGCCACGGCCCACTAGATCTTCTTTGTAATGAATGAGTGGCTGAGATTCATCTTGACATATTAACGGCTGAGATCCAAAAACTCGCATTCATCTCTTTGTAAATAAATCTTGCATTTTATAAATATTTTCATTCTGCATTTGGATTTTGTGGGTAGTATCTGCTGAAAACCCTCACGAGACAACACTTGCCCTACTGGGGACACCCAGAGGTTTAACGGCTTGTTGCATACGCTCAATGTAATCGTGCTCCCTACGAAAATGGATTTATCTTAGTTTTTCCTTTATTCGAGGACGAATAAAAAGATAAGTGTGGGGGTATTTGATGTGCACATAAATGTGCATATTTTTACCACCATATTTAATCTATTTAAATTAAACAAATGATCATATCGGGTATTTTAACTTGTTTAAACCAAAATTCAAATTATTTTCAAATTGTCACATAGTCATCTTCATATAGGGGTAAAATGGTCATTTTTATGCATTTATTAAATTATGAAAATTTACTTGGAATTTTCTATGTTGTTTTGTAGGAAATTTGGTGAATTTTACAAGTGGCTACATGATAATATATGCATGCACAAGAGTGAAGAGAACAAATAAAGATGGAAATAATTCAAAGTGATGATCATAGAGAACCCCACCCACTTACCTTGATTTTCAATTAGGAGCTAAGCACATGATAAAAAGACATTAAAGCTTCATGTACATTTAAGTGGGGGATTAGTGGATGTTAATGATTACTTGGCCACCACACTACCTCAAGGGCAATTTGGGCATTCTCCAAAAATATGAATTAGGGTCTAACACTTGTATAAATACCTCATATCTTCATGTAACCTTCTTCTCCCTTCTTAGTCTCTCTTAGGTTAGTTTAGGCTCACAAATAAACAAGCTCTTCTCTTCCTCTTTTCATGGCTACTTAGCCATTTTTATTTCATGTACTTTTCCTTTTTTTTATGCAATGTAATTATTGTTTCCATTAATTACATGTTCATTTCCTTTCATGCTAGTAGTTTAGATTTTCTTTTATGCAATTAGAATAGTTTTCTTTTATATAGCTTTCTTTGCTTTTATTTTGCTTTCATGTTGCATGCTACATTTGTTAATCAAATAACAAATATGAGAGGCTAAACCCTTCAATTTAGGGGTAATGAAGCTCTCTAATTATGTAGCTTCAACTATTTGTTAATTCATGCTCTCTTTTTGTGCTTAATGATGATGATAAAATGGTTTACTAGTTGTTTTTGCTTTGAATTTGATAGCATATATTGTTGACATCAAATAGGCTATGCTTAAACAATCACTAACACTAATTGCCTCTTCATCAAAATATGATTATGGCAAAAGAAAGTGATTTGAAATTAAAATTTGATGGTCTATATTTCTAATCAATAGTTAATAGGCCATACTTAAAATAGATTTCATTTTTATTTTCATTATCAAGTTTCATGAAAGTTAGTAAGTGGTTTAAGGGGTGTGTCAAAGTTTGATGGCTTATGTTGGCTAACTAATAGAACATATATGCCATACTTATGATAGGCACATCAATTAAAGCACTAATGACTATAAAAGAGAGATCATGATTTCATATGTGTTGAACTACATGATCTAGAGAGTGGATTTATTCTCTAAATTGTCATTTAACCCTTATATTTGCATCTCTTTTCTTTTAGTTAGTTAGCTAATTTTCTAATTCTCTAGCTTAACTTTCACTCGCCTTTGGTTTAATTTGATTGAATAGATTTTTTAAATCATCAATTCCCTGCGGATTGACCCGTATTCGCCACGTACTACAAGTGTACACCGTGCGCTTGCGGTTAAATTTATTTCGAAATTTTTTGACGGTTTTCTAACTCGATAGAAATTCCGTCGATTAACAAGTTTTTGGCATCACTGCCGGGGAATTTACTTTGATTTTAGTTTTCTTTCCTTTGAATTATTTTCGTTTGATTTTTATTATGTTTTTTTTGTGTGTTGCATTATATTTAAAAAAAATTGTGTGTTGTGTGAATTTTGCTTACATTTGTTTGTTTTGCTTGTTGTTCTACTTGCATTTCCATATTTAAAAAAAAAGCATAATCTCATTTGAAAAAGAAAAAAAAATTCATATCATTTTGCATTTACAACTTTACTTTTACAAATTTCAATTTTTTTACACAAAACTGTTACATTTGCTATCAATTGTGCACCATCCTTCACTACCCTGTACACTGCTCAACCGTTCACCAATTCACCATCCCTCCAGTCCCCTTTTACATCACCTGAAGTTGACATCAGTTCACCAACCCACTGTAAATGATCTAAACAGCACCTCGTTGTAACCATCATCAACCTTTCCTGCCATTTAAACATCCTCCTGGCGACAACATACCACTGACTATAGCACTACACTACAACCAATCACCTGAAACTGCCTTGCAGCCATCAAACTCCCCTCTACAACCACATTCATTCACTGCAAGAACCATCCCACCAGATCATTTCAACCATAACACTCATCAATCAAACGCTATATCATCACGTCTACTGTTCCATCACAGCACCACTTTTGCCAAAGCTCAACTGTCATCCATCACTTCAACATCTTCTACCCAGAACTTCACACAAGCATTCATTTAGTAACCACTCACACTATCCTCCTTCAACAATCTCCAAACCATCCCATTCACAATTGCACTTCATAACCAACAGCCTTCCAACATCAACATATCCCAGTCCCTGACCTCTGCCATCTCACTACTACCTATAACCAACACAAACCACCTCACTGCTACAATCTGCACATTTCAACTTCCATCATCATTTGACAGTTTGAACATCACAAAAAAAAGAAGCTTGAACAACAGTGACACGTACCTTACACTGTCACCACATCCAAATACAACCACCAGTGCATTTCCTACCCATACTTGATTCAGTCATCAACGGAAACCACCTTCCTCCTTCATATCATAACACTGCCCACATACAAACTGCCTCACTTATGCCCACTAGACATCGACAATCACTTGACCAGCGAACAAACTCCTCCCTCCTCCTACTGCCTGTTCATTTCCACTGCCAATTACTGCAACCATCCCTCCTGACAGAACCATCTGAAACATCACTAAATAACATCGCAAGCTCAAACGACTTCTCACTACATCACAACCTCACTGTGAACTTTCCCTTTGCAACCACTTGCCTGCTACCACCTCCTTCAACCGATAACAGCAACAAAACATCACTAGTTCAACTTGCGTACTGTGCAAACGAACTCACCTCATCCTGAATCATACCAGCCTCCCAATTTCACCCACCAGCCTAATCGCCGCTCCTGAAATTGAGAACTACGATCGAACTCCCCCTCAATCCAATCGAACAGCCATGAGTCGCCATCATCTCCTCCTCGAACCACTTTCCAAGCAAACCAATTCGTGGCTTCAACTCAACTTCCATCGCATCCCAATACCCAAATATCCACTCACAAATCCCACGATCGAATCACCTAACTGCCAACAATAAATTGCGCTCGCAAACCTCCTCTCTAATTCCAGCCCGCTTCCCAAAACTTCCCAAACCTCAACAGCAAATCGCAACCTTACCCACAATTTCTTCAACTCTACTCCGCAACCACAACCAATCAACTATAAACCAAAACCACAAATATAAACTTGGGAACTTGGGGACTTACAAACATAGGAAGTGATTTCGATTTTTAAAGTCGATTTTGGGAATTGAATTGGAAGTGCTGATTTGAGAAGTTCATACGTACAAAAAAGGAGAAAGTGAAGTGAGCGGTTACTTGTTGTAGTGGGTTTGTGGGTCTGCATATTTTGTGGGCCGGGTTTGAATTTAGTGTTGAGTGAAAATTTTATTTTATTTTTCTTTTGTTTTATTTTGTTTACATTTGATGTGTGTTTATATTTTTTTTTTTAAATTGTTTTTAGTCCCAAAAAAAACAAAAAAATCTGCTTTGTTTTTATTTTTGGTTTCATCCTTTTATAAAAAAGAATTATTTTGTTTTGTTTTGTTGTTTAAGTTCCATCGGTCCATATTTATAATAAAAAAAATAAGTAAAACTTCACTTTTAAGTTTCCTTTTAAAATGTATATATTTTGTTTTATTTCAGGTTGCCAAAGCAGAATTTCAGAAGGAGGCTGCCTAAAATAGATTGCTTCGCTAGCTTGCCAAAAAAATTTTTTTGCTTGCTTATAATTTTTCTTTTTATTTGCCTTGCATTGCATATATATCTTGTTTTTATTTTAATTGCATTATTGATTGCTTGCATTTGCCTTTATATATTTAAAAAAAATCAAAAAATTCAAAAAAAACAAAATCCATTCGTGGTTGCATTGTTAATACGAGTTTAATTTCTGCTTTGCATTTCATTCTAGAATTTTGTTTAGTAATAACGGTTAGACACCGAATACACTTAATTGTATATTGACAATTTGTCCTCTTTCGAAAATTTAATTTCTTGGTGTCTAGGCTACGGCACAGCAATAATCAGTTATAAATATTACGGTGGTTCGTAAATATTATACTGAATTGTTTCTCTGAAAGTACTTAAACCTTCGGCTGCATTGCTACGGTGATTCGTGGTGCATCGATAAGTCCTGTCCGTTACCTGGCTAAGAACTATCTTGTTGATTTAAGACAAAGTATGATTATACAATTTTGGGTTAACTTAGGATAAATCATTTGTAATTAACCACTGTATTCATTTAGTTGCATTAGTTCATGCATATTTAAGAAAAACAAAAAAATTCAAAATCCAAAACTAAAAAATTTGTAAATATTCCTTTTCCTTTTTCTTTGAAATTTTTAAATCCTTTTCCTTTGAAATTTCAAAAATCCAAAAAAAAAATATATAATCTTTTCAAAAAAGCCAAAGAAATTTGAAAATGCAAAACAAAACAAAAATCAATTTCCCTTTTGAAAAATAAATTTTATTTGTAAATATTTTTCCTTTACAAAAAAAAACAAAAACATTCTTGAAAATGTCCGAGTTTCCCCACTTACGTGAATTTTACAATAGTTGTGAAAATCAATATAATCCATATGATTTCACTCCAAATTCGTATGGATATTTTAACAACAACTATTGCTTAAATGATTCAAATTTTGAACCACAAAATTTTCAAAACGATGACCAACCCTCAAGTCTTGAAAAGAGCATTTCGTCTTTACTTGAAATCTTTAGACAACAAAATCAAATGATAAATGATTTGTGTAATTCATATTTGGGAAATGATTCAAATCAAAGTTTTCAAAATAATCAAAATTTGAATTCACTTCAAAATTCAAACGATTTCGAGTATAACCCATGCCAATTCAATTTTGAACTCCAAAATGAGTTTCAAAATCAAAACGAAAATGTGATCCACTTTTCAAATAATTTTGGAAATGGGAATAATCTCGACTATGATGCAAGTGAAAAATTTTGTTCTCAACAAATCCAAATTGAAAATCCGCAAGCTAATAATTATAAATTGGATTTTGTTGAACAAATGAACGAAATTTACGATGATCACACGGATTCGTTGTTTGAAACTTATATGAAACAACGTGAACAACAAAACCAAATCCGAACGTGTGACGTGTTAAGTAATAATCCATCTTTTACACAAATCGACGATTTTCAAATAACAACTTTTGAAATTGAAAATAATAATCTTAATGAAGTTGTTGAAAACACGGTAATTGAGTTGGATTTCAATTCTTTTGAGGGTGTGGAACCAAATTTAAAATTCGATCTTCCTTTTCTCGATTTCGAAAATTTGAAAACAACAACTTTGGATTTTTAACTTGAGATACGCAATGAAGTTGTGGATAATCCAACAAAGGAAGACGAATTTAATGAATACGAATTTTTTGGACTTTTCGATAACGAGTTGTTAAATTCCGACGGGGAAGATTTAAATCATCACTTTGATTTTGAAATCAAAAATTCTGATGAATTTTTCAATGAAGAGCTTGAATTTCAATTTGGTGAAAATAAACTTGAACTTCAACCAATTGTTATATTGACCCCAAAAATCATCCAAAATAAAACAACTTGTACGATTTTTAATAAAACGACATTCGTTTTTCCAATCAACATTCAACTTTGAAATCTTTTACGATTTGGTTTTCTGAGCTTAAACTGTGTCTTGCATACTTGACGAGACAAATGAATCGGTCTTTGGAAGACCGTTTCATTTACTTTTTGACGATATACTTTCTGATCTAGTGTAAATACCGTTAATTTTCATTTAAATAAATGTCATGTTTTTATTTTTCTTTTTCTTTTTCCACTTGGGTTGACTGTGGGGACACTGTCAAAATCAATTGTGGGGGAGACTCATCATCATTTTCGATTTTTCATGGTTTATTTATTTTTATTTTTCTTTCCAAAATTAAAAAAAATCTCAAAAACAAAAGACAATTTTTTTAAGCATTTTGATTTATTTTTAACAGAAACACTATAAGATAAATATATAGTTTTGGTTAACTAAATTGAAATTTTTGAAAATTTATTTCTCTCAATAAAAATAAAAATAAAGTTTGATTACGAACAACGATGGTTTAACTAGTATATAGGAAATTTTTCGGTGATAATTATGAAATACATCCTAATTGAAAATCTTTTTTTTTAAAAGTGGTTAATTTAAAGTAAAGGATATAACATTTTTTTTGTCTTCTAAGTTAAATGGTACTAAGATGATTTTGCAAAACTCTCTTCGAAAAAAAAACAAAAAAATATACAAAAGATACTTCTTGTATAATGTATAGTTTTTAATAAACACCTAGAGTCATGTGTTCACACTTGTGTGTTCACTCGCCATGCTCTGTACCCTTCTCACGTAAGCCTGAAAGGCCGTGCACGATCGGTATATCTGGCCTCAGTTTATCTGAGTTTGGTATGTGTATATAAAAATTATTTTACTAATAACGCCTACAGTCAATAGGTGTTCACACTTGTGTGTTCACTCGCCACGCTCTGTATTCCCCTTACATCAGTCCGCAAAGCAGTGCATGGGTAATATATCTGACCTCAGTTTATCTGAGTTAGGCATATGTAAATATTGTTAATATTAGTAAAATTTTCAAAACAAAAAATAGAGAGAGTAAGCAAATGAAATCCAAGCACTATTTTAACTTATTTGATTTGATTTTTTATTGAAATAAAATGAAATACCACTTTGAAAAACTTTGATAATCAACTAAGGATCTATTTCTTAGTTACACTGTGTTATCAACCGAAACAACGAGTTAAACTATAGTATATTTGCTTTGATAACTTCGTTTTTGTTGGAAATTTTGACGAGTAAATGACTAAAATTTCAAGATATTGACCAAAACTTATATTTAACTTATTTGTGTCTATTTAAAAGTAAATATTTCATTTGTAAATATTTCCAAAAACTCGCATTCATCTCTTTGTAAATAAATCTTGCATTTTGTAAATATTTTCATTCTTCATTTGGATATTGGGGGTAGTATCCGTTGAAAACCCTCATGAGACAACACTCGCCCTACTGGGGACACCCAGAGGTTTAACAGCTTGTTGCATACGCTCAATGCAATCGTGCTCCCTACGAAAATGGATTTATCTTAGTTTTTCCTTTATTCGAGGACGAATAAAAAGATAAGTGTGGGGGTATTTGATGTGCACGTAAATGTGCATATTTTTACCACCATATTTAATCTATTTAAATTAAATAAATATCATATCGGGTATTTTAACCTGTTTAAACCAAAATTCAAATTATTTTCAAATTGTCACATCTTCATCTTCATATAGGGGTAAAATGGTCATTTTTATGCATTTATTAAATTGTGCAAATTTACTTGGAATTTTCTATGTTGTTTCGTAGGAAATTTGGTGAATTTTACAAGTGGCTTCATGATAATATATGCATGCACAAGAGTGAAGAGAACAAACGAAGATGGAAATAATTCAAAGTGTTGATCATGGAGGACCCCACCCACTTACCTTGATTTTCAATTAGGAGCTAAGCATATGATAAAAGGACATTAAAGCTTCATGTACATTTAAGTGGGGGATTAGTGGATGTTAATGATTACCTGGCCACCACACTACCTCAAGGGCAATTTGGGCATTCCCCAAAAATATGAATTAGGGTTTAACACTTGTATAAATACCCTATATCTTCATGTAACCTTCTTCTCCCTTCTTAGTCTCTCTTAGTTTAGTTTAGGATCACAAATAAACAAGCTCTTCTCTTTCTCTTTTCATGGCTACTTAGCCATTTTTATTTCATTTACTTTTCCTTTTTTTTATGCAATATAATTATTGTTTCCTTTTAATTACATGTTTATTTCCTTTTATGCTAGTGGTGTAGATTTTCTTTTATTTAATTAGAATAGTTTTCTTTCATTTAGCTTTCATTTTGCTTTCATGTTGCAAGCTACATTTGTTAATCAAATGACAAATATGAGAGGCTAAACCATTCAATTTAGGGGTAATGAACTCTCTAATTATGTAGCTTCAACTATTTGTTAATTCATGCTCTCTTTTTGTGCTTAATGATGATTATAGAAATGGTTTACTAGTTGTTTTTGCTTTGAATTTGATAGCCTATATTGTTGACATCAAATAGGCTATTCTTAAACAATCACTAACACTAATTGCCTCTTCATCAAAATATGATTATGGCAAAAGAAAGTGATTTGAAATTAAAATTTGATGGTCTATATTTCTAATCAATAGTTAATAGGTCATACTTAAAATAGATTTCATTTTCATTGTCAAGTTTCATGAAAGTTAGTAAGTGGTTTAAGGGGTGTGTCAAAGTTTGATGGCTTATGTTGGCTAACTAATAGCACAAATATGCCATACTTATGATAGGCATATCAATTAAAGCACTAATGACCATAAAAGAGAGATCATGATTTCATATGTGTTGAACTACATGATCTAGAGAGTGGATTTATTCTCTAAATTGTCATTTAACCCTTATATTTGCATCTCTTTTCTTTTAGTTAGTTAGCTAATTTTCTAATTCTCTAGCTTAACTTTCACTCGCCTTTTGTTTAATTTGATTGAATAGATTTTTAAAATCATCAATTCCCTGTGGATCGACCCGTATTCGCCACGTACTACAAGTGTACGCCGTGCGCTTGCGGTTAAATTTATTTCGAAATTTTTCGACGGTTTTCTAACTCGATAGAAATTCCGTCGATTAACAATGGCTAGGGTTAGGGTTAGAGAAAAATCCCAATTGCCAAATTCTCGATTGCAGGCAAGTTTGAAACCAAAAAATAATAAATTTCATCATGCGATAGCAGATTTCACTTATGTACTAGACGATCTCACTACGACAACGAAAATTTGCCAAGTTTGAGATCTGATTTGAGTTGAATTAGATCTTAATGCTTCGAGCAGAGATTCCTTTGTGTTGTCGGTTTGTTTTCAAGACTGGGTGAGATTCTGTTTTTGAAATTGATGAGCTAGCTTGAGAGTTATGCCAGATCTTTGAGCTGCTGTCCTTGGTGGCCATCCTCTTTTCTTGTCGATCTTTGTCTGAGGCTAAGTGAGGTTCAATTGATGAGCTTGCTTATGAATTGCACCTGATTTCACCATACTTTGAGTCAATGTCCTCGACAACTCTTAACTTATCTCGGAATCGAATGAAGTTTGGTTTCGACAGTGGCTTGGTTAGAATATCAGTGATCTGGTAAGTAGAAGGAAGGTGATTTACATTCAATTTTTCTACTGTAACTTGTTCACGTACAAAATAGAGGTATAATTCCATATGCTTTGTCCTTGAATGTAAAACTGGGTTAGTAGTAAGTTGCATTGTACTTAAGTTATCGCACCATAAAGTAGTCCTGCTTTCTGGTTTGATACGAATTTCACTATGTAAAGACTCTATCCATATTATTTTTGTTGTGGCATTTGCTACACTCCTGTATTCAGCCTCAGTGCTGGATTGATGCAGCGCAATCTACCAACTCACTGGATTTGAGTCGTTCAAGGGCCTTAGGTCGCTCACGACCTAGTGAAGGTCGCTCGCGAGGTAACACGTTAAGAACCAAGGCATTCAAGCGACCTAGGGAGATAAACAAACCAGCGCGCATTTCATTAGGTCGCTCCGACCTTTCGAATTTCGATTTTGATGAGTTACGACCTATGTTAGGTCGCGAAAATGAGTTACGACCTATGTTAGGTTGCTGATTCGTATGCCGCAAGATTACTGAAGCTATGCTATCCTTTAAGTCGCTCCTGGAGGGGTTTCTTAGGTCGCTCAATGATTAAGTCGCTCACTGTCGCATTTTCCTTATGTCGTTCAGTTCATTTAAGCCGCTGAAGTGATAGGTCATTATTGTTGGGTCGTGAGTGGTGTAACTCGTATGTTCTATCTGTTGTACTTGTACATATTAAGTCGTATGTTGCTGTAATATCTTATGTCGTTTGATTTAGGTCGTTGAGGTTAAGTCATGTATATGTGTTAGGTCGTGCATGAGCTAAGTCGTGTGTGTTGTAATGAGTTAGGTCATGAATGGGTTGAGTCGTGTGTTGTTGTAACCCTATAAATAGGGATGGTGGTGTCATTTGTAAAGTTAGTTGATTTTGAATAAAACTTTGTTTGTGTGCTTTGTGCCACTTTGAAATTGGAAGTTGAGTGTGAGCTCCTTTCTCCATCTTCGGTATTCGAGTGTGCTCGAATCAACGGATTTGAAGCCGATTCACAATATCTCGTGCGCGAGATCAACGTTCGAAGAATCGTAGATCTTTTAACACGGTATCGTGCGCGATCAACGTGTTAGAGATAGCTAGAATCCGGTATCTTTGAGATCAACGGATTTGGGCATTCGGTATTTTTCAATCCTTTGATTTCTACTTTCATCGTTGTATCCATTTCGTGAATATCCACTGCGTCAGTTTGGTATCAGAGCTAGACTTAGCCAATCATAGCTAAGCCGAGCCTGTTGGAGAAAGTGAAGTGTTGAAGTTCATTTTTGTAGATCAAGGCCGAGATTTTAAGTGTTGGAGTTGTGAAGTTTTGACAATGCCGCCGAGAAGAGCTAATCGCCATCAAAATGTTGAAGCGTTGTATAGAAGAAAAGAAGCTGAGGAAATGGAACAACGTATCAATGAGAAATTTGATGAAGGCATTAGGAAGTTAGAGAAATGGATGGTTGACATGAATCAAGGTCAAAGGAGAAGGTCGCCAGTCTCGAACCATGGAGGAAACAGGGTTTCGCCATCGGTTACAGAAGCGAGGAGGGTGTCGCCGCAATCTTACCGAGAAAGAAGAGAATCTTCAGTTTCATTGAGAAGAGAACATCATGAGTATAGAAATGAAGAGAGAAGAACTCCACATGAGTTTGAACATGAGCCATATCGTGATGATGAAAGACAAAGTAGAAGGGATATGCGTGATCATAGAGATGTGGATGGTCGAGATCGTTATCGAAGTACATCTGTTTTTGATGAAGATGGTGATAGATGTAGTGTTCATTATCGAGATCAAGACCAAGTACGAAATGCATATCGGGAGGTTGAAGATGATCGTCAATGAGAATCGGGGATGAAAATGGAAATTCCAGAATTCAAGGGTGGAACGGTAGCAGAAGAATTTTTGGATTGGTTATCTAATGTTGAAGAAATTTTTGACTTTAAGGAGGTTCCTGAGCATCGAAGAGTTAAGTTGGTTGCTACTCGTTTGAGAGGAAGAGCTATGGCGTGGTGGCAACAAACTAAACTTACACGGGAGAGAATGGGGAAGTCAAAGATTATTACATGGGAGAAGGTGAAGAAGTTAATGAAGGCTATATTCTTGCCGTATAATTATCAGTCTCTTATGTATCAACGATTGCAGAATCTGAGACAGGGAACAAAGTCAGTGAATGATTATGCGGATGAATTTTATCAATTGATTGCAAGGAATGACATCATGGAGATGGAGGAACAGTTGACCGCTAGATTTGTTGGAGGGTTGAGAATGCAGATTCAAGATATGGTGAATATGTTTGATCCCAGATATGTTGCCGAAGCACATCAAAAAGCTCTAGCTTGGGAGAAGCAAGGTAGGAGAGGTGGTGGTGTGTTTACAAATCCCAACAATCAAATGAAAGGGGCTAGTAGCAATGCGAATGTTTCCAAGGATGTTGCAAAACCGGTTGTTAGTGAAGTTGCTAAAACCAAGGTCAATAGTGGTATCAAATGCTTCAATTGTCAGGAGTTTGGTCACAAAAGCAATGAATGTCCGAAGCCAAAGAAGCGAGTGATGGTAGCTGAGGTTGAGGATGTAGAAGCTGAATGTTCTAATTCACCACATGTTGAGGAGGAAGAAGAGTTGTCAGGAGATGAGGGTTGTAATTTAATGATGAGGAGGTCTTGTTTAACACCAAAACAAGAGGATGATTCTAACTGGTTGAGGAGCAACATTTTTCAGTCAACATGCACTATTCTGGGGAAGGTTTGCAAATTTGTTATTGATGCGGGCAGCTGTGATAACATCATTTCTACCGAGGCTGTGAAGAAGTTGGCATTAAAGACTGAGAAGCATCTGAAACCTTACAAGTTAGCTTGGTTGAGGAAAGGTGGGGAGGTGAAGGTTGGACGAAGAGCTTGTGTTAATTTTTCTATTGGAAAGACATATAAGGATGAAATTAGGTGTGATGTTGTGGACATGGATGTGTGTCATTTGTTGTTGGGCAGACCATGGCAGTTTGATAGGGCCGTGCAACATGATGGAAGAACTAACTGCTACAGTTTCATGTTCAATGGCACTAAAATCACTTTAGTTCCTAAAAAGCAACAACAGAAGGAAAGCAAGTTGGAGGAGATTGAAGAACTGAAGACTTTGCTATCTTTGAAGGAATTTGTTAAAGAAGTAGAAGAGGAACCTGAAGTATTTTTGTTGATTGGACATGACAATAGTGAGGAGGTGGAAATTCCTGAAGAAGCAAAGCCAGTGTTGAAGGAATTTGAAGACGTATTTCCTGAAGAGCTGCCAACGGAGTTGCCACCATTGAGGGACATACAACACCAAATAGATCTTGTTCCAGGAGCTGTGTTATCACATAAACCACATTACAGAATGAGTCCAAAGGAGCACGAGGAGTTGAGAAGGCAGGTGGAAGAGTTGCTTGAACAAGGGCGTGTACAGGAAAGTTTAAGTCCTTGTGCAGTTCCAGCCTTGTTAGTACCGAAGAAGGATGGAACGTGGAGGATGTGTACTGATAGTCGGGCACTGAACAAGATTACTGTGAGGTATAGATTTCCAATGCCTAGATTGGATGACTTGTTGGATCAACTTAGTGGAGCTGCTATCTTTTCGAAGATCGATTTGAAGAGTGGTTATCATCAAATTCGAATTCGACCAGGGGATGAATGGAAAACATCGTTCAAGACACGGGAGGGGTTGTACGAATGGCTGGTTATGCCGTTTGGTCTTTCGAATGCACCTAGTACGTTTATGCAGGTGATGAATCAGGTCTTTAGACCATTTATTGGGAAGTTCGTGGTGGTGTATTTTGATGATATACTGATTTACAGTGGAAGCACAGAAGAACACTTGCATCATCTGAGAGAAGTGTTGATGATACTGCGACAGGAACAATTTTATGCTGCAACGAAGAAATGCGTGTTAATGACGCAAAGTGTTTTATTTCTGGGATATATCGTATCCAAGGATGGGATACAGGAGGATCAAAGTAAAGTTGAAGCAATCAGAGATTGGCCACAACCCAAGACTATAACAGAAATCCGAAGTTTTCATGGGTTGGCTTCATTTTATCGAAGGTTTATTCCACACTTTAGTAGTGTGATGGCGCCTGTTACTGATTGTATGAAGGGCAAGCAGTTTTCATGGTCGGAGGAAGCAGGGGTTGCTTTTCAGCGAATCAAGGAACTCTTGACGTCAGCACCAATTCTAGTATTACCAGATTTCCAGTTGTTGTTTGAGTTACATATGATGCATCTAAAGTTGGGATTAGAGGGGTGTTGAGTCAGAAAGGACGACCAATTGCATATTTCAGAGAGAAACTTTCTGGAGCCAAGATGAGATATAATACTTATGATGTGGAGTTCTATGCTGTTGTACAAGCTGTGAAGCATTGGAGACATTACTTGTTCCATAAGGAGTTTGTCTTGTATACAGACCATGAGGCGTTGAAGCATTTGCAAGGGCAGGATAAAGTCGCAGCTAGACATGCTTCGTGGATCGCATACTTGCAACAGTTTACATTTGTTGTGAAGCATAAGTCGGGAGTTACAAACCGTGTGGCAGATGCATTGAGTAGAAGAAATCATTTGTTGACAACGATGAAAGTAGAAGTGACAGGGTTTGATGTATTGCCAGAATTGTTTGTTGATGATCCTTACTTTGCTAAAGTTATGGATGAAGTCAAGAAGGGGAAGACGGATGAGTATGTGTTGGTGGATGGTTTTCTTTTTAAAGGGAATCGATTGTGTATACCAGAGTGCAGCTTACGAATGAAGATTGTGAAGGAGTTGCATGAGGAAGGTCATGTGGGTAGAGATCGTACTTTGCAGTTGATTTTTGAATCATATTTTTGGCCATCCATGAGGAAAGAAGTTGAAAGATTTGTGCAAAGATGTCATATATGTCAAGTTTCCAAAGGGACAGCTACAAATGTAGGGTTATATATGCCATTACCCGTGCCTACTAGACCATGGGTTGATATTAGCATGGATTTTGTTTTGGGTTTGCCGAGAACTCAACGTGGGAATGATTCCATATATGTGGTGGTGGATAAATTTTCCAAGATGGCGCATTTCATAGCTTGTAAAAAGACCGCGGATTCAGTCCGTGTTGCTCAGTTATTCTTTAAGGAAGTGTATCGACTACATGGGCTACCTGAATCCATTTGTTTCTGACCGTGATACGCGATTTCTAAGTCATTTCTGGCTGAGTTTGTGGAAGATGGTGGGAACGAAGCTGAAATTCAGTAGTGCTTATCATCCACAGACAGATGGACAGACTGAAGTTGTGAATAGATCATTGGGAAACTTATTGAGATGTCTTGTGAAAGATAATTTGAAAAGTTGGGATATGAAGCTATGTCAGGCAGAATTTGCACATAATCACGCTGTTAATCGAAGTACTGGATTCAGTTTGTTTCAAGTTGTATATTCAGCAATCCTGAAGGGACCGTTGGATTTGATGACAGTACCATCCCAGAAAGGAGTTGTTAAACGAGCTTGTGATTTCGTGAACGAGTTACAGGAATGTCACAAAACTGTTCATGAGCGATTGCGTACATCAAATGATAAATATAAACAACTGGCAAATAAGAAGCGAAGAAGTGTAAACTTCAAAGAAGGTGATTTTGTTTACGCAGTATTGACGAAAGATCGTTTTCCAATTGGAACTTACAACAAGTTGAAAGCTCAAAAATTTGGTCCAGTGGAAATTATGAAGAAGATCAATGATAATGCATATCAGTTGAGGTTGTCGGATCATATTCACACTGCAGACGTTTTCAACGTTAAACATTTGATTCTGTTTCATGGGAATGAGCCTGTCAAGGACGAGGAAGGTACAAATTCGAGGTCGAATTCTTGTCAACCGGGGGAGGATGATGCAGCGCAATCTACCAACTCACTGGATTTGAGTCGTTCAAGGGCCTTAGGTCGCTCACGACCTAGTGAAGGTCGCTCGCGAGGTAACACGTTAAGCACCAAGGCATTCAAGCGACCTAGGGAGATAAACAAACCAGCGCGCATTTCATTAGGTTGCTCCGACCTTTCGAATTTCGATTTTGACGAGTTACGACCTATGTTAGGTTACGAAAACGAGTTACGACCTATGTTAGGTCGCTGATTCGTATGCCGCAAGATTACTGAAGCTATGCTATCCTTTAAGTCGCTCCTGGAGGGGTTTCTTAGGTCGCTCAATGATTAAGTCGCTCACTGTCACATTTTCCTTAAGTCGTTCAGTTCATTTAAGCCGCTGAAGTGATAGGTCGTTATTGTTGGGTCGTGAGTGGTGTAACTCGTATGTTCTATCTGTTGTACTTGTACATATTAAGTCGTATGTTGTTGTAATATCTTATGTCGTTTGATTTAGGTCGTTGAGGTTAAGTCGTTTATATGTGTTAGGTCGTGCATGAGCTAAGTCGTGTGTGTGGTAATGAGTTAGGTCGTGAATGGGTTGAGTCGTGTGTTGTTGTAACCCTATAAATAGGGATGGTGGTGTCATTTGTAAAGTTAGCTGATTTTGAATAAAACTTTGTTTGTGTGCTTTGTGCCACTTTGAAATTAGAAGTTGAGTGTGAGCACATTTCTCCATCTTCGGTATTCAAGTGCACTCGAATCAACGGATTTGAAGCCGATTCACGGTATCTCGTGCGCGAGATCAACGTTCGAAGAATCGTAGATCTTTTAACACGGTATCGTGCGCGATCAACGCGTTGGAGATAGCTAGAATCCGGTATCTTTGAGATCAACGGATTTGGGCATTTGGTATTTTTCAATCCTTCGATTTCTACTTTCATCGTTGTATCCATTTCGTGAATATCCGCTGCGTCATGGATCTAGAGATGGTGGGCTGTTTTTTTAGCACCGTGATACTGGATTTTTGCCTAGAAATATACAGTAACCTGTAGTTGATCTTCTATCATCTGGATCACTGGCCCAGTCAGCGTCTGCATATCCAGTAATGTTTATAGAATTGCATGTTTCCATTACCATACCAAAATGCATTGTGCCTTTGAGATATCCTAGAATTCTCTTTACGACTTTCTAGTGTTCTTAAGTTGAATTTTGCATAAATTGACTTGCCTTGTTGACACTAAAAGTAATTTCTGGTCTGGTAATGGTGGCATATTGCAAAGCACCAACTATACTTTTGTATTGACTTTGATTATGCACTGCTTCTCCTTTGTACTTTGATAAATGTACATTGCTAGCCATTGGTGTAGAGATTGAATTTGCTTGATCCATATTAGCTTTTCTCAAAATTTCTTGAATATACTTTCTTTCATTTAACTGTATTGTTGAATTGGATAGTCTCTTGACTTCAATTCCCAGGAAATAGTTTAAAATTCCAAGATCCTTAATTGAGAATTCTTTATTTAACAGCTTTATAAGATTGTTGATTTCCATGCTGCTGTTGCCTGTGATAATAAAATCATCAAAATTTATTAGTAAATAAGTTACAGTATCTTTATAAATTTTTGTAAATAGGGAGTTGTCAGATTTTGTAGAGTTGTAGCCCAATTTGATTAGAGTTGTTTTGAGCTTTTCAAACCACACTCTTGAAGCTTGCTTTAATCCATAGGTTTCCTTCTTTAATTTGCACACAAGTTTTTCATCTCCCCTTTGTGTGAATCCATGTGGCTACTCCATATATACTTCTTCCTGCAATACACTTTTAAAAAAAAGCATTATTTACATCTAATCGTTTGATGATCCAATTTCTATGCAAGGCAATTGTAAATATTATTCTTATAGTAGTGGGCTTCCCAACTGGTGAGAATGTTTCATTAAAATCAACGCCATTTTGTTGTGAATAGCCCTTTGCTACTAATATTTCCTTGTATCTAGAAATTGAACCATCTGCATTTCTTTTTAATCTAAAAGTCCATTTGCAGTTAACAATGTTTTTATTATCTGGCATTCGAACAAGATCCCATGTTTTGTTTTTTATCAGTGCATTATATTCATCAATCATTACTGATTTCCACTCTTTTTCCTGCATAGCTTGATGAAAGTTGCATGGTTCTTCAATTTTTAAGTTTGCATTGTACACTTTTGGCTTAAATATGCCACTTTTTGATCTTGTCACCATGTGATGCCCTGTTTTGACAGCAGTAGATGATTGTTCATTATCACCTGTATCAATTTCTTGTTGTTCCTCACTTGATGTCTGTATGTTTTCCATAGCTTGATTTGATGTACAATGCATACTTATCCCTTGTTGAGATGTTTGATCAAGTGTATGTAGTGATTCATCTTGCTCATGACCTGGTCCAAAGCTGGGCACAATGTGTTGTGAGCTAGAATTAGTAACATGAGGATTCAGGATGACCTGAATTGGTTCTTCCTGACCGTGAACTATCCTTTTAGGCATGGGCAGGTATTGATGATAAAGAGTATTTTGAATTGTACACCTTTTTGATGCTTTGACCACTGATTCTCTAAAAGGAAACACTCTTTCATTAAATACTACATGTCTTGAGATAAATATTTTCCCACTAGTATCTAAACGTTTATAACCCTTTTTATTAGCTGCATAGTGTTGGAACTGGACCAGCCCACAACGGAAGTTATGGGTGAATTTCCAAAAATTTAACATATTGGATCTTTATTGGGTCTATGAAGTCTAACTAAATTAGAAAATTTCTAAATTTTATTTAAATAAAATCATTTATTTTATTTATATTCAAATATATTAAGATATGAAATTAATTTATTTGATTTAGTTTATACATAAATGTATCATATACATATATGTGTGAGTGCATGTGTAATATAATAATCCGTGAAAGGTATAATATACTCATATATAGATGTTGGGATTTACATTACAATAGACATATTAGCTCATTTTTTATATCATGTATGTTGCCCAAATATGTGCATGTTTATGTGTTACAAAAAATACACACACACACACACATGTATGTATAAATATATTATATATAATATATGAACATAAAACATTTATATATAGATAAATATATATAGAAAGAGAGAGAACAATTATTAAAATTATTTATAATTCAAAATTAACTTAGTTTTGCAAACATAATAATTTTAGTATTTTAATTTGTATATATTTAAATAAAATAATGTCATCATCCATAAATAATTAACATAAAATAATATTTTGATGAAAATTCAAATTTTACAATTTTCGAAAATCTAGAATCATAAAATAGAGCTGAGAAAAAATTTGAAGATTTTTCAATGCTGAAATATTATTTTTAAAAACAAATACATTGATTTCGACAATAATTATTTAATATAAAATAATATTATTAAAAATTAAAATTTTAAAATCTCAGAAATTCTAGGATCATGAATAAAAGGTTGCGAAAATTTTTGAAGAACTTTTCAATTAAAATACTATTTTTAATAAATCATAAACAGTTTTTCAAAAATAATATTAATTATTAAAAATAATAATCTTTAATGAAAAAATCCTAAATTTTTTCTATACGTTTCTGGAATGATATTTCTATTTTAAAAAAATATAAAATTGAATTTTTAATGTAATAATTATTTTATATATAATAAACAATTCAAAATTCAATAAATGTTAATTTAAAAATATGAATATATGTATGATAATTAATTTTCGAATTTTTAAATTCATATTATATATAATAAGTGTACTAAATTTTTTAAATCATATATATATCTTATATATGCATATATGCTATTATGAGAGAGAAATATACACTACTATATATATATATATATATATGAATTTATTAATAAAATATATATAAAACAATTATTAATGACAAAATTTGATTTTGTACAGTAAACAACATTTGTCTATACATAAATTAAATAGTATAATAAAAAAATCATGCACATAACCAAACTGACTTGTGACAACTACATCTACTTACAAAATCTCACATAACTAAACATATAGTAGCGATATATTTAAACAGATATGAAATTGCTCATTATAGGATCATAGAATATAATTTAATTACTATAATATGAATTAAAATTACCAATTTAATGATTCCTTTGAATTCACGTTGAACCAATGACTTCCCTTCCGTTTACTGTTCTTGATTCGTCAGATTGCAAGTCCGAAATCACCGACCTCTAACTATCGAATAGTATTATTTTAATAATATATTTGAGAATTTTGGAGTGGATTGAGAGCTATATTTTAACCAGCAATGTAGAAGGTAATGGCGGCCAAAAAATGGTTAGTCGTTATTTTATAGATACATACATATACATACATACACACACACACACACACACACACACACACAGATATATATATATATGGTTGTATTAAAGTGAAACGAAGAAAACCTTTTTATCCATTCTCACTTGATCTCAACCCATTATCTCCAAGCCAATTCCCTATGTTTTAGCCACCCCTAGACCTTCCCAAAACCGAAATTTTGCAGCCCTAATGATGGGCTTTAAACCCATCTAAGCCCAAGCCAAAATACTATGCAATTAAATCTAATTTAATCGCTTGTCGATATTGTATATATCGATCGATATATTTATAACTGTTATAAATATGTACAACATTATTTATTTCTCAAATCATATTCAAATTTTATAAATAATATTTCATAAATATTAATTAATTTAATTAATTTATAAAAATTATAAACTAATTCAATCGTTCTGTCTTAAGGGAATTCATCATTTCGGCTATGTAACTCTTGGGTGTAAATTTGGTCAGCGATTAACATCGAACTATTCTAATGTTAACGTTCACACGTCACTTAGCAAGTGGTATGACATTATGGCCAAATTTATCGCTTACTCATTTTCGGTAAAATCCAATTTTAGTTTAATAAGCGTTACCCGGTTGTGACATTTGTTTACACCAATTCTCTTCGCCAAAACTATATCATTTTGGACTTATGGAATTTGATAATGGTCAAAATTTCAACCTCATCCACATTCAAATTTATAGTCCAAATACAAAGTACTTGGTTCAATAATAACAATTATTATTAATCGAAATGCTCTGGCCAGAGACTTTGACATTGAGTTGACTTGAGTTGATTGTTATACCAACCGCATATAACTGAGAAGACGAATCCTCTCTTGAATAGTGCTTCACTTCCAATACTTCCACTCGACCCAACTATAGTCACTTGATAGACGCCATGCCATGATTTGGCTATAATCAAAGTGGAGCTTTCATATTGAAGATCCACAGTATTCCCAAGTTGAGAGCTGTGCAGTTAATGCCCCGCTATTACACCGCTATAATCCTGCTATATCTCGTAGCGGATTTCTACCGCTATGATTTTTTCATATAGCCCCAAATATAGCCTTTCCGCTTTAATCCCCGCTATTCCCGCCATATCCCGTTATTCCTGCTATATTCCGCTGCTTCCGCTATATCTTCTTTAAAAGAAATGAATAGAAAAATGACATTTCTACATTATAAAAATTATGAAATTAATTTATTTAATTGAATTTTTAATATATTTTCAAAAATGAAAATACTCTAATTTTCTACTAAATTCAATTACTTTATATAATAGTTTTACGTTTATTTATAGTATATTCGCACATGTTTTATTTAAAATTATTTATGTATTAATTATGATTCAATTAAATGTTAATTTTTTATTTAATTAACATTTATATATTTGTAAAAACATTAAATACGAGTTTTACATGTTATTTTAGAGTCATCCGCTATATCCCGCTATATCCCCGCTATGACTTTTTGTACCTTCGCCGCATTGAATCTGCTGGGCGCTTTAACTGCACAGGTTGAGAGAACTGTGTAAATCAGTCACATCGATATTTTCTGTTTGACCTTAGTTATATTAACCAATAGAAATCTCTCGAGTGAGTCGTTCCATAGTTATCTAATAACTATTAGTACGTAACCCCTAGGTACTCCGAGCAATCATGAGTATTAATATACTGCCCAACATTTGGAGAGCGTTACGTACTCCAGTCTCAACGGATACATCGATATCCAGTCTCGATGCATCTTGACTAGGAACATTTAAAATGGTATATTTGTTTCGTTGTAATAAATTACTCACGGTTACAACACTTTGTAACTACTATCACAAAATATACAATTTATGGATTTTTCTATTAAATATATGTTTAATTAAGTTAATTAATTAATATAATCACATTATATCAAGTATATAATGGGAAGAAAATACCTTTTATTTCGAATAAGATTGGTCAACGAGTTAGATATATGTACCAAATTACATAATTGCCCCTAGGGTTACCCCTAACTCTATCACATAGCTTATAAATGTGCATGGAGAAGATCTGAAACTTAATCTGTGGGTATTATATGGCATGAGATAAGGAAAGCACAAACATCCAAAAACTTTCAAGTTGTGATAGTCAGGTTTAACATTAAATAATAATTCCATTGGACTCCTAAATTGTAGAACCTTTGTAGGTAGTCTATTAATTAGATAGACTGTAGTAGCAAAAGCATCTGGTCAAAATTTTAGTGGCATTGATGCTTGTGCTAATAGAGTGAGACCAGTTTCAACAATTTGCCTATGTCTTCTCTCAATAAGACCATTTTGTTCAGAGGTATATGGACATGTTGTCCTTTCCACAATTTCTCTTTTTTGGAAGTATTCCTTTAGTGGTAAAAATTCTGATCCACCATCAGTCTGTAAAATTTTAACCTAACTATCTAATTGTTTTTCTACTTGCCTTATGAATTGTATAACTGCACTATAAGTTTCTGATTTGGACTTTAAAAAATAGATCATACATGTCTAGAATATGCATCAATAAAAGATATATAATATTTATATCCATAGTCACTGTGGACTGGTGCAGGCCCCCACAAATCAGTGGCAACTAATTCTAGTGGTTTACTATACTTTGTTTCAGAATCTAAAAATGATAATTTATGACTTTTTTCCATTTGACAATAGGTGCAAATATAGGGCATAGCAATATCATTAAAAGAAATATCGTTTCCATTCAAAACATGTTTTACAATAGTGGCATTTGAATGCCTAAGCTTATAGTTCCATACATCAAAAGTCTTATAGTTTTCAACTTGTTTGATTTCAGAATTATTACACCACAATCTTTTAATTCCAGATTTTCTTGAATTAGCAACATTGAATTGATACAATCCCTTAAATTCTCTACCCTGCAAGAGAATTTCCTTAGTTAGAATGTCTTTAACTAAGCAATAGCTTGGGTAGAATTCAAAATAGACATTGTTATCTTTTGCAAATTGTGACACACTTAGTAAATTCTTTCTAATTAAAGGTACTCTCAATAAGTTATTCAAGTACAGTTGTCTTTTCCCATTATAAATGAATTACCAATGTGTGATTGCAATAGATTTTCCATTTCCCATATGTATAGACTGCATACCTATGTATTCCTTGTTTCCAAGATTTAAGTTGCTTAAACTACTTGTAACATGATTGATTACACCTGAATCTGGATAACAGTTGTCATCAAGAATGCTTTCTGCCTTCGCTGTGTCATTAGTTGCACTGTCACACTGTTCTTTGAGTTCTTGTTGAGCACTGGTTAAATTAACACTTGGATGACAATTTCTTGAGTTACTGCCTCCTTATTGAGATGGTATATAGTTTGTATCAAATCTGAAATAACACTTGTATGCAGTGTGTCCAAGTTCTTCATAGATTTGACTTCTTGGCCTCTTGTTGTTCCATCTGCCACCTCTTCCTCTAGGACTGAATGACTGACCACCTCTCTGATTAGCATTTTGTTGATTTTTGCCATTGTATCCTCTTTCTTAAGACTTATTTTTATTGCTTGAGATGTAGTTGACAGATAAGTCAGATACTTGTGGTCTTTTTTGTTCAATCCTACATTCATGTGCAAGTAGAGTAGAGTGTACATATAGTATTGTTAGTATTGTTTCTTTAGATGAAATAGCAGCCACAACTGTTTCATATTCGTCATCTAATCCTCCCAATATTTACAACACATGTTCAATGTCTAAAACTTTATGCCCTCTTGATGCTAGTTGATCACATATTGTTTTAACCTTGAGTAGATAGTCTTTCATTGGTAAATTCTCCTTTTTTACATTTTGTAACTCTCTTGAAGTACATTATTTTTGCTGTAGACTGAGTGCTAAAAATTTGTTCTATAGTTGACCATATTTCGTGTGATGATTTGCATCTTTTTAGTTGAGGAAGAAAACTTATACTGATAGATGATAATAACCAAGAACTGACAAGACTGTCTTGTCTCTGAAATGATATGTATTCTTGGTTGCTGATTAACTTTCCATCCATGTCTGCAGTGTATTTTGGTGGTGTAACATCCCGAAAATTTTCGACTTTCGAAAATTCAACATCGATACTCACTTTATCGACTGTCGAGAAATCGAATGCCGGAAATCCGAAAAGTTATGGGTTTAAGAAAGAAGAAAAAGGTAGAAGAAGAAGATAGAAGAAAAAGAAAGAAGAACAACAACAGAACAACAGAACAGCAACAGAAAACAATATCAGAATCTTACACATCGCAGCGGAACAATATATAATAAATAAACACTAGTCTTTTAAAACAAAGAGCTATATCAGTTTATACATACATCAATCATCAGAGTCAATATACAACAATGGACAGTTATATAAACTTGTCCTCACACAGAATACACAGCGGAATAAATACTATCAGACACAAATACTACGTCTCGCCATCCAGCTTGCTTCCAAAGCTCCAGAATATCCAGAATATCCTGATAATATAACTCTAGGCTGCCCGTGTGGAAATTGGTGGGCACCCAGAGTTTAGAAGGGAACAATAAACTCCGAGTCAGTCATGGTGACTGGTGTGAGATCGTAAAACAGTTATTCTTTAAAATAGACAACAGGATAATTTTAAGGTCAATTCGAAATGCTTTTGGAAAATGAAACTACCATAAGACCTCCCACCACACACACAATGCAAACGCAGAATTGGAGGAGATTTCTTCTTATGATAGTCAAAGATGCTTACTACGCAAAATCAAATCCTTTTTGATATTATTATTAGTGCATAGTGTAGAAATCATTTCGAAAGTATAATATTAATCTTAGCCAACATACGACCAGTATCGTATGCCTACTATAGCTACTATGTTCAATAGCAGGTTACCGCCACATTTCATAGCAGGTAATACAACTAAAACCGTACACGTCGCGTATTGTTTCTTTGGATTTCCAACAAATGGTCAGGCTAAGGAACTTCCTTTTCCACGATGGGTACGTCCCTGGAATAGACGACCCGAGAAATAACCTAACATTACGGTTAGATCTCTGCCAACACAAGGCCGGGTTACCTCTGCAAAAATAGGTAACTACTGACACGCGTATGCCATCCCCCGATCGTCACCGATCTTCCCGAGGATCCCCGATTTCCAACAAACCACATAGATAATAATAAATGCAGTAACCACAGAGGTTAAGTATCTGGGCTCCATACCATGATACCACCTTTATCCAGAAGGAATGACATACACTAAGGGGCGCTACTCCCTAGAACCTTGCTGCATTCTTCCTGTTTCGACCATTTCCGGGGTGTGAGGCTCGACGAAGTCTCGTCCACAAAGCTACGCTTTCTACAAAAAGCCCTGCTTCGGGTCAAACAAAATGATCAACCTATGATCACAAAGATATAAGATCAAACAAATGATCATATCACAAATGATCAAACACTGATCATTTCACTGCAACACTCAGTATGTCACGTTACCAAATTGGGATATATCGCTGATAAATTTCAACTACATAACCTCTGAGCTCGTACGTCTCAGAGAAGGGTGTTAAGCTAAGAGAATAAATTCTCCGCCACCAACAGAAATGTATTTGAAAGAAATCAGCTTTATATCTCAAATTGTAACGTCAGACACACAATCCATATAAGTCTGTTCCGGGATCGAACAGAACCGAAGGCACTTCTCACGAAGCCCTTGCATTTCCGGATAATTTTCAATCACGTCAGAACTTCCCGTCACTAAGGGTGATAAAACCTCTAAATCGGAGATCAGCCGATGTAGAGTAACTCGACGGTAATCCTTCCGTTTTCAAAAATATCCGGTCTTCAACACCGGTCTTCAAATGCAATTCATAACGACGTATCACATATTCGGAATGGGTTATACGACCCCATGGTCCTTTCCCGGTTAACCCGAATAGTGAGCGATTTTTCAAAAATAAGTGTGGCATTCAAATTCATCAAATTCACAACAAATACCTATCTAAAGGTAATTATTGATAGTCGGTTATTTAACTATCAATAAAGATGCGCAACATCATCAGATTCCAAATAATTTTCCAAATTATTTTATCTTCCAAAATATCTTACTAGATATATAATTTTTCCACACTTCAAAAATAAATCAACGTTTATTTTTAAAACGAATTCCCATTCCTTTATAAATTCCATAGTGAATTCATATTTTCAAAATATCCCCTGATATACGATTTTCATATCGATTTCAAATATTCAATTTCAATTTATCTTTAAGAAGATAAATTCTCAAAACGTTCGTTTCATATTGGAAAAGCAATTCCATACTTATTTAATAATAAGTACTTCACAAATCATTTATTTTCAACATTTGAAAATATTCGATATACTTAAAATCAAAATTAAGTATACATTCATTCTTTAAGGAAATCATAAATTTTACATCTATTTGAGTCAAAACGAATGTTGCGTAAAACATCGTTACGACGACTCAAAATCACTAGTATAGGGATTCGGATTTAGATAGATATGTGAATCCCAATACTACATCAAAACATTTCCTTTCGGAAACCATTTACTATAACAACAGTGTTATAGTCCATCATTTCCTTATTTTTCTCGAAAACGTCTATTTCAACAAGAACTGCGGAAATCTCTGCTTTCGATTTATAATACATTTTAAAACATCTTTAAAATGTTTAACTTCATTTTTAATATCACTTCTTCAAAACTATCCATTTTACTTAACAATATATTCACTGTCCAAAATCGTGAATATATCTTCTTTAATAACCTTCTATAATTCACTTATCAAATTTAATCGATTCCGAATTTATAAACACGGTTATAAATTCTATTTCCATTTTAATAACAACTTCGACTTATAAATCTTCTTTTATTAACTTCTATATTCAACTCATCAAAATAAGTGATTCCGGATTTATAAACAACTTTTATAAATTTCAATTCTATTCTTCTAACAACTTCGATTTATAAATTCCTTTTATTAACAAATTCAATTTATAACTCGATATAAATATCACAAATCCATATTATAAGTTAATAACTTACCATTCATTTTCAACTTCACAATTTATAAGTCTATAAATTTCATTCACTTACGGATTCCATAATATTTCATTTTTCACACTTATAAAAACTCATTTTATAATTTCACCATTCTTAATTTTGTGGATATCAATTTCATAAATCTTTTATATAAACCGTTTACAGAAATTTAAAAATCTCAATTTAAACTATTTCATAAATCAGTCAACTATTTATTCCAAAAATAACTTTTCGGTTATATTTCCCAAATCTATAAATTTTTGTAACTTTAAAATTTGAACGTTTATTTATTTAAAATAAATCACTTCAAAAATCCCATAAACGTATATTTTCAAAAAATCACTTTAAAAATCTTTTTAAAGTAACAGTCGTTATTTTTACATTTCAAAACTGAATCCGATGATGCAACAACACCAATCAGTCCATCACAACAGTCAGATATCATATATCATCATATGATAACAGAATATATCAAAATATCTGTAAATAATCAATATGGTGAGGAATCCAGTCGGATCCCTCCAACCTGTTTCCCTGCATCCAAAAACGTCAGCACAATACCAATTCCGCTCCAGTACGGAATTATCGCGGTATATGGGTTTTTATAAATCCGCTTACTAACGGCGCAATAGGGTCTCATCCGCTATACGAGGCGGGAAATCAATCAATCCAATATATACATATGCCAATATGTATATACTGCTATATATATATAGATATATCCTATCATATCTAATAGCACATTCAAACAGTCAATCAAATAATAACTGAAAATTCCACTTTTAAATTTGAGTGAGAAGATCTCACCGAGATTTTAATTCTGATTTCAGCGTTTGATTTCGAATAAAATTAAACACGCGTTTAATTTTACCCGAAATTCAAACTAGTTCCAAATGACTCCAATTCAGTTGCACTGCGTAGTGCTCGACAAAACGAAGCCAACGCCGCTTGTTTCGTAATTTTCTGAGAACATATGACAAAGTTATCGCATTTAGAAGTTTGTATAAATTAAAATACAATTAATTTGCAATTAAATTTTACATTTCCCATTCATTTTCATCACAGCCGTTCATCCTTCCTTGATGAGATCCCAGCCATCTACGTTTTCTTCCTTTCCCTTCTCCAGACATTCACGTTTACGTTCAAACCCATCCCCGTTCGATTTTGTTGAATGCCGCGGCCACCACGTTCGACCGTTCGTTGATCAGAGACTTCCAGCACGAAGCCCTTCGCCAGCCCTTCCCCCAGCCTCCGACCGCACCCATTCGGTGGTCCCCATGGGTGTGCAAACGTGCACGAGACGCACGTGTACGCGGCTGCTTCTTGCCTTCAAACGATGATGATTTCTCGAATCCACCGTTGGATGGATAGATCACGCGATGCTCTTCAAGTTTCATGTTGAACGTTTCTTGAATTGATGAACGGATTTGAAGAAATTGAGGGAGGAAGAAGATGAATTGCTGGCCGTTCAGCAATGTTGGTGGCGGCTCTGAAATAAAACCCTAGGCTCGGTCTTCTTATTGCAAAATGAAGAATATAGGTCCTTATATAGAAAATTGCCCAATTTACTATTCATCGAAATTTTCCGAACTCCGAATCGAACGTGCCGGCTGACGTTTCTAAGGTTTACCCCGCGTTCCGAACGCAATGGAACGTGTTTCGGAAGCTAATTCGGACATCTGTGCGAGATACGAAGAAAAACGATCAATTTAAATTAAACCGATTTAAATCGATTTCGAGGCGTTTAGGCTTGCCCCGGACAATCGGTAATTCCAAAAATTACGAAATTTGAAATCTTACAATAATATCACATTACGGATCCGATGAAACTGGTTTCGTCGAAATCCGAGACTTTTTGAAAAATGACTATTTTAACTCGACGATTTAAAATTAAAATGATATCGATGCGTTTCGAGCTGCCACGGTCGAACGACAACTCCGATGGATACGAAAATTGAAATCCGATAATAACTAACTATTACGGATCCAATGGAACTGGTCTCGTTCAATTCTGAGACTGTCCGAAAATTGGCTATTTTTACAGTCGATAATTAAATATCAAAATATCGATTTTCACAATTTAACTCCAAATTCACTTCTGAAAGTTCTATAACCTTTCTATAACTCCAGTATGATCAAATAAAATTTCCCAAATCATTTTCAATCATTTTAAACTCGATTTTCAATTATCTCTGGAATTTCAATTATTAATTTATCGATTTAATTATCAAATTAAATCCAATATTCGAATAATAAATTATTCGACTTCTTAAATTCATTTATTAATATTTAAAATTAATTAAATATTCGAATTTTAATTATCAAAAATTCTGGGTCGTTACAAACTTCCCCCCTTAAAAGAATTTCGTCCTCGAAATTACAAGTTAGGGAAAAGGTCCTTAACTCGTCTATTATCTTTCACAATTCAATAGTTTTCTCAAATTTTCAAAACAAATCTTTCTAATAAAGATTCGTTATTATTTCAACTAAATTTCAACTTCAACTATAAGTTTCAAACAACGTTGTTTAACTTCAAAATTCAAATTCGAGTTTAAATTCAAATTTTAAACTTTAAAAATTTCTCAAAAATTTTCTAACGCCCTAAATTTCCGAAAAATTTCGCCAGCGTCTCCTTTGCGCGGCTAATACGGCACGACTACAAAACGTCCCTACGGACTCTCAGATTTCAAAAAGAAAAAGAAAAAGCCAAGCGGCTAGACAAGAAATCATCAAAAACTCATATTATAATTCAAATACTTACCTTTTGTCGAGCAATTCAAATTTATCTTTGCAATTCAATTCCAATTCCCTTTATACACCTGTATATCCTACTAGCCATAATATCTAGTTACATATTCAATCCAATCTGTACATTGTATTACAAAATTTTGATACTTCTTATACATTTTTACTTCACTGTTGAAGTTATATATTCATTGTCATTCAATTTCACATTTCAAATTTCATTTGAATTTAATTCACAATTCCAACCTAATTTGGATTCAGTTCGACTTCTGAATATTGAATTTCATCAATCAACTTTCATTTACAACTGCTTATTATTTTTAAATTAGTTTCAATTACTAATTCATTTCAAATTCTAATCTACTAACAAATTCAGATTTGCTTTCAACATTCAATTTCAATTCCAGTTTTATTCACTTTTGTTCATTTCCAAAATTTGATTTCAATTTACCCTTCGGTTAAATCTACTGTCATTTAAACTGGATTTCCAATTCGATATGAATTTTAATTCATCTCAAACCATATTAATTTGTCATTTCTTCAATTAGTTTCCGTTACTAATTTTATTACAATACTTTACTTTACCAATTTGAAATGAATTTTTTTCAACATTCAATTTACTTTCATTAAATTGATTCACTTGTACTTACATTCATTTAACTTCATCCTTTAAGTTAAATTTATTCTACCAAAATTCAATTGATATAAGTTATCAATTTAGTAATATTTCATAAATATCTTTATATAGCATTCCAGAGTCTTTTTAAATCTTTTCAAAACCATTTTTGAAAACAATTCAATTTATCCTTTGAATTTCAAAACAAAATCCAAATTTTTCAAAACAACTTCTATTTAAAACAATTTGGCAGCAATTTCTCTTTTGGAAACCCGAAAATGAACACCAATGATGCCGCGGTCATCATCGAAGTTATTTTCCAGCGACCGAAAAGAGTTTAGAGCTTTTCATCTCTTCAAAATACTTTTCAAACCTTTGAAATCCATTTTCAAATCCAAAAAGATTTAAACTTTCCAAATCTCCAAAAATTTCAAATCCTTTTCAAAACATTTCCAAATACTTCTCTGGAATTCCGTTTTAAATTACAATTCACATTTATAATTTATATTCTTTAAATTCATTTGCATGTGAATTTATTTCTTAACTTTGGAGTTACAATTTCAATTTCTCATTCAATTTCAGTGATGATAATTCACTATTATTACTTCCTAACATCCATGCAACCATATACCGTAGTACTTTATAGAAAAACATTTCTTTTCTATACAAAAATAGTTTTGGGTAAAATTATTTCATTTACCCTATTTAAAACAATACTGTGTCGAATTGCTCTATTCAAGTGTTTAGAGATCCCTATCGATAGAGTTGTACGGACAATACCGACCAGAATCCATATACCACTCAATAAACCAATCATCACAATATAAAACAATTTTATATTCACTAACAAATACGCACTCGTATCTATTATTACACTCAACTCATTCTAGAGTACTACTGACTCTATCTCTAATGAGTAACACCCAACAGAGCAGGGTTGTCGCTTAACCATATGCTCTGATACCACTTGTAACATCCCGAAAATTTTCGACTTTTGAAAATTCAACATCGATACTCACTTTATCGACTGTCGAGAAATCGAATGCCGGAAATCCGAAAAGTTATGGGTTTAAGAAAGAAGAAAAAGGTAGAAGAAGAAGATAGAAGAAAAAGAAAGAAGAACAACAACAGAACAACAGAACAGCAACAGAAAACAATATCAGAATCTTACACATCGCAGCGGAACAATATATAATAAATAAACACTAGTCTTTTAAAACAAAGAGCTATATCAGTTTATACATACATCAATCATCAGAGTCAATATACAACAATGGACAGTTATATAAACTTGTCCTCACACAGAATACACAGCGGAATAAATACTATCAGACACAAATACTACGTCTCGCCATCCAGCTTGCTTCCAAAGCTCCAGAATATCCAGAATATCCTGATAATATAACTCTAGGCTGCCCGTGTGGAAATTGGTGGGCACCCAGAGTTTAGAAGGGAACAATAAACTCCGAGTCAGTCATGGTGACTGGTGTGAGATCGTAAAACAGTTATTCTTTAAAATAGACAACAGGATAATTTTAAGGTCAATTCGAAATGCTTTTGGAAAATGAAACTACCATAAGACCTCCCACCACACACACAATGCAAACGCAGAATTGGAGGAGATTTCTTCTTATGATAGTCAAAGATGCTTACTACGCAAAATCAAATCCTTTTTGATATTATTATTAGTGCATAGTGTAGAAATCATTTCGAAAGTATAATATTAATCTTAGCCAACATACGACCAGTATCGTATGCCTACTATAGCTACTATGTTCAATAGCAGGTTACCGCCACATTCCATAGCAGGTAATACAACTAAAACCGTACACGTCGCGTATTGTTTCTTTGGATTTCCAACAAATGGTCAGGCTAAGGAACTTCCTTTTCCACGATGGGTACGTCCCTGGAATAGACGACCCGAGAAATAACCTAACATTACGATTAGATCTCTGCCAACACAAGGCCGGGTTACCTCTGCAAAAATAGGTAACTACTGACACGCGTATGCCATCCCCCGATCGTCACCGATCTTCCCGAGGATCCCCGATTTCCAACAAACCACATAGATAATAATAAATGCAGTAACCACAGAGGTTAAGTATCTGGGCTCCATACCATGATACCACCTTTATCCAGAAGGAATGACATACACTAAGGGGCGCTACTCCCTAGAACCTTGCTGCATTCTTCCTGTTTCGACCATTTCCGGGGTGTGAGGCTCGACGAAGTCTCGTCCACAAAGCTACGCTTTCTACAAAAAGCCCTGCTTCGGGTCAAACAAAATGATCAACCTATGATCACAAAGATATAAGATCAAACAAATGATCATATCACAAATGATCAAACACTGATCATTTCACTGCAACACTAAGTATGCCACGTTACCAAATTGGGATATATCGCTGATAAATTTCAACTACATAACCTCTGAGCTCGTACGTCTCAGAGAAGGGTGTTAAGCTAAGAGAATAAATTCTCCGCCACCAACAGAAATGTATTTGAAAGAAATCAGCTTTATATCTCAAATTGTAACGTCAGACACACAATCCATATAAGTCTGTTCCGGGATCGAACAGAACCGAAGGCACTTCTCACGAAGCCCTTGCATTTCCGGATAATTTTCAATCACGTCAGAACTTCCCGTCACTAAGGGTGATAAAACCTCTAAATCGGAGATCAGCCGATGTAGAGTAACTCGACGGTAATCCTTCCGTTTTCAAAAATATCCGGTCTTCAACACCGGTCTTCAAATGCAATTCATAACGACGTATCACATATTCGGAATGGGTTATACGACCCCATGGTCCTTTCCCGGTTAACCCGAATAGTGAGCGATTTTTCAAAAATAAGTGTGGCATTCAAATTCATCAAATTCACAACAAATACCTATCTAAAGGTAATTATTGATAGTCGGTTATTTAACTATCAATAAAGATGCGCAACATCATCAGATTCCAAATAATTTTCCAAATTATTTTATCTTCCAAAATATCTTACTAGATATATAATTTTTCCACACTTCAAAAATAAATCAACGTTTATTTTTAAAACGAATTCCCATTCCTTTATAAATTCCATAGTGAATTCATATTTTCAAAATATCCCCTGATATACGATTTTCAAATCGATTTCAAATATTCAATTTCAATTTATCTTTAAGAAGATAAATTCTCAAAACGTTCGTTTCATATTGGAAAAGCAATTCCATACTTATTTAATAATAAGTACTTCACAAATCATTTATTTTCAACATTTGAAAATATTCGATATACTTAAAATCAAAATTAAGTATACATTCATTCTTTAAGGAAATCATAAATTTTACATCTATTTGAGTCAAAACGAATGTTGCGTAAAACATCGTTACGACGACTCAAAATCACTAGTATAGGGATTCGGATTTAGATAGATATGTGAATCCCAATACTACATCAAAACATTTCCTTTCGGAAACCATTTACTATAACAACAGTGTTATAGTCCATCATTTCCTTATTTTTCTCGAAAACGTCTATTTCAACAAGAACTGCGGAAATCTCTGCTTTCGATTTATAATACATTTTAAAACATCTTTAAAATGTTTAACTTCATTTTTAATATCACTTCTTCAAAACTATCCATTTTACTTAACAATATATTCACTGTCCAAAATCGTGAATATATCTTCTTTAATAACCTTCTATAATTCACTTATCAAATTTAATCGATTCCGAATTTATAAACACGGTTATAAATTCTATTTCCATTTTAATAACAACTTCGACTTATAAATCTTCTTTTATTAACTTCTATATTCAACTCATCAAAATAAGTGATTCCGGATTTATAAACAACTTTTATAAATTTCAATTCTATTCTTCTAACAACTTCGATTTATAAATTCCTTTTATTAACAAATTCAATTTATAACTCGATATAAATATCACAAATCCATATTATAAGTTAATAACTTACCATTCATTTTCAACTTCACAATTTATAAGTCTATAAATTTCATTCACTTACGGATTCCATAATATTTCATTTTTCACACTTATAAAAACTCATTTTATAATTTCACCATTCTTAATTTTGTGGATATCAATTTCATAAATCTTTTATATAAACCGTTTACAGAAATTTAAAAATCTCAATTTAAACTATTTCATAAATCAGTCAACTATTTATTCCAAAAATAACTTTTCGGTTATATTTCCCAAATCTATAAATTTTTGTAACTTTAAAATTTGAACGTTTATTTATTTAAAATAAATCACTTCAAAAATCCCATAAACGTATATTTTCAAAAAATCACTTTAAAAATCTTTTTAAAGTAACAGTCGTTATTTTTACATTTCAAAACTGAATCCGATGATGCAACAACACCAATCAGTCCATCACAACAGTCAGATATCATATATCATCATATGATAACAGAATATATCAAAATATCTGTAAATAATCAATATGGTGAGGAATCCAGTCGGATCCCTCCAACCTGTTTCCCTGCATCCAAAAACGTCAACACAATACCAATTCCGCTCCAGTACGGAATTATCGCGGTATATGGGTTTTTATAAATCCGCTTACTAACGGCGCAATAGGGTCTCATCCGCTATACGAGGCGGGAAATCAATCAATCCAATATATACATATGCCAATATGTATATACTGCTATATATATATAGATATATCCTATCATATCTAATAGCACATTCAAACAGTCAATCAAATAATAACTGAAAATTCCACTTTTAAATTTGAGTGAGAAGATCTCACCGAGATTTTAATTCTGATTTCAGCGTTTGATTTCGAATAAAATTAAACACGCGTTTAATTTTACCCGAAATTCAAACTAGTTCCAAATGACTCCAATTCAGTTGCACTGCGTAGTGCTCGACAAAACGAAGCCAACGCCGCTTGTTTCGTAATTTTCTGAGAACATATGACAAAGTTATCGCATTTAGAAGTTTGTATAAATTAAAATACAATTAATTTGCAATTAAATTTTACATTTCCCATTCATTTTCATCACAGCCGTTCATCCTTCCTTGATGAGATCCCAGCCATCTACGTTTTCTTCCTTTCCCTTCTCCAGACATTCACGTTTACGTTCAAACCCATCCCCGTTCGATTTTGTTGAATGCCGCGGCCACCACGTTCGACCGTTCGTTGATCAGAGACTTCCAGCACGAAGCCCTTCGCCAGCCCTTCCCCCAGCCTCCGACCGCACCCATTCGGTGGTCCCCATGGGTGTGCAAACGTGCACGAGACGCACGTGTACGCGGCTGCTTCTTGCCTTCAAACGATGATGATTTCTCGAATCCACCGTTGGATGGATAGATCACGCGATGCTCTTCAAGTTTCATGTTGAACGTTTCTTGAATTGATGAACGGATTTGAAGAAATTGAGGGAGGAAGAAGATGAATTGCTGGCCGTTCAGCAATGTTGGTGGCGGCTCTGAAATAAAACCCTAGGCTCGGTCTTCTTATTGCAAAATGAAGAATATAGGTCCTTATATAGAAAATTGCCCAATTTACTATTCATCGAAATTTTTCGAACTCCGAATCGAACGTGCCGGCTGACGTTTCTAAGGTTTACCCCGCGTTCCGAACGCAATGGAACGTGTTTCGGAAGCTAATTCGGACATCTGTGCGAGATACGAAGAAAAACGATCAATTTAAATTAAACCGATTTAAATCGATTTCGAGGCGTTTAGGCTTGCCCCGGACAATCGGTAATTCCAAAAATTACGAAATTTGAAATATTACAATAATATCACATTACGGATCCGATGAAACTGGTTTCGTCGAAATCCGAGACTTTTTGAAAAATGACTATTTTAACTCGACGATTTAAAATTAAAATGATATCGATGCGTTTCGAGCTGCCACGGTCGAACGACAACTCCGATGGATACGAAAATTGAAATCCGATAATAACTAACTATTACGGATCCAATGGAACTGGTCTCGTTCAATTCTGAGACTGTCCGAAAATTGGCTATTTTTACAGTCGATAATTAAATATCAAAATATCGATTTTCACAATTTAACTCCAAATTCACTTCTGAAAGTTCTATAACCTTTCTATAACTCCAGTATGATCAAATAAAATTTCCCAAATCATTTTCAATCATTTTAAACTCGATTTTCAATTATCTCTGGAATTTCAATTATTAATTTATCGATTTAATTATCAAATTAAATCCAATATTCGAATAATAAATTATTCGACTTCTTAAATTCATTTATTAATATTTAAAATTAATTAAATATTCGAATTTTAATTATCAAAAATTCTGGGTCGTTACAGGTGGTGTAATCAGTGTTCCGAAGATGTATTCCTCTAAGCCATAGGCTCTTATGGTGGTTTCGACTTGAAACTTTCAGAGCAGGAAGTTTGACTCTTCCAGCTGTACAGTAATCAACTAGCTTTGTGGCTTTATCATGGCTGTCACCGGTTCTTGAACACCATTTGGTCTTTGATCAGGTGATGTATTTCCAGTATTGGAGGTAGAAGAGTTATCCAGATCACCTCAACCATTAACATATACAGAAATCAAGAAATACAAGAAAATGTGAGATAAGAGGGTTACTGCTGCTGTAGCCAGAGGATATCTGGATGATGATATTTTGCTGACAGATCAATCTTGGCGAGGCACAGCAGTGATGGGGGATAAAACTGATGGCGAGGATGCAAATCTTGGTCTGAAAGGTAATCTTGCAGGAAAAAAGAAAAGAAAAGCGGTAACTAATGAATGATGACGAGAATTTAATTCTCAGATGATTTAGGGTGCAGCCTGATTTCAGATGATGAGATATTCTCTGATGAGATCAATGGCATGGCACTTCGCTGTTAAGCATATATGCTCTGATATCATATAAAAGTTCTGAGATAAAAGAATAATTTTTGTATTTCTTGTTTTGGAATGAGTGTTTCAGAATTACAGAGATGATAATCTTTTACTTCTGTGCATTTGTGTATAATTTTGAGTACAATGCTATCTGTATTTATAAAAGAAAACTGCTTGATGGGCCACGGCCGGCTAGATCTTCTTTGTAATGAATGAGTGACTGAGATTGCATCTTGACATATCAACGGCTCGTACTCTTCCTTAATATCTGATACATTATGCGTTGCCGTTCGTTTACTTATAGCCCAAACTTCCAAGTTCCAACCCAACTTATCACCATGGCCGGCCCAGGGGCAAGCCCACTAAGCCCCTGGGCTGGGGCAACCCACCTAGGGGTGGGCAACAAATTTTTTTTTCTGACCAAGCCCACTAAGAAAAATTACAAATCTAAAATCACGCTAATCGATTCACCAGCTTATCAATTCACCAAACCTAGGGCTTCCGTCCACAGTCTACTCCATTGCCGCAAGCCTGCTGCTGTCGCCTGCCTCCGCCTGCCGCCTGCTTGTTGCTGCCTCCTCCTGTCGCCTGCCTGTTGCTGCCTCCGCCTGCCTGTTGTTGTCCAAAGACTAGAATCCAATATTGCTGAAAGCCTGAAGCTACTGCTCTTGCCTCTTCTTGTCAAGTTAGGTGATTTTTATTTTCTTTTATTTAGTGAAACTCAATATTGATTTGTTGAAGCTATTGTAATCTATCTATGGGTTTAAGTCTTTGACACAAGATTGCAATTGCACCGACTGTTTTCATATTGTTGAAACCCAATATTGCTGAAATATTGAAACCCAATATTGCTGAAATTCAATTTAGTGAATCCCAATATTACTGAAACCCAATATTGCTAAAGCAATTGACTGTTTTCATTAATTTTAAATTAGTGGCTGAAACAGAACTGGATTTATTGCTAATGTTTTATTCAATTCGTTAATTGACAAACTCTTGTATACTATATTAAATAATTTTAATTTTAATTTGAAATATTGTTTCATGTGGCAAAACTAATACATATTTTAATGTTTTATCAATAGATAACATGTCGAAAAAAGAAGACGATAAAAATTAGGTGAGATTTAGGAATCAAAATTCCGAAGCTTTTAACCGAAAGGTAAAACAACGTCACGATGCAATGACTTCATCAATTGTGGGCTCAGTCTCTCAACTCTTTAATGCGAAAACAAACAAATCACTAAATTCTTGTCAATCACTAAACTCTTTATGATAAAATTTTTGGATTTTTATTAAATGCAAAGTTCATGCATATTAGCAAAGATGAGTTGATGAAACATTGTATTTGCTTAGAAGGTTATTTGAAACACAACCAACAATGCGATATTTATGGAAAAGATCTATTTCAAAATCTAAAAGTTTTGCAAAGTATGTTACCTAAGGAAATAACTAAGTCGGTTGACATTCTTGATTTTATAAAATCTTATGTAGATGATGGTGGTTTTCAATGTGCATGGGTTGCTTATCAGATTTTACTAACAATTTCGGTTACCGTTGCTTCGGCGGAGAGAAGTTTTTCTAAATTGAAATTAATCAAAAATTATCTTCGAACGACCATGTCATAAGAGTGATTGAATGGATTAGCAATGATCTCAATTGAAAATGGGTTTTTGGAGAAACTAGATTGTGACAATTTGATTGAAGAATTCGGTACAAAAAAATGCAAGGCGAAGTATATTTCTTTGAACAAGTTTTATATTTTTTATGGAACTTCGTATTTCTCCGCTTTATATAGTGGTTTTTGTATGAGAAGTTAATTTAATTTTATATAACTCCACTTGTTTTAGTGGTTTTTGTATGAAAAATTATTGCGTTGTATGTTGTATATTTTTTATTTGACGGCATGCTTAAGTTTAAACATAAAAAATTAATAAAAAAAAATTTTTATTTAAGGGCAACCAAAATAATTTTGGGCTAGGCCAACCCAATCTTAAGGCCGGCCCTGCTTATCACTACCACCCAAATACTGCGACAGTCAGGCCACAACGTCAAGTATGCATTCCAGCAAGATACAATGATTGATACAAGGCGTGAATGTGGACATATAGTTGCATCTTTATGAATGAATTACTACAGTAGACTCAAAATCATGAAATATACGTGCCGCACAAGAAATATTGAGAAAATGGAGATACAAAAGCTGGCAGGAATCTTCTTCTTTTCATTTTATTAGATAATACAAATAGTTATTATTGCAAACTATGGTATGTGTTAAAATATAATGGTACAATGTTTTTTTATAAATAGTAAAGAATGAAGAAAGAAAAGACCAGCAGCCAAAACAAATCTTTTCCTTTTTAGTTTCTCTTCCTTTTTCTTCTTCTCTGAAATTTTATTACCGTTGGCAGTAGTCCCTCATCAATGAACCTCATTTTGTACTTCATATTACACAGCCTTCATTTACTCATGCTTATTATATTGTTTTCATACAGAAATAACGTGTTACCTGACCGATCTAGTTAAGTATTGTGGATCGACACAATGTAATCAATCAAATGTGTTAACTTTTAATGTTACACTTACTGGTTTTTTCATTAACATTATATCATCCACCGGTTATATATATATATATATATATATATATATATATATATATATATATATATATACACACGCGCGCGCGAGAATAATTGAGGTTTTTTATAAATTGTCAAATAATCTTATATAAAATTTTCAATATATCCAAACAAAATTGTTAATTTTCCTAAATTTCAAAATTGATTGAAATACTAAAAATAAAAATAAAAATAAAAGGGTACAAAATTTAAATGTTTAGATATTTGTGACAAATTACCGAAAACAATATGGAAAGAAGAACCACAATAATATCGATTCTGTCCATGCAAAAAACAACTGGTAAGTTTCCACCTTTAATTTGAGCATAGTGCTATTTTCTTTTAATAAAGAATATTGGAATTAAGAACCGATTAAAAATTCCTCTACCGAAAGACTAAATGTAACGTGCATTTAAAAGATGGTAAGAGGTTAAATTATCAGTTTCAAAAATGCATAAACACCGAATTAATCAGTAAAATTAGTATATTATTTGCTGGTAAACCTTTTTATAAAACGCTCCTTCTTATATGTGCAAGGATACTGTTAAGGTTTGATACAATAATACCATATGTAGATTTTCTCATTATAAATAGTTTGGACAAATTCACCAAATGTATTTAATTCGTTTTCCATGTATAATGTGACGTGATTAATATGACATTTGAATGTTACTAACGCTAGCTAGTTTTAACTACGCAAAGTGATGTTCTGTACCGAAAGACTAAATGTTGTAATTAACGTGCGTTTAAAAGATGGTAAGAGATTAAATTATCAGTTCCTAAAATGTATAAACACTGAATTAATTAGTAAAATCATTATATTTATTTGTTGGCAAATCTTTTTATAAAGCGGTCTTTCTTATATTTGCAAGAATATCATTAAGGTTTGATGTAATAATACCTTATGCAGATTTTCTGGTTATAAAAAGTTTGGACAAATTCACTAAATGTATGTAATTCGTTTTCCATGAATAATGTTACGTGATTAAAATGACATTTGAATGTCAGTAAACGCCAGCTAGTTTTAACCACGCAAAGTGATTTTCTGTACAATCCAAATAGATAATTCAAGAGATGTCTTTTGAGATTTCGAGGATATTTTTAAGATGCGTGGATCAACATTAACGGTTAATGCATTGATCCCGGGAATTTAAATTTGAACTTAATGAAATCTCCCTTTTTTAACGAGTCAAATACTATTCATTAAGACGTCAATTAACCGTGCAATGTATGCAACTTAATTGCATGTAAGACCAGCTCATTAGCAACCGTTTACCATTTATACATCTCACAAAAGGATATTACCTGGCTCTGTTAAGACTCTCCACGATCTACTGCTATATACTCTACAACTACTTAAAACCCTAAATTCACAAATTCCAAAAAAAGCTATAAAAACAAAATAAGAAAGCAGATAGAGGAGTAGTAGTTCAACAATGGAGGTGATATGGTCTTTACCAGGGGCAAAGAGGAAAAGAATCGACCCACAACCTGCTAATGATTCCATTCTCACTTGCAAAAGGCCGAAGAAGCAGCGGCTCAAATTCGAAGAAGAAGAAGAAGTTGCTGCATCAGATTTGGAGAACATACGAGAGATCATCACAGAAGATTTGCTGCAACAAAAGAAATTGGTTTTGATTCTAGACTTGGATCACACACTCTTAAACGCAGTGGATTTCATGGACCTATCTTCAAAGGAGTACCATGTCTGGTGCAAGCTCAGCAAAAACCTTTTTAAATGGGAGGATTACATCGTGAAGCTCAGGCCTTGCGTTCATACATTTCTACTGGAAGCGAGCCGACTATTTGATATGTACATATGCACCATGGGAACACGTGCATATGCTCGTAGAATGGCTGAAGCCCTTGATCCTCAGGGCGTTTATTTTAATTCCAAAATAATTACCAGAGAAGATTTCAAGGAAGAAAATACGAAGGATCTCAATTTGGTCTTAGGGGAAGAGAAAATTGTGGTAATTTTGGATGATACTGCGCAAGTATGGAGAAAAAATACGGGGAACCTTGTTCGGGTCGGGAAGTACAATTATTTTGCAGGGACTCAGAGTCTGTATAAAGAGGTCAGGGCTGATTCTTTGTGCGAGATGAAGGAGGACGAAGAAGAAAAAGATGGCATGCTAGCCCTTGCTCTTTTTGTACTTCGGAGAATTCATTCCATGTTTTTTGCTTCAGAGTCCTGCGAAGATGTGAGGGATGTCATAAAGTTGTTTAGAGATCGCTACTTCAATAAATCAAACAAATGATTAACAAAGGTGGGTGCAGCGAGGTGGAGATAGCTAGGGCAAACTTTGAAATTATGTAGTTCGTGATTTTATTGGGTTCAATTGGTTTTTTCGTGGTATAATCACTGTGTTTGTTGATGGGGTTATTAAATTGTACATATAATTTAGTGAAAATACTGATGGGTAGTTTCGTCATTTTTAAAGTGTAATTTGTCTGTGATTTTAAATGATTTAGCATTTCGTTATCAATCAAAGTTTTTCTTACAATAAATTAAAAAATATATCTAATATACTGGTAATTTTGAAATTAGCTAGATTGGTTATAGAAGAAAACAAACGGTTACATTAGATTAGATATTTTTTAAAATTTTGACAAACTTCACAAGTTATTTACTCATTAATCTATTTAATTAGCTGTCTGCGTTCGAATATACCTCTTGATGAAAGGGGGAAAAAAAGTAGAAGCCTTCTTATTAAAAATTGTTTTATACTTTAATATTGATGTAATAAAAACTGAACAGCGTACTTGATAAAAACGGTTTTATCTGACATTGCTGCTTTTTAGTTAGTTTAGCAACCTTTATATATTAGTTATAAAAAATAGTGATTTATATGTTACAACCACATTTACCATCTGAACAGTTTACAAGCTTATAACACATCAGAACATTCTTCTTCAAAATAATACCCCACTAGCTTCTCATATTGGACATGAGCTTACGCCAGCGTGGGCAAATAATCTTACACATGAGCTTACGTCAGTGTGGGCAAATAATCTTACACAGTCTTTAGCAGAAAATAAACCGGATGCGGCAACGGTAGCTTTAGAGTAATTTTACACCTAGTCTGTTTAATAGGTGCCTGAAAATGAACGTATGTTAAATAGGTTATAACTGCTCTTAATTCTAAAAGCTATTTCAAGTGTTCCTTTTTCCTCTAATTTAATAAATAAACAACTTTCAATTTTCAATATTTATTCTTTTAAACCATGTTAATCTTATATCATATTCGATCTCTATAGTGCTTTCACCGTTCATAGAGTTCTCACACCATTCGAATTTTCAAACTTAGGTGCTCGAAAACGATAATGAACAACATGATACTCCTTCAAGTTAACATACATCGGTGAAACAACGAATATTAAGACTTGTGCAACATTTACTGTCATTATTCTCAAGATTCGATCGGGTTAATTCCAAAGTGGCGATAAATGTTGGAAAAAAATTAACGAATAATTAACTACAGTATCGAGGGAACTGGGCCAGTTCGCAGCGGAGTTAAAGGGTAAATTTAAAAAAAATCTATTAGGATCTATTAGGCATATAAAGTTTAAATAGAATTATACTAAATCCAATCTATTTTAAATAAAATCATATTTTATTTTATTATTTATATTTTTTAAGTAAATATGTTAACATTTCAATTAAATGTTTTATTAGAAATGCATCAACATACATTCAAATGTATGACAACATAAATGGGCTAATATAAACATGTGTGTATACATACATACACACACACACATACATGTATGTACATCTAAATATTAGGATTTATACTTATTTTGTGTTTTTGTGTATGTATGTATACTTACATATGATAAAGTTAGAGGTATGCCCTAAATGGCAATTATATAATTGGTTACATATATCTAACTCATTAACCAATCTTGTTCGAAATAAAGATGTTTTCTTTCTATTATATACTTAATATAATATGGTTATATTAATAAATTAATTTAATTAAAAGTATATTTAATAGAAAATCCATAAATAGTATGTTTTGTAATAGTAGTTACAAAGTGTTGTAACCGTGAGTAATTTATCACAATGAAACAAATATAACATTTTAAATGTTCATAGTCAAGATGCATCGAGACTGGATATTGATCTATCCACTGAGATTGGAGTACGTAATGCTCTCCAAATATTGGGCAGTGCATTACTCGTGACTTCTGATGGCAACTAGAGGTTACGTACTAATAGTTATTAGATAATTATGGAACGACTCACTCGGTAGTTTTCTGTTGGTTAATATAACTAAAGTCAAACAGAAAATATCGATGTAACTAATTTACACAGTTCTTTCAACTTAAAAATACCATGAATCTTCAATATGAAAGCTCCGCTTTGATTATAGTCAAATCATGACATAACGTCCATCGAGTGCCTATAGTTGGGTAGAGTGGAAGTATTGGAAGTGAAGCATTATTCAAGAGAGGATTCATCTCCTTAGTTATATGGGGTTAGTATCACGGTCAACTCAAGTCAACCCAAAGTCAAAATCTCTAGCCAGAGTAGTTCGGTTGATAATAATTGTTATTATTTAACCAAGGACTTTGTGTTTGGATTATAAAGTTGAATGTAGATTATGTTGGAATTTTGACCATTACCAAATCTAGCAAGTCCAAAGTGGTATAGTTTTGACGAAGAGAATTGGTGTAAATAATTGTCACAACTAGGTAATGCTTATTAAATTGAAATGAGATTTTTCGAAAATGAGTAATTGATAAATTTGGCCATAATATCACACCACTTGCTAGTGAAGTGTGAATGTTAACATTCGAATAGTTCGACGTTAATCGCTGACCGAATTTACACCCAAGAGCCACATAACCGAAACGATGAATTCACTTTAGACCAAACAATTTAATTGGTTTATAATTGTTATAAATCAATTAAATAAATTAATATTTATGAAATATTAATTATGAATTTTGAATATGATTTGAGAAATAAAATTGTTGCACACACATATATATATAAAAAATAAATCCCACTCCGAAGAGTAGAGCCCCAACCCAGCTAGTCCAACCAGAGCTAGGAATGGGAGGTTAGCTAGCCCAGCAGGAAGCATCCGTTTCCCAAAAATTATTGAATATATTTATAAAAGTTATGAATATATTGATCAATATGAGATATCGATAACAAAATATAATAAATATGACTGTACATATTTAATTTGGGTCGAATGGGATCACAACCCATGAGATTTGGAGAGGATAAGCGTTGGTTTGTGGCTACAACATATGTGATTAGGTTTTGAGATATGTGGTTGAGATCATTGCTTGCTCTCTTGTCCTATCCATATAAAAGCCAACCTCAAAATCCCAATTACAAGCTAATTCATTTTTGAGCCGCCACCTTCTTCTTCTTCTTCCTCATATTAATGGTAGTAACGTTCCTCTAAAATCATCTTTAAAATTCTCAAATCCAATTCAAAATTAAAAATACTAATTTGTAGTAAAAGGTCTCCAATTCTGGATTAGCAACCTAACAGATTGTGAATTATTCTTAGAACATAAATCATTATTCAACGTAGACTCAAAAGCTTCATTAGGAGGTGCACTTTTATTTATCATCATTTTGTTTTGATTTTAAGTTTATCATATAAATGTAGATTTACATCCAAATTCTCTGTTTATATCCAGATCTGTTAACTATTTAGATTAGGTAAGATTTTTCTGGGTATATGTGTTTGTTACAATTAGATTGGTTATGTGCTTGTTATAATATTTTGGTTATTGATTAATTTTAAAAAGGTTTTAATTTTGATTTAAATTTATATATATATATATATATAATTTTTTAAAGTGGTATGTATATATATATGAATTAAATGTGTATAGATTTGCAAATTATGAATATGTATAATTGTATATGTGTTTATATATCATGTATATTTAATCTTAAAATTTTCTAATGATGATTTGTACCTATCATGAATCATAAAATATAAAAATATTTTATTAAATATGTATATGCATATTTTATTATTACTTAATGATTTTGTGAATTTTTTATTATAAATAAGACAATCAGTGGTTCAAAATTTCAATTATATATTTTTGTACCATGTAATAAGATTATAGAAAAAATTTCAGATTTTTTAAACTTCATTTATTATTTTTAAAAGTTAATTTACTTTCGACCTACAATCTATTATTTAAATAAAAATAAATTTCATTTGAGAAAATTCTAGAAATTTTCATTAAGGCATACATATATATATATGTATGTATGTATGTATGTATGTATGTTTATGTATCTTGAAACTTTAAAACAAGTTTCAGATTTTTATAACTTAATTTATTAATTTTTTGAATTAATTTATTTTCGAAATGCAATTAATTATTTAATTAAAAATATAATTTTAGTTGAAAAAATTCCATAAAATTGTCCTAAGCCTAAACTTTTTCTCATATACCTTAAGAAAATTTTTAGAAATTTTCAAATTGATTTCCTATTTTTAAAAATTAATTTGATTACGGACTATTATCAATTATTTAATAATAAATAATATTTTAATTGTAAAAATTCCATAAATTAATCTTAAGCCCAAAATTTGTTTCCAGATTTTATGAAATTTTAAAAACCTATATTATTATCATATAATTATTTTATATTAATTTGTAATGGCATAACCTATTTTATTCAATAAATTACACACACAGAGAGATATATATACATATATTAGTATTTTGTCTTGATATATTATACAAGCACATATTTGGACAAACTAGAATACACACAAAATGAGCTAATGTGTCCGTTACAATGTAAATCTCAGCATCTATATACGGGTACATTATACCCTTCACGTATTATGATGTTACACATGCACACACAGATATATATATATATATATGTATATGTATGTACGTATACTTTAATAAATAAATAAAATAAAATAATATAAATCCAAACTATAAATTGTACAATTAGAATACATATGGACATAGTAATAAATATTTCCATGAATAAATTATCAATAGTGACATTTAATGAATCAATCAATTCAAACTAAAGAGAGAAAATAAAAGGTTTCTCTCTCCATTTAATACAATTAACGCTTCAATTAATTCTTGTTTTAGGGAAAGAAATGAAAAGTTTCATTCCCTATACATTAACACTTATGAATAAATGTTAGGTGTATTTGATACACTATACATTTGAAATTAAATTTATTTAAACTTCTCTTTAACTATTTTAAAATAAATACAAGATTTTATCTAAACCAAATTTTAAAAAGTTCCAAATGAAATTTGGACTTTGTAAGCCCATTAAAGATCCAATATGGTAAATAAATTTGAAATCCACTCATTTCTTCCGCTGCAGACTGGCCCATTTCCTTCAATGGTATCAGAGACCAATAGCCTATCCGGTCTAAATTAGTCATGTTACGGCTAACTAATTAACTTGCCCACTAAGTACAATGTAACATCCCACACTTGGAGGCCCAAGACTAATGGCTACGGATGCTGTAGCCATCCATAGTTATTAATCTTCAGCGACCAAATATGGAAATGTTAGATACATTGGTATGTAGATACACATGGATGTGGAGAATTTTTAAAATCATTAAACAAATTTCTCATTCCCTTTTCAAATCATTTCAAATTCATTATATAATCCCAGATTCGAAAACCATGTTAAGAGAAAATATAATTATTACAACATACGCCAAGAGCGATGTAACATGCCTAAATTTTCGATCGCAAAAATTTCAGATAGTTAGGAAAAGAAGAAAGAGATAGAAGTAGAAGAAACAGAAACACAACACAGATTCTCACATTCGCAGCGGATTAAAATATAATATCAAATAATACCAGTTTACAAAGAATATTGTATCTGTCAATTATATTTTAATACATCAGAGTTACACACATACACCATCACTGGACATATACAAATCAACATATCTCAGATAAACAGAAATATATCATAGCGGAAACACTCCATACGTTCCTGCCATCCAGCTCGTCTCCTGAGCTCCAGAACGTCCTTACCTGAAAATCTGTAATACTCGGTCTGACCCGAGCATTACGTCAAAGTAACACCCGAGTCAGGCTGGAAAACAGCGTGAGTAAACCCATCTCATAAGGAATACTAATGGATAAACTTATTTAAAACTCGGGTAACTCGTACTTCACTACAAGTTCACAACTTGTTATAGTCAACACTTATTTTCACAAATCAACCCCTAAGTACCCTTACTTAGTTTAAATGGTCCAGTTTACTTAATTTATCCCATTCCATCCTATTTGATTTACAAATCAAATCTATAAAGAATTATAATAGTTACTAATTGAATTGGTTACGGATATCGCTGATATCCGATCCCGGTCTCTTCGAATCAAATGTCATCTTTAAGCCAAGTTGTTTAAGTTAAATAATTCAATTAAACTTCAGAACAACACATTCACACAGCAATTCATCACAGATCGATAACTTACATTATCACAGTTCAACCAAAGCATTTCATATCACAGAACACCATAATTTATCAGACTAGAGATATTAATCAATCCAAACATTCAATATAATTTAATCATCCATAAGCAAGATTAATTAGTCCATTTTTAATAAATTTAATTAACACAAAGTAAATTAATTACTTTTATAAATCCTGTTTAATTAACATTAATTAAACCATTTAATTAATTATTGAAATTAATTAATTATTCTTTAATAATTCTCATTAATTAACCTTTAATTACTTACATTGATTAATCCCACTAATTAATGATTAATTAATGAATTATCCCTTAATAAATTTTCATTAAGAAATTAACCTTTAATTACATTAATTAATTATCCTATAATTACTTAAGTTAATTTATTAACCCTTAATTACTTATATTAATTAATTTATTAACCATTAATTAATCACATTGATTAATTATCCATTAATTAATCAGGACCTTCATTAGTTTAAGATAAACCATTATCTTACTATATATTTAAAATTTAAAACTGTTATAAATTTACTTCGAGTTCAACCCGGTACCCAACCCGAGTCACACCCGAGAACTTCCTCTTTTCCTTTAAAAAAAACTTAGTTTAGTTTTAAATTTAAAAACTGTTAACATGTTACAATCTCACGCGAACATTCGAAACCGAACTCGAGTCACAACCCAACTACCCCGAGACCAAACCCGAGACCACCATCCTCTTCCATGAACAACCCAATCACCATGCACACCTGATACCGTACACATGCACAGGCGAACGCCGCCACTCCAGTCATCGCCGCCACCTCCAACATGTCGACGACAACCACCCCAAACAGTCCGACCACCCAGATCATCAAATCAAACTGGAAATCGAAAACGAACAAACATACACAAACTGGAACAGAACCCATCGTTCAAGATCCACCTCGACCTGACGCCTCCGACCACCAGAAACCACGAAACTCCGTCCATAGGTTCGCTGAAGACCAAACTTCATTTTCCCCCACACCCGATCGAGTCTGATGCTCTAGTGACGATGTAGTAGCCCAAATTTCCACCCTCGAGCAAACCCAGAGCTAAACCCTACTCCGAAGATTTGCCGCCGCCACGGTGACCTATAAAACCACCTACCATTTTTCCCAAGATCGCCTACCTCCTTGCTACCTCCAACAGTGATCCCGACCACCCCGAGCCCTCTGATCGCCAGAAAATGCTCAAAACCCAAATTCTGATCAACCCGCAAGTTCTCTCAAATTACTCACTTAAAAATCGTGATTTTTCTTTTAAAAATCCTAGTTTTCAATGACAATTCAGATTATAAACATGAAACACTAAATTGTTGAAATTGAATTTTGACAAAGTTTGGGTTTTTACTGTATATTTCAATTTTCCAGTAATTTATAAACTAATTATAATTATAACTATTTTTAAAATTTAGATCATAAAAATTAAAACAGTTTTTGTTTGAACAACAAAGTCTAAGAGGTATTAGAGGATGAGATCTTGACTTTTTTTTTGTAAATAGTTTGAAGCCTGTAAAAACAAGAATAGGGGATACATTCTTGTTCCAGACATGCACACATACATTTACATATATATACACAGACATGCAAGCAAGCTTAAACAGATTTAAGATTTTTAAAAGAAAGTTTACTCACCTTATTAAAACAGAGGCCTAGAATCTGGAAAGAATATTGGAAACTGGAAACTGCTAAGATGAAATTTGAATCCTGAATTGTTAGTTTGCTTTTGATCTTGAAGCCTTGTTTTAAGTTGAGAAATGGAAGAAATATTTTTCTGTTTTTAACTTGGTTCGAATGAAATGAAATAAGGAGAGAGGTTGGAGATATATGTGGAGGAGATAAGGATTACAGGGCAAGCCAAAGCTGAGACTTGTGTGTGTACAGGCTTTAACTTTGTTGATTTTTTTTCTTTTGATTTGAAAACATAAATCTGACTTGATCTTTGAAAAGTTTTGATTTGCTATCTCATATGCTAGACTTGATTTTAAGTTTTGTAAGCTGGGATTTGATGTTGTCCCCTTTTTTGCTTACAAGTATTTTTATATGAATTTATACACATATATATTTACTTTACTTCTATTGTCCCATATACGCCTATATATATTTACATGTTTATATACTCCTGGGCACACACATGACCCATTCCTTAATTCTTATGTACATATATATTCCATACATATGTATACAAACTATTTTGTCCTGTTTTCCCTATACACCTATATATATATAGGTATATATTTATCATAGCAATTTATATAAGTTCCTCTTATGTTACCTACAACACTCTTAGCCACTTATATAATTTATTCCTATTTTAACCATAGGATTTTATTTTAAATCTTTACCAAGGCTTGAGTATATACATACTTTAATATACATTGTCTATGTACATTTTGCTATGGTATGTATATATATATTTTCACATTTATGCAACTTTCACATATATTATTTCATATGGCATGCATTCAAATACCTGCATATTTATATACTTATATACATATATATATTATCTTGCATCATAAAGCTTTATACATATTTATATATACATTACTAGATATTATATCTTAACATTAATGGTGGGGTATATATATTGTTTATTTTCTATAAGATTTATCATATCCAGAGATTTTATAATTCAATATTTATTATAGTTTTAATCAATTTATATATATCCCGATATTTTAATTATCAAAAATTTATTCGTTTGACTAATTAATATTAACATTTCAATAATAAATCAGTTAATCACTCAATATTCGATGGTCAAAAATCTGGGTCATCACATTCCTCCCCCCTTAGAACTTTTCGTCCTCGAAAAGGAATGAAGTAAGAGTTTTAATTATAATGTTTATTTTAGTTAAATTATTCTTTAAGCATTTTTAACTTTTACGCTTTAATTTTAAAATTTTAAAACACCTTTAAAACTGCATAATATTACCAAAATAGTTTATAAAAATACTTTTTATAACTCGATGTTTCGACAAGTCCATCCTTGTTCTTATAGAAATTCGGTCATACGTTGATCAGGCGTAGGACTGAAAATCTATAAATACTTGGTAAACCCGTTTTCAACACCCAGTGAAAATACTTGGAAAATAATTTTATTGAAAATATAGAAAACAGTTTCGAAAATAGAGAAAATATCTTTGGTGAGAATGCTCTGGAAATCATCACCCCCATCCATGGTCGCAGTTAACCCGATGGTTACGTTGCCATCCCGGCAAAATCCATAGATAACTATAGGCCTCCGCGCCCCTCGATTACACCATGGAACCCGCTACAGATCGCAGTTATAGCCGGGCTTTACGTTGCTATCACAGCAAAAACCCATATAACTGTAGGCATCGGTACCCTCGAATTTCGCTGCCCAAAGAATGATACTTCTCCACTTGACCATAGATCGCAGCCTACCGATGTTACGTTGTCGTCCCGGCAAAATCAAGTGTAGACTGTTGGCACTCATCCTCCACACGATTTTCGCTATGGTCCACATAGTAGATCGCAGCGACATCGAGTTACACTATCGTCACAGCATAACCCAAATGCCCCTGTAGGCATCAGCGCCCTCGACTTTCGCTACCCAACAATCCTCAGGAACTAGTTTGTCCGGACTCCTCATAGGATCAACTTTAGAACCCCCCTTAGGGCTCAAGGCAGTACCACCCTGTGGCACTCCTGAGAAGTTCATTCAAGGGAGCGCCTTTTTCCCCAATGCCACTTTCAAAACACTTTATACTATACACATATAGTATTTTCCAAATCATACACCTAGTATTAATTTCATATAATCTCCTTTCTCAAAATCGATTATCCCAAAATTGATAATTCACAAACTAGGCTTTCCAAATTCCAAATTTGATTTCACTCAAAAATCAAAAGCCCTTTTTTTAGAAATCCATAGGTTCCCAAAACCTTTTTCCAAAATCATTTTCACAAAATCCTTTATATATACGTATATATATATAATAACCTTGGGAATTTTTTTTGAATCACTTCATACTTGTATAAATTCACCTTTATACTTCAAATACATTCAAAACCCTTTTCTTCAGGCAATAGATTCAACAAGGGGAGTCTACCATATATAACCAGATATATAACTTTGTTTATCCCAAATCAAATATTCAAATTTGATTACTCTTTTATAAAGTTATTAACCACATTACTTTTCTTCATAAAGTAAATCTTTAATCATAGAAATTTCCAATTTCCATTTTACCCCATCATATATTTCACAAAATATACTCTTCATTTCAAAGACCATTTTACAATTCTTATCCATAAATTTTCAATATCAATTTCATTCAAACCCGTACGATGTACACATATCATCCGTACGCTATATCAATCTGATCGCTCACTCGATCACACAACTTCACTTCCGAACTAGTATTGTCCACCAGACTTCCTAGTGCGGACTCAGATCTAGTTTCTTGATAAGAAACCGTCATTCTCCGTGCATAGTCACAACTATGATAGAGAATATCCAGAACCAATCAAAAATCCATATCCAGGTTCGCCGTCGAAAATCGAAGGAAAAATCCCAACTCGGATTGATAATACTATCTTGAAATTCTGTGCTCGAATCTGGATCAAATCACTATGCGAATAGAATAATATACGTACATCCTACGTATTTATCTTCATTGATTATCAGTTAAATCAATTTCCTTTGTATTCATCCTCACTTTGATTTTATTCACTTATTCACATTTGCCTTAATCCCCATTTGGATTATCACCTCAAATTCTTATCTCAGTTGGGTATTTAATCAATAACAGTTTGTACTCTAATCAGCTTAAATTTAGAAAATAGCTTGAAATTTTTTAAAAATAGATAAGTAGTTGAAAATAATTGTTAGTTTGTAAAATAGTTGTAAAACAGTTAAGTAATTGTAAAATAGTTGGAAAATAATCAAATAGTTATAGAAATTTTAAATAATTGCAAAATAGTTGTAAAACAGTAATTAGTTATAAAGTAGTAGAAAAATAGTAATTAGTTTATAAAATAGTTGTAAAATAGTTAAATAGTTTCAAAAGTAGTTATAAAATAAGTATAAGGTAGTTTGGGGTTTAGAAAGAAAGATTGCATATAGTAAATAGCTTGGAAGATTATATTTAAGAAAGTTTAAATTAAAATAATTTTTTTGAAAATAGTCCAGAGCCACACTGTTCCACTACCCAATTTTTATTCCAACTAATTCAATTTTAAATTTCTACTTCCTCTTAACATTGATTCTATCTCAAACCAATTTAAGCAACTTCAATTCCCACTCCAAATTTAACCTTATTCCACTTCGATTTCAATCTTAATTTATTCAAATAATTTTCAAATTGAACCAAATTTTCAATTTCAATTCATTTCGACTCTAGTTTGAATTAATCCCAATTCAAGTTGAATTAACCTCGATTCTTTCCAAATTCAAATCAATTTCAATTTGAATCAATTTCAAATTCAATCCCCCTTTACCATCCTGAATTATATAAATTCGAGTTAAATTTCAAATGTTGGTTTAATTTCTTTAAATCAAATTATACTTCACTTTTAAATTAACAACTTATATCATTAAACCATTCATTTCTGAGTTCAAATTCCAAAATTCCATTTTAAATTATCTTTACTTAACTTATTTCAAAGTTCAAATAAGAGTTCAAAACAATTTTGATTTACAAATTCAATTATTCAAATTTTCTGTTCAAGGTAATTCCACATCCTTAATTTCAAATTAAAGTTTAATTTCCCTTTTATCACAATAATGGATATATTACCACACTTCATTCCTCATTCATTTAAACAAATCCAATTCACAATTTAAAGATTATTAATAATAATAGGATGACATCATCCAATTTATTCTAAAACATCCATCCATTTTCAATTTCCAGATCTCATACCCATTTTGAGATCACACAAACTCACAATTCAAATTAACCATTAAACTTCCAAAGTTAGATTCCAATTTCATCTCGAAATTTCCAATTCAGGTTGCTTGTTAAATTATTTAACTTTCCCAAAGTTAAATTCAATTTACTTAATCCAGCCAACCTTACCCAATTTGGATCCCCCTTTCAAATTTTAAACTTATAAGTTCAAAAACTTATCACCTTGGGTATCACATCTCATTCCAAATCTAAAACTCAACATTTAGAGTTTATTTCAAACCATCTTTGATATTATGAATATTCCTCATATATACATATTATTTCCTTTCCTTAAATTTTAAACCACTTTTGGGTAGTTCAAACAGTTTCCTTTAATGCTTTCAAACAACTCTTATTTTAAAATAAGATCACCTTCAAAATATTCTGAATAATACTCTTTATTATTTCTATTAACATTTGAAATAATTTCAAAACTTTTCAATTTACATCCTTTCTAATTTACAAGTAATTCACATCTAATGGTTACTTCCTTAAAACATTTATGTGTTTATTGGAAAACAATCATCCTTTTTAAACGCAATAACCATTCTATTTTCTGGTTTGAACCCAATTCTAATTCATCTTATTTATATAGTTCATTTTATCCAATCCTTATTTGGATATGTGTATATATATATATATATATTACTTAATTTCTTATTTTATAACCAATTATTGCTTTATAAATATGATATAAACTTTTATAAAATCATCCAGTTTTAAAACCATTTTTAAACCTTTATATAAGAAAATAACAAGTACGCTCTTATATATATATATATATATATATATATATACACTCAACTCATCCTAGGGTACTGCTGACCCTATCCTTGATGTGTAAACCCACCAGAGCCAAGGTTCTCGCTTAACCTATGCTCTGATACCAAATGTAACAGCCCGAAATTTTCGATCGCGAAAATTTCAGATAGTTAGGAAAAAAAAAAGAGATAGAAGAAGAAGAAACAGAAACACAACACAGATTCTCACATTCGCAGCGGATTAAAATATAATATCAAATAATACTAGTTTACAAAGAATATTGTATCTGTCAATTATATTTTAATACATCAGAGTTACACACATACACCATCACTGGACATATACAAATCAACATATCTCAGATAAACAGAAATATATCACAGCGGAAACACTCCATACGTTCCTGCCATCCAGCTCGTCTCCTGAGCTCCAGAACGTCCTTACCTGAAAATCTGTAATACTCGGTCTGAACCGAGCATTACGTCAAAGTAACACCCGAGTCAGGCTGGAAACCAGCGTGAGTAAACCCATCTCACAAGGAATACTAATGCATAAACTTATTTAAAACCCGGGTAACTCGTACTTCACTACAAGTTCACAACTTGTTATAGTCAACACTTATTTTCACAAATCAACCTCTAAGTACCCTTACTTAGTTTAAATGGTCCAGTTTACTTAATTTATCCCATTCCAGCCTATTTGATTTACAAATCAAATCTATAAAGAATTATAATAGTTACTAATCAAAGTGGTTCCGGATATCGCTAATATCCGATCCCGGTCTCTTCGAATCAAATGTCATCTGTAAGCCAAGTTGTTTAAGTTAAATAATTCAATTAAACTTCAGAACAACACATTCACACAGCAATTCATCACAGATCGATAACTTACATTATCACAGTTCAACCAAAGCATTTCATATCACAGAACACCATAATTTATCAGACTAGAGATATTAATCAATCTAAACATTCAATATAATTTAATCATCCATAAGCAAGATTAATTAGTCCATTTCTAATCAATTTAATTAACACAAAGTAAATTAATTACTTTTATAAATCTTGTTTAATTAACATTAATTAAACCATTTAATTAATTATTGAAATTAATTAATTATTCATTAATCATTTAATCATTCTCATTAATTAACCTTTAATTACTTATATTGATTAATCCCACTAATTAATGATTAATTAATGAATTATCCCTTAATAAATTTTCATTAAGCAATTACCCTTTAATTACATTAACTAATTATCCTATAATTACTTAAGTTAATTTATTAACCCTTAATTACTTATATTAATTAATTTATTAACCATTAATTAATCACATTGATTAATTATCCATTAATTAATCAAGACCTTCATTAGTTTAAGATAAACCATTATCTTACTATATATTTAAAATTTAAATCTGTTATAAATTTACTTCGAGTTCAACCCGGTACAAAACCCGAGTCACACACAAGAACTTCCTCTTTTCCTTTAAAAAAAACTTAGTTTAGTTTTAAATTTAAAATCTGTTAACATGTTACAATCTCACGCGAACACTCGAAACCAAACTCGAGTCACAACCCAACTACCCCAAGACCAAACCTGAGACCACCATCCTCTTCCACGAACAACCCAATCACCATGCACACCTGATACCGTACACATGCACAGGCGAATGCCGCCACTCCAGTCATCGCCGCCACCTCCAACATGTCGACGACAACCACCCCAAACAGTCCGACCACCCAGATCATCAAATCAAACTAGAAATCAAAAACGAACAAACATACACAAACTGGAACAGAACCCATCGTTCAAGATCCACCTCGACCTGACGCCTCCGACCACCAGAAACCATGAAACTCCGTCCATAGGTTCGCCGAAGACCAAACTTCATTTTCCCCCACATCCGATCGAGTCCGATGCTCTAGTGACGATGTAGTAGCCCAAATTTCCACCCTCGAGCAAACCCAGAGCTAAACCCTACTCCGATGATTCGCCGCCGCCACGGTGATCTATAAAACCACCTACCATTTTCCCAAGATCGCCTACCTCCCTGCTACCTCCAACAGTGATCCCGACCACCCCGAGCCCTCTGATCGCCAGAAAATGCTCAAAACCCAAATTCTGATCAACCCGCAAGTTCTCTCAAATTACTCACTTAAAAATCATGATTTTTCTTTTAAAAATCCTAGTTTTCAATGACAATTCAGATTATAAACATGAAACACTAAATTGTTGAAATCGAATTTTGAAAAAGTTTGGGTTTTTACTGTATATTTCAATTTTCCAGTAATCTATAAACTAATTATACTTAAAACTATTTTTAAAATTTAGATCTTACAAATTTAAATAGTTTTTGTTTGAACAACAAAGTCTAAGAGGTATTAGAGGATGAGATCTTGATTTTTTTTGTAAAAAGTTTGAAGCCTGTAAATACAAGAATAGGGGATACATTCTTGTTCCAGACATGCACACATACATTTACATATATATACACAGACATGCAAGCAAGCTTAAAAAGATTTAAGATTTTTAAAAGAAAGTTTACTCACCTTATTAAAACAGAGGCCTAGAATCTGGAAAGAATATTGGAAACTGGAAACTACTGAGATGAAATTTGAATCCTGAATTGTTAGTTTGCTTTTGATCTTGAAGCCTTGTTTTAAGTTGAGAAATGGAAGAAATATTTTTCTATTTTTAACTTGGTTCGAATGAAATGCAATAAGGAGAGAGGTTGGAGATATATGTGGAGGAGATAAGGATTACAGGGCAAGCCAAAGCTGAGACTTGTGTGTGTACAGGCTTTAACTTTGTTGATTTTTTTTCTTTTGATTTGAAAACAAAAATCTGACTTGATCTCTGAAAAGTTTTGATTTGCTATCTCATATGCTAGACTTGATTTTAAGTTTTGTAAGCTGGGATTTGATGTTGTCCCCTTTTTTGCTTACAAGTATTTTTATATGAATTTATACACATATATATTTACTTTACTCCTATTGTCCCATATACGCCTATATATATTTACATGTTTTATATACTCCTGGGCACACACATGACCCATACCTTAATTCTTATGTACATATATATTCCATACATATGTATACAGACTATTTTGTCCTGTTTGCCCTATACACCTATATATATAGGTATATATTATCATAGCAATTTATATAAGTTCCACTTATGTTACCTACAACACTCTTAGCCACTTATATAATTTATTCCTATTTTAACCATAGGCTTTTATTTTAAATCTTTACCAAGGCTTGAGTATATACGTACTTTAATATACATTGTCTATGTACATTTTGCCATGGTATGTATATATATATTCACATTTATGCAACTTTCACATATATTATTTCATATGGCATGCATTCAAATACCTGCATATTTATATACTTATATACATATATATATTATCTTGCATCATAAGCTTTATACATATTTATATATACATTACTAGATATTATATCTTAACATTAATTGGTGGGGTATATATATTATTTATTTTCTATAAGATTTATCATCTCCAGAGATTTTATAATTCAATATTTATTATAGTTTTAATCAATTTATATATATCCCGATATTTTGATTATCAGAAATTTATTCGTTTGACTAATTAATATTAATATTTCAATAATAAATCAGTTAATCACTCAATATTCGATGGCCAAAAATCTGGGTCGTCACAAGCGACATATGAAGGTGCCCCTTAGATAATTAGAGTGTATATATAGGTAATTAAACAACTTTGTCTTTACATCAAAACAAAGCAGAATCAAAATAGAAAAGAACTCCTACTAGCTAGCTTGCCTCCTGCACGTCTCCGGAAGCTTATTCATCAATAGAAGGACCTGAAAACCTCAACTTTCAAACAACTCAAAATTAATTGAGCACCCTAGAGTTTAAGGGGAAAACATAAACTTTGAGTCAGACATAAAGCCTGATATGAATAATAACCTACAATCTCGAACCTTTTAGATATCCAGTGAGACCACGCCGTTTAGCCGAATGGGTTTTCCCCTCACTAGTATCTAATCCAAAAATTTATAATAACCATAACTGTGCTCCTGCATCCACAATGGTTAAAACATAGCAGTTTAAAATATTACGATGATATGCAAACAACCAAAATATACTGGATTCCCCATCCCCATTAATTTGACTATTTGTCTCGGTTATAATTTCTAGGGTCACTATTAACCTATTAGTTTTCATGGGCTGACTAATAACCTGTTTAAAGCTTATGGATTATCTATCCAGTCTCTTAGTTTTCATGGGATCACTAAGAACCTATTGGCCCCTGCTAATATCTTCATTCAATTATTTCACGGGTTCTCCCTGAACCTATTGGTATATCTAATAACTCCCCTTATATCATAGTTTTCATGGGTTGACTATGAACCTATTGACTTCTATCAATAACTTTATCCGAATATAGTTTCATGGGATAACTACGAACCTATTGGCCCCTACCAATAACTCTTTCCAAATATAGTTTTCATAGGTTTACTATGAACCTGCCTTAACTAACGACTTCTTTAATCAATCTTTGGGCACCCTAAGTTCTGGTCTATATGACCCCCTAGATGCAATTCTACTCATACAGGTTAATTCGATTTATATTCACTGCTGGGTCAACCAAGTTGGTTTTTTTCTCTTTCTCCCCAAAATAAAGTTATGGGTCCATTACACAATGAATATGTATTTAGAAGAAGCAAATATAGTAACATATCAATACCAACATTTATGGTTTAATATCCTTGAAATCATTTTTCACATGAAACATAGTTAATCCCTTTAATCTATTATTTTATCAAGGAGAGCTTCTTCAAAAACTCCAAAATTAATGCCACTTCAAAGCTTTTTTATATTGCCATGGGTTTTCCTTTAATAATTGAGATTGAGTTCTTTGTTTTGAAAACTAAGGCTTTCGAAACCTTAGACCTTTACTTTCGAAAGCATTAGAATATCTTTTTCGAAAGCATTCAAATCTTCTTTTCAAAACACTAAGCATAGGCCTTTTGAAACCATCAAAACATACCTTATGAAAGTATTAAAGTAACTCATAGAAGCATAGCTACGAAACCATTTGATAGTACCCCTTTCAAAACCATTGGGTTTGATCCTAAACATAACTTTTGGGTCAAAGTGAATGAAAGCGAAAGTAACCCTTTCAAAACCAATAATCTTCAAATAAAAGAATTTGGGGAAAGCAGATGGCTTCGGAACCATCCTTTCGAAAACATTAGTCTTTTAGGTAAATAATTGGAAGGATAGCTTCGAAACAGCTTTCGAAGCCATTGTCTTCAAAACCTTTAGTATAAATGGATACTTAAGCCCTTTCGAAAGCATTGGGAAGTGGCTTATTATATTTATAAAACAAAAGCTACCTTTCAAACTTGTTGATGACTTCAATTCATTCGAAAGGTATAAAGGCGACAGCATGGTTTCGACTGGGTTCAAACTGCCCTTTCAAAAGCATTTATTTAGAAACAAGGCAACTCATTCGAAAGATACCCTTTAAACAAAAAGGTAGCAACCATTTCAAGAGCTATATTAAATCCCTTCGAAAGCATTCTTTTAAAAACAAGGCAAGTGGCATTTCTTTTGGATAGTAAAACAAAGGCCTCGACCCCTTCGAAAGCTTGGTTTCGACTCCATACCTGCTGCCATTCTCCAATCCACAACGTACCAACGCATTGATACCTTGTGTATTGGTTTCAACTCGGTTGGGGTGCAAGTATAGGGTCAAAAGGTAGCTACTGGAAGTGGCGAAATGGTAAACTTATGCAAGACTGTTTTCATTGCCTTTTTAAGTAATACCTTTCAACTAACTTGCCTATTTGTAAAACTATGATTGGTTGTCATAAAATTTGCCAAAATCTTTTCTAAAAGACTGCCGAATTTATGCAGAAATTAATTAAAGATAATTAACAAAGAAGCCCTTCCCTTTGATAAAACAATTGAGAGTTTTAAATCCTCCATCTTAAATAAATTAATTTACCAAGTAATTTACTTAGGAAAAATCCCTAAAAATCATCAATATTCACTTTTATTATGTTATCTAACATATATAAATTTTGGACCCAAATTCCTTTATATAATTACCAAAATTAATTTCTAAACCTAATTATTCATATTCTCCTTTGAAATTCATAATAAACTATCTACAACTTGGATAATTACGGAAAATTAAACCCATCTCCAAAATAATGTTTTACATAACATATTAAATCCTCATGGCATTCGAAACCCAATATAAACAATTTTAGCCTTGAAATCGAATAAAACATTTATCAAACAAACTTTCTTATATATAACATATCATGTAATCCAGGCATATCCTCGTCAAAAATAATCATAATGGATTTAAATTTAAACCCAAAATCTAATGCTCTTTAAAAATGAAAAATGAGATGGTTTTGATTATTCTTTACCTTGATTGGATAAGGACTTGAGATTTGATCTTATTTAATTCTTTTGCTTGATTCCTTAGCTTTTAATTGAATTTCCTCTCCTTTTCCCCTAGGTAATGGATGGCTTGCTCATTGGTTTACATTTTAGAATTTTAAATTATGAAGGTGTAGAGTGGAAATGGGAACAAGGGTTTAGGGGTTATGGGTGTGGCTATTACCCATAATGCCCTTGCCGTATTTCCTTATTAGTAAATTTGTGAAAACATTTCTATAACCCATTATTTTTAATTAAGCACGACCCTTATTAAATTTTCAAATCTCAATCCCCTTATCACTCTAATATTTACATTATTCTATTTAATTTATCTAATTAAATCTCTTGAATAATATTATTAAAATTAGGGTTGTTACAGGCTCCCCTCCTTAATGAATTTCGTCCTCGAAATTCAGTAAGGACTAAATACTAGACATAGCGATCATTTGTAACAGCTCCTAACTACCATATAGTCTACCTGACTAGCAACAGTCTATATTAAGCGAATATAAAACATACCCTCACAACAGATTATGTTAAGTATCTCTAATCCTGTCTTCTGTCTTCCATGTACAGTCCTTCTCATTGTCACTCCACTGAACTTTCACCAACTTGACTGTCTTGTTTCTTAACCTCTTCTCATCTCTCGCTACAACCCAAACCGGTTGTCTAACGATGGTCAAATTCAGTTCTACTATCAAATCCTCCAACTTTATCGGATGAATAGTAGTCTCTGGATCATGCACATACTTGTGAAGATGAGATATATGAAACACATTATGGACACCTACCATACTGCTCGGCAACTCTACTCTGTATGTGATCTTCCCGATCCTCTCTATAATTGGGAACGGCCCAACGTATTTCGATGCCAGTTTCCCTGACTTTCTGAATCGTACCACACCTTTCATTGGTGATACCTTAATGAAAACTCTATCTCCAACTGAGAATTCTAGATCTTTACGCCTCTTACCTACGTTACTCTTCTGTCTAGACTGAGCTTCCTTCATCCTTTCTCGAATCAACTCAATCTTCTCTGTCATCTCTCTAACAAGATCTTGACCCAAGATTAATCTGTCTCTATTTGCTAACCAACATGCTAGTGATATGCGTGTCCTTCCATACAAAGCTTAGAAAGGTGCCATTCCTATACTAGTCTGATAACTGTTATTATAGGAAAACTCCACTATGTGTAGGTGGTCTTCTCAAGATCAACCAAAGTCTAGCACACAAGCCCTCAATAAATCCTCAGGTGCCTTATTGACTCTCTCTGCCTACCCATCCGTCTGAGGGTGATACACAGTACTCATTTTGAGATTGGTACCTAACACATCCTGTAGACTCTTCCAAAATTCACTAGTAAACAAAGCATCTCTGTTACTGACTATACTACTAGCAATTCCATTCAGTCTAACTATGTTCTTCATAAACATCTTAGCTAAAACAGGTGCCGTTTTGGTTGACTTAACTGGAATGAAATGGGCACTCTAGGTCAATCTGTCCACTATAACCCATATAATTTCATTTCCACTATTTGACCTTGGCAACCCATATATAAAATCCATGTATATCAAATCCCATTTCCAAACTGGAATCTCTAAAGGTTGAAGCAATCCACTCGGCTTCTGATGTTCGGCCTGCACTTTTTGACAGTTCGCACAGTGCCTGACCCACATGCCAACATCCTTCTTCAGACCTTCCAAGTAAAAGCTCCTCTTCATATCTTAATACATCTTGGTTCCTCCAGGATGAATCATGAATTTGGATCGATGACGTTCCCTAAGAACTTATTTCCTTAAGTCCTCAATGTTCGGGACACACAACCATCCCTTATTTCTCAACCATCCCCTTTGGTTAACACTAAAGTCCTTTAGATTATCGATCTTCGATCCAATCTAAATCCTTCTAATCTTCTCTGCTAACAATGCATCATCTTTCTGCTTAGAAGAAATTCTTTCGATCAGCACTGGTCGAACTTCTAAACAGGACAACATAGCGGTACTCTGACTAGAACTAGCAGTCGAACTTAACTGTACACTACAAGTGGTCAAAGCTTCTAAATCTTTCCATTTTCCCAACATATCCAACACCACATTTTGATGTTTTTTGATAAGAGCATCTGCTACTTTATTCCCTTCCGAGGTGTATACTCTATACCAAAATCATAAGCTGCTAAAATCTCCAGCCACCTTTGCTGCCTCATATTCAACTCCTTTCGAGAGAATAAATATCTTAAAGACTTATAATCTGTATACAGCTCAAATCTCTCCCCTAAGAGATAATGTCTCCATATCTTCAATGTGAAGATCACCGCAGCCAACTCCAAATCATGAGTAGGATAACTCACCTCATGCGGTCTAAGCTGTTGTGAAGCATGGGCAATAACTTTACCCTTCTACATCAACACAGCTCCTAATCCAGTTCCACATGTATCGGTATACACCACCAACCCTTGATTTCCGTTTGGAACCACTAACACAGGTGCATTGGTCAACAAATTCTTTAACTTAGGGAATGCTTCCTCACATTTGTCAGACCAAATAAACATCACATCCTTCCTGGTCAACTTAGTCAAAGGGATGCTATCCGCGAGAAATCCTTATTGACTCTCTGGTAATAGCCAGCAAGTCCCAAAAAACTTCTAATCTTAGTCACCGTCTTTGGTCTCTTCCAGTTATTAACAGCTTCGATCTTATCTAGATCGACCGATAAACCCTTCTCTGAAACAATGTGACCAAGAAACTTAACCTTTTTCTTCCAGAAATGACACTTGGAAAACTTCGCCTTCAACTGATGCTGCCTCAACATCTCAAGCACTACTCTAAGATAATCTCCATGCTCTCTTTCATCTTTAAAGTATACTAAAATATCATCTATAAATACCAATACGAACCTATCCAAGTACTCTCGGAAAGCTTGATTCATCGGATCCACGAAGAAAGCCGGTGCATTCGTTAACCCAAATAGCATTACTAACCACTCGTACAATAGACCTAGTCCGAAAGGCTATTAACGAAATACCGTCCTCTTCCACTCTTAACTGATGGAAACCTGTTGCTAAATCCAATTGGGAAAATACTCTGGCTCCACACAATCGATAAAATAAATCACTGATTCTCGACAAAGGATACTTATTTTTGGTCGTCCTGTCGGTTAACTTACGATAGTCGATACACAGTCTCAATGACCCATCCGGTTTCTATACGAACATCGCGGCCGCACCCCAAGGCGAACTATTTGGTCTAATAAAATTTATCCCTTCCAGATCCACTAGTTGCACCTTCCATTCTTTCGTCTCGGTTGGTATCATCCTGCTAGGTGGTCTGCTTACAAGTTCTGCTCCTAGCCCAAGATCTATTCGAAACTCAATGGCTCGTTTTGGTGGTAATCCTATAGCCAGCTTAAAAACATTTGCAAATTCCCTTGCTACTCGAACCTGACATAACTCCTTTTCTAATTCCATAACACTCAACAAAGTACAAGCATTATGGTCAGAATCATCCACTGAGAATATAATTTGGTTATGACTATCAGGGTGCCTCAGTGATATTTCCCTATCTTGGCAAAATATCTTAGCCTCATATCTACCCAACCAATCCATACCCAATGATTCTGAAATCTACGAAATTGAAAACGTACATGCCGCATGTAAACTTATGACCTAACAAATCAAGTTCTATCCGGTCACATCTCATTCCCAGAGTTGCATACCCTCCTATCTGATTCGCACCCCTTAAGGAAGTTAGAAGGTATGTGGGTTCTAAACATAACCTATTAACCAAACACTGAGATATAAATGAATGTGATGCATCGGTATCAAATAGTACCCTAATTGCTTTCGAATCAAAAGCATACCTTCCATCACAGTCTTTCCTTTCTCAGCAACAGTTGGCCTAGTAGATGATGGTCCAACAACAAAGACTTTTCCCTTGTCCGCCCTGACTAGTTCTAAACATTGATTCTTATAATGCCCCACCTAGTCGCAGTAAAAACACTTTACACCCTTCTTTTCTGCGGCCTTCTTCCCCTTGCCTGATCGGAATTCATAAGCATAATGACCCTTCCTATCACACTTGAAACAAACCAGATCAGCCTTTGCATTTTTGGCAGCTTCTCCTTTCTAGGTTCTCTTCTTCTTACCCTTAGAAACCTGGGTTTCATCTGGCTTCTCCTTCCCTTAAATAGCAAGCATCTCCTCATGTCGGATTCCCATTTCCACAACAACATTACAAGGATCGTGAAGATGTGGCAAGGTCGTACTAGCAATCTCGGGTCTCAGTCCCTGAATAAACTTCTCATTTCTCTTGGTGACAGTGTCAATAGTGGCATACCCATACCTGGATAACTCATCAAACTTTATAGCATACTTAATCACTAGCATCATGCCTTGCACCAAGTCCGTGAACTTCCTCAAAAATGCAGACTTATAAACTTCAGATAAAAACCTTTCTTCGATTCTCCTTCAGAATTCTACCCAAGTCAATTCTTCCTCTGGAACTCCAACAGTGACATTGTTCCACCAATAAAGCGTTGTTCCTTGTAGCTGCCTAGAGGCTAGTCTCCTCTTCTGTTCATCTTTCAATCCCAAGTTAGCGAAGATTTTCTCACAATGAAAAAGCCAATTCTCAACTTCTATAGCATCCTCCATTCCCAAAAATGGCTTTCCACCAAGACTAGTATATTCTCTGCTTAACTTAGCATAGTTGTTTCCAATTGGAGCCACGAGATTAGCTTTTCCAACATTCCCAGCTACTCAAACAGCTACTCTAGCTTGCATCTGATTGATAAAGAACTAATACATCATCCCTATATCTACTAGTGGATTTCCAACACTTAAGTTGGCATTTGCATTTTGATTTGCATTTTCCTGTCAACCCAGGTTCCTCCTGATATTAGATCAGACATTTCCATTTGTTGTGGTGCTTCCTCCACCGAGATTTCCTCTTTCGTTTCCTGCCTCCATGTCTTCCTTTCTCGTAAGCCTGCATATGAGCCTTAGTAAGATAAAGAAGAGCGGTCTAAGAGAGAGAGAGGAATACATACTTTTTTTTTGAAAAGATAAACCGCCTCATTAAAAACCTGATCCTATACCCAGTGTGGGAATAGGACAGGGAAAAAGAGTGCGGCGCTTTATTAACAACATATTAACAAAGCAAAGGTATAATACCAATGTATATACAAACGTCACAAATGCCAACAAGGTAGACATATAGAAAAATAAAAAACAAATGCAGCAGCACTCAAATAACAGTACTCCAGTCCATCCAAACCGAACAAAAAAGGAAAAGAGAATCACACCCAACTTCAACAAGAGTACTGGCGATTCATTCCCCCATCAGATCAATGCCCCATCGTTCAAGGATGTTCTTGCTTCTATTAGAAATAAAACTCATCTTCTTCAATTTGTTGTTACCCAGAAGTTTCAGATCTATTTCAATCCGCTTCCATCGATCCCGATTCGAGAAGTAGCGGCCATCATGAAGTCTACAATTTCGTTCCTGCCAGATGTGGTGAATTATAGTAGAAAAGCTAGCAAAAGCTAATCCGGTTGCTTGATCCGTTGCAGCGAAGTTTGTAATAAGCAACTGGCATCCCTCTTCCAATGTCAAAGATCTCAGTTGAGGTAAATCTAAATTCTTGCAACACGTAGTCCATAAATAGGCAGAGTAAGGACACGCAAAAAATAAATGGGTATGGTTTTCAGGGAATTGGTTACAAAGTAAACAGATAGTATCAGATACATATCCCCAATCTATTAGTTTATCTCTGGTAGGCAAACGATTGTAAATAGCTTTGTATGCAGTTAAAGACATCCTAGGATTATTGCACTTGTTCCAAATAATTTTGCCCCATTCAACATTAGGATAATGAATTCTAGTCTCATTCCAAGCAGATCTGAAACTAAAACCTTTTAAATCACTAGTCCATTTCCAATAATCAGAGGAAGACGAATAATCTATATGAACACTTGAAATCAGATTATTTAGTTGCCTAGTGAATGGAACTAAATCCAGATTAAAAACTCCGTTTTGAATGATAGAAGATACTTTATCAGTCTGATGGCCATATAGATATAAGCTATCCCATCCAAGAATAGAAACCAAGCTTTCACTATTAATCCAAGGATCATGCCATAACAACGTATTTCTACCATTTACAATGACTCTGGAAATATTATTCCGAGCAACCTGTCTATGCTTGAGAATGGATTTCCAAGTACAGGAGGAGTTGTTATCAATCTCCATGGTCCAAAAATGCTTATTGTCGCAATACCTTTTGCTCATCCAGTGAGACCAAACATTTTTAGAATTAATAAACAAAGAAGTTTAAGACTTGCCGCTTTTCTGATATCCACAAAATTTCTCAAGCCAATTCCTCCTTCTAATTTAGGGCGGCATAGAGTATTCCAAGTGATTTTATGAACTTTACCATTCCATATAAAATTGGCACACATTTTATTTAATTTGTTAATAGTGGCCAATACATTACCATAGGAGTTATTACAGAATGGATTAATTCAATTCTTCCAGCCAGGGATAATAATTTGCTATTCCAACCATTTAATCTATTATTAATGTTATCATAAAGAGCCCCACAATCAGCAAAATGAAGATAATTATGAGATAAAGGCACCCCTAAGTATTTGACTGGAAGTTTGCTCTCTTGCATATTAAGAATATTCATAATCTCATGCTTACTTGTAGTGCCTTTACTAAAATACAGCTTAGATTTACTATTGTTAACATTTAACCCCACATAGATTTTAAGCTTCTCTAGACATTTACTAATCACCCTGGCACTTTTAATGGAAGCCCAAACAAAAATCATCAAATCGTCAGCATAAAGTAGGTGAGTAATTGCCGGTTCAAAATTAAAAGGAGGAGTAATGTCCTTAACTTTGTAAGCCTTCATCATCAAAATAGAGAAATACTCCATAGCCACACAAAACAAATACGGCGAGAGAGAATCTCCTTGTCTAATACCTCTAGAGCTAGAGATCAGGCCTTTAGGGTAACCATTAATCATAATAGAAAAAGTAGGAGTAGAGATGCAGTTGTAGATTAATTTGACCAATTTTTCAGGAAAACCCAACTTTCTAAGCATATGGCAAATAAATTTCCTGTTAACCATATCATATGCTTTGTGTAAATCTAGTTTCAAACAAAATTTACCAGCACCTTTTCGATTAAAAAATCTTACCTGTTCATGAGCTAGTAATATATTTTCCGAGATAGCTCTTCCAGGAATAAAAGCAGATTGAGCTTCTGAAATTAGATAGCTAAGGAAAGGCTTAATTCTGTTACAAATAACTTTAGCAATAATTTTGTAAATAACATTGCAGCACGATATAGGCCTATAATCAGCAAGAGAAGTGGGATTATTAATTTTTGGCACCAGAGTTATGAAAGTATGGTTCACACCTTTGTCTAATTTGCAGGTAGAAAAAACCTGATTTATCATACGAGTCATGTTACTTTTTAACTCATTCCAGTGTAGTTTATAAAATTTTGCAGAGAATCCATCTGGGCCCGGACTACTGTTATCAGAAATGGAAGTGATGGCTTTGAAAATTTCATCCAAGCTAACACTGGTAGATAAGAACTCTCTACCTCCCTCATTAATACGACAGATACAATTAACATCAGGTAACGTAGTATTAATATTATCATCATTAAAAATCTGAGTAAAATATAAAATAGCTTCCTTTTCTATCTTATTGGGATCATGCACAAGTTTACCTTCAATAGAAATAATGGAATTAAGATTAGATCTGTGCTTCCTCATCGACATTTTAGAGTGAAAAAATCTTGTACATTCATCCCCTTCTGTGAGCCAGTCCACTTTAGCTTTTTGAGAAGCGTTGAGAAATTCTATATGATTTTGATATATGTGTGTATATATATATATCAAATACAAGTACGTTACTATAGCGTTAACCCAAACCCCAATCTTACTTTTTTTTCCGATTCATTGGATTATGTTTTGAAAAATATTTTAGGTTTAAATTTCTTTTAAGTTTTCATAAACCTAGCTCTGATACCAACTTGTAACATCCCTTACTTGGAGGCCCAAGACTAACAGCTGTGGATGCTGCAGTCAACCATAGTTTTTAATCCTCGGCGACCAAATACGGCAATGTTAGGTACATTGATATAACAGATACACATGGATATGGAGAATTTTTAAAATCATTAAACAAATTTCTCATTCCCTTTTCAAATCATTTCAAATTCATTACATAATCCCAGACTTGAGGACCACGTTCATAGAAATATAATTATTACAACATACGCCAAGAGGGATATATAAAGGTGCCCCCTTGGATAGTCAGTGTGTGTGTGTTTTTGTGTGTATATGCAATTAAACAACTTTTCCTTTACATCAAAACACAGTGGAATCAAAATAGAAAAGAACTCCTACTAGTTAGCTTGCCTCCTGCACGTCCCCGGAAGCTTATTCGTCAAAAGGACAACCTGAAAACCTCAACTCTCAAACTACTCAAAATTAATTGAGCACTCGAGAGTTTAAGGGGAAAACGTAAACTTCGAGTTAGACATAAAGCTTGGTATGAATAATAACCTACCATCTCGAACCATTTAGATATCTTGTGAGACCATACCGCTTAGCGGAACGGGTTTTCCCTTACTGGTATCTTATCCAAAAATTTACAATAACCATATACTGTGCTCCTTCATCCACAATGGTTAAAACATAGTAATTTAAAATATTACGATGATATGGAATAAGCCAAATATCCTGGATTTCCCATCCCCATTCATTTGACTATCTGTCTCGGTTATAGTTTCTAAGGTCACTATTAACCTATTAGTTTTCATAGGCCGACTAATAACTTGTTTAAAGCTTATGGACTATCTGTCCGGTCTCATAGTTTTCATGGGATCACTAAGAACCTATTGGCCCCTGCCAATAACTTCATTCAATTATTTCATCGGTTCTCCCTGAACTTATTGGCATCTCTAATAACTCCCCTTATATCATAGTTTTCATGGGTTGACTATGAACCTATTGACTTCTGCCAGTAATTTTATCCGAATATAGTTTACATGGGATCTCTATGAACCTATTGGCCCATGCTAATAACTCTTTCCAAATATAGTTTTCATGGGTTAACTATGAACCTATCTTAACTGACAAATTCGTTATTCAGTATTTGGGCACCCTAAGTTCTGGTCTATCTGACCTGTTGGATGCAATTCTACTCATACATGAATTAATTCGGTTGATATTCGCAACTGGGTAAATCTAGCTGGTTATTCTGCCCTTTCTCACCAGTATACAGTTATGGGCCCATTACACAGTGAATATGTATTTAGAAGAAGCGAACATAATAACATATCAATACCAACATTTATGGTTTAATATCCTTGAAATCATTTTTCACACGAAACATGGTTAATCCCTTTAACCTAATATTTTATCAAAGAAAGCTTCTTCAAAACTCCAAAATTAAAAGCACTTCAAAGCTCATTTATATTGCCATGGGTTTTCCTTTAATAATTAAGATTGGGTTGTTTGTTTTGAAAACTAAGGCTTTCGAAACCTTAGCCCTTTACTTTCAAAACCATTAGAATACCTCTTTCGAAAGCATTCAAATCTTCTTTTCAAAACTCTAAGCATAGGCCTTTCGAAACCATCAAAAAATATCTGATGAAAGTATTAAAGAAACTCATACAAGAATAGCTTCAAAACCATTTGATAATACCCCTTACGAAACCATAAGGTTTGATCTTAAACAAAACTTTTGGGTCAAAGTGAATGAATGTGAAAGTACCCCTTTCGAAACAAATAATCTTCAAATAAAAGAATTTGGAGAAAGCAGATGGCTTTGGAACCATCTTTGCGAAAGCATTAGTCTTTTATGTAAACAATTGGAATGATAGCTTCGAAACACCTTTCAAATCATTGCCTTCAAAACCTTTAGTATAAATAGCTACTGGAGCACTTTCGAAAGCGTTGGGAAGTGGCTTATTATATTTATAAAACAAAAGCTACCTTTCAAACTCCTTGATGACTTCAATTCATTCGAAAGGTATAAAGGCGGCAACATGGTTTCGACTGGGTTCAAACTACCCTTTCGAAAGCATTGATTTAAAAACAAGGCAACTCATTCAAAAGCTACCCTTTAAAAAAAAGGCGGCAACCTCTTCGAAAGCTATATTAAATCCCTTCGAAATCATTCTTTTAAAAACAAAGGCAAGTGGCATTTCTTTGGATAGTAAAACAAAGTCCTCGACCCCTTTGAAAGCTTGGTTTCAGGTCTATACCTGCCGACATTCTCCAATCCACTATGTTCCAACGCATTGATACCTTATGTATTAGTTTCGACTTGGTTAGGGCGGAAGTATATGGTCGAAAGGTAGCTACTGGAAGTGGCAAAACAGTAAACTTATGCAAAACTATTTTTATTGCCTTTTAAGTAATACTTTTCAACTAACTTGGCTATTTGTAAAAATATGATTGGTTTCCATAAACTTTATCAAAATCTTTTCTAAAAGACTGCCGAATTTTTTCAGAAATTAATTAAATATAATTAACAAAGAAGCCCTTCCCTTTAACAAAACAATTAAGACATTTAAATCCTCTGTCTTAAATAAATTAATTTACTTAGTAAATTACTTAGGAAAAATCCCTAAAAATCATCAATATTCACTTTTATTTTGTTGTCTAACATTTATAAATTTTGGACCCAAATTCCTTTATATAATTATCGAAATTAATTTCTCAACCTAATTATTCATATTCTCCTTTGAAAATTTATAATAAAATATCCATAACTTGGATAATTACAAAAAATTAAACCCATCTAAAAAATAAGGTATCCTCATGGCATTCAAAACCCAATATAAACGTTTTTAGCCATAAAATTGAATAAAACATTTATCAAACAAACTTGTTTGGATATAACATATCATATAATCCAAGAATATCATCATCGAAAATCATCATAATGGATTTAAACTTAAACCCAAAATCTAATTCTCTTTAAAAATGAAAAATGAGATGGTTTTGATTATTATTCACCTTGATTTCAATAAGGACTTGAGATTTGATCCTGTTTAATTCTCCTTGCTTGATTCTTTAGCTTTAATTGAATTTCCTCTTCTTTTCCCCTAGGTAATGATCGACTTGCTCTTTGGTTTACGTTTTAGAATTTTGAATTATGAACGTGTAGGCTGCAAATAGGAACAAGGGTTTAGGGGTTATGGGGTTATGGGTGCAGTTATTACTCATAATACCCTTACCTTATTTCCTTGTTGGTTAATTTATTAAATTTTTTCTATAATCTATTCTTTTTAATTAAGCATGACCCTTATTAAATTTTCAAATCTTAGTCCCCTTATCACTCTAGTATTTAAATTATTCTATTTAATTTATCTAATTAAATCTCCTGAATAATGTTATTAAAATTAGGGGTGTTACATATGGTGTCTAGAAAGATAATGTCTAAGCTTGGAATTGGGTAATCAAGTACTCTGCCCTATCTAGTTACCAGCCTTGCCTAAAAGGTCGGTGAGTCCAAAGTTTGCCTCTAATAGAAAAGGTCCAATTTGAATTGGGCCTTGGGCTAGTTTTCAAAATTGTTTTGAAAATTAAATAAAAACATATTTGTTATAAAAGTCATAATAAAACATAAGTTTTCAAAATGTTTGAAAGGATAACGATATTTTCAAAAATGTTTGAAAATATTTATATACTAATTTAAAATTTTAAAATTTACTAATAAGATTAATAAAATTAATTAATTAAATAATTAATACATATATGCATACATAATATATGTTGATATATGTAATGTTATTTTAAAATGTTTAGGTTAACATAAGTTTACATGTATGTATGTAAGATAAATTTTGAAATTAATAAAATTTAATCAAAATCATTTAATTGAATAAATTAATTAAAGGTTAATTAATTAAATAAAATACACATATATAAGATATATTTGTATGTGTTATACAATAAAGGTTATAGTAGATATGTCCAATATAAATGTGGTATTGAAATTATAATATTAAATTAATTAAAGAGTAAATTAATTCAAATTAATTAATGAGTTAATAAGTTAAAGTTAATCAAATAATATTTAGTTAAAATAATATTATACATAAGACTATTATACAAGTTAATTAAGTTATAAAAGTTATATAATAATTTAGCTTATGTAATATGAATGTATAACAAAAGGTTGAACTTTAAAAAACCTAAATAGGCTTAAGGAATAAATATATACATAAATGTATGTATACCATGATTTCTGATGTGTCTGACACTTGGATCATGAGAGTATTTCATAAGAAAAACATTATTCCATAAGTCGATATCACTCGATATAATATATTGAAGATTAAGAATCTTTAATATTAAGTTGTCCTCTATCATTTATATATCAATAGATTACTTGCATACTCCTTAGTTGTTGAGCTTTCCTTAAGCTACGGATGTTATGTGAATATATTGAATAGACGAGGTAAGATAGCCACATGTATTTGTTGAGCTTCCTCAAGGTAAGTGCATTATATTTAGGCCATCGCGAAATGGTAGGTCCGAGTGAATAGTCCCACTTATTGAGCTTTCCTTAAGGTAAATGTGAGTTTAGGACAAGGTATCAAAGTTTAAGTTGTATGTGATACAACCGATAAAGAGTTATCCATCATATGCGGAGCTATGCTTTGTTGAGATTTCCTTAAGGTCAGAATCCCAAGGCATACAAGTCCTAACACCCACTAGTAAAGTTGAAAGACTTCTATGTTTTGATCAGGATTTGGTGAAACATAAAATACTAGTGGGAGCCTTATTAGAAAAATGAAATGGTAACATTTAACATTTTAATATTGTAAAAACATATGCTAAATAATATTATACTTATCTACGGTGATGAATTTGTACATTTAATATGATTGATAAAACGTTTATCAATTAACATACACAAATGAATTAAATTAAAAGTTGACAAATGGAAATATAATACCCACTATTAAATGCCTATTACATTTTAATGTTTTCTATACCCATGAAAGTGCCTAATTTTTACAACTGCTTAGTGCATTCGTAAAATGATCACTTATGTGTTTATTTGGTTTAGGCCATGCATTGCATTTTATGAGTTTCAAACTCTAAAAGTAATACAAGACTATGGATGGATATTTGATCCATATACTATCATATATAAATGTTACATGGTGAATGATCATAACTCGTAATGTACAATACTTAAATGAATATAGTTCATTCAAAATAAGCCAATAAACTATACTATGAGATTGAGGATTCAATTTGATGAATTACATACAAGATCATATTGTGTTAATTGTAGCACAAGACCAAAACTACAAGGTATATCTAAGAACTCGATCGCTGAAATGTCAGTTTAATTAGTTTATGCAAAGAGCAACATATTTGATTTCCTTAAATGTTAAGCAAAATCAAATGCACTTTCGTAAAGAGTTCGTTATGATATTATAGTAATGGTTTTCTTTTGAATGGTTTGACCATTTAGAAAGGAAAATGAATGTATAAGAGTAAATGTGATTTAAGGTAAAGTTGAGATGGAGAGGGTGAATAGTCATTTCTTCTTCATAAAGAAATAACAGAAACAAGAATTGTAATAATTGTGATTGATACTTAACATTAAAATGAGAAATATAATTTCTATTCCGAAATGTATTTTCATGTAGAAAATTGTTTTCTATGAGATTTGTTTCTTTGAGTTCAAGTTATTTGATCAAAGAACTCTTCACGGTAAACTAGTTGCAGTATATGAAATAAGAAAATTTATATTAAGTGAATGACGGACCTTCGAATTTAGTACGCTATTATAGTAATGATGGAAATAGTGGGAGCATGTCATATAACACTTATTGATTGAATCAAATTATGAAAATTGTTTTTGTAAAATGTACCGAACGTTATTCATAAAATAATGACTATTTTTGGTTATCGACTGAAAAAATGAACATAGCTATATTTCTATGAATATTATGAATATTCATTATGAAATAAAACTATACCGTGGCATTTGTTTTCATAACCAAAGTGATGCATTGTGTAACGACCCGCCTTTTCGAACCATAAAAGTTGACATCATACATCCACGGTGTTCACGTGCCAAACAACTAAGTGCCGGAAAGACAGATTGTTAGGGGAAAGAAAGGAGATAGAAGATAGAAGAAACTAAACAATCACAGAATATCACAACGCAATGGAATAACATATATTAATCAACACAATACTTTATAAAGTTATTTCAAAAATGATACATCAGAGTCATACTAATACAATTCTACCTTTGGATAGTTATAATAGCCTGTCCCTACCTAACTGATACAAGATACATATAATACATCAGAAACATGATAATAACTAGCTATCGATGAAGTCTCCTGCTCCAAGCTCCTCCAAAATGCATTTGTGAGAAAACCTGAACTACTTGGCTGCCTATAAAAATTTGAGCACCGAAGAGTTTTAGGAAAAGAAAATAAAACTCCATGTCGGACATAGATCTGGTGTGAGTAAACTCAAATAATAGAAATATTATGTTTAAAACCCATTTAAAATCAAAGGCATCTCGTAAGACCACGCCGCACATAAAAATGGATGGGTTTTTACCTTATGATAACCAAAATATTTTTTTATAGAAAATCCAGTGATATTATAATAATGTCTAACGGTTCAAGTAAAATATGAATATAGCTGAAATGCTTGCATCTCACATTTCAACATAGTTGGGTACATCAAAAACTATAAAGGCACATATTGGAGAATGGATTTCGTACTATGACAAGGTAAGGAACTACCTTCCGGTGCTACATCCCTAGGTAAAATGCACCGAGATCTGACAAGAACATCTTATACCCCTGTCACATAGGAATGGCCTACTACTTGGCTAGTAGTACCGAATATGATCACCCCACTTTGGGCTCCGAAGCATACATGAGTAGATAGTAATCGATCTAGATTTGGGATGACCATACCTTGATGGGAGCGACCCACATGGCCTTGCTGCATGCTTGATTTTTTTCATTTCCCGGTTGATGAGGATTAAGGCTACGTTTTACCTTTATATAGCACTTCCAACTTGGAATGCTACACTGCCGTCTAAGCAACAATGCAATTCCAGCATTCATCCATACAAGTTCATTCTGGGACTAAACGAAACCGAAGGCACTGCCTCCACTACATCCATTTTGGAATCACCCTCAGAGTTAGTAGTAAAAAGCCCTTGCACTTTGAAACTTCATCTTCGATTACATACTCTTCAAGACGTCTACAGTTCAAAACACTTGAGTTGGATCAAAATGGTTTTCGAATAACATATCTGATCCTGGTCTCTTCGAAACAACCTTTGATAATTTTCGGTAAACTCAACCCTGGTTCTTTAGGAAATGAAAGAACAAGATAAGAGTGGAGATCACCTCCTAACCATTAATGGGCGGATTCCCATATCATTATTCCTTGAAGAACGAAACGAATTTATACGTGCAATATAGCACCACTGATGGTAACTGACCATATATCCGTATTTCTCCTAGATATTTCCAAAGTTACATTTTTTGGACTAGATTTTGATAGTCATTTATTTAACTACCAAATAAACAAACATTCAAACATGGATTTAATCCCATATGGAATCCACTAAGCCTTATTTAATTAATCTTTAATCAATTAAAATCACTTTATAAACATTCGATCAAAAGATCTTTACAAAACACTATTTCCAAAGACCTTACATCCCTTTTATACTTGGGAAAGAATTTATATACTTATCTCAACGGTATAAGTATATTTATCAAACTTTACAAAAGTTTCCTTAATTTCAAATTCATATTAAATAGCCAAACAAATTCCATTTAAAAACATTTCTTCCTATAAAAATCAATGCACTTATCCTTTATAAAATATTTCCATTTTAAAATCTCACTTCATATTTCAAATAACTTATAAATTTTCCAATAAATTTATAAATCACTTTTAAAAATTCTCCAAGTTAAATTATAAAACCTCTTTACAAATCTCTAACATCATTTCCCTATTTCAAAAACTGTTTTTATAAAACCTTCTCAAAGAAAAACCCATTACAAAATATTACTTACAAAACATCCTTTGAAAATCATTTTAAATAAACCCTTTATTTAGTAATATTTTTATAACAAATTTGTAACGACCTGCCTTTTTGGACATTTTAAGCAGACACACATGCTAGACTCAAAACATTCAATAGGGCATATTATTATGGAGTAAATAAGAAAAAGAGAAAGAAATAAAACAAATACAGAATCTCGCAGTGAAATGACAAAAGATAATAATCAAATGAACAGTTCATGAAGCTGTTTACAAATAACATTGATTATACTTTTACAATACAGATCAGAGTTACATAAACAAAAATAAGTAAATAAATGCAGCGGAACAACATGATGTAGTAGAATAAATAAAACAAATAATAATAGTACTAGATCTTCGTCTTCGTCCTCCAGAAAGCAATCTTCGATAAACTGAAAAGCTCAGACTGACCCGAGCGAATTGAAAAGACAAAACACTCGAGTCGGAACTAAAAGACCTTATTTAAGTTAAATCAACAGTAAATAAATATGAGTGTAATGGCGTCAGAGATGTTTACGGGGTTTGACATCTCCTGTTCAGTGTCTAACGTGAGTGCAATAACTTAAGAGATGTTCGGGATTACCATCTCCTAAGGATCTGTTAAACTATCTACTATGTAGTACAATACGCTATTATAATAGTGTCTACAGTAAAGTAAAGTATTAAAATAGCGTTAAGGCGTTACCCATATCCCTCTTAACACATTTTATATATTCCCGTAGTCTATACAATGCCGTAGGCTCCACCAAACCGGTGGTTTACCCAGAGGACACCCCATAGGTACGGTAAAAAACAAACTCGTAGAAGGCGCTCTAGGGCATGTGAACTCGGCACTCGAGGCATTGCCAGGGTAGATTTACCAATTGCAGAACTGGGCTGGTGGTAACACATAACAGCTACTACCGCCCACCTCGGAACACACTCCCATAATCAAATCGAGGGGTGGCCACCAAATCATCACAAAGTCATAATATGGTATCGAAGAAGCATGTCCGACCGGAGGAACGACCTTACTTGGCCCAGGTATAGCTCCTGTTTTAGTCACATCTAAGCTGACTCACGGGAGTCAGGGTCATATCAATACCTCATATAGAATCGTTCGCCAAACCATCCTACTTCATTTCTGGAATCTCCTCCACGTACATAGTTGTTAAAGTGGTTTTCGATATTGGTAGAGAGTATGACAATATCCGATCCTGGTCTCTTTAACAACCAAACGCTTATTTCACACCGGATGGTTCTTTTACATTTCAAAACCTCAATTCACAATTGATATCAAAATATCATATTCAATTTCAAATCATCTCTTTCGAAATCATATTCACTTTCAAACTATATTCACTTCAAAAATCATATTCACTTTCAAATCATATTCACTTTTAGATTATATTCACTTTTGAAATTCACATTCACTTGAAATTATCGATAAGTTATGTTAATTAACTCTTCGTTTCAAATCATCTTATTCACTCAAATATGTCATTTCACAAAAGGTATCAATTCCAAATTCCAACTTAGGTTGTATCATCATCAAGGATTTAAACATAATTACTTCAACTTTACATAGTCTGCAAATTTAGAAAATAGTTTAGATAGTTATAAATAGTTTTAATAGTTTAAATAGATTAAAATAGTTAAATAGTAAAAATTGTTTAAATAGATTAAAATTTGATTTAATTTGATTTAAAATGATTTATACAGATTTAAAATAGATTTAAATTACAATTAAATATATTTAAAAAAGATTAAATAAATTTAAAATAGATTAAATAGATTCAAATTACATTAAATAGATTTAAAATAGATTAAATAAATTTAATTCATTTAAAATTGGTAAACTAGATTTAAATTGGATTAAATAGGCTATAATAGATTGATATAAATTAAAATAGTTTTAAATTGATTAAAATAGTTAATTTAATTAAAATAGTTTACATTAGTTTAAAATAGATTTCAAAGTTATATCCAACATTTCAATAAATCAATTCCGATAAATTCATTTATATTTGACGCCTCAACTTTGAAATTCACATTTAAATCCTTTGAACGATTCATAAAATAAATTCCAATTTCAACATTTAGGCTTGGACTTTCGAAAATAATTTAGTTTAAATAAATCAAATTTCTATTTCAAAATACCAATTAACTAAATTCAAAACTTTAAAGATTCAAAAATCATTTAATTTAACCAATCCGGTGTCCGTATATAATTTCCTATCCTAGGGTCAGTGATATAGATATTTATCATTTCAATCCGCAATTTAAATTTTACAGTTATATATCATTTCAAACCGCAATCCCGAATTAAATAAAATCCATAAAATCGCTCGAGTCTATCATTTCAACCTATAACGATTTTTCCCTAATTTATCAGATCGTTCGGGTATGTGTCATTTCAACCCATATGGAACTTGCAATGTTATAACAATATAAAATACATCCAGTCATCCAATGTCAAAAATCAAACATCCATCACAATCATAATCCAAATCAATCATCAATAGATAACTTATCATCAATAATAGGTGTTAAATTGACAAATTAAATTCAATATTAAATTAAACGATGATTAAATGCAATAAAAGTCAAATTTAACTAGAATGACAAATTTAAACATACCAAACATCCATCAATTAATTTCTAATCACATCATAAATTTAATTTAACTAACATAAGATAGTTTAGTAATTGTGAGTGGGTTAAAACACTCACCTTTGATTTTAAATCGATTTGAAATCCAAATAAAGGCCCAAATTTTCAACAGTATCGGAATTCGACCAAACTAGCGTCAAAATGTCAGAAAATTCTATATGATCATAATGAAACAAACTGCGCATCAATTGGACCTCGTATGCGAGAGATATACAAGTTAGAACATTCAAATTTGAAATTAAAATAAAATAAAAAATATACGGACCAACCGAAACCTGCCACATCACTCTTTCTTCCCAGGAAAACCCTAACGTTTGCATTCAACAGGAATCGCGCTTCTTCCTGTAGCTGCCATGAACCTCAACGCCGCACACGATCGTGACTACCCCCGAGCCTCGCCGTGACCTCGCTTGGACCATCCCCATAATCTCCGACCCACGCGTGGACGGACGACGCGTGCTCGAGCTCAAGATCCCATCGGCTATCGCCATAAACACTTGACCTAATTTAATTATAAGCAACGATCCAGCTGTCATCACCCCCCATGACCAACGCCGATGAGCTTCACTTGCAAATCTACACACATCCATACCCTCGATTCGACCATTGGTCGAAGATCATCGAACACCAATGAACGGCCGAGATTAAATCGCCCAATTCCGGCCACATAGTAACCCAAATCAAAAAACAAACTGCAGATTTGACTTGCGCTCGTTGAGAGCTTCAAATCGGTATATAATTTGATATGATTTGGAGGAATTTGATTTTCGATTTGATTTTGTTTGCAATTGGATTTGGAATTGGGACTTAGGTTTTTGTTTGTCTGCCATTGGAAAGAGAGAAGCAGATAGAATTGCACGTACAGACAAATAGAATAAGAAATAGCTAGGGTTTATAACGGGCTATGTATAAGCAGATCAGAAATAGAAATGAATGAACTAGATTGATTTGAAAGTTGAACGATAAACGACCCGAAAAGCCCGTTTCGTTCCCAAAACGAAAATGGGTCATCCCATATATCAAAATAGATGTTTTCGATAATTTTAAACTCAATGGAACAGGTTTCAAGTCCTAATTCCATCGTATGAAGAAGTTAGCTTAAAAATCAGCTTATTTCAAATTGATTTCAATTGAATTTAATTAAATTGATTTTTACGCATTTCGAGTCTGTACGATCAAACAACAAATCCGATCACTACGAAACTTGAAATCCTATAATAATTCACCGTTACGGATCCGATAAAACTGGTTTCGTCGAAATCCGAGTCAGTGGCGAAAATGGCTATTTTCATGTTAATTAAATATATTAATATTAAATATAATTTATCACTTCTTATATTCAAATAAATTAACTAGCCATTTTTATCATTTTTGATTACATAGACATTTACAATAATTTAAAACAAATTTACATATCAGATTCAGTGTTAAATATTTCACTAATTACAGTGTTCAATTTCAACTGTAATTAAATCCAATTAATTAAAATTAAATTCCAATAAATTGATCTAATTTGGTTTCAATCTTTTTATCCAATCAATTATTACTTTATAGACCTAGTTAATATTTGTTTATATCTTATTACACAAATATTCTACAATTATCATCTTTTACCATATTAGTTGCAGTATTCCAAAAATATTGAACTTTTGTTGATTTTGATATTAATTAATTTTAAAATCCTAATAACTTCATTTATCTTGGTTTCATTTTTTATTATCAATTATCACCCTATGAATATAATTAACATTTCTATTCATTTTATTATATTCACAAATTGGCAGTTATTGTCTTAACTCACATTAATGTAACATTTAATGACATTGAATTGCAATTGATTTAGATAAATTGGTAACAAATAACAATTGTCACCATTACTATACTTAATAACATCTGTAAGTTTATTATCCACAACAAGTGTTATAATTACTGCTACAACACTAATTTTATTCATTTACAATTAGTTACATCTATTTCATTGATAAATCAGCATTTAACTATCAATTATTATTTTAATCCAATTATCCATTATTACGTACATTACTGTAATTTATTTACAATCTATATCAGTTACCTTAAATTAATACTATTTCACTTTATTTCAGTTATATTCTTATTATTAAATCACAAATTTTTATTTATTCCAACGTTAAATTTCAAAACTTTATTAAATTAACAATTTTTAATTTTTGAAAATTACGGGCAGTTATAAAATTATTATTTATAAATACTTTTTTAAAATAATTATATAACTTGAAAACTATTTATAAACATTAAACCCCAAAATTGACTAAAGTATTGAAGTAAATTCAATATCATACTTTATAAATTCAAAAGGAGGTTCAGTAAACCCAACGGTGCAAATTTAAGTTACCATTTAATTTCAATTTAATTCCAAGTCACTTATCAATTATTTACTTTGGCCAACATATTGTAAATCAAATCGATTATCAAATCAGGGAATAACATATCAATACAACTCAGCTAGCATATACATGTCCAAATAACATAATAGTAGGATGGTGATTTGTCCTGCTAAATAGATGTCCAAAACAATTCAATCAATTTATTACAAAATGGGGATTTATCCTGCTAAAACACATGCCTACACAAAAAACAATTACATTATAACAAAATGGTGATTTATTCTGCTAACACAAGTCCACACAATCAAACCATTTACATAGCTCTTTCACAATTGTTTGTCTACTTGATGGTATCGACATTTAAATCCCTTGTGTTCAAAACCATCTTTGAAAACGAAGTACCTTTAAAACAATTTGGTTCTCGAAAATAAAAGATTTAAAACTTAAACTCCCTTTTAAAAAGATTAACTACAAGTTAAAATCTTTATAAAATCTTAATTAATCTTTATTAAATTTGAACTTAATTTAATTATAAATTAATAAATAATTAAACCTTTAATAAATAATTTATTTATAAATTAAACCCTTAATCAATCCTGTATTAATTATTAAATAATAATTTAAAATATTTATTAATAATTAACTATTAATTAATCTCAATTAATTAACTAATATTTTAATTAAAACTTAAATGATAAATTAAACCTTTAATAAATAATTATTTTAAATTAAAACCTTAATTAATTTATAATTATAAATAATTAAACACGATTAATAATCAACTAATAATTAACTCTATATTTAAATAACGATTAATTAAAAATTAATATATATGTTGACGCCAAAAATGGGCATCAACACCCATAGAATCTCATGGAGATTAAATAATGAATGAAATCAAAAACATCGCATAAAAGTAAATGAACACATAGATTTTTATAGTGGTTCGGCAATCTTGGCCTACATCCACTTCACACTTTTATTAATCTTTCACTGGATACAATTATAGGAATATTTGGATCAACTAAGATTCATTGATACAAGATTCAAGAATAAAAATGGCAAAACCTCCGGAGCCGGAAGAAGGTCTATTTCCTGACCCCATGCCTGTTGTATTTATAGGGGAAGACGTGCATGGATTGGAATGAAATTCTGAAAGAAAGTTCGGGAGACCAAGACGAGGCGAACCAAAAATTTGCAGGCCCATTGGGGCCCATAATAAGGGTCAGTACCGACCCTTATTTTAGTGTCCAAATGGGGTGCGATCCCTCTAGGTGGTTCCTCATGGTGTTAGCAACTTGCTCCTCAAATTTCATGCAATTCCAACGTACGGTTTGTGAGATATCACATTTTCCCTGAAGTAGTATTGATTGAATTCTGATTTCTACCGATCCCTCCAACTTACTTCAAATGCCATATGATCCCTAGGGGAGTTTCTCCATGTTGTATTATGTGTAGCCTCTAAGTTTCGTGTCATTTGGATCAATTGAGCTCGAGTTATTGACTGTTGAAAGCAAGACTATCCTTTGTTTACCAAACCCCATGAGATGTGACGATCCCTAAGAGAATGCCGATCCCTCTCCTAACCAATCAGGCCAATCCACACTTCACCTTGACCATGCCAATCCCTCTTAAATGCAATTATGCCGACCTATTCTCCGTCTATGCCGATCCCTCTTAAATCCAACCGTGCCGATCCCTTTGTCCATCTGAGTTATTTCCTTATTTTTTACATCATGCCTTGTCTATCTTTCAACTCCATTCAATTCTGACTTTATGCAGCCATCTGCCCCTGATTCTTAGGCCCCACAACCTTCACTTCGCACTCACCGGCCTTGATAATCTTGAAGTCTATTGGGTTAAATCCGCCTATGCACGGCCTTGCTAAAAGGCGGTTAACAATATACTTAAATCATAATTAAATAAAATTTACCTAGCTTAATTAATAATTAATTTAAAATTAAAATTACTTTAAAAATATGATTAATTAAGAACTAATCTGCACTTAATTATAATTATTAGACCTTGCTTAATACTTAATTAATCATTAGTTATTTTAAAAAACTTAATTAATTAAAAATAAATTATTAAATTATTAATTAAATTTATAAAAAATCATTATTGGGTTTATAAAACATTTACAAAACTTTCAAAGGAGAAAAAAACTCTAACTTTCAAAAATTGGATTTTTATCGAAACCGCATTCATAGCGACTATCGCTATGGATGCCATTTCTTGGAATTATTTCCTTACTTCCTTCTTTGATAACCTATCACTTGAAAGCTTTCTAACATTTTGGAAATACAAAGTAAGTGTTTTTGAAACTAAACAAGTTTCTAACTTTAACAAAATGGTTTCTGACCTTTAAAACCAAAGCTCATATTTTTACACAAGGATTCTTTGTCGATAAACCAATGAATGTGCTAATTTTTCTTAGCAACTAACAAACAATCATGTCATAACAATGTACACATGAAATAAAACAAAGCATAAGCAAGATCACAACATATAACCAAAGTTTACAACTTTCCCAACGACACCATATTTAACTTCAATCTCAAGTCAAACTTTTCAACTCATAACAACAACCTATAAGCATATTCAACCATAACATATCTAACCAATTCTAGTCACAAATTATACACAATTCATATAACACATAGAAGCTAAAACTTGAATTCTTAAAAGGCTAAAGTTTACTCACCAAATATTTTATAAACCTTTTAGAACTTGTAAAGCTTGGAAACCACACGAAAATCACTCGAAAGTGGGTCATTTTCTCCATGATTTTTGGCCATCTTACTTTAGGAATTTTGACAAGTAGAAAAAGAAAAGTTTTAGGAAATTCTTTTCCCTATGATTTTGAAAAAAGAATCACTCAATGTCGATTAGTTTTTAGGGAGATATGGTCAAAAGAAGGAGTGATATTTCGGCCTTGATAATATGGGTTCGAAGATGAGTCAGAAAGAAATGCAATTTTGACCCAATATTTTTCAAAATTTGAAAAAGTGGTGTAAATAAAAGTTGTAGCCACTAGAATTCAACCTGGTTTGGGAAAATCAAAATCTTGATTTGGAATAGTATTGAGGAAGTTATGGCCGAATGAAGTGTGAGAAATATGGAGAAGTTTTTAAAATGAAAAGGATGAGATTAAACAAGTTCGAAATCATTTTAAACGTTTGAACTTGGATTTTAAAAAACTTAAAATTATGAATGGAATCCATTAAAAAGTTTTTTGAAGCTTTTAGGAAGATGAGAGAATAGGAAGTGAAAAGAAAATGAGAAAGAAAAGGTGAAAATTCATGAAATAGAAATACCAAATTACCATTTTACCCTCATGTACTCTACACACCGCACATGCATGCCACGTCACACCCTCTCCTACACCTCACCCATTTCAGCCCACACCTAGCCACCCTTCCATTAAATCAAAGCCAACATGCATAAGTACTCTAATGTACTTATATCTCCTAACGATGGGACATTCTTTTTTTTTAACTTAATAACTAAGGTATAAATGCATACATACACATACACTAATACACATATAATTAAATATATTTACTTATCTATAAGTGTGAATACTTAGGCTAAAGATTTCATAATGTTTTTGATAACATTTAGCCAACGAATAGTCGAAATTTTCGAAAAAAGTTTCCTGTCACATTTTCGATTTTTCTACGAACTACATATTTTTGTAAACCAAATTTGAAAACTATTTCACCATCAATATTTATTATTAAAAAGGTTTTATTTTCATTATAAAACCTATTATTTGAATATTTAAAATTAATTAAATATTCATAAACCAAAGTAGTGAAATTTTAGATCGTTACACATTGGAAAATACAAAAGTATCTAATATTATTTACAGCTATTTTGGAATTATAAACTAAGTCGTAGTTTTGAGAAAATAATTTTATTATATGATTTTAAATAATATGATACTGATTTATTATATCTCAAACAATAAAGGGCTATGCACCTATTCAATGGGAGGATCATAAGAGTTGATGAACTCTTCGAATTAATACATATAGATCTATGCAATCATAATTCTATAAATACCAAAATGGTTCCACGTACTTTGTCATATTCACTGATATGTCATCATCAACATGGATATGTGTATTTGATATGCATGTAGTATGTTTATGGTAAACTCATTGAATATAAAATAGAAGTAAAAATAACATGCAATAGAAATGATTCGATTTGATCGAATGAGTGAGTATGTTGGAAAACGTTCTAAACGTACCTTAAATGAATAAAGATTCAATCTCAAAATAACTCTTTCATGTGATACATAATGATGCACCGATATGCAGTAATCGAATTTTGTCGGACACTGTACGATTAATTGAGAGTGAAGCTGAGTTAGTTTCTTTTTGTAAGGTAATATACTTAAGAGTAGTACACAAGGTTAATATTATTTCATATGAATAGCAGTTTAAAAATCTTACAAGATAAGGGTTTATTAGAAACTCCAGCATATCCTAGGCCAAGAAGTTGGCAGGTTATACAAGTCGAAAGATTGCATGTAAGAATTGTCTATGAGGGATCTTATATGAATCTACCAAAAGGATTTTGGAAAGGACTGTCATTTAATGACATATTTATGTCTTGAACATAATTTTTGTGAACTAAAACCAAATCAGTTTTAGAAATAAAGATATTCATAAAGTGTTTATGAATTCCTATTCTATCTACATTAAGAAACAATTGTAATTTCAAGATATACCAATTTCATTATGAAGGAATTTCTTTGAGAAATTATGGTACTTAAATGAAATTGGATATGATCCATAGATAGAACTGGTTATATAAGATGAAATGAAATTAACTAAACTAAATAAACACATAACATTAGAATGTCTATAAGTATTCTCGTACATTAAAGAGAAACTATGAGTTTCTTATTAATGTCTGAATTATATAATCCTCGGTTGTTTAATTAAACCATTAAGAGTGTTGACTCTATATGGAATCATGCACAGATCCGAAAGAATTCCAAGCACGTAATCAAAATATGATTTTGGTGGTCGTAACTAAAGGGATGTGATCCACTGGTTGAGATTGTGTCTTTATGAGAAAGATTAATGTAGTTGGAATTAAATGAGCAATGTTAATTAAAATAATATCGAAAATTTCAATTGTTGAAATTAGCATAATAGATTCGGCATTCAACATGATCAAGTTAATTTGGATTTACTTACAAAATTATCGGTTCATAAGACTTAGAGTTTGGTACATATATATTGAAATAGAAAATTCAAAATAACGATTTAGAGTAAGCTGTTTACACATATTAACCAAAAATGTCTAGAAGTCAGTGAGAGCGATATTGAGTTTGTGAGTCTTTGGATACAATCAAAGAAATGATACGAAAGTATCATTTTATAAGCATCAAGATTAAATAAGTATTTTGATAGAAATCATATAGTTTAATTTTCAATCAAAGTGCGGAGGAAGCATGCGTTCATAAGAATAACGTTAAAAGGTACATTGATATTTCTAAATTGTAAGTAAGCAGCACATTATTGATTTTAACGGTGTACTTGTGTTGAAATCAACCTTAGTTTTTTTAATACTCAACTTTGGATTGTAAATGATGTCTTTTATAGTGAGTATAAAAGATATTGCAAATTTCCCAAATCGATATATAAATACACATGATTAAATTGTTTAATACAGAACATGTGAGTTCCCTATGCATTGGCAATAGTATCATACATGTTATGTTGGTTACGATATTGTGATTTGTTTATGTATTGGATACATAAAGCAAATATCAAATCCAAATTGATATCACTAAATGGTTGTTTGAAATGTTCTCGTGTGTTTATGAAATACTAGGGAATTGTTTCCAGAAATAAAAACTCCTTATGAAGGAGTGTTTGGACTCAAACATAAGTGATATTGAGTATAATATGTCAATAATAAATTCAATTTTAGAATCATTAAATTGGAAATTTTCCAAATGAAAGTTTGTGGCTAGTTTAATGAAAAAGGCTAAGTACATTATCTTGAATAGCACCGCAACAAAAACAGTGTATATAAATATATAAATGCACAAATTTATAACTAAGCCGACTCCAAATGTTGAGAATCTCGTAACATTGTTATATGATAACAATGTCGCGATATAGTTCGTAACAGAACTTAGAGCTTACTAGAAGTCGAGAGACATACTCCGAATTGTTCCATATGGTAAAACAGTTTATCATCATCGGAGAGAGTTGATTGATATAGTAGATAATTGAAACAAAATAGCATACCCATTCACAAAGGGACTGACCCAATTGGTTTTGAGAAAACCGATTAGAGATGTTGGAATAAGATTCCATAATAGACCGCAAGTGCAAGTGGGAGATTGATAGAGTTAACAGTATGTCCTAGAGGGCAATTATGTAATTTGTTACATATATCTAACTCGTTGGCCAATCTTGTTCGAAATAAAATTGTTTTCTTTCTATTATATACTTGATATAATGTGGTTATATTAATAAATTAGTTTTTTTTAATTTATATTTAATAGAAAATCCATAATGGTATGTTTTGTGATAGTAATTACAAAGTGTTGTAACCGTGAGTAATTTATCATAATGAAACAGATATATCATTTTAAATATACCCAGTCAAGATGCATTGAGACTAGATATGTAACGACCCGTGAATTTCGTTAACTAAGTTGGTCATAATTTCCATAATTTATAGTAAAATGAATGTTGGGAATTAGATGTAGCAATTGTAATTAAAAGTTAACTAAAAAAAACATTTAAAATGAAATTCCAATTCAATAAAATAATGTAAATGTTATGATTTGATTTTTAAATAAAATATGAGAAACAAGAGTAAGTATTGAATAATATGTTATTTATTTATGGTATTGAATAAAAATTGGTAAGCCAATTGTAATTAATGGTAATAATGTGATATAAGCTAATAAATTAGTTTTCAATGCAACACCCATTAATGAATGTAATTGAAATGGAATTTAGGTAAATGTACACTAGGTTATAAATCAAATAGAAGGAAACAAACGTATATATCGAATTGATTAATGAATAAATATACATTGAATAGTAATTAAATGTACAGTTAGTGGAAATTGTGTAAAATCAATAATGATAATTAGATGTGCCTTATTGATAATTAATTCCATAACGGAAAGAGTAAATGTATTCATTTGAATATAAAATTGCAATTGGGTAGGGATTGTTAAGTAACAACGTTAATGCAAGGTAAGTGATGCTAAATTAAAGTCAATAATAATGAATAGCGACTAATTCAAAATTTGTAACATATATTTTAAAATTACCTGCTTATTTGTTAATGGAATTAGAATTTGTAATAAGTGATAATAAAATAAATGAAGGTTACACTAATGGGAAATGAAATAACGTTCATTAAATGTTGAGTAATCATAGGGTCATATTTATTAAAAGCGTTACTTTAATAATGTGTATTAATTGAGAAATTAATACTAGAAGCAGGTAAAGTAATAACTAAAAGGGAAATATGTTATAAATTGATTTTACCTAAACTTAAGTGTAAGATAAAGGTTGAATTTGGAACTTATCCATTTAATTTGAAACTTATTAGGATAAAATGAGATTCAATTTATAATGAGGGTTTATTTTAAGAAATCGAAATAAATTCTTTAATGAGAGAATTAAGCTACTTTAAACTGACGGGAATTTGTTTAAAGAATTACAAATTTATTTATAAATTTTATAAGATGAAATTAATACTAATCCTATTTAGATTATGACAGTTGGCTAATCTACAGAATAGGAAGCTATATTTATTTATTTAATTGGAAAATTTAATTACTTTCTTTGAAATTATTGTGAATAAATGAAATATAACAGTTAAATGTTAACGTTGAAGGAAGTATAGAGGAAATCTAAGAAAATAAATGTAAACAATAGTGAGCCAATGTAAATTGCATCTTTTTGATAATAGTAGACTGAATAATAGAATGAAAGGTAATTAAATGAAATTTTGAAAATTTAATTTACAATTTCTAAATTCAATAAATTGAGATAAACACGGAAATTGATAAATTTATCAATTTTTGAATTTACTTTTAATTTGGTTAAAACATTGTAATTTACTGAGCAATATAAAAGGGTTAAAATTGGTAAATTATAAGATTTAAATTAAAAGTTGGATTTTAATAATTTATTTAATTGATGGAAAAATAGTCATTTTGGCTACTGACTCGGATTTCGATGGAATAAGTTTCATCAGATCCGTAACGGTGAATTATAATAGTGTTTCAAGTTTCGTAACAATCAGATTTGGCATTTGATCGTACGGACTCGAAACGCCTTGAAATAAATGCAATTGTAATCAATTGAAATCAGTTTGAAATTTTTGATTTTAGCATAACTTCTTCATATGATGGAATTTGGACTTGAAACCTTTTCCATTGCGTTTAAAATATTTTAAAACACCTATTTTGATATATGGGTTTACCCAATTCCGTTCCGGAGACAGAACGGGCTTTTTGGACCACTTTGGCGTTAGCGCGTAAATCTATCTTATCCATCCATTCAAATGTCAACCCTACCTATATAAACCCAGTTATAAACCCTAGCCTCCCTAATCTTCATTTGTCTGTACGTACAATTCATCTTCTTCTTAGCTCCTCATTCCAATGGCAAACAAAACCTAATTCCCAAATTCCAAAATATAATTTCAAATAAAATAAAATAAATTTTTTTTTTTGAGATTTACGCGCGTCGGGTCGCGCTTGGGGTTTCAGGGGGAAAAACCCTGGAACTACTTCGAGTCAGGAAGAAAACTACTCGGGTCTTCGGGTCGATTTGGCAAAAACTCCAAGCATGCACCGGGTATTTGAGGCGGCGGACCGGGTTGAACTCGAAGTCGACTCAGCACCAAAATTTTCCAATCTTCAAATTTTCATAACTTTTGCATACGGACTCGGATTTGGACGCGGTTTCTTTTGTTAGGATCGTATCGAAATTCCGGACACTTTGACGCTAGTTTGGATGAATTCTGAGACGGTCAAATTTTTGGGTTTAAATTGAATTTAAATTCAATTTAAATTCAAAAGGTGAGTGTTTTAACCCACTCACAACTTCTAAGATTTCTTATGTTTGTTAAATTAAATTTTGATATGATTTAAAATTTATCTATGATTGTTTGGACATATATTTAATCATCATCTCAGTTAGATAACATTTAATTAAATTTAATTGTTATTTAATTTTATTATTGCATAAAATTTGCGAGTTAAATTTATTTATTATTGCATATAAACTGCCAGTTGAACAGTTATTAATTTTTATTGAATATAAACTATTTGTTGATGCCTGTTATATTTTATATGCTTTATATTGATGTTTAGTTTAAATTGGATGATGATTGTAATAAATGGTTGTTTATTGATATTTGGATGAATGGATGCTATATTTTATATTGTATAAACTGCAAGTTATTATGCATTTTTATTTTATTCGGGATTGCGGTTTGAAATGATATATAACCGTAATTTTATTTTAAATTGCGGATTGAAATGATAAATATCCGTATCACTTGACCATAGGATAGAAAATTATATACAGGCACCGTGGTCTATATATAAAATATTTTAAGGGATTTTCTATGGTTTGGAAAGAAATATATGGTTTAATAAATATTAAATTTTGATATTATATAAATATTATTTTATATATGGTTAAATTCTAAAATTTAAGCTATGTATGACTTGATGATGTTTTAAGTTTGATTTACGAATATTTCAAGTTGAGCTTTATTTAAGTGATATTGAATTTATTTAATAAATATTTCTAAACTAAATAATAGTAAACTGAATTAAGGTATATATAAGATTGTCATATTTGGTTGGGAATTTTGGAATATTTAAAGACTTGAAATATATCAAAATTGAAATGTTTTATTGAAATTAAGGTATTATGGTTTTTCCAAGTATTTGTTTTCGAAATTGTTATAACTTTGAAAGTAATATGGTTTGAAAATGAATTTATTTGAAATAGAATTTATTTAAGAATTATCTTTAAATATATTGATTTGAAACCGATTGAAATTTTGAGATTAAGAATATGACTGCATTATGTGATTTGGGTTTAAGATGGTTTTAAAGAATATTTCAAGTTTTATAATTAAAAGTAAGAATAGTGATTGAAAATTTGGATTTTATTTAAATAATATATTATTGAATTTGGTTATTAAGTATATACTATTTCGAAGTAAATGATATGTTTTGAAATAGCAATAATAATTTGGTTTTAAAGTATATACTATTTTGAAGTAAAGGATATTGTTTGAAATGGCAATAATATTTTGGTTTTTGATGATATACTATTTTGAAATAAAGAATATGTTTTGAAAGGGAAATGATTGTGTTTTTTTAAAAGTATATATATTTTTAAAATGACCACGGTGTTATAATAACGATTGGTTGTTAAAGAGACCGGGATCGGATATGGACATACTCTCTATCGATACCGAAAACCACTTTGACAACTGTGTACGCGGTGGAGTTTCCAGAATGAAGTAGGATGGTGGCGATGATCCTAAGGTATATACGTGGACCCAACTCCCGTGAGTTGGCAAAGGTGGCTAAAACAGGAGCGATCTCGGACCAGTGAGGTAGCACCTCTTATCGGACACACTTCTTCGATTCCATTCTATTACTTTGTGATTTTCGGTTGCCACCCTTCGATTTGGGAGTGTTGTTCGAGGTGGACGGTAGTGGCTGCTATGCGCTCCATCAGTCCGTGTGCGTAATTGGTATATCTACCCTGGCATTGCCTAGTTGTGCCGTGTCACCTACCATATCGAGCTTTACTACGAGTTTCTATTTGTGTCGTACCTATGGAGTATCTTCTCGTAGCCTCTCGGGGTATGCAGGTACTGTATAGACTATTGGCATTATTTTGTGTTAAGGGCTATATGGGTAACCCCTTAACGCTATTTAAAAGTATGTTTATTTTATATTAGACATTATTATAATAGCGAATATTACTACATAGTAAATAGTTTAACGGATCATTAGGGGATGTGAATCCCGAGCATCTCTTAAGTTACTGCACTCACGTTAGACACTGGATAGGAGATGTCAAACCCCGTAAACATCTCTGACGCCGTTTACACTCATATTTATTTCATTAATTTAACTTACATAAGATCTTTTAGTTCTGACTCGAGTGTTTTGTCTTTTCAATTCGCTCGGGTCAGCCTGAGCATTTCAGGATTTGAAGGCCTATTTCTGAAGGACGAAGACGAAGATTGTAACGACCCATATTTACGGATCGAAAAGTTTGTCAAAATCTGGGATTTTCAGCATTTTCTAGTTGTTTCAGATTTTGGTTGAAATTTGCCTAAGTCCTAGGTCGTACGCGACCTAGAGGTTAGTTAAATGTTGTTGGCGACTTAGGAGATAAGTCGTGAGTGACTTAGAGAAGGTCTGCGACCTAAGGGGATAGGCGAGTTAAGAGTTAGGTCGTAGCCAGATTAAGTGGTAGGTCGCACTGTCTTGAGTCGCACCTAAGTGTTAAGTCGTTCAGGTGATAAGTCGCGAGGTGGTTTAGGTCGTGGACAGTTTGGAGCGACCTATGGGAGTAGCAAGTTAAACCCAGTAGTTAACGACCTAGGGATGGGCGACCTAGTGGTTTCGAGTTAGCATTGTTAGGTCGGCAACGACCTAAGAAGTTTGGAGATAGCTGTGTTGCGACCTAGTATCTTGGTATGACCTATAGATTAGCGACTTAAGGAGTATACGACTTAGGGAAGTTAAGTGGTAAGTCGTAGACGACTTATAGGGGCAGCGACCTAAGGAAGCTAGGGGATAAGCAGGGAGCGACCTATAGTAGTACGCGACCTAAGGGTTACCGAGTTAACAACCCAGTATGTTGCGACCTAGTAGATAGCTTGTTAGCATAGTTAGGTCGTTAGGCGACCTAAGGAGTTAGGTCGCATAAGTTGTTAGGTCGCATGGGTTGGTAGGTCGCGTGAGTTGTTAGGTCGCTGGGTTTTGTTAAGTTGTTAGGTCGTAACCTCGTTAGGTCGTAGGATGGAGAGCTCTGTTAGGTCGCTAAGCGCGTAAGTTGTTAGGTCGCGCGTGCGATAAGTCGCTGGGTTTGGCCATGTGTTAAGTCGTATGGGTTTTTAGGTCGGCAAAGCTTTAGGTCGTAGGTCGGCATAGTGTTAAGTCGGCAGCGACTTAAGAAGGCAGCCGAGTTAAGGATTTCAACTATAAATAGGAGGGCTTTGTTCCATTTTTGGGATCCGGATTTCGAAGCGACGAAGTGCTGCCATTTTGTGAGCTCGACTTTTACACTTCTTCACTTCTTTTCTCCACTCTAATCTAGTGCTTCTATCCATCCAAGTCGAAGATCAAGATTGAAGATTCAAGAGCTTAGATTGAAGATCTTCATCCTTTGAAGTTAGATTTCATCGTTTGAAGCGGATTCGTGATAGATCAAGCTCGATCCTTCGCTGTCAAGATCTGAAGCGTATAGATTTGTGGTTGTTTAGGTGATTTGGTGAGTGGTGATTATCTCTCACACGGATCCAAAGGAGTAGATCGGATTGTTGGCTTGATTTGGTGTTAAAATAGTGATTTCTATGCATTTTTGTAAATCTAAGTATAGATCCATGTAGATCCATTGTTCATGATGATTTGACAACCATTTTTGTATATGATTAACCTATGCAAGTTCATTCATCAAGTTGTAGAGATAATTCCCATGTTTCATGCTTGTTAGACTTTCAACTCTTTAATTACGAAATTGCCATTATTGTTATAATTGTCCATTTTGCTTATATTTGAATGCTTAATTACTTGGATTGATGTTTGACATGATTGATTGCTGTGAATTAGATAATTGTTGATAGGTTTTAGACAAGATGGTCGAAGGTGATTCGAAAGCTAAGGGAAAGGCTCTTGAATTGGAAAAGCTGCTCGTAGCATATGTAGCGGATGATGAAGCTCTTATGCATAGATTCGATGATGATGATGTTGAGATGAGACTTTGCAAGGATGTGATGAAGCGAAGTATGATATGAGATAGTCTTGGTCTAATCCAGACGGGATCATTCCAAGCATGTTGGTAACTCGGTGATATGATTCGAGTTAAGGATAATGGATGCTCGAGAGGCGCTTGAGCTAGTATGGAAATAGTCGTCGAGGAGGATGACTAGGAGGTTGAGATCTCATCGTTGTTGAAGGTTCTAGCATGCTCTAAGCAAGAGTACATGGGGACGCCCAAAAGACTAAGTTGATGGTCAAGTACTCTGGGCAGATTCGATAATCCTAGGCACGGGTCACGATGACGTGCGGGAGTTATGTCTAGAACCGGGGTTACCATTAGCCCTTGACGGACGGCTGAAAGAATGTGCCGGTCATTCAATTAACGGTGATATCGCAGCAATGATAACAGTGATAGCCAGAGTCATGGATGTTTGGTTGTATCGTCATTCGGTTTTAAGAGCGGTATTTCCTGGGTGCTTATCTGACCTTGGTATAGACCTTGGAGTTGGTACTTGGAAAACATCGCCCTTAACTCGAATGATTAGTACTTTACTTTAAATTGTATGCTCTGCTATGTTGCTTCTGCTTAGTGTGTGTCTGGGGGCTATCACTGTAGAAAGAGGTGGAGTGGGAGGGTTGTATTCCTATTCCTTTTCCTTTATGCTCTTTTGGGTATGTTGATTAGTTAATTTACTGCTCACTAAGACTGTTGTCTGACTCAAGGCTTTATGTTTTAATTCTTATTGCCTTGGGCTGTTCGTCCATTTTGGGACGGGCAGACTAGGTAGCAGGTAACAGGTGCTGTTTTCATCTCACGATGCTGATATCGAAGACGAGCTAGAGGGTTGCATATTATCTTCTTATATGTACTGGATGTTCCGCTGTTTTTTATATTCTCTGAGTGATATGTAGTGAGGCTTGATATATTGACTATTTGGATGTTTGTATTCAACTATTATGGAGTTTTATATGATGGCATTTTGTTCAGTAAAGCTTCACTATACATATGTTCTATTGTATTTTGTCCATGCGCTGTGAGTAATACGATAGATTCTGTTATTTTAATTTACCTTGACAATCGTCCATGGTCGCCTGGCACACTTTACAATGCACTTTCTCTAGATTCGGTGCAGGGGTCATGGGCGGTCGTCACATTTGGTATCAGAGCTTTGGTTAATCGATTTTACCCAACGCTCGCTGACATAACTACGTATGAGAGACGTAATTGTATTTTGATGGATGATTACTATATATAATATAGTAGCTTAGTAGAGTTTGAGTCCTTTATGCAGTTGTTTCTCTCGGTATGCTAATCATTCCTTTTTGTAGATATTAAGAATGAGTCGAAGAGGGAGACCAGCTGCTAGGGAAGGCCGTGCTACTGAAGGGGCTGCTGATTATGTTGCTATGTTCGAAACCATGATGACTTCGATCATGAGAAGGATGTCAGCCCCGGGGCCATCAGTAGATGTTGGAGATCAAGTTCAGGCTCCAAGACTGATGGATCATTTGGACGATTCATTTAGGAAGCTTGTGGAGGAAGCTCTCAGACACGAGAATCTGTTTCCTAAGGAAGGATCTGTTGTTACTGTGACCAGGGAAGAGTCTAAACCCCAGCAGGGTGGAAACAAGAAGAGGAAGCAGCAACAGTAGAAGGGTAAGGATGGCCAGAAGAAGCCGAAGGGCGAAGTGACCTGCTACAACTGTCAACAGAAAGGCCATCTCTCCAGGGATTGCAAGAATCCGAAAGCGCCGGCGAAGTGCCACAACTGTGACAAGCCGGGGCATTTCAGGAAGAACTGTCCCGAACCGAGGAAGGACAGGCTGATTGTGCAAGCTTATGCTTTGGGAGCTGTTCCGTCATCTTCAAAAGCTCCTACCGCTGAAGAGAAGGGAAAGGGTGTGGAGGTTCAAGGTACTCTTTTCCTATGTGGTGTTCTAGTTAGAGTTCTGTTTGATGCTGGAGCGTCGCATTCGTTTGTTTGTAGTGAACTCATAGGCCGGTTAGGCTTGGAGCCGGATATTGTTGATAGGCCATTGGTTGTGATTAATCCAGTTGGGGGTTCGTCCTGTTTGTGTATGTTATGCCGTGGTCTAGTTGTATCGAGTCATGGTTGCTCTTTTGTTTGTGATTGTTTTGTTCTGAACTTTGCGGGGTTCGGAATTATTTTGGGTATGGACTGGCTTAGGAAATATGCGGCTAGGGTTGATTGCGAAAGGTTGGAGGTGACAGTCGAGAATGTGGAAGGGCGAAAGATTGTGATACGATGTAAGCATGAAGAAGGCGTCTTCATGAGCTTCATGTATTCGCTAGTTGTTCCACGGGATGGACTGTCATCGGTGCCAATCGCTAATGGATTCGAGGATGTCTTTGACGAAGTCAAAGGGTTGCCGCCGCATAGAGAGATCGAGTTTCGTATAGATCTAGTTGAAGGAGCCAGGCCTGTTGTGATGCCTCTTAGGCGGATGGCGCCTAGGGAACAGCAAGAGTTGAGGGTACAGGTTGATGACCTTTTGCAGAAAGGATTCATTCGGCGTAGTGTGTCCGAGTGGGGTGCACCAGTTGTGTTTGCAACCAAGGCAGATGGGTCGTTGAGATTGTGCGTCGATTATCGTGAGCTGAATAAGGTGACTAAGAAGAACAAGTATCCATTGCCGAGAATAGATGACTTGTTTGATCAGCTTCACGAAGCTAAGGTGTTTTCTCAGATGGATTTGGCAACGGGATTTCACCAGTTGAGAGTGGCTAAGGATAGTGTGCCCGAAGACTGCTTTTAGGACACCATCCGGCTTCTTTGAGTGGCTGGTAATGCCGTTTGGATTGACTAACGCGCCAGCATATTTTGTGGATCTTATGAATAGAGTGTTCAGAGATCAGTTGAACAAGTTCGTACTTGTGTTCGTGGATGATATTCTGATTTATTCCAGAACGGAAGAAGAGCACAAGACGCACTTGCGAATTGTTTTGGAAATCTTACGGAAACATCAGCTGAAGGCTAAGTTTTCGAAGTGTCACTTCTGGAAGAGTGAAGTGAGGTTCTTAGGCCATGTGATTTCTGGAAATGGGATAGCGGTTGATCCCGCTAAGGTGGCAGCAATCCAGGATTGGGTTAGACCTAAGAATGCATCTGATGTGAGAAGTTTTCTTGGATTAGCAGGATATTATCGACGGTTTATCAAAGACTTCTCCAAGATAGCTGCACCGTTAACAGGATTGACGAAGAAGAACCAAGTGTTCAGTTGGGATGCTAAGTGTGAGCAAGCTTTCAGAATCCTGAAAGAGAGATTGACGAGTGCTCCTGTTTTGACTATTCCAAGTGGGAATGATGAGATGGTGGTTTACACCGACGCATGTGGTACTGGACTTGGAGCAGTGCTGATGCAGAGGGATAAAGTTGTTGCGTATGCCAGTCGACAACTGAAGCCGCACGAAAGGAATTACCCGACTCATGATTTAGAGTTAGCGGCGATTGTTTTTGCTCTGAAGATGTGGAGACATTATCTGTTGGGGGTTCGATTCGAGTTGTTTACAGATCATAAGTCGTTGAAGTGTCTTTTCTCCCAAAAGGATTTGAATCTTCGGCAGCAACGTTGGCTAGAGTTTTTAGCATCATATGATTTTGGTATAGCTTATACTCCGGGAAAAGGTAACGCAGTGGCAGATGCGTTAAGTCGAAGACATGCAGGATTGGGAGCCATGTTTTCAGAATGGAAGAATCTCTAGTATTTAGCTGGATTTGACTTCAGGCCTAGATGCGAATTGGAACCTGAGATGTTGGCAAACTTATCGATAAGACCTTCTCTTGTGGAAAGGATTTGCGAGAGCCAAAAGCGAGACGATAAGCTTGTCAAGATTATCCGTGATTTGGAATCTGGATTAGGACCAGAAAAGGATAAAGGATTCGAGGTCGATCGAGAGGGTTGGCTTCGAAAGCAAGGACGACTAGTTGTTCCCGATATAGATGAATTGAGGAGTGAAGTTCTGAAGGAAAGTCATCACTCGAAGTTGACAATTCATCCAGGTGGAAATAAGATGTATCGGGATATGAAGAGAACCTACTACTGGGAAGGTATGAAGAAGGATGTTGGAAATTTTATTTCCAAGTGTATGAACTGCCAGTTGGTAAAAGCCGAGCAGAAGAAGCCAAGTGGATTGCTTCAGCCATTAGAAGTTCCTACATGGAAGTGGGAGCAAGTGTCGATGGATTTTATTGATGGATTGCCTAGAACCAGAACGGGAAATGAAGGGATTTGGGTCATTGTAGATCGCCTGACTAAGAGTGCAAGATTTATTCCTGTTCGATCGACTAGGACTGCATCAAGGTTGGCTGAGTTGTATGTTAAGTGGATAGTTCGATTCCATGGTATTCCGAAGAGTATAGTGAGCGATCGAGACCCATTGTTCACTAGTGGATTTTGGAAGAGCTTCCAGGAAGTTTTGGGGACTGAGTTGTGTTTGAGTACAGCTTATCACCCTCAAACAGATGGTCAGACCGAGAGAGTCAACCGAGTTTTGGAAGATCTTCTTAGAGCATGTGTTTTGGACTTCGGAGGATCATGGGAAGATCACCTTCATTTGTTGGAGTTTGCGTACAACAACAGTTACCAGTCAAGCATTGGTATGGCACCTTATGAGGCGTTGTATGGAAGACCGTGTAATTCTCCGACATGTTGGATAGAGACAGGAGAGAAGCTAATGCTTGGGCCAGAGATGATTCGTCAGACTTCAGATTGTATAGAGATCATTCGGCAACGAATGAAGGTAGCCCAAGACCGTCAGAAGAGTTATGCTGATAAGCGTCGTAAGGACTTGGAGTTCGACGTAGGTGATATGGTTTTTGTGAAGATTTCTCCACTAAAGAATGTTATTCGATTCGGGAAGAAAGGAAAATTGACTCCGAGATTTGTTGGACCATTCCCGATCATCGAGCGAATTGGAAAGCTCGCCTATAGATTGGAGTTACCGGAGAAGATGTCGGGTGTGCACAATGTTTTTCACGTATCATATCTACGGAAGTATGTGCACGACTCGAATACAGTGGTTTCTACTGATAGCTGTGAAGATTTCGAAGTTGATCCAGTTGATAGAAGACCTCGTAAGCCGCTTCGTGTTGTGGAAACCGACACGAAACAGCTTAGGAAGAAGGTAGTTAAGTTGCTCAAGATACAATGGAGTGACGATGATAACGACTGTACGTGGGAGGTGGAAGAGAGGATGAAAGCAGCTCATCCTGAACTCTTCGAGGTATGGCCCTAAGGTGTCGTCTCATCTCACGATATTGTAACTTGTTCTAAGTCTTAGAATTTTGTACGCTAAGCTAGAATTGGATGCATGGTTTGTTGATTGTTATGGATGACAGGCATACAGAATAGTCTTTGATTGCTTTGATTGTGTGGAATTTCGGGGGCGAAATTCCTAAGGGGGAGAGAATGTAACGACCCGTATTTTACGGATCGAAAAGTTTGTCAAAATCTGGGATTTTCAGCATTTTCTAGTTGTTTCAGATTTTGGTTGAAATTTGCCTAAGTCCTAGGTCGTACGCGACCTAGAGGTTAGTTAAATGTTGTTGGCGACTTAGGAGATAAGTCGTGAGCGACTTAGAGAAGGTCTGCGACCTAAGGGGATAGGCGAGTTAAGAGTTAGGTCGTAGCCAGATTAAGTGGTAGGTCGCACTGTCTTGAGTCGCACCTAAGTGTTAAGTCGTTCAGGTGATAAGTCGCGAGGTGGTTTAGGTCGTGGACAGTTTGGAGCGACCTATGGGAGTAGCAAGTTAAACCCAGTAGTTAACGACCTAGGGATGGGCAACCTAGTGGTTCCGAGTTAGCATTGTTAGGTCGGCAACGACCTAAGAAGTTTGGAGTTAGCTGTGTTGCGACCTAGTATCTTGGTATGACCTATAGATTAGCGACTTAAGGAGTATACGACTTAGGGAAGTTAAGTGGTAAGTCGTAGACGACTTATAGGGGCAGCGACCTAAGGAAGCTAGGGGATAAGCAGGGAGCGACCTATAGTAGTACGCGACCTAAGGGTTAGCGAGTTAACAACCCAGTATGTTGCGACCTAGTGGATAGCTTGTTAGCATAGTTAGGTCGTTAGGCGACCTAAGGAGTTAGGTTGCATAAGTTGTTAGGTCGCATGGGTTGGTAGGTCGCGTGAGTTGTTAGGTCGCTGGGTTTTGTTAAGTTGTTAGGTCGTAACCTCGTTAGGTCGTAGGATGGAGAGCTCTGTTAGGTCGCTAAGCGCGTAAGTTGTTAGGTCGCGCGTGCGATAAGTCGCTGGGTTTGGCCATGTGTTAAGTCGTATGGGTTTTTAGGTCGGCAAAGCTTTAGGTCGTAGGTCGGCATAGTGTTAAGTCGGCAGCGACTTAAGAAGGCAGCCGAGTTAAGGATTTCAGCTATAAATAGGAGGGCTTTGTTCCATTTTTGGGATCCGGATTTCGAAGCGACGAAGTGCTGCCATTTTGTGAGCTCGACTTCTACACTTCTTCACTTCTTTTCTCCACTCTAATCTAGTGCTTCTATCCATCCAAGTCGAAGATCAAGATTGAAGATTTAAGAGCTTAGATTGAAGATCTTCATCCTTTGAAGTTAGATTTCATCGTTTGAAGCGGATTCGTGATAGATCAAGCTCGATCCTTCGCTGTCCAGATCTGAAGCATGTAGATTTGTGGTTGTTTAGGTGATTTGGTGAGTGGTGATTATCTCTCACACGGATCCAAAGGAGTAGATCGGATTGTTGGCTTGATTTGGTGTTAAAATAGTGATTTCTATGCATTTTTGTAAATCTAAGTATAGATCCATGTAGATCCATTGTTCATGATGATTTGACAACCATTTTTGTATATGATTAACCTATGCAAGTTCATTCATCAAGTTGTAGAGATAATTCCCATGTTTCATGCTTGTTAGACTTTCAACTCTTTAATTACGAAATTGCCATTATTGTTATAATTGTCCATTTTGCTTATATTTGAATGCTTAATTACTTGGATTGATGTTTGACATGATTGATTGCTGTGAATTAGATAATTGTTGATAGGTTTTAGACAAGATGGTCGAAGGTGATTCGAAAGCTAAGGGAAAGGCTCTTGAATTGGAAAAGCTGCTCGTAGCATATGTAGCGGATGATGAAGCTCTTATGCATAGATTCGATGATGATGATGTTGAGATGAGACTTTGTGAGGATGTGATGAAGCGAAGTATGATATGAGATAGTCTTGGTCTAATCCAGACGGGATCATTCCAAGCATGTTGGTAACTCGGTGATATGATTCGAGTTAAGGATAATGGATGCTCGAGAGGCGCTTGAGCTAGTATGGAAATAGTCGTCGAGGAGGATGACTAGGAGGTTGAGATCTCATCGTTGTTGAAGGTTCTAGCATGCTCTAAGCAAGAGTACATGGGGACGCCCAAAAGACTAAGTTGATGGTCAAGTACTCTAGGCAGATTCGATAATCCTAGGCACAGGTCACGATGACGTGCGGAAGTTATGTCTAGAACCGGGGTTACCATTAGCCCTTGACGGACGGCTGAAAGAATGTGCCGGTCATTAAATTAACGGTGATATCGCAGCAATGATAACAGTGATAGCCAGAGTCATGGATGTTTGGTTGTATCGTCATTCGGTTTTAAGAGCGGTATTTCCTGGGTGCTTATCTGACCTTGGTATAGACCTTGGAGTTGGTACTTGGAAAACATCGCCCTTAACTCGAATGATTAGTACTTTAATTTAAATTGTATGCTCTACTATGTTGCTTCTGCTTAGTGTGTGTCTGGGGGCTATCACTGTAGAAAGAGGTGGAGTGGGAGGGTTGTATTCCTATTCCTTTTCCTTTATGCTCTTTTGGGTATGTTGATTAGTTAATTTACTGCTCACTAAGACTGTTGTCTGACTCAAGGCTTTATGTTTTAATTCTTATTGCCTTGGGCTGTTCGTCCATTTTGGGACGGGCAGACTAGGTAGCAGGTGACAGGTGCTGTTCTCTTCTCACGATGCTGATATCGAAGATGAGCTAGAGGGTTGCATATTATCTTCTTATATGTACTGGATGTTCCGCTGTTTTGTATATTCTCTGAGTGATATGTAGTGAGGCTTGATATATTGACTATTTGGATGTTTGTATTCAACTATTATGGAGTTTTATATGATGGCATTTTGTTCAGTAAAGCTTCACTATACATATGTTCTATTGTATTTTGTCCATGCGCTGTGAGTAATACGATAGATTCTGTTATTTTAATTTACCTTGACAATCGTCCATGGTCGCCTGGCACACTTTACAACGCACTTTCTCTAGATTCGGTGCAGGGGTCATGGGCGGTCGTCACAAAGATTTTATTATTACTATTTGTTCTATATTCCACTACACCATTGTATTCCGCTGCATAATTATCATTCTCTGGTATGTGTAACTCTGATATGTATTGTATAAGTATAATCAAATGTTTTGTAAAACAGCTTCATTAACTGTTATTTGATTATTATATTTTATCGTTCCGCTGCAAGATTCTATTTTGTTTCTTTTATTTCTCCACTTTTTCTTATTTACCCCATAACAATCCACCCTTCTGTATGGTTTAAGTTGGCACGTGTGTCTGCTTAAGCATACAAAAAGGTGGGATGTTACATTTGGTATCAGAGCTTTGGTTTAGCGATAAACATTAGCTTTTGTGGGGTCTGACTCTTTATTAATAGGGTAGTAATACCCTATGGGAGTCGTTGAGCGTATATATATGAGAGAGCGTATTTGTTAGTGTTATAAAAATGTTTTAATATTGTGTTAATCTGTTCCGTTTTGTATTTATAAATTCTGGTTGGCGCATGGGACGCTATGACATCAATAGGGATTTCTAAACACTTAATAGGACAAACCGACAAAATATTTTTCTTAATATAGGTGAATGAAATAACTTTGCCTATTATATTTTCTATATATAAAAATATTTTATAAAGATATATACGTGGTTGCTATAGATTGGGTGTTAGGTAATGAAAAATAAATAATAGTTGAAACTAAGTTGAAAATAAAATAAATGAAAACTGGAAATTTAGAGCTTAAGTTCCGGGGTTTTTGAAGATTTCTTTCAATTGATTTTGGAATATAATAATAATATTGTTAGAAGTATTTTCTGATATAAATATTTCAACATAATTTGAAAGAATTGTTTTAAAGAAAATTTTGGGAAGAGATAAGTTCTGTACTCCCCTCTCTGTCGCTGGAAAATAATTTCGGTGATGAGTGCACGCATCATCGACGTTCATTTTCGAGTTTCGAAGTGGGAAGACCACTGTAGTAGTTTTACTACAGATTTATTTTTGATAAACAAATAAATATTTTAAATTGTTTTAAATATAATTGGATATATAAACGGTAAGTATATACATTTATCTATTATTTTAAAATGATTTAAAATTTAACCCGGTATTTAGTTCTTAAGTTTCCGTTAATTAATAGTTTCAATTAGTGTAGTGAAATGGAATGGAACTAATTAATAAGTGGAACCTCTAATTTAAAATAAGGATTTAATGCTAGGTTATAAATAAAATTAAAAGAAAAGCCGAAATATGTAACCTAAGATATGTTTATTGAGCATTAAATTAATTAAAAGAAATGAGAAAACTTGTATAACTTTCAATTTCATTCTTTAAAAGCATAAATATAACTTACCAAAAAAATTATAAAAAGTTGAAAATGTTTAATAAGAAAATGTATAGTAAATTGTACAAGTAAACTTATGTAATGGAAATGTTCTATAAATTGCTCTTATTAATAAGAATTAAGGTTATAATTGTTATGCCAAGTAACTGAACTTAACATGAATATTATTAATAAATGAATGAAATCAAGTCATGAATGAATAAATATAATGCAATAAGAAGAGAATTGACATGATGTGAATAAATTAAATAAAGATGAGTATAAATTGAATGAAGAGGAAATCAAGCAACAATATATGGAATGAAATTGATGATAATGAACTTGATCTATTGTTTGAATTTGTTGTTTGTTTAATTTATGGTTGTTTGGGCAAGGATACTTTACAATTGTTTGGATGAATAAATAATCTATTCAGTTCGCCTAAGACTGTTGAGTAAAAGGGTACACTTAGTAGTTTATTTTCATTCCATACAAATTGAAGTTTTAAACCCGAACAACTATTTATTGTGTTTGATATGAATGAATGATTGATGTGTGTTGACTTATGTGATGGTTGTTTGCTCATTGCAAGTGATGGTTGCTATGTTGATTGTTGTTATTGATTTAAGCAACTCCAAATATTTCATTTTATATAATGATTAACCCTTTTAGATTATATAAGTGAAATGTAGGTTATGGAAGCAAATTGCTACTGCTTTTGGTTCCATAAATAAGCGTTAATTACCCGACAAATAGGTACGTTTTCGGATTACAGTTTATAGCGCTATTATATTGTTTTTCCGTGTTGGGATATTAAATTTTGGATATTATAAGTGATATTTTGTTATATTTAATATTATATTTTCTCCCGAGCCTCTCCGTACAAGGGAGACTCCGCCGAAATTTTTCGAAATTTTTGGACTTAGAAAATTATTTTGAATTGTTTTCCAAAACTTTATTCATTTAAGTATAAAAAGATATAATGATTAAAATGGGTATATTTTATATAAAGTAATAAATTTTGTAAATTAGTGTTTTTAAGTTAATATTTTTAATAAGATGTATTGTTTATCTAATTCTTCCTTCTCCCTTCTTTTTCCTTTTCGGGGACGAAAAGCTTTGAGTGGGGGAGAGTGTAACGACCCATGAATTTCGTTAACTAAGTTGGTCATAATTTCCATAATTTATAGTAAAATGAATGTTGGGAATTAGATGTAGCAATTGTAATTAAAAGTTAACTAAAAAAAACATTTAAAATGAAATTCCAATTCAATAAAATAATGTAAATGTTATGATTTGATTTTTAAATAAAATATGAGAAACAAGAGTAAGTATTGAATAATATGTTATTTATTTATGGTATTGAATAAAAATTGGTAAGCCAATTGTAATTAATGGTAATAATGTGATATAAGCTAATAAATTAGTTTTCAATGCAACACCCATTAATGAATGTAATTGAAATGGAATTTAGGTAAATGTACACTAGGTTATAAATCAAATAGAAGGAAACAAACGTATATATCGAATTGATTAATGAATAAATATACATTGAATAGTAATTAAATGTACAGTTAGTGGAAATTGTGTAAAATCAATAATGATAATTAGATGTGCCTTATTGATAATTAATTCCATAACGGAAAGAGTAAATGTATTCATTTGAATATAAAATTGCAATTGGGTAGGGATTGTTAAGTAACAACGTTAATGCAAGGTAAGTGATGCTAAATTAAAGTCAATAATAATGAATAGCGACTAATTCAAAATTTGTAACATATATTTTAAAATTACCTGCTTATTTGTTAATGGAATTAGAATTTGTAATAAGTGATAATAAAATAAATGAAGGTTACACTAATGGGAAATGAAATAACGTTCATTAAATGTTGAGTAATCATAGGGTCATATTTATTAAAAGCGTTACTTTAATAATGTGTATTAATTGAGAAATTAATACTAGAAGCAGGTAAAGTAATAACTAAAAGGGAAATATGTTATAAATTGATTTTACCTAAACTTAAGTGTAAGATAAAGGTTGAATTTGGAACTTATCCATTTAATTTGAAACTTATTAGGATAAAATGGGATTCAATTTATAATGAGGGTTTATTTTAAGAAATCGAAATAAATTCTTTAATGAGAGAATTAAGCTACTTTAAACTGACGGGAATTTGTTTAAAGAATTACAAATTTATTTATAAATTTTATAAGATGAAATTAATACTAATCCTATTTAGATTATGACAGTTGGCTAATCTACAGAATAGGAAGCTATATTTATTTATTTAATTGGAAAATTTAATTACTTTCTTTGAAATTATTGTGAATAAATGAAATATAACAGTTAAATGTTAACGTTGAAGGAAGTATAGAGGAAATCTAAGAAAATAAATGTAAACAATAGTGAGCCAATGTAAATTGCATCTTTTTGATAATAGTAGACTGAATAATAGAATGAAAGGTAATTAAATGAAATTTTGAAAATTTAATTTACAATTTCTAAATTCAATAAATTGAGATAAACACGGAAATTGATAAATTTATCAATTTTTGAATTTACTTTTAATTTGGTTAAAACATTGTAATTTACTGAGCAATATAAAAGGGTTAAAATTGGTAAATTATAAGATTTAAATTAAAAGTTGGATTTTAATAATTTATTTAATTGATGGAAAAATAGTCATTTTGGCCACTGACTCGGATTTCGATGAAATAAGTTTCATCAGATCCGTAACGGTGAATTATAATAGTGTTTCAAGTTTCGTAACAATCAGATTTGTCATTTGATCGTACGGACTCGAAACGCCTTGAAATAAATGCAATTGTAATCAATTGAAATCAGTTTGAAATTTTTGATTTTAGCATAACTTCTTCATACGATGGAATTTGGACTTGAAACCTTTTCCATTGCGTTTAAAATATTTTAAAACACCTATTTTGATATATGGGTTTACCCAATTCCGTTCCGGAGACAGAACGGGCTTTTTGGACCACTTTGGCGTTAGCGCGTAAATCTATCTTATCCATCCATTCAAATGTCAACCCTACCTATATAAACCCAGTTATAAACCCTAGCCTCCCTAATCTTCATTTGTCTGTACGTACAATTCATCTTCTTCTTAGCTCCTCATTCCAATGGCAGACAAAACCTAATTCCCAAATTCCAAAATATAATTTCAAATTAAAAAAAATAAAAAATAATTTTTTTTTTTGAGATTTACGCGCGTCGGGTCGCGCTTGGGGTTTCAGGGGGAAAAACCCTGGAGCTACTTCGAGTCAGGAAGAAAACTACTCGGGTCTTCGGGTCAATTTGGCAAAAACTCCAAGCAAGCACCGGGTATTTGAGGCGGCGGACCGGGTTGAACTCGAAGTCGACTCAGCACCAAAATTTTCCATTCTTCAAATTTTCATAACTTTTGCATACGGACTCGGATTTGGACGCGGTTTCTTTTGTTAGGATCATATCGAAATTCCGGACACTTTGACGCTGGTTTGGACGAATTCTGAGACGGTCAAATTTTTGGGTTTAAATTGAATTTAAATTCAATTTAAATTCAAAAGGTGGGTGTTTTAACCCACTCACAACTTCTAAGATTTCTTATGTTTGTTAAATTAAATTTTGATATGATTTAAAATTTATCTATGATTGTTTGGACATATATTTAATCATCATCTCAGTTAGATAACATTTAGTTAAATTTAATTGTTATTTAATTTTATTATTGCATAAAATTTGCGAGTTAAATTTATTTATTATTGCATATAAACTGCCTGTTGAACAGTTATTAATTTTTATTGAATATAAACTATTTGTTGATGCCTGTTATATTTTATATGCTTTATATTGATGTTTAGTTTAAATTGGATGATGATTGTAATAAATGGTTGTTTATTGATATTTGGATGAATGGATGCTATATTTTATATTGTATAAACTACAAGTTATTATGCATTTTTATTTTATTCGGGATTGCGGTTTGAAATGATATATAACCGTAATTTTATTTTAAATTGCGGATTGAAATGATAAATATTCGTATCACTTGACCATAGGATAGAAAATTATATACAGGCACCGTGGTCTATATATAAAATATTTTAAGGGATTTTCTATGGTTTGGAAAGAAATATATGGTTTAATAAATATTAAATTTTGATATTATATAAATATTATTTTATATATGGTTAAATTCTAAAATTTAAGCTATGTATGACTTGATGATGTTTTAAGTTTGATTTACGAATATTTCAAGTTGAGCTTTATTTAAGTGATATTGAATTCATTTAATAAATATTTCTAAACTAAATAATAGTAAACTGAATTAAGGTATATATAAGATTGTCATATTTGGTTGGGAATTTTGGAATATTTAAATACTTGAAATATATCAAAATTGAATTGTTTTATTGAAATTAAGGTATTATGGTTTTTCCAAGTATTTGTTTTCGAAATTGTTATAACTTTGAAAGTAATATGGTTTGAAAATGAATTTATTTGAAATAGAATTTATTTAAGAATTATCTTTAAATATATTGATTTGAAACCGATTGAAATTTTGAGATTAAGAATATGACTACATTATGTGATTTGGGTTTAAGATGGTTTTAAAGAATATTTCAAGTTTTATAATTAAAAGTAAGAATAGTGATTGAAAATTTGGATTTTATTTAAATAATATATTATTGAATTTGGTTATTAAGTATATACTATTTCGAAGTAAATGATATGTTTTGAAATAGCAATAATAATTTGGTTTTAAAGTATATACTATTTTGAAGTAAAGGATATTGTTTGAAATGGCAATAATATTTTGGTTTTTGATGATATACTATTTTGAAATAAAGAATATGTTTTGAAAGGGAAATGATTGTGTTTTTTTAAAAGTATATATATTTTTAAAATGACCACGGTGTTATAATAACGATTGGTTGTTAAAGAGACCGGGATCGGATATGGACATACTCTTTGTCGATACCGAAAACCACTTTGACAACTGTGTACGCGGTGGAGTTTCCAGAATGAAGTAGGATGGTGGCGACGATCCTAAGGTATATACGTGGACCCAACTCCCGTGAGTTGGCATAAGGTGGCTAAAACAGGAGCGATCTCGGACCAGTGAGGTAGCACCTCTTATCGGACACACTTCTTCGATTCCATTCTATTACTTTGTGATTTTCGGTGGCCACCCTTCGATTTGGGAGTGTTGTTCGAGGTGGACGGTAGTGGCTGCTATGCGCTCCATCAGTCCGTGTGCGTAATTGGTATATCTACCCTGGCATTACCTAGTTGTGCCGTGTCACCTACCATATCGAGCTTTACTACGAGTTTCTATTTGTGTCGTACCTATGGAGTATCTTCTCGTAGCCTCTCGGGGTATGCAGGTACTGTATAGACTATTGGCATTATTTTGTGTTAAGGGCTATATGGGTAACCCCTTAACGCTATTTAAAAGTATGTTTATTTTATATTAGACATTATTATAATAGCGAATATTACTACATAGTAAATAGTTTAACGGATCCTTAGGGGATGTGAATCCCGAGCATCTCTTAAGTTACTGCACTCACGTTAGACACTGGATATGAGATGTCAAACCCCGTAAACATCTCTGACGCCGTTTACACTCATATTTATTTCATTAATTTAACTTACATAAGATCTTTTAGTTCTGACTCGAGTGTTTTGTCTTTTCAATTCGCTCGGGTCAGCTTGAGCATTTCAGGATTTGAAGGCCTATTTCTGAAGGACGAAGACGAAGATTTTATTATTACTATTTGTTCTATATTCCACTACACCATTGTATTCCGCTGCATAATTATCATTCTCTGGTATGTGTAACTCTGATATGTATTGTATAAGTATAATCAAATGTTTTGTAAAACAGCTTCATGAACTGTTATTTGATTATTATATTTTATCGTTCCGCTGCAAGATTCTATTTTGTTTCTTTTATTTCTCCACTTTTTCTTATTTACCCCATAACAATCCACCCTTCTGTATGGTTTAAGTTGGCACGTGTGTCTGCTTAAGCATACAAAAAGGTGGGATGTTACAAGATATCGATGTATCCGTTGGGACTAGAGTATGTAACGCACTCCAGATGTTAAATAGTGTATTACTCATGACTGATGGGGACATCTAGGGTTATATTTCGAGATTTATTGGATAACTATGGAATTACTCACTCGGTAGTTTTCTGTTGGTTAATATAACTAAGGACAAACAGAAAATATCGATGTGACTAATTTACATAGTTCTTTCGACTTGATAATACTGTGAATCTTTAATATGAAAGATCTGCTTTGAATATAATCAAATCATGGCATAGCGTCCATCGAGTGACTATAGTTGGGTCGAGTGGAAGTATTGAAATTGAACCACTATTCAAGAGAGGATTTGTCTCCTCAGTTATATGAGGTTAGTATCAAGGTCAACTCAAGTCAACCCAAAGTCAACATCTCTGGTCATAGTAGTTCAGTTGGTAATAATTACTATTATTGAATCAAGGACTTTGTGCTTGGATTATAGAGTTGAATATGAATGATGTTGGAATTTTGACCATTACCAAATTCAGCAAGTCCAAAGTGATATCAAGAAAATTGGTGCACATAATTGTCACAACTGGGTAACGCTTATTAAATTAAAATGAGCTTTTTTGTAACATCCCACTATTTTGGACCATTCAAATTGACAATAAATCCACACATGTCGGACTTGAATACTTCAAAACAGTGGATTGTTAAGAAAATTTAGAGCAAATAAAATCAAACACAGAATCACAGACACAAAATATTAGAATAACTCGCAGCGGAAATAAAATACCATAGTAGTTCATGAAGCTACTACATAAATAATCTCAGAACATATACAAAATATCATAGTCTAAAAAACAAATACAATAGAAGTCGGAATACATAAGTAAACTAATACAACAACAATACTGAATAGGAAATAACTGAAATGGAAATAGATGAACAGATAGACAAATAAGCTCCAGCAAATCTCTAGCTCCAGAAGATGAATCCAAAGTTGTGAAACTCAAGCTGACCCGAGCGTAAAGCAAAACACAAAACACTCGAGTCAGGACATACATACTTATACAATGTAAACCAACTCAAGTGAACTGTAATAGAAATGCACAAGTAACTTAAAGGATGCTTGGGATCGCCCATCCTTTAAGGATCCGTTAAACCATCTACTATGTAGTAATGAACGCTATCATAGTAATATCTAAAGTAAAGCAAACTATGCAAAATAATAGTGTTAATGTGACTGGGGTAGCGCAAAGCTTGCAGCAATCTCCCACCTCTAGCCACACTCCCAAATCGAAGGCGCACAACAAATCAATCACAAGGTAATAGAATGGCATACGAAGAGGTGTGCCCGTTTATACCTCAAACATAACGTCGCCAACCACCTACTTCATTCTGGAAACTCCACCGCGTACATGGTTGTTAAAGTGGTTTCGGTATTGGCAGAGAGTATGACAATATCCGATCCCGGTCTCTTCAACAACCAAATCGTTATTATAACCCGTGGTTATAAATTTTCAAAAATGGTTTATATTTCAATCAAAATAATTCATTTAAACTATTTAAAATGAAGTCATTATACTTTCAAATCAAATATTCAATTCCCAAAATTTCAACATTTTCCGAAGCTCGTTTATTCAATTGTAATAATCCAAAACATTGTATTTTCAGCATTCGCAGCACTTAGAAAATGCCGCTGTAAGTATAGTGGTAAATTTGAAAAACAACACAATTTAGAAACAGTAGCACTTATAAACTGTTGCGGTAGATACAGTGGTAATTTGAAAACAGTTCATTGTTGGAAACAGCAACACTTATAACTACTGCTGTAGAGAATAGTATATTTGAAAAAAACAATACACTGAAACCACAACATTTCTGGAATGCTACAATTTCTGTTATAAGTTGTACTATGAAATTTTTAAACAATATATCTTCCACTTTTATCATTTTTAACTTATCAAACTTATTCCACTTTTCAAAATTATTTATCAGGATATCATTTAACTTATAAATTTAATAAAATAACATTTTATTAATAAATATCCAATTAAATTATAATTCATTTACATTAAGTCAAAATTCACTATAAGTTGCTTAACTTTTATTTTAACAAATAACTTGATATTTTCTTTTACTTTAAAAAGGTATCCATTTCATAAATAAATATTTTAATTACTAAGTTAAGCTTAAAATTTCGATTTTAACTCAAATTTCAATTATTAAGTTAAATCAAATTTTGAATTACAATTTAAACCATTTATCAACTTATAAAATTTTAACTTTTAGGAAATCACTGTTTAAATCATTTAAATCCAATTTAAGTCAAAATTTCACATTTTTACATTTAGAGTACTTAATGATTTCTAGAAAATAATTTTATAAAATCAACCACGGGTCTGTATAATATTTTCTAACTTAGGTCAAGTGGTACAGATAATATATCATTTCAATCCGTAATTAGTAAAATTCCGGGTTTCATCATTTCAAACCCGCAATCCCAAGTCAAATAAAAATCGCTCGAGCCTATCATTTCAGCTCGTAACGATTTTTCCTTATTCTAAAGTCCATTCGGGTATGTATCATTTCAACCCATAGTGATTTTATACTAACAGGGAACTTGTAGTGTGAGAAACAGAAAATAAATAAACAGTAAAACATATCATATGATGTCAGGTGACACAACAGGTATATAATCAGGTAATATCATCATATAATGTCAGATAACAGGCAGATGTGAGCATATAACATAGCATATCAACTACTATAATTCAAGTGACATTGTTTCACATTTATATAAGTACGATTTGTCGAAAGTGATAAACTCACCTCTAAAGCTAGAGATCAAATTCAAAACACAAATCTAAACTCCGCAAAGCACGAAAGGCACGACTAGATTCGAGGAGAGGATGATGAGCCAATATTCAGATCTTGCAACAAATAAAAATAAAACAAATAAAATATAAGAATTCATATAACACAAAATAAGATCAAGCAATGTAAAAAAAGAAGGAACAAAGTAGAAAAGTGGTTCAACCACTTCACCCAAGGGCTTGACCATCACAACATGGCTCGGCCATGATGGTTGCTGCTTGAAAAGTTCACGACTATGGTTAGAAAAGTGTACGGTAGAGCAATGGAATGGTGGAGAGATAGGGGTTACATGAAGGCAAAAGGTCATGTGGCAAGGCATGTGAAAGGTCTTGGGTTTCAAGTGCATTGGGTTTGGCCCTAGGCTAAAGGTCTCGACCTGGGTTTAAGCATGGTCAGGTCAGGTCAGAAGTGGCTGGAGATGGTGGCAGTGGTGGTGGTGGCCGAGGCTACAAGGAGAGAAGTGGTGTGTATATGGAGTTCGGCTAGGGTTTCTAGCATGCTTTGGTGGTGGATTTTTGGATCATGGTGGTCACAGCTATGTCTGGTCAGAGATGATGGTGGTGCTGGCCGTGGAAGGTGGTGGTGGAGGAGGAGGTGATGGTCGGCAGGCTAAATGAATGTGAATGGTGGAGGCCGAACCTTGCTTGCAAATACAAGAAGAAGAAAAAGAAAAGAGAAGAGGAGAGAGCAAAACAACTTACTGAATATATTTTCTTTCAGGTAATGAAAATGAGAAATGAGAAGAAGGAAGTGATGTATTGTACGTGAAAAAGAATGCGAGGAGGAGTTTGTACGGCTAAGAAAATGATTGAACGGCTGTGAAGTAGAAAAGGCACCAATTAAACAAGTAACCTATGTCTCTTGAATTTCCAAAGCCCAATATCAAGCCCACTTCAAACAAGTTCAACACAACAAAATAAATGAAGCCCAAACAAAATAAAAGATGGAGAATGAAATAGAAAAAATGAACAATGAAAGTACAGAGAAAATTTGCGTGTAAAACGCTGAATTTTATCAATTTTAAAAAGTATAAAACTGAATTTGACGAAACGAAAAGCAGGACGCATATCAAAAACAAATACTGCTTCAAAGAAAAAGATTAGAAATTTAAAAATTCAAATTTAAAATTTCAACTGAAAGTCAAAGTTTGACCAAAGTTGACCAAAATATAAAATTCCCAGAAAATCATTATTTTATTATATTTGGAAAATAAAGTATAAACAAAATCCAAAATTGCATTGGAAAATCCCAAAATTCGATTTTAAAATGATTTAAAAATCAAAGTTTCAAATAACTTAAATTTAAAATATTTGTTAAAAATTTTGGGTTGTTGCACTCTCCCCCACTCAAAACTTTTCGTCCTCAAAAAGGAAGAAGGTAGGAGAATAGAAACAACTAGAAAGAAAAATAGGTTGAAAGACAAGGATAAACAATTAATTTAAAACTATATAAATTTCAATTTGAATTATTTTATATTTAATAATTTGGTTAAACCCATTTGTAAAATTTCTTGCTTCCTTTTTAAATACCATTTATATGTTTTAAATAACACCTTTATAAATATATGAAAACTTATTTGAATACAATTATTTATATCATTACTTATATTTACAAAGAATCTATTGAAAACATTAAATCCATAATTCATAAATTTATTAATTTATCTCAAGATAATTTTCAATATTATTAATAAACCAATAATCATTTTCTTTAAATATATTGTATTTAATTAATAACTTCTAAAATATTTACAACACTACAAATTTACTATTTAACCATGTAGTATATAAATAGACAATATTTTAACATTTTAAATTATTTAGAAAGAGAATTGATCAAAATATCCTTTATATAATACTTTATCAAAATACTTTTATAATAAAATACTTTTATAACTCGATGTCTCAACAAGTTTATCCTCATTCTTGCAGACTCTGGCCATGCGTTGATCAGGCGCAAAGCTAGATTTCTCCAAGTATTTAGTAGACTTGTTTCAACACCCAGTGAAAATACTGGAAAACTTTAAAAATCGATATGGAAAGTACAATCCAAACAAATCAACCGAATCAAACCAAATCATGGATCGCAGATACACAATGGTTACGCCTGGATCCCCCAGGAAACATCCATACCCGTAGGCCGTCACAGCCCCTGCGAATTACGCCATGATAACAACTGTAGACCACAGATACACAATGGTTACGCCTGGATCCCCCAGGAAACATCTGTACCCGTAGGCCGTCACAGCCCCTGCGAATTACGCTATGCAGTCGAGTTCATAAGACCATGGGTAACGCCATGGAATTCAATGGACACTCGAGTATCATATCCAGAAAACCCAAATCAGAGAGAATAATATCGATAGAATGAATCCTAAATGTGGCCACAAATAGGATATCAAGCAGAAGGCACTTTCCATATCTTTACTTCAAAAATATGTATCATATAGTACCTTTTCAAATCAATTTCAATTATCATACTTATATAAAGTCACATTATATATAAGATTTCATTTCAAATCAAATACTTTCCAAAACAATAGTATATCAAATCACACTTATATAGACTTCGATTATATAAGATTTCGCTTTTCAAATTGAGTACCTTTCCAAATCAACAGTTTTCGAATCAACATAATACATATACAAATCAATTTTATATAAGTTCGATAACTCCCAAATCAAGTATTTAGAAAAATAAGGTTCTCAAATTCCAATTCATTTCAATACCAGTTCAGTTTCAAAATCATATACGATTTCACCAAATTATTTCTTCCAAACTAAATATCTTCAGTTTCCAAGGTAATAGGTTTAGAAAATAATCCAAGTTTGTTTCCAAATCAACATATTTTATGTCAAACAAATTCATTTCCAAAATCATAGTACTTTCAAGGATATAATACTTTCGAACCCAAACAATTTGAAATAATAATACTTTGGAAATCATAATACTTTGAAATTCAAACTTTGGAAATCATAACACTTGAAATCATAACACTTTCCTTCAGACAGTTTAGATATTAATAATAGTATATAAAATAAAATAGTCTGTAAAATAAAATATTTAAATAAAATAGTAATAAGTTAAAACAATTTATATCAAAATAATTAGTATTTTTAAAATAGTTTATATTAGAAATAGTTATATTAAAATAGTTTATGTTAAAATTAATATAAAAATAGTTTTAAATATAATTTAAAATACTTTATATAATAAAAATAGTTTCCTCAAATTTCACAAATCAATTCAAATTAACACGAGTTTCAAGGTTCAAATTAACTTTAATCTCAATTCATTAATTTCAATTCAATTCAGTTCCTCGATAATCCATTTCAAATTTTATCGATTTCAAATACAGATTTGAACCACAAAATAAACCATTTCAATTTTAATATATTTCAAAGCTTTATATATTCAATATTTCAAAACTAAATTTGATAATTTCATTTATATCTCAAATTCACTTATTATTTAGTTTGAAATATTTACTTAATCATTTCAATAACATCTAAATACAACCTCAATTTTCAAATTTAAATAAACAAAATATCCCATTCAAATTTATATAAATTTGAAATATGCATTTAAGTCACTTTTAATCAAATCCAAGTTATAAAAATCATATCTTTGAAATTTCAATTTTTTTAATAAATTTCAGATCAAGCTTATTTAAGTATAATTCTTAAATAAATATAATTTCAAATCAATCTCAAATTTATCTTTCCAACCTGAATCATTATAAACTCTATATTTGAAAATATATAGATATCAAATAAATACTGGGTTTTAAATCCCAATCTATTCCCGAAATCAAATCTTTTTCTCAAAATCAATTATACCCCAAAAATGATTTCCAAGTTTATAACCATCCCTTTAAATCCTTTAAACTATTTCTTTTTATTTGAAAGATCCACTTTACCCTTTGAAAATTATAATTATTATATATAGATATAGTTTTTATAAAAGATGTTACTAAGTTAAAACATTTAAAACTAAATTTTATTCAAAATATTTTAAAACTAAATTTCATATTAGTATAATTCAAAATAGTCTTATTTATTTACTTAACAAAACAGTTTCAAACTTATTTAAATCATATTACTTCATATGTAAACATACAAACCTAAACTTATATACTTTATCAAATAATTTATACTTCCGAATTTTCTTAGCTTTAAAAATTAAACCTCGATTTGGAAGTGTTCGAACATTCAAAATAGTCGGAGAAATCAAATTTCCAATCCAAGAGTTGGAAATCAGCAACAAATCAGCAAATCAATTTCAAAAGATAGGGACGCAATTTTTATAAGGAGAGGAGTCTGTAACAACCCGAGATTTTATAACAATTAATTATCGTCAATGTGACGATTAAATTGTTTGTTTAATTCAGCTGGAGTTTTAATCGATTGAGTTTCTTTTTGTGACGCCCCACCTCTATACCCACGCTAGCCAAGAACACTACGATGTAGTGCTGTCAACTAGCGCGGAGAATAAGGCTGTGGAGGAGCGACCATCCATGTAACTTCTTTGTGCGAGCACTGATATGTCAGATAGAATAGAATGCATATCTTTTAAGGAGGAAATCCGACATACCGATACAAACACAAAGCTATCACACAGTGGCTATATATAATCTTCGGAAACAAATATAGAAATAAACATAACATAAATCAGTCACAGACATCCATATCGCAAAGGCGGAAGAAGATATGAATAAATATACAACACATGAAAGTGTACATCAGAGTAGTGGTCAGAAAGATCCACGATAATACAAAAGAATAGCAACGCGTGCTATACCAAAAGAATACAATTACGAGTCCATATCTCAAGTGTATACAACAAAAGACTGCAAAACTAAATAGTTAGCCAAAAGTCAGAGTAGCAAATCCCGGGAGGAAGTCAAGCAGAAGCACCTGTAACATCTCGGTCTGACCCGAGTATTATTTAAGAAAATAATAAACGGATCAGTCTAACTATAAATATCAGATGACATGATATAAAATAATAGATATGGCATAAACATAGAATACCCATACTGACATACTACTATAAGTATGAAAATGATGATCAACAGGAGATCAACCGATGAGAAATGATCAATATCACAAGAATCTTCTCAAAGATCCAAAGAGGGCATCATACCCTAAACTTGTACTCATAACAAGTCAATGACATAAAAATCCAGAAATCAAAACAAGAAATCCAGAAATCATAAAAAGAGAAAGAGGCCTATCACATGATGGTCCGAAGACCATGGGGAGCTACCCCATATGTGTGAGTCGGAATCACACTGATTGAGGCCTAGGCTAACCAAAAAGCAGAAAGGTATGTGTGAATGGAATCACACAAGTGGTGTCTAGCCTAACCTCGCAAACATAAAGATATGTGTGAGTCGGAATCACACTGATTGAGACCAAGGCTAACCAAAAAGCAGAAAGGTATGTGTGAATGGAATCACACAAGTGGTGTCTAGCCTAACCTCGCAAACAAAAAGATATGTGTGAGTCGGAATCACACTACTGCGGCCTAGACTAACCTTGCGGACAAAGAGATGTGTGTGAGTCGGAATCACACTATTGCGGTCTAGTCTTACCTTGCAAACAAAGAGACATCGCACAATTGCTAGTCTAAATCATAAAATGATCATCATGATCAGCGAGAAGTGTCAATCACACCAAGCTAGTAAATATATGAGTTTAGCTTCATGTCCCATAACCACTTGCTTAACTTAAATATTTACGAACAAGCTGCAAATCTTCACTAGGAAATTGTCACGAAAAGGGTTCAGTCGAACAAGTCCAAGAGCTAACCGACGAAGTGAACGCAAGCGTTTCATACCACTCGTTTTACTAAGTCGTTTAAGTCGATTTCTCATTCGAGTGAAGTAAAGGCTTATATATATTAGTAGATTGGAAATCGGTTTGGGAAAACGAACTTTTGATATTAAAAATAGTGTTGAAATCAATTAGATGAAAGAGTTTTGATATTTACTACTAGTATTGAAACCTTTATATTTTTAAAGTGACAAGTCATAAAACGTATCACAAAAATTCACATTCGGAGACGTGAATAAAATCCAAGGAAATCAGCTCAAAATGCATCAAAATGGAAGTTCTGATGAATGCTTTTCATATAAGATTGCCTACGCAGAGTAATACGGGGTTCGACCTAAGGGTGTTAGGGTCGAGCGACCTAACGAGATACCATCCTGAAAGAGGAGTCATCAAACTCGATAATAATTGATAACAATAAGTCGGATCGACAAAAATCGATAAACCTTGGTAATTTGCTCGAAAATAGGCAAATTAGGCAAAATCAGCCATTCAGACGTCTAAATATTTATGACAGACGTCTGAATTTAATCTCAGACGTCTGAATATTTATGACAGACGGCTCAGAGGTTAAAAATTGAAACAGAGAGTAGAAAACATTTTGAACTAAATTCAGACGTCTAAATATTTAGTGACAGACGTCTAAATTTTACCTCAGACGTCTGAATATTTATGACAGACGTCTAAATTTGGTGACAGACGTCTGAAATAAATTTCAGACGTCTGAATTTTCCTGCTAGGCAAAAAAAAATAGCCTAGCTCTAAAATCGACGAATCCGAACCAAAATGCGATCGAACGAGCGATGAACACTAAGGGTTTACGCCAATCGGCAACCCAGTCTAATAGGCACTTCGATGCATCACCAAAAACATGTTCAAACATCCATAAAAGGATTTTCAAAGAATTGAACTCAAAACACTAAAAATTGGAATATTCACCAAATCAATCCAAACCAAGTGCAATTGCACAAGAATAAGTGTTAGGAATTCATACCTAACAATCGAAGATAAATATAGTTTAAGATGTGAGATAAAAATCTCACCTTTATACACAAGCACAAGTATGAAGGAGCTATAGAGCAATGGCAATGACAATCTCTTTTCAATCCCAACTCAACAAGCTTGATTCTAAGCTAAAAATAGAAACATTTCCTAAATTAGGTTTAGGAATTTCTGAAATTGATAAGAGAGTGAGTTGGGGAAGAAGAAGAGGAGACTTACCAAAGCTTCTTCTATTGATTTGGAGCTAGAACTTGATTTGTAGATGGAAACTAGGGTTTTAGAGTTTTAATTTCCTATTCCACTCACCATTAATCTCTTTAGAACTGAAATGAAGAGGAGGAGGGAGTGAATGAAGAGGGGGTTTCAGTTTGGAGTGTTAACTTAAAACATAGGGCTGAACCAAACCCAAACCCAAAGTGAAAATGGTCGAATTTTTGACTAGCTCCAAACATATCGAAGTTTACACTTAAAAAGATCGCAAACGACATTTTGAACTCAATGGGAGTGGTCTCGAGTCCTAATTTGACCGTATGCAAAAAGTAGCTTTTCGGACTAACATCCGATTAACGATTTTAAATATAAAAATATAAAATCGATAAATATGCGGGTTGTTACACTTTTGAAAAAGTTGTAAAGCAGTTCGGGCTTTAAAATTTATAGAAGCCCATGTTTTAGTTTAGAGCTGCCTTATCTAAGGAGATAAAACGTTCCTCCCTCCTTCTTTTTCGAATACCCGACCCAATCCATTTTCTCGTGGAAAAACCCTAGAGAAGGCGTACGAAGGAAAGGCTAATGGTGGCTCTCGTTTATTTCGTCCATTCCTCCTTTCAATTTTCTCCGCATCGCAGACCCAAAAACGATTTGAACGAGGGCGAAATAATGGAAGCTAGGGTTCGATCGACCTCATGGCCGCCGCGACTTGTGTGGGATGGCGTTATTTTCTGGAGGCCACTGCTTCAATTTTTAATCGATGGATCGGCGCCCTCGAACAAGGTGAGTGGATTTCTTCACTCACATCGAATTCAAACTTTAAATGGTTTTTGTCATGTTCGAATTCGTGATTTGCATTGCTTGATTTATCTTGGCCATTTTTATGCTTGGGATTGACCTCTGACTTATTCGATTTACTCGAATAAAATGGTGTCGATTCTAACTTGGTCGGTTTCTTTGCCACCGCGATTTGTTTAATTTCAGTTGTGACCACCACTGTTTTGACGATTTCGAAATTATATTCTCGAATTTGTCCAACATTTTGTTTTGGCCATTTCTTCTTGGCTACCACTGTTTGATGAGTTCTAACTCGCTCCGTGCGTTTCTCGGTTGGCATCGGTCTTGACATTGAATTGTTTTATTGTGAATTAGGCATTTACTTGGTTTTGAACTGTTTGTTCTTGGCATTTTCATGGCCTTGATATTTGTTGATCATAGCCTTGACTTTTTCTGGTCATCTTCTCTTCGACTTGAATTTTCTTAACTAACATATACTGCTTTGGATTTGTGATACATTCTGGTTTTCTGCCTCCCTGTTCCTCCCTGCTTTGACTTGAGCTTTGATGATATTTGCTCTATATATGCTTTCTGACATCACCTGATATTCTTGTTATTGTACGTGTACCATTCATTGTTTCCATTTTTGGTTGCACTGTCACTTGTTCATTGAGTTACATTCTAATCTAATTTTGACATGCTTTCTGTCATCACTTTAGCTTGATCTTTACTGCTATTGATGTTTGCACTCACCTCTGTTTCACTTATGTTGCATGCTGTTGTTATCGTTTTCATGCTGATGACATTGCTGGTTGAAGTTGTAGCTACTGCACTTGTATTTGAAAATGTTGACTTTTGTATCGATGGTCTTCGTTTCTCTTGAACTGCTGTAGTCTGTCTCACTGGTCTAATATGCATACTTCACCACAGAGCCTTATTCATGTATGATTTATTTAAAACCTGCATTGTTTTTGAGTGCATGTATCATCCCTTGCATATGCGCCTCTCCACTGTTGCATCATCTGTACTAGTTGGTCATGTCACTCCTTATAATTGTGATTTACTTCATGTTGCCTGGACTCTGCATAAACTATCTGAGTTGCTCCGGCCATGTTGCATACATGTTGCTTGATATGTTGGTTCTGCCTCGTATTCTGTTATTTACTGGGCCTTGCTCTGTTATCTTTAGTGCACTGTCCAGATCATGTTGTTGGTATTGGGTTGTGTCATTTAATTCACTTCCACTTGAAGTTTTAGCCTTTATGCTCGAGTCTGATACTTGCATGATCCAATTTCACAGTTGTATACTACATGTCATCATTCCGGCTGTTGCAGTCCCATTTTGCAGTGTGGTTCCAATTAGTCATGGTTCCTGTAAGGTCGTAGTTGTATTGAGTATTTGGGTCCAGTTTGGTCGACCTTGCATTCACTCCCTTATATTGGTGTATATCTGATTTTGGCGAGGCAGTGCACGCGTGCGTGCACTGCAGCCAAACAGAATTGAGGTTTTAAATCGATGATTTCAATTGTCGTAATTGTTTCATGCTGCCAAATTCAATATATTTTGAAGTTGTATTTTGATTTGATTTATTCTGATGATTCTGTTGACATCTAATTATCTTTTAGATAAGTTAGACTTTGTGTTTTCTAATTATCATATTGATAATTAGATAATTGCTGTTTATGCTATTTTGATGGTTTGGGTTTCACTTTGACCTCTGCAGTTTGATTGCTGTTAGTATTCTCTATTGTGATGATTTCACATACGGTGTGGCGAGGCAGTGTACGCGTGCGTGGACTGCAGCCACACCGAAATTTGATCGTTATATTCATCTTGCTGATGTTTTGGATTGCTGATTTGTCGTTTAACACTGTTTAGTGTTATATCTACCGTTATCCAATTCTCGTATCGAGAGTTGGATATACGTGATTTCTGTGACTGTCATCTATTTGAGATTATTATTGCTTCTATGCACTAATAACTGAGTTTGAATTAGACTGACCCGTGTATTATTTTCTTTTGAATGTAATACTCGGGTCAGACCCGAGTTATTTCAGGTTGTAGATTTTCTTCTTTGAGTTGCTGTTCAGGATTTGAAGACTTTTCACATCTTCTGAAGTTGTCAGTGTCATTTTGTAGTAGTCGTGTCATTGTATAGAACGATATGTATTCATGTATATTAGTCGATAATGTACTTGTATATATAACTTCTAGAGTCGACAGTTGTAGTTGTATCATATGTATCGTGTCAACTATATTGTAACTGACATCGGTTATATATATATGAGATTTTTGTTAATCTGTGTTCCGCATTTATATTATCTGTGTTATTGTTATATCTAATGTCCTAAACTATTATGAACTATCGTAGTTTGTTTTATACTGATAATTGGATATGTCGATGGGAGTAAATAAATAATAGATGAAAAAAAAAAGTATAGACCACTCCTACCGAGATAACCAATATTAGTGTAAGGCCAATTACGGATGGTCGCTCCTATCCAGCCTTATTCTTCGTAATAATAGACAGTATTTCTTTTAATACTCTTTGTTATTATGAGCATAGAGGTGGGGCGTCACAGTTGGTATCAGAGCTTGAGGTTTATGGACATAATATAAAACATAACTTGGATGGAACATATGTTACAACTATGGGTCGATGTTTTATCTGTGATTTGAGTCAAAACTAAAGTTTTGAAATTTCGATGAAATTTTTAAATATCTTTATTTAAAAATAAAAGTGGAATTGTGTTTTGTTGTTTTGATGAAATTGTGTTTTGATGATTTGATTGATTTGTGTTCTATTTATCAGAGTGCGCAACGGAAACAGTGAAACTGTCTTCGCTGAGTACAACTGATAATCTTTTTAATTTAAAAATCAAAATACGAAATTGATATGAATTTCATTTGTTGTTCACATAGCTGTAATTATTTTGTTTCTTTGAGAATTTCGAATCCGAATTGAGAATTCGAAGAAATTGCAGATATGTGATTTTTGTTGAAATTCCGCTGGCTTTCTTTTGTACTAATCGTCTATTGATTAGATTTTGCTGTTTTGAATTATCTTCATTGAAGATACCTTCGAATGATTTCTTTGTTCATTCTGTAGTACGTGCAAAAATTTGAATTGCACGTTACTGCATTTATTTTACGTTGAACCGATGCTTGGTTATGAAACGTATTTTGTTGCCGTTATTTTATAACGGGATTTTACACAATGCTATATTTGAAGCACAGTGTTTTGTGGCATTTTGATGAATGAGAATTCACTGATATTACATTTTGATGTGATTTTGACGTTTTAAAACTACTGTCGCTTTGGCTTCAGTAACCGCCAAATTTTAAAAGTGGATTTTCAAGCGGTTATTCCGCAATACTGATTTGTGACCATTTTTACGGTATTTTGAGAAGTACAATTTCCTTATCGAAATTGTTGCTGATTTGCTGTTTTAATCACGTGGTTAGAAAATTGTTTTAAAATGAAGATTGTTTTATAAAATTTTAGCAGTCTGCGTTTTCAAAAGAATGAGAAAGCGACTTAAACGATTCAGCAAAATCGAGGATTATGACCCCTTTCTTTTACTGTTTCGCTTAACTCCGGACTTGTCCAGTTGAGAATGTGAATTGTTATATTTACAAAATAAATAAAATTGTTTTCAAGAATTTTTAGTTTGCGCTTTCAAAAGAATGAGGAAGCGATTTAAACGTTTTAGCAAAATCGAGGACTATGACCCCTTTCTTTTACTGTTTCGCTTAATTCCGGACTTGTCCGTTTGAGAATGTAAAGTGTATTTTTACAAAATACACAATTTTGCACTTTCAAGGAAACGATGAAGAGATTTAAACGATTTAGCAAAAGTGCGGAGTATGGAACCACACTTTTACTATTTCGGTTAATTCCGGACTCGTTAATTGAATATCTGTTGTTTTGATGATTTTGATGAATTTTACACTTTCAAGGAAACGATGAAGAGAATCAAACGATTTAGTAAAACACGTGGTATGGGACATGTGCGTTTGCTATTTTGGTTAATTCCGGACTCGTTAATTGAAATATTTGATGATTTCGTGTGCTTTCGAGCCACTTTGTTGGATCTTCGGGTCATATGTTGGACCTTCGGGTCATTTGTTGGGCTTTCGGGCCACTCTGCGGACCTTCGGGTCAAATACCAGTACTAGACCTTCGGGTCACTCTGCGGACCTTCGGGTCAATCTGATGGGCGCCAAAATTATGTTGAGTACTTGGTAGGCTTCGGCCATATGTTGTTGCACGTGCGGCGAATTAAAAACTCGCCATCTGATGGGATCGATCCAAGCTTTTATGTTGATTTTCTAGTCTTCTTAATTGATTTCTAGATATTTGTTGCTTCCAATTATCTGCAGGTAATTGGATATTTGTTGATATGAGTTCTGATTATCGTTTTTGATAATCAGATATTTGTTGTTTTTAATTATCGCTTGTGATAATTAGATATTTGTTGATATGAGTTCTAATTATCGTTTTTGATAATCAGATATTTGTTGTTTTTAATTATCGCTTGTGATAATTAGATATTTGTTGATATGAGTTCTGATTATCGTTTTTGATAATCAGATATTTGTTGTTTTTAATTATCGCTTGTGATAATTAGATATTTGTTGATATGAGTTCTGATTATCGTTTTTGATAATCAGATATTTGTTGTTTTTAATTATCGCTTTAGATAATTAAATATTTGTTGATTTGAGATTTAATTATCGCTGTTAGATAATTAAATATTTGTTGATTTGAGATTTAATTATCGCTTTAGATAATTAAATATTTGTTGATTTAAGATTTAATTATAGCTGTTAGATAATTACATATTTGTTGATTTGAGATTTAATTATCGCTTTAGATAATTAAATATTTGTTGATTTGAGATTTAATTATCGCTATTAGATAATTAAATATTTGTTGATTTGAGATTTAATTATCGCTTTAGATAATTAAATATTTGTTGATTTAAGATTTAATTATCGCTGTTAGATAATTAAATATTTGTTGATTTGAGATTTAATTATCGCTTTAGATAATTAAATATTTGTTGATTTAAGATTTAATTATCGCTTTAGATAATTAAATATTTGTTGATTTGAGATTTAATTATCGCTTTAGATAATTAAATATTTATTAATTTGAGATTTAATTATCACTTTAGATAATTAAATATTTGTTGATTTAAGATTTAATTATCGCTGTTAGATAATTAAATATTTGTTGATTTGAGATTTAATTATCGCTTTAGATAATTAAATATTTGTTGATTTAAGATTTAATTATCGCTTTAGATAATTAAATATTTGTTGATTTGAGATTTAATTATCGCTTTAGATAATTAAATATTTATTAATTTGAGATTTAATTATCACTTTAGATAATTAAATATTTGTTGATTTAAGATTTAATTATCGCTGTTAGATAATTAAATATTTGTTGATTTGAGACTTAATTATCGCTTTAGATAATTAAATATTTGTTGATTTAAGATTTAATTATCGCTTTAGATAATTAAATATTAGTTGACTTGAGATTTAATTATCGCTTTAGATAATTAAATATTTATTAATTTGAGATTTAATTATCACTTTAGATAATTAAATATTTGTTGATTTAAGATTTAATTATCGCTGTTAGATAATTAAATATTTGTTGATTTGAGATTTAATTATCGCTTTAGATAATTAAATATTTGTTGATTTAAGATTTAATTATCGCTGTTAGATAATTAAATATTTGTTGATTTGAGATTTAATTATCGCTTTAGATAATTAAATATTTGTTGATTTAAGATTTTAATTATCACTTTAGATAATAAAATATTTGTTGATTTGGAAATTGGATTATCGTTTTTGATAATCGAATATTTGTTGATTTGGAAATTTGATTATCGTTTTGTGATAATCAAATATTTGTTGAATTTGAATTTGATTATCGCTTTTCATAATTGAATATTAGTTGATTTGAAATTGATTACCGTTGAGATAACCAGATATTTGCAGTTTTGCGAATGGTGATTTGTGCTTTTTAATCATCTCTGCTGATAATTAGCTTTTGTTGTTTTTCTAATTATCGTATCGATGATTAGACATTGTTGCTGTGTGATTCTCTGTATTTTAATTATCTAATTGATAATTGAATATTGCTGATAATTGCATTTATCCAGTTTTGTTGTTTTCTGATTATCTTTTGATAGTTAGATTTTATTGAGAATTTGTGAATTTCTCTTATTGAAAATAAAAGATTTCTTTGGCGTTTGTATTCCCGACTTGTATCTTCTAGCTTAACTAGTTTTTGTTAGAAAAATAGTTGTTATAGACAACTTTAATTATGAAAATTGCGGGGACGCAATTTTTATAAGGAGGGGAGTCTGTAACAACCCGAGATTTTATAACAATTAATTATCGTCAATGTGACGATTAAATTGTTTGTTTAATTCAGCTGGAGTTTTAATCGATTGGGTTTCTTTTGAAAAAGTCGTAAAGCAGTTCGGGCTTTAAAATTTATAGAAGCCCATGTTTTAGTTTAGAGCTGCCTTATCTAAGGAGATAAAACGTTCCTCCCTCCTTCTTTTTCGAATACCCGACCCAATCCATTTTCTCGTGGAAAAACCCTAGAGAAGGCGTACGAAGGAAAGGCTAATGGTGGCTCTCGTTTATTTCGTCCGTTCCTCCTTTCAATTTTCTCCGCATCGCAGACCCAAAAACGATTTGAACGAGGGCGAAATAATGGAAGCTAGGGTTCGATCGACCTCATGGCCGCCGCGACTTGTGTGGGATGGCGTTATTTTCTGGAGGCCACTGCTTCAATTTTTAATCGATGGATCGGCGCCCTCGAACAAGGTGAGTGGATTTCTTCACTCACATCGAATTCAAACTTTAAATGGTTTTTGTCATGTTCGAATTCGTGATTTGCATTGCTTGATTTATCTTGGCCATTTTTATGCTTGGGATTGACCTCTGACTTATTCGATTTACTCGAATAAAATGGTGTCGATTCTAACTTGGTCAGTTTCTTTGCCACCGCGATTTGTTTAATTTCAGTTGTGACCACCACTGTTTTGACGATTTCGAAATTATATTCTCGAATTTGTCCAACATTTTGTTTTGGCCATTTCTTCTTGGCTACCACTGTTTGATGAGTTCTAACTCGCTCCGTGCGTTTCTCGGTTGGCATCGGTCTTGACATTGAATTGTTTTATTGTGAATTAGGCATTTACTTGGTTTTGAACTGTTTGTTCTTGGCATTTTCATGGCCTTGATATTTGTTGATCATAGCCTTGACTTTTTCTGGTCATCTTCTCTTCGACTTGAATTTTCTTAACTAACATATACTGCTTTGGATTTGTGATACATTCTGGTTTTCTGCCTCCCTGTTCCTCCCTGCTTTGACTTGAGCTTTGATGATATTTGCTCTATATATGCTTTCTGACATCACCTGATATTCTTGTTATTGTACGTGTACCATTCATTGTTTCCATTTTTGGTTGCACTGTCACTTGTTCATTGAGTTACATTCTAATCTAATTTTGACATGCTTTCTGTCATCACTTTAGCTTGATCTTTACTGCTATTGATGTTTGCACTCACCTCTGTTTCACTTATGTTGCATGCTGTTGTTATCGTTTTCATGCCGATGACATTGCTGGTTGAAGTTGTAGCTACTGCACTTGTATTTGAAAATGTTGACTTTTGTATCGATGGTCTTCGTTTCTCTTGAACTGCTGTAGTCTGTCTCACTGGTCTAATATGCATACTTCACCACAGAGCCTTATTCATGTATGATTTATTTAAAACCTGCATTGTTTTTGAGTGCATGTATCATCCCTTGCATATGCGCCTCTCCACTGTTGCATCATCTGTACTAGTTGGTCATGTCACTCCTTATAATTGTGATTTACTTCATGTTGCCTGGACTCTGCATAAACTATCTGAGTTGCTCCGGCCATGTTGCATACATGTTGCTTGATATGTTGGTTCTGCCTCGTATTCTGTTATTTACTGGGCCTTGCTCTGTTATCTTTAGTGCACTGTCCAGATCATGTTGTTGGTATTGGGTTGTGTCATTTAATTCACTTCCACTTGAAGTTTTAGCCTTTATGCTCGAGTCTGATACTTGCATGATCCAATTTCACAGTTGTATACTACATGTCATCATTCCGGCTGTTGCAGTCCCATTTTGCAGTGTGGTTCCAATTAGTCATGGTTCCTGTAAGGTCGTAGTTGTATTGAGTATTTGGGTCCAGTTTGGTCGACCTTGCATTCACTCCCTTATATTGGTGTATATCTGATTTTGGCGAGGCAGTGCACGCGTGCGTACACTGCAGCCAAACAGAATTGAGGTTTTAAATCGATGATTTCAATTGTCGTAATTGTTTCATGCTGCCAAATTCAATATATTTTGAAGTTGTATTTTGATTTGATTTATTCTGATGATTCTGTTGACATCTAATTATCTTTTAAATAAGTTAGACTTTGTGTTTTCTAATTATCATATTGATAATTAGATAATTGCTGTTTATGCTATTTTGATGGTTTGGGTTTCACTTTGACCTCTGCAGTTTGATTGCTGTTAGTATTCTCTATTGTGATGATTTCACATACGGTGTGGCGAGGCAGTGTACGCGTGCGTGGACTGCAGCCACACCGAAATTTGATCGTTATATTCATCTTGCTGATGTTTTGGATTGCTGATTTGTCGTTTAACACTATTTAGTGTTATATCTACCGTTATCCAATTCTCGTATCGAGAGTTGGATATACGTGATTTCTGTGACTGTCATCTATTTGAGATTATTATTGCTTCTATGCACTAATAACTGAGTTTGAATTAGACTGACCCGTGTATTATTTTCTTTTGAATGTAATACTCGGGTCAGACCCGAGTTATTTCAGGTTGTAGATTTTCTTCTTTGAGTTGCTGTTCAGGATTTGAAGACTTTTCACATCTTCTGAAGTTGTCAGTGTCATTTTGTAGTAGTCGTGTCATTGTATAGAACGATATGTATTCATATATATTAGTCGATAATGTACTTGTATATATAACTTCTAGAGTCGACAGTTGTAGTTGTATCATATGTATCGTGTCAACTATATTGTAACTGACATCGGTTATATATATATATGAGATTTTTGTTAATCTGTGTTCCGCATTTATATTATCTGTGTTATTGTTATATCTAATGTCCTAAACTATTATGAACTATCGTAGTTTGTTTTATACTGATAATTGGATATGTCGATGGGAGTAAATAAATAATAGATGAAAAAAAAAAGTATAGACCACTCCTACCGAGATAACCAATATTAGTGTAAGGCCAATTACGGATGGTCGCTCCTATCCAGCCTTATTCTTCGTAATAATAGACAGTATTTCTTTTAATACTCTTTGTTATTATGAGCATAGAGGTGGGGCGTCACATAATCTTTGAAAATCCTTTGAAAATCATTTAAAAATTATTTTATACTTTGAAAATACGTTCTCTCACAAAGAAATGGTTCTGAGATTGATTTCACTCATTCTAGGGTATTTCTACCCTATCTCTAATGAGTTTTTGCTCCGAAGGCTAAGGTTTGCCTAAAACCAAAGCACTGATACCAAATGTAACATGCCACTATTTTGGACCATTCAAATCGACAATAAATCCACACATGTCGGACTTGAATACTTCAAAACAGTGGATTGTTAAGAAAATTTGGAGCAAATAAAATCAAACACAGAATCACAGACACATAATATCAGAATAACTCGCAGCGGAAATAAAATAGCATAGTAGTTCATGAAGCTACTACATAAATAATCTCAAAGCAGATACAAAATATCATAGTCTGAAAAACAAATACAATAGAAGTCGGAATACATAAGTCAACTAATACAACAACAATACTGAATAGGAAATAACTGAAATGGAAATAGATGAACAGATAGACAAATAAGCTCCAGCAAATCTCTAGCTCCAGAAGATGAATCCAAAGTTGTGATACTCAGGCTGACCCGAGCGTAAAGCAAAACACAAAACACTCGAGTCAGGACATACATACTTATACATTGTAAAGCAACTCAAGTGAACTATAATAGAAATGCACAAGTAACTTAAAGAATGCCTGGATCGCCCATCCTTTAAGGATCCGTTAAACCATCTACTATGTAGTAATGAATGCTATCATAGTAATGTCTAAAGTAAAGCAAACTATGCAAAATAATAGTGTTAATGTGACTGGGGTAGCGCAAAGCTTGCAGCAATCGCCCACCTCTAGCCACACTCCCAATCGAAGGCGCGCATCAAATCAATCACAAGGTAATAGAATGGCATACGAAGAGGTGTGCCCGTTTATACCTCAAACAGAATGTCGCCAACCACCTACTTCATTCTGGAAACTCCACCGCATACATGGTTGTTAAAGTGGTTTCGGTATTGGCAGAGAGTATGACAATATCCGATCCCGGTCTCTTCAACAACCAAATCGTTATTATAACCCGTGGTTATAAATTTTCAAAAATGGTTTATATTTCAATCAAAATAATTCATTTAAACCATTTAAAATGAAGTCATTATAATTTCAAATCAAATATTCAATTCCCAAAATTTCAACATTTTCCGAAGCTCGTTTATTCAATTGTAATAATCCAAAACATTGTATTTTCAGCAATCGCAGCACTTAGAAAATGCTGCTGTAAGTATAGTGGTAAATTTGAAAAACAACACAATTCAGAAACAGTAGCACTTATAAACTGCTGCTGTAGATATAGTGGTAATTTGAAAACAGTTCATTGTTGGAAACAACAACACTTATAACTACTGCTGTAGAGACAGTAGTATATTTGAAAAAAACAATACACTGAAACCACATCATTTCTGGAATGCTACAATTTCTGTTATAAGTTGTACTATGACATTTTTAAACAATATATCTTCCACTTTTATCATTTTTAACTTATCAAACTTATTCCACTTTTCAAAATTATTTATCAGGATATCATTTAACTTATAAATTTAATAAAATAACATTTTATTAATAAATATCCAATTAAATTATAATTCATTTACATTAAGTCAAAATTCACTATAAGTTGCTTAACTTTTATTTTAACAAATAACTTGATATTTTCTTTTACTTGAAAAAGGTATCCATTTCATAAATAAATATTTTAATTACCAAGTTAAGCTTAAAATTTCCATTTTAACTCAAATTTCAATTATTAAGTTAAATCAAATTTTAAATTACAATTTAAACCATTTATCAACTTATAAAATTTTAACTTTTAGGAAATCATTGTTTAAATCATTTAAATCCAATTTAAGTCAAAATTTCACATTTTTACATTTAGAGTACTTAATGATTTCTAGAAAATAATTTTATAAAATCAACCACGGGTCTGTATAATATTTTCTAACTTAGGTCAAGTGGTACAGATAATATATCATTTCAATCCGTAATTAGTAAAATTCCGGGTTTCATCATTTCAAACCCGCAATCCCAAGTCAAATAAAAATCGCTCGAGCCTATCATTTCAGCTCGTAACGATTTTTCCTTATTCTAAAGTCCGTTCGGGTATGTATCATTTCAACCCATAGTGATTTTATACTAACAAGGAACTTGTAGTGTGAGAAATAGAAAATAAATAAACAATAAAACATATCATATGATGTCAGGTGATGCAACATGTATATAATCAGGTAATATCATCATATAATGTTAGATTACAAACAGATGTGAGCATATAACATAACATATCAACTACTACAATTCAGGTGACATTGTTTCACATTTATATAAGTATGATTTGTCGAGAGTGATAAACTCACCTCTAAAGCTAGAGATCAAATTCAAAACACAAATCTAAACTCCGCAAAGCACGAAAGGCACGACTAGATTCGAGGAGAGGATGATGAGCCAATATTCAGATCTTGCAACAAATAAAAATAAAACAAATAAAATATAAGAATTCATATAACAAAAAATAAGATCAAGCAATGTAAAAAAAGAAGGAACAAAGTGGAAAAGTGGTTCGGCCACTTCACCCAAGGGCTTGACCATCACAACATGGCTCGGCCATGATGGTTGCTGCCTGAAAAATTCACGTCCATGGTTAGAAAAGTGTACGGCAGAGCAATGGAATGGTGGAGAAATAGGGGTTACATGAAGGCAAAAGGTCATGTGGCAAGGCATGTGAAAGGTCTTGGGTTTCAAGTGCATTGGGTGCGGCCCTAGGCTAAAGGTCTCGACGTGGGTTCAAGCATGGTCAGGTCAGGTCAGAAGTGGCTGGAGATGGTGGCAGTGGTGGTGGTGGCCGAGGCTATAAGGAGAGAAGTGGTGTGTATATGGAGTTCGGCTAGGGTTTCTAGCATGCTTTGGTGGTGGATTTTTGGATCATGGTGGTCACGGCTATGTCAGTTCAGAGATGATGGTGGTGCTGGCCATGGAAGGTGGTAGTGGAGGAGGAGGTGATGGTCGGCAGGCTAAAGGAATGTGAATGGTGGAGTCCGAACCTTGCTTGCAAATACAAGAAGAAGAAAAAGAAAAGAGAAGAGGAGAGAGCAAAACAACTTACTGAATATATTTTCTTTCAGGTAATGAAAATGAGAAATGAGAAGGAGGAAGTGATGTATTGTATGTGAAAAAGAATGTGAAGAGGAGTTTGTACGACTAATAAAATGATTGAACAACTATGAAGTAGAAAAGGCACCAATTAAACAAGTAACCTATGTCTCTTGAATTTCCAAAGCCCAATATCAAGCCCACTTCAAACAAGTTCAACACAACAAAATAAATGAAGCCCAAACAAAATAAAAGATGGAGAATGAAATAGAAAAAATGAACAATGAAAGTACAGAGAAAATTTGCGTGTAAAACGCTGAATTTTATCAATTTTAAAAGGTATAAAACAGAATTTGACGAAACGAAAAGCAGGATGCATATCAGAAACAAATACTGCTTCAAAGAAAAAGATTAGAAATTTAAAATTTCAACTGAAAGTCAAAGTTTGACCAAAGTTGACCAAAATATAAAATTCCCAGAAAATCATTATTTTATTATATTTGGAAAATAAAGTATAAACAAAATCCAAAATTGCATTGGAAAATCCCAAAATTCGATTTTAAAATGATTTAAAAATCAAAGTTTCAAATAACTTAAATTTAAGATATTTGTTAAAATTTTTGGTTTGTTACATTTTTCAAAAAATGAATAAGCGATAAATTGGCTATAATATCACACCACCTGCTAAGTGAAGTTTGAATGTTAATGTTCGAATAGTTCGACGTTAATCGCTGACCGAATTTATACCCAAGAGTCACACAACCAAAATGATGAATTCTCTTTAGACCAAACAATTTAATTAGTTTATAATTGTTATAAATTAATTAAATAAATTAATATTTATGAAATATTAAATATGAATTTTGAATGTGATTTGAGAATAAAATTGTTGCATTTATTTATAAAAGTTATGAATATATTGATCTATATGAGATATCGATGTTAAAAATGATTGTACATATTTAATCTGGGTTAAGTGGGCTCACAACCCATGAGATTTGGAGAGGATATGCGTTGGTTTTGGAGAAAGATAGGACGTGGCTATAACATGTGATTAGGTTTTGAGATGTGTGGTTTAGATCATTATTTGCTCTCTCGTCCTATCCATATAAAAGCCAATCTCAAAACCCTAATTTCAAGCTAATTCATTTTTGAGCCACCACTTTATTCTTCTTATTTCTCATTTTAATGGTAGTAACTTTCCTCTATAATCATCTCTAACATCTCCAATCCAACACAAAACTTAAAATACAAATTTGTAGTAGAAGGTCTCTAATCCTGGATTAGAAACCTGACGGATAGTGAATTGTTCGTAGAAGAGAAATCATTGTTCAACGTGGACTCAAAGGCTTCACTAGGAGGTGCACTTTTATTTATTATCATTGTTTTGATTTTAAGTTTATCATATAAAAGTGGATTTACATCTAAATCTTCTATCTGTATTCAGATCTGTTAATTGTTTAGATTATGTGAGATTTTTGTGGGTACATGTACTTGTTATAATATTTTGTTTATTGATTTATTGTCTAGTTAATTTTTTGATTTTTTTAATTTTGATTTATATTAATATATACATATTGATCTAGATTATATGTGTACAGATTTGCAAATTATGAATATGTATATTGTATATGTATTTATATATCATATATATTTAATCTTAAAATTATCTTAAGATGAATTGTGCCTATTATGAATCATAAACTATAAAAATATTTTATTTAATGTGTATATACATATCTTTTATTATTTAATGATTTATTGAATTGTTTAATATGAATAAAATAATTAATGGTTCAAAATTTCAATTATATATTTTTTATATTTGCTGCACCATTTAATAAGATTACAATAAACATTTTAGATTGTTTAAACTTAATTTATTGTTTTTTAAAATTAATTTACTTTCGGCCTGCAATCTATTATTTAATTAAAAATATAATTTCGATTAAGAAAATTCTAGAAATTTTTCTTAAGGCTTAAATATGTATTTGGAACCTTCAGAAAAATTATCAGGTTTTTATAACTTAATTATTAATGTTCTGAATCAATATATTTTCAAGATGTAATTCATTATTTAATTAAAAATGTAATTTTAGTTGAGAAAATTCATGAAATTTTTCCTAAGCCTAAAATATATCTCGAATACCTTCAAATTATTTTTTGAATTTTTCAACTTGATTTCCTATTTTTAAGAATTAATTTGATTGCTGGCTACTATCAATTATTTAATAATAAATATTATTTTAATTGTAAAAATTCCATAAATTAATCTTAAACCCAAAATGTGTTTTCAGATTTTCTGAAATTTTAAAAACTTGTATTATTATTATATGATTATTTTACATTAGTTTGTTATGGCCGAAACTGTTTTACTCAATAAACTATACACACGCACACACACACACACATATATATATTAGTATTTTTTTGACATATTATACAAGCACATATTTGGAAAAATTACAGTACACACAAAATGTGCTAACGTGTCCGTTGCAATGTAAATCACAACATCTATATACGGGAACGTTATACCCTTCACGGATTATGATGTTACACATGCACACACACATATGTGTGTGTGTATATATATGTATATGATATATATATATGTATGTATGTATACTTGTATAAATAAATAAAATTAAATTAAATAAATCTCAAACTACAAATTATATAGTTAGAATACATACAGACATAGTAATAAATATTGCCATGAATAAACTATTAATAATGACATCTGATGAATCAATCAATTCAATTTAAAGAGAGAAAATGAAAGGTTTCTCTCTCCATTTAAGACAATTAATGCTCCCAATTAATTTTTGTTTTAAGGAAAAAAATAAAAGGTTTCATTTCCTATACATTTACACTTATAAACAAATATTAAGTGTATTTGATACAATATACATTTGAAATTAAATTTATTTAGACTTCACTTTAACTATTTTAAATAGAATACAAGATTTTATTTAAACCAAACTTTAGAAAATTTCTAAATGAAATTTAGACTTCGTAGGCAAGTTAAAGATCCAAAATGGTAATTTTTTTTTTGAAATTCACCTATTTCTTCCGCTGCGGACTTGCGCAGTTCCTTCAACATATACATGTGACATTCTCACATGCATATTGCGATATAAATGCCTAACTATATATATGTGTTTGAGTATACTACAATATATATGGTTTGTATACACATATTGATAGTACCACATATATATGGTTTAGACACATAAACACACACATGTAATCTTTGTTGCAACTTATATTTTACGTTTACATATATGAAAAGGTATGGAAATAATTTACATAAAGAAACAATTAATGCAATAGTAGATTAGAAGACTGAAGATGGAAAGATAATTTATGTTGCAATTAAATCTAATCAAATCTAAGTTAAAAAGGAAATAATCATGTAGTGTAATTCTGTTTTACCATTTTTTACAATCACCAATTAAACAATTAATTTAATGTCATATGGAATTTCAAACCTAATTATAGCAAACATCCAAATCGTTTAAAAACAAAAGAAGTTCATGTTACATCTCTTTGAATAGACAAATAATAACATGAAGATTTTATAATTTAATTATTGGCCATAATGATGTGAGTGGATCTGAAGCATAACTTTATATTTAGGTATATACATATATGTGTAATCAGATGAAACTTAATTTTGAAACATGAAACTGGATTAATCGAAAATAAATCAACTGAGTGGAAGTTAGTTTAATATTGGTTCACAATTTCAAGATATGAAGAAGACTTAATTAATTTATACACACACACATTTGTGATACACACACATAATTTTATAATTTAATCTATTAAAATTTTATCCATGATTAAAAAGGGATGAGAGTAATAACAATAGTAATTTATCAAAAAAAGATTCAACAAATCAATTGCATAATAACTAATTATCTCAGATCCAATTAAATCATCAATATTCAAAATCATACACATATAGAACTCACAATCAATCACAATACACAAAAATAATTTTTAAAATTTATTTTAATAATTAACTGCAATATACATATATGTGCAAACTTTATTTTAAACATCATGAATGAATTATAAACTTATCCGATAAACCTTGCCCTTCATCACACCTTTATTCGTTGCTTCTTCTTAGATTTCAAATAAATTAGCATCCCACCTTGCAAGAAAATGATGAACTATCTTTCTTTAATTTAATTTGATGTTAGATTTGAATTTTTTGATGTTTTCTAAGATAAAGTTTCAGCCATGAATGAATGGTAGAGAAGAGAAAAGTTATATTCTGTTAAGAGAAACCAAATAAGGAGATTTTGTTTTGGATATTGTTATTGACATTCCAATTTTGGATACGAGAGAGTCATTTTCTTTTAAAAGATATTTTTATCATAAGGGACACTAATCAAACTAGTCTCCTTATAAAATTACAATCAAATATACCTAATCTCCTTATATTTATTTATCGTAATTATCCGTTAATTATCATTAACCTTTTATCCAAAATCATTAATCAAATAATGGAGAATTCAAACTGACATATAGATGGAATTTGAAATAAGAAAGAGACAAGGTTGATTCTTACCTAGGAAAGAATTTAACATGGCAATTTTAAACCTTATTTTTACCACAGCTGAAAATTGCATGGTAAATTGGGTTAAGAAATTACATTTCCATCGCTTTCTCAACAAGGTTTGGATCTGATTGTGAAGAATGAGATGAGCGTTTTGTTCTCATCACTATTTTCTTTTTCAAAAATAACGAAGAATGAGAGAGTAAATGAAAGGGTAGATATTTCTCTCCTTTTCTTTTCCTATAAATGGCCCCTTCATAACTCATTCTTTCATCATCCATAACTTCCTCATATTAGAACGAAATAAAGAAATTCTTTTTTTAAACAATTTTAAATTCCAGGGCTATAACTTTTCTCATCTAAGCTTAGCTATTCTCAAAACTCCATTCTTTCTAGAGCATTCTTGAGCCCGGTTTTTTAGGTCGAAAATATCTCTTTTTCATTCGATAATAACTTCCTCAATACAGATCCAAATCAAGGAATTCTTTAATTGAAACCGTAGAGAAAAGAATTTCCAATAACTTCCATGCTGACCACTTTTCCAAATTCAAGGAGAAAAATGGTCAAAAACTCAAGAGAAAATGACCAAGTTTGGTTGTTTGATATTTTTAGATGATGATATGATGTTTGCAATGGATTTTTACTATATTCTGATCACCAAGTTTGGTTGTTTGATATTTTTGTTTAATTGTATTAACAAGTCACGTTTAATACACATCGAAAATAACAAAGGAAATTATTTTCCTTTTATTAATTAAATGGTGTATATGGAATGTTCAAACTTCTTAAGAATGTTTTAATATGGTTTAGATATGTTTTATAAACATTTAAAATTGCTTTGGAAAAGTATAAATAAATATTGAAAATTTAATCAAAAATAGGCGCATTGCGTAATGATAGTTTGTGATTTCACATCTTAAAATTTAAATCCATTTATAGGATGGATTCGGAGTTGGAATTCTTTGTGATAAGAATTTTCTCCTTATATAATCAAAGTTTGCAAACAAAAGAAAAGGATTGAGATTTTGTTTAATAGATTTTGAAATATGAGCAAAAAAAGTTTTCAAAATAATCGTAGTTTTGCAGTTTGGAATCCATAAAGGGATTTCTTTTTAAATGATATTTTTAATTCTTTAAAAAAATATGGATTAAACTGTAAAAATCTTTTAAAATATTTTAAAAGACGTTTGAATTATATAAATGTGTTTCCAGAAGATAGAAAAGTCATTTTGATCAATAAATTAAAAACACTATTTACAGCCCTATTTCGCAGCACTTTTAATAACTTTAGTGAACAATGGTTTTATCTTAATTATTCTTTCCCAAATCTTTTGTGAACCTTTTCAAATAAATAATTAGGTAATTTAAAGATGATTAAGAGGTTTAAAAATGAGGATGCGGAAACAACTAGTACACTTGTTCCATTTGTGAGTGTCACAGAAAATCCGACCAAGGAATAGAACAGATCGAAAGGAAAGCTCAGATGCTCTAAAATAATTTAAAAGTTAATTAAATATGTTAAAAGATTTAAAGTCAGTCAAATAACTTAATCACCTTATAGGTGATAAAGAGGTAGTCTTAAGGCTTGGGTTTTGGGAAACTAGATGCCTACCCCCTAGCTACCCGACTGGCCTGACGGAGGGAATAGTAAATTCGATTTACTCGGATCAAAATTTCCCAAAGTATAATAGATATAAATTTTGCAAATTTAAATAACTCGGATTATATTGAGATAATCTTCTTGTACTTGGTATTAAATTTCGAGGAGAGAACCCGCACTATTAGTGTGAATTTAAAAGGTGATTTGACCGTTATTCGACGTATAGTAAAGGTTGAATATGGAAATTGATGTTGAGTAGAATTAGTCTATCGATACTTTTTAACTCAATAATTTTTCCAATATGATTTATGAAAATGATCTAGAATTAATTTTATTCCTATACTCAAAATTTGTTGGTTTGGCTTTATAGTAAACGTTGTCTTAAATAACATTGTTTTTAATCCGTTTTAAAGATTATGATTTAGGAATCTTTGTTAAGATTTAAATAAATGATTTGGAAATATTTTCCTAAGTAAAGAATGAAATGATTTGGAGTTTAAAATGGATTTAAATACTCAAAGGATTTGATAAGAGAGGTTTAATGATTTCGTATATACTAGAAATAAATGTTTTAAAGATATATATGTCTAGAAGATATTTTGATAAAAAGAAATTGATCAATTAAAGAATAATTCCCTAGTACCTAACATCTTTTTATCGATGATTGGTTCGAAGGAACCAAGGTCAGGTTTGAGTGATTATTATCCAAAAACCACTTCGAACCAATATACGTTCGAAAGTAAAGACATGGAATGATGGTAAATGAAGGGCTGCTTGTTATTGAACCTCGGGGAAAATTTCCGATATCATATTTTTGCGATAGTAGTTTTTCATTTGAGATCTTCGTTGCAAGGACTTCTCACTACTAATCCTAAGGGTAGTTCCCTCCAAGATGCGGTAGAAGAGTATCTTAGGATTGCCCTGTTCCTAGAAAACTTGTATGGACGAATGTCTAACGTTGCATTTCTAATTACATCGATTGATCTCTATGAACATATCATCTGTTTCGTGGCGGAGAAGACAACTTCTTTTAGCTTAACACCCTTTCCTGAGACGTACGAGCTCAGGATTTATACTTTTGTAGAAATTTGATGTGTGATCATGGAATGGCGTGTAGCATTCAAAGTGTAATGTGCTATGTGAAAGGTAATCATTACCTCAGGCCTCATCATCCGGTAATGGCTTAAACAGCGTACACCATAAGGCTATATGGTTTGCAACCATTAGGGTATGATCATCACCTTTCTAGATGTAACGACCTGCCTTTTTGGAAGGTTTAAATCAACAATAAACCACACATGTCAAACTCAAACCATTCAAAAGGGAGGATTGTTAAGAGTGAATAAGAAAAAGCAGAGAAAGAAAAAAACAAAGCACATAATCTCACAGGGGAATGATAAAATATAATAATCAAATAAATAGTTCATGAAGCTGTTTTACAAATAACATTTGATTACACTTTTACACTACAGATCAGAGGTACATACAACAGAAATAAATAACAATGCAACAGAACAACATGATGCGGTGGGATAAATATAATAAATAATAATAGTACTAAATCTTCGTCTTCATCCTCTAAAAGCAGTCTTCGATACACTGGAAAGCCCAAACTGACCCGAGCGAATTGAAAAGAAAAAACACTCAAGTCAGAACTAAAAGATCTTATTTAAGTTAAATCAACAGTAAATAAATATGAGTGTAATGGCGTCAGATATGTTTACGGGGTTTGACATCTCCTATCCAGTGTCTAACGTGAGTGCAATAACTTAAGAGATGTTCGGGATTCCATCTCCTAAGGATCCGTTAAACTATCTACATACATAGTAGAATACGCTATTATAATAGTGTCTACAGTAAAGTAAAGTATTAAAATAGCATTAAGGCGTTACCCATATCCCCCTTAACACATTTTATATAATGCCGTAATCTATACAGTACTGTAAGCTCCACCATAAACTGGTGGGCTATGAGGGAGCAATCCATAGGTACGACACAAACCAAACTCGTAATGGCGTGATAAGGCATGTGACAAGGCACGCGAGGCAATGCCCAGGGTAGGATACTACCGTTTTGCGGATCCGGACTGGTGGTAACGCATAGCAGCTACTACCACCCACCTCGGAACACATTCCCATAATCAAAATCGAGGGGTGGCCACCAAATCAATCACAAAGTCATAATATGGTATCGAAGAAGCATGTCCAATCGGAGGTGCGACCTCACTTGGCTCGGCGTGACTTCTGTTTTAGTCACATCAAGCTGACTCGCGGGAGCCAGGGCTACGTAAATACTTCATACAGAATCGTTCACCAAACCATCCTACTTCGTTTTGGATTCTCCACCACGTACATAGTTGTTAAAGTGGTTTTCAGTATTGGCAGAGAGTATGACAATATCCGATCCCGGTCTCTTTAACAACCAAACGCTTATTTCACACCAGATGGTTCTTTTACATTTCCAAAACCGATTCATAATTGATATCAAAATATCATATTCAATTTCAAACCATATCACTTTCGAAATCATATTCACTTTCGAAATCGTGTTCCCTTTCGAAATAATATCGATAAGTTAGGTTAATTAAATCCTTGTTAAATTTATCATATTTAATCAAATATGTCATTTCACTAGCAAATATCATTTCAAATACCAACTTATGTTATAACATCATTTAACCATATTTGCTTTAAAAAAAATCAAGGCTTTAAATATAGCAGTCCAACCTTGCACCGTTTTATTTTTAGAAAATAGTTTAGATAGTTTAAAATAGTTTTAAATAGTATTAATAGTTTAAAATAGTTAAAATAGTTTAAAATAGATAAAATAGTTTAGGTGGATTTAAGATTGTTTTAATAGAATTAAAATAGATTAAATAGATTTAAATTAGATTAAATAGATTTAAAATAGATTAAATAGATTTAAATTTGATTAAATAGATTTAAGTAGATTAAAAAGATTTAAAGTAGATTAAATAGATTTAAAGTAGATTAAATAGATTTAAAATAGATTAAATAGATTAAATAGATTTAAACTAATTAAATAGATTTAAAATAGATTAAAATGGATTAATTAGCTTAAAATAGGTTAAATTAGATTAAATTAGATTAGATAAATTAAAATAGTTTAAATTGATTAAAATAGTTTAGAATAGTTGAAAATAGATTAAATTAGTTTAATAGTTTGAAAATCTTAAAAATCAAGATTTTTAAAGTAATATATTTTTAAACCGTTTATATTAAAAATAATAAATGTGAAATTAATATCGAATTAAACTATTTCTTTCATTCAACACGTCTGGACCATGTCCAGCTTTCAAATCAACACTAAATTTTGTATTTCAATTCAAATTCTCATTTAAAACTATTTAATCGATATCGATTTCAAATCCATATTCGAACAATAAATTCGACCTATTTTAATTTAGTAGATTTCAAAATTACAATTTCAAACGCTTCATTATCTCAATTCCGATAAATTTCATTTATACTTCGAATTCACTTTAAAATTTCAATTTAATTTCTTTATACAATTCATTTAAACAAATTCAAATTTCAACAATAAAAGCTTGGATTTTCGAAAATAATTTAGTTGATATAAATCCAAATTTTATTTCAAAATCTCATTTAACTGAATTCAAGTTTTAAGGATTTAAAATAATTTAATTTAACTAATCCGGTGTCCGTATATGATTTTCTACCATATGGTCAAGTGATACGGATATTTATCATTTCAATCCGTAATAATTTTAAATTTTATGAGTATATATCATTTCAACTCGCAATCCCAACATAAATTCAAATCCATAAAATTGCTTGAGTCTATCATTTCAACTCATAACGATTTCTTCCCAATCTATCAGATCGTTCGGGTATGTATCATTTCAACCCATAGGGACTTTCTAACAAATAAACTACGGGAACTTGCAGTGTTATAACAATATAAAATATAACATCCAGTCATCCAATATCAACAATCAAACATCCATTACAATCATCATTCAAACCAATCAATAAACAATAACAAGTGGATGATTTTCAATGGCATGTATTAACTGGCACTTTAAAATATAATATTAAATTAACGGCGAATAAATTCAATAAAAGTCGGATTTAACTGGAATGACAATTTAAATATACCAAACATCAACCAATCAATTTCTAATTGCATCATAAATTCAATTTAATTAACATAAGACAATTTAGCAGTCGTGAGTGGGTTAAAACACTCACCTTTGCTTTCAAGTCAATTTGAAATCCAAAATAAGGCCCAAAATTCAAAAGTCTCAAAATTCGTACAAACCAGTTCCAAAATGTTCGGAATTTCGATACGATCCCAGCGGAACAAACCGCGCGTGTATCCTACCTTGCATGCAAAGATATGATCGTTAGAACATTATATGGTTAAATTTAAATTAAATAAAAATAGTTGAAACATACTTACATGTCACACACTAGGGCCACGTCATCATCGCTGTTCCTCTTTACGCAACCATCAGCCGAGCACGAGACCATCTTCAGCCGCACTTTGACCACGATTATCTCGACCTCCGCACCACCGTTTGCCCAGGGACCACCGCCGCTGCAAGCTCCTTGACACCGCCCACCCCTCCGCCTATGTCCGATCATCCAGAAACACCACCGGCCGCCCCTCTATCGAACCCTAATTTGCCAATTCCCACCGCTATAGCCCACAATCGATGACACGACCACCGCCATTCGACTCCACGTCACGATCTCCACATATTCCAGACAACAATTTCACGAATCAACGCCTGAATCAGATTTGCCTAAATCATCATTTAGGTTATGCGAGAAGTTTTGACCATTATTTGCCGATGATTGAAGCACTGTTACGACAAACGAACACTAGACGCTAATCCCATTCGTCAAGAGCTTCGAAACGGTATATAATATGTCATGGTTTGGAGGAGTTTGAATTTTGAAATTGATTTGAAATTAGAAATTGAATTGGGATCTAGGGATTCATATTCTATCATTTGAGAAGGAGGACAGGTAGAAGTAATAGTACGTACAGAAATAAGAATGAGAAACAATTAGGGTTTATAACAGCCTATATATAGGCGACCTGAATTAGAAATGAATGGACCAGATTGGATTGATCGAAACGACCACGCGACCCAAAAAGCCCATTCTGACCCTGAAACGAAGATAGGTCATCCCATATATCAAAATAGATGTTTTCGATATTTTTAAACTCAATAGAACAGGTTTCAAGTCCTAGTTCTATCGTATGAAGACGTTAGCTTTAAAAATCAGCTTATTTCAAATTGATTTCAATTAAATTGATTCCTGCACGTTTCGAGTCTGTACGATCAAACGACAAGTGTGATCGCTACGAAACTTGAAACCTTACAATAATTCACTGTTACGGATCCGATGAAACTAATTTCGTCGAAATCCGAGACAGTGGCCGAAATGGCTATTTTCACGTTAATTAAATAATTTACTATTAAATTAATTAAATCACTTTTCAATTTCAAATTTTATAACTAAATAATTTTTATCATTTTTGATTACTTAGATATTTACAATCTTTTAAAACAAATCTCCATATCAATTCAATATTAAATATTACACCAATTACAGTGTTCAGTTTCAACTGTAATAAATTTATTAATTAAAATTTATATCCCTATAAATTAATTTTTTTGATCTAAATCTTTTTATTCAATCAACTATCATCTTATGGATATTATTAACATTGATTTACATTTTATTACATCAAAACCTACCATTATCATCTTTTACCATATTAACACAATATTTAATTACATTTATTGCAATTGATTTCCAATTTAATTCAACAGATTAAATAAATAGGTAACCAATAACAATTGTCACCTTTTACTTAATTTAATCACATTTATGGGTTTATTATCTACAAACAAATGTTATAACTACTTACACAACACTCCAACTACAATTAATTACATATTTTCTCACCCATTTAATATAACATTTATATTATTTCCTTATTTAGAATCTAAAACCAATTATAACTTTTTTTCTATTTCAATTAAATGGGAATTACATTTAAAGTAGTTATCAATTACCTTAAATTAATACTATCACATTTCATTCTAGTTATTTTCTTATTATTAAATCTTAAATTTTTAATTTTTCACAATATCAAACTCCAAAACTTATTTAATTTAATATTTCAATTTATCGAAAATTACGGATCGTTACACTCTCCCCCACTCAAAACTTTTCATCCTCGAAAAGGAGAAGAAGGAATTAAGAAATAATATATCTTATTCAAAGTATTTAATCTATAAGCAATTAATTTACATAATTGAATATTTAAATAAAATATACAAATTTATAAACAATTAAAACCTTTCATATACAAGTTAAATAAAAGTTTGAAAAACATTCCCACTTTCAAAAAAAAATTAAGTCCAAAATTCATGGAAAATTTCGGCAGAGTCTCCTTTGTAAGGAGAGGTCCGGGAGAAATAATAATATCAATAATAACAATATATATCACATATTTCAAAATAAATATCCTAAACCATGGGAAAACATTATAATATCACTAGAAAACCATATCCGAAAACGTACCTATTTGTTGGGCAAACAATGCATATTTATGAAACCAAAAGCAATAGCAATTGCTTCCATAAACTTGTATTTCACTTATATAATCCAAAAGAGTTAGAATTATTCAAAAGAGAAATATTTACATTGTTTTAATTTATAACAACAAATCAACACAACATAACAATAGTCACAAGCAAATTCAACCATACAACCATCACATGCCATCCAAGTAATAAACCATCCCATCCATAACAACCAAACAAATGGTTTGTTTGGGTTCAGAAACTTTTAATCGTATAAAATGATAAATAACTACTAAGTATACCATACACTCAACGGTCTTAGATAAAACTTAATAGATTATTTATACATCTTTATACAGTTGAAGTATCCATTTCCAAACATCCCTAAGCCAAAACAAACAATAATTTCAAATATCATGTAAGTTTTTCTTATAAATCTCCTTTCATATTATTTACTATTCTTCAGTTTCATTCATTCATACAGTGCTTATTTTATTAATTCACATTCAGCACCAACAAAAAATCATTTCTCATTCATTTATACAATGCCATTTTTTTTCATTACTTTACATATAATTACTTACATAAGTTATTTCCATTTCAATTATTTAGATTATACATTATTATGTAAGTCTCTTTACAACTTAATTCACCATTAATATTTTATTTCCTTTCTTTTACATTCATTTTTTCATATATAATATTATTGAACATTTAATCTATTTTCCGAATCATTTCACATTTCTAAAGTTATAATCATCAAATTAATATAGTATTCAGTTTAATTATAAATGGATTCAACAATAACTTAAGTTTATAATCATTTACATACGGTATTGACTCTTTCTATAATTTTAATCAGTAACATTTCAAATTATTAACTTAAGTTTATAACATTCTTGTACATCTTAATTCTTATTTATAGACATAATTCCATTGAACAATTTCATTACTAAGGGTTTACCAGTATAATATTCTATTACATATTCTAATTTAACATTTCAACTTTTTATATTCTGGTAAGTTATACATATGTCTTTTAGAATGTAATTGTGTGACGCCCCACCTCTATGCTCACAATAACAAAGAGTATTAAAAGAAATACTGTCTGTTATTACGAAGAATAAGGCTGGAAAGGAGCGGTCATCCGTAGTTGGGCCTTACACTAGTATTGGTTACCTCGATAGGAGTGGTATATATTTTTATTTTTCATCTCTTATTTATTTACTCCCATCGACATACCTAATTCCAGTATAAAACGAACTACGATGGTTCATAATAGTTTAGGACAATTTATATAATAATAACACAGATAAGCTAAATGCGGAACACAGATAATAAAAGTCTCATATATATATAACTGATGTCAGTTACAATACATTTGACACAGTACATATGATACAACTACGACTGTCGACACTGGAAGTTACATATACAAGTACATTATTGACAATAATATACATGAATACATATCATCCTATATTATGACACGACTACTCCAAAAGATATGAAGTAACTTCATAGCTCAAGCAGCAACCCAAAGCAAGATATCAACAACCTGAAATAACTCGGTCTGACCCGAGTATTAAATTCAAAAGAAAATAATACACGGGTCAGTCTAATTCAAACTCAGTTATTAATGCACAAAAGCAATAATAATCAAATAATCAAATAGATGACAGTCACAGTAATCTCGTCTATCCAATCCTTTAACAAGGAAATCAGATAACGGTAGATATAACACTATAACAGTGTTAAACAACAAATTAGCAAATTCAAATCATTAACAAGGATAAATAGAAAGATTATCAATGAAGATAATTTAGAAAACAACTGAATTGCCTATACGGTAATTAACGACAAAATCTAATTATTAAATAATAATTAGAAACTCATAACCTAATTATCAAATAGATAATTAGACGACAAGAAAATAATCCAGTCAAACCAAATCAAAATACGCTTTCAAAATATTGAATTGAACACACAAAACAATTCAAGCAATTGAAATATCAATCACAGCATCACTTCTGTGTGGCTGCGGTACACGCACGCGTGCACTGCCTCGCCACAACAGTGATGAAATACACAAAAGCTCAGTAAATCAAAAACATCAAATGCCACCAACTCAAATCGGAATGAACCAGATGGAACTACAACGTACAGCATCCACCTAGTAACCATCAAATGAACAAAGTGCACATGAATGCACAATGAAAATTCATAAACGAGCACAAGGTCAAACCCGAGTTGTGAAACTGGATTCGACACAGGTACAATTTCAAAAATCAAAATGAAATGATCAAGCACAAATCATTCTCAAGCTACAACATGTACTCAGATATAGGCAGTGCACATGTATACCAGACCAGAAGTACAAAATGGCCAAGCAAGTGCAGCCCCAACTCAAATGAACAAGCGAAATGCACAAAGGTCACTGCAACATGAATACAAGTGCAGAACAAAACAGTGAAGCAGTAGTACACAGGGAACTCAAGTTTGGACCAAATTCCATCGTATGTTATTGAGCAAACAAGTGCACAGATGTACACAATCCAGGCAAAGCAGGATGACCACAAACTCAACAACATATGTATAACATGAAGGCATCAAGCAACTGGAACCAAACCCAAATTACAGTATCACTAAAACATGGACAATGGAGTACATAGATACATGAAGTCCAACATCAAATGAACATCAAAATGAAAACTGCAATGTTGTTTATGAAAACAATGTCACCAGTGAAACCAATATTATATACACATATGTGCTCGAGAAAAATCAATTTACTTCAGACTGCAACTCAAAAGGAGCAACAATGATAAGACTTAAAGCATGCACGAGCACTTGTATACAAAACTGCAATCACATGTGATCAGACTTACAAATACAGTGATGAATAAGATCAAGTCGTGCACCTGTATCAAAACCAGGTACATATTCAAGTGAAAACAGAATGGTACAGATGCAAGCTTGAACAAGACTCGAGTGCTATCAGACTTCAAGTCAGTGAACACATTTGGTATGCAGACCAAAGAGCAGAAGTAATCTGGATCAAATGTCACCAGCTCAGAGACCCAGTACACACTCGAATGCAAATGTCAAAGCTTCAAGTGGTACGCATGAAAACAAAAACTAGATCGTTTAACCACGATAAACTCAATAAATGCCAAAACCATGAAGCAGCAATTTAGTTCAAGCAAAACAGGAACAAGACTCAAATGTCACCAGAGCACAATGCAGACCCGATGCAACCGACTAAATCAACAACAAGTGTACAAATGCGACTTCATAAAGAATCAGAACAATGTGCATAGCCACTAGCCCATATATTTGCAGTGCAACTCGAAGATATATGTACAATTATAAAGTAATCAAGTGTACAACTACACCAGACCAATTGCCATCAAGTAAACAAGACTGCATCAATGAAACATGCACATAAGGGGTGGTGCACTGCAAATACAAGGCTACAAACACATAATGAAGACCAGACTACACAAATACATGGAGCAATGCAACTGGCAAAATGAAGATACAGTAGCATTAATAACCATGAATAAGTAGGTGCTCGACAAAGTGCAAACTGGAATGGCCAGAGTCGAAGCACGGGGATGTAAGCAACAGTCAATCGAAATCAACCACGATAAAGTTCTCGAGACCGAAGAATTTCACAAATACAAAACATTTTCACAAAATCAATGAACCAGAGGAGAATGGCACTAACTCAATTCAAAATGAAATCCAAGGCAAATACAACATGAATGTACAGATTCAAGTTGAATCAAAAGACAAGTTAATCCAGACAGCAAGTATACATATATGCAACTCGAAGTCAAAACAGCAATTGGTACCAGACCAAAATCAACAGAGTCGAAACCGTAGTGGTCACGAATAAATTCAATATCGTCAAACCAAAATCAAAACAGTGATGATTACGAAAAACGAGTAGCTCAAAATCATCTCAAGCATCTAAACAAAATCGAATGGTCGAAGCCCAATATAGACAAAATCATCAAAAATTCAAAGCATTGATAGCCAAGAAATTAAGCAACGAAATTCACGAATTTGAACAACCCAGAAATCATTAAGATTTGAATTAGATGTGAGTATAAATTACTCACCTTTTGTTTTGAAGGGCCCAAATCCAATCGCAGCCGAAGCAAGCAAGAAATTATCGATCGCCAGGCAAGCAACTTCGATCGATCAACTTAAAGTCGGCAGCCTCAAATTCACAGGCCCTAAATTTCGAAAAAGGGAACGAACGAGAACGAGCAGCCACCATTTTCTTTCGTTCGTTTTGTTTTAGGGTTTTTCGCGGATGAAATGAATGGAGGAACCGGTATGAACAATGGATAAGTCTCATGGTCCCCAAAATAGAACATGGGCCAAGAATCAACTTTTAAAGCTCACCAATCACTTAACAAATTATTTATAAGATCTTCAATAGATTAAAAATTCCAAACAGCAATTAACAACCAATTTAATCGTCATTTAACGATAATTTAATTGTTACTAAACCCCGGGTTGTTACAGACTCCCCTCCTTATAAAAATTGCGTCCCCACAATTTTCATAATTAAAGTTGTTAATAACAATTATTTTTCTAACATAAACTGGTTAAGCTAGAAAAATAGAGGTCGAGAACACAACACCAAAGAAATCTTTTAATTCCATAAAAGAAATTCACAAATTCTCAACAAAATCTAATTATCAAATAGATAATTAGAATATAGAAATCACAAAACAGCAATATCTAATTATCGATACGATAATTAGAAAACAGCAAAATCTAATTACCAACAAAGATAACTAGAAAACATAAATCACAATTCGCAAAACTGCAAATATCTAGTTATCCAACAATTAACTAGAAAACACAAACTTCATAATTAGCAAACTCTAACTATCAACAGAGATAGATAGAAAATAGCAATTCAATATAATCAACATAATCTAGAATCAATTAGAGACTAGAAAATCTCATAATCAGCAAAATTAGCAATTATCCAATTATCAAAAACGATAATCAGAAAACATCAAATATCTAATTATCAAAAACGATAATCAGAAATCTCAAATCAACAAATATCTAATTATCAAAAACGATAATCAGAAATCTCAAATCAACAAATATCTAATTATCAAAAACGATAATCAGAAATCAACAAATATCCGATTATCAAAAACGATAATCAGAAACAACAAATATCCAATTATCAAAAACGATAATCAGAAATCTCAAATCAACGAATATCTAATTATCACAAACGATAATCAGAAATCACAAATATCTAATTATCAAAAACGATAATCAGAAATCACAAATATCTAATTATCAAAAACGATAATCATAAATCACAAATCAATAAATATCTAATTATCAAAAACGATAATCAGAAATCACAAATCAACAAATATCTAATTATCAAAAACGATAATCAAAAATCACAAATCAACAAATATCTAATTATCAAATACGATAATCAGAAATCACAAATCAACAAATATCTAATTATCAAAAACGATAATCAGAAATCACAAATCAACAAATATCTAATTATCCAAAACGATAATCAGAAATCACAAATCAACAAATATCTAATTATCAAAAACGATAATCAGAAATCACAAATCAAAAAATATCTAATTATCAAAAACGATAATCAGAAATCACAAATCAACAAATATCTAATTATCAAAAACGATAATCAGAAATCACAAATCAACAAATATCTAATTATCAAAAACGATAATCAGAAATCACAAATCAACAAATATCTAATTATCCAAAACGATAATCAGAAATCACAAATCAACAAATATCTAATTATCAAAAACGATAATCAGAAATCTCAAATCAACAAATATCTAATTATCAAAAACAATAATCAAAAATCTCAAATCAACAAATATCTAATTATCAAAACGATAATCAGGAATCAACAAATATCCGATTATCAAAAACGATAATCAGAAACAACAAATATCTGATTATCAAAAACGATAATCAGAAACAACAAATATCTGATTATCAAAAACGATAATCAGAAATCTCAAATCAACGAATATCTAATTATCACAAACGATAATCAGAAATCACAAATATCTAATTATCAAAAACGATAATCAGAAATCACAAATATCTAATTATCAAAAACGATAATCAGAAATCACAATCAACAAATATCTAATTATCAAAAATGATAATCAGAAATTACAAATCAACAAATATCTAATTATCAAAAACGATAATCAAAAATCACAAATCAACAAATATCTAATTATCAAATACGATAATCAGAAATCACAAATCAACAAATATCTAATTATCAAAAATGATAATCAGAAATCACAAATATCTAATTATCAAAAACGATAATCAGAAATCACAAATCAACAAATATCTAATTATCAAAACGATAATTAGAAATCACAAATCAACAAATATCTAATTATCAAAAACGATAATCAGAAATCATAAATCAACAAATATCTAATTATCAAAAACGATAATCAGAAATCAAAAATATCTAATTATCAAAAACGATAATCAAAAATCACAAATCAACAAATATCTAATTATCAAAAACGATAATCAGAAATCACAAATCAACAAATATCTAATTATCAAAAACGATAATCAGAAATCACAAATCAACAAATATCTAATTATCAAATACGATAATCAGAAATCACAAATCAACAAATATCTAATTATCAAAAACGATAATCAGAAATCACAAATCAACAAATATCTAATTATCAAAAACGATAATCAGAAATCACAAATCAACAAATATCTAATTATCAAAAACGATAATCAGAAATCAGAAATATCTAATTATCAAAAACGATAATCAGATATCACAAATCACAAATCAACAAATATCTAATTATCAAAAACGATAATTAAATCTCATAGCAGCAAATATCTAATTATCGATACGATAATTAAATCTCATAACTGCAAATATCTAATTATCGATACGATAATTAAATCTCATAACAGCAAATATCTAATTATCGATACGATAATTAAATCTCATAACAACAAATATCTAATTATCGATACGATAATTAAATCTCATAACAACAAATATCTAATTATCGATACGATAATTAAATCTCATAACAGCAAATATCTAATTACCTGCAGATAATTAGAAATAACAAATATCTAGAAATCAATTAAGATAATCTAGAAAATCAACATAAAAGGTTGGATCGATCCCATCAGATGGCGAGTTTTAGCTACGCCGCACGTGCAACAACATATGGCCGAAGCCTACCAAGTACTATAAAATTTTGGCGCCCATCAGATGACCCGAAGGTCCGCAGAGTGACCCGAAGGTCTAGTACTGGTATTTGATCCGAAGGTCCATCATATGACCCGAAGGTCCAACATATGACCCGAAGGTCCAACATATGACCCGAAGGTCCAGCAAAGTTGCCCGAAAGCCCAACAAATGACCCGAAGGTCCAGCAGATGACCCGAAGGTCCAACATAGTGGCTCGAAAGCACACAAAATCATCAGAATCATCAAACAGTAGATGTTTCAATTAACAAGTCCGGAATTAACCGAAATAGCAAACGCACATGTCCCATACCACGTGTTTTACTAAATCGTTTGATTCTCTTCATCGTTTCCTTGAAAGTACAAAATAGTGTATTTTAAATAAATACATTTTACATTCTCAAACGGACAAGTCCGGAATTAAGCGAAATAGTAAAAGTGAGGGTTCATAGTCCTCGATTTTGCTGAATCGTTTAAATCGCTTCCTCATTCTTTTGAAAGCGCAAACTGTAAAATTTTAGAAGCAATTTTTATTTTAAAACGATTTTTAGAATACGTGATTAAAGTAGCAACATCAGTAGCAATTTCGAAAAGGAAATTGCACTTCTCAAAATACCGTAAAAACGGATCACAAAATCAGCATTGCGGGATAACCGCTTGAAAATCCACTTTTAAAATTTGACGGTTACTGAAGTCAAAGCGACAGTAATTTTTATACGTCAAAATCTCATCAAAATAATTCACATCAAAATATAATACCAGTGAATTTTCATTCATAAAAAATGTAACAAAACACCGTGCTTCAAAAATTTAGCACCGATGTAAAAATCCCGTTATAAAAATAACGGCAACAAAATACGTTTAAACCAAACACCAGTTCAACGTTAAATTAATGCAGTAACGTGCAACTCAAATTTGCACGTATATTACAAAATGAACAAAGAAATCATTCGAATGTATCTTCAATGAAGATAATTCAAAACAGCAAAATCTAATCAATATATGATTAGCATAAAAGAAAACCAGCAAAAATCTCAACGAAATCAAGACCACCGGTTAAACAACACAATGTAACTAATTTCATTTTAATATTTTGATTTTTAAATCAAAAGATTATCAGTTGTACTCAGCGAAGACAGTCTCACTGTTTCCGCTGCGCACTCTGATAAACAGAACACAAATCGATCAAATCATCAGAACACAATTTCACTTTTTTTTTAAATAAGGATATTTAAAAATTTCAACATAATTTCAAAACTTTAGTTTTGACTCAAAACACAACTAAAACATCGACAAATAGTTGTAACACATGTTCCATCTAAGTTATGTTTTATATTATGTCCATAAACCCCAAGCTCTGATACCAACTGTGACGCCCCACCTCTATGCTCACAATAACAAAGAGTATTAAAAGAAATACTGTCTGTTATTACGAAAAATAAGGCTGGATAGGAGCGGCCATCCGTAGTTGGGCCTTACACTAGTATTGGTTAACTCGATAGGAGTGGTATATATTTTTATTTTTCATCTCTTATTTATTTACTCCCATCGACATACCTAATTCCAGTATAAAACGAACTACGATGGTTCATAATAGTTTAGGACAATTTATATAATAATAACACAGATAAGCTAAATGCAGAACACAAATAATAAAAGTCTCATATATATATATAACTGATGTCAGTTACAATACATTTGACTAGCGATTGTTGTAACATTTTTGATGAGTGGAAATTCATTTGGTATTATATTTCGATGCCAGTTATTTTGATGAGATTTTGACGTGTTAACTTCAGTAACCGTCAATTATGAAATGGATTTACAAGCGGTTCTCCCGCAATACTGATATTGCTAATTTAATCACGTATTTTCAAAATTTGTTATTTTTAAAAGTTGTTTCAAAATATAAATTAAAATTGTTTTCAAAATTGATACAGTTTGCATTTTCAAAAGAATGAGGAAGCGATTTAAACGTTTCAGCAAAATCGAGGACTATGACCCCTTTCTTTTACTGGTTCGCTTAATTCCGGACTTGTCCATTTGAGAATGTGGAATGTTATTTTTTTTAGAATACACAATTTTGCACTTTCAAGGAAACGATAAAGAGATTTAAACGATTTAGCAAAAGTACGGAGTATGGAACCATACTTTTACTACTTCGGTTAATTCCGGACTCGTTAATTGAATATTTATGACCTCTGATTATCATTTTTTTTTTATAATCAGATGTTTGTGTTTCTGATTATCGTTTTTGATAATCAGATATTTGTGTTTTTGATTATCGTTTTTGATAATCGAATTTTTCTGATTTCTGATTATCGTTTTTGATAATCAGATATTTGTGAGATTTGATTATCATTTGTGATAATTAAATATTTGTGTTTCTGATTATCGTTTTTTGATAATCGGATATTTGTGATTTCTGATTATCTTCTGATTATCGCTTGTGATAATTCGATATTTGAATTCTAATTGTCTAATTGATAATTGAATATTGCTGATAATTGTGTTCATTCCGTTTTGTTGTTTTCTGATTATCTATTTGATAGTTAGATTTTGTTGAAAATTTATGAATTTCTTTTATGAAATTAAAAGATGATTTTGTGATTGTATTGCCCATTGAGTGCTTTAAGAATTCTGGTCGATGCGCTTGATCAACGTTATCGATAGGAATCTCCTAAACGCTTTGATGAGACAATCAGACATAGTAAGTTGAATTGTAAAATGCAAATTTTTCTGAAAAGATAATTACATAAAGTAAATTGTAAATCTTGAAAATTTTAGCTTTTTCGGGAAAGAATATCATTTGGAACAACTCCTTTTCGATGCTTCTATCTTTGCGATTCCCGAGGGGAACCAAGTCATTATCTTTTTGTACCAATGCTAATCGTATTGGTTTGGATGTCGTTCTCTTGTAAAAGAGAACGTGCTACCTCTTGTGCTTCTAAATCATTAATGACTATTAAGACTAGATATGCCACTCATGATCTAGTGCTCGTGGCTATTGATTTGGCATTATTACTTCTGGGTGAGAAATTGTTCTCTACCCTGACCATAAATTTTGGGAATATTTATTTTTCATAAGGAACTTAATGTTCGTCAAACACGTTCAAGCTTACTCTTTCATGCCCTATATGGTGAACTTCCTATCTCAAATTTCTTCATTTTGTGACGTTAGGTTCTTATGGTTGTTACCTTTTTCCCACTTATCCCTTAGGATTGCGAGGACACAATTTCTTTAAGGAGGGGAGTCTGTAACAACCCGGTTTTTCGTACCGATTAACTATCATCTTTAGACGATTTCTTTTCCTAGCTAATTGCAGTTTGGAAATTTTATCAAGTAAAATTCTTTTATAAAGAATTCGTTGACTGTTGAGTGGGCTTTACACTGTGAATAATTGCCCACGTATTCGTTTAATTGTTTCAGCCGTGATATCATTCAACACCCAAATCCCCCTTCCTCCATTCGTAAACCCTAGCATACGAAATAAAAGCAACGAAAATGGCGGCCTCGATAATTTCGTTCGTTCCTCTTTTCGAAATTTGGGTTCGATTTCAACCTCGTCCAATTCTTCAACCCCTTCCACGGCTTTGACTTGAATGACTCGAGCGATAGATGACTTCGTCGCCTTGCTTGGCTCTCGGCTGCTTCTATTTGATGGCGTTCGATTCAACAAAGGTGAGTAATTCCCCTTACTCACATCTACTTCGAATTCTATGATTTTCGTTTGTGTTAAATGGTTTGAGTTTGTCGACTCACTTTGCTCGTTGTTCGATTTATGATGTTGGCTTGAGGTTTATCTAACTGCTTCTGGAAAGTTTGTTTTCGTTCTGATTTACTTCGTAAATGCTTTCAAACTTCGTAAATGCTACTTCATATGACCATCTACATTGTATTAGATTTCTCTATGAACTCTCTTCTCCGGCCCCTGTGAGCTTCGTCTCTGGCCATCTTCTCTGTTGTACTTGTAGTTGCATTCGTTGTTGTGGCACATTACTCTTTTGATATTGTAGTCTTCACTCTACAGTATAACCTGTTGCACTTGTGTTGTTGTCCAGTCTTTGCTATTTCAGTGGTCACTGCACTATCTAGATTTCTTTGTGATATTGCTTGGATTGTGATAAATTTGCAAAGTAAAAATAACCGGCCTATTTTATTTATTTTCATTCGAAATCTAAAACCATCGAAAGAAAATAATGGCTGCTCGATTCTCGTTCGTCCCTCCTTTCAAAAATTAGGGCTTCTTCAATCGATCTCTTCTGGAACTCGAAGGCGCCAACGTCAATGACTCCTTCAACTTGCTCGTGGCTTCTTCGACGTGCTCGTGCTCGATTGGGCTTAACTTCGTTCGTCTTCCCTCGGTTGCTCGGCTTCTTCTATATTCGGCGACAAGGTGAGTTCCCACTCACATCTAATTCTCTCGAGTTGTATTAGAGTTTGAATTCTATGGTTTCGTTCGTTTTCAATTGCTCGAGTGTCGATTCTTTTTGTTTTGGCCATTTGAGGCTAATTTGTTGTGCTCGATTGTTTGACTGTTCGTAATAGGCGAGTGGTTTTCTCTTCACTCCCATCCTCTAATTCGATTGATGTTGAATTATTTAATTTGATAAAGACTGCTGCTTGTCTTTATTTCGTTCAAACTTGTTGTGAGATGGTGCCACTATCTCACTGTTCTGGTAATCTAGTTCTTGCGTTGGTTTTCATTCATTTCAAGACAGTCTTGTTGCATGGTATTCATGTGAAGTCTGCAGCTTTGTTCTTGTATGAAGTTTTGCCTTAGTTATGAATTTGGGTCTCTCGGCTTTGAATCGCCCTGCTCACCCCAGTTCGATTTTCTGGTTTGACTTTGGCACTACACTTGTTAAATTCTTACTTGCCTAGGCCACACATTGTTTAGTACGTTTTCTGACTTCGGGCTTTTCTCGGTGACATTGGTCTTGACTGGGTCGATAACTTCCTTTTGTTCTGTACATATATGCATATATGCATTCGTATGTGTGTATGCATATATATTGTTGAACTTGTTGGTTGTGTGTACTTGAACTTGCATTTTGAACTGATTCGAGCCTGCTCTGGGTCGAGTCTGTTGTTGTTGCAGTTGAGTTGGCTTGAATGTTTTAGTATTACACTTTCATACATGAATCATTAACATTTTATCACTGCACTTGCTTTAAGCTTGCTTTCATCTGTTCTAGTTGGTCTTGATGTCTGTGATTATGCACTTGAATAGGCATTGAAACCATGTGTATACATACATTCTTGTATGTATATAATTATGCCTTGTACTTGTAGTCTTGGCTCTAGTTAGATGTGCAGTTTGCTTTATTACTGCCTGGTTTGTCGTAGATGTATACTTGTAGTTTCTTTTACTGGTCTGCCTTTGATCTTGTTTACAGTCTGGCATAGTATCCATATGCATTTGGTCCAACCATTTTGTTCTTGTATATCATGTGATGGTTAGTTTGCATCAGTTATTTATGCATTTCAGTTTTAGTTGCACTGGACATTTCCATGTTTGCTTAAACATTCGTAGTTTCTTCTTGTCTGCATTGATAATTTTTCTTCTTTGACCTGGTCTTGAGTTTGGTTATTTGAACATCACTGAGTTTCATTTTCATGTAGCTTCACTTGAGTTTAAAGTTGTTGTCTCACTCGAAACAGTGCAGTTCCTTTGTTTTTGAGATATATTCATGTTGACTAGCTCACTTGCTCATATGTATTGATTTACTGATGCATTGCTTGTGGTCTCTGGTCTCTGTCGTCCCCATTTTGCATTCTGATTTCATTGTAAACTTTGGCTCTGGCCATCTATCCTTCAGTGCTTGTTTCATGATCGTTTTGTATCTGCACTTTCAGTTGAGAAATTTTCACTGTCTTGGCCACTTGATTTGTTCCAATCAACCACTTGCGTTGAACCCGATTCCGGGGTTTGACCTGGTGATCATTTGTGACTTTCACTGAGCTTTTGTGTATCTTCCGCGATAGTGGCGAGTCAGTACATGCGTGCGTGTACTGCAGCCCGATCAGATTTGACAGTTTTACGTTGATATTTTTGAATCTGCTGATTTGTAATTTAACACAGATACGTGTTATATTATCGTTATCCAATTTCTTATTAAAGAATTGGTTATACTTGATTTCCGTGACTGTCGTCTATTTGATATTGGATTATTATTGCTTCTGTGCATTAATAACTGAGTTTGAATTAGACTGACCCGTGTATTATTTTCTTTTGAATTTAATACTCGGGTCAGACCGAGTATTTACAGGTTGTAGATTTTTAGCTTTGGGTTGCTGCTAGAGCTATGAAGACTTTTCACATCTTCTGAAGTTGTCTTTGTCTTTCTGTAGTAATCAGTGTATTGATTAGGATGATATGTATTCATGTACATTAGTTGATAATGTATTTGTATATATAACTTCCAGAGTCGACAGTTGTAGTTGTATCATATGTACCGTGTCAAATGTATTGTAACTGACATCGATTATTATATATATATGAGACTTTTTGTTCCATCTGTATTCCGCATTTATGTTATCTGTGTTATTTTTATATCTATTGTCCTAAACTATTATAGCCACTGTGTAGTAGCTTTGAGTTTGTATCGGTATGTCGGATTTCCTCTAAAAATGAAATGCATGTTTTACTATCTGACATATCGGTGCTCGCACAAAGCAATTACATGGATGGTCGCTCCTCAACAGCCTTATTCTCCGTGCTAGTTGACAACATTACACCGTAGTGTTCTTGGCTAGCGCGGGTATAGAGGTGGGGCGTCACAGTTTGGTATCAGAGCCTGGGGTTTAGGACAATTATAAAACATAACTTAGATGGAGCATATGTTACAACTATTTGTCGATGTTTTATCTCTCATCTTTTCCTATGTTTGATTTTGATTCCGTGAAAGTATTTTTGGCTTCTCCCTCCGTTTGCTTTGCGAACTCAAGTTGGGTTTTTGATGATAATGATTGATTCATTTTGTACTCGACTGCGGCCATTAATTGTTGACTTCAACATTGACTTGATTTTTATTTTTGTTGAAGTCATTTCTGCATTTATGCTTGTTTTGCTTCGTTTTTCCAAGTGTTAATCGATTCTTCTTTTCCAAATTGGTTGTTATCACTTTTGCCGACTTGGATAACTTCTACTTCCAGAATTTTTGGGTATTTCCACTTTGATAAATTTGGAATCGAATTCTTTGGATTCTATTCACATCTTTGTATGTGAATTCTTGTGATTGATTGTTTCTACAATCAATTTTTGTGATTTGTCACTTTAAAAATATAAAAAGGTTTTCTATACTAGTAGTAATTATTAAAATCCTTTCCTCTAAACAATTTCAAAACTATTTTATTACAAAGCTCTTTTTCTTAAACCGTTTTCCAATCTATTAGTATATACAAGCCTTTATTTCACTCGTATGAGAAATTGAATTAAACGGCCTAGTAAAACAAATGGTATGAAACGCTTGCGTTTACTTCGTCGGTTAACTCCTGGACTTGTTCGATTGAACCCTTTTTGTGACAATTTCCTAGTGAAGATTTACAGCTTGTTCGTAAATATTTAAGTTAAGCAAGTATTTATGGGACATGAAGCTAAACTCATATATTTACTAGCTTGGTGTGATTGACACTTCCTTATGATCATGACGATCATTTTTGTGATTTAGACTAGCGATTGAGCGATGTCTCTTTGTCTGCGAGGGAGACTATACCCCGTTTGTGTGATGTTTCGCCATCACATATGTAGGGTAGCGCCCTACGGTCTTCGGGCCATTCCTGTGTGAAAATTTAATGGTTGGCTACCATGAGATAGCGTCTCATTCTTGTGATACCGGTCGGTGAGTTTTCATGCTCCCATTTTGTGATAGGCCTTTCCCCTTTTCCTTTTTATGATTTAGACTAGCGATTGTGCGATGTCTTTTTGTCTGCGAGGGAGATTAAACCCTGCTTTGTGTGATGTTTCGCCATCACATATGTGGGGTAGCGCCCCACGGTCTTCGGACCATTCCTGTGTGAAACTTTTATGGTTAGCCACCATGAGATAGCGTCTCGTTCATGTGATACCGGTGTTTTGAGTTTTCATACTCCCGTTTTCTAAATAGGCCTCCCCCTCTTTGCGAGTTCTGGATTTCTTGTGATGATTTCTAGATTTTTGTGCTTCACCAACTTTCGTGATTTTTATTGATAAGTTTTATCAATTTTTGTGCGTTGGTGAATTCATGTGTTATTGACTTGTTATGAATACAAGTTTAGGGTATGATACCCTATCCTATCTTTGAGAAGATTCTTGTGACATTTTTGATGAGTGGAAATTCATTTGGTATTATATTTCGATGCCAGTTATTTTGATGAGATTTTGACGTGTTAACTTCAGTAACCGTCAATTTTGAAATGGATTTACAAGCGGTTCTCCCGCAATACTGATATTGCTAATTTAATCACGTATTTTCAAAATTTGTTATTTTTAAAAGTTGTTTCAAAATATAAATTAAAATTGTTTTCAAAATTGATACAGTTTGCATTTTCAAAAGAATGAGGAAGCGATTTAAACGTTTCAGCAAAATCGAGGACTATGACCCCTTTCTTTTACTGGTTCGCTTAATTCCGGACTTGTCCATTTGAGAATGTGGAATGTTATTTTTTTTAGAATACACAATTTTGCACTTTCAAGGAAACGATAAAGAGATTTAAACGATTTAGCAAAAGTACGGAGTATGGAACCATACTTTTACTACTTCGGTTAATTCCGGACTCGTTAATTGAATATTTATGACCTCTGATTATCATTTTTTTTGATAATCAGATGTTTGTGTTTCTGATTATCGTTTTTGATAATCAGATATTTGTGTTTTTGATTATCGTTTTTGATAATCGAATTTTTCTGATTTCTGATTATCGTTTTTGATAATCAGATATTTGTGAGATTTGATTATCATTTGTGATAATTAAATATTTGTGTTTCTGATTATCGTTTTTTGATAATCGGATATTTGTGATTTCTGATTATCTTCTGATTATCGCTTGTGATAATTCGATATTTGAATTCTAATTGTCTAATTGATAATTGAATATTGCTGATAATTGTGTTCATTCCGTTTTGTTGTTTTCTGATTATCTATTTGATAGTTAGATTTTGTTGAAAATTTATGAATTTCTTTTATGAAATTAAAAGATGATTTTGCGATTGTATTGCCCATTGAGTGCTTTAAGAATTCTGGTCGATGCGCTTGATCAACGTTATCGATAGGAATCTCCTAAACGCTTTGATGAGACAATCAGACATAGTAAGTTGAATTGTAAAATGCAAATTTTTCTGAAAAGATAATTACATAAAGTAAATTGTAAATCTTGAAAATTTTAGCTTTTTCGGGAAAGAATATCATTTGGAACAACTCCTTTTCGATGCTTCTATCTTTGCGATTCCCGAGGGGAACCAAGTCATTATCTTTTTGTACCAATGCTAATCGTATTGGTTTGGATGTCGTTCTCTTGTAAAAGAGAACGTGCTACCTCTTGTGCTTCTAAATCATTAATGACTATTAAGACTAGATATGCCACTCATGATCTAGTGCTCGTGGCTATTGATTTGGCATTATTACTTCTGGGTGAGAAATTGTTCTCTACCCTGACCATAAATTTTGGGAATATTTATTTTTCATAAGGAACTTAATGTTCGTCAAACACGTTCAAGCTTACTCTTTCATGCCCTATATGGTGAACTCCTATCTCAAATTTCTTCATTTTGTGACGTTAGGTTCTTATGGTTGTTACCTTTTTCCCACTTATCCCTTAGGATTGCGAGGACGCAATTTCTTTAAGGAGGGGAGTCTGTAACAACCCGGTTTTTCGTACCGATTAACTATCGTCTTTAGACGATTTCTTTTCCTAGCTAATTGCAGTTTGGAAATTTTATCAAGTAAAATTCTTTTATAAAGAATTCGTTGACTGTTGAGTGGGCTTTACACTGTGAATAATTGCCCACGTATTCGTTTAATTGTTTCAGCCGTGTTATCATTCAACACCCAAATCCCCCTTCCTCCATTCGTAAACCCTAGCATACGAAATAAAAGCAACGAAAATGGCGGCCTCGATAATTTCGTTCGTTCCTCTTTTCGAAATTTGGGTTCGATTTCAACCTCGTCCAATTCTTCAACCCCTTCCACGGCTTTGACTTGAATGACTCGAGCGATAGATGACTTCGTCGCCTTGCTTGGCTCTCGGCTGCTTCTATTTGATGGCGTTCGATTCAACAAAGGTGAGTAATTCCCCTTACTCACATCTACTTCGAATTCTATGATTTTCGTTTGTGTTAAATGGTTTGAGTTTGTCGATTCACTTTGCTCGTTGTTCGATTTATGATGTTGGCTTGAGGTTTATCTAACTGCTTCTGGAAAGTTTGTTTTCGTTCTGATTTACTTCGTAAATGCTTTCGAACTTCGTAAATGCTACTTCATATGACCATCTACATTGTATTAGATTTCTCTGTGAACTCTCTTCTCCGGCCCCTGTGAGCTTCGTCTCTAGCCATCTTCTCTGTTGTACTTGTAGTTGCATTCGTTGTTGTGGCACATTACTCTGTTGATATTGTAGTCTTCACTCTACAGTATAACCTGTTGCACTTGTGTTGTTGTCCAGTCTTTGCTATTTCAGTGGTCACTGCACTATCCAGATTTCTTTGTGATATTGCTTGGATTGTGATAAATTTGCAAAGCAAAAATAACCGGCCTACTTTATTTATTTTCGTTCGAAATCTAAAACCATCGAAAGGAAATAATGGCTGCTCGATTCTCGTTCGTCCCTCCTTTCAAAAATTAGGGCTTCTTCAATCGTTCGCTTCTGGAACTCGAAGGCGCCAACGTCAATGACTCCTTCAACTTGCTCGTGGCTTCTTCGACGTGCTCGTGCTCGATTGGGCTAGGGCTTAACTTCGTTCGTCTTCCCTCGGTTGCTCGGCTTCTTCTATATTCGGCGACAAGGTGAGTTCCCACTCACATCTAATTCTCTCGAGTTGTATTAGAGTTTGAATTCTGTGGTTTCGTTCGTTTTCAATTGCTCGAGTGTCGATTCTTTTTGTTTTGGCCATTTGAGGCTAATTTGTTGTGCCCGATTGTTTGACTGTTCGTAATAGGCGAGTGGTTTTCTCTTCACTCCCATCCTCTAATTCGATTGATGTTGAATTATTTAATTTGATAAAGACTGCTGCTTGTCTTTATTTCGTTCAAACTTGTTGTGAGATGGTGCCACTATCTCACTGTTCTGGTAATCTAGTTCTTGCGTTGGTTTTCATTCATTTCGAGACAGTCTTGTTGCATGGTATTCATGTGAAGTCTGCAGCTTTGTTCTTGTATGAAGTTTTGCCTTAGTTATGAATTTGGGTCTCTCGGCTTTGAATCGCCCTGCTCACCCCAGTTCGATTTTCTGGTTTGACTTTGGCACTACACTTGTTAAATTCTTACTTGCCTAGGCCACACATTGTTTAGTACGTTTTCTGACTTCGGGCTTTTCTCGGTGACATTGGTCTTGACTGGGTCGATAACTTCCTTTTGTTCTGTACATATATGCATATATGCATTCGTATGTGTGTATGCATATATATTGTTGAACTTGTTGGTTGTGTGTACTTGAACTTGCATTTTGAACTGATTCGAGCCTGCTCTGGGTCGAGTCTGTTGTTGTTGCAGTTGAGTTGGCTTGAATGTTTTAGTATTACACTTTCATACATGAATCATTAACATTTTATCACTGCACTTGCTTTAAGCTTGCTTTCATCTGTTCTAGTTGGTCTTGATGTCTGTGATTATGCACTTGAATAGGCATTGAAACCATGTGTATACATACATTCTTGTATGTATATAATTATGCCTTGTACTTGTAGTCTTGGCTCTAGTTAGATGTGCAGTTTGCTTTATTACTGCCTGGTTTGTCGTAGATGTATACTTGTAGTTTCTTTTACTGGTCTGCCTTTGATCTTGTTTACAGTCTGGCATAGTATCCATATGCATTTGGTCCAACCATTTTGTTCTTGTATATCATGTGATGGTTAGTTTGCATCAGTTATTTATGCATTTCAGTTTTAGTTGCACTGGACATTTCCATGTTTGCTTAAACATTCATAGTTTCTTCTTGTCTGCATTGATAATTTTTCTTCTTTGACCTGGTCTTGAGTTTGGTTATTTGAACATCACTGAGTTTCATTTTCATGTAGCTTCACTTGAGTTTAAAGTTGTTGTCTCACTCGAAACAGTGCAGTTCCTTTGTTTTTGAGATATATTCATGTTGACTAGCTCACTTGCTCATATGTATTGATTTACTGATGCATTGCTTGTGGTCTCTGGTCTCTGTCGTCCCCATTTTGCATTCTGATTTCATTGTAAACTTTGGCTCTGGCCATCTATCCTTCAGTGCTTGTTTCATGATCGTTTTGTATCTGCACTTTCAGTTGAGAAATTTTCACTGTCTTGGCCACTTGATTTGTTCCAATCAACCACTTGCGTTGAACCCGATTCCGGGGTTTGACCTGGTGATCATTTGTGACTTTCACTGAGCTTTTGTGTATCTTCCGCGATAGTGGCGAGTCAGTACATGCGTGCGTGTACTGCAGCCCAATCAGATTTGACAGTTTTACGTTGATATTTTTGAATCTGCTGATTTGTAATTTAACACAGATACGTGTTATATTATCGTTATCCAATTTCTTATTAAAGAATTGGTTATACTTGATTTCCGTGACTGTCGTCTATTTGATATTGGATTATTATTGCTTCTGTGCATTAATAACTGAGTTTGAATTAGACTGACCCGTGTATTATTTTCTTTTGAATTTAATACTCGGGTCAGACCGAGTATTTACAGGTTGTAGATTTTTAGCTTTGGGTTGCTGCTAGAGCTATGAAGACTTTTCACATCTTCTGAAGTTGTCTTTGTCTTTTTGTAGTAATCAGTGTATTGATTAGGATGATATGTATTCATGTACATTAGTTGATAATGTATTTGTATATATAACTTCCAGAGTCGACAGTTGTAGTTGTATCATATGTACCGTGTCAAATGTATTGTAACTGACATCGGTTATAATATATATATGAGACTTTTTGTTCCATCTGTATTCCGCATTTATGTTATCTGTGTTATTTTTATATCTATTGTCCTAAACTATTATAGCCACTGTGTAGTAGCTTTGAGTTTGTATCGGTATGTCGGATTTCCTCAAAAAATGAAATGCACGTTTTACTATCTAACATATCGGTGCTCGCACAAAGCAATTACATGGATGGTCGCTCCTCAACAGCCTTATTCTCCGTGCTAGTTGACAACATTACACCGTAGTGTTCTTGGCTAGCGCGGGTATAGAGGTGAGGCGTCACAGCAACCGACTAAATCAACAACAAGTGTACAGATGCGACTTCATAAAGAATCAGAACAATGTGCATAGCCACTAGCCCATATATTTACAGTGCAACTCGAAGATATAAGTACAATTATAAAGTAATCAAGTGTACAACTACACCAGACCAATTGCCATCAAGTAAACAAGACTGCATCAATGAAACATGCACATAAGGGGTGGTGCACTGCAAATACAAGGCTACAAACACATAATGAAGACCAGAATACACAAATACATGGATCAATGCAACTGGCAAAATGAAGATACAGTAGCATTAGTAACCATGAATAAGTAGGTGCTCGACAAAGTGCAAACTGGAATGGCCAGAGTCGAAGCACGGAGATGTAAGCAACAGTGAATCGAAATCAACCACGATAAAGTTCTCGAGACCGAAGAATTTCACAAATACAAAACATTTTCACAAAATCAATGAACCAGAGGAGAATGGCACTAACTCAATTCAAAATAAAATCCAAGGCAAATACAACATGAATGTACAGATTCAAGTTGAATCAAAAGACAAGTTAATCCAGACAGCAAGTATACATATATGCAACTCGAAGTCGAAACAGCAATTGGTACCAGACCAAAATCAACAGTGTCGAAATCGTAGTGGTCACGAATAAATTCAATATCGTCAAACCAAAATCAAAACAGTGATGACTACGAAAAACGAGCAGCTCAAAATCATCTCAAGCATTTAAACAAAATCGAATGGCCGAAGCCCAATATAGACAAAATCATCAAAAATTCAAAGCAGTGATAGCCAAGAAATTAAGCAACGAAATTCACGAATTTGAACAACCCAGAAATCATTAAGATTCGAATTAGATGTGAGTATAAATTACTCACCTTTTGTTTCGAAGGGCCCAAATCCAATCGCAGCCGAAGCAAGCAAGAAATTATCGATCGCCAGGCAAGCAACTTCGATCGATCAACTTAAAGTCGGCAACCTCAAATTCACAGGCCCTAAATTTCGAAAAGAGGAACGAACGAGAACGAGCAGCCACCATTTTCTTTCGTCGTTTTGTTTTAGGGTTTTTTGCGAATGAAATGAATGGAGGAATCAGTATGAACAATGGATAAGTCTCATGGTCCCCAAAATAGAACATGGGCCAAGAATCAACTTTTAAAGCTCACCAATCACTTAACAAATTATTTAAAAGATCTTCAACAGATTAAAAATTCCAAACAACAATTAACAACCAATTTAATCGTCATTTGACGATAATTTAATTGTTAATAAACCCCGGGTTGTTACAAATTGAATGTTACCCAAGTTTATTTTATTCACTTTAGTTAACAAAATGTTCAATAATTACATCTTCTAAATTTTCATATCTACAAATAACATATTTACAATTTCTTATATATTTCATTAGTCTCTTAGCAGCTAGTTTCTTATTACTCATTTTAGAAGTTTCCAATTATTATTATAGTCAAGGTTTCATTCATTATAATAATTCAAATTTCTAATTTATAGAAGAACCAAATATGGGTCTCTTTCCAAATCATTTAAAATAATATATATATATATATATATATCCTTTATAGATCAAATCATATTTAGGAATTCAAAATTAAGATTTATTCATCAAAACAGATGTGTAGTAAAACTACTACAACAGTCATCCCACTTTGAAACTCGAAGATGAACGTCGATGATGCGTGCACTCATCACCGAAAATATTTTCCAATGACAGAGAGGGGAGTACAGAACTTATTTCCTTCCAAAATTCCTTTAAAACAATTCTTTCAAATCATATTGAAATATTTATATCAGAAAATACTTCCTAATAATACTAATATCATATTCCAAAATCTTTTGAAAACAAATTTTGGAACCCAGAACTTACGTTCTCAATTTTCCAATTTATATTCATTTTATTTGTAAATCCCATTTTGCAACCAATATTATAAAATTTCACATCCTAGCATACAAACATATCACATACAACTATATCTATTTATAAAGTTATTTCTTTATATACAAAATATAATGCTAGGTAAAATTATTTCATTTACCCATATTTCAAACACTAGATAACCCTCTATATTTCAAGTATGTGGTGTATGCTATGAGGCATCTTGAATAGGTTTGTAACGACCAAGGTGATGTCCTATTAGGTTTCTATCCAGGCCATGTCTGAGTGCCAAATAGAGATAGACAGGTCTTGCCAAATGCAGAGGACTGTTTATGTATCCTCGGTACATTCCTATAGAGATGTACTATATGGAAGGTATTCCTTTACCTGCTATTGTATGGAAATTCATTCTCCAATAAGTGCCTTCAAACTCAGTTGTAAACCTATTATGCTGTCAAATTTATCCAATGTAACAATTTCGGCTATTTTAATATGTTTATTTGAAAAATGTTTTTCAAATAATGTAATTAAAAATATTATTCGCAGATTTTGCATAGCAAATGTTTTGGTTATCATAAGGGAAAACCCATTCCATCTTTATGTGTGGCGTAGTCTTATGAGATACCTTTGTTTTCAAAACGTATATTTTGAGTTTCTCACACCAGTCCCATGACTGACCCAGAGTTTATTTTCCTTTTCCCTTAAACTCTGAGCATGGAGTTAGAAGATTCTAGAAAAGCTCGGAGCATGGAGTTAGAAGATTCTTTTGAAGATTGTTATCCGTTTCCACCACACTTGTGTATTATTGTATTTGCATTTATAAGGACATATATTTATAACTGTCCATGTTTAACTCTGACAAATGTATTTGAAATTTTGCTGTAAAGATTATATGTTGAAATAATATATGTTATTCTATCCGTGTGAGATTCTACTCTATCTTTATTTTCTTCTTACCTTTAAAGAACCGCCTTTTCGGCACTCGAATTTGTGGCACGTGTTTACTGAGGATGTATTAATGTCGATTTTCGAGGGTTGAAGAAACAGGTTTTCACATTTGGTATCAGTGTGCAAGGTTAAGCGAGAACCTTAGCTTTGCTGGAGTAAAGTCTCATCATAGATAGGGTTATTAATACCCCTAGGATGAGTAAGTCGTTAGGATAGGGTTAGTAATACCTTAGAATGAGTTGAGAGTATTATATATGAGCTCTGATACCAACTGTGACGCCCCACCTCTATGCTCACAATAACAAAGAGTATTAAAAGAAATACTGTCTGTTATTACGAAGAATAAGGCTGGATAGGAGCGGCCATCCGTAGTTGGGCTTTACACTAGTATTGGTTACCTCGATAAGAGTGGTATATATTTTTATTTTTCATCTCTTATTTATTTACTCCCATCGACATACCTAATTCCAGTATAAAACGAACTACGATGGTTCATAATAGTTTAGGACAATTTATATAATAATAACACAGATAAGCTAAATGCGGAACACAAATAATAAAAGTCTCATATATATATATAACTGATGTCAGTTACAATACATTTGAAACAGTACATATGATACAACTACAACTGTCGACACTGGAAGTTACATATACAAGTACATTATTGACAATAATATACATGAATACATATCATCCTATACTATGACATGACTACTCCAAAAGATATGAAGTGACTTCATAGCTCAAGCAGCAACCCAAAGCAAGATATCAACAACCTGAAATAACTCGGTCTGACCCGAGTATTAAATTCAAAAGAAAATAATACACGGGTCAGTCTAATTCAAACTCAGTTATTAATGCACAGAAGCAATAATAATCAAATAATAAAATAGACGACAGTCACAGAAATCTCGTCTATCCAATCCTTTAACAAGGAAATCAGATAACGGTAGATATAACACTAAACAGTTTTAAACAACAAATCAGCAAATTCAAATCATCAACAAGGATAAATAGAAAGATTATTAATGAAGATAATTTAGAAAACAACTGAATTGCCTATACGGCAATTAACGACAAAATCTAATTATTAAATAATAATTAGAAACTCATAATCTAATTATCAAATAGATAATTAGACAACAACAAAATAATCCAGTCAAACCAAATCAAAATACGCTTTCGAAATATTGAATTGAACACACAAAACAATTCAAGCAATTGAAATATCAATCACAGCATCACTTCTGTGTGGCTGCGGTACACGCACGCGTGCACTGCCTCGCCACAACAGTGATGAAATACAGAAAAGCTCAGTAAATCAAAAACATCAAATGCCACCAACTCAAATCGGAATGAACCAGATGGAACTACAACGTACAACATCCACCTAGTAACCATCAAATGAACAAAGTGCACATGAAGGCACAATGAAAATTCATAAACGAGCACAAGGTCAAACCCGAGTTGTGAAACTGGATTAAACACAGGTACAATTTCAAAAATCAACATGAAATGATCAAGCACAAATCATTCTCAAGCTACAACATGTACTCAGATATAGGCAGTGCACATGTATACCAGACCAGAAGTACAAAATGGCCAAGCAAGTGCAGCCCCAACTCAAATGAACACAGCAAAATGCACAAAGGTCACTGCAACATGAATACAAGTGCAGAACAAAATAGTGAAGCAGTAGTACACAAGGAACACAAGTTTGGACCAAATGCCATCGTATGTTAATGAGCAAACAAGTGAACAGATGTACACAATCCAGGCAAAGCAGGATGACCACAAACTCAACAACATATGTATAGCATGAAGGCATCAAGCAAATGGAACCAAACCCAAATTACATATCACTAAAACATGGACAATGGAGTATATAGATACATGAAGTCCAACAGCAAATGAACATCAAAATGAAAACTGCAATGTTGTTTATGAAAACAATGTCACCAGTGAAACCAATATTATATACACATATGTGCTCGAGAAAAATCAATTTACTTCAGACTGCAACACAAAAGGAGCAACAATGATAAGACTTAAAGCATGCACGAGCACTTGTATACAAAACTGCAATCACATGTGATCAGACTTACAAATACAGTGATGAATAAGATCAAGTCGTGCACCTGTATCAAAACCAGGTACATATTCAAGTGAAAATAGAATGGTAGAGATGCAAGCTTGAACAAGACTCGAGTGCTATCAGACTTCAAGTCAGTGAACACATTGTGTATGCAGACCAAAGAGCAGAAGTAATCTGGATCAAATGTCACCAGCTCAGAGACCCAGTACACACTCGAATGCAAATGTCAAAGCTTCAAGTGGTACACATGAAACAAAAACTAGATAGTTTAACCACGATAAACTCAATAAATTCCAAAACCATGAAACAGCAATTTAGTTCAAGCAAAACAGGAACAATACTCAAATGTCACCAGAGCTCAATGTAGACCCAATGCAACCGACTAAATCAACAACAAGTGTACAGATGTTACTTCATAAAGAATCAGAACAATGTGCATAGCCACTAGCCCATATATTTGCAGTGCAACTCGAAGATATATGTACAATTATAAAGTAATCAAGTGTACAATTACACCAGACCAATTGCCATCAAGTAAACAAGACTGCATCAATGATACATGCACATAAAGGGTGGTGCACTGCAAATACAAAGCTACAAACACATAATGAAGACCAGACTACACAAATACATGGAGCAATGCAACTGGCAAAATGAAGATACAATAGCATTAGTAACCATGAATAAGTAGGTGCTAGACAAAGTGCAAACTAGAATGGCCAGAGTCGAAGCACGGGGATGTAAGCAACAGTCAATCGAAATCAACCACGATAAAGTTCTCGAGACCGAAGAATTTCACAAATACAAAACATTTTCACAAAATCAATGAACTAGAGGAGAATGGCACTAACTCAATTCAAAATGAAATCCAAAGAAAATACAACATGAATGTACAGATTCAAGTTGAATCAAAAGACAAGTTAATCCAGACAGCAAGTATACATATATGCAACTCGAAGTCGAAACAGCAATTGGTAACAGACCAAAATCAACAGAGTCGAAACCGTATTGGTCACGAATAAATTCAATATCGTCAAACCAAAATCAAAACAGTGATGACTACGAAAAACGAGCAGCTCAAAATCAAGCATCTAAACAAAATCGAATGGCCGAAGCCCAATATAGAAAAAATCATCAAAAATTCAAAGCAGTGATAGCGAAGAAATTAAGCAACGAAATTCACTAATTTGAACAACCCAGAAATCATTAAGATTCGAATTAGATGTGAGTATAAATTACTCACCTTTTGTTTCGAAGGGCCCTAATCCAATCGCAGCCGAAGCAAGCAAGAAATTATCGATCGCCAGGCAAGCAACTTCGATCGATCAACTTAAAGTCGGCAGCCTCAAATTCACAGGCCCTAAATTTCGAAAAGAGGAACGAACGAGAACGAGCAGCCACCATTTTTTTTCGTTCGTTTTGTTTTAGGGTTTTTTGCGAATGAATTGAATGGAGGAACCAGTATGAACAATGGATAAGTCTCATGGTCCACAAAATAGAACATGGGCCAAGAATCAACTTTTAAAGCTCACCAATCACTTAACAAATTATTTAAAAGATCTTCAACAGATTAAAAATTCCAAACAGCAATTAACAAATAATTTAATCGTCATTTGACGATAATTTAATTGTTACTAAACCCCGGGTTGTTACAAATTGAATGTTACCCAAGTTTATTTTATTCACTTTAGTTAACAAAATGTTCAATAATTACATCTTCTAAATTTTCATATCTACAAATTACATATTTACAATTTTTTATATATTTCATTAGTCTCTTAGCAGCTAGTTTCTTATTACTCATTTTAGAAGTTTCCAATTATTAATATAGTCAAGGTTTCATTCATTATAATAATTAAAATATCTAATTTACAGAAACTTAAGAAGCAAATATGGGTCTCTTTCCAAATCATTTAAAATAATATATATATATATATTCATATCCTTTATAGATCAAATCATATTTAGGAATTCAAAATTAAGATTTATTCATCAAAACAGATGTGTAGTAAAACTACTACAGTAGTCATCCCACTTTGAAACTAGAAGATGAACGTCGATGATGCGTGCACTCATCACCAAAATTATTTTCCAATGACAGAGAGGGGAGTACAGAACTTATTTCCTTCCAAAATTCCTTTAAAACATTTCTTTCAAATCATATTGAAATATTTATATCAGAAAATACTTCCTAATAATACTAATATCATATTCCAAAATCTTTTGAAAACAAATTTTGGAACCCGGAACTTACGTTCTCAATTTTCCAATTTATATTCATTTTATTTGTAAATCCCATTTTGCAACCAATATTATAAAATTTCACTTCCTAGCAAACAAACATATCACATACAACTATATCCATTTATAAAGTTATTTCTTTATATACAAAATATAATGCTAGGTAAAATTATTTCATTTACCCATATTTCAAACACTAGATAACCCTCTATATTTCAGGTATGTGGTGTATGCTATGAGGCATCTCGAATAGGTTGGTAACGACCGAGGTGATGTCCTATTAGGTTTCTATCCAGGCCATGTCTGAGTGCCAAATAGGGATAGACAGGTCTTGCCAAATGCAGAGGACTGTTTATGTATCCTCGGTACATTCCTATAGAGATGTACTATATGGAAGGTATTCCTTTACTTGCTATTGTAGGGAAATCCATTCTCCAATAAGTGCCTTCAAACTCAGTTGTAAACCTATTATGCTGTCAAATTTAACCAATGTAACAATTTCGGCTATTTTAATATGTTTATTTGAAAAATGTTTTTCAAATAATGTAATTAAAAATATTATTCGCAGATTTTGCATAGCAAATGTTTTGGTTATCATAAGGGAAAACCCATTCCATCTTTATGTGTGGCGTAGTCTTATGAGATACCTTTGTTTTCAAAACGTATATTTTGAGTTTCTCACACCAGTCCCATGACTGACCCAGAGTTTATTTTCCTTTTCCCTTAAACTCTAAGCATGGAGTTAGAAGATTCTAGAAAAGCTCGGAGCATGGAGTTAGAAGATTCTTTTGAAGATTGTTATCTGTTTCCACCACACTTGTGTATTATTGTATTCGCATTTGTAAGGACATATATTTATAACTGTCCATGTTTAACTCTGACAAATGTATTTGAAATTTTGCTGTAAAGATTTTATGTTGAAATAATATATGTTATTCTATCCGTTTGAGATTCTACTCCATCTTTATTTTCTTCTTACCTTTAAAGAACCGCCTTTTCAGCACTCGGATTTGTGACACGTGTTTACTGAGGATGTATTAATGTCGATTTTCGAGGGTCGAAGAAACAGGTCTTCACATTTGGTATCAGTGTGCAAGGTTAAGCGAGAACCTTAGCTTTGCTGGAGTAAAGTCTCATCATAGATAGGGTTAGTAATACCCCTAGGATGAGTAACTCGTTAGGATAGGGTCAGTAATACCTTAGAATGAGTTGAGAGTATTATATATGAGCATGTATTTGTTAATGGTATGTACAAATGATTTTGGTTTTGGAAATTTGTAAATGAAATAATTTTACCTAGGATTATATTTTGAACATAAAGAATATTTTTCAACTAATATAGTTATTTATTAAGGAAATTATAATACTCAGTTATTATCATTGATCGATTGGTTGTTTAATTTAAAAGTTTAAGTATGAACACCTCGTGAATTTAGTTTCACAGTTTGAATATGGGGTATTCAATAAGTAATAATGTTTATTAAAGGAATTTATTTAAGATAAAAAAACTTATGAATATGTTTTATATAAGTGATTCTATAAAACGTGCTTTATAAAGGAATTTTTAGGAATTTAAATTCTGGTAATTCTGAAAGTGTTGGGTACATTTCCTACACCGAACCAGCACCCACCGGTCCACTCATCTCCTCGATGCCGAACCAGCCTACTCCCTACCACTTCCAAGCATTGCCGGTCCAGACTCCACTGCCAAACAATGACGGTCCAGACTCCACTTCCAAGCAATGCCGGTCCAGACTCCACTTCCAAGCATTGCCGGTCCAGACTCCACTGCCAAGCATTGCCGGTCCAGACTCCACTGCCAAGCAATGCCGGTCCAGACTCCACTTCCAAGCATTGCCGGTCCAGACTCCACTACCAAGATTTGCCAGGCCAGATTGTATCAGCCCGAGCCCATCCGCAGCTGTATACATCCAAGACCCCTACCCCCAGCCTCACTCTATAAATAGAGGGGCAGGGGTACAGCAATGAGGGACAAGTTGGAGAGCTCAAGCACGGAGAGAACTTTCAAACAACTTTCTTTTACTTGTATCAAAGCTTTGTACTTGTAATCAAAACAAGAGAAGAGAAATAACATATAAAGTGGACGTAGGCACATTCTGGCTGAACCACTATAAATCTGCGTGTCTTTTTACAGTTTAGCCCCTGCTTTTCATATATTTGTATAAATCACCCAAATCACTAAGAACACCATAAGATCTACTAAATCATACGACTTTGAGGTGTTTGTCCATTTTTTGTGCAAACAGAAAGGAATTTCAAATGATTTTTAGAAAAGGAATAGTAATAGTATTATTTCTAAAATGGATTTGAAACGAAAAAGAGTCTTATAATTAATTGATTCGAGTGGCTCGAAAGTGAGTAAAAATGGAGCAGGAGATGTGTTCGAATGATAAACGCTTCTCTTAAGTATTCCCCTTCTTGTTAAGAAAATATGTGATACTATTGGTGGTACCCAGTTCCTTGGTATCATTTTTGAGTTACTCGATCTATATAATATTCTAAAGTCAAAAAGGATACCGTGAATCATTAATTGATGGTTGTCAATTTTTATCAAAGTGTATTATCTTAATTGATAAGCATGGGTATGCTTTGATCTTTAAACGAAATGGTTAAAGTTATTAATGAATGGTTTTAGGTTGGTAGTAAACAATGTTTTAGCAACGACTGTTTTTAAACCCTTCAATGACACTTTGGAAGAAATCTTATGGGTAAAATTTAGATCTTTAATAATGGGGTTTTAAAGATAATAATAAGTATTGGAATCTTTTATAAAAAGATAGAAAATGTTATATGTTTAATTTATAAAGGATTTTACTATAACAATGTTTTGGTAATAATTATTTCAATCTCTTTGATTATATTTTAAAGTAAGTAAAACTTAAGTAAATTGTGAATATACTTAAAACATTTGAATAAGTATATGAATACTTTTAAGTATTGAAACTAGTATAAGTGAATAATTAATAAAAGGATTATTCTTAATAAAATAAGTCTTGATTAAGAAAAGAAGTTTTATTAAATACAAAGGTTTTTAAATTTAATATTGGTTAAAAGAAGTAAATTATAATATAAGAGGAATATTGTAATAAAAGGTAAGTTATCTCTAACTTGAATAAATTCTCAAAAATGTTAGCAAATGGTTAAATACAAAGAAGCATCTTTATAAAAATATTTGAATATAGAATAAAAGTTTTATGAAATGTTTTCATAAATTTTTTTTGAAAGATTATTAAATTCATATGAAGTATGTGGATTATTTCATCACATAATTTGATCTAAGATTAGAGTATAGAGCTTTGAGGTGTTTACACCAATCCGAAAAAGAATTTATCACTCGATTCTTGACGATCAACAATGATGAGGGTTTTCGTTGGAGACTTAAGTTTTCTATCATAGTTGAGAGCTATGAAAGGAAAAAATAAAGTTCTGATCAGAAAGCCTGGTCAGAGTCCGCATTAAAGGATCGGGGGATTGATACTAGTTTGGAAGTAAAATTGTGAATTCGTGTAGAAGATCGAATCAGATATTATGAATGGATCATCAATGTACATCGTACGGGTGTAAGTTTAATAATAAATATTTTGGGTAAAACCTTAGGGTTTTATGTTTTGGGTAATTTCGGGGACGAAATTCTTTTAAGGGGGGAAGTATGTAACGACCCAAAATTTGATCACTTTAATTGGGGATACTTAATTTATTTTAAATATTCAAATATGGATTATTTTCAACAAATAATCAAGTGCTGCGAAAGGAATGATAATAATGAACCTATATTGGAGAAATATTTGCAAAAATATTTACTACGGAAAAATATTGATAAAAGGAACTAAAAACCATTTTATCGATAAATAGCTCTATACTTATCCAACATTGTGCACGGAGCTGGATACATAGACTTATTTCTATAATTGAATTGGAATATGAAATAAAATCAATTATTTTATTTTTGAAAATAAAATGTGTTTATGACATCATTAGTGATAACCTTATATTTTTTAATTGATTTATTAAATTAAATTGAGATTTAATGATTTGATAATTATTTAAATAATAGTTTTAAATGATTATAATTCATTCTACATAATTATAAAGTGATTATAAATAAGTTATAATAGTTTTATAAAAATATATATTTTATTTGAAAATATAAGGTAAAAATGGATATCGCTTTATCGGTGATATATCAGTTTTTGTAAATAATTGTTAATATTGATTATATGGTTTTATAATTTAAATGCAATCATTTTAATTAGTTAATAATGATTAGAAATTTATTTTCAAATTTTTTTTACAAATATATGTATATAAATTAATAAGTAAAAAAGTGACCGGTAATCGGTTTCCCGATTTTCAATGGTTTAAAGAATGGAAGTCGTTCAAAGGTTGTTAAAACCTTATTTACATGTCATGTACACATATTTAACCACACATATACATGCACAAACTTTGTCATGTGCACACATGAACATATAAATGCACATAACATACATATATACACTTATATATATGCATATCCAAGATATTTCTCAAACCTGACCTCTTAAGCTATCATAAGTCAACCAAAGGACATGCACATGGCCTTGTTCATGCAAGATAGGACCTTTGTCCATCTAAGTTGGTGTAGGAGGGTGTAGGTGGTGATGGAGAAGGATGAGGCATTGGTGATGTGTTTAACAAATACATACATGCAAGTTACATATATATATACACACACACATATTCAAAAGATCTTAGTTTGCTTAATACCTATGCCTCCTTAAGTCAAAATAAGTACACACACATGGGGTGATCATGGCATGAGATGGGGTGGCCAAAATGATGGATGGAAAGAGGACACATGGGTGATGGAGATGGAGCATGTGGTGGTGATGAGGGGGATGATGTAAGTGTAGATATTTCCCTCCTTTTATTTTCCTATAAATAGTCCCTCCACAACTCATTATTTCATCATACATAACTTCATCATATATAAACGAAATGAAGAAATTATTTTTTTGAAACCATTTTAAATTCCAATGGCTACAACTTTCTAGTTTACTACTTCTTTCCATTCTAAGCTTACATATGCTCAAAACTTCATTCTTTCGTAAGCATTCTCAAGCCCAGTTTTTTGGGCCGAGAATACCTCTTTTTCATTCGATAATAGCTTCCATGAAACTGATCCAAATCAAGAAATTCTTTTTTTAAAACAGTAGAGAAATGAATTTCCAACAAATTTTATGTTGACCACTTTTCCGAATTCTGAGAGTAAAAGTAAGTCAAGCAAAATAACATATTTCAGGTTTAGTTTTGTGAATTCGATGATGATCCGAAGTCTCTTTCCACCATGCAACTCACAGCCACACTCCATCACCTTGCTTGGCCAAGCCTCCTTCACCTCTCTAGGGTCTCAAGCACAATTCCATAAAGCTATGGTCCGTCGTAACGGAGCTATAGTCGTTTTAAAGTTAGTTCGTTTAAATCTAAGGTGAGAAACTCTTATATTATATTTTCAGATGATGATATGATGGTTGGAATGAATTTTTACTATGTTTTGTTGATCAAGTTTAATTGTTTAATATTGTTATTTAATTGTATTAACAAGTAACGTTTAATACACGTCGAAAATAACAAAGTACATCACTTTCCTTTATTAATGAAATAGTGTATATGTAATGTTTAAACCTCTCAAAAATGGTTTAATATGGTTTAGAAATGTTTTATAAACTTTTAAAAGTGTTTTGGAAAAGTTTAAAAGAATATTGAAAATTTAAAAATAATAGGCACGCCGCATAACAGAAAATCGTGATTTCGCGTCCTAAAAATTAAATCCATCTATAGGACAGATTCGGAGTCGGAATTCTTTGTAATAAGAATTTTCTGATAAGCACCATTTTCCCAGTGGTTAAGTGATTTAGCTTTGGTGCGAGAGGTCACAAGTTCAAAACTTGCGTAGCGTGATTCGAACGTTTATTGACATGTGATATATTGTCACTGTGATTTGTTGTATATAAAGTATCATTTCAAAAAAATAAATTTTCTAAACCCTTATAATAATCATAGTTTGCAAACAAAAGAAAAGGATCAAGATTTCGTTTAATTGATTTTGAAATATGAGCAAAACAAATTTTCAAAATAATCACGGTTTTACAGTTCGGAATCCATGAAGGGATTTCTTTTAAAATAATATTTGTAATTCTTTAAAAAAATATGGAATAAATTCTGTAAGTCTTTTAAAATGTTTTAAAAGATGTTTGAATTATATAAATGAAACTCCAAAAGATAGAAAAGTCGTTTTGATCAATAAGTTTAAAAAACACTATTTACATCACTTTTAATAATCAAAGGATTTGATAAGAGTGGTTTAATGATTCCGTATATCCTAGAAAGAAATGTTTTAAAGATACATATCTCCAGAAGATATTTTGATAGAAAAATTAATCAATCAAAGAATAATTACCTATTACCTAACATCTTTTTATCAACCGTTGGTTCGAAGGAACCGAGGTCGGATTTTAGTGATTCTTATCGGAGAACCACTTCGAACAAATATATGTTCGGAAGTGAATATATGAAATGATGGTAAATGAAGAGCTACTAGTCACTGATCCTCAGGGGAAATTTCCCATATCATAATTATGTGACAGTAGTTCTTCATTTGAGATCTTCGATGCAAGGACTTCTCGCTACTAATCCTAGGGGTAATTCCCGACAGGATGTGGTAGGAGAAAGCCTTCAGATTGTCCTGTTCCTGGACAACTTGTATGGATGAATGTTTGACGTTGCATTTCTAATTACATTGATTGATCTCTATGAACATATCATCTGTTTGGTGGCAGAGAAGGCAACGTCTCTTAGCTTAACACCCTTTTCTGAGACATACGAGCTAAGGAGTTATTCATTTGTAGAAATCAGTTGTGTGATCATGGAATGACAGTATGGCATTCAAAGTGGAATGTGCTATGTGAAAGGTAATAGTCACCTCAGGCCTCATCACCCTATATTGGCATAAACAGGGTACGCCGTAAGGCTATGTGGTTAGCAACCATTAGGATATGATCATCACCTTTCTAGATAACCCTCTATATTTTGGGTATGTGGTGTATGCTATGAGACGTCTCAGTTAGGTCAGTAACGACTGGGGTGATGTCATATTCGGTTTCTATCCAGGCTATGTTTAAGTGCCATATAGGGATAGACCGGTCTTACCAGATGCGGAGGATTGTTTGCGTATCCTCGGTACATTCCTCTAGAGATGTATTGTATAGAAGGTAGTCCTTTATTTACCGTTGTATGGAAATCCAATCTCCAATAAGTGACTACGAACTTAGTTGTAAACCTATTATGCCGTCAAATTTAACTAATGTAACAATTTCGGCTATTTTAATATGTTTTATTTAAAAAAGGTTTTTCAAAGAATGTCATTAAAAATAATATTCCTAGATTTATTGTAACAAATGTTCTTATCATAAGGTAAAAATCCATTCTGTGTTTATGTGTAGCGTGGTCTTATGAGATACTTTTATTTTCAAAACGCGTATTTTGAGTTTCTCACACCAGTCGCATGACTGACCTGGAGTTTAATTTCCTTTTCCCTTAAACTCTGGGTGCCATAATTTTCCCGGGCAGCCTAGTATTTTTGGTTTAGTTAGAAGAAATCTAGAAGATCTCACGGTATGGAGTTAGAAGATTATTCTGAAGATTGTTATCTGTTTCCACAACACTTGTGTATTATTATATTCCACATTTTTAAGGACGGATATTTATAACTGTCCATGTTTAACTCTGGTAAATGTATTTAAAATTTCTGGTGTAAAGATTTTATGTTGAAATAATATATGTTATTCCATCTGTGTAAGATTATGTTCTATCTTTATTTTCTTTCTTACCCTCAAAGAACCGCCTCTCCAACACTTGGATTTGCAGCATGTGAATACCTAGGATGTATTAATGTCAATTTTCGAGGGTCTAAGAAACGGTTCTTCACACATCATAATTCATTATCGGAAGGATTGACTTTTAGGATTGAATCTTTATTCATTTTTGGTATGCTTGGAACTCTTTCCAATATACTTACCTATTTGATCAAATCGAATCATTTTATTTTCTTTTGCACATTATTTAATTTACATCTGACTTGCATTCTGTGAGTTTATGATAGACATAATACATGGGTATTCATACACATGTTCATGTTTGTGATAACTCTTCATTAAATACAATGAAATACGTGGAACCATTTTGGAATTAATAGTCATTCGATTGCATACATCTATATGTATTAGTCCATTGAGTTCATCAAATTTTATGATCGCTCCCACTAAATAGGTGCATTTCCTTTTATTGTTTGAGATATAATTCTCTAGTACCATATGATTCATATCATAAACATTTATTTCTCAGAACTATGACTTAGTCTATAATTCCGAAATAATTGTAAATAAATTTAGATACTTCAGTATTTTCCAATGCATCACAAATGCCACTATTTATAATGAATATTACTAATATTCATATTGAAATAAACTATATCTATTTTTCAGTCATCACTAAAAAATAATTATTATTTCATAAATAATGTTTTGTACGTTTTACGAAAACAATCTTCGCAACTTGATGCAACCAATAAATGTTACATGGCATGCTTCCACTATTTCTGTCATTACTATAATAACATATAAAATATAAAGCTCCTTTCAACCATTTAATGTAGGCTATTTATTTTATTTTGTTGCAACCAGTTTGCAGTCGAGAATTTTCAGATCAAATATCCTTAAATTCAAAGAAATAAATGTCATAGAAAACAATTTTCTATATGAAAATAATTTTTAAATTAAAAATCATATACCTCTTTCTGATGTTAAGTATTTATAATTATTTTACAATTCTCGTTTTTGAATTTTTTATGAAGCAGAAGTGACCATTCACTCTCTTCATCCCAACTATATCTTAAGTTACATCCCCTCTTATACATTCAATTTCCTATTTAAATGGTCAAACCATTAAAGAAACTTCTTACTACAATATTACAACGAACTCTTTACAAAAGTGAATTTGGTCATTTTTAACTTTCAAGAATATCAAACAAATTGCATTTTACATAAATTGATCAAACTGACATTTCAGTGATCAAATTCTTGGATCTATCCTGTAGCACTTGGTATTGTGTTACATTGAACACAACAAGATTTTTATAGTAATCAATCACATTGAATACATGATCTCACATTATAATTTACTTGCTTATTTCAATAAACTAATTTACATTATGAATTGTAACCGTTCACCATATAACATTTATATGTGATTGCATATGGATCAAATATCCATATTCTTGTATTTCCTTTTGCTTTCGAAACTTATTGAAGACAATACAACGTCTTGGGAAAGTAAAGTCATTAATAACCAAGTTACTAACGTATTTAGTGGTGGTATAATTAAGTGCTTGCATTTTTCAGTATGCAAAAATTTATTGGTAAGTATATTTTAGGGGCAGTTCACCAGAAGGACAAACTTTGCAGTCTAATTAGTTTCTAGGACACACATTCAAAGAAATTACTTTCAAGGCCAAAGTCAGCAGAATAATTACTTTTAAGGACAAAGTCAGCAGTCCAATTACTTTCAAGGACATAATTTCATAGGTTTTTAGGTCCTAGAAACTAATTATTTTACGTTTTGTCCTTGAAAGTAATTATTTCAGTTGTGTGTCCTAGAAACTAAATCCACTTGCTAAAGAGGCCCTTGTGGCTAATTTCCACTATTTTTTATACTTCTTTGTTAATATTTAATTCAGTTCCTTTGTATTTTAATTGATAAACATTTTATTAATTATATATAATACACTAATCTATCAAAATTTATTATTTTGACTATACATAATAGATGTTCATATAATATTAGAGAGGTTAAATGCTACCCGTTCATTTTTCTAATAAGGCTCCCACCCTCCTTTATGCTTCTCTAAAACCTAAGATGAAACATAGAAGTCTTTTGACCTCACTGGTGGGTGTTAGGACTCATTTGTCTTGTGATTCTTGCTTTGGGTTTGCTCAGCAAGTCATAGCCCCATAAATGATGGGTAATTTCATATCGGTTATATCATATACAACTCCTAACCCCTGATTCCTTATCCTAATCTCATTTCGACCTTGAGTTTGCTCAACAATTTGGAAGAAATTATTCACTCATGCCTACCATTTCACAACGGCCTAAGTATAGTATATGTACCGTAAGTTTTCTCAACAATTTACATATAGTTATATTACCTCATCTAGTCAATATGCTAATAATACTAAACATGACATCTTTAGCCCGAGTTTACTCAATAACTAGAGAAAATGCAAGTATTAATATATAAATGGTAGAAGACAACTTTATATCTAATATTCATAATCTTCAATATATTATATTGAGTGATATTGACTTATGGAATAATTTATTTCTTTTGAAATACCCCCGCGATTCAAGTGTCAGATACAATGGAAATCACGGTATACATACTATACGTATGTATTTATTTGTTTAATCTTATTAGGTTTCTTTCATGTTACACCTCTAATTTATACACTCACATTTCATAAGTTTCATTATTATATACTTTTATATTTTAATTAACTTATATAAAAACCTTATGTATAACATTATATTAATTAAATCTTATTTAATTAATTAACTCTTTAATTAATTTTATATTATTCCTATATAAAATTTACATTGAATAATATATATATAGACGCATACACACATTATAACTTTTATAGTATAACACATATATATCATATATGTGTGTTGTTATTTAATTAACTAACCTTTAATAATTGGTTCAATTAATTAACCTTAACTAATTAACTTTTTTAAATTAAATTACATTAATTTCAAAATTTTATTTAATATACATGCATGTATACTTATGTTATCTTAAACACTTTTAAAATAACATAATATATATCAATATGTATAATACATGTATATAGGTATTAATTAATTAACCTATTTGATTAATTCATTTTATTAATCTTATTAATAAATTTTAAATCTCAAAATTTAGTATTTAAATATTTTCAAAGATTTTGAAAATATCATTATCTTTTCAAACATTTTGAAAGTTTATGTAATATTTTAACTTTATAATAAACATCTTTTATTTTAGATGTAACTTTTAAACTTAAAATATATTATTTTAATTGTTAACACAATTTTGAAAATCAACCCAAGGCCCAATTCAAACTGGTCTTTCCTATTAGAGGCAACCTTTGGGCTCACTTCACCTTTCAAGCAAGGCCGGTAACTAGGTACAGTAGGATACTTGATTACCAATTCCAATCATAGACATTACCTTTCTAGCCACCGTAGTAAATGGGCAAGCTTAATTAGTTAGCCCTAACATTACTATTTTAGACCGTATAGGGTATTGGGCTTTAATAGCATTGAATGAACTACACTAGCCCATAGCGGAGTTAAAGGATAAATTTCAAAATTTTCCTTTAGGATCTATTGTGCCAATGAAGTCTAAAAGGATTTATACTAGATCCAATCTAGTTTTAAATAAAATTGTATTTTATTTAATTTACTATTTATATTTTTTTAGTAAAACATGTTAACATTCAATTAAATGTTTTATTAGGAATGCATCAAAACATACATTCAAATGTATAACAACATAAATGAGCTGGTATAAACTTGTGTATAGACACACACACCACACACACACACATCTAAATATTGTAATTTATATTCATTTTTGTGCGCGCGCGCATGTGCATGTGTGTATACACACACACAAACACAGACTCTTACATATGCATGTTACATTCTCACATGCATATTGAGAATATAAATGCCTAAGTTTATACATGTGTTTGAGTATACTACCGTATATGTATATGGTTTGTATACACATATTGACAGTACCACATATATATAGTTTAGACATATGTATATACACTTGTAATCTTTGCTGCCACTTATATTTTACATTTATATATAAAAAACGTATGAAAATAATTAACATAAAGTGACAATTAATGTAATAGTAAATTAAAAGACCAAAGATGGAAATGTAATTTATGTTGTAATTAAATCTAATCAAATCTATATTAAAAAGGAAATAATCATGTAACGTAATACTACTTTACCTTTTTTTACAATCATCAATTAAACAATTAATTTAATGTCATATGGAATTTCAGACCTAATTACATGAAACATCCAAACCATTTCAAAACAAAAGAAGTTTATGCTACTGTTAGTACCTTGGGAATTGATTTTGATGACAACAGCCATATGACATTATTTAAAATATATATTCTAATGTTTTTATCAAGTTATATACAGTGTAGTGCAGAATATTAGACATGTGTTGATTAAGAAGATTGTACTATATTAAGAGCAGATCTAAGAGGCTGATATAGAGATTCAAGAGTTAGAGATGGAAGAATCATGAGTATTAAAGATTTCAGATATCCAGGTAAGTTATAGAGTCATAAATTATTTTGTTAAAACCCTGATAGCACTTCTTTGGTCTCTCCTCTCATTTTTCTTAAAAGTTTTAAATTCTATATTCCGTTTTTAAACAGTTTTAATTTGAAAAATGATTTTAAAAGAATTCCTATTTTTAAAATAACTTTCAAAAGATTTCTAACCTTTTGATTTTATAGTTATATATCGAGTAATTAAGTTTTTAAGTATTTTATATCTTAATATCTTTTAAACCTATTATACTTTGTTATAGTTGTAGTTCTAAATCCATTATATATTTAAAATATGTACAAATAATTTTATAAAGTTTCTTAATTTTATTATGATTAAAATATGTATAAACGATGTTTAAATGATTTTACAAAGTATCAAAATATTTACAAAGCCTAATATTTTCAAAATAAATTTTATAAAGCGTTTATTGAAAATATCAAGGATACGTCGACATACATAGTTGGAATATATCAATATATAGACCCATTTTTTCAAAATTCAAATTTGAATGGAAGTGTCATTTCATCATATCTCTTTGCGAATGACATGACTCTTGTTTCTCTATAAATAGGGGTTAAACCAATGAAATTTGATTAACTACTTTCTTATATTTCTCTCCTCTTTTTGCTCTCTTGTTTGTTGAAAGAAATTATACACAAACTCTTCTCAAATTCAATCAGAATCAAATCCAAACTCCATTTATTCGATTCTCCATTGATCTAATCTCTATCATCTCTCCACTCAAATCACGATCAAAGTGCTATTCCAAAGGTTATAAGATCATTTATACTTAAGATCAAGAAACTGAGTTAGTAAAATCTATCAAATCATACTCTATACTTTGTGGTGTGCGTGGTGTCCCTGAAAACCAAGTAGGGTGCTTGTGTCCCATCTGAATCAAGTGGGTGTGCTTGGTATCCGAAAATTGCAAGTGGGTGTGCTAGTGTCCCATCCAAATCCAATGAGTGTACCTAGAGCTCGAAATATTTAGAGGGCGTGTCTCGTAGTTTTGAAATTAAGATTATATTGACTTTGATATTTTGAAAAGAAACACATATAAGAAATTATACGACACTGGATGTAGAGTAACTCTGAACTAGTATAAAAATTCCTGGTGTGATCTCTCTAACTCTTTACTTTTTTACTTTTACTGCATTTATATCTATCTATGTTTACATCTGTGATTGTTGATTTTGCATTGTTCAATTATAATCTTAAAGGAATTCAAAAGGATTCACAAAACTCAGTAAACACTATTTACCCCCCGCTAGTGTTAGATTAGCCTTAAGATCTATTTTTCGTATACTAACAGTTACATCTAAATTTAAAAAGACAAATAATTAACATAAAGAAAATTAGAAGTTTTATAATTTAATTTATCGACCGTAATGGTGTAACTGGATCTAAAACACAGCTTTATATTCAGGTATATGCATATATGAAATGTACTAAAATTTATTTTTGAAACATAAAACTAAATTAATTGGAAACAAATCAACCAAGTGAAATTTAGTTTAATACCGTTTTACCATTTCAAGGTATGAAGAAGACTTGATTAATTTATATACACACACAAACGTGATATACACACACATAATTTTATAATTCAATCTATTAAAATTTGATCCTTGATTAAAAAGGAACGAGAGTGACAATAAGAGCAATTTATTAATGAAGAAGGTTTACAACATACAGTAGGAGAACAAACAAGAGGATTTGTTTCATATCTCAATTGAAATAAGACGTTATTTGGTTAGACAAATTATTAACCAATTATTAAATAAAATATTCAATAAATCAATTCCACAATAATCAATTATTTCAGATCCAGTTAAATCATCAACATCCAAAACCGTACACAAATAAGACTAACAATTATTCACAGTACATAGAATAATTTTTAAAATTTATTTTAATAAGTGGTTGCAAATCACATATATGTGAAAACTTTGTTTTAAGCATCATTACGAATTATAAACTTGTCTGATAAACCTTGCTAGCTTTTATAAACATCATGAATTATAAACTTACCTAATAAAATTTATTTTAAACATCATGAATGAATGAATTTTAAACAAATGCGGTTATGTGACTTAGAGTTCTGAATTTAGTCAGTAGTTAATATTGAACAATTCAATTATCAATGTTCACACGCCAACTTAGCTAGTGGTGTGACAGTTTGGCTGAATTCATCACTTGTGGGTCTTTTTAGTAGATCAAATTTCACAAACACTTATGTGGTACCTATTAGTGATGATTATTTACACCAGTTCTCTTCGTCAAAACTGTATCACTTCGGACGTATGAAATTTGGTTATGGTCAAATTCCAATATCGTCCGTGTTCAACTCTATTGTCCAAACACGAAGTCCTTGGTTCAATAACCACAATTATTATTAACCAAACCACTCTGGCTAAAGACTTTGACTATGAGTTGATATCAGTTGACCTGATACTAACCTCATATAACCGAGGAGATGAATACTCTTTTGAATAGTGTTTCACTTTCAATGCTTGCACTCAACCCAACTATAGTCATTCAATTGATGCCATGTCATGACTTATCTATAATCAAAGCGGAGTTTCCACATTGAAGATGAACAATATTCTCAAGTCAAGAGAATTGTATAATTTTATAACATCGATATTTTCTATTTGACCTTGGTCATATTAACCAATCAAAAACTATCGAGTAAGTCATGCCATAGCTATCTAATAACTATCAGTATGTAACCCCTTAGTGCCCCTAGTAGTCATGAGTAATACACTACCCAACATTTGAAGAGTGTTACGTATTCGTCTCAACGGATTTATCGATATCCAATCTCGTTACATCGTGATTAGGAATATTTAAAACAATATGTTTTAATTTCATCGTCATAAATTACTCATGGTTATAACACCTTGTAACTATTTTCATAAAACATACCGTGATGACTCGGAATTTTGGGCAATAGAAATTTGATAATCTTTATCAATAATTATTTAAATTGGGCAATATTGGTTTAATAATCTTCCTTTATAAATATTTAGTTAGTAAAATTTTATCTTTCAAAGCTAATAAAATATATTCTATTTATAATGTATATATATGTATATACATTGTAATAGGAAGTCTTTGATTTAAATTTAATAAAAAGATATGTTTTCAAATTATAATATATATATGTATGTATATATTGTGATTTGAAGTTATATTTTAAGATTCAATATAATAATTTTAAAGGCTAATATTTGTTCTATTTATAATGTATACATAAATAAATATAAGCATAAATTCATATTTGCATAAATAAAAATGCATAAGAGATTTTAAAGTAAGGGTTTAAACATAAAATTCTTATTTTTACATTTGTAAAATAATTAAAGCATGCAATGACATTTGTACCATTTGAATTAACAAGTGGCTTTTTATTGTTTCTTTTGTTTGAAAATTTGATTATATAACAAAAGAATGAGAAGAAAACTGGCTATTTGTTTCAGTTCAAATTTTCTCAAATACCTTCTTTCTTCTTAAATGTTAAAACTGAAATCAAAATTCAAAAGGAAATCAAACCAAAATCAATGCTAACGGCAACTTCAACCTGAAGCAAATTCAACTAAATAATCAAGCAAAAGCAGATTCAAATACAACAAAGCTTCAGATCTAAACAAGCTTCAGTTTCAATAACAAAGAAAATCAAAAGCATTTTCCAGATCAAATTTCAAAACCTGGGAAAGACCTGCACTCTGTTCTTTTCAAAAATAGGTGAGTAAACATTTTTAAAAATAGTTTTAAAAATCTGTGAATTAACTTTGATGCATGTGATGGATTGTGTTGTGATGATGCATATATGTTTATATGAATGTTATTTGTGAATGCATGTTGAAAATGTGAAATGTCTGTGTATATATAAGCTCCTGTATACATACATCTTCTATGCTCTTACTTACAGGATTTAATTTCCTTAGGAAAAAATTCAAATCAGAATCAATATTAGACTTTGATGTTTAATGAAAGTTGTTTTCTAGGATATGATGATAATTTTAAAAGTATTTTCAGGGTTTTAAATTCAATAGAAAATTTTGAAAATGGAAATAATAGTAAAATATATACATATATTAAAAATCAATCAATTCAATTTCTATTTTGAATTGCATGAATGTATTCGGGGTTGCAAATCATGATTTTTAATATACATTTCATGATTTTTAATTTGATAATCGATTGGAATTTTCGAGATGATCGTTTTGGGCGATTGCCGACGATCGGCGATGACTGGAGTGTCGACATTTGGGCTGAAGGTGGTCTGAGGCATGGAGGTCTTAGGAAAAATACTGGAAGTATTTACCGTTGGTCGAGGCGGTGGGATTTTGGCGAAGTAGGGTTTCCGGTCAGTTTTGTTGGTTGATGGGTTCATGAGTTTTGCGTTGCCATGGAGATGACGGGACCGATCGCGATGGTGGGAATGGAAGCTAGAAGGTGTGACGTAGCTTCGGTGAAGTGGGCAGGCGATCTCGAGGGCGGAGGCGTCGGAACGGTGAAGATTTCTGACCATAGTGTTTCCAGTTGGTCGAGATTTTGGCTCGATTTCGTTTCGACGAAGATGCATTCGATCTGGGTTCTTGTGAGTGTTTGTATGGGTATGGGAAGTTGTCGTGAGCTGCCGCGACGATCATAGGAGGTCGGAGACGCTGGTGTACGTGCACCACATGCCCGTCGTGTATGGGACGATGGGTTTAAGTGATAGCTCGGGTGGGTTCTCGTGCGAATGAAGAAGTGACTCGAAGCAGTTGAGTGAGGTGGTTGTCTCGGGGTAGGCTCGGGTTTAATAAGGATTTGACTCGGGTGTAATGATATGTTAATCTGGTTTTAAGTAAAAGCGAAATTTTTGTAAAAGGAAATCATTTATTGAAGTAATTAGAGGATAATTATTTATGGAAGTAATTAAATGGAAGTGATTAAGGGTTAATCACTTAGTGTAATTAAGAAAAGGATTAATTAAATTAATAAATTAAAGGGTTAATTAATTAATTGAAGAATAATTAATTAAAGAGTAATTAATTAAGATGGATAATTAGAGGATCATTAATTAATGTAATTAATTAATAATTAATTAATGGAAGTAATTAAGGATTAATTACTCAGTGTAATTAATCAAAGGATTAATATAATTAATTAAGGAGTTAATTAATTAAGGTAATTAATTACAGGATGGTTAATTACTGTTTATGATTAATTAAGGTTGATTAATTAAAGTGATTAATTAAAAGTGAAATTAATTAATTAAAGTAATTAATTGAGGATCAATGTAATTAATTATAGTTAATAAACTAATGGAAATAATTTGTTAAGGATCATTTATTAAGGTAATTAATTAATAATTAATTAATGAAAGTAATTAAAAGTTAATTACTGAAATGGTTAAGGATAATTAATTTGTATAATTAATTAAAGGCTAATTACTTTATGTAATTAAAGAAAAAATTAATCAAAAATTATTAATAGGATATTTAAAGTATGATTAATTAATTAAAAAGAGTTGATAATTAATTAATGGTTGATTAAGCAGGATTAAGTGATTAATTCTTAAGTAATTAATTAAATTTAAGATAATTAATTAATTATAATATGGATTAATAATTATTGCTTGTAGATGATTGTTTGTATAGAATGTCTAGATTGGTTGATATCTATTGGATGATATTATGTGATGTGATATTGGATATATCTGTGATAAATGTGTGATATTTATCTGTGATGAATGCTGTGTAAATTCAAGTATTGAATTGAATTAAATTGTTTAACTTTAAACAACTTGGCTTTTAAGATACGTTTGGATTTCGATGAGACCGGGATCGGATATCAGTTTTGATTATCCGAAAACCACATCGATGCAAGTTAAACGTTAGGTCGTGAAATCTCAAGTGAAGATCGAGATGAAGTTTTAAAAGTGCAAGGGTTATTGTCGTTAACTCTGAGGGTGATTCAAAATTGAGTGTAACGAGATAATGCCTTCGGTTTCGTTCGAACCCGGAACAAACTTGTATGGATTGAATGCTATCAGACCATCGTCAATGGAGGACGATGAGCATTCCAAGATGTGTTCTTTAAAGATACTCGTAGCCCCAAGCCACATCAACCGGGAATGGCTAAAACAGGGGAGGTGCACGCAAGGCTAAGTGGGTAGCACCCAAGTAGGATAAGATTTTCCCCTGTCTAGAGTTCCTTTTTATTCGGCTATGTGGGCGGTTGCTAGCTACAACCGCGGGGTTGTCTTATTCGGACTATCCAGTAAGGGGTAGCTCTGGCTTTGTGTTGCAGGGGGTCGGGAGGGATCCTCGGTACGTTGATCTAGGCCACGTACTGTGACGGGCGGTACCCCAGTAGCCCTACCATTGTACGTAATCCATTATTCCTACGAGCCCTTTACAGTTTTGATTGTATAACCTACTTTGTGGCTAGTATGCTGGAATTTAATCATGTAACAATTTCAGCTATGTGAATATTTATTTGAAAACCCTAGACACTATTGTAATATAACTGGATTTCCTATCAAATGTTTTGGTTATCATAAGGTAAAAACTTACCCGTGTTTATGTGTGGGAAGTCTTACGAGATACCTTTGGTTTCAAAGGTTTTTCAAGTTAAACAACTTAACCGTTTACTCACACCAGACCCATGTCTGACCAAGAGTTTATTCTGTTTTTCTTAAACTCTTGGGTACTCAAATTTTTACGAGTAGCCAAGGGATTCAGGTTAGCTTTGACGAATCTATGGAGGAGATTTGGAGCAGGAGGCTTCAACGTATATAGATATATGTGGTTCCGCTGTGTTAGTATCTCTGAGTTGTATCTTGAGTTGTATGATAGACAGGCCTTTATAACTGTCTAATTTGTGATGTATAAGCTGTGTAACTCTGATAGTTGTCTATTATGTAATAACTATGTGATGTAATATAATTTATTCGTTCCGCTGTGAGATTCTGATATTGTTTAGTTCTTTCTTTTCTATCTTTTCTCTTTTCTATCCCTTTCTTTCTGAATCATGATACGTCTTTTTGTGGAGTGAAAGACGGGTCGTGACACATACCATTTATGGATTTTCTAATAAATATACTTTTAATTAAATTAATTAATATAACTTATTATATAAAGTATATAATAGAAGGAAAATAACTTTTATTTTTTACAGGATCAGCTATCAAGTTAGATATATGTAATAAATTACATTATTGCCCCTTGGGCATATCCCTGACTCTATCAACTATTAAAAAAATCTAGGAACACAAGTTCATTGTCAGCGATTTATGGACGATTCTGAAAAATCAATTAACAAACTCAGTTCTACAAATCACGGATTTATAAAATAAATTAAGTGAACCCCTATGGAATAGGAGGTGAAAATTATTTGGTATGTTTCTTGATTTTAATTTATTCATTGATGCAAAATTTTATTATTTATTTTGTGTTATTTTGTTACCAGAAAAGAATAGCGAATGAGCAATTTGCAAGGATTTTTGCAAGGGAAAATGGTTTTAAAAAAAATCACACTATTACTAATTCATGAGTTGTTGACAACTTAGCCGAAGTGGACTTCTGATAATGTAAGCAGCTTGATGGAAATTCAAACAAATAAGAATGAAAACTGTGTGTAGTGGGCCACCAGCTCTCAACTAGGCCAGAAATGATAGAATGATTAAAAGACTTGGGGGATCTAATGTAACAACCCGTAAAAATTACTAATTAATTAATAATACGGCTAAATATAATTTTTTTATAAATGTCAGAATTTGGCCATGAAAGTTACCCCATTGCGTTTTTGATGATTTTCTGATCAACTTTCATATATCAAGTTTTGTAATTGAAGCTTAAACGTAGAAGTTATTAATGTTTGAAGTTTTCAAATGTAAAATAATTCGAACGAATTCAAATTAAAACTTTGATTAATGTTAATGTTTGAAATTTAAAACATTAATAAATATTTTAACGTTGACAATAATCTTAGGGTTTAAAGAAACATTAAAATAAACATTGACATTAATTATAAAAGTAGGAAATAAATTAAAGTAAAAAGAAGCAATAAATTTTGTTCCAAATATAGGGACCAGTCAACTGCTTTCCTTGGGTCGATCGACCGCTAGCGGTCGACCTCCTAGGGAGGAGCGCTTGATCGATGGGGTAGCGATGCCTAGGGTTTTTTAGGCATGAATGGCCTGGATTTTATTATTTTAAACCGAATTAAATACTACGGTCTGGACGCCTCTAACCATTATAAATAAGAGGCTAGCCCTCTCACTTTTATTCATAAAAATATTTGGTATGCTAGCGAAGCTCTATTAGTCTTCTTCCTCAACTATATTCAAAGTTCAAGTCCAAGGGGAATAGGTAAAGGTTTATATACATATACGTTTTTTTATTTTTATTCTTCCCCAATCTCTGAATTCTGAATTTAATTTATACATAATTATATTATTGTACATTTCAAAGAGAGGAAATATGAAGTAGTGGTTAGGAAATGGCATGAATCGAATCCAAGGAGAAGCTGGATACTATCTGTGAGTGGAAATCTTAGTTTTTCACATTTTAATATTTATATAATATAAGCTTGGATTTGTTTTATGCCTTGGAGAATTTTTTTTACGAAAACCCTAAAACTAAAACACCATAATTCCCCAAAATGAAATGTTAATTCTTAAGTTATTGGAATCTCAATTGTTTTATATTAAAATTATAGAATTTGTTTTGTTATTACAATTTGAATATTTTATATTCTATTCCACTTTTAGCTTTTCTCTATTGATGTGCTAAAGGGTTCTAAGAAGAAAATAAGTTAGGAAATAATGTGTAAGGTATGAATTCTCCTATTTGTAGTTTGCACTGTCTATTTCCATAATTTAAATATGAATCTCTTTTTCACTTCAAGTTCGTGTATGTAAAATTTAAATAGAATATAAAGGGTTTTAAATTGTAAGTTTTAATTCTTGAAACAGAGGCGTTGATTACTATATATTAATATAAAGTAAGTTTGGTATTTGATGCTACTTTATTAAGGCAAGTCTATTTGTTTTGCTAAGGATGTTAGCTATTTTGTAAGTTATTATATGAAATTAGACTTGTATAGATTTGGAAGATTTGACGTTTTAACGATTAGTATAGAAAGCGAGAATCTTCGCATGCTTAGGAATATTTAGTTAGCCTAAATTACGTATGTATAAACATATTAGCATATAATTAATAATGCATTAATCATATAGAATAAATAGGTTATAAATAGCTTAAAACTCATAGGAAAGAAGCTAGAGATAATAATGGAAATTAGTCCATAATTAAAGGCGAAATAAACAGTTTCCTTATATGAATTTAGTGTGTAAATGCACGTTAGGTATACTATCTACATAGTATATATTTATGGTAGTATGTTAGAAGAGTGGGAAAATGTCTATGTTATAGGGACGTGAGGTCAGTCAAAAGCACACAAAAGTCTTTCCAGCTAATCTGGCTACCAACAATATGACTTTAGGGCTGATGTGAGATATCGCCCAAAAGAAGTACCCATGGTGGATGCGAGATTAGTCCTTATTCTATATGGTAAGTCTACCCAGCTAATTTGGCTACCAGTACCCATAAATAGATGGACTAATTTGAGACGTTAGTGTTTGGGTTTGGGCTATAATATAGAATTTCTATTAGGCTGGTAGTGGGAAATCTCGAAAAGGACCCACTTTGGGTTTAAGGTATTAATTGGCTATTATAGGGTCCGCCTCTTCCAATAAATGAAGTATTAAGTCTTTGTATGGGATTTCTTATGATGTCAGCTAGGAAATATTGGAGAGGGGTCCGCCTTGGATTAGGTATTAAACGATTGGGATTTTGCTAGGATATAGGTATCAAATGATCAGAGTTTTTCTAATTTCCATTAAAGAGGTATTAAGTGACTTAGGTACTTCCTCTCACATTGTTATGACATGATTGACGGTAGATGCATTGAATTGGGACGGGCCTTTGGCCTATAGATAAACGTACATTATGGAGTTGGACTGGAAAATCCTTCAGGCTTACAGTTAGAGGTATACTTGGTAGGATATAGTATAGGATGCGTAAGACAAATTTATTATCTAAATGATATTATCAGTATATTATTATGGTAAGACTTGATATTTTCATTCACCAAATAGTATTATTCTGACCCCCTCCTCATTACAACACACATGTTAGAGGAAGCAATGCTGATAGAGAAGATGAAGGCAGAGGCGAAGACTTGTGGTATTTTATCTATCTATTTATGTTTTTGATATATTATGATATACCCCGTTTCAGACATTGATGTTATTTTGAGGCATTGTATTTTAGATATTTGAGATGATATGTTGTATTTCTGAGATTTGAATTTTTATGAAATTGGTAATAATTTCTGTTATTATATTTTATCTCTTTCAATGTGATATTCTGAAAGCATAGATAAATAGCTCTATATATTATTCATTATATCTATTTTACCTACCATTAGCTAGGTTTGGAATGGGTCTAAGGTTAGATGGGTTTTATTGGGTCGAAAATTAGGCCCGTTTCGAGGTGGGTTGTTACATTTGGTATCAGAGCTTAGGTTACCTGATCAACGGGGATGGGTATACGTAAGGGTGCATATTTGTTATTTTAAAAGTATTTTTCAAAACCTTGCTATAATTATACTTTTATTAACATACGTAAACACACTAGGAAAATCCTTATTTCAGTAAATAATACTATATTAGGGAGTTGCAACTAAAGTTTAAATCTACAGATAATTGAATATGGCTGAAAACCATTCCTCTGAGGCTATGAACCACTCCATCGAAGTGATACCCACAATCCAAAGGATATCAGAATGGTTCAAGCAATACCTAAGGCATGTCGGGAAAGTTCCTATTCCACCAACATCACCCGCTGCACCGATGAAGCAAGACCTCGCCCACTAGACTTTCCTAAAATGTGTAAAGATTTCTAGAATATGTGAGGGTAGGTGTATACATAAGATGAAGGATATGTGGAAATGAAGGCTTTGATTGACAACTATGAATGTATATTTCGGGAGCTTGGATGGGAAGACCACATCATGGGGAGGATGTCTATGTGGAATCTTAAAGGGGATGCACTGGACTGGTACACCATAGTAGTTGAGGAGAATGCTGAGGAATGAATCATTTGGACTTAATTCAGAACTCGCTTTGAGTCGCAATTCGTGTTTAAAGCTAAAGTAAGTTTGCAATTGGAAAAATTTATACAACTTTGGTAGGTTGACTCTACATTGAAGGAGTATATCAGTAAGTTCACGGAGCTAGCTAAGTTGGATTGAGTTTCATTGATACCCTCATAAAGAAGGCTATGAATTTTGTTAAAGGCTTGAATTCCCCACTTAAGGAACTGTTTTTGACCCAAGTACTCACAAGCGCCACTTGCGAGATGATAACTGAAATAGCCCTACTAAAGACTACTGGTAGTAAGGAAATGGAGAATGTGGGACCAACGCAAAATCAAGGTAAAACAGAGAAATGAGGACTATGGACAAACAAGAAGCCAAGGGGAAAATCAAGAAGGGAAGTGTAACATGTCGTAAATGTTAGAAGAAAGGACATATTGCTAAGAATTGAAAGGTTAGCCTGATGAGAGAGGAGTTCAAAGGAAGATGCTACCACTGCTATAGGAATGGACGCTATAAGAATCGTGTCCAAAGCTAGCAAAGGAGGGATAGAGTGGGCAAGCTTATGCCATTCGGGATGTACCTATCTCAAGTAGACCTCCTCCTAGAGATCAAGGAAAAGCCACAACGGAAAGTACAATTTTTATTTTCGAGAATACTATTTGTACCTTATTTGACTCGGGAGCATCATAGTCATTCATAGCTAAAAGTATAGGTAACTCCTTGAGTCTAAAAACCCTAGTTGTCACTAACCAAATAGTCAATGTTAAATCCTATTGGGGGGTCGAGACACCTTTCTTTGATTTGTAAAGACATAGTTACGGATACATGTAACGTCAATTTTATATGTAATGTGGATATTCTTGGCTTTGAGGGATATGGACTTATCCTAGGAATGGATTGGTTATCTTACTACGAGGCTATCTTAGATTTTCATAGGAGGTTTGTTTGGTTAAGGAGTTATAGGGGATGAGAGATAGATGTTCGATGTACACCCCAAAACTCTATCGAGTTAGGCTATTCATATCCCCTTAGCCTATCAGAAGCTGAACTCTCATCAATGCCCATAGTCCAAGACTTTCCAGACATTTTTGAAGAAGTCTCTTGTCACCTGCCTCGAAGGGAGACCAAATTTAAGATTGATTTGGAGAAGGACGCTATACCTGTTGCACTGTAATTAAGACATATGGCCCTTAAAAGATAGGCGAGAGTTTGATAAACAGATTTCAAAGCTATTGCAGAAGGGATTTATTCGCCATAGTACTTCTGAATTGGATAAAGAGAGGCAATACTTAAACATTACATCAGATATTTTTATGATACGTCCGATGTAAAAAAAGTTATTGTTTCCCTCTTATATTCTCATCTTTCATTCTCTTTTGCCTCACATCTATTTTAATGATTATACGCATCATTCAAGATTGCTAACCATGTCAAAATACAGTTTTGATTATCACAATAAGTACTCAGATGATTCAGAAAAATTGAATAAGTTGGTTGATAGCTACTGTATTTCTCACCTTGAAGATTTAGATGAGTACGACCAAGATCTTAAAGAAACTGTAAATTAACGATGAAGATAGCTCAGTCAACCCTTACTACATATCATACTTCCATTTATACGGGTCTATAATGAATGGGATGATGTTTTAAATAGACAAGCAAGATCTTTTTAAAATGTGGAGTAAGTATTTCAAACATTTTCACTACTAGAAAAAGGCTGATTTTCCATCAATGATTTCCATACGTCATCCTATGTCATATAAGCAGGACATATCCAAAACATCATGGCGTACGTGCAGCATAAGTAACGAGTTGGTAATTCCCTACGTCGTGTTATATTTTTTCCTCTATTACATTTCCTACATAAGAGTAGGGACATTGTAGGGAATACCTACTCCTTACCCACGCCATCAAAATTTCCAAATGCCTTCCCTATGCTAGCATAAGAAAGGCGTAGGCTAAAATAACACAATATTTTGAAACAAGAAAGTCATCATAAAGGGAGGATTAAGTAAATCGGTATGGCGAAGGAGAGGATTACAGAAATTGGTATGGCATAGGAAAGGCTTATGGAAATTTACATTTAAATTAAATTAAATAATTATATACAACTATCAATATAATAAAATTATACAAATTTTATGTTTGAATTTAAATTAAATTAAATTAGAGTAACTTTTAAAAATAAAATTGAAGCTAAATTTTATATGTAACTTTTTAATTTAAAATTACATTATAACTTCAAATGTTGAATTTAAATTAAAGGCAAATAAAAATAGCTTTTGAAATAAAACTAATATTAAATTTTGTGTATTTATACCAATTGAAATTAGAAATTAATTTAAAGAAATTTTTTATTTGAACTTAAAATAAAATAAAATTAACCCATTTTTGGAAGATTGCTTAGTTAACAAATAATTAATTACAGAAAAAACGAGGAATCACCTACGTCTTCCCTACCCATTTTTGGTATGCTTCTCCCCTTTTTTAGTATAATTATAATTTGTTAACCGATATTGGTAGTTCATGAATTATCATTTTTATATTTCCAAAATAATAATTATTGTATAAATTTTATAATGTATATTAATTATATATGTGATTAATAGAAGATTACGGGTTTGAGTCAACGGTGCTAGTTTATAATTGGTTTATAACGTAGAGTTGGATTTTGGAAATTTGAAACCTAAACATGACTATCGTTACGAACTGGTCATTTTTAGTAAATCTCTAAGTAACTTATAATGTAAATGACCAGTTTGGATTGGAAGTATTGTTTCTAAAATGACTATCTAAATAAAACCATATATAAATATAATCTATCATGGAATCATAAATGTAAAATTTAGTGTCATTCAAACTCAGTTTGGTACCCGATCTTATAACTTAAATTGTTTTGCAGATAGTTAATTACATCGACTAATAATTAAATTTGATAACTTAAAACGAAAACGATCAAGTTCAAACTAACATAATTGCTATTATTTTTAATGAATTTAAATAATAATAAATTTAAATGTAAATAAACTATAATTAGTAACTTTTAAAATCAGGTTATAATTAATAACTTCTAAAACTAAAACTAAAATTAGATTACCAAAATTGAAAATTAGAATAAATTAAAATAACTTTTAAGTTTACATAAAAATAATTATACATACATAACTTTTTAAATTCAATTAGACTTATATTTATTTATAATAATATACTAAATGGCACCTTTAAAATTAAAATTGAATTAGTTTATACTAACTTTAAACAATAAAACTAAAATTTGAAATTAATAGGCATAGATACAACACAGGAATTTCATATGCTATTCCAACGCCAATTTTTATTTTGGAGTAACAAATATTATGACGTAGGGATGATGTGACAATCTGCACTTTAAAATAATCAGATGTCTGATTTCTTTTTAAAACATCCGATCTTAGTATTTTAATCATTTTTGGTGTTTTCCCTTAACTTATTCTTCTTTGTTTTGTTCATATTTGCTATGGACTTCTGTGTAGTTGAAAGGTTAAAATTTTCAAAATATTTTGAATAAATTTCAATCTTATTTAATCAATTCGTATAGTTAAAAGATTAAACTGTAACAAATGTCATTTTCAAACTATAGCCTTATTTTTTTGAATATGAGTTCTAATGTATGATTTAAAAATTCGCACGTTTGAATGGCGGAAGCAAGCCTAAGTCGAATCGGGACCTCGTGTAGGCTAAGTAGAGTGAATCAAAGAAAACTTATTCCCACTCCTCAACTTTTAGGAGTTCACGTAGCTACATGGAGTGGTGCAATAGGCGACATCAGTTCTACACTGGATAACGTACTAAGGTCCATACTTCATGGTGTGTGTAAGGTTGGAAGGGAGACAGAGACACCCATAATTATAAAATCCCATAAAATTAGCGGTAATTAATAAATAATTATTAAGGCTTAAAAATGAAATTTAATGAATGTTAGAATTTGGCCATGAAACTTATACCATTGTATTCATAATGATTTTCTAAGCAACTTTCATATTTGGAGTTTTGCGATCAGAGTTCAAACGAAGAAATTGCTAGCGTTTGATGTTTTTGGAACGAAAATAACTAAATAGGAATAGAAAGGAAACGTGGACCCCACCGGTAGACCCCCTTCTTGGGCCAGTCGACCACTAGCTGTCGATCACCTATAATGGAGTGGTCGACCTGTTGGAAGGTGGTGGTAGGGTTGAACCTTAGCTAAACGAATCAAATTTATTTATTTTAAATCTAACGGATACGATTGATTCGAATACCTTTAAATATAAGCCTAGCATCTTACTTTTCTTACCATATTTCCCAATTAAAGATGCGAAGCTCTGCCATTTTTCCTTCTCCACTATTTCTATTAATTATAAAACATTATATATACATAATTGGAAAAGAGGACAAGATAAAAGAGAAGAAGAGAAGGAGCGAATTGATACCATGGGAAAAGGTAAACTTCATAATTATAAATCTGTATTCAACTTAATTCAAATCTCTTCTTAGATCTGTAATTCAAATGGGTATGTATATATCTTGTTACATGTATTTTTGGATTGGAAAGGAAAAAGGAGGCAAATTAAAAGGATGAATTCAAATTTGGGAGATTTGGAAAGCTTGAAAAGTGAGTGAGAAATCATATGATTTATATATAATAATAAAATTTATATTATTTAATTTTACTTATTTATTATGCCTGTGTAGGATCCGTGGAGCTGTAGGCTTTGGAAGAACGTATTCAATTGAAATGACCATAATATATTCTATAAGTTAAGTAATTGGAATAGGAATTGTATTTACACCCTAATTTGGAAATCTGAAAACAAGTCCCTAAATTTGTTTAAGTAGAACATTGATAACATTGTAAGATTTATTCCAAATTTATGATAATTAGGTTATAAATTAATAGTACATATTTGGATTGTCCTAATTTAATTTGAAATGTGAATTTCTATGTTTTAATTAATTGGGAGAGTTGTGGGTATAATGTAGTTGTATTATTTTCATATAATTTTCATAAATCATCTAATGCCACAACTATGTATAAAAAAGCGCGTCGTTTGAAATAATAAGGAATATACTAAAAAGGAAAGAGATGTTAAAGTACAGAGGTTCTCCTCCGTAATTTACACTGTTTATTGCAATAAGAGAAAAGAGATAATTCTTTATAATTTCAAACAAGGCAAAGTCTCACTTAAGGGTAATTTATGGAATGTTATAATGGTAGTCCTACTTGGGAAGATTAACTCTAATATATTGAAACGTGAAAATAAAAGTTCACATAGAATGTATATATATGTTTTGCAGTTCTTAAGCATAGGAATTAATGAGTTAGAAATAGGATTACACACACACACATTCACATAGGTATAACCACGCCTACCTATTAAAAATAGAAATAGAAATATATAACATAATATGCGACGATATTCATATTAGTTATAATTATGATGACTATGTATTAGTAGCATAGTAAACCATAAGACTAGGAGGTTAAAATTGGGAAGAAGATAGTAACTCCAAATTAGCAGGGTAATAAATGTCCGTTTAAAAGGGGGAGACATGAATTAAATGGGGACACAATTGCATTTAATGGAAATGGTTAAAGGACATAATGGGGGCATTTATGAGGAAATGAAATATGCATATAGGTTGAATTAGAAGGATTAAATAAATGTAATTATGGATTATCAAATTAGAATAATAAGACCCTTTATTGCACAAAATTGACATTTTTTTTGAAATTGGGTGCTTATATGGTATTGTATATTAGTACTACAAGTCTTAGGTAGTTTATAACAAACTACAAATCAATATATATTTGAATCACGCTACACAGGTTCTGAATCCGTAATCTCTCACACCAAAGATGAAGCACCTACCACTTGGACAGTGTTAATGTTCGAATAATTGACATTTATGGGACATAAGAGGGAAATACATAATATACGTAATAAGCATATAAGATAGGAATAAAATAAATGGAGGCAATATAATTATCATATTAGGCAATTATATAGCTTCAATAATGCGTTTAGGATGAGCATGGATTAATAAGCTTATCCCTATATTTAGGCCTAGGATAATTAGTTTGGCTTAGAATGAGTTGGGTTGGGATGCAAGGTCAATAAAGTTACACAACAAAAGTCTGCCCTTTATCTAGAGGCTACCAGTAGTTGTGTATACTTACTATTGATGTGGGACATCTCCATCCATATGATCCATGGGAAAGGGATATGCGTTTTCGTATATGTATGGGAAAATATACCAAGGGTTTGCCTCAGATTTGAAGTATTTAATGGCTTAGTACCTTTAGGTATATCAAGGGGATTGCTTCATGGTGGAAGGTATTAAATGGTCATTAGGTCTGCCTTCTCACTACATAAGAAATCTTAAATAACCTACGATAGTATCCAATAGGGAAATGGGGTTTTCTTCATTCTAACAAGAGGTATTAAGTAACTAGGATGGGTATTTATCCTTGACTTGCATTAGGATAGTCTAAATGAGATTTCGGTTGTGGCCCGAGAGGTCCTCGGGCTATGTTAGTGTTGTTATTAGATCGGTATTTAATAGTAAGGCTAGCACATAGGCTTTGATAACTAGCGGTCCTGAATAAATGTTATGTACTTTCTACAAGTAATCATTCAAGTAACGACCGCATGTCCCATAACCACTTGGGTTTCCTTAAATGTTTACTATAAGTTAGTAAACTCCACTCAATAAGTGTGATATACTTCCAATTAGTAACGAGATAAGTATCACGCAATGTCCTATGACCACTTAGCGTTACTTGTAACAGCCCAAAATTTTTAAACGAAATTTTTTTAAAAATTATACAATTTTGAAATATTGATTTAAATATAAAGTGTAGTAATGTGTGTGAAACGAAAAATTTAAACTTTACATTTCGTTACGTATATTTATGTCTGTTCTTAACTTTATATTAGAATCAAATTTTATTAATTGATGATAATAGCTATTTTATTTTAGTGTGAGATGATACGTTATTTTATTTAAAGAAACGTTATCATTTTAATTTAAAAAAAAAACAACAAGTAACGGTTGTACGTTACTTTTGGGCGTTACACTTTACGTTCGTTGTTCCTTTGTCAATTTGATTTTTATATGCGTTGACTTTACAAAATTTCAGCTGCATATTTTCAGTTTGAAAATTTCAAAAATCTTGCTTTGAACCGTTCACGTGAGAATTTTTATTCCATTCCCTCTTTGCATTCCATAAGTTTCGTTCCAGCTTTTAATAAAATTTAATTGCTTTTAACTTCCTACCGTTCAAAACCTTACCCTTTTGCCTTCTCTCATAAAGTAATAGGCAGCTGTCATCTTTCATTTTCACGTTCATAATTTTAATTCTGCAAATCTCCTGTAGCTTCAATTGAGAATCTCGTGACCATCCCGAAAAGGTAAATGCCTTCTTTCACTTTCATTTTGTATTTCAAATTGTTGTTGTACCATGTTTTGCCAGGTCATACCCACATTCCAATTTCTCCACCATTCCTACCCCTTTTCGCTACCAGATCTACCCACTCCATCACCGAGACCAGGCAACCCATGCTAAGGCCGAGCCCTACCCCAGTCTGTCACCAGCCTCGTCACTACAGCCCCTTTCGCCACGCCTTCCACCACCACGATCCACCACCCACCCCACGCTAGACCGACCCTACGCCTGCCATCACCTAACCCCTTCGCCAGACCTACCATTCACCGCCACCACAGTCACGGACGATGTGACACCCCACCTTTATGCTCATAATAACAAAGAGTATTAAAAGAAATACTGTCTATTATTACGAAGAATAAGGCTGGATAGGAGCGACCATCCGTAATTGGCCTTACACTAATATTGGTTATCTCGGTAGGAGTGGTATATACTTTTTATTTTTCATCTATTATTTATTTACTCCCATCGACACACCCAATACTTGTATAAAAGGAACTACGACGGTTCATAATAGTTTAGGACATTAGATATAACAATAACACAGATAATATAAATGCGGAACACAGATAAAAACAAAAGTCTCATATATATATATAACTGATGTCAGTTAATACATAGTTGACACGATACATATGATACAACTACAACTTTCGACTCTAGAAGTTATATATACAAGTACATTATCGACTAATATACATGAATACATATCGTTCTATACAATGACACGACTACTACAAAATGACACTGACAACTTCAGAAGATGTGAAAAGTCTTCAAATCCCGAACAGCAACTCAGAGAAAGAAATCTACAACCTGAAATAACTCGGGTCTGACCCGAGTATTACATTCAAAAGAAAATAATACACGGGTCAGTCTAATTCAAACTCAGTTATTAGTGCACAGAAGCAATAATAATCAAATAGTCAAATAGACGACAATCCTAGAAATCTCGTATATCCAACTCTCGATACGAGAATTGGATAACGGCAAATGTAACACTAAATAGTGTTAAACAATAAATCAGCAATCCCAATCAAGTTAAATAATTGAAATGTCAATTTAAAAATAACAGTACTGATTGGCTGCAGTACACGCTAACGTGTACTGCCTCGCCAATACAGTCTATCAAATACTCAGAAGAACAATGAATCCAAAAGCCAACAAACCCAACTCAAATCAAAATGAGCCATTTCAAAATACGCTTAATAAAACAGAAACAGATGACATCAAATTAACTTAATCCTCGGTGTGGCTGCAGTACACGCACGCGTGCACTGCCTCGCCACTACCGTACGTCGAAACTGCAAAGGTCAAACCCAAATATTGGGTTCAACTCATGTGTAAGAAAAACAAATGCAGCAGTAATAAGTACTCAGTGCAAAAGGTATACAAACTGTCTCAAATGGTCAAGACAGCTGAAAAGAATGACCAAACTCGATGAAACCCCACTGCAGATGTAGCATGGCCCACCTAAATGCCCACCCAAATAAACTACATGATATACAAAAGTGCAGTGACTACATTAATGAGTATATGCAGAGTCAAGGCCACAATGCAATCACAAACCAAAGGAGTGATACAAACAAAGATAAAATATGTATGCACTGTAAACTGGATAGTGCAACTATCTTACTCACGACCAAAGGCCGTAATACATCTCAACTCGACTGCAGGTGAGTTAGTGAACAACAAAGCCCAAAAGAAACTGGACTAGTAAACAAAACCCAAGTCAGGTGGATAACCAATGCAACAACTCAGGTCAGTGAGTGCTTCATAAATGCAGACCAGAGGCAACTGGCAACGAATAAAATAGTGAACCATACTACATAAATGTACAAGCATCAGTAGATTTTGGCTCAAAAGAAACTACCACATCAAGACTGGACGAATGAACCCAGAATGCAACATGCCTCGAATACCAGTGTACAACCAACTGCCCAGATGTCAAAGACCCAAAATAATACATATATCCACACATACTCATGTGTACATATGGATACACATATGTGACAGCCCCAACTAATAAAATACAAGTTCACATATTCAATAAGAATCACAATTGATGTACAATGGGGTATACAGGCTAAACAACTATACAATTTAATCTAATCAACCTGAATGCAAGACCAAACACAAATGTGCAGGTACATGAAGATGCAGTGAAGCCAAAGTCAGATGGTCAGAGAATTACAAACATGAATGCAGACTACAGCTCACAGAGAAGCAGTGTATATGTATACACGTATGAAACATCAAGTATAAAGAGTTCATTGAAACCAGAAACAACATAGTAGCCCAACTTGAAGTCAATCAAAGTTTAGTAATATCAAAATAAGCTGAAGCCATGAATTACTGACCGAAGTCAATTACTTAAGAAACTGCAAAGCCAAATAATTTTCATCAAAATAATTTCACGAAATTTCGCTTACCATCGAAGACAACTGCAGGTCGAATCAAGACCAGAGCAAATGAACAAGACAGAGAATAGCATACACAAAAGCAGATGGCAAAAGTCAAATGAAATCATCAACATCGTATAACGTAGATCACTTCGAATGAACGAAGTTATTAAAAATGCCAGCGATCAAAACCGCAGATGGCCAAAGAAATCAGCAAAACTCAAAAAACATAGCGAAACTGTGGTGGCCAATGAACTCGAACAAAGTATAAGTGACAAGTCAATAACCATCTCGAACTTTCGAACGAAGATCGAATGGCATAGTGTAGTATTGTCAACCATGCAAACATCAACAAAATCAAAATGACTGTAGTCAATGACGAACTAGCAAGTCCACAACCGTGAGTATCGATTAAACAAACAACAAAAATCCCCAATTCGATTAAACCAGAAATCAACAAAAATCAAAACCAAATTTCACTCGAGCATGAAATTAGATGTGAGTAGTAATAAAATTACTCACCTATTGGTATCAGGCAAGCAACGAATCGAAGTGAGAGTTGACCGGCCGCTTTCGATCGAGTAACCATGGCTACCAGAAAATCTCGAAGCCCCCAATTTCGCGAAGAGGAATTCAAGAAAACGAGCCTGCCCTAATTTCTTTTGAACGAGGCCACCATTTTTACTCGAATGATTTTATTTTTAGGGTTGCGAAGTAAAATGAGTCAGGAGGAGGGAACAACATAGGCCTTAGTAATATTCACGGCTACCATAGAGAAGGCCAAGACAAAAATGTGAAGCCCAATATCTTCTCTAATTTCCAAAAATAATTTCTATAGTAAACAACAATTTATTAAATAATCTTTACAATTTAAAAAAAGAATTTCAACATGAATTTAAATCGTCATTTATAAACTGACGCGAAAAACCGGGTTGTTACAGACTCCCCTCCTTAAAGAAATTGCGTCCACGCAATCATAGGGAATAAATGGATAAAAGGTAACAACCAAAAGAGCATGGCAATGTCAAATGTATAAGCAAAGCAAGTTTCAGCGAGGAAGTACTAGATAAGAAATCGAAAGGTTCGACTACTTCAAATCAAAAGAATCAACATCGTGGGAATCAGGGATCAAAATCAGACGACTAACAAAAGCAAGAATAATCGAGTTCCAGCAACTAAAAGAGAAGGAAAACAGAGCAGAAATCCCATACAGAGCACGAATTGAATGTGAGTAAATCAAATTACTCACCTGAATCGCCAGAGAAAAAGACGAAGCTCAATTCTCAAAAATCGCAAATATTCAATCATCAAAAACGATAATTGAATTTTCAAATTCAACTAATATTCGATTATCAAAAACGATAATCAAATTTCAAATTCAACAAATATTCGATTATCAAAAACGATAATCAAATTTCTCAAATCAACAAATATTCGATTATCAAAACGATAATCAAATTTCAAATTCAACAAATATTCGATTATCAAAAACGATAATCAAATTTCAAATTCAACAAATATTCGATTATCAAAACGATAATCAAATTTCTCAAATCAACAAATATTCGATTATCAAAACGATAATCAAATTTCAAATTCAACAAATATTCGATTATCAAAAACGATAATCAAATTTCAAATTCAACAAATATTCGATTATCAAAAACGATAATCAGAACTCATATCAACAAATATCTAATTATCACAAGCGATAATTAGAAACAACAAATATCTGATTATCAAAAACGATAATCAGAACTCATATCAACAAATATCTAATTATCACAAGCGATAATTAGAAACAACAAATATCCGATTATCAAAAACGATAATCAGAACTCATATCAACAAATATCTAATTATCACAAGCGATAATTAGAAACAACAAATATCTAATTATCAAAAACGATAATCAGAACTCATATCAACAAATATCTAATTATCACAAGCGATAATTAGAAACAACAAATATCTGATTATCAAAAACGATAATCAGAACTCATATCAACAAATATCTAATTATCACAAGCGATAATTAGAAACAACAAATATCTGATTATCAAAAACGATAATCAGAACTCATATCAACAAATATCTAATTATCACAAGCGATAATTAGAAACAACAAATATCTGATTATCAAAAACGATAATCAGAACTCATATCAACAAATATCCAATTACCTGCACATAATTGGATGCAACAAATATCTAGAAATCAATTAAGAAGACTAGAAAATCAACATAAAAGCTTGGATCGATCCCATCAGATGGCGAGTTTTTAATTCGCCGCACGTGCATCTCAGAGTGGCCGAAGCCTACCAAGTACTCAACATAATTTTGGCGCCCATCAGATTGACCCGAAGGTCCGCAGAGTGACCCGAAGGTCTAGTACTGGTATTTGACCCGAAGGTCCGCAGAGTGGCCCGAAAGCCCAACAAATGACCCGAAGGTCCAACAAATGACCCGAAGGTCCTCATAGTGGCTCGAAAGCACACGAAATCATCAAATATTTCAATTAACGAGTCCGAAATTAACCGAAATAGCAAACGCACATGTCCCATACCACGTGTTTTACTAAATCGTTTGATTCTCTTCATCGTTTCCTTGAAAGTGCAAAATTGTGTATTTTGTAAAAATACATTTCACATTCTCAAACGGACAAGTCCGGAATTAAGCGAATCAGTAAAAGAAAGGGGTCATAGTCCTCGATTTTGCTGAAACGTTTAAATCGCTTCCTCATTCTTTTGAAAGCGCAAACTGTTAAAATTTCTGAAAACAATTTTATTTATTTTGTAAAAATAACAATTCATATTCTCAACTGGACAAGTCCGGAGTTAAGCGAATCAGTAAAAGAAAGGGGTCATAATCCTCGATTTTGCTGAATCGTTTAAGTCGCTTTCTCATTCTTTTGAAAACGCAAACTGTTAAAAATTTATAAAACAATTTTCATTTTAAAACGATTTTCCAATCACGTGATTAGAACAGTAAATCAGTAACAATTTCGGTAAGGAAATTGTACTTCTCAAAATACCGTAAAAACGGTTACACATCAGTATTGCGGAATAACCGCTTGAAAATCCACTTTTAAAAATTTGGTTGTTACTGAAGTCAAAGCGACAGTAATTTTAAAACATCAAATATCTCATCAAAAGAATTCACATCAAAATGTGACATCAGTGAATTTTCATTCATTAAAATTGTCAACAAAACACCGTGCCTCAAAAATTCAGCATTGGTGTAAAAATCCCGTTATAAAAATAACGGCAACAAAATACGTATCATAACCAAGCATCGGTTCAACGTAAAATAATTGCAATAACGTGCAATTCAAATTTTGCACGTATTATAAAATGAGCAAAGAAATCATTCGAATGTATCTTCAATGAAGATTTATCAAAACAGCTAAAAATCAAATCAATATATGATTAGTACAAGAGAAGCCAGCGGAAATTTCAACCAAAATCACATAACTGTAATTTCTTCAAATCCTCAATTCGGATTCGAAATTCTCAAAGAAACAAAATAATTACAGCTATGTAAACAACAAATGAAATTTATTTCAATTTCTAAATCAAATAGATTATCAGTTGTACTCAGCGAAGACAGTTTCACTGTTTCCGCTGCGCACTCTGATAAACAGTACTCAAATCAATTAAATCATCAGAACACAAATTCATTTTTATTTTTAAATAAGGATATTTAAAAATTTCATCCAAATTTCAAAACTTTAGTTTTGACTCAAGCACAAATAAAACATCGACCGATAGTTGTAACATATGTTCCTTCCGAGTTAAGTTTTATATTATGTCCATAAACCCCAAGCTCTGATACCAACTGTGACGCCCCACCTTTATGCTCATAATAACAAAGAGTATTAAAAGAAATACTGTCTATTATTACGAAGAATAAGGCTGGATAGGAGCGACCATCCGTAATTGGCCTTACACTAATATTGGTTATCTCGGTAGGAGTGGTATATACTTTTTATTTTTCATCTATTATTTATTTACTCCCATCGACACACCCAATACTTGTATAAAAGGAACTACGACGGTTCATAATAGTTTAGGACATTAGATATAACAATAACACAGATAATATAAATGCGGAACACAGATAAAAACAAAAGTCTCATATATATATAACTGATGTCAGTTAATACATAGTTGACACGATACATATGATACAACTACAACTGTCGACTCTAGAAGTTATATATACAAGTACATTATCGACTAATATACATGAATACATATCGTTCTATACAATGACACGACTACTACAAAATGACACTGACAACTTCAGAAGATGTGAAAAGTCTTCAAATCCCGAACAGCAACTCAGAGAAAGAAATCTACAACCTGAAATAACTTGGGTCTGACCCGAGTATTACATTCAAAAGAAAATAATACACGGGTCAGTCTAATTCAAACTCAGTTATTAGTGCACAGAAGCAATAATAATCAAATAGTCAAATAGACGACAATCCTAGAAATCTTGTATATCCAACTCTCGATACGAGAATTGGATAACGGCAAATGTAACACTAAATAGTGTTAAACAATAAATCAGCAATCCCAATCAAGTTAAATAATTGAAATGTCAATTTAAAAATAACAGTACTGATTGGCTGCAGTACACGCTAACGTGTACTGCCTCGCCAATACAGTCTATCAAATACTCAGAAGAACAATGAATCCAAAAGCCAACAAACCCAACTCAAATCAAAATGAGCCATTTCAAAATACGCTTAATAAAACAGAAACAGATGACATCAAATTAACTTAATCCTCGGTGTGGCTGCAGTACACGCACGCGTGCACTGCCTCGCCACTACCGTACGTCGAAACTGCAAAGGTCAAACCCAAATATTGGGTTCAACTCATGTGTAAGAAAAACAAATGCAGCAGTAATAAGTACTCAGTGCAAAAGGTATACAAACTGTCTCAAATGGTCAAGACAGCTGAAAAGAATGACCAAACTCGATGAAACCCCACTGCAGATGTAGCATGGCCCACCTAAATGCCCACCCAAATAAACTACATGATATACAAAAGTGCAGTGACTACATTAATGAGTATATGCAGAGTCAAGGCCACAATGCAATCACAAACCAAAGGAGTGATACAAACAAAGATAAAATATGTATGCACTGTAAACTGGATAGTGCAACTATCTTACTCACGACCAAAGGCCGTAATACATCTCAACTCGACTGCAGGTGAGTTAGTGAACAACAAAGCCCAAAAGAAACTGGACTAGTAAACAAAACCCAAGTCAGGTGGATAACCAATGCAACAACTCAGGTCAGTGAGTGCTTCATAAATGCAGACCAGAGGCAACTGGCAACGAATAAAATAGTGAACCATACTACATAAATGTACAAGCATCAGTAGATTTTGGCTCAAAAGAAACTACCACATCAAGACTGGACGAATGAACCCAGAATGCAACATGCCTCGAATACCAGTGTACAACCAACTGCCCAGACGTCAAAGACCCAAAATAATACATATATCCACACATACTCATGTGTACATATGGATACACATATGTGACAGCCCCAACTAATAAAATACAAGTTCGCATATTCAATAAGAATCACAATTGATGTACAATGGGGTATACAGGCTAAACAACTATACAATTTAATCTAATCAACCTGAATGCAAGACCAAACACAAATGTGCAGGTACATGAAGATGCAGTGAAGCCAAAGTCAGATGGTCAGAGAATTACAAACATGAATGCAGACTACAGCTCACAGAGAAGCAGTGTATATGTATACACGTATGAAACATCAAGTATAAAGAGTTCATTGAAACCAGAAACAACATAGTAGCCCAACTTGAAGTCAATCAAAGTTTAGTAATATCAAAATAAGCTGAAGCCATGAATTACTGACCGAAGTCAATTACTTAAGAAACTGCAAAGCCAAATAATTTTCATCAAAATAATTTCACGAAATTTCGCTTACCATCGAAGCCAACTGCAGGTCGAATCAAGACCAGAGCAAATGAACAAGACAGAGAATAGCATACACAAAAGCAGATGGCAAAAGTCAAATGAAATCATCAACATCGTATAACGTAGATCACTTCGAATGAACGAAGTTATTAAAAATGCCAGCGATCAAAACCGCAGATGGCCAAAGAAATCAGCAAAACTCAAAAAACATAGCGAAACTGTGGTGGCCAATGAACTCGAACAAAGTATAAGTGACAAGTCAATAACCATCTCGAACTTTCGAACGAAGATCGAATGGCATAGTGTAGTATTGTCAACCATGCAAACATCAACAAAATCAAAATGACTGTAGTCAATGACGAACTAGCAAGTCCACAACCGTGAGTATCGATTAAACAAACAACAAAAATCCCCAATTCGATTAAACCAGAAATCAACAAAAATCAAAACCAAATTTCACTCGAGCATGAAATTAGATGTGAGTAGTAATAAAATTACTCACCTATTGGTATCAGGCAAGCAACGAATCGAAGTGAGAGTTGACCGGCCGCTTTCGATCGAGTAACCATGGCTACCAGAAAATCTCGAAGCCCCCAATTTCGCGAAGAGGAATTCAAGAAAACGAGCCTGCCCTAATTTCTTTTGAACGAGGCCACCATTTTTACTCGAATGATTTTATTTTTAGGGTTGCGAAGTAAAATGAGTCAGGAGGAGGGAACGACATAGGCCTTAGTAATATTCACGGCTACCATAGAGAAGGCCAAGACAAAAATGTGAAGCCCAATATCTTCTCTAATTTCCAAAAATAATTTCTATAGTAAACAACAATTTATTAAATAATCTTTACAATTTAAAAAAAGAATTTCAACATGAATTTAAATCGTCATTTATAAACTGACGCGAAAAACCGGGTTGTTACAGACGAGAACCACCCATACCAGATCCCCTACGACCCCGTGCTAGACTACCCACGTCACCCATACGCCTACTAGACCCGTGCCACCCACCACCGCCTCCAACCCAACTCCGTGCCGAGACCAACCCATCCAACCGAGACCAGATCCCACGAAGTCCCTTTGCCAGACCGAAACCCCCTGCCCATTCGTAACCACCACCACGTCACCAGACCCAGGCCGAGAACCCCACGCCCTACCCAGTCACCAGACCCAGGCCGAGAACCCCACGTCATGCCTGTCACCACCGAACCCCACCACGTCTCCAACCCATGCCGAGACAAACTCCTCCAGACTTGAACCCGAGAACAGCGACCGAGCCTTGTTTTGTTGAAGTGTAAATGTGTGCCACTGACCTTTCTTTTGAGAAAAATGAACAAGAGTATATGCTTTGTCACCTCTGAAATTTTAGGTTGAAGTTTGCCTGTACGAGTTTTGTTAGAAAAGGAAATGGGAAAAGTTGTTTTGTCACGTGTTCTGGTATCCTAGTTTAGTTGGTTCCTCTGACCTATTTTGTCCCTTTTGTATTTTTGTATCAAAGTTTATATTTTTGACCGAGCTTGGCATTTGAAAAAAAAAGAAGGGAAAATGAGATAATTTGTTTTTGGCACCTTTGTAAGTTTTGTAGTTATATATTTTTCCAAACCTCTGTTTAAAAAAAATGTTTTATCACTTTGCAAATTTAAAGTTATAATCTATATTTTTAAAAGTGGTCGTGCTATTGCTCTCGATTTTCAACCTGTTTCTTTTTCGTTTGTTTGCTTCATCTGAAAATTCGTTATTCGTGCAATCTTAGATTTGATTATTTATTGTGCTTTTGGTTTGAATCTAGTTGGCGCATCCGCTAACAATTGATCGTACTATCTGCATGCTTCCGATTTGACATCGTATTTCTTTTCCGAATCTCCAGCTCCGTAGAGGTGAGTAAATCTCACACGAATATTCATACTTATATGATTGTGAAACGACCGCAAGTGAATGTGTAGAAATAAATAAATAAATAAATGATGTTATAATTACCTGTGATTTATTTATAGTTGATGTAAATTGTTAAAACTGCATATCGTATCATCTGTTATATTTTGTTCTTATTTTACTGTTTTTCTGTTATGCTAAATCACACTGCAAGTTCCCTGTAGAATAGAATCACTATGGGTTGAAATGATACATACCCGAACAGACTTTAGAATAAGGGAAGGTCGTTATAGGCTGAAATGATAGGCCTGAACGATTTTCAATTAAATTTTATTTACTTGGGATTGCGGGTTTGAAATGATAAAACCCGGATTTTTCTTTGTAAATTACGGATTGAAATGATATAGTATCCGTATCACTTGACTTAGGCTAGAAAATATTATACAGACCCGTGGTTATTTTTCTGTATTTTCTGGATAATTTTAAATAATTTAAATATTGTAATAATATTAAATTGATTTAAATCGAATTTTTAAGTGATTTATTTAGAATGGAAATGATTTTTCTATGTGATAAATATAAATAAATGGAGGAATTTTGATTTAAAACGAAGCTTAAATTTAAAATTTTGACTAAAAGAAAAGATGGAAACTTAAGTTAATTAAATTGAAATGGAAATTTAGTTTTAAATTGGTGGAAAAATGGAGTTTAATTTTAAATGTTGAAATGAATGTAATAAGAAAATTTGTAAGTTTTGGTTTTAACTTGTAAAATTTCTCTTTAAAATAAATCAGTTAAAGGATCGAAATAAACATTTTTAATGTATGATTTATAACTTCTGAACTAGGTAGAATCTGTAGCACTTGTTAAGTGTTGTGGATTATATAAGTGAACCAAAAGACTAAAATGAACTAAGGCTATGGTAGTACTTGGTAAGTGCTGTTGTAGCAGAAACTAAAATTGAACCTGAACTAATAAAAGGGCTACTGTAGCACTTGTTAAGGACTGCAGTAGGCTGAAATATGATTTTGTTTAAACTGAACTGTTATAGCAGTTTACAAATGTTGTTTTGCTGAATAAAATCTTTTCAAATATAACCTATAGCAGTTGTTTTTAAATGCTGTGAAATGCTGAAATTTTAATAATTAGGGTTTTTTGACTTAGTAAACGAGCTCAGAATGGTTTGAAACTTTGGAAATTGAATACTTGATTTGAAAATATAATAATTACACTTTTAAAAGGTTTAAATGAATTATTTGATTGGAATATAAACTATTTAAAAGGTGACTTGAAATGATAATAAATGAAGTATACCTTAAATTTAAAAGGTATTTAAAGTTGAACATTTAGATTTGAACTCAAATGATATTTGATATATTAAAATGATTTGAAATGAAGTTTTGGAAAGATATGATATTTTGATATATTGAAATGGTTTGAAATGAAGTTTTGAAATGATATGATATTTTAAAAATATGGAAATGGTTTAGAATTGATTTAATCTTTATTTTGATAAAGATTTGGAATTGAAATGATATTCTATTTTGAAGTATAAACTGTTTTAAAACTTATAACCACGGGTTATAATAACGTTGGGTTGTTAAAGAGACCGGGATCGGATATGGACATACTCTCTGTCTTACCGAAAACCACTTTGGCAACTGTGTACGCGGTGGAGATTCCAGAATGAAGTAGGATGGTGGCGACGTTCTTAAGGTATGTTACGTGGACCCAACTCCCGTGAGTTGGCATAAGGTGGCTAAAACAGGAGCGATCTCGGACCAGTGAGGTAGCACCTCTTCTCGGACACATTTCTTCGATATTATACTCTTACTTGTGATTTGACTAGATGGCCATCCTCCGATTTGGGAATGTTGTTCGAGGTGGAACGGTAGTGGCTGCTATGCGTATCCATCAGTCCGTGTGCATAATTGGTATATCTACCCTGGCATTGCCTAGTTGTGCCGTGTCACCTACCATATCGAGCTTTACTACGATTATGATTTTAAGATCCGACCGCGTTAAGGTTCTCCATCCCCATAACGCTATTTTCCGATATGATTATACTTTACTTATTTAGACACTATTATAATAGCGAATATTACTACATAGTAGATAGTTTAACGGATCCTTAGAGGATGGGCGGTCCCAAGCATCTTCTAAGTTACTTGTACCTTTACTACAGTTCATTTGAGTTGGTTTACATTGTATAAGTATGTATATCCTGACTCGAGTGTTTATGTTTTATTTTACGCTCGGGTCAGCCTGAGTATCAGTTGGACTTCATCTTCACGGAGCTAGGACTACTGGAGATCATCCTTATCCAGCTACTATCTGGTTTTATCTGTTCAGTCTGTTGTTCTATTTAAGCTCTTGTATTAGTAGACTTCTATGTCTTGAGACTTCTGTTGTACTCTATTCCTCCTGTTGTATCTTATGTAACTTTGTTATATTTAATAGTAGCTTCATGAACTACTATCTCTTTTACTTCCGCTGCATTATTTTACTCTGTGTCTGTGATCTGTGCTTATATTTATTTACTGTATATTCTGAGATTTGCCAAATTTTAATTACAACGCGGTATTTTGAACAATTCAACTCCGGCATGAGTGTCTACCTATACACTTATAATGGATGCGAATGGTTGAAAATATCGGGTCGTTACAGTTGGTATCAGAGCTTTAGCTTTGAGGCAAAACTCAGCATATTGAGTAGATTTATTTACAGAATCACTTTCATTCGAGTTTGAATCTTTTCCTCTAGATTCGAATTTCCTTTAAATTTTTGGAACGTTCCCTGCGGTTCCAAAATTCATTCTTGTCCCTCACTATTCATCTTCTTTTGATTTTGGAGTATCACATAACTCCACTTCGAATGATCTTTATAGTGAATTTGCGGGCTCGCCAATATTCTAATTTTCTTGTAAAAGGGTGAAAATCCTTTACAGTCAGCATCGATTCACCAGAGATTTTATCTATCCTTGGTTTAGATGCTAATATCTTTTATTAGTCCAAACACTATCTCTTGAGATCGAACGTAGATTTATCCTACAAAAATCGACATCGATCTTATTCTTTAAGTCACGGTTGACCCGGTTAAGGTTGTCCGCGATTTACCTAAACTTACTCATCTCTCTACTCTGTTTAACCATCTTGTCTTCTGTTTCTAAACTATCTCCAAACATTTTAAATTGTACTAGTAAAGCTATGTTTTGTTTTATATATTGTGTTGTTTGAGTTGTTGATGATGATGTGGGTTTCCGATCGATTCGTCTGATCAACGCTATCGATAGGATTTCTAAAACACTTTGACAGAACAGACTGACACAATATTATTTTAAAATTGTTAATGAAATAAATTTTGATATAGGTAAATTTATGGAACTTAATAAATTGATTTAAATTGATAATTTGAAGTGATAATACTTTATTTATCATTTGTTGTTCTACAAATGAATTTATAAATAATTGTTTATAAATTTATTTGGGAACTGAAATTAAAACAAGAAATTTAAAGAATTTACCGATGGTTTCAAACCTTGTGTTTAAATTTTTTTTAAAAGGATATTATTTAAAGTATTTTGAATAAAAATTTGTCTCTAAAGGATTTTAAAGTTTAAAAATTAAGTGCTCTTCTCTTTGTCGCTGGAAAATAATTTCGGTGATGACTGCAGCATCATCGACGTTCATTTTCGAGTTTTGAACTGAAGAGACCGTTCTGTAGTCTTACTACAGCTTTGTTTTGAAAGATTTAATTTATTTGAATTTCTAAATATGATTTGATTTATAATATATATAGATATATGATTTAAATTGATTTGACATATTATGTACATATATTTATTTATCTCTAACTGGTTTGAAGGAAACCGGAAAATTAATTCTTAAATTTCATCTTAAAGAATAATTTCAGGTATAAAAAGAAAAATTAAATTTTTTTTTTGAATAAATGATTCAAACTTGAGATAATTGAATCGGAAAGTTTTATTTGTATAACACACAATTTCATTCCAATATAACTTACCTAAATTACACAGAAGTTGAATATGAGATTGGATAATATACAATATAAAAAGGATTATTTTAAATAAAATTTGAGTGGTTATAATAAATTTTATACACCTAAATTTTAGTTATAAAAGATTTACAAAGGTAAATAGTGAAAAATGGAATTTAAAGAAATTTTATTTAAATAACTTAATAATCAAATTTGATTTAATATGGAACCTTAAGTCTAACCTAGGAATTTTAATAATGGTTATTTCCTGAAATGAATATGTTGTATAATGAATAATGTATCTTTGAATAGATAAAATAAAATACATTGGAATTGGACATTTTGTAATAAAGTTTATTTAATTTGAATTCATAGTTTAAGTGATGTCTAAATGAATAAATGTGTAAAGAAATTCAATTGTTATATTTGCTATGATAAATATTTTATTTATGAAATTGATATGTCTTGAAGAATGAATAATTATGATAGTTAAAATGTATTTTAACATCACTAAATTGGATAATTGAGAATTTGGGTTTTCAAATAGAAATTTAAGTGTAACTTATTGAAGGAATATCTATTTATGAAATGGGCATTTTAAATAAAGTGTTAGGTTATTTGTTAAATGAAGAGATAAGTAAAATAGTGAGCTTTTGACTTAATAAACGAAGTATAGTTTAATTTGGATATTCCATTCATAAAAGGTTGTTTTAATAAGTCATAAGTTAAATGATATCCAAATGAATATTCTAGAATAAAACTGATTTGAAATATTAATATATCTACTGTAGCATTTTATAAGTGCTGCTGTTTTGAAAATACAATGTTTTGGAAGTTTTATAATTGAATGAACATAGAAATGTTACAACTTTAAAATGAATATTATTTGACCTTGAATTAAAATGGTTTAAATAAAGATTATTTTAAAAGGTGTTATGATTTTCTAAGTATTATGTTTTTTTTTAGAATTACATTTCCAAAGTGTTATGATTTTAGTAGTAAGATTTCCAAATGATAAACATCTCTAATTTGTTATGATTTCAAAGCATTATTGTTTCAAATTTATTATCTTATTTTGTTTTTTTCAAACTATCTTTTGGTTGTCCTTATTTCTCTTATCTTGTTACAGAATGGGAAGGCTATTGCTTATACCAGTCTATTTAGAAATCTTTTTATAATCTTTGTTACTCATTTTGGAAAGAATTGGCTCTCTTGCTTATCGTCTGGATTTACCCGAGAAATTTTCTGGAATACACAATGTCTTTCATGTATCTCATCTTCATCGCTATCTACATGATCCATCTCTTATTATTCAGCCTTCTGCTCTTGATAGTTTGGATATTGAGCCAAATCTAACTGTTGAGAGGAAGCCACTTCGTATCGTCGATCGAGGTACGAAGCAGCTAAGAAGAAAATCTGTCAACCTGGTCAAAGTGCAGTGGAGCACTGATGAACGGGATTGCACCTGGGAGACGGAGGAGAGCATTCGTGCTTCGAATCCGGAATTGTTTATTTCGGGTACTTTTGCTATTCTGTCTTATTTTTTTTTCTTTGTTCCTTTTCGAGGACGAAAAGCTTTGAGTGGGGGAGAGTGTAACAGCCCAAAATTTTTAAACAATTTTTTTTTTAAAATTATACAATTTTGAAATATTGATTTAAATATAAAGTGTAGTAATGTGTGTGAAACGAAAAATTTAAACTTTACATTTCGTTACGTATATTTATGTCTGTTCTTAACTTTATATTAGAATCAAATTTTATTAATTGATGATAATAGCTATTTTATTTTAGTGTGAGATGATACGTTATTTTATTTAAAGAAACGTTATCATTTTAATTTTAAAAAAAAACAACAACAACAAGTAACGGTTGTACGTTACTTTTGGGCGTTGCACTTTACGTTCGTTGTTCCTTTGTCAATTTGATTTTTATATGCGTTGACTTTACAAAATTTCAGCTGCATATTTTCAGTTTGAAAATTTCAAAAATCTTGCTTTGAACCGTTCACGTGAGAATTTTTATTCCATTCCCTCTTTGCATTCCATAAGTTTCGTTCAAGCTTTTAATAAAATTTAATTGCTTTTAACTTCCTACCGTTCAAAACCTTACCCTTTTCCCTTCTCTCATAAAGTAATAGGCAGCTGTCATCTTTCATTTTCACGTTCATAATTTTAATTCTGCAAATCTCCTGTAGCTTCAATTGAGAATCTCGTGACCATCCCGAAAAGGTAAATGCCTTCTTTCACTTTCATTTTGTATTTCAAATTGTTGCTGTACCATGTTTTGCCAGGTCATTCCCACATTCCAATTTCTCCACCATTCCTACCCCTTTTCGCTACCAGATCTACCCACTCCATCACCGAGACCAGGCAACCCATGCTAAGGCCGAGCCCTACCCCAGTCTGTCACCAGCCTCGTCACTACAGCCCCTTTCGCCACGCCTGCCACCACCACGATCCACCACCCACCCCACGCTAGACCGACCCTACGCCTGCCATCACCCAACCCCTTCGCCAGACCTACCATTCGCCGCCACCACAGTCACGGACGAGAACCACCCATACCAGATCCCCTACGACCCCGTGCCAGACTACCCACGTCACCCATAGGCCTGCTAGACCCGTGCCACCCACCACCGCCTCCAACCCAACTCCGTGCCGAGACCAACCCATCCAACCGAGACCAGATCCCACGAAGTCCCTCTGCCAGAACGAAACCCCCTGCCCATTCGTAACCACCAACACGTCACCAGACCCAAGCCGAGAACCCCACGCCCTACCCAGTCACCAGACCCAGGCCGAGAACCCCACGTCATGCCTGTCACCACCGAACCCCACCACGTCTCCAACCCATGCCGAGACAAACTCCTCCAGACTTGAACCCGAGAACAGCGACCGAGCCTTGTTTTGTTGAAGTGTAAATGTGTGCCACTGACCTTTCTTTTGAGAAAAATGAACAAGAGTATATGCTTTGTCACCTCTGAAATTTTAGGTTGAAGTTTGCCTGTATGAGTTTTGTTAGAAAAGGAAATGGGAAAAGTTGTTTTGTCACGTGTTCTGGTATCCTAGTTTAGTTGGTTCCTCTGACCTATTTTGTCCCTTTTGTATTTTTGTATCAAAGTTTATATTTTTGACCAAGCCTGGCATTTGAAAAAAAAGGAAGGGAAAATGAGATAATTTGTTTTTGGCACCTTTGTAAGTTTTGTAGTTATATATTTTTCCAAACCTCTGTTTAAAAAAAAATGTTTTATCACTTTGCAAATTTAAAGTTATAATCTATATTTTTAAAAGTGGTCGTGCTATTGCTCTCGATTTTCAACCTGTTTCTTTTTCGTTTGTTTGCTTCATCTGAAAATTCGTTATTCGTGCAATCTTAGATTTGATTATTTATTGTGCTTTTGGTTTGAATCTAGTTGGCGCATCCGCTAACAACTGATCGTACTATCTGCATGCTTCCGATTTGACATCGTGTTTCTTTTCCGAATCTCCAGCTCCGTAGAGGTGAGTAAATCTCACACGAATATTCATACTTATATGATTGTGAAACGACCGCAACTGAATGTGTAGAAATAAATAAATAAATAAATGATGTTATAATTACCTGTGATTTATTTATAGTTGATGTAAATTGTTAAAACTGCATATCGTATCATCTGTTATATTTTGTTCTTATTTTACTGTTATTCTGTTATGCTAAATCACACTGCAAGTTCCCTGTAGAATAGAATCACTATGGGTTGAAATGATACATACCCGAACGGACTTTAGAATAAGGGAAGGTCGTTATAGGCTGAAATGATAGGCCTGAACGATTTTCAATTAAATTTTATTTACTTGGGATTGCGGGTTTGAAATGATAAAACCCGGATTTTTCTTTGTAAATTACGGATTGAAATGATATAGTATCCGTATCACTTGACTTAGGCTAGAAAATATTATACAGACCCGTGGTTATTTTTCTGTATTTTCTGGATACTTTTAAATAATTTAAATATTGTAATAATATTAAATTGATTTAAATCGAATTTTTAAGTGATTTATTTAGAATGGAAATGATTTTTCTATGTGATAAATATAAATAAATGGAGGAATTTTGATTTAAAACGAAGCTTAGATTTGAAATTTTGACTAAAAGAAAAGATGGAAACTTAAGTTAATTAAATTGAAATGGAAATTTAGTTTTAAATTGGTGGAAAAATGGAGTTTAATTTTAAATGTTGAAATGAATGTAATAAGAAAATTTGTAAGTTTTGGTTTTAACTTGTAAAATTTCTCTTTAAAATAAATCAGTTAAAGGATCGAAATAAACATTTTTAATGTATGATTTATAACTTCTGAACTAGGTAGAATCTGTAGCACTTGTTAAGTGTTGTGGATTATATAAGTGAACCAAAAGACTAAAATGAACTAAGGCTATGGTAGTACTTGGTAAGTGCTGTTGTAGCAGAAACTAAAATTGAACCTGAACTAATAAAAGGGCTACTGTAGCACTTGTTAAGGACTGCAGTAGGCTGAAATATGATTTTGTTTAAACTGAACTGTTATAGCAGTTTACAAATGTTGTTTTGCTGAATAAAATGTTTTCAAATATAACCTATAGCAGTTGTTTTTAAATGCTGTGAAATGCTGAAATTTTAATAATTAGGGTTTTTTGACTTAGTAAACGAGCTCAGAATGGTTTGAAACTTTGGAAATTGAATACTTGATTTGAAAATATAATAATTACACTTTTAAAAGGTTTAAATGAATTATTTGATTGGAATATAAACTATTTAAAAGGTGACTTGAAATGATAATAAATGAAGTATACCTTAAATTTAAAAGGTATTTAAAGTTGAACATTTAGATTTGAACTCAAATGATATTTGATATATTAAAATGATTTGAAATGAAGTTTTGGAAAGATATGATATTTTGATATATTGAATGGTTTGAAATGAAGTTTTGAAATGATATGATATTTTAAAAATATGGAAATGGTTTAGAATTGATTTAATCTTTATTTTGATAAAGATTTGGAATTGAAATGATATTCTATTTTGAAGTATAAACTGTTTTAAAACTTATAACCACGGGTTATAATAACGTTGGGTTGTTAAAGAGACCGGGATCGGATATGGACATACTCTCTGTCTTACCGAAAACCACTTTGGCAACTGTGTACGCGGTGGAGATTCCAGAATGAAGTAGGATGGTGGCGACGTTCTTAAGGTATGTTACGTGGACCCAACTCCCGTGAGTTGGCATAAGGTGGCTAAAACAGGAGCGATCTCGGACCAGTGAGGTAGCACCTCTTCTCGGACACATTTCTTCGATATTATACTCTTACTTGTGATTTGACTAGATGGCCATCCTCCGATTTGGGAATGTTGTTCGAGGTGGAACGGTAGTGGCTGCTATGCGTATCCATCAGTCCGTGTGCGTAATTGGTATATCTACCCTGGCATTGCCTAGTTGTGCCGTGTCACCTACCATATCGAGCTTTACTACGATTATGATTTTAAGATCCGACCGCGTTAAGGTTCTCCATCCCCTTAACGCTATTTTCCGATATGATTATACTTTACTTATTTAGACACTATTATAATAGCGAATATTACTACATAGTAGATAGTTTAACGGATCCTTAGAGGATGGGCGGTCCCAAGCATCTTCTAAGTTACTTGTACCTTTACTACAGTTCATTTGAGTTGGTTTACATTGTATAAGTATGTATATCCTGACTCGAGTGTTTATGTTTTATTTTACGCTCAGGTCAGCCTGAGTATCAGTTGGACTTCATCTTCACGGAGCTAGGACTACTGGAGATCATCCTTATCCAGCTACTATCTGGTTTTATCTGTTCAGTCTGTTGTTCTATTTAAGCTCTTGTATTAGTAGACTTCTATGTCTTGAGACTTCTGTTGTACTCTATTCCTCCTGTTGTATCTTATGTAACTTTGTTATATTTAATAGTAGCTTCATGAACTACTATCTCTTTTACTTCCGCTGCATTATTTTACTCTGTGTCTGTGATCTGTGCTTATATTTATTTACTGTATATTCTGAGATTTGCCAAATTTTAATTACAACGCGGTATTTTGAACAATTCAACTCCGGCATGAGTGTCTACCTATACACTTATAATGGATGGAATGGTTGAAAATATCGGGTCGTTACATTACTTAATTATTTACTAAGTGATTGTAAAATCCCACTTATGCAAAATAAATGTTTATTCAAACAAGTCCAAAAATTAACCAATCAAACAAACTGTAATGATCCAGAATTTAATCGCTATTTAAATGAATATTTAATTATATTTTTAGATAATTAATAAATGAATTATTATTAACAAAAAAAATATTTTAAATAATAGCTAATGATAATATAATCGTTTTCAAAATTTGTTTACCAATACATATAGTTCATAGAGAAATAGAAAATTTGATCGGAAATTATTTTCCAAAATATCGATTTTTCCATTGGTTACAAGTTAACTAAAATGTCATAAAACTATTTTAAACACATATGCACACACTACAAACTATTTATACATGATGAATACATGTGTATATTTGCATGTATATGCCTCTCTTTAAAATGTGTGTGTGTGTGTATATATATATAAGGATAAAATAAAATATTTTATAAAGAATAGTGTTTATTTATATACATATACATACATATATATATAACTCTTTTTTTAACACAAGTACCTAGTGCATGGCTTGAACAGTGCAAGATTGTGAAGGGGGGGGGGGTACAATGAGGATGAAAATGAAGGTGGGAAGGAGTATGGTAGTGCATGTATGTATATTTTATAATAAGCACTTATATAATTTTTAGTTAATTTCCTAAGACTATATACCCCTTCTCTACTTCTAAATTCCTAAGAGCCTGGATAAACACATCCATGACTTCCTCTTCATAATTTTTAAAGTGAGAAAATTAACTTCATTTTGTAAAAAAAATCTCCTTTTTAATTCACAAAATCACTTCAACATCTTCTACGACACTCCTCTTCCAAGTAGCTAGCACTCAAACACCTAAACACCCCATGGCCATTCCATACAAGCCCTAGGCCAATCCTAAACATCACATGGCCGAGCCCATTTCAAGTGTTCAAAGGTCCAAAATTACAATTTTTGCAAGTTCCTATAGTGTTTTTAAGTTTTGGAAAATGTTCACTTTGATTTAGTAAAGTTTTGGCGAGTAAAACTTATTTTTTCAAAAAAGAAAAATACTTGATTTTGATGAACTATATGTTGTGAAATAGTGGTTGTTTTGTTGAATTACCACGTTGTGTTAATAGTATATGATTATATGTTCGTGGTTGAGCTTGGATTTGTGATTTATTTGTTAAATAATATGTTTGGATATGGATATGTGATAGATTGTTTTGATATAATGGTAGATTGTTTATGAAACAGAACCAAGTGTATGTGATATAAAGGTTATGAAGTTAGCACTTTGAAAAGTCGCAAGGACTTGAGATCTGATTTTAAAAACAAAAGCTCTTTTTCTAGCTTTGGATTTCAGAAATGTTTTCCAAGTTTTCACCTTTTGTTTAAATTTTCAAAACTGTTCCATTGTGTTTTCAAACATGTTGTAGCTAGAGTTAAAGTTAAGTTTTCACCTAGAAATCAATTCTAGTGAACTGCATTTATAGCGATAATCGCTATGGATGCACTTAGGAAAATTTCACTATTTCAAGTTTTAAAGTGTTTTCTTTTGTATTATTTCTGAAAACCCATTTCAAATAAATTAAGTAAGTCAAAAGTCTAAGTTTTAATTATTAATAATTTATTTATTTAATTTATTAATTAGAGTAATTATTAGTTAATTAATTAATTAACTAATTAGGTTAAGTAATTAGGGTTTAAGAAATTGTTAACTAAAACATTTCTAATTAATTAAGTTTTAAATAATGATTAATTAGGATAAAATTTTTCATTTAATCAAGTTTATGTATTTTAATTAATTATTTAATTAGTGTTAGTTATTTAATCGATTATCATTTAATTAAAGGTTAATTATCCACTTAAGTAAAATTTAATTCTTAAATGAATGTTATTTAAATTAAGATTAAATTATAAATAATTTTAAATTAATTAAAGTTCAAAGTATGATTTTTGATTTAATTTAAGGTTAGTTAAAGTTTAATTAAGTTTTAAACTTATGATTTGGCTAAGGTTTATTTATTTTAAAGTTTCTTTTTAAAAACTCTCCCGTTATTTATTTTTAACCAATTTTTTTATTTAAGTAAATTGTTTTAAAATAAGGGATCTCTTTACCATGTTATTAAGTAGCCAAATAAATTAAAGTAGTTGTAATAAAACATTGAAACGTTTTATTGAAAGTAAATCGACTTATACTTATCACCAATACCACACTTTGGGAACGTAATGAATACAAGGATGTTAATTTCGATAAGCGGGTAATGATAATCTAAGCATATGGAATGTATGTTCATATGTAATATTTACACCTTAATAGTGGAATGGTCCACTACAATTTGACCATTTAAAATTTTCGAATATATAAGTTGTTATCCGAAATACCACTTCGAACTAATGTAAACGTTCAAATTGAAATTAGTAAAGGCAAGGTCCAAGATGAAGACTTTGAAGTGCAAGGGCTATTTTCTACTAATGCCGAGGGTGATTCCAAAACATGTGTAGTGGAGATAATGCCTTTGGTTCGTTCATCTCCTGAATGACTTTATGGATGAATGTTGATATTGTGTCAACATCTAGAAGGCAACGTTAGCATCCAAGTGGCAATGCTGTAGAAAAGGTAAAAATGTAGCCTCACGCCTCATCAACCGAGAATGACTAAAACATGGGAGATGTATTAAGGCTAAATGGGTCACCCCATTAGAGTAAGGTCATCCATTTCTAGAGTCCCTACTATCAACTCATGTATGCTTTAGTATGGTTGCTGATCACAACTTAGGGGTGATCTTATTTAGTACTATCCAGTAAAGGGTAGGTCGTTCTTGTATTGGTAGGGGATCCAGGCAAGGTCCTCAGTGTTATTTTATCAAGACACTATGATGGGCTGTGCCCAGTAGCCCAGTCATCATATGGAATTCATTCTCCAACGAGTACCGTACGGATTTAGTTGTACCCAAGTATTTTGGAATGTGAGATGCAAACATTTCAGCTATGTTCTATTTTACTTAAAAACCCTAGACATATCATAATATCACTAGATTTATGTATAAAGTGTTTTGGTTATCGTAAGGTAAAAACTCCTCCATGTTTATGTGCGGCGTTGTCTTAAGGGACAACTTTGATTTCAAAGTGTTTTATAAATATAAAAATTAAGTTGTATTGAGTTTACTCACACCAGAACAATGTCTGACCCAAAGTTTTCTTTTCCTAAAACTCTTGGGTACTCAAATTTTTTGAGTAGCCAAGTGATCTAAGTTTCTTACGGAAGCATTTTGAAGTAGCTAGAGCGGGTGGCTTCAACCTTAGCTAATTATTATATTATTCCACTGTGTTTATGTATGATCTATGTATTTTTGTATGGGCAGATAGTTATAACTGTCCAGTTGAAGGTTTTAATGTAATGACTCTGATTTATTATTATTATGGAAATGACAATGCAATATCCTATGTTATGTATTATATGTTCTGATTCGTGATGAGATTCTGTGATTGTGTAGCTTCTTCTTATCTTTCTTTTTCTTCTATCCCTAATGGCTCATCTTTTGGTGCAAGAAAGGCGGCCTTTACATTTTGGTATTAGAGCTTAGGTTAAGCGAACACTTAGGCTTTGGGTTGAGGGTCAACTTCGAGAGTGCATATTTGTAATTTTTATTCATATACCTATATATATTTCTTTGATAGATATATTAGCTTGATAGGCTTGATTAGTACCCTTCTTTCAAGTTTTATCTCGTCCAAGTATTCTAAGCTTATCTTACTATGTCTAGGTAGTAAGACATGTGTAACAGAGGCAGACGAGGTAGGGGAGCAGGTAGCACTATGACTACGAATGGTCAAACCCCAAATCCTGGAGGAGTTCGGATTGCTGAAGGGGTAGCGACAGAGCAGCCAAGAGCGAATTTCACAACTTTATGCGAGGGATCACACCAATCTAAGAGGGAAACCATCTAAAAAACTAAGTCTATCATGGAAGTGCAAGCCATGTTGCGATCTTGCGTAAAGATTTTAAATGTCTTTATTTATCTGATGAATAAAGAAAAGGTTTTTAGCAGCATGGCAATTGCAAGAGGGAGCAGCAGCTTGGTGGGACTCCATTACGAAAAATATTCTAGAGGAAGGGTTTTTGTGGGCCTGATTTAAAGAAGCTTTTGAGGACAAATTCTCGCCAGTAGCAGGAAGGACGGGATGTACCAGAACTTCATGGGCTTGAAGCAGGGGGTCTGTCTATAGCAGAATATGAGATGAAGTTCAACAAGTTATCTTATTTTGGACCGAAATTGATCAACACTCTATTAAAGAAGAGAGAGATGTTTATTTAGGGTATGAGAGTAGAGTACCATGAGAAAATGACTACTCATGTTAAAGGTACTTTTATGGATTTAGTTGATATGGCTCTGAGGAACGAGGTCCTAGAAAAGAAGAAGCCTACTCCAGCAGCACCTACTGGAAATACAGGTGGAAACAGTTCTAGCAAGAGGAAATTCAATCCAAATTTGAAGAATAAAGTAAAAGGGAAACAGGGAGAAGGTCAAGGAGGAAAGCCCAAGGATAGTGATTGTTATATTTGCAAATAGAAAGGACATATTGCTAGTTATTGTCCAAATCGTGAAGTTCCAAAGTAGCAAGGTGGATCCATCTCTTTGATGGTCCAAAATACTCTTTGTTTAATTGCCATTAGCCTAGGAATATGGTAAAGGACTGCCCACTGATAAAGAAGGTGCACCAGCCCAAGTGACGCAGCGGATTAATCAAAACGATGTAAAACGGTGAAGGTAGTAATCAGTGGATTGGAAGATACCGAAATGACCAAATTCGTTGATCCGAAGATACCGAATTCTAGCTATCCCGAACTCGTTGATCGCGCACGATACCGGATTCAAAGATCTTCAATTCTTCAAGCGTTGATCAAGCGCACTTGATTCCGCGAATCGGCTTCTACAATCGTTGAATCGAGCGCACTCGATTATCCGAAAGAGGAGATAGGAGATTACACTCAACTACCAATTTAAATTGAAAGCACAAAGCTAACAAAAGAGAATTTTATTCAATATTCAACAACCTTTACAAATGACTCTCACGGCCTATTTATAGGCGTTTTACAACTCACACAAAGAAAACAGAAAATTTACATAACTCCTAAGTCGGCAACCGACTTATGACTTAAGAAAGTATACAGCACATTACGACTTACATAGGTCGTACACGACTTAGAGTATTGACGACTTAATATCAATGGTTCAGATGGATGCGGCATCAAGATCTTCGGTTACAAGTTTCTGCGACTTAAGAAACAGAGAATACAAACATCACTTAGGTCGTTGACGACCTAACAACTTCCCACGACTTACGACTTTCAAACGGTACGCCTCAAGAAATCAACAGCTGAGATTAACTCGGCAGACATATCAATGGCATTCAGTTCTTCGCGACTTAAAATGAGACTTTGCGACTTAAGACACATAACTCCGCGACCTAAGTCTGTACGACTTAAAACCTCGCGACCTAAGAACCCTGGCATCTGAACCATATTTATGCGACCTAAGTTCTTGCGACCTAACTTAGGTCGAGGCATTTTCCTGCGACTTAGTATAGGTCGTTTCATTTTAACCCGGAGCACTTTTAACTCGGTAAGTCGTGCTAGCGACCTATCTTCCAATTCGTTAGGTCGTACGCGACCTAAAAGCATGTTAGGTCGTACCAGCGACCTATCTCTTAGTTTTAGCTCGCCCTCCTCAAACCCGTTAACTCGTAGCTCATTCCCTGGTGCTATGTTAGGTCGTTCACCATGTTGCACTGCAAAGTTAGGTCGTTCACGACCTATTAATTCCTTAGGTCGTTGACGACCCAAGACTTTAGCTTTCCACCATTCTTCACAAGATGTTAACTCCTTAGCTTTAGGTCGGATTCGACTTATCAACATGTTATGACCTACGAGTTTGCTAGGTCGGTCACGACCTAGTACTTGGCCTGCATCATCCTCCCCTGGTTGAGAGAAATTCGTCCTCGAATTTGTAAATTCTACCACCTCAGCTCGTTCATCTTCGTGATATGGTACGAGATGTTTAACATTGAACACGTCAGACGTATACACATCATCTGGCAGCTTCAATTTATAAGCATTTTCATTGATTCTCTTTAAAATTTCCACTGGACCAATCTTTCGTGCTTTCAATTTATTGTACGCGCCTACTGGAAAACGATCTTTTGTTAACACTGCATAAACCATATCTCCTTCATTAAACTCAACATTTCGTCGTTTCAAATCTGCAGATCGTTTATACTTCTCATTTGCTTTCTCCAATCGTTCCTGAACGATTTTATGACATTCTGTCAACCCTTCAACAAAATCAGTAGCTTTCTTAACTGTCTTCTTTGATTGTGGCACTACCGTTAAATCCAATGGTCCCTTCGGTAAACTTGAATATACTATCTGAAATGGACTGAACCCAGTACTTCGATTTACAGCATGATTATGAGCAAATTCTGCTTGGCATAACTTCATGTCCCAACTCTTCAGATTATCTTGCACAAGACACCTCAACAAGTTTCCCAACGATCGATTAACCACCTCCGTTTGTCCATCAGTTTGCGGATGATAAGCACTACTAAATTTTAGCTTCGTTCCCACCATTTTCCACAAACTCAACCAAAAATGACTCAGAAATCGAGTATCTCTATCCGACACAATAGATTCTGGCAATCCATGAAGTCGATAGATCTCCTTGAAAAACATTTGAGCAACATGAACAGCATCCGCCGTCTTCTTACAAGCAATAAAATGTGCCATTTTCGAAAATCTGTCCACCACCACATATATGGAATCGTTACCACGCTGTGTCCTCGGTAACCCCAACACGAAATCCATACTCACATCAATCCATGGTTTAGTCGGTACCGGTAACGGCATATATAAACCAGCATTAGTCGCAGTTCCTTTCGAAACCTGACAAATATGACAACGCTCCACAAACCTCTCTACCTCTTTCCTCATCGATGGCCAAAAGTAGGATTGTGAAATCAACTGTAATGTACGGTCTCTCCCAACATGTCCCTCTTCATGTAACTCCTTGATAATCTTCATTCTCAGACTACCCTCCGGTATGCACAATCGATTTCCTTTGAACAGAAAACCATCTACCATCAAAAACTCATCCGTCTTTTCCTCCTTGACTTTATCAACCACCTTTGCAAAGTAAGGATCATCGACAAATAATTCTGGCAACACATCGAACCCTGTCACCTCAACTTTCAGTGTAGTCAACAAATGACTCCTTCTACTCAAAGCATCAGCCACTCGATTCGTCACCCCTGACTTGTGTTTAACAACAAAAGTAAACTGCTGTAGATATGCAATCCACGATGCATGTCTCGCTGAAATCTTATCTTGCCCTTGCAAATGCTTCAATGCTTCATGATCAGTATACAGAACAAACTCCTTCTGAAATAGATAGTGTCTCCAGTGTTTAATAGATTGTACAACAGCATAGAATTCCACATCATACGTACTGTATCTCATCTTCACTCCTGACAACTTCTCACTGAAATATGCAATTGGACGTCCCCTCTGACTCAACACTCCTCCAATTCCAACCTTCGACGCATCAGTGTGTAGCTCAAACAACAACTGAAAATCAGGTAATACAAGAATTGGTGCAGATGTCAGCAACTCCTTGATCTTCCCAAAAGCATTCCCTGCTTCCTTTGTCCATGCAAACTGTTTACCCTTCATACAATCCGTAACAGACGCCATCACACTACTAAAGTGTGGAATAAACCTTCGATAAAATGAAGCCAACCCGTGAAAACTACGAACTTCCGTTATTGTCTTAGGCTGTGGCCAATCTCTGATAGCTTCGATTTTACTTTGGTCAACCTGTATTCCTTCTTCCGACACAACATATCCCAAAAATAGAACACTCCTCGCCATAAAGACACACTTCTTTGTAGCAGCATAGAATTGTTCTTTACGAAGAATAATTAACACTTTCTTCAAATATTGAACATGTTCTTCTTTACTAGCACTGTAGATTAGAATGTCATCGAAGTAAACCACCACAAACTTCCCAATGTACGGCCTAAAAATCTGGTTCATCACCCTCATGAATGTACTTGGTGCATTTGATAGACCAAACGGCATTACCAGCCATTCATACAAGCCTTCCCTCGTCTTGAATGCTGTCTTCCATTCGTTCCCTGGTCTAATGCGAATCTGATGATAACCGCTCTTCAAGTCAATCTTAGAAAAGATTACGGACCCACTGATCTGATCCAATAAATCATCAAGCCTTGGCATCGGAAATCTGTATCTGACTGTGATCTTATTCAATGCTCTACTGTCGGTACACATCCTCCACGTTCCATCCTTTTTGGGTACCAATAAAGCTGGTACAGCACAAGGACTTAAACTCTCCTGTACACGCCCCTGTTCAAGCAATTCTTCTACCTGCCTCCGCAACTCTTCATGTTCCTTTGGACTCATTCGATAATGTGGTCTGTGTGACAAAACTGCTCCCGGAACAAGATCGATTTGATGTTGTATGTCTCTCAAAGGCGGTAACTCCTTTGGTAACTCATCTGGAAATACATCTTCAAATTCCTTCAAGATTGGTTTCGCTTCTTCGGGTATTTCAACCTCTTCACTGCTCTCTCGCCCAATTAACAAAAACACCTCAGGCTCCTCTTCAACTTCTTTAACAAACTCCTTCAAAGATAATAAAGTTTTCAGCTCTTCAATCTCTTCTGACTTACTTTCTCCCGGTTGTCTCTTCTTTGGAACTAGGATAATCTTCGTGCCTTCAAACATAAAACTGTAACTATTGGTCCGACCGTCGTGTTGTACTGCTCGATCATACTGCCATGGTCTTCCCAATAATAAGTGACAAACATCCATCTCTACTACATCACACCAGATTTCGTCTTTGTATTTCTTCCCAATAGAGAATGGAACACGAACTCGTCTATCCACTTTCACTTCTCCTCCTTTTCTCAGCCATGCTAACTTGTATGGATTTGGATGTTTCTCTTTCTTCAATTTCAACTTTGTCACAGCTTCGGTTGAAACAATATTGTCACAGCTTCCTGCGTCGATCACAAACTTACACACCTTCCCCAGAATAGTACATGTCGACTGAAAGATATTGCTCCTCAACCAACTAGCTTCTTCCTGCTTTGGTGTTAAACACGATCTTCTCAGCATTAGATTACAACCTTCATCTCCTGACGCAATATCCTGCTCATCCTCCTCAACTGGACTAGAACAATCCCCATCAACATCCTCATCCTCAGCTTCTGCAATCATGGTTCTCTTCTTTGGCTTTGGACACTCATTGCTTTTATGACCCAATTCCTGACAATTGTAACATTTGAAACCATTGTTAAACTTTGCTTTCTCAGCCTCCTTCATCACAGGTCTACTGATAGGTTTAGAAACATTAGAACTCCCACTAACACCCTTCACTTGATTGTTAGAATTAGTAAACACACCACCTCCTCGTCGTCCCTGCTTCTCCCAAGCCAACGCTTTCTGATGTGCTTCTGCCACAGATCTTGGGTCGAACACATTAACCATATCCTGAATCTGCATTCTCAATCCGCCAATGAATCTAGATGTCAGCTGCTCTTCCGTTTCCATAATATCATTCCTTGCAATAAGTTGATAGAATTCATCAGCATAGTCATTCACAGATTTCGCCCCTTGTCTCAAGTTCTGCAAACGTTGATACATCAAAGATTGATAATTGTAAGGTAAGAACGTTGCTTTCATCAATTTCTTCATCTTCTCCCAAGATTCAATCTTTGACTTCCCCATACGTTCACGTGTAAGCTTGGTTTGCTGCCACCATGCCAAAGCTCTACCCCTCAACCTCGTAGCAACCAACTTCACTCTACGATGTTCTGGAACTTCTTTGAAATCAAAAATTTCTTCAACATTAGCCACCCAATCTAGAAACTCCTCCGCTTGCATACCACCTTTGAATTCAGGAATTTCAGTCTTCATTCCCGTCTCCCACCTGTGATCATATTCAGAGTAATTTCTTCCTTGTCCTCGAACACTACCACCATCATATTCCTCTTCAAAATCAGATGTATATCATTGTCTATCTCGTCCACCCACATCTCTACTACCATTACGTCTTCCACCATCATCCCTTCTATCTACATTCCTCGGTTCACGATCATTCACGTTCCTCCCACGCCCTTGATCATTTTCAACACTTCTGTCTCGATTGGAATGTGGCAAGACTCTACTACACCCATGATTAGATTCCGGTGAAACCCTTCTCCGATTTTGATTCATCTCCGTCATAAGCTTCTCTAACCGGCCAATTCCTTCGTTAAGCTTTTCACTAAAATTTTCATTGATTCTTTGCTCCATCTCATCAGCTTCTTCCCTTCGATACAAAGCTTCTACGTTTTGGTGACGATTAGCTCTCCTTGGCGGCATACTTGAAAACTTTACAAACTCTTCAACACTACAAAATTCAAACACTTTTCGGACTTTGATCCAAAATGAAACGGATCGAAAACTTCCACTTTGTAGCAAATCGCGATGAACACGATGGACAAAGTTTCGGCTTCCAATACAAATTCGATCAATCAATCTTCGAACAAGCTCTTCTTACTCTCGGCCGTGATAAACAACCTCCAATCTTCAAACTCCAAAATGATTAGGCTCCAAGTCTCGGTCTAGCTATGATTGGCTAGAACAAGCTCTGATACCAAAAATGACGCAGCGGATTAATCAAAACGATGTAAAACGGTGAAGGTAGTAATCGGTGGATTGGAAGATACTGAAATGCCCAAATTCGTTGATCTGAAGATACCGAATTCTAGCTATCCCGAACTCGTTGATCGCGCACGATACCGGGTTCAAAGATCTTCAATTCTTCAAGCGTTGATCAAGCGCACTTGATTCCGCGAATCGGCTTCTACAATCGTTGAATCGAGCGCACTCGATTATCCGAAAGAGGAGATAGGAGATTACACTCAACTACCAATTTAAATTGAAAGCACAAAGCTAACAAAAGAGAATTTTATTCAATATTCAACAACCTTTACAAATGACTCTCACGGCCTATTTATAGGCGTTTTACAACTCACACAAAGAAAACAGAAAATTTACATAACTCCTAAGTCGGCAACCGACTTATAACTCCTCCGACTTATGACTTAAGAAAGTATACAGCACATTACGACTTACATAGGTCGTACACGACTTAGAGTATTGACGACTTAATATCAACGGTTCAGATGGATGCGGCATCAAGATCTTCGGTTACAAGTTTCTGCGACTTAAGAAACAGAGAATACAAACATCACTTAGGTCGTTGACGACCTAACAACTTCCCACGACTTACGACTTTCAAACGGTACGCCTCAAGAAATCAACAGCTGAGATTAACTCGGCAGACATATCAATGGCATTCAGTTCTTCGCGACTTAAAATGAGACTTTGCGACTTAAGACATATAACTCCGCGACCTAAGTCTGTACGACTTAAAACCTCACGACCTAAGAACCCTGGCATCTGAACCATCTTTATGCGACCTAAGTTCTTGCGACCTAACTTAGGTCGAGGCATTTTCCTACGACTTAGTATAGGTCGTTTCATTTTAACCCGGAGCACTTTTAACTCGGTAAGTCGTGCTAGCGACCTATCTTCCAATTCGTTAGGTCGTACGCGACCTAAAAGCATGTTAGGTCGTACCAGCAACCTATCTCTTAGTTTTAGCTCGCCCTCCTCAAACCCGTTAACTCGTAGCTCATTCCCTGGTGCTATGTTAGGTCGTTCACCATGTTGCACTGCAAAGTTAGGTCGTTCGCGACCTATTAATTCCTTAGGTCGTTGACGACCCAAGACTTTAGCTTTCCACCGTTCTTCACAAGATGTTAACTCCTTAGCTTTAGGTCGGATTCGACTTATCAACATGTTATGACCTACGAGTTTGCTAGGTCGGTCACGACCTAGTACTTGGCCTACATCACCAAGTTGTACGCCATTAAGAATGAATTGTCTACTTCAACGGATGTGAAGGTAAAAGGTGTCCTTGAAGGTACCTTACTGATTAATGGTACTTTTGTTCGAGCATTATTTGATACTGATGCTTCTCATAGTTTTATCTCTTATGAATCAGTAGGTAAATTTCATCTTATTCCCAGTATTGTAGAAAACCATATGTGTGTGTCTACCCCCATAGGTGGTGTAACCCATTTGAATATGATTTGTGAAGATGTGCTAATTTCCAACCTTTCTCACCACTTTTTTTGTGACCTAGTATCTCTTAGACTTTAAAGGATATGATATTATTCTTGGTATGGATTGGCTATCAAAATATGGAGATGTTTTAGATTGTAATGAAAGAACTGTATCGTTAATACAAATTTGGGAAGAGTTGCTAAAGTATCATGTAAGGAAACTAATATTCATATGTGTAGTTTCTTGTATGCCCAGAGGCACCCTAAGAAAATATAGGGCCAATTGAAGTTGTTAGGATTTTTCCCGATGTTTTCGAGGAGGTTAAAAGTTTACCCTGCACCGAGAGATAGAGTTTCTCGTTGATTTGATCCTTGGTGTAAGGCCTGTGGTTCAACCTAAGCGAAGGATGGTTCCGAAGGAGAGAGGAGTTGGCAAGTCAAACCCAAGACCTGGTAAGGAGAGGATTGATTAGACTAAGTCATTCGAGTTGGGGATCTGCTGTAGATTTTGTGGCTATGTCTGATGGATCTTTAAGGTTGTGCATGGATTATAGGAAGTTGAATAAGCTAACCATGAAGCCAATTATGCTGCTCATGATTTGGAATTGCTTGCCGTGGTTTTTGCTTTGAAGCTTTGGAGGCATCATCTTTTGGGGACTAAGTTTGAGCTTTTTACGGATCATCGGTCTTTGAGGTATATTTTCACCCCGAAGGATTTGAATCAGAGACAAGTTAGGTGGCTAGAGTTCCTTGCTTCTTATGACCTCGACATCAACTATACCCCTGGGAAAGCTAATGTTGTGGCCGATGCTTTGAGTCGGAAGAAGGCGATGTTGTGTCAGCTTGTTGTTTCTTCTCCTCTTTTGGATCGTATCATGGCTAAGCAGGATGAGGATCGCATGCTTAGACTTATTAAGGAGAATGTTTGTAGTAGGGTTGGTGGTAGTAGTCTTGATGGTAGTGGAGCTCAGATCGATGATAGAGGGATTTTGAGGATTAATAATCGGATTTGTGTCCCGAATGTTGATGGATTGAAACAGGAGTTACTTTGGGAAAATCATCAATCCAGACTTTCTATTCATCCAGGAGTGACCAAGATGTATTAGGATATGAAGAAGTTGTACTGGTGGAGAGGAATGAGGCGTGATATCTCCATTTTTGTTAGTAGATGTGCGACTTGTCAGCAAGTCAAGGCCGTTCATCAGAAGACCCCTTGTTTGTTGCAGCCTCTTGAGGTTCCCAATTGGAAATGGGAACAGGTTTCTATGGATTTTATTAATGGATTACCGAGGACTAGGAAGGGTAATGAGAGTATTTGGGTTGTTGTGGATAGATTGACCAAGTCAGCTCATTTCATTCTGGTCAATTCTACCCGTTCTGCTTCTAGTTTGGCTGAGATCTATATGAGGGAGATTGTTCGTATCCATGGTGTTCCTGTCAGTATTGTTTGTGATCATGATCCCATCTTTACCAGTCATTTTTGGAAAGCTTTTCAGGGATCTTTGGGTACTCATCTGAATCTGAGCACTGCTTACCATCCGCAAACCGACGGTCAAACGGAAAGAGTGAATCAGATTCTAGAGGATCTTCTTCGTGCTTGTGTTCTTGATTATGGAGGATCTTGGGAAGATCATCTCCATCTTGTCGAATTCACCTATAACAACAGTTATCAGGTATAATCTCAAATTTTCTATCTTAATCTTATCTTAATCCTTTATCTATCTCATTTCATCTTTTGAATTCAGGCTAGTATTGCAATGTCTCCGTTTGCCACTCTTTACGGACAACCTTGCAGATCTCCATCTTGCAGGATTGAACCTGGTAATCGTTTGGTTCTTGGTCCTGATATGATTCTGGCGGCTTCTGAGAGAGTTGAGGGGATTAAGAGGAAGATGTGGAGTGCTCAGGATAGGCAGAAGAAGTATGCTGATAGGCGTAGGAGGAGTTTGGAGTTTGCTGTTGGTGATTTGGTTTTCATTAAGGTCTCTCCCTTAAGGAATATGATTCGTTTTGGTCGTAGAGGGAAGCTTGCTCCTAGGTTCATTGGTCCTTTCTGTATTTTGGAGAGGATTGGTTCTTTAGCTTATCGTCTAGATTTGCCTGAGAAGTTTTCTGGAGTACATAATGTATTCCATGTTTCGCATCTTCATCGGTATCTTCATGATCCATCCCTTATTGTTCAGCCTTCTGCTCTTGAAAGTTTGGATATTGAGCCTAATCTGACTGTCGAGAGGAAGCCACTTCGTATTGTCGATAGAGGTACGAAGCAGCTGAGAAGGAAATATGTCAATCTGGTTAAAGTGCGGTGGAGTACTGATGATCGGGATTGTACCTGGGAGACGGAGGAGAGCATGCGTGCTTCGAATCCAGAATTTTTTGTTTCAAGTACTATTCATTATTCTATCTTCTCTATCTTTCTTTGTTTTCTATGTTTCGTTCATTTTCGAGGACGAAAAGTTTTGAGTGGGGGAGAGTGTAACAACCCATAAATTTTAACAAATATTTTAAATTAATTTTTTATTTGAAACTTTGATTTTTAAATCATTTTAAATTTGATTTTTGGAATTTTCCAATGTATTTTTGGATTTTGTTTATAATTTATTTTCCAAATATAATAAAATAATGATTTTCTGAAAATTTTAAATTTTGGTCAACTTTAGTCAAACCTTGACTTTCAGTTGAAATTTTTAAATTTGAATTTTAAATTTCTAATCTTTTTCTTTGAAACAGTATTTGATTCTGATATTCGTTCTGCTTTTCGTTTGTTAAATTCTATTTTATACTTTTTAAATCTGATAAAATTCAGCGTTTTACATGCAATTATTTTCAGTATTTTATTGTCTTTATTTTTCTATGTTATTTTCTTGTTTATTTTGGTTTGGGCTTTGTTTGTTTGTTTGAGTTTGAGCTTGTTTTGTTTTGGGCTTGACAAATGGGTTTTGAAATTCAAAAGACTTAAGTTCCTTTTACTTTAATGTGAATTGGTGCCTCTTCCTTTTCTTTTCTTAGCCGTGTGTTTCCATCCTCTAGCCATACATAGCATTATGTTTCCCATCTCCTCTTTCTCATTTCATTCCTAACAAACAAATTACAGTAAGTTTTCATGGCTTCCTCCTTCTTTCTCTTTTCTTTTTCTCCATTCTTTTGTTTTCTTTCTCTTATGCTATTTCGGCCATCACCATTCCTTTTAGCCGACCACACCATCTCCTCACCACCACCTATGACCGGCCACCTTCACCATCTTCATCACCATCCCCTTGTTGCCGTGACCAAGATCCAAACCCATCACCAAACTAGGCTTCAAACCATAGCCGAGCACCTTTACATCACCCTTCTTCTTCACTAGCCTTGGCCACCACCCATTTCTACACCTTCCCTTCCTTTGGCCATGACCAAATCCATCCCCAAAGCCTTCAATTCAGATGTGACTTGACCATAGAACATAGAACCGAACCCAAAGTGACCATAGGCCGAACCCAAAGTGACCATGACCCTTCATTTGCCCTTAACTTTTAGCCTTCCCATAGCCGTTTTGTTTTGCCACCCCTTCATCTACCTATGGCCGAACCTAGTAGCCACTTCAATCCACCATAGCCGTGCCTTTTGCACATGAACCCACCATAAGACCGAGCCATGTTAGCCTAGGCCGAACCATTGAGCCACTTGACCCTTCATTTGCCTTGTCCTTTTGCCTTCCACTTGACTTTTGGTTTGCCAACCCTTCATCTACCCTATGCCGTGCCTATTGCTTGACCATAGCCGAGCCTACCTTGCCTTTAAACCATGGTGGCCGAGCCATTTATCATGTGATCTAGCCCATTGGTGTAGTGGTTGAGCCCACTTTTTTGGTTAAGCCACTTTGTTCCACTTTTGTTCATATTTTACATTGTTAAATTTATATCCTTTTGTGTTGAATCTTTTCTTATGTATGTTGTATTTTATTTGTTTACAAGATTTGGATTTGGGTGCTACATCTCCTCGAATTTGATTCGTGCTTTGTCGTGTTTTTCGGAGTTTGATTATGTGTCTTGAATTGTCATCTCTAGCTTTAGAAGGTGAGTTATGTGACGCCCCACCTCAATACCCACGCTAGCCAAGGACACTACGATGTAGTGCTGTCAACTAGCACGGAGAATAAGGCTGTTGAGGAGCGACCATCCATGTAATTGATTATCACACGGTGGCTATAAAATAATCTTCGGAAACAAACATAGAAATAAACATAACACAAAGCAGTCACAGACATCCATATCACAAAGGCGGAAGAAGATATGAATATATAACTAACACATGAAAGTGTACATCAGAGTAGTGGTCAAAAAGTTCCACAATAATACAAAAGAATAGCAACATGTGCTATACCAAAAGAATACAACTATGAGTCCATATCTCAAGTGTATACAACAAAAACTGCTAAACTAAATAGGCAGCCAAAAGTCAGAGTAGCAAATCCCGGAAGGAAGTCAAGCAGAAGCACCTGTAACATCTCGGTCTGACCCGAGTATTATTTAAGAAAATAATAAACGGATCAGTCTAACTATAAATATCAGATGACATGATATAAAATAAGAGATATGGCATAAACGTAAAATATCCATACTGACATACTACTATAAGTATGAAAATGATGATCAACAGGAGATCAACCGATGAGAAATGATCAATATCACGAGAATCTTCTCAAAGATCCAAAGAGGGCATCATACCCTAAACTTGTACTCATAACAAGTCAATGACATAAAAATCCAGAAATCAAACAAGAAATCCAGAAATCATAAAAAGAGAAAGAGGCCTATCACATGATGGTCCGAAGACCATGGGGCGCTACCCCATATGTGTGAGTCGGAATCACACTGATTGAGGCCTAGGCTAACCAAAAAGCAAAAAGGTATGTGTGAATGGAATCACACAAGTGGTGTCTAGCCTAACCTCGCAAACAAAAAGATATGTGTGAGTCGGAATCACACTACTGCGGTCTAGACTAACCTTGCGGACAAAGAGATATGTGTGAGTCGGAATCACACTACTGCGGTCTAGTCTAACCTTGCAAACAAAGAGACATTGCACAATTGCTAGTCTAAATCATAAAATGATCATCATGATCAGCGAGAAGTGTCAATCACACCAAGCTAGTAAATATATGAGTTTAGCTTCATGTCCCATAACCACTTGCATAACTTAAATATTTACGAACAAGCTGTAAATCTTCACTAGGAAATTGTCACGAAAAGGGTTCAATCGAACAAGTCCAAGAGCTAACCGACGAAGTGAACGCAAGCGTTTCATACCACTCGTTTTACTAAGTTGTTTAAGTCGATTTCTTATTCGAGTGAAGTAAAGGCTTATATATATTAGTAGATTGAAAATCGGTTTGAGAAAACGAACTTTTGATATTAAAAATAGTGTTGAAATCGATTTGATGAAAGAGTTTTGATATTTACTACTAGTATTAAAACCTTCATATCTTTAAAGTGACAAGTCATAAAACGATTGTTGGAACAATCTATCACAAAAATTCACATTCGGAGACGTAAATAAAATCCAAGGAAATCAGCTTAAAATGCATCAAAGTGGAAGTTCTGATGAATGCTTTTCAGATAAGATTGCCTTCGCAGAGTAATACGGGGTTCAAAGTGGAAGTCATAAAACGATAGCCGCGAGTTCTAAATCGTGTGGGGCATATCTAGTCTCGGCCGGCTTCAATTGCCTAGAAGCATAAGCAATAACACATTCTTTTTGCATAAGAACGGCACCCAAACCAACACGACTAGCATCGGTATAAACGACTTAAGGCCAAACGACCTACGACTTAACTCGAGGCGAACGAGCTAACTGCAAACGACTTAAGCCTTTAACTCGTGAACGACTTATGCCTTTAACTCGTGAACGACTTATGCCTTTAGCTCGTGAACGACTTAACATTTTGCCTGGAGATTATAGGTCGGCAACGACCTACGACTTAAGGGCGAATACAACCTACGACCTATGGACGAGCGACCTAACTCCGAACGAGCTAAAAATGGCCAGAACGACCTAGTAGCAGTTTTTCACCAAAATCACTAAATTTTGGAGTTTTTCGCCAATCCAATCCAAACCAAATGCAGATATTCATACAATTGCAATAGAGGATCATTCCCAACAGTCCAAGATAGATATAGGCAAGATGTGAGATCAAAAATCTCACCTTTTCACGGAATTTGATGAAGATGGAGATTTGAAAGCAAAGCAAGAACACCAACAAGCTTGAATCAATGTTCTTCACGTGAATTTGATGTTGAATCTCGGATTTGCAATAGAATTTGAGTTTGGAGTTTCAATTTCCACTTCCCACCACCATTTTTGATGAAGCTTGAATGTTAAAACAAATGGTGAATGAAGTGAGGAAGGGGGTTGGGCTGAACTAAGGAAGTGCAGTCCAAACCAAAGTCACACGCGGGAAAAGTGACGAAAATTTCACTATCTCCAAACATATCGAAGTTTATACTCAAAAAGATCGCAAACGTCATTTTGAACTCAATGGGGGTGGTCTCGAGTCCTAATTTGACCGTATGCAAAAAGTAGCTTTTCGGACTAACATCCGACTAACGATAAAATATTTAAATATAAAATTGATAGATATGCGGGTTGTTACAGACTCCCCTCCTTAAAGAAATTGCGTCCTCGCAATATATACGGTGGAAACAAAAGTAACAACCATAAAAGCATATTAACACAAAAAGAAATTGGGATTAAGAAGTTTACCTTAAAGAGCAGGAGAAAGCAATTCCGGATGTGTACGCTCGATGAATTCTCTAGTTTCCCAAGAGCAATCCTTAGGATTTGAGGACCATTGAACTTTAACAAGCGGGACATCTTTATTTCGAAGACGTTTGATCTCCGAAGCAATAATTCGAACAGGATGTTGCTCATAAGTCAAATTAGGTGAAACTTCAATCTCTTCCACAACACCGGGCTCAAGTATCGAATCGGAATCCCGAAGGCACTTCCGTAATTGAGAAACATGAAACACGTCATGCATGGCAGAAAATTGAGCCGGTAAAGAAAGGCGATAAGCCATGGAACCAATACGTTCAGTGATAGGAAATGGCCCAATATATCGAGGCGCTAACTTTCCCGATCGACTGAAACGTACTACACCCTTCATTGGTGAAACACGAATAAATACAAGATCACCAACAGAAAATTCTAATTTCCTTCTTCGGTTATCGGCATAGGATTTTTGTCTACTCTGTGCTTCTTTCATCATATGTCGAATAAGCTCAATCTTTTCTATGGAATCTCGAATAAAATTTGGTCCTAAAACCAGTTTTTCACCGGCCTCAAGCCAACAAGAAGGAGATCGGCATGGCCTTCCATAGAGTGCCTCGAAAGGAGCCATACCAATACTAGATTGGAAGCTGTTATTATAGGAAAATTCAACAAGTGAAATATGATCTTCCCAACTTCCACCGAAATCAAGCACACAAGAACGAAGAAGATCTTCAAGTGTTTGGTTCACACGCTCAGTTTGTCCATCGGACTGGGGGTGATAAGCGGTGCTAAAATTAAGCTTCGTTCCCAAAGCTTTTTGAAGACTCTTCCAGAATCCACTAGTAAACAATGGATCCCGATCACTAACAATGGAAGAAGGTACTCCATGCAGTTTAACAATTTCTTTAATAAAAAGTTTGGCCAGAAGAGGAATGGTTCGGTTCGACCGAACAGGAATAAAATGGGCAGACTTAGTAAGTCTATCAACAATCACCCATAAGCTATTATGACCCAAACGAGAACGGGGAAGGCCATCAATAAAATCCATGGAAATTTGATCCCACTTCCATACTGGAATTTCCAACGGTTGCAATAACCCACCGGGCCTTTGATGTTCAGCCTTAACAAGTTGGCAAGTCATGCAACACTTAACAAAGTTAGCGATATCAGATTTCATTCCCTCCCAATAATAAAGTCGCTTCATATCAGCGTACATTTTACTGCTACCGGGATGAATGGAATACTTGGAACGATGAGAATCTTCTAGAAAGTCTCTACGAAGATCACTAATATTTGGTACGATCAATCTACCAAATTTTCGAATGCTGCCACGAGAATCGATATCAAAGTCTTTCAAACCTTCAATATCGGTTTTATCCTTAAGATTTTGGCCAAGCAAAGCCAATTCAGGATCTAGCTGTTGAGCTTCAAGAATGCGGTCTAATAAAGAAGGACGAGCCTCAAGGCTACATAAAACAAGAGATGAACACAAATCGGAAACGCGATCTCGAATTTCACAAATGGATAAAAGTTCGAGATCGTTCCATTCAGATATCATCATGGAAACAACCGCTTGTTGTTTTCGACTAAGTGCGTCGGCAACTCGATTCCCCTTTCTGGGATTATAAAGAATGTCAAGATCATAAGAGGCAAGAAATTCGAGCCAACGCTGTTGACGCAAATTAAGTTCCTTTTGAGAAAACAAATATTTCAAAGACTTATGATCAGTATAAAGAATAAACTTTTCTCCCAAAAGATAATGTCGCCAAATTCGAAGGGCGAAAACGATAGCCGCGAGTTCTAAATCGTGTGTGGCATATCTAGTCTCGGCCGGCTTCAATTGCCTAGAAGCATAAGCAATAACACATTCTTTTTGCATAAGAACGACACCCAAACCAACGCGACTAGCATCGGTATAAACGACTTAAGGCCAAACGACCTACGACTTAACTCGAGGCGAACGAGCTAACTGCAAACGACTTAAGCCTTTAACTCGTGAACGACTTATGCCTTTAACTCGTGAACGACTTATGCCTTTAGCTCGTGAACGACTTAACATTTTGCCTGGAGATTATAGGTCGGCAACGACCTACGACTTAAGGGCGAATACGACCTACGACCTATGGACGAGCGACCTAACTCCGAACGAGCTAAAAATGGCCAGAACGACCTAGTAGCAGTTTTTCACCAAAATCACTAAATTTTGGAGTTTTTCGCCAATCCAATCCAAACCAAATGCAGATATTCATACAATTGCAATAGAGGATCATTCCCAACAGTCCAAGATAGATATAGGCAAGATGTGAGATCAAAAATCTCACCTTTTCACGGAATTTGATGAAGATGGAGATTTGAAAGCAAAGCAAGAACACCAACAAGCTTGAATCAATGTTCTTCACGTGAATTTGATGTTGAATCTCGGATTTGCAATAGAATTTGAGTTTGGAGTTTCAATTTCCACTTCCCACCACCATTTTTGATGAAGCTTGAATGTTAAAACAAATGGTGAATGAAGTGAGGAAGGGGGTTGGGCTGAACTAAGGAAGTGCAGTCCAAACCAAAGTCACACGCGGGAAAAGTGACGAAAATTTCACTATCTCCAAACATATCGAAGTTTATACTCAAAAAGATCGCAAACGTCATTTCGAACTCAATGGGGGTGGTCTCGAGTCCTAATTTGACCGTATGCGAAAAGTAGCTTTTCGGACTAACATCCGACTAACGATAAAATATTTAAATATAAAATCGATAGATATGCGGGTTGTTACAAGTTATCACTCTCGACATCGTACTTATAAAATTGTGAAACAAAGTCATGTGAATTGTATTAGTGATATGCCATGTTGATAGTAATTTCATATATGCCAGTGATGTGATATTATATGATGTTATAACCTGATTATATAACTGTTTAATCACCTGATATGACATGCTATGCTTTAATGTTTAATTTATGTGAAAATTAGCCACACATCCTTAAAACGGAACTTAAATTCAAAGCGGGTCCCTGCCATAAAATATATATTTTCTACATCCCTGTTTCTGTTTTCCGCCATTTTTTTCCCCAAATTACCCTTGCGTTTCGCTGTGGAGCTGAATCTTCTTCTTATTTTTCGATTTAATGGTAAACTGAAATTAAATTAAAGATGAATCATTTTTTTTATGAAATATGATATTCTTAATATTTGCAGTTATGAATAATCGCAACAAATTTCTGCAAATATATGCGCAATAGTTGCAGAAATTTCTGCAACTATATGCAATAGTTACAGACATTTCTGCAACTATAAGCAATAGTTGTTGAAATGTCTGCAACTATAAGCAATAGTTGTAGTAATTTCTGCAACTATACGCAATAGTTGCAGACATTTCTGCAACTATTAGCAATAGTTGCATTTCTGCAACTATATGCAATAGTTGCAGATATTTCTGCAACTATACGCAATAGTTGCAGACATTTCTGCAACTATACGCAATAGTTGCAGACATTTCTGCAACTATTTCCAATAGTTGCATTTCTGCAACTATATGCAATAGTTGCAGAAATGTTTGCAACTATGTGCAATAGTTGCATTTCTGCAACTATATGCAATAGTTGTAGAAATGTCTGAAACTATGTGCAATAGTTGCAGATATTTCTGCAACTATACAGTATAGTTGCATAAATTTCTGCAACTATACCCAATAGTTGCTGACATTTATGCAACTATACCATATAGCTGTAGAAATATCTGCAATTATTTGTAAATTTTGTAAATTTCAAAAAAAATAAAAAAGGTTTAAAAGTTGCTGAATTGTCTGCAAATATTTGAAATAATTGCACATTTACTACAAATATGAATTTTTGATATCAACAATGGATCTCATTTCAAAGATCATAAAATTTGTGATTTTTTGGTGAAAACGGTTTGTTGATCCGGTTTTTGTACATAAAGTTATACGCGTTTGAAATGTTAAAAACGTAAAGGGTATTTGTGTATTTTTGCCTGCGCGAATTTGAAAATAGGGGGCGGAAATGTAAGTTTTGTATGTGAAGGATGTTTTGTTTATTTTGAAACTTATTAGGGATGTGAGCCAAACTTACCCTTAATTTATATTCCTGTTTCTCACACTGCAAGTTCCCTCACTATAGGTTGAAATGATACATACCCGAACGGACTTTAGAATAGGGAAAAGTCGTTATGAGCTGAAATGATAGGCTCGAGCGATTTTTATTTGACTTGGCACTGCGGGTTTGAAATGAACAAACCTGGGATTTATATTTCGGATTGAAATGATATATATCCGTATTCACTTGACCTAGGTTAGAAAATATTATACAGACCCGTGGTTAATTTTAAATATAAATAATTTCTGAAAATTCTAAGTATTTGGAATATAAAATATATGAGATTTTAACTTAATTTGATTTTAAATGATTTAAATAAATTTTATAGTGATTTTCTATAAGTTAAAATTGTATGAGTTAATAAATGATTGAAATGTAAATTTAAAATGTGATTTGACTAATAATTGAAAATTTGATTTGAAATGGAAATTTTGGCTTAACTTATAAATAAAATATTTTATTTATGAAATGGATATTGTTAAAAGTAAGTAAAATGTTTAGTTGTTTGTTAAATTAAAATTTAAGCAATATAAATGTAATTTTGACTTAATAAATGAATTATGGTTAAATTTGGATATTTTATTTATAAAATTTTATTTATTTAATCAGAAGTTAAATGATATCCAAATAAATAATTTTGAAAAGTGAGATATGTTTTGTAAGTTAAAAATGGTGAAAACTGAAATTATAATGTTTCCGAAATGTTATAGTAAATCTCATATTTGTATTGGCAGCATTTCTAAAATGCTGTGGTTTTAAAGTAACATTTTCTGAGTGCTGCTGTTTCTGAAAAGATAATATTTTGAAATACCACTATATCTGCAGTAACGTTTTCTAAGTGCTGCTGTTTCTAAAAAGACAATATTTTGAAATACCACTATATCTGCAGTAACGTTTTCTGAGTGCTGCTGTTTCTAAAAAGACAATATTTTGAAATACCACTATATCTGCAGTAACGTTTTCTGAGTGCTGCTGTTTCTGAAAAGAAAATATTTGGAAATGAATATTATTTTTGAAAGATATTAACATCGAATTTAAAGGGTTTAAAACGAATATGTTTGATTTGAAATATAAACCATTTTGAAATTTATAACCACGGGTTATAATAACGATTGGTTATTAAAGAGACCGAGATCGGATATGGACATACTCTCTATCGATACCGAAAACCACTTTAACAATTGTGTACGCGGTGGAGATTCCAGAATGAAGTAGGATGGTGGCGACGATTCTATTTGAGGTATAACATGGACCCAACTCCCGTGAGTTGGCATAAGGTGGCTAAAACAGGAGCAATTGACGGGCTAATGAGGTAGCACCTCTGATCGGACACATTCCATCGTATACCATTCTATTACTTTGTGATTGATTGGGTGCACCCCTTGATTCGGGAGTGTGGATCAAGGTGGGCGATTGCTGCGGCACTGCGTTACCACCGGCCCGGAAGTGTAATTGGTATATCTACCCTGGCATTGCCTAGTTGTGCCGTGTCACCTACCATAGCATGCTTTACTACGAGTTTGATTTGTGTCGTACCTATGGAGTATCCTCTGGTAGCTCCAGTTTACGGGGTATTACGGTACTATATAGACTATTGGCACACCTAAAAATGTGTTAAGGTGGAAAATGTAAAGCCTTAACGCTATTTTTAAATAAGTTTACTTTACTTTAGACATTATTATAATAGCGTATCTTACTACATAGTAGATAGTTTAACGGATCCTTACAGGATGGGCGATCCCAAGCATCCTTTAAGTTATTGATGCATTTCTATTACAGCTCACTTGAGTTGATTTACATTTTATAAGTATGTATGTCCTGACTCGAGTGTTTTGTGTTTTGCTTTACGCTTGGGTCAGCCTGAGTATCACAGCTTTGGATTCATCTTCTGGAGTTAGAGATTTGCTAGAGTTATCTGTCTATCTAGTTGTCCATTTCCATTTCAGTTATTTCATTCAACTTTGCTTATGTATTTGTGAACTTATGTATTTAGACTTCTGTTGTATCTGTTTTTAGACTATGGTATTTTGTATCTGTTTTGAGACTATGTATTGTAGTAGCTTCATGAACTACTATGTATTTTATTTTCCGCTGCGAGTTATTCTGATATTCTGTGTCTGTGATTCTGTGATTGATTTTATTTACTCCAAATTTATTTACAATCTATTGTTTTGAATTATTCAAGTCCGACATGTGTGGTTTTATTGTCGATTTGAATGGTCCAAAACAGTGGGTCGTTACATCTGTGCATGACCTCGAGTTGCTGGCTGTTCTCTTTGCATTGAAAATATAGAGACACTACTTGCTTGGTAAGGATCCTTCTATTCCTCTTAGTTTCTTTCTAATCTTTATAGATTTTAGGAGTAAATTTCTTTCTTTAATTAGGTGAAAAATTCAAGCTCTTCACAGATCATAAATCCCTAAAGTATCTTTTTACTCAAAAGGGTCTGAAACTGAGGCAACAGAGGTGGTTACAGTTTCTGGCAGCTTATGACTTAAGAAGGAATGCGATTTTGACTCTCTTGGATGTTACCCCGACACTTCAGGAAAGGATTATGAGGAATCAAAGGAAGGATAAGATATTGGAAGAGTTAATTTTAGGCATTAAAGAGGGTAGATGTTCTAATTTTGAGATGGATAGTCGAGGTGCTTTAAGGATGAACGGACGATTGTGTGTTCTGGATGTGGATGGGCTGAGGAAGGAAGTTTTGTATGAATGCCACAAATCTAGATTAAGTATTCATCCAGGAGTTCATGAGATGTATAAAGACATGAAAAGAGTATTTCGGTGGTCAGGAATGAAGAAGGATATTTCAGTCCATGTTAAAAGATGTTTGTGCTGTCAACAAATCAAGGGTGATCATCAGAAGACAGCCAGATTATCAAAACCTTTGGAAATACCCAATTAGAAATGGGAAATGATATCGATGGATTTTATCGATGGTTTACCCAGAACTAGAAAAGGAAATGAAGGAGTATGGGTTATCGTGGATCAACTAACGAAGGACACATATTTTATTCCGATAAAACCAACGAGAGTCTCTTCTTCTTTAGCTGGAATTTTTATGACGGATATAGTCAGGTTGCATGGAGTTCCTATGAGTATTGTAAGTGATCGAGACCACATATTTACTAGTCAGTTTTGGAAAGCATTGCAAATAACTCTAGGAACAAAGTTGAGCTTAAGCACAGCATGCCACTCTAAAATAGACTGACAAACGGAGTGAGTGAATTAGATTCTAGAGGATCTCTTAAGAGCGTGTATTCTGGATTTTCGTGGATCATGGGAGGATCATTTACATTTGGTTGAGTTCTCCTATAACAATAGTTTCCAAACAAGCATCGGTATGGCACCGTATGAAGCCCTATATGGAAGGCCATGCAAGTCACCAGCATACTTGGCTGAGACGGGAGATAGATTAGTTCTTGGACCAAACATGATCCGAGAGACTACATTAAAAGTTATAACAGTTAAGAAAAAAATGAAAGAGGCCCAAGATTTCGACAAGAGCAATGGTGATAAGAAGCGAAGAGATTTGGAATTTGTGGTTGGAGATTTGGTGTTCGTAAAGATTTCACCAATAAGAGGAGCTATAAGACTTGGAAAAGTTGGGAAGTTAAATCCTAGGTATGTTGGACCCTTCCATATTCTTTAAAGGATTGGATAACTTTCTTATAGGTTCGAGTTGCCAGAGAGACTGGCGGTAGTTCATAATGTGTTCCACGTGTCTCACTTGAGGAGTATGTTCATGACCCATCTTTGATTGTGGAGCCAGCGGTTCAAGAGGAATTGGAAATAGAACTAAACCTGATAGTGGTTAGACATCCAGTTTATGTTGTGGATTAGGATGAAAAGAGGTTGCGTAACAAGGTGGTGCGACTAGTCAAGATTCAGTGGAGTGAAGATCCAAGAGACTGTACTTGGGGAAACTATGGATCGCAGCAAAGAAGCCTATCCCACGTTGATGTTAGGATAGCTGGTCATAGGTTGTATGTACAGGGTATGTTTGTTTGCTATATATGATTAGTGCATGTCTTTGTTTGTGTTTATGATATGAATATATAGCTTTTTGCATGGGTTAGATTATCTCCTTGATTACTAATTTTGGGACGAAATTCTTTTAAGGGGGAGAGAGTGTAACGACCTAGAATTTAATTGCTATTTAAATGAATATTTAATTAAACAATTAATAAACAAATTTTTATTACCAAATAAAACTATTTTAAATAATAACTAATGATAATAAAATCATTTTCAAAATTTGTTTATCAATACATATAGTTCATAGAGAAATAGAAAATACGACCAAAAATTATTTTCCAAAATATCAATTTTCATTGGTTAAAAGATAATTAAAATGTCATAACACTATTTAAACACATATGCACACACTACATACTATTTATACATGATGTATTTATATGCGTCTCTTTAAAGTGCATATATATATATGTATATGTATATATGGATAAAAGAAAATATTTTATAAAGAATAGTATATGTAAATATATATATAGACATATAAAACTCTCTTTTTCAACACAAGTACCTAGTGCATGGCTTATATAGTGCAAAAGGGGAGGGGGTACAATGAGGACGGAAATAAAGGGGGGAAGGAGTATGGTAGTACATGCATGTATATATTTTATAACAAGCACTTATATAATTTTTAATTAATTTCCTAAGCCTATGTATACCCCCTAACTTTCATTTTTACAATCTCCTTCTCTACTTCTAAATTCCTAGGAGCTTGGATAAACACATATATGGCTTCCTCTTCATAATTTTTAAAGTGAGAAAATCTACTTCATTTTGTTAAAAATCTCCCTTTTAATTCAAAAAATCACTTCTACATCTTCTACAACACTCCTCTTTTAAGTAGCAAGCACTTAGACACCCAAACACTCCATGACCATGCCCTACAAGCCCTAGGCCGAGCCCAAAAATTATGTGGCTGAGTTCATTTCAAGTGTTTAAGGGTCCAAAGTTTCAATTTTTGCTAGTTTATAAAGTTGCCCAAAATTCGCTTTGATTTAGTAAAGTTTTGATGATTAAAATTTCTGTTTCTGGAAAAGAAAAATACTTGATTTTGATGAACTATATGTTGCGAAAATATAGTGGTTGTTGTGTTGATTTGATCTAGAATTTGTGATTTAGTTGTTAAATAATATGTTTGGATATGGATATGTGATTGGTTGGTTATGATATGATGGTAGATTATTTGTGAAACAAAACCAAATGTATGTGATATAAAGGTGGGAAAGTTAGCACTTTGATAAGTCGCAAGGACTTGAGATCCGATTTGAAAAACAAGAGCTCTTTTTCGGGCTTTGCATTTTGGAAATGTTTTCCAAGTTTTCACCTTTTGTTTAAGTTTTCAAAACTCTTCCATTGTGTTTCAAACATGTTGTAGCTAGAGTTTAAGTGAAGTTTTCACCAAGAAAACAATTCTAGCGAACTGCATTTATTGCGATAGTCGCTATGGCTGCAGTTCGGAAAATTTCACGATTTCAAGTTTTAAAGTGTTTTCTTTTGGATTGTTTTTGAAAACTCATTTCCAATAAATTAAGTAAGCCAAAGGTCTAATTTTTTAATTATTTAATAATTAATTAATTAGGGTAATTATTATTTAATTAATTAATTAAGTAATTGGGTTAAGTAATTAGATTTTAAGAAATTATTAACTAAGTAAAATATTCCTAATTAAGTAAGTTTAAAATAATGATTAGTTCGGATAAATAAAAGTTAATTTTTATTTAATCAAGTTTATTTACTTTAACTAATTTTTTAATTAGAGCTAAATATTTAGTTAATTATTATTTAATTTAGGGTTAGTTATCCATTAAGTAAAGTTTAATTCTTAAAAGAATGTTATTTAAATTAAAAATTAAAATATAAATTATTTTAAATTAATTAGAGTTCGAAGTATGATTTTTGATTTAATTTAAGGTTAATTAAAGTTTAATTAAGTTTTAAACTAATGTTTTGGTTAAGCTTAATTTATTTTAAAGTTCCTTTTTAAAAAACTCTATCGGTTATTTATTTTTAACCAATTTTTTTGTTTAAATAAATTGTTTTAAAACCAAGAATCTCTTTTCCATGCTACTAAGTAGCCAAATAAATTAAAATAGTTCTAACAAAATGTAGACATGTTTTATTGAAAGTAAGTCGACTGTACTTATCACCAATACCACTCTACGGGAACATGATGAATACAAGGAAGTTAATTTCGATAAGCGGTTCATGATAATCTAAGCTTATGGAACGTATGTTTATATGTAAATCTTTACACCCTGATAATGGAATGGTCCACTATAAACAACTTGAACCCTTTAAAGTTTTCAAAAGTTGGTTTGGAGAGACCGAGATTGGATATTAGTTATTACCTGAAAAACCACTTCGAACTAACGTAAACGCTCGAATTGAAATTAGTAAATGTAGGTCCAAGATGAAGACTTTGAAGTGCAAGGACTATTTGCTACTAACCCTGAGGGTGATTCCAAAACGGTGTAGTGGTGATAGTGCCTTCAGTTTGTTCATCTCCTCAACGACTTGTATGGATGAATGTTGATATTATGTCAACATCTAGAAGGCAAAGTTAGCATTCCAAGTGAAAATGCTTTAGAAAAGGTAAAGACGTAGCCTCAGGCCTTATCAACCAGGAATGACAAATACAGGGGAGATGTAATAAGGCTAAGTGGGTCGCTCCCATTAGGGTAAGATCATCCCTATCTAGAGTCCCTACTATCAACTCATGCATGCTTCGGTACGATTGCTGATCCCAACCGATGGGTTATTTTATTCGGTAATATCCAACAAGAGGTAGGTTGGTCTTGTGTTGGCAGGGGATCCAGGCGAGTCCTTGGTGTTATTTTATCTAGAGATGCACCATGATGGACGGTGCCCCAGTAGCCTAGTCATTGTATGGAATCCATTCTCCAATAAGTGCTGTACAGATTTATTTTTACCCAAGTATGTTGGAACGTGAGATGCAAGCATTTCAGCTATGTTCTATTTTACTAGAAAACCCTAGACATTATCATAATATCACTGGATTTCTATATAAAGTGTTTTTGTTATCGTAAGGTAAAACATCATCCCTGTTTATGTGTGGCGTGGTCTTACGGGACACCTTTGATTTCAAAATGTTTTATAAAAGTAAAAATTAAGTTGTTTTGAGTTTACTCACACTAGACCCATGTCTGACCCAGAGTTTTATTTTCTTTTCCTAAAACTCTTGGGTACTTAAATTTCTATGAGTAGCCAAGTGATCCAGGTTTCATACAAAAACATTTTGAAGGAACTGCAGTAGGTGGCTTCACCGTTAGCTAATTATTATCTTATTCAATAGTGTTTATGTATGGTCTATGTATTTTTGCATGGTCAGATAGTTATAATTGTCCAGTTGAAGGTTGTAATGTAATGACTCTGATGTATTATTATTATGGAAATGACAATGCAACATCCTATGTTATCTATTATATGTTGTTTTGATTCATTGTGAGATTCTCTGATTGTGTAGCTTCTTCTTATCTTTCTCTTTCTTCTCCCTGTAATGGCTCGCCTTTCAGTGCAAGAAAGGCGACCGTTACACAAACATAAGCATTTAATACCACTTGTTTTACTAGACCGTTTAATTTAGTTTCTCATTCAATTGAGATGGTGTGTTTGTGCAATAAACTAGTTTTGTTTAAGAAGTCCACTTTGAAATATTTATTTAAAAATGAACTAATATTATATAATTAGAAATGTGAATAATTTTGTATTTAAAACTATAAATCTTTCTTCGTGTAACAACCCGCATATTTTTACGATAATATATTTAAATGATTTATTTAAATATAGCATTGTTAGTTGAATTTAAAAGTCCAAAACGTGACTTTTTGTAAACGGTCGAATCCTGACTCGAGACCACGTCCATTGAGTTCAGAACGACGTTTACAACTTTTTTGAGTATAAACATCGATATGTTTGGAGTTGAGTAGAATTTTGCTATTTTTTTATTGGGCTTTGGGTTTGGGGTTTCAGCCCACTAACCCAACAAAATACCCTAACACTCCACCCCCTCTTCATTCATTCATTCTATTTTCCTAACACTCTCAAGCTAAAGGAAAATGGGGGAAAGAAAGGGAAATTAAAATTCATAAACCCTAGTTTACTAGGAATTCAAATTCAAGTTCTAGAAATCAAAGAGAAGCTTAGGTAAGCATCCTCTTCATCTTCTCCATCTCAATCTCTCCTCAATTTTCAGAAATTCCTAAACCCTAACTTAGGAAATATTTGCTTATGAGCTTAGATTGGAGCTTCTTGAGTTGAAGTTGAAGAGTGGTTGATCTTTCCTTTGTTGTAGAGCTTCTCAATTATTGTTTTTGGGTTTAAAAGTGAGTTTTTGAACTCACATCTATGTCTATAGCTTTCATTGTTGTTAGGTATGAATTCCTAACATCTATTGCATGTCCATTTGCTTTTGGATTGAATTGGTTTGGTGAATTTTCCAATTTTTAGTATTTTGAAGTCAAAATCTATGAAAATCCTTATATGGATGTTTGCACATGTTGTTCGGAGTGTATTGGTGAGTCTATAGGGCGGGGTTGTCGCTTGGCATAAATCCCTAGCCATTGTCGCTCACTTGATCGCTTCTGATACGAATTGGCCATCATTGGCCTAGGCAAAGTATTGCCCTGAGCTTCAGCTCAGACGTCTGGTATTAAGCTCAGACGTCTGATGCTACGGAATAAAAATTCCAGTCTTTCAGCTCAGACGTCTGAACTTACTTCCCAGACGTCTGGGTGATCTGGAATAAAATTTCCAGTCTTTCAGCTCAGACGTCGTGGAAGTCCACCAGACGTCTGGAGCTGCTTATTTCAGCCAAATTGCCTATTTTGAGTGGATTTCCATTTTAATCGATTTTTTGTTGATCCGATTAGTTGTTGTCATTTATTATCGACTTTGATCACTTCTTTTCGGGATTTTTAGGAATATCCATTTGATGGATTTGATGTCGATTTTTATGGTTTTAATTCACGTCGTCGAATGTGAATTTTTGGTGGTCAGTTGTTTCTACAATCATTTTTCTATGATTTGTCACTTTTAAAATACAAAGGTTTCTATACTAGTAGTAAATACTCAAACTCTTTCACCAAAATGATTTCAATATTTCTTTTATTACAAAGCTCGTTCTCAAAATCATTTTCCAATTTATTAGTATATACAAACCTTTACCTCATTAGTTCGAGAAATCCAATTAAACGACTTAGCAAAAACAAGTGGTATGAAACACTTGCGTTTACTTCGTCAGTTAATTCTTAGACTTGTTCGATTGAAATCTCGTGACAATTTTTGAGTGGAAATCTACAATTTGTTCATAAATATTTAAGTTAAGCTGGTGGTTATGGGACATGAAGCTAAACTCATTTATTTACTAGCTTAGCGTAATCTACACTTTTTATTGATCAATGGTGATCATTTTACGGTTTAGACTAGCGATATGCGATGTCTCTTTGTCCACGTATTGGACTTTACCTTGTTTTGTGGAGCTTTGTCTCATTTTTATAGGCTAGCGACCTATGGGTTTTATGGAGTTCGGCTCATCGGGCGTACCGTTATTGCACTACGTCGTTGTTCTGAGTTATTTGAGTTCGGTTCATCAGGCGTACCGTTATTACACTACGTCGTTGTTCCGAATTATTTGAGTTTCAGGTTCATCGGGCGTACCGTTATTGCACTACGTCGTTGTTCCGGCTCATTTGAGTTTCAGGTTCCTCGGGCATACCGTTATTGCACTACGCCGTTGCACCGGCTCTATGGTTAGCGACCATGGGATAGCGACCCGTTTGTGATACACGTGTTGGTGAGTTTTCATGCTCCCGTTTGTGATAGGCCTCCCCCTTTGTGTTTTCTGGATTTCTAATTGTTGATTTTTGGAATTTGTGTTTCACCAATTTTTGTGATTGACATTGATATGTTTTGTCAATATTTGGGGTTTGGTGAATAAGCTAAAGAATGTGATATTCTTTTTGGATATTTGACGAGATTTGGGATATTGTATGATTTTTATTGTTATCGAATGTATTCTTGTCACCGTATGGAATTATTGTTATCATACATTTTTGTGGTATCTCTTATCCTTTCTAATCTCATATGATATTTATAGCTAGACTGATCCGTTTATTATTTTTCTTCTTAAATAATACTCGGGTCAGACCGAGGTGTTTCAGGTGCTTCCATTTGACTTCTTAGCAGGGGCTTGCTTCTGACTTTTGGCTAACTACTTTAGCTTAGTAGTTTTTGCTTTTATATATTTAAGATAGAGACTCCTTGATGTATACTTATTCTTTTGCTTAGCACTTGTACCTATTCTTTTGTGATGTAGTGGATCTTGTATGACCACTATTTTGATGTACACTTTTATGTCTTATATTCATATTTGTTTCCGCCTTTGTGATATGAATATATGTGACTGATTTGTGTTATGCTTATTTCTATATTTATTTCCGAAGCCCACATAGCCACTGTGTAGTAGATTTGAGTTTGTATTTGATATGTCGTATTTCTTGTCATACTATCTGACATATCGGTACTCGCACAAAGCAATTACACAGATGGTCGCTCCTCAACAGCCATATTCTTCTTGCTAGTCGACGACATTACCCCGTAGTGTCCTTGGCTAGTGTGAGTATAGAGGTGGGGCGTCATACTTCGCAATTCCTTCCCAAAATTAGAGTATATATGTATGTAGTAGAAAACAAGTTTCAATCCATATTTTTGCTTATATAAAACTTCTTTGCATTCCATTTTGAAATTGTAAGTGTGTGTGTGTGTGTCTATATATATATATATATATATATATATAGAAAACAATCGATAATTTTATTTATATTTACTTCCAAGAACTCTTTTAATCAAATCTGGATATATGAACTTCATAGTATATAACTTGATTTTAGAATTGTTTCTAGTTGTAGAAAGCTTCAAAAACTAATACTAGTAATATTGTATATGGCATCACAACATAAAGCAACATCGCTCTAGAAATGCAAGCACCAAAAGATAGTTCAAGCAACCATGATAGTCAAGATAAATCATATCAACATGCATAAAAAATTGGGCGATGAAGTCATCAAATTAACTAAACAAAGCCAATTAAACAAACCAAAAAACAATCGGCCAAAGGAATTAGTAAACAGGGACTGGCGGGAGGTTGCGAGGCACGACCTGGAACAGATTCCAGGCCATGACCGGTGCACCAGTCCAGATGGACCGGTAGACTAATGGCGCTGCCTGGAACATGTTCTAGGGCAATGTTCCTCGATGGTCCGTTTCCAACTGTTTTCGAACTGCGATATGATTGACCTCTAGGGCGACGAACTTTGGAATATGCAAGCACATAACTATCATGGATTGATGCTATAGGAGATTACAAGTTTAGGGTAGCTGCAAACAAAACTAACAGAGCACAAACAACTAAGATCATCTAATACTACTCATTCATTCAATCAGAAATTATAATTAGAAATAGTTGTGAGTTATTGAACTCACTTTTCTTCTTGAATTGGTCCGTGATTATACACCAGTTAGATTAGATATTGCTTCCTTAGAAACCCTAGAATTGCTCAATTATTTTCTCTCAAAGTGAACTAATATTGCAAGAGACGTTAGGTTGAATTTGGATTTTAGGTTTAGAAAGAGGGATAAGTGTTTTCATTTTTCTGTTTCTGAGTTTGGTTTACTCACTGTAAACAAAATTTAGACTAAAAACTAATGTACAACACTAACAAAAGAATAATCTTTCTCATCAGAAAGTAGGCTAATGGGTTTTGGCCCATAATAATTAACTAACAATAGAAAATGAAATAAAAGATTATTTCATATATTCTTACATTTGAATTCTTTATAAAACAATTAACAAAATGTTTAGAAACATAGAATGAAAAATATAACTTCATGAATATAATTAAATTATAAACCTCTATTTATTTTTTAAAAAGAATTTTATAGATTTTAAATAGTCTTTTGTAGAGAAATAAAAGATATAAAACAAATTCCCTATTTTTTAATAAATGGATAAATTCATAAACTTTAAAAATATTCACTTCATATATTAATTCATTAATATTATAAAACTTTAGAGTTCGCATTCTAAAGAATCCATTTGTCATCCATAGAAAATCAAACTCCTTATTTGGATTTATAATTTAAATCGTTATTTTGTTTTTAATTAAGCAACCAAAATTCAAAATTATTACAGACTTCTCCCATAAATGAAATTGCGTCTCCGCAACATTCATTTGTTTTATGTTCATGCTAACACACAGCTTTCATCCGTTTTATGTCCATTTACTTTATGGTAAGCGCAGTTGTCACCTCCTTTTCTCGGCCCAGGATTGGTTTTAGCTTTGTAAGAAACTGGAAAACTAACGTTTTCTTTTATTGTAACGTAATTGTAATATATAGGCTTGTTTAAAGCAACATGATTGAAAAAAGGTCACATCCCATTTCCGCTTCATACTGTTGCGGTAATAGCCAGTTTTGCAATTGCTATTTTCATCTGAGCTTTCTTCTTGGCGTGATATATTTCATCCACACAAATGAATTTATCGGCTTAAAAGTGGAAATCCTCCAATTCTTACATCCTTGTATATAGAGTTCTAACTAGAATGGGGTTTTCTCAATCAGTCTTGAATATACAGCCACTAATTTGTCCCTATTGTTCATATCCATTTCCTCTAGTGTCTCTATTTTGAACCTCTTAAGATAATTGCTCAATAACTCCTCTGGTTTCTATTTGATATTGGCCAGTACGGTATAGTCTATAATGGGTTCTTTAAAAATACAGAACTGCATCGTATATTGATTAGAAAAATCATTTCCAAGAATAGATGGTCCAGTCTCGGTACTGCCTGTACCATTTAGCTGCTGCTCCCGAAATGTTATAGGAAATGACCACAACGCACAGCTCTGAATGCGTTGTATAAGTCCATTTGACTTTCGAAAGCCATCAATTGATCTTCTAGATCGATCGTTCCACTATACCTAATGGATGGAATCTTAATACGGGAAGGAATTTTTGTGGACATGATTTTATCTATGAAGGGAGCTGCTCTATCATTATTGTTGACTTTATCATTAAGTGTTCTTTTTCCTAAAAGAATAAGCATATCTTTTGCCATTTTTTCTACCATATCCCCTAAGTAGGCTTCACCGTTATGATAGTTGCTCCTATCGAGTTTGCACCCCTTAGAGAAAGAACTTCAGGATTATTCATTTGACTTTTCCTCCAACCTCCCTTGGTAGTTTGCTTGAAATTTATTATCTACCAATGACCCGGGAGAGCACTCGGTTTTTTGAACCTGTTGGTCATGTTTTCTCTTTTTGGAGTTACAACGAATTTTCTTCTACTTTTATTTTTAAACAAAGAGACATCCATGCCTCTTCTTGAAGATTCTGCTTCATCATCCCTGGTGAGCTTAGTGGTCTTGGAGTATTTTTGAGCTAGGATTACCTCTAAAATTCTTTCATCATTAACACTTGTTATTATAGACTTTTAATCCTAGCTTCACCGTGGGTTGGTTGTGCCAGCTTCGATGGTTGTCCAACTTCCACATTATCAAGGTTGAAATTGGGTACAACATTTTCTTTTAATGTTGCTCCTTGTGTGACTTCCTCATTTGGAACATTAGTTCATCTTGATTTCCCCATTTTCCTAAAACGAAAACTTGAATAGTTATTTTGAGAAAGTTAAATAGAAGAGGAGGTTCATGCCCTCCTTCTAGCACCAAAAATGTTAGACCAAAAACTGGTATAACACCTGTAATGTTAACGTGATAAATTAATCCTTGATTTGAACATATATGATAACGCGACTAAGCATAGCTTAAACAATGTTGACTAAATAGTGCCATCAAGGACAGATTTATTATTTAGGACTAGGTGCAAAATGATATCATTAAGGGATGGATTTATGATGCCAATAGACTTTTAAGATTAAGTATCCGAAAGTCTGTTTATTTTCTTGGAATATAGTATTCGACATCTCTTAAGGTCACGTGGAATTGAATATTCGGGCGCCCTTAAGATCACTTATACATATTCAGGACTCCATGTAGTCTTTTGGAATTAAATACTCAAAAGCCCTTTCTATATATTTAAAGCAGACAGAAAAGAAAAGTAGCAAATTTGTGCAATAATCCGTCAAATGCGTCAATGGACTAGGTATTCGGTCCTTATATTCAAAGTCCAATGTCCATATGCAATAGGCGAAAATGGTAATTATGCATATAAACCCTTTTTTAGACTGCAGCTCCTTTGAAATAAATCATGTCGAGCTTTGGGCCTAAAGAGCTTATTATATGCATGTACATGTCGCTAAAGTCCAAATTGCATAGCCAAAAGATTAGGCATGTACAAGTCCTTATCCATATGAATTGTGCAAGAGTACAATCAAATTGGTACTTTTTTCCCAATTCGATTTAGGGTTTACAAGAGTTTAATTTCAAGCATAGAGAAAAGAAATGATTGCCCTTTAGTCCATATTTATAGGAGTAAAAATGCAGCGCAGTAGCCTATTGTCGACATCAATGGTTTTCGACATCAATAAGGAGCGGCATCAGTTTTCAGTATGTGTCAATGTTTATATGGAGCAATATTTCTATGTAGCAGCATCATCTGTTATAACATCGGCCTTGTCGACATGACATTAGTAAATGATGACATTGATGAGTATCAAGGTTGATGAGTGGAGATATGAATAATGGTTAGCATCAACAACAATCGGCTTTAACAACGTGCATCATTGATGGCAAATGTTTCCAACAAAGTATGACATCGATGATGGGTAGTATCAAAATGCTGATGATGTTGATGGGTGTTAATTTTGAAAAATAATAACATTGGTAATGAACAGTGTTGATAAATGACGGCATTGATAGTGAAACAAGGACATTGGTTTTGATAGCTCTTTGTGGGCTCTGGTTACTCTTAGTATCAACGTTGTGGGTGAAAGACATGCAAGTTCATCCTACGATTGATGAAGTGCGCCATCATTAAGATCCGTAACTGACTGTTGGTGATATCAATTATAGACCACACTAAAGAATGGCACCATTGGAGTGGAGGTAACAACAAAGACAAGTGACATCATTACATAGCAGCGTTGATAATAGGTGACATTCATGATGAGAAACATAGCTAAAGAGTGGCATTGATGAATTACGACACCCATCCAATCTTCATAGGTAAAGGCGGCACTAATAAAACAAGGCATCAGTGAAATGCGACATAGATCATGTCGACATACATTTATGGCTTACTATATTGATTGCATTTAATATCCTCACTTCCTTGAAGAAATGCGACATTAGTCACGTACATCATTGATGATGAATAAAATGCGGCACCACATAAAAATCTTCATCAATGAGGTGTGATGTTCTTTATACCCTCAATATTGGCATATAGCCTTTCTTTCAATATTGACTATTAATGCATCGTGATCAAGTCGCATGTCAAACATCTTCGAGGTTGATAGTGGTGGTAATAGAAATTATCTGGACAACATATTGTATTATGGATATTATGGGATGTTTTGCTTCTAAGATTAGGTTTTTTTGCAATGGGCACTTATTTTTGTTAATATATTTTATCCCTTCAGCTGAGAGATTCTGAAAGCATTGATAGTTAGCTCCGTGTATTTTTCATTATATCAATTTTACCAATCAACTGCTAGCTTTCGAATTGACCTAAGGTTTGATGGGCTTTTTTTGATGGAAAATTAGGCCCATTGTGGAGATGGTAGTTACACTTTCTTTTTCCCAATTCATACTTGTTTAACCTTCATTTTCAATTGATTTGAAAGTGTTTGCCCATATTTTGAGCAAACATTTTTTGGTGCTTCCATTGAGAACGAATTTCTCAGGCATATTATTGTTATATGGAATTCAGAACAGTCTACAGGCAAATCCAAAATATAATTGCATCGAAGAAGACTTTTAGATCTTGAGCTATCATGGAAGGGGATAATTAAGGATCCCACGACATTGAAGAAGAAAATAGTCAGTTGACCGCCTTGCCAGAATCTTCATCTCAATAAGAGGTTGGAACAATGGGTGAAGATAGAGAAGATGATTTTGGAGATGAACTATAGGAAGCAGCAGTAACAATAACAACAAGAAGTTCAGATGGATATAATAACAATGATGAAAAGCAGATGACGACATTGGCTCAACCCCTATAAAATGTGAATCCCGCTAGTGAAGGAAGAGAAGAAGAGATTCATCATCTTCCGATTTAAGTGAAGAAAGTTTGTTTTCATTAGAGCAGAATAGAAGATCATATCAATAATTAATGCTGAAAGCGGCTCGGGCAACGTAGAAGAAAATAGTAAGAGATGGAGCCATGCAGCCAAGGTGAAAATCGGACAGCACCGATTGGTCAAAACCTAACGGTACCGACCGATCGGTTAAGAGACTAATTCTCAGTGATAATGGGGAGGACTAATAATTGATTGATGCTTATGAAAGGAGAGCTACCGGTCTTCGGGATGGTGGTAATAAAGTTGATACTAATGAGTCGATTAGGAGGGGACTGAGTCTAATAAGTTGTCAAAGAAGGCTGGGACGAATGGTTTCTCCAGCTATAAGGTGTCATTGAACTACCAAGATCATTTTCCAACCAAACACCCGGTGATGTTCATAGCGATCATCGTCCAGTGGGCCAAGGAAGTGAAGTGTAAATTACCAACACGATAAGAGACCGATGAGTCAAAGTCAGCAGCGAAAGAATGATGAATAAGGTTCATCGGAAAGTTTGAACCCATTAACCGAAGATATTCTTAAGGAAAGGAATCAATAGAAGTTTGTGATGCTAATCATGTCGATCTACAATGACATGACTGATCCTATACAATATTTATTAAATTACAGATATCACATGGATAGTTCTTGTGCAACAGATATTGTGAGATGTAGAAGCTTTCCCATTTTCTAATAGGATTGGTGAGAATGTGGATCCTGGGTCTAAAGCGTCGTATGGTCAGTTGATAAGGTGGTTTATGGAACAGTTCCAGGTGTATACTTTCAAGCAAAGGATACCATGTCATCGTTAAATGTTCATCGAATCTCCAGAGATATCCTGAAGTGTTTCATGAAAAGATTTAATGTTTCTACGATAGAAGCGAGTAATCCTAAATAAGAAACAATGTTGATGTCACTTATGAATTGGGCACACCCATAGACGGACTTTGGTTGAAAGGAAGGAACCAAATATTCTAAAAGAATTTTATCATAAGGCATCTTAATATTTAAAGTTTGGAAGAGGCAAATTTAGAGGCAATATTGGCTATAGGCAGTCACAAAGGACCAAACAGTGTGATTCAGAGCAACATAGCTATTAAGCAAGGGAATGATGGTGCTAGCAATGTTGTGGTTAATGTTGGCAGTAATAATAACAAGCGAAAGAACTATAGTGCTGGAGGTGAAAGTAAGATAAGCATAAGCATTCTAGATTTGTCCATGATGGAAATTATATAGAGATAGACTCTATTGAAAACATCTACCTTGTTGTGCAAGGTATAGAAGTACAAGAACTCAACACCATGGAAAGCCACTGAAGAGGATAGGCACTGTCACAAGTATTGTCGCTTCCATAAGACTCATGGACATAATATAAATGAGCATATCGTCTCCGCGATGCCATTAAACATTTGATCAAGAATAAGAAGCTATGGCAGTTAATAACCAAGGGAATTAATTGCAGTTAGGAGGGAAAGCTAATAACCAACTCCACTGTTAACACACCCAAGGGAATCATGCTAGGCCCAGTAGAGAAGGACCAAGGCAGTTGGCTAGGGGTATAGTTATTAACACCACATCTGAAGGTCCGCATCTTACAAAATGAAGTTGGAATGAAATTGATAGAAGCTCTTTAGGGTATGCGCCTTTGGAGATGTGCTACATCGTATAAGTAGGTGCTATGGTGAAGTAATAGAAGAGAATATACAATGACATTGTTTTTAGAAATAGAGAAGCTGATTGGGTCAAAGTGCCAATGCTTGACTCGATGGTGATTACGACCGTGATAAGGCTGGCTATAGTGCATCGAGTCCTGATTGATTATGGGACATAGGCATTTGTTCAAATTGATCTTTAATAAGACGCGTCTTAACATAATGGAACAGCAGTAGTGTAAATTCCACATCTACGGATTTGTTGGAGGGGTCAAAGATTCGATCGGATGAATCAAATTGTCTTTTGAACTAGGAAAAAGAGACTGCAAGGTGGTGCACTTTACAGAATTTTGTTGTGCTATATGGGTTTTCTTCCTATAAGGAAATCTTGGGCCGACCGACACTTGCTTATTTTTGAATCGCATTTGATCTATGGTGCTTAATGATGAAGTTCTCAATGGAGAATGGATTGGTGGCAATTCAATGAGGCTAGAGCACAAATCGAGGGTGGTACATTCACGAGCTCAGTGAGGCGAGGTGACATGATAAAGAGAAGGATTCAAAAATGTCTCACTGCATCAAATCCTCTGATGCATAATAACTATTACCCAAGCCTTGGCTTAGGTCCAGTAGAAAATTTTACGAATCTATGGCCATGTAAGGAGCCAAAAGAGGTAAGGGCAACCCTAATAGAGCAGATGATTGATGCCCAATAGACAATGATGATCCTTCAAAGTTTCTTAAAGTCTAATCTCAACTTGATTTGAAGATGAGAAAGGATTTTGTAAGTTTCTCCAGGGAACACGAACGTGTTTTCTTGGATATATTATGAAATGTAAAAGATATTTCCTAAAGTTATGTTAAGCATTAAATGCAAACCTAATTTATCCTACCATGGAACAGAAATAACCCAATGTGGAACCAGAGCGATCCACTTTATTGAAAGAAGATGTGGAATAAGATGAAGGCAAATGGCTTCATCCACGATGCACTATACCCAAAGCGGTTATCAAATCTAGTGTCGGTCAACAAGGAGAATGGAAAATGGCAGACTTTGATTATTTTGACTTATATAAGGCATGCCTAAAGGGCTATTTCCCCCGACAACGAATAAACCAGCTAGCGGATGGAACCACTAGACAAGAAATATTATCCTTCATGAATGCATACTCTAGCTATAACAAGATTATGATGTATGTTCTTGACCAAGAGCATACGAGTTTTATCACATAGTTGGAGATATATCACTATAGAGTTCCGTTTGGTCTAAAGAACGTTAAAGCTACTTACCAACACTTTGTTAATATGATTTTTGAAGAAGATAGTGGAAGTCTATATGGATGATATGCCCATGAAGTTATGGTAATTAGTGGATCACATGGTTGATCTCTCAAAGATGTTTGATGTGCTTTTGAAGTATAGAATGAAGTTGAATCCACTGAAGTGTTCCTTCGATGTTGCATCAAGCAAGATTTTGGGGTTTGTTATGAACTGAAGGGGCATCGAAGCTAATCTAGAACAAATTGAAGTGTTGAAACTAGTTACTACCCCAAATACAAGGTAGGAAATGTAGAGCTTTAATGGTAAAATAGTTGCTTTGAGTCGGTTCATCTCGATTGTAACCGATGAGTGTATACTATTCTTTGATGCCCTTAAAAAGACAAAAGGAAATTCCAATAGATGAGCGAATGTGAAGCTTCTTTTCAGAATCTATTAGAACATCTCAAGAATCCACCAATATTATCAAAGCCTTTAGAAGGAGAAGATTTGCGCATCTACCTAGTAGTATGAATCTTGTTTCAAGTGAAGCTTTGGTATGTGAGGAGTGCAAGATCCAAAGGCCAGTTTACTACATTAGCAAATGTCCATTGAAGTGGAAAAGAACCGTTTGAAGCTAGAGAAATTGGCATACTATTTGTTGATTGCATCGAGGGAGTTTAGAGTATATTTTCAAACTCATCTGGTAAAGGTGTTGATTAATCAAACGCTTGTACAAGTACTATATCGTCTCGAGATTTCTAGAAGACCGATAAAGTGAACATTAAGATGAGTTGGTATAACAATACCTATTATCCTACGAAGGCAATAAGAGGTCGGACAGTGGAAGATTTTATTGCAGAATTCACCATTCGGTATAGTGAAGTTGGAGAATAGCTGGTTGAACTTTCTCAGTGAAAGTTATATGTTGACAGAGCATCCAATGACCATGATTTTGGGCTAGAATAGTTTTGTTAACCCTAAAGGGATAAATGATTTGTTATGCTTTGAAGCTAGAGTTCCAAGCGACAAACAACGAAGCTAAATATGAAGCGTTGATTGCAAGGCTCAAGATAGCAAATGAATTGGGAGTCAGGACACTACATATCTTCAGTGACCCTTAATTGGTGGTTTTCCAAGTAAAGCAAAAACTTTAGGCTAATGGTGTAAGACTTGCCTCTTACTTATCAAAACTGTCGGAACTGTTGGGTGATACGGAGCACGACATGATGATTCTCATTCCTAGAGATGAGAATACGAATGCTGATTCATTAACCGAATTGGTCGTTTCTGGTGATGCCCACCTATTGAGAATAATGCCAGTGGAGGTTTTGGTGACCCTAAGCACTAAAGGGATGGATGTAGACTAGATCTTGGAGCTCGAGGAAGAGAGGGAGTCATGCATGACTTCGATTAAAGATTATTTGCTAAAGGGGACTTTTCCGGAAGGAAGGAACAAAATGATGGAAGTTCCTATGTAAAGCATCTCGATTTATTATGCAAGAAGGAGTGCTATATAAGAGGGAATTCTCTACCCTATTGCTAAGGAGTGTTACCAAATATAAAGCTAAGAAAATCCTTGTGGATATACATGAAGGAAGCTGCGATGCTTGCAATGTAGGGCAAATTTCAGCAAAGATGATTCTTCGCTATAGATATTTCTAGCCAAATATTGTTCTGGATGTCGGTAATTATTCTAGGAGATGTGACAAGTATCAAAGATTTGTAAAGATTTTGAGAGCCACTTCCATCAAGCTTACGCATCTGGTTAACCCATGATCATTTAAGGCATGAGGTATAATATATACCTATAAAATATATGATAAAGATCTCTAGATATGAGGTATCATACCTCTAAAATATGAGATAAAGAGTCTTTAGATATGTGGTGTCATTCATCTAAAAATATGTAATAGCATTTCTATAAATAGTTTGAAAACTGAATTACTTCCTTTTAAAGATAATGTTTTCCACCAACTTTTGTCTCTTATCAAAATTTATTGGATAACAAAATTTCTTTTCATATTCTTTTTAGAATTTGCTGGAGGATGACATTATACCTTTTTAATAACTTTTTAAACCCATATAATTAATATATTTAATTTATATTAATTTAACACTTTTCTAAAATAAAAAATTCATAGAAAATCATAACCATTAGGGAAAATATCGAAAAACTAACCAAAAATCTGAATTTACTTCTTCATTTCCATACAAAATTTTGAGACTAAAATATAAATTTAATTATTTTTAAAAATTAAAACCCAAAATAAACACCTTTTCCATTTAAGAAATTCATAAAATATTCATATGAATTTGGTAGATTATGGAATCAAAAATTAATCTCCAAAATAATGTTTTACACAACATATTCAAATTCCTAGTCAATAGGAGATAAAAAATTAGATTTTTGTCCATAAAACTTATTAGAACACCATTCAATCAATTAATGATGTCATCAACCATAACATGTCGTATTATATAACGACCCAGAATTTTGGAACATAGTAATTATTGGATTAAATGTTATCAAAATGATTTAATAAGCTTTTTAACCTCCTTTTAAATCATACTAATGATAGTAAACTTTTTTTTGGAAAAATGTTTATAAACATATGTCCTTTGAAGCGAAATCGATAATGTGATTGAAAGTCGGTATATCGATGAAAAGCTTTTTAATCAATAGAAGTTGTTCGAACTCTTACGCGTATATCTAACGATCAAATGAATACATTAGCAACTAATTAACACACACAACTCTTAATTAAGCTTGGAAGGTTCTAGAAGCTTCCATATGGATAAGAGATATTATGAGAAGGATATAAGAGTAATATGCACAAAGGAGAAATGACATAAAGGAGAAGTGATAAAAGGTTAAGCTTCCATGGCATGGTGTGGGTGAGTGCAAGGATAAAGAGCACCATCTTGAGCCTATAAAAGACCCGGATTTTTCGACGTTTGGTTTGTAATATTTAAATGGTTTTAAATATTGAATTTGAATTATAGATTGATTTTGAATATGAAAATTTCGTTTTTTATTTAATAAAATAGATTCAGGATTTAAATATAGCGATTTACTGGATAATTTAATTATTGAAGTCTATAATTGAATATTTGTTAAATTTTTGTGTCTTATGTTTTAAGCTCAATAAAAATAGTTTAAAGGCTTGTAAAATTTATATTAATAATAATGAAGATAATAAAAATTTTAAAATTTGAATTTAAAAGTGATTTGTTCAGTTTTAAAAATATATCGTTTAAATTAACGTTTAAAAATAGCCTTTCGAGGCACAACCTCGGAATTCGACGAAACCAGTTCCATTGGATTCGTAATAGTGTATTATTATCGGATTTCCAACTTCGTAGCGTTTAAAGTTATCGTTTGGTCGTACGGGATATAAACGTGTTGAAAATTTATATCGAAAATTTAATATAATAATTGGTTCCAAAAAGCTATCTTCTCCATACGATTGAATTAGGACTCGAAACCTTTTCCATTGCGTTCGAAATAGGGGTATAATATTATAAATGCCTAGCGGCACGCCTCGATAGGAGATTGGAATTTTTAGTTATTCAAAATGAGATATTTTCAATTTTAATAACTATAAATCAGATCAAAGTCAAAATTGTAGCCATCTCTTTTCCTTTTAAAACGCGCATCCCTTCCCTTCATTATTCAAATCAGTCACTCACGAGAAAATGGAGATGACTTCATCTCGTCCAAATAAAAAGAAGTCGAAAGGAAGCATTTCAAAAATTGAACCGCGACTTTATAAAAAAAAAATCAAAATCAAAACTGTGTTCTCTTCCTCAGGCCGATCCACGAAATCAATTCGAAGAAAAAAAATAGGGGGGGAGGCATGAGAACAAATTTCGTTTTCGTATGAAATAGAAGAAAAGGGGGAGGATCGCATAGCATTATCGATTTCGAGCATGGGAAGTGGAGGGCTGGGCTCTTTCATGAGCGCATGGGGGCAAGGGAAGCATGGCGGCAGCGACGCTTGGCCACAGGGGTGTTGAACTCGGGCTGCTGGGTGAAGTCGATGGATGGAGGAGTTGCATTCGTTGAGCTAGGGTTGTCGCATTCGAGGTTTGGGAATCTCGAGCTCGAGGTTGAGTTCTGCTGGATACACGGGCAAGGTCGCGCGAGAGTGAATTGATGGCGATGGCGAGTGATGGTGGGGCGTCTCGATGAGGAGGTCGATGATGAACTTGGAAGTTTGAGTTTGTGAAAAGGAGGAAGGGAGCAGCGGCCTGGATTTTTCAATGCAACGGACGGCCCTGATGTGTAAGGTTAAAAATACAAAAAATATAAATATGTAGATTATTGTATGTGGACAATTAGATTTGTTTAAATTTATATTCAAAATTGGTTAGCTTATAAATTAAATAACTATGACATTCGAGGTTTATGTTATGAAAGTAATTAACCATTTATGATGATTTAAACAATTAATTTTAGTGTAGAAAATAGCTAACTTATAAATGAAATAGCTAATTCATTTTAAATTTTATACGAGGCTAAAAATCAGGGAAGAACAAGTCGAGATTGGAACGGATTGCAATAAAAGTCAAGGTGAGAATTTCTCACTCACTTGGATTACCCAATTTAAATTTAAATGTTTTAAATTTAAATTAGTTGACGTTGATTGATTGATAAATTTATAAATTTATCTGTTGGATGATTATATATATATAGTAGTATATATATTAGTATTGGAGTGATATTCTCGCACATTATGGCGGATGAGACCATATGCGCCCCGCATAATAGCGGATGACCCTATATACCGCGATATCTCCCTCGAAGTAGGATTGGTATTTTTATTATTATCTACATCTGTGGATGCAGGGAAACAGGTTGGAGGGATCCAACTGGATTCCTCAAAAATATTTAGTGTTTTTATATGTATAAAAATATCTAATGTAAATGACTAATCTGCTGGATTTTTGTGTGATGAAATTTTAAATGTTAAAATAGCATGGAAATTAATTTGGATATATTAAATAACATAAATATTATTTTAAAATTTTTAAGGGATTAAAAAGAGATTTTTAATATAAAAATATGTATATCGAAAATTGGATTATTTAAAAGATGTTGGGTTGAATAAGAAATGGTGAATTTTTTATCGCATTAAATAATGCAGAAAAAAAAGTTTTAATGGAATTTTATAAGGGAGAATATTTTAGTGGAACTCAAAAGAGTTATAAAAATTTATAAACAGAGTTTAAAAAAAAGGGAAGTGATATTGGATGATAAGTTTGGAATATAAATTTATGCGAAAATTTATATTGGAATATGGAAATAGGGTCGGAGAAAAATAGTAGACACTATTTTAAAATGAATATGGCACTACGCCATAGATGACCTTCTGCAACACAAAAAAAATGTTGGCTCAGGCCCGAAAAATGTTGCCATAGGTCTATGGCAACACTTTTAGGGTGATGCAATTTTTGCCGTTGCCTTAGACCTCAAAGGCAACATTTTGACTATCTAAGGCAACATAAGTAATATTGTTGCAATAGAACCCTATTTGGGTCTATGGCAACACCCATACGTATCTGTAGCAACATTCCAAAATGTTGCTATAGATATTAACTTTCTGAATTTGTGGGGCCCACAATGTAGAGCATATTTGATTTTTTAATAAAAATAAATATTTATTTAATAAAATGCTATTGCACAGAATTTGATATTCAAACAGTAATTTATTTAAATAAATATTTTATATCAACATTTGAAATAGTACAAATTCGTGACTCCACTATTTTACAATTCAATGATATATAACATTGATATTCACATATACAGATATTCCTCACTACATCACTCAGTTCACTCATTACATATGCAGTTTCAATTTATACAAACACAGACACCGACAAATATATGACGAGCCGAGTGCCGAGCCGAAGGCGAGGCGAGAAGCGGGTCCGGGCGCGGCGCCGGCGGGGGTCCGGGGCACCCCCAATTCATCCGATTTCGGAAGATCGAGCCTTCTTTGAAACGACGTAAAATGATGCACAAATGAACACCTCCTGCGAATTTGAACACCTCCTCGATGATTGACTTTTGCAACTCTTTCATGGCTTCTTCTGAATCATTCGACCTTTTTCCAGCCATCATTCTTAGCAAATTGTTCAATGAAAACTAAAATAACCTTGCTTTTAGCTCTGCCTTGGTAAAAGACCTGAAACCATGATAAATAAAAATTGACATTTTCATCGAACAGGTTGCGTGTTAATAAGTAATACATTACCCTTCTGAATTGTAATCACGAGAAAGCTTCTGAATGAGCTCACGGACTTCGGCAGCACGAACCTCTACACTGCCACCATCCCCAAACTGCTGCAACTTACATCCCCTACAGCCCTTAACCTATGCCAAAACACTCACCAAACCTCATTACCAACCCGCTGCCACTGCCAACTAAAATCTCGCAGTTCCAAATCTTCACCCAAACCCACACATACTTCTAAACCACCAGCCTCCATCCTCTAATTGCCTCACCAACAAACTATTTCAGTTGCCAAATTTGACTTCAGGTTGCCAAATCGCCTAATCGCCTAATCACCTTATCAAAATCGCTGGTTACCCATTCCGACAACCCAAACAGACATTTCCAGATCTCGGCAACAAAGCAAACGGCGCTCGACATGTAGGCAAACAGCAGCGAAATTGGAGGTGAGAACGAAATGGGAACGAAGCTTGTCTAAGATCACTACCAAACTTTGAAAAAAGGACGAGATTTTGTTTTTGGACGAAAAAAAAGAAACGAAAATATGATTTGGAAATTAGGGATTTGGAAATTGGGGGTGAGAACGAAAATGATATGAAAAGTAAAGCGGAAAAACGAAAATTTGGGGCAAATTGTAGCGGTGATCCAGTTTAACAATCAGATTAAATATAGACCGTTGGATCGTATTCACGCGGATTACTAATTTTATTAATTTTTTAATCTGAATACATCTATAGCAACACTATAAAAAAATGTTGCATCGTGTTACACCTTTTTAGCTAGAGCAACACATTTTTATGGCTAAGGTAACACCATAAATACAACGTTGCAGTAGGACCAAAATTTTATATCTATCGCAACATTTTAGCTGGCAACACCTTGCAAAAATGTTGCAAAAGGTCATCTATGGCGTAGTGTGGTTAAAGAGACTAGAATGGAAGAAATGTGATGAAAATCGAGAGGGGCTATAAATTGAAAATTTGGTTATCCAGATTTTAAAGATATATTTTTAACAATAAGTTAAGTTTTAAATTTTAAAAAGGAAATTTTTGTTTATTAACCTATGTAATTTTAAAGTTAGTTAGTATTGAAATATTTCAAAAGTGAACTTTTAAATACTTAATATTTATTTTAATAAAATCCTAAATTGAAAACCTGCTTTGAAAATGATGTTATAAAAAGGTGTTTTCAACATTTTAAATAATTATTTGAATATGTCTTAAAAATAAATTATTATTATTTTCTTCAAAATACTAATTTTTATTTACATATGTATATATATATAGAGTTTGAAAGGGTTTTAAAATTTATTTATAAATCTTCTTGAGAGTTGGAAAGGGTTATTTAATAAATGAGACTTATAAGAGAATTCTCAAAGCGAAGTTTGGGGAAAAGTTAGAAAATTCCGAAGTAGCTAAATAAAAGTAGACTTCAAAAAATGAAATAGAATTCATTAAAAGAAGTAGAAGAGAAGTTGGGATTATAAGCCAGTATAATTGGTTAGGGAAATATTAAGGGAATTAATTAAGGAATTCCGAAATTTATAGAATTTGTTGTAAACTAGTCAAGGAGTTCACAAATAAAATTGTAGATGATTTTAAGAAAAGAAAAAGGAAATAAAAGGAATATTTTCCAAGTGTTGAATATCAAGTGAAGTGGAAAAAAATAATCTAAGTATTGGGAAGGGTTGGAAATGTTCCGTGAAAATAAAAGGGATTTGGAATTTATTTTCCAAAATGTTGAAGTATGGGAAGTAATATCTTATAAAGATATTTTGGAATAAATTTTGGAAAATTTATAATAAGGCCCGATGTCTGTTTATGGGTGTATATTGATAGTTAAATAACCGAATATTAATTTTGGCCAATTTCGTCAACCGTTTTAAAGAGACCGGGATCGGATTTACATATCCGAAAACCACTTCGATCCGATTTGAACGTTACGAATGAATACCGTGAAGATGATGAAGACGGTGATTTGGTTTGTCCAGACCCAGGGAAACTTGTATAGACGAATGCTAGCAGAACATCGTCATTGGAGTACGATGAGCATTCTAAGTAAAATTTTGTTCCTTGAAAGGTAACGCTTAGCCTCGAGCCTCATCAACCGGGAATGACTAAAACAGGGGAGATGCAGCAAGGCTAAGTGGGTCGCACCCAAGTAGGGTATGTTATCACCTTTCTAGATATCCTCGGAAACCCTAATTATCTTAGATATGGGTACACACGAAAGAAGAAGCGCTCGATGGTAAGAGTGGGAACACTCGGGGTGATAACATATTCGGTCTATCCAGGTTAAGGGTAGGCCGGTCTTGTATAGCAGGGGATCCCGGCGTGGTCCTCGGTACATTGTTCTAGAGGTGTACTTTGACGGGCGATACCCCAGTGGCCCAGTCATTCATTATAATCCTTCTACAATACGAGCTTACGGTTTTGTTTGTAGAGCCTAGTATGCTGGAATTTAATTAATGTAACAATTTCAGCTATTTGAATAAGTATTTGTATTTAGACACTATTATAATATCACTAGATTTTCTATAAAGTGTTTTGGTTATCGTAAGGGAAAAACCCGTCGTGTTTATTTGTGACGTGGTCTTACGAGATACCTTTGTTTTTGAAAGGATTTTGAAAAGTTAATAATTAAAATTGATTGTGTTTTTCTCACGCTGGTTTTCCAGACTGACTCGGGTGTTATTTAATTATAATGCTTGGGTCAGACCAAGTATTACAGATTCAGGATAGGATGCTATGGAGCTCAGGGAACGAGCTGGATGGCAAGGCGTACTCCCGTACTTGATTATTATTCCGCTGAATAAGGACAAGTTATTAAATTGTCCATATTTGAGGTATTTGATTGTTGTACTCTGATAGTGGTATGTATATTAATAGTACAGTTCTTGTATTTAAAATCTGTTATTATATATTATACTTTGCTCCGCTGCGATTGTGAGGTTCTGTGTTGTTCTGTTCTTTATTCTACCCTTTTCTTCTTCACCCCTAATGAAGTGGTATTTCCGGCACTCGACTGCTCAGCATTTTATACAGTGGACGTATTGATGTCGATTTTCGAGGGTCGAAAATCCCGATCCATTACAGTTGGTATCAGAGCAGAAGATTAAGCGAGAACCTTGGCTCTGTTGGGGATTACCCATTAGAGATAGAGTCAATAGTACTCTAGAATGAGTTTGAGTGTATTAATAAATATGAGCGCGTATTTGTTAGTGAATATAAATTATTTTATATTGTGTTGACTTATCAGTTAAGTGTTTATAAATTCTGGTTGGTACAGTCTGGATAACTATATCGATAGGGATTTCTAAACTCTTAGACTAGGAAAACCGAGACAGTATTGTTTTAAAAAGTGGGTAAATGAAATAATTTTACCCAAATTATATTTTTGATATAAAAGAAATAATTTTCTGAAATTATTATATATATTCGGAGTGTTTGGATGATAATATTATAATCAAATAGGATTATAAAATTGAAAATAGTTTATATAACCAAATGAAAATTTGTATAAGTATAAATTATACAAATGGATTATAATTAAAATTGGATTTAAACCGGATTCTGAAAATTTAAATCCCGGAAAGTTTGAAAAAAATATTTTTTCAAAGTGGTGTGGAAAATAATAATAAGAGTATTATTTTTGAATATTTTCGAAAGGAAATTTTTTAAAAATGGATTTTAGAGGAGATATAGCACTGAACTCACTTCAGTTGCTGGAAAATAATTCTGGTAATGACTGCAACATATATTCATTTTCGAATTTCTAAGTGGCGGGTTGCTACCGGAATAGATTTGTTGGGCAAACCAGCTTTGTTTTGTAAATTCCAAAGGGAATTTGTTTTGGATAAAAACCAGGTTTGGGTTAAATGTAAAAAGTGTGATTTCGGGGTGTTTGTGATTTCAAAATGATTTGAAATAAGTACCGGGTGTTTAAATTCCGGAATCCTTATTTAAAATGTTTTAGAAAACATTAGGAAATAAGTATGGACTTATAAAATTGAGAATAATTTTAAAGAATAGATAATAGTGTGGAATTTGAATTTCGGAATTGAATTTTAACTTGAGAAAGTTAAAAAAAATGAATTTAACTTAAGTAAGTAAAAGTGAGCTGAAGTTGAATTAAATTGGAATATGTAATGTGAATTATAAAGTAGCTATATAACTATCAATTATAAAATTCGAATTGGAATAGAAATGATATCGAATTGAAGTAAATATAAATTTTGAAGTGTGGAATATTATAAAAACCATATGGATAAGATTTTGAATGAAATAAAATTCAGGTGAAGAATTGGAATTGTGAATAAATAAATTGGAATAACTTATAAAAATTGAAACAAATTGAATAAAAATATATTTAGGCTATAAATAAATGTATAGTCTCGAGTTAAAAATAAAATGGGAATATACTCGAGTATAGAATTGATGGAAATAAAAAAAAATTAATTGTTATGTCACTTATAAAATTGGAAATTGGAATAGATAAGCCAAAATAAAAAAGGGTTTGTTATTTTGGAAGCGAAAGAAAGACCCAAACTTGAAATATAAAATAAAATTTGAACTCAAGTAAATTGGTTGAAGTGATTTTTGAAATAAAAAATCAGATATTGAAATATAAAGTGGAAATGAACTAATTAGATAATTAATTAGTTAATTGGATATAAAATGGATATTAACAGGGTTGAATAAATTTGGATTGCGAATTGAAAATGGAATTTGGAAATGAAACTTGAGTTAAATAAAATTCAACTTAGTTGGTGAGCAAATTAAATAAAAATTTGAAATGTGTCGAGTAAAATGGAAATAGTTTGAAATGGTAATAACTCAAGTTATAAATAAATTAAATTGAAGCATGAATAAATTGATATGGCTTGGAATATTAAATGAATGGATTTGAGTGTAGAATTAAAATTGAAGTGGATTAAATAAATGAACTAATTAGTTAATTAGTGATTGAATAAAAATCAATTTAAATAAAACGGATTTAAATATAAAGAGAGTAGATATGAATGGAATGCAACTGAATTGATTTAGAATCAATTTGAAATAGAATAAAATTTAATATAAATTGATTTGAAATCAATTAAAAATGGTTATAAGCTTAAATGGTTAGTCATTTAAATGAATAACGCTGAATTTGCATAGAAAATTTGGTCACCTGGCGCAAACGGAGTAAATAAAATTATACAAATCAAATGGAAAGTGAATAAATTGATTTTTAATCAATTTGGAATGAATATGAGATGTTTGGTTTAAAAATTAATTGAATGCATGTAAAGTGAGTTGTAAACCATTTAAATAGGATAAAATGATATATGGATCGATTGAAAGTGATTAAATTGGTGTTGGAACCTTATGGGTGCTTATTAAAAAATTGTTAGCATGCATTGCTTATGAAACTTATGTGTTCTGACAATTTAAATAAGTGAAATGTTATTTAAATTCATGTTTTGGTACTTACGGGTTTAAATTGAGTAAGTACAGGTACCCGGAGGGATTGTTTGGCTAGATTGGGGTTACGTATTTGCATATGAAGTAATTGTTTGCTTAATAATGATTAAAAATGCTAAAATAAGGTACGTTTTCATATTAAATATAGAAAATATATAAATATTGATATATATATATATATTTGTTTTCCGACCGTGTGGGTCGATGTATATACATTTATCTCTCTTATCAAATTGCAAAAGGCTCTCTGTACAGGGAGACTGTCCAAAAAAATTCAGAAATTTAGGGTGTTAGAAAATTTTTGAAAATTTTTGTTAACAACGAATTGATTTCACATTAGAATTGAAATAAAGGATTTTGGAATTAGAATTGAAACTAAATTGTTTTGGTTGGAACTAAAAGGTTAGAAAGGTGAAATATCGAATTTTCACTAAGTGGGTTTTGATAACTTATTGGGTTTGGAGCATCTTCTGCCTTAGCAATTTCGGGGACGAAATTCTTTTAAGGGGGGAGGAATGTAAAGACCCGGATTTTTCGACGTTTGGTTTGGAATATTTAAAAGGTTTTATATATTGAATTTCAATTATAGGTTGATTTGGAATATGGAAATTTGGTTTTTTATTTAATAAAATAGATTCAGGATTTAAATATAGCGATTTACTGGATAATTTAATTATTGAAGTCTATAATTGAATATTTGTTAAATTTTTGTGTCTTGAGTTTTAAGCTTGATAAAAATAGTTTAAAGGCTTGTAAAATTTATATTAATAACAATGAAGATAATAAATGTTTTAAAATTTGAATTTAAATGTGATTTGTTCAGTTTTAAAAATATATCGTTTAAATTAACGTTTAAATTAGCCATCCGAGGCACAGCCTCGGAATTCGACGAAACCAGTTCCATTGGATCCGTAATAGTGTATTATTATCGGATTTCAAATTTCGTAGCGTTTAAAGTTATCGTTTGGTCGTACAGGATATAAGCGCGTTGAAAATTTATATCGAAAATTTAATATAATAATTTGGTCCAAAAAGCTATCTTCTCCATACGATCGAATTAGGACTTGAAACCTTTTCCATTACGTTCGGAATAGGGGTATAATATTACGAACACCTAGCGGCACGCCTCGATAGGAGATCGGAATTTTTAGTTACCCAAAATGAGATATTTTCAATATTAATAATTATAAATCAGATCAAAGTCAAAATCGTAGCCGTCTCTTTTCCTTTTAAAACGCGCATCCCTTCCCTTCATTATTCAAATCAATCACTCACGAGAAAATGAAGATGACTTCGTCTTGTTCAAATAAAAAGAAGTCGAAAGGAAGCATTTCAGAAATGGAACTGCGACTTTATAAAAAAAATCAAAATCAAAACCGCATTCTCTTCCTCAGGTCGATCCATGAAATCAATTCAAAGAAAAAAATGGGGAGGGATGAGGGGACGAGAACGAATTTCGTTCTCGTATGAAATAGAAGAAAAGGGGGAGGATCGCATAGCATTATCGATTTCGAGCATAGGAAGTGGAGGGCTGGGCTTTGTCACGAGCGCATGGGGGCAAGGGAAGCTTGGCGGCAGCGACGCTTGGCCATAGGTGTGTTGAACTCGGGCTGCTGGGCAAAGTCGATGGATGGAGGAGTTTCATTCATTGAGCTAGGGTAGTCGCGTTCGAGGTTTGGGAATCTCGAGGTCGAGTTCTGGATACACGGGCAAGGTCGCGCGAGAGTGAATTGATGGCAAGGCTAGTGATGGTGGGGCGTCTCGATGAGGAGGTCGATGATGAACTGGGAAGTTCGAGTTTGTGAAGAGGAGGAAGGGAACATCGGCCTGGATTTTTCAATGCAACGGACGGCCCTGATGTGTAAGGTTAAAAATACAAAAAATATAAATATGTAGATTATTGTATGTGGACAATTAGATTTGTTTAAATTTATATTCAAAATAGGTTAGCTTATAAATTAAATAACTATGACATACGAGGTTTATGTTATGAAAGTAATTAGCCATTTATAATGAAAATTTAAACAATTAATTTTAGTGTAGAAAATATCTAACTTATAAATGAATAGCTAATTCATTTTAAATTTTATACGAAGGCTAAAAATCAGGGAAGAACAAGTTGAGATTGGAACGGATTGCAATAAAAGTCAAGGTGAGAATTTCTCACTCACTTGTATTACCCAATTTAAATTTAAATGTTTTAAATTTAAATTATTTGACGTTGATTGATTGATAAATTTATAAATTTATCTGTTGGATGACTATATATATAGTAGTATATATATTAGTATTGGAGTGATATTCCCGCACATTATTGCGGATGAGACCCTATGCGCCCCGCATAATAGCGGATGACCCTATATACCGTGATATCTCCCTCGAAGTGGGATTGGTATTTTTATTATTATCTACATCTGTGGATGTAGGGAAACAGGTTGCAGGGATCCAACTTGATTCTTCAAAAATATTTAGTGTTTTTATATGTATAAAAATATCCGATGTGAATGACTAATCTACTGGATTTTTGTGTGATGAAATTTTAAATGTTAAAATAGCATGGAAATTAATTTGGATATATTAATTACCATAAATATTATTTTAAAATTTTTAAGGGATTAAAAGGAGATTTTTAATATAAAAATATGTATATCGAAAATCGGATTAGTTAAAAGAGGTTGGGTTGAATGAGAAATAGTGAATTTTCGATCGTATTAAATAATGCGGAAAAATATTTTTAATGGAATTTTATAAGGGAGAATATTTTAGTGGAACTCAAAAGAGTTATAAAAATTTATAAACAAAGTTTTAAAAAAAGGGAAGTGATATTGGATGATAAGTTTGGAATATAAATTTATGGGAAAATTTATATTGGAATATGGAAATAGGGTGAGGGAAAAATAGTAGACACTATTTTAAAATGAATATGGTTAAGGAGACCAGAATGGAAGAAATGTGATGAAAATCGAGAGGGGTTATAAATTGAAAATTTGGTTACCCAGATTTTAAAGATATATTTTTAACAATAAGTTAAGTTTTAAATTTTAAAAAGGAAATTTTTGTTTATTAAACTATGTAATTTTTAAGTTAGTATTGAAATATTTCAAAAGTGAATTTTTAAATACTTAATATTTATTTTAATAAAATCCTAAATTGAAAACCTGCTTTGAAAATGATGTTATAAAAAGGTATTTTCAACATTTTAAATAATTATTTGAATATGTCTTAAAAATAAATTATTATTATTTTCTTTAAAATACTAATTTTTATTTACATATGTATATATATATATAGAGTTTGAAAGGGTTTTAAAATTTATTTATAAATCTTCTTGAGAGTTGGAAAGGGTTATTTAATAAATGGGACTTATAAGAGAATTCTCAAAGCGAAGTTTGGGGAAAAGTTAGAAAATTCCGAAGTAGTTAAATAAAAGTAGACTTCGAAAAATGAAATAGAATTCATAAAAAGAAGTAGAAGAGAAATTGGGATTATAAGCAAGTATAATTGGTTTTGGAAATATTAAAGGAATTAATTAAGGAATTCCGAAATTTATAGAATTTGTTGTAAACTATTCAAGGAGTTCACAAATAAAATTGTAGATGATTTTAAGAAAAGAAAAAGGAAATAAGAGGAATATTTTCCAAGTGTTGAATATCAAGTGAAGTGGAAAAAAATATTCTAAGTATTGGGAAGGGTTGGAAATGTTCCGTGAAAATAAAAGGGTTTTGAAATTTTTTTTCTTCAAAATGTTAAAGTATGGGAAGTAATATCTTATAAAGATATTTTGGAATAAATTTTGGAAAATTTATAATAAGGCCTGATGTTTGTTTATGGGTGTGTATTGATAGTTAAATAACCGACTATCAATTTTGGCTAATTTCGTTAATCATTTCGAAGAGACCGGGATCAGATTTAATTATCCGAAAACCACTTCGATCCGGTTTGAACATTACGAATGAATACCGTGAAGATGATGAAGATGGTGATTTGATTTTTCCAAACCCAGGGCAACTTGTATGGACGAATGCTATCAGAACATCGTCATTGGGGGACGATAAGCATTCTAAGTAAAATTTCGTTCCTTGAAAGGTAACGCTTAGCCTCGAGCCTCATCAACTGGGAATGACTAAAACAGGGGAGATGCAGCAAGGCTAAGTGGGTCGCACCCAAGTAGGGTATGTTATAACCTTTCTAGAAGTCCTCGGAAACCCTATTTATCTTAAATATGGGAACACGCGAAAGAAGAAGCACTTGATGGTAAGGGTGGGAACACCCGGGGTGATAACATATTCAGTCTATCCAGGTTAGTGGTAGGCCGGTCTTGTGTAGCAGGGGATCCCGGAGTGGTCCTCGGTACATGGTTCTAGAGGTGTACTGTGACGGGCGGTACCCCAGTGGCCAGTCATTCGTTGGAATCCATTCTCGAATACGAGCTTACGGTTTTGTTTGTAGAGCCTAGTATGCTGGAATTTAATTAATGTACCAATTTCAGCTATTTGAATAAGTATTTGTATTTAGACACTATTATAATATCACTGGATTTTCTATAAATTGTTTTGGTTATTGTAAGGGAAAAACCCGTCGTGTTTATTTGTGACGTGGTCTTACGAGATTCCTTTGTTTTTCAAAGGATTTTGAAAAGTTAATAATTCAAATTGAGTGTGTTTTTCTCACGCTGGTTTTCCAGACTGACTCGGGTGTTATTTAATTATAATGCTCGGGTCAGACCGAGCATTACAGATTCAGGATAGGATGCTATGGAGCTTAGGGAACGAGCTTGATGGCAAGGCGTACTTCCATATTTGATTATTAATTCGCTGAATAAGGACAAGTTATTAAACTGTCCCGATTTGAGATATTAGATTGTTGTACTCTGATAGTGGTATGTATATTAATAGTACAGTTCTTGTATTTAAAATCTGTTATTATATATTATACTTTGTTCCGCTGCGATTGTTAGATTCTGTGTTGTTCTGTTCTTTCCTCTACCTTTTTCTTCTTCACCCCTAATGAACTGGTATTTCTGGCACTCGACTGCTCGGTATTTTATACAGTGGACGTATTGATGTCGATTTTCGAGGGTCGAAAATCCCGGTCCGTTACATGCGTCGTAGCCACGACCGCTCACCTCGTCCATGCATCCCATATCGATTCAAAGGGAAGTCATCCCAAATCAAGGTGCACCAATTGAAATCAACAACAAAGGTAATAGTATGGACCGAGTCCACAAGAAAATCGAAGAACAGGTGTCCGCTAGGGGTAGCTAGCCCACTTGGCCTGGACCAAGCTGTTTCCTGGGGATTTGACCAGGCAACTAGTACTCGGCAATCAGTGCTCGGCATCAAAGAGTGTTCGGCGAGGCACTTGGTATCCAGGAGTGTTCGGCGAAGCAACTGACATCCATGAGCGCTCGGCGAAAAGTGTGCTCGGTATCCATTAGTGTCCGGCATCAAGGCTGCTCGGCATAACAGGGTACTCGGCGTCGAGACTGCTCGGCATAACAAGGTACTCGGCGTCCAGACTGCTCGGCATAACAGGGTACTCGGCGTCAAGACTGCTCGGCATAACAAGGTACTCGGCGCCAAGACTGCTCGGCATAACAAGGTACGCGGCGTAAGGGCATTCGGCGTCAAGGAGAGCACTCGGCAACAACCTATGCTCGGCGTCAACTAGTGTTCGGCATCCCACGGTACTCGGCGTCAGTGGAGCTCGGCGGTAGGATAACCCGGCAACGAGAGCGTTCGAACTACATACATTGGTTGGTCAAGAGCTTCAAAGGGAGATACGCTCGGCTTCACTGCAATCACCCTACACTTCCCATACATCAGGAGCACCGTTCGGCATGGGAAGGACCGTTCGGCATGGGAAGGACCGTTCGGCATGGGAAGGACCGTTCGGCACAGAAGCGTTCGGCGTACCTGGTTCGGCACGCAGCACCTGGGCTCGAACGTTCGGCTAACAAGCCCGCTTGGGAAGTCCAGCCCATCTTTGCCTATAAATAGAGGGGCAGGGTCACAGTGAAATGGATCCTTTTTTGGAGAGAAAACGCCGGGGAGACTCTGCCATTTTCAAGACTCACCTTCTCTACTTAACAACTTTACTCAAGCATTTGATTCACGAATTGTATTTGTAATCAACTATAAAGGGAATCAATAAAGTTGAACAAAGTGGACGTAGGCAATTACGCTGAACCACTATAAATTTGGTGTTCTTACTTTCTGCATTTAAATTAGCATTGTCTTCTCTGTTTAATTTACTTTCATCACTTACATCTCTACACAATCTTTCTGAACGAGGTTAGTGACCAATTTTGGTGCTAACACTTTGGTGCTTTCACTGAGGAATCGAATTCTCAGACCTCAAGGATCTGCTTTGAAGCTACTGGATTGAGCAAATCCCCCAAAGAAGATCCGACTTACTGATAGAGCATCCGCTGATTCTACTCAGAGTTCATACCAATAACTCTACAATGGCAAGACCACGTACCAGGTCAGCTTCTCTTAATGCGGATGCCCGAGAGACTGCTAGCGTGCAACAAGCAGGACCTAGCAATCAACCAGCAATCCCGAGTGCAGGGATTGCCGCTCAAGAACAGACTCCAGTTGTCACCAGAGTGGAGTTCAACGACTTGATGAGAGAACTTAGGGAAAGCAGGAGACAACTGGGAGAACAGATGCAAGCTAATGCCAACCTGATGGCACAACTCACTCAACAGCAGCAACAGAATGCTGGGGGCAATCCAGCTGCTTATTCCTCTTCTGACAGCTCAACTTCTTCTGATGAGCCACCCAGGCGCAGACGCCGCAAGACTGAAGCTGCAAGGGCAGATGCTGCTGTTCGAACAGCAGGAGACCGCGACCAAGCCAGAACTGGAAACTTCCGAACCGGAGTACAGATGGAGGAGGGAGCTCCAGATCATCAAGATGTTAACAATGTTGAACCTCATGACGCACGATTGGCAGATCGCCAGGAAAGGAGGCATCAGCATGGACAGGCGCGTAGAACTGACTCCAACCTCCCAGCTTCCATACAGACACCCGATCTGACAGCCATGATCAGGCAACTGATGAAAGAAAATCAGGGCTTATCAAATGACGATTGGGGAGTGTCAGGAAGTCATACTCCGTTCACGGATGTTGTGCTGCAAGCGTCCTACCCCAAGAAGTTTAGCATGCCAACCATTCCTGCATACGAAGGAAAGACTGACCCCAGACAACATGTAATGAGGTATGAATGGATGATGGATTCAGCCAGAGCAAATGATGCCACCAAGTGTAGGTGCTTTCCGATTACTCTATCTGGGATCGCTACTATGTGGTTCACCCGACTTCCTCCGCGATCCGTATCAAATTTCGAGGAGTTGGCAAAGAAGTTTATTGAGCAATTCAGGATACACACTACACGCCCGAAGGACGTGATGTCTCTGTCAAGTGTAATCCAAAATCCCGGAGAGTCGCTGAAGGAGTACTTACAAAGATTCCACGTTGCGGCAACTGAAGTCAGTAATCCCAACGACCATGCAATTCTAATGGCTGTGATGAGAGGTGTAGATCCGGATTCTGAATTCGGAGATTGGCTGGCAGGAAAACCTCCGACTACGCTAGAGCGTTTCTACTCCAAGGCACACCAGTTCATAAGAAGAGAGGAAGCTAGGTGGGTACGACGAGACAAGGCACCGGGACCTTCCCAAGAGTCAATTAAGAGCAACATTGCTGTGAAGCAATCTGGAGACAATTCAGGAAAGGTCCAAGTAAACGTCCAGAGTAAGCCTGTGCAGCCCAAAGAGTCCGGAGGAAGAAGTCAAGGAAAGAGGAAAGAAGCGGGAAAGTGGAAGTCGAGAATTCCAAGCTACAGCGAGTACACTCCGCTAAACGCCCCACTTGAGAACATTTACCTATCCACATGCAATACTTTTCAATATAGAAAACCACGTCCGAAAGAATCAACTGAAGAACAGAAACGGACTGGGAAATATTGCCGCTTCCATGAAACCTATGGACACAACACGGAAGAATGCAGACACCTGCATGACGCTATCGAGAAATTGATCAGACAAAAGAAGTTGCAAGAATTTGTAAAGGATCCACAGGAAGGAGGACAGGGAACGTCCAACCCAGGTCGTGCATCGGCTCCACGTCATCCAGAGGAACCTGCCCGGACTGTTGGAAGACTGGTTATAAATACAATTATCGGCGGACCTCATCCCGCAGATAAGAACTGGCAAGAGATGGAACGATATGCGAGCTCCTTGAAGCATGCAGATTTTGAGTGCTGTTCGAACGTAGAGGACGGGGCCCCTGCTAAGCAGCAGCGCGTGATGACAGACGATATTGTGTTCAGAAACAGAGACGCTGATCAGGTAGAGGCTCCGACCATCGATCCCATGGTCATATCTGCAACAATCGGACCAGCATATGTAAAAAGAATTTTGATTGATTGTGGAAGTTCAGTCAACATCATCTTCAAGAAGGCCTATGATCAGATGAAGCTAGAGACAAAAGACTTAAAACCATCCAAAGCTCGTATCCACGGCTTTAACGGCGCTGCGACTGACGCTGTAGGATATGTCGAGTTACCAGTTGAACTGGGACAAGGCGAGCGTCGGAGGGTACGAATTCTACCTTTTGTAGTTTTGGATGTGGACTCTCCATATAATGTTTTCTTGGGTCGGCCGGCCCTGGCTGAATTTAGGGCGGCACTAGCCCCGTGGTGCTTGACTTTGAAGTTTCCGACTGACAAAGGAGTAGGCATTGTTCACGGTGACCAAGCAGCTGGTCGTTCTTGTTATGTGGCCGAGCTCCGAGAAGCCCACCGGAGGGAGAAAGGAAAGGTTGCGGACAATCCCGTCCGCATCCTCAATACAAATAATTGACAAGTAGTGCCCGAGCCCTGGCTCGGGCATAGTTCTCGGATCTACGAAGATATAGATCCGAGAGACGACGATGAGAAACCCAGGGAAGAGAAGGCGGCACCGGCTGAATTAACAATTGACATTTCAGTTAGCCGTGACGACCCTTCGCGAATACTGAAGATCGGATCACAGTTAGGCCCCGCAATGACAGAAGACCTTAGCGACTTCCTCCGGGCAAACCTTGATGTTTTTGCCTGGACGCATTCTGATATGTGTGGGATTTCTCCCGCCATCACAAGTCATATGTTGAACGTAGACCCAAAATACGTCCCAGTCAAGCAAAAAAGGAGAGGAATGGATCCAGAGAGATCCGCCGCTCTTGGGGAGGAGGTGGACAAACTCAAAGCAAATGGGTTCGTCCGCGACGCCCTCTACCCGGAGTGGGTCTCCAACCCCGTGCTAGTAAAGAAGGCAAATGGGAAATGGAGGACTTGCATAGATTATTCCGACTTGAACAAAGCATGCCCTAAGGACAGTTTCCCATTGCCTAGGATCGATCAGTTGGTCGATTCCACAGCAGGACACGAATTATTGTCATTCATGGATGCGTACTCGGGATACAACCAAATCCCAATGCATATTCCGGACCAAGAACACACCAGCTTCGTTACAAATGTCGGGCTGTATTGCTATGTAGTGATGCCCTTTGGATTAAAGAATGCTGGAGCAACTTACCAACGTCTGGTGAATCGAATGTTCAAGGACCAGCTGGGCAAAACCATGGAAGTCTATGTGGATGACATGCTCGTGAAGTCACGGCAGTCAAACGACCACATTCAAGACTTAGCTGAAATGTTTAACATCCTCAGGTCCTATGGAATGAAGATCAACCCGCTGAAGTGTTCTTTCGGCGTTGCATCAGGGAAGTTTTTAGGATTCATCGTCAACGCTAGGGGAATCGAAGCCAACCCAGAAAAGATCCAAGCAATTCGAGATGTACAAGCGCCCAGGACTATAAAGCAGGTACAGAGCCTGAACGGAAAAGTGGCTGCGCTGAGTCAATTTATATCCAAGGCAACTGACAAGTGCATCCCATTCTTCGACATAATAAAGAAAGGAAAGAGGAATTTTGAATGGACGTCTAGCTGCGAGGAAGCTTTCCAGAACCTGGTAAGGCATCTGGAGAGCCCACCAATGCTATCTAAACCAGTTGACCATGAGATGCTGTACGTTTACTTGGCTATATCCCCTCATGCGATAAGCGCAGCTTTGGTCCGTGAGGAGGATCGAGTCCAGAAGCCGGTATATTATGTTAGCAAGCGTTTAACGGGGGCAGAGAAGAATTACCCTAAAATTGAGAAATTGGCTTATTGCTTGGTGATTGCATCACGCAAGCTGCGCCCGTACTTTCAAGCGCATTCAATCGGCGTTTATACCGATCAACCCCTGAGGCAGGTACTTCAACGACCGGAAACTTCTGGAAGATTGCTAAAATGGAACATCGAGTTGAGCCAATTCGATATCGCATACTTACCACGGAGGGCCATCCGAGGGCAAGCGTTAGCAGACTTCATCGCTGAATTTACCATACCTATCAAACCGGACGATCACGATATCATTCCCCCCATTCGATGAAAATTATACACTGACGGTGCATCAAACGACCGTTGCTCCGGCGCAGGCGTAGTGCTTATAACTCCGGAAAACCGATCAATCTGTTATGCCCTGAAGCTCGATTTTCCGGCTACAAACAACGAAGCAGAATATGAAGCATTGATCGCTGGCTTGAAGCTTATCAAAGAACTCGGAATCAAATCAGTCGAAATCTTTTGTGACTCGCAGTTAGTGGTTTACCAAGTACGAGGAGACTACCAAGCAAAAGGACGAAAGCTTGCTCCGTACCTCGTTCAGGTCCAGGAACTACTATCAAATCTTGAGCGTTATGACATTTCACATATCCCGCGAGAACAAAACAAAGAAGCCGACTTGTTGGCTAAGTTCGCAAGTACCGACGATGTTCAACAAATGGGATTGTATCCCGTGGAAGTCTTGCATGCCCCGAGTGCGGACGAGATGAAAATCGATCTTGTGTTGGAAACAGAGATCGAGAAGGACTCGTGGATAACCCCATTCAAACTGTACCTGACAACCGGGGCTTTACCAGAAAGAAGAAGCGAAAGACGACAGGTCCTTCGAAAGGCTGCGCGGTACGTAATGCAGGATGGATCCATGTACCGGAAAGGATTCTCAGTCCCATTGTTACGATGCATCGCTCATGATGAAACAAAGCGAGTCTTGAGGGAAGTCCACGAAGGGGAATGCAGCGACCATACTGGGGGGCAAACGCTAGCAAAGAAGATCCTCCGCTATGGGTATTACTGGCCCACCGTAAACCGGGATGCCGCGGACTACGCAAGGAAATGCGACAAGTGTCAAAGATATGCAAAAATCCCGAGGGCTCCGTCAACGGAACTCACACAAATGATCAGTCCTTGGCCATTCGCGATCTGGGGAATCGACATAATCGGCTCTTTGCCTCTATCCAAAGGTGGTGCGAAATACGCGATAGTTGCAGTCGACTATTTCACGAAATGGGCTGAGGCAGAACCTTTGGCCACTATCACCTCTAAGAAAGTCATTAACTTCGTTGTACGAAACATTATATGCCGCTTTGGCCTTCCACGCACCATCATTACAGATAACGGAACGCAATTCGAAAGTAGAGAGTTCAAAGAGTTCTGTTTAAAGTACGGCATCGAGAAAAAGTTCGCCGCCGTTGCACACCCAAAAGCTAACGGACAAGTCGAGGCCGTTAACAAGATAATCAAGTCCATACTAAAGAAGCGTCTGGAGAAGGTTGGAGGCAAATGGGTAGATGAACTCCCGACAGCATTATGGGCGTATAGAACTACCCACAAGTCCGCGACCGGCCACACTCCGTTCGCCTTGGCATACGGCTCTGAAGCCGTTATACCTGTGGAACTTGAAGTTCCATCGCACCGAGTGACGTACTACGATCCCAAGGCGAACCAAAACCTCTTGCTGGAGTCACTGGACTGCATCGATGAAAAACGGGAAGAAGCTGAATTAAGGGCGGCGGCGCACAGACATCGAGTCAAGCGTTACTATGACGGCAGAGTCCGTCCAAGAATCTTTGATGTGGGAGATCTCGTTCTGAAACGAGTCTTCCCGGTACCATCACGCATGAATCCCAGCTGGGAAGGTCCATACGCCATTGAACGGAAGCTTGGAGAAGGAACATTCAAGCTAGCGACCGTTGATGGCGCGACACTCCCCCGAGCATGGAACAGTGAACATTTGCGGCACTATTACATTTAGCATGTTTCCCTTTCTTGCTATAGGCACTGTTGTTTCCTGCATGTTTCCATTCAATAATGATTTAGTTTCCTTTTAAAGTTGTAATCAAGCAATTTAGTTGATTTTCATTAATAAAGGCTTGAAGCCACATTTTCTATGAAGTTTCTATATCTCTTAATTGGATGATAAATTACACTATTCTGCACGACATACAGGCTCGTATAAACGATTCCAATCTCCGAATCCCCAGAGCGCGGAGCGGAGTACTCTAAGTCCCCAGAGCGCGGACTAGAGTATAAACGATTCCAATCTCCGAATCCCCAGAGCGCGGAACGGAGTACTCTAAGTCCCCAGAGCGCGGACTAGAGTATAAACGACTCCAATCTCCGAATCCCCAGAGCGCGGAACGGAGTACTCTAAGTCCCCAGAGCGCGGACTAGAGTATAAACGATTCCAATCTCCGAATCCCCAGAGCGCGGAACGGAGTACTCTAAGTCCCCAGAGCGCGGACTAGAGTATAAACGATTCCAATCTCCGAATCCCCAGAGTGCGGAGCGGAGTACTCTAAGTCCCCAGAGCGCGGGCTAGAGCATAAACGATTCCAATCTCCGAATCCCCAGAGCGCGGAACGGAGTACTCTAAGTCCCCAGAGCGCGGACTAGAGTATAAACGACTCCAATCTCCGAATCCCCAGAGTGCGGAGCGGAGTACTCTAAGTCTCCAGAGCGCGGACTAGAGTATAAACGATTTCAAGTCTCCAAGTCCCCAGAGTGCGGAGTTGAGTACTCTAAGTCCCCAGAGCGCGGACTAGAGTATGAACAGTCTCAAGTCTCCGAATCCTCGGAGCACAGTGTCAGCAAACCAAATAAAGACAAGAGAATCATTCAAACAAGAAGAAACTAAAATTTTATTCGATAAGTCCAAAATGGGGATACAAGATCACTCCTACAAAATTCGGGCCTATACAAACTACAAGTTATGGAAGATGGAAACTGTTACAAACTTAAGCAAAAACTTGTTGAACAAGTGCATCGATCATTTCTTCGACTTCTTCTTCTTGTCTGCCTTTGGTGTTTCCGACGACTCCTCTCCCTCACGTTTCTTCTTGGACTTTTTGCTTGCTAGAGAGACGGAGTCAGGAGTAGGAGACGGAACATCTAGTGGTTTGGACCTGCCCGGGAGAATGATTTTCAAAGGTCTGTTCCGCGGGTCAGTAAGTTCCAGGACTTCAGATTCAACTTTGACTTTGACCTTTCTCTTCTCCTCGTCGGCAAGACGATCCTTCATGCTCATCTCTGAAGTATGTTCAGAGGCGCCAGTGATTTTAACTTCGTCGCTTCCTTCGGCAGGAGACGAAGTATCAAGTTTGTCATCGTCAAGTGCCCCGATCACTTGAGCGTCTGGGCCGGGAGTTACCCCTGCGTGAGCAACGTCGCTTGTTTTCCCCGCTTCCTCCTTGGCGTCATCGCTCCTCGGAGTTAGCCCAGTGTCAGAACAACCTGTGAGAAAATATAAGAAGTGGGCATTAGAACGAATAACCACTGCTAAAAAATGACGGGATCACTTCGACTTCTAGAGAAAGAAGAATCTCCTACCAGGATTAGGTTGACTGTCGGTGGCGCGCGGGGTTTCACCCTCCAGGATAGGTGACAGCACATGAACGCCGAGCCCGGGATCTTCGAGATCGTAACTGGCATGCTGCTCGAATGGATCAAGCGTCGACCGACCAGCCGATTGAGCAGCATAAGGAGCGGCAATGTGAGGAGTAGTAGCGTCGGCCTCTGACGGGCCAGCCTCGTTATTCTTCTCTTTCGAAGGGGAAGAGCCTTTGCCATAGAGAGCCAATGCTACGGATAAATCCGATGGCTCATTCCCCCTCAGGAACTCCTTCACCAGTGCATCCTCATCGATTTCTTCGGAGCCTGATTCGACTTTCTTGATCTTTATCAGAGTTTCCCATGCCTCAGCCAGGGATTCATGGTAGCCATCGCCCAAGAATGTTAGGTCGCGGTGCATAAGGACGCGGGCTCCGTACTCGGCGATCAACGGGTCAAACATACTTTTGACTTCTTCCCTGCCGGTCTCTGCGGCCGCCTCAAGGCGAGAATCAAGCTCCTCCACAGCCATTCTTCTGCCCTCCTCACGGGCCTCATCCTTCATTTTCTCGACCCCGGCAAGTTCACCGTCGAGCTTTGCCTTCAGGAGCCGGGTAGCAACAATCTCATCACAATACCGCTGTGATTCTTCCTGAGCGGCTATTTTGTCTTCTTTCTCCTTGGAGAGTTGTTCTTTCAGCTCTTTGACTTGAGTAGCGAGCGCGTCCCTTTCTTTTTGGACAGAGTCTTTTTCTAGGGCAAGGGCGCCGCTGCGCTGAACTGCTTCGTCAAGCTCCTTTTTGTGAGCCACCTCTAAGCGAGTAACTGCCTCGGCAGTATCTTTTGCACCTTGTTCAGCGGCTTCTAGCTTTAACTTATAAGAGGCGAGTTCTTCGTCTTGAAGTTTGATGATTTTCTTATCGCTGTCAGCCTCCAGATTCAGACGGTCAATCTCGTGTTGACGCTCAACAGATACTTCTGATATCTTCTCCACCAAGTGCACGAATGCGTCATGTTGAACATAGACGTCATTGTTGCAGGCAATGGCACTTTGCTTCACGTGCCCAGGAATGTGATGGATGGCCGGGAGGAATTTCAAACCGTCAAAACAAATTTTCGGAAACTTGGCCTTAAGGTCGACCATCTTTTCTGCAACAGTTGGGTCCACGGCAGGAGCAGGAGGAGGAGGCTTAGAGAATTCCGTTCTTTTACGCGGCTCTCGAACTTGCCTCGTACTCGATGAACTGGAATGTTGTTCTCGAGCAGCATCAGACTGATAACCCTTCTGCAAAGACTTCTCTTTATCCGGCTCAGTTGTAGGAGGAAGATCACGGGACTGGGAAGATTGATAGTGTGCTTTCTTGCGGTGAGACGACTCGCGCGGACGATTGTCCCTATCTTCATAATCACCTCGGTCCCGGCGTCTGCCTGAACCGGAATCCCGTCCGGAGTGATGAAATATTGAAGACCCCTGAAGGCGATCAAGTCCGTGGGAGCGGCCCATATCACCTGCAAAGAAGGAAGATAACAACGAATTAAGGAGAATTCACGAATTAAAAAGACTTGAAGTGTGTTATGAAATGCGCATGTGCGTGTGTGTCCTAAGTGTTCCCCCCGACGGACCCGTTCGTTTATCTTTGCTAATCGGAGTATTGTCTCTGTGAGCCGGGAGTTGAACTCCTACATTGCCTCTAGCGGGTGAGGAGAATTTGAGAGCTTCAGGATCATCGAATCCGTAATTAAGTATGTCTTCGGGAATAGAGAGGTTCGAGAGACCCCTCAGAGAACTCTCCAGATGCTGCGAAGAAGCCTCTTTCTCAGGAGGGATAGGCGTAGATTTTGAGGTGTCACCAACTTTCTCTTTCTGAACCGTATATTTCAGCTTTTTCTTTCCCTTCGAAGGGGAGGATGACGTCTCAATATCCTGAACTTCGATTGCCGGATTCCAAGCGGGACCCACGTTCTCGCCCTGAGTTTCGGGTGCATCATCCTCTTTGCGCTCGCCTTCTTCGTGTGTGTCGGGAGCGCGACGCGACGACAGGCCGGCCAGTTTTTTCCCTTTACCAGATGGAGGTTTGGGAATTGTAACACCTTCTGGAAGGATGATCCGACGACCAGGAGCTAGCAAGCCGAACCCCGACAGCGATTCATTTGAAATGATAGCTCGAATATCTCGATCCTCGGCCGGAAGAGCTCTAATCGCGTCGACAGCGTCAGAATATCCTCGGCCTTCCGGACGCGGGTTAATACCTGAAAAGATGAAATGAAGAGTTAGGAAAAAGATGACTCCCATTAAGTACGAATAACGGTTCAGCAGAGAGACTTACTGCCTTCAACCCATCTCCTAGCAAAACCAGACGGGCATCGCACAGAGAACCATTCCTGTTTGTACAGGGCGAATTTGCTACAGGCCCCTGTCAAGGTCTGGCACTTGTGATATGGCTCGAGGAATATGAAGGAAGGGCTATCTTTCCGTCTCTTGAACATATAAATGTATCGGATATCACCAGGGGTTGGAGGTCTGGAGAAGACAGCCATGAAGAGTAAATAAGTCCCATATAGGAACGCATGACCATTCGGGTGCAGCTGCGACGGAGCAATGTCTATATACTGCAGCACATCCCGGAGAAATAGGTTAAATGGAGGCACGCTGCCCATCCAGCACATGAACTTGTTGCAGGCCATGTACCCGACTGGGGGCAGATGAGGACGGTCGTGTCTCGAAGGAACTAACACGTCAGCAAAGGGAATCCCGTGAATGGAACATATCCGTCGCAGAGCGGCCTCATTGATCTTCGAGGCTTGAGAATCGACCGGATTGTCCAGTAAGATGGTTGACTCCAGAGCATCGGGCGCCATTTATGAGCGGGAGAGGTTGACGGGTTGGAAGCATCTGCGGCTCCTTGCTTTGCTGACGGCCCAGGCCTGTCAGATATGGTGGCAGAACTAGATTTTCCCGACATCCCGAATAAATAATGAACCTGGCTAAATGCTTGAGAGAGCTATACTTGAAAAACGTTGAACGTTAGAATTAGCAACACGATTTTTACCCCCTCCGTGTGGTGTGTGAACTAGTGCAAGCGATTGTGTGCAGGCAATGAGAATCTTAAGGTTCTAAGGATGTAATATTTAGCTTCGAATCATCGCCTTCGAAGACCGTCATCGCTGACCGTCTCAGAAAGCTCGCCTTGAGGGGATTATAGTCCCAGATTCAAAAGACATATGATTTCTAGAGTGACCGGCTTAAAGTGTAGTTAGACACCTATCCTGTTCGGCATTTTTAATGTTGTTCGGCATTTGTATTGACCGGCTAAAGACATTATCCGGCCCAAGAATTGTCCGGCAGTTGCTTTGTTTGACTAAGGTAATGGTTCGACCTAGGGGTTGTTCGGCTGAAGTCAGTGTTCGGCATGTCAATATGCTGTTCGGCTAGAGTCATCGTTCGGCATGTCAAGTATGCTGTTCGGCTAGAGTCATTGTTCGGCATGTCAATATGCTGTTCGGCTAGAGTCATCGTTCGGCATGTCAATATGCTGTTCGGCTAGAGTCATCGTTCGGCATGTCAAATATGCTAGAGTCATCGTTCGGCATGTCAAGTATGCTGTTCGGCTAGAGTCATCGTTCGGCATGTCAAATATGCTAGAGTCATCGTTCGGCATGTCAAGTATGCTGTTCGGCTAGAGTCATTGTTCGGTATGTCAAGTATGTTGTTCGGCTAAAATCAGGGTCGGCGTATCAATCGTATTGGTCGGCTAATGTCATCGTTCGGCTAAAAGTTGTGCTCCGCCACGATTTCAATTCTACCCTACACCTTCTCCATCCACACCGAACGACAAAGACGGATCGCCCGGCAAAGACTACGCCGTTCGACACCCCATCTACCCTTCTAACGTTCGGCACGGAGGAGCTATTTAGACAACTCAAAACGAGCAAACCGCGATGAACCTAAAATGGAAGTAGTGCGATTGTTAGAGGAAGGATACCTAATTCGACGATCGAAGTTGAAAATGTTATGAAGGCTTTATATCCGGTAGGATGGGAAGAGTTGAAAGTCTCTAAGGAATGGCTGAAGAGAAGGCGTAAAGGGAAGAGAGACGGTGAGGGCCTGGTTATATAGAGGAAGGTAGAAGTTGAAGAGGCTATACCCGGTAGAACCGGTCAACACCGAAGTGTTCGGCATCGTAGCAGTGTGACGTTCGGCACACGAGGTACGTTCGGCTTCGAGCGTATCGTTCGGCGTCTGCATCTCGTTCGTCTTGCACCTCCTTCGCTAGCATTCTCGAGAAGGTACCTCCGAGGTAGATTGTACCAGATTCAAAGCGCATCACGTTCGGCCACGCAATACACTTTGGGGGGCAAGTGTTTCCTTGGGATTTGACCAAGCAACTAGTACTCGGCAATCAGTGCTCGGCATCAAAGAGTGTTCGGCGAGGCACTTGGTATCCAGGAGTGTTCGGCGAAGCAACTGACATCCATGAGCGCTCGGCGAAAAGTGTGCTCGGTATCCATTAGTGTCCGGCATCAAGGCTGCTCGGCATAACAGGGTACTCGGCGTCAAGACTGCTCGGCATAACAGGGTACTCGGCGTCAAGACTGCTCGGCATAACAGGGTACTCGGCGTCAAGACTGCTCGGCATAACAGGGTACTCGGCGTCAAGACTGCTCGGCATAACAAGGTACTCGGCGCCAAGACTGCTCGGCATAACAAGGTACGCGGCGTAAGGGCATTCGGCGTCAAGGAGAGCACTCGGCAACAACCTATGCTCGGCGTCAACTAGTGTTCGGCATCCCACGGTACTCGGCGTCAGTGGAGCTCGGCGGTAGGATAACCCGGCAACGAGAGCGTTCGAACTACATACATTGGTTGGTCAAGAGCTTCAAAGGGAGATACGCTCGGCTTCACTGCAATCACCCTACACTTCCCATACATCAGGAGCACCGTTCGGCATGGGAAGGACCGTTCGGCATGGGAAAGACCGTTCGGCATGGGAAGGACCGTTCGGCACAGAAGCGTTCGGCGTACCTGGTTCGGCACGCAGCACCTGGGCTCGAACGTTCGGCTAACAAGCCCGCTTGGGAAGTCCAGCCCATCTTTGCCTATAAATAGAGGGGCAGGGTCACAGTGAAATGGATCCTTTTTTGGAGAGAAAACGCCGGGGAGACTCTGCCATTTTCAAGACTCACCTTCTCTACTTAACAACTTTACTCAAGCATTTGATTCACGAATTGTATTTGTAATCAACTATAAAGGGAATCAATAAAGTTGAACAAAGTGGACGTAGGCAATTACGCTGAACCACTATAAATTTGGTGTTCTTACTTTCTGCATTTAAATTAGCATTGTCTTCTCTGTTTAATTTACTTTCATCACTTACATCTCTACACAATCTTTCTGAACGAGGTTAGTGACCAATTTTGGTGCTAACACAAGCCGTCCTGTTTTAGTCATTTCAAATTGACACAAGGTGTCGGGGCTATCCATCATCATTCTCTTTCTTCAAATCTAACAAACGTACATCAAATCCAACCACTTCATTCGGGAGTATCCTCCGCGTACATAGTTGATAAAGTGGTTTCAACATTGACGAAGAGTATGCCAATAATCGGCCCCGATCTCTTTAACAACCAAACATCATTTTACACACCGGTTGGTTTTTTTACATTTGAAAGACGATTCACTTGATATCAAAGTGTCATATTCGCTTCAATATATCATATTTACTTCAATATGTCATATTCACTTTTAAATATTATTTTATTCACTTCGAAATCAATTTCATATCAAAATCATTTTATTCCATTCGAAATCAATTTCATTTCAAAAATCCTATTTACTTAAAATATACCAATTTCACATGGAAATCATTTCCAATATCTCAATTTTACTTCCAAAATCATTTTAATTTTCTACTTAGGTTATAACTTCATTGTATCCCAATTCGCATTTAAATCCACGATTTAAATATAAACAGTTCCCACTTTGACCAGTTTGAATTTTTAGAAAATAGTTTGAATAGTTAAAATAGTTGTAAAAGTCAAAATAGTTTAAATAGTTAAAATAGTTTGATATAAATTGTTTAAGTATTAAAACAGTTTATATAGTAAAATAGTTTGGAAAATCCAAATAATTTGAATATTTAAAATGAAACATTTTAAACAGTTTATATTAAAATAATTTATTTTGAAAATAGTTTCAAATCAAACTATTCTTTCCTTTTCCAAAAATCTGGACTTAGGTCCAAATTTCATTCAACAGATTCAATTTCAAATCTTCCAATTTAAATCATCTTCAATCTCAGTTCAATTCAAATCGAATCAATTTCGATTTCAATTCAAATCGAATCAATTTCGATTTCAATTCAAATCAATTTCAATTTCAATTCGAAATAACTTCAATTTCGAAACATTCATTTTTAACTTCAAATTCGACCAACGATTCGTTTCAATGGTTTTTCATTTTAAACCATTTCAATTTATATAAATTTCCAGTCCAATTTCAATTAACCGATTTAAATCGCTTAAATCAATTTAAACTTCAATGTTCAATTTAAGGTTCAAATCTTTAAAACAATTCAATTTTGGGTTCAAATTTGAAATATCCATTTAAATTATTTTCTTGGATTTATTTCAAAGTTCGAATAAAAGTTTAAATCTTTTAAAAGAAATCAATTTCCATAATTCAAATCATGTGGCGATTTTACTTCACATTTCAAATTTAATTCTTTATAATAGTTTCCTTTAACCAATTTCAATTTCAACATCTCAAAGCTCACATTTGAAAATAATTAAATCTTTATAAATTTGGTTTATTTAAAACAAAATCATTTAAATATATTAAATTTCAATAATTTAAACCATTTAATTTAACCACTCCGGTGTCTATATATAATTTTCTATCCTTGTAACGACCCATATTTTTTATAATTAAAACTATTAAATTAAATAAGAGTTTGAAATTTAATATTGTGAGAAACTAAAATTTATGATTTATTAATGAGAAAAATAATTAAAATATGATTTAATAATGCCGTTTAAATATTATTGACAACTATTTTATGTAATTTTAATCGATTGAAATAATTGTAAAGTTAATTTGGTTAAAAATTATAAATAAGGAATGAATTAAATGTTGGATTTAATGTTGAAATTATATGTTATTAATTTTTTTGGCAAGGCCGACGGGGTTAGATGGACCCTGACCATTTTATTGCAGCACTAATCAGAACAACACACTCAAGAAATGCAAAAGAAAACAGAGGGAAACAAAGCGCTGCAAACACAGAGGGAAACAAACACAAAAAGGAGAAAAAAAACAAATAAAAGTCATCACCCAGGCGGACTTAGCCATTGAAAGACTGAAGAATTCCTGGGTCAAAAGAGAACTGCAGCATTCCCAATTCTCGCTTTATTTCATGCATGACCCAATGCTCGAGCACAGAACTTCTCTTCGAATTTACGTGGTAAAAAACCCTAACGTTACGCTCTGTCCAAACAGCCATAATAAAACTCTTCAACACAGTAGTAGATAGCTTCTTCAACACTTACTTGCACCCAGTATTAGCATAGATATGATTCCATTCATCCAAATTATGTTGAGCAACATTATTACACCAGAGCTTGTTCTTCACAGCAATCCAAATCGCTTTGATAACCGCACATTCGAAGAACAGGTGCTCGACAGTTTCAGGATGATCTGTACAGAAGGTACAGTATATGGTGACATTCATACCCATGGCGACGAGTTTGACTCTAGTGAGAATAGCACGATTCACAACTTTCCACATTAGTAGATTTTCACGCAGGCTACCATCCTTATTCCATGTACGCTTCCACCACTTCCACTCTGGCAGAGAATTGTTCTTCATCAAGTACTCATAAGCCTCCCAAATTTTGTATTTACCTTTTTTCTCCCCCCAAACTAGTTCAGCTGATGTCATGTTGAGAGCAACATACTGTCTGATCATGCTCCAGAAGTGTTGAATTCTCGAATTAGAAGAGAAGGATCTAAACCACTGGTGATCTTGAACAACATCCTTAACCTTAGCCATAGAGTGAATACCAGATTGCATTAGTTCACAGTGTGTTAATTGTCTTCTTAGAATCAGGCCCGTGTCAAGCCAAGGATCATCCCAGAAACTAGTGTTATATATTGGGTTGGAATTTATACGAATTATAGGAAGAAAAGTCTCCTTGAGTTTAAAGATACACTGCCATGTCCAGCTGAGATTTTGAGGCTTCTGCATATTCCATAGACTCCTGCCTTTGATAACATTTCTTCTAGACCAGGCAGCCCAGAGACTAGTGGAACAATTGAAGAATGTATCAATGTGTTTTGCAAATGCTGCTTTGTTCCATTGAGTTAAATTGAATAAACCAAGCCCACCTTTATTCAAGGGACATTCAACTCTGGTGAATTTAGTCGGAGCATAATATCTACCAGTAGTTTTTCCCATCCAAAGAAAGTTCATAAATGCACTGCGCAACATTTTAACAAGTTTAAAAGGAAGTACAAAGGTCCTTGCCCAGTACACCTGCATAGCAAAGAGCACGGACTTAATTAAAGTGTGCATTCCTGCTTGACTAAGCTTCCTAGCAGTCCAACATTCAAGACATGCAGTTATCTTCTCAAACAAGGGAAGGCATTGTAAGGTTGTTATTCTAGAAGATGCAAGAGGGAGCCCTAAGTAGGAAATAGTAGTGTAGTTTGGGGACAGACCAGAGACATGAGAAATTTCATCCATTTGTTGTAAAGTAACTCCAACAATCTTGATATCAGATTTATGAATGTTAACCTTTAAACCAGTCATCTCAAAAAACTGATCGAGGGTTAACATAATATTCTTAACAGTGGTGGTGTCCGGAGAACAGAATATCACTAAATCGTCAGCAAACATGAGAGTGGAGATTTGTGGTTCTTTGCAAGCTTGATGAAGTTTAAAGCCACCCTGACTTATGAGCCTGTTTATCAATCCTGTCAGCAGTTCCATCACGATAATGAAGACATACGCTGAAATCGGATCCCCTTGACGTATACCTTGTTTACCACCAAAAAATCCAGCAGTGTTACCATTAACAGTGACTGAGTAGTTCGTTGTAGAGATACATTCGTAGATCCACGTAATAAAGTGCGGCGGGAAGTTCATGTAACCCATAATTCTCACTATACTATCCCATTGAATCATATCGAAAGCTTTCATGATGTCAAGTTTCAGCATTGCTTTAGGAGGAGAATGCTTTCTATTGTACCCTTTAAGCAAATCATGAGAAAGCAGGATGTGATCAAGAATATTTCTTCCAGGTAAGAAGGCAGCTTGGTTATTGGAGATGATGGAAGGAAGCACTTCCCTAAGTCTAGAAGCAATGACTTTGGAGATGCATTTATATATAGTGTTGCAACAAGAAATAGGGCGAAAGTCATTCACGTTATGAGCATTCTTAATCTTCGGGATTAAAGCAATATTGGTATAATTAAAGGATCTATAGATTTTGGCTTTCTTAAAGAATAGCTTGATAGCATTACACACATCAGTCGAAACTAACGGCCAGCAAAATGTGTAGAATTTAGCATTTAATCCATCGGGACCACCACACGAGTTGGCATTGAGAGAGAACATTGCTTTTTCAATTTCTTCTTTAGTAACCTCTTTGCATAATGCGTCATAATGTTCAGCAGATAATTTAGGAAGGATGTCATGAGGAATTTCATCAATAGAGGCGGAGAAGTTGGTATCATTGCCATAAAGGGAAGAGAAATGATGGACAAAAGCAGCTTTCACATCATCATCAGTGGTTTGAAGGACACCTTGTCTGTCATGGATAGACACAATGTTCTCACGTCGCTGCTTATTCTTGAGACTTGCATGGAAATAAGAACTGTTCCTATCTCCCTTTTCTCTCCATTTTATTCTAGCCTTTTGGCGAATCATGTCACTTTCTTTAGCTATTGCTTCGTAGTACTTTTGGAACAGCAGACTTTCGGTTGTTGCAAGACTTTCATCAGCAGGATTATTCATCATAGCAGTTTGCACTGTAACTAGCTCGGCCTCTAGCGTCGAGCTCATTTTAGCTCCTTTACCAAATCTCTTAGACGACCACTCCTTCAGGACTTCTTTCATTTCTTTTATTTTCTCCTGCAAAATGTATAAGTGATTACCATACTTAGTATTACTCCAAGAGGCTAATGCAATTGTTTTAAAATCAGGTTCAAGCACCCAAGAATTAAAAATTTTAAAATTTGTTTTTCCTCTCTTGCCAGCTTCTCGCAGATGAATAATTTGAGGAGAGTGCTCAGAAAGGAGAGGAGGAGGAAGATCAATGTAAAGAAGAGGCCATTTGACAAGAGAAGATTGGTTCGAGAAGGAGTGGTCAATCCTAAAGAAGGTTCTATTGCCTTGCCTCCTTTTGTTATTCCAAGAATACGGCATTCCAACCGATTTAATAGGAACAATGTCAGCTTGATGAATGGTATTAGCAAGAGGCTGGATTTCATTGCGGGATAGGGGGTTGCCACCAACTCTGTCAGAGAGATTGAAACAACAGTTGAAATCACCTGAGATCAGCCATGGGTGGGAGGACTGTCTCAGAGTAGGGATAAGCGAATGTAATGAAGCACAAGCAACAACAGTGTTGAAGGCATAGACAAAGGTGACATAGAAGTTGGAATTGTCAGAGGAGTTATGAGCTAGACAATGAATAAGCTGGGGAGTGGAGAGAATAGTTGTTAATTGGACTTGAAGGGGATTGAAGAGAATCAAGATTCTACCGTATGGTGCTTCATCAAGGTTATGGATGAAACTCCAGTCAGATTTAACATAGTTAGCTACCTTGATGGTCAAGGCAAGGTTTAATTTAGTTTCTAGAATAGCTAGAATCGATAACTAATGCTTGCTAATAAGAAAACGACATTGATCAAGTTTGATGACGTGGTGACCTCCACGTATGTTCCATGCTCCGATATTCGTCATCATTGGAGAGCAGTAGCATTAAGCATTTCAATCTTCATTCTCCTAGTCACTGCTTGAGAAGAGGTCAAGTAGCTAGGAGTTTTATCTGAACTGGGTTTGTTTAAACTATTCAATATTGTTACGGTACTGCTAGGCAGTTCTGAAGGAAGAGGAGTTGAGGGTGGCGATTTGTAGGCGAGGGGAGGCATGATGTTGGAATAGGGATTATTGGGAGATTTGACATTTCCAGGGAGGGAAGAATTTAAGTTGTTAACTTTGTTGATTTCAGCCGTGCTTGGTTGAGCACCTTTGTACATGTCATCTTGTTTGCATTCAGCACTTTTGTGAGTTACTTTCTTCTTTTTACCCTTTTTGTCCTTCATTCCACTTGAGCTAGGCTCCATACCAAGTTTACTTTTCACATTGATACTACTATCTTCTTCCCCTGAATTATTTACGTCTAGAGCTTCAGTTTTATGTACTTTTTTTATCTTCTGCACTAAGATATCAGTTCCAACACGATTAGCTTCTTTTTGGGTTGTGTTGTTTTGCACTGTTTGGTCCTCAGCGTCTTTACTTGTTTGGTCTGCCTTATTACTAGTTGCATCAACACATTTACCATCCACCTTCAAACACTCTTTATGCTTCTCAGTAATAGTATGTTCCTCCTCCAAGTCTTGTAGAGCATCAAATTTGTTGAATACAACCAGGATATCTTCATTGTTGTCATTTTCATTTGCCTCATTTTGCACATTTCTTGATTCTTTGCCCACAATGTCAGAACTAGTTTGACTGGGTGTAGTTTCACTATCATGTGTCATTATCCCCATGCATGATTTATCCTTTCCTAGTACAACAATTTCCCCTTCCTCAACCTTTCCATCTTCATCAAATCTTGCATCTACTACTTCATTATCTTCTACAACTTTCACTATACTTGTTTGTTCCATACTACTGTTCTTCACCGTAGATCCAAGATCTTTACCTTTTACACGCTGCCATTTTCTGACGAGCTTTTGCCTGTAGGGTCTGACTTTTTGACGAAGTTGTTTAGCCTCTTTAGCTACTTCATTTTCTTCCCTTCTTTCAGCAGTTGTAACTATGTTTTCTGTTCCTTCCTTCTTATCACAACCAGCTGTTGTATGGCCAAAGTTCTTACAGTCAACACAAACATGCGGTCTCCAAGGATATTGAACAGTGAATTTCTGATAACCCCCCTCAACCAATTTGACCATAAATTCCTCTACTAACTCCCTATTAGGTCTGACTTCAATCAGGCATTTAGCATAATTCAACCTCTCCTGCTTTTCAGTCATTTCATCCATACATAACAGTTTACCCAAGTGGCTACAGAGCCAATTAATGCCCAGAGGCGACCATGCATAAATAGGAAGATTATACATGTGGACCCAAATTGGAACAGCAGTGACAGTACCAGTTACATTACTAACTCCAGCATCATACTGTTTAATGATAAATAACTTATTGTTCATAATAATAGGATCACTTTGTAAGATTTTGTCCCTGTCATCAGAACAAGAGAAATTGAATAAGAAAATGGTGCCATCAGATTTGACAGTAACTGAACCTTTCAATCTCCATAAGTACTTGAGCTTCTGAACAACTGCAAAATATGATAGAGGCCTGTCCAAGAAAAAACCAACTACAGTATCATTCCATATAAATCACCTGCAGCTAGCACTTCAGGAGGAGGCACTAACACACCGTCTTCATACACAGGGAGCATGTCAATGGGGATGTACTTCCCAGCGTTTTTGGGTTTATGCTTAAAAAGTGAAGTCCATTTCCGTTCACACTGTTTTGGAGGAGGGGGACAACCGACTGAGTTGTAGGAGAAGGGTTGAGAGGAGGACGGAGAGGTAAAAGAAGGGGGCCGGGGGGGACATGAGTGGGGTGTTTCGACGAGATAGCAGTGAGGACAGAGGAGGAAGAAGGAACAGAGGCAGAAAGGGTAGAAGAAGATCCAAGAAAGGTTTGAGGAGAGGGGAGAGGGATAGTTGAGGCGGATGATGGGACGAAGACGGCGGGAGAGGGGGGAAGCACGACTTGGTTGACAACGGGAGAGGGAGGAGGTACAAGTGAGATGACGGGAGGGGAAAGGGGAAGGACTACTGAGCTGAAAACACGGGAGAGGGGAGGGAGTACGGAAGAAGCGGACATGAGAGGAATTTATTTCTTTATCATATGTTATTAATTGAAATAGGTTTATTATAGAATGTAAAATAAATTAATTAGTACATAAATTTATTAGCTTTTGTCTGTAAACAATAAATTAAGAAATGTGTTTGAATTACTAATGTGTAATAATTGTTCTAATTATTATTTTATTTTATTTTTTTATCCATTTGAAATTAATTTATAAATCAACAAAATTAATATAATTGAAATATTGAAATTAATAAGGTAAAAGACGTTAACTGTTGAGTGATGAGAATAGTATGATGGAAACTTATATTAAATTAATTTATCAGGCAATAGTGATTTAATATAAGAATTTAAATTTAAATAAAAGATTTTGTTTGAAATGTAAATTACAATGAATGGATTTATTACAGTTGTAATTGATCGCCGAAATTAATGTAATATTTAAATCTTGGATTTAATATGGAAAATTTTATTTTTCAAAAAATTATAAATCCCTGTTTAATCAGGAATAATGAAAATGGTTAACTTTTAAATTTTAATTTAAAGGTGATTAAATCAATTTAATAATAATTTATTTAATTAACGTGAAAACTAGCAATTTATGAGATTTCAAATTTCGTAGCGATCAAACTTGTCGTTTGATCGTGCGAGCTCGAAAACCCGTAGAAATCAATTAAAAGAATTTAAATGAACATAAGTTTTTTTAAAAAGCTAACTTCTATATACAATGGAATTAGGGTTTGAAACTAGTTCCATTTTAAAAATATCGAAAACTTATATTTCGCTATATGGGATGACCTACTTTCGTTTCAAACCAATTCGATCTGTCCATTCATTCTTATCCATCTCTGTCTATATAAATAGATATTTTCTAAAACCCTAGAAGCTTCAATTTCTAATTTCTGTACATACTGGTATTTTTCATTTCTATCTCTTCTTCCTTCCCAATGGCAAAAAACCCTAATTTCTCAATTTCAAATCAAACCTCAAAATTCAAACTCCTCAAAACCTATCGAATTATATATCATCGCGAAGCTCTCGACAAGCATCATCTACATCTAATATTTGTATTTCGATTGGAAGTTCGGTTTGGCTAGAAATCATCGAAGAAGTTTCGGCAGTTCGTATTAAGGCTTGGGATTTAACGGTGGATCGTCGACCGTTTGACGATCGGGAAGTTGCTATTGGTAGCGGGAAGCAAGGCAAGGGCATCGGTATGGTTCATTCGTGTCAGAAATAAAGGAAATCGTCGAAAATTGATGAATATGAGGGCGGCGGCGCACCGCCTTTGGCAGCCTTGAAAAAGGTCGCGCGTCCACTGTAGGCAAGGCTAGGTGGGGCGTTTCCAACGGCGTGGTCAGATCGAGGGTCAGGCGAACGTGGGCACAGAGTTTTCAAGGATGGTGAACGGTGGCTACTAGTTCGTACTTGAGTTGGGTACGTTAGGGTTTGGGTTGGAGAGGTACGAAATTACTAAATTGCCCCTATATTGATTTTAATTTTAATTTAAATTCTCAATCTTCTAACCATAATAACTTTTGCATACGAACTCGGATTTGGACGTGGTTTTTTCCATTGGGACCTATCAAAATTCCGAACAGCTTGAAACTGGTTTGGTTGAATTCTAAGACTATTGGATTTTGGGCTTTTATTGGATTTTTAATCGACTAAAAATCAAAGGTGAGTGATTTAACCCACTCACGAAATACTAAACCTTCTTTGTTAGTTGGATTAAGTTTAGATGTGATAAAAAATTTATTGATTGTTGTTTGGTACTTTAAATTGTCATTTAAATTTAATTTGAATTTGTATTGAATTAAATTGCCATTTAAATTAATATTGAATTTAAATTGTTAGTTAAATACCTGATAATGATAACAAGTTAATTGTTGTGATTTTTTTTGCTGATTTGGATGTTGATTGTGATGGATGTTTATTTGTTGACATTTTGGATGATTGGATGTTTATATCCCTGTTATCACTATGGGTTGAAATGATACATTACCGAATGATCTTATATATTAAGCAAAATCGTTATGGGTTGAAACGATACATAACCGAGCGATTTTATTGATTTGGAAATTATTGATTCTGTATACCGGTTGAAATGATATATACCAGGGAAATTAAACTATTTGGGGTTGAAGTGATACATACCCAATCACTTGACCATATAGTAGAAAATTATATACGGACACCGTTGGTTGGCTTTAAATTATTTTCTAAATGCTAAAGTATGTTTGATTTATAAATTTGATTTTTTAAATTCAATTTAATGATTTTATTTAAAAATTTATATTCGGAAAATAATTTATTTTATATGTTTTAAAGTTTCAACTTATAAGTTAATATATGGTTTAAAAAGTAAATTTAAGGTTTTTACTTATAATTTTATTTAGTTTAAAAATATATTATAAATGGTTTAAATTTTAATTTAATAAAATATTTAATATAGTTTTAAGAGATTTATATAAAATTTAATTTAATAAAATATTCAATATAGTTTTAAGAGGTTTATTTAAGTTCATTTTAATAAAATAAATATAGATTTTATAATAACTTTAATAAATAAAAATGTAAGGGGTTTTGTAAGAAATTTATAAAAGTTTTGTAAGAGATTTTATATTGGATTTTATAAAAGATTTTTATAAAGGATTTTAAAGGATTTTATAAAGGGTTTTGTAAAAGAACTTGTGTAAAGGGATTTGGAAGCGTTTAAAAGGAATTTGCGTAGAAGTTTATGAAAAAGGGGAAGAGTTGTAAACTATTTTGGAATTTATAAATAGCTTTATAAATGGTTTTAAAGCATATAAATAGGTTATAAATGGTTTAAGAGAGATTTATAAATTATTTTCGAAATTGATTGAAAGAAATCTTCCTTGGTATTTATGAATATATTTACACTTTTGGAATAAGTATATGGATATCTTGATATGAAGGTATAAACTATTTTCTGGATTTATTATTAAAAATGTTTTATAAAATGACCACGGTGTGAAATAAGCGTTTGGTTGTTAAAGAGACCGAGTTCGGATACTGTCATACTCTCTGCCAATTCCGGAACCACTTTAACAACTGTGCATGTGGTGGGGAATCCAGAACGAAGTTGGATGGTTTGGCGATAGCTACCGGTGTGAGGTAAGAACGTAGCTCTGACCTTCAAGTCAGCTTGATATGACTAAAACATGAGCTATACCAGGCCAAGTGAGGTCGCTCCTCCGATCGCACATGCTTCTTCGATACAATATTTGTTACTTTGTGATTGATTGGTGACCACCTTCGATTTGATTTTAGGAGTGTGTTTCGAGGTGGGCGGTAGTAGCTACTATGCTTTACCACCAGTCCGGGAGTGCAAAACCATAGAATCCTACCCTGGGCATTGCCTCCCATGCCTTGTCATATGCCTTATCGAGCCCACTACGATTTTGGTTTGCGTCGTACCTATGGAGTGCTCCCTGATAGCCCACCAGTTTACGGTGGAGTTTACAGTACTGTATAGACTACGATGCCTATAAAAATGTGTTAAGGGGGATATGGGTAACGCCTTAACGCTATTTAAATACTTTACTGATAGACACTACATATATAGCGTATATTACTACATATAGATAGTTTAACAGATCCTTAGGAGATGGAAAATCCTGAAACATCTCTTAAGTTATTGCACACACGTTATATACTGAATAGGAGATGTGAAACCCCGTAAGCATCTCTAAAGCTATTACACTCATATTTATTTGCTGTTGATTTAACTTCCATAAGATCTTTTAGTTCTGACTCGAGTATTTTGTCTTTTCATTACACTTGGGTCAGCCCGAGCATTTTAGTGTTGAAGACTTTATTTCTGGAGGACGAAGACGGAGATTGGTATACTATTTTTATAAATATATATATTCCACTACATCATGTTGTTCCGCTGCATTATCCTATTATACCTACTGTATGTGTAACTCTGATTTTATTGTAAAAGTATAATCAAATGTTATTTGTAAAACTGCTTCATGAACTGTTTATTTGAGTATTATATTTTGTTATTCCGCTGTGATCAGGCTTTTAAATCTCCCCGAGATGGCCGAGATTAAAAATCCGAGATATCAGCCAAAATCCGAGATTTGGCAGCCTATTTAGTTATAAGTGTTTTAAATATCGCCCGAGATAGCCGAGATATTTTCCCGAGATATTGGCCAAAATCCGAGATTTAAAACACTGGCTGTGATATTATGTGTTTTGTTTTCCCTTCTTTCTTTTATTTCTTATTTACCCGATTGACAATCCTCCCTTTTGAATGGTATGAGTTGACATGTGGGGTTTATTGTCGATTTAAACCGTCCAAAAAAGTGGGTCGTTACAGTTGGTATCAGAGCTTTGGTTTATGGATACCTTAGCCTATTGAGGTTTAACTCATTAGAGATAGGGTTATTAATACCCTAGAATGAGTTTGAGAGTACATATATGAGAGAGCGTATTTGTCAATGATATAAAAAAAGTTTTGTATTTTGTTAATTTGTTCTGTTGGGTATTTATGAATTCTAGTTAGTACATAAGATGCCATGGCATCGATAGGGATTTCTAAACACTTAATAGGGCAGACTGACACAATATTGTTTTTGAAATATAGGTAAAGGAAAAATTTTACCTAGTATTATATTCTGTATATAAAAGAATAATTTTTATAAATGAATATAGTTGTATGCGATATGCTTGTTTGTTAGGAAGTGAAATTTTATAAATATTGGTTGCAAAATAGGATTTACAAATAAAGTGAATATGAATTGGAAATTTTAGAACTTATGTTCCGGAGTTTTGACATTGGTTTTCAATGATTTTGGAATATAATATTAGTATTATTTGAAAATATTTTTGGATATAAATATTTTCAATGTGATTTGAAAGAAATATTTTAAAAGAATTTTAAAAGGAAATAAGTTCTGTACTCCCCTCTTCTGTCGCTGGAAAATAATTTCGGTGATGATCGCGACATCATCAACGTTCATTTTCGAGTTTCAAAGTGGGAAGACCACTATAGTAGCTTTGCTACACATTTGTTTTGATAAACAAATTTAATTTTATTTTCTTAAGTATGATTTGATATATATATAAAATATATGAATATATATATTATTTCAAACTGATTTGAAATGAACCCCGTATTTAGTTCTTAAGTTCCTGTTAAATTAATGATTTTCGGTTGTAGAAATAAAGTGAAATTTTAATAGTTGGAAACTTCTAAAATGAAAAATAAGAAAATTAGAAGCTAAGCGAATAGTGAAACTGTAAAGAAATTGGAGATTTGTCACTTGTACATTAAAGGGTAATGAAAATTTGAAGATGTAAGTTATTGAATATTTTGCTTACTAAAATGAATAAGATAAATTTGTATAACACTCAATTACACTCTAGAAGTATATATATAAAACTTACCAGAAATGTTTAAAGGTTGAAATGTTAATATGAATATGTAATAGAATTTTATACAAGTAAAACTTAAGTAATGGAGTTATGTCTACAAATAAGAATTACGATGTACATGAAATATTTTAAGTATAAGTTAATATTTTGAAATGCTAGTGATTAAATTAAACATAAAAAGTGAATACTGTCTAAGTGAATGATTATAAACTCAAGAAAATGAATGAAATGATTTATTGATGAATATTAATATTAAAATGGATATCAAGGTTATAAGTAGATAATAAATGTGAAATAAACTGCAACGAAATGTGCGTAATACTTTAATAATGGATTCATTGATGATTTCAAATATTGAATGAGAAATAAATTGTGTAAGTAATAAAGGAAAATTAATAAAAGATAATTATTGTATGAATGTATTAAAACAAATGAAAAGTAAATAATAATGTAAAAAGAAACTAATAGAATAAAATATGTAATTTGTGCGTAAATCATTTTATTTGTATAACAATTCTGATTCAGATTTGAATACAAGATTTGTAGAAATTCACGCCAGTTCGAATTATCATTTTTCGCTCGATTCTTGACGACGAACAACTGATACGAATTTTTGATATGAATTTGAAGTTTTCTATCATGGTTTATGGATATGCAAGGAAAACGGAAATTTTGAATCAAGAAATCGAATTAGAGCCCGCACTAGAGTGGTCAGGTTGACAATACTAGTTCGAAAGTGGAATGTGTGTATTCAAGCAAGCGATTAGAATTGATATTGTGTATAAAGGATTTATGTACATCGTGCAAATTTAAATAATACTTAAATTCTTTGTTGTTTTGGCTGATGGGGAGTTTGGAAATGATACTTCAATTTTTAAGGTCGTATGAATAATCTATTAAGTAATTATCTAAGGCTGTTGTGCGTACAGTACACTTGGTAGTTTATTTATCAACCTTGTACGATGAAAAGTTTCTGAACCTGAACAAACCATTAGTTTGGTTGCTATGAATGTGTGATGGATTCTTTGGTTGCCTACAATAGTCACGCTGCTTTTATTGCATATGGTTATTATACATTGTTGTTTTGCTTATGCTACTAATTGGAACAACTAAAATATTACTCTTTTACATAATTTTAAATCTTTTGGATTATGTAAGTGAGATACAGCTTTATAGAAACAATAGCTACTGTTTTTGGTTTCATAAATAAAGTTGTTTGCCCGACAAATAGGTACGTTTTCGGAATATGGTTTTGGAATGATATTTTATTATTTTCCCCCTGCTTTGGGATGTTTTATTATTGAAATATGATATATATATTCTAATTATTGATATTATTATTTTTCCAGACCTATCCGCACAAAGAAGACTCTGCCGAAATTTTTCGTAAATTTAAGACTTAGAATTTTTTTATAAAAGTTGAGTTATTTTCAAATTTCGTTAAACCTAAATATGTAAGTCAAATTGTAATAAATTGATTATTTTGAATAAATTATATCAAGTTTCTTAATTCCTTCTTGTTCCTTTTCAAGGACGAAAATTTTTGAGTGGGGGAGAGTGTAACGACCTGTATTTTCGATAATTAAAACTATTAAATTAAATAAGATTTTGAAATTAATATTGTGAGAAATTAAAATTTATGATTTATTAATGAGAAAAATAATTAGAATATGATTTAATAATGTTGTTTGAATGTTATTGACAACTATTTTAATGTAATTTTAATCGATTGAAATAATTGTAAAATTAATTTGGTTAAAAATTGTAAATAAGGAATAAATTAAATGTTGGATTTAACGTTGAAATTATATGTTATTAATTGAAATAGGTTTATTATAGAATATGAAATAAATTAATCAGTATGTAAATTTATTGGCTTCTGCTTGTAAACAATAAATTTAGAAATGTGTTTGAATTACTAATGTGTAATAATTGTTCTAATTATTATTTTATACGTTTGAAATTAATTTGGAAATCTACAAAATTAATATAATTGAAACATTGAAATTAATATGGTAAAAGACGTTAACTGTTGAGTGATGAGAATAGTATGATGGAAACATATGTTAAATTAATTCATCATGTAATAGTGATTTAATATAAGAATTTAAATCTAAATAAAAGATTTTGTTTGAAATTTAAATTACAATGGATGAATTTAATACAGTTTTAATTGAACGCTGAAATTAATGTAATATTTAAATCTTGGATTTAATATGGAAAATTTTATTTTTCAAAAGATTATAAATTCCTGTTTAATAGAGAATGATGAAAATAGTTAACTTTTAAATTTGAATTTAATGTCGATTAAATCAATTTAATAATAATTTATTTAATTAACATGAAAATTAACCATTTTGGCCACTGTCTCGGATTTCGACGAAACTAGTTTTATCGGATCCGTAACAGTGTTTTAAGCTTTCAAGTTTCGTAGAGATCGGACCTGTCATTTGATCGTGCAAGCTCGAAACGCGTAGAAATCAATTAAAAGAATTTAAATGAATATAATTTGATTTTAAAAGCTAATTTTTGTATACAATGGAATTAGGGTTTGAAACTAGTTCCATTGAGTTTAAAAATATCGAAAACCTATATTTCGATATATGGGATGACCTATTTTCGTTTCGGGAACGAAATGGGCTTTTCAGGTCGTTATTATCGTTTCGACCCAATTCGATATGTTCATTCGTTCTTATCCATCTCTGTCTATATAAATAGATATTTTCTGAAACCCTAGCAGCTTCTATTTATAATTTTTGTACGTACTTGTATTTCTCATTTCTATCTCTTCTTCCTTCCCAATGGCAGAAAACCCTAATTTCTTAATTTCAAATCAAACTTCAAAATTCAGACTCCTCAAAACCTATCGAATTATATATCATCGCGAAGCTCTCAAAGAGCGTAATCTACATCTGAAATTCATTTTTTGATTGGATGTTCGGTTTGGCCAGAAATCATTGAAGAAGTTTTGGTCGTTCGTATTAAGGCTTAGGATATAACGCTGGATCGTCGAGCGTTTGACGATCAGGAAGTTGCCGTTGGTAGAGGGAAGCAAGGCAAGTGCATCGGTATGGTTCGTTCATGTCAAGGATGAAGGAGATCGCCGGAAATGGATGAATATGAGGACGACAATGCACCGCCTCTAGTGGCCATGGGGAGAGTCGCGCGACCACTGTAGGCGCGGCTAGGTGGGGCGCTTCCAACAGCGTGGTCAGGCGAACGTGGGCATGGCATTTTCAACGATGGTGAACGACGGCTGCTAGTTTGTGCTCGGGTTTGGGTTGGAGAGGTACGAAATTACTAAATTGCCCCTATATTGATTTTAATTTAAATGCAAATTCTCAATCTTCTAATCTTAATAACTTTTGCATACGAACTCGGGTTTGGACGCGATTTCTATTGTTTAGGATCGTATCGAAATTCCGGACTACATGAAACTAGTTTAATTCTAAACTGTTGGATTTTTGGGCTTTTATTGGATTTTTAATCGACTAAAAATCAAAGGTGAGTGATTTAACCCACTCACGAAATACTAAACCTTCTTATGTTGGTTGAACTAAGTTTATGATGTGATAAGAAATTTACTAATTGCTATTTGATAATTTAAATTGTCATTTAAATTTAATTTGAATTTATATTGAATTAAATTTCCATTTACATTAATATTGAATTTAAATTGTTAGTTAAATGCCTGATAATGATAACCAGTTAATTGTTGTGATTTATTGGCTGATTTGGATGTTGATTGTGATGGATGTTAATTTGTTGACATTTTGAATGATTGGATGTTTATATCCCTGTTATCACTATAGGTTGAAACGATACATACCCGAATGATCTTATAGATTAGGGAAAATCGTCAAGGGTTGAAATGATACATACCCAAGCGATTTTATTGATTTGGAAATTATTGATTCGGGATACGTGTTGGAATGATGTATACCCCGTAAATTTAACTATTTTGGGTTGAAATGATACATACCCAATCACTTGACCATAGGGTAGAAATTTATGTACGGACACCGTTGGTTGGTTTTAAATTATTTTATAAATGGTAAAGTATGTTTGATTTATAAATTTGATTCTTTAAATTTAATTTATTGATTTTATTTAAAAATTTATATTCAAAAAATAATTTATTTTATATGTTTTAAAGTTTCAAATTATAAATTAATATATGGTTTAAAAAGTAAATTTAAGATTTTTACTTATAATTTTATTTAGTTTTAAAAATATATTTTAAATGGTTTAAATTTTATTTAATAAAATATTTAATATAGTTTTAAGAGATTTATATAATTTAATTTAATAAAATATTTAATATAGTTTAAGAGGTTTATTTAAATTCAATTTAATAAAATAAATATAGATTTTATAATAACTTTAATAAATAAAAATGTAAGTGGTTTTGTAAGGAATTTATAAAAAATTTGTAAGAGATTTTATAATGGATTTTATAAAAGGATTTTATAAAAGATTTTTATAAAGGATTTTATAATGGCTTTAAGGAGTTATAAAGGTTTTAAAGGATTTTATAAAGGGTTTTTTGAAAGAACTTACGTATTGCGTAGAGGTTTATGAAAAAGTGGAAGAGTTGTAAACTGTTTTGGAATTTATAAATAGCTTTATAAATGGTTTTGAAGCATATAAATAATTTATAAATGGTAAAGTATGTTTGATTTATAAACCGATCGAACACGCTTCTTCGATACCATATTTGTTACTTTGTGATTGATTGGTGGCCACCTTCGATTTGATTATGGGAGTGTGTTCCGAGGTGGGCGGTAGTAGCTGCTACGCGTTACCACCAGTCCGGTAGTGCAAAACGATAGAATCCTACCCTAGGCATTGCCTCGCATGACTTGTCATATGCCTTATCGAGCCCACTACGATTTTGGTTTGTGTCGTACTGATGGAGTGTTCCCTAATAACCCACCAGTTTACGGTGGAGTTTACAATACTGTATAGACTAAAATGCGTATAAAAATGTGTTAAGGGGGATATCGGTAACGCCTTAACACTATTTTAATACTTTACTGATAGACACTACGTATATTACTACATATAGATAGTTTAATGGATCCTTAGGAGATGGAAAATCCTGAAACATCTCTTAAGTTATTGCATGCACGTCATAACTGGATAGAAGATATGAAACCCCGTAAGCATCTCTGAAGCTATTACACTCATATTTATTTGCTGTCGATTTAACTTACATAAGATGTTTTAGTTTTGACTCGAGTGGTTTGTCTTTTCATTACGCCCGGGTTAGCCTGAGCATTTCAGTGTTGAAGACTTTATTTCGGGAGGACGAAGACGGAGATTAGTATACTATTTATATATATATATTCCACTGCATCATGTTGTTCCACTACATTATCCTATTATACATGTTGTATGTATTACTCTGATTGTATTGTGAAAGTGTAATCAAATGTTATTTGTAAAACGGCATCTTGAACTGTTTATTTGAGTATTATATTTTGGTATTCCACTATGAGATTATGTGTTTTGTTTTCCCTTATTTCTTCTATTTACTGATTTATCCGATTGACAATCCTCCCTTTTGAATGGTTTGAATTGACATGTGGGGTTTGTTGTTGATTTCCACTGTCAATAATATACAGAGTGATAACGGGATATATATGTATATATATAAACATCCAATCATCCAAATATCAACCTATAACCGTCCATCACAATCAACATCCAAAACAGTCAATAAATCAAAACAGTTAACAAGTTATCAATATCGGGTGTTTAACTAGCAATTCAATTTCAATTTCAAATTGAAATGTCAATTTAAATTCCTATCAGTTCAAATCATATGTCAATTGAAATGCCACTTAAATTACTATACAATAGTCAAAAAATTAAATTACTTCGTGATATCAGTTTAACGAACATCAGAGATATTTTAGTATTTCGTAAGCATTTTAAAACACTCACCTTTATTTGGAACCGAAAATTTCTCAGCTTCAAATAAAAATGAATCTAACTCCATGCCGTAGCCTTCATCGATACGAATCCAATGCAACTTGGTTCGTTCGAAACAAGCCTCGCATGAAAAAGGTATACAATAATTAGCATAACGATTTAATTAAAATTAATTAATATACTTAACATAATTAATTAAAAATTAACTTAAACTTAATCCTACTTCGTTTCTGCTCATACACGTTTCTTCTTCCCCAGGCCGAACTCGTGATTTTTCTCTTTTTTTTATTGAACGATCATGCCTAGCCCGCATCGACGTTGCTGACCCAGAACCACCGTGCGCTCCTCCCCTCTACCGCCGCCTATCATCGCCGGCGTCACTTTTTTCATGCACGTTTACGCACAAAAACCCAACACAGCAGCTTGAACACGACCTTCAATCGGCCTCTACATGACTAAATTAGACGATCTGACCGCAAATCGTGTAGACCTCGTCGAGATCTACCTCTTTCATGTTGAAGTCGATGCATGAATGCGTATGGATTGAGAGAAAAATGGGAAGAAATGATATAAATCTCAACCATTAAAATTGTAAGAGGAGCGGTTGAAGAAAACTAGGGCTTTGGATTTCACGATAATGAAAATGGGACGGCTTATTATATAAATTTCTGACCCGATTCATCCGCGAAAATTCCAAAATCCAAACGAACCATGCCTCATAGCGTTCTATATGTTATATCCCTATTCTGAACCCAATGGAAAATATATCGGGAGCCAATTCCTTTATATTCATAAGTTAGCTTTTCGAATCAAATTATTTTAATTAAAGTTCTAAAAATAAATCCTACGCATTTCAAGCTCGCACGGCCAAACGATAAATCCGATTGCTACGAAACTTGAAATCCTATAATAACTCACTATTATGGATCCAATGAAACTTGTTTCATCAGAATTCGAGATAGTGCCCAAAAAGACTATTTTTACACGTTAATTAAAATATAAAATTTCTAATTTCTATTTATTCACTTTTAAATTCAATTTTAAAAGTAAACAATCTTCATACTTGTTTAAATCAAATTTTAAATCAACTTTCAAATTCATTTCCATTCATATTAAATTCAATTTTCAATTAAATTTAAAAAATTTAATTATCCACTAAATCATTATACTTGGAATATAAGTTATTTAACTTTTAAAACGAATTCAAATAATAAAACAACCATTTCCATTTTACAGTAATTCAATTCAATTCTAGCTATTGATTATAAACACATTCAATACATAGAATTTCATTTCAATACTTGTTATCGCAAAAATCTTTGAAATTGGTTATTTCAATTTATTCATGTTCATATTTAATAAATTACATAAATAAAACATAAATTTTTATTTCCAACAATTTTTATTTAATAATCGTATTGAATTTAATAACTTAAAATCGCTAAAATACCGGTAGTTACAAATGCTTTGGAGCTTATGGAGAAGAGCTGGATGATTATCTACCATAGTATTCTTATTTCTACTGAACTACTGTATTGTATATATCGCATTATGAGGGCATGTAGTTATAATTGTCCAGGTTGATGATAGTACTTAGGTTTTAGTAACTCTAACAATTCTGCATTCGGAGTAACCCTTTGTATTGATCTTTTGATATTATATATTATTGTTCCATTATGAGATTCTAATATTGTATTCCTTCTTTCCTATTCTATTTTTTTCCTTTTTAGTTAACCCTAACAATTCATCTTTCCAGCACTTGGGTGCTCGACACATGAATACCATGGATGTATTAATGTCGACATTTGGAGGTTAAAAGGCGAGCTATTACAGCTGGTATCAGAGCTAAAGGTTAAGCATGAACCTTGGTTTTGGTTGGGTATGACTCATTAAGAGATGGAGTAATGGAGTGCCCTAGCATGAGTTGAGTGTATTATACATATGAGAGCGTATTTATTAGTGCTGTAAAAAAATTTATTGTGTTCGTTGGTCTATCGAGTTGTTTATGAATTCTGGTCAGTACATGGGATGCCATGGTATCAATACAGATTTTTAAATACTTGAATAGAGCAAACCAACACAGTATTTTTTTCAAAATTGGTAAATAAAATAATTTTATCTAGGACTGTATTTCAGATATGAAAGGAAAAAATTTCAAAGGAAAATTGGTAAATTTATTTTTGATGTATTTTGTTTGTTAGGAAATGATAATATTCAATTATTATCATTTATTGTTTGATTAGTTGTACTCGGCCAGTTTATGAGCATTTACTATAGGTTTTTGATTTATAAGAATTTTATATTCTTACAACAAGGGTGGGGTAGATAGTAATTTATGTGAACAATAAACACAAACACCTTGTGAATTAAGTTTCACAGTTTGACTATAAGGTATTCAATGATAATATTGGGTTAAAATTAAATTTTAACGAGAGTTTTTTATTATAATCTAAACAAAGATATACATTTTGGAAATGATTTAGATAAGAAAGCAACTTTATATAAACATGGTTTATAAAAAAAGGATTTAAATAAAGAGTTTGAGAACTTAAATCCCAATGCCTTTGAAATGCTTATTTTTTCAAGATTTTGGAGAAAATAATAGTAGTATTATTTGAAAGTAAGTATTTGGGAAATTGGTTGATGAAATTGAGATCATGGTACTTGGTAACATTTACGAAGATTTGACATAGTTTTGAAATAATTTTGTTTAAGTTCGAAAGGCATGAATTGGATTTACTGAACTCACTCATGTCGCTTGAAAATAATTTTAATAATGACTTCAACATCATCGGTGTTCATTTTTGGGTTTCTAAGTGTGGGATGCTACAAAGTTGTTTTGGTAAGACATATTATTATTTAATCCCAAAGTAAGATTTGATATACAAAAGTTATATGTATATATTATTTCAAAATGATTTGAAATGAAAACCGATGTTTGGTCTTAAATTTTTCTTGTTAATATTATTTCATGGACACATATAGCTTATGCATTAAGAAAGTATGGATATGCATCATGATATGATATGTTATTTGGTAGTTTTTATTTGTTGAATGAAATGGGATTTCCGACGATTTGGAATAGTTGGGAATTTCCTGATTGTTAACTTCTAGTTAAGTGTTTTTTTGAAAATATAAAGTTAAGTTTATATAACACTTGAATTAAGAAGATAGCAAGTTAAAGTAAGTTCTAAATTTGTTAAACATTATTTTTTTTTACAAATTTGATGTTTTTGTATATACTCTTAGAATGTAATGGAGTATTATACGAGTATGGAACTTAAGTTGTAAAAAGTTTGTAAGCTTGTGTGAAGACCCAAAATTTATGAGATAAAAATAATGCTGAAATAAAGAAAATATATAATATAATAAAGTTAGTAAATAGAAGATAATTGAAGAATAAGATGATTTGAAAATGAATATTAAAAAGGGAATAAATGTTTCAACAAATAATGAGAAGAAAAAGAAACTTAACTAAGGTATGAATGAGTTTTAAATACACACATCTCCTGAAAACTATAAATTTATATGGCCAGAAAAGTATTTAGGTAGTAAAATAGTTTATCTTTATAATTGAAATGCATACCAACCAGTCAAGTAATATTTATAGGTATGAATGTATTTTTTTTTATAAAGCAAGATAGATAATAAAAATTTGTTAGCTAAAAATCAAGCTTACAAAAGAAAAGAGAAAAAGAAATATAGGGCTGAGTCACATAAAAATGATGTGCAAGGAAATCATGCAAATAGCATGTGCACAGAAAAGTAATGAGGCAACTGTTTTGCTGAAAATGGAAACCAAGAGAAAATGGCACTTATAGCCATAAGAATGCATACATTAATCCCTGAGTAAGGTAAGGACAGAATGGGTTTTTCCTCCATTTAAAACCCTAAACAGAATGATTTAAATCAGGGGAGGAACAATAGTTGTCCAGGGGGAGAAAACAGAATTAAAATAAAATAAACTTACATTGTCCTCAGACCTGAGCAATCCCGGAGAGAAGCAAAGGAAGGTGAGTGGTAATCACTTTGATATGTATGGCACTAAGACCCATGTTAAGGGCAGCCAAGTTATTTTCATGTATAAAAATTTATTATGATTTTCAGTTTGATTTTATTCTCTGAATAAATGCATGCAAATTATGGGTGATATTTTGATTGAACTTTTGGTTGGAGTTTTGATCTGTCTTGGTTTGACAAGATTGTTTCAGTCTTTTGTTTTAAAATATAAGTAATCAAACATATATCCAGATCATAGAAGTGGATTTAATGATCCAGTTTTATGTGAGAAATAAACTGAATGTTTTACTGAGAAATGGGATATCAAAGAAAAATAGCAGGCAGTATGAATAATGAGATTTATGCTTATGCCTAGTCTATATTAAAATGGTATGAACAATGCAGTATCATGCATAAGTGATAAGTTGTTATGTTTTTATGGGTTTTTCTTAAAGGAAAATCATGTCCTATGTTCCTAATAAAAGTAAATAAATGGGATATGGTTTCATCAGATTTATGAGATATAGGAAAACTTCTTGTAGATATATATGTATGAAAGTTTCAAAAATATGATTTGAATAAATCAACCTTGGGATGGGATTTAGTATTTTTGCATGAAAAGCATGTTATGGCTAATTAAAAACCCCTGATGTAGTTCCTTAACTATTGACCCATGAGAGAAAAGGAAAGGAATGCAAAGCATTCCAAGAGATAATAAAATTCTCAGAAGACAAATAAATATGGTCTCTAAATTATAAAAATAATTTAGGAATGGTGCCTTGATCTGCTCATCATCAGGAGGATGATGGGTATGTGCATGACTTGCTAAAGTCCTGTAGGCCTCTGTGAAAAGGGATAACAGAACTGAGCCCCTTTTCAATGCACACATAGAGTTCAATGGCAAGGAGTTAGACCAAACACAAAATGTAAAAATAAATGAAATGAGATTGATCAGTTAGGCTATGAAATTGGAAATAATTTCATAGGAGTATGTATATAATAATCTGGATGGAATGAATGCATGGTTGTTTGAGTGTATAAATGATAGACAAGTTTACAAATATTCAGATTTTAGTATGAATTAGTTCTCATTAAACTGATATGTTTTTCTCTGTAGCATTAAGAATTTACAAAATGTTTAACATGTGATTTCACTCATACCAGAAATTTATTTCTGACCCTATTTGTTGCTTTGTGACATTTGGGGTGTCTCATTTTTATTTAGGCAGCTCTAGATGTTGCTGCAGGAAAGGAAGCATAAGAAACTTGTTAGCATGGACACTTGAAGACCCACTTGCATTTAGAATGCTTAAGGAATTTGGCAGAAATATTGTAATAATTAGGCCAAGCAAAACTTCATTATGTTTAAGTATTTTCTGGATTGATATATGTGCTTGTCTTTCTGAGTGAAGAATATGTAGAAGCCTTTGTATTGCATATATGTGTTTATTGGTTTCTGTTTCAAATGACTGAACTGGATAATCTCTGGTGAAGTATGATGTAGGGGATCATGTCATATAATTTGATATGTGACCATGTCTCCCTTGGCAATGTCTGACTAGTTTTCAAAAAGGCAAAGTAGAAATAGTTAAAAAAGGAAGGAATATAGACATTCAGTAAATTTTCTAAAGTCTGAGTTGAACCAAAACTAAGTAATCAGAAACGCATGATCATGGCTTATAATTGATATAAGTATATGTCAAGCCTGAAAATGATATCCCTAATTTCTTAGTTTAGGCATTTAAATCACAGTAGAAGCTTGCATTGATTTATGAAGTAGACCCATATGCATTTTTATATTACTTGTAGTTTTCACAGCACTATGTTCAACATATCTCTCTATTTAGGTATAAGACTCAAGTCGGGATGCATTTGGTCATAACCAACTTGAGGCTGGTTAAATAACTAGTAGTCCTATTTGCAATAGGCATGTCCATCACTTAACAACACCTTAGATACTACCATTCAATATTAAAAAGAACATTAGTTGTCTACCAGATGAGTTCACCTGAGAATTTGTATTAATTTAGTTTGTAACTTAGCTTAAATCATTTTGTCTCCAAATATATGCTAAGTCCTAAGGCATTATGTGTGTTGCACTTGTACCCTGTCTAAATGGATTGTGTTTTCTCTGCTTGGTCTTCTACTCAATTTGTTTCTTGATCACTCATATGATTCCTGCAAAATAACAAAATTAATATATGAGTACCTTTACCTAATACACAAATTTGTTTAAATATGAATTAGGAACCCCGGGCCAAACTAGAAGGAATGAGTTATTTTAAACACCCTCTCATTTAGCATAGAACTATAAGTATCAAATTAGAAAACCCCAGAATCTAATTATATATGGCTTTAAATCCAGGAATTAAACAACTGAGAAGAAAAGCAAGAATATTAGGAAAAATGTTATTACTTGATCTTATAATCAAGCATAAGTTTTAAGTAAGAAAATCAAGAAAAGGTGGGCTATGTGACACCAAAAACTCTAAAACATGAGAAATAAGGTGTGATTAAATTCCTTTGCCAACTTCAATTACTCTGATAGGCAAAGAGTCATCTATATATCTTCATATATATAAATGATCTAATCTGATTTTATATACTGATATTTTTATATTGGTAGAATAAGGAATCTTGGGAAAAAAATGATTAAATAGGAAGTGATCCAGTGAAGTATATATATATATATGTATAGAGATATATACATATGAAAAAAAACTCAACTGAAAATTCATTAAAAATAATTGAATAAGTAGAGGGTCACTTCAGTTGGTATCAGAGCTATGTTATTAAACATAGCAGAAATAAAGATCAGATTCTCTTATCAAAATAAATTCTTATGAGACTAAATACATCACACAATTTTCAGTACAAATGAGATTACTGAAACAATTAAGTTACAAATTAAACTAACTAGTTATGTAAAATTTGTATAGCAAATCATGGTAGGAAGACCACCAAGTCATGGAGCAGGAACCTCCAATACAACACCAATGGTTAATTTGCAAGATTTGGTGAGGGCCTTTAGAGAAGGAGCAGTGCACAGGGAAGAGAATCCTCATGAGGAATTAGCTAAGCTATTAAAGACATTCTCAAACCTAGGAGGCAAGGACTTTGAGGGCACTGAAGGGGTTATGGGTGTGCAAACATGGTTGAGAACTTTAGAAAGAATATTTGCAGACATGCAAATTAATGATCAAAGGAAAAGGCAGATAGCTTCAAGAAGGCTCAAAGGAGCAGCACTAGATTGGTGGGAAGTAATTATTACAGGAAGGCCAGAAGATGAGATAACATGGAATCAATTCAAGGAGATGCTTGAGGCAAGGTTTGTTCCAACAACAGCTAAGGCAACATTGCTTGAGGAATTTATAAGGTTGAGGCAAGGACCAATGAGTGTGACTGAATACACTCAGAAATTTGAGAGTTTGTCCAAGTATGGAACTATGCTCATAGGGAATGAAGAATCAAAGAATTCAAGGTTCATTCAGGGACTCAATGCTGGTTTGAGTAGAGCAATGCTACCATATAAAGACAGAACATTTGATCAAGTCATAGATCTTACTCTTTCTTTTGAACAACATGACAATGCAAGGGAAAAGTTCAGAAACATGAGAACTAACAATCAAAAGAAAGGGATGAATAGAGCACATCCTTATGACAAGAAGAATGTAGACAAGAAAGTTGAAGGAGCAGCCACTGGGGAGGTTAAGAAGAAGGTTACCTGCTACAATTGTGGCAAGGAAGGACACATGAGCAATAGGTGTCAAGCAGCTAAGAAAGCACCATTCAGCTGCTACAACTGTGGGAAAGAAGGTCACATTAAGAGGAACTGCCCAGAATTCAAGAAAGGGGCAAGGGTAGGAGCACTGGAAGCCAAGGCTAAGGCAAAAGCAGTGGGAAACTTTGGACAATTGGAAGGTATACTTCTAATTAAAAATTACCCAATCACAGTTATATATGACACTGGAGCTACACATTCTCTGATATCACAAGACATAGTGGATAAATTAGCTCTCACATACAATACAGTTGAAAAACCCTTGTTTATTCAAAGCCCACTAGGTAGCTCTTGTCTGCTTCTGTAACGACCCAGAATTTTGAACGAATTAAATTGAGAATATTTAATTAATTTTAAATATTTGAACGATAATTTAATTTGAATCCCCGATATAAATTTAAATTTGACGATTAAATTATAAAATTTAATCTACTGAATGTTGAATAAAAATTTGAATCTTCAATTTAAAGCTAAAGAAAAATATTTCAAACGCTTGTAAAATTTATATTGATAACACTGAAGATAACAGCAGCTTCAGAATTGAAATTTAAACTGTTTTGATCAGTTTTGAATTTTATTGTTTAAATCGAATTTAAAAATAGCCGTCCGAGGCGCAGTCTCGGAATTCGACGAAACCCATTCCATTGGGTCCGTAATATTGAATTATTGTCGTATTTCAAATCTCGTATTTTTCGGAGTTTGTGTGTGTGCACACGATAGATCAACACGTTGAAGTTTTTAAACGAATTTAATTTAAAATTAAAATTTTTAAATTGGTCAACACCACCACGTTCTTTCCATTTATCACGCCTAAATTCACGCAGAAGAACACGTTGAGGAATCGTGCAAACCATACTCCTCTCTGATAAATCTCGTCTCCCCTCTCCTCAACTCAGTTCAAACGAAGAAAAAAACGAAAAGAAAAATTAAAAATCGAAAACCCCTCTTCTCCCAATTCGTTCGCCTCCTCCCTGGAATAGAAAATGGACTCGTTCAAAAAAATAAAAATAAAAATCAAATCGCGAGCAGGTGGGGGTCGCGAACTTCGATCGATGAAGGAGGCGATCGCGTGGATTTAGGGGCAAGCGGCGAGTGGCACTGGCGATTTCTGGAAGGTGGGTTTTGTTCTCGAGTCGACTTCGATGAAGTATGGCAATCTCGCGTGGAGGCTCGAAGCGAGGGGCCGAAGTCGATAGCATGGAGGGTTCAACGTCGACGACTGTCAGTGCGAGGCTCGAACTGGAAGGCGTGGCCAGTGTCGCGATGTCAGCGAGCACGCGATGGAGGCACTTGCGAACTAGGGTAGTCGCGATGTTCGAGTTTGGTGATTTCACAGTAAGGTAATGCCAGTTTCACTTAACTTGATTTATAAATATATAGAGTGGAAAGAAAAAAAAATGTAAATGAAGGAAATTGATAATAATAGTAAAGAAAATTCTTATTTTCGTCGATTACTGAAAAAAGAAAATTTTAATATGTACATGTTTTTAAACTCACCGTTTAATTCTAAAATGTTGTATAAGATGATTAACTAGTTAATTAAAATATAAAATGGAAATTTTGTGCAGTAAGGTTTAAACAAAATTTATATTTCAGTTTAAAAGATTTTGGATAAGTACGTATATGTTACGGTAAAGAAATGCATATCCAGTAATTTTATAACATCGTATAGTTTATATAAAAGAAAATAGATTTTTAAACTGGCATAGGTTATTTTATAAGTATGCATATGTAATTTTGGGGAAAATAATAACGTGTTAAATTTGTTTTTGGTTATCAAGAAAATTATTTAAAAGGAAAGTTGGTTTGAAATTGAAATGTTGGTTAAATAAATTTATTAAAAGAAATTTGGTTAAAAGAATTTTTCTATTTGAATTTAATGCGTAAGTTAAGACCAGAAAAATTTATTTACTAGAAACTATATAGGGTTGAAACAGGGATTTAAAAAAATGAAATAATTTTATAAATCGTAAAAAATATGAAATTTATCTAAAGGAAATTAAATCAAAGTAGTTAAATGAAAATTTATTATTCGATCTGTTCGAATATTAACAAATTGTATAATTGCTTATACAAGGTTAAGAATGGAAAAACAAGCTGGAATGGAAAATGGACAACAAAAATAAAAGCTAAGGTGAGATTTTTCTCACTGAAAATTAATTGCAGTTATTGATTGATTGATTGATATTGGATGTGATATTAGATATAGTAGGATATATCTATTATATATATAGCAATATATACATATTGGCATATATATTGGATTGATGATTTCCCGCCTCGTATAGCGGATGAGACCCTATTGCGCCGTTAGTAAGCGGATTATTTTTATAAAACCCATATACCACGATATTCCACCTCGAAGTGGAATTGGTATTGTGCTAACGTCTTTGGATGCAGGGAAACAGGTTGGAGGGATCCAACTGGATTCCTCACCAGTATTTATTTATTTACAGATATTGATGTATATCCTGTTATCATATTGATATATGATATTGAATGTTGTGATTGACTAATTGGTGCTGTTGCATCATCGGATTCATCTTTTGAAATTTAAAAATAACGATGTTGATTTCAAAAGAGATTTTTGAAGTGATCTTTGAAAATATACGTTTTATTAAATTTTTGAAGTGATTTATAATAAATAAATAAACGTTCAAATTTTTTAAAGTTATAAAAAGTTAAGATTTTTGTGAAATATAACCAAAGTGTGATTTTTGAAGTGAAAGTTGATTTAATTGTAGAATGGGTTAAATTGAGATTTTTAAAGTATTATAAAAGATGTACAAAATTGATATTCATAACTTTAAAAGATTGGGATTATAAAACGAGTTTTTATAAGCGTTAAAATGAATTTTTAAGAATTTATAAGTGAATGAAATTTATAAATTGTGAACTTATAAATGGAAATGATTTGTAGAATAAATGAATTATAAGTATTCAACTTATAATATGGATAGTTGGTATAAAAATTTAGTTATGAATTGAATTAGTTAACAAAGGAGATTTATAAATTGAAATTTTTATAAATATAAATGTGATTTATAAACGTTGTTTATAAATCCGAAATTACTTATTTTGATAAGCGAAATTCTAGAAGTAAATAAAAGGAGATTTATAAATCGAAGTTGTTATTAAAATAGAAATAGAATTTATAAACGTGTTTATAAATTCGAAATAGATTGAATTGGATAAATTAAATATAGAAGATTTTTAAAGAAGATATATTCGCGATTTTGGATAGCGAATCTCTATTGAAATTAAAATGTGTAGAAATGATTGAAATTGGGTTAAGTGAATAATATTCACGATTTTGGACAGTGAATATATTGTTTAGTAAAAATGGATTTTATTTTTGAAGAAGTGATATAAAAAAATGAAGTTAAACATTTTAAAGATGTTTTAAAATGTATTGTGAATTGAAAGCATAGATTTCAACGTTCATTGTTGAAATAGACGTTTTCGAGAAATAAGGAAATGATGGACTATAACACTGTTGTTATAGTAAATGATTTTCGAAAGAAATTTTTTTATGTAGTATTGGGATTTATATATATCTATCTTAAAATCCGAATCCCTATACTAGTGATTTTGAGTCGTCGTAACGATGTTTTACGCAACATTCGTTTTGACTCAAATAGATGTTAAAATTTATGATTTCCTTAAAGAATGAAATGTATACTTAATTTGATTTTAAGTATATCGAATATTTTCAAATGTTGAAAATAAATGGATTTGTGAATTACTGACTTATTTTTAAATAAGTATGGAAATGCTTTTCCAATATGAAATGAACTGTTTTGAGATTTTATCTTCAAAGATAAATTGAAATGTGGAAATTGATTTGAAATTGTTTTCAAATGGTTAAGTGTGGAAATAATATATCTAGTAAAGATATTTTTGAAGATAAATAATTTGGAAAATTATTTGGAATCCGATGATGTTGCGCATCTTTATTGATAGTTAAATAACCGACTATCAATAATTACCTTTAGATAGGTATTTGTTGTGAATTGGATGAATTTGAATGCCACACTTATTTTTAAATAAGCGCTCACTATTCGGGTTAGCCGGGAAAGGGCCATGGGGTCGTATAACCCATTCCGAATATGTGATACGTCGTTATGAATTGCATTCGAAGACCGGTGTTGAAGACCGGATATTTTTGAAAACGGAAGGATTACCGTCGAGTTACTCTACATCGGCTGATCTCCGATTTAGAGGTTTTATCACCCTTAGTGACGGGAAGTCCGGACGTGATTAGAAAATTATCCGGATATGCAAGGGCTTCGTGAGAAGTGCCTTCGGTTCTGTTCGATCCCGGAACAGACTTGTATGGATTGTGTGTCTGACGTTACAATTTGAGATATAAAGCTGATTTCTTTCAAATACATTTCTGTTGGTGGCGGAGAATTTATTCTCTTAGCTTAACACCCTTCTCTGAGACGTACGAGCTCAGAGGTTATGTAGTTGAAATTTATCAGCGATATATCCCAATTTGGTAACGTGGCATACTGAGTGTTGCTGTGAAATGATCAGTGTTTGATCATTTGTGATATGATCATTTGTTTGATCTTATATCTTTGTGATCATAGGTTGATCATTTGTTTGACCCGAAGCATGGCTTTGTAGAAAGCGTAGCTTTGTGGACGAGACTTCGTCGAGCCTCACACCCCGGAAATGGTCGAAATAGGAAGGATGCGGCAAGGTTCTAGGGAGTAGCGCCCCTTAGTGTATGTCATTCCTTCTGGATAGAGGTGGTATCATGGTATGGAGCCCAGATACTTAACCTATGTGGTTGCTGCATTATTATCTATGTGGTTTGTTGGAAATCGGGGATCCTCGGGAAGATCGGTTACGATCGGGGGATGGCATACGCGTGTCAGTAGTTACCTATTTTTGCAGAGGTAACCCGGCCTTGTGTTGGCAGAGATCCGGTTAGGTTCTCGGGTCGTCTATTCCAGGGACGTACCCATCGTGGATAGGAAGTTCCTTAGCCTGACCATTTGTTGGAAATCCAAAGAAACAATACGTGACGTGTACGGTTTTAGTTGTATTACCTGCTATGGAATGTGGCGGTAACCTGCTATTGAACAGAGTAGCTATAGTAGGCATAAGTGCGGAATGCCTATGCTGGCTAAGATTTATATTATACTTTCGAAAATGATTTTTCCACACTATGCACTAATAATAATATCAAAAATGATTTGATTTTGCGTAGTAAGCATCTTTGACTATCATAAGAAGAAATCTCCTCCAATTCTGCGTTTGCATTGTGTGTGTGGTGGGAGGTCTTATGGTAGTTTCATTTTCCAAAAGCATTGCGAATTGACATTAAAGTTTTCCTGTTGTTTATTTTAAAGATAAACTGTTTTACGATCTCACACCAGTCACCATGACTGACTCGGAGTTTATTGTTCCCTTCTAAACTCTGGGTGCCCACAAATTTCCACACGGGCAGCCTAGAGTTATGTTATCAGGATATTCTGGATATTCTGAAGCTTTGGAGATAAGCTGGAGGATGAGACGTAGTATTTGTATCTGATAGTATTTATTCTGCTGTGTATTCTGTATGAGGACAAGTTTACATAACTGTCCATTGTTGTATTGAGTTGTATATTGACTCTGATTGATGTATGTATAAAACCTGATATAGTTCTTTGTTTTAAAAGACTAGTGTTTATTTATTATATATTGTTCCGCTGCGATGTGAAAGATTCTGATATTGTTTTTCTGTTCTGATGTTGTTCTGTTTTTCTTCTCTTTTTCTTCTTTTCTTCTTCTTCTACTCTTTTCTCCTTCTTAAACCATAACTTTTCGGGTTTCCGGCATTCGATGGCTCGACAGTCGATAAAGTGAGTATCGATGTCGAATTTTCGAAAGTCGAAAATTTTCGGGATGTTGCAAGTGGTATCAGAGCATATGGTTAAGCGACAACCCTGCTATGTTGGGTGTTACTCATTAGAGATAGAGTCAGCAGTACTCTAGAATGAGTTTGAGTGTAATAATAGATATGAGCGCGTATTTGTTATTGAATATAAAATTTGTTTTGTATTGTGTTGACTTATCGGTTGATTGTTTATGGATTCTGGTCGGTGCAGTCTAGCTAACTGTAATCGATAGGGGTTTCTAAACTCTTAAACAAGATAAACCGACACAATATTGATTTTAAAACGGGTAAATGAGATAATTTTGCCCAAAACTATTTTTGTATAGAAAAGAAATGATTTTCTATGAATTATCATAGTATATGGTTGCATGGTTGTTAGGAAGAGTAATAATATTGAAATGTTATCATTACTATTGAAACTGAATAAGAAACTGAAATCGTAACTCCAAAGTTAAGAAATTAATTCACATACGAATGAAATTTGAGAATATAAATTATAAATGTGATTTGTAATTTGAAACGGAATTCCAGAGAAGTTTTGGAAATGTTTTGAAAAGAATTTGAAAATTTTGGAGATTTGGAAAGTTTAAATCCTTTTTGGTTTGAAAGTGATTTTTAAAAAGGTTTTGAAAAGTATCTTGGAGAGATGAAAGCTCTAAACTCTTTTCGGTCGTTGGAAAATAACTTCGGTAATGACTGCAGCATCATCGATGTTCATTTTCGGGTTTCCAAAAGAGGAATTGCTGCCGATTGTTGTAAAATGAAAGTTGTTTGGAAAAATTTGGGGTTTGGTTTTTGAAATGCAAAGAAAATTTGAATTGTTTTCAAAATGGCTTTGAAAATGTTATTAAGGCTCTGGAATGCTGTATAAAAATATTTATGAAACATTATTAAGTTGATAACTTATACAAATTTGAATTTTGATAGAATAAATCTAACTTAAAAGATGGAGTTAAATTAAAGAAAGTATAGGTGAATAAATTTGAATAAATGAAAGTGAAATTGAAAGTTGAAATTCATTTCGAATTCGTAAGCAAATGAATTGAATTGAATAATTGTAAATGAAAGATGAATTAAAATTCGTATGGAAATTGGAAATCCAGTTTAAATGTAAGTAGAATTAAAATAAATTGAATTGATATCAATTTGAATTAGTAATTGGAACTAATTTAAGATAGTGCAGTTGTAAATGACAGATAATTGATAAAATTCAATATTTCAGAATTGAAAGTAAATTGAATCCAAATTTAGTTGAAATGGTAAACTAAATACAAATGAATGGGAAATGTAAAGATTGAATGATAATGAATATGTAACTTCAACAGTGAAGTAAAGATATATAAGCAGTTTATATTGGAAATTTTGTAATCAAATTTGCAAAATGATTTGAATGCTGTAACTAGATATTATGGCTAGTAGGATATACATGTATAAAAGGAATTGGAATTTTGATTTCGAAGATAATTTGAATTGCTCGAAAAAGGTATGTATTTAAATTCAAATATGAGATTTGCTGATTTCTTGTCTAGCCGCTTGGCTTTTTCTTTTTCTTTTTGAAATCTGAGAGTCCGTAGGGACGTTTTGTAGTCGTACCGTATTAGCCGCGCAAAGGAGACGCTGGCGAAATTTTTCGAAAATTTAGGGCGTTAGAAAATTTTTGAGAAATTTTGAAAGTTTAAAGTTTAAATTTGAATTTAAATTTTGAATTTGAATTGAGAAGTTAAACAATGTTGTTTAAAATTTATAATTGAAGTTGGAAAAAGCTAGTTGAATGATAACGAATCTTTATTAGAAAGATTTGTTTTGAAAATTTGAGAAAACAATTGAATGTTGAAAATAGTAGACGACTTCAGGACCTTTTTTTCCTAACTTGTAATTTCGAGGACGAAATTCTTTTAAGGGGGGAAGTCTGTAACGACCCAGAATTTTGAACGAATTAAATTGAGAATATTTAATTAATTTTAAATATTTGAACGATAATTTAATTTGAATCCCTGATATAAATTTGAATTTGACGATTAAATTATAAAATTTAATCTACTGAATGTTGAATAAAAATTTGAATCTTCAATTTAAAGCTAAAGAAAAATATTTCAAACGCTTGTAAAATTTATATTGATAACACTGAAGATAACAGCAGCTTCAGAATTGAAATTTAAACTGTTTTGATCAGTTTTGAATTTTATTGTTTAAATCGAATTTAAAAATAGCCGTCCGAGGCGCAGTCTCGGAATTCGACGAAACCCGTTCCATTGGGTCCGTAATATTGAATTATTGTCGGATTTCAAATCTCGTATTTTTCGGAGTTTGTGTGTGTGCACACGATAGATCAACACGTTGAAGTTTTTAAACGAATTTAATTTAAAATTAAAAATTTTAAATTGGTCAACACCACCACGTTCTTTCCATTTATCACGCCTAAATTCACGCAGAAGAACACGTTGAGGAATCGTGCAAACCATACTCCTCTCTGATAAATCTCGTCTCCCCTCTCCTCAACTCAGTTCAAACGAAGAAAAAAACGAAAAGAAAAATTAAAAATCGAAAACCCCTCTTCTCCCAATTCGTTCGCCTCCTCCCTGGAATAGAAAATGGACTCGTTCAAAAAAATAAAAATAAAAATCAAATCACGAGCAGGTGGGGGTCGCGAACTTCGATCGATGAAGGAGGCGATCGCGTGGATTTAGGGGCAAGCGGCGAGTGGCACTGGCGATTTCTGGAAGATGGGTTTCGTTCTCGAGTCGACTTCGATGAAGTATGGCAATCTCGCGTGGAGGCTCGAAGCGAGGGGCCGAAGTCGATAGCATGGAGGGTTCAACGTCGACGACTGTCAGTGCGAGGCTCGAACTGGAAGGCGTGGCCAGTGTCGCGATGTCAGCGAGCACGCGATGGAGGCACTTGCGAACTAGGGTAGTCGCGATGTTCGAGTTTGGTGATTTCACAGTAAGGTAATGCCAGTTTCACTTAACTTGATTTATAAATATATAGAGTGGAAAGAAAAAAAAATGTAAATGAAGGAAATTGATAATAACAGTAAAGAAAATTCTTATTTTCGTCGATTACTGAAAAAAGAAATTTTTAATATGTACATGTTTTTAAACTCACCGTTTAATTCTAAAATGTTGTATAAGATGATTAACTAGTTAATTAAAATATAAAATGGAAATTTTGTGCAGTAAGGTTTAAACAAAATTTATATTTCAGTTTAAAAGATTTTGGATAAGTACGTATATGTTACGGTAAAGAAATGCATATCCAGTAATTTTATAACATCGTATAGTTTATATAAAAGAAAATAGATTTTTAAACTGGCATAGGTTATTTTATAAGTATGCATATGAAATTTTGGGGAAAATAATAACGTGTTAAATTTGTTTTTGGTTATCAAGATTATTATTTAAAAGGAAAGTTGGTTTGAAATTGAAATGTTGGTTAAATAAATTTATTAAAAGAAATTTGGTTAAAAGAATTTTTCTATTTGAATTTAATGCGTAAGTTAAGACCAGAAAAATTTATTTACTAGAAACTATATAGGGTTGAAACAGGGATTTAAAAAAATGAAATAATTTTATAAATCGTAAAAATATGAAATTTATCTAAAGGAAATTAAATCAAAGTAGTCAAATGAAAATTTATTATTCGATCTGTTCGAATATTAACAAATTGTATAATTGCTTATACAAGGTTAAGAATGGAAAAACAAGCTGGAATGGAAAATGGACTGCAAAAATAAAAGCTAAGGTGAGATTTTTCTCACTCAAAATTAATTGCAGTTATTGATTGATTGATTGATATTGGATGTGATATTAGATATAGTAGGATATATCTATTATATATATAGCAATATATACATATTGGCATATGTATATATTGGATTGATGATTTCCCGCATCGTATAGCGGATGAGACCCTATTGCGCCGTTAGTAAGCGGATTATTTTTATAAAACCCATATACCGCGATATTCCACCTCGAAGTGGAATTGGTATTGTGCTAACGTCTCTGGATGCAGGGAAACAGGTTGGAGGGATCCAACTGGATTCCTCACCAGTATTTATTTATTTACAGATATTGATGTATATCCTGTTATCATATTGATATATGATATTGAATGTTGTGATTGACTAATTGGTGCTGTTGCATCATCGGATTCATCTTTTAAAATTTAAAAATAACGATGTTGATTTCAAAAGAGATTTTTGAAGTGATCTTTGAAAATATACGTTTTATTAAATTTTTGAAGTGATTTATAATAAATAAATAAGCGTTCAAATTTTTTTAAGTTATAAAAAGTTAAGATTTTTGTGAAATATAACCAAAGTGTGATTTTTGAAGTGAAAGTTGATTTAATTGTAGAATGGGTTAAATTGAGATTTTTAAAGTATTATAAAAGATGTACAAAATTGATATTCATAACTTTAAAAGATTGGGATTATAAAACGAGTTTTTATAAGCGTTAAAATGAATTTTTAAGAATTTATAAGTGAATGAAATTTATAAATTGTGAACTTATAAATGGAAATGATTTGTAGAATAAATGAATTATAAGTATTCAACTTATAATATGGATAGTTGGTATAAAAATTTAGTTATGAATTGAATTAGTTAACAAAGGAGATTTATAAATTGAAATTTTTATAAATATAAATGTGATTTATAAACGTTGTTTATAAATCCGAAATTACTTATTTTGATAAGCGAAATTCTAGAAGTAAATAAAAGGAGATTTATAAATCGAAGTTGTTATTAAAATAGAAATAGAATTTATAAACGTGTTTATAAGTTCGAAATAGATTGAATTGGATAAATTAAATATAGAATATTTTTAAAGAAGATATATTCGCGATTTTGGATAGCGAATCTCTATTGAAATTAAAATGTGTAGAAATGATTGAAATTGGGTTAAGTGAATTATATTCACGATTTTGGACAGTGAATATATTGTTTAGTAAAAATGGATTTTATTTTTGAAGAAGTGATATAAAAAAATGAAGTTAAACATTTTAAAGATGTTTTAAAATGTATTGTGAATTGAAAGCATAGATTTCAACGTTCATTGTTGAAATAGACGTTTTCGAGAAATAAGGAAATGATGGACTATAACACTGTTGTTATAGTAAATGATTTTCGAAAGAAAATGTTTTATGTAGTATTGGGATTTATATATATCTATCTTAAAATCCGAATCCCTATACTAGTGATTTTGAGTCGTCGTAACGATGTTTTACGCAACATTCGTTTTGACTCAAATAGATGTTAAAATTTATGATTTCCTTAAAGAATAAAATGTATACTTAATTTGATTTTAAGTATATCGAATATTTTCAAATGTTGAAAATAAATGGATTTGTGAATTACTGACTTATTTTTAAATAAGTATGGAAATGCTTTTCCAATATGAAATGAACTGTTTTGAGATTTTATCTTCAAAGATAAATTGAAATGTGGAAATTGATTTGAAATTGTTTTCAAATGGTTAAGTGTGGAAATAATATATCTAGTAAAGATATTTTTGAAGATAAATAATTTGGAAAATTATTTGGAATCCGATGATGTTGCGCATCTTTATTGATAGTTAAATAACCGACTATCAATAATTACCTTTAGATAGGTATTTGTTGTGAATTGGATGAATTTGAATGCCACACTTATTTTTAAATAAGCGCTCACTATTCGGGTTAGCCGGGAAAGGACCATGGGGTCGTATAACCCATTCCGAATATGTGATACGTCGTTATGAATTGCATTCGAAGACCGGTGTTGAAGACCGGATATTTTTGAAAATGGAAGGATTACCGTCGAGATACTCTACATCGGCTGATCTCCGATTTAGAGGTTTTATCACCCTTAGTGACGGGAAGTCCGGACGTGATTAGAAAATTATCCGGATATGCAAGGGCTTCGTGAGAAGTGCCTTCGGTTCTGTTCGATCCCGGAACAGACTTGTATGGATTGTGTGTCTGACGTTACAATTTGAGATATAAAGCTGATTTCTTTCAAATACATTTCTGTTGGTGGCGGAGAATTTATTCTCTTAGCTTAACACCCTTCTCTGAGACGTACGAGCTCAGAGGTTATGTAGTTGAAATTTATCAGCGATATATCCCAATTTGGTAACGTGGCATACTGAGTGTTGCTGTGAAATGATCAGTGTTTGATCATTTGTGATATGATCATTTGTTTGATCTTATATCTTTGTGATCATAGGTTGATCATTTGTTTGACCCGAAGCATGGCTTTGTAGAAAGCGTAGCTTTGTGGACGAGACTTCGTCGAGCCTCACACCCCGGAAATGGTCGAAACATGAAGGATGCAGCAAGGTTATAGGGAGTAGCGCCCCTTAGTGTATGTCATTCCTTCTGGATAGAGGTGGTATCATGGTATGGAGCCCAGATACATAACCTATGTGGTTGCTGCATTATTATCTATGTGGTTTGTTGGAAATCGGGGATCCTCGGGAAGATCGGTTACGATCGGGGGATGGCATACGCGTGTCAGTAGTTACCTATTTTTGCAGAGGTAACCCGGCCTTGTGTTGGCAGAGATCCGGTTAGGTTCTTGGGTCATCTATTCCAGGGACGTACCCATCGTGGATAGGAAGTTCCTTAGCCTGACCATTTGTTGGAAATCCAAAGAAACAATACGTGACATGTACGGTTTTAGTTGTATTACCTGCTATGGAATGTGGCGGTAACCTGCTATTGAACATAGTAGCTATAGTAGGCATAAGTGCAGAATGCCTATGCTGGCTAAGATTTATATTATACTTTCGAAAATGATTTTTCCACACTATGCACTAATAATAATATCAAAAATGATTTGATTTTGCGTAGTAAGCATCTTTGACTATCATAAGAAGAAATCTCCTCCAATTCTGCGTTTGCATTTTGTGTGTGGTGGGAGGTCTTATGGTAGTTTCATTTTCCAAAAGCATTGCGAATTGACATTAAAGTTTTCCTGTTGTTTATTTTAAAGATAAACTGTTTTACGATCTCACACCAGTCACCATGACTGACTCGGAGTTTATTGTTCCCTTCTAAACTCTGGGTGCCCACAAATTTCCACACGGGCAGCCTAGAGTTATGTTATCGGGATATTCTGGATATTCTGAAGCTTTGGAGATAAGCTGGAGGACGAGACGTAGTATTTGTATCTGATAGTATTTATTCTGCTGTGTATTCTGTATGAGGACAAGTTTACATAACTGTCCATTGTTGTATTGAGTTGTATATTGACTCTGATTGATGTATGTATAAAAACTGATATAGTTCTTTGTTTTAAAAGACTAGTGTTTATTTATTATATATTGTTCCGCTGCAATGTGAAAGATTCTGATATTGTTTTTCTGTTCTGATGTTGTTCTGTTTTTCTTCTCTTTTTCTTCTTTTCTTCTTCTTCTACTCTTTTCTCCTTCTTAAACCATAACTTTTCGGGTTTCCGGCATTCGATGGCTCGGCAGTCGATAAAGTGAGTATCGATGTCGAATTTTCGAAAGTCGAAAATTTTCGGGATGTTACAGCTAGGATTAAAATGTTTGGGAGTAGAATTAAACATAGGAGGAAATATGTTTAAATCTGACTTGTTTGTGTTAAAATATCCTAGAATAGGAATTATTCTAGGAGTAGATTGGTTGAATAAATTCAAAGCAATTTTGAATTTAGAAAATTTTACAATTTCTTTAAAAACAGAAAATGGTAAAAACATCATAGTCATGAGTGAAGTAGTCAAAAAAAATTGTCTTAATCAAATATGGAGTATGACTGAAAAGGAATTGACCTTAAAAGACCAAAAAGTAGTGAATGAATATCCAGATGTTTTTGGGGAAGTTGTGGGAATTCCAAAAAATAGACCAGTGGAATTTCAGATAAGGCTGATCCCAGGATCAAGTCCTATCATCAAAAAGCCTACTAGAATGGGTCCAAAGGAATTAGTAGAATTAAAGCAACAGTTGGAGGAATTAGAGCAAAAAGGCTTCATAAGGCCTAGTAGTTCAAACTGGGGTTCTCCAGTTGTATTTGTGAAAAAGCATGATGGTACACTAAGAATGTGTATTGATTATAGAGAACTAAATAAAGTCACCATCAAGAACAAATACCCACTCCCCAGAATTGATGATCTATTCGATCAATTGAATGGAGCAAGGATTTTCTCAAGACTGGATTTAGCCTCTGGATTTCACCAAATGAAGGTTGAAGAGGAGAGCATTAAATACACTGCTTTCAATACAAGGTATGGCTTATATGAATTCTTGGTAATGCCTTTTGGATTGACAAATGCACCATCCTATTTTGTAGATTTAATGAATAGGACATTTAGAGACTTTCTAGACAAATTTGTGGTTGTTTTCATTGATGACATATTAGTGTTTTCAAAATCAGAAGAGGATCATGTAAAACACTTGCATCTGGTTTTGTCTAGACTGAGGACACATGATTTAAAGGCCAAATTCTCTAAATGTACATTTTGGCAAAATGAAGTAAAGTTTTTGGGGCATATTGTATCACAACAAGGAGTTAGTGTAGATCCAACTAAGGTGATAGCAGTGCAGTCATGGGATAGACCCAAATCAGTGACTGAGGTGAGATCATTTTTAGGAATGGCAGGCTACTATAGAAGGTTTATAAAAGACTTTGCCAGAATAGCCATTCCATTGACCAAGTTAACTAAAAAGGAGCAACCCTATGTGTGGACAGAGAAGTGTGAACAAGCTTTTTCATCACTAAAGAAAGCACTGGTGGAAGCTCCAGTTTTGCAAGTGCCAGAGGGTAATGAAGGGCTAGTGGTTTATACAGATGCTAGTGGATCTGGATTAGGGGCAGTGCTCATGCAACATGGTAAAGTCATAGCATATGCATCAAGGCAACTCAAGCCAAATGAAACCAGGTATGCTACACATGATTTAGAACTAGCTGCTGTAGTATATGCATTGAAACTATGGAGACGCTATTTATTAGGTGCTAAGTTTGAATTGTTTACTGATCATAAGTCACTTAAATACTTATTTTCTCAAAAAGACTTGAACATGAGGCAACATAGGTGGGTGGAATTTCTAGCTGCCTATGATCTTGATATATTATATACCCCTGGAAAAGCTAACAAAGTGGCAGATGCATTGAGTAGGCATCAAGCAAAATTGGCAAACTTAATGATGACTGAATTCAAGGGTTTGACCATCCTTAGTGAAGTAGAAGTAAAAGAAGGAATGGGGGTATCAGATGAAGCACACAATGATATGACCGAATATGGAAAACTAAGCCTCATTTCTTTAAGGTCAACTCTGGTTGATAAAATAGGACAAATGCAGGATCAAGACATAGATTTAAAGGAGAAGAAAGATATGATGTTACAAGGCATGACAGTGGAAAATTATGAAGTGGATGAAAAAGGTTATTTAAGGAAAAAGGGGAAACTCACCAAACATGGAGGAATTGAAGCAAGAAGTTATGGATGAACATCACAAAACAAAATATACAATACACCCAGGTGGTACAAAAATGTACCATGATCTCAAGAGAAATTACTGGTGGCCAGGGATGAAAGGAGCAGTGGCAAAATATGTGGCAAATTGTTTAACATGCCAACTAGTTAAAGTAGATTATCAAAGACCCTCAGGCTTACTGCAGCCTTTGGAAGTGCCTACCTGGAAGTGGGAAAGCATTTCAATGGATTTTGTGGATGGTTTGCCAAGAACAAGAAGAGGCAACGATAGTGTTTGGGTGGTGGTTGATAGGCTTACAAAGACAGCACACTTCATCCCTATAAGTTCCAGCAGAAATGCTCATAAGCTAGCTCAATTATTTGTAAAAGAGATAGTGAGATTACATGGTATTCCTAAGACTATCATTAGTGATAGAGACACCCTATTTACCTCAAGATTTTGGAGTAGCTTTCAAGAAGCCATGGGAACAGAACTAAGTCTACGCACAGCCTACCACCCACAAACTGATCGGCAAACTGAAATTGTTAATAAAGTTTTAGAAGACTTACTTAGAGCATGCATACTTGATTTTGGTGGCAACTGGGAAGATCACCTTTATTTAGCTGAGTTTGCTTATAATAACAGCTACCAGACCACCATAGGTATGGCTCCATTTGAGGCTTTGTATGGAAGGCCTTGCTTATCTCCTGCATGTTGGATGGAGGCAGGTGAAAGAGTATTGCTTGGACCAGAACATGTGAAGGAAACCTCTGCAAGAATTGAATTAGTGAGGCAAAGAATGAGAGTGGCACAAGAAAGACAGAAAGCATATGCAGACAAAAGAAGGAGGCCAGTAGAGTTTGAAGTGGGGGATTATGTATTTCTCAAAGTTTCACCCATGAGGAAAATACTAAGGTTTGGCAAAGCTGGAAAGCTATCACCAAGATATATAGGCCCATATGAAATTGTTCAAAGAATAGGAACTTTGGCTTATAAATTGAAGTTGCCAGAGGAATTGAGCAACATACATGATGTATTTCATGTATCTCAATTAAGAAAGTGGGTGCATAACAAGGAAACTATTCTTGAATCCCCTACACAAGTTGAAATTCAAGAAAACCTGGTTTATAAGAAGGAACCAGTAGGCATAGTGGCTAGAGAGGAGAAGAAATTGAGAAACAAAATAATAAAGTTGGTTAAAATACAGTGGAGTCTAGATGGAAATGATTGCACTTGGGAGGCTGAAGATAGGATGAAGGATAAATATCCTAACCTATTCTCTGCATAAAGGTATGCCTGAAATTATAATAAATTTGAGAACTATTTAAACATATATATATTTGAATAGTTCTGAATGCATAAGTTTTTTTTTTAAGCTGCTTAGATCAAGATTAAAACTCTTGCACAGTGGAAAAGAAAAATATGTATTTATAATTGTGGGACACAATTCCTTTTAGGAGGAGAGTATGTGAAGACCCAAAATTTATGAGATAAAAATAATGCTGAAATAAAGAAAATATATAATATAATAAAGTTAGTAAATAGAAGATAATTGAAGAATAAGATGATTTGAAAATGAATATTAAAAAGGGAATAAATGTTTCAACAAATAATGAGAAGAAAAAGAAACTTAACTAAGGTATGAATGAGTTTTAAATACACACATCTCCTGAAAACTATAAATTTATATGGCCAGAAAAGTATTTAGGTAGTAAAATAGTTTATCTTTATAATTGAAATGCATACCAACCAGTCAAGTAATATTTATAGGTATGAATGTATTTTTTTTATAAAGCAAGATAGATAATAAAAATTTGTTAGCTAAAAATCAAGCTTACAAAAGAAAAGAGAAAAAGAAATATAGGGCTGAGTCACATAAAAACGATGTGCAAGGAAATCATGCAAATAGCATGTACACAGAAAAGTAATGAGGCAACTGTTTTGCTGAAAATGGAAACCAAGAGAAAATGGCACTTATAGCCATAAGAATGCATACATTAATCCCTGAGTAAGGTAAGGACAGAATGGGTTTTTCCTCCATTTAAAACCCTAAACAGAATGATTTAAATCAGGGGAGGAACAATAGTTGTCCAGGGGGAGAAAACAGAATTAAAATAAAATAAACTTACATTATCCTCAGACCTGAGCACTCCCGGAGAGAAGCAAAGGAAGGTGAGTGGTAATCACTTTGATATGTATGGCACTAAGACCCATGTTAAGGGCAGCCAAGTTATTTTCATGTATAAAAATTTATTATGATTTTCAGTTTGATTTTATTCTCTGAATAAATGCATGCAAATTATGGGTGATATTTTGATTGAACTTTTGGTTGGAGTTTTGATCTGTCTTGGTTTGACAAGATTGTTTCAGTCTTTTGTTTTAAAATATAAGTAATCAAACATATATCCAGATCATAGAAGTGGATTTAATGATCCAGTTTTATGTGAGAAATAAACTGAATGTTTTACTGAGAAATGGGATATCAAAGAAAAATAGCAGGCAGTATGAATAATGAGATTTATGCTTATGCCTAGTCTATATTAAAATGGTATGAACAATGCAGTATCATGCATAAGTGATAAGTTGTTATGTTTTTATTGGTTTTTCTTAAAGGAAAATCATGTCCTATGTTCCTAATAAAAGTAAATAAATGGGATATGGTTTCATCAGATTTATGAGATATAGGAAAACTTCTTGTAGATATATATGTATGAAAGTTTCAGAAATATGATTTGAATAAATCAACCTTGGGATGGGATTTAGTATTTTTGCATGAAAAGCATGTTATGGCTAATTAAAAACCCCTGATGTAGTTCCTTAACTATTGACCCATGAGATAAAAGGAAAGGAATGCAAAGCATTCCAAGAGATAATAAAATTCTCAGAAGACAAATAAATATGGTCTCTAAATTATAAAAATAATTTAGGAATGGTGCCTTGATCTGCTCATCATCAGGAGGATGATGGGTATGTGCATGACTTGCTAAAGTCCTGTAGGCCTCTGTGAAAAGGGATAACAGAACTGAGCCCCTTTTCAATGCACACATAGAGTTCAATGGCAAGGAGTTAGACCAAACACAAAATGTAAAAATAAATGAAATGAGATTGATCAGTCAGGCTATGAAATTGGAAATAATTTCATATGAGTATGTATATAATAATCTGGATGGAATGAATGCATGGTTGTTTGAGTGTATAAATGATAGACAAGTTTACAAATATTCAGATTTTAGTATGAATTAGTTCTCATTAAACTGATATGTTTTTCTCTGTAGCATTAAGAATTTACAAAATGTTTAACATGTGATTTCACTCATACCAGAAATTTATTTCTGACCCTATTTGTTGCTTTGTGACATTTGGGGTGTCTCATTTTTATTGAGGCAGCTCTAGATGTTGCTGCAGGAAAGGAAGCATAAGAAACTTGTTAGCATGGACACTTGAAGACCCACTTGCATTTAGAATGCTTAAGGAATTTGGCAGAAATATTGTAATAATTAGGCCAAGCAAAACTTCATTATGTTTAAGTATTTTCTGGATTGATATATGTGCTTGTCTTTCTGAGTGAAGAATATGTAGAAGCCTTTGTATTGCATATATGTGTTTATTGGTTTCTGTTTCAAATGACTGAACTGGATAATCTCTGGTGAAGTATGATGTAGGGGATCATGTCATATAATTTGATATGTGACCATGTCTCCCTTGGCAATGTCTGACTAGTTTTCAAAAAGGCAAAGTAGAAATAGTTAAAAAAGGAAGGAATATAGACATTCAGTAAATTTTCTAAAGTCTGAGTTGAACCAAAACTGAGTAATCAGAAACGCATGATCATGGCTTATAATTGATATAAGTATATGTCAAGCCTGAAAATGATACCCCTAATTTCTTAGTTTAGGCATTTAAATCACAGTAGAAGCTTGCATTGATTTATGAAGTAGACCCATATGCATTTTTATATTACTTGTAGTTTTCACAGCACTATGTTCAACATATCTCTCTATTTAGGTATAAGACTCAAGTCGGGATGCATTTGGTCATAACCAACTTGAGGCTGGTTAAATAACTAGTAGTCCTGTTTGCAATAGGCATGTCCATCACTTAACAACACATTAGATACTACCATTCAATATTAAAAAGAACATTAGTTGTCTACCAGATGAGTTCACCTGAGAATTTGTATTAATTTAGTTTGTAACTTAGCTTAAATCATTTTGTCTCCAAATATATGCTAAGTCCTAAGGCATTATGTGTGTTGCACTTGTACCCTGTCTAAATGGATTGTGTTTTCTCTGCTTGGTCTTCTACTCAATTTGTTTCTTGATCACTCATATGATTCCTGCAAAATAACAAAATTAATATATGAGTACCTTTACCTAATACACAAATTTGTTTAAATATGAATTAGGAACCCCGGGCCAAACTAGAAGGAATGAGTTATTTTAAACACCCTCTCATTTAGCATAGAACTATAAGTATCAAATTAGAAAACCCCAGAATCTAATTATATATGGCTTTAAATCCAGGAATTAAACAACTGAGAAGAAAAGCAAGAATATTAGGAAAAATGTTATTACTTGATCTTATAATCAAGCCTAAGTTTTAAGTAAGAAAATCAAGAAAAGGAGGGCTATGTGACACCAAAACTCTGAAACATGAGAAATAAGGTGTGATTAAATTCCTTTGCCAACTTCAATTACTCTGATAGGCAAAGAGTCATCTATATATCTTCATATATATAAATGATCTAATCTGATTTTATATACTGATATTTTTATATTCGTAGAATAAGGAATCTTCGGAAAGAAAAATGATTAAATAGGAAGTGATCTAGTGAAGTATATATATATATATATGTATAGAGATATATACATATGAAAAAAAAACTCAACTGAAAATTCATTAAAAATAATTGAATAAGTAGAGGGTCACTTCAGCTTGAAGTTAGGTTTTTATGAAATTATTCATAAATGATTTTAGTATTGATTGACATACTATTTGGATAAACGAATGTGAATAAAAAAGAATTTGTATAGTTAAGAATCCAATAGGATAAACATGCAAGTTGTACGTAGATCGTTTTATTTGCAAGACTGTTCTTGATCCAGTTTTCGAGTACATGATTTCGAGTTGGTATACACCGGTCCGAACAAGGATTTTTCACTAGATTCTTGATGATAAACACTTGATATGGATTCTCGATATGATCCCAAAGTTTTTTATCATAGCAAATGGCTATGTATGGATAACTATGCTTTTCAATCAAGGACCCTGATCGGAGTCCACACTAGAGAGGTCAAGTGATCTATACTAGTTTGAAAGTGAAATCTATGTGATTGAGTAAGTGATCAGATTAGTATTACGTACGGATGGTCCATGTGCATCGTACAGGCTTTTGTATGTATGCATACTATGTTTTGTTGGCTTATGAAGAGTTTAAGCGATGACTCTTCGATTTGTTATGAGGTGGCATGAATAATCGTCTAACTAATAACCTAAGGCTATTGTGCATAAGGTACGCCTAGTATGTTGTTTATCATCCTTGTGCAATGAAATGTTTTTTGAACATCAGCAAACTGTGAGCTTTGTTTACTAATGATTGTAATACTATTAAGTATTAATTTGTTATTATTTCTTTGGTTGCTCATGTTGGTATTTCAAGAACAAAATATTCTACGTAGGGGAGAATGTAACGACCTGGAATTTCGGATACTTCTTATTTAAATATCTGAATTATTTAAATATTTAAATCTTGAATTAAATGTTATTAAAATGATTTAATAAGCTTTTTAAACCCCTTTTAAATCATAACTAATGATATTAAACTTGTTTTGGAAAATATTTTACAAAAATATATTCTTCGATGAGATATCGATAATGTAACCGAAAATTAGTTTATCGGTAAACAGCTTTTCGATTGACATAAATTGTTCGAACTTTTTCCACTTGTCTAACAATCAAATAAACACATTAGCAACAAATTTGCATACATACATCTTCATTAATCTTGGATGGTTCTAGAAGCTTCCATATGGATAAGAGTTATTATGAGAAGGGTATAAGAGTAATATAAATAAAGGAGAAATGACATAAATGAGAAGTGATGGGAGGTGAAGTTTCCATGGCATGGTTGAGGTGTGAGTGCAAGGCTAAAGGACACCATCTTGAGACTATAAAAGGAGGGGCACACCCTTAGAGTATAATCACAAATTCACAAAACAAATCCAAGCTTTTCTAATGGCTTCTTCAACTCCTTCTTCACTAAATGTTCTAAGTGAAATAGTTGCAAATCAACTGCAAATCTCTTCAAATTTTACCATGAGGCTAAGTATAATATTAGAAAACCTTCCACCATATTAGAAGTTGAAGAAGTGGAGCCATACTCTACTATGCATTGGCGGTGAGTATAGGGATGAATGTGTAACACCCCTAGTTTTTAATAACATCATTCAGGAAATTTAATTAGATAAATTAAATAGAATAATGAAAAGGGTAAAGTGATAAGGAGATTGATATTTGATAATAAACCTAGAGGCCATGCTCAACAAACTCTAATGGGCTTATAAATGGTTATAAATGATAATTAAAATAACATGAGGTCATTAGGGTAATTGTCGCCCATATTTCCTACCCTATATTCAAGTTTCCTTATCATTCACGTTCATTTTTACAATAAGCAAAAATAAACATAAGGAAGCTAAAACTGAGTTGGCTATTAGGAGGAAGAAGAGAAGAGGAAATTTAAATCTAAAGCTTAGGATCAAGTTAGAAGAATAAATCTCAATAAATCTCCAATTTCGTTATCCAATCTAAGGTGAATAATAATCACAACATCTCTATTTTATGATCTTTGATTTTCGGATATAAGGGAAAATTTGTTTTTATGATGTATTGGATGATGATATGCTTGATTTATAATTTATTTAGTTTAAACAAGATTTTTTAAAAAGGAATATACGTGGTTTTATGGTAAAACCGATTTATATTGATGTTTAAATGCCATGGAAAAATGATATGTTATGAAAAACATGATTTTGGAGTTGGGTTTCAAATTTTCCAAGCTGTGGAAAGATTACTATGAATTTTCAAAGGAAAATATAGTTAATTGGGTATATAAATTTATTTCGGAAATTATACTGAGATTTTGGGTCTGCAATTTTGATATGTTAGGTAATACGATTAAAGTGAATTTCTAGAATTGTTTAGGATTTTTATTAAGAGATTTACTATGGAAATATTTTGAAAGAAGGACCTAAATGATTTAACTGATGAAAAAGAGGAAGGGCTTATTTATTAATGTTATACAGTTTTTAGATCTAAGAAAATGTGGCAAATATTTGGAAAATAATCTGAAAATTTAAGGTAACCAATCAAGTGTTTACAAGCAGGGAAGTTAGTTACAAAAGGTTTTCTTTATTTGGTAAAAATAGCCTTTTACCCAGAAAAGTAGGTTTCACCTCCTTTAGAAGTAGCTTTCGACCAAGAGCTTCTGCCTTCAACCTAGTCGTAACCTTCTCAGTCGAAACCACGAAACCAATACACATGGTATTACTTAGTTGGTACGCAGAGGATTGGAGAAAGGCGGAAGGTAGGGTGTTGAAACATAGCTTCCAAAGGTGTCGATACCTTTGTTTTGTTTTCTAAAGAAAAGCGCTTGCCTATTTACAAAGAGGTTTCGGAGGAGTCGAAACCAATGCTTGTGATAGGGTATTTTCAATTAAGCTTTTGAAGGAGAGCTGCCGTCTTTTTAAAGTAAGTTTTAGGATACTGGTGATGTTTTAGGATACTGGTGATGGGAAAACTTATTCCGCTAAGCTACGTGGACCCACTAGATATCTAAATGGATTGAGATGTTAGATTATTATTCATACCAGGCTTTATGTTTTACTCGAAGTTTTTTCCTTTTAAACTCTCGGGTACTTAATTGATTTTGAGTAGTTTGAGATTTAAGGTTCCCAGGTTCTCTTCTTAGACAAATAAAGCTTCCAAAGGAGTGCAGGAGGCAGTTAGTTATTTAGAGTTATCTTTTTTTGCTATGTATTTTGGATGTAAAGGCAGACTTGCTTTATTGCCTTACTATATACTATGATCAACAAGAGGGCATCTTCATATGTCGCTCTTGGCGTATGTGTAATAATTATATTTTTCTAAACGTGGTTAAGATTTGTGCGATTATGTAACGAATAAGAAATTTTCTAATGGAATGTGGAAATGTGTTTGGATTTATTAAAATTTTCCATATTCTTGTTATCTGTGTATCAATGTATCTAGCACCGCCGTATTTGGTCGTCGAGGATTAATAACTATGGATGACTGCAGCATCCATAGCCTTTAGTTTTGGGCCTCCAAGTAGGGGGATGTTACAAGTTGGTACCAGAGCATAGGTTTATGGAAACTTAAAAGAGAAGATAAACCTAAAAGCTTTTTGAAACATAATACAATGAATCAGAAATATGATCGAGGTTTGGATTAAAGCTATAGTAATGTACTTGTATTTGGAAAGCAGGAAACGAAAGAGGAAATCGAGGTGGAGGAAGCACCACAACCCACGAAAATGCTCGACCTAATACCAAGAGAAACCTAGGTCGACTAGCTAATACTAACCCAAATGCTGAAGCCAATGTGGGTGTTGGAAATCCTCCAGTAGATGTGGGGATGGTATTTTAATTGTTAGCCAATCTTTTGCAAGCCGGAGTTGCCGGTAATGTTGGAGGAGCTAATCCTATAGCTCTAGTTGGGTATAATTATGCTAGACTAAGCAAAGACCACACTGGTCTGGGTGGAAAGCCGTTTGTTGGAATGGAGGATGTCGTTGAAGTTGAGAATTGGCTATTGCACTATGAGAGGATCTTTACTGATCTAGGCTTGGACGATGAGAAAAATAGGAAGCTGGCCTCTAGGCAGTTGCAAGGGGCAGCGCTTCACTGGTGGAATAATGTGACTGCCGGAGTTCCGAAGGAAGAGCAGACATGGGATGATTTCAGAAGGAGATTTGAGTAGAGGTTTTTATCTGAGGTAGCAAAGTTTGCGTTGGTGAGGAAGTTTATGGATTTAGTCCAAGGGGATATGTCCGTAATCAAGTATGCTGCTAAGTTTGATGAATTGTTTCGATATGGATATGCCACTATAGACAATGACATAAGAAGGAATGGGAGGTTCATTCGAGGACTAAGACCCGAGCTTGCTAGAATGACCATGACACATATCCGAGAGCCTTGTAATGCGGTGGTGGAGATGACCATTCTCCATGAAGAGATGCTTGCTCTTTCTGCTAGGGAGAAGCCAGTTGAACCCCAGGATCCTCAAGGAAAGAAGAGGAAATTCTTGAAGAAGAAGGAAGTCCGGAAAGAGGATGATGCCTAGAAGGAAAAGGCTGATTTAGAGTGCTTCAAGTGTAATAAGAAGGGCCATTATGCTCACGAGTGTTGGACAGGCAAAGGGAAGAAGCCTATAGAGAAGAAGAATGTGAAATGCTTCAACTGTGACTAGGTTGGGCATTATAAGAACCAGTGTCCAGAGACAGTTAGGCAGACAGAGGGAAGGTTTTTGCTATAGGGCCACCATCTTCTACTAGGCCTACTGCAGCATAGAAAGGGAAAACTGTGAGGGAAGGTACGCTTTTGATTCAGAATATACCAATTAGGGTACTATTTGATACCGATGCATCACACTCATTTATATAATAATATTTGGTTAATAGGTTATGCATAGAACCCACATATCTTGTTACTTCCTTAAGGGTTGTGAATCCAATAGAAGGGTATGCAATTCTAGGGATGAGATGTGACCAGTTAGAACTTGAGTTGTTAGGTCATAAGTTTGCAGGCAGTCTGTATGTTTTTTATTTCGTTGATTTCGGGATCATTTTGGGTATGGATTGGTTGGGTAAGTATGAGGATAGGATATTTTTCCAGGATAAGGAAATATCATCGAGACACCCAGATAGTCATAACCGAATCATCTTCTCAGTGGAGAATTCAAATAGGAGTGTATGTGCTCTGTTAAGTGCCATGGAGGTAGGAGAACAGTTATGCCAGGTTTGAGTAGCAAGAGAATTTGTAGATGTTTTTAAGTCGGTTACGAGATCACCACCAAAATGAGCAGTTGTGTTTCGGATAAATTTTGTGCCCTGAGCTGAACCTGTCAGTATACCACCTAGTAGGATGGCACCAACTAAGATGAGGGAATTAAAGGTGCGACTAATGGATCTTGGAGAAGGGAATTTTATTAGACCAAGTAGTTCGCCTTGTGGAGCGGCCGCGGTGTTCGTGAAGAAACCATATGGGTCGTTAAGGATGTGCATCGACTATCGTAAGTTGAACGAAAGGACGGTCAAGAATAGGTACTCATCATCATATAACATCTAACATGTTTGCTGATGATGTTATGATATTCACAAAACCTGAGTTGCCTTCTTTAAATGGTATTAAGCAAGCTCTGCATACTTTCAACAAAATGACTGGCCTATCTATAAATCAAAACAAATCTTCATTGCTTGTTACTGGAATCAGTCCTGGTCTGGCTGCAGACCTCCACCTTCAGTCTGGATTCTCTAGCATGGCAAATGACATGAAGTACCTTGGTCTTCCTCTAATAACAAAAAGAATAACTAAGGATGACTATTTTCCATTATACCACAAAATAACCTCTGTAATGTCAGCTTGGGAAAATAGGTACTTAACTCAAAGTGGCAGGCTTGTTCTAATAAAATCTGTAGTCTTCTCCTCAATAGTTTACTGGGCTCGCACTATGATTCTACCAGTTAAATTATTGCAACTTGTCAGATCAGCAATGAACAGATTCTTTTGGACTGGAAGTATACACAACAGAAAACTAGTGCCATGTGCATTTTCTAAATTTGAGATACCCTTGAAATTAGGTGGTCTGGGAGTTTTTGATGTCAAGAAGTGGAACATTGCAGCAATAAGTAAACAGTTTGATGCTCTCATTAATAGACGAAGTAGTTTATGGGTTGAATGGACGTGGCATTACAACATAAAGAACAAACATTTCTGGATTATGGAAATCCCTCAGCTGTGTAGTTGGACTTGGCGAAGCATGCTGAAGTACAGAGAAGTCTATCTACCAATGATACTATATCCAGTCAACGTCAGAGCGGCAGTTAATTTTTGGAATGAACCATGGGTTAGAAATGGCCTAATCTTATCTAAAAAATGTTCATACTCTCAGATAAATCAAACTGGTATCCAAACTACAACTAATGCTAATGCTTTCTTACATAATGGTAAAATGCAGTTGCCTTACAGCAGTAACCATGTTATTCAGCAAATATGGTCAGATATACAACAAATTACCTTCAGTGACTTGCAAAGTGACATTGTGTTATGGCACAACAAAGCACACTCTGTCAAAGAAGTTTACAAATACCTCAATGATAGTGTTCCCCTGCCTGCTACTAATTGGTATGAAGTCATTTGGTCTACTGACTCTGTGCCACTGGATAATTTAATGATGTGGAAAGTGATAAACAGTGCCTTTCTTACTAGAAGCCGTCTGCATAAGTATGGGATGGCATGTACAACATAGTGCTTGTTTTGTGATCTACAAGAAGAAACTACTGAACACATATATTTTGATTGTCCTGCCTTGCAACATATCATACATAAGATCGGTGGTCTCACTGGTATTAACCTTTCTGGTCATACTACTAGTACACTGTGGAGTATAATATACAAAGCTACTAGATGGAGAACTGAGCATGGTAGAGTTTTGGCAGTTTGCTTGAAAGTTTACATGGCTGTGATATGGAGTGAAAGAAATACCATAGTTTTTGAAAATGTCAGAAGAAATGAAACTGAGCTATGGAATGAAGTCAAGTGTCGCACCTACAAGCTTTTGAAGAACAGTGTTGGTGTTTTCCCTCAGTCTGTGATTCATGTTTGGGCTTGATTGTGCTGTATATTTTTTTGTTTGTATTTTCTATTTTTTTCTACCTTTTGTTCATCCTCTGTTGTTCTTTTTTATTGTTGTTTGCAATAAAACTGGTAGGGGCCAGTTAACCCCGCTGGCTATGCCAAAAAAAAAGAATAGGTACCCTCTGTCGAGAATAGATGATCTGTTTGATCAGTTAAGTAGAGCCAGAGTGTTTTCCCAATTAGATTTCGCGATGGGGTTCCATTAGTAGAGAGTGGTAGAGAATGACATTCTTTTGACAACATTCCAGACTACATATGGTTCGTATGAGTGGTTAGTGATGCCATTTGGATTGATGAATGCACCTGCTTTCTTCGTAGATTTAATGAACCAGGTTTTCCAAGATCATTTGGATAGGTTCGTGTTGGTATTCATAGATGACATTTTGGTGTACTTGAAAGATGAAAGAGAGCATGAGATTCATCTTAGTTAAAACGCTGAGGCAGAATCAGCTGAAGGCGAAGTTTTCCAAGTGTCATTTTTGGAAGAAAGAGGTTAAGTTTCTTGGTCATGTGGATTCAAAGCAGCGCTTGTCAGTCGATCCAGTTAAGATCGAAGCTATCAATAATTGGAAGAGACCAGAGATGGTAACCAAGATCAGGAGTTTTCTTGGACTTGCTGGCTATTACCGGAGATTCATGAAGGATTTCTCGCGGATAGCAGCACCTTTGACTAAGTTGACCAGGAAGGACGTAAAGTTTATTTTGTCCGACAAATGTGAGGAAGGGTTCCTTAAGTTAAAGCATTTGTTGACCAATGCACCAGTATTAGTAGTTCCAGATGGAAACCAAGAGTTGGTAGTGTACACTGATGGATGTGGAACTGGTTTGGGAGCAGTGTTGATGTAGAGAGGTAACGTTATTGCCTACAAATCGAGACGTCTTTGACCGCACGAAGTGAGATATCCTACTCATGACTTGGAGTTGGTTGTGGTGATCTTTGCCTTGAAGATTTAGAGACATTATCTCTTAGGTGAGAGATTTGAGTTGTATACCGATTATAAGCCTTTAAGACATCAATTCTTTCAGAAGGAGTTGAATATGAGGCAGCAGAGGTAGCTGGAGTTTTTGGCCGCTTATGATTTTGGTATAGAGTATACTCCTGGAAAAGGAAATAAGGTAGTAGATGCTCTTAGCAGAAAACATCAGATTGTGGTGTTAGCTATGTTGGCAGAATGGAAAGATCTAGAAACTTTGGCTAGTTGTGTTGTGCAGTTAAGATCTACTGCTAGTTCTAGTCAGGGTATTGCCATGTTGTCTAGTTTAGAAGTTCGACCAATGTTGATCGAAAGGATAGCTTCTAAATAGATATAGGATCCAATTTTAGCTGCGACGATTGGAAGGCTTGAGGTAGGATTAGAGATTGATGATCTAAAGGATTTTAGTCTTGTCCAAAGAGAATGGTTGAGAAAGAAGGGATGGTTGTGTGTTTCGAATGCTGAGAACTTTAGGAAAGAAGTTCTTGGGGAATGTCATCGATCCAAGTTTACGATTCTTACTGGAGGATCCAAGATGTATCAAGAGATGAAGAGGAGGTTCTATTGGGAAGGTATGAAGAGGGATGTTGGTGTGTGGGTTAGGCAGTATGCAAACTGTCAGCAAGTGAAAGCCGAACATCAGAAGCCGAGTGGGTTGCTTCAGCCTTTGAAGATTCTAGTTTGGAAATGGGATTCAATATCCATGGATTTTATAGATGGGTTGCCAAGGTCGAGTAGGGGAAATGAAAGTATATGGGTCATGGTGGATAGGTTGACCAAGAGTGCCCATTTCATTCTAGTCAAGTCAACTAGGACGACACCTGTTTTGGCAAAGTTGTTCATGAAGAACATAGCTAGACTTCATGGGATTCCGAGTAGCATAGTCAGCGACAGAGATGCTGTAACATCCCGTATCAAGAGGCCGAAAGTTAAGCGCTACAGGTGCTGCAGTCATCCATAGTATTAACTTCTGGTGATGAAATACGGTAATGCTAATGGTATCCATAGTATCAGAAACGCATGAATATGAACAAATCACAGATGACAAAACAACATATATTTAATTACATTTCAAAATCACAAATTCATATCCATGTTACAAAAATCCCCAAAACGTTTTCCTAGGCAACGATCAAATATAAATTTACAATAATACACAAAGAGCGACATATGAAGATGCCTCTAGGATGATCAAAGGAATATAGTCATATCTGACCTAGTACACAACGGAAACAAAACAAAAACCGTAGTCCTAAATTAGCTGTCCGCCAGCCACGTGCTCGTGTCTGGAAGCTTTATTCGCCAAAACTTATGAAAACCTGAAAGCCTCAACCCTCAGACTACACAAATCAATTTTTGAGCACCCGAGAGTTTAAGAGGAAACAAAAACTTTGAGTAAGACAAAAGGCCTAGTGTGAATAATTCAGTTACATCTCAGTTTATTGATATTGAGTGAGACCATGTCGCTTAGCGGATTCCCCCTACTAATATTCTTTTTTGAAACATATATTTTGCAAATCCTTTCCTACAACCAAACCGGTTAATCAACTGATTATGATAATAATATAATAGCAAAATCCGTTATGCTATAAACAGGTAATAAAGGACTATCTGTTCGAAATTTGGGCTGACTGCCCTCAAGTGATTATATCAAAATAGCAAAATCCTTTATGCTAATAAACGAACTATTTGACCATAAGACAAGAAATAAATGAACTATCTGTCCACAACATAATAGGAAGGTCCATTATGCAAGCAAATGAACTTTCCGTTCATAAACTGGGCCGATTGCCCTTAACTGGACTAACTGTCCTCTGGACTAACTATTCGATAACTCTACGCTGACTGCCCTCAAACTGGTCTAACTGTCCGAATCAAAATGGATTAACTCTCTGAAATTTTCTTAGGGTTAACAACCCTTTAAATTATCCTTGAAAACCTTTTCAAAATGATTTAGTCCATCAAACCATACATATACAAGGAAAATATATCTTCAGTTTTACTCTAAGCTATTTTTGCCATGTTATATACATACTTTACTCAAAATAATGTTGATGATATTTAATAAGGATTACATGTCCTTCTAAAATAAGTTAAAGTCTTTTATAACTTGAAAACACTTAGGCTATTCTGCCTATTTAACTCGTTCGAAACCTTTGTTTAAAACCTTTAAACAACCCATTCGAAACCACTGAAAGTAACCCTTTCGAAACTTTTGAAAGTACCCCTTTTGAAACCATTGAAAATAACTCTTTCGAAACCATTAAAAGTGACTCTTTCAAAACCATTGAAAGTCTTTCTTTAGAAAGCTTTAAAATATTAGACATCCTTCTTTAAACCTTTAAAACCTTGCCTTTCGAAAACATAGGACAAAACCTTCCTTTTCAACCTTGTTGAAACCTCGACGAACCACCCCTTTTGAAACCATTCATTAAAACCTTTCGAAAGCATCAAAACTCAACTCTTTCGAAAGCACTTGGTTTCAATTTAAAACATGTGGAAACCTTTCGAAACCATTCGAAGTTAACTACTTCGAAACCCCTTTTAAAACGTTTCGGTCGAAACCATTTGATTATGCCTTCAAGTATAGCAAAAGGATTAGAAAATCAATAGAGTCGAAAGCATCTGTTTCAAAACCATTTCTTAAACAAAGAAGTGACGATGTCAAAACCATCCCTTCGAAAGCATTGGAGAGGAGGCCAAATTTTAGAAGAGAAGAGAACCCATTCGAAACCATCTGGATCGAAAGGTAGGAAGCGGCAGCTAGAGGCTTCGACTCAGTCGAAAGCAATCATTAAAAGAAAAAGAGCAACCCAATCAAAACCATCATTTTAAACCATTTGAATTAGTCGACGCTAACTCAGTGGAAAGCAACTTATTCGAAAGCAAGCAGTCGTATTTTCCTTTAAAATCAAAACATTGCTTCGACCCTTTCGGAACCCCATGGTTTTGACCCTATATCTTTCGCCTTCTTCCAATTCGCTACGTACCAGTTGCTTGATACCATGTGCATTGGTTTCGACCGTGTCAGAAGGGTAGTATGGAGGTGGAACCTAGTGCCGATGGAGACGAAACAGTAAAAAGCCTGTTTATTTGTACTTTAAAACTATTCTTTTGTACCTAACCTGCCTTGTTTGTCTAAATCTAATTGATTGCAATATTTTTTTAAAAAGTGCTGCCGTTATTCCATTTTTAGCAATTTAAACATTATTATAAAAAGTTCCATCTCCTCTTTAATTATATAAAACATTTAAGCCCCATACCTTAAATAATTTTATATAACCATTAAAACACTTAGGAAAAATCTAGAATATTCCAAAAAATCACATTATATATGTTTTCTAACATATAAAAATTTTAGACCCAAATATTTAATTATTTACACGTAAATAATTTTATAATCCAAAATACCAATTTATTTACTAGAAAATTCATATTAAATCCATGAAAATTCAAAAATATGAAAATTGAAACCCATCTTTAAAATATCACTTTAGATCTTCATAAAAATTTGCAAGGCAATTGGATGTCACTTAATAGGCTTTTTATTTCAAAACATGTCAAAAGTCTATATGAACATACATAAATCATCAACAAGTTTACATAATCATTCCACCATACAAAAACATTGCAAATCAATGCAGAATATTCGTATTTAATCCTAAAACCGAAACCAATAAAAGATTTGAGGTGTAAATATTATTCATCTTAGCTTTAGAGATTAAAGGAGCTTGAGATTTGAATGGATTTGATTTGAATTAGCTTTTCCTTTAGCTTTTCTTAATTCTTCTTCCCCTTTCCTTGTTAATAGTGGCTGGCCTTAGCTTTGAAATCTTTTGAGAATGAGAAATGAATGTGTATAGATTGTACACGGCCATAGTTTAAGGGATATAGGAACAACTTTCCCATTTTACCCCTTCCTCTTATTCATTTTAAATCTTCTTTTAATTCTTTAATTAAATGGCATGGCTACTCTTAATTAAAATCAAATCTCAATCCCCTAATCAACATATTATTTTATTTTATTTGTCTAATTAAATATCCTAAATAATGTTACCAAAAATCTACGGTGTTACAGACTCCCCTCCTTAAAGAATTTCGTCCTCGAAATTTCGATAAGGCACATAATAAATCAAACAAGAAGGTAAAACATACCATCAAACAAGTCAAGATAAGTATCTCTAATCCTACTCTCAACCTCCCAAGTACAACCCTGTCATCGTCACTCTACTGGACTTTGACTAATCTGACTGTCTTGGTTCTAAGCCTCTTCTCATCTCTCGCAACAATGTGAACTGGCTTTGTCACTATGGTCAAATCCGGATCTACCACTAAGTCATCTTGCACAGTCGGTACAATAGTAGTCTCCGGATCTCTAACACACTTTTTGAGATGAGAAATATGAAAAACATCATGGACACCTGCCAAACTACTCGATAACTCAACTCTATATGTGAGTTTCCCAATCCTCTCAAGAATAGGAAAAGGTCCAACGAATCTCAGTGATAACTTCGCCGATTTCCCAAATCTAATCACACCCTTATCAAAACCTGGTCTCCAATTGAGAACTCTAAATCTTTCCGTCTCTTATTTTCATAACTCTTCTACCTAGACCGAGCCTCCTTCATTCTAGCCCAAATGACCTCAATCTTTTCTGCAACCTCTATAACTAGATCTGGACCAAGAATCGACCTATCCCCGGTCTCCAACCAACAAAAAGGAGATTTGCATGGCCTTCCATGCAAAGCTTCAAACGGTGCTACCCAATACTAGTCTGATAACTGTTGTTATATGAAAAATTGACTAGATGCAGATGGTCTTCCCATGAACCCCGAAATCTGAAACACAAGCTCTTAACAAATCCTCCAAGATTTTGTAAACTCTTTCTGTTTGTCAATCTGTCTGCGGATAGTAAGCGGTACTCATCTTAAGCTCGGTTCCTAAAACTTCTTGCAGACTCTTCCTGAACTCACCAGTGAACAAAGAATCCCTATCACTAACTATACTACCAGGAACTCCATGCAGTCTAATCACATTCTTCATGAACAACCTCGCTAAAATAGGTGCCGTCCTAGTTGACCTAACTGGAATGAAATTGGCACTCTTGGTCAATCTGTCCACAACGACCCATGTACTTTCATTTCCTCTATTCCACCTTGGCAACCTATCAATTAAGTCCATAGAAATAGAATCCTACTTCCATACCGGAATGTCTAATAGCTGAAGCAACCCACTTGGCTTTTGGTGTTCGGCCTATGCATGTTGTCAATTTAAGCACTGCTTTACACAAAAGCCAATATCCCGCTTCATTCCCTCCCAGAAGAAAACTCCTCTTCATATCCTGATACATCTTAGTACCTCCTAGATGAATAGAGAACTTCGAATAATGGCATACCTCCAAGTCTTCCTTTCTTATGTTTCCTACACTCGAAACACATAATCTTTCTTTTTCTTTCTCAACCACCCATTCTGGTAAAGACTAAAATCATTCAAGTCATCGCTCTCTGTTCCTTCCCTTAGCTTACTGATCCGTTCAGCTAACACTGGATCCTCCATCTGCTTAGAAGCAATCCATTCGATCAACATTGGTCGAACTTCCAAACAAGATAATACAACTGTATCTCCACTAGACCCAACCTTAGATCTCTACTGCACACTGCAATCTGCTAGTGCCTCCAAATATTTCCATTCAGCAACCATCGCTAAAACTGCATTCTGATGTTTCTGGCTAAGTGCATCTGCAACCTTGTTACCTTTCCCTGGTGTGTACTCAATCCTAAAATCATAAGCAGCTATAAACTCTAACCATCTCTTTTGTCTCATGTTCAGATCCTTCTGAGAGAACAAATACTTTGCGACTTATGATCTGTATATCACTCAAACCTCTCCCCTAAAAGGTAATGTCTCCACATTTTCAAAGAAAAAATCATTGCAGCCAATTCCAAATCATGCATCGGATATCTGACCTCATGCGATCTAATCTATCTAGAAGTATAGGTACCTCTTTGCATCAGCACATCCCCAAATCCTGTTCCGCATACATCGGTATAAACTATCAGATCCCGATTTCCCTCTAGAACAACCAACACAAGTGCATGGGTCAATAAGTGTTTCAAACTCTGGAATGCTTCCTTACACTTATCGGTCCACACAAACTTCACATCTTTCCTTGTTAGCTTGGTCATCGGTGCTGCTATCCGTGAAAAAATGTTAATGAATCTCTAATAATAACCAAGCACCCAAGTAACTCTTTATCTCAATTACTGTTTCGTGTCTCTTCCAACTATTCACTGCCTCGATCTTAGTCGGATCTACTGATAACCCTTCCTCTGAAACTACATGACCAAGAAACTTCACTTTCTTCTTACAAAAGTGACACATCGAAAACTTTGCCTTCAGTTGATGCTGCCTCAGTGTCTCAAGTACCACTCTAAGATGAACTTCATGCTCTCTTTCATCCTTGGAGTAAATCAAGATATCACCTACGAAATCCAATACGAACCTATCCAAGTGCTCTCGAAAAATCTGGTTCATCAAATGCACAACGAAAACTGGTTCATTCTTTGGTCCGAACGACATAACCAACCATTCGTACGACCCATATTTGGTCCTGAACGCCGTCAAAGGTATACTATCCTCTGCTACCCTGAGCTGATGGAAACTTGTCGCCAAATTCAACTAGGAAAATACCTTTGCTCTACTCAACTGGTTGAACAAATTGTCAATCCTGGGCAATGGATATCGATTCTTTATCGTTCTCTCAGTCAACTTATAATAATCGATACATAGCCTCAATGATTCACCCTACTTCTTAGCAAACGCTACTGCTGCACCCCAAGGCGAACTACTTGGCCTGATAAAAATCTTGCCCTCTAAATCCACCAACTGCACTTTCAACTCCCTCATCTTTGTAGTGGTCATCTTGCTCGGCGGTCTACTCACTTGTTCTGCTCCCGGAACCAAATCTATCTGAACCTCAAAGGCTCGTTTCGGTGGTAATCCAACTACAGGCTCAAAAACATCTGCGAATTCCCTAACCATGAAAACTCGACTTAGCTCACCTTCTGATTCCATAACACCCAATAAAGCAACCATCTCACTGCCAGAACCTTCTATGGTATAAACAATCATGTTGCTACAATCAGGGTATCTAAAGATATATTCCTATCCAAGCAAAATATCCTAGCATCATATTGACTTAACCAATCCATACCAAGGATAATCCCGAACCCAACAAAATCAAACACATGCAAACTGTAAACAAAAGCATGACCTAACAGTTCAAACTCTAATTAGTCACACCTCAACCCTAGAGTTGCATACCCTCCTATTGAATTCGCAACCCGTAAGGGAGTAACTAAATATATGGGTTCAAGGTTAAGCCTATCTTTTAAACATCTAGATATAAAAGAATGCAATGCACCAGTATCAAATAAAACACTAACGGACATACCATGAATCTGAATCGTACCTCCCAAAACTTCCTTTCCCTTCTCCTGGGCTATTGGCTTTGAAGCAGCAGGTTCCAATGCATACACCTTGCCCTTCCCATCCTTAATGGTCTCCTTGCACTGGTTCTTATAGTGGCCTATCTGGTCACAGTTGAAGCACCTGACATTCCTCCTCCCAGCCACATCCTTTGCCTTCCCAACACGACACTCATTAGCAAAGTGCCCCTTCATGTCGCACTTATAACAAACAATCTCTGACTTCCCCTTCTTGGCTACTCCACCCTTTTGAGTACCTTTCTTCGAAAAGAACTTCCTCTTCTGGCCCTGCCCAACCTGGAACTCCTTAGCCTTACTCTTCTCTAAAGAATCAAGAACCTCCTCTTGCCTTATGGCTATCTCCACAAAAAATCAGAAGGATCCCTAATGTGAGACAATGTAGCCCTAGCCAACTCAGGCTTCAATCCCCTGGTGAAGTTCTCATTCCTCTTCATTACTATGTCCACTGAAGCATACCCATACTGGGCCAACTATTCAAATCTTCTGGCATACTCTGCAACCGACATCTCTCCCTGCTCTAACTCAGCAAACTTTCTGATCAGATATGATTGTGCCATAACAGACATGAAACTCTCTTAGAACCTCCTATTGAAATCCTCCTAGGTCATTGTCTCTTCATCCACCGTCACAGTCACACTATTCCACCAAAACAAAGTAGCTCCTAGAAGCTATCTAGATGCCAACCTCCTCTTCTGCTCATCATTGAGCCCCAAATCTGCAAAAATCCTTTCGCAGTGCAACAACTAGTTCTCCACCTCAATGGCATCCTCTGTTCCCATAAACGACTTCCCTCCAAGCTTAAGATAATCTCCAGTCATCTTAGCAAAATGGTTAGCTACCGGAACCTCTAGTCCTGCAGCATTTCCTCCTAACACTCCGGCTGCAACTCCCGCCTACATCATATTCCTGGAAAACTGATATATAGCTTCCATTCTGACCTGCGGGACCTCAGCATCCACAATCTATGCTTATGCCTGACCTTGAACTCTCCTTGCATTAGGCTTGGCATTCCCTCTGGTTCCTTCTCCTCCTGGGTTAACTCTTTCTCTTCTACCATCCATATCTGTATTCAAACCTCATGGGATACAGAAAGATGACCAAAGCAAAGATAGAAGACTAGAGATAAAGCGCATACTTATATATAGCAAATACAAGTACGTTACTATAGCGTTATCCCAAACCACAATCTTACTCTAATTCCTTTAGATTTTGTTTTCAAAACAATTTTAAGTTTAAAGTTTTTCATATACCTATGCTCTCATACTAAGTTGTAACATCCCGTATCTAGAGGCCAAAAGCTAAGCGCTACATATGCTACAGTCATCCATAGTATTAACTTCTGGTGACGAAATACGGTAATGCTAATGGTATCCATAGTATCAGAAGCACATGAATATGAACAAATCACAGATTGCAAAACAGCATATATTTAATTACATTTCAAAATCACAAATTCTAATCCATGCTACAAAAATCCCCAAAAAGTTTTCCCAGGCAATGATCAAATATAAATTTACAATAATACGCCAAGAGCGACATATGACGATGCCCCCTTGAATGATCAAAGCAATATAGTCATATTGACTTAATACACAGCGGAAATAAAACAAAATAAACTATAGTCCTAAATTAGCTATCCATCAGCCACATGCTTGTCTCTGGAAGCTTTATTCACCAAAACTTATGAAAACCTGAAAACCTCAACCTTCAGCCTACTCAAATCAATTTTTGAGCACCCGAGATTTAAAGGGGAAACAAAAACTTTGAGTCAAACAAAAAGCCCGGTGTGAATAATTTTGTTACATCTTAGTTTACTAATATTGAGTGAGACCATGTTGCTTAGCGGAACAGGTTTCCCCTCACTAATATCCTTTTTCAAATCATATATTTTGCAAATCCTTTCTTGCAACCAAACTGATAAATCAACCGATTATGATAATAATATAACAGCAAAATTCATTATGCTATAAACATGTAATAAATGGACTATCTGTCCGAAATTTGGGCGGACTACCCTCAACTAATTATATCAAAATAGCAAAATCCTTTATGCTAACAATTGAACTATTTTTCTATAAAACAAGAAATAAGTGAACTATCTGTCCACAACATAATAGCAAGGTCTGTTATGCAAACAAATGAACTATCTGTTCACAAACTTGGCTGACTTCCCTTAACTGGACTAATTGTCCTCTGAACTAACTGTCCGAAAACTTTGGGCCGACTTCCCTCGGACTGGACTAACTGTCTGAATCAAAATGGACCAACTGTTTGGAATTTTCTTAGGGTTAATTACCCTTCAAATTTTCCTTGAAAACCTTTTCAAAATGATTTAGTCCATCAAATCATACATATATAAGGAAAATATATCTTTAGCTTTACTCTAAGCTATTTTTGCCATGTTATATATACTTTACTCAAAATAATGTTGATGATATTTAATAAAGATTACTTATGCATCCATAATAAGTTAAATTCCTTTATAACTTGAAAACACTTAGGCTATTCTTCCTATTTAACTCGTTCAAAACCTTTGTTTAAAACCTATAAACAACTCATTCAAAACCCCTGAAGGTAACCCTTACGAAACTTTTGAAAGTACCACTTTCGAAACCATTGAAAGTAATTCTTCTGAAACCATTGAAAGTGACTCTTTCGAAACCATTGAAACCAATAAATGTTTTTCTTTCGAAAGCTTTAAAATATTAGACATCATTCTTTAAACCTTTAAATCCTTGCCTTTCGACAACATAGGAAACAACCTTCCTTTTCAACCTTGTCGAAACCTTAGGGAACCACCCCTTTCGAAACCATTCATTAAAACCTTTTGAAAGCATCAAAATTAAACTCTTTTGAAAGCACTTGGGTTTAATTTAAAACATGTGGAAACCTTTCGAAACCATTTGAAGTTAACTACTTCGAAGCCCCTTTTAAAACGTTTAGGTCGAAACCATTTGGATTATGCCTTCAAGTAGAGCAAAAGTATCAGAAAATATATAGATTCGAAAGCATCTATTTTGAAACAATTCTTAAACAATGAAGTGATGGTATTGAAACCATCCCTTCGAAAGCATTGGAGAGGAGGCCAAATTTTATAAAACAACATAACCCATCGAAACCATCTGGATCGAAAGGTAGGAAGCGCCAGCTAGAGGTTTCGACTCGGTCGAAAGCAATCATTTAAAATAAAAGAGCAACCCAATCAAAACCATCATTTTAAACCATTTATCTTAGTCGAAAGCTAACTAAGTCAAAAGCAACCTAGTTGAAAGCAAGCAGACATATTTTCCTTTAAAACAAAAACAATGCTTCGACCCTTTCAGCACCCCATGGTTTTGACCCTATACCTTTCGTGTTTCTTCCAATTCACTATGTACCAGTTGCCTGATACTATGGCATTGGTTTTGACTGTGTCAAAAGGGTAGCATGGAGATGGTACCTGTTGCTGAAGGAGACGAAACAGTAACAAGCCTGTTTATTTGTACTTTAAAACTATTCTTTTGTATCTAACCTGCCTTGTTTGTCTAAATCTGATTGGTTGCAAGATTTTTCTTTTCAAAAGTTCTACCGTTATTCCATTTTTAGCAATTTAAACATTTTTTATAAAAAGCCCCATCTCCCCTTTAATTATATAAAACATTTAAGTCTCATAACTTAAATAATTTTATATAACCTATAAAACACTTAGTAAAAATCTGGAAAAATTCCAAAAAATCACATTTTATATGTTTTCTAACATATAAAAATTTCAAACCCCGATATTTAATTATTTACCCGTAAATAATTTTATAATCCAAAATAACATTTTCTTTACTATAAAATTCATATTAAATCCACGAAAATTCAGAAAAATTTGAAAATTAAAACCCATCTCTAAAATATCATTTTAGATCCTTGTAATCGCAAGGTAATTGGTTGTCACTTAATAGGGTTTTTATATCAAAACATGTCATAAAATCTATATGAACATACATAAATCATCAACAAGTATATATAATCATTCCACCATTCAAAAAAATGGCAAATCAATGCAAAATTTTTAGATTTAATCTTAATATCGAAACCAATAAAATATTTGAGATGTAAACATTTTTCACCTTAGCTTTAGAGATTAAAGGAGCTTGAGATTTGAATGGATTTGATTTGAATTATATTTTCCTTTAGCTTTTCTTAACTCTTCTTACCATTTCCTTGTTAATGGTGGCTGGCCTTAACAATGAGAAATGAACGTGTATGGTGTATGCATGGCCATAGTTTAAGGGATATAGGAATGACTTTTCCATTTTAATCCTTCCTCTTATTCATTTTAAATCTACTTTTAATTCTTTAATTAAATGGCATGGCTACCCTTAATTAAAATCAAATCTCAATCCCCTAATCAAAACATTATTTTATTTAATTTGACTAATTAAATATCCTAAATAATGTTACCAAAAATCTAGGGTGTTATAGATGCATTATTCACTAGTGAATTTTGGAAGAGTCTACAAGAGGTATTAGGTATCAAGCTTAAGATGAGTACACATATCACCCTCAGATGGATGGGCAGACAGAGAGATTCAATAAGGTACTCAAAGATTTGTAGAGAGCTTGTGTGTTAGATTTAGGTGGACCTTGGGAAGATCACTTGCATTTGATTGAGTTTTCCTATGATAATAGTTATCAGACTAGTATAGGAATGGTGTCTTTTGAACCTTTGTATAGAAGGCCATGCAAATTGCCAAAATGTTGGTTGAAGGCTGGAAACATATTAGTCTTAGGTCCAGACTTAATAGAGAAGCCTCGAAAAAGATTGAGTTAATCTGAGGTCGGATGAAGGAAGCTCGATCTAAACATAATAGTTACGTAGATATGAGGCGTAAGGACCAAGAGTTCTCAATTGGAGACAGGGTATTTATTAAGGTATCATCAATGAAGGGTGTGGTATGGTTTGGAAAGTCAGAGAAACTGGCACCGAGATATGTTGGTCCATCTTAGATTTTAGAAAGGATTGGAAAGCTCGCATACAGAGTAGAGTTGTCAAGCAGTTTGGCAGCTATCCATAATGTATTCCATGTGTCTCATCTTCATAAATATGTGCATGATCCAAAGACTACTGTTCCTCCAACAGGGTTGGAAGACTTGGTAGTAGAGCATAATCTGACTATTATTAGACAACTAGTTCGGGTTGTAGCAAGAGAAGAGAAAAGATTGAGGACCAAGATAGTCAAGTTGGTGAAAGTTCAATGGAGCGACAACAAGAAAGACTGTACTTGGGAGACTGAGGACAGGATTCGAGATACTTATCCTGATCTACTTTGATGGTATGCCTGTATTAGATTATATAGATTAGTAGCTAGTTAGGTAGGCTAGTTTCGATATTAGGAGTTGTTACAGATGATTGCTATGTTTGCTATTTAGTCCTTACTGAATTTCGAGGACGAAATTCTTTAAGGAGGGGAGCCTGTAACACCCCTAATTTTTAATAACATTATTCAGGAAAGTTAATTAGATAAATTAAATAGAATAATGAAAGGGTAAAGTGATAAGGAGATTTGATAATAAACCTAGAGGCCGTGCTTAATTAACTCTAATAGACTTATAAATGGTTATAAATGATAATTAAAATAACATGAGGGCATTAGGGTAATTGCCACCCATATTTCCTACCCTATATTCACATTAACTTATCATTCACGTTTATTTTTATCATAAGCAAAAATAAACATAAGGAAGCTAAAACCGAGCCGGCCATTAGGAGGAAGAAGAGAAGAGGAAATTTAAATCTAAAGATTAGGATCAGGCTAGAAGAATAAATCTCAATCAATCTCTAATTCCCTTCTCCAATCTAAGGTGAATAATAATCACAACATATGTATTTTATGATCTTTGATTTTCAGATTTTGAGATAAATTTGTTTTTTTGATGTATTGGATGATGATATGCTTGATTTATAATTTGTTTAGTTTAAACAAGATTGTTTAAAAAGGAATATACATGGTTTTAGAGTAAAACTGATTTATATTGATGCTTAAATGCCATGGAAAAATTATATGTTATGAAAAACATGATTTTGGAGTTGGGTTTCAATTTTGATAATTTTCCAAGCCGTGGAAAGGTTACAATGAATTTTCAAAGGAAAATATAGTTAATTGGGTTTATAAATTTATATCAAAAATTATATTAAAAATTTGAGTCTGCAATTTTGATATGTTAGATAACATGATTAAAGTGAATTTCTGGAATTTTTGGTGATTTTTATTAAGAGATTTATTATGGAATTTAAATTATTTTGAAAGGAGGACCTAAATGATTTAATTGATGAAAAAGGGGAAGGGCTTATTTGTTAATGTTATACATTTTTTAGGTCTGAGAAATTGCGGCAAATATTTGTAAAATAATTTGAAATTTTAAGGTAACCAATCAAGTGTTCACAAGTGGGCAAGTTAGTTACAAAAAGTTTTCTTTATTTGGTAAAAACAGCCTTTTGCTCAGAAAAGTAGGTTTCGCCTCCATTAGAAATAGCTTTTGACCTAGAGCTTCTGCCTTCAACCTAGTCGAAACCTTCTCAGTCGAAACCCTGAAACCAATGCACATGGTATCACTTAGTTGGTACGTAGTGGATTGGAGAATGGAAAAAGGTAGGGTGTCGAAACATAGCTTCCGAAGGTGTCGATACCTTTGTTTTGTATTCTAAAGAAAAGCCCTTGCCTGTTTATAAAGAGGTTTTGAAGGAGTCGAAAACAATGCTTGCGAAAGGGTATGTTCAATTAAGCTTTCGAAGGAGAGCTGCTGTCTTTTAAAGTAAGTAGCTTCCGAAGTAGTTACTAAGTCTTTAAAGTGATGCTTTCGGAAGGGGTAGTTTCGACCAAGTCGAAACCCTTCTGTAACTTTAAGCCTTTCGATGGTATTGAAGATATCAATATTATCGAAAGGTACGTTTTGTATTTATAAATATAAGCCACTTCCTATAGCTTTTGAAAGGGGTTAGGGGTTTCGAAGGCAATGGTTTCGAAAAGGGTTTCGAAGCCAACCTTCCAATATTTTACCTAGGTGTTTTATGCTTTCGGAAGGATGGTGCCGACACAATCAAGTTTTCCCCAAATACTTTTATGACATAAAGAATGATTTCAAAAGAGATGCTTTCACTTATGTTCACTTTGACCTAAAATGATATTTTAAATATAAACCCAATGGCTTCGGAAGGTATACTTCCAGTGGTTTCGAAAGATGGTCTTTCAATGTTTTCGAAAGGGGTACTTTCAATTGGTTTCGAAGCTATTCTTCTAAAGTTAAATGTTAATACTTTAATATATTCGAAAGGTTTTGAAAGAAATGTTTTAAAGTATTCCAAAGGTAGGAGCATAATGTTTTGAAGATAGATTTTAAAGCTTTCGAAGGAGGTCATCCAGTGAAGTCAAAAGCAAGGTTTCGAAGGTGTCGAAATGTTTTGTAACCCAAACTCACTTTTAAAGAAAGACCCATGGCTAAATTAAGGATTTTTGGAATGATTTTAAGAAGAAGCTTTCCTTGATAAAATTATAGGTTAAAGGGATTTACCATGTTTTATATGAAAAATATTTCAAGGATATCAAACTCACGTGAGTGGTATTGTTTTGTTATTATGTTTGCTTCTTCAAGTATAAATATATTCACATGATAAAGTACACATAACTATATTTTAGGGATAAAGGGTAGAAGAACCAGCTTGGTTAACCCAGTAGTGAATATAAATTGATTAAACTTCTGAATGGGTAGAATTGCATCCAGGAAGTCAGTGAGGCTAGAATATAGGATGCCTAATGTTTAAAGGTGTCTGAAAGACAAGTTCATAGTAAACCCATGAAAACTATGATTTGGAAGTTATTGGAGTAATTAATAGGTTCATAGTGATCCCATGAAAACTATGCTTTTAAGAGTTGTTGGCAAAGGCCAACTGGTTCGTAGTGAACCCATGAAAACTATATCCGGATTAAGTACTGACATTAGTCAATAGGTTCCTAGTCAACCCATGAAAACTAGGATAAGAAAGAAGCTATTGGAGACATCGATAGTTTCCAAGTCAACCCATGAAAAGTAGGATAATTGAGGAGTTATTGGAATCACCAATAGGTTTAGGGGAACCCATGAATTGATTAAGTCATTGGCAGGGGCCTATAGATTCTTAGTGATCCCATGAAAACTATGAAATAGAACACGGTGTCCATTAAAAATGAAAAAGGTTATTAGTAAGCCCATGAAAACTACAAGGACAATAGTGACCCTAGAAAATATAAATATGACATATAGTCAATAAAAATGGGCATGGGAAATCCAGAATGTTTTATATGTGTGCATATTATCATAATATTTTGAAATGCAATGTTTTTAACCATTATGGATGTAGGAGCATAGTATATGATTTTATAAAGATTTTAGGATACTAGTGAGGGGAAAACCCGTTCCACTAAGCGGCGTGGACTCACTAGATATCTAAATGGATTGAGATGTTAGATTATTATTCATACTAGGCTTTATGTCTCAAAGTTTTTTCCCCTTAAACTCTCGTGTACTCAATTGATTTTGACTAGTTTGAGATTTAAGGTTCCCAAGTTCTCTTCTTAGACGAATAAAGCTTCCGGTGGCGTGCAGGAGGCAGTTAATTATTTAGAGTTATCTTTTTCCACTATGTATTTTGGATGTAAAGACAGACTTGCTTTATTGCCTTACTATGTACTCTGATCAACCAAGGGGGCATCTTCATATGTCGCTCTTGGCGTATGTGTAATAATGATATTTTTCTGAACATGGTTAACGTTTGCAGGATTATGTAATGGATAAGAAATGTGGAAATGTGTTTTGATTTATTAAAACTTTCCATATTATTGTGATTTGTGTATCGATGTATCTAACACCGCCGGTCGCCGAGGATTAATAACTATGGATGACTACAGCATTCCTAGCCGTTAGTTTTGGGCCTCCAAGTAGGGGGATGTTACAAAATGGGTGGGAGGAAAAGCAAGTGGAAAGTAAGAAGGAGGAAAGGTGTTGCAAGGATGGGCCTAGGCTTGGGTGCTTGGATCTTGGTTGTTTGTGTTGAAAAAAGTGAGTTAACACCTCACTTTGATGAAAATATAACACATGTATGTTTGTGTTTGATTGTGTTTACGTTGTTTGAATTGTTGGTAACTTACGTTAAAGCATTGGTTTGGATTCTTACTTTAAAAGTAAGTGACATGTGTGATCCATGTATATGGACTTGAAAAAAGTTGGAATGGACTTGTATGATTTGTGACAAGACCTCGAAATAGAACAATGGTTAAAGATGGACCTTGGTTTAGATCAGACCCAGATTTGAAAGTGCACTTATATCGATAGTCACTATAGATGCAGTTATGAATTGCTATGGAACTTTGTAGAGAGATCCTTAGGGGTTTCTCTTTATATTTATAGTTTTTTATATGTTTATTTGTTTCTATTAAAAGATTGAATAGTAAAAATCTAAGTAACATCTCGAAAAGTGGCCAAAAATCGCTAGTGCAAAACAATCCTATTTAGACTCGACTTTTGGACTTTAAGGGTTTGAAAAGATATTTAATTTTAAGTATTATGTTTCATTCTTTTTACCGGTGTTTACAAGATCATATTGTTAGTCCTTGAGATGATGGTTTTGATGACAACAACCTTAGGACTTATTATAAAATATAAATACTAACGTTATGGTTTAGATATATATATATATGTATATGCAGAATATAAACATGCAGGTACCAAGAATGAAGATTGTACAGTATAGAGATACAAGACTGATGAATTTAAAGATCGAAGATATTAAGATTGAAGACTCATGAGTATCAAGAAATCAAGTTATCAAGAGTTCAAGATTTCAAACAGTACAAGATAATGTAGTAGTCTAGAATTATATTAAAACTTCTTGAAAGCACTTACATCTTTATTCGAAATTTATTCCAGGAATGGAATCCACTTCGAGCCTGTTAAAGGGATGGAACCCTAGTGGGATGGAACCCACGACAATATCTAGTGGAACATATAGTGGTCCTATTTTGATATCCACTAATTTTATAAATATGTTTTTTCAAAAATTTATCTCTTGTTTTTTAAAACGTTTTCAAAACTTTCTTTTCAAAAAGACATCTCTCTTGTTTGAAATATTTTAGCCTCAAAACTATTTTTATCATTTTTAATATTTTGATTTCAAAATTGTCCTTTTTTTTAAACCATCTCTTGTTTTAAATATTTAGCTTTAAAATATTTATATACTCAGATTTTAAATCACTTTATAGATTAAGATTATATATATTAAAAATTATTTTCTAAACTCTTTTATATGTTTAAACTATATTCAAATATATTTACAAAGTTTAGAAATTTTTTTGACAAATTATAGAAACCAATTTTAATAAGAAAATCAAAACATCAATTTTGCCTTGAGCATGTCGACATACCTCAACCTCCCATGTCGACACGGTGTCCGTTATTTTCAAATTTCAATTTTCAAAAGAAGTGTCTATTCGTCGTATCCTTTCACGAATAGATATGGTTGTTGCTCTACTATAAATACCAGTAAGTTCTAAACGAATTTTAACCAGATTTTCATTTATTTTCTCTCCTCTTCATCTTCCACATTTATTCTAAAGAATCCAAAACTATACTCTGCCAAAATACCAAGTGAATCAAACTTGATTATCTCTTCTTTGATTCTCTGCCTCTCTCACCATAAGATCTCAGTGCTATTCAGAGTTATAGAATCTTTTGTAAATCAAACTGTTGAGTAAAAGGTGCGGTTGAGCCTTGAAATCAATTGGGTGTGATTGTAGCCCCGGAAATCAATTAGGTGATCTTGTAGCCTTGTTAAATCATGAGAGTTGCCCTGAACTCGAATACAGGAGGGTGTACCTCGTAGCCTTGAAACCGAGGGTGTAATCTGGGAGATTATTTTTGAAAAGAAATCTGTACGATTGTACGGGACTGGCTGTAGGGTAACTCCGAACCAGTATAAAATCCTGGTGTGTTCTTTCCTTTACTGCTTTTATTTAGTATTTGCATCTGTGTCTGATTCTGTGATTATATCTGTGTTAGTGAATTGCATTTGTTGGTGTTTAAATTGAACAAAATTCAAAAAGATTTAAAAAATACATAAAACACTATTCACCCCCCCCCTCTAGTGTTATTCCAGCCTTAAGATCCGTAATCCACATTTCTCACATTTGGTATCAGAGCAAGGTTTTCAAAGTTTTCATAATCTGAATTTTGAAAAGTTTTAAAAATGGCTACCAACACTGGTTCTGTTAACACCATCACTAGTTCATTTGTAGAGGGTCAGTCTACTGCCAGACCACCACTTTTTAATGGTAGTAACTATGAATATTGGGCATGTAGAATGAAAATATATTTACAGTCAATAGGATTAGACACTTGGAATATCACACAAACTGAATATTCTGAACCCACAACTAGTTTTGCACAATGGATTGCTGAGCCAAAGAATATTGCACAAAATAATTCAAAAGCCATGAATATTTTATTTTGTTCACTTGATAGAAATGAATTCAATAGAGTATCTGTTTGTAATTCTGCATGTGATATCTGGAATACTTTACAAGTTACTCATGAAGGAACAAGCAATGTCAAACAGACAAAAATATCCATACTCACAAATCAGTTTCAATTATTCCAAATGAATTCTAATGATTCCATTTCAGATATGTATAGTTGATTTCAGGAGATTGTTCATTCTCTAATTTCATTGAGAAAAAGTTTTTCCGAAGAAGATCAAGTCAGAAAAATTCTAAATTCTCTTACTCCAGAATGGGATCAGAAAACTCTTGCAATCGAAGAAGCAAATGATATCAGTACTTTAACGATTGAAGAATTGATTGGAAATCTAATGTCGTTCAAAGTACAAATGCAAGGGAGAAGAGATAGCAAGGCATTCGAAAAGAAGTCAATTGCGTTCAATACATTAACAGATGGATCAGACTCGAGAAGTGATGATGATGAAGAAATAGCTTTCATGACAAAGAATTTTCGGAAGTTTTTGAGATACAGAAAGATGAACAACTTCAAAAAGAATGATCATAGGAATTCTGGAAATCATAATGAAGTACCAAACCACGTCAAATGTTTCAACTGTGACGAACCAGGCCATCTCAAATAAGACTGTCCATCTTGATAAGCAAAAGTTTCCTATAAGCAATGATTATACAAAGAAAAGGAAAAGAGCATATACTGCTACACTAAACGATTTAGACTCAGATTCATCCTCAAGCGATGATGATCAGAAGACGGAAAATTCAAATATGTGCTTTACGGCTATTCATGATTCCAATGATCTCGGAGATACGAATCTAGAAAAAGGTACATGTTTACAATATATTGGTTGAAAATGTTTGATTGTTTTTTGAAATTATGTGTTGTTTTAATTTTAATTTTTTTATTATGTTTATTTTTATTTTTATTATTATAATATATTTTTTATTAAAAGAATATTATTATATTACTCCAGAAATATATAGACATTAAAAATAATATATGTATATAAATATTAAAGTATATAGGAAAATATAAGTCACATGAATTCTCTAACCCATGTCGACATGGCCCTACCCATGATGTCGACATCCCTGTCAGAAATTTGAAATTCGAATGTGAGTTCAAATCTATGAACTTCATTCCACCTTTTCACCAAATTCAATGTTCTGGAAAGGTACCTCTTTACCAGAGAACATGTCTATTGAATATCTATTTATTTCCATTATCTTATCATACCTTTTCACTTTCATTTTAAAATTCAAACTCTCTTTCACTCTTTCAAACTTTCTACTCTCTTCAAAAATGGCTTCTTCAAGCACTCCATCCACAATGAGGCTGTCTAAAACCATTAAAGGGTATCTCTATAATGATCTGGAAGCAATCAAGGCTTATATAAGCTATGCTAATTTCGGAAAAGTTCATATGGGAAAGTTTGCTATCTCTAACGATTTCTCTACATATGAAATCAATACTCTTCTTGAAGAGAATCATACTCTTAGTCTTTTTGACAATTCTCAAAATGATTTTGTTTGTTACCCAAATCTTGTTAAAATGTTTTATGCGAATTTGAATTGCAGTTTTTATAATGGAAATGAAGATGAAATTTGGAGTAGTGTTGAAGGCACTAAAATTGTTTGAAATTGTGAAATTTTGGGCAACATTCTCCATTGCAAAAATTCGGGAATAGATCTTTCTACTTTTAATATTGATGAACATGATCGTGAGACATTTCATCACATTTTCGAAGGAGATGACAACTTTGAATTTAAAAATCGTAACTTTCATCCGAAAGCACGTACTGTCAATCTTCTTTTGCAACATACTATCACTCCTAGAACGGGAAATTTCAATAACCCGACTTTAAAAGTTTGTAAAGCTCTTTTTGCTATCTTTGGTCATTATGACATTAATTGGGCGCAAATGATTATTGATGAAATTCGTCCTAAGAATTTGGAAATGGGTGAGAATACCTTGTATCATGGAATCTATCTCACTCGGATTTTTAAGTATTTTGGCGTTGATTGCAAATGGGAAGAATTTGTTTCAAGAAAAGTGTTTAATCAAGCCAACATTTCTCTCATGAAAATTCCTTTCATATTTCAACAATATGACTCTCTTGCCGAAAAGGATGAAAGATTGGCACATGAAGATATGAAGGAAGAAGATGAAGAAGAAGAAGGGTAGGAAATGGAAATTGAAGAAGATAATGAAGAAACCTCCTTGGAAAGTATTGAATATCCTGCCAATACTAATAATCCTTCCAATAAAACTCTCCTCAAAAATCAAAAGATTATAGTGGAAAATCAACGGATTCTCAAAAGATCCGTTAGTAAGAAATTGGATAAAATGTCCACTAATATGAACAAATTCTTTGCTAAAGTTGGTCGGAAACTTGGCTTATCATCATCATCTTCATCCTCTAGCACATTCTAAGAACTAGGTTGTGATGTATTAGTTTGTTTTATGTAAGCTTGTATTGCTTTTTTTATCATCATATTATGTAATATCTTATGTATCATCTCATCTATGTATAAAAATCATCTATCTTATGTTTTCCTACCTTATCGCGTCTCTGCAATAAATGTTGGTATAGTATATAAGTTTATATATATATATATATATATATACATACTTATTCACAAAATAAATAAGACACATAAATTAACTAACCCATGTCGACATGCCTCTACCCCCCTATATCGACATATAACAGTCAGATTTGGTTATTTTTAAATTTTGAAATTAAAACAACTAACTCGTGTCTATTCATTTTAAACGAATTTCTGCCTATTTAAACACCTTTTTCTTCCAGAAATTTGTAATCTTTTCATTTCTACTTATCTCTATTTTTCATCTCTTCACTACTTATCAATAATGGCTTCCTCTTTTGAAACTCTAAGTGATAATCTTAAAGAAACTCTCAATTCATTCAAGAATATACTTACTTTTATTCTCCGCAATCAAAGGCACTTAGAACTAAGTGAAATGCAGATGATAAAAGAACAAGAGAGGCATTTCGATGCCCTCTGTTGGATGCTTTCTGCCCTCAACAAAGATGATCTCAATACAAATCCTATAGGAACTTTGATTCAAGATAATTAAGATTAGGAAGTTATTAAAAAGGATCCTATCTTTGGAGAAGAAGGATGGGTTGAAGTTCCCAGAAATATTTGATCTTCTTATGGTTTGAATTGTTTGTTTTTGAATTGTGTGATTTGATTTGATTTGATTTGTTTAGAATTGATTTGGTTTGAATGGATTGTATAACATTATATTAAACATAGTATATATTTGTTGGGATTAAACATTCATATTTGTCATTAACTCATGTTATTTTATATATATATATATACTCCATCATAATTTGTCATAGGTACTCCGGTATAAGCCCAAGGGGGAGCTATATTAGTTTAGAATTAGTTTTTGTTGATGACAAAGGGGGAGAAGTATAAAATAAAGTAGTTAGGCTTAGATTAAGGGGGAGTTATTAGTTTTAGGGGGAGTTATAGTGAAGGTGAAGTTATTTTATAAACATAGGTTAGTATATTTTATAAACATAGGTTGTCATCATCAAAAAGGGGGAGATTGTTAGTCCTTGAGATGATGGTTTTGATGACAACAACCTTAGGACTTATTATAAAATATAAATACTAACGTTATGGTTTAGATATATATGTATATGCAGAATATAAACATGCAGGTACCAAAAATGAAGACTGTACAATATAGAGATACAAGACTGATGAATTTAAAGATCGAAGATATCAAGATTGAAGACTCATGAGTATCAAGAAATCAAGTTATCAAGAGTTCAAGATTTCAAACAGTACAAGATAATGTAGTCAGTCTAGAATTATGTTAAAACTTCTTGAAAGCACTTACATCTTTATTCGAAATTTATTCGTGGAATGGAATCCACTTCGAGCCTGTTAAAGGGATGGAACCCTAGTGGGATGGAACCCACGACAATATCTAGTGGAACATATAGTGGTCTTATTTTTATATCCACTAATTTTATAAAAATGTTTTCAAAAATTTATCTCTTGTTTTTTAAAACGTTTTCAAAAAGACATCTCTCTTGTTTGAAATATTTTAGCCTCAAAACTATTTTTATCATTTTTAATATTTTGATTTCAAAATTGTCCTTGTTTTTAAACCATCTCTTGTTTTAAATATTTAGCTTTAAAATATTTATATACTCAGATTTTAAATCACTTTATAGATTAAGATTATATATATTAAAAATTATTTTCTAAACTCTTTTATATGTTTAAACGATATTCAAATATATTTACAAAGTTTAAATTATAGAAACCAATTTTAATAAGAAAATCAAAACATCAATTTTGCCTTGAGCATGTCGACATAACTCAACCTCCCATGTCGACACGGTGTCCGTTATTTTCAAATTTCAATTTTCAAAAGAAGTGTCTATTCGTTGTATCCTTTCACGAATAGATATGGCTGTTGCTCTACTATATATACCAGTAAGTTCTAAACGAATTTTAACCAGATTTTCATTTATTTTCTCTCCTCTTCATCTTCCACATTTATTCTAAAGAATCCAAAACTATACTCTGCCAAAATACCAAGTGAATCAAACTTGATTATCTCTTCTTTGATTCTCTTCCACTCTCACCAAAAGATCTCAGTGCTATTCAGAGTTATAGAATCTTTTGTAAATCAAACTGTTGAGTAAAAGGTGCGGTTGAGCCTTGAAATCAATTGGGTGTGATTGTAGCCTCGAAAATCAATTAGGTGATCTTGTAGCCTGGTTAAATCAAGAGAGTTGCCCTGAACTCGAATACAGGAGGGTGTACCTCGTAGCCTTGAAACCGAGGGTGTAAATTGGGAGATTATTTTTGAAAAGAAATCCGCACGATTGTACGGGACTGGATGTAGGGTAACTCCGAACCAGTATAAAATCCTGGTGTGTTCTTTCCTTTACTGCTTTTATTTAGTATTTACATCTATGTCTGATTCTGTGATTATATCTGTGTTTGTGAATTGCATTTGTTGGTGTTTAAATTAAACAAAATTCAAAAAGATTTTAAAAATACATAAAACGCTATTCACCCCCCTCTAGTGTTATTCCAGCCTTAAGATCCGTAATCCGCATTTCTCACACATATTAGAATATTTCAAAAGTGGTTTTAGACCTTTATGAATTTTATTTGTGGGAAAATATGTCATTTTCAAGTTTTTAAGGAAAATTATAAAGTTGTTATTTTCAAGTAATATTTTGGATAAATTTTTAAAATTTAAGTATTTTCATGTATTTTAAAAGTATATAAAAATATTTTCCAAAAGGGGTTAGTAATTGATTAATGGCCAAATGGTTAAATTTTTAATTACTTATCTAAAAAAGTAATTAACTATGCTTAACACTAAAAACCAACAAAGTAAGGCTTACCTATTTGTGAGAGTCAAGATTGATGTTGAGTAGGGACGGAGCAATAGAGCTCTAACTTACCAGGCTTCCCTCTTGACCGAGGAATAGTAAGTCAGAAAATGTCAGAAATGTGTTAATCATGTTGATTTCTAATTGTTTACTAAAATCGTTAATGTTATACTTAACACTAAAAGCCAACGAGGTAGACTAATCTATTTGTAAGATTCAACATTGAAGTGTCTAGGTAAGGCTTTGATGCAACTAATTTTCTAACTTACCTAGTTGTGCTCTTGAACGAGGAATAATTAAGTTGGAACATTGGAAACAAGTTCAGCGTACGAATCGTGATTTCTATAAGCAATCATTTTTAGAACTTGATAGTTAACTAATCAAAAACCGAACTTGTCTAGATATGAAATTAGATCTTTAAAGGTTTTGAAAAAATAAAAGTATGGAATGGTTTTGGCTTTGTTGTGACAATGTTTTAGTAATATTCATCTTTGAACTTTTTTTATTATACTTATGAATGTAAATAAATCTTCAAAAGAATGATTTAAAAACAAGCATAAGTAAAATGGTCTTAGTTTGTAGTGATAATGTTTAAGTAGCATTAAACTTAAACCTTTTGAATGGATGCGAAATTACTTAGATCCTTGAAATGGATATTTTGAAGGAAATTATAAGTATGGAATCCTTTTGAAAAAGATAGAAGTTTATTAGATAAAAGAAGCTTACTAATAAAGGAGTTTTTAATTAATAAAAGGATTAATTAAATAAAAGGGAGAGGGATCAGGAGTTGCTTAAGTAGCTTAACCAAACTTTATGTGGCTTGATCCTACTCTGTATGACTTGATATTGTTTTGTATGTTCATTTGTTTATGGAAAGTATATTAGACTTGGTTTATGTTTAAAAACATCTATCTTGTACTAGATAGTCGATTAGTCGACTATCAAAATTGTCCAAATTTAACTTTGGGAATATCTAGAAGAAACATTAGTGTTATATGATACAATTATCTTTGGAGATGCTATACTACATGTATAAACTTGTCTTGCTCTTCTTGTAAAATTAAAAGGAATTTTTTTTGCTTAAAGAGTTAAGAGGTGATATCCGTTCTTATGTATTATCCATTTATTTCTAAAAGAACCGTAGTTTAGTTTACCGAACATTCACCGGTTGGTTTTGAAGAGTCCAACAAGTAGGAAGAGTGTACTTATATGAGATGACTTGCAGCCAAAACCACTTCAAAACCATATACGAGATCATGTTCTTGAAGCGGTTGTGAAGTGGAACGTTATAGAGTTGAACTATCTATCCTAAGGATAAGTCCAAGGAAGAGGTTAGCGTTAACATTTCGAACGATGCAATCGTATGAGACTGTCTATCTTAAGGAGTACTCCAAAACAATGGATAGCGTTATCATCTGTCGGAGGACATATGTGGGGAACCTATGTTGAGGTTCCAGATCTGTCCGAGATGCTCGAATCCATGTAGTGATTTGTGAACTGTTCGAGATGATGGAATTCATTTCAGGATTTATGTTCTGTGCGAATAATGAAGACTCATGTGAGAGATGCTAAACGTAGCTTTGACATCGGGAAAATGATAGAAAATAGAGAAGTGGCATGCCTAGGGAGGTTTAGCAATCCTCAAGGGTATATCAATTTCAGATCTAGAGATGCTTATCAATATTTTAGTACCGGGAGTTGATATGACTCAGATCATACATCGAGGGTGGGCTAGTTATGTTTACCTTAGAATATATCACATCTAGAGATTGGAAGGTAGTTTCTAATCCTAATCATGGAGATCTGCTTCAGTTTACTGAGGGCGTTTCGACGAAAAACAATCCATATACGAACACGCCTAGTGGTATTGACTGTATACCTATTATTTTTGTGGCATTCACATAACAACTATTTAATATGATTTATGTGCTATACTCTAGACATTATCTATCATATCACTATATATTAAACTTAATGAATGGTTAGTTTCTTTGAGGGGAAAATCATTTCAGCAATCTGTACGATCTCAATAGTTACTATTACATGCCACTCGTATTTCTTGAGTTTCTCATGCTGGTTTACCAGGCTGATCCGGGTGTTATTTTCTTATAATGCTTAGATCAGCCCCATGTATGTTTCTAAATTTAGCTACAGATTCTTTGGAGCTTATAGAGAAGAGTTGGATGATTACCTACCATAGTATTCTTGTAACATCCCGTATCTGGAGTCCAAAAGCTAAGCGCTATGCATGTTGCAGTCATCCACAGTATTAACTTCTGGTGACAAAATACGGCAGTGTTAATGGTATGCATAATATCAGAAGCACTTGAATATAAACAAAATCACAGATTTCCCAAAACAATAATTTCAGTGATTATATTTCAAATAAATCATATCCAAGTTACAAAAATCCCAAACGTAATCCCAGACATTGATCAAATATAATTACAATAATACGCCAAGAGTGACATATGAAGATGCCCCCTTGGATGATCAAAGCAATATAGACATAACTGTCTTACTACACAGCGGAGATAGATAATTTTAAAACAGAATCCCTAAATTAGCTATCCATCAGCCACCTGCTCGTCTTCGGATTCTTCATTCGCTAAAATCAGCTAAAACCTGAAAACCTAACACCTCAGCTTACTCAAGTCAAATTTTGAACACCCAAGAGTTTAAGAGGAAATAAAAACTTCGAGTCAGACTTAAAGCTTGGTATGAATAATTTCTGTTACATCTCAGTTTACTGGTAACTGGTGAGACCATGCCGCTTAGCGGAACAGGTTTCCCCACACTAATATCTCTTTTCAAAACATATATTTTGCAAATCCTTTCCTGCAACAAAACTGGTTAATCAACCGATTATAATAATATAGCAATATCCATTATGCTAAAGATAGGAAACAAAATAGACTATCTGTCTAAATTTGAACTTTCTGTTCTTTACTGGACTATCTGTCCTAAATTTGATTATAGCAATATCTTTTATGCTAGATAATGAGCTATCTGCCCAAAACAGGTAAAAAGGGGTGGACTAACTGTCCTTAAAATTTTAGCAAGGTCCGTTATGCTAATAAATGAACTATCTATTCATATCAGAGCTGACTGCTCTTTCTGAACTAACTGTCCTCTGGGCTGAGACTGTCCGAATTTAAAATGAGCTGACTGCTCGAAATTTTCTTTTGGGATAACTACCCTTCAAAATATCTGAGCTAACTGCTCTACACAATATCTGAGCTAACTGCTTTTCAAATTTTTCCTTGAAAACCTTTTCAAAATGATTTAGTCCGTCGAATCATATATATATATAAGGAAAATATCTTTAGCTTTACTCTAAGCTATTTTTGCCATGTTATGTATACTTTACTCAAAATAATGTTGATGATGTTCAATAAGGATTGTTTATCCTTAAAAATAAGTTAAAGTCCTTTATAACTTAAAACACTTAGGCTATCTACCTAATTCTTATATTCGAAATCTTTGTTTAAAACCTTTAAACAACCTTTCGAAAACATAGAAGTTAACTCCTTCAAAATCATTCATAAAACCCTTCGAAAGTATTGAAGGTAACTCCTTCATATCCTTTAATAAACCTTTCGAAATCATTGAAGGTAACTCCTTCTAAACCTTTTAAAAGCTCTCTTTTCATAAGCTTTAAAACATATGACACCCGCCTTTAAACCCTTTAAACTTTAGCCTTTCGAAAACATACCTAAACTATACCTTTCGGAATAAATGTACCTCAAAACCTTTCGAAGACATTGGGTTCAATTTAAAACAAGTGGAAAACCTTTCGAAACCAATCAAAGTTAACTACTTTGAAAGCTTTAAAAAATTTCGAATTAAAACATTTGGATTATGCGAAGGGATCAGAAAAACATTGGAGTCGAAAGCAACTGCTTCGAAACCTTCATAAAACCTTTCGAAATCAAACCTTGCGAAATCAAACCTTGCGAAATCAAACCTTTCGAAAAATCAAAACTTTTGAAATCAAAACCTTTCGATATCAAACCTTTCTAAATCAAAACCTTTCGAAATCAAAACATTTCGAAATCAATGGAGAGAGGCGGCAAGTTTTAGAAAACAAAAGATAACTTTTGACTCCATCTGTGTCGAAAGGTTAGGAAGCGGCAAATATGCTTCCGACCTGGCCGAAAGCTATACCTTTCGACTTTGCCAAAAGGTTTTAATTAAAACTAGAAAGCGAACCAATCGAAACCTTTTCCTTTTAAACCATTTGACAATTTCGAAAGCTTTTTGTCGAAAGCTAGCAGGTGTATTTTTTCTTTAAAACCAAAATAAAATTTCATCTCTTTCGAAAGCTATAACCCTTCGTCCCCAACCTTTCGACTTCCTCCAATCACTACGTATCAGTTTCCTGATACCATGTGCATTGATATTTAATCTAATCGGAAGGTTTGATACCCTTCTAAGTTGTCGGAAGGTCTGGAATGAAGGTGGAAGCTTTTGCTGAAAGAGTTGAAACAGTGAAAATACTATTTGAAATAGTTCTTTTGTACCACACCTGCCTTGTTTGCCTAAATTTGATTGGTTGCCAGAATTTTATATTCAAAAGTGCTGTCGACTTCCTTATTTGGAAATTTGAATAAATTTAAAAAATCCCCTTTCTCCTTTATAATTATATAAAACATTTAAGTCCCATACCTTAAATAATTTTATATAATCATCAAAACACCTTGAAAAATTCTGGAAAATTTCCAAAAAGTAAATCAATATGTTCCCTTCAACACATAAAAATTTCAGATCCAAACAATAATTATTTTACCCGTAAATAACTTTTATAATCCAAATTAACCTTTTCTTCTTTAAAAAATTATAACAAATCCACGAAAATTCCGAAAATTGAAACCCATCTCTAAAATAACTTTTTAGATCATCATAAAAATTCGCAAGGCCAACGGATGTCATTTAATAGGGTTTTCATCTTAAAACATGTCATAAAATCTATATGAACATACAAAAATCATCAACATGTATATATAATCTTTTATCATTCGAAAACATGGCAAACATTTGCAAAATCATTCGGAATTAACCTTAAAACAGAAACCAAAAATATTTAGAGATGTAAACGCATTCACTTGCTATAATGATTAAGGAGCTTGAGATTTGAATGAGTTTTATTTGAATTTGCTTCCCTTAAGCTTCTCTTTTATTTCCTATTCTTCTTCCTTCGTTAATGGTGGCCGGCCAAGCTTTTAATTTTTGAAAATGAGAATGAACGTGTGTTTGGAATACACGGCCTAAGGAAGACAACATAGGAATGGCCTCTTTCCCATAATACCCTTCCTCTAATTCATTTTAACCCTTTAATAAGTTTATTAGTTTAAAAAGGCACGGCTACCTTAATTAAATCAAATCTCAATCCCCGTATCAACACATTATTTTATTTAGTTTATCCAACTAAATCTCCTAAATAATGTTATCAAAAATCTAGGGTGTTACAATTCTTATTTCCGCTGCACTCTATATAGTATATATAAGCATCGTAAGGACAGATAGTTATAACTGTCTTGGTTGAAGATAGTACTTAGCTTTTAGTAACTCTGATATTTCTACATTCAGAGTAGCTCTTTATACCATTCTTCTGATATTATATATTATCTTTCCATTGTGAGATTCTGGTATGTGTTCCTTTTTCCCTATTCTATTTCTTTTTCCTTTTAATTAAACCTAATAATTTATCTTTCTGGCACTTGGCTGCTCGGCGAGTGAATATCATGGACACATTAGTGTCGACATTTGGGGGTCGAAATGGTGAGTCGTTGCTATTATCATAACAATTTCATTAATTAATCATAGGTTCGAAATAAAGCATAAACAAATGACACAGTTAACTATCATTCACCTTAGATTGGATAAGAGAGATTAAGATTTGATGTAGATTAATTTCCCTTAGCTTTTTCCTTTGAATTCCTTAGCTTCCCTCTTTTCTTCCTCTAAGTTATAGCTGGCCTTCTTTATGTTTTATGTTGATTTAGAAAATGAAATGAGAATGAATGAGAGAAGAAGGGTTTAGAGAATGAAATTAGGAGTTATTCCCATTATGCCCTTCTCATTATTTCTATACTATTCTATGTTTAAAACATTGTTATTAATTGATTACTTAAGGCACAACCTAATTAGTTAACAAATCTCATTCCCCTTATCGCATTACATCACATCACATCACATTATTATATTTAATTTTTCTAATTAAATTTCCTGAATAATGTTAAATAAAGGTTAGGGATGTTACAGGCACCCCCTTAAAGAACTTCATCCTCGAAATTAAAATAAGGAAAATAACAAGCATACCAATCATGCAAACATATATGACAAACACATAATAACTCCGCCAGCATATCCTACTAGCTAAATGTGTATATGACAAGTATAGAACATATCATCAATATAACTCAAGATAAGTATCTCTAATAATGTCCTCTGACTCCCTAGTACAGTCTTTCTCATTGTCTCTCCGCTGGACTTTCACTAACTTGACTATCTTGTTCTTAATCTCTTCTCATCTCTTGCTACAACACAAAATGGTTGTCTAACTAAAGTCATATCCGATTTTGCTACTAAATCTTCAAATACATTCGGTGCAATACTAATCTTTGGATCATGCACATGATTTATAAGATGAGAAATATGAAAAACATTATGTACTTCTGCTAAATAATTTGGCAACTCTATTCGATAAGCGAGTTTCTCGATAATTTCTCTGATAGGGAATGGAGCAACGTATCTTGCTGCCAATTTTCTTGACTTCCTAAACTGTACCACACCCCTCATCAGTGATATTTTAACAAAAACATGGTCTCCAACCGAAATATCTAAGTCCTTCCGCCTTTTATTTGCGTAACTTTGCTGCCTAGACTGTGCTTTCTTTATCCATGTTCGGATCATCTCAATATTTTTTGTAGCTTCTCTCACCATATATGGACCAAGAATTAATCTATCCCCGGTCTCTAGTCAATATGTTGGTGATTTGCATGGCGTTCCGTAAAGAGCTTTGAAAAGCGCCATTCTTATAGTAGTCTGATGATTATTATTACAAGAAAACTCGACTAATTGCCAATGGTCCTCCCATGACCCTTCAAAGTCTAGTACATGAGCCCTTAATAGATCTTTAAGAACATTGTTTACTCTTTCCGTTTGCTCATCCATTTTGGATGGTAAGCGGTACTCATCTTCAACTTGGGACCTAACACTTCTTGCAGACTCTTCCAAAATTCATTGGTAAATAAAGTATCTCTATCACCGACTATACTGCTGGAAATCCTATGGCAATATTCTTCATAAAAAACTACGCCGCTGTAGGCGCCTTCCTTATCGACTTAATAGGTTTAAATTGTGCTCTCTTGGTTAGTTTATATATCACGATCCAAATACTTTCATTTCCCCTATTCGACCTTGGCAACCCATCTGTAAAATCCATGGATATAGAATCCCATTTCCAAAGTGGCACCTCTAAAGGTTGAAGCAATCCACTTGGTTTCTAATGCTCGACCTGTTAGGAATTCAAACATTGTTTCACCCATAAACCTACATCTCTTTTCAATCCTTTCCAAGAGAAACTCCTCTTCATATCATGATACATTTTAGTTCCTCTAGGACAAATAGTAATCTTCGATCGATGACACTTCCTAAGAAATTCCTTGCTTAGATTACAAACACCTGTAATACACAGCCATCCCTTCTTTCTCAACCATCCGTTCTGATCTAGGCTAAAATCTTTTAAATCATCAATCTTAGTTCCCTCTTCAAGTCTTCTAATTCTTTCAGCTAGTAATGGATCATCTCTCTATTTAGAAGCAATTCTTTCGATAGTTATCGATCAAACTTCCAAACAGGATATCATTGCTATATTCTGACTAGAACTAGCCATTGACCTTAACCGCACACCACAAGTAGTCAATGCCCCTAAATATTTCCATTCTGCTAACATAGCTAACACCGCACTTTGATGTTTATATGCTAAGTGCATCTGCAACTTATTTTCTTTTCCTAGTGTATACTCAATATCAAAACCATAAGTTGCCAAAATCTCCAACCACCTTTGATGTCTCATATTCAACTCCTTTAGAGAGAATAAATACTTCAAAGACTTATGATTCGTAAATAACTTGAATCATTCTCCCAAAAGATAGTACGTGTCTCAACACTTCTAAAGCAAAGATCATCTCTGCCAATTCTATATCATGAGTCAAATACCTAACTTCATGTTGTCGAAGTTGTCGCAAAGTGAAGGTAATCACTTTACCTTTTTGCATTAACACAGCTCCTAACCCTATCCTGCATGTAATAGTATGCACCACTAAATCTCGATTTCCATCTGGAAGAACTAACATGGGCACATTAGTCAACAAATGTTGTAGATTTAAGAATGCTTCTTCACATTTATCGGTCCAAACATACTTTACGTCATTTCTTGTTAGTTTAGTCATAGGGGCCGCTCTACGAGAGAAATCCTTAATGAATCTCTAATACTAGCCTTCTAACTGCTGAAAAGTTCTTATCCTAATCACAGTCTCAAGTCTTTTCTAATTATCAATAGCTTCACTTTTCGCAGGATCTACTGATAAATCATTTTCTAAAACTACATAACCAAGGAACTCCAATCCTTTCTTTCAAAAATGACATTTTGAAAACTTCGTCTTTTGTTGATGCCGCCTCAACGTTTCCATAATGACCTAAAATTTCAGTCGCTTGAATTTGGAATATTTAATGGATTATAAATATTGAAAAGTTAATCTTATAAGTTAAATAACTTGGTTTTCAAATATAGCGATTTGTTTGTAATTAAATTGTTGAATTTAATATTTGGGAATAATTAAAATAATTGAATCTTAAATTTTAGTTGAACGAGTGATTTTGGAAGTTGATCTAAATTCTATTTAAATAAGAATAAAGACATTAACTTCTAAATTTCAATTAAAAGTGGTTTAATTGGTTTTTATAATAACTCATTTTAATTAACACATAAAAATAGCCTTCCAAGGCACTATTTTGGATTTTAACGAAACCAGTTTCATTGGATCCATTATAGTGATTTATTATACGTTGACGACTTTCGTAGCGATTGGACGTATCATTTGGACGTGCGAGATCGAAACGCGTAGAAATTAATTTACAAAAAAATTATATAATATAGTTGGGTTTGAAAAAGCTATCTTCTGCATATGATCGAATTAGGCTTAAAAAAAGTTCTATTATGTTCGGAATGGGGTTATAGCATATAGAATGCCAGGAGGCACGTCTCGTTTGGAGTTCGAAATTTTTGAGTGTTTAAAAGATGGATATTATTAACCCAAAAAATGGATCAATACCCTGGTTTGAGTGTGAAAGCACCAGTTCTGTTCTTACAGAGCAATAATATGATAATAGGTATCGAAAAGAACCGTAAAAGAAAGAAGACAAGAAGATTTTTATAGTGGTTCGGTTGTTAATGAAGCCTACATCCACTTTATAGTTTTTATTATAGACTGATTGCTGTTACAAGTGGTTTTTTATTACAAGGCTTTTGATTGTCCTTAGCTAGATTAGATCCCCAGAGTTGGAATTCACTGGAGAATCACAGTGAATTCCTTTGGAGATTGTTGTAAGGGAGATGAAGAGTGAAGTAAGTTTCCAACAGAGCTTTAGTAACCAGTCCAGATAAGATCCCCATTTGTGTTGCAGGTAGGATGGTTTTTAAAGAGATCGGAGAGCTCCTGGACCAGGACTTTTCACTAACTGCTTGCAGATGGACACAGGACGATGCAACGAACCTCGGCTTGCGATTTGAGCCAAAACCATGGATTGCTTGTGATCCATAGACTTAGCTCACATGCGAGTTACATACTTAGCTCCTTTCTCTATTGCTTTACTATGCTGCCTCGCCAAAATTCTATGATCAAGTATGGATTGCTAGTGATCCATGGTATATGGATCTCTAGCGATCCATACACTTAGTATGTTTTGCACTTTGTCCTCTAAGCCTTCTTTGCTTCTGTGTACCATAGCGACCCACTGATGTTGTTTGGATCGCTGGCAATCCATAGAGTATGGATCGCTAGCGATCCATGCACTTAGATTTTTTTTGGCCTTTAATGTCTGGAATGCCTTCATTGCCTTATATCGACTTTATTCATTTAATCTCATTGCATGATGCTTTGGTTTGATGACGATTTACTTGCTAGTTGTGTTTAGCTGCTGATTGGACTGGACATACGCTGGTCTCTTGGTTTAGTCAAACTCAGTCGTCGCTTTAGCCCTTTTTGGTTGAGCCCGAAGCCATTCCGATTACATCAATTTGTTCCGTCTTCTGTTGGATCCTGCTAGGTTAAAAACCCGGATAATATTTGCCACCTATAGTACGTCTTCGTTGGAAAGGAGGCATGCTCTGGAAGTTATCGATTTTAGTATCTGTTTGTTGGATTCCAAGTAATCGTATTAAAGTTTTGCAGATACGTAGCATGTTACGCTGTTGATCACTTAGGTTTGGTCTCGTCCGCTACTGCTTGTCATAATGGATCGAATTTCTCTCCATAGCTTCCCGGCATACTTTGGAATAATGGGTAGATGTCACGGTGCAAGTTTGAGAAAAATCTACCTCCAACCACATGGGTCACTGGCGATCCATAGACGATAGATCGCTAGTGACCTAATTACTTCAACAGTTTGTAGTGAACATTTTGTCTTCAAAGACATGGGTTGCTAGCGATCCATGAGTGATGGATCGCTATTGACTTTATTACTTAGAGATTTTTTCCCTTTTTCTTTTTATTTGCATATATAGGCTATTCGAGCCGATCTGTTCACCCACTCGAGCCAAGCCAATTTCCTCTTCGTGTGACCTAAACCACAAGCGATTTGATCCTTCCCAGCGATTCTATCCATACAGTTCATGATTCGATCCAGTGTTTTCTAAAGATTCAACCTTGTTCTCCGCCGTGATTTATTCCACGTTGCCACCGATCGAGACCCTAGTCTTGCTTGAGCTTTGAATCACCTCCGACCTACCCTTAGATCGCTGTCGACCGGATTCTTAGCTCGCCACCAGCTTGTCTTTCGTTCATTAATCTATGTCTTCGGCCAGTTTCGTGTTTATATTTTAATCCAAGTTGGGTCAGCTATCATAGTGTCCGTTTAACGATTTGACGGCGAGGTTGCATTTGTAATGTTGGTCGTGAGGAGTTTGAGTTGATTGCGGCTTAATGGAGGAAGATAGTAAATCGAGTCTTGATTTTCTTCTGGAATGACATTTGGGCCTTGTCCCGGTGCTTGACACGTTTCGCTATCTTCGTCCATTAAGCCAGAATTGACTTGTGCCAAGTCCTATAGCTAATATTGCATGACACTTCGCGAATTATTCCTGGCTCTTTCTAAGGATTTGGACTTGTTTACTTGCTTTTTGCATGCTTAGTGTCCTTGTAATGAAAAGAATTCTCCACGTTGCTTTGGACCACAGATCTGTTATCGATCGTTGATCGATAACGGGTAAGTGTAGGGAAAGTAAAAGTAAATGGAAAGGATACGGGAAGTCCTTTACCTTTTCCATTGCAAATGAACTATTTACATGGGATAGAGCGTTTGTAGTGTTTCGGATACCGAGCTCGCTCCCTGTAGGAAGCATACTGCACTTGCCCCAGTACATATTTGAAATCTAATGTCTCTTCGGAATTCAGGTTTGTAAGGGAAACTTTTAGTTTAAGATAAAATTACCTGACCATTTGGGATTTGAGTTTTGTTGTTTAGAATGAAGTATCCATCTTCGCACCATAAGTCAAGCGGAGGAAGCTCGGCACTTTCAGAAGCTGATTCGTCGTCCATGGCCCTTTCTCCTTCCACCTCGCAAGCTGAATACAACCAGTTAGTCCCAATAGGTCCGGTTTTAGATCGAACTCCCTCTAACTTCAGAGTTCTTCTCAACCTGCCAGAGAAAGCTTATTCAGTGGTTTCCGCTAAGGTTCTACACAATATCTGCATGTAAAATGTTATACCAGAGGACGACGTACGTCTTTCGGAGAAGAATGAGTTTGCTCACATGCTTCCTCCGAGATATGCTTCTTGCCATTGGTATATGTGTCTGAATGGAGCTTTGCCTCCATTTAACGACTTTCTGCATGAGACTCTTTCAAACTTAGGTATTGCCCCGTTCCAGATTCACCCCAATGGTTATGCCATCATGACTTGCTTGCACTTTCTTTTCATGCCAACGTTTAATCGCGCTACGTGTTTTGATGAGTTGTAATACTTTCTTTCATTCAAGAGGGGAGATGAATGTCCGTACTTGATCGTAATCGAAGCTCAAAGGAACCGAAAAATTGTATTATGACTGCAGAGCAGCATGTCCCAGTTCAAGTCCTGGTATTTCTTCATACGTTGCCCTGAGGGTTTTAACCGTCTTTGGAGACAGGGGTAAGTTCCTTTCCCTACTTATCGAGTTCTGATGTATTGCTATGGAGTTTCTAACAAGCTATGTACTTCTTGTAGCTATCCCGGGGCCAAACAGGGATGTGTCACTTGATGAAGTTTGTCGGACACTAAAGGCTATCAATGCTGATGAAAGATCCGTCAAAGTTTTGTTGACCGATGAAAACTTGCTTCGATATGGGTCACTGCATCCGGGGAGATCGGTTGTTCCAGTTGAAGCCACTTCTTCTTCCCGATCCAGGGTTTGTACACGATCCACTTCTTCTTCTGACAGTTCTGAAGAAGGCGCTTCTCAAGAGAGAGAGGGCTTGTCCAGGGAATCGGCCGAAGAAGCTCGCGAAGTAAGAGATGTTGCTGCGACCGGAGTTAGTTGCTCGGTGAGAATGCCTTCGATTCCGGAAGGAGGAGAAGAGGAGTTCAAACAGAGGGAAGGCAAAGCCACGATGCACTTAGAAAATGAGGATGGGGAACTCGAGAGTAGTAGTGATAAGTCCACTTCCAACGATGACTTCTACGCAGAATCCGATGATGGGGATTCTGAATCGTGCAATGAGACTCCGGGAATGAGTCTCGTCCTTCCAGGCTCACCTCTTCCAGACACGAGTGATAAAGACAATGCCCTAGAAATCGGAGGGCGTCAGGATTCTCCGGGTAACGATGCTGGCATGAAGTTTGGAGATTTGAGCAATGTTTACGTCGATTTCGACGCGCTTATGAAGGATGATTTCAAATTTGCGGAGGTGCACCCTCATTCGGGTGGTACTACACCCAAAGTTAGTCTGATTCTGCCTACAACGGCCACCCGATCCGGTTCGTGACGGCACTTTAGGAGTTCCCTTGAAACACATTACACATCCCACTAGGGTCACACTCACTTGTACACACATTTTCCATCTCTATTTTTGGTTCCTAAAACCTTTTTGTTTATGCTTCGTGTCAGGTATGATGAAAGGACGCGGCCTTTATGATTACTTTAAGGAATTCATCAACTTCCAGTGCTGGTCTAAGCATTCTTCCGGCCATCACCAGCCTCGAGAGACAAAGGAAGAGTACAGGAGAAGAAAGCATCTAGAGGCCGAAGTCTGTCGCCAAGATGAAAGAGAGTGGGGCCGGTCATACAAAGGTGGGTATGAGAAGAGGAGATATTTTGATGAGTGGGAGGAGCCATCAAAGAGGTCAAAATTTGACCACCGTTCGCATTCTTCAGAACATCAAGCTTTTGCTCTAACGCACTCTTCAACAGGTCAGGAAATCTCCGTTACTTCTGCCTCTGTTCCGCCTTCAACTTACATACCACCATTTCTATTGTGCTTTCCCCTGGTACTTCACATCCCCAACAATGACCTGCCTATATTCTTCCGTCGGGCCCTTCCAAGCTAGAGGTAGCGATCTCGGGGTGGTTTCTAAGGGGTGTTAAGTTTGATCGTGATCTCCGTCCTATCCGTAGAGATTCTTACATGCCACATCTTCAGGCTATCCAAAATGACTTAAAACAGGCCGAAGGGTGGAAAAATTGTGTAAACAGCCGGCAGATACCAATCACAACAACTACCAAGAAAACCTCTCTTTTTGAGTCAGAGAAGGATGATTTTGAAAGAGTGTTGTCAGAACGCGATGCCAGGCTTAAACAACTAGACGAGGAGAAAGAAGCTGCACTGTGAGAAAGCAAAAGGAACGCCGACTTTTTGAAAGAAGTAAAGGAGGCCCATGGAAGAATTAAGATCGTTTATAGGGACAAAATAAAGAAGGCTCATGCTGATGAAGCAAAATTGAAAGACGTGGTGGCTGCTCGTAGCACAACGATTGAAGCCCAGAAGAAATCCATCTCTGACCAAGACCTTACCATTGAGGGGCACAATAAGACCATCTCTGATCAGGCTGTGACGATCGATCAACTACAGGACCAAGTGGCGCAGCTTAGCACTGATAAGTCTCGTGTTGAGGTCGAAAAGGCTGCCATTACGGTGGATTATCTAGAGCTTCAAAATGCTTTCGAGAGGAAGATTGATGTAGCACGATCTGCCAATTTAGGTCGCTCACGACCTAGTGGAACTTTAAGTCGCTCACGACCTAGTGAAGGTCGCTCACGACCTATGGAAGGTTGCTCACGAGTTAACAGAATCAGTGTGAAGGCATGTGATCAAGCTAACGAGTTAAAGGAAAAGGCACTCAAACGACCTAACGAATTACTCAGTTCTGTAGGTCGCTCCGATCTTGCGAGTACCAGTTTTTACGAGCTACGACCTATGCTAGGTCGCGGGGAAGAGTTACGACCTATGTTAGGTCGCGGAAGCATGATACGACCTATGATAGGTTGCTGAGTTGGATGCCGCTTTATTTTAGGTCGCTGCCTTATGTTGTTAGGTCGTTCACTGCTGCATTTCTTAAGTCGCTCATGGGGTAGGTCACATGAAGATTTCCAGAAGCTATTCTTTAGGTCGCTGCCGTGTATTTTTAGGTCGCTCGACCTTGGGAGATGTTGTACTTTGTTATGTGTAATGTCTTAGGTCGTTAACGACCTATGTTAGGTCGTAGGTCGCAGGCCTATTTTAGGTCGGATGTTTTGTGATGTAAGCGTGAGTTGTAAACTTGTTTGTTTTAAGTCGCATTGTTTTTAGGTCGTAGGCCGTTGTATTTGATAGGTCGTTGCCGACCTAAGTGTTGTCCAGAATTAAGTCGTGTTGAGTTGTAACTTCTATAAATAGCGGAGTGTTGGTCATTTGTAAAGTTGGTTGATTTTGAATAAAAACTTTTGTTTGTTAGCTTTGTGCTTTCATTAAATTGGTAGTTGAGTGTGATCTCCTATCTCCTCTTTCGGCATTCGAGTGCGCTCGAATCAACGATCGTAGAAGCCAATTCACGGTATCAAGTGCGCTTGATCAACGTCTGAAGAATTGCAAATCTTCTTTCACGGTATCGTGCGCGATCAACGTGACGAAGATAGCTAGAATCCGGCATCTTTTGATCAACGGATTTGAGACATTTGGTATTCTTCAATTCACTGATTGCTACTTTCATCGAATCATCAATTTTGTTATCCGCTGCTGCATCATTTGGTATCAGAGCTAGACTTAGCCAATCATAACTAAGCCGAGTCTTGGAGCCAATTCTTATTGAAGAGTTTGAGGAGTTAGTGAAGCTGAGCTACATCAAGCAAAGCCGAGCTAAGAGAAGTGTTAAAGTCGAGAGTTTGAAGTTGAAGGTCGTACATCATTTGGTATCATTTTGAAAGTCCAAACCGAGAATTGAAGTGTTTGTGAAGTTTCAAATCATGCCGCCGAGAAGAGCTAATCGCCATCAGAACGTAGAATCATTGTATAGAAGAGAAGAAGCTGATGAGATGGAGCAAAGAATAAACGAAAACTTTAGTGAAAAGCTTAATGAAGGGATTGGTCGATTAGAGAAGATGATGTTGGAGATGAATCAAAATCGGAGAAGGGTTTCACCTGAATCTAACCATGGGGGAAGTAGAGTTTCGCCACATTCCAATCGGGAGAGAAGTGTTGATAATGATCATAGAAGTGTGAGTCGAGATTGTTATAGAAATGATGATGATCGAAGACGTGATAGGAATGTGAATGATCGTGATCGGAGAAATGTAGATAGAAGGGATGTTGGTGGAAGACAGGATGGTAGTAGAGATGTTGGTGGTCAGGATCGACATCGATATACATCAGATTTTGAAGAGGAGTTTGATGGTGGTAGTGTTCATGGACGAGGACGAGGACAAGGAAGGAATCAGTCGGAGTATGATCACAAGTGGGAGTCTGGAATGAAAACTGAAATACCGGAATTCAAGGGAGGTATGCAAGCCGAGGAATTTCTTGATTGGTTAGCTTATGTTGAGGAAATATTTGACTTCAAGGAGGTTCCGGAGGATCGTAAAGTGAAGTTGGTTGCTACTAGGTTGAGGGGGAGAGCTATGGCATGGTGGCAGCAAACCAAACTTACTAGAGAGCGGATGGGGAAGTCAAGGATTGTAGCTTGGGAAAAGATGAAGAAATTGATGAAGGCTACTTTCTTACCTTACAATTACCAATCACTAATGTATTAGAGACTATAAAACCTGAGGCAAGGAACGAAGGCTGTTACTGATTATGCAGATGAGTTCTACCAGTTGATTACTCGAAATGACATTATGGAGACAGAAGAACAATTGACCTCTAGGTTTGTTGGTGGACTTAGAACACAGATCCAGGATATGGTGAACATGTTCGACCCCAGATCTGTGGCAGAAGCACATCAAAAGGCGTTGGCTTGGGAGAAACAAGGAAGACGTGGGGGAGGTGTGTTTCCAAGTTTTACGGGGTAAAACAAAGGAGCGGGTAGTAGTTCTAATATTCCTAAAGCATCGAGTAAACCAGTTGTTCATGAAGTGGCTAAACCAAAAGTCAACACCAATTTCAAATGCTATAATTGTCAAGAAGTGGGGCACAAGAGCAGCGAATGTCCAAAACCGAAGAAGAGAACAATGATTGCTGAGGCAGAGGAAGATGAAGTAGAAGATGATTGTTCTAATTCACTACATGATGAGGAGGAAGAAAATGTGTCGGGAGATGAAGGGTATTCATTGATGATGAAGAGGTCGTGTTTAACACCAAAACAGGAGGAGGAAACTAGCTGGTTGAGGAGTAACATCTTTCAATCAACATGTACTATCTTGGGAAGGGTTTGCAAGTTTGTTATTGATGGAGGAAGTTTTGACAACATTATCTCTACAGAGGCTGTGAAGAAATTAGCATTGAAGACAGAGAAGCATCCGAAACCTTACAAGTTAGCTTGGTTGAGGAAAGGTGGGGAGGTGAAAGTTGGAAGAAGAGCTTGTGTTAATTTTTCAATTGGGAAGAAATACAAAGATGAAATTTGGTGTGATGTTGTGGACATGGACGTATGTCATCTGTTGCTGGGGAGAACGTGGCAGTATGATAGGGTTGTGCAACATGATGGTCGTACTAACAGTTACAGTTTCATGTTTGAAGGTACAAAAATCACTTTAATTCCTAAGAAGCGACAACACGAAGAAAGCAAGTTGGAGGAGATTGAAGAACTTAAAACTTTACTATCTTTGAAGGAATTTGTTAAGGAAGTAGAAGAGGAGCCTGAAGTGTTTTTGTTGATTGGACGTGAGAGTCATGAAGTGGTTGAGATCCCTGAAGAAGTAAAGCCAGTGCTGGGAGAGTTTGACGATGTATTTCCTGAGGAGCTACCAACGGAGTTACCGCCGTTGAGAGACATTCAACATCAAATTGATCTTGTACCAGGAGCTGTATTGCCACACAGACCACACTACAGAATGAGTCCAAAAGAACATGAGGAGTTGAGAAGGAAAGTGGAAGAATTGCTTGAACAGGGGCGTGTGCAGGAAAGTTTAAGTCCATGTGTTGTGCCAGCATTGTTAGTACCGAAGAAGGATGGGACATGGAGGATGTGCACTGATAGTCCGGCACTGAATAAGATTACAGTGAGATATAGATTCCCTATGCCTAGATTGGATGATTTGTTGGATTAACTTAGTGGAGCTACTATCTTTTTGAAGATTGATTTGAAGAGTGGTTATCATCAAATTCGAATCAAACCAGAGGATGAATGGAAAACAGCGTTCAAGACACGTGAGGGGTTGTACGAATGGCTGGTTATGCCATTTGGTCTTTCGAATGCACCGAGTACATTTATGTGGGTGATGAATCAAATCTTTAGACCTTTTATTGGGAAGTTTGTAGTGGTGTATTTTGATGATATACTGATATATAGTGGAAGTCCAGAAGAACACTTGCAACATCTGAGAGAAGTGTTGATGGTACTGCGACAGGAACAATTTTATACTGCAACGAAGAAATGCGTGTTCATGACGCATAGTGTTTTATTTTTGGGATATGTCATATCGGGAGGAGGTATACAGGTGGATCGGAATAAAGTTGAAGCAATCGGAAATTGGCCACAACCCAGGACGATAACCGAAGTTAGAAGTTTTCATGGTTTAGCGTCATTCTACCGAAGGTTCATTCCACACTTCAGTAGCGTGATGGCTCCAGTTACTGATTGTATGAAAGGGAAGCAATTTTCATGGTCGGAGGAAGCAGGATTTGCTTTTGAGAGAATCAAAGAACTTTTGACGACAGCACTAATTCTAGTGTTGCCAGATTTTCAGTTGTTGTTTGAACTGCATACTAATGCATCGAAGGTTGGAATTGGAGGGGTGTTGAGTCAGAAAGGACGACCTATTGCATATTTCAGTGAGAAGCTATCGGGAGCGAAGATGAGATATAATACATATGATGTGGAATTTTATGCTATCGTGCAAGCTATCAAACATTGGAGAAATTATTTGTTTCATAAAGAATTTGTGTTATATACTGATCATGAGGCATTGAAGCATATGCAGGGACAGGACAAGATTGCGGCAAGGCATGTTTCATGGATTGCGTACTTACAACAATTTACATTTGTGGTGAAGCATAAATCGAGAATTACGAATAGAGTGGCAGATGCATTGAGTCGAAGGAATCATTTGTTGACTACAATGAAGGTTGAAGTGACAGGGTTTGATGTGTTGCCAGAATTGCTTGTTGATGATCCTTACTTTGCTAAGATCATGGATGAAGTCAATGGAGGAAAAACTGATGAGTATGTGTTAGTGGATGGTTTTCTATTCAAGGGTAACAGATTGTGTATACCAGAGGGCAGTTTACGAATGAAGATTGTGAAAGAGTTACATGAGGAAGGTCATGTGGGGAGAGACCGTACATTACAGTTGATTTCGCAATCATATTTTTGGCCTACTATAAGAAAGGAAGTTGAACGATTTGTGGAAAGATGTCATATTTGTCAAGTGTCTAAAGGGACAGCGACGAATGCGGGATTGTATATGCCATTACCTGTGCCTATTAAACCGTGGGTTAATATCAGCATGGATTTTGTCTTGGGTTTGCCTAGAACTCAAAGGGGAAATGATTCTATATTCGTTGTGGTGGATAGATTTTCCAAAATGGCACATTTTATCGCTTGTAAGAAGACAGCTGATGCCGTCCGTGTTGCTCAGTTATTCTTTAAAGAGGTGTATCAATTACATGGTTTACCTGAATCTATTGTTTTGGATCGGGATACTAGATTTCTAAGCCAGTTTTGGTTAAGTTTGTGGAAGATGGTCGGAACGAAGTTGAATTTTAGTAGCGCCTATCATCCACAAACAGATGGGCAAACGGAAGTGGTTAATAGATCATTGGGAAATTTGTTGAGATGTCTTGTGAAAGACAATTTGAAGAGCTGGGATATGAAATTATGTCAGGCAGAGTTTGCACATAATCACGCTCCGTAGTACGGGTTTCAGTCCGTTCCAAGTTGTATACTCAGCAAGTCCGAAGGGTCCATTGGATCTGACGATAGTGCCATATCAGAAAGGAGTTGTTAAGCGTGCTTGTGATTTTGTAACTGAGTTGCAGGAGTGCCACAGAATTGTGCATGAACGATTACTTGCATCAAATGAGAAGTATAAAAAACTGGCAGATAAAAAGCGAAGATGTGTGAATTTCAGAGAAGGTGATTTGGTTTACGCCGTGTTGACAAAAGATCGCTTTTCAGTGGGAACGTATAATAAGTTGAAAGCTCGAAAAATCGGTCCAGTGGAAGTCTTGAAGAAAATCTATGAAAATGCATATCAGTTGAGATTACCGGATGATGTTCATACGTCTGATGTTTTCAATGTCAAATATTTGACTCCGTATTATGGGGATGAACTTGTTGTGGAAGAGGAAGGTGCAAATTCAAGGTCGAATTTTTGCCTACCGGGGAAGGATGATGCAGCGCGATCTGCCAATTTAGGTCGCTCACGACCTAGTGGAACTTTAGGTCGCTCACGACCTAGTGAAGGTCGCTCACGACCTATGGAAGGTTGCTCACGAGTTAACAGAATCAGTGTGAAGGCATGTGATCAAGCTAACGAGTTAAAGGAAAAGGCACTCAAACGACCTAACGAATTACTCAGTTCTGTAGGTCGCTCCGATCTTGCGAGTACCAGTTTTTACGAGCTACGACCTATGCTAGGTCGCGGGGAAGAGTTACGACCTATATTAGGTCGCGAAAGCGTGATACGACCTATGATAGGTCGCTGAGTTGGATGCCGCTTTATTTTAGGTCGCTGCCTTCTGTTGTTAGGTCGTTCACTGCTGAATTTCTTAAGTCGCACATGGGGTAGGTCGCATGAAGATTTCCAGAAGCTATTCTTTAGGTCGTTGCCGTGTATTTTTAGGTCGCTCGACCTTGGGAGATGTTGTACTTTGTTATGTGTAATGTCTTAGGTCGTTAACGACCTATGTTAGGTCGTAGGTCGCAGGCCTGTTTTAGGTCGGATGTTTTGTGATGTAAGCGTGAGTTGTAAACTTGTTTGTTTTAAGTCGCATTGTTTTTAGGTCATAGGCCGTTGTCTTTGATAGGTCGTTGCCGACCTAAGTGTTGTCCAGAATTAAGTCGTGTTTAGTTGTAACTTCTATAAATAGCGGAGTGTTGGTCATTTGTAAAGTTGGTTGATTTTGAATAAAAACTTTAGTTTGTTAGCTTTGTGCTTTCATTAAATTGGTAGTTGAGTGTGATCTCCTATCTCCTCTTTCGGCATTCGAGTGCGCTCGAATCAACGATCGTAGACGCCAATTCACGGTATCAAGTGTGCTTGATCAACGTTTGAAGAATTGCAGATCTTCTTTCACGGTATCGTGTGCGATCAACGTGACGAAAATAGCTAGAATCCGGCATCTTTTGATCAACGGATTTGAGCCATTTGGTATTCTTCAATTCACCGATTGCTACTTTCATCGAATCATCAATTTTGTTATCCGCTGCTGCATCATTTGTTATCAGAGCTAGACTTAGCCAATCATAGCTAAGCCGAGTCTTGGAGCCAATTCTTATTGAAGAGTTTGAGGAGTTAGTGAAGCCGAGCTACATCAAGCAAAGCCGAGCTAAGAGAAGTGTTAAAGACGAGAGTTTGAAGTTGAAGGTCGTACATCATTTGGTATCATTTTGAAAGTCCAAACCGAGAATTGAAGTGTTTGTGAAGTTTCAAATCATGCCGCCGAGAAGAGTTAATCGCCATCAAAACGTAGAAGCATTGTATAGAAGAGAAGAAGCTGATGAGATGGAGCAAAGAATAAACGAAAACTTTAGTGAAAAGCTTAATGAAGGGATTGGTCGATTAGAGAAGATGATGTTGGAGATGAATCAAAATCGGAGAAGGGTTTCACCTGAATCTAACCATGGGGGAAGTAGAGTTTCGCCACATTCCAATCGGGAGAGAAGTGTTGATAATGATCATAGAAGTGTGAGTCGAGATTGTTATAGAAATGATGATGATCGAAGACGTGATAGGAATGTGAATGATCGTGATCGGAGAAATGTAGATAGAAGGGATGTTGGTGGAAGACAGGATGGTAGTAGAGATGTTGGTGGTCAGGATCGACATCGATATACATCAGATTTTGAAGAAGAGTTTGATGGTGGTATTGTTCATGGACGAGGACGAGGACAAGGAAGGAATCAGTCGGAGTATGATCACAAGAGGGAGTTTGGGATGAAAAGTGAAATACCGGAATTCAAGGGAGGTATGCAAGCCGAGGAATTTCTTGATTGGTTAGCTTATGTTGAGGAAATATTTGACTTCAAGGAGGTTCCGGAGGATCGTAAAGTGAAGTTGGTTGCTACTAGGTTGAGGGGGAGAGCTATGGCATGGTGGCAGCAAACCAAACTTACTAGAGAGCGGATGGGGAAGTCAAGGATTGTAGCTTGGGAAAAGATGAAGAAATTGATGAAGGCTACTTTCTTACCTTACAATTACCAATCACTAATGTATCAGAGACTACAAAACCTGAGGCAAGGAACGAAGGCTGTTACTGATTATGCAGATGAGTTCTACCAGTTGATTGCTCGAAATGACATTATGGAGACAGAAGAACAATTGACCGCTAGGTTTGTTCCTGTTTCATTCTCAATGTCTGTGTCTTACTCGCAGCCGGGGCTGGAGTCTGAAAAGATAGCCGCACTTCATGGCTTGGATGACTCTTCTGTATCTTTGGAAGGTAACGTAACAGCGGTAGAATTTGAGGAGCTAAAAGTTCAAATGGAGCAACCTCGCAAGACTCAACATGAATTGGTCGCTATCAAGAAAGAAAAGGTTGAAGCGACCAAAGCCTTGAAGAGCTCCCTCAAATCATGGAAGTGCAAAGCGAAGGGAGAATCTTCCGAGAAGGCTGTAGAGCAAGAGGAGGATGTTAGAACTGAGGAGTTTTTTGATATTACTGACAGTGACACCACTCTCAAGGCGAGGCAGAAGCTTCGAACAAAGGGCGGAAAGGGGAGTGGTGGAAAGAAGCGCCGAGGAGTTTGGGTAGTGACCGATCTGATTTTGGTTCTTTTTGAGTCATTTTGTTCAAGTGCAGAGTCTACACTTAGTGTTTTTGTTGTAAAGTTTGCGTTTTCCTTTTCTTGGCCGATGTTGTATGGGTACAGCTGACCCTGTATAAAAAAATTATAAGTTATACATTGTCAATATTTTGACTGTACTCTTACTTAGTTTGTTCATATGTGTTCTGTGCACTTGTGCTTGTTTTGTTTACACTTATCCAGTTCTATGATTACTGCCATAATTCTTTATTTGGAATAATAATTCTTTGTTTGGAGTAACAAAAATTGTGAAATTATTGTTTTTAGGTAATTTTATTTAAGTGTCGGTGTATGCCCCGCTAGTTCATATGGCTGCTTACTTCAAACAACTGACAAATGACCACCAACTTAGGGCTTAAATAAGTTGCACATTAATACTTGAAATTTGACTAAATCACAACTTGATTTTTCTTCTTTTGGAAGTTTTGTGGCTTGAGCCGGTAGTCCAAGTTCTCTGTGATACTCTAGCGAGTAGGTGACATATGCATATTTGAAATGCGCACATTGCATAAGTTGACTGTGGGCAGGTACACGTTGTCAACATTTAATGTAATAGTCCATCGTACTCCGATTTTGTTGGAGTCGTCCCCATTATTTCTGATAGTATGAGTGGCTTGATTCTGGTTGTTCATGTATGGATAAGTTCCCTGGCATTGTTAGGGCAATTTTGGTACTTGAAAGCGCACACGGCTTACGGGGTGCGCGGATTTTAGAATTGAAATGTCATGTCTATTTAGAACGGTTCTGGCACTCCTCAATGTTGCCTATCTTCGGGCGACGTGAGAAGTTTATGTTTTAGGAGCATGATTTTAGGGCTTCGAGTGTTAATGCACGACTCATGAAATGTGCGGGTTTTCGTGCTCCTTGGTGTTACCTATCTTTGGACAACGTGAGGAGTAAAAGTTTTTAGGGATTAGTGCATGGCTTTTCGTATTCCTTGGTGTTACCTATCTTCGGCAATGTGAGGAGTGTAATTTTTTAAGAGTTAGTGTGTGGCTTACAGAATGCACGGTTTTTCATACTCTTCAGTGTTGCCTCTCTTCGGGCAACGTGGGGAGTGCTTATTTTAGCCTTCCCGATGTTGCCAGAGCAGCACCGATTTTTTGAAGGAAAAAATCGGGTTCGGCCTATCCAACAGTTTGAGTCGATTTGCTTCTGTCGACCCAATTGGTAATTATTATGAACACAGTTTTATCGGTTCAAAAAGCGAATCAAACTTTATTAAGGAAAGCATAGCAGACTTTTGCCTATTTAAAATGCCAATGGCATCTCAGGATGGCTTATTTGCTGAAAACTAAAGAGTACATAAAGTAGTTTTCAAATGAAGTAACGATGGAGTGATTCGCTATTCCATGCCCTAGGAATTTGGATTCCGTCGACAGTTGTTAGCTTGAAAGTTCCATCCCTTAGCTTTTGATTGATGACATATGGTCCTTCCTAGTTTGGTCTGAAGGCCCTCGGAATGGGGTAGACTCGCTTGAGCCTAAGATCTCCCACTTTGAAGGTTTGGTTGTGAACTTTGGAGTTAAAGTACCAAGCAACCCTTTTTTGGTGGGCGACATTTCTCAACTCGGCTTCTTCTCTTCTTTCCTCGATCATATCTAGCTATTCAAGTAGGAGCTGCTCGTTCTGCTTTTGATTAAAATTGTGCCTTCGGTGCGAGGGGACTTCTGATTCAACAGGAATCATTGCTTCTGAGCCATATGCCAGAGCGAATGGAGTTTGGCCGGTTGCCGCTTTGTTGGTGGTTCTGTAAGCCCATAATGCGAGTAGAAGTTCATCAACCTAGTTTCCTTTTGCTTTTGGTAGTCGTGTTTTGATGGTAGACTTGATGATCTTGTTTATCGCTTCCACTTGCCCGTTTGCTTGGGGATGAGCTACTGCGGAGAAGCACTTCTTAATTTGAAAGCGTTTGCAGAAGTATTTGAACTCGGTGCTTTCGAATTGAGTTCCGTTGTCAGTGTTAATTTTCTGCGGTACACCAAACCTACGAATAATGTTTTTAGTAACAAAATTAATAACCTTCTTTGTGGTTATGTTGGCCAACGGTTCCGCTTTAGCCCATTTCATGAAATAATCTGCGACAACTATAGCATATTGGCCCCTCCATTTGCTACTGGCAGGATGCCAATCAAGTCGATTCCCCATAATGCAAATGTCCACGGCCATATCATCTGTGTTAGCTCCGTTGAAGGAATTCTGTTAATTTTGTTGAATCTCTGGCAATGATCACATTTTCTGGCGTAGTCTGCAACGTCGCGGTTTATTGTTGGCTAGAAGTATCGATACCAAAGGACTTTCTTCGCAAGGGTTTGTCCCTAGTGTGGTCCCCGCATTCACCTTCATGCACTTCCTTTATGATTCGTCGGGCTTCGTCATTGGACACACATCTAAGAAGGGGGGGTTCAGAACCCTCTTTGATAGAGTATTCCATCTTGTATCAGGGACCACAGTGCCTTTCGAAGAAGCGTTTTCCGTTGATTCCGATCTGTCAGACGAGTCCCTATAAGTAAATATTTCTTTATTGGTGTTATCCACGTATCTGGTTCGACAATGATCTCGAGGATCCAGTCGACGTCCATTTCGTCTCTGTTTGGGTGGGTTAGAGTTTCAACTAGGACTAGCCCCAATGACTGAGCTTCTCCTAAGCTTGCCAGTTTAGCCAAATAATCTGCCTTGGTGTTTTGCTCCCGTGGAATATGAGTTATGGTGTAGTGTTCGATGTCGCTTAGCAGTTCTTGCACTTTGGACGGGTACGGGGCAAGATTCTCCCCTCAAGCCTGGTACTCCGCTTTTACTTGACAGACGACTAGTTGGAATTCGCTGTATATGTGAACAGATTTTATCTTGAGCTCTTTCATAACTTTTAGTCCTGCAATCAGTGCTTCGTATTCCACTTCATTATTTGTAGCAGGGAATTCCAAGCATAGAGCGTAGCAGATGGCTCATCCTTTGGGGGTTTCAAACACTACTCTTGCCCCTGGGCCCTGAACAAAGGTTGTTAGATGCGCATCGACAAAGAGTTTCCATTACATGTCTACTTTCGGCTATGCTTCTTCCTCGTCATCCCATATAGTAAATTCGGCAATAAATTCTGCTAACGCTTGCCCGTTAATGGATTTCCTTAGGTGGAATGTGATATCATATTGGCTTGGTTCTATATTCCACTTGAGAAGTCATCCGGAAGTTTCAAGCCGATACAACACTTGCTTTAGGGGTTGGTCAGTCAACACTTTAATTGGATAAGCCTGAAAGTATAGTCGTAACTTCCTAGATGCGATCAAGAGGCAATACGCTAGTTTTTCCGATTTTGGGTATTTCTTCTCGACTCCAGTGAACCGCTTGCTAATATAATACATGTGTCATTGGACTTTTGCTTCTTCATGCACAAGAGCGGGGCTCAATGCATGGGGTGAGATTGCTAAGTAAATGAACATGTCATTTCCATCCACGGGCTTTGATAGGATTGGTGGAGACTCCATTTGCCGCAGCAATTCTTCGAATGCAATTTGACAAGCTTCACTCCACTCGAAGTTCTTCCTTCCTTTCTTCAGCGCATCGAAGAATGGTATACACTTGTCGGTAGCTTTCAGGATAAATCGACTTAGTGTTGCGACTTATCCATTCAGGCACTGTAGTTCCTTTTTATTCTTTGGACCTTGGACTTCTCGTAGTGCCGTTATTTGTTCAGGATTTGCTTTGAAGCCCCTGGCACTTAAGATGAATCCTAAGAACTTTCTGAAGGCTACTCCGAAGTGATATTTGAGCGGATTAAGTTTCATTCTATACTTCCGGAGTATTTCGAACATTTCAACGAGGTTATCCAAGTGGTTAGGAGCTGCTCATGATTTGACCAACATATCGTCTACATAAACCTCCATAGTTTTCCCGAATTGACGCTTGAATATGGTATTCACCAACCTTTGATAAGTTGCCTCGGCATTCTTCATGCTGAATGGCATTACCCTGTAGCAGTATAGGCTCAGGTCGGTGATGAAGATGGTATTTTCTTAGTCAGGCTCATGCATCAGGATTTGGTTGTACCCGGAGTATGCGTCCATGAATGATAGCAGCTCGTGTATTGCCATTCCGTCTACAAGCTAATCTATTCTGGGGAGAGGGAAGATGTCTTTCGGGCAAGCTCTATTTAAGTCTGAGTAATCGATACATGTTCGCCACTTCCCATTGGACTTTTTGACTAAGACCGAGTTAGATACTCATTTTGGATAATTTGCATCATGGATGGAACCTTTGGACATTGACTTGTCCACCTCTTCCCTTAATGCTTTGGACCGTTCGGGACCCAAGCTGCGCCTCTTTTGCTTTACTGGTGTGAAGTTGGGGTCAATATTGAGCGCGTGGCATGTGATTTCCGGAGACACCCAACATATATCGGAATGTGTCCATGCGAACACATCCAAGTTGGCGTGAAGAAATTTGGTAAGTTGCAATCGCATCTTGTTTCCAATTTGGGATCCAATTTGCATGACTTTGGTTGGGTCATCATATCGACCGGGACAGACACCGTCAATTCTGCCGGCGCTTCCCGTTCCTCCTCTGAATTCTTCTTTCTATGGTCCAAAGCCTTGTCGAATCGACTATGGTCCCTAAGCCAGGGGTGGCTCTGTAGTTGCTATTCAGAGGGTTCATGAATGTGGAGAGTTCTCCCCCGCATCCTTCCCCTTTTACTTTCTTCTGGATTCACGTAACTCTGCAATTTAACATTCTCTGGCAGCACACTGATCTCCTTTCACCACTCCAATTCCATTTGCAATGGGGAACTTCATAGTTAGACACCATTGGGCCAGAGTTATTCTGAAATCTGCTAGATCGGGTCGTCCCAAGAAGGCATTATATGCGGACATTTCATCCACAATTACAAAAGTCTGAATGAGGGTGACTCTTTGTTCACCTTCTCCAAGCTCCACTGGGAGGTCGATTGTTCCCTCGGGTTTCTTGGGTTTGCCAGTGAACCCTTGGATATTCGTTTGGCATGCAGACACGATTTTCATGCCGATTTTCAATTGATCAAAAGTATGTTTGAAAAGAATATTAACAGGGCTACCACTATCAACCAACACTCGCCGAACAACAGCGGGCCGATACCCACTGTTACCACCATTGGATCGAGAGTCGAGGTTTCGATCCCTTCGGTGTCCCAATTTCAGAACACTATGTCATCACTTAATACTTTCTACAGCTTGGCTAGGGTTTCATCTTCTAGGTCTAGACATGATTCCTTTAGAGCATGGTTCAACGAACTTGCATATCGCTCTATCTCTCCCCAACTTCTTTGCGTGGGGTGTAGTCCCCCAGATATTGTTCCAATAATGAGTCTTTGGTCAGTTCACTTGGACCCTTCCTCACTAGTTTGGGCTTGATTCCTTCTTTCCCTTGGGGGCTGAGCAACCATGGGTTGATTAGGGTTCTGTGGTTTTCTCACATACTGTTGGAGCTTGTTTTCCCAAATCAACTTTTTAATGAGATTCTTTAGATGGCGGCATTTGTTTGTGTTATGACCACGAGTCTCGTGAAAATGGCAGAACTTTCCTGAGTATTTTTGTTGCCCAGCTGTTTCCTTACTATGGGGTTTCTTGTCTTCCTCAGTCCCTTGTGTTGTGAGGTAAATATTTTCTGGAATGTCGTTTAGAGGGGTATAATCTTCCTATCTGGACCCTTTAAGCCTTTTATTGCTGCCATTGCAATTTCTTTTATTGGAGTTCTAATGTTTTCTCTTTTTATTTCCATCTTTCCCTGTGACTCCTTGAGCAGTTCCAGAGGCGTGCACGTTTTGATTCATTGCCACATCGCTCTATCCGATGTTCATCGGTTGCACACCAGTAGACTTTCTTTCCAGCTCCTGTGCTTCCTCCAACCTTAAGTACTGACTTATTTTACGATTGAAGTCTTTCCTTGTGGTAGGTTGCTTCATCTTAATCCACTTTATGAATTAAGTCTTCAGGTGAATGGCATGAACTAACGCCATAAAAACCATATCCTCGTTGGGGTTGCTTACTTTCATCACTGCGATGTTAAACCGGTTCATGAAGGATTTCAGCAATTCGTTGCGACCCTGGAACAATCTGAATAAGGACATGACATCGTTTTGTTGTGTGTTACGGAGCCTGAATTGGTCAAGGAATCTTGTTGCTATGGTCAAAGGTAGAGATGGATCTTGGCGGGGAACCACATAGACGCAACTTCTTATAGAAAGATGGGAGAAAATCTGCACTGAACAGCCTCTGAAGCGTTGGCTTCGTCCATATACTAGTTATACTTGTATAAATGGGGTTTTCGGTCCTTCGTCCCATCGTAGGATGGGATTGTTGGCATTGTGAATTTATCTAGATATTTCTCACACAAAATTTCATCCGTAAAGGGAGTCCAAATTGGTGCAGATCCCCATTCATCATCCCTTTGGTTTTTACTCTCTTCCATCAATTGTTTGACCATGTCTGCTATGTATGCCTCCGATGTCAAGCAGTCTTGGGGGAAATAGTCAGCCACTACACCAAGTGTTCGGCTTTGCAAATGGTCTTGGCGAGTGGGTTGAAGCCTAGGCTCTCCTATCTATGGGAGAGCCATTCCCAAGGGATCCCTTTGGCTTGTGGTTGGCCTGACCGGAGTAGTTTGGACATTCCTAGCACCATCAAACGTGTTGAAATTCTCTTCCAACTGGTCATCTTGTTCTCCATCTTCTGAGTCAGAGAGGTTTATAGCTATATTTTCCTACGAGGTCTTTGCCTCTTGGTTCAAGTTCAAAATTGGTTGCCTTGCAGCGGATGGAGTATTCGTATTTCTTCCACATTATGTCTCATGATTCCAGTTGTTACCCTTTATTGCGGCCGTTTTCTGTTTCTTCTATTTAGACCAGAAATGGAAGAATTCTCTTATTCTATAGCAGCTGCGGTTTCTGGCATAGTCCTTGGAGTAGGATTTGACTATAGGGTTTGGAGGACATTAAGCTTTTCCATCAGATCCTTCTGGCTACTTTCCATCCTCTGGGTGATTTCGTCAACCATCTTATTCAACTCATCCCTAGTAACGACTTCGTGCTGACTGGAAGATGTTAGCGCCTGATTTCCTAAGTTAGTGCCATTTACTTTAGTATGTTGAGGATTAACATCTTCTCCAGCTATCACTGCCCTTATGGACCTTCCAGAGGCAGTTCTTCTTCTTCCAGGAGCCATTGATTCCAAGCGGTAGATCTTTCAAGTAAAGATTGGGGATCTAACTTTTGGACTAATGGGATCCAAAGTAACAACTAGATCTGAATCATGAGTTGGGTTCTTAGTGAAAGCATCAAAATGTTAACCCAAAAAATGGATCAACACCCTGGTTTGAGTGTGAAAGCACCAGCCCTGCTCTTATAGAGCAATAATATAGATAATAAGGATAAAAAAGAACCATAAAAGAAAGAAGACAAGAAGATTTTTATAGTAGTTCGGCTGTTAATGAAGCCTACGTCCACTTTATAGTTTTTATTATAGACTGATTGCTGTTACAAGTAGTTTTTGATTACAAGGCTTTTGATTGTCCTTAGCTAGATTGGATCCCAGAGTTGGAATCCACTGGAGAATCACAGTGAATCCCTTTAGAGATTGTTGGGAGGGAGATGAAGAGTGAAGAAAGTTTCTATTAGAGCTCCAGCAACTAGTCCGAAGATGATCCCCTTTTGTGTTGTAGGTAGGATGGTATTTTTAAAGATCGGAGAGCTCCTGGACCAGGTCTGTTCACTGACTGCTTGTAGATGGACACAGGAAAATGCAACAAACCTTAGCTCGCGACCCGAGCCAAAACCATGGATCGCTAGCGATCCAGAGACCTAACCCGCATGTGAGCTACTTACTTAGCTCCTTTCTCCATTGCTTTACTATGTTGGCTCGTCAAAAATTCTATGATCAAGTATGGATCACTGGCGATCCATGGTGTATGGATCGCTGGCGATCCATACACTTAGTATGTTTTGCACTTTGTCCTCTAAGCCTTCTTTGCTCCTCTGCACCATAGCGACCCACTGATGTTGTTAGGATCGCTGGTGATCCATAGAGTATGGATCGCTAGCGATCCATGCACTTTAGAGTTTTTCTAGCCTTTGATGTATGGAATGCCTTCATTGCCTTGTGTTGACGTTGTTTGTGTAATCTCGTTGCACGTTGCTTTACTTTGATGACGATCTACTTGCAAGTTGTGTTTAGTTGCTGGTTGGACTGGATAGATGCTGGTCTCATGGTTTAGTCAAAATCAGTCGTTGCTTTAGCCCTTTTTGGTTGAGCCCTAAGCCATTTTTATTTCATCAAGTTGTTCCATCTTCTATTGGATTCTGCTGGGTTAAAATCCTGAATAACATATATTTTATAATATATATATATACATATCTACATATATATTGTTATCCATGCTTATCCATGCCCAACACATCAGCCCATAACAAAGTACGCAAGCCCATACCTGGCCATACCCCTTCTTCCTTTTCTATCGCATTCATATACAAAAAAAACGTGTTTTCAAATATTACCATGGCCGATCCAATGGCCTTGGATGAGCAGAGCCATTATCGACCATATCAAGCTAAGTCTTCAACTAGGAAAGTGAAGAACTCGAGGCACTGATGAAGATGGATGGTCGGATGGTGCCACGATGGCCAGGAACAGCGGCTAGAGTCTCGCAATCGCGAGCAAATGGGTTCCTCGATTTCATTTCACTGGCACACGATAGCAGATGGCAGCGGCGAGGTGGAGCAAAGGGGGATGCATCACGGCAGCGGTGGTTTGTGGCACTGTGGGGAGTTGAAGTAGCGATATCATGATGATTGCTGGAGCACGAGAACGAGATATTGAGGGAGGGTAATTAAAACATAAACGTTTATTAATTTTAGTTTAATTATTAATTAATTATTTCAAAAATTCATTTGTTCAAATCTAACTCGTACGAGGTCCAAATTGAACGCGGTGAGTCACATTGCGATCGAGTCAACAAAAGCTATGCTATAGAATTGGATTGGATGGATTTAAAGCTAGTGGGAAATTTGTATTAAAATTGGGTGTTCGTCCAATTTAACTCAAAACGGAATGTTTTGACGAAACAAAAATCAATGTAAGTTAATCTCACCTTTTTGGTTAACCAGAATATTATTTAGTCAATAAAAAATTATTTATTAGATGTTTGGATATTTATTATTGATAGTCATTGACTGTTTGGATATTTTACTAATTATTATTAGTTGGATTGGATATATTCCCGCATATTGGAGCGGATGACACCCTATTATGTTCCCGTGTAAGAGCGGATGACCCTTTGTATACGAATCTCGCCTCGAAGCGTTGATTTATATTTTTATGATTATATATTGTATGTGATGCAGGGGGAAAGGTTGGAGGGATCTAATGGGATTCCTCACACTATTGATTTTATTTTTCATATATATTGTGATATATGATATGTTGGATGCTATATTGGAGGACATGAATATGACTTTATTTATTTAGTGCTTTAGTAGCATTAGGCCTTATTTTCATATTTGAAATGTTATAAAATAATGATTTGATTTAAAAAGGGATTTCAAAGTGATTTTGGAAATTTTATATATTCTAATAATTTTTCAAAAAATAAAAATATGATTTTTAGATAATATAAATTGATATTTTTTATAAAATATTTTAATAGAGATTCTCGAACTATAAATTAAAGATCTTCTTTTAAAAGCTTAAAATAAGTGCGGACTTTTATAATAAAGAGATATATTTCTATAGGAAAATATAAATATTTTGATATAAATATTTATTAACCATTTTATAGAAAGTAATATATATATATATAAATATGTATATATTAATGGTTATTTACAAAGGTGAGATTTATAAATATGAAAATTTACAAAAGTGATATTTTACAAAGAAAGTGAAGATTTATAAAATCATATTTCATTAATAAAAATATGGATTTATAAAAGGTGTGTATAAATGAAAGGAAACAATTATCATTGGATAGATCGGAAAGAAAAATAAATCAAGTGGTGGATTTATTTTAAGATGTGGAATGGTATTTTAGAATAGTTAATTCTATTTCGAAAATGAAAGGTGAGGGTAAATATGGGGTTGTTAAACGATATTTTATAAATTGAAAGAAATTTATACAAAAATTTATACTTATGGAGGCAAGGTTAGAAATGGTGGAAATTATGTTTTTAACTGGGACATTATGAATATGTGATATTTATAAAGGAGTTAAAGTTATAAATGGAGTTTATAAATAGAGGGATTTTATAAAAGAAGGTTTTAAAAAATAGAAGAGATTTATAAATACAGTTTATTAATATGAAAATGACCATGTCGAGAATTAAGTATGGATTTTTTCAAGGAAAAATATATTTAGGTTTTTAAAAGTTGTTTATTTATATCAATATTGATTTAAAGTTGTTATAAATATTTTTTTATTTTAAAAGTTAATGATTTAAAATTATTAATATGGTTTGAAATTAAATAGTCATTTATCAATAAGGTTTCAGATATTAATTATTATTATTTATAATAACGTTTAAGTTAAATTATTATTGTTTTATTAAGAATGTTTTGAAACTTATTTTTATTTTAAGATGTTTTAAAAAAATATTCATTTATTTATAATGTTTATTTTTATATAATAGTGTTTTAAAGTAAATGGTTAGAATTTATTTATAAATGTTTTCGAAAATTTATAAATAGAGTTTTATAAACATATGTGAATTATAAGAGATATCTTTTAGCGCTTTAAGGAAAACGTAAAGGAATATTGGTTAAGAAAATAAAAGAGTTTTATAAATAGTTTTAGAGATTTATAAAAGAAGTTTAGAAGAGGGTTTATAGGTTTATAAAAGGAGTTTTATAAATGGTTTGTGGATTTACAATGGAATTATAAATGATTTTAGAATTGGATAAAAACGAGAATCTTCCCAAATGTGGGTGAATATACTTAAACCGATGAGATAAGTATATGGATATTTTTCTAAGTATTGGGAAATAGGGATTTTAGGGCGTGTGTTATATTATATATATATATATCTTTATAAATGTATTTTGGTCCAAATATTTATAATGTGACTTGAGTTAATGGAAGGATTTTTTAAAAGAGGCTTGGTGTTGCTTGGTGCTTAACCAATGTTGATTTTTCCTTATGGAATAAATCATGATTGAATGATTGTTATTCGATAGTTAAACAACCGACTATCAAAATTGGACCCAAATGTAACTTTGGAAATATCTAGGAGAAACATGTAAGTTATATGGCACAGTCATCTCCGATGATGTTGTACTATAGGTATAAATCTCATTTCATTGTCCTAGGACAATGATAAGGAAATCCATCCACTAATGATTAGGAGGTGATCTCCAATCATATCTTTGACTATTTATTTCCTAAAGAACCGGGATTGAGTTTACCAGGAATTATCGTATGTTGTTTCGAAGAGACCGGAATCAGGTATGTTATCTGATAACCACTTCGATCCAACAAATGCATTTCGAAGTGAAGGCATCTTGAAAATGATGGAATTTGAAGATGGTGCTGTCAAGTGTTTCATTCAGTTCTAGAACGAACTTGTATGGATGAATGCTAATATTGCATTGTTACTTGGAGGGCAGTATTAGCATTCCAGGTGGGATGTGCTATAAAAATGTAAAACGCAGCCTCCAACCTCATCAACCGGAAAATGACAAAAATCGGGCATGCAGTAGGGCCAAGAGGATTGCTCCCATGTAGCATATGGTCATTCCAAATCTGGATCGGTTATTATCTCTCATTTGTATACTTCAGGCCCAAGTGGGGTGATCATATTCGGTACCACTAGTCAAGTGGTAGGCCAGTCCGGTGTGGTAGGGGTACAAGATGTTCTTGTTAGACCCCGATGCATTTATCTAGAGATGTACCTTCGAAGACAATTCTTACCTTGTCATAGTATGGAATCTAATCTCCAATACGTGCATTTACGGTTTTGATTGTAGAACCTAGTATGCTGGAATTTAATTAATGTAACAATTTTGGCTAAGATTAATAAGTATTTGTATCTAGACACAATTATAATATCAGAGAATTCCATATAAAAATTTTTAGTTATCGTAAGGTAAAAACCCATCCGTGTTTATGTGCGGCGTGGTCTTACAAGATACTTTTGATTTTCAAAGGGTTTTCTAGAACTTTAAAATCCAATTGGGTGTGTTTTCTCACGCTGGTTTTCCAGACTGACTTGGGTATTATTTTATTATAATGCTCGGGTCGGACCAAGTATATTTACAAATTGCTTTGGATGCATTGGAGCTCAGGAGATGAGTTAGAGGTCGTCAAGTCGTATTCACATATATATTTATTTTTCTACTGCTTTGTTGTTGAAATCATCAGCAATTATAAGGGCCGGTTATTATAACTATCTAGACTGATGATTGTGATTGTTGTTATACTCTAATGGATGTAAGTATATAATAGTTTCTTCTTTGTAAAGATCATTAATATTAAATTATATGTTGTTCCGCTGCGATTGTGAGATTTTGTATTGTTTTAGTTTCTTCTCTCTTTCTCTTCTCTTCTTCTTTCTTCATTCTTTCTTATAACTATCCGTCTTTCCATTCGATTTTGGCTAGACATGTGTGATATATTGTAAACTTAAATAGTGCAAATTAGCGGGTCATTATAGTTGGTATCAGAGCGAGGTTGAGCGAACACCTAGGCTTTGGTGGGAATTTACTCATTAAGAGGTAAGGTAATGGAATGCCTTATTATGAGATTGAGTGTACATATATAAGCGCATATTTGTTAGTGATTTAAAAATGTTTTATATTGTTATAGTTTATCTGTTGAGTGGCTTATGAATTCTAGTCGATATATGGGATGCACGGTATCGATAGGGGTTTCTAAACAATTAAACAAGGCAAACCAGCACAGTATTGTTTTGAAATGGGTAAATGAAATAATTTTACCTAAATTATATTTTATATGTAAAGGAATAATTCTCGGAAATTATTATAGTTATATATGGTGTGTTTGGTTGTTAGTGAATGATAATATTTGATTATTATCATTTGTTTTTTGTTGTTCTAATGACAATTGTTGTTATAATCTAAACAAAGATGAACATTTGTAAATTAAATTACATATGAAGTGATATTTTATACATATGATTTATAAATGTGATTTATAAATGGAAAGGAAATGAAAATTGTATAAGTATATGTATAGATATGATTGTAAATGGAAATGGATTTAAAATAAGGAATTTGAGAACTTAAATTCCATTGATTTGGAAATTGTTTTTCAAAGGTTTTTGGAAAATAATAATAGCACTGTTTTGAAATTATTTTGACCACAAATATTTTTAAAAAGAATTTAAAGGAAATAAAAAACACTAAACTCGCTTTAATCACTAGAAAATAATTCCAATGATGAATACAGCATCACTATCGTTCATTTTTGAGTTTCTAAGTGATAAATTGCTATCTTAATTATTTTCCATTGAAGTTTGTTTTGGAAAAAAAATTGTTTTAGATTCCAAAAGTGTAATTTTAAATATAAAGGAGTTATAGAACCGGTTGTTTAAAAATCCAATTTTTTTCATCTAAATGTTTAGGAAAACATTAGATGATAAGTTTTTGAACATATAATTTGGAAGTGGTGTAGGTAAGAAAGGAAAATTTGGAATTGAGATATGAAGTTAACTTAAGTAAAGTTAAATAAATTGAGTTACTGAATTGAAAGAAATGAAATTTAACTCAAATAGAGTAACAGAATGGACTAAACGAAATGAAGTTCGACATAAGAGATATTAAATGAAAATGAAATGGGATTTGTAATGGATTAAATGAAATTGATAAGTGCATTAATGAAATAAAGTAATGGAATGAGTATAAATTTGAGTTATAAAGTGAAATTTCATTTTAGTTGTAAAATGAAAATATGTTTTGGAATGTTGTTTGCTAGAAATGAATGAATTGAATTGGGCTAATGAAATGAATTAATGAATTGAATATGATTTTAAATGTTTTTTAATAGAATTAAATGTGAACTTAAGCTGTGAAGCAAAAATAAACATTAGTGGTGTATGAAATGTTTATAATAAACTTAAGTAATGGTTTTATGAAATGGTTTATAAAAATATTAGTGCTGAAATAAATATACTAAACAAATTGGATATGAAATAATGAATGTTAAATAAATTGAATGTTAATTAATTGGATGCAAATCAATTAAAAGTAAATGAATTGAATAAGAATCAATTGAATGAATAGATGAGTGTAAGTAAATTAATGTAAATGATTTAATTTGATTTAAATTGAATGTAAATCAATTGAATGCAAATGGATTGAATGAAAATTAATTGAATGTCAGTAAAATGAAGTGAATAAATTGGAAGCAAATAAATTGCATGTTACTATTAAAAAGAAAGTGCATAAATTAGATGTTGACATTTGAAAATGCAAATGGATAGGACGGTAAATAAAATTGGATGGATATTATTTGTTTAAATGGTTCCCTTGTTACATTTGCAAAAATTGCATATAGTTATGGTATATTCTATGTTATATGGTGATGTTAATTTCTATATACTTGTTCTCATTGTTTGTTGAGTGATTAGTAGGTACGCATCAAGTTGTTCCAAAGAATCAAAACGGCCGGTTATTAATGGAATCCCCTGTCGGCTCTCTGTGAAATATTCGTTTGGTCGAGGACTTCCAAATACATCGTAAGATAAACCTGTACTGACGAATAACCAACCCGCAATGAATAGGGAAGGTATAGTAATGCTGTCATCATCAATATCGTCACTATCATCAATATGGAAATCGTCACTATCATCCACTCATTGAAATTGAATAATTGATGATCAAATGGTTTTTACTCAAAGAACCCTTTTATTTAGCAATTCATTCACGTTTTCATGTTCCAATTGAACACTTTCCATTTAGGATCAAATAAGAAGATTATTCTTTTTTTATCTGGCATTAATTTAGAACCACGTGCATCTAAAGCACCTTTTACTAAAATCAATGTAGTTGTATGCAAACCTAGAGCAATTGCATGATGAACCAAGAAATCTCCCGGACCTATTGTTAAGAAGAGTAATTCTCAACGAGAAATTGATTTGATAGATTAGAAATTTTTATTCATAATATTGGGGTTATGGTGGAGAGTGGGGAGTGAAAACACCAATTGCAGTAGAGAACGACCGCATTACAACATGAATGTTGACGGACGACCGAGAAAAAAGAAAGGCGACGCCTTTGATTTTTAAAGTGGTTTATCTTAGCGTGCTGCTGTAGGAGTAACGCATTACCTTCTGGGTGGAATTGCCACAACATGGGCATTCTTCTTAGCAAGAATTATTGCAGTAGGATAATGGCTAGGAGGATTTGAAAGGCATTATGGCATTAAGATTTCCAAGGTTTAGCCAAGGTTTAGCTCAGGATCCCACTACTCATCGTATTTGGTTTGGTATTGCTACCGCACATGACTTTGAGAGTCATGATGATATTACTGAGGAACGTCTTTATCAGAATATTTTTGCTTCTCACTTTGGACATTTAGCAATAATTTTTCTATGGACGTCCGGAAATCTGTTTCATGTAGCTTGGCAAGGAAATTTTGAGTCATGGATACAGGACCCTTTACATGTGAGACCTATTTCTCATATTGGATACATGATGGTGTATGCTTTGCATTTGGAGCTTGCTTTCGTATTATATTGTTATATATGCTCACTAATACTAAATAAGGTACATATCTCGGATTACATATAGTATTTTTATATTTTTCCCTACAGATGCCTCATCCTCGAAGATGAGATGTAATTATGATTATATATACATTGTAAGTTTTTACGATCGAGCCGCGCAAAGGAGACGCTGGTGAAATTTTCCGAAAATTTAAGGAGTTAATTTTTTTTATGAATTTTGGAAGAAATTTTGATAAATAAAATTTGGATTTTAGTTTTATAATATGGAATCGTATTAGTTGGTTTTGGAAATTTAGTTATGAATTGGAAGACTTAGAAAAGTTTTTATAAGAAGTTACAACCATTTGATTTTGAAAAGATAAACAACTTAGAAGAATTGGTAATCTATTACAACTAATTTGTTTTGGAATGTTAATGGGTTTGGGAATTTTCTTACTTGGTAATTTCGGGGACAAAATTCTTTTAAGGAGGGAGAATGTAACGAGCCAGAATTTCAGTCGCTTGAATTTGGAATATTTAATGGATTTTAAATAATGAAAAGTTAATCTTATAAGTTAAATAACTTAGTTTTCAAATATAGCGATTTATCTGATAATTAGATTGTTGAATTTAATATTTGGGAACAATTAAAATAATTGAATCTTGAATTTGAAATAAAAGGATGATTTTGGAAGTTGATCTAAATTCTATTTAAATAATATTGAAGGTAGTAACTTTTAAATTTCAATTAAAAGTGATTTAATTGGTTTTTATAATAACTCGTTTTAATTAACATATAAAAATAGCATTCCGAGGCACTGTCCAGATTTCGATGAAACCAGTTTCATTGGATCCGTTATAGTGAATTATTGTACGACGACGAATTTCGTAGCGATTGGACGTATCGTTTGGACATGCGAGATCGAAAAGCGTAGAAATTAATTTCAAGGAAAATTATATAATATAATTAGATTTGAAAAGTTATCTTCTTCATATGATCGAATTAGGACTTGAAACAAGTTCCATTGTGTTCGGAATAGGGTTATAACATATAGAACACCAGGTTGAACGTCTCGTTTGGAGTTAGAAAATTTCAGACATTTAAATGATGGACTTTTTTAATATATATATATATGTGTGTGTGTGTGTGTGTGTGTGTGTGTGTATGTATGTATGTATATATGTGTATGTATGTATGTATATGTTTTGTTATCCACGCTTATCCATGCCTAACACATCAGCCCATAACAAAGTACGCAAGCCCATACCTAGCCATACCCCTTCATCCTTTTATATCGTGTTCATATACCAAAAAAAACTATGTTTTCAAATATTACCATGGCCGATCCAACGGCCTTCGACGAGCGTAGCCATTATCGACCATATTAAGCGAAGTCTTCAATGAGGAATGTGAAGAACTCGAGGCATTGATGAAGATAGACAGTGGTGGGGTCGCGATCGCAAGCAGCAAATAGGTTCCTCGATTTCGTTGCACTCACGCACGACATCAGATGGCAGCGGCGAGGGGAGCAAAGGGGGATGTGGCTCGGTGACAGTGGTTAGTGGCGCGGTGGGGAGTCGAAGTCACGATGTCACGATAGTTGCTGGAGCACGAGTGCGAGAACGAGATATTGAGGGAGGGTAATTAAAACTTAAACGTTTATTAATTTTAGGTTAATTATCTATTAATTATTTCAAAAGTTCATTTATTCATATCTAACTCGTACAAGGTCCAAATTGAACGCGACAACTCGTGTTGCGATTGTGTCGACGAAGTCTATGCTATGGAATTGGATTGGATGGATTCGGAGCAAGTGGGAAATTTGGATTAAAATTGGGCGTTCTCCAATTTTAATTCAAAACATTGTTTTTACGAAACAAAAATCAATGTGAGTTAATTTCACCTTTTTGTTAACTAGAATATCATTTAGTCAATAAAAATTTATTTATTGGATGTTTGGATATTTATTATTGATAGTCATTGAATGTTTGGATATTTATTATTGATAGTCATTGAACGTTTTAATAATTTACTAATTATTATTAGTTGGATTGAATATATTCCCGCCTAGTGGAGCGGATGACACTCTATTATGTTCCCGTGTAAGAGCGGATGACCCTTTATATACGAATCTCGCCACGAAGCGGTTGATTTATAATTTTCTGATCATATGTTGTACGTGATGCAAGGGACAGATTGGAGGGATCCAATGGGATTCCTCACACTATTGATTTTATTTTTCATATATATTGTGATATATGATATGTCGGATGTTATATTGGAGGACATGAATATGACTTTGTTTATTTAGTGCTTTAGTAGCAGTCGGCCTTATTTTGTATTTGAAATATTATAAAATAATGATTTGATTTATAAAGGGATTTCAAAGTGATTTTTAAAATTATATACGTTTTAGTAATTTTTCTAAAATAAAAATATGATTTTTAGTTATTATAATTGATAGTTTTAACGAAATATTTTAATAGAGATTCTTGAACTATAAATTAAAGATTTTCTTTTAATATCTTAAAATAAGTGCGGACTTTTATAATAAAGAGATATGTTTTTAAAAGAAAAAATAAATATTTCGATATAAATATTTATTAGTGAAAATAAGGGACACATCCCTAAAATCAAACTTAATACACAAAACATCCTACCCAAAAAAATATAAATTACATCCCTATTTTCAAATACTGCAATTTTCTTCCTTAAAATACCCCTCTGCTTCATGGCTGAACGTTGGTTCTTCATATGTGGATATTATTCTCACATCCATAATTAAAATTTGTGCCCCATTAATTATCAATCTTTAAAACGTAATAACTTTCTGTAGAAATGACGGATTAACAAACCGTTTTCACCATTAAATCACAAATTTTATTATCTTTCCAATGAGTGGCATTATGCATATGTAAAAACAACGGCAGGCCAAATTTTTGCAATTATATGGTATAATTGCATATAATTCAGCAATTATATGCAATAATTGCAGAAAAGTCTGCAATTATATGGTATAGTTGCACTTTTCTACGATTACTTTTTCTATAATTATTCGATATAATTGCATAAAAATATGCAATTATATGGAATAATTGCAGAAAATTCTGCAATTATTCCATTTAATTGCATAAAAGTCTGCATTGATTGGAATAATTGCTGAGATTTGAAGAAAAATTGATGATTATTTTATATAATTGGAAAAAATGGCAAGTATACAGAATAATTGCAGAAAAGTCTGCAATTATATGAATAATAGTAGAAAAGTCTACAATTATTCCATATAATTGCATAAAAGTTTACAATTATTTATATAATTTCATAAAAGTCTATAATTGTATGGAGTAATTACTGACTTTTAAGGAAAAATTGATGATTATTTCATATAATTGCAGAAAATGGCAAGTATACAGAATAATTACAGAAAAGTCAGCAATTATATGGAATAAAAGTAGAGAATCTGCAATTATTCCATATAATTGCATAAAAGTCTACAATTATATGGAATAATTGGTGACATTTGAAGAAAAATTAATGTTTTTCAAGAATTGCAGAATTCTCTGTAAATATATGGAATAATTGCAGTCTTACTGCAAATATGATTTTTTGGTATCAATAATGGATCTCATTTTAAAGAGTGTAAAATTTATAATTTTTTGGTGAAAACGATATGTTGATCCGATGTTTTTATAAAAAGTTATGCGCGTTTGAAATGCTAAAAAGGTAAAGGTTATTTAGGTCTTTTGGCGTAGGTGGATTTGAAAATAGGGACTAGAAACGTAAGTGTATTTTGGGGTGGATGTTTTCTCTATTTCTAAACTTAACAAGGATGTGAGCCCAACTATCCCTATTTATTAACTATTTTATAGAAAGTAATATATACGTATATATGTATATATTAAAGGTTATTCACAAAGGTGGGATTTATAAATACGATAATTTACAAAAGTGATATTTTACAAAGAAAGTGAAGATTTGCAAAATCGTATTTTCGTTAATAAAAATATGGATTTATAAAGAGTAATTATAAATGAAAGGAAACTATTATCATTGGATAGATTGGAAAGAAAAATAAATCAAGCGGTGGATTTATTTTAAGATGTGGAATGGTATTTCAGAATAGTTAATTCTATTTCGGAAATGAAAGGTGGGGGTAAAAATTGGGATTGTTAAACGATATTTTATAAGTTAAAAGAAATTTATAAAAGAAATCTATACCTATGGAGGGAAGGTTAGAAATGGTGGAAATTATGTTTTAACTGGGACTTTATGAATTTGTGAGATTTATAAAGGAGATAAAGTTATAAATGGAGTTTATAAATAAAGGGATTTTACAAAAGGAGGTTTTATAAAATAGAAGAGATTTATAAATACAACTTATTAATATGGAAATGACCATGTTGTGAATTAAGTATAGATTTTTATTACGGAGAAATATATTTAGGTTTTTAAAAGTTGATTATTTATATTAGTGTTGATTTAAAGTTGTTATAAATATTTTTAAATTTGAAACGTTAATTATTTAAAATTATTAATACGGTTTGAAATTAAATATAGTCATTTATCAATAAGGTTTTGGAAATTAATTATTATTATTTATAATACATTTAAGATAAATTATTATTGTTTTATTAAGAATATTTCGAAAATTATTTTTATTTTAATATGTTTTAAAATTAATATTTATTTATTTATAATGTTTATTTTTATATAATATTGTTTTAAATTACAGGGTTAGAATTAATTTATAAATGTTTTCAAAAATTTATAAATAGGGTTTTATTAAAAGATGTGAATTATAAGAGAAATCTTATAGCATGTTTTGGAAAAGGTAATGGAAGATTGGTGAAGAAAATAAAAGAGTTTTACAAATAGTTTTAGAGATTTATAAACAAATTTTAGAAGTGGGTTTATAGGTTTGTAAAAGGAGTTGTATAAATGGTTTAGGGATTTATAATGGAGTTATAAATGATTCTAAAATTGAATAAAAAGGAGAATCTTCCTAAATGTGGGTGAATATACTAATACCGATGAGATAAGTGTATGGATATTTTTCTAAGTACTGAGAAATAGGGATTAGTGGTTGTATATATATATATATCTTTGTAAAAGTATTTTGGTACAAATATTTACAAAGTGACTTTGAGTTAATGGAAGGATTTGTTAAAAGAGGCTTGATGTTGCTTGGTGCTTAACCAATTTTGATTTTTCCGTATGGAATAAATCTTGATCGAATGATTGTTATTCGATAGTTAAATAACCGACTATCGAAATTGGATCCAAATGTAACTTTGGAAATACTTAGGAGAAACACGTGAGTTACATGGCATAGCCATCTCCGATGATGTTGTACTGTTCGTATAAATCTCGTTTTGTTCTCCTAGGAAAATGATAAGGAAATCAGTTCACTAACAGGTAGAAGGTGATCTCTGATCTTATCTTTGACTATTTATTTCCGAAAGAACCGGGATTGAGTTTACCGGGAATTATCGAATGTTGTTTCGAAGAGACCGGAATTGGGTATGTTATCCGAAAACCAGTTCGATCCAATGAATGCTTTTCGAAGTGAAGACAACTTGAAGATGATGGAATTTGAAGATGGTGCTGTCAATTGTTTTGTTCAGTCCCAGAACGAACTTGTATAGATGAATGGTGATATTGCATTGTTTCCTGGAGGGCAATATTTGCATTCCAAGTGGAAAGTGCTATAAAAAGGTAAAAGGTCTCCAACCTCATCAAACAAAAAATGACAAAAATGGGGCATGCAGTAGGCTAAATGGGGCGCTCCCAAGTAGGGTCTGGCCATTCCAAATCTACATTAGTTATTATCTCTCATTTGTATGCTTCGGGGCACAAGTGTGATGATCATATTCAGTACTACTAGTCAAGTGGTAGGCCAGTCATGTGTGGCAGGGGTACAAGATGTTCCTGTCATACCCCGATGCATTTATTTAGAGATTAACTTCGGAAGGTAGTTCCTTACCTTGTCAAAGTATGGAACCCAATCTCCAATACGTGCCTTTACGGTTTTGATTGTAGTACCTAGTATGCTGGAATTAATTAATGTAACAATTTCGGCTAATATTAATAAGTATTTATATCTAGAAACTATTATAATATCAAAGAATTCCATATAAAATGTTTTAGTTATCGTAAGATAAAAACCCGTCCATGTTTATGTGTCCATGGTCTTACGAGATACTTTTGATTCTCAAAGGGTTTTCTATAACTTTAAAATTAAATTGAGTGTGTTTTCTCATGCTAATTTTTCAGAGTGACTCGGGTATTATTTTATTATAATGTCAGGTCAGACCGAGTATATATACATATTACTTTGGATGCATCGGAGCTCAGGAGACGAGTTGGAGGTCGTCAAGTCGTATTCACGTATGTATTTATTTTTCAGCTGCTTTTTTGTTTAAATCGTCAGCAATTGTGAGGGTGGGTTGTTATAACTCTCTAGACTAATGATCGTGAGTGTTTTTGTACTCTGGTGGATGTAAGTATATAACAGTTTCTCATTTGTAAAGATCATTGATATTATATTATATATGTTGTTCCGCTGCGATTGTGAGATTCTTTGTTGTTTTAATTTCTTCTCTCTTTCTCTTCTCTTCTTCTTTCTTCTTTCTTTTCCATAATTATCCGTCTTTCCGTTTGATTTGGTTAGACATGTATGGTTTATTGTCAACTTGAATAGTGCAGATTGGTGGGTCGTTATAGTTTCTACTACTACTCTAATATGAATCTCATGATCTCATTCATTATTAAAACATATCAGAATGTTACATGTAAACACTAACATGTGTCTGTCCAAATGCTCTCGGAAGATCCGATTCATCAAATCCACAAAATAAGCAGGTGCATTAGTCAATCCAAAGGGCTTGACTAACCATTCATATGAGCCATATCTTGGTCGAAATGCTATTACGAAATGCTATCCTCTACCACTCTCAATTGATGGAACCTATTGCTAAATTCAATGTGGAAAATACCTTGGCTCCACTCAATTATCAAACAAATCATCTATTCTCGATAAAGGATACCGACTCTTTATCGTCTTCTCATTCAGCTTATGATAGTCAATATACATCATTAATGACCCGTCTGGTTTCTTTATGAATATTACGGCCACTCCCCAGGGCGAACTGCTTGGCTAATAAAACTCTTTCCTTTTAAGTCCACCAGTTGCACTTTTAACTCTTTCTTCCCAGTGGGTGTCACTCTGCTAGGCGTTCTACTTATGGGTCTAGCTCCAAGTACAAGATCCATTCGAAACTCAATAGCTCAAAGATATCCACATACTCTCTTACAATGAAAACTCAATTCACTTCATCCTTCATTTCCATTGCACCCAATAAAGCACATACATCAAAACTCAAATTTTCTACCATGTATAAAATTCGATCACGGCTATTAGAGTGTCTTAATAATATCTTACTATCCTGAAAAAATATCCTAGCATCATATTTGCTTAACCAATCCATGCCTAGAATAATCCCAAAACCCACAAATTCAAAAACATGCAAATTATAGGTAAATGCATGACCTAACAGCTTAAAGTCTAAATAGTCACATCTCATCCCAAAAGTTGCATAACCTCCTAACGAATTCGCAACCCTTAATGAAGTAATAAGGTAGGATGGTTCTATATTTAACACATTTACCAGACTTTGTGAGATAAAAGAATAGCGCTCGTATCAAATAATACTTTAACGGGTATGCCATGAATCAAAAGCGTACCTCCCATCACAGACTTTCCTTTCTCTTCTGCAATCGGTCCAGAAGATGATGCTTTCGAAGCAAAAGCTTTCCTTTTTCCAACCTTGGTCGATTCTGGACATTCATTCTTGAAATGCTCCACCCGGCTGTAGTTGTAACGCTTCACATTTTTCTGCCCACAACCTTATTTCCATTACCGGGTCGACACTCATTAGCAAACTGCCCTTTCTTATCACCTTTATAGAAAACGACATCACTCTTCCTTTTCTTGGAAACTCGCCTGTCTGAGCTCCCTACTTCTTGAAGAACTTCCTCTTCTTGCCTTGAGAATCTTGAGTCTCCATAGGTTTTTCACATCCAAATGTCGGAGCGTTTCCTCTAACCAAACCAGGTGAAAATCCAGCTTGCACCATATTCACGAAGAACTGATACATAGCTCCCATATCTACTTGTTAGGTTCCGACACTCACATTAGCACTAGTCGACCTTGATTTCTAAGTGTTGGGCCGGACATTTCCATTAGTTGTGGTGCTTCCCCCACCTTGATTCACTCTTCCATTTCCTGCTTCCATCTCTTACTTCCTTGAAATCTGCATACGGATCTTCATAAGATCCAGAGGAATGGTCTAAGAGAGTAGGGAAAACAGAGATAGCATACATACTTACATATAGCAAATAACAAGTACATTACTATAGCGTTATCCCATACCCCAATCTTATTCTTTGATTCATTTAGATCATGTTTCCAAAACATTCTAAATTTTGCATAAACCTATCCTCTGATACCAAGTTTGTTGAATCCCCCATTTTAAGGCATAAAACTAAGCACTGGATGTTGCAATCATCCATAGTATTAATTTTCGATGACAAATTGAGATTAGTTAATTGTATTTATAACATCAAGAGCATATGAATATGAAAATTTTCTAAAACCATTTCATTAATAACTTTCATGCTCATCACATCCCATTACATAATCCCATCAATTCCAACTTCACAGAAAATATGATAATTTCAATTATAATCGAAGTGCGACATATGAAGATTCCCTCTTGGGTGATCAGAGTCTATCTACTTGACAGTAATAAATCCTGTTATCACATCCATTCAACAAAGCAGAGAATTTAAACAACACAACAGAAATAAACTTATAATATTATCTAACTTGCCTCCTATACATCTCTGGAAGCTTATTCGTTTAACCTAAAACTCCTTACTCCCGACCTACTCAATTGAGTACTCAAGAGTTTAGGAGGAAAATTAAAAACTTCGGGTTAAACGAAAAGTATGGTGTGAATATTAATATACCATCTTGAACTAAAATAGATATCTAGTGAGATCACACCACTGAGTGGAATAGGTTTTTCCCTCACTGGTATCTTGTCCAAATATGTCAATCATAAATCATGCACCTGCGTTCACAATTGTTAGAACAAAACATAACATGATCATACTCATGCATGCATGCAACATGGGTAAGTCTAATTAGTCTATCATCCTAAGGTTATGGATATCTATGTTTTACCTTTCCTAAAAATTGATTATTTGTTTCAAATCATAGTTTTCCTAGAGCCACTATGAACCTAATGGTTTTGCAGGCCAACCAATAACCTATCAGGCTGACTTGGGCCAAACTTTTAACCAGATATTCCAAAATCTCCAAACACGATTAGGAGTAAAACTGGACTGTTTGTCCAAATTAGAGGACTATTTGTCCGTGTATTATTGTATTTCTAGGGTTACTATGAATCTACTAGTTTTCGCAGGTAACTAATCAACCTTAATTGAAATTGTAGTTTTCTTAGGGTAATTATGAACCTACCACTTTTCACATGTAACTAATCAACTTTGTCTGGAATCATATGGACAATTTGTCTTATATATCATAGTTTTTCTACGGTTACTGCAAACCTACTAATTTTCACATGTAACTAATCAACCTATCTGACTGTTAAATCCATGTGTCATATCTTTTTGATCAGTTCTAGGTATTCTAATACAACTGATCTATATGATCTCCTGGATTCAATTCTACTCACTTAGGAGTTTAGTCTGGCAATATGCACCACTAGGGTTACATAATTAGTAATTATGTTCCCAAATCCCAAGATGCAATGTTGGGTAATGCGAATGCGATTATGATAAACTATAAAACATGTAAATTTAACTAATTATATGATAACACGAACATATAACATCATTAATCAAAATATGTTGAATTGATAGTCACATCCTTACTAGCTTTTAGAACATTCACTATTAAAATAGGGCTATTGAGCCTCTAAAATACATAAGCAATATGGTAAAGAGCCTCTAAAATACATAAGCAATATGAGGTAAAGAACCTCTAAAATATGAGGTGTCAATTATCTAAAATATGAGATAAAGAATCTCTAAAATATGAGGTGTCATGCCTCTAAAATATGATATAAACAGTCTCTAGACATAAGGTGTCGTACCTCTAAAATATCAGAAAAAGAGTATCCAGATATAAGGTGTCATACCTCTAAAATATGAGATAAGGTGTCTATAAAATATAAGGTGTCATACCTCTAAAATATGAGACAAAGAGTCTCTAGATATGAGGTGTCGTACCTCTAAAATATGAGATTAAAAGTCTCTAGATGTGGGGTGTCGTACCTTTAAAATATGTAATGGCATTTCAACCGAATCATTTCGTTTTAAAGATAATATTTTCCACCAACTCTTGCCTCTTGTCAACTTTTTATTAGATAATAAAATTTCTTTTCATATCCTTTTACGAATTTGCTAGTGGATCACGTTCTACCATTTTAATAACTTGCAAACCCTTATAATTAATATATATAATTTTTATCAATTTAACACTTTTCTAGAATAATAAATTAATAGAAAATCATGACCACTAGAAAAAATTCCCCAAAAATCTCCAAAAACAGAATTTCTTTCTTCTTTTCTATACAAAATTTTTGGGACTAAAATAATAATTAATTATTTTAAAAAATTAAAACCCAAAATAAACACCTTTTTCCCTTTTGGAAATTCATAAAATATTCATATTAACTTGAAAATTATGAAATTAAAATCCCATCTCCAAAATAATGTTTTACACAACATGTTCAAATTTCAAATCAATAGGAGATCAAGAACAGGTTTTTTCTTTTAAAACCCACTAGAATAATTTTATAAAATTCTAGCAAATCATCATTCAATCAACTAATTGTGTTATCAACCATAACTTGACATATTACCACAACAATTTTGGAAAACAATCATAGATTTGAAACCAAGCATAAAAATTAAGATAGTTAACTATTATTCACCTTTAATTGGAAGAGAGATTGAGATTTGATGTAGATTAATCTTCTTTAGCCATTTCCTTTGAATTCCTTAGCTTTCCTCTTTTCTTCCTCTAGGATATGGCCGACCTTTTTTATGTTTTCTTTTGATTTAGAAAATGAAATGAGAATGAATGAGAGACGAATGGTTTAGGGAATGAAATTAGGAGTTAATTTCATTATACCTCTATCACTAATTCTATTCTATGTTTAAAACATTATTATTAATTGACTACATAAAGAACGACCTGGTTAGTTAACAAATCTCATTCTCCTTATCACATTACTTTACACATTATTCTATTTAGTTTATCTAATTAAATTTCCTGAATCATATTAAACAAAGATCAAGGATGTTACAATCAACTCGTCCAGAGCGCGATCTAGCAATTCTCACTAGTGTAAAGAAGTGTGATTCAAATTAAGAGTAATAGACATATATACACACACACATATACATATACATACATACATACATACATATATATATATATATAGACACACAAATAATAAATATGCACTCGAATGACTACACCCTTTAATCATCTTATACATCTAATAATAATAATGTATATATCTACCCAATACTTAGGGAATAGGGACTCCTAGTGTCCATGTAGGCCATTGACTCGTGTCTTCTAGTGTCGTGTATTATTTTAACCTGCTCTGGTACCTATTGTGAACACCCCACCTCCATACCCATAAATTCAAGAGTATTACTAAGTAATATCGTCGAATAATATGGAGAATGAGTCCATATGGGGTACACACATGAATATTTCTTTGGACTAACTCCGGTACTATTCTAAAATCATAATATTCATACCATAAATGTACACAGTTTTAGTATAAAATAATAAACACACAGGATAGAGATTCACGATCACACAACATATATAGAGTACACAGAGTCAGAATACAGTAAAAAAATATAATATACACATCAAATACATAGTCTGGTGGTTTACAAAATGATCGTCTCTCACCCACAATATATATACAACACATCACGCAACATCACAACTTAGTAGATATACATATATCCATAACAACGCTACAAAATTCTACAGGGAATTTATCATCCTAAAGCTACTACAAGCCTCCCAAAAGTCAATGCATCTGAAGATCCTTATGTGAACCTACACCTATCATATCTCAAGGTCCTGACCCGGGTATTATAATAACACACTGGTCAGTCTATGTCTATAGCTATATGTCAAGACCATAATGAAATATTAATAATTTAAGTAAATTTATAAATATTTACTTGTGTATTATGAATATGTAATGTTAACATTATTAAATGTCTTAAGCTCTCAATATATATATATATATATATATATCAAATAACTAGTGATGGGTGATGACTGTACGATAGACTCAAAGTCCAGAGTAGAGTCGTATTTATAAATGTATGGGCTTCCTAACCAATAACTAAATCTAAATGAGAGTTTAAACAATATATGTCTATCTATCACTCTGTTAGTACTAGACTGGAGACTAATAGCACGAAGCTAGCTCAAGAGTCATGTAGACTCTACAACCCTCATTTCCCTCGACGGTCATCGTGACACATATCCATCAGTTACTCGTCTATACAAAGACTAAGTCATGACCTTGCACATGCCCCTATGGGTAACAGACTGTTGGCCTAAGCAACACAGTGGCGATAACATGAAGCTAAAGCATGAAACTAAATGTAAATAAGGTGTCACAAATCTAGGGTGCGACCCCACAATCAGGCCACTAGGGTGGATGCTAGCCTAATCTAGTCCTCTCTAACGCCAATAAAAGGAGTACATTATGATAGACGACATATAGCATTTATTTTGTAGAACATAGCCCAACTCATAACTACTGGCACGAAGCCTAACGTGTTCCTAGGAGTCTCTCACATAGGCTTTAACACAATTTTGCTACCCAGTCATTGGGGTGTCACTTACTTGCATGGAATAACCAGATAAATATCATGCAGCATCCCATACCATAGTGTGATACTTAATCGTTTACACAATGCTTATAAACTACACTCTCAGCTATCATACCTATGCTACATGTCCTATGTATAACCAGAGAAATATTACTGAATGCCTCATCCTAAACGGTCTTACAACTCTGTTTATTACAAATTTCTTATAGCATAGAATATCTCGACACACACAGATATATATGTGTGTGTGCGCGCGCCTATTAGAAATAGTCAATATACTTCACTTAAATTATTTTAATTTCAATTCTCTAAATCTTTAATTGACGAATCCTAAACATTTTCCTTGTTTATTTATTCAATTAGCAATTAAACTCCTCTTATATAAATATTAGCTTTTACTTTTGAACTAACTTAATGTTATATATATATAATTATTACTAATACTATTTGATTAAAATATTGACCTATTTTACATATATATTATTAATTGATATTTATGTATAAATTTATAATGTATGTATATATCGTATTTATGTATGAATCTATAGTGTGTATATATTATTATCCTTATATTAATTTATTTCCATTATAATATATATATATATATATATATTAAGTCGCATTTGGCATAGGACAACCGATCAGAGCACCGATTGATTGGTAACGGTAAACCAGTCATCGATTATGGTCGATCGGCATTTGTTGATTACCGTACATTGCCTTCCTTTGTCCAAGTTCAACCAATTTCGATCGATTCTCTTCCATTTTTGAATAACAACTTATTATACAAGTTAATGTACATTCAAGCACAATACATATGCAATCATCATTTATGAATACATTACTAGGAACAAGATTTATGGCTAATTAAGATGAAATTCGAAGTCTATGTATGAAATTTCAACATTTCTCCCATATCCTTTCAAAATACATACAAATTATGATGTAGTGCAACATAGATGTGAGTAAAGAACTCACTCGAAGATGAAAACTTCAACTATTTGCATTAGCTTCTTCTTCTCCTTGCTTTTGCCCTTGCTGTCAGTTTCCAATATAGAAAATTAATGATTATAACTAGCATTTCTTCTTGTTGAATGATGTAAAAGCATGCCGGGATGCTTACCTTTGAGTTTGAGAATTTTTAACAATTTATTTTAATTGTTTGGAATTCTTGAAATATGAAGGATGGTAGGGTTTTTGGTTTGAAGTGGAAGATACATAAGGTTTTGAGTTAACAATGTGATTGTATTTATAAACATAAATGAAACGTCCAGAATTAGATAATTCTATAATATAATTTTTTAATAGCTTACTTAGGTTAATTAGTTTATAAGGTAATCTTATCTAAGTTTAGTTATTATATACATTCTCCTTCACTTTCTAATATTGTAACGACCCACTATTTTGGACCATTCAAATCGACAATAAATCCACACATGTCGGACTTGAATAATTCAAAATAATAGATTGTAATTAAAATTTGGAAAAACTTAGCATATACAGTAAATCAAATAATCACAGATCACAAACACAGAGTAATATAACAATAATGCAGCGGAACAAAGGAATAGTAGTTCATGAAGCTACTATATATACAACAGAGTTAAACAATATACAACAGAAGACTCGAATATATAGATGTCTCAATAAAATAGTCAAATACAAGATCTGAATACATAACTGGAATCAACTGAATAACTAATAGCAGAATCGATAGATAGCTGGATCTCCAAGCGAAGCTCCAACTCCAAAGGTGAGTCTCAAATGTTGTATCACTCAGTCTGACCTGAGCGTAAAGCAAAACACAAAACACTCGAGTCAGGATTAACATTCGTATATCAATGAATCCCACTCAAGTGAAATATCAACTGAAATACAAGTAACTCAAAGGATGTTTGGGATAACCATCCTCTAAGGATCCGTTAAACTATCTACTATGTAGTAATATTCTCTATTATAATAATGTCTAATATAAAATAAACATACTTTTAAATAGCATTAAGGAGTGACCCAATATTCCCCTTAACACGTAATAGTCCCAGTAGTCTATCCAATATTAGCATACTCCCAAAATGGGGGCTACCCTCGATACTCCACAGGCTACGGGAGAAATTACAACTCGTAGTAAAGCTCGATATGGTAGGGGACACGGCACACAAGGCAATGCCAGGGTAGATATACCAATTACGCACACGGGCTGGTGGAAACGCATAGCAGCCACTACCGCTCCACCTCGAACAACACTCCCAAATCAAGGGGTGCACCCAAACAATCACAAAGTAATAGAATGGTATCGAAGAAGTGCGTCCGACCAGAGGTGCCACCTCATTGGCCCGAGATCGCTCCTGTTTTAGCCACCTTATGCCAACTCACGGGAGCTGGGTCCATGTATATACCTTTAGGATCGTCACCACCATCTTACTTCATTCTGGAATCTCCACTGCGTACGCAGTTGTTAAAGTGGTTTTCAGTATCGATAGAGAGTATGCCCATATCTGATCCCGGTCTCTTTAACAACCAAACGTTATTATAACACCGCGGTCATTTCAAAATAGTTTATACATCAAAACCAAAATATCATTTTCATTTCAAAAACCAAATTAATACGATATCATTTCAATTCAAATATATCCATTTTCAAAATCATATCACTTTCCAAAGTTATAATGCTTTCGAAATCATAGTCTTTTAAAAATCAAAACACTTTGGAAATTATAGCATTTTGGAAATCATAACACTTTCCTTTTAAATAGTTTAGATATTAAAATTAGTATATATAATAAAATAGTTTATAAATAAAATAGTTTATATAAATAGTTATAAGTTAAAATAGTTTAAAATAAAAAAATTATATTAAAAATGATTTATATTAAAATAGATTATATTAAAATAATTTATAAAGTAAAATATCAATAGTTTTAAATATAATTTAAATTTACTTTACAAAATAAAATAGTTTCCTCAAATTTCACAAATCGATTCAAATCAACTCGAATTCCCAAATTTTAATTTAATCAAATCTCAAATCATCAATTTCAACTCGATTCAGCTTCTCAATAAACCATTTCAAATTATCGATTTCAAATACATATCTGAACCATAAAATAAGCCATTTCAATTTCAATATATTTCAAAGCTTTAAATATTTAACATTTCAAAACTAAATTCGATACTTATATATATATATATCAAATTCACTTAACTATTATTTAGTTTTGAAACATTTACTTAATCATTTCAATAATATCTAAATACAACTTCAATTTACAAATTTAAATAAACAAAACATCCCATTTAAATATATATAAGTTTGAAATATCCATTTAAGTCACCTTTAATCAAATTTCAAGTTGTAAAACACTTCTTTAAATTTCAAATTCAATACGTTTCAAATCAAACTTATTTAAGTATAATTCTTAAATAAATCAATTTCAAATCATTATAAACTCTATATTTGAAAATATAGATATTAAATAAATACTTAAACATATTATTTATCAACTTTATTAAATCAACTTTAATGAATCTTTAAAATCAATATTTATCAAAACCATATATTTCTTTTCAAAACCATAGAAATTATTTTCAAAATATTTATATAAAGACCAACGGTGTTTGTATATAATTTTCTACCCTATGGTCAAGTGGTACGGATGTTTGCACAAAAAATGGACAAACACCTCAAAGTCGTATAATTTAGTAGATCTTATGTTGTTTTTAGTGATTTTAGAGATTTATGCAAATATATGAAAAGCAGGGGCTAAATTGTAAAAAGACACGCAGATTTATAGTGGTTCAGCCAGAATGTGCCTACGTCCACTTTATATGTTATTTCTCTTCTCTTCTGTTGATTACAAGTACAAAGCTTTGATACAAGTAAAAGAAAGTTGTTTGAAAGTTCTATCCGTGCTTGAGCTCTCAAACTTGTCCCCATTGTTGTACCCCTGCCCCTCTATTTATAGAGTGAGGCTGGGGGCAGGGGTCTTGGATGTATATAGCTGCCTGTGGGCCTGGGCTGGAGCAATCTGGCCTGGCAACGTTCTGGTTCGGCGAGGCTTCATTCGGTAGTGGTTGGAGGAAGCTGATTCGGTAGCTTCCTGGTTCGGCAGTAGTTGGGATAGGTCTTGGTTCGGTATCAAGGTGGTAGGCTGGTTCGGTATCAAGGTGGTAGGTTGGTTCGGTATCAAGGTGGTAGGTTGGTTCGGTATCAAGGTGGTAGGCTGGTTCGGTGGGGTGACGCCGAATGGGTTTGTTCGGTGAGATGTTGGAAGAGGCAGTTGATTCGGCAGCATGTGGAAAGAAGGTGATTCGGTATTGGGATGGAGTGGTTATGAATGCTATTCGGTTAGGTGTTGATAATTTGCCCAACATTTGCCCCCCAAAGTGGGGCACGTGTGTTGCATGTGCCGCACTTTTTTTTTTTGGGTATAGTTCCAGTCGGTTTCGGGTGCTGATTCGGTCGGTCCGGCTATATTGTGCACTTCTATAAATAGAGGCTATACCCGCTTCGTTGTCCCTTACCGAATCAGAGAGAGCCGAATCAGTTTGAGCGCCGAATCAGCTTGAGACCGAATCAACTTCGCACCGATCCAGACAAGGACCGAATCAAACAAGCACCGAACCAGGTGCGTTTTCCTTCGCCGAATGAAGGCGACGAGGTTGGGTGTTGAGCGCCGAATGAGATACGTGGTGTACCACCGAATGACCTCAGAAGCTTTCAACACCGAATGAAATTTAAACTTTTAATGCCGAATGGACTTTGAATCTTGAACAACATCCTATGCTTATATATACTTGCTCGGTTATATTTTTGCATTTCTTGTTCTAACAATCATATCTTTCGCTTTCGTGCGCGCAGATAATGTCCCGAAGAGTCGAAACCCGGTCAGATAAGAAGAAGTCTGGGGGCGAAGGAGAGTCCTCGGCCGTGCCCCCAGCTCAATCAGGATCGGAGCGTCATGGGCCCGCCCCAAGGTCATTAGTGGATGGACATGGTCCCCAGGAGCTGCTGGATTCCCCGCCTGACTGCTTTCCTAGCTCTCTCAAAGAGGAGCAACTCGATGTTATATCTCGTTCCTTTGGGATCGATAGAGCCCTCATGCTGTTGCCAGGCCCAGGAGTCATGCCATACAATCCTCCCGAAGGGTACTTTGCTTATAGTAGGTACCATTGTATGTGTGGTGCTATCCCGCCTCTCAATGCTTGGGTAGTCAGCTTCCTCACGTATCTAAAGGTGGCCCCATTCCAACTTCAGCCCAACTCTTATGCCATACTGGTGAGCCTTTTCGTCATCTTTCAGAGGAATTACGGGCGCCCTCCTTCCAACCGGGAGATCCGGTATTTATATAATTTGAGAGGCTACAAGAAAGGATCCCCATACATTAGCTTGGAGTCAGCCGTGACCTTCAAACCGGTCTTGGATCTGTACTCTAAATTCAGCATGTTCAAGAAGGAGTGGTTCTTTGTTAGGGACGACTCCGTTTCAATCCGGCGCTTTACCACTGGATGTAAGTTGATGTTTTTACTTATAATTTCTATTCCGATTGCGATGCTTCTTCTCACACTTTCTCATTTTTGCTAGCGACAGGTGGCTTTCCGGTTGTGGAGACTGACCGCCTGGTTCAGACGGCGGCTGAGATAGAAGCCATTCTTGGGAAATATAGATCATCTGCCTTCTTGATTAGAAATGCGATTCTTCTGGAATATAACTTAATCCTTCCGCAGCAGTCTGTAGTTAAGTTGAGGGAAACGGCGGAAGAGAGGGCGGCTGCTCAGGCTAAGGGAGGCGTTGCGGCAGAGGGTGGAAAGAGAAAACCATTCACGAAACCTCCAGCCGTCGGAGGTAAGAAACTTAAGAGGTCGGACGGTCCTTCTCCCAGCAATTGTCCACTTACTCAGGGGGAGATAGATGCGGAGGAAGAAAGAGGTGAGGCTGAGGGCGGAAGTGACGTTGAGCGTCTTGGTGATGATGGTGGCGATGGACAGGGTGGTGATGGTTCCAGGGCTCTGTCTTCTGGGCAAGTAGGCGAAATGCAAGAGTGGACGGATGATGCTTTCCGCCAAGCTTTTGAGGGGTTGGATGATGATCTGGCTTTGGTAGAGAAGACCGGGAAGGCGGACAAAGCCGGGACTGGTGCAAGTGAGTCTTCTCCGACCATTCCGGCCAAGGTGGCTCTGACGACTCAAGGTGAACTCTTGACCCCTGCATGCTTCACTAATGATAGGGACTTAGGAATATTTTATGACCCGCTCCCGTCCTGGAATGAAATCCAGGACTTATTGCAGTATCCCACTCCTCCCCAGGGTTTGTACAATCACAGCTGTGTTTCTTTTCCCCTTTTTTTTAACTTGTAATTTACCGCGTTTCTCGAATCGTATAGTAATGTAAGATTGTAACACTTGTACTTTATATCAGGAGCAGGCAAGACGTCCAAAGCTTCAGACCTCCGACACAGGCTTGAGCAATATAAACTTTCCAAAATTTCTGCTAAGCCGAAGCCCTCAAACCAACGCTCCGGGGATGTAGTCGGCTACCGTCCTCTTCTTGGGGTCATCGAAGAGGGTATTCAGCAGAGGAAGAGGAGTCATCCTTTATCCGAAACTTCGCCAGGTTCTCAGCCTCCGGCTCAGCCTATTCATGACATTACTGAGGAGGGTAGCGAGTTTGCACCTTCTCCGCACCCGTCCGGAAACCCTTCTGTTATTCATATCGACCGTCCCGACTTGGCCCGTAATCCATTTGCGGGTCATCCTGATCTGGATCCCAGTTCACATGATATTACTTTTGACGAAGTCACTGGTGAACATCTCCTCCCCCGTAACCCCATGGTACGAGTACTTGATGAAGCCAAGGCCTTAGATCTCGATCTACTCACTACTCGTATAGTCACTATGGGAGACGAGGCCAAGGCTAATATTGATCGGGTGGCAGAGGAGACCAAGAAGCTGATGGGGCATCATGCTCGGCTGGTTAAGGCCGGAGAGGAGATTGGGAGCGCCAATATCCGACTTCGATTGGTGGTTTCGGATCAGGCCAAACAGCTTGCGGATCAGGCTATTCAGATTTCTCAGCATGAGGCTGCTACTGGGCGACTAAAGAAAACCATGGAAGAGGCCAGTCGGGCCGAATTGCGGAAAATGGAAGCTACCTGCAAAGAGCGGATTGACATGGCTATTGCCACGGTGGATGAGGTTCGGAGAGCGGATCTCGAGCAGGTGGAGGAATTGTCCGAGAAACTTGAGGCTGCGGAGCTTGCTCAAGCTAAGTTGAGGGAAGAGATGGAGGTGATGCGGAGGTCCCTTCAGGCTGATTGCTCGAGATACAGACTGGAGAGAGATGCTGCCGTCGAAAGGTTGTCGGCTTCCGATGCCCGGATGAGGGAGTTTGAGGAGAATGAGGGAATGATGGATGACATGCTCCAGGACATGTATTTCCGGACTTGGAAGTAGGGCAATCTTTCATGGATGGATGATTATCCCAGGGTCATGGCCAAGATCTATCTTCGGGCTTTGGAGGAGGCTAAGGCTGATGTAGATAAAGAAGGTGGAACGGTCTTCAGTATGGATGTGGTCACTGCCCAGTTCACCAAGGAGGAGAAAGCGGCGGTAAAGGAGGGTATGCGGCTGCTTGCTGCTGAAGAGGCAGGTGTGCAGGTAGAGGATGACGACCAGGACGGTCAAGAAGCAGGTGCTGGTAAGTCTTCCTTTCTAGTCTTTCCGTTAACTTGGTTACTTATCACTAATGAATCCTTTTTATGACCGGACAGGCGGGCAAAAGAGCAAGGACAAGACTTTGACGCAACCGGCTCCCTGATTAGACCTGGAAAATTCTTTTTGTAGGTTTGGCATTGCTGTATCTGTTAGTCTTAAGACAGTAGAGTAACTTCTAAGTTGTAATTCTTGCTACTTGTAATAATCAACATTATTCTTGACGTGTAATTTTTTAACTTAAGCTGATTTTGTCGTTTCTTGAATGTTTGTTGCTGTTTTGACATGTCGTATGAGAAATATAGCTGTGTATATTCTCGTAATTAAATTGTGTTTGATGTCAGATTCTGGTTTTAAATCATAATCTCATGACTTGCAATGTTAGCGTGTGGTGTGAAAAAATTAAATTACAGTCATGCATCTGCACATAAAGGAAGAAAATACCGCCTTTCATGTTCTGTTTGTAAATGGCAGCTTCGAATATCTTGTATGACCAAGCATGGAAAGCGGTTGAATGCCCTGCCATCTGATTTTGAATCTCTGCATCCATTGGCGGGTATCTCTTACCCTGCATCCTGTACTTCATGGTTTGTTATAGAGGATAGGAGGAAAGTTTTTTAAGTAAAATTGAAATATGTGAAATAGTAAAACTTCCAGTCACGGAAGGCCTTCGATGTGCTTAAGTTCGTGGCAAACGGGTTTTGTAGTCACTTTCCCTAGCTGTGGGTCTTGGAGACATTTGTCACCCATCTTACGCCTCTGCGGGGAGTTAATTCTTTTTGTACCACAGCCGCACTTAAGACACATCGGAGCCGAGATCGCGCACAGTAACTACCCGGGCCATTATGGCCCGTAATCGTGGGTATTATTCGATTTACTGTGGCCGGCTAGCGTGGGTGCCGATCGTCAACTGTGAACTGCCCCTGGCTGGCCACACCTTATGTTGGGGCTTATAGTCGGTTCACAGTTGCCGGCGAGCCTAACGCCGTAATGAGCTGCCTCGGCTATAGTCGGCCTTCTCGGTGGCTTATAATCGGCTCATTACAGTTGGCTTTAAGGGCCGTCGCGAGCAATGAGTTAACCCGCAGCAGAGGGATGCTGGAGCAAAAGTGTCTCATTGGCGAGGGCATAGATTCGCATAGTACCTGTTAGGTCTTGTCCAAGTGAAGTTGCGTCGTGGAGTGCTTTGAATAGAAATGCTGTATACTCAGGATTTTGTTCAACAGAAAAGGATAAAGCTAACAAGCAGCCAAGATACAAAGGAACAAAAAAAAAGAGACAAGGTTTTTTAAAGTGGTTCGGCACGAAAAGGCCTACGTCCACTGATTCTCTTTGTTAATTCACTTCATATGGGCAATACAAGTTAAGAAAAGTATCGACGGAGGTGTTGGATGTTCCATGCCCTCTGGAACACCTCTCCGTCCACTGTTGACAAAATATAGGCTCCGTTGTGGAGATCTTTATGAATTACATATGGTCCATCCCAGATTGGGTCTAGTGCTCCGGTGCGAGGGAAGATTCGCTTGAGGACAAGATCCCCTTCCTGCAAGGTACGATGCTTGACTTTGGAGTTGTATTGTGCTGCCACCTTTTGCTTGTGGGCTGCTGTTTTTAGGACTGCATCATTCCTTCTCTCCTCGACTAGATCCAAAGACATGTTGAGGAGCTCTTCGTTCTCTTCTGGGCTATAGTGGATCCTACGGTGGGAAGGCACAATGGTTTCAACTGGGAGCATAGCCTCCGATCCGTACGCCAAAGAGAAAGGAGTGTGCCCTGTTGATGTTCTGAAAGATGTGCGGTAGGCCCATAGTGCCGTAGGGAGTTCATCCACCCAAACGCCCTTTGACTTTTCGAGCTTCTTTTTGATCAGAGTTTTCAGAATTTTGTTGACTGCTTCGACTTGTCCGTTTGCTTGGGGATATGCTACGGATGAGAAGCTTTTGTGAATTCCATGTTCTTGGCACCAGTTGGCGAATTCCTCGCTGTCAAACTGAAGTCCATTGTCTGATATGATTTTTAGTGGGACTCCGTACCTGCACAGAACATTTTTGATTAAGAAGTTGATAACTTTCGCTGAAGATACTTTATTTAGAGGTTCTGCTTCCACCCATTTGGTGAAATAGTCGACTGCTACTATAGCATATTTGGCGCCGCCTCGACCCATTGGCAGTTCACCGATTAAGTCAATTCCCCATACTGCAAAGGGCCAAGGGCTGGTCATCTGAGTAATCTCGGTTGTTGGTAGCCGAGGGATCTTAGCAAACTTTTGGCATCTGTCACACTTCTTGACGAAATCTAAGGCGTCCTTGCTTAAGGTGGGCCAGAAATATCCGTATCGGAGTATCTTTTTTGCTAACGTTTGCCCTCCGGTGTGATCTCCGCAGCTTCCTTGATGAATGTTGGATAAGATTTCCTTGGCTTCCCTTCCAGCGACACACCTTAACAATGGGTTAGAGAACCCGCGCCGATAGAGGATGTCTCCTTGTATTGTGTAGCGGGACGCTTTCCTCAAGATTTTCTTGACTTCGTTACGCCCGTCGGGTAGTGTGCCATTTTGTAGGTAGTCTCGGATGGGAGTCATCCAAGTCGCTTCTTCGGTTGCAGCTATCAGATTCACTTGCTCAAAACTTGGGATCGTTTGCTTTGAGACAGTTACTGCCCCGAAGATGGCGATGTCTCTCATACTTACTTGCTTTGCCAATTCGTCGGCCTCTTGGTTCTCTTCCCGAGGGATGTGTTTGACTAAGTAGTGGTCCAATCGGCTGAGAAGTAACTTGGTCTTCTTTAGATATGCTATGAGTCGTTCTTCTCGAGCTTGGAACTCCCCTAGTATTTGGTTAACAATAAGCTGAGAATCGCTGTGAAGACACAAAGAATTGACTCCGATATCGATGGCAATTTCTAATCCGGCTATTACTGCTTCATATTCTGCATCGTTGTTGGTGGCAGCGAACTCCAACCTTATAGCATAGTGCAGTTTATTTCCCCTGGGAGTGATTATTACCACACCTGCCCCCGAGCCTTGTTCGTTAGATGCACCGTCCACAAAGAGATTCCACTTGATATCTTCTGTTATTTCCAGTTGCTCCTTATCCTCGTTGGTAGTGAATTCTGCAATGAAATCAGCCATGACTTGTCCCTTGATGGCGGTGCGAGGGTGATAGGTGATATCATATTGACTCAGCTCAATACACCATTTAAGTAGTCGCCCGGAAGTGTCGGGACGATGGAGTACCTGCCTCAGTGGTTGATCGGTCAGAACTTTGATGGAATGGGATTGGAAGTAGTGACGTAGTTTTCGTGAAGTGATTAGTAAACAGTATGCTAACTTTTCAAGCTTAGGATATCTGACTTCTGCCCCAGTAAACCTTTTACTGACGAAGTAAACTGGTCGTTGCGTGCGGTTGTCTTCCCTTACCAAGGCAGCGCTTAGAGCGTGAGATGACACAGCAAGGTATAGGCACAATTCTTCGCCTTCGCTTGGGGTCGAGAGTACCGGTGGTTTCTGGAGGTGTTCGATTAGGTTAAGGAAAGCGGTTAAGCATTCGCCCGTCCATTTGAACTTTCCTTTATCTTTCTTTAGAGCTTCGAAAAAGGGGACGCACTTGTCCGTTGCTTTGGAGATGAATCGGCTTAGGGCAGCCACTTTTCCATTTAGGCTTTGCATTTCCTTTAGGGTGGAAGGTATCTTGATGTCCCTTAATGCTCGGACTTGTTCAGGGTTTGCTTCTATCCCTCGGGCATGGACGATGAATCCTAAGAATTTTCCCGATGACACTCCGAAGGAGCACTTTAGTGGATTCAACTTCATTCCATACTGTCGAAGTATCTGGAACATTTTGCCTAGGTGGCTTACGTGATCTTTGGCTTTCCGTGATTTTACCAGCATGTCGTCTACATATACTTCCATCGTTCGTCCTATTAGCCCTGCGAACATCTTGTTGACGAGGCGCTGGTAGGTGGCTCCTGCATTTTTAAGTCCGAAGGGCATCACTTTGTAGCAGTATAAACCCCGGTCGGTGATGAAACTAGTGTGGTCTTGGTCGGGAGCATGCATAGGAATTTGGTTATATCCTGAGTATGCATCCATAAAAGACAGGAGTTCGTGCCCGGCTGTGCTGTCTACAAGTTGATCGATTCTGGGAAGCGGGAAGCAATCCTTTGGGCAGGCGTCGTTTAGGTTGGAGAAGTCAATGCAGGTCCGCCACTTCCCATTAGCCTTCTTTACTAGTACCGGGTTGGCGATCCATTCTGGGTAAATAGCTTCTCGTATGAAGTCATTGGCGAGTAGATTCTTTACTTCTTCATCGAGGGCTGCTGATCGCTCTGCCCCCATACTTCTCTTTTTTTGTTTTACAGGCGCCTTGGTAGGATCAATTTTTAATACGTGGCACGCTATGTCGGGGGAGATTCCGGTCATGTCAGCGTGTGACCAAGCGAATACATCCAAGTTGTGGCGGAGAAAATCAATGAGTTGTTCCTTCAATTCAGCTTTCAGTTGGGACCCAATTTTAAGTAGCCTACTTGAGTCGTGCTTGTCTACAGATATAAACTCCATAGCCTCTGCAGGCTCGGCGGTGGCCTCCTCCTCTTTGTCCCTAGGGTCTAATTCATTGAAAGGGTCGCTGGTGTATCGAAGAGGAGGGGCTTTCTTTAGTTGCTATGCTTCAAGGCTTTTTGTGCAGAGGGCAATCTCTACACCTTTCCCTTTATCTCTCCTGTGGTTGTTGCGAAGTTCGGTTACATAGCAGTCTCGTGCAATATCCTGATCTCCTTCCACTTCCCCTACCCCATTGTCTGTTGGAAATTTCATTTTCAGGCACCATGGGGCTAGGACAATCTGGAAGTCAGACAAGGCTAGTCTTCCTAAGAAGGCGTTGTAGGCCGAATGGTTCTCTACCAGCACAAACGTCTGTTTCCTTACCACGGAGCGGGGATGACTTCCAATCTCAACAAAGATGTCCAGCTGCCCGAGGGGCATCTTCGCATCTCCAGTGAAACCGTGTAGTGGTTTATCGCAGGGAGATACATCCTTTATTGATAGCTTCATTTTGTCGAATGCGTGTTTGAACAGGATATTTACAGAGCTTCCAGTGTCTACCAGGATTCGGTAAACTTCGGCGGGACCGAGTCGGGCAGAGATAACCATGGGATCCATGTGAGGGTACTGTCTTCCTTCTAGGTCGCGTTTACTGAATGTGATGTCATCACTTTCTTTCCGCTTTGGGTGGCGCTCTTCTATAACCGTATTGACACAGTCTCTATTGTCTCTAAGCGACTTCCCATATCTTTCCATCTCTCTCCAACTTCTGTCTGCGATGTGCGGACCTCCTGAGATGGTATGGACCACTATCTTCTCTTGACTAGAGCTGCTAGCGTTGTGGTTTCCTCTGTCGGTCCCTGGTGAGGGTAGCCTTGGGTTTTCATTGGCAGGAGCTGGAGTCCTGTCTTGACTTTTTACATAGCGTTCCAGTTTCTTCCTTCTGATGTGTTCCTCAATCAGATCTCGGAGATGATGGCATTCGTTGGTATCATGTCCGTGGGATTCGTGGAAGCGGCAGAATTTTCCAGACTTCTGTGCATTATCCGATTCCTTCTTGTATGGTGGGCGTTTGTATCTAACTTCGCCTTGGGTGGCAAGGAAGATATTTTCGACGGTCTCGTTCAAAGGGGTGTAAGAGTCGAATCTTGGTCCTGGCCGATATAGGCGTTTTTCTACCTTCTTGCCCCCAGCATTGTCTCTGGAGTCATTTCTTCGAACGTCCCTCGCCACAGCAGGGGCGTTGCCATGGGTCGTCTTACTTTGCTGTCCTGACTGCCCCTCAATGGCAGCATCCTCAAGCCTCATGTATTTCCCGGCTTCATGGAAGAAATCGGGTAAAGTAGCTGGTTTTTCTTTTGTCAATCTTCTAGCAAATTTAGTGTCCGGATGCACCCCACTGCAGAGGGCCATTAGGATAAGCTTCTCATCGGCATCTTGAACTGCGGCTGCTGCGGCGTTGAATCTGGTTAGGTATTGCTGCAGCTTTTCTCCAGGTTTCTGTTTGACGCTGGATAAGGAATAAGCGTCCTTAGGTTGCTCCACATGAATGCGGAACTGACTGATGAATTTTTCTTTCAACATTTCCCATGAGCTGATGGATCCTTGGGGTAGATGACAGAACCAGGAGGTAGCAAGATCTGCTAAGAAGAGCGGAAAGCATTTGCACAGTACTCCCTCTGTTGCTCCACTCATGAGCATATGCTGTGTGTACCTCTGTAAGTGTACAACGGGATCGGAGGTTCCTTTGTAGGGTTCCATTGTTGGCATCTTCCATTCTCGGGGGGTGATAGCGATTTCGATATTGCGGGCGAAAGGGCTGGTTACCCTAGCGCCTATCCCTCGATCTCTTTGCTCCCGTTGGACACACTCTCTGAATAAGCGTGCCATCCTTTCATCAGAACTTGGAGCAGATAGAAATGAGTTTGGTTCTGTTCTGTGGGATTGATTCCGTCCAGACGACCTGTAGGGATGGTATCGTTTATCATTCCTCATATTTTCCAGTGGCTGCCTTTGATCTTCTGGGAGCATGCTTGGGTCAGCTACAGTTGGCCCTAGCCTTGATCTCCCCCTGTTGGGTTCTGATCTAAGCACTTCCTCGGGTCCAACTTCGGGCTGAACTCTAGCTCGGCCCCGTTCACTGGTGTTTCTGTGGTTAGGCAGCATGACAGGCTCAGCTACAGTTGACCTTCGTCCGGTACCTTCCCTGTTGGGTTCGGTACCAAACGTTTCCTCAGGCCTAACTTCGGGCTGTGCTCGGTCTCGGCTCCTACCACGGCTACTTCTGCCGTTAGCTCCTTCGAAGAGGGAAGATCTTTGCTGTCTCTGAGATCCTCCAGACTGGGACTCGCCCCATGATTCAGTGTTGCGGTTGGATTCTTCAGCGTCCCTCAAGCGTGACATGAGATGGTCCACCAAGGCTTCCTGCTGGGACGTGAAGCGGTTAGTTACTTCAACAACAACTCTGTCCAAATCTGCCCTAGTAATTGCTGCAGGCTGTTCTGTGGCAGGAGTGGTTGGGTTAGCCTGTCCTTCATTTGTTACCGTTGCTGGAGGAGGACGATTTACTTGATTCGCGGCAGCTGGATCAGGAAGACTGCTGGATGCGATGTTTTTTCCTTTGTTAACATCTTTTCTCTGTTTGGGAGGCATGTTTTCCAAGTGGCGAGCGATGCTGTCAGGAAAACTTGTTAAGCGGATGAAGCTGAAGCTTCGAGCCTTATTCTCAGTGAAAGCACCAAAAATGTTTGCACAAAAAATGGACAAACACCTCAAAGTCGTATAATTTAGTATATCTTATGTTGTTTTTAGTGATTTTAGAGATTTATGCAAATATATGAAAAGCAGGGGCTAAATTGTAAAAAGACACGCAGATTTATAGTGGTTCAGCCAGAATGTGCCTACGTCCACTTTATATGTTATTTCTCTTCTCTTCTGTTGATTACAAGTACAAAGCTTTGATACAAGTAAAAGAAAGTTGTTTGAAAGTTCTATCCGTGCTTGAGCTCTCAAACTTGTCCCCATTGTTGTACCCCTGCCCCTCTATTTATAGAGTGAGGCTGGGGGCAGGGGTCTTGGATGTATATAGCTGCCTGTGGGCCTGGGCTGGAGCAATCTGGCCTGGCAACGTTCTGGTTCGGCGAGGCTTCATTCGGTAGTGGTTGGAGGAAGCTGATTCGGTAGCTTCCTGGTTCGGCAGTAGTTGGGATAGGTCTTGGTTCGGTATCAAGGTGGTAGGCTGGTTCGGTATCAAGGTGGTAGGTTGGTTCGGTATCAAGGTGGTAGGTTGGTTCGGTATCAAGGTGGTAGGCTGGTTCGGTGGGGTGACGCCGAATGGGTTTGTTCGGTGAGATGTTGGAAGAGGCAGTTGATTCGGCAGCATGTGGAAAGAAGGTGATTCGGTATTGGGATGGAGTGGTTATGAATGCTATTCGGTTAGGTGTTGATAATTTGCCCAACAACGGATATTTATCATTTCAATCCGAAATTTAAATATATACGGGTATATATCTTTTCAACCCGCAATCCCAAATTCAATTAATTGAAAATCGCTTGGGTTTATCATTTCAACCCATAACAATTTTCTCCTATTCTACAAGATCGTTCGGGTATGTATTGTAACGACCCGCAAAATTTAATGGTTTTAAAAGTATATTTAACTGGAAATTTGTGAAATTTTAAACAATAAATTTGAAAATAAAAATTTATTATTTGGAATACGTCTATTTTAATATAGCAACTGGTAAAATTTTCATCTGATAATATTGAAGTTTATTTTCCTGTGAAATTTTATTTCAATTTAAACCGGTTAATAACAGTTGAATTTTAAAAAGTGTTCCGAAACCTAAATATGTCAACAGGAGAAAATCTATTTAGAACACTCTGAATCAGACTGCGAAATTCGTTTCGCGAAATTCGGATGTTTCTAGCTCCGTTTGGATTCTTCCATACGGAATAGCAGCATTCTCGGTACCGATTATCGACTTTTGATCGGATGATCGTACCACTAATATCTGTATACCGTTTTGATCATCTCGTCGTGCTGATCTCTACGGTATATTTATCTCTGTATTCTGGGGTACGGTGTGCGACAGAAACGATAAAACAACTCATCATAGCGGTACCATTTTGTTGTCCGTTCAGATTTCTAACGGCTGTATGCATTCATTTTTCAGCTGTTACTTTTTCCATCTCGTCAATGCATTGAAGATTGCCTTTATTTCCATCAGTTGTGAAATATGAAAATTTTATACATTGCATTATTAAATTTTGAACTGTTCCTTTTGCCTTTATACCTTTCCATTTCTTTAATTGATTTCCTGGATTCACGGCTTGACGTTTGCCTTTTCTTCTATTAAGGTGACACATCTTTTCTTCTTTCTTTTTTTTTCTATCTGTTTATTTCAATTCGTTCCTCTTCCCAGATCTACCCATTTTCATTTTGCCAAACTTCACCACACCCATCATCAACACTGCCCCTCCCATACTCGGCCTGTTCTTGTCCTCCCCATGCCATAGAAGCTATGCCCCTCAACAACCCGACCCCCAACCCATCACCACAACACCCGTCTCCCATGTTCTTTGCCGATCCTCCACCATATATTCCATGTCCTCCTCCACCCTACTCGGTTTCCCTCTCCCAAACATCTCCTTGCCAAGTCGTTCAGCGTCCCGCCGCGTCTTCCTCTCGCCCAACCTGATCTCGCCTTCCGCCTCCTCTCCAGATCCGATGCCCCCGTGCTCCGCTTGCAACACCAGCCTACCGAGCCTTGCTCGAAATCCTGCCTTCCTCCCTTTTTGTAAGTTTCGCATATTGTTTATATGTATGATATGTATTTTCCTAATTGGATATACAGTGTACCTAAGTTTAAATAATATGTTTGTTTATTTGTATATATAAAGGCTATAACAAGACATAGTTTTATATTTTCCCTTAATAATATATAGGTATGGTGGTACATACAGGATATAACACGTAATAATTGAGAAGTTTTCATATGAAATGTATGAGTAAATTCATTTCGTTGGATTTGGAACATGTATATATTCACATCTGGTCTGTAGTATATATTGTACTGCCTGTCGAATTCTAGTGTACATATATGGGTGTAACTTACATATTATCTCATATATAGTTGCATATCCATTGTCATAATTGATTTGATAGTACCATAAAAAGTTTTACAGTGTGTTTCTTTATAACATAGGTTGGGTATTCTATTTTTTTTAGGTAACAGGATCGGCCTATATGTGGGGGTTGCGTGTGTTTATATATATTTGGATATGTGTTTGGTGTTCGGTTATGTTATCGGGTTTTTTTTTGTGTATATAATTACTTATATAAAAGTCTATTCTTATTTACAGTAGAGTACGTAAGGGATTTTGGAACTACTTATATATATTTGTTTGTTGTATATAATTTGTCTACATATGTCTCGCTTATAATCTGAGTTATATATTATGTTATGTTGGTTTTTAAAGTGTATGCAGTATCAAACCTGCTGTTTATACAGGTTGTTTTAAAATAAATACATATATTTAGAGTATTTTATGATGATATATTGTACTTTGTGGAAAAGTTATATCAGTCTATACCTGAAATTTTTATAAAATTTTGATGGTATATATACAGGAATTTATATAAGTCATACATATATTATTATTTATCTTAAATCACATATGGTTTTGTGTGTAGTCTGCATATATATAGGTATATTGTTTGCATATTTGTTGATTTATGGTCTGCATATATATCATATATTGCGTCTGCATACATTTTGGATATCATGCACAAGTGGTTGTTTGCATAGATAAACAGCTCGCATATGTTTAGATATATAAGATTTTGTTTATAAAGTTGATAAATTATAAAAATTTATACAGTATATGTATTTTATATTTATACGGTTGTTACAGTACTTATTATATATAGTGTAGATTTATATATATATGCATATGATAAGATATTCGATTTTACTAAATATGTTCTAAGATGAATCAAAGTGATATATATATATATATGTATATATGTATATATTGTTAAAGGTTATTTATTGGGTTCAAATATATATACAAATTTATATGAGATATGTGTTTCAAACTTTATATTGATTTTGAGTAATATGTAATGTGTATAGTTCGGTCAGTTTATACCAAGCTAACTCAACTTATTCCCACCGATTCTATTTATCAGCTTTGTCGTCAATTCGTGCCAATCTTGTTCATTTGGAAATTCGCTCTTGGATTCGTAACCCATTTCAAATCTCTCTAAGCTTCGAAAGGTGAGCAATCACTCACGATTAACGTTCTTTTATTATTTAAATTTGATTTCATTTGAAATAGCAATTGAAATATGCTGCTGTAGTTTTTACATTGTTATATATGCTATTATCGATAACTGTTCACCTGTGACATCTGACACCAGTATCTAGTACTATATGCCTGTTATTACTATTATTTGTATCTGTTCACCTGTGACATCTGACACCCGTATTTGTTATTTATACTGATGATATATGCCTGTTGTTATATTATTTTCATATCTGTTATCACTCTGCAAGTTCCCTGTTAGTATAGAATTCACTATGGGTTGAAATGATACATACCCGAACAGACTTTAGAATAGGAGAAAATCGTTATGGGTTGAAATGATAAACCCAAGCGATTTTCATTTGAATTGAAATTGGGATTACGGGTCGAAATGATGTCTACCCGTATATATTTAAATTTCGGATTGAAATGATAAATATCTGTATCACTTAACCATATGATAAATATATATACAGACACCGTTGGTCCATATATATATAAATATTTTAAAAAATGAATTCTATGGTTTTGGAAAGAAATATATGGTTTTAATAAATGTTGAGCCTTAAATTATTATATATAAATGGGAATGATTGATTTAAATACATATAATATGTTGAGTATTTAAAATATATTTCAAAATAGATTTTGGTAAAAATTTGAATAAGTTAAGGTTAGGAAGATAATTTGAATTTAGTTGAAATTGATTCAATAAAGAATTTTATTTAATTTAACCAATTAGAAACTTATTGAAATTGAGATGTAAGATATTATTTATAACTTGGGTTTGATTTATAAGTAATTTAATGAGTATTTCTTGTTTAAATAAAGTTTAAGGAAATATTTAGTAAAATGTGATTTAAGGCTAGTAAATGATATTGAATCTATTAAGTGAATATTCCCTGATTAAATAATAATGAAGTTAAATCAAGAGCTATATGAAACTGTTAAATCTAACTTTGAAAATGTTGAATACTAAAGCTTTGAAATATATTGAAAATAAAGGGTATATTTAGAACTGAATTAAATTGAGGAATTGAGCTTTGAATAAATTTGAATTTGGAATTTGAAGTTGATTTGAATCGATTTGCGAGACTTGAGGAAATTATAAATACTTTACTTTTTAAATCATTTAATATATATATATACTATTTTGGAAAATAGATATATTTGAAATGAAATGATATTTGGGTTTTGAAGTATAAATTTAATTGAAATGACCACGGTGTTAAAATGTATATTTCCACCTTGTAGATAGTTCTGAAGATCCTTAGAGGATGGTTATCCCAAACATCCTTTAAGTTACTCGTATTTCGATTGATATTTCACTTGAGTTGGATTTATTTATATAAGAATGTTAATCCTGACTCGAGTGTTCTGTGTTTGCTTTATGCTCGGGTCAGACCGAGTGATACAGCATCTGAGACTCACCTTTGGAGTTTGGAGCTTCCTTCGGAGATCCAACTATCGCCTCAGCTTTCAGCTCTTCTAGTTGATTCGTTCAGAGAAGTCATCTGTTGTATTGGAGACTCCACTACATTTGAGATATTCTGTTGTATTTTATTTTTAACTCTGTATCATTTCAACCCATAGTGATTCTATACTAACAGGGAACTTGCAGAGTGATAACAGATATGATAATAAAATAACAACAGTAACAGGCAATATCAACAATATAAATAACAGATAATGGTGTCAGATGTCACAAGTGCACAAATACAAATAATGGCATATATATAACAATGTAAATAACTAACAACAGCATATTTCAATTGACGTTTCAATTGAAATCAAATTTAATAAATATAAGAACGTTAATCAGAGTGATTTCTCACCTTCCGAGGCTAGACAGATGAACGGAAATGAAATCGAGTTACGAAATGCAAACACTACTTCCAAAGCAAAGCTAGAGTGGCACGATTCGGCGATCAAAGATGATAGATATGAATCGATGAGAATGAGTCAAATAAGCTCGATGCAGATGGAATATATATATATATATATAAACTTTTATTATTATAATTATAATTTTTCCTAAATCCAATATTCAATTTAAATTACATATTTAAAATGACATACATATATCCCATGTAAATTTAAAAATTAAAACATATCCTTCCAAAGAGAAAACTAATGTAAAAACTTACTATAGATTAAATGTATTATATATATATATAACATTTAACAATATAAATACTAGTATATACAGCTTACCCACTTATTATATATATATATATATTAAAATAAAAAATTATTATAAATCAGTATAACTTGCCTTAATAAAATCAATATCGACTCAAACAGATTCTATGTAGTTTACATAACTTATATATAAAAGCAACCAAGTTCTGCATAATTTATGTAAGCTTATAAATATAAACGAAAGGTTATACACTCATATTATAAACCAGTACCTACTAACAGCAAACTATCATACAAAAGTATACGACTAATGCATAAATTTAATATTGTTAAAGATGTGTACTGTAAACTCAATGTACAAGTATGTATATAAACAAGCCGTACATCATCATCTTATATGCATCAAGGTAGTAACTTATATACATATATATAACTACGTAAATGTTAATACTTTTCAACATACATATACAGCTAACTCACCTATACTTATATGTTCTAACCAAATTCATCTGTAGACAATAACTACAACCTAAATTATAAACAAGTTAAACTTTGAAACATTCAAAACTGAAACTTTTATAACTCATATACAAACTGTGACACATAAACTAAAGTATGCAGACATCTATATTTTTGAACTTAATATATCCATACTCAAATTTACACACAATTGCAGACAGTAATACAAATAGAATATACATTTTTTCAGATACACATATGCAACTATTATATATACTATAACCCTATATATACATCCTTACAGAACACTAAATATACAACACAGACAACTCTGAGAAGGCTAGCAACACTATTATATTATATATAGTTAAAAAGTCAAAGCTGGTATATACAAATGAACAGAATAACTCAAAGTATATGTAAAATTCATAAACTAACCTATATTGACATATGAAACTCATATACTAACTATATCCACATGCAAACCAATACTGTATATGATGTATTTGAAACCAAATTATGTGAAAATATGTATAATAACATATTATAATTTTTTTTCTTTCTAATATTTATAACAAATATATAAACAATAGATTATAAACACACTTATATCTCAACAAATAAATATATAAACATACATATTGTTCCATCCTTGATCAAATATGAATACATGGCTTCAAAGGAAAGAACGCTGCAAGGAGGTGGGCTGAGATGCTCGTCCATGACAGTGGCACGGCCAGATCAAGCGGCTGTGTTGCAAACAAGGGAGAGAGAGGCGGAGGTAGGCTGAAGCTTGGACGGGAATGGCGCACGAGGAAAGCTTGTAGGCGGTGGATCTGGTGGGGTTTGATGGAGGAAGAAGGTGGGTCGCATCTTAGTGCCAAGGTGGGGAGATGCGTGAATTGATGGGAGGCCGAAAGTATGAGGAGGGAAGGCGGGGGAAAAAGGATGGGACGTTTGGGTTTGGAACGAACGTGAAGGGAGAAGAAATTGAGAGGAGCAGACCGAAAATGAAATCATAAAGGTACAAAATGAATATATTGAACAGGCGAAGAATATAAAACGCTTGAAAGTGTAAAGTCATGAAAATTTATTTCAAGGAATACCAAAAATCAATCAGCTGAATTCAGGGACCATTTAAGGTTAGTGAACATTGGGTTTCAATCGGAACAAATGAATGGTCACAAGGAATTTGAAAGGTTCGAAACTGTACTGATACTGCATATCATTTCGTCGATCCCGCTGCGAACTGGACTTCAAATCGTAGAAATGATTATACTGCGAAGATCAGCACTACGAGACGATCAAAACGGTATACAGATATTAGTGGTACGATCATCTGATCAAAAGTCGATAATCGGTACTGATATACGTTGCTATTCCGTACGGAAAAATCCAAACGGAGCTAGAAACATCCGAAATTTGTGAAATGAATTACGCAGTCTTATTCAGAGTGTTTTAAATAAATTTTCTCATGTTGGCATATTTTGGTTTCGGAACACTTTTATTATTATCAATTTTAACTGATATAAATTGAAATAAAATTACAGTAGAAAATAAACTTCCAAATTATATGATGGAAATTTACCAGTTGCTGTGTTAAAATAGACATATTCCAAATATCAAATTTTTATTTCAAATTTTTATTGTTTAAAATTCCACAAAATTACAATTAAATATATAAATAAAACAAATAAAATTATTTAAAATTTACGGATCGTTACAAATATTCATTTATTTTCCATTCAATTCACTTTAAATATAAATTCCAAATCTTCTTTAATTAAATAAGTTCCACAATCACAAATAATTTGTAATCTACTTATATTTACCCACTCTATTTATGATATAATTATCTATTTTATTTATCTACCCCTTTTAAATTCTTGAAATTATATTTAATAATAATACAATATTTAAAGTAACTTATTAACTCCAAATACATATCAAAATAAAATTCTTGTTACTATATCAAATAATTCACCTAGAACTTTCAAATCATTCATTATTTTCGCTGATTATTATTTTAATCTTATTTTATTATTCAAATTTATTATTATTTATTCATAATTAACTGCTTCCTGACACCGGGTTGTTACATAAAGCTTATGTGAGGGGGAACTATCTCAAAACACTACATATCAAAACTATATACATAAAGGACATGAACAACTAAGGTCCAGCCGGTCCTTTCCACAAAGGTAGCTCAGAGATAATATGGACCATCGCCAAACAAGTAAAGAAAACCCATCACAAAAGTAGGGAATCAGAACATAACCTGCTCTTCTCCTATACTTAGCAAGTCAGCAAAACTATATAATTGATATGTGATGATATACCAAGATATGGTATGTAACATCCCGAAAATTTTCGACTTTCGAAAATTCGACATCGATACTCACTTTATCGACTGCCGAGCCATCGAGTGCCGGAAACTCGAAAAGTTATGGTTTTAAAAGAAAGAAAATAGAAGAAAAAGAAAAGAGTAGAAGAAGAAGAGAAGAACAACATCAGAAAACAGAAATAGAACAACATCAGAATCTCACATATCGCAGCGGAACAATATACAATAGATAATTACTAGTCTTTTAAAACAAAGAACTATATCAAGTTTATACATACATCAATCAGAGTCAATATACAACAATGGACAGTTATGTAAACTTGTCCTCATACAGAATACATAGCGGAATAAATATATCAGATACAAATACTACGTCTCGTCATCCAGCTTGCTTCCAAAGCTCCAGAATATCCAGAATATCCTGATAATATAACTCTAGGCTGCCCGTGTGGAAATTGGTGGGCACCCAGAGTTTAGAAGGGAACAATAAACTCCGAGTCAGTCATGGTGACTGGTGTGAGATCGTAAAACAGTTATTTTTCACAAAGAAAATAAAACAAATTCGCAATGCTTTTGGAAAATGAAACTACCATAAGACCTCCCACCACACACACAATGCAAACGCAGAATTGGAGGAGATTTCTTCTTATGATAGTCAAAGATGCTTACTACGCAAATCATTGGATTATTATTATTAGTGCATAGTGCAGAAAACATTTCGAAAGTATAATATTAATCTTAGCCAACATACGACCAGTATCGTATGCCTACTATAGCTACCATCTAAACAGTGGTGACCACCGTACGTAAATGGCAGGTTCTACAACTAAAACCGTAAAAAGTTCGTATTGGAAGAATGGATTTCCAACAAATGGTCAGGCTAAGGAACTTCCTTTCCTCCTGCCGAATAGGATCGCCTCTGGCTGGACGTCCCGAGAGACAAACTGCTCTCTGCCAAACAAGGTCGGGTTACCCCTGTAACAGGTAACTCACGAATATGTCATCACCCGGTCCTTTGGGACCTTTATCCGAGCGCTCGATATCCAACATCACACATCATAAAGAAAGTGTATCCACATGAGTAAGTATCTGGGCTCCATACCATGATACCACCCCTTTCCAGAAGGAAATGACATACCCTAAAGGGCGCGACCCTCATAACCTTGCCGCAACATTCCTGTTTCGACCATTTCCGGGTTGTTGAGGCTCGATGAAGTCTCGTCCATAAAGCTACGCTTTCTCAAAAAGCCCTGCTTCGGGTCAAACAAAATGATCGACCTATGATCACAAAGATATAAGATCAAACAAATGATCATATCGCAAATGATCAAACACTGATCATTTCACAGCAACACTCAGTATGCCACGTTACCAAATTGGGATATATCGCTGATAAATTTCAACTACATAACCTCTGAGCTCGTACGTCTCAGAGAAGGGTGTTAAGCTAAGAGAATAAATTCTCCGCCACCAACAGAAATGTATTTGAAAGAAATCAGCTTTATATCACAAATTGTAACGTCAGACACACATCCATACAAGTCTGTTCCGGGATCGAACAGAACCGAAGGAACTTCTCACGAAGCCCTTGCATATCCGGATAATTTCAATCACGTCAGGACTTCCCGTCACTAAGGGTGATAAAACCTCTAAATCGGAGATCAGCCGATGTAGAGTAACTCGACGGTAATCCTTCCGTTTTCAAAAATATCCGGTCTTCAACACCGGTCTTCAAATGCAATTCATAACGACGTATCACATATTCGGAATGGGTTATACGACCCCATGGTCCTTTCCCGGCTAACCCGAATAGTGAGCGATTTTTTCAAAAATAAGTGTGGCATTCAAATTCATCCAATCACAACAAATACCTATTCAAGGTAATTATTGATAGTCGGTTATTTAACTATCAATAAAGATGCGCAACATCATCAGATTCCAAATAATTTTCCAAATTATTTATCTTCAAAAATATCTTTTACTAGATATAAAATTTCCACACTTCAAAAATAAATCAATATTTATTTTTAAACAGATTCCCTTTTCTTTTATAAATTCCATATTGAATTTATATCTTTCAAAATATCTACTGATATACGATTCTCAAATCGATTTCAAATATTCGATTTCATTTTATCTTTAAGAAGATAAAATCTCAAAACAGTTCATTTCATATTGGAAAAACATTTCCATACTTATTTAATAATAAGTATTTCACAAATCATTTATTTTCAACATTTGAAAATATTCGATATACTTAAATCAATATTAAGTACATATTCATACTTTAAGGAAATCATAAATTTTTAACATCTATTTGAGTCAAAACGAATGTTGCGTAAAACATCGTTACGACGACTCAAAATCACTAGTATAGGGATTCGAATTTAGATAGATATATAAATCTCAATACTACATAAAACATTTTCTTTCGAAAATCATTTACTATAACAACAGTGTTATAGTCCATCATTTCCTTATTTCTTGAAACGTCTATTTCAACAATAAATGTTGAAATCTATGATTTCGGTAATTCACACGTTTTAAAACATCTTTAAAACAATCACTTCATTTCAAATATCGCTTTCCCGAAACATATCCATTTTATTTGATAACATATTCACTGTCCAAAATCGTGAATATACTTCAATAATTACATTTCAATCTTTTCTACACGTTTTATTCCAAGAATTATCCACTATCCAAAATCGTGGATAAAATTCCCTCAATAACTTCTATATTACATTCATCAAATTTGATTGATTTCGAATTCATAAAACAACGTTTATAAATTCACCTTTATATTTTCTAACAACTTCGATTTATAAAATTCTCCTTTTATTAACTTCTAAAATTACCTATCAAAATAAGTGATTCCAGATTTATAAACAACGTTTATAAATCACATTTATACTTCATAACAATTTCAACTTATGAAATCATTTCATTTAGCAATTTCTATTTATATCCCAATTAAGTGCAAAAATCTAATTTATAAGACTTATAAATCGTTTATTCTACAACATCTATTCACTTTATAACTTCACGTTATAAATCTATTAATTTCATTCACTTATGAAATCCTTTTTATACTTCTTTTTAACACTTATAAAAATTCGTTTTATAAGTCCAATATTTTGATTTATAACATATCAATTTTATAAATCTTTCTATACAAATCGTTTATAGTTATTCAAAAATCCCAACTTAAACCATTTTATAAATAAATCGACTTTTATTTCAAAACGACACTTCAGTTATATTTCACTAAAAATTATAACTTTTATAACTTTAAAATTTTACGTTTATAAATTGATTCAAAAATTCCATAAAACGTATATTTTCAAAAATCACTTTAAAAATCCTTTTAAATTAAAAGTCGTTATTTTTACATTTCAAAACCGAATCCGATGATGCAACAACACCAATTAGTCCATCACAACAGTCAATATCATATATCAATATGATAACAGAATATATAAAAATATCTGTAAATAATCAATACGGTGAGGAATCCAGTTGGATCCCTCCAACCTGTTTCCCTGCATCCACAGATGTTAGCACAATACCAATTCCGCTCCAGTACGGAATTATCGCGGTATATGGGTTTTTATAAAAATCCGCTTACTAACGGCGCAATAGGGTCTCATCCGCTATACGAGGCGGGAAATCATCAATCCAATATATACATATGCCAATATGTATATACTGCTATATATATAGATATATCCTATCATATCTAATATCACATCCAATATAGCAATCATATCTATCAATAATAACTGCAAAAATTCCACATTCAATTTGAGTGAGAAGATCTCACCGTGATTTTAATTCTGATTCCAGCGTTTATTTCGAATAAAATTAAACGCACGTTTAATTTTACCCGAAATTCCAATTAGCTCCAAACGACTCCAATCCAATTGCATCGCGTAGTGCTCGAGAAAACGAAGCCAACGCCGCTCGTTTCGTAATTTTTCAATCTCGTATGAAAGAGATATCACATTTCAAAGTTTACTCGATTTTAAATAAAATTAAATTACAATTTCTATCTTTAATTTTATACCAACAAATCAGAGCCGTTCGTTTTGAAATCTGCAGATCCATGCCGTGTAGCTACTTCTCCCTCTCACTCACGCTTGCTCCCAGGCATCACGTACGTGATTAAACCCAACGAAGCCGCCACCTAGGGTTTAGAACCGCTCCACCTACAGACGTCGAGAGCCCATCTAACCACCACCACTCGAACCGCCTCAGCCACCTCCACCTTCGCCCCAGTCGCGGCTCAGCTCGGTGGTCCCACGTCTTCGAACGACGTGCACGAAGTCGCGCCATTTACAAGTGATTTGCCATCAATCCAGAGCTTTAAACTCCATCATAACCGTTCATATTGTAGATCTCGATGCTCTCTTCCTTTTGCTAGTTGAAAGTTCTTGAAATTATTGAGTGGATCGAGAGGAAAATGAGGAGGAACAATATTGTTCTCTGGCCGTTCATTTCAATGGAGGCGGCTGCGTATAAACTAGGGTTTCATTTTCTTTTTCTTTTTTATTTGTGATAAAATGGGCCTATTTATAGAAGTTTGAACGACACTATTCATTCCGGTTTTCCCGAACTCCGATTTACGTGCAGTGACTGGCGTTTCTAAGGTTTACCCCGCGTTCCGAACGCAATGGAATAGGTTTCGGAAGCTAATTCGATCGTATGTGTGAGATATGACAATAAACGATCAATTTAAATTAAACCGATTTAAATAGATTTCGAGGCGTTTTGATTCGTACCGGACAAACGGTAAATCCAAAAATTACGAAATTTGAAATCTTACAATAATATCACATTACGGTTCCGATGAAACTGGTTTCGTCGAAATCCGACACTGTTTGAAAAATGACTATTTTAACTCGTCGAATAAAAATTAAAATAATTTCAATGCGTTTCGATCTGCCACAGTCAAATGACAACTCCGTTTGCTACAAAAATTGAAATCCGATAATAACTAACTATTACGGATCCAATGGAACTGGTCTCGTTCAATTCTGAGACTGTTCGAAAATTGGCTATTTTTCAGTCGATAATTAAATATTAAAATATTCAATCTTCACAATTTAACTCCAATTCCAATTTTAAAAGTTCTAAAACCTTTCTATAACTCCAGTATGATTAAATAGAATTTTACAAATCAATTTCAATCATTTTAACTCGATTTCCAATTATTTCTGGAATTTCACTATTTAATTTATCGATTTGATTACCCAGGTAAATCCAATATTCGGTAAATAATTTATCCGACTTAATAATTCCACTTATTAATATTTAAAATTAATTAAATATTCGAATTTTAATTATCAAAAATTCTGGGTCATTACAGACTTCCCCCCTTAAAAGAATTTCGTCCCCGAAATTACAAGTCAGGAAGAAATGGTCCTTAACTCGTCTACTATTTTTCACAATTCAAAAGTTTTATCAATTTATCAAAACAAATCTTTCTACTAAAGATTCGTTATTATTCAACTAAATTTCCAACTTCAATTATAAGTTTCAAACAACATTGTTTACTTCCAAATTCAAATTCGAGTTTAAATTCAATTTTAAACTTTCAAAATTTCTCAAAAATTTTCTAACGCCCGAAATTTTCGAAAAATTTCGCCAGCGTCTCCTTTGCGCGGCTAATACGGCACGACTACAAAACGTCCCTACGGACTCTCAGATTTCAAAAAGAAAAAGAAAAAGCCAAGCGGCTAGAGAAATAAGTCATCAAATCTCATATTCGAATTCAAATACTTACCTTTTGTCGAGCCATTCAAATTTATCTTCGAAATTAAATTTCCAATTGCTTTTATAACACCTGTATATCCTACTAGCCATAATATCTAGTTACATATATTCAAACCATTTTGCACATTCTATTACAAAATTTTCAATATAACTTCTTATACATTTTTACTTCACTATTGAAGTTACATATCTATCTTCATTAAATTTTGCATTTTCAAATTCATTTGAATTCAATTCACAATTTCAATTCAATTTAACTTCTGAATATTGAATTTATCAATTATCTTTAGTTTATTCGGATTCAATCCATTTCAGTTTTCTCAGGTTTGGATTTTATTTCACTTGATTCAAGTCTCATTTCATTAACGACTTTTAATTTCAATTATCTTCTTGGAATTTCATTCCAAATCATAAATTCATTTACAATTTATGTTCACAATTTTATTCATATATGAATTCATCTCTTTGAGTTAGATTTTTATTTAAACTCTACAAGTTATCAACTTCATAATATTTCACAATTATTTTTATATAGTATTCCAGAGTCTTTTCAACCTTTTCAAAATCATTTTGAAAACAATTCAATTTATCCCTTGAATTTCCAAAACAAAACCCAAATTTTCAAACAACTTTTATTTAAAACAATTTGGCAGCAATTTCTCTTTTGGAAACCCGAAAATGAACACCGGTGATGTCGCGATCATCATCGAAGTTATTTTCCAGCGACCAAAAAGAGTTTAGAGCCTTTCATTCCTTCAAAACATTTTTCCCAAAATCTTTTGAAAATCATTTTCAAATCAAAAAGGAATTAAACTTTTCAAATCTCCAAAATTTTCAAACTCCTCTCAAAACATTTCCAAAACTTCTCTGGAATTCCGTTTCAAATTATAAATCACATTTATAACTTATATTCTCAAATTCTACTTGTATATGGATTCATTTCTTAATTCTTTATTTTTGATTTAAATTTCATATATAATTTTTCACATATATATATCAATGATGATAATTAACATCATCACTCCCTAACAACCATGCATCCATATCATAATAATTTACAAAAAATCATTTCTTTTCTATATAAAAATAGTTTTGGGCAAAATTATTTCATTTACCCTATTTAAAACAATACTGTGCCGAATTGTTCTATATAAGTGTTTAGAGATCCCTATCGATAGAGTTGTACGGACAATACCGACCAGAATCCATATACCACTCAACAAACCAATCATCACAATATAAAACAATTTTTATATTCAATAACAAATACGCGCTCATATCTATTATTACACTCAGACTCATTCTAGAGCACTACTGACTCTATCTCTAATGAGTAACACCCAACAGAGCAGGGTTGTCGCTTAACCATATGCTCTGATACCAAATGTAACATCCCGAAAACAGCGGTCACAACCGGTAGGCTTTGCAACCATCCCAGCCCCACCGTGGCTTACACTGGCACCTCGCAGTTGCTTTTACGGCCAGCCTCTCGACTGTCACAACCAACCCATCCCACTCAGGGACATGTAGGGGTAAGAGTCCCCCGTTCGCCACCAAACCGCGAAGCGAGAACCCCCTATCATGCTGTAATATAGCAAATGCGATCCATAACGACGTATCACATATTCGGAATGGGTTATACGACCCCATGGTCCTTTCCCGGCTAACCCGAATAGTGAGCGATTTTTTCAAAAATAAGTGTGGCATTCAAATTCATCCAATCACAACAAATACCTATTCAAGGTAATTATTGATAGTCGGTTATTTAACTATCAATAAAGATGCGCAACATCATCAGATTCCAAATAATTTTCCAAATTATTTATCTTCAAAAATATCTTTTACTAGATATAAAATTTCCACACTTCAAAAATAAATCAATATTTATTTTTAAACAGATTCCCTTTTCTTTTATAAATTCCATATTGAATTTATATCTTTCAAAATATCTACTGATATACGATTCTCAAATCGATTTCAAATATTCGATTTCATTTTATCTTTAAGAAGATAAAATCTCAAAACAGTTCATTTCATATTGGAAAAACATTTCCATACTTATTTAATAATAAGTATTTCACAAATCATTTATTTTCAACATTTGAAAATATTCGATATACTTAAATCAATATTAAGTACATATTCATACTTTAAGGAAATCATAAATTTTTAACATCTATTTGAGTCAAAACGAATGTTGCGTAAAACATCGTTACGACGACTCAAAATCACTAGTATAGGGATTCGAATTTAGATAGATATATAAATCTCAATACTACATAAAACATTTTCTTTCGAAAATCATTTACTATAACAACAGTGTTATAGTCCATCATTTCCTTATTTCTTGAAACGTCTATTTCAACAATAAATGTTGAAATCTATGATTTCGGTAATTCACACGTTTTAAAACATCTTTAAAACAATCACTTCATTTCAAATATCGCTTTCCCGAAACATATCCATTTTATTTGATAACATATTCACTGTCCAAAATCGTGAATATACTTCAATAATTACATTTCAATCTTTTCTACACGTTTTATTCCAAGAATTATCCACTATCCAAAATCGTGGATAAAATTCCCTCAATAACTTCTATATTACATTCATCAAATTTGATTGATTTCGAATTCATAAAACAACGTTTATAAATTCACCTTTATATTTTCTAACAACTTCGATTTATAAAATTCTCCTTTTATTAACTTCTAAAATTACCTATCAAAATAAGTGATTCCAGATTTATAAACAACGTTTATAAATCACATTTATACTTCATAACAATTTCAACTTATGAAATCATTTCATTTAGCAATTTCTATTTATATCCCAATTAAGTGCAAAAATCTAATTTATAAGACTTATAAATCGTTTATTCTACAACATCTATTCACTTTATAACTTCACGTTATAAATCTATTAATTTCATTCACTTATGAAATCCTTTTTATACTTCTTTTTAACACTTATAAAAATTCGTTTTATAAGTCCAATATTTTGATTTATAACATATCAATTTTATAAATCTTTCTATACAAATCGTTTATAGTTATTCAAAAATCCCAACTTAAACCATTTTATAAATAAATCGACTTTTATTTCAAAACGACACTTCAGTTATATTTCACTAAAAATTATAACTTTTATAACTTTAAAATTTTACGTTTATAAATTGATTCAAAAATTCCATAAAACGTATATTTTCAAAAATCACTTTAAAAATCCTTTTAAATTAAAAGTCGTTATTTTTACATTTCAAAACCGAATCCGATGATGCAACAACACCAATTAGTCCATCACAACAGTCAATATCATATATCAATATGATAACAGAATATATAAAAATATCTGTAAATAATCAATACGGTGAGGAATCCAGTTGGATCCCTCCAACCTGTTTCCCTGCATCCACAGATGTTAGCACAATACCAATTCCGCTCCAGTACGGAATTATCGCGGTATATGGGTTTTTATAAAAATCCGCTTACTAACGGCGCAATAGGGTCTCATCCGCTATACGAGGCGGGAAATCATCAATCCAATATATACATATGCCAATATGTATATACTGCTATATATATAGATATATCCTATCATATCTAATATCACATCCAATATAGCAATCATATCTATCAATAATAACTGCAAAAATTCCACATTCAATTTGAGTGAGAAGATCTCACCGTGATTTTAATTCTGATTCCAGCGTTTATTTCGAATAAAATTAAACGCACGTTTAATTTTACCCGAAATTCCAATTAGCTCCAAACGACTCCAATCCAATTGCATCGCGTAGTGCTCGAGAAAACGAAGCCAACGCCGCTCGTTTCGTAATTTTTCAATCTCGTATGAAAGAGATATCACATTTCAAAGTTTACTCGATTTTAAATAAAATTAAATTACAATTTCTATCTTTAATTTTATACCAACAAATCAGAGCCGTTCGTTTTGAAATCTGCAGATCCATGCCGTGTAGCTACTTCTCCCTCTCACTCACGCTTGCTCCCAGGCATCACGTACGTGATTAAACCCAACGAAGCCGCCACCTAGGGTTTAGAACCGCTCCACCTACAGACGTCGAGAGCCCATCTAACCACCACCACTCGAACCGCCTCAGCCACCTCCACCTTCGCCCCAGTCGCGGCTCAGCTCGGTGGTCCCACGTCTTCGAACGACGTGCACGAAGTCGCGCCATTTACAAGTGATTTGCCATCAATCCAGAGCTTTAAACTCCATCATAACCGTTCATATTGTAGATCTCGATGCTCTCTTCCTTTTGCTAGTTGAAAGTTCTTGAAATTATTGAGTGGATCGAGAGGAAAATGAGGAGGAACAATATTGTTCTCTGGCCGTTCATTTCAATGGAGGCGGCTGCGTATAAACTAGGGTTTCATTTTCTTTTTCTTTTTTATTTGTGATAAAATGGGCCTATTTATAGAAGTTTGAACGACACTATTCATTCCGGTTTTCCCGAACTCCGATTTACGTGCAGTGACTGGCGTTTCTAAGGTTTACCCCGCGTTCCGAACGCAATGGAATAGGTTTCGGAAGCTAATTCGATCGTATGTGTGAGATATGACAATAAACGATCAATTTAAATTAAACCGATTTAAATAGATTTCGAGGCGTTTTGATTCGTACCGGACAAACGGTAAATCCAAAAATTACGAAATTTGAAATCTTACAATAATATCACATTACGGTTCCGATGAAACTGGTTTCGTCGAAATCCGACACTGTTTGAAAAATGACTATTTTAACTCGTCGAATAAAAATTAAAATAATTTCAATGCGTTTCGATCTGCCACAGTCAAATGACAACTCCGTTTGCTACAAAAATTGAAATCCGATAATAACTAACTATTACGGATCCAATGGAACTGGTCTCGTTCAATTCTGAGACTGTTCGAAAATTGGCTATTTTTCAGTCGATAATTAAATATTAAAATATTCAATCTTCACAATTTAACTCCAATTCCAATTTTAAAAGTTCTAAAACCTTTCTATAACTCCAGTATGATTAAATAGAATTTTACAAATCAATTTCAATCATTTTAACTCGATTTCCAATTATTTCTGGAATTTCACTATTTAATTTATCGATTTGATTACCCAGGTAAATCCAATATTCGGTAAATAATTTATCCGACTTAATAATTCCACTTATTAATATTTAAAATTAATTAAATATTCGAATTTTAATTATCAAAAATTCTGGGTCATTACATGGTAACCTAATATAAATGCCGAGACAAAATAAATATTTTGATATAAGCATATCCCAAATACACAAAAACATTATCAACTAACTAATATAACATACACATAATGTAAAGATAAGCGATGGATAGAGAAAACAAATCGATACTCCTCATTGTTGATGGGTAGAGTCTGCTATGGACATTAACCGTGATTCAATGATCCCTATGTAGGGTCCAAAATAAATAGAGTTAGTACCTAATCGTACCATAAACACCGAGCCGCATCCAGTGTGATCGAATTCATGTAGATCTCATTGTACCTCATATCGAGTATAAGTGATATATTACCTGCTCTAAACATCTGACACCATATAGATCTTACTATAATCAAACGATTTCCGTTGAGGGTCTAAAATAAATACCATCAGTACATGATAGTACAATAGACCCCGAGCCACATCATTATTGATCAAACTCTTGCCCCATATCGAGCATAAGTGATATAAGACCTACTCTAGATATTTGAAACCTATGTGGACCTCATCGTACTTCATATCGAGCATATACGATAAATGGTCCACCCATAGATGATCTCCATCAGCTTCCCCTTAATCATCATGGATTTCTTATCAAATTCGCGGATGAATATGTCATGTATAATATGTTATCGGGACCACAATGGAACACTAATGTCGTGTGTGTGTGCATATATATATATATATATATGTATGTGTGTATGTATATGTATGTATGTATATAATAAGTATAATGCCAAGTAAGCAAATGCATCTATCACAACTGAAGTCCAATATCTCGTCATCGTCTATCAATATGGATGGCCTCTACTATAAGACCAATAATAGGCATGGCAACTAATACAAGGCCGTTATAGTGTATGATCACTAATATAAGATCAATATTATGTAAAGTAACCAATATAAGACCAATAAAATTCATCGAACTACGCGTATCCTGAGTTCAAAGCCGAAGATACAGATTTTCTCTGATCGTATACGCTCGTCGGACAAGATCGTGTGACCAATCATCATACTAATTCCATGCGCGACCGGTTTTGATCCCATAGGAATCAATCAACATTTTCATCTTGATCTCAAGCTTTGCATCGCATTGCATTCTACTATCCCGAGTAGCCCATAGTCTTGTCTGAAGTTGCACCGAAGCTTCAAACGAACCAACATCCAAAGGGGGGAGAAACCCCGATAAAATGGCACCTGACCTGGGCTTTATTGCCCAAGTCAGTGCACCACCAGTCCATTGGTGGTCTACCATTGGTCGACTGATGGTAGCTTATCCTAGGCAGTACACTTTGGGTTAGGTTCCACTGATGCATACAGCCATCGATTCACGCATCGTTTCATCCGTTGCTTCGCCTTATGAATCACCTAGCTTCTGTAGGCTGCCTCTACCCCATCAGACCCTCTTCGAAGTTCATTGGTTGATAATTTGGAGTGGTTTCATATGTATTCAAAACTAATTTATAACAACTCTGGTTTGAGGTATACTTGAAATAAAGAATTAAATTAATTTTTAAATGAGACATAGGATTTTATTACATTTCGTTTTCAATTAGTAAGAAATTGGCAGTGCTTTATAGAAAAGATGATAGAACTAGTTTAAGATTATAATTTATAGTTTTTTTATATAAAGTTAAAATTTAGGTGGAATTTAGTGTTTTAAAGTTAGGAATTATAATTATAAAAATAGAAACATTAAATTGATTTAATCTTTTATCCTAAAAATAAGGACTTATTTATGAAAAAGTGGTAATAAAATGATACAGGTATGTCTCATTAAAAAGTCGATTGAGTAAATTTGTTTTGCTATAATATTGGGTGTTTATTTTTCACATGGGGAAAAAAATAAACTAATTAAAATAGGTTGTTCCTGCATTATATTATAGGAAGAAACACTCTATTGGGTAAATTTGGTTGAGATTTGATCATTGGATAATTTTTATGTTTTGAAGCCTATTTAATAATAAAATTAAAAAGAGTATTTTATTTTTCTTGTTGGGTTATGTTTAAACCCAAAGCCCAATCTAGTTTGGCAAAGAAGAAATTCTCTTGAAGCATTACTGTACGTTCATTTAAGTATTTACAATAAACAAAAACAAAGAATGGTTTAATATATTCAAAGCAACAAGGTGGAAATCCCCGAAGACAGATATTATTATGATTACGTTAAAGACATTTATATATGAAATTTGGATGGCAAGAAATAGGAGAATTTTTGATATGAAGATTGAGTCTGCAGCAACTCTTTATAGTATTATTGATAAGAGAATTCGAAAAAGGCTAGATAGGCTGAAGTGAATTTAGATGATAGAACTTCCAGTTTTATATCTTGTATTTGAAATGTTGTATTGATATGAAATTGAGGTTGAATCTTGCATGTAATCATAAATAGGTATGGAATATATTGGGCAAGGCTCCCTTAGCCCATTGCTTTTCAAAAAAAAACAAACAAAAAAAACAAAGAAAATAAAACTCTCTTTCCCTGCTTGAAGACCTAGAAACTTGAATTGCAAATTCTTCAAATTATAACAAATTAAATATCTTGCAAAGCCAATAATCTCAGGTAATGATCTCACACCTTGTTACTTCTCATTATATAGTTTTTTTAGTTTGTACGTTAAATTAAGTTAGGTATTGTGCTTATTTTGTTTGAGGTTTAATTAGGGTTCCTGGTTTGAAGATTTGAGTTAAAGTTAGCATTTCAGATAATAAATTGAAGAAGAAAGGTGAGTAATCCTCACCACTCTCTCTAAATTGATTACATGTTTGTATAAGTATGATTTTAGTAGTAAATTTAATTGAAATGCTTTGGTTATGTAATAATTGAAAATAATGCATCTTTGAAACATAAGGTGGTAGCTGAAAATTTATTTAGAAAGTGTGCTATAGTAAAACAGCGATAACTTGCACTTCCTAACATTTGGGGTCAAGCTTTTTGAGTTAGAAAATAGATTCAATGAGAAATAATTTCTCCTTTTCTCACTTTTCGATATTTAGCCGTCTACTTGACCTAAAATGGGTTTGAAATTATAATCACAGTTCTGTCTTTAAAGCAATTTTCTAAGTTTATACCTAAAAATTCTTTAGGACGTAACTTTTGAACCGTAAGTCCAAATTTAATGATCTTTTTCTTGTTTGAAAGCATTGACTTTTATCCACAACTTTTATATTTTGATTTTTTTCAAAATTTTGAGGTTTAAATGGTCGAATCTGCATTTTTGAGTCGTTGGCCCGAGAATGAAAGACAAGATTAAGGAATTTATACTTGAAAATTGTTTTGGTCATAACTTTTAAACCGTAAGTCCAAATTTGATGACCTTTTTCTTGCTGGAAAGCTTAGACTTTTATGTACAACTTTTATGTAGGTTCAGAAGGTCAAATATGCATTTTTTATCACAGCTTGAGATTGAAATTGTTCGGGAAATTTGCTCGATTGCCTTTTTGGTGTTTCCCTCAACCATTCTTGTGTTTATCCATGGTTGCTTGTATTTCGATGTGTTTTTGGCTTTTTGAGATCTTTTACAATATCAATCGATCGGTCATTTGTCACCGATTGATCGGTCATAAGTCCTGGAGCTTGTTTGTTCAAGACAATCATGTAACAACCCTACATTTTAGGCTTATTTTATTTTATATTTTATTTCTGTTAAATTGAATTTCCTGATTGAAAAACTTTATTTTAATTTGAAATTATTTTAAACTTGTTTTGTTTCAAATATTTCATTTCTAAATATATATTTTGATTGTTATGTAAATTATAATTTCAAACTGGTAAAAATTGGATATTTTTCTGTAAAGTGAATTTCTGTTCAAACTGGTCAAACTTTGACTTTTAAACTTTAAATTTTAATATTTAAAATTCTTAAATTTTATCTTTTATTATGAAAATAGATTTAATTCCATGAATACTGCTTTTCGTTTCGTTGAAAACGGACTTATATTGTAGAAGTTATGTAATTTTCAATTTTGTGTATAAACTGTTTATTTTGCAATATTATTTATTTTAAAACATATAAATTATATTTTATTTGTCATATTTTGTTGTAATATATGTTAATATTTTATTTTATGTATAATTTTGTCTTTTAATAATTTTAAAGTGATTATAAAATTTTTCCAAAGCTTGTTGAATTTATTTTGCAATTTTAAAGCCTAATTTCTATTTTCTTTGCTATTTTCTTAATTTAACTATATATAATTAAAATTTATTTATTTATTTTATACATTCACTTTATTTTCTTTGTTTTACTTTATTAATATTCACTTTACATGTATTTAGATTAGAATAGATTTTTCCAAAGATTATTTGAATTTGTTTCAGTTTATTTAACCTAGTTTGTATATAGTGTTATTTTTCTTCATTTAATTTAATTAATATAAAATTTATTTATTTATTTTTCTTATTTACTTTATTTCTGAGTTTATTTATCTTTAATTTCAGCTATTTTCATATTTATAAATATATATATATAAATATATAATGGAAATTTGAAAAGTTTATGTCTCTTTAGTTGCTTAAGGTCCTTTAATCTTCCGACCTTTCATTTTCTCAACCTCCACCTTAATGATTTTTTTTGCCGTGCTTTTCTTTTCTTTTCCAGCAACATCTTCCTCATTTTTCACGTGAATTCTCACCTCTAACTTGAAAAAAAAATGACGGCCTCTCCCTTGTTCAAAGATTTGGTAAAATTCCCTTTCTTTCCATTGTTTTCTACTTGTTTTGTTGATTTTGCACTTGCTCTCTTCTCCTTTTAGGCTCGGCTCCTCTCAACTCCAGCACCTTGGCTTCCTCCACCACCACCTGAACCTATCACTACCTCCTCCAGCCCAACCCCAAGCCCAAGCCGTGGCCTCCCATGATGTTGATCCACACAAAAAATGAGCAAACTTCACCTATATCTTCCTAGTCGAGCACCATACATCACCACCACCTCCAACTCCTCCTTGGCCGCCACCTACATCACCACCACCTGCCATAGTGGACCCTGACACCACTGCCACACCTGTACCTAACCCACTACAGACCTGACCATGACTTGTATTGCCTTAGCCGTGACCTTATGTGGCTTAGAAACCATGTAGTTTGCCTTTGTGTTGTAGTTCATGCTCACATATCTTTGCACCATCACCATACATGTTTGGCCGACCCTATGGAACCCAAAACCAGATCCAAACCCACCCCTTAGCCATGCATTTCAGATCTGGAGCTGAAGCATAGATGGTAGAAAGCATGTGCAATCACTTTGGCTTTGGTTCATGCATTCATTTCTAACATTGTTTTATTGAATTTTGAGTTAAAAACTCATGTTGTCTGTATTTGTTTTGTTTGAATGTGACAAGGGAATTTATCTTTGGCTCTCCCATATCAAATCATATTCGTGTTATCGTGCTTGTTTGGATCCCATTCGTGCAGTCGTCGTCGTTTCTCCAGCACAAAACGGTGAGTTATTCTCACCAGACAATATGTACCTATATAACTGATAAACCGACACCATTTGAATCTGTAATGTATATCATCATGTTATATATGTTTATATTATTATCATATGATGTTCACACCTGTTATTACACTTATTATATCATATGTTACTATTATTTAATGTTATTCTGTTATTTATATCTGTTATCACCATTGCAAGTTCCCTGTAGATTAGAATCACTATGGGTTGAAATGATACATACCCGAACGGACTTTAGAATAGGGAAAAATCGTTATGGGCTGAAATGATAGGCCTGAATGATTTTTATTTAAATTATTTTAACTTGGGATTGCGGGTTTGAAATGATAGAACCCGGATTTTTCTTTTTTAACTGCGGATTGAAATGATACATATCCGTATCACTTGACCTAGGTTAGAAAATTATATACAGGCCCGTGGTTATTTTATAAAGTGTTTTGAATATTTTTAAGTATTTTAAAAATATAAATTTATGAAATTTGATTTAAATAGATTTTGAAATGTTTAAAATAAAGAAATTATGATTTTTCTATGTGTTAAAAATGTAATTAATGAATGGTTTAACTGGATTTTTGAAATATAACTTAAGTTGGAAATTTGGAATTTGGTTAAAAATGATATTTAAGTTATATAAATAAAATGGATATTAAATTTTATTTGGAAATGGTAAATATGAAAATTTGATTAAATGTGAATTTAAGTGATTTATTAAAGTATTATTGATTTTTTCTATGAATTTAAGTGGTTAAATAAATGAATGTTTAAAAGTGATCTTTTAAAATATAACTTGACTTGGAAATGTGAAATTTGGTTTTAATTAGAGGTTTTAGTTAATTAAATAAAATTGGAAATTTAGTTAAATTTGTGAAATGGTAATTTAAATTTGAAGTGTTAAGTTATTTGTTGAAATATGAAGAATTGGAAACTTTTACACTTAAATTTATTAAGTAAATTGTTGAAAATTGGATTTAATTTATTGTGAAAAAGATACATGTTAAATGATATGTAAATAAACATTTTAAAAGTTAAATTATGATTTTTAAAATGTTTAAAGAGTTTAAAATGAAGTTATTTAATTGCTGGAAATACACTAAAAAGCTGGAAATCACTTTTAATAGCATTCAGAAATGCTATGGTTCTGAATTACACTAAAATTTGAATAAAAGGGCTACTACAGCATTTCTGAAATGCTGCAGTTGCTGCAGTTGAACTTATAGGCTAATATTGAACCCAGGTCTACTATAGCATTCTCTGGAAATGCTATAATGGTCTGCAGTCTTTGCTGAAACCAAATTTAACCCTTGTTTGAAATCTGAACTACCGCAGCACTTCTGAATTGCTGTCTTTTCTGTTTTGAACTATAATTCAACTAAAACTGAGTTTTAACAGCAGTTTTAAGTGCTGTCTTTGCTGAATTAAAAATGTTTTCAAATATAACTTATAGCAGTTGTTTTTAAATGCTGTGAAATGCTGAAATTTTAATAATTAGGGTTTTTGACTTAGTAAACGAACTCAGAATGGTTTGAAACTTTGGAAATTGAATACTTGATTTGAGAATATAATAATTACACTTTTAAAAGGTTTAAATGAATTATTTTGATTGGAATATAAACTATTTAAAGGTGATTTGAAATGATAGTAAATGAACGATATCTTTGAATTTAAAAGGTATTTAAAGTTGAATATTGGATTTGAACTGATAGGATATTTTATTTTATTAAGATGATTTGAAATGAAGTTTTGTAAGGATATGATATTTTATTATATTAAAATGATTTGAAATGAAGTTTTGAAATTATATGAAAATTTAAATATATGGAAATGGTTTGGAATTGATTTAATCTTTATTTTGATAAAGATATGGTTTGAAATGATATTTTATTTTGAAGTAAAGTATTGTTTTTAAAAGTTATAACCACGGGTTATAATAACGTTGGGTTGTTAAAGAGACCGGGATCGGATATGGACATACTCTCTGTCTTACCGAAAACCACTTTGGCAACCGTGTACGCGGTGGAGATTCCAGAATGAAGTAGGATGGTGGCGACGATCCTAAGGTATATACGTGGACCCAACTCCCGTGAGTTGGCATAAGGTGGCTAAAACAGGAGCGATTGACGGACCAATGAGGTAGCACCTCTGATCGGACACACTTCTTCGATACCATTCTATTACTTGTGATTGATTTGGTGCGCACCCTTGATTTGGGAGTGTTGTTCGAGGTGGGCGGTAGTGGCTGCTATGCGTCACCACCAGTCCGGATGCGTAATTGGTATATCTACCCTGGCATTGCCTAGTTGTGCCGTGTCACCTACCATATCGAGCTTTACTACGATTATGATTTTAAGATCCGACCGCGTTAAGGTTCTCCATCCCCTTAACGCTATTTTCTATATGATTATACTTTACTGATTAGACACTACTGTATATAGCGTATATTACTACATAGTAGATAGTTTAACGGATCCTTAGAGGATGGGCGGTCCCAAGCATCTTCTAAGTTACTTGTACCCTTATTACAGTTCGCTTGAGTTGGTTTACATTATATAAGTATATATTGTCCTGACTCGAGTGTTTTGTGTTTTGCTTTACGCTCGGGTCAGCCTGAGTTATTCACAGATTTGGATTTCCACTCTCTTGGAGATTTGAATCGCTGGAGATTATCTGCTTGTCATGTCCTATCTATTCCAGTTCCGTTGTTCTACTCAGCTTGTACTTGGTTATTTTATTGAGACTTTTGTTGTACTCTATTTCTTCTGTTGTATCTTATGTAACTCTGATATATTTATATAGTAGCTTCATGAACTACTATTTCTTTTACTTCCGCTGCATTATTTTACTCTGTGTCTGTGATCTGTGATTATATTTATTTACTGTATATTCTGAGATTTGCCAAATTTTATTTACAACGCGGTATTTTGAGCAATTCAACTCCGGCATGAGTGTCTACCTATACACTTATAATGGATGCGAATGGTTGAAAATATCGGGTCGTTACAGTTGGTATCAGAGCTTTGGCTTTGAGGCAAAACTTAGAATGTATGGTAAATTTATTTACAGAATCACTTTCGTTCGAGTTTGAATCTCTTCCTTTGATTCGTTTTCCTTTGACTTTTGGAACGTTCCCTGCGGTTCCGAAATTCATTCGTGTCCCTCACTATTCATCATCTTTTGATTCTGGAGTATCCCATGACTCCACTTCCAATGATCTTTATAGTGAATTGGCGGTCTCGCCAATATTCTAATTTTCTTGTAAAAGGGTGAAAATTCTTTATAATCAGCATCGATTCACCAGAGATTTATATTTATCCTTGGTTTAGATGCTAATATCTTTTATTATTCCAAACTCTATCTCTTGAGATTGAAGGTAGATTTACCCCAGAAAATCCACATTTGATCTTATCCATTGAGTCACGGTTGACCCGGTTAAGGTTGTCCGCGATTTATCTAAGCTTACCCATCTCTCTACTCTGTTTAATCATCTTGTCTTTTGTTCCAATCTATCTTCCAAACATTTTGAACTGTACTTGTAAATTAATGTTTTGTTTTATATTGTGTTGTTTGAGTTGTTAATGTTGATTTGGGTTTCCGATCGATTCGTCTGATCAACGCTATCGATAGGATTTCTAAAACACTTTGACAGAACAAACTGACACAATATTATTTTAAAATTTGGTTAATGAAATAAATTTGGATATATAATTTTATGGAACTTAATAAATTGATTTAAATTGATAATTTGAAATGATAATACTTGATTTATCATTTATTGTTCTACAAATGAATTTATAAATAGTTGTTTATAAATTTATTTGGGAACTGAAATGAATTTAAAACAAGAAAGTTAAAGAATTTAATTTCCGATGGTTTCAAACCTTGTGTTTAAAATTTTTAAAAGGATATTATTTAAAGTATTTTGAATAAAAATTTGTCTCTAAAGAATTTTAAAGTTTAAAAATTTAGTGCTCTTCTCTTTGTCGCTGGAAAATAATTTCGGTGATGACTGCAGCATCATCGACGTTCATTTTCGAGTTTCGAAGTGAAGAAACCATTCTGTAGTCTTGCTACAGCTTTGTTTTGGAAAATCTGATTGATTTGAATTTCTAAAATATGACTGGATTATAATATATATAAAGATATATGATTTAAATTTGATTTAACATATTATGTATATATAATTACTTATCTCCAAATGGTTTGAAGATGTTCGAAGATTCAAATTCTTAAAATTTTTTCTTAAAGAATAATTTCAATTATAAAAAGAAAAATCAAAATTTTGGATAAATGATTCAAACTTGAGATAATTGAATTGGATAGTTTTATTTGTATATTACAATTGCATTCAAATATAACTTACCTTAAATTTTTTAGAAGTTAACAATGTAATTGGATAATATACAATATAAAAAGGATTTTTATACACTTAAATATTAGTTATAAAAGATTAACAGAGGTAAATAGTGAAAAAGGAATTTAAAGAGATTTTATTTAAATAACTTAATAATCAAATTGATTTAATATGGAACCTTAAGTCTAACCTAGGAATTTTAATAAAGGTTATTTCCTGAAATGAATATGTTGTATAATAAATAATGTATCTTTGAATAGATAAAATAAAATACATTTGAATTGGACTTTTGGTAATAAAGTTTATTTAACTTGAATTCATAGTTTAATTGATGTCTAAATGAATAAATGTGTAAAGAAATTTGATTGTTATATTTGCTATATAAATGTTTATTTATGAAATAGATATGTCTTGGAAATTGAATAATTATGATTTAAATAGTTAAAATGTATTTTAACATCACTAAAATTTGATAATTGAAAATTTGGTTTTCAAATGGAATTTTAAGTGTAACTTATTAAAGGAATATCTATTTATGAAATGGGTATTTTAAATAAGTGTTAGGTTATGTGTTAAATTAAGAGCTAACTAAAATAGTGAGCTTTTGACTTAATAAATGAAGTATAGTTTATTTGGATATTTCATTCATAAAGGTTTGTTTTAATAAGTCATAAGTTAAATGATATCCAAATGAATATTTCTGAAATTAAACTGATTTGAAATATTAATATATCTACTGTAGCATTTTATAAGTGCTGCTGTTTTGAAAATACAATGTTTTGGAAATTTTATAATTGAATGAACTTAGAAATGTTACAGCTTTGAAATGAATATTATTTGACATTGGATTTAAATGGTTTAAATGAAGATTATTTTTAAAAAGGTGTTATGATTTTCAAAGTATTATGTTTTTTTTTAGAATAACATTTCCAAAGTGTTATGATTTTTAGTAGTACGATTTCTAAATGATAACATCTCTAAATTGTTATGATTTCAAAACATTATGGTTACAAATCTATTATCTTATTTTGTTTTTCAAACTACCTTTTGGTTGTCCTTATTTCTCTTATCTTGTTACAGAATGGGAAGGCTATTGCTTATACTAGTCTGTTTAGAAATCTTTCTGTAATCTTTGATAACCTTTGTTACTCATCTGGATCTGAACACTGTTTTTCCATTCATAGACCGTCAGTCAAGTGAAAAGGGAGATTCAGACTCTAGAGGATCTTTTTCGTGCTTATATTCTTGATTTGATCACCTCCATCTTGTCAAACTTACCTATAACAATAGTTATTAGGTGTAATTCCAATCTTCTTATCATCTTGTCTTAATTCTATTTCATTTTTTTCTTTTTCTGTGCTTTCCTGTACCTCATTCCTTTTCGGGGACGAAAAGTTTTGAGTGGGGGAGAGTGTAACAACCCTACATTTTAGGCTTATTTTATTTTATATTTTATTTCTGTTAAATTGAATTTCCTGATTGAAAAACTTTATTTTAATTTGAAATTATTTTAAACTTGTTTTGTTTCAAATATTTCATTTCTAAATATATATTTTGATTGTTATGTAAATTATAATTTCAAACTGGTAAAAATTGGATATTTTTCTGTAAAGTGAATTTCTGTTCAAACTGGTCAAACTTTGACTTTTAAACTTTAAATTTTAATATTTAAAATTCTTAAATTTTATCTTTTATTATGAAAATAGATTTAATTCCATGAATACTGCTTTTCGTTTCGTTGAAAACGGACTTATATTGTAGAAGTTATGTAATTTTCAATTTTGTGTATAAACTGTTTATTTTGCAATATTATTTATTTTAAAACATATAAATTATATTTTATTTGTCATATTTTGTTGTAATATATGTTAATATTTTATTTTATGTATAATTTTGTCTTTTAATAATTTTAAAGTGATTATAAAATTTTTCCAAAGCTTGTTGAATTTATTTTGCAATTTTAAAGCCTAATTTCTATTTTCTTTGCTATTTTCTTAATTTAACTATATATAATTAAAATTTATTTATTTATTTTATACATTCACTTTATTTTCTTTGTTTTACTTTATTAATATTCACTTTACATGTATTTAGATTAGAATAGATTTTTCCAAAGATTATTTGAATTTGTTTCAGTTTATTTAACCTAGTTTGTATATAGTGTTATTTTTCTTCATTTAATTTAATTAATATAAAATTTATTTATTTATTTTTCTTATTTACTTTATTTCTGAGTTTATTTATCTTTAATTTCAGCTATTTTCATATTTATAAATATATATATATATAAATATATAATGGAAATTTGAAAAGTTTATGTCTCTTTAGTTGCTTAAGGTCCTTTAATCTTCCGACCTTTCATTTTCTCAACCTCCACCTTAATGATTTTTTTTGCCGTGCTTTTCTTTTCTTTTCCAGCAACATCTTCCTCATTTTTCACGTGAATTCTCACCTCTAACTTGAAAAAAAAATGACGGCCTCTCCCTTGTTCAAAGATTTGGTAAAATTCCCTTTCTTTTCCATTGTTTTCTACTTGTTTTGTTGATTTTGCACTTGCTCTCTTCTCCTTTTAGGCTCGGCTCCTCTCAACTCCAGCACCTTGGCTTCCTCCACCACCACCTGAACCTATCACTACCTCCTCCAGCCCAACCCCAAGCCCAAGCCGTGGCCTCCCATGATGTTGATCCACACAAAAAATGAGCAAACTTCACCTATATCTTCCTAGTCGAGCACCATACATCACCACCACCTCCAACTCCTCCTTGGCCGCCACCTACATCACCACCACCTGCCATAGTGGACCCTGACACCACTGCCACACCTGTACCTAACCCACTACAGACCTGACCATGACTTGTATTGCCTTAGCCGTGACCTTATGTGGCTTAGAAACCATGTAGTTTGCCTTTGTGTTGTAGTTCATGCTCACATATCTTTGCACCATCACCATACATGTTTGGCCGACCCTATGGAACCCAAAACCAGATCCAAACCCACCCCTTAGCCATGCATTTCAGATCTGGAGCTGAAGCATAGATGGTAGAAAGCATGTGCAATCACTTTGGCTTTGGTTCATGCATTCATTTCTAACATTGTTTTATTGAATTTTGAGTTAAAAACTCATGTTGTCTGTATTTGTTTTGTTTGAATGTGACAAGGGAATTTATCTTTGGCTCTCCCATATCAAATCATATTCGTGTTATCGTGCTTGTTTGGATCCCATTCGTGCAGTCGTCGTCGTTTCTCCAGCACAAAACGGTGAGTTATTCTCACCAGACAATATGTACCTATATAACTGATAAACCGACACCATTTGAATCTGTAATGTATATCATCATGTTATATATGTTTATATTATTATCATATGATGTTCACACCTGTTATTACACTTATTATATCATATGTTACTATTATTTAATGTTATTCTGTTATTTATATCTGTTATCACCATTGCAAGTTCCCTGTAGATTAGAATCACTATGGGTTGAAATGATACATACCCGAACGGACTTTAGAATAGGGAAAAATCGTTATGGGCTGAAATGATAGGCCTGAATGATTTTTATTTAAATTATTTTAACTTGGGATTGCGGGTTTGAAATGATAGAACCCGGATTTTTCTTTTTTAACTGCGGATTGAAATGATACATATCCGTATCACTTGACCTAGGTTAGAAAATTATATACAGGCCCGTGGTTATTTTATAAAGTGTTTTGAATATTTTTAAGTATTTTAAAAATATAAATTTATGAAATTTGATTTAAATAGATTTTGAAATGTTTAAAATAAAGAAATTATGATTTTTCTATGTGTTAAAAATGTAATTAATGAATGGTTTAACTGGATTTTTGAAATATAACTTAAGTTGGAAATTTGGAATTTGGTTAAAAATGATATTTAAGTTATATAAATAAAATGGATATTAAATTTTATTTGGAAATGGTAAATATGAAAATTTGATTAAATGTGAATTTAAGTGATTTATTAAAGTATTATTGATTTTTTCTATGAATTTAAGTGGTTAAATAAATGAATGTTTAAAAGTGATCTTTTAAAATATAACTTGACTTGGAAATGTGAAATTTGGTTTTAATTAGAGGTTTTAGTTAATTAAATAAAATTGGAAATTTAGTTAAATTTGTGAAATGGTAATTTAAATTTGAAGTGTTAAGTTATTTGTTGAAATATGAAGAATTGGAAACTTTTACACTTAAATTTATTAAGTAAATTGTTGAAAATTGGATTTAATTTATTGTGAAAAAGATACATGTTAAATGATATGTAAATAAACATTTTAAAAGTTAAATTATGATTTTTAAAATGTTTAAAGAGTTTAAAATGAAGTTATTTAATTGCTGGAAATACACTAAAAAGCTGGAAATCACTTTTAATAGCATTCAGAAATGCTATGGTTCTGAATTACACTAAAATTTGAATAAAAGGGCTACTACAGCATTTCTGAAATGCTGCAGTTGCTGCAGTTGAACTTATAGGCTAATATTGAACCCAGGTCTACTATAGCATTCTCTGGAAATGCTATAATGGTCTGCAGTCTTTGCTGAAACCAAATTTAACCCTTGTTTGAAATCTGAACTACCGCAGCACTTCTGAATTGCTGTCTTTTCTGTTTTGAACTATAATTCAACTAAAACTGAGTTTTAACAGCAGTTTTAAGTGCTGTCTTTGCTGAATTAAAAATGTTTTCAAATATAACTTATAGCAGTTGTTTTTAAATGCTGTGAAATGCTGAAATTTTAATAATTAGGGTTTTTGACTTAGTAAACGAACTCAGAATGGTTTGAAACTTTGGAAATTGAATACTTGATTTGAGAATATAATAATTACACTTTTAAAAGGTTTAAATGAATTATTTTGATTGGAATATAAACTATTTAAAGGTGATTTGAAATGATAGTAAATGAACGATATCTTTGAATTTAAAAGGTATTTAAAGTTGAATATTGGATTTGAACTGATAGGATATTTTATTTTATTAAGATGATTTGAAATGAAGTTTTGTAAGGATATGATATTTTATTATATTAAAATGATTTGAAATGAAGTTTTGAAATTATATGAAAATTTAAATATATGGAAATGGTTTGGAATTGATTTAATCTTTATTTTGATAAAGATATGGTTTGAAATGATATTTTATTTTGAAGTAAAGTATTGTTTTTAAAAGTTATAACCACGGGTTATAATAACGTTGGGTTGTTAAAGAGACCGGGATCGGATATGGACATACTCTCTGTCTTACCGAAAACCACTTTGGCAACCGTGTACGCGGTGGAGATTCCAGAATGAAGTAGGATGGTGGCGACGATCCTAAGGTATATACGTGGACCCAACTCCCGTGAGTTGGCATAAGGTGGCTAAAACAGGAGCGATTGACGGACCAATGAGGTAGCACCTCTGATCGGACACACTTCTTCGATACCATTCTATTACTTGTGATTGATTTGGTGCGCACCCTTGATTTGGGAGTGTTGTTCGAGGTGGGCGGTAGTGGCTGCTATGCGTCACCACCAGTCCGGATGCGTAATTGGTATATCTACCCTGGCATTGCCTAGTTGTGCCGTGTCACCTACCATATCGAGCTTTACTACGATTATGATTTTAAGATCCGACCGCGTTAAGGTTCTCCATCCCCTTAACGCTATTTTCTATATGATTATACTTTACTGATTAGACACTACTGTATATAGCGTATATTACTACATAGTAGATAGTTTAACGGATCCTTAGAGGATGGGCGGTCCCAAGCATCTTCTAAGTTACTTGTACCCTTATTACAGTTCGCTTGAGTTGGTTTACATTATATAAGTATATATTGTCCTGACTCGAGTGTTTTGTGTTTTGCTTTACGCTCGGGTCAGCCTGAGTTATTCACAGATTTGGATTTCCACTCTCTTGGAGATTTGAATCGCTGGAGATTATCTGCTTGTCATGTCCTATCTATTCCAGTTCCGTTGTTCTACTCAGCTTGTACTTGGTTATTTTATTGAGACTTTTGTTGTACTCTATTTCTTCTGTTGTATCTTATGTAACTCTGATATATTTATATAGTAGCTTCATGAACTACTATTTCTTTTACTTCCGCTGCATTATTTTACTCTGTGTCTGTGATCTGTGATTATATTTATTTACTGTATATTCTGAGATTTGCCAAATTTTATTTACAACGCGGTATTTTGAGCAATTCAACTCCGGCATGAGTGTCTACCTATACACTTATAATGGATGCGAATGGTTGAAAATATCGGGTCGTTACAAATCATGTTATATTTTGTTCATCTTTGTTTAGTTTAATATTTTTGATTTCTTACTTCTTTTGCTTTCTTCATTTCTGGAATTTCTAAAATTTAATTACTTCATATTTTAGGGAATTTCCGTTATTCTAATTTATTTAGAATAGTTTATATAAATTAAAAACATTACATATGAATAGTAATCATCTTTAAATTAGTTATATTTAAAATAATCTTTAGAAATCACTTATAGAGCTTATTTAGAATATATTACTAGTTTAAAAATTAGGGTTTAAAAATATGGTTTTTGAATCTTATGTTTCAAAGTATTTTGATGAAAAAAGATTCTTATAGAATTTTTAATAGTAATAGTGCTTTTAAAAGCTGAACATAAAATTATATATATTAGCTTTCTATATGAAAGAAAAAGTGTATATATATGTAAATTTCGATTTAAAGACTATATTTAAATAAGAAATGTTTTTCAAAATATCTCATATGGTAATTAGACTAATATTTGAATGTTTACAAGAGATGTAACACCTATATAAAAGGTTTATAGAGTTAAAAGAAGAGATTTATAAGTATATAATGTATTTTAAATATCATTTTGTAGTTTTGTAAAGTTATTACTTATGCTTTATAAATAGTTACTTCTCTTTTGAAATCTTTGTGGTTTTTCATGAAAATTAGCCTTTGTTCTAACCTTTTCTTTTTCTATGAAATGAGAAACATACTTAGATAATTTAGTAGTAACAAGTGGTTATTGGACATTAGTTATGACTTTATTATTTAATTATATAACTTGTTTGCATAGAGTATTTGTGTAGTGAAATTTACTAATTGCTTGAGAGGTGTTAGCGATCTAGTCCAAACTGCTTGAGAGGTGTTGGCGACCTAGTCCAAACATCTTGAGAGGTGACAGCAACCTAGCCCAACTGCTTTTTATTTATTGTGTTTGTGTTCTGATATGATCCCATTTCGTGCTTTGAAGATATAGATAAGTTAACATCATATTTGAGATGACAGTCCATGAAAGACTTGTCTTTTAGTTGACTCGCTTTCATGCTTGTCTTTTAATTTTGACTCGCTTTCATGTCTATTAGTTTTGACTTGCTTTCATACTTGCTTTTTGGTTTGACTCGCTTTTAAGCTTGTCATTGGTTTTGACTTACTTTCATTCTAGTTTGTGATTCCTGTTTGTGAGATATTTCCATTCACCATATTTTGAGATGGCTGCTTATAATAAGCAATATATGATTAATGACATGGTGAGTTATTGTGATTATGCCACTTATTAATTAGACGTTGGCATACTATATACGGTTATGACTATATTATCATAGTCTCTTATATTACTCTATGATCTCACCTACCAGAAATTTTAACAATATCAATTTAATAATCTGTTAAATAATTAAATTGATATGGATAATCTTTGATAATAAAATTTGAATTTAATTTAATAATCTGATTAAATAAGTATTTATTTGTGATTTTATCTTTTAAAAGTTAATAAGATATTTCTATTTGAATATATATATTTATTTATATATATTGTAAATAGAAGCTTTGATAAATTGGGAATTTATATTTAATTTAATCTGGACTTTTCGAAGATATTTAAATAAGTAATTTTATAGTTTTAAAATACTTTAAGTAAATATTTAATTGTTTAAGAGATATTTTAACTTAAGTTTAAATAAATAAGATTTACAAAATTGGTTTGTTTTATTTCTTTTTAAATATTTCTTGATAATATAATCTCTTGTTTAAATTATAAAATATGTTATTTTCAAATAATAAGTATAATGTATTTTTTTTAATATGTATGAATTTTAAAAGACTATAGAATGGTTATATTTAAATTGATAAGTAGTTATATGAGTATATATATGTATAACTTAACTTTTAAATTGAATCTTAGGATTTAATTTGATTTCAATTTGAATTTAAGTTTTGAAATTCAAAAGAATAAATATTTAAATTGTTTTGGATTCTAGAATATTTGTATAAACTTTTATTTATAAATATAATTGGTTTTGTTTCTTTCAAATAATTTATATATATATATATAAGTATTTTATAAATTAAGAAAAGGTTTTTATTTACTTTTAAACTAAATAAAAATAAGATAAATACTTAAAAGACAAGTGTCATTTAACTAATGCCTTGTTTAAACATGTGTAAATAAATGGATTAATCTATGTGACAAGTGTCTTTTTATTTTCTTTTTCTTTTATTTTTATAAAATCATAAATTTACTTATATAAAACATTTGCATTTCTTCAATTCATTCTTTCTAATCTTCATTCGTTTTCAAAGCCAAGAGAAATCAGATTTTCTCTCTAATTCAAATCCTGTAATTCTCTTTTCCAAATCAACTCCTCTCAAACCTGAAATCTAATACCTCAATCCAATAACAAAAGCCTGAAAATCAATACCACTTCTCAACTTTTCCTCTAATCTAAATCAGTAATTATTCCTCAAACAAAGTTCAACCTGCATGTTCTTTAGTCTGGAAGAAATTCTGGAATCATTCTAAAGCTAGTCTGCATCATCTTCAAAAATCTGTCTGCATGCATTCTTCTCAAGTCTGGAAACAACTCAGTTCAAAACTGTCTGCATTCATTCTTCTCAAAACTGAAAGCAAGCATGCAATTTTAAATCAAAGCTTTGGATTTCGAAATTCTTCAAACTGGAAAACAAGCATGCATGTAGATTCAAAGAAGCTAAGGGCATTCAAGTTTAAAAATTTCAAAAGCTTAGCAAAATTTAAAAGCCTGCCTCTGTTTCATCTTTGAACAAGTGAGTAACATTTTACTTAAATTAACTTAGGAAATTATGATGCATGTTTAATTCTGTTTTGATATGGATGTTTATAGATGACTCTGCATGTATATGAATGTATATAGATGTGTATGTTATTTGTATCAGTGTGACCCTGTTATCTTGAATTCCAGGTTACTGTTTTTAATATAAATCATATCCCATGATCTAGTTTTAATTTAGATCTAAGGTTTAAATAAAATTAGTTGTTCCCTAGTAAACTAAAGATTAAAAGATTTAATTAAGACAAAATTTAGTCTGAGTGCCTCTGTAATCTAAAACAACAGAGATATGTTGTATAAATGTAAAAATTCGAACTGGGTAATTTATAGATTCAGGATTATATATGGAATAGATAGGTGATAATATGATTTTTAGCATGAATATCATAGTTTTTAGTCTAGTATTAAAAGAGCAGTTCTGGTTTAAGTCAGAAATGAAATTTTAGTGATTTTGATTATCTCAGTGAAATTGGGATGTTGTATTCTTCAATAAGGGTAGTGGGATGATCAAGGATATAGAGAAAATTATTAGAAATCGAATTAAAGCATAGAGGAAGAAATGAATTGGAATATAAAATTTTAACCCTAGTTTTAATGGGTCACTGTTTTTGCTCTAGTATGGTCTCCTCGGTTGATCGAGTTCAACCATGTTTTGCGTACTGGTAGATGGTAGTTTGAGGAAGCTTTCGCCGGAGTATGGAAGATGATGGTGGTCGGAGTTTTTAGGGGAAGCGAATGTTGCCAGGTTTTGGTCATTGCGATGGTTCTGTTCCAGGTTTTGATTTTTAGGCTCGATTTTGATTTCGTGAATGAGTCGAAGATAGGATGGTCGTTTTCTAGTAGGTGGATGAACGTGGACTGATGGAAGATGTCGTCGATGACCGGAGTTGCCGCAGGTGACCGTGCACGTGCACACGGTCGTGAGTATGTTTGGGAAAGTCTGGGTTTGACAGAGAGGATGGGTCTCGAGATTTTTCAAGTGATGTTCGAAGGAATTGGAGAGGCGACTCGAAGTATTTAAGAGCTAGGGTGTGTTGAACTCAAGTGACAGAGAGGCAACTCGAGTTCTCGGGTTTTGTTCGTGTGAGACTCGGGGTTTTTGAACGTGTGACTCAAAGTAAATTTTAGGGGTCTCGTGAACATTTGTGTTGCCAGGTTATTAAAAGCCTGTATGTTTTAAAATTTAAACTGGATTTAAATTTGTAAAGAAATTTTTAATCAGAAATTTTAAATCTAAAGTTTAATCTGAAATCTAGTTTAAATCTGAATCTCAGATTTAAAATAAAAGCAGTTTTTAAATTAAATTGTTTAAATAACTTTATTGTTTAAAATGTATATTAAATGGTAGAATTTAAAGGCAAATTTGATTCAAATTCTTTAGTTATTTATAAGATGAATAATTCCTTTAACTTGTAAAATAAAAGAGATTAATAAATGTTGTTTAAACATGGTTAAAGATAATTTGTTTCATTTTAAATCTTTAAATTTAAAATGAAATTTTGAAGATAAAATTTAAGTAAATCAATTTAAATTACTTTGTAAATGATAACTTGATTTTCAATAAGAACAAAGTTTATCTTAAAGTAATTAAAGATTTGTGTTCATTAAATTAATTAGGAAATTTAATGGATAATTAATATTTGATTAATTAATCATTTGGATTAATTAAATAGGTAATTAAAGAATTAAACTAATTTATTTATGATTAAGATAAGTTAATTAGGAATGATTAATTTATAATTAAGGATTATAAATTAGAATATAAATTAATGGATAAGAATTAATTTATAGAGTAATTAAATATTAATTAAGTAGGGTTAACCCTTAATTAATTAAATAATTAGAGATTTAACTAATTGGTTATTTAGATTTATTAATTTAGAATTAATAATAATTAAAATAAGTTAATTACTTAAGAAAAGTAATTAAATAATTGTTAATGAAAGTCATTAACTATGGATTATTAAATAAATAATTAATGTGATTAATTTTGATAATTAATTAGATTAATTGATTTAAAGATAATCATTTGTGAAAATGGTTTAAATGTAATTACTTAATGGAAGTAATTAAGAAATTAATTACTATTGTAATTAATTAAGTTAATTTGATTTAGTTTAAGTAAATTAATTTAAGTTTAATTAATTTAGAAAAATCAAGAGATGAATTGATAATAATTATTTAATGTAATTATTAAGGTATGATTATTTAAGGAAGTAAATAATAAGATAATTACTGGAAGTAATTAATTGAATGGTTATGTATTAAGAAAAGTAAATTGAGTTTAATTACTTTGAATAATTAATCAAGGGATTAATTAAGAAAGAAATTAAGGAGTAATTAATTTAGTTAATAAAGTAATTAAGGGGAGTTAATTACTAGATGAGATTAATCAAGAGTGATTAATAAATGTTGTTTAATTAAAAGTTAATTACTTAATGTAATTAATTTAATTAAGTAATTAATAATTAATTTGTAATTAAGGATCATTAATTAATATAATTAATGATGTAATTAAGAATTGATTAATTAAGTAATAATTAATAAATGAAGTAGTTAATTAATGTAATTAATTAAGGATTAATGTAATTAATTATAGTTGATTAACTTAATTAATTTTAGTTAATTAATTAATGAAGTAATTAAAGGTTAATTACAATAAGTGGTTAAGGATAATTAATTTAAGTAATTAATTGAGAATAAATTACTTGGATGTAATTAAAAGATAATTAATCAAAGATGATTAATTAAAATGAAGTAATTAGAGGATAATTAATTAATTGATTGTAATTAATAAATAGTTAAGTAAGAAGGATTTATAAAATGAAGTAATTAATTTAATTCAATTTAAATTAATTAGAGATGATATAAATCATTACTTATGAATGGGTGTTAGTATTGAATACTTGGCATTGATTGATATCTCTGATGAGATATATGCTGTATGATATGGATGTTAGTTGAATTGTATGGATTATCTGATAATGTTGATTATCTGTTGGGAATTATCTTTCTTTGTGTATAAAGATAATGAATTGAATTGTTGTAACCTTTAAAACAACTTGGCCTTAAAAGATACGCTTTGGATTTCGATGAGACCGGGATCGGGTTTCCGTATACCGGATTTCCAGGTCTGGAGACCCGAATACCACATCGATCCAAATTAACGATAGGTCGTGAATCAAGTGAAGATGAAGATTCAGAGTGCAAGGGTTATTGTCGTTAACTCTGAGGGTGATTCCAAAATGAGTGTAACGAGATAATGCCTTCGGTTTCGTTCGAATCCGGAACGAACTTGTATGGATTGAATGCTTTCAGCACATCGTCAGGTGGACGATGAGCATTCTAAGATAGATGTGTTCTTTTTTAAAGGTAATCGTGACCTCAAGCCTCACAAACCGGGAATGGCTAAAACAGGGGAGGTGCAGCAAGGTTAGTGGGTAGCACCCAAGTAGGACAAGGTTACCTCTGTCTAGATGTCCCTTTCTATTTTCGACTTAGTGGTGCGGTTGCTGATCCCAACCGTGAGGTATCTTGTGCGGGAATTATCCAGTAAGGGATGTTCCGACCTTGTGTTGCAGGGGATTGGGAGTGATCCTCGGTACGGTGATCTAGACCACGTACTGTGACGGGCGGTACCCCAGTAGCCCTGCCATTGTATGGAATCCAATTTCCAATAAGTGATAACGGACTTGATTGTATAACCCACTTTGTTGGCTAGTATGCTGGAATTTAATAATGTAACAATTTCAGCTATTTCATATTTATTTGAAAACCCTAGACCCTATTATAATACAATCGAATTTCCTATCAAATGTTTTGGTTAGCGTAAGGTAAAAACTTACCCATATTTATTTGTGGGAAGTCTTACGTGATACCTTTTCTTTCAAAAGGTTTGAAGTTAAACAAGTTTAACCTGTTACTCACACCAGACCCATGTCTGACCCAAGTTGTTTATTTCTGTTTTATAAACTCTTGGGTACTCAAATTTTTACGAGTAGCCAAGGGATTCAGGTTAGCCTTGACGAATTGTGGAGGAGCAATGGAGCAGGAGGCTTCAGCGTTGTAGATATAGATAGTAGTTTCCGCTGTGTTGATCTTGTTTAGATATTTGTTTTGTATTGAGATGTAATAACTAGACAGATGTTTATAACTGTCTAGTATATGATGTGAATCTGTGTAACTCTGATAAGTGTTGTATATGATACTATGTAATATTTATGTGATATAATATATTTTGTTCGTTTCCGCTGTGAGTATTTGTGTTTGTTTTCTTTTCTCTTCTTTTCTTTTCTACTTCTCACCCCTTTCTTTCTTACTGTCGATGCGATTTTCCGGGAGTGGAAAGCCGGGTTGTCACAGCAGCTTAGTATCAGAGTGAGGTTCAGAACAATATACGATATGAGACGTGAATCTTGGCCTAGACAGGCTTAGAGTCACGTCCCTTCGGTGTAGGGTAGAATTTAAAATTTATGTCCTATTTCGGATAAAAGTGTGAATGATTATTAGGAATAATGATCGGGACGTATTTGTAAAAATTTGAATTAATATAAAATTTATTTTTATAATGATGCTAAAGATTGGATCTCACCTTTGTCAAGAGGGAAATTTAATGGATGGCATAGATTGGACCTTAGATGGCTTTGTATTGAATTATTGTGTTCTGATCTATTAGTGATCAGATTTGTGTAGCAGAAGCAGATTAACTGCCTTTCGCTGAGCACATTATTTAGTTTGTCTTATGTATGTTTGATTGGTTGACGAATACTTGGTTGTTTTAAAATTTTATGACAATTTAAAGTTCATATTGAGTGGGAATCAACACATGAGAGTTGAAATCTACTCAATATAAATAATAAGACCCTGTGGTGTCTTCGTTGGTGTAGTTACCTCAAGAGATATTGAAAGTTGATTTTTTATAAAATATAATATATATCAACCTATATGTATGATCAATTAAATACCAAGGTGAAATTAAAATTTGATGAATGCTTAATATATGCAAGGATGAATAGGTGTATTATTGAATTGTTATTTCTAAATTATTATTGTATAAAATATAAAGGTTTAATGAAAGTAATTTGATAAAAGCAAGCATTTATCTAAATTAAGAGTCACTTTGGTTAAAGAAATTTTTGAAAATATATTTGTGTTAAATTGCCCGTTGGGTGCTTTAAGAATTTTGATTGAGGCATTTGGCCAACGTTCTCGATAGTGATTCCTAAAACTTGGACGAGGCAATCAGACACAATACTTTGAGTTATAATATTTTGGAAGTATTATAAATAATATTTAAAGAGGATATAGTAAATATTTGAGAAGAATAATATATCGACTATGGAAAATAGTTTTTATGTATCTTAATTTTTTTAAAGGTTGAAAGTAAATATAAGGAAAACAATAATGATACATTATATACACACATACACACACGTTGACCTTTTAGATGACGAGTGCAGCTAACGATCATTAGTGATGATAGAGGTCATTTGCAAGACAATGTTGACTGCATGGTCAACATTGCATTCAATTGACAAAGCAATTCGTTGTAAACGGATGGCAAGGCAATACCATTATATTATTTGGTATTTTTGAATTTGTATATGTTCATCTATAAGGTTTATGCTTAAGCCAATTGGATATATTGCGTTTGATTGGTTACATATAAGCTATTGTGAACTAAATGAATGTTAAAAGTTAATACTTTTGAGTTCTAAGTTAAAGAAAGTTGAAATAAAACCATAATTCATTTATTTAATTAATAAATTATTGAAGTTGGATAATTTTGATCTTTCGAATAAGAAAATATTTTAAGCAAAGGTAGCTTTGTATTTTGATGATTTGTATGTGGAAGTATAGATTGTGTTTATGAGGTTCATTTTAAAATAATGAATAAAGAAAATTTGATATAAATGTACCTTTGGAAACATTTATATTAATGGTAAAATGCAAAATATAAAAACTTATTTATCGAGAAAGAAATTTTTTCATGTTGAGATATATGGAATTTTAAAAAGTAATTTTGAAGTTTTGTTGGAAACAAAAGTTATGGTAAATGAACCTTGTGTTAAATTGAAAGAATTGCCTTATCATCGAAAGGTTGAACTGAATAGTTTTAACTTTCAAAGAAAAGTTGAAAACTTAAACACCATAGGGTTGAGTTAATTTTTGCTCAAATTATATAAAATTTCAAGGTAAGAAGTTTATAGAAAGAATAATAATGATATTATTGTTATGGACAATGTTCAAGGTTAAAATTAATAGTTTGTGTGATACAATAAAAGAGAAGGCATTGATTTAAACAAACTACTCCCTCAAGTGTTTGTGTTTTTCTTTTTCATTATAAATATTTAAACCTAAAGTATACCTTGGAAATATAACTATGAATAATTGAGTTTCTACTCAACAGAGGAATAGTGTTTAAGGCAAGGTATAGGTGTAAAAAATTAGAAGTAATTTCATATGTATAAGCTTGTTAGTTAATAGAAAATTGTAATTTACAACTCTTAGTTTTTTGATAAATTGGATTTTTATCCTCAATCTTTGTTTAAAGGATTTTAGTAAAAGCTTGTTGTTTTGGTGTAATATTTTGGTTTGGGATAAGGATTTATGAATGACTTGGTTGTAGAAAATTTTGTTTTAAAATAGCTATAGTAAACTGACCATATATCGTGACTCATTTATCCAATTGCACCGATTCTTTTTGGGTTCGAAAGGTCTTTTAGTAAGGAACAACTTTTCTTTTGATCAATATATCAAATTCTACAATATCTTATGGCTAAATACCGCACTAAGCTGAATTGGAAACTCAACCCTGCTAATTATTTTCTGAGTTAAAACATCGACTTGTATTTGTCATAACTTTTAAACGATTAATCCGAATCTAGTAATCTTATGCTTTCTGGAAATCTAAGACTATAATGGAAAACTTTTACTTTATAAGTTTTTTTATATTTTCAAGTTTGATATATGAAAAATAATAATCAATATGATGTCTTAATGACCTAGTGTGACTTTTCAAAAACTGTAGCTTAAGTTTAATGTGTATGTTCTAGTGTTAAATGAAAAATATTTTGAATAATTGGTAATCATCCTACAACCTTACTTAATCTTGAAGAATATTTTAGTTCTTTGCATTATTGTGAGAAGAAAAGAGGCGTTTAGATCATTATACGTCTACATCTTTTAATAGCAACATGTAGATGTATATATTAATATTTCGATAACAACCAAAATTTTTGTGACGGCATGTTATCGATTTATTTTATGTTTTAAGTGTTGTAATTATTGGATATGTTTTGTACCATAGAGATTTCTACTAAGTTTTGGAAAAATTCAAAATTGTAGAAATATAAACTGAATATTGGAGTATTAAATTCTTCTAAATGAGTTTATATAAAACCCATAGTCCATGATAATAAACATGGATGATGTTAGCCCCAAAATTGGTCACTAACACCCAAATCTAGATGAAAGCACCAAATTCACAGTCACAGATCATATATAGAATGTATGTAGAGAGTATAAATATGAAGAACAATTAAAATTAAAAAGACAGCAGTACTTACAGAGGATTTATAGTGGTTCGGTTGACTCTGGCCTACGTCCACTCCAGAAATTTCCTTTTTATTGATATCAGAATCAAGTACAGTTACAATCCGGAGTTTTCAAAACAATAATGGCAGAGTAGCCTTAGTGGAGAAGAGGAACGGGAACATAATGAAGATCCTCTTTTCTGAAGCCCCGCCGGCTATATTTATAGGCAAAACTTGAGTTACTGGGCTTCCTGAGTGGTCCGGGCCCATCAAGACCATAACCTATCCCAAATTCATCATTATGACCGACCCTAAACTCCGAGCATGCCGATCCAATCTTGCCCCGTGGGTGACTCGAAGTGAACATGTATAGGACTCGAAGTAACTAGTGCTAAGACCCGAAGTATCATTGCACCGTCCCCTTGCCTTCAAACCCCGATCCCAATGTGCTGCCGACCCACCTTCCTATGCCGACTCGGGGGATATGCTAATGCCGAATGAAGTAAACAACTCACACTTAATCATGCTGATCCAATCTCACCGATCCCAAAACCGAGCTGCCAACCAGAGTATGAAACTCACTGACCCGGAGTAAACCAAAGATGCCAATCCCCTAGAATGCCGACCCAATTTTGAAATGCCAACTCGAGTAAAATAGAGTGCTGACCCGGAGCTACGAACGTCTCGACCTGAAGCACTCCTCGAAGCCGATCCACTCCAACATGACCGACCCAGCTTCCGACCGATCCACTCCAACATGACCGATCCAGCTTCCTATCGATCCACTCCAACATGACCGATCCAGCTTCCCACCGATCCACTCCAACATGACCGACCCAGCTTCCAACCGATCCACTCCAACATGACCGATCCACTATGACTCGAAGTGGCTATCCAATTGACCCGAAGCAAACTGCCTCAAAATCCGAAGCCGACCCATAAGCAACTCGAAACAAACTCCAAACATCCCGAATCACCTCGACTTTTGTCAAAACTCATATTTCGAGTATTCCGCGACTTTTGTCAACTATGTCGAACCGCGGCTTCATAATCATATTTATCATCCGTGATTGACCGTCTATCCATCCAATTGACTCAAACTCATGGTATTCCAGTCTCAACGAACGAGTAGTCGATTTATTTAAATCCGCCTTTTTACGGCCTTGCCAAAAGGCGGGTTAACATTTGCCCCCCAAAACATTCTTTATGTTAGAAAGGCGTGTTTTGAATAGGTTTTGATCCGTCATCCAAATTTCATATGTCATCCATAGCCATACCATCCGATCAATAATCAAGTCCATTTTATCCAAGTGCCATTGCCGTATCCTTATCCAAATCCACGACTGCTCTAAGTCGATATCTGATCCCTATCCAGTAACCAAATCCTTATTCAATTCCACATCCATCCAAACCCGATAACCAAGTTATAATCCATCCATATCCAATAACCAAGTCCATGACCTCTCTGGGTCGATATCCAAATCTGGGATCGCTCTGGATCATAGCCAATCCTTAGCCATTCAAAGCCGAAATCTGAATCCGTAACCTCTCTAGGTTCTTGCCAAGTGCAATCCACACTCGACGACTTATGTTAAGTAATGTCATGGTGTTCCTGGTTCAGTGTCCCTAAATGCTGAGTAATGTCATGGCTTAAGTCCTAAGCCGAATCCTGGTCGCTCCGGACCCTTGCCGAGCATAGTCTATAATCGACGACCTGTAGTAGTAACCGATGGATAATATAGGGCCTAAGTCCTAAGCCGAATCCTAGTCTCTCTGGAACCTTGCCGAGCATAGTCCATGCTAAATGAACTTTAATAACAAGTGATAGATAATATGAGGCCTAAGTCTTAGGCCGAATCCTGGTCTCTCCGGACACTTTCGAGCATAGTCCATGCTCGACGACCTTTTAGTCAAAAACCAGACAAAAAGTCAATCAAAATCTAATCCGAAATCCAGATTCAAACCAGAAAACCAGAAATCCATATCAAAAGTCCAAACCAAAAGACAAACGTCCAAACCGGAATCCAAAGCAGAAAACAAACAAAACCAAGAGTTCAAACCAAACTCCAAAACCAAACCAGAAAAAGAAAGTGTCCAAGCCAAAACGAAAAAACAGATTTCACAAACCAGAGTGTCACAGTTTATCGTCATCTCAGAGCATGCCTAGGGGTTGTCTCTATCCCCGTACATGAGTAAGTGACTTAGCCATCTGCCTAGAATTTTCTACTTATTCCATACCGTCACGATTAGTTGATGACCAACCGACCACCATTCCGGGGCCTCGCGCCATCATCGTTCAAGATAGGTGGTGGTTGCTCCTGTTTCACCGTCGCATTCCGAGTTTCGACATATTGCCGCAACTGACCATTCCTTACATGCTCCTCTATTATATCCCCTAGATGCCTGCATCTGTTAGTATCATGCCCGTCCAGGTCATGAAAGAGACAGTGCCTTCCTGATGCCCTTTCGCGTTCTGAGGGTTCCCTCCTTGCCGGCCTTCGATAAGGAAGGCGATCTCGAGTATCCAATTATATCCGTTCCAATGTCTCATTTAGTCCTGTGTAGGTGGAGAATTTTGGTTCTCCCCAACACTTCATCTTCCCTTTATCCTTATCTTTACCCGAGTTTTCACCAGACGGTTCTCCATCCTTAACCATATTTACTTCCTTTGACCTCATATATCCAAACATGCATCCTCTTGTTGAAGAAATCTCGCAGCTTTGTGAAAGAATTCCCCTAGATCCATTGGTGGATCCCGTATCAACGATACTTTGAAATCTGAATTACCCCTGACTCCTGACACTACCGCCATCAGAACCATTGATGGATCCGACCGATCCACCGAAGCAACTGCTGCATTAAACCGAGTTAAAGCAAGTCTTGGGCAATTCATCCATCCTCTGCTTCACCGATGTAAGTGTCATCACATTCTTTGGCCTCATGTGAACTCAAAACTATTTCAAAAACCTATCCACCAATTTTGTCCATGTTCTAATAGACCCATCTTCCAGCTGTTTGAACCACATAGCAGCTATATCTGTCAAGTACAAGGGGAAACATCGGGCCATAACATCTTCTGATGCCCCCATCACTTCCATATGCCTTGTGTACCTCATTAAGTGGTCAGTAGGATCCATCTTACCGTTGTGTACTTCCAAAGTGGGCAGCTTGAAATCGGGTGGATTCCTAGCCATCCTGATGTTACGGGGAAACAGACTTTTGTTCACTCCCTCCAAATCCTTGTTTGTTGGACCTCCACGAATAGTTCGCTTAATAATGTCAGCTAATCAAGTGTTATCTACCATGGGTTGCCCCCATCTCCATTTCCTATCTGCCCTCCAAGTCCTCGAGGGAATTCTGGTACATACTCCTCGTCACGTACTCCTGTATTCCTGTTGGCGCTGGGCTGCGCAGCGTCATTTGGTATCCCTCCATGTATTGGTCCAACATTACCTGGTGGTGTGCCCCCGAGTCTAGGTCCATCCAGATTGATAGTTGTTTGCTGATTGGGGGTTGCCCCCTGCTGAACCACTCCATCTGCTTGCTTATTGAGTCCATCTGATCCAGCTGCATGGATCTGAGATCCTGCAGCTCCTACTGTTCCTGCCTGTCCAAATTGTCTAAGAAGTGTCTGCATCATTTCCTCTTTCCTTTTCATCAACTACTCCTGCATAGAATCCATCATAATCTGCATCTCGTCCGTAGTGATGTAGATGGATGCCTAATCTGACCCAGCTCTAGAGGAGGCCTCTTGACTTCCTTCTTGATTGCTGCTTTCTGTCACTTGTCTCCTTGTCGATGGCCTAGCCATTGCTTCCCAAAATCCGATTTCCTAAGCCTTTAAATCCAAAATTCAAGCTTCTGAATCCCCGAGTGCTAGCTTTCTCAGTGAAAGCACCAAAATGTTAGCCCCAAAATTGGTCGCTAACACCCAAATCCAAATGAAAGCACCAAATTCACAGTCATGGATCACAGATAGAATGTATGTAGAGCGTAAAAATATGAAGAACAGTTAAAATTAAAATGAAATCAGTAATAATAGATTAATTATAGTGGTTCGGTTGACTCTGGCCTACATCCACTCCACGAATTTCCTTTTTATTGATATCAGAATCAAGTACAATTACAATCCGGAGTTTTCAAAACAATAATGGTAGAGTAGCCTTAGTGGAGAAGAGGAAGGGGAACAGAATGAAGATCCTCTTTTCTAAAGCCCCGCCGGCTGTATTTATAGGCAAAACTTGAGTTACTAGGCTTCCTAAGTGGTCCGGGCCCATCAAGACCATAGTTGATCCCAAATTCATCATTATGACCGACCCTAAACTCCGAGCATGCCGATCCAATCTTGCCTCGGGGGTGACTCAAAGTGAACATGTATAGGACTCAAAGTAACTCATGCTAAGACCCGAAGTATCATTGCACCGACCCCTTGCCTTCAAACACCGATCCTAATCTTCCGCCGACCCTACTTCCTATGCCGACTCGGGGGATATGCTAATGCAGAACGAAGTAAACAACTCACACTTAATCATGCCGATCCAATCTCACAGATCCCAAAACCGAGCTTCCAACCCGGATATGAAACTCATCCACCCCGAGTAAACCAAAGATGTCGATCCCCTAGAATGCCGACCCAATTTCCAAATGCCAACTAGAGTAAAATGGAGTGCTGACCCGGAGCTACGAACGTCTCGACCTGAAGCACTCCTCGAAGCCGATCCAACTTCTGCCGATCCACTCCAACATGACCAATCCACTCCAACATGACCGATCCAGCTTCCTATTGATCCACTCCAACATGACCGGTCCACTCTAACATGACCGATCCAGCTTCCTACCGATCCACTCCAACATGACCGATCCAGCTTCCTACCGATCCACTCCAACATGACCGACCCGGCTTCCCACCGATCCACTCCACCATGACCGATCCACTATGACTCGAAGTGGCTATCCAAATGACCTAAAGCAAACTGCCTCAAAACCCGAAGCCGACCCATATGCAACTCAAAGCAAAGTCCAAACAACCCGGATCACCTCGACTTTTGTCGAAACTCATATTTCAATTATTCCGCGACTTTTGTCCATCAACTACGCCGAACCGTGGCTTCATAATCATATTTATCATCCATGATTGACCGTCTATCCATCCAATTGACTCAAACACATCGTATTCCAGTCTCGACGAATGAGTAGTCGATTTAGTTAAATACGCCTATTTACGACCTTGCCAAAAGGCAAGTTAACAGACGAGGAAGATGGTTTAGTATCTCTCGAAGCCATCGATAAAAAGGTCCAATAATTTTTGAACTGCTTTATTTTACTTGATGGATTCTTATGTATATTGTTCATACTTATGATATCTTAATTTAGTTAGAAGGATTAGATTGTTTTAGAGAATTCCTAAGTAGAATTGCGGGGACATAATTTTCTTAAGAGGGAAATTTGTAATCAATTGGTTTGAGATATAATTGAAATAAAGAATAAAATAAATTTAAATTATTTTTTAAATGAGACTTGTTATTTTATTACATTTCATTTTCAATTAGTAAGAAATTGGAATGTTGTACTTTATAGAAAAGATAATAGAACTTTTCTAAGATTATATTTGTAGCTCTTTTATATAAAGTTAAAATTTAGATGGAATTTAGTGTTTTAAAGTTGGGAATTCTAATTATAAGAAATAGAAACATTAAATTGGTTTAGTCTATCATCTTAAAAATAAGGACTTATTTAAGAAGAAGTGGTAATAAAATGATATAAGTAACTTTTTCAATAAAAAGATGATTGTAAATGTATTTTCTTACAGTATTGGGTGTTGATTTTTAGCATGGAGAAAAAATAAACTATTTAAGATAGGTTGTTCTTTGATTTTAAGAAACGCCCTTTTGTGCAAATTTGGTTGAGTTTTGGGCATTGGAAATTTGTATGTTTTGAAGCCCATTTAATAAATTAAATTGAAAGGTGAATTTTTATTTTCTTACTGGGTGCGTTTAAACCCAAAGCCCAAAGTAGTTTAGAAAGGGGAAAATTCTGTTAAAGCATTACTATACGTTCACTTGAGTACTTACAGTAAAAAAAAACAAATTAAACAAAACTCTTTTTCCCTCTTTGAAAACCTAAGAACTAGATTTGCAAATTCTTCAAATTATATCAAATTAAATATCTTGCAAAGCTAATGATCTCAGGTAATGATCTTAAACCTAATTACTTGTTATCATAAAGTTTTTTTAGTATTTACATTAGATTAAATTGGGTTTTGTGCCTATTTTGTTTGAGGTTTAATTAGGGTTTGCTAGTTTGAAGATTTAAGTTGAAGTTAGCATTTTAGATGCTAAATTGAAGAAGAAATGTAAGTAATCCACACCAATCTCTCCAAATTGATTGAATGTTTGTATAATTGTGATTTCAGCAGTAAATTCAATCGAAATGTTTAGTTCATGCAGTAATTGAAAGTAATGCATCTTTGAAACATAAGGTGGTAGCTGAAAATTTATTTAGAAAGTGTGTTGTAGTAAAACAACGATAATTTGCATTTCCTAAACCCTTTTAGGGTCAATGTTTCTGAGTTATAAAATATATTCGAAGAGAATAATTTCTCTTTTGATCACTTTTTGATATTTTGCCATTTACTTCACCTAAAATGGATTTGAAAGTATAATCACAGTTCAATCTTTAAAGTAATTTTCTTAGTTTATACCTAAAATTTATTTTTTCCATAACTTTTGAGTCGTAAGTCAAAATTTAATGTTCTTTTCCTTGTTAGTAAGCTTAGAATTTTATCTACAACTTATATGTTTTGAGTTTTTCAAAATTTTAAGGTTTAAATGGTTGAAATAGCATTTTTGAGTCGTTGCCCTAAGAATGAAAGACAGGATTAAGGAATTTATACGTAAAACTTTTTTGGTCATAAATTTGAACCGTAAGTTCAAGTTTGGTGATCTTTTTCTTGTTGAAAATTTTAGGCTTTTATTTACAACTTTTATGTTTTGAGTTTTGCAAAATTTTCAAATTTAAATTGTTAAAACTACATTTTATTATCACAACCCTGAGATTGAAATTGTTTTGGAAATTTTGCCTGATTGACCTTTTTCGTGTTTTCATCGACCATTCCTGCATTTCTTTGTGGTTGCTTGTATTTCGATGGGTTTTTAACTTTTCGAGATCTTTTATAATATTAATCGACCAGTCATTTTTTGCCGATCGACCGGTCATAAGTTATGGAGCATGCTCGAAGCAACCTTGTTATGTTTTGTTCATCTTTGTTTACTTTCAGATTTTTGATTTCTTGCTTTATTGATTTCTGGAATTTCTGGAATTATAATGATTTCATATTTTGGGCAATTTCCAATATTATAAATTATTTAAAATAATACATATAAATTAAATACATTACATATGAAAAGAAGTCAACTTTAAACTAATTATATTTAATATAATTTTAGAAATCACTCATAGAGCTTATTTAAAATATATTACTAATTTAAAATCAGGGTTTGGAAATATGGTTTTTGAATCTTATGTTTAAAAGTATTTTGATGAAAAAAGATTCTTATAATTTTTTTAATAATAATAGTGCTTTTAAAAGCTGAATATAAAATTATATATATTAGCTTTCTATATGATAGAAATAGTGTATATATATATATATATGTCAATTTCTTTTTAAAGACTATATTTAAATAAGAAGTGTTTTTCAAAATATCTAATATGGTCATTAGACAAATATTTGAATGTTTTCAAGAGATGTAATATCTATAAAAATGGTTTATGGACTTAAAAGAGTAGATTTAAAAGTATATAAAGTATTATGAATATCGTTTTATAGTTTTTAAAGTTATTACTTAGGCTTTATAAACAACTACTTCTCTTTTGAAATCATTGTGATTTTGCATGAAAATTAGCCTTTGCGCTTACTTTTTCTTTTTCTATGAAATGAGAAATATACTTCAACCGTTTAGTAGTAACAAGTGGTTATGAGACATTAGTTATCACTTTATTGTTTAATTATATAAATTGTTTGCGTAGAGTATTTGGGTAGTGAAATTTCCTAACTGCTTGAGAGGTGTTAGCTACCTAGTCCAAACTGCTTGAGAGGTGTCAGCGACCTAGTCTAAACTAATTGGAATGTAATGTTTTGGGATTTTCAACCCTCAAAAATCGACATCAATACATTCACAGTATAACATGACGAGCAATCGAGTGCCGGAAATACAGATCATTAGGGGTAAAGAAGAAAAGGGATAGAAGAAAAGGGATAGAAGAAAACATAATCTCACAATCGCAGTGGAACAATATATAATAGATAAATACAGATCTTTATACAAAAGAATTTGAAACTGTAAGATACATACAATCATCAGAGTACAATAGTCAACAATAAATCTAGACAGTTATAATAACTTGTGCTCACCAATACTGAATATATAGTTTATCACACACAGTGGAAATAACCAAGTACGTGAAATATGTCTGAAATCCTCTAGCACGTCTCCTGTGCTCCGTATCATCCTAACCTGAATCTGTAATACTCGGTCTGACCCGAGTATTATAATAAAATAACACCCGAGTTAGTCTGGAAAACCAGCATGAGAAAACACACATAATTTGAATTATTACTATTATCAAATCCTTTGAAAAACAAGGTATCTCGTAAGACCATGCCACACATAAATACAACGGGATTTTACCTTACGATAACCAAAACATTTTATATCAAAATCATCTGATATTATAATAGCGTCTATAGAAAATAAACTATAAAATAGTTGAAATGCTTGCATCTCACGTTACAGCATAGTCGGGCACATCTAAAACCGTACAGGCTCATAGTGGATATTGGATTCCATATAATGACAGGGCTACTGGGGTACGGCCTGCCACCGTACACCTATAGATAAATGTACCTGCTAACATAGGACCGGCCTACCACTTTCTGGATAGTACCGAATATGTTATCACCCCAGGTGTTCCCACCCTATCGAGTGCTCTCTTTTCCATGCACAACCATATCCATATTTATAATATATCCGAGGGTATCTAGAAAAGTGATAACATACCCTAGTTGGGTGCAACCCACTTAGCCCTGCCGCATTTCCCTTGTTTTAGTCATTCCTGGTTGATGAGGCTTGAGGCTATATTTTACCTTTAGAATAGTATTCATACTTGGAATGCTAACACTGCCTTACAGGCAGTGATGCAATGATAACATTCATCCATACAAGTTGTACTGGTCTGAACAAACCGAATCTCCAAAATCACTATCTTCACGATATCACAATTCATAATGCTCAAATCGGATCGAAGTGGTTTTCGGATAATTAAATCCAATCCCGATCTCTTCAAAACGATTAACGAATTTGGCCAGATTTGATAGTCGCTTATTTACCTATAAAGTTTCACACATAAGCAGTCACTAGGCCCATATTATAGATTTTCAAAAAAAAAAAAATTAAATATCTTTACAAAGATATATATCTAAATCTCTTCCAATATTTCAATATTCAAAAACAAATTCAATTGCTTATATACATAATAGGATAATTTCAAACCATCTCAATACTTAGAAATATTTTCTTCCAATTCCATTTATAATTCAACACTTTGAAAATATTTTTATAATAATAATAATCTTGGAGTTAAAATATTTCAAACCCTTCCAGTCCAATACTTATGAAATATTTATAAGTATATTTTCCTAAAACCATTTTATTTCCAATACTTAGGAAAAGATTCCATTTTTTCCTATTTCTCAAAATCTTTTACAATTTATTTGTAAATCCCTTAACTCACTTATAACGAATTCTATAAGTTTTCGGAATCCATTAATTTATTTCCCTTAAAATTTCCAAAAACAATTATACCTGCCTATAATTTCAACTACTCATTTCTAACTCCTTTTAGGAATTCTAATTCATTTCCGAAGTTTTTGTATTTAAACACTTTGGAAATTTCCTTAAGTTCCTAGAGTTTTCATTACAAGATTTTTCTTATAGAAATCATATCCGTTAAATAAACTCCGTTTAAAAATATCGAGAGAATTTATAATTGAATTCAAATTACTTCCAAACTTTATATATATATAATAAGTATTTTAAAATAATAATATTTTATTTTTAAAACACGTTTAAGTAGTTGTTTAGAATATCCAAACACTTTAAATAAACATCGATACTCATTTCCAATTAATTTTTAAATAAAACCAATCGGTTTACAAAGCTTATTATAAAATTTATAATTTATTTCAATTAATATTAGATATTTGAAAAATTCAATTCCGAAGTATTTCAATACTAACCAACTTTAAATTACATAGTTTAATAAATAAAAATTCCTTTTAAAACAAAACTTAATTTCTTAATAAAAATATATTTTTAAAATCCCAATAACCAATTTCAATTTATAAATCCCTCTCGATTCATAACACATCGATTTCACTCTGATTCCCTAAGTATTCTCACTTTTCAAAAATAGAATCCACTATTTTTCCCAAAAACCTATTTTCATATCTCAATATAAATTCACACTATGAAATTATATTCCCAATTTATCAACTGATATCATTTCCCTTAATTATAAACATCGTTTAGAAATTTATAACTCATTTCCAGTTTATAACCGATTTATATTTTTAAAATCCAATTATAAATCGCTTTCTATTAAAAATTCCATTTGGAAATCTATTTCTTAAATAATCCAACTATATTCCAAACCATTCAAATCTCGATTTTAACTTCCATTTCATATTTAAAGAAATCTCATTTAATAATCATCGTTTTAAAAATACTCAATTTAAAATTTTCCATTTGAAACCATTTTATGAAATAGCTAATTAAATATTCCAAAATCAAATTATTCATTTTATCCAATCAATTCTTTTTTATAAAAAAATCCCAAAATTATATATAATTATTTTCATTTCAAAATCGCTTTGAGTTTCCTTTTAAACTCAAAAATATCATCTATGTTATTTATAATACCAAAATTTAGGCCAGTGCTATTATAGCATCCAATAAATTAAACCACACAACAATACATAACAGATTATTCAATATCATCATATATCGCTATATATGAAAAACAATAAATATATTTGAGGAATCCAGTTGGATCCCTCCAACCTGTTTCCCTGCATCCACAAATGTTATATAACTTAAATTACCAATCCCGCTTCGAGGCAGAATATCGCTGTAATATAGGGTCATCCACTATTATGCGGGGCGCATAGTGTCTCATTCGCAACAATCGGCGGGAAATATATCCAACTACTAATATATATACTACTAATAGATATATATATATATATAACATGACATTCATTGATAATAATTAATCCATTCATCCAATCAACCAATCAATAATTTTAATTACTATAAATTTAAAATCCGGTAATCTAAATGAGTGAGATTTACTCACCTTGATTTAATTTGCAACCCGTTCTAATTCTAAATTAAATTGAATGGCATTCAATTTAATTAAAAATTCCAACCGACTTTAAAAAATCACCAAACCGATCCTATTGTGTTGATTTCACAGTACGAACCAAACTCGGCTTGTTTCGTGATTTTTGGACCTCGTATGCAAATTTTATTAATTTTATTTAGCTATCTCAATTTAAATTCTTAATTAACTAAACTAATTATATAATTATATTTAATTAAAATACCTCTTCCTCTCAACAAGTAGTTTTCTCGTCTCAGCTCGAACCCAATGTCGCGCACCTACAGCCACCGAAGCAGTGCCGTGCGTCTTCCCAAGCACTCCCGGCCCTTGGCGAGCCCACGACCCACCTAGCTCCGCCTCTGCCCATCTCCTAATGAATCACCATGTTTCCACCTCACATCATCGTCTACGCCTCACCCCAACGCCGTCGCCCATCGCCGACTCGCCTGAACTACCGTGCCATCTTCACCTGTGCACGCGCGTGTGTTCGCTCTGAGCACGGCTCCTCTAAAACGAGCACGAAACCAAAACCCTAGAACGACTACGACATCCCAGGCCCTAGCCTTCTTTCGCTCCAGGAGATTAACAATTCGATTCCCCCTTTTCTTTTTCTTTTTCTGAATTGATTTCGATTTTTCTTTTTTATATACAAAGGAACGATTTTGTTTAAGAGAGGAAGGAGAAAAATACGCAATTTTAAACTGGCGATAGCGGCTGTACAGAGTATAGGGTGGCGATGGAGATGTGATAGGGTTTAACCTTTTATAATTTTATAATATTATTAAATTGCAAAATATCTCGTTTATAATAACTTTAAATTCCGAAATCCAAACAAGGCATGCCGCCTGGCGTTCCTAATGTTATACCTTTATTACGAAGGAAATGGAACAAGTTTCGGAACCTGATTCGGTCCTATGTGGAAGATAGCTTTTTGAACCCAATTATTAAATTAAATTTTCAATATTAATTTCAACGCGTTTCTATCTTGTACGACCAAATGGCAAGTCCAAACGCTATGAAATTTGAAATCCGAATATAATACACTATTACGGATCCAATGGAATTGGTTTCGTCGAATTCCAAGACTGTGCCCTGGATCACTATTTTAACTCGTCGATTAAATCGACGATTTTAAAATTTGATGAAATCATCTGAAATTATAGTTTTAAAAATTTACTATCTAATTTCTAATTCAAATAGAACTTATATTCACTTTAAAATTCATTTCGATTCAACTCAACTCAAGTTTCAATTATTCACCATCCCCGTATTACGATAAATCGCTATATTTAGGATTTAAATTCATTCTATAATTTCAACCAAAATCTTTGTATTCAAAATCAAGTTATATTCCAAATCCAATATTTAAAACCATGTAAATATTCAAAATCAAATGATGGAAAATCCAGGCCATTACATGGAAGGTGTTATCAACCTAGTCCAAACAGCTTGAGAGTTGATAGCGACCTAACCCAACTACTTGTTATTTATAGCGCTTGCTTCTGATATGAATTCACTTTTCATGCTTTGAAGATGTTGATAAGTTAGCACTATATTTGAGATGGCAGTCCATAAGAGACCTGTCTTTTGGTTGACTCTCTTTCATGCTTCTCTTTTAGTTTTGACTTGCTTTCATGCTTCTCTTTTGGTTTTAAGTCGCTTTCATACTTGTCTTTTGGTTTTGACTCGCTTTCATGCTTATCTTTGGTTTTGACTTGCTTTTATTCAGTTTGTGAGATATTTCGATTGACCATATTTTTAGATGATTACTTATAATAAGCATGATATGATTTTATGACATGGTGGATTATTGTGATTATGCCCCTTATTAATTAGAGGTTGGCATATTATATATGGTAATGACTGTATTATCACAGTCTCTTATATTATTCTACGATCTCACTTTTGTTGAACTAGAAATTATGGCGACCCACCTTCTCAATCCCCAAAAATCGACACTAATACAACCTCGGTATTCACGTGCCGCAAATCCAAGTGCTGGAGAGGCGGATTATCATGGGTAAGAAAGAAAATAAAGACAGAACAGAATCTCACACGAATGGAATAACATATATTATTTCAACATATAACCATTACTGCGGAAATTTTAAATACATTTATCAGAGTTAAACATGGGCAGTTATAAATATCTATCCTTACAAAGGCGGAATACAATGATACACAAGAGTGGTGGAAATAAAAAACAATCTTAAGAAGAATCATCTAACTCCATGCTCCGAGCTTCATCCAGATTTCATTTAACTAAACCTGACTTCTACGCTGCCCGGGAAAAATTAGGGCACCTAGAGTTTAAGAGAAAAGAAAATAAACTCCAGGTCAGTCATGGGACTGGTGTGGGAAACTCAAAATACATGGTTTGAAAAAGAAAAGGTATTTCATATGACCACGCCACACATAAACACGAAACGAGTTTTTACCTTATGATAACCAAAACATTTGATACGCAAAATATAGGGATATTATTTTTAATGACATTCTTTGAAAACACTTTTCAAGTAAATATATTCAAATAGCCGAAATTGTTACATTGGTTAAATTTAATGGCATAATAGGTTTACAATCAAGTCCATAGGCACTTATTGGAGATTAGGTTTCCATACAATGGCAGGTAAGGGACTACCTTCCTTACAGTACATCTCTAGAGGAATGTACCGAGGATACACAAATAATCCTCCGCATGCGGCAATACCGGCCTATCCTTATTTGGCACTCATACATGGCCAGGATAGATCCGAATATGACATCACCTCGGTCGTAACCGACCTATCCGAGGCCCCATAGCATACAACACATACTCGAGGTATAGAGAGTAATCTAGAAAGGAGATGACCATACCCTAATAGTTGTGAACCACATAGCCTTGCGGCATACCCAGTTAAGCCATTACCAGGCGATGAGGTCTGAGGTAGTGATTACCTTTCACATAGCACATTCCACTTTGAATGCCACACTTCCATTCCATAGTTACACAACTGATTTCAACAAACGTATAACTCCTAAGTTCGTATGTCTCAGGAAAGGGGGTTAAGCTAAGAGAAGATGCCTTCTCCGCCACCAAACAAATGATACGTTCATAGAGATCAATTTATGTAACAAGAAATGCAACATCAGACATTCATCCATACAAGTTGCCCAGGAACAGGACAAACCAAAGGCACTCGCCTACCACACCTGTCGGGAGTTAACCCTAGGATTAGTAGCGAAAAGTCCTTGCATCAAAGAACTTAAATGAAGAACTACTGCCACATAATATGATATGGGAAATTTCCCCCAAGGGTCAGTGACATGCAGCCCTACATTCCATCATCCAAATCATATCCATGTCTTCACTTCAAATACGTAAATTGATTCAAAGTGGTTTTCGGATAGAAATCACCCAAATCCAACCCCGGTTTCTTCGAACCAATCATCGATAAAAAGATGTTCTATGAATAGAGAATCATTCTTTAATTGATTAAGTTCTTTTTATCAAAATCTCTTCTAGAAATATATATTTCTAAAACATTCTTTTCGATATATACAGAATCATTAAACCCTCTTATCAAATCCTTTGATTACTTTAAACCTTTTTAAACTAGGAATAATTTGAAAATCATTTTATTTTTCACTTAGGATGATATTTTCAAATCATTTCTTTTAAATCTTAACATAAACTTCTTAATTCAAAACTCAAATTTTGATTAAGTTAAAACCACGTTATCTAGGATGTTAATCTGAAACTAGTAAATATTAAGTGAGCAAAATCTATAGAAATCATCTAATTCTACTCAATATCAATTCACGTATTCAACAAATACTATGTGTGGAATAACTGTGAAATTGCCTATTAAATTCAACAAATAGTACGAGTTCCCTCTTCGGGTTTTAACACCAAGTATAAGAAGATTATCTCTATAAAATCCAAGTTTTATATTTGGAAAATTATATCCTTTATACTTTGGAAAATTTTGGTCCGAGTAAATCAAATTTACTATCCAATCTGACGGGCCAGTCCAGATAGCTAGGGAAAGCAGGAAACTGATTTTCCAATTTCAAGCCTATCTCTCTGTCATCCAAAAGGCGGTCAAGTTATTTGATCGACTCTAAATCATTTAACATTTATTTAACCATTCCATAAATCCTTCAAATCACTTTTGGAATACTTTACTAATCACTTAAAAACATTTATAAAAGGTTTGGAAAAGAATGGTTGCGTTTAAAACTTTGCTTCAAAAGTTGAAAAAAAGTGTTGCGCAAAGTACTTTTTAAGCTATATTGATTAAAACGACTTTTTATCATTTGGAAATTCAATTTTATAACTCAAATCACTTTTAAAATATTTTTTGAATATATTTCATATTTTTCAGTTTTAAAACATCATTTTCAAAGAAATTCTTTTAGGGATTCTGAACTGCAAAACCGCGATTTTTCCAAAAAATTATTTTACTCGTATTTTAAAATCTACTTATCGAAATCTCAATTTTCTTTCTTTGTTTGAAAAATATGGATATAATAGTTCGGAAAATTCTTATCTCGAAGAATTCCGAGCTATATTCCATTTTATACACACATTTCACTTTTATGACGCAAAATCGCGAACTACCATTAAGCGACGCGCATATTTTTGACTATATTTTCAATTACCTTCCCAAATTCACCGAAACACATTAATTTGTTTAAAAAATATTTCAAACTCATTTAAAAACCTTTTTAGAGAGGTTTAACATTCCATATATACCAATTCATTCAATAAAGGAAAGTAATTTTCTTGGTGCTTACCGATGTGTATTTCCGTGACTTGCATATATATTCAACATTCATATTAAACAACCAAACTTGGTGATCAAAGCATATTAAACATCCATTGCAAACATCTTAACATCATCCAAAAATATAATATAAGTAAGAGTTTCTCACATTGATTTTCTATCAGAAAAAGGCTATAACTTCACAAACTCGCGATCCGAGCACACAAACCCAAACAACTTGTCTCCTAGTATGCTCGGCCATTCCATGCCAAAAGTGGTGCTCGGCCAAGCATGGGGAATGTGGCATAGGACTTTGGATTAATATCGAATTTACTAAAAACAGGACCTAAAAATAGGTCACTTTCTCTCAGGTTATTGGCCACCCTACCCCTCTGAATTTGGAAAAGTTGTCAACACGAAAGTTGTTGTAAATTCTATTCTCTACGGTTTCAAAAAAAGAATCGTTCGATTTGATTTAGTTATGAGGACGTTATGGCCAAGAGAATACGGTATATTTTCGGAATCACGAAAATCAAACCCGAGAATAGGTCAAATTCTAGCTAATTTTTGGACATGTTACTCAAAGAATTATGTAAAGTGCTCTAAAGGAAAGTTCTTGAAAATTCAATTATCTACAATTTAAAAAAATGAAAAACTTGATTTTGATTTAATTTGAGGAATATATAATCAAAAGAACAGAGGGTATTCTTGTATTCATAAAAATGAAGCCCGAAAATACATTGTAAATAAGTGGAATTAATTTTGACATGGCTAAGCTTAAAAATGAAAGAAGTGCTCAACATAAAAGTTGTAGAAATTGAAATTTCACATGGTTTAAAAAAAATACTACATTTCGATCAGATTTGGAAGAGTTATGCTCGAATGAAAAAGAGGTATTTTCGGCCTTTAAAACTGGCTCGAAATGCTTTGGAAAGAATTGAGTTTTTAGTGTGGATAAGCTTAGAATGGGGAAAAGCAGTCAACTACAAAGTTGTAGCCACTGAAATTTTGAAATGTTTAAGAAAACAATTTCACCATTTTGTTCATAAATAAGGAAGTTATAAAGGATGAAAAAAAGAGTTGTGGAGGGGCTATTTATAGGAAAAGAGAAGGAGGAAAATATCTACCTTTACATCATCCCCTACATCACCACCACATGCTCCATCTACATCACCTATGTGCCCACTTTCCATCCATCATTTCGGTTGCCAACATCCACCATCGTAACCCCCCATGTGTGTGTACTCAAGCGTGTACTTGGTTGACTTTGAGCTTGCTTAAGGTTTAAGTAATTTAGAAATATCTTATATATTTCTTTTATATATGTATATGTATGTATGTATATTTGTATGCATGTTTTTGTATAAGTTAAAGTGTATGTTATGGTGTGTTTTTATATGTTATATACGTGTACATGACACAAAAACAAGGTTGCAATGATTTAAAACAACTTTCGTTCGTCAAACCGTTGAAAATCGGGAAACCGATTCCCGGTCACATTTTCACTTATATTTTAAATTACATATAAACTTAAAAAAAATTAAAAATATATTTATAATCATTTTAAATTAATTAAAATGATTACATTTGAATTATAAAACCATATAAATAAATATTAATAATTCTTTATAAAAATCATTGTTATACTAATAAAGCGATATCGATTTTTCCTTATATTTTCAAATCAAATATATATCTTTATAAAACTATTATAAATGTTTTATTATCACTTTATAACTATTTATAATGAATTAGTATCATTTAAAAAAATTATTTATATAATTATAATAATTATCAAATCATTAAATCTTAATTAAATTAAATAAATCAATTATTAAATATAAGGCCATCACTGATGATGTCTTAAATTCACTTTATTATAAAAAATAAAATGATTAATTTTATTTCATAGTCTTATTGAATATAAGAATAAGTGTATATATTCAGCTCCATGTATGTGTTTTACAATTATAGAGCTGGTTTTCGATAAAAAAAATTTCCGGCCATTTTATCGATTTAAATCCGAGGAAAATTATTTTTGTAAATATCTACTCAAGATAAGATTTATTATTATTTATTATCACTCAAAACAATATTATTTGTATTATCGACCTTTTATTTGAATAAATTTAAAAATAAATATAATTTATCAAAGTGTTAAATTTGCGGGTCGTTGCAGAAATAGTCTGACCCATTTATTATTTATTAATACTCGGGTCAGGCGGAGACATTATAGGCATTGGGACTCATTGACCGTGGATGTTGGGCTGGCTTATGGAGATAAATATATTTAGATATATGTATATATGTACGTGTGTGTGTGTGTATATATGTCTTTAGGTCCTGGGCCATTGTGCATGTTGTATACTTGTACGAGTTGTGGACTTTTTATGTCATTTATATTTTTGAGACATTTGATGTCTATATCTATATCCGCATTATACGAGTCTAGTATTTTGATTTGGTAAACTCACTTATGCATGTATCTTCGTATTTATATTTTATATTCCATTGTGTTCTCTGATTTGTGCTCTCTGTGATATATTATATATTATTCTATTTTTATTATCCATCGTGTTTATTGCTTTGTGTCGTTACCAAACACATCATATATGATTCATGAAAAAAATGTATCGGCGTTAACTCAAGGGAATATTCACGAATGGTTGCTCCTAACCAGCCATATTCTTCGGATTAGCAGATAATATTACTATGTAATATTTTTTGGTAGTATAGATATAACGGTGGGGCATTGCACGATTTCAACATGGGAAACCACTCTTTCATGTATAGAGTTCCGTGTGATAATTCATGCGACCTGATCTCCTCTAATATATATGCCAAATTGAACTCAAACCAACCTTCCTACCTTGGGTAATGCCTACGTGTGCTCTCAAACACCCATTTATGAATTTTTATCCCCACATAAACATACAACCATACTTTAATGGTATAAATCATGTTTCGGACTTCTCCGGAGCGATTACTCGACTCAGTATCTTCTAACGCAACTTAGCGCATGCGATAGCTGCTATGACTACATGAGACGCTCGACACGTGTTTATATAAAATAAAGATACACACACACATACATACATATACACATATACATACATACATACATACATACATACATACGTACATATATATATATGCACAACTACATACGACAATTCTAGCCATAATACAATATTGTCTTGATTAATATATAACTTCAAATACACATAAACGTATACTTGCTCGTGTATGCATACACACATGCATGTTAAGTATATAATTCTTACAAAAAATCAAATCTTACCTTTATTTACTAAATCTTTTAGATAAAAGTAAAATATATCTTTGTATTATTTTAGAAAATCTTATACTCTTTGTAAAATATCTCATTCATACTACTTTGTGATATCACTATTTTATAAATTTTCACTTTCTTACTATTTTATAAAATCACTATTTTATAAAAATATAACTTTTATACTATTTTATAATTGATAAAATATAACTTTTATAAACTCACTTATTTTATAAAATATCACTTTTATTTATTAAATTATTCCTTTACATAAATAATATTTTTATATAAACGATTCACTTATAAAAATATTTCTTTAATAAATAATATTTTTAAATAAACCATTCGCTTATAAAAATCATTTCTTTAATTTAAATAATATTTACAAGTACTAACCGAGTTCCACAAGGCCTATAATTTCTTTAATGACAAGTTTAGGGTCCTTAAATTACTTATTTAGTGTTAGCACCAAAATTGGTCACTAACACCCTTGAATAGAACTGTGTAGAGAGATTAATGAAGAAAGTAAATTAAAGCAGAGAAGTAACACAATTGAATGAAAAACGAACAAAAAAAACGAGAACACTAGATTTATAGTGGTTCAGCGTAATTGCCTACGTCCACTTTGAATATAATCTTTATTACTTTTCCAATCACTTGAGTATAGATACAATCAGTAAACAAACAACTTGAATACAAGTTTGAATAGAAAAGAAGCGAGTACAAAAAATGGCAGAGTATCCCTGGAGTTCTCGAAAAAAGATCCCTTTAACTGTACCCCTACGCTCTATTTATAGACAAAGACAAGCTAGGTCCTCCACGCAAGCCCACGACTAAGACAACTCGGCCCACAAGTGATGCTTCAGGATGACCGACCTAGGTAAACCGAGCCACTCTGGCAGAACCAAAGGTCCCATATGGATGACTCGAAGCGAGTCGTCACACGACTCGAAGCAGCTAGATACGTGACTCGAAGCGTGAAGAAAACAGCTACATCCCCCTGTTGATAATTTAGTGACTCCCCTGATGCATACCGATCTAAGTATATTGAGCCACCATGTCTGGGTCCAAGTTGCCGACTGATATGTGTCGAGCGACATATGCCGACCCAACCAAGCTGATCGAGAGATGCCGAACCACTGAAGCCGAATGATACATGCTGAACCTAGGCCGAACGACATGCGCTGAACTAAGGCCGAGCCATACCTAGCGAGCTTTACTCACCAACCCAGACATATCGAGCCATGCTTGCCGAGCCATACTCACCGAGCCAGTCGTATCAGGCCATCTTGGCTTATTGACCATGACCGAACCATGCATGATCTCCTCTCCTTGACCGAGCCATGTACGACCGAGCCACCTTGGTTGAGCGACCCACACCGAACCATCCATGAATGCCGACCCAGATAAGTTACATCAATCCTTCTTGTTTTCAATCCTCTCTTGACTCAATTCTAGTTTGAGCCCAACCATACCTTCTGCGACTTTCGTCTTGTAGCCAGGCCTAGCAGCCGGGTAACATTTGCCCCCCAAAGTGCGCGTCATTTGAACCAACATGACGCGCTTTGAATCAGCGAGTAATCTCTACCTTCAAAAACCAGCTTGTTCAGAATGATGATTGACTGCTGCTTTTTAATTGTTTCTCGATGAAGCCTCGCGTCGTTCGAACGTACTAGTTCAATTTCGAAGAAACTTTTATAATGTTGTTTTAACTTTTCAAAAGCTGAATGTATATAACTTTCCGAATGTTAAACCATGGTGGTATTCATAAATCCACGTTTGTCCACTGACTTGGTAGCATCTGTCTCTCCGTACACTACCATCATGTGTGACTTCGTTCGTGTATACACATTTTGTTTCATTATTATTGTCATTCATCTTTTCTTTTTTTCTTTTTTTAAAGATAACAATGAGTGGGCAGGCATATGATGGCCGAACCACTCGGTCAGCTCTGTGGGTAAAAGGTGGGTTGGCATACCGATACCGACCCACACGGTCGGAACTTTGCTTCGCCGACCCAATAATAAAAAAATTGTTGATCGGTTCCATCGGGTATAGCCCGTTCATCTTCTCCCCTCATTATATAAAAGCTCCGACCTTTGCTCCTTTCTCTCCTTCTTATTTTCAATCTACTTTCACAAGCATGCATTCTTCCTATTTTCCCAAATTTGCCAACTTACTTCCCATCGAACCCCGTACCTCTCCCCTCATGATTTCAGTTGTTCTCGAATTCGAACAACTCCTCAACCTAGCATCTCGAAACTGCTGCAAACCTCGAGTTTTATCCATAGGCATGAATTTCCTTTCACACTTGGAATCGCATACGAAGTTTCAGTGCTCGAGTGGATGGCTTCCCTTTTTCTTTGGTTATAGGAATAGGTAGAGGATAATTGAGAAGAGAGGAAGAGATAAATCAAGAGTAAGACTGGACTTTAAGTTAGGGCTTCAGCCGTCTTTGATGGTTGATGGCAATAGTCTCTTAGAAGGAGTAGTTGTTGTTTTCATAATTCGAAAGTCAGGACTTAGAAGGAGGAAGGAAGATGTTGCTTGGTGAAGAATTCAAAAGAAAAGGAGGGGTTCAGTGATCCGAGAGTAAATGTAGGTCGGTTACGCTGAGAGAAACGAGAGTGTGGTTCGGTAGCTATGCGTGATGTTGTGGGTCGGTCAGAGTCCATCGGAGTGGGTCGTTAATCTGAGCGAGGGAGTCGTTTGGTATTGAGGGAGAGCATGGGTCGCTAAGAAATTAGGAATGTGGGTTGGTATAGATCTAGAGAGCTGTTAGGTGATTAGGGAGTGAGAGAGGATAATGAGTGGCTCGGCTGTCATGGTCTAGAGAGTCATTCGGTGGCTCGTATGAAGGTGGGTCGGTCGGAACCAAGTCTTTGGGATTAGCATTGGCAATCAAAACCATCTCACCTTGAACATAATATAAACCAAGACTGCACATTTCCACGCCTGATCGCAGAACAATGAAAAATAACATGAACCAAAGCATATGAAAATATAGAACTGATTTGGACTAATAACTCCATATTTTTAACGATTGTAAATGCATATTTAACTCAATAAAAGCAAGCAATAGCCTTCACAGCATACGATGCCAATGTCTGATCCCAAGACTTCTGCTACCGACCATAGGACAGACTTTGGTGACGGTTAATGATAACGGTCTTCAAAGATGATAATTTTAAGCTCCATTATGCTATATTGTTCTTTAGAACCTTAATTTATATTTACTCTTATTTGAATCATCGCACTAGTTCACAGACCACACATGGAAAAAAGTTTGCCGTTATATCTAATATCTATCATCTTTCAAGTATAGCTTAAACAGGTATCTATTCACACTAATCGCTCCTCGGAGATGTGTAAAAAATCAAGCTCCGCTAGTGTTTCCGACAAGCCTGGGCCAAGTTCTCGGCAGGAGGCAGTTGGGACATTTAGTCCATCGTCAGCCCTTATACCTGGCATCCAGATCCACCTGTTGCGGTTATAGGCCCGGCTTCCGATGCCGTAAACAGGGATGTTGTTCTGGATGACCCCATCGACTCTCAAGCCTCGAAAATTGACGAATCTTCTCTCCGTCGATTGTGTTTTATCCATGGAATCCCCTTCGAAGATGTTCTGGTTCCGTTGGCACAAGATCAGTCTCACTTGCCCCCAGCCTGATATACTGCGTGCAACAAATTTATGTGCTGGGTCGGAAGTGTGCCACCTTTCAATTTATTCATCCGTGAACCATTACAGTATATAGGGATTGCTCTAGCACAACTACATCCTAATAGCCATGCATTTATTCACGGTACATGCGTACTTTTCATGAGCGTCTTACTCGAACCCCTAATTTCCGAGGATATTCGTTACATCTACCACTTCAAGAGACGTACCGACGGTCCATCTTACATATTCCTCGAGCCACATCCCAAATTCCAAGTCCTGATGGGGGCGTGGAATAAGTTTTCTCAGTTTAAACAAGAGTGGCTCTACGTATGCTGTCCTCCTGGCTTTGCGAGAAGATGGCTAGAAGGACGTAACTCTCATCTCTACCCTAATCTCTGTCCTAAGGCTTGGAGTGCACCTTTTCTGAACTTATTTCAACTCTTACAGGTATCCACCCACGACCCGAAGGCGCCAGGTATTCTCAGGCCGTCGAAACCATTCGAGCTACTCCCATGGGAGATCGGGACATTAAATCTGTAATTACCAACGAACTGCTCTTGAAATTTGGATTACTAAGAGAGGGATGCCAGACAAGCCTTATAAGTGGTGCCACAATAGCAAGAACGACTATGGAAATGAGCAAAGAACAAGCTGGACCTTCGGTGCCCCCTGCTAAAGAGGCTCGCGATACTACCGAGGAAGGCGAGATCGAAAAGACTGATGAGAATATAAGTCCTGGGCTAGCGCTGGTAGCTGACGCAGCCGGCGCTGATCAACCACCGCCTCCCCCGAAAAAGAAAAAGAGTCTAGCTTATAAGCTGAAAAAGAGAAAAGTCGGCAGAACTTCAAAGGTCACGATAACCCCTATCGAGAAAGGATCGTCTTCTCAAAAATTGGAAAGCTCACTTAAGGGACTATCTGACTTGACCATCCCCGGCGATTTGTTGAATTATGACTTCAATAATCCCGACGCTATGGGATTTAATTTGCCTGTGAGAAGTGATGAAGGCGCCCAGCTTCATGATCAGGGAGAGAAAACTCCGATGAGTAAAGCAAAAAACACTGGTCTGTTGGGGGGATGCATTAGGACACACACGAACACTTACACTCCACCATGCACCTAAATTCAATTCATCGTGTGACTTCTACTAATTCGTTCTCGTTTAATCTTACGTACAGGTAAAATGAGGGCGCACACATGGCATTGATCGTCTCCGAGGATCCTCCGTCTTCTATCATTCTGGTCAAGACTCGGGATCGGGTAAACGAAGAGATAGGGACGAAGGCGGAGATAGAGACTATCATTCTAGAGAGTCGTCCTCATCTTCCCGCATGAGGTCCCACGGCAACTCTTCATATCCAAATGATCCTCCCAATCTTCCGACACGTAGTGGGGACAAGTCTGCTCAAAAAGGCTCCCAGTCTGAAGTCCCTCGCGACCAACATTCTGGCTCCTCGAGCACCAAGCAAACCCACGAGCCTCACAAGAAATCCGTGACTCCGGTAGGGCAAACTCCCCTGGCTTTCGCTCACAATCCAACCACAGTAGAAAAATTAGCCGAGCTCAGAGCTACGTTTCCGAAGATTTGTTTCGATGCACTGAAATTTCTCCCCGCAATTCATCCTATTCTCGGGCACGTCAAACAGATCGCTATTGCTTGTAACAACAACGTATATTTCCAGCACGACGCGTTTGTACACTTAGTGGAAAAAGTCTCGGAAGTCTCCATTAAGCGCCAGCATGAAATTGACCGCCTTAAGCTCAAAGCCATTCATGACAGAGATATTATAAAAGGCCAGGATGAGGAACTACTCTCATACAAGTCTCAACTCGAGACCGCCCAAAAGAATGCTAAGGAGACTACCGAGGCGGTCATACACTTAGAGGACAGTCATAAAAAAGAGTTAAATGAGGCAGTTCAATGCAGCGGCGATCTAGCTCTGGAGAAAGACTCTATGCAAAAAGAGAAAGAAGCTCTCGCCTATCGGGTCAAAGAGCTGGAGGAACTACTTTACAAAGAAAAGGAAGAAAAAATCGCAGCGCAGGAAGAATCACAAAAATACTGTGATGAAATCATCGAGATAAGGAATTTTAATACAAAACTCAATGAAGAGCTACTCAAGATTGAAGCGCTAAAAGATGCTACTCGCGAAGAAGGCAAAAAGGTGGCACTTTCAAAGGTAGACTCTAGAATCGAGGAAGCAATCGAAACTGGCAGAGAAGAGATTAAGTGTTCCTTTGACCCGCTCATCGCCGAGTACAATGCAAGAGTCCTCATGCACCACGACCTATCTTTCTTGGGCGATGGTTATCTCGAATCACTAGTTGAAGCATGGGATACTTTGATAAAAATTAAGAAAGTGGAGCTAGGCATTGAAAAGGTTGACGAAGAGGCTCTCGTGAGGGAAGTGCTCCGAGGAAATGAGCCTTCAGACTTATCTATGGTGAAAGCCCTCTTTAGAAGAGACTCCCCGTCATCGAAGGGTAAGGAAGATATCGCTGGCCCGTCCAGCACTGAGTCTCCAGTTCCTCCTCCCATTCAACCAGCCGAGACTTCGTCACTTGGGCCTCCTGAGCAGCATATTGGTTATGACTTGGAGAAGCCCGGACTTGGCATTCACATTTTATCCCCAATCCCTGAAGGTGATACTCCAAGGACCATCGAAAGTCAATTGGAAGCTGGTACGTAGCTTCACCTTTTAGAATTCAGGAAATCATCGCTTTTGGCGAGTAACGGATGTGTTCTAACATTTGCTTTCATGAATTCACATTAGTCACTCTGGTCTCGAACCGACTCCAAGGAGCGATGTCGCCATGGAGGAGGAAGAAAAGAGGCTGAGGCTCCCCACACCAGAGATACCCCTGGTCCCGATGCTAAGGTGATCGGGGCGCTAGATGAGGATAAACCCGAAGATCCCTCACCTGTAGAAGAACACGACGTTGTCGAAATCAGAGGCGCTTCCGAGCATACTTCCCAGCTTAGCATGAAGGAGCAACTCGAGGAGGAGGAAAAAGAGAGAGTTAAAGTTAAGATAGAATCCAAGGTGGTGGAACTCGATGATCCCCTAAATAGGCCATTGAAGGTCATTCTCCCCGATGGGACCACACCTTTGGAAGTCCCCCCCTCCTTGGATACCACGTTGCTTGGAAGCAAGGGGTCCAGGAGAAAATGCTCAGCTGAGGAGACTTCGAAGAAGCCGAAGAAGGAAAGAAAGCCGAAGAAGTAGCTGTCGTCCGGTCATGCCTCGCTTAGCTTAAATAAGTCAAAATCATGTAGTCATTTCCCTTTTACCCTTTTTTTATTTTGTCAGTGGTCGTTGTAGATAGACTTAGTCTCCGCACTTTCGAAGAAGTTGTAAGGAAATTTTTTTTGAGAAGTAAATAAAATCTTGTTTCTTTGCATTCACAGACTCTCATCACTTAGCTTATAATTTAAACTAAAATTGAAATTCAGAGTCTTGCAGGTCATTTAAACTCCAGTCCACTTTCACAGGACTTGGAGATTTTTGAATCATTTATACTCTAGTCCACACTCTGGGGACTTTGTGATTTTTGAATCGTTTATACTCTAATCCGCGCTCTGGGGACTCAGAGTACTCTAGTCCGCACTTTGGAGAATTAGAGATTTTTTGAATCGTTTATACCCTAGTCCGCACTCTGGGGACTCAGAGTACTCTAGTCCGCACTCTGGAGACTTAGAGATTTTTTGAATCGTTTATACTCTAGTCCGCACTCTGGGGACTCAGAGTACTCTAGTCCGCACTCTAGAGACTTAGAGATTTTTGAATCGTTTATACTCTAGTCCACTATCTGGAGACTCAGAGTACTCTAGTCCACACTCTGGGGGCTTAGAGATTTTTGAATCGTTTATACTCTAGTCCACAATCTAGGGACTCAGAGTACTCTAGTCCACACTCTGGGGACTTAGAGATTTTTGAATCATTTATACTCTAGTCCGCACTCTGGGGACTTAGAGATTTTTGAATCGTTTATACTCTAGTCCGCACTCCGGGGACTCAGAGTATCTAGTCCATACTCTGGGGACTTAGAGATTTTTGAATCGTTTATACTCTAGTCCGCACTCTGGGGACTCAGAGTATTCTAGTACGCACTCTGGGGACTAAGAGATTTTTGAATCGTTTATACTTTAGTCCGCACTTTGGGACTTAGAGATTTTTGAATCGTAGCTGGTCGACTTTTAGTTTTTTGTATGCGTTCATACGCCAAACAAATTAATGCAAATTAACTTTGCCATGAAATTATAAAACATGGAACACCAAAAGTTCATTGAAAAACAGCTTCAAGCCTTTATTGATTGAAGAAAATAGGGACAAACTGAATTGTCTTGTTACATGTCGGAAATTGAGAACAACAAAAGAAACATATAATATAAACAATTGCTACTAAAATGCAAAAGAAATAAACAAATTATAATAATGGCGCAAATGCTCGTTATTCCATGCTCGAGGGAGTGTCATGCCATCAACAGTCGCTAGCTTGAAGGTTCCTTCTCCAAGCCTCCATTCGATGACGTAGTGACCTTCCCATGTGGGATTCATATGTGACAGGACCGGAAAAAATCACTTCAAAACAAGGTCGCCCACATCGAAAGTTCTTGGTCGAACTTTTTCATTATAATATCGGGCGACTCGATGCCGATATGCGGCCGCCCTTAAATCATCTTCTTCACGCTTCTCGTCGACAAAGTCTAAAGACTCCAGTAAAAGATCTCAGTTTGTTCTAGGATCATAATGAGTCACCCGGTGAGAAGGAACTTCAAGTTCCACGGGTATAACAGCTTCAATGTCGTATGCCAAGGAGGAAGGAGTGTGGCCAGTCGCGGACTTGTGGATGGTTCTGTAGGTCCAGAGTGCTGTTGGAAGCTCATCCACCCACTTGCCTCTAGCCTTCTCCAAATGTTTTTTCAAGATGTACTTGATTATCTTATTTACGACTTCAACTTGCCCATTCGCTTTAGTGTGAGCAACTACTGCAAAACTTTTCTCAATGCAATATTTTTGGCATAACTCTTTGAATTCTCTACTCTCAAATTGAGTTCCGTTGTCAGTAATGATAGTCCGTGGGAGACCAAAGCGGCATATAATGTTTCGCACAATAAAGTTAACGACCTTTTTGGTGGTGATCGTAGCTAATGGCCCCGCTTCTGCCCACTTAGTGAAGTAATCGATCGCGACGATTGCGTATTTCACATCACCATTGGAGATTGGCAAGGAGCCGGTTATATCAATCCCCCATATTGCAAAAGGCCATGGACTAACATTTGCGTGAGTTCCGTCGGTGGTTCTCTCAGGATCTTTTCATACTTTTGACATTTGTCACATCTCCTTACATAGTCCGCGGCGTCCTAATTCACGGTCGGTCAATAGTATCCATAGCGGAGTATCTTTTTGGCTAGTGTGTGTCACCCAGTATGGTCGCTACATTCTCCTTCATGGACTTCTATTAAAACCCGCGTTATCTCATCTTGGGCGGTGCACCTAAGCAAGGGAACGGAGAATCCCTTCCAATACATCATTCCATCCTGCATTATATACCATGAGGCCTTGCGAACGACTTGTCGTCTCTCGTTCTTTCTCTCGGGCAAGGTTCCGTGTAGCAAGTATTCTTTGAACGGGGTCATCCATGACTCCCTTTCAGTTTCAATCTCCGCCACAAAATCTACCTCCATCTCATTTATACTCGAGGCATGTAAAGTTTCAACGGGAACCAAGCCCATCTGCTGTGCATCACCAGTGCTTGCAAATTTTTCCAAGGAATCGGCTTCCCCGTTTTGTTCGCGTGGAATGTGCGAAATATCATAGTATTCGAGGTCTGCCAACAATTCATGAACCCGAGCGAGGTATGGGGCAAGCCTTTGCCCCTTTGCCTGATAGTCTCCCCGTACTTGGTACACCACCAACTGTTAGTCACAAAAGATTTCAACCGATTTCACTCCAAGTTCTTTGGTAAGCTTCAGTCCAGCGATCAACACTTCATACTCGGCTTCGTTGTTCGTAGCGGGGAAATTAAGTTTCAAAGCATAACAAATCGATCGGTTCTCGGGAGTTACATAAATAACACCAGCCCTAGAACAATGGTCGTTGGATGCCCCATCGGTATATAGCTTCCATCGAACAGCGGGAATCACATCACTTCCACTTGGCTAGTCTGCAATAGTGAACTCTGTAATGAAATCTGCTAGCGCTTGCCCCTGAATAGCCCTCCGTGGCAGATAGGTGATGTCGAACCGACTCGGCTCAATGTTCCATTTGAGTAGCCTTCCATAAGTCTCCAGTTGTTGGAGCACCTACCATAAAGGTTGATCGGTATAAATACTGACTGGATATGCCTGGAAATACGAGCGGAGCTTGCGTGATGCGATCACCAAACAGTAAGCCAGCTTCTCAATCTTAGGATAATTTCTCTCTGCTCCCGTTAAATGCTTACTAACATAGTACACTGGCTTTTGGATTTGGTCCTCCTTACGAAACAAAGTTGCACCGATGGCATGTTGGAATACAACTAAGTAAATATACAACTCCTCATGGTCTACGGGTTTTGACAGAATATGGGGCCTCTCCAAGTGTCTCACCAGAGCTCGAAACGCGTCCTCACAATCCGGCGTCCATTCAAAATTTCTTTTACCTTTACTTATGACATCAAAGAAAGGAATACACTTGTTGGTTGCTCTGGATATAAATTGACTCAACGCAGTGACTCTCCCATTCAAGCTTTGTACTTGCTTTATAGTTCTGGGTGCTTATATGTCTCGAATAGCTTGAATCTTTTCTGGGTTGGCTTCGATTCCCCGCACGTTAACAATGAAACCCAAAAACTTCCCCGACGCAACGCCAAAGGAACATCTCAATGGATTGATTTTCATTCCGTAAAATCTGAGTATATCAAACATCTCTGCTAAGTCTCGAATGTGGTCATTTGACTGTCGTGACTTCACAAGCATATCATCCACATAGACTTCCATCGTTCTACCAATCTAGTCTTTAAACATCTGATTCACCAAACGTTGATAAGTTGCCCCCGCGTTCTTCAACCCGTAAGGCATCACTACATAACAGTACAGTCCAACGTCTGTGACAAAACCGGTATGTTCCTGATCTGGAATGTGCATCGGGATTTGATTGTATCCCGTATATGCATCCATAAATGACAACAACTCATATCCTGCTATCGAGTCAACCAGCTGATCAATTCTGGACAATGGAAAACTATCCTTAGGGCACGCCTTGTTCAGGTCCAAGTAATCAACACAGGTCCTCCACTTCCCGTTTGCTTTCCTCACCAGTACAGGATTAGATATCCATTTAGGATAGAGGGCATCATGGATGAACCCATTGGCTTTGAGTTTATCCACCTCCTCTTTGAGGGTAGCGAAACTCTTTGGGTCCATGCCTCTCCTCTTTTGTTTCACTACATATACTTCGGGTCAATGTTCAACATATGACTTGCGATGGCGGGAGAAATCCCACACATATCAGAATGGGTCCAAGCGAAAACATCTAGATTCGCTCGGAGGAAATCAGTAAGATCCCCTATCATCGAGGGATTGAGCTGTGATCCAATCTTAAGCACCCGTGATGGGTCATCATGGCCGACTGGAATGTCGATCGTCAGTTCAGCTGGGGCCGCCTTGGCTTCCTTGGGTTCTTCATCATCATCCCTCGGATCTACATCTCTATAGAGCCGATTGTGTTGCCCAAGCCAAGGCTCAGGCGCTATTTGTCAATTTTCAGCAACATGGATGCAGACAGGCTTGTCTACACCCTTTCCCTTCTCTTTTCGCTGGGCCTCTCTTAGCTTAGCCACATAACAAGCACGACCAGTCACTTGATCGCCATGCATTACACCAACTCCACCGTCCGTTAGAAATTTCAAGGTCAAATACCACGGGGCCAAAGCTTCCCTAAACGCCGCCAGGGCCGGTCGACATAGAAAAACATTATACGGGGAATCAACATACAAAACAATTAGCGGAAGGATATGTACCCTCTTGCGTTCACCTTCTCCTAGTTCAACTGGTAATTCGACAAAACCTACTGCATCGATAGCTGCACCATTAAAGCCGTGAATGCGGGCTTTAGATGGTTTCAAATCCTTTGCCTCCATCTTCATTTGGTCATACGCCTTCTTGAAGATAATATTAACCGAACTCCCACAATCAATTAGTATTCTTCTCACAAGCGTCAGTCCGATCGTAGCTGAGATAACCATCGGGTAAATGGTAGGTGCCTCCACCTGATTGGCATCCCTACTCTTGAATACTATATCATCGGTCATCATTCGCTACTGCTTCGCCGGAGTCCTGTCTTCTGTGTTCGAGCATCATTCGAAGCCCGCATGCTTCAAGGAACTAGCATAGCATTCCATTTCTTACCAACTCTTGTCTGCCGGATGAGGTCCACCGATTATCGTGTTTATGACCAGCCTTCCTTTGGTCCAAGCGGGCTCCTCAGGTCAGTGTGAAGCTTGCCCGTGGTTGGGGTCGGATGTCCCATGTTCGCCTTTCTACAGATTCTTAACAAACTGCTGTAACTTCTTCTGGCGAATCAGTTTTTCTATAGTATCGTGGAGGTGTCTCCACTCTTCAGTATTGTGCCGTAGGTCTCGTGAAACCGACAATACTTTCTAGTCTGCTTTTTTTCCTCAGTCGATTCCTTTGGGCGTGGCTTTTGGTATTGGAATGTATTATAAGTTGATAGATAAATATTCTCCAAAGATGTATTCAGAGGCGTATATTCGCTATAGGTTGGGATTCTTGGTTTCCACTTTCCTACTTCCCTCTTTCATCCGGAATTTCCTCCTTCAGATCCTTTAGACTGCTCCAGCTTATTTTGAACACTGAATTGTACCTTACTAGAGATTTTACCAGATTGCTTTACCGCAATGTTGCTTTGCACCGCTTCCTTATTGGGTCCTGGCGCACTACTGCGTCTTGACTACCTGGCCAATTCCCTTCTCATGAATTGGTTTGCCTTTGAATAAAAGCCTTCTAGGATAGTCATTGGTTTACCTGACCAAACTCTGAGTCTAGATCTACTCCTTGCATCACGACCATAAGGATAGCATGGTCATTCGAATTTCTAACTTCGGTGGCAGCAATGTGAAATCTTTGCAAATAATCCTTCAACGACTCTCTCGGAGCCTGGATAACACTAGACAACGACATCACGTCCTTTACGCGAGTGGCATGGATCCTAAACTGCTCCACGAACTTCACCGCTAACTCATCAAACCTGGAGATCGATCGTGGGGGAAGTCTGGTGAACCACATGGTAGCGATTCCGAATAGGGTTATTAGGAAGCATCTGCATTTGGTCGCATCATTTGCCCTAGCCAAGTCCATCATCCACTCATATCCCATTATGTGCTGTCGGGGGTCGGTCTTCCCTTCATAAGCTAGAATAGTAGGCATGCTGAATTTTTGGGGGTACTCAGCTTGTAGAATGGTATTTGTAAACGAAGTATGGCTCCTCGATATGCCCCAATCATCATTGGTTAAGCCTTGATTCTCCCTCATCAGTTGCCTGACCATAGCTGATAAATCCGGAGTCTGGATGGGAGGTGGCAAGTCGGTATCTGTCCCGCGTGATTGCTCCTGCTGGTGCCTCCTTGGTTGGCGATCACCTAAGTGTGCATCCTGAGGACCTACTTCACTACGACCTTAGCGAGGTGGCGGACCAGCTCCCAAGCGTCCTCCAAATCCTAAGTTTCCCACTCCAGGTTGGGAGTGACTCCCCAGGTGCAGTTGAGGGGCCACGGTTCCAACTAAGGAATCTGGAACATTTCTGTTGGTTTGCTCTTGGCGAGTCGTCACCAATTGCTATGTTGCACCAGATTATGTCGTTTCAATTCTATGACGTCTACGCTTGGGGTGTTCATCTGACGAAGTAGAGCGGTCGAATGATGAGCAGGAAGCAGGGCTTCCTCCAGCGTTTTGACGCTGCTACTATGCGATCTGGGTCATCAGGTTGGCGTTTGTCTGAATCTTCTCGTTAAGCTATCTCCTACTTTCCACAAGCTCCCTCATCAGCTCATTGAATTCTGCCCTGGTTACAGCTTATACTTGGTTTGGGACGATGGTGGGTTCTGCACCGGCATTAGCTTGTTGACTACTAAGTCTTGTTGGATGCTAGCGGTCTCATTAGCATCGGCGTTGTGGGAGGTGGATCTGGTACGTGGTCTTGTGATTTTAGAGTTGTCTGTAGGAACTCTGAGTAGAATCTATGACATCTTGAGAATGAACTTGGATCTCCTTTGGGGGATTTCCTCAATCCAGTAACAACAAAGTAGATCCTAACAGCCTGAGAATGAACGCTGTTCTCAGTGAAAGCACCAAAATGTTAGCACCAAAATTGGTCACTACCACCCTTGAATAGAACTGTGCAGAAAGATTAATGAAGAAAGTAAATTAAAGCAGAGAAGTAACGTAGTTGAATGAAAAATGAACAACAAAAACGAGAACACCAGATTTATAGTGGTTCAGCGTAATTGCCTATGTCCACTTTGAATATAATCTTTATTACTTTTGCAATCACTTGAGTACAGATACAATCCGTAAACAAACAACTTGAATACAAGTTTGAATAGAAAAGAAGCGAGTACGGAAAATTGCAGAGTATCCCTGGATTTCTCAAAAAAAGGTCCCATAACTGTACCCCTGCCGCTCTATTTATAGACGAAGACAAGCTAGGTCCCCTGCGCAAGCCCACGACCTAGACAACTAGGCCCACAAGTGATGCTTCAGGACGACCGACCCAGGTAAACCGAGCCACTCTGGCCGAACCAGGGATCCCCTGTGGATGACTCGAAGCGAGTCGTCACATGACTCGAAGCAGCTAGATACGTGACTCGAAGCGTGAAGAAAACAACTGTATCCCCCTGTTGATAATTTAGTGACTCCCCTGATGCATACCGATCCAAGTATATTAAGCCACCATATATGGGTCCAAGTTGCCGACCCATATGTGCCGAGCGACATATGCCGACCCAACCAAGCCGATCGAGACATGCCGAACCACTGAAGCCAAACGATAGATGATGAACCTAGGCCGAACGACACGCGCTGAACTAAGGCCGAGCCATACCTAGCGAGCTATACTCACCGACCTAGACGTATCGAGCCATGCTTGCCGAGCCATACTCACCGAGTCAGTCATATCGAGCCATCTTGGCTTATGCACCATGACCGAACCATGCATGATCTCCTCTCCTTGACCGAGCCATGTACGACCGAGCCACCTTGATCGAGCGACCCACACCGAACCATCCATGAATGCCGACTTAGATAAGATACATCAATCCTTCATGTTTCCAATCCTCTCTTGACTCGATTCTCGTTTCAGCCTAACCATACCTTTTGTGACTATCGTCATGTAGCCGGGCCAAGTAGCCGAGTAACATTTAGCTTAATAAATTTTCCTAAAATTCATTCAAATGGTTGGATTATTACTAACTAATGATATGCACATAATCATATCACTAAATTAGTCTCTAATCACTAATAACATCGTATAAAATCAAATACTTAGCCCATAATAAAAATTTAGGCTTGCTAACTATTTTGCAAATAACAATTAAGGTCTCAAACAATTAATGAGTTAATATAATCATGTTTATAACAAAAATATAAGCTAAATCAACCCGAACATTATCCAAATCAGTTGTAATTCCATATTAGTCAATAAATAAAAGTATGAAGATTAACACATAAATATAGATGAAGAACCATCCCACTCACCTTACTCTTCCATAAATCAACCTCTAATCACTAAGTACCCAAATCAAGCTCTTTTTAAATTAGAGATATCAATCAAAAGTTCAATTCAAGCCAATTTCTTTCGTACCTTATCTGATGAGTGAGTAGAGAGGAATTATGGCGATTTTAGTTTGAATTTGGGAATTTCATTTAAGTATGAATTAGTGATTTAGGGTTTTGAGATTAAATGTCAATTAGAGAATTAATTAGAGAAGAGGAAGTTTAGTGTTACATGAATGTGAAATGAAATGAAAAGGGCTTAGTCACTTATATGCTTGTTATTGGACTTAGCCCAACATTCAATTTTAATTTCTTTGTAGAAATCACTATTCACTCCAAAAACTAATTGACTCTAAACATAGTCAAGTTTATACACATTTTTCTCACGATGAAAAAGCAAGCTCAACTACGGGTGTTTCGAGTCCCAATTCACTTGTCTCTAAAAGTTGAGTACAAGAGGCATTCCATTAATTAATAACTTAATATTTGAATTAATTATTTAAATACCGAGTTGTTAAAATGCAGGGTGTTACATTCTTCCCTCCTTAAAAGAATTTTGTCCACGAAACTCCTATGAGTATGAGAAAGTAACAGGACTGACCAAAATTCTCGAATCTCAATTTTGGAAAATTCCAGCAATACTTTCCCTTATGCTATTAGCATTACAGAAACTCCATAATTAGAATGCATCACATAAATATGCATTATCCTACATTTTCTAATAAAATACATACCTCTTTTTAAGAAAGCTTCTCACCATTTAAATGCAAATCTAAACAAATAAGCATTTAAATGTCCATGCTTCAGCTCTTAAGTACCAAGTGTACTATGCCAAGGGGATTATATACTAGAATAACAACAACATAGAATTCATACATGAATAACCTTAGCGTAGTAACCGATGCTACCATAATCATACATTACTATTTATTGGAGAGTAAGCTCAGTGAGTCGGTATTACAATATACTACAGACTCCGAGTCACCTCAGAAGGCAGTAGACTCGTATAGATTCCATCTCGACCCCATAGTGGGCATCGATGATATCCGATCTATTTCAGATAGCAATTGTTATCACTCTTTGAACATACTTCAATTATGAAATTATAACTACCATACAAGCAATCAAATACACAAAACAAGCAACAATAAATCAATAATAATCAACAACAACAAATAACAAACAACCATCGAACAATAGCAAACAACAACAATCAACAAGAAATACTAAGCAATAAGCAACAAGCAATAATCAATAAGAAGCAAACAACGATAAGTAAGTGTAACTAGCATGCAAGCTATCAAACTTGCAATAAAATTGACAACAACCACAATTGGCCAATAAAAAAAATCAAACAACATCAAATAGTAGCAAGCAAACATGAGCAATGGAAAAGAACAACAAGCTACAAAAATAAAAAATAAATAATTAGCATACAACTATCATATAAGCAACCAATCAACAAGCAAAAAAAAGCATACAAAGTAATGGATAACTCATAGAGAGTCTATACCAACACACATAGTAACCAATCAATAGTCAAATACGCATGTCAAACCATAAACTCCAATGAGTTCATTCGACATTCAAGGTGAATAAAATGCTTAAGTGGTGTAACCCCTTTCGTGAATACAATACAGGAAAATTTTATTACACCTCTCGCTATGAAAATGAAAACTTACATGATATGCATAATCATTAGTCTCAAAATTCTCGAATAAACCAAGCAATCTAAGACCCAACTTTCCTTCTTTCGAACAGATTTCATTCTCCAATGGAGAAAACTATACTAATTAAATCGTTATTAAACGACCATTTATAAATGATTGGGCTTGCTTGGGTTCAAACTCATCTCAATCGCACAATGTTAATAAAAATAATATATTATGTGCACTATCATGCTCATCTAGGTAAGTATCATCTTGTAACTTCGATGATTATCCAAATCACCACAAAAATAGTCGAGAAATTCTTACCCGAACTATCCCAAGTGAGTTAAGTATACTATACATATAATTTGCAATAGCGAAAGACTACCCAAAGTGACACGCTTCCTGTTCTAAACCTTCATTTGCTCACAAGATTCCTTTATTAAACCACGGTCAGCCACCTGACTCCTCTCATGCAAACTCTGATCTGGTTCCTTGGTCTGACCATTGAAACTTCCTCAAATGCCTAGAGTCAAGCTTCGAAAATCCCTTAGTGACCTAAAGAATGCGACTCAAGTGCTCGCTAAGTATCGATTGAAAACCCTTTCTTAACTGGTGCAAATAACCTAGAAACCATGCGCTTGAACTAATGATTAGTATTAATACGTGAATGGATCGACCTTTAGAAAATATTCCTTTTGGTACGTGCGATTACTCCTATCACCTAAACTTTATAACAAAAAGAAAAACAATTCTAACACGAACAACTCAAGGTAAGCACCTATAAGACATCTACTCAATCTTTGCTCATTACTGGGCATCTACCGAACTCGACTTGGATACAAATCCAAGTCACACTTCATCGATCATCCTAACCCAACTTGAAAGTCTGTGCATCAAATTCAAATTGTAGTATTCCCGATCTTTTTACCATAGATATGCAAATAAGGTTACTCATACAGGTTTATCTTTACCAAAGAATCTACCTACTATAAAAGGTGTCAAGTTTATCCCATCTACCGAGTAATAAACAATAGATAAGTATACCACTCAAGCATTGGAAGGAACAATAGTCAGTTCCCAGAAAAATAGAGCATGCCTCATTACATAAAATCCTTCCTTTTTTAGCAGTAGGCCTGCTAGGACCTGGTAATACCCTTAAGGCATAAGTCATTATCACTTGCCCACCCCTCTTAAACGTAAGAAAATCCTTCTTTAAATGATCAAGCCAATCATAATTGAAGCACTTATGCTTCGCTTTAGTTGGATGACATCTCCTAGTGAAATCCCCCTACATGCCATAGGAGTGGCATACTAGGATAGCTTTCTTCTTTGCATAAGCTCTATCTTCCTTATATCTTGGTCTTTGCGCCTCGGTTGGAGCTTCATTTTGCTTTAACTTTCGCCATCTCTAACGGTACCTTGTGGGTACTCACATGGAGAAGAACCATCCCGATCTCTAATAGGGACAAGAATAAGCAATGAATCCCCAACTAGTGCTTTGAGACCCACAGAAAACTCTTTTGCCCACACTAATGGAGTACTGACAATCCCAATTCCCAAATATTAAAAATTGAATTGGCAACATACTCCTTCACTGACAAGCTACCCTACACAAGATGGATGGAATGCTTAAGCTACATGCCCTTCTCATTCTCAGAAATGAACTGAGAACCAAAGTTATGCCTGAATTTATTCCAAGTCATGGACGTGCTCATCAACCACTCAAAAACAATGTCCTACCTAGCTAAAGTCTCCCCTCTCCAAATGCTGAGAAGTAATCTTCCTTATGAGAACATTCTATATACCTATATCAACGGAAGCCCACTCATATGCACCTCTGAACTTTGATATGGATCCCCTCCAAGGCTAAGGAAATCTTGGCATAGCTTCGAAGTGTCTAGGTTGGTAGAGCAAGAAATACTGGTGCCCCAAGGGCCACACCACCATTGACATCGCATTTGCTAAAAATGCTCATGGGCAGCGAAATATTCCTTACGATAGCAAAATAGTCTTTGAACTAATCAAGCATCTTAGACTGCTTATCTGCGGTCGCTCATGCACTCCATCTGCCCATTCTATAGCTGACAAAGATACCTTAACAACTAGCGATAGAAATAAATCAAAGCCTTAAAGACAAGCGATCTATAAGTATGATATAATAGAAAATAAAGTACACTCTCTCAATGTATCTCCTTTTGCCAAATTGACTAATTCAAACTGATCTTCTTGGTCCGAGTATTGAGCCAAAGCTCCAAAATCAAATGTAACAATTTGCCCTTCGTAATACCTAAAAATCATCGTCTAATATCAATGAACAACTTCCACTTTCCAGGAAAGACAGATTGTTGGGGTAAAATTAGAATGAAACACTAAACCAAGACATCGATAGAATCTCATGATGGAATGATAACATATAATATGCTGAACATACATGAACATAATAGGATGAACAATATATAAATATATAAGAGTGTCTATTAGAGGAAGAAATTGATACATTAATATAAATATAAAAAATCAGAATATAACAACTCCTAACAAGGTGGAGTTCTGAATAATATCTGATACAACAGATCTCATATACATAATATATGTATGTCATGTACTACTAAAATAACAAGTATATATATATATATATATATATATATATATTCAAAATATCCCCACGCCTCCAAAATGCTCCAGCCACGCATCTTGATAGTGTACCCCCAAAAACATATGATTCTCAAACTACTCAATCAAGTAACCAAGAGTTGTTACAGACAAAGAAAAAAGGCAGAACACACATAAAGACTAGTGTGAGGGGCACTATCTCAAAATACTTTATATCAAAACTATATAAAAATAGGACATGAACTATTAAGGTCAAGCTGGTCGTCTCCATTAACATGGCTTACGGATAATCCAGATTGTCCATAAACAAGTATAGTAAACCCATCTCAAAAATAGAGAATGATACTATAATCTACTCTTCTCTTATAATCAACGAATCAGCACAATTAATATGATGGGACTGTTATGTAATGGTATACAATGATAAGGTAACCTAATGTAACGACCCGGAATTTTCGACCCCGAAAATTAGACATTAATATGTTCACTATAGAAATGCCGAGCAATCGAACGCCGAAAATTCCAGATTGTTAGGGTAAAGAAGAAAAGAGGTAGAAGAAGAAACAGAAAACAGAACACAGAATCTTACATTCGCAGCGGATCAAAATATAATATCAAATGACAGCATTTACACAAAGAAAACTGTAAATGTCAATTTACAACAATATATCAGAGTACAGTCATTCACATATAAACTGGACAGTTGTAACAACTTGTCCCAGACTACTATCAATACAATCTCAATATATACAGCGGAATATACTCCATACGTCTCTGCCATCCAGCTCGTCTCCTGAACTCCAGAACGTCCTAACCTGGAAATTTGTAATACTTGGTCTGACCCGAGTGTTACTTCAAATGTCGAAACAATATAAATATCACAATATAAGCATGTCCTAGAATACATAGCAGTAGTATCAACCAATTATATGATACACACAATGTAATGATAAGCGATGGAAAGAGAATACAAATCGATACTCATCATTGCTGATGGGTGGAGTCGGCTAACAGACATTAACCATGATTCAATGATCCTTATGTAGGGTCCAAAATAAATAGAGTCGCTACCTAATTTTACCATAGACCCAAGTGGAATTCAATGTGAATGAACTCGTGTAGATCTCACCATACCCAGTATCAAGCATAAGTGATATATAACTTACTCTAGATATCTGAAACATATATATATATATCTCACTATACTCTAATGATTCCCAATAAGGCTCCAAAGTAAACAAAGTCAGTACCTAATCGTACCATAAACCCCGAGCTACATCCCGATTGATTGAATCTGTGCAGATCTGACCATTCCTCATATCAAGCATAAGTGATACATGACATCTAAATATCTGAAACCTATATGGATCTTCATACACTATATTGAGCATAAGTGATAAATGATCCACCCATAAATGATCGTCATGGTCTCCCTTTAGTCATCATGGATTTTCTAGCAAATTCACCTAACGCCTCTAGAAAAGAGAACTATGGGCATGTCCCATATAGTATGTTATCATGACCACAAAGGAACACTGATGTTGTTTGTGTATGTGTGTGTATATGTATGTATTTAAAATCTAATGTCAAGTAACTATATACGTCTATTACAAACAAGGATTGATATCTCATAATTGTCTATCAATATGGATGGCCTCTACTATAAGACCAATAATAAGTATGGACACTAATATAAGACCGATACAGTGGATGATCACTACTTTAAGATTAATACTACATATGATCACTGATATAAGACTGAATACCATGAGGTCAAAGCTCGAAGGTATGGATTTACTCCGCTTGATCATACATGCTCGTCGGACATGATCGTGTAACCAATTGTCATACCAGTTCCATGTCTAGTTGTTTTTGATCCCATAGGAATCACTTAACTTTCACATCTTAATCCCGAGCTTCGTCTTGCATTCCACCTCCTCGAGTAGCCCATAGTCTTCTTCGAAGTTGCGCCAAAGCCCTGCCTGAACCTATATCCGAAATAGGGGATGAAACCTCAATAAAATGGCACTTGACCAAGGCTTTACAGTCCAAGTCAATTCACTATCGGTCAACAGTTGGTAGCCTATCCCAAGCAGTAAAGCCTGGGATTGGTACCACCAATCCAACGGTCGTCGATTTGTGCGCAATTTCCTTTATTGGTTCGCCCAATGAGTCGTCTAGCTTTTGAAGCCAGACTCTACCCCGTCGGACCCTCTTTGGAGTACATTGGTTGATGTTTTGGAAGTGGTTTCTTAAGTATTCAAAAACTGATTTTGACATGAGAAACCACTCTTATACCTATAGAGTTCCGTAGGATGATTCAAGTGATACGGTCTCCTCTAATATGCCAAATTGAACTCAACCGACCTTCCTAACTTGGATAATGCCTACGTGTGCTCTTATACACCCATTTGTGTATATTTATACCCACATAAACATACAACCACACTTCAATTATATAAATCATATTTCGGACTTCGCTGAAGCAATTACTTGGCCCGGTAGCTTCTCACACAACTTAGAACACGTGATATTCACTTTGGCTACACAAGACCCTTGCCACGTGTTTATATACAAATAAAGATAAACACACATATATATACACAACAATTCAACTCTGTGTGTATGTGTATGTATATAAATGCACAACTACATATTAAAATTCTAACTGTAATACAATAATTTTCTTAATTAATGTATAACTTTAAATACACGTATACGTATGCACGCTCATGCATGCATACACATATGCACGTTAAGTAAATAATTCAATTATTAAAAAATCAAATCTTACCTTTTTTACTATATCTTTTCAAATAAAGTAAAATATCTCTTTATATTATTTTATAAAATCTTATACCATAAGAACTGTGCCCCCAATGGGCCCGAATTTTCACTAAATCAAAAACCCAAATCCACCAAGATATGGATTGTTGGTTTGGTATCCTGCAAATAAACAAATAAATAAATATGGAAGAACTATCAAACTAACTCATAATGGAATAGTAAAGTTGAATAACTCATATAGTTACTGACCAAGATTGACACTTCTAATATCTTGTGTCCTTATCAGTGCCAAGCATGCTTAAGGAAACCTAACCTTCTACTGTTTCCACCTTGCACAAGTATATGTACCTCTAAATCTATTATATGGGTTGTAATGAAGAGGGTGTCGGAAAAACATTCTGGTGACTATAAATGTAACATTCCCCTACTTGGAAGCCCAACACTAACGACTACGAATGCTGTAGTCATCCATAGTTATTAATCCTCGACGACCAAATATAGCGATATTAGATATATTGATACACCAAAACACAAGAATATGGAAAAAATTAAACAGCAAATAAAAGCCACATCTTATTTCAAAATATTTCAAATTGATTACATAATCCCAGTTCGCAGACCACGTTTATATAACATATAATAATTACAAAATACGCCAAGAGTGACTTATGAAGATGCCCCCTGGGATGACCAGAGTATATACAGGCAATGTAACAACTTTGCCATTACAACAACACAGTGGAATCAAAAGAAAAGAGAACTCTAATATCTATCATGTCACCTACACGTCTCCGGAAGCTTATTCGTCTTAGTGGTACCTGAAAACCTCAAATCTCAGACTACTCAAAATCAATTGAGTACCCGAGAGTTTAAAGGTAAAACAAAAACTTCGAGTCAGCCATAAAGCCCGGTATGAATAATAATCTACCATCTCACACCATTTGAATATCTTGTGAGATCACGCCGCTTAGCGGAATGGGTTTTCCCCTCATTAGTATCCTAAAATGTTTATAAAACCATATACTGTGCTCCTGCATCCACGGTGGTTAAAATCATAGTATTTAAAGACATTATGATGATATGCAAAACAAGTAAATCAAATCTGGTTTACCCATCCCCATTTATTATGACTATTTGTCTCAAGTATAGTTTTAAGGGTTACTATTAACCTTTTAAATCTAAAGACTATCTGTCTGATTTCATAGTTTTCATGGGATCACTAAGATCCTATTAGTAACTCCAATATCATTTTACATATCCTAGTTTTCATGGGCTAACTAGGAACCTATTGACTATCTATCAACATCATAATTCAGATATAGTTTTGATGGGCTAACTACAAACCAACTGACCCCTGCTGGTATCAGATCATAGTTTTCATGGGTTGACTATGAACCTATAGGCCCATGCCAATATCATACAGCTTTCATGGGCTTATTGTAAACCTATTGGCCCCTGCCAATATCATATAGTTTTCATGGGCTTACTGTAAACCTATTGGCCCCTACCAATATCTTTAATTAAGATTTTAACACCTATTAAGTTATATCAACTACTGGGTCAACCTAACTAGTTATTCTGTCCTTTCCCCAAAATACAGTTATGGGTTAATATCAATGTAAATAAATATATGAAGAAGTAAACATAACAACAATATAATACCAACACCAGTGGATCATTGTCCTTGAAATCCTCTTTATATATATACATCCTAGTTAAACCCTTTAACCTTTTTAAATCAAGGAAAACTTCTTCATTTCAAAACACTTTGTTTATTTTTGCCATGGCTACTACTTTAAATTTGAGATTAGGTTTATGTTTTGAAATCTTAAAAACATCTCTTTCGAAACCTCTAGATAGCCTCCTTCGAAAGCAAAAACCTCTTTTCAAAAATAGTATACATACCTTTCGAAGCCCTTGATAAATATTCTCGTTCGAAACCAATTATAACTTTCGATGGTATCAAATCAACTTTTAAAATATAGAGCTTCGAAACAGATGAAAGTACCCCTTTCGAAAGCAATGGGTTTACTCTATAAAAACAACACTTGGGTCAAAATGGTTATATACGAAAGTATCTCTTTCGAAACCAACTAAAAATTTACTTGGGGAAAAGTTGATGGTGTCGAAACTATCTTGTCGAAAGTAAAGACCATTAATAATTAAAACTTTGATGGACAGTGTTGAAACCCCCTTTTGACTCCATTACCTTCGATACCCTCAACCCATTTTCGAAAGCAATTAGGAAGAGGCTAAACTTAGGCGAAAGCAATGATAACCTTTTGAAGTTATTGATGACTTAAATACTTCGGAAGGAAAGTAGCGGCTAGGTTTCGACTAGGCCGGAACCAACCCTTTAAAAAGCTTTTATTTAAGGAATAAGTACCCCTTCGAAAGCTAACTCCTTTACATAACACAACAACCTTCTTCGAAAGCATGCATTTCGACTATGTCAAAAGCTTTTTGTAAAACAAGGCAAGATTTTAACTTTTGAAAACAAAACAGGATTTCGAACTCATTAGAAGCTTACCTTTCGACACCAAGGCTTCCGCCTTCCTTCCAATCCACTACGTACCATCTAGGTGATACCTTGTGTATTGGTTATGACTATGTGGGTTTCAACTAATTAGGTTTCGACTAGGATGAAGCGGAATCAATGGGGTCGAAAGGGGCTATTAATTGAGACAGAACACCTTTTTCTGAATTAAGGGTAAAATGTTGCTTCTTTTAGTTGTTGCTTTATAACAACGTGCCTATTTGTAAACCATTGATTAGCTGCCATAAAACTTTTCAAATGCTTTACATTAAAAACTGCCGCACTTATACCAGATCTAAACCATAAAAATTCTAACGTTTAACCCTTCCATATACAACCAATTATTTCATAAAAGTCCTTCTTTTAATTTATTTCCCTTAGTAAATCAATTGGGAAAAATCCCCAAAAATCACAAAAATTTGTTCGCGGTCGGGTGCCGTTCGAGGCGAATTTTGACCGTTTGCGGTCGGGTGCCGTTCGAGGTGATTTGTGACCGTTCGTGGTCGGGTGCCGTTCGAGGCGAATTGTGACCGTTCGCGGTCGGGTGCCGTTCGAGGTGAATTGTGACAGTTCGCGGTCAGGTGCCGTTCGAGGCGAATTGTGTGTGACTGGGAGGGACTTGGTATCATCAATGTCAGAGTTCACGTTCGAGTGAGTTTCTAAATTGTTTATGGTGGTGGTTTATCGCCATCTCAGAGCATGCCTGAGGACCGTTCGCGATCCCTTACATGTGTAAGTGGCTTAGCCGTCATGGCATCACAAATGGCATACTTTTCATTCAAAATGAGTTTTTAACAGAAATGTTCAACGAAATCAAGTTCAAATATCAGAAATGGAAAGTAAAAGTAAAACTGGGACGTCAAAGTGTAAACACCTACATCGTTGCGATTAGTAGTCGTATCAGAGCATGCCTGAGGATCGTTCGCGGTCCTGTACATGTGTAAATGACTTAATCGTGTTGGTGTGGATTTTGCTACTTATTCGTCACTACCCCAATCAGTTGATAACAAGCTGATGCCTCGATCCTGAGCCGTCCCCAGTAGGTGCAGGTGGTGGTCGCTCTCGTTCCACCGTTGTTGTTCCCTTTCTTACATACTGCGATAGCAGATCACTCCGGATATGTCCCTCAACCTCATCTTTCAAGTGTCTGCAATCATTCGTGCTATGACCATTCAGCTCGTGGAATAGGCAGTACTTGTCTGACCTTCTTTCATTGTTGGTCGGATCCCTTCTCATTGGCCTTCGATAGGAAATCTGCCCCATGGTATCCTGGTAGATTCGCTCCAAAGTCTCGTTCAACTCCGTATAAGAGGTGAATCTTGGTTCCTTTCGTGGTCGCATCGGTCCATCACTATTATCCTCAGCCTTTCGTTTCCCTCAGTCAGTTCCTGAATCCGCTTTAGGAAGATTTTCACCCTTGACGGCATAAACATCAACTCCTTCTCCTTCTTCTCTCTCAGCATTTGCATCCTCTAATCGTAAAAATCCTTCAGCTTCATGATAAAATTCTCCTAGGTCCATAGGAGGATCCCTTATTAATGAATTCTTAAACTCTGTGCCATCAGCTATGCCAGATACAACTGCCATCAAAACCATGGATGGATCGGGTCGATCCACCGACGTTGCCGCCGCATTGAATCGTGTCAGAAAGTTCCTCAAAGATTCCCCGGTTCTTTGTTTTAGCGCTGCCAAACTCATCACATTCTTGGGTCTTGAAATGTGGACCATGAATTGCCTCATAAATCTCTCAGTCAGATCGGTCCATGTTCCTATGGAACCGCTCTCCAATTGTCTGAACCATAATGATGTTATGTCTGTCAGATACAACGGGAAACATATGGCCATGACTTCCTCTGATGCCCCCAGTACCTCCATGTGTCGCATATACCTTGTTAGATGAACAGCAGGGTCTGTCCTTCCATCATACACCTCCAATGTCGGTAGCTTGAACTCTGGTGGATTCCTGGCTTGCCTGATCGTAGGAGCAAAGGAACTCCTATTCACATCCTCCAGATCTTTATTCACTAGTCCACCTCTCATGGCTCGTCTGACCATCTCCGCCAATCTATCATTATCTCCAAGTTGTAGTCCTTGTCTGTTGCTTCCGATTTGCCCCCCGAGCTCACGAGGGATTCCTGGAGTCTGCTCTCCTGAACGAGCATTTGGTTTTCTATCAACGCCGCGCTGCGCAGCTCCTCTTGGTACTGCTCCTGGGATCGGGTCATCATGCTCTGGGTAAGCGCCCCCTAGTCCTGGGGCCGTTCCAGATGGTCCTGCTCCATTCTGAACTCTGGTTGCTCCTTGATTTTGCGCTCCAAGTTGCCCAATCTAAAGAAGCAAGTTCTGGATCATTTCCTCTTGTCTTTTCATCATTGTCTCTATCCCATCCTTGGTGATGAAGATTGATGTCTGATTTGCACCTGAGGAAGCCTCTTGACTCCCTTCCTGCTGACCTCTCTCTGGCCTTTGTCTTCGATTTGATTGCCTTGTCATAGTTTTTCAGATTTGAATCCTTAAGCCTTCAAATTCAACTTCCACATGATAAAATCCCTGAGTTTAATTCTCAGTGAAAACACCAAAGTGTTTGCGCCAAAAATGGCCACAAACCCCAATTTTCGTGAAAGCACCAGTGTATGAACACAAATTAGCATTATGTAATCACAGACTCGGATCTAAGTAATGTAGAGGATCAAAAGTGAAGAATAATAAACTTAAAACGGAAAGAAGTAGACAGAGACACAAGAATTTAGAGTGGTTCGGCGTATCGCCTACGTCCACTATGAAGTTGTTAGCTTTATTGATCTTTCTTTTAATATTACAAGTGAATTCAGTAAGTTACAGCAGATGATTATGATTTGCAGCAGTAAATCTCGTTGGTAGCAGCATCAATGGAGTCTAGATCTGGATTTGGCGGAGTCTGGGTGTTGGAGATCTCAAAGAAGAAGAAGAACCCCTTTTCTGTTGGCTTTGGGGGTCTATTTATAGGTTTAGGAGGCTGATATTTCGCTCAGATCTTGGGAGACCCTCTCTGGCACGTGACCAGGCCCACGCGCCCAAGCCCGTGAAGTTTCGGTCCGATCCGTGATCGATACGAACAGATTTCGTATCGATCAAGATTTCATCCAATGGAGTCAAAATTTGGCGTGGACATTCTTTAGCATGCACGTAGTCTTCTGTGAAAATTTCATAGTATTTGGACTTGTAGATTAGGAGATATGATCGATACGAATTGGGATTCTCGGTAGGCTGTTTGGTTCGACTCGCTCTGTTTGACTCGCTCTTCGACTTGATCACTTCGAATCGGTTCAGCAGCAGTCCCCTTCGTGTCGAGGCATTTGTGTTGTCTTGTTCGAATTGATAGGAGGTGGAAGACTTCGGATGGATACGAAGTGGAGCGAGTCGAAATGCGACTCTTTGATGGAGTCGAACCAAATGGAGTAGAACAGTTGTCTTCTGAAGGATGTGGAGCGAGTCAAAGTGGAGCACTTCTGATGGATGCGAAGCGAGTCGAAGTGGAGCACTTCTGATGGATGCGAAGCGAGTCGATCTGAGTGAGTCGAAGTTGGCTTATGCGGAGCGAGTCGATCTGAGTGAGACGAAGTTGGCTTATGCGGAGCGAGTCGAAATAGACTTTCCTGAGGGATGCGAACTGAGCGAGTCGAAGAAGGCTGTTTTTATTCAGTTTTGCATCGATTGTAACTTGAGCATACGAACTCGGATTGACTTGAGATTTGGAACGTTGACTCCCATAGCTTAGTCTGTCGTGTCATATCAATTTTGGCTCGATCCGGACTCGGACAAAATTCATCGATATCCATAGTGAACCTGCGTATAACCGATTTTCTAGACGAACTGTCTTTGGCCTCTAGTCAAGTTCTTGGTGTCACGGCCTTGCCAAAAGGCGGGATAACAACATGGAAACTAATTAATGTCATTGAACTTTTGTAAATAATTTACAGCAATAAAACATAATTTCCACCTTTGTAAATCAATTGTTTAGGGCAATAAATCATTGTATTTTTAAATGAAATTTTTATTAGTAGCTCGAAATTGAGTTGGAAACAATATAATCAAATTTCGGAAATTTTTAATTTTTCTACAATTTAATATAAATTAAATACCAATAGGTGTTTTCTGCCCAAATTGCACAGGAAAACATTGCGGAATTTACAACATTTGACACATCAAAACTAAATGTAAATTCATGGAGTTTGGAATAGAGGTGTAGGAATATGTCAGGAACAACATATCAAAATTTAGGAAATTTTACACTTCGTATGAATTAAATATGAATTTTATAGTGAAGAGGGTTTAAATTCACAAAATTCATTAAAACACAACCATATCAACAAATATCCTCAACAATTATTTTTGCAACCATATAAATAACAGGTATTCAAACTAAACAAAGATAAGAGTCTATAATACTCAATAGAAAAATTTAAAGCTAAAATAATTTGATTTGATACTCAAAATACTCTTTGAACAAGCCTGTTTTCCATTGTTCATAAATCAAAAAATAAACACTAATCTGACAATTCTTCTACCATTCAAACTTGATCAAAATTAAACTTCTTCATAGCTAGTGATATTGTTTGGTGTAGAGAGAAACATGGTTTAATTTTGGAATTTTAGGGATTTGAAAATATTTATAATGATACTATTGTAAAGAGGAAGGTGAGAGGATGAAGGAAGGAAGGATATATGTTTTTAATTTATTTTCGATTCCTTCCCTTTTCTTTTCAATAGGTAGGGGAAAAGTCAGATAACTTCCGCCAATTTTTTGTAAAATTAATTTATACCCAAGTAATTAATTTTACATAATATTTATTTAGTAAATAAATAGATATTCAAATTTAATATTTTGAATAAAATTCCATAACTAAGATATAGAAAATATAAACATATATGTATATTTTTACAGTAAATATGCATATACATATTAGGCCCATAAGTGAAAACTCAAAATATAGAATTTGATGCCTATAACCATATATGCTAGTTTTCCATAACACATGAAATCAATGCACAATCATATTATATACATAAATTCAAAAATTAGGATATATATGTTAATTAATACTCAACTAATTGTCAGTCCATTCAATTAATTTCCCATAATATAGGAAATCAATATACAACCAATCAGATACACATTCAAAAATCAAGATATATGTCAATTAATACACAATTAATTGTTAGTCTACGTAATTAATTGCCTACAATGTAAGAAATCAGTTTACAGCTAATTACTTATATATTCAACAAGTAGGATATATGGAATAAATTCATCACATTTGTAATATATTATTTCCATTTTAAGTAATTAAATCTCAATTATAAACTAAAATTAAGTGTTTCTCAAAATCAAGGTTTATTACAGACTCCCCCGCTTAAGGAAATTGCATCCTCGCAATTTCTTCTTGGGATAAATCTATAATATTTACATAAACACATACAATTTTCAAAAATATATTTATACATACCTTCAAAGCCATATCTTTAAGACATTAATGTATTTTTCAAACATCACTTTCCAAAATAAATATAATTTTAGTGAATTTCCATTTCAAAATCACTTCACAGAAGATTATCAAAATCAAGGTTACAATTGTGGAGTTCTTTTCAAACATATCACGAAATATTTTTTTTTCCAAAAATACATTTTAGATGGTGGATGTTTCTAAAAAATTGAAATTCACAATATTAGCAAAGCTTTTGCAAAATCATAGCCTACATAAAATCTCACTTCCAAATCATACATATCACGTTTCAAAAAATTTGCAAACTTATTTTCACTAAATATTTCTAAAATCCACCTCACCAAAATTATTTTTCAAAATATTTCCCCATCGCATTCAAATTTGTCAATTTAACTTTTTTTTCCAAAATTTATAAATCATCTTCCAAAACTAGGAAAAAACGACTATCAATGGATAACTACAAACTACTACTACTCGCCAGTCTGGTGTATGGCCTTATGACTACCATCCTCGATAACCACAACCAAATGCACTCCAACACAGTAAAAACCATCACAACAATGGTGAGCGCAATCACATCGTAGTTTCCAATGATGGCATTTATCTCACATTCCTTTCCAAAACATTCTAACAAATCATTTTCCACAAAAATGGCGAAATAATACTTCTCGCAAACATACTTTCCAATGGAAATATTTTACTAAATATCCATATCAATTTTTCATCTATATCATAGTATTCAAAAATACTAGAAAATGACTTTACTTCCAAAATATTTCCAAAACTATTTATTAAACAATCAATAAATTTCCAAGTCCTTTTTGAAAATATTTCATTGCATTTCTAAATATACCACCATCGTTTCAAAATTTTCAAAAACTTTGAAACCAACTTTTCAAAATTTTCACCAACTTTTGTAAATCACATAAAATTCGTTTATCCACCATTTTATTTTCTAATTCAATCCACCGCTTTTAAAATTATTTCCACTTTCCAAACTTTTGGAAAAACATTTGGTACCATATTTTCAAAGCCATCTATAATCACTTTCTATCAAATTCTCTCACATCACTTGTAAAGTATCAATCTTTAAAAACTTCCCAAATTTCCAACTCATAAAACTTGCTATAATAAGCAAGAACTTCATTTAACAAATAATACAAATTACTTGAAATCTCGCATATTTATAGAGATTTAAAAACATTTATAAAAAACTACATATTAGAATTGTATTAAAAATTAGGTAATTTTCCCAAGTCTTCCTCCTCTAAGGTCAAATATGTGCTTCAAAATTTTTACATTGTTCTGAACCTTGCTGTAATACAAAAAATGTAACACCCCGCCTTACCCATAACACCCAAGAGTATTGTTGTGTAATACTTTCAAGTAACATGGAGAATGAGGCGATGTGGGTGTTTCCAGGATAGAACAATGCAAAAATAACATCGTAACATATAAATAGATCACATCGTACTCTAACGAAAGCAAATAATGTATATTACACATTTTAACATCTCATACAAAATCTAAATTTATTTTATACATTTCAAACCAATATGACTATATCAATTTCTAATACAAAAGAATACATAAAACCGTTGACTATGTCCATCCATTATCTCGTACCCAAAAGTTTATCAGCTAAACCTGTATTAAATCCCCGGTCTGACCCGAGGATTGTCGATAAAAACAAACCTTGAGTCAGGCTATTTCTAGTTGTGAGTTCATAGATCACTGTAAAAATTTTATAATCAATGATAATTAAATATAAATATTCAAACTTCATTTGTTTAATAAAATTTCAAAACTCGTCATTTAATAAACAATTTTAATTCACAAAATCTTCAAAATTATTCCATATATATATATATATTCCTAAAATCATCCATCTTTCAAATTTTAATACAAGGGTATTAAAGTAAATCAAAACCTATTTCAGAGATTAAATATACTTTATCAAGGGTAGATAGTATGATCACTCAACATGGAAACTAATTAATGTCATTGAAATTTTGTAAATAATTTGCAGCAATAAAGCATAATTTCTGCCTCTATAAATCAATTATTTAGGGTAACAAATCATAGTATTTTAAATGAAATTTTTAGCAGTAGCTAAAAATTGAGTTGGAAACAATATAACCAAAATTTGGAATTTTTAAATTTTTCTACAATTTAATATGAATTAAATACCAACAGGCGTTTTCTGCCCAAATTGCACAGGAAAATATTGCGGAATTCACAGCATTTGACACATCAAAACTAAACGAATAATACATGAAATTTGGAATGGATGTGCCGGAATATGTCAGGAACAACATATCAAAATTTGGGAATTTTTAAGTTTCGTATGAATTAAATACAAATTTTATAGTGAAGAGGGTTTAAATTCACAAAATTCATCAAAACACAACCATATCAACAAATATATCACCAATTATTTTTGCAACCATTAAGCAAAAGATATTCATAATGAACAAAGATAAGAGTCTGCGGAACTCACAAGAAAAATTTGAAGCCAAGATAATTTGATTTGATATCCAAAATCACTCTTTGAACAAGCCTTTTTCCATTGTTCAAAAATCAGAAAATAAACTCTAATCTAACAATTATTCTACCATCCAAACTTTATCAAATTAAAACTTCTTTATAGCTAGTGATATTGTTTGGTGTTGAGGGCAACATGTTTTAATTTTGGAACTTTAGGAATTTGAAAATATTTATCATGATACTATTGTAAAGAGGAAGGTGAGAGGATGAAGGAAGGAGATATGTTTTTAATTTATTTTCGATTCCTTCCCTTTTATTTCCAATAGGTAGGGGAAAAGTCAGATAACTTCCACTAATTCTAATTAATGTAAAATTAATTGATACCCAAGCAATTAATTTTCCACGATGTTTATTTAGTAAATAAATATGTATTCAAATTTCAAATTTTGAATAAAATTCCATAACTAAGATATAGAAAATATAAACATATATGTCTATTTTTATAGTAAATATGCATATATATATATGGCCCACAAGTGAAAATTCTAAATATAGAATTTGATGCCTATAACCATATATGTTGGTTTCCCATAATACATGAACTCAATGCACAATCATATTATATACATAAATTCAAAAATTAGGATATATATGTCAATTAATGCTCAACTAATTGTCAGTCCATTCAATTAATTTCCCAAAGTATAGGAAATTAATATACAACCAATTAGATACACATTCCAAAATCAAGATATATGTCAATTCATACACAATTGGCTGCTAGTCTACGTAATTAATTCCTTACAATATAGGAAATCAATATACGACCAATTACATATATATTCAACAAGTAGGATATTTGGAGTTAATTCATCACATTATAATATATTATTTCCATTTTAAGTAATTAAATCTCAATTATAAACTAAAATTAAGTGTTTCTCAAAATCCAGGGTTGTTACATCCCCGTAAAGAATTTCGTACTCGAAATTCAGTAAGGACTAAATACTAAACATAACAATCATTTGTAATAACTCCTAACAACCATATTGGTCTAACTGACTAGCAACTGTCAATATAAATCTGATATAGACATACCCTCAAAGCAGATCAGGATAAGTTTCTCTAATCTTGTCCTCTGTCTCCCAATTACAGTCCTTCTCATTGTCGCTCCACCGAACCTTTACCAACCTGACTGTCGTGTTCCTTAATCTCTTTTCATCTCTAGCTACAACCCGAACTAATTGTCTAACAATAGCAAAATTAGGCTCTACCACTAAATCAAGCAACCCTATCGGAGGAATAGTAGTTCTGGATCATGCATATACTTACGAAGATGAGACACAAGAAATAAATTATGGAGACCTACCATATTGCTCGGCAACTCTAATCTGTATGCGAGCTTTCTAATCCTCCTTATAATCTGGAATGGACCAACATATCTCGAGGCTAACTTCCCTGACTTCCCAAATCGCACTACACCCTTCATAGGTGATATCTTAATGAAAACCTTATCTCTAACTGAGAATTCTAGGTCTTTACACCTCTTATCTGCGTAACTTTTCTGTCTGGACTGAGCTTCCTTCATCCTTTCTCAAATTAGCTCAATCTTCTCTGACGCCTCTCTAACTAAGTCTGGGCCTAAGACTAATCTGTCTCCCGTCTCCAACAAACATGTTGGTGATTTGCATGGCCTTCCATACAAAGCTTAAAACTGTGACGCCCCACCTCTATACCCACGCTAGCCAAGAACACTACGGTGTAGTGCTGTCAACTAGCGCGGAGAATAAGGCTGTTGAGGAGCGACCATCCGTGTAATTGCTTTGTGCGAGCACCGATATGTCAGATAGTATAACATGCATTTCTATTTCAGGAGGAAATCCGACATACCGATACAAACTCAAAGATACTACACAGTGGCTATAATAGTTTAGGACAATAGATATAAAAATAACACAGATAACATAAATGCGGAATACAGATGGAACGAAAATCTCATATATACAATAACTGATATCAGTTACAATACATTTGACACAATACAAATGATACAACTACAACTGTCGACTCAAGAAGTTATATATACACGTACATTATCGACTAATATACATGAATACATTATCATCTTAAAACAAACACACTGACTACTACAAAAGTACGAAGACCACTTCAAATGATAGAAAAAGTCTTCATAGCTCTAGCAGCAACCCAAAGCTAAAAATCTACAACCTGTAAATACTCGGTCTGACCCGAGTATTAAATTCAAAAGAAAATAATACCCGGGTCAGTCTAATTCAAACTCAGCTATTAATGCACAGAAGCAATAATAATCAAATATCAAATAGACGAAAGTCACAGAAATCTCGTATACCCAACTTCTCGATAAGAGAACCGGATAACGGCAGATATAACACTAAGCAGTGTTAATCCACTAAACAGTAAATCCAAATCGATACCACTTCAAAATATGGGATTGAACCCACGAAACAATTCAACAAATCGAAACATCAAATTAAAGCTGTCAGATCTGATAGGGCTGCAGTACACGCACGCGTGTACTGCCTCGCCACTATCGCAAAAGATGCACAAAAACTCAGTGGAAGTCACAATGATCACAAGGTCAAACCCCGAAGTACCGGATTCAACTCAAGTGAATTCAAAAACAAATCCCAACAGGGGGAAAAACTGCAAAACACATGCAACTGCAGACATAAGCGAATACGAAGCAACCACCACGATGAAACTACCGTAGCAAACAGTTGCAAAGACAAGGGCAGAATGCAACTACAAAGAAGACAGTGGCAACAGTTCAGAGGACAGTGAACTAAAGTAAAGACCACAAAATAATATCAAAGGCAAAGACTCAGAAATGTCAAAGCCCAGTGAAACCCAAGGAATGCACTTCAATGAATCAGGGTTCACAAGTGCGACTGTAAGCAAGAAGTCTCGAAGCTAATGCAAAGTGAAGACTCAACAAGTACCACAGACCAGAATGGCTACTGGAATGAATGCATATTGAATAAGTGAAACAATGACAGTTCAAGAATGCAGATGAGCATACATGAAGATCATCCATATAGCATCAAAGCTTATGTATACAGACTAGACATGCATCAGACAAACCAAAATTGAACAGCAGTAGCTCAACAACCACAAAGCAGAAGCAATCAAGTTCAACAAGACAAGTACAAACTGGACAACAACAAAAGGATTCAGACACAACAGTTGATACTGCAGTGAAGTATACAAACTGCAACAAGGTGCAGACACATGAATGCACAACCAGACACAATGCAAACAAATGCACAATTACATGAATGTGCAACAGAGATCACAAGCAATGAAGTTCACCAATGCACAGTGCTACTACAAAACAATTACAGGCCGTAGTGAAGAAAGTGAAGCATGAATCATCAAGCAAAACAGGGGCAAGCATGTATAAGTTCAGTGAAATAGTTAGGAGCAACAAAGACAGTGATGAGGAAGTACAACTACAAGTACGTGAATGAAACTGCAGCTTGGCTAGCAGGTGAATGTACAACAAAAACACAGTGCAACAGGTGATACTACAAGAGTGAACACAGCTACAACATCAAGTGCACCAGCAACAAAGTGCAACAGTGAAGACTATTACAGGTGAATGCAACAGAATCAGATCAACAGGATAGTGTACGGCAGAATGAAACAAAGATCAGGCTATCACAGTGTCAATCAACATGAACACAACTTGCTTTACAGTATCAACATGAATCAGGAATGTGCCAGAGAAGAGAAGATCATCGAAGTCAGGTGAAGTCAAGACAGTGAAGTGTTTCAAGTCAGAAGTGTTTAAATTCACAGTGAAGTTTAAAAGAAAATATCACAGTCAAAGTCAAGATCATCAAAACTGTCAAAGCCGTATAATTTAGAAAATAGTGAAACAGTCGACATTAGTTTTGGAAAGCTTATGGAATGAAAGAAAAGATCGAATGATCAAGAATCAAAGACGTGAATATCACGTAATATAAAGGCAAAATATACGCATATGGAAAAAGGTCAGAAAACATCTCAACCAAGAAATCAACATACAAGTGAAATCAAACGGCGAGCAAAATTGCTTAACAAAATCAGACGAACGAAATCTCATATTTTGAGTGAATTAGATGTGAGAAAGTCTCACCTTGTCGCCGAATATAGAAGAAGCCGAGCAACCGAGGGGAGACGAATGAAGTTAAGCCCTAGTTCTAGTTTCGATGCAAACAGTCGAGATCGCAAGCAAATAAGCTACAGCGAAGCCGAAGCCAGAGTCACCACAAAGGAGCTACAAAGTCGACAAAGCCAAAGTCTCAACTAGCCAGAAAATCACAACATCGCCGAAGCTTCAAATTGCCAGTAGAACGAAGAAGTCAAGCCAGAGCTACAACAATTGACGAAGGCAAAGTCCAAATCACCTTCTCGAGCAAAGCCGAGCACTAAGGGAACGAAGCCCCAAATCAGAAAAACCCTAAATCGCGAATCGCCTGAAGGGGAGGAGAGAAACGCGACTTTGTTTTGAACGTGAGAAAATGAACGTGAATGGAGAGGGTAAGAGACCTTTGTCAGATAATAAAGGTGAAGGGGAATAGATTTGTTAATGGGCCAAGCAATAATATTAAGCCCATTGAATTTATAAATAGCAAACCATGATAATTAAACACTTTGGCGATATTTAAAACACGATTTGAATCCATTAGAACAACGGATTCGAACACGATAAAAATTCATATTTAGGATTTTAAATACGAATAGACGATGTCATATTTAAATAAAATATTTAAATATATTATCGTATAAATGCGGGTTGTTACAGACTTCCCTCCTTAAAGAAATTGCATCCTCGCAATCATAAGGAATAAATGGATAAAAGGTAACAACCATAAGAGCATGGCAATGTCGAATGCATAAGCAAAGCAAATGTCAGCAGGGAAGTATAGGAATTATGGAAGTATCAGATATAGAATCAAAAGGTTCGACTGATTCAAATCAAAAGAATCAACATCGTGGGGGTCAAGGAATCAAAATCAGACGACTATCAAAAGCAAGAATCAATCGAGTTCCAGCATTTAAAAGAAAAAGAAAATAGAGCAGAATTCACGTACTACACGAATTGAATGTGAGTAAATCAAATTACTCACCTGAATCGCCAGAGAAAAAGACGAAGCTCAAATCTCAAAATCGCAAATATTCAATCATCAAAAACGATAATCGAATTTTCAAATCGCAAATAGGTTTAACTATCAAAAATGATAATCAAATTTCACAAATATCTGATTATCAAAAACGATAATCAGAAGACAAATCAAATTTCTAATTATCTCAAATGATGATCAGAAAACAAATCAAATATCTAATTATCTCAAACGATAATCAGAAAACAAATCAAATATCTAATTATCTCAAACGATAATCAGAAACACAAACATTCGATTAATCAAATCGAAAAATATTTAATTATCTCAAGCGATAATCAAATTTCACAAATATCTGATTATCAAAAACGATAATCAGAAATCACAAATATTCGATTAATCAAATCGAAAAATATTTAATTATCTCAAACGATAATCAAATTTCACAAATATCTGATTATCAAAAACGATAATCAGAAACACAAACATCTGATTATCAAAAACGATAATCAGAAGTCATAAATATTCAATTAACGAGTCTGGAATTAACCGAAGTAGTAAAAGTATGGTTTCATACTCCGTACTTTTGCTAAATCGTTTAAATCTCTTTATCGTTTCCTTGAAAGTGCAGGATTGTGTGTTTTAAAAATAACATTTCACATTCTCAAACGGACAAGTCCGAAATTAAGCGAATCAGTAAAAGAAAGGGGTCATAGTCCTCGATTTTTCTGAAACGTTTAAATCGCTTCCTCGTTCTTTTGAAAATGTAAACTGTAAAAATTTTTGAAAACAATTTTAATTTATATTTTTGAAACAACTTTTAAAAATAAAGAATTTTGAAAACACGTGATTAAATTAGCAATATCAGTAGCATCTTAGATAAGGAAGTTGCACTTCTCAAAGTACAGTAAAACGGACAACAAATTTAGCATTGCGGAAGAACCGCTTGTAAATCCATTTTAAAATTGACGGTTACTGAAGTTAACACGTCAAAATTTCATCAAAATAACTGGCATCAAAGTATAATACCAATGAATTTTCATTCATAAGAAAATGTCACAAGAATCTTCTCAAAGATAGAAAGGGATATCATACCCTAAACTTGTATTCATAACAAGTCAATAACACATGAATTCACCAATGCACAAAAATTGATAAACATATCAATAGAAATCACGAAAATTGGTGAAGCACAAAATTCCAGAAATCATCACAAGAAATCCAGAAATCACAAGAGGGGGGGAGGCCTATCACAAAATGGGAGTATGGAAACTCCAAAACACCGGTATCACAAGACGAGACGCTATCTCATGGTGGCTAACTATTAAAGTTTCACACAGGAATGGTCCGAAGACCGTGGGTCGCTATCCCACATGTGTGAGTCGGAATCACACAGATTAAGGTCTAGGCTAACCTCGCAGAGAAAGAGACATCGCACATTTGCTAGTCTAAATCATAAAAAGGAAAAGGGGAAGGCCTATCACAAAATGGGAGCATGAAAACTCCAAAACACCGGTATCACAAGACGAGACGCTATCTCATGGAAGCCATCCATTAAATTTTCACACAGGAATGGTCCGAAGACCGTGGGTCGCTATCCCACATGTGTGAGTCGGAATCACACAGATTGAGGTCTAGGCTAACCTCGCAGAGAAAAAGATATGTGTGAGTGGAATCACACAAATTAAGGTCCAGACTAACCAAAAAGCAAAAAGGTATGTGTGAATGGAATCACACAAGTGGTGTCTAGTCTAACCTTGCAAACAAAAAGATATGTGTGAGTGGAATCACACAAATTTAAGGTCTAGACTAACCAAAAAGCAAAAAGGTATGTGTGAATGGAATTACACAAGTGGTGTCTAGTCTAACCTTGCAAACAAAAAGATATGTGTGAGTCGGAATCACACTACTGCGGTCTAGACTAACCTTGCGAACAAAGAGATGTGTGTGAGTCGGAATCACACCACTGCGGTCTAGTCTAACCTTGCAAACAAAGAGACATCGCACAATTGCTAGTCTAAATCATAAAATGATCGTCATGATCAACGAGAAGTGTCAATTACACTAAGCTAGTAAATATAAAAGTTTAGCTTCATGTCCCATAACCACTTGCTTAACTTAAATATTTACGAACAAACTGTAAATCTACACTAGAAAATTGTCACAAAAGGTTCAATCGAACAAGTCCAGGAGTTAACCGACGAAGTAAACGCAAGCGTTTCATACCACTTGTTTTACTAGGCCGTTTAATTCAATTTCTCATACGAGTGAAATAAAGGCTTGTATATACTAATAGATTGGAAAATGGTTTAAGAAAAAGAGCTTTGTAGTAAAATAGTTTTGAAATCGTTTGGAAAAAAAGGATTTTAATATTTACTACTAGTATAGAAAACCTTTATATTTTTAAAGTGACAAATCACAAAAATGATTGTAGAAAAAATCAATCACAAGAATTCACAAACGAAGATGTGAATGGAATCCAAAGAAATCGATACTGAATCCATCAGAAAGTATGTTCACAAAAATCCCGAAGAAAATGTCATCAAAGTTGCTAATAAATGATAGCAACAAATCGGGGAAATGATCAAGAATCGATTAAATTAGGAAACCAAGTCAGATCACTAAAATTTCACATTCGAAGACGTGAATAAAATCCAAAGAATTCGATTCCAAATTCATCAAAGTAGGAATACCCAAAAATTCCAGAAATAGAAGTTATCAAAATCGACAAAGGTGATAACAACTAATTAGAAAAGAAGAATCGATTATCAACTGGAAAAACAAAGCAAAACGAGCAGAAATGCATAAATGACTTCAACAAAAGTAAGAATCAAGTCAATGTCGAAGTCAACAATTAATAGCCGCAGTCGAGTACAAAATGATTCAATCATCATTATCAAAGAAACCAACGGCAAACAAAATCAAAGTCTTAAAAATCAAGAAATTAGCAATTTCTCAAAAACAAAGTGACCGAAGTCGAATGGAATTCAAGATGAGGAAAACACAAAATATCAAGTTCAAAATCGCTGAGATTCAAACTAGATGTGAATGAGAAATCAAAATTACTCAATTTGCAACTGGTCCAGCTATTTTTTCATCACAGTGTAACAGGTACACAATGACACTCATAGCATAGAACAAAAGTGGAACAAAGTCCAAAAGTCAAAATGGCTTTAATTTGCCAAATTAAAACAAAATCAACATCGGCTAAATCAATTCAAAGCCGAAAACACAAGAATAAGCGTTAGGAATTCATACCTAACAGTCAAAAATAATCATATGTAAAGATGAGAGATAAACATCGACAAATAGTTGTAACACATGCTCCATCTAAGTTATGTTTTATAATTGTCCTAAACCCCAGGCTCTGATACCAAGCTCTGACGCCCCACCTCTATACCCACGCTAGCCAAGAACACTACGGTGTAGTGCTGTCAACTAGCGCGGAGAATAAGGCTGTTGAGGAGTGACCATCCGTGTAATTGCATTGTGCGAGCACCGATATGTCAGATAGTATAACATGCATTTCTATTTCAGGAGGAAATCCGACATACCGATACAAACTCAAAGCTACTACACAGTGGCTATAATAGTTTAGGACAATAGATATAAAAATAACACAGATAACATAAATGCGGAATACAGATGGAACGAAAAGTCTCATATATACAATAACTGATATCAGTTACAATACATTTAACACAATACAAATGATACAACTACAACTGTCGACTCAAGAAGTTATATATACACGTACATTATCGACTAATATACATGAATACATTATCATCTTAAAACAGACACACTGACTACTACAAAAGTACGAAGACCACTTCAAATGATAGAAAAAGTCTTCATAGCTCTAGCAGCAACCCAAAGCTAAAAATCTACAACCTGTAAATACTCGGTCTGACCCGAGTATTAAATTCAAAAGAAAATAATACCCGGGTCAATCTAATTCAAACTCAGCTATTAATGCACAGAAGCAATAATAATCAAATATCAAATAGACGAAAGTCACAGAAATCTCGTATACCCAACTTCTCGATAAGAGAACCGGATAACGGCAGATATAACACTAAGAAGTGTTAATCCACTAAACAGTAAATCCAAATCGATACCACTTCAAAATATGGGATTGAACCCACGAAACAATTCAACAAATCGAAACATCAAATTAAAGCTGTCAGATCTGATAGGGCTGCAGTACACGCACGCGTGTACTGCCTCGCCACTATCGCAAGAGATGCACAAAAACTCAGTGGAAGTCATAATGATCACAAGGTCAAACCCCGAAGTACCGGATTCAACTCAAGTGAATTCAAAAACAAATCCCAACAGGGGGAAAAACTACAAAACACATGCAACTGCAGACATAAGCGAATACGAAGCAACCACCACGATGAAACTACCGTAGCAAACAGTTGCAAAGACAAGGGCAGAATGCAACTACAAAGAAGACAGTGGCAACAGTTCAGAGGACAGTGAACTAAAGTAAAGACCACAAAATAATATCAAAGGCAAAGACTCAAAAATGTCAAAGCCCAATGAAACCCAAGGAATGCACTTCAATGAATCAGGGTTCACAAGTGCGACTGTAAGCAAGAAGTCTCGAAGCTAATGCAAAGTGAAGACTCAACAAGTACCACAGACCAGAATGGCTACTGGAATGAATGCATATTGAATAAGTGAAACAATGACAGTTCAAGAATGCAGATGAGCATACATGAAGATCATCCATATAGCATCAAAGCTTATGTATACAGACTAGACATGCATCAGAAAAACCAAAATTGAACAGCAGTAGCTCAACAACCACAAAGCAGAAGCAATCAAGTTCAACAAGACAAGTACAAACTGGACAACAACAAAAGGATTCAGACACAACAGTTGATACTGCAGTGAAGTATACAAACTGCAACAAGGTGCAGACACATGAATGCACAACCAGACACAATGCAAACAAATGCACAATTACATGAATGTGCAACAGAGATCACAAGCAATGAAGTTCACCAATGCACAGTGCTACTACAAAACAATTACAGGCCGTAGTGAAGAAAGTGAAGCATGAATCATCAAGCAAAACAGGGGCAAGCATGTATAAGTTCAGTGAAATAGTTAGGAGCAACAAAGACAGTGATGAGGAAGTACAACTACAAGTACGTGAATGATACTGCAGCTTGGCTAGCAGGTGAATGTACAACAAAAACACAGTGCAACAGGTGATACTACAAGAGTGAACACAGCTACAACATCAAGTGCACCAGCAACAAAGTGCAACAGTGAAGACTATTACAGGTGAATGCAACAGAATCAGATCAACAGGATAGTGTACGGCAGAATGAAACAAAGATCAGGCTATCACAGTGTCAATCAACATGAACACAACTTGCTTTACAGTATCAACATGAATCAGGAATGTGCCAGAGAAGAGAAGATCATCGAAGTCAGGTGAAGTCAAGACAGTGAAGTGTTTCAAGTCAGAAGTGTTTAAATTCACAGTGAAGTTTAAAAGAAAATATCACAGTCAAAGTCAAGATGATCAAAACTGTCAAAGCCGTATAATTTAGAAAATAGTGAAACAGTCGACATTAGTTTTGGAAAGCTTATGGAATGAAAGAAAAGATCGAACGATCAAGAATCAAAGACGTGAATATCACGTAATATAAAGGCAAAATATACGCATATGGAAAAAGGTCAGAAAACATCTCAACCAAGAAATCAACATACAAGTGAAATCAAACGGCGAGCAAAATTGCTTAACAAAATGAGACGAACGAAATCTCATATTTTGAGTGAATTAGATGTGAGAAAGTCTCACCTTGTCGCCGAATATAGAAGAAGCCGAGCAACCGAGGGGAGACGAATGAAGTTAAGCCCTAGTTCTAGTTTCGATGCAAACAGTCGAGATCGCAAGCAAATAAGCTACAGCGAAGCCGAAGCCAGAGTCACCACAAAGGAGCTACAAAGTCGACAAAGCCAAAGTCTCAACTAGCCAGAAAATCACAACATCGCCGAAGCTTCAAATTGCCAGTAGAACGAAGAAGTCAAGCCAGAGCTACAACAATTGACGAAGGCAAAGTCCAAATCACCTTCTCGAGCAAAGCCGAGCACTAAGGGAACGAAGCCCCAAATCAGAAAAACCCTAAATCGCGAATCGCCTGAAGGGGAGGAGAGAAACGCGACTTTGTTTTGAACGTGAGAAAATGAACGTGAATGGAGAGGGTAAGAGACCTTTGTCAGATAATAAAGGTGAAGGGGAATAGATTTGTTAATGGGCCAAGCAATAATATTAAGCCCATTGAATTTATAAATAGCAAACCATGATAATTAAACACTTTGGCGATATTTAAAACACGATTTGAATCCATTAGAACAACGGATTCGAACACGATAAAAATTCATATTTAGGATTTTAAATACGATTAGACGATGTCATATTTAAATAAAATATTTAAATATATTATCGTATAAATGCGGGTTGTTACAAAAACGATGCCATTCCTCTACTAGTCTGGTATCTATTATTATAGGAAAATTCAACCAAATGTAGATGATCCACCCAAGATCCACTAAAGTCCAATACACGAGCTTTCAATAAATCCTCGAGTATCTTATTGACTCTCTCTGTCTGCCCATCTATCTGAGGGTGATATGCAGTACTCATATTAAGCTTGGTACCCATCACTTCCTATAGACTCTTCTAGAATTCACTAGTGAACAAAGCATCTCTATCACTGACTATACTACTAGGAACTCCATGCAGTCTAAGTATGTTCCTCATGAACAACTTAACTAAAACAGATTACGTCCTGGTTTTCTTAACTAGAATGAAATGGGCACTCTTGGTCAATCTGTCCACTATAACCCATATACTTTCATTACCCCTACTTGACCTTGGCAACCCGTTTATGAAATCCATGGATATCGAATCCCATTTCCAAACTGGAACATCTAAAGGCTGAAGCAACCCTCTAGGCTTTCGATGTTCAGCTTTCACTTGTTGACAGTTTGCACACAATCTAACCCACAAGCCAACATCCCTCTTCATGCCTTCCCAATAGAAGCTCCTCTTCATATCCGGATACATCTTGGTTCCTCCAGGATGAATCATAAACTTGGATCGATGACATTCTTTAGGAAATTCTTTCCTCAAGTCCTCCACATTCGGAACTCACAACCGTCCCTTCTTTCTCAACCATCCTCTCTGGTCAAGGCTAAAATCTTTTAAATCATCGATCTCAGTTCCAATCTCAAGTCTTCTAGACCTCTCAGCCAACACTGGATCTTCCTTCTACTTAGAAGCAATTCTCTCAATCAATACTGGTCGGACTTCTAAACAAGATAATCTGGCGGAATTCTGACTAGAACCAGCAGTTGATCTTAACTGCATATCACAACTGGCTAAAGCTTCTAAATCTTTCCACTCCGCCAACATAGCTAACACCACATTCTGATGTTTTCTACTAAGAGCATCTACTACCTTATTACCTTTTCCAAGTGTATACTATATACCAAAATCATAAGCAGCCAAAAACTCCAGCCACCTCTACTGCCTCATATTCAACTCCTTTTGGAAGAATAAATATCTTAAAGACTTATGATCGGTATACAACTCAAACCTCTCCCCTAGAAGATATTGTCTCCAAATCTTCAATGCGAAGATCACTGCTGCCAACTCCAAATTATGAGTAGGATATCTTACTTCATGCGGTCTAAGCTGCCTGGATGCGTAGGCAATAACTTTACCATTCTGCATCAATATTGCTCCTAATCCAGTTCCACATGCATCGGTATATACCACTAACCCTTGGACCACTAACACGGGTGCATTGGTCAACAAATTCTTTAACTTAAGGATTGCTTCCTCACATTTGTCAGACCAAACAAACTTCATCTCCTTTTTGGTTAGTTTAGTTAAGGGTGCTGCGATCCACGAGAAATCCTTAATGAATCTCCTGTAGTAGCCAGCAAGTCCAAGAAAACTCCTAATCTCGGTCACCATTTCCGGTCTCTTCCAATTATTCACAGCTTTGAACTTATCTGGATCGACTAACAATCCTTTCTCTGAAACCACGTGACCAAGAAATTTAACATCTTTCTTCCAAAAATGACACCTGGTAAACTTAGCCTTTAGCTAATTCTGCCTCAACGTCTCAAGCACCACTCTAAGATGAATTTCATGCTCTCTCTCATCCTTAGAGTATACTAGAATTTCATCTATAAACACTAATGCAAACCTATCCAAGTATTCTCGGAAAAATCGGTTCATCAAATCTACAAAGAAACAAGGTGCATTCGTCAATCCAAATGGCATCACTAACAACTCATATGAACCATATCTAGTCTGAAATGCTATCAAAGGAATACTGTCCTTCGCCACTCTTAACTGATGGAAACCTGTTGCTAAATCCAACTGGGAAAACACTCTGGCTCCATTCAACTGATCGAACAGATCATCTATTCTTTACAAAGGATACTTATTATTAATCGTTCTTTTGTTTAACTTATGATAGTCGATGCACATCCTCAATGACCCATCTGGTTTCTTCATGAACACCGTGGCCACTCCCCAAGGTGAACTGCTTGGTCTAATAAAATTCCTTTCTTCTAAATCCATTAGATGTACCTTCAATTCCTTCATCTCAGTTGGTGTTATCCTGCTAGGTGATCTACACACAGGTTCGGCTCCAGGCACAATATCTATTCTAAACTCAACAACTCTTTTCGAGGGTAATCCCGTGACTGGCTCAAAGAAATCTACAAGCTCTCTTACTTCTCGAACCTCACTTAACTCATCTCCTATCTCCATAGCACTAAGCAAAGCACTAACATTCTGGTCAGTATTATTTGCTGAGAATATCACTCGGTTATGAATATCAGGGTGTCTCAGTGATATCTCTCTATCCTGCTAAAATATTCTAGCCTCAAACCTACCTAACCAATCCATTCCCAAAATGAATTCAAAATCTATGAAATCAATAACATACAAACTACATGCAAATTTATGACCTAACAAATCAAGTTCTAACTGGTCACATCTTAACCCTAGAGTTGTATACCTCATATAGGATTCGCAACCCTTAAGGAAGTAACAAGGTAGGTGGGTTCTAAGCATAATCTCAACCAATACTGAGTATAAATGAAATATGATGCACCGGTATCAAAAAGTACTCTAACTAGAATACACTGAATCAAAGCATACCTTCCATCATAGTCTTTCCCTTATCTACTTCAGTAGGCCTAGCTGATCCGATAGCAAAGACCTTTCCTTTATCCGTCCTGACCGGCTTTGGACATTGATTCTTGTAATGCCCAACTTGATCACAGTTGAAGCACTTCACATTCTTCTTGTTTGCAGCATTCTTCCCATTTCCTGACCGAAACTCATTCGCAAAGTGACCCTTCTTATCACACTTAAAACAAACTACCTCAACCTTTGACTTCATAGTTGTATCTCCCTTCTGGGCTCCCTTTTTCTTGAATAACTTTCTCTTCTTCCCTTGAGAACCCTGAACTTCCACTGATTTCTCCTTAGCTTGATCAGCAAGTAATTCCTCATGGAGAATGGCCATCTCCACCACCATATTACATGGATCACGAACATGTGCCATGGTCATTCTAGCAAGCTAGGGCCTTGATCCCCGAATGAACCTCTCATTCCTTCTGATGTCAGTATCTATAACAGCATATCCATATCGAGATAGTTCTTCAAACTTTATAGCATATTCAACTACTGACATCTCTCCTTGAACTAAATCCATAAACTTCCTCATCAGCTCAGACTTTAGCAAACTCAGGTACGAACTTCTGCTCAAATATCGTTTTGAAATCAGCCCAAGTTAACTGCTCTTCCAGCACTCCGGTAGTAACACTATTCCATGAATGTAGTGCTGACCTCTGCAGCTGTCTAGAGGACAAGCTTCTCTTTTGCCCATCATTCAAACCTCACAATGCAACAATCAATTCTGAACTTCTACGGCACTTTCCGTTCCCAGGAATGGCTTCCCACCCAAACTGGTGTAATCTCTACTCAGCAATGCAATATTCCCAACTGCAGCCATAGGATTAGCTCCTCCTACATTTCCAGCAACACCAATCGCAGCTCATGCTTGCATCATCCCAACAAAGAACTGATACATCACCCCCATATCTAACGATGGATTTCCAGCACCCACATTGGCTTCAGCATTTTGGTTACTAGCATTAGCCAGTTGACCTGGGTTTCTCTTGGTATTGGGTCAAGCATTTCCATTAATTGCGATGCTTCCTCCACTGAGATTTCCTCTTTCGTTTCCTGCTTCCATATCTTCTTTCTCGTAAATCTGCATATGAGTCTTATTAAGATACAAAAGAACGGTTTAAGAGAACCGGGGATACGTACTTACATATGTAAGTATATACATCAAATACAAATACGTTATTCTAGCGTTAACCCAAACCCCAATCTTGTTATCTGATTTATTAAATTATGTTTGAAAAATATTTCAGGTTTAAGTTTCTTTTAAATTTTCATAAACCTATGCTCTGATACCAACTTGTAACATCCTCCTACTTGGAGGCCCAAAGCTAACGGCTATGGATGTTGCAGTCATAGTAATTAATCTTCGATGACCAAATACGGCGATATTAGATATATTGATACACGAAAACACAAGAATATGGAAAAAAATTAAACAGCAAATAAACTCCACATCCTATTTCACAATATTTCAAATTGATTACATAATCCCAGTTCGTAGACCATGTTTAGGTAATATATAATAATAATAAAATACGCCAAGAGCGATATATGAAGATGCCCCCTTGGTTGATCAGAGTATATAATAATAAGGCACTAAACCATTTGCCTTTAGAACCAAACACACAGCGGAAATAAAAGAACTTTAATAATAAGCTTGCCTCCTGCATGTCTTCGAAAGCTTAATTCATCTAAAAGAACAACTGGAAACCTTAACTCTCAAACTACTCAAAATTAATTGAGTACCTAAGAGTTTAAGGGGAGAACAAAAACATCGAGTCAAACATAAAACCTGGTATGAATAATAATCTACCATCTCAAACCATTTGGATATCTTGTGAAACCATGTGGCTTAGTAGAACGGTTTTCCCCTCACTAGTATCCTAAAACGTTTATAAAACCATATACTGTGCTCTTGCATCCACAATGGTTAAAACATAGTATTTCAAAATATTATGATGATATGCAAAAAAGTAAATCAAATCCGAATTACCCATCCCCATTATTCTGACTATCTGTCTCAAGTATAGTTTTAAGGGTTACTATTAACCTTTTAAATCTTTATGGACTATCTGTATGATTTCATAGTTTTCATAGGATCAATAAGAACCTATTAGTAACTCCAATATCATTTTACATATCTTAGTTTTCATGGGCTAACTAGGAACCTAATTACTATCTGTTAATATCATAATTAGAATATAGTTTTCATGGGCTAACACAAACCTACTAACCCCTGCCAGTATCAAATCATAGTTTTCGTGGGCTGACTATGAACCTATTGGCCCCTACCAATATCATACAGTTTTCATGGGCATACTGTAACCTATTGGCCCCTGTAAATATCTTTAATTAAGATTTTAACATCTATTAAGTTATATTCACTGCTAGTTCAACCTAACTGGTTATTCTGCCCTTTCCCCAAAATACAGTTATGGGTTAATAATAATATGAAAAATATATGAAGAAGTAAACATAACAACACCTAACATGTCGTTCATTATCCTTGAAATCCTCTTTATATATATACATCCTGGTTAAACCCTTTTACCATTTTAAATCAAGGAATACTTCTTCATTCCAAAACACTTTGTTTATTTTTGCCATGGCTAGTACTTTAAATTTTAGATTGGGTTTATATTTTGAAATCTTAAAAACATCTCTTTCGAAACCTTTGGATAGCCTCCTTCGAAAGCAAAGACTTCTTTTCAAAACATAGTATACATACCTTTCGAAGCCCTTGGTAAATATTCTCTTTCCAAACCAATCATATGGTTCGATGGTATCAAATCAACTTTTAAAATATAGAGCTTCGAAACAGATGAAAGTACCCCTTTCGAAAGCATTGGGCTTACTCTATAAAAACAACCACTACACCAGACTGTCCATTTTGCCACACCCAAATGCGGAAAAATTGCCACGGTCCAGAGCTGTGACAATTTTACCATGGTCCATAGCCATGGTAAAATAAATTACCACGGGTATTGGCCGTGGCAATTTTGGAACGGCCTTGCACCGTGCCAAAGCTGTCAAAAAAAAATTCAGCCCCCACTCCCCGTGTACAGATGTCAACGTATTCCCTTCTTCAAAAAATAGAACGCTCCTCTTTCTCAAAAAAAATAAAATAGAACGCCTTGCCCTAAATCGATCACCGTCCCAGTTCTCATCCATTTTCACTCCCCCCATGTCCAGATCTCATCCATTTTCACTCAAATCGATCACTACTAGCTTGTTTTCATGGTATAAGGCAACCGGTTGAAGTCGACTACTGGTGAAGAAGCTTCTCGACATAGAAGTAAGTGAATTTTTGTTTTTAATTGATGCTGTCGTTTGAAAGAAAATCTAATTTGTGATTATTTCGGAAGTAATTAAATATTGTGGGATGATTGTTGGTAAAGTTGGGTTACCCAAATCGAAGTGATTTTGTTTTTTTCATGAAATATAAGCATTCGGTTTTTTAAATTAGTTTAGTTCGAATTTATTATGGTTTTCCATTACCAATTGAAGTGGGAAAAGTTGATTTTCAGTTGGTTTTTGCTTTGCTGTAGAATTTGAGAATACTCAGTTTTGATTACCAAATAATATGAAAATTTTGAGAATTTAGAAGTGTAGATGATTGTATTTTGGTTTCCTCAAGAACCGCGTATATCTTAAATTCAACAATTGAAAAACTGCGAAGGAATCAGAATGACTATTCCCAGTTTGTTTTCTTAACATATATTAAGATCACTTTTAATTGCAAATTATAGATAATAAAATAATATCATTTGCAAATTCCGTTTGACTAGTCTAACTCGTTGTTTTGTTTGTTTGAAAGGTAACCATGCTTGAAATATGAGGGTGGGAGATATTGTAGGATGGCATATGGTAAATTGAGAGATACTTTTAGGGAAAAAAATCCAGGAGTAATTTTTAACCACTTTTTTATATGCAGTTTTTGCTATTTTTCATTATGTTTCTGTTTTGACTTGTTTTGAATAAGTTTTGTTTGATGAACTCAATTTTACAATAAAGTGCTTCTTATAGTAAAGATTGGGAAATGCTTTGATACTCGAATATTTGGGTGAATACAGTTCGTGTTTCATACCTGATAATAAGCCATTTTTGTTCCAATGGTATTTTAAAAATGACAAATAGCCTTATCAATGGTGAAATATGGAATAAATTGATATCTTTATATCAGCGTTTGCCGTGATAAACTAAATATTAATCAAAACATTCAGAGACAAAATATACCCGAAATACCTGCCGATGAAACCTGTATTAATTAATCTCCAGTTTTACGAAGATGCAAATCAAGGATATATGGAACGCAAGAGCATCTCTAACAAAATGAGTGCAGATATTACTTTCTACACGCTCAAAAAATGTGAGTAATCGAATCAACGTATGTGGTTTGGGCGCCTTTTCAACAAACGTCCAATCATATTACAAATCTGTAATAAAAACACTGAATTTGTAACCGATCGAATATTGTACACTATGTTGGAATGGTTTATGGTAATAAAAATATTGCTGCCATCAGCTACACTTTTAAGAACTACATGTAAAATATTTCTGTGCTTACATTCTTGCTTCAGAACAAATTTATCATTTCTCCATCCAACAAAAAGGCCACCGGAACTTCCCATGGAAGGCACAGAGCTCCACTCAGTGAACATGTTGTCACCCAGATATTTAAATGAAAATTATTAGGATTAGCTATCTTAGTTTCCTAAAACATGATAATATCAACATGACATAATAATATTTCTTATATTAGCACATTTACTAAGGGTGTCAACGCCTCTAATATTCCAGGATACAATCTTCATGTGGTAGGCTTAAACCTCAGTGATTCAATTGCTTTCAATAATTCAGTATCTTTTTCTCCATTATTAAAAATTAACACTACACTTCTAGCAATATGGTACAACTACGCAGATGATATTGAAATTAAAACAGCATGCATTTGCAAACTACTAGTAAATGAATGATCAAAAGGCTTACATGAATTTGATGGTCCAAGCTCCAAAGATTTCATCCCTGCTCTTTTATCTGCTCTAGTAAGAACATCATCTGTCCATGCTCCAATCGTCTATATTAATATCATTGCTGACGGTAGCTAATTGCACATCAACTTTATATAACTCTATATAAATTTCCTCCAAGAGTAATGTTAATAGAAGCATGAAGAGGGTAAGATGCATCTCTGTCAATTTCAACATCTAGATATGAATAATTGGATTTTGCCTTTTCTGCTTTATCAAGGCTCACTACATTACCTAAACTCCACAACATAGTTATAAGAATGTTTTTATCCCAGCAAAAGTCAGTTAAATGAGTAAGCCAAATCCTAATTGAGAATAAAGCTGATTGAATGGACACGGTAATTGATAATCTTGTCGATTAAGAGGAAAAAAATTAGAAAAATTAAATATTGGAGTATAGTAAGATGAGTTTACAGGAGGGAATTCTGCCATTAGAGGATGCTGAAATTGTGATACCGAAGAGAAATATACTTTGGAGCTATCAGAAGCATCAGATCTAACTTGAAAAGGAAACTCTGTCTTATTAAACAATTGATTACTCCTTTCACACCAAACATGCCATACTGTAGAAACTAACCACACATCTGAGATGTTTTCCTGTTGTTTGTTTTTGCATAATTCGCTTGAAAGTGAACTTATAATCTCCATTAACTTTACTGATCGCAAATGGTTTATATTAAAGTGATGCTTAATTAGATTCCATGTACTTTTTGAGTATTCACATTCAAAAAATATATGGCCTTTAGTTTCCTCTAAATTTTTGCAAAGAGCACATGTTGTTGTAACATTGTTGTCCTATTTTTTAATCTGCCCAAAGTGTTAAGTCTGTTTATGATTGCAAAATAAGTGCAAATAGACATTTTTGGTGCACAAATGCTATTCCATATATGGTGATACCATTTAATAATGGGTGATTTAGTCCTAGCACTGTCCTAAGCTGATTGTAAAGAAAATTTACCACAATTAGTAGGAAGCCACCACCAATAGTCTTTGTTGTTGTCTTTGTCAATATTGATTTTTTTCAATCATGTATCTGATATTAATAGGAAGGTTAGATGAATTGAGATGCTAATTAGAATTTGAAATAAGTGGTCACTTCTCTGTTACAACCTCCCACATTACTCATGTATTGTCAGCCCAATTTAGTTTCACCATGTATCCAAGGATCAAACCACATTTTAGTACCTCTTCCATTTTCCATATTTTTGTTAATAACGCCTCTGCTACTTTCTCTTGTTCTTAAAATCAGTTTCCATGTGCATTAAGCATTTGGATCTTCGGTAATAATCCAAATTTTTTTCTTAGAACAGTATCTACTCCACATCCACTTGACCATTGGTTGTTGTTTTCTAAAAAATTCCATAATAGTTTGAGAGAATTTTCTTTTTGCGTATTATGTAATTTCCTTAATCCTAAACCTCCCTCCTGCTTTAGCTTGCAAACAGTCTGCCAACTAATTTTATGTTGTTTACCCAACCATAAAAAATTACGACATAAAGAATCTATTCTTTTAATAACACCTGTTAGCATTTGGCAGATTTATAACCAAAAAGAGATCATAGTGTATACTACAGAATCGATCAATTCTAACCTGCCACTCATGGTTAGAAGCCTTCCATTCTATAATTAAGCGCTAGAAAATTTCCTTGAATTTCCGTTTGATTAAGCGCTAGAAAATTCTAGGAATTTTGTCTAAAGTTCGAAAGATTTTGAATTTCCGTTTGACTAGTCTAAAATTCGATATTATGCAAGCTCTCGTGACTAGTGTATGAGCTTTCCTTGGACAGTAGATGAAAATCAGAGTTCTGCATAAGCTTTGTAATCCACACATCGTCTTTGGTTGTGTTTAATTGAGGATCATAATGTCCAGCAAAATTAAACGTGAAATCAAAAGTCTGTTGATCGGTTTGAGTTTCACTAATATTCTTTGGAGAATGTTTCATTGAAGAGACTGGAATTTGATTTTCGACTATAGATCTTGTGCATTTTAGTGTCTTGGCACTTGTAACATTAGTGTCTGATTTTTCTTTATTTTTTTCAGTTTGTTTCTCAGGGAAAGCAGTTTTTACTGTTGATGAAGATCGCTGACATGAAGTTTTACCTGTTACTTTCCTCTTGAGGTAAGTATTCCAGTAATTCTTGATTTCATTATCTGTCTGCCCTGGCAATCTTCTTGTTATTAATGACCATCTGCAAAAAATTAAAAGTGAACACAATTGCATATTGATATGCACCATCTTAATAAATCACAATTTTACATCACCGCTATAATTTAAACACTAATAGTATCAATAAGATAATTACTTATTTCCTAATAGGTTATGGAGCCGAATATTGTCTTCTTCCATGATGAAAATCATCTTGAATTCTAACTCATATTCAAAAATATTTTGGTTTATGTTGCCTCTTGCAAAGATTGATTTAACAATTTAGATGGGTTAAATAGAAAAGATGTAATTGTCTTTACCTAAGATACATGGACGTTGAAGTGTAATTAATGTTAAATGCAGTTGATTAGGTATCGAAGTGTTTATTTGTGAAATCTTTTGTATCACCGGGAAATATAATTTAATTACAAAGGGGTTTAGGGTTAATTATCAATGTAGGTGTATTTGAGTGAGTTTATTCTTAACTGAAGTACATATTGGGTCGAAAAATGAGTCTACTATAATATTTCATCCATGGGTAGTGCTAAGGATTTTAAATGTTTTTTTTCCAACGTTTGATAAAACTAGGTGCAAACTAGGTGCATGCTTCAGACTGAAGCAGTTAGTGATTGTGTTATACTGTAGAGTAATAGTGTGCATACGAGTTGTTAACATGGTTCTTTATCTTTTTTAAATTTCAAATGGGTTTGTTTTATTTTTCATACTTGAGCTAGTTCTTTGAGAAGTTTGAATTCATGTTCTGTGATTATATGTTCCAGATTTCCACATTTGAGAAGATGAAAGGAATGAACAGATTTTGTTGATCAATTATTTTCATCATGGAAGAAGACAATATTTGTAAAGCACAATAATAAAAATGAAAGTATAAATTTACTTAATCACAAAATGCATTTACTTTCCAGGGAGTGTTTTTACAGGGCTTGTTCATTAGTAAGTACCCAAACCTCACAGTTGTCTTCCTCTTTATAGGACTTGCTGTTGAAGTGGATGATGTGAAGCTTGAAGTTGAAATACATGCCTTATAGTGCTAAATCTTATTATATCATTGTACTGTACTTGTATTATGTATTGCCTCTTTACAACAATGCTGGAGATTAGTTATAACTTTGTAGCATGTATTATGTATTGTTGCTGAACTGTTGTTTTCATGTATTATTGTACTGTACTTGATGAACTATCTAAAACTTTTGTTTTCATGTATCATTGTATTGTACTTGATGAACCATCTAAAACTTTTGTCTTCATGTATCATTGTATTGTAATTGTTGAACTGTTTGTAACAGTGAACTGTATTCTGAACTGAGACAATATTTTGTATTGAATTGAACTGAAGTAAGAACCGCCGAGATGGTTAATTGATTCGAGTAACATACAAAAATTAACCACGGCCTTAAGCTGTGGCTAATCATGAATTTGCCACGGCTCTAAGCCGTGGCAAAACATATATTTGCCACGGCTTTAAGCCGTGGCTGATCTAAATATTGCCACGGCCTAAAGCCGTGGCAAAATAGAAAACAGCCACGGCTCAGGGCCGTGGCAAAATTTTTGCCACTGCCTATTTTGCCACGGTCCAAAGCCGTGGCAAAATCGTTTAGCCACGGCCCAAAGCCGTGGCGAAATGACTTTTCTGGTGTAGTGAACACCGGGTCAAAATGGTTATATACGAAAGTATCTCTTTCAAAACTAACAAAAAATTTATTTAGGGAAAAGTTGATGGTGTCGGAACCATCTAATCAAAAGTAAAGACCGTTAAAAATTAAACCTTTGAAGGACAGAGTGGAAACCCCCTTTTGAGTCCATTACCTTCGAAACCATCAACCCCTTTCGAAAGTAATTAGGAAGCGGCTAAACTTTGGTAAAAGCAATGATAACCTTTCGAAGGTATTGATGACTTTAATACTTCGGAAGAAAAATAGCAACTACGTTTCGACTAGGTCGGAACCAACCCTTTCGAAAGCTTTTATTTAAGGAAAAAGTATTCCGTCAAAAGCTAACTCCTTTACATAGTACAATAATATTCTTCGAAAGCCATTCATAAAACCTTTTCGAAAGCATGTGTTTCGACTATGTCGAAAGCTTTTAGTAAAACAGGGCAAGTCTTTAACTTTTGAAAATAAAACACGGTTTCGACCTCATCGGAAGCTTACCTTTCGACACCAAGGCTTCTGCCTTCCTTCCAATCCACTACGTACCATCTAGGTGATACCTTGTGTATTGGTTTCGACTATGTGGGTTTCGACTAAGTAGGTTTCGACTAGGATGAAGCGGAATCAATGGGGTCGAAAGGGGCTACTAATTGAGGCGGAACACCTTTTTATGAATTAAGGCTGAAATGTTGCTTCTTTTAGTAATTACTTTATGACAACTTGCCTATTTGTAAACCATTGATTAGCTGCCATAAAACTTTTCAAATACTTTACATTTAAAACCGCTACAGTTATACCAGATCTAAACTATAAAAACTGTAACGTTTAACCCATTCCATATAACAAAACCTATTATTTTAGAGAAGTCCTTTTAAAATAATTTATTTCCCCTAGTAAATCAATTGGGAAAAATGCCCAAAAATCATAGAAATTCGATTTCATCATGTAATCAAACATATTAAAAATTTAGACCTAATTTCTTCCTAAATTATTCAAAATAAATTTTAAACCCAATTGTATCCTATTTTTCATCAAAAATTCGTAATAAAATTTCCATATATTGGAAAATACTAAAGATTAAAACCCATCTCCAAAATCATATTTTACTCAACATAAAAATTTTCCATGGCATTTAAAAATCAATAACCCTCGGTTTTGCTTTTAAAACCGTACGAATTTTGCATATAAATAAATTGTGTAAATCAAACAATCAATAACTTTAGCATATAATCATCCAAAATATCATAGGATTTTAGAAACCAAAACGAGATGGAATGAATTATTATTCACCTTGGATATGATAAGGAATTTGAGATTTGTAGAAGATTGATTCCCCTATCTTTGATCTTTAGCTTTGATTAAATTCTTCTTCCTCTTTTCCCTTATTAATGGCCGGCTCTTCTTAGCTTTAATTTGTGTCTGTTTTTGATTTGAGAAATAAAATGGATGTGAATGGACAAAGGCAAATGTATAGCCGTGAATAGAAAGTGCTGCTGTTTTTACTAATAAAGCCTTATGTAAGTTAATTATCTTATAAACCAATTTTAAGCCCATTTATTTTATGGTTAAGCATGGCCCATTATGTAGTTATTTAAATCTCAATTCCCTTATCATCATTGTTCTATTTAATTTATCTAATTAAATCTTCTGAATAATGTTATCAAAAATTAGAGATGTTATAATTAATTATGCACTTTACACATAACACTAGTTTATGTCGATTTTCTTCTATTATATGTTATGTCTTTTAAATTTACTTAGTCCTCTCGACTCCACGTACGCATACGATATTCCCCGTCTACCCAAAGTATATAATAACTACATACATACACACACACAGATATATATATAAGTACTAGTCTCCTTTTGGGCCGAGATACTATCCCCGCTAGCATCCATAATCTGGCACCATATTAGGATCCATCATCAATGCAATATCACATCCGCATGGAACTACATCTCATATTACGACCACCCGTACAACTACACATTGGGGAGGGGAACCCAAAATGTTGGCTTCCTAGTGTGTCTTATCATCTTCCTTTATGTTGAACTCTCAATGGTAGTTTATGCCTCATCTTGCGTCTCATACTGCATAATACGGTGTTATATTAGCTTATCCTTATTCTGTCTTGCCTTAGGGATTTACTACTTGTGCTTAGAAGACTCAGCTCCTCTAACCACCCCATTCGTTTTTGAAAGAATTCATCTATGGGTTAACTAGCCTTACCCCAACAAACAAACTAGCAAACAACTATGGTGATGCATTACCGAACGGGACCTACCCTAGTAGGAGGCATAGTCCATTAGGTGTAACCTTGTCTTCCCCGCTGACCACGCAGGACCGACGATGCACTCAACCTATGTACAGTTCTTGCTCTTGATTTTGTACCAACACATACTGGCATAGCGTCGAGCCGCTTACTATCCTATTTAGATTTCCTAACACAATTATGATAATACCCTCCCCTTAGTTCATTGAAGTAGACTCTATAGAGGGATCCCTTCACCTATACACAAGCGTATATACTCCACAGGCCCTACAATTGGATATGTTTCACATAAGTATAATGTTTACACAATTATCGTTGGCCCTTGCAGTGGGCAAACTTCTATTTTGTTACTGTTACACCATAATTTCCACAAGGTACAAGTTACGAATATTCAAGGAGAGATTTCCATGGCTTGTAGTTATGGGACAGATTATTTAGTTTCCATCGAAAGATTTGGCACCAGACTCAGTATTCAAGAGCATGTAGGCCAAGAACATGGGTTCAGGCAACAACAAAGACTGAGATTATTGTCTAAATAAAGCAAAAAGCTTAACCGAGAGCAATAACTTCCAGGAGCAGCCCTAAAAAATCTCAACAATCAACGGCTCAAATAACCCAAACCAAGATCTACGGTCGAGATAGACGAATGAAATCAAAGGATTCCTACATTAAAGTGCCACGCCAGCTATCCGTGTGAAATATTTTAACCAAAAGATGACAGGTGCTTGAATCAGAGCTGCCTATAGCAGGCTAGGTCATCAATCTGAGTTAACACCCTTGCACAATAGAAGGACCTTAAATTTGCTATAAATAGAGGATCACCTGCTACAGTAAAGGGGGATTTTTGGCATATAAAGAGTTGACATGAAATTATAGTACTTTCCTATATTAGAGCACTATTCAAAAACTCATTAATGTCAGAAATGCCTAGTTCAATGTAATAGGCCTCTCAGCAATATAAGAGTGACTAAAGAGGGAAAGGACAGTGGACGTAGGGACTTTCTGCCCAAACTACTATATAAGTCTTGGAGTTATTTACCTTCCCCACTTTACTTTCTCTGCATGAACTATCGTTACTCTACGATATAACACCTCATACCCTTGGATTGACTGCACCATGTCTCGGCAACCTTTCTGTCGGGTCTAATATTTCATTCGACTTTCAGAGATATACCTCCGAACCTCGGGATGTTAGTATGGACGAAAAACTGCACTAACATTTTGGCGCTAAAAGGAAAGCCTCGAACCTCCGTCCCTCCATCTATCTATTTTGCTTCTCCTAAGGTCTAGTAAACCTCCGATTCTAGTTCCCATTTATCTAAAATTCCTGGATCACCGATCTATTGCATGTTTCAAGTAGAAGATAAATGATTACGCAGCCCTCAAATGTGAAAGTGGTGAAACCAACCACCCACTACTTGATAGATTGACTCAACCAATTTCGACGGTAAGGAAGGAATAACCTATTGGCAAACGCTCAACGCGTTTAAACTTTTCATCTTCCGTAATCACTGTCTCTTCCCCTTCTAGCCCTCCTAGCAAAGAAATGCCCATAGCATCTTTAGATATGAAGATTCTCACTGGCTAAAGGAGGGGAAGCAAACAAGCAGCGAAGGTCCAACAACTTCATATGTCCTTAAAATAACACATAGGATTACTCTTTGTCTGAAGAACCCCCAAATCGGCAAGGTACTAGAATTTAAGTGGAGAGCCACCCTAAGAACGTGAGAAGTAGTTTAATAAAAATAATCATTGAATACTTTACCGAAAGGATAAGAGGGCTCCAATACTATGACCATAATGATGAAGATGCTTGCACATTCTAATCAGGAGCCGGAATATTCAATTGATGCGCCCATTGATTAATAGAATGAAATGCATACCAAAAGACATTCCTCCGTTACCAAATCCAGCAAGTGACATTAATAATGTCCATATCTTTCTCCCTAAACAAAGAAAGCTTTCCTTAGCAAACAGATAGTCTAGATCGAAGCCTACATAAAAGACACATTCAATTTCAAACTAGAAGCCTCAAGCTACCACAACTTAGTTCCTTTTGGAGATCCAACAGAACATTTTAGTTAACTATGTTTAGTTCTGAAGAAGACATTTCGTAGACAGCCCTAAATCATTAAAGAAGACGATGATGAAAAATTGGACATTCTCAAATAACATAGAATACGACCCCAATCGTAAGCCTCAAGCCTTTCGAATCAGGAAGCTCTAAAAATATATTCAGATATCCCTCCAAAAATAAACACAACTCGAATAATGTTTAAGATTCAAAGTAGTGGACTTCGAAATCATTCTACTGAGTTGCTGAAATACGATAGTTTGGTTTCTTTCGACAAGAGAGCCCTCTTAGACACTTAAAGTGACAAGTGTCTAAAGAAATCAAAACAGAATAAGGACCTTACTCTACCTAACCAAAGCTTTTTGATATTCCTGGGAACTCATGAAAACTTGTCTTGCCCAAATTAACCTCCATCGAATAGAGAAGCTGTTGGGTATGTTTTCACTAGACTGGTATCACCAAAAAAAAGATGAGGGAAACCTACTCCACTGCCTACCGAACCAACCTACTCAACTGCCTACCAGACCAACCTACTCAACTGCCTACCGAACTAACCTACTCCACTGCTTACCGAACCAGCCTCTACCGCTCCACCTATTACCGAATCAAAACTATCACCGGACCAAGTTGCACTGGACCAACTCCCATCGGACCAAGACGTTCCGGACCCACTTTGCCAGGCCAGATTGTATCAACCCAGGCCCACCAACAGCTATATACATCCAAGACCCCTACCCCCAGCCTCACTCTATAAATAGAGGGGCAGGGGTACAACAATGGGGACAAGTTTGAGAGCTCAAGCACGGATAGAACCTTCAAACAACTTTTATATACTTGTACCAAAGCTTTGTACTTGTAATCTGAACAGGAAAGGGGAAATAATATATAAAGTGGACGTAGGCACATTCTGGCTGAACCACTATAAATCTGCGTGTCTTTTATAGTTTAGTCCCTGCTTTTTTACATATTTGCATAAATCACCCAGATCACTAAAAACAATGCAAAATCAACTGAATCATACGACTTGGAGGTGTTTGCCCATTTTTTGTGGAAACATTTTTGGTGCTTTCACTGAGAACAAGAAGCTCGAAGCTTCAGCTTCTCCCACTTAACCTTCTTCCTAATAGCGTCGTTCATTGCTTGGAAAACATGCCTCCCAAGCAGAAGAAAGATGTTAACAAAGGAAAAAACATCGCAACCAGCAGTCTTCCAGATCCAGTAAGTCGTCCCCTTCCAGCAGCAGTACCAAATGAAGGTCAGGCAAATCCGACAACCCCTGCCACAGAACAGCCTGCATCAATTACTAGGGCAGATCTAGACAGGGTTGTGGCTGAAGTGACTAGCTGCTTCACATCCCAACAGGAAGCCTTGGTGGACCATCTCATGTCACGCTTAAGGAATGCTGAAGAGTTCAACCGAAACACTGAGTCTTGGGGTGAGTCCTAGTCTGGAGGATCTCAGAGACAGCAAAGATCTTCCTTCTTCGAAGGGGCTAATGACAGAAGCGGCCATGGTAGGAGCCGAGACTGAGCACAGCCCGAAGTTAGGCCTAAGGAAATGCTTGGAACCGAGCCCAACGGGGGAGGTACCAGGCGGAGGTCAACTGTAGCTGAGCCGGTCGTACTGCCTAACCACGGAAACACCAATGAACGGGGCCGAGCTAGAGTCCAGCCCGAAGTTGGACCCGAGGAAGTGCTTAGAACAGAACTCAGCAGGGGAAGATCAAGGCAAGGGCCAACTGTAGCTGACCCTAACATGCTCCCAGAAGACCAGAGGCAACCATTGGAAAATATTAGGAATGACAGACGATACCATCCCTACAGGTCATCTGGACGGAATCAATCCCACAGAACAGAACCGAACTCATTCCTATCTGCTCCAAATTCTGATGAAAGGATGGCACGCTTGTTCAGAGAGTGCATCCAACGGGATCAAAGAGATCGAGGGATAGGTGCTAGGGTAACCAGCCTTTCACCCGCAATATCGAAATTGCTATCACCCCCCGAGAATGGAAGATGCCAACAATGGAACCTTACAAAGGAACCTCTGACCCCGTTGTACACTTACAGAGATACACACAGCATATGCTCATGAGCGGGGCAACAGAAGGAGTACTGTGCAAATGCTTTCCACTATTCTTAGCAGATCTAGCTACCTCCTGGTTCTGCCATCTACCCCAAGGATCCATCAGCTCATGGGAGATGTTGAAAGAAAAGTTTATCAGCCAGTTTCGCATTCATGTGGAACAACCCAAGGACGCTTATTCCTTATCCAGTATCAAATAGAAACCTGGAGAGAAGCTGCAACAATATTTAACCTGATTCAATGCCGCAGCGGCCGCGGTCCAAGATGCCGATGAGAAGCTTGTCTTAATGGCCCTCTGTAGTGGTGTGCATCCGGATACTAAATTTGCTAGAAGATTGACAAAAGAAAAACCAGCTACTTTACCCGATTTCTTCCATGAAGCCGGGAAATATATGAGGCTTGAAGACGCTGCCACTGAGGGGCAGTCAGGGCAGCAAAATAAGGTAGCTCACGGCAACACACCCGCTGTAGCGAAGGATGTTCGAAGAAATGATTCAAGAGACAATGCTGGGGCAAGAAAAGAGAAAAGCGCCTATATCGGCCAGGACCGAGATCGACACTTACACTCCTTTGAATGAAACCATCGAAAACATCTTCCTTGCTACCCAAGACGAAGTTAGATACAAATGCCCACCATACAAGAAGGAATCAGATAACACGCAGAAATCTGGAAAGTTCTGCCGCTTCCACGAATCTCACGGGCATGATACCAATGAATGCCATCATCTCCGGGACTTGATTGAAGAACACATCAGAAGGAAGAGACTGGAACGCTATGTAAAAGGTCAGAACAGGACTCCAGCTCTTTCCAATGAGAACCCAAGGCTACCCTCACCAGAGATAGGCAGAGGAAATCGCAACACTAGCGGCTCCAATCAAGAGAAGATAGTGGTCCATACCATCTCGGGAGGACCGCACATCGCCGACAGAAGCTGGGCAGAGATGGAAAGATATGGGAAGTCGCTTAGAAACAATGAAGATTGTGTTAATTCTGTTATAGGAGAACGCCACCCAAAGCGGAAAGAGAGTGATGATATCACATTCAGTAGGCGTGACCTAGAGGGAAGGCAGTACCCTCACATGGATCCCATGGTTATCTCTGCCCGGCTCGGTCCAGCCGAAGTTTTCCGAATTCTAGTAGACACTGGAAGCTCAGTAAATATCTTATTCAAGCATGCATTTGACAAAATGAAACTATCAATAAAGGACGTTTCTCCCTGCAATAAACCGCTACACGGTTTCACTGGAGATGCGAAGATGCCCCTCGGGCAACTGGACCTCTTTGTTGAAATTGGAAGTCATCCCCGCTCCGTTGTACGGAAACAGACATTTGTGCTGATAGAAAACCACTCGGCCTACAACGCCTTCTTAGGAAGGCTAGCCTTGTCTGACTTCCAAATCATCATGGCCCCATGGTGCCTAAAGATGAAATTTCCAACGGAAAATGGAGTAGGGGAAGTAGAGGGAGACCAGGACGTTGCTCGAGACTGCTATGTAACTGAACTCCGCAACAACCACAGGAAGGATAAAGGGAAGAGTGTAGAGGTTGCCCTCTGCACAAAAAGTTTGGAAGCATAGCAACTAAAGAAAGAACCTCCTCTTCGATATACCAGCGACCCTTTCAATGAATTAGACCCCAGGGACAAAGAGAAGGAGGCCACCGCCGAGCCTACAGAGGCTATGGAATTTGTATCTGTAGACAAACATGACTCGAGTAGACTATTGAAAATCGGGTCCCAACTAAAAGCAGGGTTGAAGGAACAACTCATTGACTTTCTCCACCACAACTTGGATGTATTTGCATGGTCACATGCTGACATGACCGGAATCTCCCCTGACATAGCATGCCACGTACTAAACATTGATCCTACCAAGGCGCCCGTAAAAGAAAGAAAGAGAAGTATGGGGGCAGAACGATCAGCAGCCCTCGATGAAGAAGTAAAGAATCTACTTGCCAATGACTTCATATGAGAAGCCATCTACCCAGAGTGGATCGCCAACCCGGTACTGGTAAAGAAGGCTAATGGGAAGTGGCGAACATGCATTGAGTTCTCCAACTTAAATGACGCCTGCCCGAAGGATTGCTTCCCACTTCCCCGAATCGATCAACTTGTAGACAGCACAACCAGGCACGAACTCTTATCCTTTATGGACGCATACTCAGGATATAACCAAATTCCTATGCATGCTCCCGATCAAGACCACACTAGTTTCATCACTGACCGGGGTTTGTACTGCTACAAGGTAATGCCTTTCGGACTTAAAAACGCAGGAGCCACCTACCAGCACCTCGTCAACAAGATGTTTGCAGGGCTAATAGGACAAACTATGGAAGTGTATGTGGATGACATGCTGGTAAAGTCAAGGAAAGCCGACGATCACGTAAGCCACCTGGGCGAGATGTTTCAAGTACTTCGCCTGTATGGAATGAAACTTAATCCTCTAAAATGCTCCTTCGGAGTATCATCAGGAAAGTTCTTGGGATTCATCGTCCATGCCAGAGGGATTGAAGCAAACCCTGAACAAGTCCGAGCTCTAAAAGATATCAAAATACCTTTCACTCGAAAGGAAATGCAAAGCCTGAATGGGAAAGTGGCCGCCCTAAGCCGATTCATCTCCAAAGCAATGGACAAGTGCGTCCCCTTCTTCGAAGCTCTAAAGAAAGACAAAGGAAAGTTCGAATGGACCGATGAATGTTTAACCGCTTTCCTTAACTTAATCGAACACCTCCAGAAACCGCCGGTACTCTCGACTCCAAACGAAGGCGAAGAGTTATACCTATACCTTGCTATATCATCTCATGCTCTAGGCGCTGCTTTGGTAAGAGAAGACAACCGCACACAGCGGCCAGTATACTTTGTAAATAAGAGGTTTACAGGGGCAGAAGTCAGATATCCTAAACTTGAGAAGCTAGCATATTGTCTACTAATCACATCACAAAAACTGCGACACTATTTTCAATCTCATTCCATCAGAGTTCTGACCGATCAACCGCTGAGGCAGGTACTCCATCGTCCCGACACTTCTGGGCGACTACTTAAATGGTGCATTGAACTAAGTCAATATGATATTACCTACCATCCTCGCACCGCCATCAAGGGGCAAGCCATGGCCGATTTCATTGCCGAATTCACTACCAGCGAAGGTGAGGAGCAATCAGAAATAGCAGAAGACATCAAGTGGAACCTCTTTGTGGATGGTGCATCAAACGAACAAGGCTCGGGGCAGGTGTGGTAATAATTACTCCCAGGGGAAATAAGCTGCACCATGCTATAAGGTTGGAATTCGCTGCCACCAACAACGATGCAGAGTATGAAGCAGTGATAGCTGGATTAGAACTTGCCTTAGAAATCGGAGCCAATTCTTTGTGTCTTCATAGCGATTCTCAACTTATTGTTAATCAAATACTAGGAGAATTCCAGGCTCGAGAAGAACGACTCATAGCATATCTAAAGAAGACCAAGTTACTTCTCAGTCGATTGGACCACTACTTAATCAAACACATCCCTCGGGAAGAGAACCAAGAGGCCGACGAATTGGCAAAGCAAGCCAGCATGAGAGACGGCGCTATTTCCGGAGCAGTATCCATCTCAAAGCAACTGACCCCAAGTTTTGAGCAAGTGAATCTGATAGCTGCAACCGAAGAAGCAACTTGGATGACTCCCATCCGAGACTACTTACAAAGTGGCACACTACCCGACGGGCGTAACAAAGTCAAGAAAATCTTGAGGAAAGCTTCCCGCTACACAATACAAGAGGACACCCTCTATCGGCGCGGCTTCTCTAACCCGTTATTAAGGTGTGTTGCTTGAAGGGAAGCCAAGGAAATCTTATCCAACATTCATCAAGGAAGCTGCGGAGATCACACCGGAGGGCAGACTTTGGCAAAAAAGATACTCCGATATGGATATTTCTGGCCCACCTTAAGCAAGGACGCCTTAGATTTCGTCAGAAAATGTGACAGATGCCAGAAGTTTGCTAAGATTCCACGGCTACCAACCACTGAGATTACTCAAATGACCAGCCCTTGGCCCTTTGCAGTATGGGGAATTGACTTAATCGGCGAACTACCAATGGGCCGAGGTGGGGCCAAATATGCTATAGTGGCAGTCGACTATTTCACCAAATGGGTGGAAGCAGAACCCCTAAATAAAGTATCATCAGCGAAAGTTATTAACTTCTTGATCAAAAATGTTCTATTCAGGTACGGAGTCCCATTCAAAATTATATCGGACAATGGACTTCAGTTTGACAGTGAGGAGTTCGCCAACTGGTGCCAAGAGCACGAAATTCACAAGAGCTTCTCATCCGTAGCTTATCCCCAGGCAAACGGACAAGTCGAAGCCGTCAACAAAATCCTGAAAACTCTAATCAAAAAGAAGATCGAAAAGTCAAAGGGCGCTTGGGTGGATGAACTCCCTACGGCACTGTGGGCCTATCGCACATCTTTCAGAACATCAACACGGCATACCCCTTTCTCTTTGGCATACGGATTGGAGGCTATGCTCCCAGTTGAAACCATCGTGCCTTCCCACCGTAGGATCCACTATAACCCAGAAGAGAACGAAGAACTCCTTCACATGTCTTTGGATCTAATTGAGGAGAGAAGAAATGATGCAGCCCTCAAAGCAGCAGCCCACAAGAAAAAAGTGGCAGCACACTACAACTCCAAAGTCAAGCATCGTACCTTACAAGAAGGAGATCTTGTCCTCAAGCGAATCTTCCCTCGCCCCGGAGCACTAGATCCAATCTGGGATGGACCATATGTAATTCATAAAGATCTCCACAATGGAACTTATATTTTGTCAACAGTGGACGAAGAGGTGTTCTAGAGGGCATGGAACATCCAACACCTCCGTCGATACTTTTCTTAACTTGTACTGCCCATATGAAATGAATTAACAAAGAGAATCAGTGGACGTAGGCATTTTCGTGCCAAACCACTTTAAAAACCTTGTCTCTTTTTTAACTTGTTCCTTTATATCTTGGCTGCTTGTTAACTTTATCCTTTTCTGCTGAACAAAATCTTGTGCATATAGCATTTCCATTCAAGGCGCTCCACAGCGCGACTTCTCCTGGACAAGACCTAACAGGTACTATACGAATCTATGCCCTCGCCAATGAGACACTTTTGCTCCGGCATCCCTCTACTGCGGGTTAACTCATTGCTCGCGTCGGCCCTCAAAGCCAACTGTAATGAGCCGATTATAAGCCACCAAGAAGGTCGACTATAGCCAAGGCAGCTCATTACGGCGTTCGGCTCGCCGGCAACTGTGAACCTACCTTAAGCCCCAACATAAGGTGTGGCCAGCCAGGGGCAGTTCACGGTTGACGATCGGCACCCACGCAAGCCGGCCACAGTAAATCGAATAATACCCACGATTACGGGCCATAATGGCCCGGGTAGTTACTGTGCACGATCTCGGCTCCGATGTGTCTTAAGTACGGCTATGGTAAAAAAGATTAACTCCCCGCGGAGGCGTAAGATGGGTGACAAATGTCTCCAAGACCCACAGCTAGGGAAAGTGACTACAAAGCCCGTTTGCCACGAACTTAAGCACATCGAAGGCCTTCCGTGATTGGAAGTTTTACATTTTCTCATATTTCAATTTTATTTTAAAAAAAAATTTTCTCCTATCCTCTGTAACAATCCCTAAAGTACAGGACACAGAATAGGAGACATTCGCTAATAGAGGAGGATACTCACAGCAGGACACTGACCGCATTCCACACTCAGTCGCGCGAGACATTCAAAGCTGCCATCTACAAGTAAAATATGAAGGACGGTATTTTCTTCTTTCATGTATAAACATGTGGCTATAATTTATTCACACGTCACACTAACATTGCAAGGCATGAAATTATGTTTTAAGCAAGAACTTGACATCAAACACAATTGAATTACAAGCATATGCATAGCTATATTTCTCATACAAAATGACAAAATAACAAAAACGTTCAAAAATGACAAAGTCAGCTTAAGTTAAAAAATTACACGTCAAGAAATATATTGTTTATTACAAGTAGCATAATTACAACCCAAAAGTTACGTTACTGTTTTGAGACTAACATATACAACAATGTCAAGTCCACAAAAAGATATCCAGGTCAAATCAAGGAGCCGGCTGCGTCGGAGTTTCATCCTTGTCCTATTGCCCACCTGCCCGGTCAAAGAAAGAATTCATTAGTGATAAGCAACCAAGTTAGCGGAAAGACTAGAAAGGAAGACTTACCCGCACCTGCTTCCTGACCATCCTGGTCATCATCCTCTACTTGCACACCTGCCTCCTCAACAACAAGCAGCCGCATACCCTCCTTCACCACCACCTTCTCCTCCTTGGTAAACTGGGCAGTGACCACATCCATTCTGAAGACCGCGCCACCCTCTTTATCCGCATCAGCCCTAGCCTCCTCCAGGGCCCGGAGATAAATCCTGGCCATAACTCGGGGGTAATCATCCATCCAGGATAAATTACCCTGCTTCCAAGTGCGGAAATACATATCCTGGAGCATCTCATCCATCATCCCCTCATTTTCCTCAAGCTCCCTCATTCGGGCCTCAGAAGCACGCAGCTTAGCGACGGCAGCATCCCTCTCTGATCGGTATCGTGAGCGGTCAGCCTGAAGGGATATCCTCATCGCCTCCATCTCCTCCTTCAACCTGGACTGAGCGAGCTCCGCGGCCTCAAGTCTCCCCGATAATTCCTGCGCCCGCTCAAGGTCCGCTTGTCGAACCTCATCCACCGTCGTGATGGCCATGTCAATTCGCTCCTTGCAGGCGGCCTCCATTTTTCGCAACTCTGCCCTGCTGGCCTCTTCCATAGTCTTCTTCAGTTGCCTGGATGCGGCCTCGTGCTGAGAAATTTGGATGGCTTGATCGGCAAGCTGCTTAGCCTGGTCGGAGACCATTAACCATAGCCGAATGTTGGCACTCCCAATTTCCTCCCCGGCCTTGACTAGTCGGGCATGATGCCCCATCAATTTCCTGGTCTCCTCAGCAACTCGGTCAATATTCGCCTTAGCTTCATCCCCCAGAGTTACAACCCGGGTAGTAAGCAAATCAAGGTCTAAGGACTTAGCTTCGTCAAGCACCCGTACCATAGGATTGCGAGGGAGAAGATGCTCACCAGTAACCTTATCGAAGGAGATGTCATGAGAGGCCGGGTCCAGGTCTGGATGGCCCGCAAACGGGTTACGAACCAAGCCGGGGTGATCTATCGGGGTGAAGGTTGGATTCTCAGACGGATGTGGGGAAGGCATAAACTCAGTATCATTCTCCGTAATATCGTGAATAGGCTGGAGTGGGGCCGGAGGACCAGGAAGAGATTCAAACATAGATCGACTCCTCTTCCTCTTTTGTATATCTTCTTCAATAACTCCAAGAAGAGGACGATAGCCGACTACGTCTCCAGGACGGTTAGTAGGAGGCTTCGGCTTGGCAGAAGCTTTGAGGAGTTTGTATTGTTCAAGCCTGTGCCGAAGATCTGAGGTCTTGGCCGTTTTGCCCGCTCCTGGAATGAAAACCAAGTGTCACCAGCATGTATTGAGCCATCATTCAAGAATTAAAAAGAATAAAGAGAAATTCGCCTTGAATCGCAGAAGTTGCCTCAGTAGAAGCGCTCCCGGAAGATAAATCAGCGCCGGTCTCGACCTTACCAGCTTTCTTAGACTTCTCCGTTTCCTCCCACTCTTCGAAGGCTTGGCGGAGAACATCATCTGTCCACTCTTGAATCACACCCGCCTGCCCAGGAGGCAAAGCACTGGTGCCATCACCACCATGTCCTTCGCCACCATCATCACCGTGACGATCACCGTCACCTTCTCTACCACTTCCGCTCTCCGCCTCACCTCCTTCGTCCTCACCTTTTTCCTCCTCCTAAGCATCTGGATGTGTGCTGGGAGAGGGTCCATCGGACTTCTTGAGTTTCTTCCCCACGGCGATTGGATGCATCGAGAAGGGTCTCCTTTTGCTGCTTTTCACCGTGGCCCCTCCTGTAACTTTGGCAGCTCTCTCCTCCGCCGTGTCTCTGTGCTTAACCACGGACTGATGTGGAAGGATCAGGTTGTGCCCTAGAAGTGTAGCATTCCTAATCAAGTAAGAAGCCGACCTGTCCCTTCCCGTAATGGCTTCTATTTCCCCAGCCATCTGAACCAGGCGATCATTCTCCACGACCGCAAAGCCACCTGTCGCTAGCAAGAAATAAAAACACATAAGAAGAGGCATTGCAGTTATAACGGAAATTATAAATAAAGCTTCACACTTATAGCCGGAGGTGAAGCGACGGATGGAAACAGAGTCATCCTTGATAAAAAAACATTCTTTCTTAAACATATTGAACTTCGAATATAAGTCCAGGACAGGCTTGAAAGATACGGCTGATTCCAAGCTGATGTATGGAGACCCCTTCTTATAGCCTCTCAAATTGTACAAGTACCGGATCTGCCGGTTGGAAGGAGGACGCCCGTGTCTCCTCTGGAAAATGACAAACAGGCTCACCAGGATGGCGTAGGAGTTAGGCTGAAGCTGAAACGGAGCTACCTTCAAGTAGGTGATAAAGCTGATTATCCAAGCATTGATCGGGGGAATGGCCCCACACATGCAATGGTACTGACTATAGGCGAAATACCCTTCGGGGGGATTATATGGCCTCACTCCCTCCCCCGGCAACAGCATGCGCGCTCTGTCAATCCCAAAGGAGCGGGAGATAACATCAAGCTGCTCGCCTTTGAGAGAGCTTGGGAAACAGTCAGGAGGTGAGTTCAGAAGCTCCTGAGGGCCGTACCAATCTACTAGTAACCTCGGGGTGGGCCCATGACGTCCCGGCTCTAACTGAGCTGGGGGCACTACGGAAGGATCTTCTCTGTCTTGGGATTTCTTCTTTTCTGATCGGGTTTCAACTTTATGAGACATTATCTGCAACACAAAAGAATGCATCGTTAAAACGAAGGATATAGAGATATAAACAAGCAAGTACATACGGCATGGAATATCATTCACATAAAAACCCGATCGTTAATTCGAGACTCAAGTTCATCCGGCACTCAAGTTCGTTCGACACTCAGGTTCATCCGGCTCGCAAGTTCATCCGGCATTCATATTCATCCGGTAGCTCAAGGCTCAAGTTCATCCGGCACTGATACTCCATGGATTCATTCGGTTGGTTCAAAACATCAAATTCATTCAGAAATTACCTGATTCGGTAGTCAAGTTTGATCCGGCAGGATGATTGATTCGGCAGAAAATTCTGATTCGGCTATCTCACTTGGTAGGGAATAGCGAGAAGGTAATGCCCATACTTATAGGCAAATAGAGATGACCGGACTAACTGGTCCGACACACAGGACCGGATGAGAGTGTCCAAGCTAAAACAAAACGCGGCATATACAGGCATATGCCCCGCTTTGGGGGGCAAATGTTGGGTATGTTTTCACTAGATCGGTATCACCAAAAAAAAGATGAGGGAAACCTACTCCACTGCCTACCGAACCAACCTACTCCACTGCCTACCGAACCAACCTACCGAACCAACCTATTCCGCTGCTTACCGAACCAGCCTCTACCGCTCCACCTATTACCGAATCAAAACTATCACCGGACCAAGTTGCACCGGACCAAATCCCACCGGACCAAGACGTTCCGGACCCACTTTGCCAGGCCAGATTGTATCAGCCCAGGCCCACCAACAGCTATATACATCCAAGACCCCTACCCCCAGCCTCACTCTATAAATAGAGGGGCAGGGGTACAACAATGGGGACAAGTTTGAGAGCTCAAGCACGGATAGAACTTTCAAACAACTTTTATATACTTGTACCAAAGCTTTGTACTTGTAATCTGAACAGGAAAGTGGAAATAATATATAAAGTGGACGTAGGCACATTCTGGCTGAACCACTATAAATCTGCGTGTCTTTTACAGTTTAGTCCCTGCTTTTTTACATATTTGCATAAATCACCCAGATCACTAAAAACAACGCAAAATCAACTGAATCATACAACTTGGAGGTGTTTGCCCATTTTTTGTGCAAACAGAAGCCCTAAAGGGAAATTCCACGTAACTCTTGCCAAAAAAATGCACATAATGTTATTCTACAAAGATGAAATTGCAAAAGGAATACTTCTCATCGGTTTCTTAAAGTCCAATCAGCAAGTCTCGACTCCTTCTCGGTGTTTTCCTCTTCAACAAAACCCTATCTACTTAGTCTTTACTTAGGGGGTGCATTTGAGCCTCGGCATTCACAGTCTCCCTTTTGGACAACTCCATGTGACCTTTATCAAATGAATGCATAAGGTATTTCCCTTTACAAAGATGAAGTTGCAAGAAGAATCCTTTTCATAAGTCAAATTTCCATAGACAAATAAAGGACCCTAGTTCCATTAAAGTCCTCATCTCGGTTATAACCTTGAATGTTTCAACTCCATGGGGGCACCTCATTATCTCGGATCTTCAGAAGTTTAAACAACTGGCGCCAGTTGCTTTCGTTTATGGTCACTTATCCCAGTTGATGCCCTTTGTACTTAAAAATGTAGGGGCAGCATATCAAAGTTATAAAGTCATGTTTCAGATTTAGCCGAGACGTTTAATATTCTCCAAAAGTATCAGATAAAGCTAAAACCTCAAAATCGTGCTTTTAGCCTACAATCAAAAAAGTTCTTTGGCATTATAGTTAGTGTTAAAGGAAGATGAACCCGGATAAGATAAAATCCATAGTGACATAAAGGCTCCAACCAATGGGAAGAAGTTAATGAGCCTAAATGGAAAAATCGCTGCTTTGAACAGGTTCATAGAACGATCAACAGACATGTGTGTCCCTTTTTTCAACCTCTTTAAAAACCATGTTACTTTCAAATGGATAGGCAAATGCTAGAAAGCATTAGTTCTTCCTTGGTGTTGCCTAAATCGATAGATGTAGAAACTTATTCCTCTACTTGACCACCTCGGAGTAGGCCATAAGTTCAGCCTTGGTAAGAAATAATGATGGGACCCAGTGACCAGAATATTATGCAAGCAAAAGGCTAGATCCAATCGAGAAGCAGTACCCAATGATTGAGAAACTCGCCTATAGCCTAATGTTCACAGGTGGGAAGCTTCGGCTGTATTTCCACGCCCATCCTATTAAGGTCCATAGGGATCAGTCACTTCGATAAGTTTTTTCATGAAACCTATGATTGCAGGAAGGTTAATTAAATGGGTAATAGAACTCAACCGGTATGAGATATCTTATGAACTTAGATCAGCAATCAAAGGTCAAGTGCTAGCTATATCTTGCTAATTTTGAACAACCATTAGATTTACTAGGTAGCTAAGCTTTCATTATCTGCCACTAATAATGCAGTCGAGTATAAATCCCTAATCGCGAGATTAAGAAGGGCTATTTCTTTTAAGATCTCGGAGATTTGGATATACAGTAACTCACAAATAGTCATCGATCAAGTTATCGGTCATTATCAGACCCAAAGTTAGCCCTTTACATTAAGCAGGTAAAGCGACCACTTGGAGCTTTCGAGGGTTATCACATAGAAAGCATCCCTAGAGATTAAAATACTAGGGCCGATATCTTAGCAAAATATGCAAGCTCGAAGGATGCAAGAGAGTTTCATTTCATTCCGATTGAGATCCAAGAGAAGCCTAGCATACAAGTACCGGAGAAAGTGTTAGCTAAACAGGGGCTTAAGTTGCCCAAAGTGAATCTACAACACCGGTAATAACTAAAGAAAATTGGATATCACCATATATTTGATATTTGACTAAGGATATTCTACCTGTGGATGTTGCCGAAGTAAGACGGATTAAACATAATGCTCTAAGGTTTAGCATTGTGGATAGAGTGCTCTATAGATGGGATCCTCAACTCCAAGCCCCCAGTGTGTAATGATCTTAGAAGGTAAACAATTTTTAAAAGCATTTCATAATGGAACTCACGGAGATCATTGCGGTGACCAAAAGTTGGCAAAGAAAATTCTTCAACAAGGTTTCTATTAATTGACACTAAATCAAGATGCATTAAATTATGTAAGAAAATGTGGTAAGTGCTAGTTTTACGCAAAAGTGCCAAGAGCTCTTCCTAGCGAAGTCACCCCAATGATGAGTCCATGAACCTTTGATATATAGGGCGTCGATTTTATTAGTCCCCTTCTGACTACTAAAGGAGGGGTGGGATATGCCATAGTGGCAATCGATTACTTTACAAAATGGATTGAGGCAGAACTCTTAGTTACCATAACTTCCCATCAAGTGATAAAGTTTATGATGAGGAGTATTGTACCCAGAACTGATCTTCCACATAAGATCTTTGTGGATAATAACATTTAATTTGAGAGCCGAAAGTTTACAGAATATTGCTGAGATCATGTTATCATTAAGAGTTTCTCTTTAGTAGTTTATCCGTAAGAAAATAGGGTAATAGAAGAAGCCAACAAAACTATTAAGGCCTGTTTAAAGAAAAGATTGAACAAATCAAAAGGCAACTGGGCAACTGAATTTCATTTGTTCTAAGGGCTTATAGGATAAGCTCGAAAACCCCGACAGGGCATACTCCTTTTTCTCTAGTTCACAGTTCCAAAGCCACGCTCCCAGTGTTAGAAATTGCCTCTCACCGAAGGTATTATTATAATACGTCATAGAATGTAGAGCTCGGAGAGGAGTCATTGGATCTGTTACCAGAGATTTGAGACAAGCCGCTTTAAGAACGGTAGAATATATTCGAAAGATGACACAATACTACAACCAAATAGTTCAAACTAGGAAGTTCGTAAAGGGAGACCTCGCCCTCTAAAAGATAATGCCCAATACAAAGGATCCAGCGGACCTCTCGGTCCAAATTGAGAAGGACCTTTGATAATTCACGACATCATTCCCTCAAGAACATATAGATCAAAAAGACCAAATGGCAACATAATACCTCGAACATTGAACGCCGAGTATCTAACGCATTACCACAGTACGGAGCTATTACATGAATAAAAGTTCTGTCTGCATGTTTGAGACAATAACCAGTATCTTAGCTGTGCCTTAGGTATGCCACGCGAAACTTCATTTTTCATAAGACTTGAGCATTTTCAACATTGCATCAAAACGTTTTAGTCATGATTATTGTCATGATCAAGCAATATCATGCAACTTTCAAACACTGCGTCAAAGCATTTTAGTCATGATTATTTCCATAATCAAGCAATATCATGCAACTTTCAAACACCGCACTAAAACATTTAGTCATGATTATTGCCATGATCATGCAATATCATTCAACTTTCAAATGTTGCATTAGAATGTTTTAGTCGTGATTATTTCCGTAATCAAGCAATATCATGCATCTTTCAAACATTACGTCAAAAACATTTTAGTCGTGATTAATGTCATGATCAAGCAATGTCACGCAACTTTCAGAAGTTTATCAAAATGTTTTAGTCATTATACGGCGCTGATCAAGTAATATCATGAGAATTTCAAAGCCATGCTTTCGCTTCCAACCAAGTAAATGATTTCTCCTGATGGCCATTACTTAGTTTCTCCAAATGGCAAGTAAATGATTTCGTGTCACGACCGTTACTTAGTTTCGCCTCATGGCCATTGCTTAGTTTCCCTTATGGCAAGTAAATAATTTTGCCTCATGGCCATTACTTAGTTTTGCCTCAAAGCAGGTAAATAATTTCCCTCATGCGCATTACTTAGTTTTGCCTCATGGCAAGGAAATGATTTTGCTTCACGGCCATTACTTAGTTTTGCCACATGGAAAGAAAATGATTTCGCTTCACGACCATTACTTAGTTTCACCACATGGCAAGCAACTAATTTCGCCTCATTGCAAGTAAATGATTTTACCTCACGGCCACTACTTAGTTTTGCCTCACGGTAAGTAAATAATTTCACCTCACGTCCATTACATGTTCTGCCTTACGGCACGTAAATGGTTTCACCACACGGCAAGTAAATTATTTTGCCTCACGGCAAATATTTTATTTCGTCATCGGGTAGATTCCTAAGAACATTAGAAAGATGGGTAGATTCCAAAAAGATTAGAAAGTGGATAGATTTCCAAGAAATTAGGAGTCCTAATAATAGTAAATCATGTTTATCCAAAATCATGCATTGGGTAGATTCCCAATGATAGTGAGCCAGGGCCAATAGTATTGTGTGAAGAGTGAGTCAGGGGAAGTCAACCATGCTGAATGCACCAAGTGAGTCAAAATCATGGCATTGTGCAAAGAGTGAGCCATGACCGAATATTATCATGCAAAGAGTGAGCCATAGTCAAAAGTACCATGCAAAGTGTTGTATCACTTTGCATGGTGAGTCACGTCAACTGCATGCAAAATTCAGGCATTATACCACCACCAGTAGTTTTCTAAAAACCTGATACACACACTACAAGAAAATGGGGTCTTTACCTACCGATTATAAGTGTAAGTAATGTGAGAAATGCGGATTACGGATCTTAAGGCTAGAATTAACACTAGAGGGGGGTGAATAGTGTTTTAAGGAATTACTAATTCTTTTTGAGTTTATATTAATTTGAACACAAATGTATGCAATATTCAAACACAGATATGATCACAGAATCAAACACAGATGTAGATATAAAGTAAAAGCAATAAAGGAAAGAACACACCGGATTTTATACTGGTTCGGAGTTACCCTACATCCAGTCCCGCAACACAAGTACGGATTTCCTTTCAAAATCAATTCTTACAATTACACCCTCGATTTCAATGCCACGAGGTACACCGCTCCAGATTCACAATCCTCTGGGTAGAGATACTTGATTTTACGGGCAATAAGTTCACCCGATTGATTTTCTAGGCTACAATCACACCTTTTCTCACTCGATTGAATACAAAGAAGTCTATAACTCTGAATAGCACTGGGATCTTGTTGAGATAGTGATAGAGAATCAAACCAGAGATGATCTAGTTAGATTCAATGGTGATTTCAGCAGAGTAATGGTAAAAATGTATATAAAGAAATGTGGAAGAAGAAGAGGAGTGAAATCAGAGAAAAATTGATTGTAAATTCGTTTAAAACAGCCCCTATTTATAGTAGAACAACAACCATGTCCATTCGTGAAAGGATATGACGAATAGACACTTCCTTTGAAATTCAAACTTTTGAAATAAACTGTCACCTTGTCGACAAGGGGTCCTTGGGGTTGTCGACAAGCCTAAGTTATTTTTGGTAATTTGTTTTTCTTTGAAAATAAATTCTATCTTGTATTAAAACTATTTTAAACTTTATAAATATACTTAACTATAGTTAAAATACATAAATAAGTATAGAGAATAATATTTTGGTATATATAAAATTTTACTATAATTTTATATTTAAATCTAAGTATAAATATTAAAAGTTAAATATATTATAACTAAAAGATAGTTTAAAACCAAGGATAATTTGATATTGAAAATAAAGATTATTTTGAGGCTAAAAGTATTTTAAAAACAGGATAGATGTTTTTGATTTAAAAAGGAAGATTTTGAAATCATTTTGAAAACAAGATATAATTTTGTAAAATATTTGAATAAAAGTTAGTGGATATAAAGTAATGTTCCACTAGATTTTTCGTAGGTTCCATCCTACTTAGGGTTCCATCCCTTAACGAGCTCGAATTGGTTCCATTGCACGAATAAAATGGATTTTAAGATGTCAGTGCTTTTCTAGGGTTTTAACAAAATTCCTAACTAAATTACATATCTTGAAACCTTGAACTCTTGATAATCTTGATACTAATGAGTCTTGAATCTTGATATCTTCGATCTTGAGTTCATCAGTTCTTGAATCTCTATACTGTACAGTCTTCATTCTTTGGTACCTGTATATATATCTTGCATATACATATATATCTAAACAATAATGTTAGTATTTATATTTTATAATCTTATTCTAAGGTTGTTGTCATCAAAACCAACTACTCAGGGACTAACAATCTCGCCCTTTTTGATGATGACAATCTTTGTTTATAAAAAATTACTTCTATCCTAATAACTCCCCCTAAAACTAATAACTCCCCCTTAATCTATGCTTAACTATCCTATTTTATACTTCTCCCCCTTTGTCATCAACAAAAACAAAGTTTAAATCTATACAACTCCCCCTTAATCTAATACTATATTACATGTGATTATAATGATAGTGTTATCATAAATAATCAACACTTAATTCTGAAACTAAAACTTAGCCCTTAATAACTAACTCTCCTAACTAAGAATCCATATATGATAATATTTATAATAATGATAATGTGAGAATTCAAATATGAGAACACAAATCATTTATTAATTATATAATGATATATTTACATTTGCATAGAAAACGTAAGTAAGATCATATATGAATAACGATAAGAAAGAGAGAAAAGAAACTAATGTGTATCCTTGACAATGGGAGATCTATGAATCGTGCAATTTGGGTAGTGGAAACAGAAATTTCCACGTTGTTCGACTAGATTTCCATCCTTGTCAAAGCACACTTCGCCAACGCAAACAACTTTGTCGTTATCTTCAGCGTGCTCTTCTTCCATGGGGGCTTCTTCTTCTTCTTCCTCGCTGTCCTCTTACACTTGAACACTTGAGGATTCTTCATCGATCAAGATGGGATTGGCGTGATTGTCCATTAGAAACTTTTGCAAGTTTCTAAGGATTTTGCCTTGCCGTTCTTGTTCTTTGGCCATTCTGATTTGCACCACTTGAATTTCAATCATAAGTTGTAGTGCATCCTTCAAGGAAACCTCCATTTTCATCACTCGTGCAAGCGTAGTTCGTTAAAATGTTCCGGTAGAAGGAGAAGGGAATGAAATGGTTGAATTTTGTTTGATTTGGAGGAGGAGGCCATTGTTTTATTGTTTTTAGAAGTTAGAACAGAGAAAGAACAGAAATAATGAACAAAATTTCGAAATAAGAAGAATATATAACCACCCATTTGAATTTTCGTTGGAAAATTTCAAAAGGAAAAAAATCGTTATACGTCGACAGGGGTAAAGGAGGGTTGTCGACAAGGTACTTATATTTTTGCTATTTGATTTATTTTAATTTAATTTTAATTATACTTGTTATATATTTATATTCTATATTTCAGTTATTGAACAAATACCTAATTTTCTTCTTAATTTAGTAGATTCATTTAAGGGTTTTGTTAAGATATCAGCAATTTGATTCTCGGAATTGATATAATCGAGAGTAATTACTTCCTTACTTATATTATCTCTGAGAAAATGATGTCTGATATTAATATGTTTAGATCGAGCATGATGAGTAGGATTTTTGGATAAATTTATTGCACTAGTATTATCACAATAAATTGGTGATTTTGAGATATTTAAACCAAAACCTTTTAAAGTTTGTTGCATATATATTACTTGAGAACAAGCCAAAGCAGTAGAAATATACTCTGCTTCGGTTGTTGATAAAGAAACTGTGTTTTGCCTTTTACTAAACCAGGAAACCAGGGAATGCCCCAAAAAGTGACAAGTTCCACTTGTACTTTTTCGGTCTGATTTACAACCAGCATAGTCAGCATCACAGTAAGATATTAATTCAAAAGAATCATTTTAAGTATAAAATAAGCCATAATCAAAGGTGTGTTTAACATATCTTATGATACGTTTTACAGCTTTTAAGTGGATCTCTTTAGGTTGGGATTGATATCTTGCATAGAGACAAACACTATGCATGATATCAGGTCTACTAGCAGTGATTTAGAGTAGTGATCCAATCATTCCTCTATATAAATTTTGATCTACATCTTTTGAGAGATCTTCTTTACTTAGGTACTCATTGGTTGCCATGGGAGTGGGTTTTCCACTTGCAGTAGTCAAACCAAATTTACTAACTAGGTCTTTAGCATATTTTTCTTGACTGACAAAGATACCATTATCTAATTGTTTTATTTGCAATCCTAGAAAGAAGTTTAATTCACTCATATGACTCATCTCAAACTCTTTTGTCATTATTTCAGAAAATTCTTTATTCATTTCAAAATTAGTTGATCCGAAAATGATATCATCTACGTAAACTTGTACTAGTTGAATATCATTTTTATTTCTTTTAGTAAAAAGAGTATTATCTACTTTACCAATTTCAAAGTTTGATTGTAATAAGTAAGATCTTAGTCTATCATACCAGGCTCTAGGAGCTTGTTTTAGACCATATAGAGCTTTCTTAAGTTTGTAAACATGATTTGGTAATTTTTCATCTTCAAAAAGTGGTGGTTGTTCAATATATACTTCCTCTTTTACAAATCCATTTAAAAATGCACTTTTAACATCCATTTGAAATAATTTGAAATTATTATGATTTGCGAAAGCAAGTAGAATCCTAATGGCTTCTAATCTTTCTACAGGAGCAAAGGTTTCATCACAATCTATTCCTTCTTCTTGACAATAACCTTGAGCGACTAACCGGGCTTTATTTCTAACGACCTCACCTTGTTCATTCATTTTATTTTTATAAACCCATTTAGTTCCAATTATAGTTTTATTTTCAGGTCTAGGAACAAGTTCCCAAACATCATTTCTAGTGAATTGATTTAGTTCTTCTTGCATAGCCAAAATCCATGAATCATTAGTTGATGCTTCTTTTGGATTTTTAGGTTCAATAGTTGATATAAAGGCTACATTGCTCATTTTACTTAGTTGATTTCTAGTTGTAACAACAGATTGCATATCTCCTAGTATATTTTCTATAGGACGATCTTTTAAAAGTTTAATCTTTTTATCAGGATGATTAATTTCATTATTAGTTTCAGTTGACTCCTGATTTTGAGTAATTAAATCCTCTTCATCATTTGTATCTTCAAATTTTTTGAGATTTTCATCGAATGAAACATGCATTGTTTCTTCGATGGTGTTAGTTCTTAAATTAAACACTCTGTATGCTTTACTTCTATTAGAATATCCGATAAAGATACCTTTGTCGGATTTAGGATCAAATTTATCTAAGTTATCTTTTGTATTTAAAATAAAACATTTACTTCCAAAAATTCTAAAATAAGATACCTTAGGTTTCTTTCCGTGAAGAAGTTCATAAGATGTCTTATAGTTAAAGGTCTAATTAAAATTCTATTTAAAATATAACAGGCGGTAGCAACTGCTTCTGCCCAAAAATGTTTTGGTAATTTACTATCTGAAAGCATAGTTCTCGCACACTCTTGAATCGTCCTATTTTTACGTTCTACTACTCCGTTTTGTTGTGGAGTTCTTGGAAGTGAAAAATTGTGAGTTATTCCCTTTTTATTGCAGAATTCCTCAAACTTTTCATTTTCAAATTCACCACCGTGATCACTACGGAAGGTTATAATTTTTATAGAAAGTTGATTTTGAATCCTTTTTGTAAAGTTCTTAAAACTTTCAAAAGTATCACTTTTATGTTTCAAACATATTATCCATGTAAATCTAGAATAATCATCTACAATTACAAAAACATATTTACTGTGATTTATTAACTGAATTTGAGATGGACCAAATAAATCAAGATGAAGTAATTCAAGAGGTTTTGAAGTTGAAATCATATCTTTTAATTTAAAGGAACTTTTTCTAAGTTTTCCTAATTGACATGCATCACATAAACTATCTACTTTAAAATTCATTTTAGGGAGACCTCTTACTAGATCATGTTTTAACAGTCTAGATAAGAGTTTGAAATTAAAATGCCCAAATCTCTTATGCCAAATCCAAGGGTCACTTGTATTTGCCAAAAGACACAGGTTATCATTTGAAACTTTCATACTAAGAATATAAATATATTTTTTCCTAATTCCCTCAAATATTATGGTTGAATTATTATCTTCAATGTGACACTTATCTTTTTCAAATTTAATTTTATATCCTTTATCGCAAAGTTGACTAATACTTAGCAGATTATGTTTCAATTCTTAACTAGCAAAACATTAGTAATAATAGGAGTTTCAGAGTTACCGACATTGTCGATGCCAATCACATATCCTTTTGAGTTGTCTCCAAAGTTAACCAGTCCTCCGTCTTTGTATATTATATCATTCAGCATATCTGGATTACCAGTCGTGTGTCTAGAGCATCCACTATCAAGTATCCATTTATTCTTTTTGATCTGCACAATTTGTCCACTGTGGATTGATTCCTCAACACCCATAAAACATGTTACCTGCACATCATACAATTTTGGTAGACAACTTGAATTTGAATATCGATTATATGCAAACTCTTGAGACAGTAATGATCTGAATATTTCTAAACTAGTATTAACAAGTTTTTCAAACATAGCCATTTTAAAAGCTTTTTCAAAATTCATATTATGAAACTTTGAAAACCTCGCTCTGATACCAAATGTGAGAAATACGGATTACGGATCTTAAGGCTAGAATTAACACTAGGGGGGGTGAATAGTGTTTTAAGGAATTTCTAATTCTTTTTGAGTTTATATTAATTTGAACACAAATGTATGCAATATTCAGACACAGATATGATCACAGAATCAAACACAAATGTAGATATAAAGTAAAAGCAATAAAGGAAAGAACACACCGGATTTTATACTGGTTCGGAGTTACCCTACATCCAGTCCCGCAACACAAGTACGGATTTCCTTTCAAAATTAATTCTTACAATTACACCCTCGATTTCAAGGCCACGAGGTACACCGCTCCAGATTCATAACCTCTGGGTAGAGATACTTGATTTTACGGGCAACAAGTTCACCCGATTGATTTTCTAGGCTACAATCACACCTTTTCTCGCTCGATTGAATACAAAGAAGTCTATAACTTTGAATAGCACTGGGATCTTGTTGAGATAGTGATAGAGAATCAAACCAGAGATGATCTAGTTAGATTCAATGGTTATTTCGGTAGAGTAATGGTAAAAATGTATATAAAGAAATGTGGAAGAAGAAGAGGAATGAAATCAGAGAAAAATTGATTGTAAATTCGTTTAAAACAGCCCCTATTTATAGTAGAACAACAGCCATGTCCATTCATGAAAGGATATGACGAATAGACACTTCCTTTGAAATTCAAACTTTTGAAATAAACTGTCACCTTGTCGACAAGGGGTCCTTAGGGTTGTCGACAAGCCTAAGTTATTTTTGGTAAAAAAAATTTCTTTGAAAATAACTTCTATCTTGTGTTAAAACTATTTTAAACTTTATAAATATACTTAACTATAGTTAAAATTCATAAATAAGTATAGAGAATAATATTTTGGTATATATAAAATTTTACTATAATTTTATATTTAAATCTAAGTATAAATATTAAAAGTTAAATATATTATAACTAAAAGCTAGTTTAAAACCAAGGATAATTTGATATTGAAAATAAAGATTATTTTGAGGCTAAAAGTATTTTAAAACCAGGATAGATGTTTTTGATTTAAAAAGGAAGATTTTGAAATCATTTTGAAAACAAGATATAATTTTGTAAAATATTTGAATAAAAGTTAGTGGATACAAAACAATGTTCCACTAGATTTTTCGTAGGTTTCATCCTACTTAGGGTTCCATCCCTTTAACGGGCTCGAAGTGGATTCCATTTCACGAATAAAATGGAATTTAAGATGTCAGTGCTTTTCTAGGATTTTTAACAAAATTCCTAACTAAATTACATATCTTGAAATCTTGAACTCTTGATAATCTTGATACTCATGAGTCTTGAATCTTGATATCTTCGATCTTGAGTTTATCAGTTCTTGAATCTCTATACTGTACAGTCTTCATTCTTTGGTACCTGTATATATATCCTGCATATACATATATATCAAAACAATAATGTTAGTATTTATATTTTATAATCTTATTCTAAGGTTGTTGTCATCAAAACCAACTACTCAGGGACTAACTGGTAAAACTAGTCTAATGGTGGGCAATATGTTTTAGCTACCAATATTGAATTGGTAGACACTGGTAGGTAATGGTTAGTAGGGAAAGAGTCTTTACCTACACTTATTAATACCGGTAGGTAAAAGAATCTGTGGACCCCACTAAGTTATGAATCAAATAATGAGTCATCGACTGATGTGTTTGATGATGTGTCATCCTACATGTCTACTGGCATGGTTGCCACAGTAGCATACACGTGGCATACATCAATGTCGTCACTTGGCATCTTGTGGTTGGTCCATATGTCAAACAACAATTTGTCTACGTGTCATTATTTGATTAGTACATATGGCATCATTTTTCTTAGGCCACATGGAATCATTTGATTAGTCCACGTGGCATTATCTAATTTTCCATGTGGCATCATTTTATTAGTCTATGTTGCATAATATTATTGGACCACGTGGCGTTATTTTATTTGCCCATATGGCATCATTTTGTTGATCCGTTACACAATTCAAATTTTAGTCAAATTTAATGGTTGCGTGTAGATAAAAGATAAGAAAAGTTATTTATAAATGTTCTATATTATAAATAAACTAGAAAAAACATACATTTTTATTATCTACAAAACTAATATATCAACAACCAAAATAACCAAATCAAATGTATATGTAGTGTACATAAAATTCGCACTTATATATGTACAAACAACTGATGCCCATGTATGTATAATTTATAGAAAATAACTTGAAAATTTTAGATGTCTCTTCTATATAATGGACAGGAAGCATGCCTGATAAGCCAGCTATCGACACACTCTACGTGAAAAACATGTTTACATTGGTAGATCCCTCGTGCTTTCTTCGATTTCAAAATCATGCAAAAAAATTTGTTAATCATAAACTAATAATTAGGCTTAACATATCAAGAGAATATTTTGCAATAAAAGTTATACCTGAAGGCAAACTGAGTAGCATACTGACTTCAATGCATAAAAACTATTCTCCATTGATATCTTAATTGTTCCTATTTTATCAATTGTATCATATGACATGCCTTTTGTGCATTCTGTATCGAATATGTCGTGGAATTTGATTACTGGGGAGTCTACTACGTTTGATATATGATGTGAATATCAATTTCATTTTTATGAAATATCAGTCTATAATATAATGATTTGGCTGTATGTACCTGACTTTGTACCGCAGGTCCAATCTTCTCTCTAACGACTCTTCTTCTCAAATGATTAGTAAGGACAATGATCAGTGGTCAATTGTACAACAATTGTAAGAATGTTAGGTCTTAAAATTGAATGTATAGTTTGTTTTTACTTGATTCATTTTGGATTTCCCTGAAATAACAATAAGAAAACTTGTCTTAAAAAGTTCCTTATGAATTTTTCTACCATTAATTCAGTCTCCACTAATATTCGGCTCATGCATCGATTGAATATTTCTATAATATCAACAAAAACTTAATTAGAAGCAATATGCAATATGCAGTATACTAGTGAAAAAATAATATTTCCTTATTTAGGAAAAGTATGAGACGTGTCAATGATCAAAAACTGCTAAAAAATATGAATGTTTGATCAAATTCAAAATGTTTCCATAATACTCACGATCTTTGTGAAAGAAAGTTATTAATGTAGATGTCACTAATTCAATTTTCATTTAAAAAGAATGAAAAAAAGGAAAACGCTTTATGACATTTATGACTATTTCAATAAATAGAAATGTTTTCTAAAGGAATAATTTTTATATACCTAAGATTGCATTTGTTTAATTTCTAGCATACTACATATGAAAAACCATGATGTCAACTTTTCTAAAATTAAAAAGTGCAAATATAAGGGAAATAGAAGATTCAAATGAAAGCTTTTGCTTGGCTGGTTACTTATCATTAAACTCTAATTTCAATTCTTCCAAACTATCTTAATTAACTTTCTTTCTATACAATATAGTAGATGGTAAAATTATGTTAAATTTTGATCTTAAAATGGATCTTATAACATATTTAACTTAATTCTAAATTCTTAGCAGCTGCATATTTAGAAAAGTGAAAAAAATAAAGATTCTTACTATGTTCCGTCATTATTTTCTATTAGCTTCTTTAAATGAATATACAAATATCCTATATATTCTTAAGCTGCGTACTTTATAAAAAGAGTAAATAGGAATAACTAAGGAATAAAATGGCAATGCCAACATTTTAGGATGAACAAAATGAAATAAAACATTAAATGAAGGAAGTAATTAAAATTCTTTTAATTTTAGTTCTCTTGTTTTTTTTATTATAAGTTAAAAGGATGAAAAGAGTAAAAGAAAATTATATAATGATTTTAAAAAATATAAACCATGAGCTAGGGAGGAACGGTAAGATAGATAGAAATAAGAGACCAAAAATAAATATGAAGTGAAGGAAAAGAGCAAGTAGATTAATCTACTATTTCAAATAATAAACTCGTGACTGTTCAAATTACTGATGGAACATAGTAAGTATGATTAATAACATGATTCCATGTTCCTACATATCACCCAACATTTACTCCATCATTTACCATGTAATAGGATCCACTATTTTTTTCTTAAAAAACGGAATACTATGATTAATAACCTTTTAAACATGTATTAATAAATGCACTCTACATTTTACGTTGGGACATATAACATCTACTTTCATTATAATGCTAAATAACACACAATAAAATGAAAAGAACCATGCCAATATAATAAATATATTTATGGAAAGTGAAAAAAGAAAACGGTGCGTACTATGTTCCTTTATTGACCTTTTCAACTTTTTTATGCAAATATTGTATTGACCCCTTAATTTACCTGCTACATAAAGGAGTATATATATGAATAATTAAGAAATAAAACAGTCATGATAACTTTTAAAAGAAACAATTAGATGAATTAATGAGACGACACTTTTGAATTTATCACTATTTTGTTTTTTAAATGTGAGTTAAAAGAAAAAAGATTGAAAGAAAGTCATATAGGTGATTATTTTCTTTAAAATAAATCTTGAATTAGAGAGAATGGAGAGTAAGATGTATTGAAATAAAGAGATGGATCGTAGGAAGTGAAGAATTAGTGAAAGTTTGTAACATTAGTTGGTATAAAAAATGAATTGTAGGGGCCAAACGTAAAAAAATTGCCAGTATTACTCAAAGATGAATATATGACTTGATATTGATTGAGAAGTCAAGTATCAAACTCTTTCCATAGTATAATATATCATTCAAATAATAAACTATTGACTATTATTAGAAAAAATTCAATCTTAAATCATTCCAAGGTATACCAAAATGTTGATATCACTCTAAAACCAACTTAAAAGCCAATTCAACAAATTTCAAATAATAAAAAACTAAAAAAATATAGGGACATAAATGAATGCATGTTAATAAACATATTAAACTAAAATATAAAGAGTTACTAATAATTTAGAAATTAACATACCACATTTACGATTCTACTAGCAATTATTCCAACCTTATTTTTTTACATCGTCGTATTCATTATACAAAAAATTCACAATTTCACATAAATTGAAGTGTTTCTCTTATAAAAGCTATGAATAATTTCATAATTTCAATTCAACCAATTATCATAGTAAAATTATCTAAATTAATCTGAAATATGAAAACATCTAAACAGCAAAATAATATCAATGTTGAAAATAAATAAATACAATTGCTAAATAATTCCATAAGAAGCAACAATAAAAGTGAATCTATTAAAAAAAATTTTACGTTGCAACATTCACTTGAATCAAAAGAATCAAAATCTTTGTATTTAAGATAGCAATAATAAAGGTAGAGACATAAAAACAATGTAAAAGCTATCATATTACAGAAGAATACTTAATTTTGTATAGATGATAGTATTATAATAAGTACCTTAGATTTCGCGGCTTGGATATTGTTTCAAACACCTTGCGTGCATGTAGGTTTTAGAGATTACCAAAAATTTCTTTTAGAAGGATTCAAAAATGAGACTAGCAAAAATAATGGCAAGAAAGTACTATGAATAGGTTTTAGAGATTAACAAATTTTTTCTTTTTAAAAGGATTCAAAATAATAACAAAATGATACATCAAAACCCCATCTAGGATGGCAGAGCAAGTAATTTAAAATTAAGAGAAAGATATAGGGGAAATTGATTGATGACACCTTTCTCTTAATTTATTTCTCAAAGACTTGGAATTGCCCAGATTATAGACGACAATTTCTCAATATGCTAATGATGAAGATTTCCATGAGGATTTGAAATCAATTAATTGATTTCAGGAATTAGGGTTTATACGAAGGAGGTAGAAGGAGGAGATTGGAGAAAACTGTTTTCTAAGTGTTTGAAGAAGGTGATAATAATTATATTAGACCTGGATTGCTCTGCCTTTCTTAATAATAATAGCGGCCAAATTAGAATCTGCCTCTCACTTTATGTTATTAGAGGATACTAGTGCGAACCCGTGCTTCGCATACGGATTTCTCCATAAAAAGTTTAATGGCAATTGTTTATCTTTTCAAAGATAACATGGAGTTCAATGCATAGTTCATTTTTTGGGAGCTAAAAGAATTCATAGGAGGATGGTAAAAGTATTAATATTAAACAAATTTTTTTTTGAAAAAGAACTATCTATTAGAAAAAGAATACAAAAATTGGTATAATTTAAACTAAGAATGTTATATATTAGGAAAGATCAAGGAAGTTTCTAAATTTAATTCTGAATTTTTTTTTAGAAATTTCAAGTTAATGTAAAATTATTATATTTATGAAGATAATACCATAAATCATTATAGTTGTACATTATGTAAATCAAGAAAGGTTATTCTGTAGGTAGCAAAGATAACATTTTCAAACTGGACAACTTAGGCAACTAACATTTATATTTACAAAACACTACCAACTATAATGTGTATTAAAATGAACTTGAACTACACTTTCTTCTGTAGCTTAAGCAGAGATTTAGTGTTGGACCATGTTATGGTAACTTACAGGAATCCATTGAGTATTGCACTGCCAAATCAATGTAATGAAAACAGGGTTGCCCCAAGAAGTACCCTGTAGTCACTACTTGCATGAAACATATACTTGATGGATTGGATTTTGTACATTAAAGTTGTATCTTGATTGTACACTTTCCACTATAATTATCTTTCAATTAGTTAGATCAACCAGATTAGTGAAAATACATCCAGCGCCATGAGCAAACTTCTCTTATTAACCATCCATGCCAATGATTCTCTATAAGAAACAGTACAAAGTATTACACAGTGCATAATCATTAACAAAGCTAAACATACAAATTACTTGATGATTCAAAAGAGGAATAGATAAAAGCCCTCTAGTTAAACCATCGTGAAAGTTAATTGCCAGTGATTCTGCATAAAATGTAAATGAAAAAGTAAATTGTTTAAATATACATGTTTAATGATGTTATTGCACGGTTATTTTATGGTTGCTTGTTTCTTTCGTAGTGTACCATATTGTTTCATTGTTTGAATAATAAAAGAATCATGCTTGAACAATCAGGGAACTGAAATCAAGGTGCATATATCAAGCTTTGAATGGAAGGATATTAAGGGATCAGAATGAATAAATGGCTCCAATATATCTAGTAAACAACTGCGAATTAAATACCAGTTAAAGTATATTGATCTATCATAAATGCTTATATATAATATTGTGGAGGTTGAATGTAGGACTGTAAGTTTACTGCAAAATTTGTATAATGAAACATTCAATGCCACTTCAATTATGCTTTAAAATACCAATCAATTTTAGAATATTTAAATCCCTATATGATCACTTAGTTTATTTGGTATTCGGAACTGTAAGTTTAAACCATAATTTCTATTGTATCGCACCATATAGTATCAACAGCTAGAGTAATCATCATATGATTAGGTAACAGATCTTGTTACAATGACTATCTATGTATTGCCATAGGTTGAAGTAGAAATGACATGATAATGTCCATAATTTAAAATATTATATATCTACAAAAACAATTTTTATCACCCAAATTCTTACATGTTTATATTGTAAATGGTAAATGGGTCACAACAAATACTTAATCGTGATAAACATAACTATTACTGAGGCATTTCATTTACTAAAATTAAAAGTAAATTCAAAATGTTACTTGTTAAAGAGTGTAGATGTATCACAGTCATTTGTCCTCTATAACATTGTCCTTTTGGTGGATAAATGTGACATTGTGTTCTCCAGTTTATTTTTCCCTTTCCAAGGTTGGCAAGCAGCATCATGTTGTTTTTTATTGTACATGTATGTTTTTCATATCAAGGAAGAAATTACTTGAAAAAGGAAAAAACAATTGAGAAGAAAGTGATTATTCAAAACACATATGGAAAATGTTGATTCAAGATGAATATCAAATAACTGAAAACTATGACTATATAGCTTAACTTAGAACTAAGCTAACAAAAAATTATAACAATGATAATAAATTTTGAAAAAAAAACAATTGTCCCTTAATCAACAAAATGGTTGTAAAGCTCTTGCAAGTAAGTATCATAGTTTTCCATGACATGCTTGAATATATACTTGAAATATGTCAATGAGGTTGAATAATAATTACAAAATTAAACTTTATAAACTTGATTTAAGCACATAAATTCCTTAATCATATTCTGTTAGTTATTATATAAGGATTAATCAAGGTAGGCGAATAGGCGTATGAAAATTATGTGCATAATTTAAAGAATATATTATTCCATGATATGAATATAATATAAGCAAACCTGAGATCCTCCCATGTTTACTTCAGCAACCAGAATGATGAATGCCATCTATATATTAGTGGAAGAGATCAACAGACTTCCATGGTGGATGACCATATTGATTTATATCCCCTACCTACACATGTTATAATACTTGTACACCATGGCTGAATACATAAGAATTTGATGCAACAATAACATTAAAAATAGCATTATCACCGTTGATCTAAGAATAGAAATGGTCTCTCTTTGATTGTGAAGCATGTGATTGATTTGTTAAAAAAAATTCCTCAAAATGTGGCCCAATTTATTGGTGTGCATCATTTCTTTCTATCTTTACTTGCTTGTAGTAAAAATTGCATGGAGGTGGGTACTATGACGATTAACGACAAATTTAAATGTAATGTGGTTATTTTTTTCTTATCATAAGAATTAGTTTTTGCATATTATCCTTATCAGCAAAATTTTCTTCATTTTGATGGATACTTATAGCTTCATCATGCCGGTTAATCTAGAAGTGAAACTATCTAAGACTTCACTGAACAAACTCATCGTTAGAGTTCAAATCTACTGATACTCGCTTTCATATTTCAGACTGAACTAAGAAGCATCTTCTTATAGTGATAAATAAATAGCGTAACCCACATGTTATAAGGTGAAAATATAGATATAGTTTAACATTAGTTATAGCCAAGAATGCAAACCTCAAATTGCTCTAATTTTTTGCATGTACCACCATCCATTTCTTCCAAAATAGATTCCATGCAATGGATGGTTTAAACTAAGTTTCTTTTTTACCTGTAAAATAAAAGGTCGAAAAGTTCAGATATATGGACAAAAATTAGTGAATTTTAAAGTCAACATTTAACCCAATATGGAAGTAACATATTTATTTTTTTCTTTTTGACCTACAAAAGTAAATTGGACATAGAAATAAATTTAACATAACAAAATATTAGAAGATGCAAAATTTCAAAATCTAAAATTCCAAACCTAAAAAAATATAGAAATTTCAAATTAAAAACTCAAATATTTGAATTGAAATTTCAATTTTTGAAACTCAGAATTCAAAATTTGAAACATAAAAGTCAACAAACTCAAAACTTTAATTTTCTAGAATTTGACATTTTAAAATTAAACTATCAACCTTTCAAAACTCAAATTTAAATGTTTAAAATTTCAAATTTTCGATATTCAAAATTTCTCAGTTTGGATTTTTCAAATCTCTAAATTTCAAATTAGTGAATCTTCAGATGTCCAAAATTTGAGCTTTTAATTTTTCAAATTTTAAGAGAAATTAAACTGTTCGTATTTGAATTTTCAAATTCCTATCTGATATTTTCCTTTTTTGACTTTTATAACAAAAGTTTGTCAATTGAACTTTTGTTGTTTAAATTTTTTAAAAATAAAAGGACTTCAGAAATATGAAAAAGCAATATCGCTTTTGTTTACCAAAGGGTTATGACGTCTTGATTATCCAGTAGCTTCATCAATTTCATCCTAATATAATATGATCTGACACAATTACAGTCTAAAAGAGAACTCATCTTATCTACATTTTATTTTAGAACAATAAATATGGACACTTCACAACGACGTGAACCGTGTGCATCAAGCCTCTTGCTTCTGATTTAGATTGACTATCCATCTTATCCAGATCTACATTATGCATTTTATCCAACTCCTTAGTGACGGCATATTCAAACTTAACCACTTAATACGGACCTTTACTTTCCTAACATACCCCTCAATATGATTATTCTTTTCCTTGAAAACTTAAGCACGTATTTTATTTCAGAAACCAACTATGGTTGTAGAAGTTAAAGCAATGTATCTAAGATTCCAATTAACATATGTGATACATTAGAACTTTAGATATTAAGATTGTAGAGAATTTTTTATTTTAACCAAAACGTATCTGTTAGGTATTTACAAAAACTTTGAAAAATGAACGGTTTAAAAAATGATTTAATTTTTTTGTTACATATTAAAGGAACTTCTCACTTTTTTTTTCTCATTCATTGTAACAGCTATTGATTACTTCTCCTCTCTCTTTCTCATATGTCATTTTTTTATATACATATTTAAAACCCAAAAAATACTATTCGGATCCGATGACATAAATATTGCTAAGATAACATTTCAGATGATACCATTGCTCACTCTTTAAGTCTATAACTATTTGAATAGGTAGTGCCATACTACTATCTCTACATCACTTGGCCTGTAAATCAATCGTTTTTTAACTTCAATACTCGTTATCTCAATGGGATCTGACTAAAATAGGATCGATGTAAATACTGCCAATTTAAGAATACACCTGAATAGATTTGGATGTATAAAAAAAATAAGTGGCAAGTATGCAAACACTGGAAAATTACACATACCATGAAACAACTTATTATTTTGACAAAGAATGGGTTCTAAAATGGTATACGATTTTCTTATTAAGAAGTAACTCAATAAATCTACAATGTATACGTAATTGATAGCGAAAGTCAAAATATTATAATTGTAATAACATATAAATATCTTCTTTATTAAGGACTAACCTTTGATATATGAAATAAAATGAAGTGCCATAATACAAATGTTCTCCACAATAATAAAAGACAACCTCATGTAGTAATTGTGCACCTGCAAGATACAAACATCATGAATCAATTATAAGTGGGCACATGTGTATCTTATCAATCCATAATGTCACTCTTGTATAAAAATGCGATAAGTTGTCCCATTTCATTATATTTCAGAATATACAACAACAGTTATCAATGCGTTTTGTTAAAGTAAGACGGATTATGTACCTTTCTTGTCAAAAAATCCCTATATATCCATTGAATAACTTTCAAAGCAGTTAAGCTAAACAAAATAACCAAAAAGAGTGATTAACCACCAAATAAAATTGTAGTAACTTTAGTTAAATCAATACAACTGAATGTATTCTACTGCGTAAAACTATCGCAAATTTCAAAATTTAAAGAAAACTAATTTTGTTTAGAAATGCAGTACAAAAAAACTAATTTTATTTATAGTAAAAAGATGAAGTGCCTTGAGAGCAAGCACATAAAAGATAGTTTTATAACATGACAATGTCACTGTTAACATACTATTATGCAACATGCGAGAGCAGTGACCCAACCATGCCCATAATCAAAAGAACCATACCACTGATTCAACAACATTGGAATTATCTGCATTTCCATCCCTATTACATACAACTTTTGTATTATGTTGTTGCTGTATTCAATCACCATTGCTATGAATGTTCAAAATAGGAATAGGTAAATAATTTCACCAGTAGTAAGTAAATTATATCATCCAAGAGATAAAAAAATGAAAATATAAAATATGAACAGACAGCGTTATGAATTTTTAATAGATAATATAAAACCCCGAGTGATGAACTTTTTTTTAAAAAAAGCAGGTAGGGGAGATTGAGCATGATATTGGTTGCTATTTTCATAAAAAAACAACAGTTGTAAAGACATAAATATAGCAAATAGGTGTTGCAAGTCAAATCTTATGTTAAAAATTTTGAAACTTATAAATTATTTATTAACGATGACAATATAAATATAAAGGGTACGTAGTAAAGTGGAACTGGAAGATATAGTTGAAGCTAATCAAAAAACTAATGAAGAATCAACAATCATTCTCATGGGTATCTTAAGGATGTTAAGAGTGGATAAACAACAGTGGTCCAAATGTCTGAGGCATGCTAAGGAGAAAAAATCAGTCATGTAAAAAACAAATAAAAATAATATATACATACCATCTTTCAATTTCTTCAAAGTTATATAAACCAGAAAAGTGAGTGTGAAAACTATCGTCCTTTACATAAGCCAGTTTTTTGGTCATTGTACAACAGTGAATACATCGGAATAACCACTGATTTCTAGCTACATGAATATTTACTAAATATTCATTTGCTAATTTGCATATATATATATATATATATACAAAACATGAATATATATTTAGAAATCCAAGGCATGCAATTTATAAATAAATATACAGTTCAAAATTCAAAATGAGAAAAAAATCGTTACGTAATTAATAAGGCAAGCAAAGATAAAACATACCGTGTAGGCAATATAATCCATCGACGTAAATCATTTGATATATGAGTCATGCAATTTGGAGATTATTAGTATATAATTTGTTTAGCAAATGAATATAAAAGAGATTTCAGGGTGAATAGATTACCTCCCTTAAGGCAGCTGAGTATTCAAATTGGAAATGAAATAAGAAAAAAATCATGCGAAAACATACCTAAATTTTGTGACCTAAAGCGCAAATCTTTTTGCTTCCTTAGATTCTTGTTTTGTTTCTAAAAACAAAACAGTCAACGATACAAAATGATCAAAAAAATATTTAAACAAAATCGAAGGAATAACCTCAAATAGGGATAGCGAATCGATTGTACGAAGTCGCTAACTGTCTATCGTGTATTCTGTAGCCAACGTAGATGATAAACATGAATCGAAACGAAGGTAAAAGCAAGGTAGGGTTTGTACAATACTGGACGATGTGGGGCAGAAAGAGGGGGTAAAGAAACGGCTGAGTTAGAAATCGAAGGGAATTTATCGGTTCCCATCGAAGGAAAAGTGGAAGAGGAGAGAAGAGGAAGGGGAATCGATCGATTTCGAGGGAGGAAATTAGGAGGAGGAGAATAGGGCTAGAGAGAATGGAAGGTTTAGATGGAGGAAAAGGGGAAAGACAAAAATATGGACATCGTAGAGAAAGACAAATAGGGAGACGGTTCAGTTGCCAAATTTCAAGGGGGCCTGTGTGAGCTTGAAATTGAACTCACTAATAATAATATAGTACAGATTATCTTATTTTGCCTCTAACTTTCCATTATTAGAGGAAATTATCTTATTTTTCCTTAATTAAGTGCCTCTAATACTCTAAATTTTGGTAGTACACGTGGATTAAGATTTGTACCATTAGATTTGATTTAAAATAAATGATTAGATATGTAGCTAGGGGATGGTACGAATTATATTTCTCTAATATACTTGGGAGAATATGTTTCAGCCATTTTGAATGATGACATATTGGTATGAAATTGTGAAACTTTTTAGAAAAATTACAACACTTACATTTTGATAGTCAATTGTTTAAAAAAATTGCAATATATAAAATATTATTAATAGCTGATTAGTTATTAATAAATGATTATTTAATATTTAATATTCATTATTTAATATTTAATTACTGTTTATTAATTATTAATTGCTAATTATTTCATATTTCGAAATAATTATAACAATTAATAAATAAGTGATTTTACAAAGAACATTGCTAGGATATGCAAACGAAATTTTCATTCCAAAAAAGAAATTGCTATGATAGGGTTTTCTGACACATCATCGCACAACTCAGTGTTATTTTTAATGAATTTAAAATGATAGGAGGGTAATATATGCACTAATTGCAAAAAACTTTCCCTCCAGTATATGTTGTGACGACCCGCACTCAGCACCCTCTGAATCCGACAATAAACCACACATGTCCGACCCAGAATGCACCGATTGCAGATAATCAAGAGAAAGAAAAGAGAGGGTGAGAAGAAAGAGGGAGAGAAGCGAAGAAGAAGAGAGAAGCAGAACCAAAAATAATACAGAATCTCACATCGCAGTGGAATAATATATAATATAGATCAATAATCTTTACAAAGAGAAACTGTAATATACATAAGTCAATATCATAGTAAACAATAAGTAATCATCAGCTTGGACAGTTATAATAACCTATCCTCACAATGCGGATAATTTAGAACAACAACAATCAATGCAGCAGAAAAATAAACAAGTACGTATATACGACATGAAGATCTCCACCTCGCCTGCTGAAGCTCCAAAAGCACCAAATCTGAACCTATAAATATACTCGATCTGACCCGAGCATTGAAAGGGAAAAACACCCGAATCGGTCTGGTAAACCAGTGTGAGGAAAACACACCTCAACTGAATTTTAAAGTTATCAAAACTTTTCCTCTATAAAAAAGGTATCTCGTAAGACACGCCTATACATAAACACGTACGGGTTTTTCCTTTACGATAACCAAAACCTTTTCAAATCAAATCACGTTATATCATAATAGTGTCTATTATACAAATAATAAATTAAATAGCTGAAATTGTTACCATTATTAAATTCCAGCTATACTGTAACGACTGGGCGATTTTCGACCCCCGAAAATCGACACTAATACGTCCACTGTATAGAGTGCCGAGCAATCGAGTGCCGGAAATAACCGGTTGTTAGGGTTAAGAAGAAAATGAGATAGAAGAAGAAACAGAAACAACAACACAAAATCTCACAATCGCAGTGGAACAAAATATAATATACAATAACAGCATTTTATACAAAGAAAAGCTGTAACTGTTAACATATATACAAGTTATCAGAGTACAATCATCAACAAATAAATCTGGACAGTTATAATAGCTTGTCCCCTAAATGCTGAAATACGGCCACAATACACAGCGGAATATAGTCAAATACGTATGATACGTCTCCGCCATCCAGCTCGTCTCCTGAGCTCCTAGCGTCCTAACCTGAAATTCTGTAACACTCTGTCTAACCCGAGCATTACAATAAAGTAACACCCGAGTCAGACTGGAAACCAGCGTGAGTAAACTCATTTAACTTGAAGTATTAAAGTTGTAAAACTTCTTTGGAACCAAGGTAGCTCGTACAACACTACGAGTTTTTATCTTGTTATAGCCAAACACTTGTTACAAAAATCCATTGATATTTAAAATAATATCTAAGTACAGTTACTTATTTAAAATAGTCTACTTAATTTATTCAATTTCATCCTTTTAGACTCTATAATCAAACCCGTAAAGATTTGTAGTGCTTATTAAATCGAAGTGGTTCCGGGTATCACTAATATCCAACCCCAGACTCTCCGAATCCAAGTAATAAATTTAAAAGGGTAAATTGTTTAAAATAAACAATTTATTATTTGGGGTGACAAAAATTCAATTTTGGGAATTTATTATAGATTTTATTTCAAATAGACCGTATCATCATTTTAATCTACTATTAACTTATCTGACCACTGGATGGTACAAACAAGGGTATTTGGAGTAATATTCAATAGGACCAAGCCAAGATATAGATTGTTGACCAAATTAACGATCCATAACAATATCACTAATTTCGCATAAGGATTAAATAACTTTAATTAACTGAATTCATTAATATCTCTATTCCAAATCAATTACAAAATAAATAAATAAGTAAAATAAAATAGTTAAAATCAAAAATTCAATTAATAGCTAAGTCTTATTTTATTAACTTAAGATTTAATTAATTAAGAATCAAATCAATCACTTACTTTGATAATTTAAATTCAACTTTACACAAGATAATTTTAGCTTAAAATATGGAAAGGTTCTTTCTTTTTTTTCTCTTCTCTTTTTTTTCGTCTTTCTTTTTTTCTGTTTTTTTTTCTTATTTCCTTTTTCTTTTCTTTTCCCTTATCTTTTCTTTCCTTATTTTCTTCTTTTCCTTACAGCCCAAAACCTGGCCCATTTCCTTCCCATTCCCTTCCTTTCTTCCTATCTTCTCTACTCCCCAGTTTCTTATCTTCAGAAAATACTTGTGCACATAGACGTGTACGTAAACGTGTATGCAACCTCTGGTCGCCGGAACCCACCGCCGATCTTCCTCACCTATCACCCGCAACCTCCTCCTCTTATCTCGCCACTTGGAACATGCAACAAGATCCCCACTCGATTAATTCACCTCCCAGCCTAAATCCTGAACCGTGACGACCCCCTTCAAATCACCTCGCCCCATCGCCGCCGTCCACCAGCCAACACCAGATCCTGCCTAGAGCTACACCACAATCTCCACCATCGTTTCCCCCATATGCGCACGCTCATACTCCCCTCATCACGTCACTATTCCCATCGACCAAAGACATTCCCAAAACTGCCACTAAATCCTATATCTTCCTTTCCTTGCCTCTACAGTCAACTACATTCTTCCACGCTATTTTTCTCGTGTGTGCCCATGACTGAGCCTCCTCCACAACCCATGCCGTGTCACGAAATTAACTTCGTCACCAAAAATTGGCGAAAAACCCATCTCCGTTTAACTCCCCAATTCTCCGCGTCTACATCCTTAAAAACCTTCAAACCAGACTTAAAAATCGTATTTTTCAATCACGATTCAAGCTGTATGATTTATTTGTAAAATTACGATAGTCGAATTTCGCCTATCTCTGACCTATTCACTGCAATACGGGTTTTTCTCCACCCTTTACCTAATTAAATTCTGTGAAAGAATTTTTAATTTGTTCTATACTCACAAACAAACTACTTTGGTTTTGAAATCACGTTCAAAAACCGAGTAGATGATGTGTTAATGATTTTTAAAGTTAAGGGCTTAACTTTTTAACAAAAACAATAAGACAGAGGAGCTTTAAGCAGATATACAAGTTTCTTGGTGGATGAGTAGAACTGTCTCTGCTTTTAACACACTTGTACATATGAAGAATACACAATATAAATAAATATACATTGGCCACAGATCAAGATTCATCTAACTACAATTATATATACATATTAATGTAATATCTAGTAAAAATTTGTTTACTCGCTGATTTTGGAAATAGAGGCACTGCTTGCTTTGTTCTTATTTGATTCCTCCTGTAGTTTTTTTTTTAGCTTCATAGTTTCTTTTAGATTTTAAATGGCAGCTTATTCTTCTTCTTTTTATATAAGTGAACCAAGAAGTATATATGAAGGCAACAAGTTAGTGATATATATAAAGGAGAATGGGAGGCTGAAGCTTGTTACAGTCTTCTCACTCATTTACTTACTTATATTCTTTTCTTTTTAAAGTTTGATTTGAACCATGTTTCTGACCTGACTTAATTTCATATGAGGGATTTTATTTTTAAATGATTTTATTTTATTTTGTTTTGACTTGATTAAATATAAAGTTGATTTGATTTCATATATGACTTGCTTTTGAAATTTTTGCCATGATGTTGTTCCCTTGCACACATACATATCCTTTCTTGTATGTATATATATGTGTTTCTTTTCAAACTTTACACACACACACATATATATATATACACACACCCATTCATATAAATATTGTTGTCATCATGCGCATATATATTTGTCTCCTACATGTTCCATATGCTTATATACATACATAGTTACATATACATATTTGTTTACATATTCATGTTCACATATACATATAGGCATTTACACTCTTATCCACCCTAAGCTCTTATATATATAGATATACATATACGATATACATTTTTACTTTGTCATGTTTACCCTTTTATTTTATATATACACATGCTTATACATATATGTATAGATATTTATTATTTCCATAAGCATTGTTTTTATAACATATATACACATATTCACACATACAATACTTTTAATGAACATATATATATATATCTATCATATATGTTGTTGTCATCATTTTTTTATATATATTTGCATTTATCACCTTCACTATATGTAACGACCCGTAAATTTCGACAATTAAATTTATTAATTTAATAGGATTTTGTAATTAAAATTTAGTAGAAATAATAAAAGGTGATAAATTTATATTGGAGTGAACGCTAAATTAAAATGTAGCAATGGTAATTAAAACCTATTTATAGTAATTTGAATAAATTCAAATGTAGGACTTAGTTATAATTGTAAATTTATGGGTATGATAACAAATTTGTATAAATTACCTAATTAAATGGTCAATTAACTTATTAGAAATCAAACTCATTTAAATGGTATGTAATTATAATGTGTTATTGATATAAACGTTACTTTAATGATTATTAATAAAGTAACGCAAGAGTAAATGAAAACTTAATAAAAACATAAATTTATTTTAAGGAAATAAGAGATATATTGTGCAAATTGATGTATTAGTATAAATTAAATGGTGATTGGATAAATTAATATCATATGAGTTATTGCAACATTTATGGGAAACTAGAAACCCATAAATGTGATTTAGGAGAATTAGTGACCGTTATTAATGGTTACTAGTTTACTTAGGTTATTAAACGGTGTGTGGGAATCTATTGAATTTATTTAAAATATTGATTTAGGGAAATTGAATGTAAATTGAGGTAATAAAGTAATGCAAGACAATAAATAATTTATTTAGTACAATCCCCATTTTTTTGTTTTGTAAACAATTGTAAGGTTTTATTTTATTGAAATTTGAAAATTAGGAAATAGATTCAAAACTTATATTAGATAATGAATTGCAATAATTAAAGATAATAATTAATGGATTAAATGGAATACCAATTTATTTATAAAGTGAATGTAAAAAAATGAATAGGAAATGCTATTTTATTCATAAAGTTATAGTTGGTGTGAAAAAGGAATAGAACCAAGATGGAATGATTAATGGGATTTAGGATCTTAATTTGTATGTGTGCATTAATTTATAATGAATGGGAAAAACGAATCAATTAAGATATGTGATTATTTCTTTAGTATGTTGCATAAAATTTGGAAATCAGTTTGCAATCAGAGGAGATTAAGTAGCACGTTAAATGAGAAATAAATTAATTTATACATTAATGATGTGTAATATAATTCATTGTTAATTATACCCATACAATGTCAAATTATTAAATAGTTAGATTTTTAAATCAATAAACGAATTTATTGAGGTTTCAATTTATAATTAATAACATTTAATGTGGAATAAATTACAATCAATAGACTTAAATTATGCAGTTAGGGTAGATTTGAGTTGGCATTGAAGATGGTAAATTTATAAGATGTAATTTATGCTAAGCCTATTTACTTTATGAAATTTGTTTGATTTAAAGATTTGAAAGCAAGATTTATTATTTTGAGTGAAGTGTAAAATTCAATAAAATAAATTTATTGCAAATAAATGAAATTCAACATTTATTATTACATTAATTGAAACTAGATGTAATGGGAGGATATTGTTATAATAGATTTTGAATCAAGTGTTAATTTCATCAGATGTAATAAAGAAAGTGCGTTGAATACAAGAGTGGAAATAAAGATTTACAAATTTTTTAGATTCGAACTTTAATAATTGGATTTAATTGCAATAAAATAAAATTTAATATTTAGATATTATGTAAATATAAACTTAGATGAAATTTGGAGATATTTACGTAATAGTGTATGAATCCAATGGTAGTCTCATCTATTGGATACCAATAGATTGAATAATTGAATGAAAGTCAATAAAAGGGAATTATTGCAAATCTAATTTATAAGTTGTGGATATAATGAAATTGAAATTTAACGCTGAAATAAATAAATTAGTTAACTCTAAATTTACATCTAGATTTGGTTTAACTAATGTGAATGATTAAGAAAATAAAAGTGTTAAAGATTGTCAGAATTTAAATAGGAAATTTGATTTTATTAATTTATTTTAAATTTATTTACTAAATGGAAAAATAGCCATTTTGGCCACTGACTCGGATTTCGACGAAACCAGTTTCATCGGATCCGTAACGGTGAATTATAGTAGTGTTTCAAGTTTCGTAGTGATCGGACTTGTCGTTTGATCGTACGAACTCGAAATGCCTTGAAATTTATGCAATTGTAATCAATTGAAATCAATTTGAAAATTTTGATTTTAGCATAACTTCTTCATTCGATGGAATTTGGACTTGAAACTTTTTATATTGCGTTTAAAATATTTTAAAACATCTATTTTGATATATGGGTTGACCCAATTTCGTTCCGGAGTCGAAACGGGCTTTTGGGCCATTCATCGTTCAGCGCGTTTATAGATCGGGTCCATCTATCCTATTTCGACTTTGCCTATATATATCCAGTTATAAACCCTAGCAGCCTCTATTCCTCATTTCTATACGTACAATTTCATTTGCTCTTCCTCATTCCAATGGCTGCAAACCCTAATCTTTCCAATCCAATTTCAATTTAAAAAAAAAATTGCAAACCTGTAGCACGAGCCGCGCTTCGGGTTTCAGAGGCAAAAACCTTGGAGATACTTCGGGTCAGGATGAAAATGACTCGGGTTTCTAGGTCGTTTTCGCAAAAAACTCCAAGCAAGCACCGGGGATTTGAGGCTGTGGACCGAAGTTGAACCCGAAGTCAACAAAGGACCGGACTTCAAATTTTCATAACTTTTTCATACGAGCTCGGATTCATGCGCGGTTTGTTTTGCTGGGATCGTATCGAAATTCCGGACACTTTGACGCTGGTTTGGATGGATTTGGAGACTGTCAAATTTTTGGGTTTAAATTGAATTTAAATTCAATTTAAATTCAAAAGGTGAGTGTTTTAACCCACTCACAACTTCTAAAATTTCTTATGTTTGTTAAATTAAATTTTGATGTGATTTAAAATTTATCTATGATTGTTTGGGCATATATTTAATCATCATCTCAGTTAGATAGCATTTATTTAAATTAACTTGTTATTTAATTTTATTATTGCATATAATTTGACAGTTAAATTTATTTATTATTGCATATAAACTGCCAGTTAAACAGTTATTAATTTTTATTGAATATAAACTATTCGTTGATGCCTGTTATATTTTATATGCTTTATATTGATGTTTTGTTTAAATTGGATGATGATTGTAATAAATGGTTGTTTATTGATATCTGGATGAATGGATGCTATATTTTATATTGTATAAACTGCAAGTTATTATGCATTTTCATTCCATTCGGGATTGCGGTTTGAAATGATATATAACCGTAAACTTTTATTTTTAAAATTATGGATTGAAATGATAAATATCTATATCACTTGACTATAGGATAGGAAATTATATACAGGCACCGTGGTCTATATATAAAATATTTTAAAGTGATTTTCTATGGGTTTTGGAAAATAAGGGTTTATATATATACTAATTTTGATATTATATAAATATTATTTTATATATGGTTAAATTCTAAAATTTAAGCTAAGTATAACTTGATGATGTTTTAAGTTTGATTTACGAATATTTCAAGTTCGAGCTTTATTTAAGTGATATTGAATTTATTAAATAAATATTTCTAAACTAAATAATAGTAAATTGAATTAAGGTATATATAAGATTATCAGATTTGGTTGGGAATTTTGGAATATTTAAAGTCTTGAAATATATGAAAATTGAAATGTTTTATTGAAATTAAGGTATTATTGTTTTCAAAGTATTGGTTTTCGAAATTGTTATAACTTTGAAAGTAATATGGTTTGAAAAATGAATTTATTTGAAATAGAATTTATTTAAGAATTATCTGTGAATATATGGATTTGAAACCTATTGAAATTGAAAATTTAGAAATATGACTTCAAAATGTGGTTTGGGTTTAAGATGATTTAAAAGAATATTTCAAGTTATCTAAATTTAAGAAAGATTAGTGATTGGAAATTTGGTTTTATTTAAATGAGATATTATTGAATTGTTTTGGAAATGGAAATGATATATTATTGAATTGGGTTTTGAAATGGAAATAATACATTGATAATTTGGGTTTGAAATAGTAATAATATTTTGGTTTAAAGTATATACTATTTTGAAGTAAAGGATATGTTTTGAAATAGCAAAAATATTTTGATTTTAAAGTATATACTATTTTGAAGTAAAAGATTGTTTTGAAATGGCAAAAATATTTTGATTTTAAAGTATATACTATTTTGAAGTAAAGGATATGTTTTGAAAGGGCAATGATTGTGTTTTTAAAAGTATATATATTTTTAAATGACCACAGTGTTATAATAACGATTGGTTGTTAAAGAGACCGGGATCGAATATGGACATACTCTCTGTCGATACCGAAAACCACTTTGACAACTGTGTACACGGTGGAGTTTCCAGAATGAAGTAGGATGGTGGCGACGATCCTAAGGTATATACGTGGACCCAACTCCCGTGAGTTGGCATAAGGTGGCTAAAACAGGAGCGATCTCAGACTAGTGAGGTAGCACCTCTTATCGGATGCACTTCTTCGATTCCATTCTATTACTTTGTGATTTTCGGTGGCCACCCTTCGATTTGGGAGTGTTGTTCGAGGTGGACGGTAGTGGCTGCTATGCGTTCCATCAGTCCGTGTGCGTAATTGGTATATCTACCCTGGCATTGCCTTGTGTGCCGTGTCACCTACCATATCGAGCTTTACTACGATTTGTGATTTCTCCCGTAGCATGTGGAGTATCGAGGGTATCCCCCATTTTTGGAAGTATGCTAATACTGGATAGACTACTGGGACTATTACGTGTTAAGGGCTATATGGGTAACCCCTTGACGCTATTAAAAAGTATGTTTATTTTATATTAGACATTATATTAGCGAATATTACTACATAGTAGATAGTTTAACTGATCCTTAAGAGATGTGAATCCCGAACATTTCTTAAGTTACTGCACTCACGTTAGACACTGGATAGGAGATGTCAAACCCCTTAAACATCTCTGATGCCGTTTACACTCATATTTATTTGATTGATTTAACTTACATAAGATCTTTTAGTTCTGACTCGAGTGTTTTGTCTTTTCAATTCGCTTGGGTCAGCCTAAGCATTTCAGGATTTGAAGGCTCTATTTCTGGAGGACGAAGACGTAGATTTTATTACTACTATTTATTATATTCCACTACACCATTGTATTCCGCTGCATTAATTATCATTCTCTAGTATGTGTAACTCTGATATGTATTGTATAAGTATAATCAAATATTTTGTAAAACAGCTTCATGAACTGTTATTTGATTATTATATTTTATCGTTCCGCTGCAAGATTCTATTTTGTTTCTTTTATTTCTCCACTTTTTCTTATTTACCCCATAACAATCCGCCCTTCTGTATGGTTTAAGTTGGCACGTGTGTTTGCTTAAGTGTACAAAAAGGCGGGATGTTACACTATACATATATGTATACATATACTTATGCATTTTTTCATTACATATATTTTCACATATATTCTCCAATTATTTCCTATTTACCTCTATATTACTCTATACTTTTAAATACACCCGTGTTATATACATTCACATGTTTGACATATATACATATACCTACAAGTTTTGAATTTCTCCATTATGTAGTTTTACATTCATGTGTATATATACACTTTTACAATAGTTTTATAACATACACATATAAATACTTATAAATATTTTCAACAACATAAAGCTTATATATATTTATATATCTTTATGGATATTTTACCTTAATTTAAATGGTGGAGTCTTATATACACATTTGTAAAATATATATCATATTCAGGAATTTAAAAAAATCAATATTTAATATAGTTTTTAATCAATATATAGATTCAGGTATTTTTAACATCAGAAAATATATTTATTCGACCAATCAAAATTAATATCCCAATAATTTAAATCAGTTAATCACTCAATTAACAATCGTCAAAAATCCGGGTCGTTACATTCCTCCCCCTTAGAACTTTTCGTCCTCGAAAAGGAACGAAGCGAGAAATTTTAAATTTCTGATGTTTATTATTCATTAAATCATTCTTTAAACATTTTAACTCCTTAGTCTTTTATTTTACAATTTCAAAACACTTTTAAATCCCATAGTATTACCAAATTATTTTATATAAAAATACTTTTTACAACTCAATGTTTTAACCGGTCCATCCTTGTTCTCACAGAAATTTAGTCATACGTTGATCAGGCGTAGGACTGAAAATCTATAAGTACTTAGTAAACCCGTTTCAACACCCAGTGGAAATAGTTGAAAAACCTTTTCAAAAATGTTACGGAAATCATCACCCCCTCCATGTGGGATGCCCCACCTCTATGCTCACAATAACAAAGGTTATTATAAGGAATAACGTCTGCTATTGTGAAGAATAAGGCTTGTTAGAAGCGACCATCCGTAAGTTATGCCTTAGACGAGTATTGATTACATCGATAGGAGTTGTGTAAATTACTCCCAAAGATATAAATTCAATCCAGATCTAAAACGAAACTACGGTGGCTAAAGAAAAATTCAGAACAACTCATAATACAACAACACTGATAGTATAATCACATAAGAACATAAATATCAGATATATATATATAGCGGAAGACAAGTCTGGATACATGCTACAACAACCGATGGTTCACAAGAACCAAATGTACATATACATATACATCATAACATACATGAGATGAGAGTCAATACACCAAAAGTACTCCCTGATGACTAGACAAAAGATGATGTGAAATCCCAAAAGATGAAGCTGCAACTGAATCAGAGGTAGAGATTACCCTGAAATAACTCGGTCTGACCCGAGTATTATTTAAAAGAAAATAATAAACGGATCAGTCTAATTTAATCTTAGAAGTGAATGCATCATAAACAACATCTAAGAAAAATAATCATAGTCTCGAATGAGACTATTCAACAAACAAAATCAACATAGTTTAGATGAAGAAATCTCAATTTACTCTCCATCAAAATAAATTTTCAAATTCACAATTGAATTCAAAACAGCAATTCACAAAATCTAGAAATCAAAATAGATAACTAGACAAATCAACATCGCAAAATCTAGAAATCAAAACAAGATAACTAGAAAAATCAGCATAAAAGTGGATCGATCCCAGCAGATGGCGAGTTTTAGCTACGCCGCACGTGCATCTCATATGGCCAAAGCCTACCAAGTACTATAATTTTTGGTGCCCATCAGATGACCCGAAGGTCCGCAGAGTGACCCAAAGGTCTAGTACTGGTAATTGACCCGAAGGTCGATCAGATGATCCGAAGGTCCAGCATAGTGGCTCGAAAGCCCAACAAAATCATCAAAATCTTCAAACAACAAATATTTCAATTAACGAGTCCGGAATTAACCGAATTAGTAAAAGCGTGGTTCCATACTCCGCACTTTTGCTAAATCGTTTAAATCTCTTCATCGTTTCCTTGAAAGTGCAAAATTGTGTATTTTAAATGAATAAAATTTACGTTCTCAAACGGAAAAGTCCGGAATTAAGCGAATCGGTAAAAGTAAGGGTTCATAGTCCTCAATTTTGCTGAAGCGTTTAAATCGCTTCCTCATTCTTTTGAAAGCGCAAACTATAAAAATTTTGGAAACAATTTTATTTTAAAACGATTTTTAAAACATGTGATTAAACAGCAACAACTATAACAATTTCGACGAAGAAATTGTGCTTCACAAAACACCGTAAAAACGGATATCAAAATCAGTGTTGCGGGATAACCGCTTAAAAATTCACTTTAAAATTGACGGTTACTGAAGTCAAAACAACAGTAATTTATATTCATCAAAAATGTCATCAAAACAACACGCTTCAAAAATATAATACTGGAGTAAAAATTCTGTTATAAAAATAACGGCAACAAAATGCGTTTTAAAACGTAACACCGGTTCAACGAAAATTAAGTAGTGGACTGCACCACTATATTCATTAAAAATCTCACTTGCACGTAACAAAATATAATAACAAGAACTGAGCACTAGAAAACATTACACGCAAGCCATTAATAGTGTTCCGGACTCTAACGTTAAACACTCTATCTCAACGTATATGAACGAAAATGGGTTATGCAACATGTTTTCAAAAGAAAAAAATATAACATCCTGGACTACAAAATATGACACGCGAGCCAACTGTAATTGCCTGTGCATGCAATATGATACTCACGCACTAATATGACTTGGCTAACCTTTTTAAAAGTCTACGCACGCTAAATAAACAGCAATGCAACTGTAACCTGTTCCACTATTAGTGCTATCTGTTAACACGCATGCACAAAGAAACATAAAAGCTAAATAGATGATGCTAGGAAATTTTTCATGCAGACACAAAAATGAAATGCAAGAAAACCTTTCACGCATGCATTCTTTTTTTTGAACAAACACCTAGTATTACAAACCAGAATATAACTCGCACGTAACAAATGGATGTTAAATATAATGCAACATGTACATAACAAAACATAACTCGCACGTAACAAAACCTTTTTTTCATGAGACAGCACTTGTCAATGCATAAAATATAGGCACAAAAAAAATGTATCAAAAGTTTTTGCTCTGAACTCACTATGCACACATATACCTAGTTAATATCCTGGGCAACATTTTCGTATAATGTAAGTTGTGCATACTACGAATAACCTAACGTGTAATGACCTGGTCATGCACTTACTCTTCAACTTGCTCACACATGAACGAATATCCTGGAGCTAAGTTTCGTATTTTACCAATTTTGCACCCAACAAAACAAAATAATAAAAAAAAGAAGAGACCTGACTTCGTGTTATTCAGGAATGCAAGCAAGTTTGGTGCTACCCCATATTAACAACAAAAAGCACAGTTTAAATAGAAGGTGAGTTTGCACTTACCAAATCTTTGCTTTAAAACCAATAAATAACCCAGATCCAGCAGAGAGCACAAATCGAATTTGCCATTAATGCTTCCCTTGAGCTTCTAAAAAAATGAGCAAAATGTTGCAGAGATTTGCTTCTTTCAATATTGTGAACAAGTCAAGAATGAGGAGTATTGAAAAGTGTTTTGTACAAATGCATTTATTGTTGATGTGCATATGGAAAAGAAGGACACACTGCATTAATGTGATGATGGCAGTAAAAGTTGGTTCAAATATCTTTAGTTAAAATACACGGCTTGGAAAAATGATGCTAGTGATAAAAATGTGTTCAAACTTTCATTTGTAAAATTTTGACAGCAAAGCAAAGATGAAGGAAGAAAATAATGTAAAGTGTTCGCTTCCCAAAAATGTGACAGCACACAAAAATATGTTCCACTTGCTTTGCAATTTGAATTTGCATCAATATATTTTTTTTTCAATTTTTTTTTTCAAATTTCTATTTAAAATATTTACTTCGACAGTAATTCAAAAATCACGGTCGTTACAGACTTCCCCCCTTATAAAAATTTTGTCCCCGCAATTTTCATACTAGAAGCAGTCACTAACACAAATAATTCATCACAACCAAGATTTAAAAAGAAAACATAGATCAAGAATGCTCACCCCCACCCGAAGAGGAGAGAATCCGGATAAGAACGCTCGATGAATTCTCTGGTTTCCCAAGTGCAATCCTTGGGGTTTGCAGACCATTGAAATTTCACAAACGGGACTTCTTTATTCCAAAGGCGTTTAACCTCCGAAGCTAGCACACGAATAGGATTTTGCACGATAGACAAATCGGGTGAGATCTCAAGATCTTGCAACATATGGGGATCAATAATAGAATCCGAATCTCGAAGGCATCAACGAAGCTGGGATACATGAAATACGTCATGAATTCCCGAAAACTGAATAGGTAGCGATACACGATAAGCAACATGGCCAATGCGTTCCGTAATAGGAAACGGTCCAATATATCGAGGAGCCAATTTCCCGGAGCTACTAAAACACACCACACCCTTCATCGAAGAAACACGAATGAATACGCGATCGCCAACAGAAAATTCCAAAGGCTTCCTACGATGATCGGCATATCATTTCTGCCTATTCTGAGCCTCTTTCATTCTCTGTCTAATAATATCAATCCTCTCAGAAGATTCACGAATATAATCGGGACCGAGAACTAACTTTTCCCCCGATTCCAACCAACAAGATGGTGATCGACACGGCCTTCCGTAAAGAGCTTCGAAAGGAGCCATACCGAAACTGGATTGGAAACTGTTGTTATAAGAGAACTCAACAAGAGGTAAGTGGTCTTCCCAACTACCACCAAAATCAAGAATGCATGCTCGAAGGAGATCTTCTAAGACTTGATTCACCCTTTCAGTCTGACCATCAGACTGTGGATGATAAGTTGTACTGAGATTGAGCTTAGTGCCCAAAGCTTTCTGAAGGCTCTGCCAGAAACCACTAGTAAAAAGCGGATCTCTGTCACTAACAATAGAACTAGGAACACCATGAAGTCGAACGACTTCTTTAATAAACAACTTAGCCAAAAAAGGAGCAGTCCGATTGGACTTGATAGGAATAAAATGGGCTGATTTGGTCAATCGGTCAACAATCATCCAAACACTAGTATGGCCCGACCTCGAACGAGGTAGACCATCAATGAAGTCCATGAAAATTTGATCCCATTTCCATAATGGAATCTCAAGAGGCTGCAAAAGACCACTGGGACGACGATGTTCTGCTTTAATCAGTTGACAAGTCATGCAGCGACTCACATAACTTGCAACATCACGCTTCATACCCTCCCAATAGTATAAGCGTTTCATATCAGCATACATCTTACTACTACCTGGATGGATAGTATACTTAGAACAATGACAGTCCTCAAGAATGTCATTTCTAAGATTAGAAACATTGGGCACGATCAACCTTCCCTTCTTCCAAATACAACCATGAATATCAATATCGAAATCCTTTAGATCATCACTATAGGATTCCGATTTACAACTCTGAATAAGATAAGCAATATGTGGATCTTGTTTCTGGGCATTGGCAACACGATCCAACAAACTAGGACGAGCTTCCATGCTAAATAAAAGCACGGGAGAATCAGAAACTGAAGGACGGTCTCTAATATCACAATGAGATAAAGCTTCCAAAATATTCCACTCTGCTAGCATCATGGAAACAACAACTTTTTGCTTGCGACTAAGCGTATCAGCAACTCGATTACCTTTACCAGGGGTATACTGAATATCGAAATCATATGAAGCAAGAAATTCGAGCCAACGATGTTGCCTCATATTAAGTTCTTTCTGAGTGAAGAGATATTTCAGAGATTTGTGATCAGTGAAGAGAATAAAACGCTCACCCAATAAATAATGTCGCTAAATCTTTAGAGCAAAGACTATGGCGGCTAACTCCAAATCATGTGTAGCATAACGAATCTCGTTAGGCTTTAGTTGTCTAGAAGCATAGGCAACTACTCTATCCTTTTGCATGAGAACAGCATCGAGTCCATAACCACTGGCATCGGTATAAACGACAAGATCATGATTCCCTTCGGGAACAACTAAGATAGGAGCATGAGTAAGGAGATCTTTTAACTTCAAGAAAGAATTCTCACACTTATCCGACCAAATAAAAGGAACAGCTTTTCTCGTGAGAGTGGTAAGCGGTAAAGCAATACGAGAAAAGTCCTTAATGAACTAGCGATAATAACCTGCCAATCCAAGAAAACTACGGATCTCAGTAACGGTCTCGGGCCTCTTCCAATTATGAATAGATTCGATCTTGGAAGGATCGACAGAAATACCATCGGAAGAAACAATATGACCGAGAAACTTCACCTTATTCTCCCAGAAATGACACTTGGAGAATTTGGCATAAAGCTGATGCTGACGAAGAGTTCTCAAAACAATCTCCAAATGCTGAATATGATCGGCTTCAGATTTGTAATAAATAAGAATATCATCTATGAAAACCAAGACGAACTTATCGAGATATTCCCGGAATATCTGATTCATAAGATCTACAATATATGCTGGAGCGTTCGTCGGACCGAATGGCATAACAAGCCATTCGTAAGAACCATAACGAGTACGGAATGCTGTAAGAGGAATACTATCTTCCGCCACTCGTAACTGATGAAAACCGGTAGCAAGATCGAGTTGGGAGAAAATCTTAGCGCCACTTAACTGATCGAACATGTCGTCGATCCTAGGTAATGGATACCTATTTTTGATAGTGAGCTCGTTAAGCTTGCGATAATCAATGCAAAGCCTAAGAGTACCATTCGGCTTCTTAACAAAGACAACGGCGGCGCCCCAAGTAGATGAGCTAGAACGAATAAATCGTTTGGCTTCCAATTCAGATAATTATTGCTTGAGTTCCTCATTTTCCTTAGCAGACATCCTCGTGGGAGGACGACTGACAGGATGAGCACCAGAGATAAGATCAATACGGAACTCAATTGCCCTCTTCGGCGGCAAACATGAGATAGGCTCGAAGACATCATAAAAATCACAAACAACTGGAATATTAGCTTTGACATCCTCCGATTCGAAGGAAGAAACGAGAGCATTCGAATCATGATCCATGCTTCGAAATATAATAGATAACTGCTCGCTAGCATCGGGATGCTTGAGATATAAAGTTCTTTCGGGACATAGGATTTGAACTTCATAACGGACGAGCCAATCCATACCCAAAATCATATCAAAACCAAGATGATCCATAACATGCAGATTTGCATGAAAGGAAAAACCACAAAGAATAATCTCAACATCAGCACACAACAAACCAAGAGTAGCGGATCCACCAATAGGATTCACAATCCTCAAAGGTTCACAAAGACTAAAAACATCCAAAGGAATAACATCAACAAGCTCCTTCGACACGAATGAATGTGATGCACCCGTATCAAAAAGAACTCTAATAGAACTGCCATGAAATAAAATAAAACCTTCCAAAACAAAAGGAGTAATACCTTTGGGCTGAGAAGAAACACCAAAAGCTTTAGCAACATTAAGCTTCCCAGATTTGAAACCCCTAGAAGCAGTAGGACAATCAGAAATCCAATGACCCTCTTTCTTGCAATAGCGGCAAATGCGAGGCTTAGGACAACTACGGTGAAGATGATCCAGAGAACCACAATTATAGCACGCCCTCTGAACAGAAGGTGCACTACTAGGCTGAGAACTAGAGGTAGCTTGCTTCTTCTTCTTATTGGAAGAATTAGGCTTATGAAATGGAAACTTTTTCTTGTTGGGGTTCTTAGAAACCTCAGCCTTATCACCACTATCATGTTCCTTTTCAACAGCTTCAAGGCAAAGAGCCGAATCAACAAGCTCCTCAAACGAGAGCTTAAGGTGGAGCAAAAGAACTTTCTTCAAATACTTCTTCAAACCACCAACAAAACGAAGATTCTTCTTACGCGGAGTGTTAATGAACTCAACTCCGTATTTGGGTAAGGCCTCGAAAGATGCAACATAATCAGAAACAGAGGACTTTCCTTGCTTCAACTCAAAGAAACTACGAGCAAGATTAGCCTTTTCTGATTCAGGAACAAACTTAAGTTCGAAACGTTCCTTAAACTGAATCCATGAGAGAGAGGACTCATCAACTTCCGCAATAAAAAGCTCATACCAATCAAGCGCATGCTCTTGCAACATACTAGATGCCACGAGAACGCGATGATGATCAAAAAGATCCATCCGAGAAAATATGCGCTCACAAGTGCGCAACCAAGTCTGAACCTCCATTACACTTTCCGATCCCTTGAAAGGCTTGCCTCCAAAGTGGGAATAGTCACTACACATGCGGGCGAAGGCAAACTTTTGATTAGGAGCTGTGGGAGTAGCAACAGAAGGCCGAGCACTCCTAAATAGCTCCATAAACTGATCAGCTGACATATAGACTCCTTCCGGATGAGAACCACTAGACGGGCCTGCAAAATAACACTTTCCTCTACCTCTTCCAGCCATAGACTGAGAGAACAAGAGAAGAAAAGGATTAGTTAAACATCACACAATTTATAAGGAATTTAACAAATCGAATACTACGGAATATGAGATTTATTCCTAGACATACTCCACATGTTAAAGTGGAAGGAATTGATTAGAAAGGCACGAATAAAACCCTCGAACAGTTGTAACACATGTTCCATTCTGCTTCTGTTCTGTGTTTTATTATAATTTGTTCTGAATCTCAGCTCTGATACCAAGCTGTGACGCCCCACCTCTATGCTCACAATAACAAAGGTTATTATAAGGAATAACGTCTGCTATTGCGAAGAATAAGGCTTGTTAGAAACGACCATCCGTAAGTTATGCCTTAAACGAGTATTGATTACATCGATAGGAGTTGTGTAAATTACTCCAAAAGATATAAATTCAATCCAGATCTAAAACGAAACTACGGTGGCTAAAGAAAAATTCAAAACAACTCATAATACAACAACACTGATAGTATAATCACATCAGAACAGAAATATCAGATATATATATAGCGGAAGACAGGTCTGGATACATGCTACAACAACCGATGGTTCACAAGAACCAAATGTACATATACATATACATCATAACATACATGAGATGAGAGTCAATACACCAAATGTACTCCCCGAAGACTAGACAAAAGATGATGTGAAATCCCAAAAGCTGAAGCTGCAACTGAATCAGAGGTAGAGATTACCCTGAAATAACTCGGTCTGACCCGAGTATTATTTAAAAGAAAATAATAAACGGATCAGTCTAATTTAATCTTAGAAGTGAATGCATCATAAACAACATCTAAGCAAAATAATCATAGTCTCGAACGAGACTATTCAACAAAAAAATCAACATAGTTTAGATGAAGAAATCTCAATTTACTCTCCATCAAAATAATTTTCAAATTCACAATTGAATTCAAAACAATAATTCACAAAATCTATAAATCAAAATAGATAACTAGACAAATCAGCAGTCGCAAAATCTAGAAATCAAAACAAGATAACTAGAAAAATCAGCATAAAAGTGGATCGATCCCAGCAGATGGCGAGTTTTAGCTACGCCGCACTGCATCTCATATGGCCAAAGCCTACCAAGTACTATAATTTTTTGCGCCCATCAGATGACCCGAAGGTCCGCAGAGTGACCCGAAGGTCTAGTACTGGTAATTGACCCGAACGTCCATCAGATGACCCGAAGGTCCAGCATAGTGGCTCGAAAGCCCAACAAAATCATCAAAATCTTCAAACAGCAAATATTTCAATTAACGAGTCCGGAATTAACCGAATTAGTAAAAGCGTGGTTCCATACTCCACACTTTTGCTAAATCGTTTAAATCTCTTCATCGTTTCCTTGAAAGTGCAAAATTGTGTATTTTAAATGAATAAAATTTACGTTCTCAAACGGACAAGTCCGGAATTAAGCGAATCAGTAAAATTAAGGGTTCATAGTCCTTAATTTTGTTGAAGCCTTTAAATCGCTTCCTCATTCTTTTGAAAGCGCAAATCGTAAATTTTTTGGAAACAATTTTATTTTAAAACGATTTTTAAAACACGTGATTAAACAGCAACAACTATAACAATTTCGATGAAGAAATTGTGCTTCACAAAACACCATAAAAACGGATATCAAAATCAGTGTTGCGGGATAACCGCTTAAAAATTCACTTTAAAATTGACGGTTACTGAAGTCAAAACAACAGTAATTTATATTCATCAAAAATGTCATCAAAACAACACGCTTCAAAAATATAATACTGGAGTAAAAATTCTGTTATAAAAATAACGGCAACAAAATGCGTTTTAAAACGTAACACCGGTTCAATGAAAATTAAGTAGTGGACTGCACCACTATATTCATTAAAAATCTCACTTGCACGTAACAAAATATAATAACAAGACCTGAGCACTGGAAAACATTACACGCAAGCCATTAATAGTGTTCCCGACTCTAACGTTAAACACTATATCTCAACGTATATGAACGAAAATGGGTTATGCAACATGTTTTCAAAAGAAAAAAATATAACATCCTGGACTACAAAATATGACACGCGAGCCAACTGTAATTGCCTGTGCATGCAATATGAAACTCACACACTAATATGACTTGGCTAACCTTTTTAAAAGTCTACGCACGCTAAATAAACAGCAATGCAACTGTAACCTGTTCCACTATTAGTGCTATCTGTTAACACGCATGCACAAAGAAACATAAAAGCTAAATAGATGATGCTAGGAAATTTTTCATGCAGACACAAAAATGAAATGCAAGAAAACCTTTCACGCATGCATTCTTTTTTTTGAACAAACACCTGGTATTACAAACCAGAATATAACTCGCACGTAACAAATGGATGTTAAATATAATGCAACATGTACATAACAAAACATAACTCGCACGTAACAAAACCTTTTTTTCATGAGACAGCACTTGTCAATGCATAAAATATAGGCACAAAAAAAATGTATCAAAAGTTTTTGCTCTGAACTCACTATGCACACATATACCTAGTTAATATCCTGGGCAACATTTTCGTATAATGTAAGTTGTGCATACTACGAATAACCTAACGTGTAATGACCTGGTCATGCACTTACTCTTCAACTTGCTCACACATGAACGAATATCCTGGAGCTAAGTTTCGTATTTTACCAATTTTGCACCCAACAAAACAAAATAATAAAAAAAAGAAGAGACCTGACTTCGTGTTATTCAGGAATGCAAGCAAGTTTGGTGCTACCCCATATTAACAACAAAAAGCACAGTTTAAATAGAAGGTGAGTTTGCACTTACCAAATCGTTGCTTTAAAACCAATAAATAACCCAGATCCAGCAGAGAGCACAAATCGAATTTGCCATTAATGCTTCCCTTGAGCTTCTAAAAAAATGAGCAAAATGTTGCAGAGATTTGCTTCTTTCAATATTGTGAACAAGTCAAGAATGAGGAGTATTGAAAAGTGTTTTGTACAAATGCATTTATTGTTGATGTGCATATGGAAAAGAAGGACACACTGCATTAATGTGATGATGGCAGTAAAAGTTGGTTCAAATATCTTTAGTTAAAATACACGGCTTGGAAAAATGATGCTAGTGATATAAAAATGTGTTCAAACTTTCATTTGTAAAATTTTGACAGCAAAGCAAAGATGAAGGAAGAAAATAATGTAAAGTGTTCGCTTGCCAAAAATGTGACCGCACACAAAAATATGTTCCACTTGCTTTGTAATTTGAATTTGCATCAATATATTTTATTTTTAAATTTTTATTTTTAAAATTTCTATTTAAAATATTTACTTCGACAGTAATTCAAAAATCACGGTCGTTACACCATGGATCACATTTATCACGATGATTGCATCGCCATCCCGGCGAAATCCATAAGAAAACTATAGGCATCCGCACCTCTCGAATTTCGCCATGGAAACTGCACATATCACAACTACTCCCAGGGTTGCGTTGTCATCACAGCAAAATCCATGTAACTGTAGGCATCAGCGCTACTCGAATTATGCTGCCAAACGAAACTTTACCACATAGATCGCAGACTACACAAAGTTATGTCACTGTTCCAGTGGAACCCAGTGTAGACTGTAGGCACTCACTGCCACACGAATTTCGCTATTGAACCAAACCACATAGATCACAATCTATCGATGTTACATCGCTATCCCAGCGAAATCAAATGTAGATTGTAAGCAATCAATGCCACTTGACTTACGCTATGAAACTGCGATAGATCGCAGTTACAACAAAGGTTACGTTGCCATCACGGCAAAACCCAATGTAACTGTAGGCATCAGCACCACCCAACTTACGCCAACCAACAAATGATCATCAGGAACTCGAGTTTTGTCCAGACGTCATCTAGGATCCCAATCTCATTGAACCTACCCTTAGGGTTCTAGGCAGAACCACCTAGTGGATCTTCTACTATAAGTTTCAACTCTCATGGGGGTGCCTTTTTTCAAAAGATATCATACTATATACATGTATAGTATCTTTTAAATCATACTCTTTATATGCATCACATATAAACTTCATTTACACAGAATCGATATTCTCAAAATCGATAATTTTCAAATTTGGTTTACCAAATTTCCAAAATTGACTTTTTGCCAAATAAAGAGCCTTTCAAAATCAATGGGTTCCAAAACCTTTCCAATTTCATTCTCATATACATATAAAATTATTCTTTTCAACTCGAATAATTTTTAGATCAAATATTTCTGAGTCAACTTCATACTCATATGAACTCCATTTAGTATTCCCAATATCTTTCAAAGATCACTTCTTCTAGTTATACTTTCAATAAGGGACGTTTTTAATATATAACTAATATTTATAATCTCATTAATACCAAATAAAAAATTTCAAGTTCGATTTCCTTTTTCAAAGTCATTTGTAACATTACTTCTTATAAAGTGAGTTTTAGTTATAGTAACCATTAGATCTTCATTTTTAAGTCATCATATTTTACTCAAAATATACTCTTTACTTCAAAATCTTCTTTTCCTTGATATCTCAATTTTGGTTCCAATTCAAAATTGCTTCGAATTTCTATTTGGGTTATAACTTCAATTTATCCCAATTAGTATTTAAATCCATGATTTAAATATAAATAATTTCCATTCTGACCAGTTTGAATTTAGAAAATAGTTTGAATAGTTTAAAAATAGTTAAATAGTTAATATAAGATAGTTTGGGTATTAAAAGAATGGTTTGTATAGTAAATAGCTTGGAAAATCAGAATAATCTAAATATTTAAGAAAATAGATTTAATACAGTTTATATTAAAATAATTTATTTGAAAATAGTTTCAGAGTCAAACTGGTTCAATTTCCCAATCTCCACTCAAACCAATTTTCAATTTCCATTTCCATTTAGATTGATTTAATCCAGATTCCAATTCGAATTAACTTCGATTCCTATTCCAATTCAAATCAATTCCAATTTTGAATTCGAACTAATTCAACTTCAATTACGATTCCAATTAATTCAATTCAATTTCAACTTGAATTAATTTCAATTTCATTCACAATTTCTAAACCATCTCGATTTATATAAATTCGAGTTCAGTTTTCAAAATGCTGATTTAATCACTTAAATCAAATTAACCTTTAATATTTAATTTAACAACCTAAGTCTTTAAAATAATTCAATCCTGATCCCAAATTTCAATATTCATTTAAATTACCTCTACTTAAACTTATTTCAAGGTTCAAGTGAGAGTTCAAATCTTTTTAGAACAAATCATTTTCGGAATTCAATTTATTTCCCCAATTTAACTTCAACTTTTAAACCTGATTCTTTAAACAATTTCGGTTGACAAGTTTTTGTTTACACATTTCAACTTAAGTTCAAAATGACTCCATTTTCATAAATCCGATTTTATTTCTTAAAATCAAAATCATTTAACAATTTCAAATCAAAGTTGTATTTCTATTTCATTTCAAGGATGGATATATCATTTCAATCCACTTCTTTATCTATTCGAAATAATCCAATTTACAGTTTTATATACCGTAAATAACAAACAGAATGATAGCAGGATATATCAAATAAAAAACATCCAAATTATCTAAGACATCAATCAATAACATCCATCACAAATTTCCAGAATTCGAACCCCGTTTTTATTTCAAAAATCGCTTTAAAATCATACATAACTTCTTTTCCAATTTAACCCATTTAACTTTCACAAGTTAAATCTTAATTTCACCTTGAAATTCCAAAGTCGGGTTATAAGTTCAAAACTTATTTAACTTTCCCTGAGTTAAATTCCAATTCGTTCAATCCGTTTAACCTTACTCAATTTAAATTTTACATCCCAAATTTAAATTTCTTATCAATATCACTTCCCACTTAAAAGTTCAAAAACTTATTTCCCTTTTGGGTTATACACCTCTTTCTAAGGGGGATCTCAGAACTCAAACATCAATATCTATTTCAAATTAACTTTGAAACCATATATATCCACACACACACACACACACACACATATATATATATATATATATACATATATCCCATATATACCTATTTATCCCATTAACATACCAAATCCCACTTTAACTTTAAACCATTCTTGGTTTTTAATTCAAACAAATCCATCTTCAAGCAACTCTTGTTTTAAAATAAGGATTTCTATATTTCAAAAATATCCTAAATAATATTATTTATTATCTCTTTAAACACTTTGAAACAATTTCAAAGTTTCTGGGACTAGATTCAAAATCTCACAATTTAAATCCATTTTAAATTTTATAAGTCACATTTGCAATCATGCTTATAACATTTCACTTTCCTAAACATTTCACTTTGTTTTATCATTTTTTATTCTGTAATAAACATCCTTTATTAAGACACAATACCCAATTTATGATAATTATCATATCTAGAAATCAAACACATCATATATTCTATAATAATTTCCTGAAAAATACAATCGGGGCAAACTTATTTCAAATACTTTGAAAAATACTTCTGCAATTTCCGGAATTTTAAATTCTAGTTTGTGTCTACCTTTAGCTTAACTTGTTTGCATAGTTCATTCTTACCAAATTTCTATTTGGTTATACACATATTACCCTTAAATTTTATAATCTCAATTGATTATAATAATAACAACATCCAATCACCTTAATACACTATAATAATCTTAAAAAAAATTCTTTTATATCCAAAATATAATCTTATATAAAAATTATTTTAAAACCATTTTTAAAATCATTATATAAGAAAATAACAAGTACGCCCTCATATTATACACTCAACTCATCCTAGGGTACTACTGACCCTATCTCTAATGAATAATTTCCACCAAAGCCAAGGTTCTCGCTTAACCTTCTGCTCTGATACCACGTGTAACGACCGGGCGATTTTCGACCCCCGAAAATCGACACTAATAAGTCCACTGTATAGAGTGTCGAACAATCGAGTGCCAGAAATACCCGGTTGTTAGGGTTAAGAAGAAAAAGAGATAGAAGAAGAAACAAAAACAATCGCACAGAATCTCACAATCGCAGCGGAACAAAATATAATATACAATAACAGCATTTTATACAAAGAAAAGCTGTAACTGTTAACATATATACAAGTTATTAGAGTAAAATCATCAATAAATAAATCTGGACAGTTATAATAGCTTGTCCCCTAAATGCTGAAATATGGCCACAATACACAGCGGAATATAGTCAAATACGTATGATACGTCTCCGCCATCCAGCTCGCTCCTGAGCTCCAAGCGTCCTAACCTGAAATTCTGTAACACTTGGTTTGACCGAGCATTACAATAAAGAAACAGCCGAGTCAGGCTGGAAACCAGCGTGAGTAAACTCATTTAACTTGAAGTACTAAAGTTGTAAAACTTCTTTGGAACCAAGGTACCTCGTACAACACTACGAGTTTTTATCTTGTTATAGCAAAACACTTGTTACAAAAATCCATTTATATTTAAAATAATATCTAAGTACAGTTACTTATTTAAAATAGTCAGATTTACTTAATTTATTCAATTTCAGCCTTTTAGACTCTATAATCAAACCCGTAAAGATTTGTAGTGCTTATTAAATCGAAGTGGTTCCGGGTATCACTAATATCCGACCCCAGACTCTCCGAATCCAAGTAATAAATTCAAAAGGGTAAATTGTTTAAAATAAACAATTTATTATTTGGGGTGACAAAAATTCAATTTTGGGAATTTATTACAGATTTTATTTCAAATAGACCGTATCATCATTTTAATCTACTATTAACTTATCTGACCACTGGATGGTACAAACAAGGGTATTTGGAGTAATATTCAATAGGACCAAGCCAAGATATAGATTGTTGACCAAATTAACGATCTATAACAATATCACTAATTTCGCATCAGGATTAAATAACTTTAATTAATTGAATTCATTTATATCTCTATTCCAAATCAATTACAAAAAAAATAAATAAGTAAAATAAAATAGTTAAAATCAAAAATCCAATTAATAGCTAAGTCTTATTTTATTAACTTAAGATTTAATTAATTAAGAATCAAATCAATCACTTACTTTGATAATTTAAATTCAACTTTACACAAGAGAATTTTAGCTTAAAATATGTAAAGGTTCTTTCTTTCCTTTTTCTCTTTTTTTTTCTTCTTTCTTTTTTTCTGTTTTTTTTTCTTTTCTTATTTCCTTTTTCTTTTCTTTTCCTTATCTCTTCTTTCCTTATTTTCATTTATTTTCTTCTTTTCCTTACGGCCCAAATCCCGGCCCATTTCCTTCCCATTCCCTTCCCTTTCTTCCTATCTTCTCTACTCCCTAGTTTCTTATCTTCAGAAAATACTTGTGCACATAAACGCGCACGCAAACGTGCACGCAACCTCCGGTCGCCGAAACCCACCACCGATCTTCCTCACCTATCACCCGCGACCTCCTCCTCTTACCTAGCCACCTGGAACACGCAACAAGATCCCCACTCGATAATTCACCTCCCAGCCTAAATCCTGAACCGTGACGACCCCCTTCAAATCACCTCGCCCCATCGCCGCCGTCCACTAGTCAACACCAAATCTTGCCTAGAGCTACACCACAATCTCCTCCATCGTTTCCCCCATACGCGAACACTCATACTCCCCTCATCACGTCACCATTCCCATCGACCAGAGACATTCCCAAAACTGCCACTAAACCGTACATCTGCCTTGCCCCACCTCTACAATCAACTACATTCTTCGACGATATTTTTCTCGTGTGCGCCCTCGACTTAGCCTCCTCCACAACCCATGCCTTGTCATGAAATTAACTTCGTCGCCGAAAATTGGCAAAAAATCCCTCTCCGTTCAACTCCCCAATTCTCCACGCCTACATCCTTAAAAACCTTCAAACCAGACTTAAAAAACGTATTTTTCAATCACGATTCAAGCTGTATGATTTATTTGTAAAATTACGATAGTCGAATTTCGCCTATCTCTGACCTATTCACTGCAATACGGGTTTTTCCCTACCCTTTACCTAATTAAATTTTGTGAAACAATTTTTAATTTGTTTTATACTCACAAACAAACTACTTTGGTTTTGAAATCACGTTCAAAAACCGAGTAGATGATGTGTTAATTATTTTTGAAGTTAGGGGCTTAACTTTTTAACCAAAACAATAAGACAGAGGAGCTTTAAGCAGATATATAGGTTTCTTGGTGGATGAGTAGAACTGTCCCTGCTTTTAACACACTTATACATATGAAGAATGCACAATTTAGATACATATACATTGGCCACAAATGAATATTCATCTAACTACAGTTATATATACATATTAATGTAATGTCTAGTAAAAATTTGTTTACTCACTGATTTTGGAAACAGAGGCACTGCTTGCTTTGTTCTTATTTGATTCCTCATGTAGAGTTTTTTTAGCTTCCTAGTTTCTTCTAGATTGTAAATGGCAGCTTATTCTTTTTTTATAAGTGAACCAAGATGTATATATGAAGGCAACAAGTCAGTGATATATATAAAGGAGAATGGGAGGCTGAAGCTTCTTACAGGCTTCTCACTCATTTATTTACTTATTTCATTTTCTTGTTAAAGTTCAATTTGAACCATGTTTTTGACCTGACTTGATTTCATATGAGGGATTTGATTTTTAAATGACTTGATTTTATTTTGTTTGGACTTGATTAAATATAAAGTTGATTTGATTTCATATATGACTTGCTTTTGAAATTTTTGCCATGATGTTGTTCCCTTGCACACATACATATCCTATCATGTATGTATATATATATATATATGTGTTTCTTTTCAAATTATACATACATATATACACAACCATTCATATAAATATTGTTGTCATCATGCACATATATATTTATCTCCTACATGTTCCATATGCTTATATACATACATAGTTACATATACATATATGTTTACATATTCATTTTTACATATACATGTAGGCATTTACACTCTTATCCACCCTAAGCTCTTATATATATATACACACACACACATATACAGTATACATTTTTACTTTGTCATGTTTACCCTTTTATTTTATATATACACATGCTTATACATATATGTATAGATATTTATTATTTCCATAAGTATTGTTTTTATAACATATATACACATATTCACACATACAATACTTTTAATGAACATATATATCTATCATATATGTTGTTGTCATCATTTTTTTAATATATATTTGCATTTATAACCTTCACTATACATATACGTATACATATACTTATGCATTTTTTTTCATTACATATATTTTCATATATATTCTCCCATTATTTCCTGTCTACCTATATATTACTCTATACTTTTAAATACACCCATGTTATATACATTCACATGTTCGACATATATACATATACCTACAAGTTTTTAATTTCTCCATTATGTAGTTTTACATTCATGTATATATATATATATACTTTTACAATAGTTTTATAACATACACATATAAATACTTATAAATATTTTCAACAGCATAAAGCTTATATATATTTATATATATTTATGGATATTTTACCTTAATTTAAATGGTGGAGTCTTATATACACATTTCTAAAATATTTATCATATTCAGGAATTTTTAAAAATCAATATTTAATATAGTTTTTAATCAATATATAGATTCAGGTATTTTTAACATCAGAAAATATATTTATTCGACCAATCAAAATTAATATCCCAAAAATTTAAATCAGTTAATCACTCAATTAACAGTCGTCAAAAATCCGGGTTGTTACAAATACTAGGCTCCACAGAACAAAATGGCAGGCATGTAGTGGATTTTGGATTCCATACAAATGACTAGGTAAAGATACTACCTTTCTAAAACTCGGTACACCTCTAGAAGGATATGTCCAGATACTGGGGGCCTAAACCAACAAAAGACCGGCCTACCCATCCATGAATAGTACCGAATATGTCATCACTTTGGTCGTTACCGACCTAAAACCCGTGGCCATAAGCATACACAATAATAATCAGATACACGACGTCATAGCGTGTAAAGATATATCAAGAAGAGTGATGGCATCTCCTGATGGGAGCGACCCATTTTAGCCTTACTGCTTCTATCCCTGTTTCAGTCATTTTTCGGGGAGTGAGGCTAAAAGAGGTTCGATTACCTTTCACATATCACATATCACATCATCTTTGAATTCCACATTGCCATTTCCATTGACCAATAATTGCTTCCACAAAAATACAACCCTTGAGCTCGTGCATCTCAAGGAGGGTGTTAAGCTAAGATAAGTTGCCTTCTCCGCCACCACATGATGTACGTTTGTAAAAACCAATGTACGTAATCTTAGAAATGCAATGTCAGACACTCTTCCATACAAGTTGTCCAGTAACAGAACAAACCAAAGGTGCTTTCCTACCACATCCTGTCGGGAAATCCCTAGGATTAGTAGCGAATAGTCCTTGCATTGGATATTTCATAACGAAGAGACTACTGCTACTATATGTATATTGGGATTTTAACCCCAAATGATCAACAAGCAGTCCTTCACTATGAAAATCCTAAATATCAATATCATCGACCAACCTACACAATCGTCGTATAAATGTTGGTCCGTAGTGGTTTTCAGATAAATCTGATCCCAGTCTCTTCACACCAACAACGCAAAAGCGTTTCTTAACCTCACGCAGAAACTAAGTCTCATAGACTTATCACGTCTCCAACTTTCAACTTGCTATCCTTCGGCCAAGAAGGAAGCTCAATAGATTGGAGTAATCACTCTGCACTACATGAATCAATATTATCAACACAAACGATAATCAAGCCTACACAGTCAGTTACGTACTAAGTGTACGACTAATTAGTTTCCACACCATGTTAAGGAACTAAAATGGCCAATTTTGATAGTCGGTTATTTAACTATCAAAGCAATAAACAAAATCTATCACATAAGTAGTCACTGGGCCTGATTTTATTTAATCATTTTTAAATCAAATCACTTTCCAATTATTCACTTTAAAATTTCCTTAAAAAGATAATATTCATAACCATTTCACTTATTGGATATTTGAAAAACATTTTCATATACTTATTTTAATAATAAGTAAATTCAAAACTTATTTTATTTTCAAACCATTTAAACTCCATTTTATAATATCACTTTCCAAACCATGCATTTTATTTAAAGGATTATTCACTGTCCAAATTCATGAATATAATTCCTTTACCAAATTCATTACTTCTACACATTTAATTTAAAGGATTATTCACTGTCCAAAATCGTGAATATAATTTCTTTAATAAATTCATTCTTCTACACATTTAATTTAAAGGATTATTCACTGTCCAAAATCGTGAATATACTTTCTTTAATAAAAATCCATATTTAGCTTATCAAATTAAATTGATTTTGGATTTATAAAACAATGTTTACAAATTCCATTTATATTTATAAACTTCTACATACAAAATTCCTTCACTAACAAATTCCATTTATATCTCATTTATATGTCAAAGTCCAATTATAAGTTAATTTACTTATAAATCTCTTATTTAGAAATTCATTCTTTTCAAAATTTATTATTTATAAAATCCATTATAAATTCATTTCTAAATTTTACTTGAAAATCCATTTATAAATTTGATTACAAATCCATTTCTTATATTTATAAAACAACGTTTATAATTCCAGTACTTTTATTTATAAAATATCAATTTTATAATTCTTATATATAAACCATTTATAATAAATTAAAAATTCTTATTTTAACTTATTTTAACAAAATAGTTAACTCCATATTTCAAAAATCATATTTTGATTATATTTCACAAGAGCCATAATCTTATAACATAAAAAATTTAACTTTTTATTTATTTAAAATAAGTCCATTCCTTTAACAATTCAAAATTTATTAACACACATATATTTTTTAAAAATCACTTTGCAATCCTTTTTAAATTGAAATCATCAATTTAATATTTTAATTTCCAAAATATGGCCCAATGCTGCAAAAGCGCTAAATATGAGAATTCACATCAATCATATCAATCATGGCATCCAAACATCATATATCACATGATAACAACATATATAACAATATCTATAAATACCATCAACAACGGTGAGGAATCTAGTTGGATCCCTCCAACTTGTAACCTACAACAAATATACATATTAGAAAATATGCACAATGTCTGCTTCGAGGTAGACGCGCGTACAAAGGTTCATCCGCTAAAATATGCGGGAATATATCCAAACCAATCAATATATATATATATATATATATATATATAATCTATCATATATCACGCAAACAAGCACCAATCATCATAAATAAAATTTATTCTCACTTATATAAAAATATAAGCGAGTCAGAAAGAGTGAGTTATACTCACTTTGATTGCAGTCGTCGCGATAGCGATTTATTCCGATTAAAATTAAACGGGTGTTTAATTTTAACCAAAATTTTCACTAGCTCCAAATCAATCCAATCCAGCTCTAAATTTAGTGCTCATCAATACGAACCCAACGCAATTTGTTTCGTGCGAAACGGACCTCGTATGACAAAGTTATGACATAAATAAGTTTACACGATTATATATAAACTAATATAATTTACAATTCTCTTTTTTTAACCTTGTGAAAAAAATCTCTGCCGCCCAATCCCCCTAGCAAATCCTGGCCGCCCAAGCTATTCTTCATTGTTCCAGTTTCCACGCACGCAAACGAACCCATGAACATGCCATTCATACTTGATTGTCGCGACCTCCTCGTCATGCTATTACACGATCGAACAATGCCAATACGAAGAGCAGCACGCCACGCACCTCCACCATCGATGAGATGAACTCAGCCCCACCATCTCTTCGCAATACATTCGCGAACAACGTGACTTCACCAACCCTTTCTGACTAAACGCGGCTACAATATTCGATCACCACCGTATAGATTTGAAGCTCTTTACAACCTCTGAAAGAGGCTGCTATGCTATAGGATCGAGTAATATGAGGTATAATAAATAACTAGAAAATAACTGTAAAATAATAATAGCAGTAAAATGACACCAGAGATTTTTATACTGGTACGAATTCCCGTTCTACGTCCTGTCCCAGACTCCTTCTGGAATTATAGCTAGCAACCCTCACTTAACCCGGAGGAACAGGTATTATACCGCCTGAGCAACCGAATAGGACTTTGACCGCCTAAGCAACAGAACAGGACTTGACCGCCTGAGCAGCCGAACATGACTTTTTTACAAACTGGATTTAACTTAACCTTGTGTGTTCTAAATAATACGGATTTGTCACTTGTAGTACACCCTTCCTATAATCTTATCCTTAAAGTAGATGTGTATATTTGTGTGTGTATGAAGAATAGGAAGTTTAATATTTCTTAAAGAGTATGGAAATGAATACGTAAGCAATGATTGTATGAAAGCTTGTAGATATTGAACTCAAGAATGCTAAGTGTTATAGATCAAAAGAGAATAGAAAATTAGGTGATTTGAATCTATAAATCTTGAGTGTATATATAGTGTGTGAGGAGATATGACTGCTGGAAATAGATATCTATCAAAATCCAAGAAATGCAACCTTCAATGAAGAAGAAACCTTTTGGTGAAAAGAAATGTCTCTTGGAAAATATGACAGTTGTAGTATTCAATCGACTGAACTTGCTTAGTCAGTCGACTGAATTTAAACGTGCACAAAAAATTTGCACAGTGTCAGTCGACTGACCTAAGCACTTCAGTCGACTGTATACTGTATATTAAAAAAATTTCAAACAACATCAGTCGACTGAGATATAGTATTCAGTCGACTGAATACTATTTTTCCAATGCACTTAAAACCTTGTGTGTGTGTGTGTATGAAAGTTTTATAAAATAGATGCAAGTTTCGTAAATGTATTTGTGAGTGATGAGCATTGAGGATAGATTTTAACAAAATTCTATTCTAGACTGTATACTTATTGACTCTAGTAACATTAATATCAATACGAACCATATTTGAGTTGATGAGTCCGGATTTGCCATAGTCGTAGGTTTATGAACTTTCATCTCTTATCAGCATTCAAAACCTTATGGTCCAACATTCTCTCCCTTTTTGATGATGACAACTCCATTTGCTACGAGTGAATCTTTGACAAGATTTTGTTAAAATATCTCCCCTCTGAGTAATATGCTTGCAACTTTTATATTGTATTCTCCCCTTGAATCTATGCTATATTTCCTGTAAACAATTTATGTTTTTCTCCCCCTTTGTCATCGACAAAAAGGAGAGTACTCAAGGTATAGGATAGTTAAAGTATGAGCAATATGGTACAGGAACACACATACATATGAAACTAAGACTTAGCACATAACATAGAAACAGAACAGTCACATCCTCCGAGACTAATAATACAACATGACATACACATAGTAAACATAGAGTTTTAGACAATTACACAATACCATAAGAACTTAAAGATCAAAATGTCTGAAAGCAAAATCTAACATCATCATAGAAAAATAGAAAAAAGACATTCTTATTCATCACCTTGACTTCCGCCATTTGAGCTTTGTTTGTCACTTTCCGTTTCTTCATCATCCGATTCATCACCTACCTCTTCAGCTTCTTCCTCCTGCTCCTTATTAGATGTAGACCAAGTGAAATGTTCCACCGGTCATTTCTTGTGAGATGTAGGTACGTGGACGGAGGTAGAAGATTGTTGGGAGCATGTAATAGCTTCCCAGATATTGTTGAGGAAGGACTTAATATAATTAAGCTTCTTATTGACTTTGGTGACATTTTTATCGACTCTAGAGACAGTCGATTCAACTCGAGATAGACGATTATCGAGAAGTCTTTGATTATGACAATGGTAGTCATGGCTTCGTGGGGCCGAGCTTGAGGCTCTATTTCTTGAATCTCGTAGACTTCTCGAGTAGATCGAGGAGGTTGGGATGAAGAAGAGGCTTGCATATATGGAGTTTGTTGACGAGCTTGTTGGGAGGATGGTCGAGCTTGACCCGCGGCTTGGTTTTCAAGCCAATGTTCATAAGTAATTATAGTGTGGTCAAGATATTGCTTTGTTAGGTTCATGAGACTAACGGTTTTAGTATTCAAGGAACCTATGTTCGAACATTCGGAATCAATAAAAGGAACCTCGAAATGCTTGAGAATGCGCATGATGTAAGCGCCATAGTAGATCATCCTCATTCGACCTTGGTTAAAAGTTTGGAACTCATCTAGAATGACCTTCGCCCAGTTTACTCGTCTATTTCCCCAAATGGCATATAAGGATTGGAAATCACGCCGGTAGACTTTCTCATAGCTTCCAGTATGGGGATTGATGGTGTGGGTAAGCACTCTATGCATAATGCGAGCTTTTGACCTTAGTGCTACCGCTTTTAACTCCGTTAAGTCATCCGAGAGGAACAAATGACTAACACGATCATGAGTATCCATATTTACGGCAATTTCAAATAACTCGTCACCCTCATTTGGACATTATAAAATCCGTGCAAGTCGTTGTAGTGGAAGAAAAATCTTTTTACCATATACTACCGTCGAAATGCAGTCATACGGATTTGTAATTGTGTGGTGATCTAGAATTAAGTTGGCGTAGAAAAGTTTAACAAGGAGGTGATTAATCTTGTTATTATTTGCTGCAAAATCAATTAGGTGCTCCAATCCGCTATGGTGAGTTAAGTCTTGAATAGCATATGAAGAAAAATAAGGGAATTTGATAAAAGAACCTTCAAAAATCCTGGAGCTTTGCATTTTTTCAAAGCGTTGCACCGCCTTGTCATTGTATAGCCATGCTCTTATTTGTGAATCCGAAGAACTTGCTGTAACTTGAGATTATCGAGGTCTTTTAGGAGCCATTAGAAGAACTAGGGTTTTGGTGATGAAGTGGGAGGTTGTGAATTGAAAAGTATGGACAAGCTCTGATACCAAATGAAAGTGACTGCTATGTTATAGGATCGAGTAATATGGAGTATAATAAATAACTAGAAAATAACTATAAAATAATAATAGCAGTAAAATGATACCAGAGATTTTTATACTGGTTCGAACTTCCGTTCTACGTCCAGTCCCAGACTCCTTCTGGAATTATAGCTGGCAACCCTCACTTAACCCGGAGGAACAGGTATTACACCGCCTGAGCAACCAAATAGGAATTTGACCGCCTAAGCAACAGAATAGGACTTGACCGCCTGAGCAACCGAACAGGACTTTCTTATAAACTGGATTTAACTTAACTTTGTGTGTTCTAAATAACACGGATTTGTCACTTGTAGTACACCCTTCCTATAATCTTATCCTCAAAGTAGATGTGTATATTTGTGTGTGTATGAAGAATAAGAAGTTTAATATTACTTGAAGAGTATGGAAATGAATACGTAAGCAACGATTGTATGAAAGCTTGTAGATATTGAACTCAAGAATGCTAAGTGCTATAGATCAAAAGAGAATAGAAAATTAGATGATTTGAATCTATAAATCTTGAGTGTATATATAGTGTGTGAGGAGATATGACTGCTGGAAATAGATATCTATCAAAATCCAAGAAATGCAACCTTCCATGAAGAAGAAACCTTTTGGTGAAAATAAGTGTCTCTTGGAAAATATGACAGTTGTAGTACTCAGTCGACTGAACTTGCTTAGTCAGTCGACTAAATTTAAACGTGCACAAAAAATTTTCACAGTGTCAGTCGACTGACCTAAGCAGTTCAGTCGACTCTATACTGTATATTAAAAAAATTTTCAAATAGCATCAGTCGACTGAGATATAGTATTCAGTCGACTGAATACTATTTTTCCAATGCACTTAAAACCTTGTGTGTGTGTATGAAAGTTTTATAAAACATATGCAAGTTTCGTAAATGAATTTGTGAGTGATGAGCTTTGAGGATAGATTTTAACAAAATTCTATACTAGACTGTATACTTATTGACTCTAGTTACATTAATATCAATACGAACCATATTTGAGTTGATGAGTCCGGATTTGCCGTAGTCGTAGATTCGTGAACTTTCGTCTCTTGTCAACATTCAAAACCTTATGATCCAACAACCTCTACGGTTTTCTGGTTGGTGATTTTCGCTAATTCTTGATAGATCATGAGATAATTGGGGAGAAAATCGGCAATTTCTAGCCATTTATTTCAAAGCGGCAGCTAGAGTTAAATGGATTAGGGTTTTGTGAAAAAAAGAAAAATGAAGTCCCTTTATAGAAAATTTCGTGACACTATTCATCCACGAAATTTTCGAACTCCAATCGAAACATGCCACCAGGCATTTATAATGTTTTATCCCTATTTCGAACACTGGAATATATATCGAAGGCCAATTCTATCGTATTTGGAAGATAGGTTTTCGAATCGACTTATTTTATTTAAATTTTACTTAAATAAATTTCTATGCGTTTTAGCTTTGTACGACCAAACCGTAAGTCCGATTGACACAAAATTTGAAATCATATAATAATACACTATTACGGATCCAATGAAACTGGTTTCGTCGAAATCTGAGACTGTCAAAAATGGCTATTTTTACACGTTAATTAAATATATAAAATTTCCAATTTCTATAAATTAACTTTTAATTCAATTTTAAAAGTTTACTATCTCTATTCTAATTCAAATAGGATTTAAAACAATGTTAGAAATCATTTTTATTCTTATTAAATTCAAATTTCAATTATTTACACAATTTCAAATATTAAATTAAACAATTTAATTATCCAAATAAATCACTATATTTGAAATTTAAGTTATTCAACTTATAAAATTTACCTTTGAATATTTAAAATCAATTAAATATTCCAAATTCGAACGATTGAAAAACTGGGTCGTTACATTCTTCCCCCCTTAAAAGAATTTCGTCCCCGAAATTATTAAGTAAGAAAGATGCTATAACTCCATTAACTTTCAAAACATTTTAGTTGAAATAAATTATCAAATTCTTTTAAGTGTTTAACTTTCCAAAATCAATTAGTCACTACTTCGTTATTACACTTTTATAAAAGCTTTTCTTAAGTTTCTAAATTCATACTTAGTGTTTTACTAATACCTTCCACAAATCAACTAACATCATTTCAAAAACCAACAAATCTCATTTCAAATTATAACTCAAAAATCACATATTTGTTATCAAAATTTTTTCAAAATTTTTCAAAAAATTTCTAACGCCTTAAATTTTTTGAAAAATTCATTAGAGCCTCCTATGCGCGGTTCGATCGTAGTAAAATCACAATATATATATATATATATATATCATAAATATACATCTCATCTTCGAGGATGAGGCATCCCGTAGTTAAAAAATATAAAAGTACGATATGTAATCCGAGATGTGTACCTTGTATATATTTAGCAAAGCATATACGGCTAATATAGCACGAAAGCGAGCTCCAAATGCGAAGCAAACGCCATCCTCAACTACTATACACTCAATAAACAAATGAGAACATGTATATAGAAATAATATCAACATATAACATAACTATACAATATTCATATGCAAATGAAACACATGCCATATAAGCAACCATCAAACAACTAACATCCAACTACCAACCATCCAACAAATTTACAACCAAATTGGTTCATGGCCAAATCAACATTCATTCCAAATTTAATTAACATTCACTTGATTTGGTTTTCAATTTATTCACATTCAATTAGATTTGATTGATTTACACATTCAATTAGTTTACATACACTAATTTTCATCCAATTCTATAACCTCCAATTTGTTAACATTCATTTATTAATGCTCATTTCATTTATTATTCAATTGGTTAACAATCATCATATTCGCATTAATTTTCATTCCAATCAAATCTAATTCACTTGCATTCAATTATAATCATGTTCATTTACATTCACATTCATTATCTTCCACTTACTAATATTCATTTAGTAACCATTCCATTAAAATTCTTTACTTAAGCTCATGTTAACATTTTTTTTATTTACAACACTTTTTTTTACTATTAATTCACAACTTAAGTTATATTCGATTTATACAAACAACATTAAAAATTATATTCCAATCAATAATTAATTCATTAGTTCAATTCAATTCATTTTGCAACTTAAGTTGAATTTCATCTTACAACTCAAGTTCATATTCATATTCATCACTTCAACTTATTAATTCATTTTGAATATCAAATTCAACTTCATTTAATTTTACTTAAGTTAAATTCCTTTTCAAAAATTCATTCTATTTTTCTTAACTTAAATTCTAACTTACAATTCAAATTCAAATTTCATTTCTTAAATTCAACAAATAGAAAAATTGTCTTAACTCTCTATTCTCAATTTTGTAAGTTATACAAACTTGTTTACCAAAGATTCATGAATATTTAATTAAGCATATTCACGTGCTACTTTTCAATTCATAGTTATATAATCACTTCACATCTTAAGTGTATATATAATTTTATTAGACTCATTTCAAATATGTATCTTTTTCATTTCAAATTCCATTAGATTTATTTAACTTTTCCTAGTTAAACTCCAAATCATATATTTTATTATGCTAACTCAAATTTATTTAACTATACTAAAGTTAAATTTGTATGTCATATTATAAGTCTAAAACTTATTTCACTTATATTTATCAATTTCAAACTTGGATTTTAAATTCAAACTTGTTTATCACAACAAAACTTAAATTTTCAATTTACTAAGGTAGTAAATCAATCACACGGAAACTCGAAAATGATACTGATGATGCTGTAGTCATCACCCTTATTATTTCCCAGCAATTGTAGCGAATTCAGTACTTTTTATTCTTTTAAAATCCCTTTTTATTTTTATAAATCACATTTATAAATTTTTACTTATATAATTTCACTATTTTACTTCACTTATATAAGATTCATTCCAAATTTATTTATCTTATTTAACTTATAATAATAAGTGCTTTTTATTAAACACAACAAAGATAATAATTAAATATTACCATTCATTAACAATCAATTAATTTATATACTACTATATAAAATATAATCAAGGTAAAATAATTTCATTTACCCAATTTTGAAAACAATACTGTGTCCAATCTCCATGTTCAAGTGTTTAGAGATCCCTATCGATAAAGTTAGCTAGACACAACGATCGGAACCCATAAGCCACTCAACGGTCAATCAACACAATATAAAATATTTTTATATAACTAACAAATACGCGCTCATATATATAATGCACTCAAACTCAATCTAGGGTGCTACTGACCCTATCTATACTAAGTACACATCAAAGCCTAGGAATATACTAAACCTAAGCTTTGATACCAGCTGTGACGACCCGCACTCGACACCCTCTGAATCCGATAATAAACCATACATGTCCGACCCAGAATGCACCGATTGCTGACAATCAAGCGAAAAAAAGAGAGGGTGAGAAGAAAGAGGGAGAGAAGAGAAGAAGAAGAGGGAAGCAGAACCAAAAACAATACAGAATCTCACATCGCAGCGGAATAACATATAATATAGATCAATAATCTTTACAAAGAGAAACTGTAATATACATAAGTCAATATCAGAGTACACAGTAAGTAATTATCAGCTTGGACAGTTATAATAACTTGTTCTCACAATGCTGATAATTTACAACAACAACAATCAATGCAGCAGAAAAATAAACAGGTACGTATATACGACATGAAGATCTCCAGCTCGCCTGTTGAAGCTCCAAAAGCACCAAATCTGAACCTGTAAATATACTTGGTCTGACCCGAGCATTGAAAGGGAAGAATGCCCGGATCAGTTTGGTAAACCAGCATGAGAAAAACACACCTCAACTGAATTTTAAAGTTATCAAAACTTTTCCTTTATCAAAACAAAAGGTATCTCGTAAGACACGCCCACACATAAACATGGACGGGTGTTTACCTTACGATAACCAAAACCTTTTCATATCAAATCACATTATATCATAATAGTGTCTATTATACAAATAATAAATTAAATAGCTGAAATTGTTACCATTATTAAATTCCAGCAATACTAGGCTCTACAAAACAAAATGGCAGGCACGTAGTGGATTTTGGATTCCATACAAATGACTAGGTAAAGGGACCACCTTTCCAAAACTCGGTACACCTCTAGAGGGATGTACCTAGGGTCCAGAGACTGGGCGCCTAAACCAACACAAGACCGGCCTACCCATCCCTGGATAGTACAGAATATGTCATCACTCTGGTCGTTACCGACCTAAAATCTATGGCCACAAGCATACACAACAATAATCAGATACACAACGTCATAGCGTGTAAAGATATATCTAGAAGAGTGATGACATCTCCTGATGGGAACGACCCATTTTAGCCTTGCTGCTTCTATCTCTGTTTCAGTCATTTTCCGGGGAGTGAGGCCAAAAGAGGTATCGATTACCTTTCATATATCACATGTCACATCATCTTTGAATGCCACATTGCCATTTTCGTTGACTACTAATTGCCTTCCACAAAAATACGACCCTTGAGCTCGTACGTCTCAAGGCTGGTGTTAACCTAAGAGAAGTTGCCTTCTCCGCCACCACATGATGTACGTTTGTAAAAACCAATGTGCGTAATCTTAGAAATGCAATGTCAGACACTCGTCCATAAAAGTTATCCGAGAACAGGACAAACCGAAGGTACTTTCCTACCACATTCTGTCGGGAAATCCCAAGGATTAGTAGCGAATAGTCCTTGCATTGTATATTTCATAACGAAGAGACTACTACTACTATATGTATATTGGGATTTTAACCCCAAATGATCAACAAGCAGTCCTTCACTATAAAAATCCTAAATATCAATATCATCGACTAACCTGCACAATCGTCGTATAAATGTTGGTCCGAAGTGGTTTTCAGATAAATCTGATCCCAGTCTCTTCGCACCAACAACGCAAAAGCGTTTCTTAACCTCACGCAGAAACTAAGTCTCATAGATTTATCACGTCTCCAACTTTCAACTTGCTATCCTTCGGCCAAGAAGGAAGCTCGATAGATTGGAGTAATCACTCCGCACTACATGAATCAATATTATCAACACAAACGATAATCAAGCCTACACAGTCAATTACGTACTAATGTACGACTAATTAGTTTCCACACCAAGTTAAGGAACAAAAATGGCCAATTTTGATAGTCGGTTATTTAACTATCAAAGCAACAAACAAAATCTAGCACATAAGTAGTCAGTGGGCCTGATTTTATGTAGTCATTTATAAATCAAATCACTTTCCAATTATTCACTTCAAAATATCCTTAAAAGATAATATTCACAACCATTTCACTTATTGGATATTTGGAAAACATTTTCATATACTTATTTTAATAATAAGTAAATTCACAACTTAATTTATTTTCAAACCATTTAAACTCTATTTTATAATATCACTTTCCAAACCATTCATTTTATTTAAAGGATTATTCACTGTTCAAATTCATGAATATAATTCCTTTACCAAATTCAATACTTCTACACATTTAATTTAAAGGATTATTCACTGTCCAAAATCGTGAATATAATTTCTTTAATAAATTCATTCTTCTACACATTTAATTTAAAGGCTTATTCACTGTCCGAAATCGTGAATATACTTCCTTTAATAAAGATCCAGATTTAGCTTATCATATTAAACTGATTTCGGATTTATAAAACAATTTATATTTTATAAACTTCTATATACAAAATTCCTTTACTAACAAATTCCATTTATATCTCATTTATATATCAAAGTCCAATTATAGGTTAATTTACTTATAAATCTCTTATTTACAAATTCATTCTTTTCAAATCTTATTATTTAAAATCCATTATAAATTCATTTCTAAATTTTACTTGCAAATCCATTTCTTATATTTATAAAACACTGTTTATAATTTCACTACTTTTATTTAAAAAATATCAATTTTATAAATCTTATACATAAACCATTTCAATAAATTCAAAATTCTCATTTTAACTTATTTTAACAAAATAGTTAACTCCATATTTCAAAAATCATATTTTGATTATATTTCACAAGAGCCATAATTTTATAACATAAAAATTATAACTTTTTATTTAATTAAAATAAATCCATTCCTTTAACAATTCAAAATTTATTAACACGTATATATTTTTACAAAATCACTTTCAAATCCTTTTTAAATTAAAATCATCAATTTAATATTTTTAAATTTCCAAAATATGGCCCATTGCTGCAAAAGCGCTAAATAAGAGAATTCACATCAATCATATCAATCATGGCATCCAAACATCATATATCACATGATAACAGCATATATAACAATATCTGTAAATACAATCAACAATGGTGAGAAATCCAGTTGGATCCCTCCAACCTGTAACCTGCAACAAATATACATATTAAAAAATATGTACATTGTCTGCTTCGAGGTAGACGCGCGTACAAAGGGTCATCCGCTCATACACTGGAACGTATAGGGTCTCATTCGCTAAAATATGCGGGAATATATCCAAACCAATCAATATATATATAGTCTATCATATATCACCCAAACAAGCACCAATCATCATAAATAAAATTTATTCTCACTTATATAAAAATATAAGTGAGTCAAAAAGAGTGAGTTATACTCACTTTGATTGCAGTCGTCGCGATAGCGATTTATTCCGATTAAAATTAAACGGGTGTTTAATTTTAACCAAAATTTTCACTAGCTCCAAATCAATCCAATCCAGCTCTAAAATGTAGTGCTCGTCAATATGAACCTAATGCAATTTGTTTCGTGCAAAACGGACCTGGTATGACAAAGTTATGATATAAATAAGTTTACATGAATATATATAAACTAATATAATTTACAATTCTCTTTTTTTTAACCTTGTGAAAAAAATCTGTTCTGCCCAATCCCCCCAGCAAATCACGGCCACCCAAGCTATTCTTTATCGTTCCAGTTTCCATGCACGTAAACGAACCAATGAACACGCCGTTCATACTTGATTGCCACGACTTCCTCGACGTGCTATTACACGATCGAACAATGCCAATATGAAGAGCATCACGCCACGCACCTCCACCCTCGACGACGATGAACTCGGCCCCACCATCTCCTCGGAATACGTGCGAGAACGACGTAACTTCACGAGCCACTTCTGACCAAACACGACCACAATATTCGATCACCACCGTATAGATTTGAAGCTCTCGACAACCTCTACGATTTCCTAGTTGGTGATTTTCGCTAATTCTTGATAGATCTTGAGATAATTGGGGGAGAAAGTCAGCAATTTATGGCCATTTATTTCAAAGCGGCGACTAGGGTTAAATGGATTAGGGTTCTGTGAAAAAAAAGAAAAATGAGGTCAATGGAATATATATAAAAGGCCAATTCCATCGTATTTGGAACACAATGGAATATATATAAAAGGCCAATTCCATCGTATTTGGAAGATATGTTTTCGAATCAACTTATTTTAATTAAATTTTACTTAAATAAATTTCTACGTGTTTCAGCTTCGTAAGACCAAAACCGTAAGTCCGATTGATACAACATTTGAAATCCTATAATAGTACACTATTACAGATCCAATGAAACTGTTTTTGTCGAAATTCGAGATAGTGTCAAAAATGTTTATTTTTACACGTTTATTAAATATATAAAATTTCCAATTTCTATAAATTAACTTTTAATTCAATTTTAAAAGTTTACTATCTCTATTCTAATTCAAATAGGATTCATAACAATGCTAGAAATCATTTGTATTCTTATTAAATTCAAATTTCAATTATTTACACAATTTCAAATATTAAATTAAACAATTTAATTATCCAAATAAATCACTATATTTGAAATATAAGTTATTCAACTTATAAAATTTACTTTTGAATATTTAAAATCAATTAAATCTTCCATATCGAACGACTGAAATACTGGGGCATTACAATATGCGTAGGTAACATTTTTTACTTACTTATATTTATTGGTAGATAATTATCCTTCCAAACTGTAATAATGTTGGCAATATTTACCTACTAGTAAATATTACTGTTAAATATTGGTTGATAAAGGTTATCTTTACCTACCCTTATATATTGGTAGGTAAAATATTGGTAGGTAAAGGTCAGATTTCTTGTAGTGACATGAGACCAAGTCTAGGTAACTAGAGCATGGTATCGGAGTATTTTCGCCACTAGGCACTCATGTCAAATTATTTTTGAAAACTCTCTTGACAAGGTAGATTTCAAATTAATTTCGAAATCCTCTAGACAAGGTTAGATTTTAAATTATTTTCAAAACCCTCTAGATGAGGTTAGATTTCAAGTTCTTTTCAAAGCCCTCTAGACGAGGTTAGATTGAAAATTATTTTCGAATCGAGGTTTGATCTTTACAAGTTTTCTTAGTAAAAGCGCCATATCAGCTATCCATGTCAAAATACATTCAACCAGATGATGACAAGTGCTTGAATCAGAGCCGCCAATAGCATACTAGGTCATCAATCCGAGTTAAAATCCTTGCACCAATAGAAAGACCCTAAATTTTCTATAAATAAAGGACCACGTACTACAGTAAATGAGGCTTTTGGGCACATAAGGAGTTGACACAATATTATTGTACTTTACTATATTAGAGCTTTATTCAAAAACTTATGTGACGACCCACCTTTCTGATCCTTGGGAATGACACTTAATACATCATCGGTATTTGTGTGTCGTTGCCCAGGCATCCGAAAGATAAGTTGCCTTGGCATAAAATAAAGAACATAACAAGGCATAATAGATAAACCTCACAGCGGAATGGTTATATATAATATAAAATGATACAGTATAAAAGGTTACTCCTTATAAGGAGTTATCAAAGTTATAAAAAAAATACTACATCTAACAGATTGATAGCTATATATTCTCACTTTACATTTTTAAGATACAAAATACACCTACATAATCATACAGGGGAAATAAATAACTAGATAACAAAGGAGCCGCCTGCTCGATCAGCATCATCAAAGAGCTCCAAAGAAAACTTGCTATTCTTGGACTACCCAAATATAATGAGTATCCGATAGCATAGGGAAAATAAACAACTTAGGTCAGACAAAATGTCTGGTATGAGTAAAACTGTGAAATAAATGGGGTGTATTAAAACAATAATATATGGGACCATGTCGTTAACGTTGAACAGGTTTTTTCCCACATAAACAACAACCAAACATAACAAAAATGGAAATGAACATTAGGGAACAAATCCAAACATAGATGAAGGGTACAATTAGTATAATATTCAGACATGAAAGAATATAAATAGTCTGAATAAAATTCCAAAGTGGATAGAATGGATAAAACAAGACAATAGTCCAAACTCGATAGAATGGACTAAACAAGATAACTACCCATATTCGATAGAATGGACAAAACCAATAATTGAACACCACGAAGAGTGGTTGACTCTTCCCGTTGTAATTAAAGAAAACAGATACAAAAGTTCGAGTCAAATAAGAAAAGGAAATTTTCCAACAACGACTAGGAGGTCGCTCCCCCTATTGAAAGTATATATAACGACCCAAAATTTTCGACCCCGAAAATTCCAGATAGTTAGGAAAAAGAAGAAAAGAGGTAGAACAAGAAATAGAAAACAATCACAGAATCTCACATTCGCAGCGGATCAAAATATAATATCATATAATAGTAGTTTTACAAAAAAAACTGTATCAGTTAATTTACATTAATACATCAGAGTTACAACCAATCACAGACAGACTGGACAGTAAAACAACATGTCCCAGATACAAATCAATAATACTCAGCGGATTACACTCCATACGTTCCTGCCATCCAGCTCGCCTCCTGAGCTCCAGAACGTCCTTACCTGAAAATCTGTAATACTCGGTCTGACCCGAGCATTACAATAAAGTAACACCCGAGTCAGGCTGGAAACCAGCGTGAGTAAACCCATCTAATGTGAAATATTAAGGTTATAAAGCATCTTTGAAATCCCGGGGTAACTCGTACCTTACTATGAGTTCTTAACTTGTTATAGTCAAACAATTTTAAGAATTATTACTCAGTTTAAATGGCCATGTTACTTAATTTATTCCATTCCAGCCTATTTGATTCTAAAATCAAATCCATAAAGAATTTTTAGATTACTAATCAAAGTGGTTCCGGATATTGCTAATATCCGACTCCGGTCTCTTTGAATCCAATACCATCTTTAATCCAAGTTGTTTAAGTGGATACAAATCAATTCGAAATACATGGTTTCATATTCACACAGCAATTCATTATCGATAGATAACCCACAATATCACTGTTCAAACTATCATATCATGTCACAGTACATCACAATTCATATATCAGAGATATTCAGACAAACCAAGGTATTCAATTCAAGTTTATCATCTATAGACAAGATTAATAGTCAAACAATTCTCAATTAATTTAATTTAATCACCTAATATAAATATAATTTATTACCTTTAATTAATTATAAACCATTCCTTAAATTAATTACACTGATTTATTAATCTTAATTAATTTTATTGATTAATTAACCTTAATTAATCATCCTTTGATTATCCACCTAAATTTAATTATCCTTAATTAATTAACTTTAGTTTACTTCCCTTAATTAATTAACCTTTAATTAATAATCAATCAATCAATTAATTAATAAATCTTAATTTCCCAAACCTTACTTAATTTTAAGATAATTCATCTATCTTAATCACTTTCTCAATCATCATCAGAATTTAATAAACTTGGGATTAATTATCATTAACTTGACAATTAACAATAGTCCTTAAGTTTAATGATAAAACACTTCATCCTTTTAATTAATACTTAATTACATTATTAATTAAGTATTAAATAAACTTAAGATTTAACTTAATCTAAGTTAAAATAAATTTTACAACTTTAACTAATCCAAATATTTAAATAAAACATCATTATTTAAGAGAAATAGTTTTAAGAAATTAGTTTTAAACTTGATTTTTGTCCTAACTTAAAAAACTTGTTAATCTCTATCATTTACCGAGACAAACCAGAGTTTCCCCGAATTAAGTCCCGAGTCACCACCCTTCTATTTTTTTAAAAACTTGTTTCAAATTTAAAACTGTTACAGGTTATTACATACACACGAACGACTCGAAGGTTTACCCGAGCAAAACCCCTTCTACTCCGAGTCCCTATCCGAGAAAACACCATCTTCTCCCATGCCCAGATCAACACAGCCATCAACGTGCACGTGTGTACGTGCACGCCGTACCCACACCCTCCGATCAACTCACCGGCCGTCCTCAAGTCAACGACGGCCCAACCAAGACATCCCGACCCTCCAGCTAGTCGAATTTGCCAGGAAAACAAATCAGCTTCTCGAAACCATAGGAACCCAAAACCCATCGACGAAAAACTTCCGATCACCGCCGATCCCGATGTTGAGAACCTACGCCGACCTCACCAGAACTTCGACTCAACTTCCAGCTTCGATTCCCCCCTACGCGATCGAGTCCGGTCTCCTCACGGCGACGAAATCGTCACGAATACCTCGACGTCCAAAAACTTCTCGACAACCCTAATTCGACGCCGTTTGTCCCCTACGGTGATCTATAAAACCTATCACCATTTTTCCTAACATCCATGACCTCCAAACTTGCTTCAGCCAAGAACTCGGCCCTTCTCCCATCGCCGATCGCCAGAATTTGACCCAAATCCAAAATATGTTCAACCCAAGATTTTACAACAATCATCAACTTAAAAATCTCTATATTATTTTTAAAATTCATCATTTTTGATAACAAATCTGATTATATAATCAAAGCATGAAGATTTAACAATCAAATTTGTGAAACTGATTGATTTTTACTGTAATATTTAATTTTCGGAATATTTACTAAATATTTTTACTCGAATCTATTTTTAACAATGATGTTACACACATACAAACACTTTTAATTTAGAGATCAAGACCTAAAAATCATTTAGGTGGATGATTTGAATTTTTGAATCAGGTTTTAAAACCTGTAATATTCAAATAGAGGCCTGTTTTGCCTATTCCAGACATGTACAGGATATTAACACACATATATATACATAAAAATCATTTTTAAACAACATGCACAGCATAATTCATATCATACTTCAAGGATCATCACATGCTAATTCAAGATATACCAGATTTTCAGAGTTTACTAACCTTTTTCCTTTTGAACAGAGCACAGTTTCCCTTTTTGTTTTGATCCTCATGTTTACTTGAGTCTTGATCTTCCTTTGTTTTAGTTGAGTTTGTTTGTTTTAAGTTTAAGTTGTAAGATGGTAGGGACATTTTTTTTATTTTTTATACTCAGCCGAGTGAAAAGAAATGAGACAAAGGAGATATATATATAGAGAAGGGTGGGCTGCTGTATACAGCAAGCTTTTCACTTGTTCTTTTAATTTTCATTATATAATTTTTTCCAAGTTTTCTTTTGGTCAGAATTACCTTTTGACCTGATATGATTTGCAAATTTCAGGCTTGACCTGATGAGATCTTTTATATGCTGATTTGATCAAATGTGTGCTTGCATTAATTGCTATGTTCCCTCTTTTGTTTACATGTATTTTTATGTGAATTGATGTATGTATATATTCATTTGTTTGTATGTATATGTATATGGTTATGTATTATTCCTATTGTACTTGCATTATCCTTATTTAATATATATATGTGTACATTTTGCTTGTTTGTGTCATCATATACATATGTATTCTCATATACATTGCTTAGGTATATTTTTGATATTATATACATATATACACATATTATATTCATCTTAACTTATGTATATTTATCTTCTTTTATTTTTCCATCATGAAACTCTTCCACCCATGAATATATATACTTTTACCAAATTCTTATAACCTACACACATAATTACTTATATCTGCTTATATTTACCAATATCATGAAGCTTGTATATTTACCTATATATATATCTATATATAAAGTTTTTATTATATCTAGTCATTTTATACTTAAATATTTAATATGGCTTTTAAGTCAGTTTATATACCAGGCATTTAAATATCTTGAATTTTATTGTTCTACTGAGTAAAAGAAATTTATCTCCCAGTAAACTTTAAATCAGTTAATTACCCAATTAACAAGCATCAGAAATCCGGGTCGTCACATTCCTCCCCCCTTTAGAACTTTTCGTCCTCGAAAAGGAACGTAGCAAGGGTTTTAATTATAGTGTTTATTATCAGTTAAATCATTCTTAAAACATTTTTAACTCTTTTACTCTTTTATTTCAAAATTACAAAATTTTAAAACACTTATAAATAACATAATATAACCAAAATAGCTTTTATATAAAAAATACTTTTTATACCTCGATGTTTCAACAAGTCCATCCTTGTTCTCATAGAAATTCGGTCATACGTTGATCAGACGTAGGACTGAAAATCTATAAGGACTTGGTAAACCTGTTTCCAACACCTAGTGAAAATACTTGGAAAATATTTTGGTGAAAATATAGAAAACATTTTGGAAATAGAGGAAACATCTTTGGTTAGAATGCTCTGGAAATCATCACCCCCATCCATGGTCGCAGTTAACCCGATGGTTACGTTGCCATCCCGACAAAATCCATAGATAACTGTAGGCCTCCACGCCCCTCGATTACACCATGGAATCCGCTACAGATCACAGTTATACTCGGGCTTTACGTTGCTATCACAGCAAAAACACATATAACCGTAGGCATCAGCGCCCTCGAATTTCGCTGCCAAAAAAGTGAAACTTCTCCACTTGACCATAGATCGCAGTCTACCGATGTTACGTTGCCATCCTGGCAAAATCAAGTGTAGACTGTTGGCACTCATCCTCCACACGATTTTCGCTATGGTCCACACAGTAGATCGCAGCGACATCGAGTTACACTGTCGTCACAGCATAACCCAAATGCCCTTGTAGGCATCAATGCCCTCGACTTTCGCTACCCAACAATCCTCATGAACTAGTTTGTCCGAACTCCTCACAGGATCAACTTTAGAGCTTCCCCCTCTTTGAGGCTCAAGGCAGTACCACCCTGTGGCACTCCTGAGAAGTTCATTCCAAGGGAGCGCCTTTTTCCCCGGAGCCACTTTCAAAACACTTTATACTATACACATATAGTATTTTCCAAATCATAAACCTAGTATGAATCTCATATAAATCTTCTTTCTCAAAATCGATTATCCCAAAATCGATACTTTTCAATCTAGGCTTTCCAACTTTTCAAATTTGATTCTCCTTAAAAATGAAAAGCCTTTTTTAGAAATCCATAGGTTCCCAAAACCTTTTTCCAAAATCATTTTCACAAAATCCTTTATATATACGTATATATATATATAATAACCTTAGGAAATTTTTGAATCACTTCATACTTGTATAAATTCACTTTTATACTTTAAATACTTTCGAAACCTTTTTCTTTAGGCAATAGATTCAACAAGGGAAGTTTACCATATATAACAAAGATATATAACTTTGTTTATTCCAAATCAAATATTCAAATTTTATTACTCTTTTATAAAGTTATTAACCACATTACCTTTCTTCATAAAGTGAATCTTAAATCATAGAAATTTCCAATTTCCATTTTACCTCATTATATATTCCACAAAATATACTTTTCATTTCAAAGACCATTTTACAATTCTTATCCATAAATTTCAATGCCAATTTCATTCAAACCCGTACGATGTACACATACCATTCATACGCTATATCAATCCGATCGCTCACTCGATCACACAATTTCACTTCCGAACTAGTATTGTCTACCCGACTTCCTAGTGCGGACTCAGATCTGGTTTCTTGATCAGAAACCGCCATTCTCCTTGCATAGTCACAACTATGATAGAGAATATCCAGAACCAATCAAAAATCCATATCCAGGTTCGCCGTCGAAAATCAAGCGAAAAATCCCAACTCGGATTGGTAATACTATCTCAAAATTCTGTGCTCGAATCTGGATCAAATCACTATGCGAATAAAATATAAGTACATCCTACGTATTTATCTTCATTGATTATCAGTTAAATCAATTCCCTTTCTATTCATCCTCACTTTGATTTTATTCACTTATTCACATTTGCCTTAATCCCCATTTGGATTATCACTTCAATTCTTATCTTAGTTGGGTATTTAATCAATAAATGTTTGAACTCCGACTAATTTATATTTAGAAAATAGCTTGAAAATTTTAAAAATAGATAAATAGTTGACAAATAATTATTACTTTGTAAAATAGCTGTAAAATAGTTAAGTAGTTATAAATAGTTAAAAATAGTAATTATTTATAAAACAATTGAAAAATAGTAATTAGTTTATAAATCAGTTGTAAAATTGTTAAATAGTTCCAAAAATAATTGTAAAACAAGTTTAAGATAGTTTTAGGTTTAAAAAGGAAAAGTTGTATACTAAATAGTTTGGAAAAATAGATTTATATTAAAACAATTTATTTTGAAAATAGTCCAGAGTCAAACTGTTCAATTCCCAACCTCCATTTCTAATCAATTCAATTTAAATTTCCACTTCCCATTTGAATTCCAATTTAAATAACTTCAATTTCCATTGAAATTGATTTAACCCCAATTCATTGTTGAATTAATTCTCAATTTCTTTCCTAAATTCAAATCAAATTCCATTTTATTTTAAACATATTCACTTTAATTACAATTCCAAATTATTCAAATTAATTTAGACTAATTTCAAATTGAATCCACTTCAATTTCCAATCATTTCAATTTCTATATGAATTTATCCCAATTCCCATTTGAATTTGAACTCATTCAATCTTCAATTTTATTTCAAATTAATCCAATTCAAATTTTCCATTTGAATTTTATACTTATCCATCTTCAATTCTAATTAATTCAAACTAAATTCAATTTGAACTAATGAAATCTAAATCTCAACTTTAACCCATCTCGAATTATATAAATTCGAGTTAAATTTCCAAATGTTGATTTAACCCCTTAAATCAAATTAACCTTTATTATTAAATAAATAATCCAAATCTTTAAACAATTTAATTATGAGTCCAATTCTCAAAATTTCATTTTAAATTATCTTTACTTAACTTATTTCAAAGTTCAAATAAGAGTTCAAAACAAATTTTATCTTAAAAATTCAATTTAGTACCCAATTTTATCTTCCAGTTTTGAAACCAGTTCTTAAACAATTTTAATTTACAAATTCAATTCTTAACATTCAAATTTTCAGTTCAAAGTAATTCCATATCCTTAATTTCAAATTCCTTTTCAATAACCAACAACCAATTAATACATAATAATTAGAAAAATTATTGCTTTATATATATCAAAATGTAAGCTTATATAAGAATCATTTTTAAAAATCATTTTTAAAAATCATTTTAAAATCTTTATATAAGAAAGTAACAAGTACATTCTCATATATAATACACTCAACTCATTCTAGGGTACTACTGACCCTATCCTTAATGAGTAAACCCCAGAGCCAAGGTACTCGCTTAACCTTCAGCTCTGATACCAAATGTAACGACCCGAAATTTTCGACCCTGAAAATTCCATATAGTTAGGAAAAAGAAGAAAAGAGGTAGAAGAAGAAACAGAAAACAATCACAGAATCTCACATTCGCAGCGGATCAAAATATAATATCATATAATAGTAGTTATACAAAAAAAACTGTATCAGTTAATTTACATCAATACATCAGAGTTACAACCAATCACAAACAAACTGGACAGTAAAACAACATGTCCCAGATACAAATCAATAATACTCAGCGGATTACACTCCATACGTTCCTGCCATCCAGCTCGCCTCCTGAGCTCCAGAACGTCCTTACTTGAAAATCTGTAATACTCGGTCTGACCTGAGCATTACAATAAAGTAACACCCGAGTCAGGTTGGAAACCAACGTGAGTAAACCCATCTAATGTGAAATATTAAGGTTATAAAGCATCTTTGAAATCCCGGGGTAACTCGTACCTTACTACGAGTTCTTAACTTGTTATAGTCAAACAATTTTAAGAACTGTTAATCAGTTTAAATGGCCATGTTACTTAATTTATTCCATTCCAGCCTGTTTGATTCTAAAATCAAATCCATAAAGAATTTGTAGATTACTAATCGAAGTGGTTCTGGATATTGCTAATATCCGACTCCGGTCTCTTTGAATCCAATACCATCTTTAATCCAAGTTGTTTAAGTGGATACAAATCAATTCTAAATACAGGGTTTCATATTCACACAACAATTCATTATCGATAGATAACCCACAATATCACTGTTCAATCCATCATATCATGTCACAATACATCACAATTCATATATCAGAGGTATTCAGACAAACCAAGGTATTCAATTCAAGTTTATCATCTATAGACAAGATTAATAATCAAACAATTCTCAATTAATTTAATTTAATCACCTAATATAAATATAATTTATTACCTTTAATCCTGCTTAATTAACTTTAATTAATTATAAACCATTCCTTAAATTAATTACACTGATTTATTAATCTTAATTAATTTTATTGATTAATTAACCTTAATTAATCATCCTTTAATTATCCACCTAAATTTAATTATCCTTAATTAATTAACTTTAGTTTACTTCCCTTAATTAATTAACCTTTAATTAATAATCAATCAATTAATTAATTAATAAATCTTAATTTCCCAAACCTTACTTAATTTTAAGATAATTCATCTATCTTAATCACTTTCTCAATCATCATCAGAATTTAATAAACTTGGGATTAATTATCATTAACTTGACAATTAACAATAGTCCTTAAGTTTAATGATAAAACACTTCATCCTTTTAATTACTACTTAATTACATTATTAATTAAGTTTTAAATAAACTTAAGATTTAACTTAATCTAAGTTAAAATAAATTATACAACTTTAACTAATCCAAATATTTAAATAAAACATCATTATTTAAGAGAAATAGTTTACCGAGACAAACCAGAGTTTACCCGAATTAAGTCCCGAGCCACCACCCTTCTATTTTTTAAAAAACTTGTTTCAAATTTAAAACTGTTACAGGTTATTACATACACACGAACGACTCGAAGGTTTACCCGAGCAAAACCCCTTCTACTCCGAGTCCCTATCCGAGAAAACACCATCTTCTCCCATGCCCAGATCAACACAGCCATCAACGTGCACGTGTGTACGTGCACGCCGTACCCACACCCTCCGATCAACTCACCGGCCCGTCCTCAAGTCGACGACGGCCCAACCAAGACATCCCGACCCTCCAGCTAGTCGAATTTGCCAGGAAAACAAATCAGCTTCTCGAAACCACAGGAACCCAAAACCCATCGACGGAAAACCTTCGATCACCGCCGATCCCAACCTTGAGAACCTACGCCGACCTCACCAGAACTTCGACTCAACTTCCAGCTTCGATTCCCCCTAAGCGATCGAGTCTGGTCTCCTCACGGCGACGAAATCGTCACGAATACCTCGACGTCCAAAAACTTCTCGACAACCCTAATTCGACGCAATTCGTCCCCTACGGTGATCTATAAAACCTATCACCATTTTTCCTAATATCCATAACCTCCAAACTTGCTTCAGCCAAGAACTCGTCCCTTCTCCCATCGCCGATTGCCAGAATTTGACCCAAATACAAAATATGTTCAACCCAAGATTTCACAACAATCATCAACTTAAAAATCTCTATATTATTTTTAAAATTCATCATTTTTGATAACAAATCTGATTATATAATCAAAGCATGAAGATTTAACAATCAAATTTGTGACACTGATTGATTTTTACTGTAATATTTAATTTTCGAAATATTTACTAAATATTTTTACTCGAATCTATTTTAAACAATGATGTTACACACATACAAACACTTTTAATTTAGAGATCAAGACCTAAAAATCATTTAGGTGGATGATTTGAATTTTTGAATCAGGTTTTAAAACCTATAATATTCAAATAGAGGCCTGTTTTGCCTGTTCCAGACATGTACAGGATATTAACACACACATATATATATACATAAAAATCATTTTTAAACAACATGCACAGCATAATTCATATCATACTTCAAGGATCATCACATGCTAATTCAAGATATACCAGATTTTCAGAGTTTACTAACCTTTTTCCTTTTGAACAGAGCACAGTTTCCCTTTTTGTTTTGATCCTCATGTTTACTTTAGTCTTGATCTTCCTTTGTTTTAGTTGAGTTTGTTTGTTTTAAGTTTCAGTTGTAAGATGGTAGGGACATTTTTTTTTATTTTTTATACTCAGCCGAGTGAAAAGAAATGAGACAAAGGAGATATATATAGAGAAGGGTGGGCTGCTGTATACAGTAAGCTTTTCACTTGTTCTTTTAATTTTCATTATATATTTTTTTCCAAGTTTTTTTTGGTCAGAATTACCTTTTGACCTGATATTATTTGCAAATTTCAAGCTTGACCTGATGAGATCTTTTATATGCTGATTTGATCAAATGTGTGCTTGCATTAATTGCTATGTTCCCTCTTTTGTTTACATGTATTTTTATGTGAATTGATGTATGTATATATTCATTTGTTTGTATGTATATGTATATGGTTATGTATTATTCCTATTGTACTTGCATTATCCTTATTTAATATATATATGTGTACATTTTGCTTGTTTGTGTCATCATATACATATGTATTCTCATATACATTGCTTAGGTATATTTTTGATATTATATACATATATACACATATTATATTCATCTTCACTTATGTATATTTATCTTCTTTTATTTTTCCATCATGAAACTCTTCCACCCATGAATATATATACTTTTACCAAATTCTTATAACCTACACACATAATTACTTATATCTGCTTATATTTTCCAATATCATGAAGCTTGTATATTTACCTATATATATATATCTATATATAAAGTTTTTATCATATCCAGTCATTTTATACTTAAATATTTAATATGGCTTTTAAGTCAATTTATATACCAGGCATTTAAATATCTTGAATTTTATTGTTCTACTGAATAAAAGAAATTTATCTCCCAGTAAATTTTAAATCAGTTAATTACCCAATTAACAAGCATCAGAAATCCGGGTCGTCACAGTATGCCTCTAGAAATATACTTGAGAACTCCGATGGCTCTTGGACACGTCCAAGCCGGAGCCCGCCAACGGTTATCGAGAATCCGAGTATTACACATCTCAATGCGCAAAAACCAATTCCAATCTAGAGTGTATGTGAAAATACCCTAATGGGAGCAACCCCGCATAGCTTGCCTTCCACTCGCTCTTTGGGTTAAGTCATTTCCTATAAAGGATAACAAAGCTTAAGTGAGCAACACATCGTATTAGAATGACGAAATACAAAGAAGGCTGAGGTAACTAATTGTTTGGAAACCAACTATCAAGGATAAAAAACAATCGTATATAGAAATTAAGTCTTGTGTACTTATCACCACTCATCGAATTCAACTTTTACTATTTCTTAGTTAACAATAATACCGGGCAAGTCAAGATAATCTTAACTAAAAGTCATGTCTCACGATTATTCTTAACTTTCGAAATAGCGACGAGTCTACATTTTCGACATTTAGTGCTAAGTATATAAATAAATCATTCCCATATAAGTTAATCGCTTTACGGTAATTAATTCATTTTCATAAACAAATCAAACCTTTTCTTTTAAAAATATGATTCATGCTTGGCCTCACATTACAAGTAAACGTTAAAACACTTCGTTAAAAGAGTTCACTAACTTCAACACATCAATTTAAAAAGGATTTAATAGCTTAAAACATCCTTATTACATTGATTAATTAACTTTAAACTTCATCACACAATTTGATTTTTGAACTTCAAATGTCTTTAAATACTAAAAAGGGTAAACCGCTTTTAAACCTTATTAATTCAATTAATTAGTAAAACATAATTAATTATATTAATAAATAATTAATTATAATTATTTAAAATGAATAATAAAGTCCAAACATCCTTATTACTTTGATAAATTCACTTTGAAACTTCATAAATTAAGTTGATTGATTAACTCCAACAACCTTTAATTAAAAAGGGTAAATCACCTTTAAAACATCATTAATTCAATTAATTAATCAATTTAAATATAACTAATTAAATTAAATTAATAACTAATTAATTCTCATTATTTAAAATGATTTAGTAATTATAAACATGAATAAAGTAAAGAATAATTAGAGTTAAAACAAGTTGATAAATTTTAAAAATCATTTATTAAAAAGATTTATTAATTCAAAAACATCATTAGCAAATTGATTAATTAACTTTAATTCATCATTATTGAATGATTAATTATCCTTAAACATAATTAAATAAAATATTTATTAAATTTAAGCATTGTTAAATAAAATGATTAATTAATTTAAACAATAATTAACTAGGTAATTAGTTCAATTTAAAACACATCGTTAACTAAGTAATTAGTTAACCTTAGTCCTTATTAATTAAGTAATTAATTAAATTAAATAATCATTATTAAAATGGTTAATTGCTTTTGAAAACATCGTTAATCAAAATCTTACTTAACTCGTAAAACAATTCCAAGCACGAAGATGAAACCAAACGGTTTCGATAAAAAGTAGTTTTCCAAAAGTGTCGATATAGCAACAATTGCTATATGGGCAGTTTGGCAAATAAACTTATGACATTTGCCATAAAACCAAACATCACATAGAAATGGTTTAAGCACAATACAAGGTAAAAATGACGATACAACATGTAGTAAGTATTTACTAACAATTATATTAACTTTAACTACCAATTTTTATATAGCTACCACATGCTTACTAACTTTCAAATGCGACAACTTTTTAAAGCATGAAACAAACAAAAAACCAAACCATCACTTCACATATAAAACAAGCATTATAGGCTATTAACATGAATATTAACAAAGTATAAACTTGGTTTAAGAAGGTGTAGTTTACTCACCGAAAGCTTTCCAAACCTTTGCAAACTTAGGGTATGACCTAGCACTTCCATTCCTAAGCAAAAGATGCATTCTTGGACTCTTAATGCACTAGGTAGGCTCGGCCTTGAAAGAAGAAGGAAGTGAAACTTGTTTTGGTAAGGTGGAGTGACTTTGGATAATCATTGATCTCTCAAAAATGAACCCGAAAATAGGTCATTTTCCAACTAGTTTTTCGACTATATAATCTCGTATTTTGGAAAAGTAGTAAAGAGGAAGTTTTATAAAGTTCTTATCTTTACAATTTCAAAAGAAGAATCACTCAATTTTGGTTATTTATTAAGAAGATATGGTCAAAAGAAGAAGGATCATTTTCGGACTTGAAATTCTAAGTCCGAAAATGCTATGTAAAAAATTGATATTTTGACATAGCTATGCTAGAAATTTGAAGAAGTGATCAAGATAAAAGTTGTAGCCACTGGAATTCGACAAGATTTGAAAAAAAAGAAATGCTCCATTTGATTATGTTATGATAAAAATACGGCAGAAGTAAAAGAGGTGAAATTAAAGAAGTGGTAAGGGTATTTATAAGTAATAGAAAATGTAAATTACATAAACACCCCTTGTCCTTTACCCTCCACATTATTTTTCCACCTCAATATCCTCCACCACACATGTCATTTTAGCTTCCACCTTCCCCCTATCCTCATCATGTCAAAGAAAACATGTATAAACATATTTTGTACTCAAGTCGCCAAACCGTCAAATCATGTCTCTTAAGGCATCTTTTAGTATATACATGTATATACTTAAGCATACATACTATGTATATACCAATATGTCCTAACTATTTTACATTCTTAACCATTTAAATGTTGTTTCAAATACAAAACAAGGCTCACAACATTTCAAACAACTTTTATACGATGAAACGTCAAAAATTCGAAAAACGGTTTCCAGTCACATTTTCTGTTTTTCATCGAACTAATATTTTTGCAAACTAAATTTGATAACTATTTTATATTCAATGTTTATTATTTAAAAGTGTTTTAATTTTAATTATAAAACCTATTATTTGAAAATCTAAAATTAATTAAATATTCGGAAATTAATATGGTGAATTCCGGGTCGTTACAACTTATTAATGGCAGAAATGCCTAGTTCAATGTAACAAGCCTCTCAACTATATAAGAGTGATTAAGGAAGGAAATGATAGTGGACACAGGGACTTTTGGTCCGGACCACTATAAAATTATTAGTGCTATTTACCTTACACATTTTACTTTCTCTGCATGAGCTAATGTTACTCTACGATGCAACACCTCGTACCCCAGGCTTGAATACATCATGTCTTAGCAACTGCTCTACCGGGTCCAATATTCCATTCTACTTTCAAAGATATACCTTCTGAGCTCGGGATGTTAGTGTAGACGAAAAATTGTACTAGCAGTTAAACTATTGACCTCACATTCCAATCCATATTAATGACTATATCATTCCTATCCACTGAAGTTATTTGCATACTTATATAATTCACACTCATCATAAACGCATACTTGAGGCTACATGTGTGTGTGTATGTGTGTGTTTATATATATATATCTTTATTCATTCATGTTTAATTACTATGCCTCTACCGTTCACTGTTTACAATATTTCTTTACTTTTCTATGCATTTACATCTTATTTGATTTAAGATCAGTTACCGCTTTCTTCTAAATATCTATTCTCATTTACTTTCCCTTACCCTTGCTATTTTACTTCTTACTTCTTTTCTTTTTTAACTTTTGATTCTCTACCTTATTTTAGAGGACTACCTATACCCTTTGATTTTAAATTATGACTTACTTATCTTTACATTTTTTTATTTCATTTCCATTTTACTTAATTTTGCACCTGTTCTTTTCTTAGACCATTTTTATCACATTTATAATTCTTTTAATTTATCCTTAGGGCTTTCGGTATTTTAATGCATTGGAATTATGTTTCTCCTCAATGGAATAGTTAACACTGTAAATTTATGTATCTTATCCAAAAAGGGGATTTGTGTTGCGTTTGGAATTACGAGGAATTATATATTCATAATTATTAAAATAGACAATATACAATACAATAAATATCCATATTTTATATATCTCTTTCTTTTAGGTGTATTCCTTGTTATTTCAATCGTTACACTTCTATTTATAAATCTGAAGCTTGATAAGATAAAAATTCACATTGCAACACGCTATATAATCCAACAAATTAAAATACTACTAAAATCCCTTCCTTTAACTATGATAACTCAATTTACCATTTTATTTCCATGATTCATATTAAATTCAAAAATCTGGAACTATCACATATTCTATACATTTCACAGAAATTCAAGGACTTTTAATACCCAATATTTTCTAGATACAAGCAATATACAATTTTAGATTATTAATAACAGGATATGTAGGCAAGGTTTATAATTTACTTCAAGTATACAATTTTTAGCCTGCAATTCCAATTTAAATTTCAAGCATATAGGAATAGATCTACAATGATATATATCTAATATTACATAAAAATATAATTTTCCATCTCCTTTTTAGCATTCCAAATCTCCAGATCAAATCTCTATTATTCCAGTTTGACTTCTTTATCTCCCTATTTTAATTTATACATCACAAGAATACATAGGTTTATCAGAGATCTAGACTGTAAGAGAGATTTGGGATTTAATTTATATTTTAGATCCATATTTATAATTTACCTTGGTTTTGGTGGTTTGATTTGAACCTATCCTCTTCTGCAATCATCTTCTACGATTCTTCAATTGTATATAATTATAAACCAGAACTATTTCTAAGAATTTATAATTTAAGAGGAGAAGAGAAAATGGCAGAGCTTCGGCGTTGAAAATATGAGTTTAGAAGTAAGGGTCTAGTTCTGAATTTATAGGGGTTCAAATCAATAACAGCCATTAATTAAACTATTTGAAATCCGAGTCGTTCAGGACATTCTTTACTATCGATTTTACTCTAGCAATGGTCAAACACTTTGACCTTGGGTTGACTGCTACCGGTCGACCTGGGTGACCTGCCACTTGTTTAAGCGGTGATTAAGAGCTTTACTTGATTTATTCAATTTATTTCCTATATTTAAACCCATCGATATAATTTGTTTCTCACTTTTCAGATTTGATTTAATGTTAACATTTCTTAACGTTCAAGTTTTCTTTAAAATTATTAATTACCGTTGATTAATTTTTTTACCATAATTACATATATAATTATTTCCGATTAGAAATTTAAAATTCAATAACTTTTTCGTTTTAACTCCAATCGGAAAACTTTATGTATGAAAGTTGATCATAAAATCACCATGAACATCATGGTGCAAGTTTCGTAGCCAAATTCCGATATTTGTTAAAATTCTATTTTTTGATGCTATCATTTAGTAATTAACTTATTTTTAATTAAAATAAAATTACGGGGTGTTACACATACTCTTTATAAAATATCTAATTCATACTTTTTTTATAATCATTATTTAATAAAATATCACTTTCTTATAAAATCATTATTTTGTGAAATATAACTTTTAAACTATTTTATTAAATATCTCTTCTATACTATTTATAAAATCACTTATTTTATAAATATCACTTTTATTTATAAAATTACTTCTTTACATTAATAATATTTATAAATAAACCATTCATTTATAAAAATCATTCGTTACTTTAAATAATATTTATAAATACTAACCAAGTTTCAAAAGGCCCATGATTACTTTAGTGATAAGTGTAGAGCTATTTAAACTACTTATTTTGCTTACTAACTTTTCCTAAAATCCATTCAAATGGTTGAATTATTACTAACTAATGATCGGTATATAATTGTATCACTAAATTAGTCTAGTCGCTAATAACATCATACAAATTCAATTGCTTAGCCTATAATAATAATTTAGGCTCACTAACTATTTGAAAAATAGCAGTTAAGGTTTCAAATAAATAATGAGTTAACATAATCATATTTATAATATAGACATAAGCCTAAATCAAACCAAACAGTTTTCAAATCACTTCATATAATTACATATTAATCAATAAACAATAATGAAGATTAACACATAAATATCTAAGAGAATCATCCCACTCACCTTGCTTTTCCCTAAATCAAGTTCTAGACGCTAAATACCCAAATCAAGCTCCCTTGAAATTAGGGATCTCAACCCAAACTTTGTTTTAAGAAAATTCCTTTATGGGTTATGTGAGGAACGAGTAGAGAGGAAATATAGTGATTTTAGTTTGAATTTAGGAATTTTATTTGAGCATGAATTAGTGATTTAGGGTTTTGAGATTAAGGAATAATTAGAGAAGTAATTAGAGAAGCGGTAGAGGCATATTACATGAATGAGAAATAAAATGAAAATAATGAAGGGGTTAGCCACTTATAAGCTTACTCGTGGGCCTTAGCCCAACATTTAATTTTCATTCCTTTCTGGAAATCACTATTCACTCCAAAAACTAATCGACTCTAAACATAATCAACTTTGTACACTTTTTTAGCGATGGAAAAGCAAACTTAACTACGGGTGTTTCGAGTTCCACTTCACTCGTCTCTAAAAATCAAGTGCAAGCGGCATTTCATTAATTAATGAGTTAATATTTAAATTAATTATTTAAATATCGAGTTATTAAAATGTGGGGTGTTACTAATCTTCTTTGTGTTAGTCCCACGACCCGAGGCGATGGAGGAGAGAAGAAATGATGATGGACGAAGTGATTGAAGCTTCGAGGCCTGAGGCGAAGCTTACGCCCTATAGAGGAACCAAAGTCGGCAAATGTGAAAGTTAGTGTGATGTTATTTATTTTGGGTTCTTTTGGATAGGAACTAAACTTTCAGTAAAATCGTTAAAGGCAGATTCAGTTGGAACCCTAATAGGTACTTAGGGGAGGTGGAGGCTTTAAGAGCCTGCTAAGCCTAGCTCATTGCTAGGGCTTCCAAGTCTTTTTCATCGAGGAGATTGGCTTTAAGTTCCTCTGCATCAACTGTAACGATACGACTTTTCGACGCTCGAACGTCGACATTAATACGTCGACTATATCAAATGCCGCGCAATCGAATGCCGGAAAACCGAATTGTTATGAAAAAAAAGAAGAGGTAGAAGAAGACAGAAGAAAACGAAAGAAGAAACAACAGAAAAAAACACAGAACAATATCAGAATCTCACATATCGCAGCGGAACAACATATAATAGATAAATGAATAATCTTTATATCACAGAACTATATCATTTTATACATTACATCATCATCAGAGTTTACAACAACAATACAACACTGGACAGTTATATAAACTTGTCCTCATACAGAATACACAGCAGAATAATAATATCATATACAAGTGATAGGTCTCGTCATCCAGTTCGCCACTGAGCTCCACAGCATCTCCTGAATCCAGAATGACCTGATAACCTGACTCTAGACTGCCCATGTGGATATTGGTGGGCACCCAGAGTTTGGGAAGGAAACAATAAACTCCAGGTCAGTCATGGTGACTGGTGTGAGAACTAAAACAGTTATTATCTTTAAAACAACAACAAAGGAAGTAAAAGATATTCGCAATGCTTTTGGAAAATGAAACTACCATAAGACCTCCCGCCACACACACAATGCAAACGCAGAATTGGAGGAGATTTCTTCTTATGATAGTCAAACATGCTTACTACGCAAAATCATTTGATTTGATATTATTATTAGTGCATAGTGCAGAAAACATTTCGAAAGTATAATATCAATCTTAGCCAACATACAACCATTATTGTATGCCTACTATAGCTACCATGTTCAATAGCAGGTTACCGCCACATTCCATAGCAGGTTATACAACTAAAACCGTACAAGGTTCGTATTGTTTCTTTGGATTTCCAACAAATGGTCAGGCTAAGGAACTTCCTTACACCGAAATGAAACGCCTCTGGAAAGACGCTCCGAGAGTCAACCTGCACTCTGCAAACACAAGACCGACGCTACCTCACGTTGTACAGCTATAACTAGGTAGCTAACACACGAGCTATGCCATCCCCCAGTCGTTACCGACCTTTATCCGAGGATCCTCAACCACAAAGCAACAACCACAAAGTATAATAAATTTGCAGCATCAACATAGGTAAAATATCTGGGCTCCATACCATGATATCACCTTTTATCCAGAAGGAAATGACATACCCTAGGGGCGCGACCCCTAACAACCTTGCCGCAACATTCCTGTTTCGACCATTACCGGGTTGTGAGGCTCGACGAAGTCTCGTCCACAAAACTACGCTTTTTCACAAAGCCACGATTTGATCAATCAAATGATCAACAGCACTTCGTATGCCACATTACCAAATTGGGAATGTATCACTAGTAACTATCAACTACATAACCTCTGAGCTCGTACGTCTCAGAGAAGGGTGTTAAGCTAAGAGAATAAATTCTCCGCCACCAAGAGAAATGTATTTGATAGAAACCAGCTTTACATCTCAAAGTGTAATGTCAGACATACAACCATACAAGTCTGTTCCGGGTTCGAACAGAACCGAAGGCACTTCCAAAGAAGCCCTTGCAATCCGGGTATTCACAATCCCGATCGGACTTCCCATCACAAGAGGAGTGATATAAATCTCTATACCGGAGCAACTCGGTGCAGAGACATTCGACAGGTTGTCCTTTCATTTTCAAAAATACCCGGTCTTCACCACCGGTCTTCAATACGATCCATATCGTCGTATCACTAATTCGGAATGGGTTATATGACACAAAGGTCTTTTCCCGGCTAACTCGAATAGTGAGCACAATATTTAAAACATATGGATATAGGGATTTCAATTAAGTCACAACTTATTACCCAAATCCTTTCCTTCAAATGGTTTAAACAAATTACCATTTTTAATCTTTAAACAAAAAGATTTACTTCACAAAGTTTACCCAGTTTCACAAAGATTCATTTATAGATTTCCAAATCAATTTCCAGTTCAATTGGATTAACCTATTAAATCTTTAAATGAAGATTTAATTTATAGCTTTCAAAACTATTCACAATTCAAGTCTTTTATAATATAAAAGATACACCTTTTAAAATCTTCTTTGATTTCAAAATAAAGCTTAATCATCTTCACAAAGGTTAATTCATAGTTTTTCCTAACTATTTACAATTTCATTTCATCTTGAAATGTTTCGATACAAATTGGAAATCTTTTCACTTTATGAACGTTATTATTATTATAAAACAGATAGTTTTCGTTTTGGGAAAAACTGGTTACAATTACACAAGTTAAAGCCATCCAAGTATAAAACTTGAATATAAATTTAAATTTCCAAAACCATATTTTAAATGGTTAAAAACCCATATAAACACCTTTTATACTTATAAAATCTTTTAAACCAAAATTTCCAATTCATTGAATTCAATTTCAAAATATTGAATTCAAACTTAAATCAAATGATTTAAATTCCAATTCTATTAAGTAATTTAAAATAACTTTTATTTTTGAATCTCATTTTCAAAAACTTTCAATTCCAATTCCAAAACTATTTGGATTCAAAAATTCAATTTTTCAAAATTGATAAAAATCTGTGACTTAACCGATTTCCACGTGAAATCCACATTTGTGTGTGTATTGTGTAGTCCACGGGTTTAACACAATAGTGCAACAACATTCAACCATCACAGATCAAATATAACAATATAATTTGATAAGCGGCATAAACTATAACGCTTATCTTTCATTCACAAATCACAGATATATATATCACAGATAAACAATTTACAGATCACAACACACATCAGGATATATCACAAAACATCACATATCAAAGATGTCAAACAATTCAACATCCAAAATAATCCAAACATCCATAAGTAGGATTAATTTAATCATCTGATTAATTTAAATCAAATAAATTTCAATAAATCAATTTTACTAGTTATGGTAAATTCATAATCAATCAATTTCAAATTGATTTCCAAATTCATTTTAAAACACCAAATCAAATTTCCACTTAATTTCCAAATTATTTCCTTTTTTAAAAATAAATTCCTTTATCTCTTCAAATCTATTTAAAAATCCCAAATTTATAATAAATTCTTCAACTTATAAATAATATTATCGAAATCCATTTATTAAGCCTTTTTCCCAAATTTGAAATTTAATTCAATACAGTTCAAAAAATAAGACTTTTATCTTTTAACTCCTTTTAAATTTATCCAATTATCGAAAATAAATTTTTCGATAAATTTTCAACTTGAATTTCAAAAATCCAATTTTATTTATTTCTGGTATCCAACGATACCAAAAATATATTCGGCTAAACCGCAGCCTTTACAAATTCAATCACAATATAATCACACGGCGATTATAAATAAATCAACACACAACATTGAAATAAATTCAAATGTTGGAGGAATCCAGTTGGATCCCTCCAACCTGTTTCCCTGCATCCACAGATGTTAGCACAATACCAATTCCACTTCAATGTGAAATTATCGTGGTATATGGGATTTATAAAATACTATCCGCTATTATGCGGCGCAATAGGGTCTCATCCGCTATATAATGCGGGAAATCAACTCCAAGTACATATATAATACCAATTCCACTTCACGATGGAATTATCGTGGTATATGTTTTTAATAAATAACCTCTGCTTAATATACGGCGTATAGGGTCTATTTAACATAATAGATAACAATTATCATCCAATCCACACAATCAACACTATCAACAATTTTAAATCTCAACTATTTAAAATTTTAAATCGAAACAAAATATTCGATTGAGTGAGAAGTTCTCACCTTGCTTTCAATAATGGCTGCAGTATTTTATTTCGAATAAAATTAAACAGCCGTTTAATTTTACACAAAATTTTTCACTGACTCCAAACGACTCCAAACCAGTTCCATTGCGTAGTGCTCGTCAATACGAACCCAAGGCGACTTGTTTCATAATTTTTCGACCTCGTATGACAAAGTTATGATTTTTAGAAGTTTATACACATATTTTAACCTAATTATCATCTGGACCGTTGATTTTCTTTCTGCAAATCATGGCCGCGACTTGATGCTTCTTCCTCCCAGGTTTTTATACGTGAATATTGAACCCATAGCCGCCGACTTTGAATCAATTATCGAGCCAACTCTGATGATCGTGACGATGATCGGCGAACCCCATTTGAACGGCCATCACGACCCTCACCCGCGCCCTGAAAGACGTGGCACTCGGCCATCCAAAGGCCTCGAACGACGTGCGTGAACTGCAGATGAATGTGGAGCCCTAGCAACCACCCCATTGCTCCAAATCCGATCAAAACCGTTGATCGGAGAGACCTCGTCGCCCTCAACATTTTTACTTTAGGAAGTTTTTTCGAATAGATGTGTGGATTGGAAGAAATCAAGGGGGAAAGGAGGGAAGACGTCGGCCATTGAATATATCTAGGGCCGGCTGAAGCTTTGAACTAGGGTTTGTGCAAAGAGAAGAAATGTAGGTCCTTTTATAGAAAATTGGCCAAAACACTATTCATCGAAAATTTTCCGAACTCCAAACGAAGCGTGCTGGCTGGCATTTCTAAGGTTTTACCCGCGTTCCGAACACAATGGAACGTGTTTCGGGAGCTAATTCGGTCATATGCGCGAGTTACGGAAATAAACGATCAAATTTAAATCAAATCGATTTAAAACGATTTCTAGGTGTTTTGGCTTGCCCCGGACAAACCGTAAATCCGATTGACACGAAATTTGAAATCTTACAATAATTTCACATTACGGATCCGATTAAACTAGTTTCGGCAAAATCCAAGACTGTTTGAAAAATGGTCATTTTCACTTGTCAATTAAATATTAAAATATTCAATTTTCACAATTTAACTTTTAATTCAATTTTAAAAGTTCTATAACATTGTTCTAACTCCAATATGATTTAATATAACTTTATAAATCATTTTCATTCACATTAACCCCAATATCCAATTATTTCTGAAATTTCAAATATAAAATTATCGATTTAATTACCCAATTAAATCACTATATTCGAATTTAAATTCATTCGGCTTATAAATCTTACTTTTTTATATTTAAAATTAATTAAATATACGAATTTCAAATGATAGAAATTCTGGGTCATTACAAACTTCCCCCCTTAAAAGAATTTCATCCTCGAAGTTGCAAAGTAAGAAAAAGTCACAAAATCCATTAACTTTTCAAAAATCCACTTCGTGAAAATTTAATATTCACCTTTTCCAAAACCTTTAACTTCGACCAAAACAATGGTTTTCATTTTCTAGTTCAATTCCTATATTTTCATTACAATTTAGAAATTGACTTTTCATTAACAAAAATTTTCCAAAATTTCCCGAAAAATTTCTAACGCCTTAAATTTTCAGAAAAATTCGCCATAGCCTCCTTTGCGCGGTTCGATCGTAGTAGGATCACAATAGACATAGATATATATACATCGACCCACATGGTCGGAAAAGCAGAAAAACAGTTCATATTTCCTATTTTTTATTGCGTAGACGTACCTTTTTAGCATTTTTAAGCAAAGCAGTTATTTATTAAGCATTTTAGCGCAACCCAACCAACCGAACGGCAGCCACGGCACCTGTACTTACTCAATATAAACAAGTAAGTGACATATATATAAAGTTATTAACATTTTACTCTTTTAAACAACTATAACACATGCATATTAAAAGAAATGCATAATAAACAAGGTTTATAAGCAACTTATATAATTTCGACATCACTTGTAATTGTTTACAACCAATTCACATACAACGACATTCAATTATTCATTTTCAATTAGTTTACATTCACTAATTTAAATTCAAGTTGGTTCACTTCCAATTCAAATTCCAATTACTATAGCTTTCAATTTTAATCAATTCAATTTCATTAATACTTAATGAATTATACTATATACAATCAACCAACAATATATAACAACCAATGTCATAACCAACATAACCAAATAAATTTACTTTACTTACATTCAATTTGGTTCAACACTTTTAATTCCAATTGGTTTAATATTAAATTGACTTCCATTCAATTATTCAATTTCCAATTTATTAGCTTTTAATGAATTAACACTTACATCCATTATTCCATATCAATTTACTTACATTCGATTGATTAACATTCCATCCATTTATTAATTTAATTGCTATTTCATTTTACAAATAAAGTTGAATTTTCATTATAAACCTCAAGTTCACATTCATCATTTCATTTCATTAATTCACTTTATTAATTTACTTTGATATCAAAATCAAATTCATTCATCATTACTTAAGTTATATTCCAATTAAACATCATTTGTTTAGCTTAACTTAAATTTCCACTTTTAAATCCAATTCAGAATTTGTTTTTCTTAACAAATTTATTTAACCATTTTATCATTTGGTTTCACTTACATTTTTTCACTCTATAAGTTATACAACTTATTATTCAACTTCCAAATCATATTATAAGTTCAAAACTCATTTCTACTTATATTCATCAATTTCAATTTGGATTTTAATTTAAATTTTGTTTATCATAACAAAACTTCAATTTTTCAATTTATTATGGTAGCAAATCAATCACACAGAAACTCGAAAATGATACTGATGATGCTGCAGTCATCACCCTTATTATTTCCCAGCAACACTAGTGAATTCAGTGCTTAATATTCTTTCAAAATTTCCTTTTATATTTATAAATCACATTTATAAATCTTTTCCTCATATAGTTTCACTATTTAACTTTACTTATACAAGATTATTTCACAATTGCAAATCATATTAATCATAATTCCATACTTATACAATTGTTGTTTTTATATAATTTATTCAAACAACTTTCATTAACTTATATATATTCTTACATTTTCAACAACCAAACAATCAATTTATATACACTTTAATAATTCTGAAAAAATTATTTCCATAGATACAAAATATAATCGAGGTAAAATTATTTCATTTACCCAATTTAAAATGATACTATGTCGACTTGCCTCGTTTAAGTGTTTAGAAACCCCTATCGATAATATGGCGTCCTACATACCGACCAGAATTCATAAATAGCTCAACGGATAAGCAAACACAATATAAAACATTTTTTATATTCACTAACAAATACGCACTCGTATCTATTATTACACTCACACTCATTCTAGAGTACTGCTGACTCTATCTCTAATGAGTAATTCCCAACAGAGCCAAGGTTATCGCTTAACCATATGCTCTGATACCACTTGTAACGATACGACTTTTCGACGCTCGAAAGTTGACATTAATACGTCCACTGTATCAAATGCCGCGCAATCGAATGCCAGAAAACCAAATTGTTATGAAGAAAAAGAAGAGGTAGAAGAAGACAGAAGAAAAGGAAAGAAGAAACAACAGAAAAAAACACAGAACAATATCAGAATCACACATATCGCAGCGGAACAACATATAATAGATAAATGAATAATCTTTAAATCAAAGAACTATATCATTTTATACATTACATCATCATCAGAGTTTACAACAACAATACAACACTGGACAGTTATATAAACTTGTCCTCATACAGAATACACAGCGGAATAATAATATCATATACAAGTGATACGTCTCGTCATCCAGTTCGCCACTGAGCTCCACAGCATCTCCTGAATCCAGAATGACCTGATTTCCTGACTCTAGACTGCCCGTGTGGAAATTGGTAGGCACCCAGAGTTTAGGAAGGAAACAATAAACTCCAATTCAGTCATGGTGACTGTGACGACCGCCCATGACCCCTGCACCGAATCTAGAGATAGTGCGCTGTAAAGTATGCCAGGCGACCATGGACAATTGTCAGGGTAGATTAAAACAACAGAATCTATCGTATTACTCACAGCGCATGGACAAAATACAATAGAACATATATATAGTGAAGCTTTACAGAATGAAATGCCATCATATATAAAACTTCATAATAGTTGAATACAAGCATCCAAATAGCCAATACATCAAGCCTCACTACATAACACTCAGAGAATACAAAACAGCGGAACATCCAGTACATATAATAAGAAGATAATATGCAACCCTCCAACTCGTCTTCGATATCAGCATCGTGAGAAGAGAACAGCACCTGTCACCTGCTACCTAGTCTGCCCGTCCCAAAAATGGACGAACAGCCCAAGGCAATAAGAATTAAAAACATAAAGCCTTGAGTCAGACAACAGTCTTAGTGAGCAGTAAATTAACTAACAACATACCAAAAGAGCATAAAGGAAAAGGAATAGGAATACAACCCTCCCACTCCAACCTCATTCTATAGTGATAGCCCCCAGACACACACTAAGCAGAAGCAAGCATAGCAAAGCATACAATTTAAAGTAAAGCAATTATCACTCGAGTCAAGAGCGATGTTTTTCAAGTACAAATCCCAAGGTCTTAAACCAAGTTCAGATAAGCACCCAGGAAATACCGCTCTTGAGACCGAATGACGATACAACCAAACATCCATGACTCTGGCTATCACTGTTATCATTGCTGCGATATCACCGTTAATTGAATGACCGGCACATTCTTTCAGCCATCCATCAAGGGCTAATGGTAACCCCGGTTCTAGACATAACTCCCGCACGTCATCGTGACCCGTGCCTAGGACTATCGAATCTGCCCAGAGTACTCGACCATCAACTTAGTCTTTTGGGCGTCCCCATGTACTCTTGCTTAGAGCATGCTAGAACCTTCAACAACGATGAGATCTCAACCTCCTAGTCATCCTCCTCGACAACTATTCCCATACTAGCTCAAGCGCCTCTCGAGCATCCATTATCCTTAACCCGAATCATATCACCGAGTTACCAACGTGCTTGGAATGATCCCGTCTGGATTAGACCAAGTCTTCATCACATGATGCCTCGCTTCATTACATCCTCGCAAAGCCTCATCTCAACATCACATCATCAAATCTATGCATAAGAGCTTCATCATCCCGCTACATATGCCACGAGCAGCTTTCCCAATTCAAGAGCCTTTCCCTTAGCTTTTGAATCATCTTTGACCACCTTGTCTAAAACCAATCAACAATTATCTAATTCACAGCAATCAATCATGTCAAACATCAATCCAAGTAATTAAGCATTCAAATATAAGCAAAATGGACAATTATAACAATAATGGCAATTTCGTAATTAAAGAGTTGAAAGTCTAACAAGCATGAAACATGAGAATTATCTCTACAACTTGATGAGTGAACTTGCATAGGTTAATCATGTACAAAAATGGTTGTCAAATCATCATGAACAATGGATCTACATGGATCTATACTTAGGTTTACAAAAATGCATAGAAATCACTATTTTAACACCAAATCAAGCCAACAATCCGATCTACTCCTTTGGATCCGTGTGAGAGATAATCACCACTCACCAAATCACCAAAACAAAACCAAATCAACATGCTTCAGATCTGGACAGCAAAGGATCAAGCTTGATCTATCACGAATTCGCTTCAATCGATGAAATCTCACTTCAACGGATGAAGATCTTCAACTTTAGCTCTTGGATCTTCAATCTTGATCTTCGATTTGGATGGATGGAAGCACTAGATTAGAGTGGAGAAAAGAAGTGAAGAAGTGTAGAAGTCGAGCTCTCAAAATGGCAGCACTTCGTCGCTTCAAAATCCGGATCCCAAAAAGTGAGAACAACCCCCTCTATTTATAGCAGAAATTTACCCTAGGTCGCTCAGAGTTAGGTCGTCCACGACCTACGACCTAAAACCAACCGACCTAAAGACTTGCCCAAACCTTACGACTTAACACATGGCCAAACCCAGCGACCTAACAATGCGCACGACCTAACAGACAACTGAAGCTTAACGCACATACAACTCAACTTCTAGGTCGTTTTCAACCTAACACACAGCGACTTATCGCACGCGCGACCTAACAACTTACGCGCTTAGCGACCTAACAGAGCTCTCCATCCTACGACCTAACGAGGTTGCGACCTATAACCTCAGCGACCTAACACACCAACATAGCGCATCAGCGACCTAACACTCACGCGCCTTAACAACTCAGCGACTTACCAGTGTTACGACCTAACACTTAGACCCACGCGACCTAACACTTAAACTATCCTAGCGACCTACCAACCCATGCGACATAACAACTTATGCGACCTAACTCCTTAGGTCGCCTAACGACCTAACTACGCTAACAAGCTATTCACTAGGTCACAACATACTGGGTTGTTAACTCGCTAACCCTTAGGTCGCGAACTACTATAGGTCGCTCCCTGCTTATCCCCTAACTTCCTTAGGTCGCTAACACGCTAACTCGCTAAGTCCTTAGGTCGCAGACTTTCCTTAAGTCGCTCACGACTTACCACTTAACTCGGTCACGATCCTATAAGTCGCCAACTATCTTTAACTCGGCTACGACCTAAGCCTCAACCAGCGACTTACTTCCTATACGACATATGCTACCTAACGACATATCTCCAGGCCGTTAACTCTCAGGTCGTCTACGACCTAAACCCTTACCATCCTTCTACGACCTAACTCCAAATCTTTAGGCCACCAACCCCAACATCTTATAGGTCGGTCACGACTTAGCTCTTAGGTCGTTCACGACCTAGGCCTTAGACAAATTATGCCTAAAATCTGAAACGACTTAAAAATGCTGAAAATTCCAGATTTTGACAAACTTTTCGATCCGTAAAATACGGGTCGTTACAGTGACTGGTGTGAGAACTAAAACAGTTATTATCTTTAAAACAACAACAAAGGAAGTAAAAGATATTCACAATGCTTTTGGAAAATGAAACTACCATAAGACCTCCCGCAACACACACAATGCAAACGCAGAATTGGAAGAGATTTCTTCTTATGATAGTCAAACATGCTTACTACGCAAAATCATTTGATTTGATATTATTATTAGTGCATAGTGCAGAAAACATTTTGAAAGTATAATATCAATCTTAGCCAACATACAACCATTATTGTATGCCTACTATAGCTACCATGTTCAATAGCAGGTTACCGCCACATTCCATAGCAGGTTATACAACTAAAACCGTACAAGGTTCGTATTGTTTCTTTGGATTTCCAACAAATGGTCAGGCTAAGGAACTTCCTTACACCGAAATGATACTCCTCTGGAAAGACGCCCCGAGAGTCAACCTGCTCTCTGCAAACATAAGACCGACGCTACCTCACGCTATACAGCTGTAACTAGGTAGCTAACACACGAGCTATGCCATCCCCCGGTCAATACCGACCTTTATCCGAGGATCCTCAACCACAAAGCAACAACCAGAAAGTATAATAAATTTGCAGCATCAACATAGGTAAAATATCTTGGCTCCATACCATGATATCACCTTTTATCCAGAAGAAAATGACATACCCTAGGGGCGCGACCCCTAACAACCTTGCCGCAACATTCCTGTTTCGACCATTACCGGGTTGTAAGGCTCGACGAAGTCTCGTCCACAAAACTACGCTTTTTCACAAAGCCACGCTTTGATCAATCAAATGATCAACAGCACTTCGTATGCCACATTACCAAATTGGGAATGTATCACTAGTAACTATCAACTACATAACCTCTGAGCTCGTACGTCTCAGAGAAGGGTGTTAAACTAAGAGAATAAATTCTCCGCCACTAACAGAAATGTATTTGATAGAAACCAGCTTTACATCTCAAAGTGTAATGTCAGACATACAACCATACAAGTCTGTTCCGGGTTCGAACAGAACCGAAGGCACTTCCAAAGAAGCCCTTACAATCCGGGTATTCACAATCCCGATCGGACTTCCCATCACAAGAGGAGTGATATAAATCTCTATACTGGAGAAACTCGATGCAGAGACATTCGACAGGTTGTCCTTTCATTTTCGAAAATACCCAGTCTTCACCACCGGTCTTCAATACGATCCATATCGTCGTATCACTAATTCGGAATGGGTTATATGACACAAAGGTCTTTTCCCGGCTAACCCGAATAGTGAGCACAATATTTAAAACATATGGATATAGGGATTTCAATTAAGTCACAACTTATTACCCAAATCCTTTCCATCAAATGGTTTAAACAAATTACCATTTTTAATCTTTAAACAAAAAGATTTACTTCACAAAGTTTGCCCAGTTTCACAAAGATTCATTCACAGATTTCCAAATCAATTTCCGGTTCAATTGGATTAACCTATTAAATCTTTAAATGAAGATTTAATTTATAGCTTTCAAAACTATTCATAATTCAAGTCTTTTATAATATAAAAGATACACCTTTTAAAATATTCTTTGATTTCAAAATAAAGCTTAATCATCTTCACAAAGGTTAATTCATAGTTTTTCCAAACTATTTACAATTTCATTTCATCTTGAAATGTTTCGATACAAATTGGAAATCTTTTCACTTTATGAAAGTTATTATTATTATAAAACGGATAGTTTTCGTTTTGGGAAAAACTGGTTACAATTACACAAGTTAAAGCCATCCAAGTATAAAACTTGAATATAAATTTAAATTTCCAAAACCATATTTTAAATGGTTAAAAACCCATATAAACACCTTTTATACTTATAAAATCTTTTAAACCAAAATTCCCAATTCATTGAATTCAATTTCAAAATATTGAATTCAAACTTAAATCAAATGATTTAAATTCCAATTCTATTAAGTTATTTAAAATAACTTTTATTTTTGAATCTCATTTTCAAAAACTTTCAATTCCAATTCCAAAACTATTTGGATTCAAAAATTCAATTTTTCAAAATTGATAAAAATCTGTGACTTAACCGATTTCCACGTGAAATCCACATTTGTGTGTGTATTGTGTAGTCCACGGGTTTAACACAATAGTGCAACAACATTCAACCATCACAGATCAAATATAACAATATAATTTGATAAGCGGCATAAACTATAACGCTTATCTTTCATTCACAAATCACAGATATATATATCACAGATAAACAATTTACAGATCACAACACACATCAGGATATATCACAAAACATCACATATCAAAGATGTCAAACAATTCAACATCCAATATAATCCAAACATCCATAAGTAGGATTAATTTAATCATCTGATTAATTTAAATCAGATAAATTTCAATAAATCAATTTTACTAGTTATGGTAAATTCATAATCAATCAATTTCAAATTGATTTCCAAATTCATTTTAAAACACCAAATCAAATTTCCACTTAATTTCCAAATTATTTCCTTTTTTAAAATAAATTCCTTTATCTCTTCAAATCTATTTAAAAATCCCAAATTTATAATACATTCTTCAACTTATAAATAATATTATCGAAATCCATTTATTAAGCCTTTTTCCCAAATTTGAAATTTAATTCAATACAGTTCAAAAAATAAGACTTTTATCTTTTAACTCCTTTTAAATTTATCCAATTATCGAAAATAAATTTTTCGATAAATTTTCAACTTGAATTTCAAAAATCCAATTTTATTTATTCCTGGTATCCAACGATACCAAAAATATATTCGGCTAAACCGCAGCCTTTACAAATTCAATCACAATATAATCACACGGCGGTTATAAATAAATCAACACACAACATAGAAATAAATTCAAATGTTTGAGGAATCTAGTTGGATCCTTCCAACCTGTTTCCTTGCATCCACAGATGTTAGCACAATACCAATTCCACTTCAATGTGAAATTATCGCGGTATATGGGATTTATAAAATACTATCCGCTATTATGCGGCATAATAGGGTCTCATCCGCTATATAATGCGGGAAATCAACTCCACGTACATATATAATACCAATTCCACTTCACGATGGAATTATCGCGGTATATGTTTTTAATAAATAACCTCTGCTTAATATACGGCGTATAGGGTCTATTTAACATAATAGATAACAATTATCATCCAATCCACACAATCAACACTATCAACAATTTTAAATCTCAACTATTTAAAATATTAAATCGAAATAAAATATTCGATTGAGTGAGAAGTTCTCACCTTGCTTTCAATAACGGTTGCAGTATTTTATTTCGAATAAAATTAAACAGCCGTTTAATTTTACCCAAAATTTTCACTGACTCCAAACGACTCCAAACCAGTTCCATTGCGTAGTGCTCGTCAATACGAACCCAACGCGACTTGTTTCATAATCTTTCGACCTCGTATGACAAAGTTATGATTTTTAGAAGTTTATACACATTAATATATATATATATATAATCAATTTCTTTTATTATTTTAACCTAATTATCATCTGGACCGTTGATTTTCTTTCTGCAAATCCTGGCCGCGACTTGATGCTTCTTCCTCCCAGGTTTTTATACATGAATATTGAACCCATAGCCGCCGACTTTGAATCAATTATCGAGCCAACTCTGATGATCGTGATGATGGTCGGCGAACCCCATTTGAACGGCCATCACAACCCTCACCCGCGCCCTGAAAGACGTGACACTTGGTCATCCATAGGCCTCGAACGACGTGCATGAACTGCAGATGAACGTGGAGCCTTAGCAACCACCCCGTTGCTCCAAATCCAATCATAACCGTTGATCGGAGAGACCTCATCGCCCTCAACATTTTTACTTTAGGAAGTTTTTCGAATAGATGTGTGGATTGGAAGAAATCAAGGGGGAAAGGAGGGAAGACGTCGGCCATTGAATGTATCTAGGGTTGGCTGAAGCTTTGAACTAGGGTTTGTGTAAAGAGAAGAAATGTAGGTCCTTTTATAGAAAATTGGCCAAAACACTATTCATCGAAAATTTTCCGAGCTCCAAACGAAGCGTGTCGGCTGGCGTTTCTAAGGTTTTACCCGCGTTCCGAACACAATGGAACGTGTTTCGGGAGCTAATTCGATCATATGCGCGAGTTATGAAAATAAACGATCAAATTTAAATCAAATCGATTTAAAACGATTTCTAGGCGTTTTGGCTTGCCCTGGACAAACCGTAAATCCAATTGACACGAAATTTGAAATCTTACAATAATTTCACATTACGGATCCGATGAAACTAGTTTCGTCGAAATCCGAGACTGTTTGAAAAATGGTCATTTTCACTTGTCAATTAAATATTAAAATATTCAATTTTCACAATTTAACTTTTAATTCAATTTTAAAAGTTCTATAACATCGTTCTAACTCCAATATGATTTAATATAACTTTATAAATCATTTTCATTCACATTAACCCCAATTTCCAATTATTTCTGAAATTTCAAATATAAAATTATCGATTTAATTACCCAATTAAATCACTATATTCGAATTTAAATTCATTCGGCTTATAAATCTTACTTTTTTATATTTAAAATTAATTAAATATATGAATTTCAAATGACAGAAATTCTGAGTCGTTACATCAACTTTGCTAACATGCTTTATCTCTTGTCTAAGTATTTCTTTCCAAATGAGGGCTAACACTTCGGGGTATGCCTCCTTTAGCCACTTGATATTGCCATTTTGAAAACATTGGCATAGAAGCATACCAATTTGGCCTATATCTTTTTATGAAGCTCTTCCTTTTCCTTTTCAGTCTTGACAATGCTAGATTCTAAAATTTTCTTTTCATTGTTGGTTAAGATGGTCTTGAGCAGTGTTCCTAAACAAATATAAGTGCTTTATCCTTTTCTTTCAATTCCTTATCCATTTGAACCTTGAGAATAACCATGGTAAGGCTTGAGTGTTGACTATATCCTATAGTGCAAGCTTTTCTTCAACCAACTTGCCACTCTTGTGAAAGGCAATCTTAACCTGCTATTCCACTACTTTAAGCTTGGTCTCGGTAGCATTTATCTCATCTCGATGCTTATTTTTTGCATCTTCTATCGCCTTGTCTTTCCTGGCTATACATTCATCAATTCGTATATCTCTTTAAAATAGAATTGATAGATTCTCTCATGGTCCTTTTTCTCAAACATGTATTACTGAATAATGAGTTGGTTGGCTCTTTTGGTATCGGACATGGCTTTAGCAAACCTTTTTAGTTATAATATTGCTCTATGAAGTCATTGGAGATAGTGGTGCAATGGTTAGCCACTTACCTGGCGATGTTTTTCAAATTGTAGTTGAACTTCACCTAGGGAAGCAAAGGTCAGGATGCAAGTGTTTATTTTTAAAATAACACTAGAATTAAGGCTAATGACTGGGGTAGAAGCCATGGGAGAAACTTGTGTGAGAGAAGCCTTAGAAACATGCCATTTATCAGACCTTTGAATGATAGGTTTGGAAGTGGAAGAGCTTGTAGGTTTCGAGGTTTATTTGGATTATTTTGAAGGCACCATGGTTTGATTTGTGGGAGGTGTGAAAACAAGAGTAGTGGGAGCTCAAGAAGATTGATGGGGGCTGGCTAGTCCTTGGGAATGTGGATCTTAGGATTTTAGAAGTTGAGAGCATTCGTGGTGTAGACAATTTGATCTCCATGTTGACCTGGAGCAGTCATAAGAGCTTCGATCATGGTCTAGATGATTTCTTCTCTCCTCTTTGTCTAAACTTTTCCTCTCCTTCATTCGGGTTCACTTAGTATTAGATTCACGGGATACATCACGTTTGTAGTAAGAGGAGCTCATGCATCTACAACCATAGTACTTATCTAATTTGTCGTCGAGACCTTCAAAGAGGTTGGAGCAGCACATTTTATCTAAAAAGAGAAAGAGTTGAGTCAAAACTTGAGAACTAGATGATGTTACATGAAGAGTGAACATGCTTTAATTCTGAGTGGTGTGTAAAGTGCCAGTGTGTTCCATTTATTCTATTAACCATGTTCGTAGGGCAGGTGACTATAGTAACTTCTCTTATGGAAGTAAGAGACACATTGGTCGTGGTTCGGTTGAATAAAATAATATCTGGGATGCTAAAGTCTCCAATGTTGAATTATTGGATGAAGTTCGGAATGCTCCCCGAATTGTGAAGTATGCCAAAGATATCTTCAACGGTTAAGAGCAGATTTAACTCACCGATCATAATTTGATATGGCTTGAGAATTAATCAAGGGGATTAAATTCTTATCTTTTTGGTTGGGGCGAGAGTTAAAGTTCTCTCATCTCCACCTAACTCATGATAGAATCATATTCATTATTGATATCTCTATCCTTATTGTCATCCTCATCTTCATCTTCATCTTCATATTCCTTTTCCTCTTTATCCTCCTCTCTGCTACTAGAGGTGTTTTGTGTTGCATATGGAGCATTATGGTGTACGAGAGCTGGGGAATCAAGTTCTGCTTCTTGAGCAGCTTAGGGGCAATCCTTTGGTACAGGATGCCCATAGCTGACCTTTTGGCCATTATGAAATATTCGATAATGGCACAAATGGAGATCATCGATGAGGTTCATTCTTTTCTTATCTTTCTTTGGAACATTCTGCAAGAACTGAAGTGTTTAAACTAGAAAAGCATTCGTAATACTTGCAGGAATATCTATAAGGACAAAAGAAAAAAGACATCAGTGATATAAGTGAAGTTAACTATATTGGAATACAATAAGAAGTTGGAGCACACATCTAGAAAACTATCTATGAGAAAAACCATTTCAATAGTGGATGAAGAAGTACTCGTCCTTGAAACTACTAAGCTTGTTATTGAGACCACCAATGATTTGGCAGCCCCTGTATGATTCTAAATACATTAGAGATAGGTGGTCGGCTCTCTTCTTGAATTTGTAGAGACATATGATTTCTTCGAAGGTAGGCACCCTGTCTAAGTGTCTATTAAGGCAACATACACATTTAGGTAAAGTTGGAAAGGGGTAAGCCTTATGAACTCGAGAGTCAATCAGAGAAAGTGATTGAAGGAGCTACGACTCTGAAGAGGCACGTGTAATGGTTACTAGTAGTGCAACCTCTAAAGGGTTATGTGCCCCTTAATTTGGAAGTGGAGTCAGATTTTCATTCTACGGGGATATCATAGTGTTAGCAGATCCATTTAACATCTGTTGTAGTTAACCATAAGGCCGGAGAATTTGGGTAGTTGTCGAGGATTAACATGCCTCGTAGATTGATATTATGAATGATGTTGATGTAAGGTTCCTCCATAAGTGCATGTGGAATGACTCATAATGATTACTAGGGTTGACGACGAGATTATCGAGCCCTGGAAGATATTGAAGTGGAAGCTAGGGTAGAAAAGGAATCTACTAATGGAGGGTTAAATCCAATATTGAAGGGACCTACCATTGTGGTAGAAGTACGCCTAGAACATTTAAGAGGTTCTATTTAGTATTGGAAGCTTGAGATTTTAGTATAGTCAGATATGATTTAAATTCGATGTTCATTTTGGTTAAATCCCACAAAGTCGATGCTTAAGACCCAATGGATGTCGACGTTTATTGACCAAATCTGATTCCGCACATTGACCGGGATAATGATATGTTATTCAATCTATGCAGTGTGTATCATGTAGAATACAATAGCCTATGATTTTTATTTGATGATAATAAACATATATATATATATATATTCGTTTAAATGTATTTGATATTGTACTATTTTATTTTTCACATAATTAAATAAATATTTGTTGGATAAAATAAATAACACATAATTCAAATTCAGACAAATATTTTATTCAAACAAATATTTTATTACAAATTCAAATAGTATAAATTTGAGCTCTCACTATAATTATAATACAATTTCGAATACATCACAATTTTTCAATTTACATATTACTCCTCACTACATATTCACTCAACACTCGTGGTTTTATCTTCAACTATGTTCCAGCTTGAATTCAGCATCTGAGCTATTTGCAAAATAAACATTGATGCAGTAAAATTGAAAAAGAAAATATTTTGAAGTGCAAATTAAACTGTGTGTTTTGAAAATGTTATTTGCCTTGGTTATTTGGGTTGTTCGCCATCATTTTTCTTTTGAATTCATTTTACACGAATAGCTTGTAACATGCATAGTGTATCATTGTGCATGTCATAAGGCCATGCACACCGATATACACTTAATAAAATTGTAGGGACAGTTGAGCACAAGGTCAAACTCTAGCATAAGCTGGATTCAACTCAGGTGCCTGCAAACAAAATTCAGTTCAGAAAGCACAAAAATCACATGTACAAAGGATAGTGAATCCAATATGAAAACTTCAAAGTATCAACCAGACCACATGAATACATATGAAGGTAAATGACAACAAGACTACTACAAAACACTGAAAGGAATACAAGTGCAATGGCCAGAACCAAACTCAAGTATACATATGAAGTAGAGCACAAAGGACTCAACACAGCAGCCTCAACAAACCTGACTCATGTGCACCAAACATATGCAACAAAGTAGACAGTGCAACCAAGTGTAGAAACCAAAGTGACAAACATATGAAAGTGAAGAGGCAAGCTGTAGTTTTACTCGAGGCAACACACATATGAATCAGATTCGAATATGAAATCAAAATGTGCACTGCGATGGTCAGATTCACAAAGACCAAACACAAGAAAGAAGGCGGCAGGGAACAAGGTGCACCAACAACAGTTCAAGCATGAACCAGAGAAAGGTGCACCAGGTGTGAACACAATATATACATACAAATGAACTAAATGAAGTAGCTTACAGTTTTACAAAGCAAGTGTACATAAGAATACCAACCCTGTTCAATGAAATAAAACCAGACTCTACATGTACTCGACTCAACCAAATCTAGTAAACCAGACTCCAGTGGAACCAAATATGCATGTGTGGAATACAACATTAGTAACAACAACAAATGGTACAAGAACTCAAACAAAGCAGATAACATGAAGGTGTAGATCAACATACAACAATTGGAACTAGATTGGAAATGTGAAACAGCAAGTTCACCTGCATACAACATGTACACCAATCCTATACATATGCATACAAGATGACTACAGTTCAAAGTTTCAAATGCATTCAAGCATATACAAGACTTAGTACAAAACAACATGAGACCAAACATGAGTGTCAACCAGACCAGAGCACATTGAACCAAACCAGACTTAATTGAACTGACTCAAAGCAATTGGAAGCAGACTCAAAGCAACTGGAATCAGACTTAAAGCAACTGGAAGAAGACTTCAAAATCAAGTTCAGTTACAACTTGAACTTGAACATATACAAAATGCCCAAGAAAATACAGATAACAAAAGTACACATGAACTCCAAAACACAAGCATTCAAACAGGGACCAGAGCAATGCAGACATAACACATATATACACACATACATATGTATGTATACACATGGTGACACATTTCAAGTGGAACAAGTATATACATATGCAACATGAAGACATTCAAAATAATAGCAGCGGTTTTGAACTTGTCAACCAGGGAATATGTTCGAAATATATAAAATAGAAGCAGTTGGATGAGTCACGACCGAGATAAAAATTCCACTAAGGTCATATGGATAAGCTACGATTTGGTCAAAGTTCAGATTACTACAATTTCAAATGCCGAAGTCATAGGAACTGACCCAAAGAAATTCACAAGGCAAATGAAAATGCATTAGAGAAAATAATGGAACCGACTCAAACTATTCAAGCAATGTATGAAATGAACAAGTCAAAAATAAATACCATCGTTCGATTAAAAAATCACGGCCAAGTAAATTCACGAAGAATTCAAATGAGAAATATTCGAACGAAATTTTAGGGATTCAATCCCTATAAATACCAAATAATCATCATAGGCAGAAAAAGCATTTGAGTTCGAGACTAAAATCAGTGAGCATACTTACTTAGAAAAAATCAGAGAATAAATCACTAAACTTGAATTAAGGTCGAGCAAAATCGAAATCGAAAAAGAAAGTCATGTACCAAATTTCATCCCAGTATTCGAGCTCGACAAATTGGAGCAGCCGAAAGCCAACCAAAGTCAGTGATCAATTAACGAAGCCGATCGAGTGAAATTATAGTCTCAATTGATCACAATCAATGCGGCGACTTCAATCGAACAAAACCCTAGCTAGTGAAAGAGGAATGGAGAAAGAACGAACACAGTGCAGCCACGAGCAAAAATAGAAAAGGGAACAAACACAGTGCAGCCACGAGCAAAAATAGAAAAGGGAAAGACTTCTTTTAATTACAATTGGGCTGGCTTTATTTTTTTATTTTGGGCTTAAAATATTAAATATGGTTTTGTTTAGTTAGTTTTATTTTATTTTTGTAATTTTTTAACTTGTGTAACTTTCTAGTCATGTGACTAGGTTACGAACTACGGTGGTGTAGTTCGAGAATTCGCAACTCACTGGCTGAGTTATGGCAGGGTTTTGAGTGTAGAGTTAGGTTAGTCGTTAGCGGGTGTCGCAAGTTTACGTGTGTAAGCGTCTGACTACTTAATTTCTAGTAGAAACCTTGGGGGAAGCACGTAGGCGGGTTATTGCCGAAGTTGGGTAAATCTGTGTTGTTATATTTCTACTTTTATTATTCTGCTATTATCTGTGCTGCAAATATTATACATATATTTCCACATTAATTTTTATTATTATTAGTATCACCTTATTCACCCCCCCCCCCTCTAGGGTGAAATCGATCCTACAAGTGGTATCAGAGCTAGGAACAAAAACCAATTTTTGTTTTAAAAATTTGAATTTTTAAAATGGCTTATTTTAATAATGCTTTTGCTGAGGGTCAGTCCATAGTTAGACCACCCATGTTCAATGGTGAATATGCTTATTGGAAAAATAGAATGAAAATTTTTCTGAAAACCATTGATGCTTGGAATATTGTTGAAATGGGATATAGGACACCAACTATAATGGTAGATAATCAAGAAATTGAAAAATCGATGGATCAATGGACAGATCTTGAAAATAAACTGTAGAATGCTATCGCTAAAGCTATGAATTCTATTATTTGTTCATTAGATCAAATTGAATTTAATTGTATCTCACATTGTCTAACTGCACAGGAAATTTAACACACACTTGAAGTGACTCACAAAGGAACCACCCATGTCAAAGAATCTCGCCCTGCCATGCTCAGTTGCGAATACGAAAACTTCACAATGGAAAAGGATTAAAGTGTCAAAGAAATGTATGGACGACTTTCCAATCTCGTATACAAACCAAAATCCCTAGGAAGACCATACACGGAGCTGGAAATAGTTCGAAAAATTCTCAGAATTCTTCCACGAAATTTTGAAGCAAAAGTGACTGCCATTTAAGAATCAAAAGATCTGAAACAAATCAAAGTTGAAGAACTCATTGGAAATCTCATTACTTATGAGCTAGAAATCAAATTCAAGGAAGAATACGAAAGAGGTGATATGTGAAAGAAATCCATAGCTCTCAAAGGAACAACGGAATTGATGATGACGATGATGATGATGGAGCAGCTGAATTGGCACTGATAATAAAGAGATTCAAAAAGTGGAACCGCAAATACGGAAATTCAGCTCTAAATCAACAATTGAAGAACAGAATTGTCAGAGTGCTAGACAACTCTAAAGAGAAGGAGATCATTTGTCACAACTGCAATAAACTTGATCATATCAAGCCAAATTGCCCTCAGAATCGACTCAGCAAAGGAAAGAAACCGAAGAGGAGAAGTTTTGCAGCCACATGGAATAAAAGTGATGATGATAATAAAAGAACTAGCAGTGAGAGTGAAAAAGAAGATCCGTGTCTTCGAGGTGATACTACTGACAACGATGATGACGAGCTAAGCGAGGTATCAAAACTTACTCATTCAGAATTACTTATATATTTTCACAAAGTAAATGGCTGTTTTGAACGACTTAGGGAAAAGTACGCTAAAATTGAATCAGAAAGAGATAGTTTGATAGAACTAAATAAACAGCTTGATCAATTGGTTAAAAACTATCAAAATAAGAGCCCTATGTGTGATAAGTGTCCATCATTCAAAGAAGAAATTAAAAAATCAAAAATTAAAATTAAATCACTTGAAAATGAAATTCTGATTTTGAAAGAAAGTGAAAATAGTAGAAGAGAAAATTCTATTAAAAGTGCACTCTGTTATTGAATGAAAATGAATCACTCAAGTCACAAGACCAACAATTGTCTACAACTTAAGGGAAATTCTCCAAAGGAGAAAAATCACTAAATATGCTATTAGGGAAACAAAATGTTAATACTGTTAGACGAGGACTTGGGTATACTCAATCTGAAAAAGGTAAAAGTGAAATTAATCAAGCCAACTCCAAGTGCATGATTTTTAGAAAAATTGGACACAATCACAATAATTGCTGGTATAGACCCAAACACGTGAAAACCATACCAATTTGGGTTCCAAAAGGCACGAATATAAAATCCCTTAAAGTCAAACAAATCTGGGTGCCGAAAGGAAAAATTATAGATTGTCTTGGGTCTACACAAACATATTTTTCAAAATTATTTGTGACTAACAATCATGGACCTATAAAAACAAATAGGTCACAAAAATCTTTCCTTATGTAGGTATGGTGGCAGGCTAAGGTACAACAAGAGTGATACATGGATTCTGGCTGTTCCAGGCACACGACGGGCGACAAATCAAAGTTCCTTAACCTAGCATAATGGTGGCAGAATCACAATGGGCAACAATGAAAAATTATCGGTAAAGGTAAAATAGGTAACGGTACATTTATCTTGAACAATATATTAAATGTTGAAAATCTGCATCATAATCTGATTTAAATCAGCCAGTTATGCAATAAGGAAATGAAGGTTTATTTTGATTCTGACTTATGCAAAAGTTGACCAATCATCTTTTCATCCTTGAACTAGTTCATATAGATTTGTTTGGACTAACGATATTGCAAGTTTAGGTGGTAAGAGATGTTGTTTTGTATTGGCTAATGGTTACTCTAGATATACATGGATATATTTGTTTATCTTACTTCTTCTAGATCTAACACTATGTTCACTAGTTGTTAATGTGCACGTTTTAATCAAATACTTACGCAATCACATTTTAAAAGCTGTAAAATGATTATAAGGTAATTGTTGCAACTTCACGGTCTGGTTTATGATATCCAATTTATGATAACTGTGATTTAAAGGGGTATTCAGATGCAAATTCTGCTGGTAGTCTAGTTGATAGAAAAATTACTAGTGAAATGTGTTTTATGTAGGGACATTCATAAGTTGCAAATAAATTATATGCATAATTTTCACTTTAACTGATTTTCGATTGGAAGACATTTTTTTTCATAAAACCCCTTTCAGAAAATAGTTTTTGTTGACTTCATTTCAGATTAGACATTTTAGAAATTTTATTTTATATTTATTTTTGGATTTGATTTTAAATGAATACATTAACTAATCTGACTCCTTACAGATTATCGAGAAAGAAAATAGTGACTGAAAAAATGTGATGAGTGTTGATATTAATCATACATTATGACTTGAGACAGTATATGTAGTAAATTTCTTTAAAAAAAATTTAAACAAAATTTGTAATAACTTTGATTGGTAAAAATTCCATGACCATCTCTATTTCTATCATATTTCTAATGACCATCACTCATCAAAATCCAATATAGTATGTCAAAATGTGGTATTTTATACAGGAAATTATTCATTTTTTAAAAAAAAATAGCAATAGAAACATCCAAAGTATTCACTCTCATTTAAAAGTCATCACGGTTATGCATGGGTGAATTACTTGGAATCTTTGATTATGTGCTTTCATGCTCATTTAAAAGTCCTCGCGGTTATGCATGTATGGAACACATATCAAAATTGATTATTAAATAGACAAGTTGATTCTAATCCTATTTAAAAGTCCTCACGGTTATGCGTGGTTAGAAGATACTTGAAATTCAGTTTTTAAAAAATTGGGAATACTACTAATCTCATTTAAAAGTCCTAATGGTTATGCATGGTTAGTAGATATTCAAATTCCTGTAATAAATATACCACAAATAGATACAACTATATGGTTTTATATACCGACATCACTCTTATCACTCTAAAATGGAATATGCGCCTAATAGAGTATTTATGATTTTTGTTTGATTTTTTATTTAAATTTAATATTTATACTCGACTAGGCATTATTGTTGTTTTAATGTCTATCACTTTATCTCTATTTTTTCTAACAATATTACTCTTTTGCTGATAACAAAAGGGAGAGAGAGAAGTTAAGATTTTGGCAAATAAGTCAAGTTATATTTTTTTATTTACATATTCCCATCAAGGTTCATTTGCATATTTTATTTATTTATTTTCTGCATAGATGAAGGGGGAGTTTGGTTGTAGGGGGGGCATTAAAATAGAGGGAGCAAATAAGAATTCATCAAAACCAAATACATTTAATAAAGTCAAAATTTTAATATATGTTTGTTATCATCAAAAGGGGGAGATTGTAGAATACAATAGCCTATGATTTTTGTTTGATGATAATAAACATATATATATTCGTTTAAATGTATTTGATATTGTACTATTTTATTTTTCACATAATTAAATAAATATTTGTTGGATAAAATAAATAACACAGAATTCAAATTCAAACAAATATTTTATTCAACCAAATATTTTATTACAAATTCAAATAGTAAAAATTTGAGCTCTCACTACATTTACAATACAATTTCGATTACATCACAATTTTTCAATTTACATATTACTCCTCACTACATATTCACTCAACACTCGTGGTTTTATCTTCAACTCTGTTCCAGCTTGAATTCAGCATCTGAGTTATCTGCAAAATAAACATTGACGTAGTAAAATTGAAAAATAAAATTGCGGTGCAAATTAAACTGTGTGTTTTGAAAATGTTATTTGCCTAAGTTATTTGGGTTGTTCGTTGTCATTTTTCTTTTGAATTCATTTTACACGAACAGCTTGTAACATGCACAATGTATCACTGTACATGTCACAAGGCCGTGCACACCGATATACACTTAAAAAAATTGTATGGATAGGTGAGCACAAGGTCAAACCCTAGCATAAGCTGGATTCAACTTAGGTACGTGCAAATAAAATTCAGTTCAAAACGCACACAAATCACAAGTACAAAGGATAGTGAATCCAATATGAAAACTTCAAAGTATCAACCAGACCACATGAATACATATGAAGATAAATGACAACAAGACCACTACAAAACACTGAAAGGAATACAAGTGCAATGGCCAAAACCAAACTCAAGTATACATATGCAGTAGAGCACAAAGGACTCAACATAGCAGCCTTAACAAACCTGACTCATGTGCACCAAACATATGCAACAAAGTGGACGGTGCAACCAAGTGCACAAACCAAAGTGACAAATATATGAAAGTGAAGAGGCAAGCTGTAGTTTAACTTGAGGCAACACATATATGAATCAGATTCGAATATGAAATCAAAATGTGCACCAGTAATGCAATGGTCAGATTCACAAAGACCAAACACAAGAAAGAAGGCAGCAGGGAACAAGGTGCACCAACAACAGTTCAAGCATGAACCAGAGAAAGGTGCACCAGGTGTGAACACTAATATACATACAAATGAACTAAATGAAGCAGTTTACAGTTTTACAAAACAAGTGTACACAAGACTACCACCCAGTTCAATGAAATACCACCAGACTCTACATGTACTTGACTCAACCAAATCCAATGAACCAGACTCCAGTGGAACCAAATATGCATGTGTGGAATACAACATCAGTAACAACAACAAAAGGTACAAGAACTCAAACAAAGCAGTTAACATGAAGGTGCAGATCAACATACAACAATTGAAACAAGACTGGAAATGTGCAACAACAAGTTTACATGCATACAACATGTACACCAGTCCTATACATATGCATACAAGATGACTACAGTTTAAAGTTTAAAATGCATTCAGGCATATACAAGACTCAGTACAAAACAACATTGTTGAGACTTGGTTTTGATTCATGACTCGAAGCGATCACTACAACATATAGATTCTACGACTGTTACGACAAAAAGAGAATATATACAACGTGGAGACAAGACATCAAAATCGGTGCATCAATTTTTATATTATTTTGTTTTGAGTCTTAAGTCAATTTTGTTAAGACCTCTCCTCGTTTACGTATATATTAGCTTATATATATAATCTTCTTATTTTCAAATGATTTATACATATATAAGCATATAGAATATATATATATATTATCAAAGTTTTTTAAAATCATATAATATATATATATATAACTGTGAAATACTGTGCAAATTGTACAGAAATTACCAGGTCAGTCGACCAACCTGCTAGTTTCTGTGCAATATGCACAGGTGCACAAATATACAAATATATATATTTAAAAATTTATTTGAATATTTAGTCGACCGACCCAGAGGTTCAGTTGACTAAATTTTTATAACATCTATATTTTCTGAAAAGACACGTGAAGAGTTACGAATCTCAACAAAGAGATATGGACGCAACACTTCAACCGGAACTCTTCGTCAATGGTCGCTGCTTTTTAACAACTATAAATACATATCCTAACTGGATTCCAAATCACTGAATCTGCTTATTTCTCTTATCTAACTCTCTTGAATATTCTTGCAACTATACTCTCAAATATTCAACATTCTTAAGTGATACTATTCCTTTCTAATCTTCATAAACTTCAAATATATATATTTATACTCGAGGAGAAGATCATAGGAAGGGTGTACTATAAACAAACTTATCAGTGTTACCAGAACACAAAAAGTGAAACAATCTTTTGTATTTGTTAAAGTCCTATTCTGCTGCTCAGGCGTGTGAAGTCCTCTTCGGCTGCTGAGGAGAAATCCTGTTCCACTGCTCAGGTCCCTGTTCTGCAGCTCAAGGGTTGTATAGACTTGTTCCTCCGGGTTAAGTGAGGGTTATTGTTTTAGTGAAATACAAGAAGGATTCTGGGACTGGACGTAGGACGGTGCTTCGAACCAGTATAAAAATCTCTGATGTCATTTTTATACTACTCTTATATTCCGCACTATTTACTGTACAACTATCATCACTATATTCTATATTATCGTATATCCATATTACACGATCCATAGCACACTTTCATTTAGTAATAGAGCAAGGTTCTTCATATAACCATAACACAGTTATCTGATATTCTAATAATATGGAAACTAACACTAGCACTAGAATTAACACTAGCTTCATAGAAGGACAATCCACTGCACGTCTGTAACAACCCGCATGTTTTACGATTGTATATTTAAATATTTTATTTAAATGTAGAATCGTTAATCGGATTAAAGTCCGAAAAGCTACTTTTTGCAAACAGTCGAATTAGAACTCGAGACCACTTCCATTGAGTCCAAAATGGCGTTTGCGACTTTTTTAAGTATAAACATCGATATGTTTGGAGTAAGTTGAATTTTGCTATTTTCTATTGGGCTTTGGAATTGGGTTTCACCCCAACTCTTTCTATAACCTAGTTCAGCCCTCTCCTCTCCTCTTCACTTTATTCCTATTTTCTTAAACTCTCTAGAAAAACTGAAAATGGGGAGAGGAATGAGAAATTAGAAAACTCCAAGCCCTAGATTCCATTTGCAAACTCAAGTCTTGCTCCAAACTCTTGAAAAAGCTTTGGTAAGCCTCCTCTTTATCTCCTCTAACTCATTCTCTCTTTAATTTCAGAAATTTCCTAAACCTAACTTTGGAAATGTTCTTCTTTTGAGCTTAGATTCAAGCTTCTTGAGTTGAGATTGAAGAGTGGTTGATCCTCCTATGTTTTCAAGCTTCTCCTTCCTTGTTTTTGGGTTTAAAGGTGAGTTTTTGAACTCACATCTAAATCTATAGATATTGATGTTGTTGGGTATGAATTTCTAACACTAATTCATATTTATTTGCTTTTGATTTGGATTGAATTGGTGAATTGTTAAATTTTTGGTTTTTGGAATCCAATTTGTTAAAAATCCAACTTTTGATGTTTGAACACGTTAGTGGAGCGTTTCGGAGGACCATACAAGGCTGGGTTGTCGAGTGGCGTAAATCCCCAGTCGAAGTCGTTCAATTCGTCGCTTCCGTCGTGTATCGAACTTGCCCCAAAGGGGGCAAGACTGAACCAGAATACGTCACCAGACGTTTGCAGTAGAGCTCAGACGTCTGGAATCTGCTTCAGGAAACTTCCTGAAACTTACTGCAGACGTCTGAGCTTATACTCCAGACGTCCGGAGTATGTTATTTTGCCTTTTGTGTTGAGTTTCCAATTTTTTATCGATTCTTGTTTCTCCAAATTATTGTTATCACCTTTGTTGACTTCGATAACTTCTTTTTCGGGATTTTCGGGAATATCCATTTTGATGGATTCAGATCGATTTCTTTGGATTTGATTCACGTCTTCGTATGTGAATTTTGGTGATTGATTGTTTCTACAATCATTTCTGTGATTTGTCACTTTACCATATAAAGGTTTTCTATACTAGTAGTAAATATTCAAACTCTTTTACAAAGATGATTTCAACTCTATTTTAAATATAAAGCTTGTTTTCAAAATAGTTTTCTAATCTATTAGTATACACAAACCTTTACCTCACTCGTATGAGAAAATATAATTAAACGGCTTAGCAAAACAAGTGGTATGAAACAATTGCGTTTACTTCGCCGGTTAATTTTTAGACTTGTTCGATTGAAATTCTTGTGACAATTTTCGAGTGGGAATCTACAATTTGTTCGTAAATATTTAAGTTAAGCTAGTGGTTATGGGACATGAAGCTAAACTCATATATTTACTAGCTTAGTGTAATCGACACTTTTTGTTGATCAATGATGATCATTTTGTGATTTAGACTAGCGATGTGCGATGTCTATTTGTCTACGAGGGAGACTAAACCCTGTTTCTATGGAACTTCGGTTCAAGTTGGCGGGGTAGCGACCCATGGTCTTCGGACCGTTTGTGGAGCTTCGGCTCAATTTTTATGGTTAGCGACCATGGAATAGCGTTCCATTTGTGATACACGTGTTGGTGAGTTTTCATGCTCCCGTTTATGATAGGCGTCCCCCCTTTTGTGATTTCTGGATTTCTATTTGATGATTTCTAGAATTTGTGTGTTTCACCTCTTTATGTGATTGGCAATTATATGTTTGTCAATATTTGTGGTATGGTGAATAAAATAAAGAATATGACATTCTTTTTGGTACTTTGAGATCCTTGAGATATTATATGATTTTGTTGTTGATTTATATCATATTTGTTCTAGTACGACATTATTGTTATCATACATGCTTATTATATCTCTGCTTACATCTCATTCCTTTATCTGATATTTATAGCTAGACTGATCTATTTATTATTTTCTTATTAAATAATACTCGGGTCAGACCGAGATATTACAGGTGCTTCTGCTTGACTCCTTATCTGGGATCATCTTCTGACTTTTGTCTAACTACAGAATATTTGTAGTTTTTGTTGTTATACATTCGAGATATAGACTCTGTGATGTATACATATTCTTTTGTCTAGCACTTGTAACTATTCTTTTGTGATATTGTGGATCTTGTTTGACCACTACTCTGATGTGCACCTTTTTGGTGTTATATATTCATATCTGTTTTCGCCTTTGTGATATGAACGTCTGTGACTGATTTATGTTATGTTTATTTCTATATTTGTTTCTGAGGTCCACTTAGCCACTGTGTAGCAGCTTTGAGTTTGTATTGGTATGTCGGATTTCCTCTTGAAATGAAATGCATGTTATACTATCTGACATATCGGTGCTCGCATAAGGCAATTGCACAGATGGTCACTCCTCAACAGCCTTATTCTTCGTGCTAGTTGACAGCATTACTCCGTGGTGTTCTTGGCTAGCTGGGCATGGAGTGGGGCGTCACAGCTTGGTATTAGAGCCAAACTTCGGAACAATGTAGAATAATCTAGCAATGATCATTGTCCTAAGTCTTTCTTAGGAGTCGTGCTTTAGGATTAATTCGAGTCTTCGTACCGTTCTATCCTATTTTCTTTTGTGATTCCTTGTATTATCAATCAAATTTGTTTGATATTCATTCTGAGATTAATCTTTTTCTCTTTTCTTTCTTCCTTAAAGAAGAGAAATGGTTAGACCTGGCCGTCCCCGCACCGGTCAATCTAGTGCTACTCCGCAGGATGGAGTATTCATGTCTGCTCAGCAACTTCTTGATCTTGTAAGAAATGCTCAAGCTGTCGGACCTATTCCTGAGCCCACTCATCCTAAATCTGGGTTTGCACGCTTGTGCAGTGACTACACTAATTTGGGTGGAAAGCCATTCAAAGGTTCCGAGAGCGTTATAGAAGTCCAGGCTTGGCTTCGAACATGTGACCGTATCTTTTCTCGCATGAATCTTAGTGATCTTTATCGAGTCCAAGTGGCTTCTAGTATGCTCTAAGAAAGAGCATTAGACTGGTACGAGCTTCTTATCTCCGAAATTATTGAAGCGGACATTACTTGGGAGCAATTTCGGGAAAGGTTCGAGTTGAAATTCGTGCCGGAGGCTGAGAAAGTATCTTTAGCCCGACGCTTCATAGACCTTGTTCAAGGTGAATCTTCTATGACGGACTATGTCGCTTCTTTCGAATCTCTATCCAAATATGGGGTCGAGTATATTAATACCCTATTGAAGAAAAACCAGAGATTTGTTTATGGCTTGAACAAGAGCCTCAAAAAGCCATTACTTCTGAAATTAGAAGTTTCTTTTGACCAACTTGTTGATATTGCTCTTCGACTCGAGGAGGCTGATAAAGTTAGTGATGTTGAGGTCAAACAAAATATCAACAAGAAGAGACCTTTTAAATCCCAGCCTAATCCCAACAAAAAGGGGAAGCAAGCAACACCGGTAGCAAATGCTCCTAACACTCGTCGTGGAGAATGTTACAATTGTGGTTCTAAGGACCATTATGCAAACAAGTGCCCGAAGCCTCTTTTCTTCCGCTATTGCAAGAGTTCGGGCCATACTTTATCTTTGTGTCCCAAACTTCAAGGCAAGAAGAAGGGCAAGCTTAATGTTGTCCAAGCCCCTTCTAACACTTCTCGTGATCAAGGTATTTCCCATTCTATCCTTGATGGCATTATTATATTTCGTGAATTTCCTATTCGAGTTCTTTTTGATACGGGTGCATCTCACTCTTTTATATCAAAAGAACTTGTTGATGCTTTGTCTTTGGATGTTATTGGCTTGATGACTTCTTTGAGAATTGTGAATCCAGTTGGTGGATCCACAACACTCAGTTTATTATGTAAAGATGTCGAAATTATTTTATGTGATTTCTCTTTCCGTGTCGATTTGCATGTTATGCGTTACCTTGGTTTTGGAATGATTTTGGGAATGGATTGGCTTAACCGTTATGAAGCCCATATTCTATGTCCTGAACGGACTATATATCTTCGGCATCCGCAATCTGTTAAGCAAATTTCTCTCGTTCTGAAAGACTCAGATTCCAATTCGAAAGCATCTCTATATTCTCTAAATCCTCGAGATGACGATAATGATGATGAGGAAGATGTTATTTCTCTCATTCACATTGTTCGTGAATTCCCTAACATATTTGAGCCCGTTTTAGGATTGCCACCTAAGCGAGCAATTGAGTTCCGATTTAATCTAATCCCTGGAGCTCTGCCTATTACTCGTCCTCCTTATCGTATGTCCAATAAGTAAAATAAGGAGATGCGCAAACAATTATCTTAATTGGAAGCAAAGAAATTTATTCAATCTAGTTCCTCTCCATGGGGAGCTTTAGCTATTTTTGTGAAGAAATCTGATGGTACCCTTAGGCTTTGCGTTGACTACCGCAAGCTTAACGATCTCACCATCAAGAATAAATATCCCTTACCGTGAATTGATGATTTGTTCGATCAACTTAGTGGTGCTAAAGTCTTTTCGCAATTAGACTTAGCAACTGGTTTTCATCAGCTCCGTATTACAGAGGATAGAATTCCTTTGACGTCGTTCCGTACACGTTATGGATCTTATGAATGGCTTGTTATGCCATTTGGTTTGACGAACGCTCCAGCTTATTTTGTCAACCTGATGAATCGAGTTTTCAAAGACTTCCTCGACCTATTTGTTCTCATCTTTATAGATTACATTCTTATTTATTCTAAAACCGAGGAAGAGCATGAAAAGCATCTTCGGATTGTGTTGGAAACTCTTAGGAGCAACCAATTGAAAGCAAAGTTTTCTAAATGCCACTTTTGGCAATCTCGTGTGAAATTTTTGGGTCATATCATTTCTGAATCCGGAATTTTCGTGGATCCTTCAAAGATTGAAGGGATTCAAAATTGGAAGAGACCGGAGAGTGTGACGGAAATCCGTAGCTTCCTTGGATTGGCGGGCTATTACCGTCAGTTCATAAAAGACTTTTCTAAGATTTCCGTACCTCTTACTAGTTTGACAAAGAAGGGAGTTAAATACATTTGGTCGGATAAATGTGAAGCTTCATTTCAAAAGTTAAAAGAACTCCTTTCCGATGCTCCTATTCTTGTGATTCCCGATGGGAACCAAGATTTTATTGTTTACACCGATGCAAGTTGTGTTGGTTTGGGAGCCGTTCTTATGCAAAGGGAACGTGTTATCGCTTATGCTTCTAGACAATTAAAGCCTGCCGAGACTAGATATGCCACTCATGATTTGGAGCTCGCGGCTATTGTATTCGCCCTTAGAATTTGGCGTCATTATCTTTTGGGGGAGAAATTTGTTCTCTACACCGATCATAAATCATTGAAGTATTTATTTTCTCAAAAGGAACTTAATTTGCATCAACAACGTTGGCTCGAGTTCCTTGCATCGTATGATCTTGATATTCTTTATACTCCCAGAAAAGGAAATCGTGTTGCCGATGCCCTTAGTCGAAAGCAACAAGTGGTTGTTTCTACGATGATTTCCAAGTGGAATGATCTCGAGACTTTGTCCACTTGTGAGATTCGAGATCGTGAATCCGATTTATGTTCATCTCTTGTTTTGTGTAGTCTTGAAGCTCATCCTTCTCTTTTAGACCGCATTCTTGAAGCTCAAAAGCATGATTCCGAATTGGTCCTTCTTGGCCAAAGTTGTAGGGATAAAATTGATATTGAAGGGTTGAAAGACTTTAATATTGATGCTCGTGGCGGTATTCGAAAATTTGGTAGACTTATTGTGCCAAATGTTAGTGATCTTCGTAAAGACATTTTAGAAGATTCTCATCGTTCTAAGTTTACCATTCACCCCGGTAGTAGTAAAATGTACGCGGATATGAAGTGACTTTATTATTGGGAGGGAATGAAATTTGATATTGCTAACTTTGTTAAGCGTTGCATGACTTGCCAACTTGTTAAGGCCGAGCACCAAAGGCCCGGTGGGTTATTGCAACCTTTGGAAATTCCAATATGGAAGTGGGATCAAATTTCCATTGATTTTATTGACGGTCTTCCCCGTTCTCGTTCGGGCCATGATAGCCTATGGGTGATAGTAGATAGAGTTATGAAATCCGCCCATTTTATTCCCGTTCGGTCCAATCAGACCGTACCTATTTTGGCTAAACTTTTTGTCAAAGAAATTGTTAAATTGCATGGAGTTCCAACTTCTTTTGTTAGCGATTGTGATCCATTGTTTACTAGTGGATTTTGGAAAGGTCTTCAAAAAGCTTTGGGAACAAAGCTTAATTTTAGCACCGCTTATCATCCTCAGTCCGATGGACAAACCGAGCGTGTGAATCAAACTCTTGAAGATCTTCTTCGTGCATGTGTTCTAGATTTTGGTGGGAGTTGGGAAGATCATATTTCTCTTGTTGAATTTTCCTATAACAATAGCTTCCAATCTAGTATTGGTATGGCACCTTTCGAGGCCCTTTACGGAAGGCCATGCCGATCTCCTTCGTGTTGGCTTGAAGCCGGTGAGAAGCTGGTTTTAGGTCCAGATTTTATTCGTGATGCCATAGAAAAGATTGACCTTATTCGTCATAGGATGAAAGAAGCTCAAAGTAGACAAAAATCCTATGCCGATAATCAAAGAAGGAAATTAGAATTTTCTGTGGGAGATTTTGTGTTTATTCGTGTTTCACCTATGAAGGGTGCTGTACGTTTTAGTCGATCGGGAAAATTAGCACCTCGATATATTGGCCCATTTCCCATCACCGAACGCATTGGTTCCATGGCTTATCGCCTTTTATTACCGGCTCAATTCTCTGCTATTCATGACGTATTCCACGTCTCTCAGCTACGGAAATGCCTTCGAGATTCCGATTCTATTCTTGAGCCTGGTGTTATTGAAGAAATTGAAGTCTCGCCTAATTTGACTTATGAGCAACAACCTATCTGCATCATTGCTTCAGAGATTAAACGCCTCCGAAATAAAGATGTTCCTCTTGTGAAAGTTCAATGGTCCTCAAATCCTAAGGATTGCTCTTGGGAATCCAGAGAATTCATCGAGCGAACACATCCGGACTTGCTCTCTAGTGCACCTTAAGGTGAACTTTTTAATTCAAATTTCTTCTTTTTGTGTTAATATGCTTTGGTTGTTGTTACTTCCTATTTATTTCTTGGAGATTGTGAGGACGCAATTTCTTTAAGGAGGGGAGTCTGTAACAACCCGCATATTTTACGATTGTATATTTAAATATTTTATTTAAATGTAGAATCGTTAATCGGATTAAAGTCCGAAAAGCTACTTTTTGTAAACTGCCGAATTGGGACTCGAGACCACTTCCATTGAGTCCAAAATGGCGTTTGCGACCTTTTTAAGTATAAACATCGATATGTTTGGAGTAAGTTGAATTTTGCTATTTTCTATTGGGCTTTGGGTTTCACCCCAACTCTTTCTATAACCTAGTTCAGCCCTCTCCTCTTCACTTTATTCCAATTTCTTAAACTCTCTAGCAAAACTGAAAATGGGGAGAGGAATGAGAAATTAAAAAACTCCAAGCCCTAGATTCCATTTGCAAACTCAAGTCTTGCTCCAAACTCTTGAAAAAGCTTTGGTATGCCTCCTCTTTATCTCCTCTAACTCATTCTCTCTTTAATTTCAGAAATTTCCTAAACCTAACTTTGGAAATGTTCTTCTTTTGAGCTTAGATTCAAGCCTCTTGAGTTGAGATTGAAGAGTGGTTGATCCTCCTTTGTTTCCAAGCTTCTCCTTCCTTGTTTTTGGGTTTAAAGGTGAGTTTTGAACTCACATCTATTTCTATAGATATTGATGTTGTTGGGTATGAATTTCTAACACTAATTCATTTTCATTTGCTTTTGATTTGGATTGAATTGGTGAATTGTTAAATTTTTGGTTTTTGGAATCCAATTTGCTAAAAATCCAACCTTTGATGTTTGAACACGTTAGTGGAGCGTTTCGGAGGACCATACAAGGCTGGGTTGTCGAGTGGCGTAAATCCCCAGTCGAAGTCGCTCAATTTGTCGCTTCCGTCGTGTATCGAACTTGCCCCAAAGAGGGCAAGACTGAACCAGAAGACGTCACCAGACGTCTGTAGTAGAGCTCAGACGTCTGGAGTTTGCTTCAGGAAACTTCCTGAAACTTACTACAGACGTCTGAGCTTATACTCCAGACGTCTGGAGTATGTTATTTTTCCTTTTGTGTTGAGTTTCCAAATTTTTATCGATTCTTGTTTCTCCAAATTATTGTTATCACCTTTGTTGACTTCGATAACTTCTTTTTCGGGATTTTCGGGAATATCCATTTTGATGGATTCAGATCGATTTCTTTGGATTTGATTCACGTCTTCGTATGTGAATTTTGGTGATTGATTGTTTCTACAATCATTTCTGTGATTTGTCACTTTACAATATAAAGGTTTTCTATACTAGTAGTAAATATTCAAACTCTTTTACAAAGATGATTTCAACTCTATTTTAAATATAAAGCTTGTTTTCAAAACCGTTTTCTAATCTATTAGTATACACAAACCTTTACCTCACTCGTATGAGAAAATATAATTAAACGGCTTAGCAAAAAAAGTGGTATGAAACGCTTGCGTTTACTTCGCCGGTTAATTTTTGGACTTGTTCGATTGAAATTCTTGTGACAATTTTCGAGTGGGAATCTACAGTTTGTTCGTAAATATTTAAGTTAAGCTAGTGGTTATGGGACATGAAGCTAAACTCATATATTTACTAGCTTAGTGTAATCGACACATTTTGTTGATCAATGATGATCATTTTGTGATTTAGACTAGCGATGTGCGATGTCTATTTGTCTACGAGGGTGACTAAACCCCGTTTCTATGGAACTTCGGTTCAATTTGGTGGGGTAGCGACCCGTGGTCTTCAGACCGTTTGTGGAGCTTCGGCTCAATTTTTATGGTTAGCGACCATGGAATAGCGTTCCATTTGTGATACACGTGTTGGTGAGTTTTCATGCTCCCGTTTATGATAGGCCTCCCCCCGATTGTGATTTCTGGATTTCTATTTGATGATTTCTAGAATTTGTGTGTTTCACCTCTTTATGTGATTGGCAATTATATGTTTGTCAATATTTGTGGTATGGTGAATAAAATAAAGAATATGACATTCTTTTTGGTACTTTGAGATCCTTGAGATATTATATGATTTTGTTGTTGATTTATATCATATTTGTTCTAGTACGACATTATTGTTATCATACATTCTTATTATATCTCTGCTTACATCTCATTCCTTTATCTGATATTTATAGCTAGACTGATCCGTTTATTATTTTCTTATTAAATAATACTCGGGTCAGACCGAGATATTACAGGTGCTTCTGCTTGACTCCTTATCTGGGATCATCTTCTGACTTTTGTCTAACTACAGAATATTTGTAGTTTTTGTTGTTATACATTCAAGATATAGACTCTGTGATGTATACATATTCTTTTGTCTAGCACTTGTAACTATTCTTTTGTGATATTGTGGATCTTGTTTGACCACTACTCTGATGTGCACCTTTTTGGTGTTATATATTCATATCTGTTTCCGCCTTTGTGATATGAACGTCTGTGACTGATTTATGTTATGTTTATTTCTATATTTGTTTTCGAGGTCCACTTAGCCACTGTGTAGCAGCTTTGAGTTTGTATCGGTATGTCGGATTTCCTCTTGAAATGAAATGCATGTTATACTATCTGACATATCGGTGCTCGCACAAGGCAATTGCACAGATGGTCGCTCCTCAACAGCCTTATTCTTCGCGCTAGTTGACAGCATTACTCCGTGGTGTTCTTGGCTAGCGTGGGCATAGAGGTGGGGCATCACAACGTCCACCACTATTCAATGGCATGAACTATAACTATTGGGCCTCACGAATGAGAATATATATGCAAGCAAATGGTTTTGATTCATGGAATATTACTCAGAAAGAATACACTATTCCTATCGAGGAGTATTCTACTTGGACAAATACCCAGAAACTAGATGCCACATCCAATGCAAAAGCCATGAATATGTTGTTTTGTGCCTTAGATAAAAATTAGTTTAACCGTATTAGCATGTGCAACACTTCATATGAAATATGGCATACACTCAAAGTTATACACGAAGGAACTAGCAAGGTTAAACAAAGCAAGATATCCATGCTCAAAAGTCAGTTTCAAAACTTTAGAATGAAAGACAATGAATCTATAAACGAAATGTATTCAAGATTTCAGGATATCTATCATTCATTAGTAGGACTAGGAGAAAAATATTCAGATTTTGATATTGTATCCAAAATCCTTAACTCTTTAACGGAAGAATGGGACAAAAATGTTCTCGCTATTGAAGAAGCGAACGATATTTCCAAAATAACTCCGGAAGAGTTAATAGGAAATCTAATGTCCTATGAAGTGAATTTGCAGGCTAAACGAGTTCAAGCTCAAGATAGAAAGAATATAGCATTCTATGCAGAACAAGAAGAATCAGATTCAGACAAAGACGACCTAGCCTTTATTGCCAAAAACTTCAAGAAATTCTTGAAGTATAGAAAAGGAAACAGAAATAATGGCAAGAGAAGCTCAAATAGCAATAAACCACCATCTTCATCAGTTTTGGAGTGCTTTAACTATCACAAAAAGGGATATATACAAAAGGATTGTCCGGATCAAAAGAAAGAATATCGCAATAAAAGGAAGGACAAATTTAGAAGGAAAGCTTTATTAGTTACATGGGATGATTCAGACTCCTCTTCCTCCTCAGAAAGCGAGAGTGACAGCGATAATGAACAAGCCAACGTATGCTTTATGGCCAAAGATAATGAGCTTAGTGATCTAACTTTTGATGATATGATAGAGATAAATTCAGAATTGTTAGATACTTTAAAAAGTCTCAAAAGAAAATATAAAGAGGGTGTTGAAAATAAGAACAAGGCAGAATTCGAAAGAGATATGCTTAAAGACGAGAAAAAAATATTGGAAGAAGAACTTGAGAAAACTGAAGAATCACTTTCAAATATTAATTCTCAACTAATATTATTGAGTCAAGAAATTGAAACTCAAAAAGAAAAGAATGATGTTCTTGTTTCTAAAAATGATGATTTGAAAACTAATATCAAAATGGTAGAACTAGAAAACTCGAGTCTAAAGACCAAACTAGAAGGAATCAATAAAAATGTCTTGAATTTTAATAAAGGCGGAGAAAATTTGTCTAGAATTATTGAAAATTCACAACCTGCTAACAATAAAAATGGACTAGGCTATAAGAAAGTCAAGAATTCACAATCCAGTAATTTAAATAATGTTAAGTCTAAATCTTCAAAAAGATTAGCTTTTAAGACTATTAATATATGGGTTCCTAAAAAAAATAAAAAGTTAATAAGGAATAAGTATATTAGATCATTCATAGAAAATGTTCATAATAATAAGAATTATATTTATAAAAGGTATACTGAACCCACTTGGGTTTGGTTTCCTAAGATCTAACTCTTAGGACCCTATTAAAAAGGTGGGTACCAACGTCATCTCATATTTTTTGCAGGTCCCACTCAAGAAAAGAGGAAAATGGATATTCGACAATGGTTTCTCAAAACACATGACAGGAGACAAAAATATGCTGACTAACATTACATACTCAGATGGAGGTTCTGTCACTTTTGGAGATAATTCCAAGGGATATATCATCGGCAAAGGCGATGTGAGCAATTACGGTATATCTAATTTACCTCTTATTACAAACGTTTTATTAGTTAAGAATCTAAAACATAATCTATTAAGTATAAGTCAATTATGTGATAAAGGATTTAAAATATCTTTCTCTGAAAATAAATGTAGTATCTTCGATCAAAATCAAAAGCTTATTTTCGAAGGAAATAGAGATAGAAACATTTACATTTTAAATATGAAAGTTAATCATAACTCAGACATGTGTTTAATAGCCAAAGAAAATGATCCCTGGCTATGGCAAAAACGATTCTGTCATATCAATTTCAAAACTATAAATAAAATTTCTAAAAATAATCTCGTAAAAGGATTACCAAAGTTGAGTTTTAAAGTTAATAATATCTGTGACGCATGTCAATTAGGTAAATTAACTAAATCTTCGTTTAAATCTAAGAAAGTCATTTCAACATTACAACCACTTGAATTACTTCATATGGATTTATTTGGACCAACCCAAGTTTAATCCATAAATCACAATAAATACGTGTTTGTAATAGTTGATGATTTTTCTAGATATACGTGGACTATCTTTATGAAAAATAAAAGTGATACTTTTGAGAATTTCAAAACATTTGTTAAACGAATTAAAAATATAAAAGGTACTAAAATTAAGAATATTAGAAGTGATCATGGAGGTGAATTTGAAAACGAACTATTTGATAACTATTGTAAAAAGAAAGGAATATTTCATAACTTTTCGTTTCCTAGAACTCCACAACAAAATGGAGTTGTAGAACGAAAGAATCGGACTCTACAAGAATGTGCTAGAACCTTACTAAACGAAAGTACGTTACCAAAACTTTTCTGGGCAGAAGCCGTTGCAACTGCCTGTTATGTATTAAATCGTGTTTCTATTAGACCCCTCACTAAGAATACATCTTATGAACTTTTTAACGGTAGAAAACCAAACATATCTTATTTTAAAGTATTTGGATCAAAATGTTTTGTGTTAAATACCAAAGATCATCTTGGTAAATTTGATTCAAAATGTGATAAAGGAATATTTCTTGGATATTTGGATTGAACCAAAGCTTTTCGAATTTTCAATAAACGAACTAAAACTATTGAAGAAACACTCCACATATCTTTTGATGAAAACTTTAAACATATTTCAAGTTTTAATGATGACGATGATTTACTTAATGATAACACGAATATAGAAACCAATAATTTAAGAGAAGATGAAAACATTATTCATAATTCTAGAGAAGATGAAAACATTATTCATAACTCTAGAGAAGATGAAAACATTATTCATAATTCAGAAAATAGAAATATCACCAATACAATAAGATCTCCTCCAAGAATCTTACGAAATCATCCTACAGAAAATATAATTGGAGAAATAAATTCAAATGTTCGAACTAGAAATCAACTAAAGTTAATGGGTCATGTAGATTTTCTTTCTACTATAGAACCTAAAAGTACTAAGGAAGCATCATCCGATGAAAACTGGATTATTGCTATGCAAGAAGAACTAAATCAGTTTGAACGAAATGAAGTTTGGGAACTAGTACCCAGACCGACCGATCAAACTATTATAGGAACTAAATGGGTTTAAAAATAATAAAGCAGACGAATTAGGAAATATAACTAGAAACAAAGCCCGATTAGTAGCACAAGGGTATAACCAAGAAGAAGGAATCGACTACGAAGAAACGTTTGCTCCAGTCGCTAGACTAGAAGCAATACGAATCTTACTGGCCTATGCGTGTTTTAATAACTTTAAACTCTATCAAATGGATGTTAAAAGTGCTTTTTTAAATGGTTATATTAAAGAAAATGTTTTTGTTGAACAATCACCTTTATTTGTTCATGAAAAATATCTAGATCATGTCTATAAACTTAAGAAAGCTTTATATGGTTTAAAACAAGCACCACGTGCTTGGTATGAACGTCTTAAAAGCTATTTAATTGAATCAGGATTCGAAATAGGAAAAGTAGATCAGACTCTATTTATAAAACATTCTAAAAATGATATTTTAATAGTTCAAATATATGTAGACGACATTATATTTGGTTCAACTAATAATAAATTATGTAAAGAGTTTTCTGAAATAATGACTGGAGAAATAATAACTTTAGCTGGTTCTTTGCACTGATTCTTGTAATGCCCTATCTGGTTATTGTCGAAACACTTGATGTTCTTCTTTCCAACGACCTTCTTTCCCTGACCGCTTCGACACTCATGAAAAAAATGTCCTTTCTTGTCACATTTGAAGCAGACAACATCAGCTTTTCCCTTCTTGGCAGGTCCACCCTTATAGGCTACCTTTTTCTGAAAGAATTTTCTTGTTTGACATTGACCACTCTGAGCCTCTATTGGCTTGTTATTACTAAACCACGCAAGCATCTCTTCGTTCCTCGGTGTCGTCTCCACTACTATATCACAAGGGTCTCTAAGATGCGGCAGTGTTGCTTTGGCAAGTTCTGGCTTCAATCCTCTGATGAACATTTCATTCCTATTTATTACTGTATCCACGGTGATGTATCCATATCTGGACAGCTCCTCAAACCTAGTTGCATACTCAACCATAGACATGTCACCTTATTCCGACTCAGCAAACTTTCTAAGAAAATTTGACTTAGCTATTTCAGTCATGAATTCTCCTCAAATCTCCTTCTGAATTCTGCCCAAGTCAAGTTCAAGACAAGTTCTCTTCCGGTACTCCCATAGTTGCACTGTTCCACCAATACAATGAAGCACTTTGCAATTGCATGGATGCCAATCTCCTCTTCTACTCATTATTCTGACGTAAATCGGCAAAAATCCTTTCACAATTGTGTGGTCAATTTTCTACTTTGATAGTATCCTCAGTTCCGATGATGGCTTTCCTCCAAGTCTTGCCCAATCCTAACTCAAAATAGCATAGTTGTTGACAACCGAAACTTCAGGATTTTCTCCTTCAGCATTGCCACCAACTAATCCAACTGCAACTCTAGCTTGCATCATGTTGACAAAGAATTAGTGCATAGCTACCATATTTATCGACGGTGTTCCAGCACCCGCATATACAGCTGTTTGTCTATCCAGATTCCTCCTAGTGTTGGGCCTGAGATTTCCATTGGCTATGGTGCTTCCTCTACCAAGACTCACTTTTCTGTTTCCTACCTCCATATCTTACTGTCCTTAAATCTGCATTCGAACCTTAGTAAGACACAAAAGATTGATCTATGTGAGTGGAAAGAATAGATATAAGATATATACTTTTATATATAGTACATATAAGTACGTTAGTGTAACATTATCCCATTCCCTAATCTCATTCTCTGATTCATTTGGATTATGATTTCAAAAATAATTTTAAATTCAAAATTCTTTTAGTTTTACATAAACCTTTGCTCTGATACCAACTTGTAACATCCCCCATTATGAGGCCTGAAAATAAGCACTACCAATGTTGCGGTCATCAATAGTATTATTCTACGGTTACAAAATGAGATCAGTTAATAGTATCATTAACATCAAAGCACAGGAATGTGAAAAAATTTAAAAACACAGATTTTATTAATTAATTTCCAAATTCATTACATAATCCAAAAACATTGCCCAGGTTCGGATAAAATATAATTATGACAAAATACTCCAACAACGACATATGAAGATGCCTTCTTGATTGATCAGAATTTACTACGGATAGATACAACTTCTTCCATTACACACATTCAAACAAAATGATAACACTGTGGACATAAATAGACTCCTGTATTGCTAGCTCTGCCTCCAGCATGTCTTTGGAAGCTTTATTCACCAAATCCAAAACCTAGAAACCTTATTGTTAATCTACTCAAATGAGTACCTATGAGTTAAAGGGGAAAAATAAAAACTTCGGATCAGATAAAAAGTCTATCGTGAACAATAATATACCATCTCGATAATAGATATGTAGTGAGACCACACCACTGAGTTGAACGGGCTTTCCCCTCACTGGTACCCTCTAATAATATGTCTATCGCAATCATGCTCCTACAATCATAATGATTGCATAAACACAAGATAAATAAATGTGTGCATGATACATGGGTAATCTTGACTAATCTTTTTCAATTAACTAACTATCTATCTCTACTTCATAGCTTTTCCAAGGTTACTACAAACTTATATGGCTGACTCGGGCCTACCGGATATACAAAAATTTCCGAACTCACTATTAGAAAGAAACTGGACTGTCCATCCAAACACAATCATCTTACTGTTATCCCGACGGTTTATCAATCTCTTAGTTTTCCTACGCTCACTATGAATCTAATGATTTTCCAAGCCAACCAATAACCTACCTAAGTTTTATTCCTTTCTATCTGTAAACCTACTTTTAGTTTTTACCCTTAACAAAGCCCTACGCACTAGAATTTTGAGCTAATATCAACTAGGGGCCAATAGTTAAAGTATAGGGTGCTACCCTACACTAGTCCCATAATCTGGTTTTCTATTCTCTAATCCTTGAGCCAATTCATTTTATCACAATTTATCTAATGGTAATAAGAACAATAATTTCATTAACAAGACTATGGGCTGAATACCGTCTTTATTTCCTTGAAAACATAATTCTTTATTAATGATTGAACCCTTGAAATCATACTTAAAAACAAGGAAATTATAGCCCTTCATGATAGAGTTGGGGGTATGCCCTAATGGCAAATATGTAATTTGTTACATATATCTAACTTGATAACCAATCTTGTTCAAAAATCAAAGGTGTTTTCTTTTTATTATATACTTAATATATTGTGTTATATTAATTAATTAATTCAATTCAAAGTATATTTAATTGAAAATCCATAAATGGTATGTTTTGTGATAGTAGGTACAAAGTGTTGTAACCGTAAGTAATTTATCAAAATGAAAATAAATATACCATTTTAAATATTCCTAGTCAAGATGTATTGAGACTGGATATAGATACATCCATTGATACTATAGTACATAATGCTCTCCAAATGTTGGGCAGTGTATTACTCATGGCTGCTAGGAGCACCAGGAGGTTACGTACCGATAGTTATTGGATAATTATGGAATGATTCACTTGATAGTTTTCTATTGGTTAATATAACTAATGTCGAAAAAAATATATCGATGGAACTAATTTACATAGTTCTCTCGACTTAAGAATACTATTAATCTTCAATGTGGAAGCTCCGCTTTGATTAAAGTTAAATCGTGGCACGGCGTCCATCAAACGACTATAGTTGGGTTGAGTGAAAGCATTGGAAGTGAAACACTATTCAAGAGAGGATTCATCTCCTCTGTTATATGAGGTTAGTATCATGATCAACTTATGTTAATTTAAAGTCAAAGTCTCTGACCAAAGCAGTTCGGTTAATAATAATTGTTATTGTTGAATCAAAGACTTTATGTTTGGATTATAAAGTTAAATGTGGATGGTATTGGAATTTTGACTATACCCAAATTCCATAAGTCCTAATGCGATATAGTTTTAATGAAGAGAATTGGTGTAAATAATTGTCACCATCAGGTACTGCTTATGATAATTAAAATCGAATTTTACCAAAAGATATGTAAGTGATAAATTCAGCCAAAATGTCATACCACCTACTAAGTGACATGTGAACGTTAATATTCGAATAGTTCTATATTAATCGCTGATTGAATTTGCTTCTTTGAGTCGCATAACCATAATGGTGAATTCTCTAAAAAAAACCACATGATTTAATTAATTTATAAAATGTTGTAAATTGGTTATTAATCGATATTTAAGAAATATTAATTATTATTTATTTGATGTTTGTAAGTTGTTTGTAATTATTTTAATGCATTTATAAAAGTTATATTTGTGCTCATTGATATACAATACCGATATAATTTAAAGATAATTGCATGAAATGATTTATGAAAATTTTATGTCATTCGATGACATGATTTGTGGAAATTTTTTGTCATTTAATGATATCTCATATAAAAGAAAGGATTGGAGATAGAGAAACAATCAAGGGAATTAATTAGGTAAGTTTCAATTAAAGAATGGAAAAGGTTTCATTCTTTTAAATAAAACATATTCACTTATTCATTATAAATATACAATTCATTCTTTCTCATTTCATATTTTTTTTCTTTCTCTCCTCCTAAATTTTCACGGCAGAAAACGAACATTAAATTTCCAAAATCTTTCAACTCAAAATAAAAGGATCAAAGAAAAAACAATATTGGTTCATCCATCTCTTGCAAGTATATGATTGGGATCTTGAAGATCTAAGCAGATATCATCATTCAAGGTGTGACTTCTAGGCAACATCCTAAGGGGAATTTAGTTTCAAGGTGTTCTTCAAGGCCTTGGGAAATAAGATCGATTCAAAAGATCTAAGAGCTTTGGTTCATCATTTAAGATGTGATTTGATGGCAATTTCTTAATGTAATTTATGATTAATTCATTTAAATATTATCTATATTCGTATGCTTGGATTTATGTGATTTATTTATGTTTATATTGACTATGTTGTAACTTGAAAATTGATAACTCCTTTCTCAATTAACAGTATGTCTATTACATTCATTTCATTTAGATTTATATTTGTTATCTTTTACATTACAATAATTATAAATTAATTTCTAGCGAATTATATCTTACAATATTTACATACATAATTTCGAATGAGTTGTAATTTAGTTCTTAATTTAAAATTAAATTTCTATTGTTGCATGATTAATGATTAGATACAATCACTCTGACTGTTGTTTTTGCAAGCATGAAAGGTTTTGATCTAAAATTTTAAATGAACTTTTTATGTAATTTTAAATTATATATATTCTTAGTTTATAGTTTTGCAAAATTTCCAAACTTTGTTTCATTTCCAAACTAAAAGTTCAATTTAAGTTGTTAATTTAGAATGAAATGTAAATTGTCAAATTAAAATTGAAATTATAAAGTTTTGGTTTTATATTACACAAATTTGCTTATGTAAATATGTGTCTATATATATATATATAAACTTGAAATATTTGTATCTTTAATTGCTAAAGTCCAATTTAACCCTTTTTAATTTAAAAGTGAGGCAATTACATATATACTAATACTAGTTGATGTTTATGTCATTGTATCATGATACCTCTTGCATGTAAAACAATGTCGTATTAATTGAATTTGTTAAAATGGAAAGTGAATAAGTCAACGATTCCACCTCCATTTCATACCTTATTAGATCCTTATATGATTGCATTTAATTTATACTTGTTTATTCCTATCTATGTCAACAATCAGTCTTGCTTACTTTATGTCTAGCATTTTGGTCATACAAATTAAAGTATGAAAATATTTGATATATTCATGCTTTTCATTTCTCACACTTAATTAATTTAGATCTAAATTTCTAAAGAAACACTTTCCCTTAATTAATGTTATTTAATATATTAATTAATTCAATTAAAGAGGGAGAGAACTGAAAAGTTTCTCTCTCTTTATATTTTGATATATCTTCCCTTATTTATTGCGCAGGGTAATAGAAGGAAATGAAAGGTTTCCTTCTCTAAATACATTTTACATGTTTTTATTACATATGTTAACACTATTTATATATTCACATAAATTGATGTATTTGATTGTAACAACCCGGAGTTTAGAACAATTAATTATCATCCAACGACGATTAAATTAGTTGTTAATTTCTTTTGGGAATTTTAAATCGGTTGAAATTCTTTCGTAAATTCATCGTTTGTTTTGCGGGCTTTAAAATTTGTTTTAGCCCACTTCTTTTGTTGTCGTGATAAGTGATAACCCGGTTTCCCTTTATTTTTATTTGCATTCTTGTGACCCGTTCCCCATTTCAATTCGTTCGAAAACCTAATCGATAACAAAGCGAACGAAAATTGTGGCGGCCTCGTCTTCCTTTGCAAATTAGGGTTTCGATTTTGATTTCGCTCGTCCTCGAGATGCCACGACTTCATACACTCGTCGATAAGGTGAGTAATTTTATTACTCACATCTAATTTAAAGTCACATGATCTTTTGTTTTTGATTTCCATGGTTTTTATTTTGTTGGAAATTACTGCTGTGAATTCTCTAGACTTCGAGTTGATTTTATGTGGCCTTCAGTCATTTCTTTGTGAAACTCCTTGATTGTTTGGGTTTTTTGGCGCTGTTGGTTTCGTGGTTACCTCGGTTTCACTTGACTTCGGTCATTCGATTTCATTGGTACGATGTTGATTTTTACTCACCTCTTAAATTCGAACTCAGTGCTAAGCTCACGTTCGATTTTGTGTTCACATCTGGGTTTTGAAATTACTGGGCTTCGGCCATTTGATTTGTTTTGATGTTGAGGATTTCGCTGACTTGTCGTATGTATATTGCTTGAGTGCATTTGCCACCACGGTTTCAAAACGATTTTTCCAATGTTAATTTCTTTGGCCATCAGTGGTTTTGATTTCTGGCAATTTAATGTCATCGTTCATTCGAAGTGATCTTCTTTGTTTCGATGATTGATGATTTTGTGATGGTATTTGACTTCGGCCTTAACTTGAGGCTGTTTGCATACAGTTGCATTGTTTCATTTAGTCTTTATGTACATGCTATGTTTGTTGGCTCTGTTGTATCATTTGATACAAATATATATGTGTGTACATATATATATATTTGTATTGCTTGGACTTGAATTTGTTAACCTTGGTGTTGTTCATTCTTGTGCCATGTTGGTCAGTTCTGCATTGCTGTTACTGTTATGTTGAAATTGTTTTGAACATGGTTATTGATATTGTACACCACTGTGTACATTTCTCTGTGCACATCGGATTTGTTGTACACTTTGGTTTACAGCCTTGACTTCGACTGTTTGGTTTGAGCTTTGCCTCCATGTCTGGTTTTGTGGTTGAAGTTGTTTTGAACTGGTGCACTGATTCATGTATATGTGAGTCTGGTTGCATTGCATATTGCATATGTTTCGTTTAAATTGAAGTCTGGTACTGATTTGAGTCTGCATTGTACATGATTTCGAGTCTTTGAGCTTAAGCAGTTTGGTTCATTGTTGTATTGTGTTCACGTGATTACTTGAGTTTGCATATGTTAGTGATGTCGTACTCACTATTGCCTGGTCTGGATTTGTGTTCTGGTTCTTCGAGCTGGTTAGTGAGTTGCATTTGTGAACACTGCCTTCGTATAGTCTTGCTTCCATGACTTCAGTGGTATGTTATAGTATACCTTCTGATGCATTCTATTTTCACTACTGTTGCATCTCAATTGAGTTTGTACTTTGTCCACTTGATGGCTTCAAGCCTGAACTACTCTGTTCTTGTTTTGTATGCCACTGTTTTATATATTTTGACCAGGTTGTGTTGTCCGGTTGTGTTGTCCAGTTGAGTTCGACACTTGAGTTGTCGTTGTTTGACTGTTTAGTTTCCTGGTTAATTGCTTGTTTCAACTGCAGTTTTGTTGTGCAGTTGTTTCTTGCTTTCTTTTGTTGCAGTTTCGCCTTTGTGATCTTGTGGTGACTGCAGTTTTGTTGCAAATTGCCCTTGTATTCATTTATGACTGTAGTTTCATTTTATATGCAGTTTTGGCCCTTGTTGTTTTGCATTGCATTGATGCAAATGGATTGTTTTTCTGACTACACTTGTGTTGAATCCGGTATTTTGGGTTTGACCTTGTGATTGGGTGAGAATTTTCATCGTGCCCTCATGAGCACTTTGTTCATTTGATGGTTCATTTTGATTTGAGTTGAGGCCATTTGTTTCTGGTTCATTGCGTATTTCATATGCCGTATTGGCGAGGCAGTACACGCGTGCGTGTACTGCAGCCAATCAGTATTGATGTTTTAAGTGACATTTCAATTGTTTGAATTGATTTAGTTTGATTTGATCATTTTGTTGTTGTCTAATTATCTTTTTAATAATTAGATTTTGTTGTTAATTGTCGTTTAGACAATTCTGTTGTTTTCTAAATTATCTTCATTGATAATCTTTTTATCTATCTTTATTGATGATTTGGAATTGCTGATATGTTGTTTAACACTGTTTAGTGTTATATCTGCCGTTATCCGATTCTCTTATCGAAGAGTCGGATATACGAGATTTCTGTGACTGTCGTCTATTTGTCATTTGATTATTATTGCTTCTGTGCATTAATAACTGAGTTTGAATTAGACTGACCCGTGTATTATTTTCTTTTGAATGTAATACTCGGGTCAGACCCGAGTTATTTCAGGTTGTAGATTTCCTGCTTTGGGTTGCTGTTTGAGCTTTGAAGACTTTTCACATCTTTTGGAGTAGTCGTGTCATAGTATAGATTGATATGTATTCATGTATATTAGTTGATAATATACGTGTATATGTAACTTCCAAAGTCGACAGTCGTAGTTGTATCATATGTATTGTGTCAACTGTATTGTAACTGACATCAGTTATATATATATGAGACTTTTGTTATCTGTGTTCCGCATTTTATTATCTGTGTTATTATTATATATATTGTCCTAAACTATTATGAACCATCGTAGTTTGTTTTATACTGGAAAATGGGTATGTCGATGGGAGTAAATAAATAAGCGATGAAAAATGAAAAATATATACCACTCCTATCGAGGTAACCAATACTAGTGTAAGGCCAACTACGGATGGCCGCTCCTATCCAGCCTTTTTCTTCATAATAACATACAGTATTTCTTTTAATACTCTTTGTTATTGTGAGCATAGAGGTGGGGCGTCACAGTTGGTATCAGAGCTTGGGGTTTATGGACATAATATAAAAACATAACTTGGATGGAACATGTGTTATAACTATTGGTCGATGTTTTATTTGTGCTTTGAGTCAAAACTAAAGTTTTGAAATTATGATGAAATTTTTTAAATATCTTTATTTAAAAATAAAAGTGAAATTGTGTTTTTTTGATTTGATTAATTTGTGTTCTGTTTATCAGAGTACGCAGCGGAAGCAGTGACACTGTCATCGCTCAGTACAACTAATAATCTTTTTGATTTAAAAATCAAAGTATGAAATTGAAATAAATTTCATTTGTTGATTACCTAGCTGTGTTTAATTTGTTTCTTTGAGAATTTCGAATCCGATTTGAGGATTCGAAGCGATTGCAGTTATGTGATTTTTATTGAGATTTTTGCTGGTTTTCTTTTATGCTAATCATATATTGATTAGATTTTTGCTGTTTTGAATTATCTTCATTGAAGATACATTCGAATGATTTCTTTGTTCATTTTGTAGTACGTGCAAATTTGAGTTGCATGTTACTGCATTAATTTTACGTTGAACGATGTTTGGTTTAAATGTATTCTGTTGTCGTTATTCTATAACGGGATTTTTACTCCGATGCTAAATTTTTGAAGCACGGTGTTTTGTTGACAATTTTAATGAATGAAAATTCAATGATATTACATTTTGATGTAAATTATTTTGATGAGATTTTGACGTTTAAAAATTACTGTCGCTTTGACTTTAGTAACCGTCAAATTTTAAAAGTGGATTTTCAAGCGGTTATTCCGCAATGCTGATTTTGAGATCCGATTTTACGGTGTTTTGGGGAGTACAATTTTCTTTTCGTAATTGTTACTGGTATTGCTTCTTTAATCACGTGATTGGAAAATCGTTTTAAAATAAAATTTGTTTTATAAAATTTTTAACAGTTTGCGCTTTCAAAAGAATGAGGAAGCGACTTAAACGTTTCAGCAAAATCGAGGACTATGACCCCTTTCTTTTACTGATTCGCTTAACTCCGGACTTGTCCAGTTGAGAATGTGAATTGTTATTTTCATAAAATAAATAAAATTGTTTTCAGGAATTTTAACAGTTTGCGCTTTCAAAAGAATGAGGAAGCGATTTAAACATTTCAGCAAAATCGAGGACTATGACCCCTTTTTTTTACTGATTCGCTTAATTCCGGACTTGTCCGTTTGAGAATGTAAAATGTGTTTTTACAAAATACACAATTTTGCACTTTCAAGGAAACGATGAAGAGAATCAAACGATTTAATAAAACACGTGGTATGGGACATGTGCGTTTGCTATTTCGGTTAATTCCGGACTCGTTAATCGAAATATTTGCTGTTTTGATGATTTTGATGCTTTCGTGTGCCTTCGAACTACTATGTTGGACCTTCGGGTCATTTGTTGGACCTTCGGGTCATTTGTTGGGCTTTCGAGCCACTCTGATGGACCTTCGAGTCAAATACCAGTACTAGACCTTCGGGTCACTCTGCGGACCTTCGGGTCAATCTGATGAGCGCCAAAATTATGTTGAGTACTTGGTAGGCTTCAGCCATTTGTTGATGCACGTGCGGCGAACTAAAAACTCGCCATCTGATGGGATCGATCCAAGCTTTTATGTTGATTTTCTAGTCTTCTTAATTGATTTCTAGATATTTGTTGTTTCTAATTATCTGCAGGTAATTAGATATCTGATGTTATGAGATTTAATTATCGTATCGATAATTAGATATTTGTTGTTTCTGATTATCGCTTGTGATAATTAGATATTTGAGATTTGATTATCGTTTTTGATAATTGAATATTTGTTGATTTGAGATTTGATTATCGTTTTTGATAATTGAATAATTGTTGATTTGAAATTTGATTATCATTTTTGATAATCGAATATTTGTTGATTTGAAATTTGATTATCGTTTTTGATAATCGAATATTTGTTGATTTGAGATTTGATTATCGTTTTTGATAATTGAATAATTGTTGATTTGAAATTTGATTATCATTTTTGATAATCGAATATTTGTTGATTTGAAATTTGATTATCGTTTTTGATAATCGAATATTTGTTGATTTGAAATTTGATTATCGTTTTTGATAATCGAATATTTGTTGATTTGAAATTTGATTATCGTTTTTGATAATCGAATAATTGTTGATTTGAGATTTGATTATCGTTTTGATAATTAAATATTTGTTGATTTGAAATTTGATTATCGTTTTTGATAATCGAATATTTGTTGATTTAAAATTTGATTATTGTTTTTGATAATCGAATATTTGTTGATTTGAAATTTGATTATCGTTTTTGATAATCGAATATTTGTTGATTTGAAATTTGATTATCATTTTTGATAATCGAATAATTGTTGATTTGAGATTTGATTATCGCTTTGATAATTGAATATTTGTTGATTTGAGATTTGATTATCGTTTTTGATAATTAAATGTTTATTGATTTGGGATTTGATTATTGTTTTTGATAATTAAATGTTTGTTGATTTGAGATTTAATTATCGTTTTTGATAATCGAATATTTGTTGATTTGAAATTTGATTATCGTTTTTGCTAATCGAATATTTGTTGATTTGAAATTTGATTATCGTTTTTGATAATCGAATAATTGTTGATTTGAGATTTGATTATCGTTTTGATAATTAAATATTTGTTGATTTGAAATTTGATTATCGTTTTTGATAATCGAATATTTGTTGATTTGAAATTTGATTATCGTTTTTGATAATCGAATATTTGTTGATTTGAAATTTGATTATCGTTTTTGATAATCGAATATTTGTTGATTTGAAATTTGGTTATCGTTTTTGATAATCGAATAATTGTTGATTTGAGATTTGATTATCGTTTTGATAATTAAACATTTGTTGATTTGAGATTTAATTATCGTTTTTGATAATTGAATAATTGTTGATTTGAGATTTGATTATCGTTTTTGATAATTAAATGTTTGTTGATTTGAGATTTAATTATCGTTTTTGATAATCGAATATTTGTTGATTTGAAATTTGATTATCGTTTTTGATAATCGAATATTTGTTGATTTGAAATTTGATTATCGTTTTTGATAATCGAATATTTGTTGATTTGAAATTTGATTATTGTTTTTGATAATCGAATATTTGTTGATTTGAAATTTGATTATCGTTTTTGATAATCGAATAATTGTTGATTTGAGATTTGATTATCGTTTTGATAATCGAATATTTGTTGAATTGAAATTTGATTATCGTTTTTGATAATCGAATATTTGTTGATTTGAAATTTGATTATCGTTTTGATAATTAAATATTTGTTGATTTGAGATTTGATTATCGTTTTTTTTATAGTTAGATATTTGTTGATTTGTGTATTCAATTATTGTTTCTAATAATTTGATATTTGTGTTTTCTGACTATCGTTTGGGTAATTGGATGTTTGCTGACTTTGTTGATATGAGATTTTCTAGTCTCTAATTGAGTCTAGATTATGTTGATTTTATCGAATTGCTATTTTCTATCTATCTCTGTTGATAGTTAGAGTTTGCTGATTATGAAGTTTGTGTTTTCTAGTTGATTGTTGAATAACTAGATATTTGCAGTTTTGCGAATTGTGATTTGTGCTTTCTAATCATCTTTTGTTGATAATTAGATTTGGTGTTTTCTAATTATCGTATCGACAATTGAATATTGCTGATGATTGCATTAATTCAGTTTTGTTGTTTTCTGATTATCTATTGATAGTTAGATTTTGTTGAGAATTTGTGAATCTCTTTTATGAAATTGAAAGATTTCTTTGGTGTTTGGGTTCTCGATCTTTATTTTTCTAACTTAACCAGTTTATGTTAGAAGAATAATAATTATTGACACCTTTAATTATGAAAATTGCGGGGACGCAATTTTTATAAGGAGGGGAGTCTGTAACAACCCGGAGTTTAGAACAATTAATTATCGTCCAACGACGATTAAATTAGTTGTTAATTTCTTTTGGGAATTTTAAACTGGTTGAAATTCTTTCGTAAATTCATCGTTTGTTTTGCGGGCTTTAAAATTTGTTTTGGCCCACTTCTTTTGTTGCCGTGATAAGTGATAACCCGGTTTCCCTTTATTTTTATTTGCATTCTTGCGACCCGTTCCCCATTTCAATTCATTTGAAAACCTAATCGATAACAAAGCGAACGAAAATGGTGGCGACCTCGTCTTCCTTTGCAAATTAGGGTTTCGATTTCGATTTCGCTCGTCCTCGAGATGCCACGACTTCATACTCTCGTCGATAAGGTGAGTAATTTTATTACTCACATCTAATTTAAAGTCACATGATCTTTTGTTTTTGATTTCCATGGTTTTGATTTTGTTGGAAATTACTGTTATGAATTCTCTGGACTTCGAGTTGATTTTATGTGGCCTTCAGTCATTTTTTTTGTGAAACTCCTTGATTGTTTTGGTTTTCTGGTGCTGTTGGTTTTGTGGTTACCTAGGTTTCACTTGACTTCGGTCATTTGATTTCGTTGGTACGATGTTGATTTTTACTCACCTCTTAAATTCGAACTCAGTGCTATGCTCGCGTTCGATTTTGTGTTAACATCTGGGTTTTGAAATTACTGGGCTTCGGCCATTTGATTTGTTTTGATGTTGAGGATTTCGCTGACTTGTCGTATGTATATTGCTTGAGTGCATTTGCCACCACGGTTTCGAAATGATTTTTCCAATGTTGATTTCTTTGGCCATCAGTGGTTTTGATTTCTGGCAATTTAATGTCATCGTTCATTCGAAGTGATCTTCTTTGTTTCGATGATTGATGATTTTGTGATGGTATTTGACTTCGGCCTTAACTTGAGGCTATTTGCATACAGTTGCATTGTTTCATTTAGTCTTCATGTACATGCTATGTTTGTTGGTTCTGTTGTTTCATTTGATACAGATATATATGTGTGTACATATATATATTTGTATTGCTTGGACTTGAATTTGTTAACCTTGGTGTTGTTCATTCTTGTGCCATGTTGGTCAGTTCTGCATTGCTGTTACTGTTATGTTGAAATTGTTTTGAACATGGTTATTGATATTGTACACCACTGTGTACATTTCTCTGTGCACATCGGATTTGTTGTACACTTTGGTTTACAGCCTTGACTTCTACTGTTTGGTTTGAGCTTTGCCTCCATGTCTGGTTTTGTGGTTGAAGTTGTTTTGAACTGGTGCACTGATTCATGTATATGTGAGTCTGGTTGCATTGCATATTGCATATGTTTCGTTTAAATTGAAGTCTGGTACTGATTTGAGTTTGCATTGTACATGATTTCGAGTCTTTGAGCTTAAGCAGTTTGGTTCATTGCTGTATTGTGTTCACGTGATTACTTGAGTTTGCATATGTTAGTGATGTCGTACTCACTATTGCCTGGTCTGGATTTGTGTTCTGGTTCTTCGAGCTGGTTAGTGAGTTGCATTTGTGAACACTACCTTCGTATAGTCTTGCTTCCATGACTTCAGTGGTATGTTATAGTATACCTTCTGATGCATTCTATTTTCACTACTGTTGCATCTCAATTGAGTTTGTACTTTGTCCACTTGATGGCTTCAAGCCTAAACTACTCTGTTCTTGTTTGGTATGCCACTGTTTTATATATTTTGACCAGGTTGTGTTGTCCAGTTGAGTTCGACACTTGAGTTGTCGTTGTTTGACTGTTTAGTTTCCTGGTTAATTGCTTGTTTCAACTGCAGTTTTGTTGTGCAGTTGTTTCTTGCTTTCTTTTGTTGCAGTTTCGCCTTTGTGATCTTGTGGTGACTGCAGTTTTATTGTAGATTGCCCTTGTATTCATTTATGACTGCAGTTTCGTTTTATATGCAGTTTTGGCCCTTGTTGTTTTGCATTGCATTGTTGTAAATTGATTGTTTTTCTGACTACACTTGAGTTGAATCCTGTATTTTGGGTTTGACCTTATGATTGGGTGTGAATTTTCATCGTGCCCTCATGAGCACTTTGTTCATTTGACGGTTTATTTTGATTTGAGTTGAGGCCATTTGTTTCTGGTTCATTGCGTATTTCATATGCCGTATTGGCGAGGCAGTACACGCGTGCGTGTACTGCAGCCAATCAGTATTGATGTTTTAAGTGAAATTTCAATTGTTTGAATTGATTTAGTTTGATTTGATCATTTTGTTGTTGTCTAATTATCTTTTTAATAATTAGATTTTGTTGTTAATTGTCGTTTAGATAATTCTGTTGTTTTCTAAATTATCTTCATTGATAATCTTTTTATCTATCTTTATTGATGATTTGGAATTGCTGATATGTTGTTTAACACTGTTTAGTGTTATATCTACCGTTCTCTTATCGAAGAGTCGGATATACGAGATTTCTGTGACTGTCGTCTATTTTTCATTTGATTATTATTGCTTCTGTGCATTAATAACTGAGTTTGAATTAGACTGACCCATGTATTATTTTCTTTTGAATGTAATACTCGGGTCAGACCCGAGTTATTTCAGGTTGTAGATTTCCTGCTTTGGGTTGCTGTTTGAGCTTTGAAGACTTTTCACATCTTTTGGAGTAGTCGTGTTATAGTATAGGTTGATATGTATTCATGTATATTAGTTGATAATGTACATGTATATGTAACTTCCAGAGTCGACAGTCGTAGTTGTATCATATGTATTGTGTCAATTGTATTGTAACTGACATCAGTTATATATATATGAGACTTTTGTTATCTGTGTTCCGCATTTTATTATTTGTGTTATTATTATATATATTGTCCTAAACTATTATGAACCATCGTAGTTCGTTTTATACTGGAAAATGGGTATGTCGATGGGAGTAAATAAATAAGCGATGAAAAATGAAAAATATATACCACTCCTATCGAGGTAACCAATACTAGTGTAAGGCCAACTACGGATGGCTGCTCCTATCCAGCCTTATTCTTCGTAATAACAGACAGTATTTCTTTTAATACCCTTTGTTATTGTGAGCATAGAGGTGGGGCATCACAGATACTCCATTATAATACCATAAATTAAGTTACATTCAAATTCTTAATTTAACAATTTAAATAAAATAAAGATTTTATTTAAAAGAAAATTTAGATAAGATCTGAATATATTTAGACTTCATAGACCCATTAATGATCCAAAATTGTAATTGTTTTTAAATTCATCTATTTCTTCCATTATGGGCTGGCCCAGTTCCAACACTTTACTTTATCCAAAATTTTATGCCAAGATATACATGTGCTTTTATAAAATAGGTTTCATTAACTTCAAAACCACTTGGAGGTTATTATTGCACTCTAAAACCCTTAGTCTATAAAGCCATGTAATAAAACTATTTAAATTGATAAAGTGTTGCATTAACATCATCGGCATGGATCATCGCACCCCTTCGATATTGCTATTACGATAAAGCATCCGCTTTAATAAAGCATAAGCCCATAGGGCCAAAATCATTTATCTTATATCACAAATATACATAGATTGCCGATTATAAGTGACATAATCTTTGGTTTGCATATTATAAATTTTTAAAACTAGGAAATATGGGAATGCCAACATTGACGACCTTCGACATCAATATAATAGAGTCATTAATAGCCTTCATGTCGATATAGAAAATAGACGGCATCATTTTCTATTTATATCGATGTCAAAAGAAAGGTTTATATGCGGCATTGTTGTCTAAAGTAATAATTCCAAAATCATATATATATATATATGTATGTATGTATGTATGTATGTATATGTAGATGTATGTATGTATGCGGCATCATGCCCTTTAATATCAATGTCAAAACGCGGCATTACTGGCTTATAAAATTGATGTTGGTATAAAACATGCGACATATGCGGCATAGAAAACATGCGACATAGAAAATATGCAACATAGAAAATAGGTGGCATAGAAAAGATGCGACATTGTTTAAAACCATAGTGGAAACTTGCGGCATTACTATAGCCGATATAAAATATGTAGTATTATTGCCATAATACCTTTATCTTTAAAGGAATATTAAGTGCATTACCATAGCCGATATAAAATATCCAACATTGATAACTACGACATAGATGGATGTCGGCATTGATTAATAACATCGTGACAATCTCATAACTAACATAAAAACTGTTTTATTTGTTTAAAAAGCAATATCTTTTCATCAACTAGAATCCTCTGTCAAATTACTATTGGATACTAAACTTCTATATCAAATCCTTTTTAGAAAACTGCAATGAATTAGATTACATTCCCCAAAAATCATAATAAATCAAAACTAATATATTATTTAACATATAAAAATTTCGGGACCAAAAACGTTATTTAATTATTTTTAATAGGTCATACCTAAAATAAATCATTTTCCTCACTTAGGAAATTCATAAAATATTCATACTTGTATGGAAAATTATGAAATAAAAAAACACTTTTAAAATAATATTTCTAACATTATATCCAATTTCAAGTCATTTGGGTGTCATATGATAGGTTTTCATACTTAACCCTATGAACTAATTTCATAAATAAATCCAATAAATCATTAATAAACATATAATCATCAATCATTCACATTATGGCATAATAACACATCATAAGGTCTGGATTTAATCATAAAACCAAAAATAAACAATCATACTTGAGATGGATAATCATTATTCATCTTGATTTGATAATGAGAATTGAGATTTGAATCGATTAAATTCCTCCTTAGCTTTTTTCTTAGATTTCCTCGGCTTTCTTCTCTTGGTTTCTCCTAGCAATATTAGACCTTGTCTTTGTTTTAGTTTGTATGAATGAAATGTGAATGAGGATAATGGGAGAGAAGGGTTTATGTTTGGAAATATGGCTTATTCCTATTTTATCCCTCACATTATTCCTCCTTCATATTTAAATTATAACCATTCTTATTAACTCATTAATTAAGGAACTACCCATTTTAATTATCAAATATAATTCTCCTTATCACCATACATTATTTTATTTAATATATCTAATTAAATATCCTAAATAATGTTAGTCAAAATTAGGGTTGTTACATATAATTATTATTTAATTAATCGTTTTATATTATTATGATAGCATATCATTTTGGATAATATTTGCATATTATTTGTGAAAAAAATCCATTGACATTGCAAAAAGTAGTAATGGTTTAAGTGATTAATTAGTAACTAATAATTAACTAATAACTTATTAATATACTTCAACTGATCAATAATTCATTAATAGGTTATTTGTAATTGATGAATCAATAATTAATAGTTTAGTCATTTGAAATAACTAACTTTTTTGACCTTAGAATAATGTTAGGCCTTGTTTGGTAGTTATTATATATGATTGTTATAGTAATGCTCGTTTTGTTGTGAAATGAACATCATTATTCATTTAATATAGTATTTTTCAAATTTGTCCCGATATTTGACAAATTTCAAACAAAAATATATTTTTACCGTGAAGACCCAAATTATTGAGATAAGAATAATTTTAATAAAATCAGTGAAAGGAGAATTTTCAAGGAAAAATATAGTTTGAAAATAAATATCGAAAATGAGTTAAATATATAATGAAGGGGATAGTTGTTTTCAGTAAAATAATAATAAAAAGAAAATAACTAAGTATGAGTAAGTCTTATATTCATATGTATATATATATATTGAATATAAATAGTCAGAAAGGAATAAAATGATAAAAGTAGACTTTTATAGTAATTAAATATAAAGTAATAAGGAAAACACTATGGTAATTAAATATATGAATACATTTTATATATCAAGAGAAAACAAATAGCTTGAAACATTAACAAGGAATTAATTGATAAAAGGATATACATGTATACATTACAGATTAGTCTTAAGAAAATAAATAATGTAAGAAAGTCACATGAAAATAAGGTGTGTGTATGAAACATGCAAATAGCATGCAAACCAGAAAAAAGCTAAAGCAACTGAAAATACTCGAAATGGAAATCAAAAAGAAAATGGCATTTCTAGCCATAACATCATATGCAGAATTCTCTCATTTGGTGTGGGGATAAGATGGGTTTTTCGCTCTACTAAAACCCTAAACAATGTTTTAAAAATTAAAGGGGGTAGCAGCAGTCTCATTTCAGAAAATAGAAAATATTAAGAAAAGAAAGAAGAGCAAACCAAAGCCATTTTCAAGTTAAAGTATTCTCGGGGAAAAGAGGAAGGAAGGTGAGTGATTAATCAATCTTATGAGGTTTAAGGCATTAAGACCCAAGTTAAGGGCAGCCATATTATTTTATAGAAACCATATCATGTTTGTGCTTGATCTATTTTTCTGAATAAATGAATGCTGAGAATGGTTGGTGTTTTGATAAATCTTTGGTTGATGCTTTGATTTGTTTTGATTGATTGTTTGATAAGAAAAATACGCTGATCACTGATATGGATCCAGTACCTTAAAACAACAGTTTATAAAGATGTTTATTAAGATAAATACATTTTAATGAGAAGTAGGGTATTACTGGGAAATAAACTAGGCAGTGTGAATAAAGGAGATTCATGCTTATGTCTAGATTGTTTTAAAAATGAGATGAACAATGCAATAAATTATTTATGTGCTGATTTGTTCAGATCTTAAGATAAAATGTTTTATGGGTTTTTCTAAAAAACCTTACCCTATATTCACAGTAGAATTGAGTATAAGGATTTTATATGATTTCACTAGATTTGTTAAAGTGATCATGATATTCCTGAATATAGGAGACATGCAAGTGTTAAAACATATTTTGAATAAAATAACTGGAAAATGAGATATGGTATTCTTTTCATGAATGTTTAGTATTGTTGGCTGAAATCCCTGAGTGAGTTTAACTCTCTTTGATTTATGAAAAAGAAGAAAAGAATATAAAAGCATTTCAAGAGTTAATAAATTTTTTCTGAAAGAAAATGAGAATGGTCACTAGATTATAAAGCTAATCTAGGAGTAGAGCCTTGATCTATTCATCATAAGGAGGATGATGGGTATGTGCATGACTTGTTTAAGTCCTGTAGGCCTCTGTGCAGGGGTTAACAGAATTGAGTCCCTTGCAATGCACACATGGTGTTCAATGGCAAAGAGTTAAGACCAAATTAAATTGATAAATTGAGATTGAGAGTTGAGCTATGGTATTAAAATGAGTTAATCCATAGGAGTATGTATACATGTGTACTGAATTGAATGGATGAATGGATGCTTGTGTGCATGAGTGTTAGTAGGGGCTTATATATATATACACACACACACACACAGTTTACATTATAAATCCAAATAAGCATCAAGTATATGAATTCTCTGCACAATAATTAGAAAATGACAAGTTATTATATTTTGTTTTCACTCATACCAGAATTTATTTTTGACCCTATTTGTTGCCTTTGCAAACTATGGGGTGTCTCATTATCATTGAGGCAGTTCCAGGTATTGCTGTAGGGAAAGAGGAATAGTAGCTCTGCTTGGATGGGTGTTTGAAGAGCTTGTTGTTTTAAAATACTTTAGAGAAGTAGAAGTTTTTATTTGTAATAAATAATCTGGGCAAAAACTTTCTTAAGGATTATGTTTGTCCAGATTTCTTAGTGCTTTGTTTCCTTGTAATGAATATGTAAGACTTATGCATTTATATGTGCTTGTGAGTGGTTGATCAAAGTAATATGCTCTGGAATTAAATCCCGTAAGCTATGATGAATGAGAAGTATGCCATATAATCTGATATATGGACATATTCTCCTTGCTATTATTGATTAAGTTTCAGATAGGATTATGGGTTGTTTTTGAATGAATGTTAGTCAAAGTAATGAGTTGATGGGTTTAAATTTGGTCTTGGCTAGCCAGCAAGATTTTTACCTGTCTTGTAACTAAAACAAGTTCATGTGTAAGCTTGAAATCACTGAAGCAAACAAGACCATAGTACAAGTTAATTTGAATTGCAACTAAACCTTGTATTAGTAGTTAAGTTGTGTTAAAAGAGAATGTACAAGAGTTACAGTAGATGAGTTTGAGCTTGACCATGGCTAACCAGAAGGGCCTATACATGGCTTGTAATTAATACAAGTGCATGCATATGTCTGAAGCCATATGCTTCAACTTTCTGAAACAAGTAAATCCATAGTGTAATGCTAATTTGAAAAGAAATCAAGTCATAAGTTGAATCCAGAATAAGACTAAGAATATGATGTTATAGAACCTGGAAATCATAGGTAGCTAAGGTTTTAGGATTTGAATTTTGATAAAATCTAGAAATGACATCAAACATATAATTGAATTAGCAAGTTTAGTAAAAGAAGCAGATCAAAAGATTCAATGCATCAAGTAAGAAAATAGAGTAATTTGGTTAAGTATTTAGAAATCCAGAACATTACTTTTGCTCACTTATCATTCAGAATATGCAAAGATCTTTCAAAACCAAGTTCAATATGTTTTCCAGTTTTATTAGTAAAGTTTGTATGATTTCAAAATCAGCACACAACCCTATCACTTACATGATCATTACATGTTTTATAAACCTGAATATATGCATTTTGATTGAACTGAATTGCATGTGCATGTTTTGTGCATGTTTGGTCCATGTTTGTGTATAAACCATGAATCTGGGCTAGATAAACCCTCGAATCATTAATCAAATTATGTTTTGACATCTTCTATCATTTCTAAATAACAGGTATGAATTACTGAAACCCCATAATCAAACCCATGGGATATTGGACCACAAATCAAATAATTTGGTTTAATGAAAACTCTGGAAAACAATACAAATGAAAATATAAGGAACTAATACTTTATTTTTGTATTAGTCAATCTTGAGTCATTATAAAAGAAGATAAAATCTGAATTATGCATTGGTCAATCTTGAGTCTTATTAAGGTGATAATATTTGTATTTAGTATTAGTCAATCTTGAGTCAGTGAAGAGATATAAGTGTAGAAACAAGCTATGTGACACAAGACATTTCAACTATGAAAAATATTGTGTGAATTAAAATTCTTTGCTACTTTAAACACTCTGATTTGCAAAGAAACATTTATATATCCTCATATATATAAATGATAGGAATTGATTTAAATACTGATATATTTATATTAGTAAAATTCAGGATCTTGGGTAATTAATTAAAAGAAATAAAAGGAGCAAGAAAAGAGGTGATCCCTTAGTAAAAAAAAATTCCTAACTAAAATTCACTAAAAATTATAGGTGAAGAAAAGTGGGTCACTTCAGTTGGTATCAGAGCTATGTTATTAAACATAGCAAAAATAAATATCAAATTCTCTTATGGGAATAAAATCTTATGAGACCAAATACATAACAATATTTTAAATGTAAATAAAACCACTGAAACAATTAAATTACAAATTAAACTAACTAGTTATGTAAATTGTATAGCAAATCATGGTAGGAAGACCACCAAGTCATGGAGCAGGACCCTCCAATGCAACACCATTAGTCAATTTGCAAGATTTGGTGAGGGCATTTAGGGAAGGAGCAGTGCAAATGAAAGAGAATCCTCATGAGGAGTTGTCTAAGCTACTGAAAACATTCTCAAACTTAGGGGGCAAGGATTTTGAAGGTACTGAAGGAGTCATGGGTGTGCAAACATGGCTAAGAACTTTGGATAGGATATTTGCAGACATGCAAATAAATTATCAAAGGAAAAGGCAAATTGCTTCCAGAAGACTCAAAGGAGCAGCACTTGATTGGTGGGAGGTTATTATCACATGAAGGCCAGAAAATGAGATAACATGGGATCAATTTAAGGACATGCTTGAGGCCAGATTTGTCCCAGCAACAACTAAGGCATCATTGCTTGAGGAGTTCATAAGATTGAGGCAAGGATCAATGAGTGTGACTGAATACACTCAAAAATTTGAGAGTTTAGCTAAGTATGGAACCATGCTCATAGGGAATGAAGAATCAAAGAATTCCAGATTTATTCAAGGACTTAATGCTAATTTAAGTAGAGCAATGCTACCATACAAAGACAAAACATTTAATCAAGTCATAGACCTCACTCTCTCTTTTGAACAACATGATAATGCCAGAGAAAAATTCAGAAGCATGAGGACTAACAACAAAAATAAGAAGGGGAAAAATAGAGCTCACCCTTATGACAATAAGAATTCAAATCAGAAGGTTGAAGGAGCAACCAGTTACAATTGTGGCAAGGAAGGACACATGAGTAATAGGTGTCAAGCAGCTAAGAAAACCCCATTCAGTTGCTACAACTGTGGGAAAGAAGGTCATATTAAAAAGAATTGCCCAGAATTCAAAAAAGGAGCAAAGGTAGGAGCACTTGAGGGCAAAGCCAAAGCAAATGCAGTGGGAAATTCTGGACAATTGGAAGGTATACTTCTAATTAAAGATCACCCCATCTCAGTTATATATGACACTAGAGCAACACATTCACTAATATCCCAAGACATAGTGAATAAATTGACTCTCACATGCTATTTAGTTGATAATCCCTTGTTTATTCAAAGCCCACTAGGTAGTTCTTGCATGTTAGGGATTAAATGTTTGGGAGTAGAGTTAAACATAGGTGGAAATATGTTTAATTCTGATTTGTTTGTGCTAAAATATCCTGGAATAGGAATTATTCTAGGAGTAGATTGGCTAAGAAAATACAAAGCAATTTTAAACTTAGAAAATTTTTCTATTTCTCTGAAAACAGAAAATGGTAAAAATATTATAGTCATGAGTGAAATTGCTAAAATCAATTACCTTAACCAAATATGTAGCATGACTGAGAAAGAACTAACACTGGAAGACATAAAAATTATAAATGATTATCCAGATGTCTTTGGTGAAGTCATAGGTGTTCCAGAAAATAGGCAAGTAGAATTTCAAATAAGGCTAATCCCAGGAGCAAGCCCAATCATCAAGAAGCCTACTAGAATGGGTCCTAAAGAATTAGTGGAATTGAAACATCAGTTGGAAGAATTGGAGCAGAAAGGCTTCATAAGGCCTAGTAGTTCAAACTGGGGTTCTCCAGTTGTATTTGTGAAGAAGCATGATGGTACTTTGAGAATGTGCATTGATTATAGAGAATTAAACAAAGTCACCATTAAAAATAAATATCCACTTCCTAGAATTGATGATTTGTTTGATCAATTAAATGGAGCAAGAATTTTCTCAAGGCTAGACTTAGCCTCTGGATTTCACCAAATGAAGGTTGAAGAGGAGAGTATTAAATACATAGCATTCAACACAAGGTATGGGTTATATGAATATTTAGTAATGCCTTTTGGGTTGACAAATGCACCATCTTATTTTGTAGATCTAATGAATAGGACATTCAGAGATTATTTAGACAAATTTGTAGTAGTTTTCATTGATGACATATTAGTGTATTCAAAATCAGAGGAAGAACATATAAAACATTTACATCTGGTTTTGTCTAGACTAAGAGCACATGATTTAAAGGCCAAATTTTCTAAATGCACATTTTGGCAGAATGAAGTAAAAAATTTGGGACACATTATATCACAACAAGGAGTTAGTGTAGACCCAACTAAGGTGATGGTAGTGCAATCTTGGAGTAGGCCAAAATCAGTGACTGAAGTAAGATCATTTCTAGGGATGGTAGGTTACTATAGAAGGTTCATAAAGGACTTTGCAAGAATAGCTATTCCACTAACCAAGTTAACCAGAAAAGAGCAACCTTATGTGTGGACAGAGAAGTGTGAGCAATCGTTTGAATCATTGAAGAAAGCATTGATGGAAGCTCCAGTCTTGCAAGTGCCAGAAGGAAATGAAGGCTTAGTGGTGTACACTAATGCTAGTGGGACTGGCTTAGGGGCAGTACTCATGCAACATAGGAGGGTTATAGCCTATGCATCAAGGCAATTCAAGCAAAATGAAACCAGATATGCCACACATGATTTAGAGTTAGATGCCATAGTTTATGCATTAAAGCTATGGAGACACTACTTATTGGGTACTAAATTTGAATTGTTTACAGACCATAAATCACTCAAGTATATGTTTAGCCAAAAAGACTTGAATATGAGACAACATAGGTGGGTGGAATTTTTAGCTGCCTATGATTTAGATATATTGTATACTCCTGGAAAGGCTAATAGAGTGGCAGATGCATTGAGTAGACATCAAGCAAGATTAGCAAGCTTAATGATGACTGAGTTTAAGGATTTAACAATCCTTAGTGAAGTGGAGATGAAGGAAGAAATTAGTGCACCAGACAATGTGCATAATGATATGATTGAATATGGAAGATTGAGTCTTATCTCCTTAAGGTCAACACTGGTTGATAAAATAGGAAATATGCAAGATCAAGACTCAAATTTAAAGGAGAAGAAAGACATGATTTCACAAGGAATATCAGTGGAAAATTATGAAGTAGACGATAGAGGCTACCTAAGGAAGAAAGGGAGACTCTGTGTACCCAGTGTAGAAGAACTGAAGCAAGAAGTTATGGATGAACATCATAAGACAAAATACACTATACATCCAGGTGGTACTAAAATGTATCATGATCTCAAAAGAAGCTATTGGTGGCCAGGAATGAAAGGGGCAGTGGCAAGATATGTGGCAAAGTGTTTAACATGCCAACAAGTCAAGGCGGATTATCAAAGACCTTCAGGCCTACTACAACCTTTGGAAGTGCCTACCTGGAAATAGGAAAGCATTTCAATGGATTTTGTGGATGGTTTGCCAAGAACAAGAAGAGGCAATGATAGTATTTGGGTAGTAGTTGATAGACTCACAAAGTCAGCCCATTTTATTCCAGTGAACTCAAACAGAAATGCTCACAAATTAGCACAATTATTTGTGAAGGAGATAGTAAAATTACATGGAATCCCCAAGACTATCATTAGTGATAGAGATACCTTGTTTACCTCAAGGTTCTGGGGAAGCTTTCAAGAGGAAATGGGGACAGAATTGTGTCTAAGCACAGCATACCACCCCCAAACAGATGGTCAAACAGAGATTGTTAACAAGATTTTGGAGGATTTTCTTAGAGCATGTATACTTGATTTTGGTGGCAACTGGGAAGATCATCTTCATTTAGCCGAGTTTGCTTACAACAATAGCTACCAATCCACTATAAGTATGGCTCCATATGAGGCTTTATATGGAAGGCCTTGTTTATCTTCTGCATGTTGGATGGAGGCAGGTGAAAGAGTGTTGCTAGGACCAGATCACATCGAAGAAACCTCTGCAAGAATTGAACTGGTGAGGCAGAGAATGAAGGCAGCACAAGAAAGGCAAAAGGCATATGCAGACAGAGGAAGGAGGCCAGTGGAGTATGAAGTGGGAAATTATGTATTTCTCAAAGTTTCACCAATGAGAAAAATATTAAGGTTTGGCAAGGCAGGAAAATTGTCTCCAAGATTTATAGGGCCATATGAAATAATTCAAAGAGTAGGAAATTTGGCTTATAAGCTGAAGTTGCCAGAGGAATTGAGTAATATCTATGATGTATTTCATGTATCTCAATTGAGAAAATGGGTACATGATAAGGAAGCAATTCTGGAATCACCTACACAAGTTGAAATTCAAGAAAATCTGGTTTATAGGAAGGAACCAGTAGGTATTGTGGCTAGAGAAGAAAAGAAATTGAGGAATAAAATAATTAAATTGGTAAAAATTCAGTGGAGTTGGGATGAGAATGATTGTACATGGGAGGTTGAAGATAGGATGAAGGATAAATATCCTAATCTATTTTCTACTTAAAGGTATGTTTAAAATTATGATGAAACCTTAATATTATTTATGTGTGTTTGATTGATTTTGAATGAATGAGTTTCTGAAATTTCATTCAATTGAAATTATGCTTTGTATACATTTGGATGGAAATATATGAGAGAATAATTGTGGGACACAATTCCTTTTAGGAGGAGAGTATGTGAAGACCCAAATTATTGAGATAAGAATAATTTTAATAAAATCAGTGAAAGGAGAATTTTCAGGGAAAAATATAGTTTGAAAATAAATATTGAGAATGAGTTAAATATATAATGAAGGGGATAGTTGTTTTAAGTAAAATAATAATGAGAAGAAAATAACTAAGTATGAGTAAGTCTTATATTCATATGTATATATATATATTGAATATAAATAGTCAGAAAGGAATAAAATGATAAAAGTAGACTTTTATAGTAATTAAATATAAAGTAATAAGGAAAACACTATGGTAATTAAATATATGAATATATTTTATATATCAAGAGAAAACAAATAGCTTGAAACATTAACAAGGAATTAATTGATAAAAGGATATACATGTATACATTATAGATTAGTCTTAAGAAATTAAATAATGTAAGAAAGTCACATGAAAATAAGGTGTGTGTATGAAACATGCAAATAGCATGCAAACCAGAAAAAAGCTAAAGCAACTGAAAATACCCGAAATGGAAATCAAAAAGAAAATGGCATTTCTAGCCATAACATCATATGCAGAATTCTCTCATTTGGTGTGGGGATAAGATGGGTTTTTCGCTCTACTAAAACCCTAAACAATGTTTTAAAAATTAAAGGGGGTAGCAGCAGTCTCATTTCAGAAAACATAAAATATTAAGAAAAGAAAGAAGAGCAAACCAAAGCCATTTTCAAGTTAAAGTATTCTCGGGGAAAAGAGGAAAGAAGGTGAGTGATTAATCAACCTTATGAGGTTTAAGGCATTAAGACTCAAGTTAAGGGCAACCATATTATTTTATAAAAACCATATCATGTTTGTGCTTGATCTATTTTTCTGAATAAATGAATGCTGAGAATGGTTGTTGTTTTTATAAATCTTTGGTTGATGCTTTGATTTGTTTTGATTGATTGTTAGATAAGAAAAATACGCTGATCACTGATATGGATCCAGTACCTTAAAACATCAGTTTATAAAGATGTTTAGTAAGATAAATACATTTTATTTAGAAGTAGGGTATTACTGGGAAATAAACTAGGCAGTGTGAATAAAGGAGATTCATGCTTATGTCTAGATTGTTTTAAAAATGAGATGAACAATGCAATAAATTATTTATGTGCTGATTTGTTCAGATCTTAAGCTAAAATGTTTTATGGGTTTTTCTCAAAAACCTTACCCTATGTTCACAGTAGAATTGAGTATAAGGATTTTATATGATTTCACTAGATTTGTTTAAGTGATCATGATATTCCTGAATATAGGAGACATGCAAGTGTTAAAACATATTTTGAATAAAATAACTGGAAAATGAGATATGGTATTCTTTTCATGAATGTTTAGTATGGTTGGCTGAAATCCCTGAGTGAGTTTAACTCTCTTTGATTTATGAAAAAGAAGAAAAGGATATAAAAGCATTTCAAGAGTTAATAAATTTTTTCTGAAAGAAAATGAGAATGGTCACTAGATTATAAAGCTAATCTAGGAGTAGAGCCTTGATCTATTCATCATAAGGGGGATGATGGGTATGTGCATGACTTGTTTAAGTCCTGTAGGCCTCTGTGTAGGGGTTAATAGAATTGAGTCCCTTGCAATGCACACATGGTGTTCAATGACAAAGAGTTAAGACCAAATTAAATTAATAAATTGAGATTGAGAGTTGAGCTATGGTATTAAAATGAGTTAATCCATAGGAGTATGTATACATGTGTACTGAATTGAATGGATGAATGGATGCTTGGGTGCATGAGTGTTAGTAGAGGCTTATATATATACACACACCCAGTTTACATTATAAATCCAAATAAGCATCAAGTATATGAATTCTCTGCACAATAATTAGAAAATGACAAGTTATTATATTTTGATTTCACTCATACCAGAATTTATTTCTGACCCTATTTGTTGCCTTTGCAAACTATGGGGTGTCTCATTATCATTGAGGCAGTTCCAGGTATTGCTGTAGGGAAAGAGGAATAGTAGCTCTGCTTGGATGGGTGTTTGAAGAGCTTGTTGTTTTAAAATACTTTAGAGAAGTAGAAGTTTTTATTTGTAATAAATAATCTGGGCAAAAACTTTCTTAAGGATTATGTGTGTCCAGAATTCTTAGTGCTTTGTTTCCTTGTAATTAATATGTAAGACTTATGCATTTATTTGTGCTTGTGAGTGGTTGATCAAAGTAATATGCTCTGGAATTAAATCCAGTAAGCTATTATGAATGAGAAGTATGCCATATAATCAGATATATGGACATATTCTCCTTGCTATTATTGATTAAGTTTCAGATAGGATTATGGGTTGTTTTTGAATGAATGTTAGTCAAAGTAATGAGTTGATGGGTTTAAATTTGGTCTTGGCTAGCCAGCAAGATTTTTACATGTCTTGTAACTAATACAAGTTCATGTGTAAGCTTGAAATCACTGAAGCAAACAAGACCATAGTACAAGTTAATTTGAATTGCAACTAAACCTTGTATTAGTAGTTAAGTTGTGTTAAAAGAGAATGTACAAGAGTTACAGTAGATGAGTTTGAGCTTGACCATGGCTAACCAGAAGGGCCTATACATGGCTTGTAATTGATACAAGTGCATGCATATGTCTGAAGCCATATGCTTCAACTTTTTGAAGCAGGTAAATCCATAGTGTAATGCTAATTTGAAAAGAAATCAAGTCATAAGTTGAATCCAGAATAAGACTAAGAATATGATGTTATAGAACCTGGGAATCATAGGTAGCTAAGGTTTTAGGATTTGAATTTTGATAAAATCTAGAAATGACATCAAACATATGATTGAAGTAGCAAGTTTAGTAAAAGAAGCAGATCAAATGATTCAATGCATCAAGTAAGAAAATAGAGTAATTTGGTTAAGTATTTAGAAATCCAGAACATTACTTTTGCTCACTTATCATTCAGAATATGCAAAGATCTTTCAAAACCAAGTTCAATATGTTTTCCAGTTTTATTAGCAAAGTTTGTATGATTTCTAAATCAGCACACAACCCTAACACTTACATGATCATTACATGTTTTATAAACCTGAATATATGCATTTTGATTGAACTGAATTGCTTGTGCATGTTTTGTGCATGTTTGGTGCATGTTTGTGTATAAACCATGAATCTGGGCTAGATAAACCCTTGAATCATTAATCAAATTATGTTTTGACATCTTCTATCATTTCTAAATAACAGGTATGAATTACTGAAACCCCAGAATCAAACCCATGGGATATTGGACCACAAATCAAATAATTTGGTTTAATGAAAACTCTGGAAAACAATACAAATGAAAATATGAGGAACTAATACTTTATTTTTGTATTAGTCAATCTTGGGTCATTATAAAAGAAGATAAAATCTGAATTATTCATTGGTCAATCTTGAGTCTCATTAAGGTGATAATATTTGTATTTAGTATTAGTCAATCTTGAGTCAGTGAAGAGATATAATTGTAGAAACAAGCTATGTGACACAAGACATTTCAACTATGAAAAATATTGTGTGAATTAAAATTCTTTGCTACTTTAAACACTCTGATTTGCAAAGAAACATTTATATATCCTCATATATATAAATGATAGGAATTGATTTAAATACTGACATATTTATATTAGTAAAATTCAGGAACTTGGGTAATTAATTAAAAGAAATAAAAGGAGCAAGAAGAGAGGTGATCCCTTAGTAAAAAAAATTCCTAACTAAAATTCACTAAAAATTATAGGTGAAGAAAAGTGGGTCACTTCATTTACATTCCATAAATCATTTTAATTCAAATAGTAACAATATTTTAAAAGTACTTCCTCTATGTATGTGCTTTGGCATATTACATGGAAAGTCAAGGGAAGTGCTACCAAAATTGTATTGTACCATTTGAGGTGAAATAGTTTATAAAATGTAAAAATAGCATTTTGTTTGTAATAAGAAGTAGGTTGACTAAGCCTATAAATAAGTAATTCTAATGGAAAGTTCGATTCAATAAATAATAGACTAATTTCTTTTCTTTTCTGATATAAAGGTTGTATGACCCGAAGATCATACATCTACACTATGTACACACACACACACACACACACACACATATATATATATATATATATATATATATATTTAAGATACATGAGTCCCAGGCATTATGCCGACATCATAAAAAATATCTACCAACATGCATGACCAGGTAGAAAATATCAATGATAAAGCACAAACTGAACCAAACAGGTCCAACTATATCAACAAAGAAACCATGACAAATAGTCGAAGTGTAACTACCAGTAACCTTGGGAAAACTATAAGAGTCTACGCTAAATCCCTGTGCATCTACAAAACAAGCCAATAAGATTTTGGTAGCATCTAGGAGAGTGTGGCAAGAAAATATATTTTCGACCCTAATCCATAGAAGCCAAAATCTCCTCATTGTTGGCATCGTATCGTCGTTATTACAAAGGACTGTTTCGTTATTCGTATGTCTGTAGTAGAGTTTCCACTCATTTTTCTCATCGTTTGAGAACCACTTTGAGAATATCATCCATTTTGAGTAGTAACACAAACCGCTTTCCTTATGAGACCAAGTTCCATCCTTGTTGCACCAGACTAGTAGCACACTTTAGTCAGCCTATCTGAAAGCTCCTGAGCAATGTACACGACACTGGATGGGTCAAAATGGAAAGTGATGACTAATTTCTTTATAAGATTAGTAACAGGAGTATCAATAGGGTGACATAGGGTAGACCAATAGGGCATAAAAGGGAGAGACTGGGCCAAGTGAATGTGGAGTCAACATCTGTAGGCTGGCGATAGGAGAGGGCGTGGGTGGCTCAAGGGTAAAGTACCATCCGTAGGGATAGAGGGAGGGAAAGAGAGACAGCTTGGATCCAACGAGTTGGATTGAGGATGTGGTTGTTTTGGATCTGCCAGTGCTTAGATAGCGGCTTTGGAAGGGGATTTTTAAGAGGGAAGTTATATAGCGAGATATTAGAATGCAGCCAAGATGAAATTACATAGCCAAAGGAGTGACAGAGACCACAAATATGTAACTTCAACTGGTATGAGACATCTATGTAAGCTATCCTATTCCCGATAAAGAAGACAAGGATACGTCTTAGTTACTGCCTAGCAGGGGTAGTCTCAATTAGGGCTCAAGCATAATAGAATAGCTATCTACGTTTAGTGGATAAGTCAAAACAAATCAACTAACCTATATGGTAGGTAATCGAGTTTACTCCTTCAAGAAATTAGTAAATTGAAGTGATATAAAAGAGGTGCACCACACAATAATAGATAAAACTTGCTCATTGGAAAGTTAACAGAAGGGCTCCATTGGGTAATGATAAACTATTTTCCTTAATAATAATAGGACCAGATTCCAAAATATGAGATCTTTCCTAAGGGCGTGAGAATTTGAAAAAGTATATCAAGTTATCACACCTAATATTGACCGTTCCACTCAATCACCATAAACAAAGAATATGTTTATTCATAATGGACCGATATGGAGCCTCACTAAAATGAAATCAACTAGATATGTAATGACTTGCAATTTTATCACTTTTAAATGGAATATTTAGTTAATTTTAATATTCAAATATAGAATTTTAAAACTTAAATAACCATGTTTTATGTGACAAATAAGAAGGGTGAACTTATTTTTAGAATTGGTTTACAAAAATAAGAGATTTTGGAGTTTCATCATAAAATTGACAAAAGCCGGTTTTCGATAAAATTGGATATACATTCAATTTTTATTTTAAATGATAAATAATTCTTTTTAAATTTTTATAAAATGATAAAAAATTATTTGATAAAAGGTTTATATATATATACTTGTTTTATAAAGATAGACAAACTTCATCGCATTTTGACCAATCGACGTTGTATTTTTACAATTGGATTTTAGTATTATTTTATATGATTTTGTAAATCAATTTACCTTGCTTTAATTTTTTAAAGATGATAAAAAATAAATTTTCAAGTTTTGTTTACACAAATAAATAGTTTGATTAAAAACAGAAAATATGTCGGAAAACATTTTGTCAAAAAAATTAATATTTTTTTCAATATAAGTTATGTAAATGTTTTGCAACTTAAATAGTTGCTATATAAACACATTAACAAAGAAATAAACACCTCATTTATATTTATTAAGGATTAATTAAGATAAGTGTTTAAGTAAGTAAAGAAAAGTACTTAAAGAATATATTTTCACAAAATCCAACAGATATCAAATCAAATCAAAACTAAAGCAAATCAAACCAAGTCTCGAGCATAGTCCACTTTTACAACTAGGTTCATCCCTTAAATATTAAGTAAAGATGACATTAAGTAATAATGTGACGTACAGATGGCAAGTGTTGAAAAAGTATGTTTCACTTCAAGGTTAAGGAAAGGTATTAGTGTCGTTTGACAAAGCTTAAGGGTTAAGGGTCCTAAGGCTAAAAATAGCCATACATACCACTTCCATTTCTCATATAAATCCATCCCTTCTTCTTCTTCTTCCTTAAAAGCTATTTCAATGGCTTTCCCTTTAATAAAATAACAAAGAAAATAATAGCAAATAATATTTAAATATATATATATATATAACATACATATATACACACTAAAATACTTCAAAAATCAAAGCAAACACCTCATCCACCCCTTAAAAGCTCACGGCCACCCCATCTCCACTCGAAAGTTGAGAGCGTCACCACCCAAGGAGCATGGCCGAGCACTCTAAGGCCTAGGTCGAGCACATGTAAGAAGAAGTAAGGAGTTTGAAAGGCTTTTAAATAAGAAAACAAGGAAGAAGTGCAGCTGAAGTGAAAAGAGAAGTCTACGAAAAAGATTGGTGGAGTGGAGCCATAAGTGAGTACTCACATTTTACTAATTAATCTCTAAATTATTTCAATATAATGATTTAAAAGTTAAAATATATTTTTTGAGATAAATGTGTGATCCTCTAGTAAAAGAGGAGAGCACACATGAATATATATATATATATAACATAACAAGGTGCTGCCAACATGCCGGGTAGGTAACAAATCTAAGTACAAGAAACAGAGAAGAAAACAGGTATCCCTATAATGAGCTCCGGCAAAGCCACCGCCCATTACACCTCAATATCGAGCTCCGGCATGGCCACCGCCCGATAGTGAGGTGTTGGAAGTACCTAAAAAGAATGAATAGTATCAAAAGCCAGGGGGTACTGAAAGCCAGCACAATCTAGAAGGAAAACTCTATGTAGCTGCCTTAGTAGGAATAAGCAAATCTGGAGAAGAATGATCCAGAAAGTAAAAATCCACTCTGAAGTCTCTGGTATAGTGAAGTGACCCTCTCTTCTCTACCTTCAGTTTGTAAGGATTTTTTTAGAGATGATATATGTATATATCATTTATTAACAAATATATTTTTCTAGGGTCAATTTTTTTTCCCAATAAACAAACTTTATCCAGGATCAAAAATTTTACCAATATAGATATATCAGTGCAACCACAAAAATATGCACACACATATGAAGATGCATGTGCCCCTCTGGTTTAATCAGGTTATGGCAAACAAGAGGTTACAGTGATTGATTAAATTTAATCAATCCCCACATAGCTTAATTTCATTTTACTATTTAAGTAATGAAAATCTTATTCATATAGGTAATAGTATGGTTTTTATTCTTTGATAGCTTGCTGGATTCTCCATGAAATATGATTCACAGAACCCAGATAATTATGTTATGATTATTTGTAAAATCAATTGTATAGTGTCTGTGCTTTGAAAATGATATAAGCTTATATCATTTCCTATGTTTGCTTTCTTATAATATCTACCTTATGTGCAAACTCATGTATGGAATATTCTTAAGTGAATCATCATATTCCATAAGCTTGATTCCTTGATACCAAGGTACTAGACTAAATGAAATGCAGTCCGGGGTGAGTTTCCTCACACATGGATACTTAGCAAATAAAATATGGATTAAACAGACTCTCTACTCTGACATATTTCAGAAGGTCTTAAAATGCATTTTGCCCAAAGCTTTAGTAAAGAGGGATTCAGATTTTATGTTAAAATTACTAAGGTACTGGTGTGACATTGTCTGAGCAAATCATATCTGAACATGTAAATAATTTACTAATATGGACCTAACATCACTATCTTATAAAATCCCTACTGGTGATCTAACTTACAAAATTATAGCTAAAACTTTTCAACATTCCAGATAATAAAACTCAGATATTTTAAATACCAGTTCCAAGTCAAATTCTCAAAATACTTAACCAAATATCCAACATCACTCTGTACTTAGTACAATGGAAATTTCTTTTTAAAATATCATACATGCAAATTTCATCTTGTAAGCTCTTATCTATCTAATTCTAGCATGCTATATTCTTCTTCTCAATGCTTTGCTTCTACTCCTATCTAGAGGCTGCTGTCCCTGAAAAAGCATTTGAAGCTGCCTCATTTTAAATGAGACACCCCAGATGCCATTAGCACACTAGGGTCAGACACATGTCTGGTATGAGAAAATTCACAAAAGCAATTAATTAATTAGGTTAAAATCAAGTTAAGTACATATACATAAAGTTCTGCCCTTTGGAAACAGGTAATACTTGTGTGCATGCTCTATGTCATTGTGCATGTGCATATTATAATCTTTCTTTCCAAATACTACATATATAAATATGGTACATACATTCAAGCATACAATTCAGTCATAGTCAAACAATCATTCACACCAAACAGGAAAATAACTAATATGAGTTAAATCATTTATTCCATCCTCATATTTCAATTCTGGGAAAAACTCTAGTTTCCACATCATATCAAATATTTTTCCCTTGGTATATTTATCTATCCTGGTCTCATCTGCAATTTTATGAATCAATGGACACACTATAATGAACTAATTCACTCCATTACACAAAGATCTCAGGACTTGAGCAAGCCATGTGTCAACTTGCATTACTCAAGAACACAAGTCATTCCTGCAGTAATCTTGACCCCATTTCCTAATCAAATTCTTAGGTACTTTCTCTTTTTAAATTTTTCAGAACAAACCCAATCAGTGAGTTATTTTACAAAAACAAGCATTCACCTCATAGCATTCCTTATCATTCTCATAAACAAACAGAGACAACCAAGCAATTTTAATATTGGTACTTATTAAAACATGTTCTTGCAATTTTAAAGAGATATAGACAACTAACATTGGTTTATGGCTCTATGGGAAGATTTTATTGCAAACATCTGTGCTTTAGTTAACTCAGATTGACCAAGCTTCCTAAATCACAAAATATATTTGCTGGGTGGATATTGTATATTTTCTTTGAATCGGAGTGTCAGCACATAGGCAAGCCTATTGCACTCCTAATTCCTTTTCATTTTAAGCCTCAGCACATATACATATGTATATTGCAGCCCATAAGTTTATCAATTCTTCAGGGTTGAGCCAAAACCAACACTACTTGCTTATATCCAACATTTTATTTTTCTGGGTATTTATTTGTTTCTAACCAGTATCATATTAAGAAGAGATCTGGGTTTCAAAGATACTTATGTATGCATGCAGATCATATTTAGAATATTCACAAAATAAAACAACCAGAACAACCATTTAGCATTAAAGCATCCTTAACTTCTGAAGAACAATCATATATACTTTTAAGAAAAATTCATTTATAACTAGCTGCCTTCATTAGGACTTAGTGCCTTAAGTTGTTGAGTGAATTTTCTCACCTAGCTCTCTTTTCTGCTTCCTTAATTAATTGATGAAGTTCTGCCTTTAGCCTCAAGCTCCTTTCCTTCCCTTGCCTTATGATTTCTATGGTGTTGTTTCTTTTTTTTTCAAAGTTCTTTTTTAAGAAGGAGAGGAGGCTGCTGCATATGCATATATATATATATATATATATATATATACAGGGTCCTCCTTAGGGTTTTGGGTATTGGCTAAAGCCATTTTTGCCCACCAGAAAAATTATGTTATCTGCATTTTATTTGAACGCAAAATTCTACCCTTCCCGGCTTAATTTAGGTGAAGAGAAAAGTGGTTATATTTTTTTTTGGTTAATTTCAGAAATTTGCTTTTCAGAAAAATACTTTTTCCTTTGTCTACAATCATGCTAAAAATGTGACTTGATTTGTTATTTATCAAATACTCTTCCTAATTCTGCCTATACCAAGCATTTCCCTGTTTTGTCTTATTTTTCCTATTTTTAGCTTTCATGTAAATGGTATGTACTTCCTTTATTTATTTACAAGAGGACTACTCCTTTTTATATCCTCATTTTTTTTCTCTTTCTGCCTATATACTAAAATATGTCTGTATATTTTATTTTACTAATTTGAACTCTAGTATTTTATTAACATATATATATATATAAGTCTTACTGAAATAATTAGTACACCCATATATATATTTATACATCATTCTGTATTGACACACACATGCACATGTACACTCAAAAATATTCAATAGCATCCATATATGTATATTTACTTATGCATACAGCTTTTAAGGATTTAATCTATATATATATATATATATATAAATATATATATATATATTCCCATACATATCAATATGTATTTATTCTTAGAGTTTAGGGATTTTAGCTTTAGTTCATGTGCATTTCCTGTGCACACATGTACACACATACTGATACACTATCAAGCTATATCAATTCCCTTTATTTAAAAATTATTTTGAATTTATTTATATTTTTCAGAATAAATTCCTAAAATCTTGGGTCATTACATACACCCCTCCTTTTAGAAATTGTGTCCCACAATTTTCCTAAGCTTAAAATGAATTTTAAACTTAATTCAGAGAACAATTACATTCTCAACCAAATAGATTTTTAGTTCTATAATAACTAAAAATATATGCATCTAAAACAATCAAAAATCAGAATTACCTTTAATCTGAAAATAACTTAGGATAATTCATCCTAACTTTGTCTTCTAATTCCCATGTGCAATCACTAGGATCAAGACTCCACTGTACCTTTACAAGTTTCAGAGATTTATTCCTCAACTCTTCACATCTTTTGCCAAAATTCCCATTGGATCCTTTTCATAAATCAAATTAGGATTTATCTGCACTTGGGTTGGGGTCTCAAGAATTTCTGCCTTGTCATGGACCCATCTTCTCAATTGTGATACATGAAAAACATCATGTATACCTTGCATGTTTTCTGGTAATTCCAACTTATATGCCAAGGGACCAATTCTTTCCAGAATTTTGTATGGTCCAATATATCTTGGGGTTAACTTGCCTTGTTTCCCAAACCTCAGCACATTTTTCATAGGTGAGATTTTGATGAAAACAAAATTTCCCACTTCATATTCCACCTGCCTCCTTTTCATGTCTGCAAATTTCTTCTGCCTTTCTTGTGCTGCTGCCATTCTTCTTCTTATCAACTCAATTTTCTCCTTAGTTTCTTGTATGTACTCAGGTCCTAAAATAGACCTTTCTCCTGCTTCTACCCAACAAACAGGTGACAAACAGGGTTTACCATATAAGGCTTCAAATGGAGCCATTCCTATGGTGCTTTGATAACTGTTGTTGTATGTAAATTCAACTAGATGAAGATAATCTTCCCAGTTGCCCCCAAAGTCCAGTACACATGCTCTCAACATGTCCTCCAAAACCTTGTTTACTACCTCGGTATGCCCATCTGATTGAGGATGGTAGGCAGTACTTAGGCATAGTTCACTTCCCATTGCTTCTTGAAAGCTTCTCCAGAATTTTGAGGTGAAGATGGTATCCCTATCACTCACAATGGTTTTGGGAATACCATGTAACTTTACCACTTCCTTTATAAAAATTTGAGCTAATTTTGGTGCTGTCCTTTCTGACTTGACTGGGATGAAGTGTGCTACCTTGGTTAGCCTATCAACTATCACCCATATGCTTGTATTGCCTCTTTTAGATCTAGGCAGTCCATCTATGAAGTCCATAGATATGTCTTCCCACTTCCACTGTGGTACACTAAGAGGCTGCATCAACCCTGATGGCCTTTGGGTTTCAGCCTTGACTTGTTGGCAAGTCATACATTTGGCAATGTATTTAGCTACATCAGATTTCATCCCCTTCCACCAGAAGTCTCTTTTCAAATTTTGGTACATTTTTGTGTTGCCTGGGTGTATGGAGTATTTACTTCTGTGATATTCATTCAATATCTCTTTCTTCAATTCTGTGTCCTCTGGTACACACATCCTATTTTGGTATCTCATATAACCATTTTTATCAATATGGTGATTCATCACTTCCTCCCCTTTTGAGAGGAGCATTTTCTTCTCTAATAAGTTGGCATCCTGTTCTTGCATTTTTCCTACCTTCAAAATTAAATCTGGTTGAAGTGTCATTAAGCTTAACTTCCCTTTATCTTCTTGTGCACCATGCATCTGCTCATCAATGTGCACACAACCATTCTCCCCAATTTCTAACTCAGTTAGCAAAGACAAGTCCTTAAATTCTTCTATCATCATCATAGCCAATTTAGCATGCTGTCTACTTAGAGCATCTGCAACTTTGTTTGCTTTGCCTGGTGTATAGAGTATGTCAAAGTCATAGGCAGCTAAGAATTCCACCCATCTATGTTGCCTCATGTTCAAATCTTTTTGTGAAAATAAACATTTTAGAGACTTGTGGTCAGTGTAAAGTTCAAACTTAGTGCCTAACAAATAATGTCTCCAAAGTTTCAAAGCGTAGATCACAGCTGCTAATTCAAGGTCATGTGTGGCATACCTTACTTCATGGGGTTTAAGTTGTCTGGACGCATATGCAATGACTTGGCCTTGTTGCATCAACACTGCACCCAAGCCAAATCCACTAGCATCAGTGTATACAACTAATTCTTCATTTCCATGAGGTACATTTAAAATTGGAGCATTCACCAATGCCTCCTTCAACTGTTCAAAAGACTTTTCACATTTTTCTGACCAAACAAAAGCTTGGTTCTTCCTGGTTAGGTTAGTGAGTGGTGTAGAAATTTTTGAAAAATCTTTTATAAATCTCCTATAATACCCTGCCATCCCCATAAATGACCTTACTTCACTCACAGTGCTTGGCCTCTTCCATGCTTGAATAGCCACTACTTTATTGGGGTTCACAGAAATTCCTTGGGCAGATATAACATGGCCAAGAAAATGCACTTCCTCTTTCCAAAATTCACATTTTGAGTATTTTGCCTTTAAGTCTTTTTCTCTTAGTCTAGACAAAACCATATGCAGATGGCTTTCATGCTCTTCCATTGTTTTGGAATAAATTAAAATGTCATCTATAAAAATAAGCACAAACTTGTCTAAATAATCTCTAAAGGTTCTGTTCATTAAATCTACAAAGTATGATGGTGCATTGGTCAAGCCAAATGGCATAACCAAAAATTCATACAACCCATATCTAGTGTTAAAGGCAGTGTACTTGATGCTTGATTCTTCCACCTTCATTTGATGAAAACCAGATGCTAAATCTAGCCTAGAGAATACTCTTGCTCCAGCCAATTGATCAAAAAGATCATCTATTCTTGGTAGTGGGTATTTATTTTTAATGGTTACCTTGTTTAATTCCCTATAATCTATGCAGAGTCTCAAAGTACCATCTTGTTTCTTAACAAACACCACTGGTGCCCCCCAGCAAGAATTATTGGGTCTTATAAAACCCTTATTTTCTAATTCCTCTAATTGTTTCTTTAATTCTTTTAGTTTATTTGGCCCCATTCTTGTTGGCTTTTTAATCACTGGGCTTGCTCCTGGAACTAAATGAATTTGGAATTCCACTGGCCTATGGTTTGGAACACCATTAACCTCCTCAAAAACATCCAAGTATTCATTGACAATGGGAATTTCCTCAATAATATGTTTACTGGAATCTTTACCCAAATCAATCAAATGACACAATTTTCTTCCTTTGGACACTTCACACAAAATTGTGATCCTCTGGCTTCCATGGTTTTGCAATGATATGGTGGATGAGTCTAAGTTAATTATGGCCTTGAATTGCCTTAACCAGTCTACTCCCAAAATAACACCTATATTTGGGTAATTTAAAACATATAAATTGGAAATAAAAGTATCTCCTCCTATGTTTAATCCCACATCCACACAGATCATGTTTAAAACACTAGAACTTCCCAGTGGACTTTGTATATGTAAAGGGGTTTCAACCAATATGCAACTTAATTTCAGCATTTTAACTAATTCATAGGAAATTAAAGAATGAGTTGCTCCTGTATCATATACTACTGCTATGGGTACATTACAAATAAATAGTGTACCTTCCACTTGACTGTGCTTCTCAGCATTGATCTCCACTGTTTTGCCTTTTTCTTCCAAGTTTGCTAATTTTCCTTGATGCCTATTCTCAGGACAATTTCTTTTCATGTGCCCTTCTTTCCCACATAAATAACACTTGAAAGCTCCTCCTTTCAATTCTGGACATCTTGGTTTGATATGTCCTTCTTTTCCACACTGATGGCACACAATCTTCTTGGTTTCCTTAGCTTTGACATCTCCAGTGCCTTTGTTACTGGCCTCTTCCTTCTTCTTATCATAAGGGTGATACCTCCCCTTACCTTTCTAGGTGTTATTGTTCTTAAAATTTCTGAACTTCTCCCTTTCCTTGTCATGCTGCTCCAACCTCAAAGCTAAGTCTATCACATGGTCAAAAGTCCTGTCAGCATAGGGTAACATGGCTCTGCTAAGTCCTGGGTTCAAACCTTTTATGTACCTATCATTTTTGGATGCCTCATCTTCCACAAGCATTGCTCCATATGTGGAAAGCCCCTCAAACTTTTGAGTGTACTCTGTGACAGTCATGGTTCCTTGTCTAAGTCTAATAAATTCTTCTAGCAAGGTAGTCTTAGCTGATGCTGGTACAAACCGTGCTTCCAACATCTCTTTGAATTGATTCCAAGTGATTTCATTCTCACCTCTCCCTGCAATGATTACTTCCCACCAGCTTAAAGCTACTCCTTTTAGCTGTCTTGAAGCCACTTGCCTCTTTCTTTGATCATCAAGTTGCATGTCATTGAAAATTCTCTCTAATGTTCTCAACCATGTTTGAATTTCCATGATACCCTCTGTCCCTTCAAAGCTTTTGCCTCCTAAATGAGTATATGTCTTAAGTAATTTTGAGAGTTCTTCATAGGGATTTTCTTGCCTTTGTCCTGCCCCATCCCTAAATGCTCTCACCAAGTCTTGCAGATTGACCATTGGTGGTGCATGGGAAGATCCTGCTCCCTGATTTAGTGGTCTCCCTACCATAGTTTGCTAATAATAATTTACATAGCTGGTTAGTTTGATTGGTAATTTCATTATTTCAGTGGTTTTTATTCACACTGAAAACATTGATATATATAATTAGTTCCTTTAAATTTTATTTCTATCTAAGAACTTGATCTTTACTTCTACTGTGTTGAAAAACCTCGCTCTGATACCAAATGAAGTGACCATCTCTTCTCTACCTTCAGTTTGTAAGGATTTTTTTTTAGAGATGATATATGTATATATCATTTATTAACAAATATATTTTTCCAGGGTCATTTTTTTTCCCAATAAACAAACTTTATCCAGGATCAAAAATTTTACCAATATAGATATATCAGTGCAACCACAAAAATATGCACACACATATGAAGATGCATGTGCCCCTCTGGTTTAATCAGGTTATGGCAAACAAGAGGTTACAGTGATTGATTAAATTTAATCAATCCCCACATAGCTTAATTTCATTTTACTATTTAAGTAATGAAAATCTTATTCATATAGGTAATAGTATGGTTTTTATTCTTTGATAGCTTGCTGGATTCTCCATGAAATATGATTCACAGAACCCAGATAATTATGCTATGATTATCTGTAAAATCAATTGTATAGTGTCTGTGCTTTGAAAATGATATAAGCTTATATCATTTCCTATGTTTGCTTTCTTATAATATCTACCTTATGTGCAAACTCATGTCTGGGATATTCTTAAGTGAATCATCATATTCCATAAGCTTGATTCCTTGATACCAAGGTACTAGACTAAATGAAATGCAGTCCGAGGTGAGTTTCCTCACACATGGATACTTAGCAAATAAAATATGGATTAAACAGACTCTCTACTCTGACATATTTCAGAAGGTCTTAAAATGCATTTTGCCCAAAGCTTTAGTAAAGAGGGATTCAGATTTTATGTTAAAATTACTAAGGTACTGGTGTGACAGTGTTTGAGCAAATCATATCTGAACATGTAAATAATTTACTAATATGGACCTAACATCACTATCTTATAAAATCCCTACTGGTGATCTAACTTACAAAATTATAGCTAAAACTTTTCAACATTCCAGATAATAAAACTCAGATATTTTAAATACCAGTTCCAAGTCAAATTCTCAAAATACTTAACCAAATATCCTACATCACTCTGTACTTAGTACAATGGAAATTTCTTTTTAAAATATCATACATGCAAATTTCATCTTGTAAGCTCTTATCTATCTAATTCTAGCATGTTATAATCTTCTTCCCAATGCTTTGCTTCTACTCCTATCTAGAGGCTGCTGTCTCTGAAAAAGCATTTGAAGCTGCCTCATTTTAAATGAGACACCCCAGATGCCATTAGCACACTAGGGTCAGACACATGTCTGGTATGAGAAAATTCACAAAAGCAATTAATTAATTAGGTTAAAATCAAGTTAAGTACATATACATAAAGTTCTGCCCTTTGGAAACAGGTAATACTTGTGTGCATGCTCTGTGTCATTGTGCATGTGCATATTATAATCTTTCTTTCCAAATACTACATATATAAATATGGTACATACAATCAAGCATACAATTCAGTCATAGTCAAACAATCATTCACACCAAACAGGAAAATAACCAATATGAGTTAAATCATTTATTCCATCCTCATATTTCAATTCTGGGAAAAACTCTAGTTTCCACATCATATCAAATATTTTTCCCTTGGTATATTTATCTATCCTGGTCTCATCTGCAATTTTATGAATCAATGGACACACTGTAATGAACTAATTCACTCCATTACACAAAGATCTCAGGACTTGAACAAGCCATGTGTCAACTTGCATTACTCAAGAACACAAGTCATTCCTGCAGTAATCTTGACCCCATTTCCTAATCAAATTCTTAGGTACTTTCTCTTTTTAATTTTTTCAGAGCAAACCCAATCAGTGAGTTATTTTACAAAAACAAGCATTCACCTCATAGCATTCCTTATCATTCTCATAAACAAACAGAGACAACCAAGCAATTTTAATATTGGTACTTATTAAAACATGTTCTTGCAATTTTAAAGAGATATAGACAACTAACATTGGTTTATGGCTCTATGGGAAGATTTTATTGCAAACATCTGTGCTTTAGTTAACTCAGATTGACCAAGCTTCCTAAATCACAAAATATATTTGCTGGGTGGATATTGTATATTTTCTTTGAATCAGGAGTGTTAGCACATAGGCAAGCCTATTGCACTCCTATTTCCTTTTCATTTTAAGCCTCAGCACATATACATATGTATATTGCAGCCCATAAGTTTATCAATTCTTCAGGGTTGAGCCAAAACCAACACTACTTGCTTATATCCAACATTTTATTTTTTTGGGTATTTATTTGTTTCTAACCAGTATCATATTAAGAAGAGATCTGGGTTTCAAAGATACTTATGTATGCATGCAGATCATATTTAGAATATTCACAAAATAAAACAACCAGAACAACCATTTAGCATTAAAGCATCCTTAACTTCTGAAGAACAATCACATATACTTTTAAGAAAAATTCATTTATAACTAGCTGCCTTCATTAGGACTTAGTTCCTTAAGTTGTTGAGTGAGTTTTCTCACCTAGCTCTCTTTTCTGCTTCCTTAATTAATTGATGAACTTCTGCCTTTAGCCTCAATCTCTTTTCCTTCCCTTGCCTTATGATTTCTATGGTGTTGTTTCTTTTTTTTTCAAAGTTCTTTTCTGAGAAGGAGAGGAGGCTGCTGCATATGCATATATATATACAGGGTCCTCCTTAGGGTTTTGGGTATTGGCTAAAGCCATTTTTGCCCACCAGAAAAATTATGTTATCTGCATTTTATTTTAACCCAAAATTCTACCCTTCCCGGCTTAATTTAGGTGAAGAGAAAAGTGGTTATATTTTTTTTTGGTTAATTTCAGAAATTTGCTTTTCAGAAAAATACTTTTTCCTTTGTCTACAATCATGCTAAAAATGTGACTTGATTTGTTATTTATCAAATACTCTTCCTAATTCTGCCTATACCAAGCATTTCCCTGTTTTGTCTTATTTTTCCTATTTTTAGCTTTCATGTAAATGGTATGTACTTCCTTTATTTATTTACAAGAGGACTACTCCTTTTTATATCCTCATTTTTTTCTCTTTCTGCCTATATATTAAAATATGTCTGTATATTTTATTTTACTAATTTGAACTCTAGTATTTTATTAACATATATATATATATAAGTCTTACTGAAATAATTAGTACACCCATATATATATTTATACATCATTCTGTATTGACACACACATGCACATGTACACTCAAAAATATTCAATAGCATCCATATATGTATATTTACTTATGCATACAGCTTTTAAGGATTTAATCTATATATATATATATTCCCATACATATCAATATGTATTTATTCTTAGAGTTTAGGGATTTTAGCTTTAGTTCATGTGCATTTCCTGTGCACACATGTACACACATACTGATACACTATCAAGCTATATCAATTCCCTTTCAAAATTTATTTAAAAATTATTTTGAATTTATTTATATTTTTCAGAATAAATTCCTAAAATCTTGGGTCATTACATATAGCTAGAAGTAGCACCTGACATAATCAGCAATCCTGGAAATGGCTATCCTGAAGAAGAATGATCTAGACCACCCTGAAGACTCTGGTATAGCTAGAGGAAGCACCTGACGTAATCAGCAATCCTGGAAATGGCTATCCCGCACACCTGTAAAGAGACACTAACATTCTATCTATCCCAAACCTGTAACATAACTAGGAAAGTAGTTAGAATGAATCATATATATGTATATAAATAGAATTTATATACATATATGTGTAAATAAAAACTAAAAAGATATAATAAAGCAAATATAATCTGGTACAAAAACTAACAATTCTAAAAAGTAAGGGAAATATGGTTCATATTAAAGAAAATTAACAAGCTAAAAACAAGAACAATAATAAAAAATCAAAATCAAAGACTTATCTATAATTAATTTTGAGGACCTACAATTAAAAGCAAATTATTGTACACAGGGGGATCATCATTTAAATTTGAAAAAATATTAATACTTTTATTATTAATGTCAAAAATATTATTATTATGTTTGAATATATTAATATTATTACTAACCTTGTTAAACATGATTGTTTTTAGCTAATTTATATTTAGGATTAGAGATCCAATTAAAGCAAAAGGACGAAATTAAAAAAATCAATTTATTGAATTGAATATTGTTATTATTAAAAATTCGTTGATTTCTTTCCAACCAAATGTACCAACAAGATATAATGAATAAAGTATCTAGCAAGTATATATTACCTTTATTAAACTTGAATCTAAAAGTGTTCCAATAGAAAACACAATCAGTAATTCTAGTACTAATATTAAAGTCAAAAATATTAAGGGTATTCATAAGAATAGAATAAGTATCCAAACAATCGTAATAAATATAATTAATATCCTTAAAATGCGTATTACAAAAATAACATTTATTGTCAATATGTATATTTTTTCTTTTTAAAATTTCTATAGTATTTAATTTTCCATGCATAATTAGCCACATGTGAAATTTAGATTTAGGAGGGGCATTAGATTTCCAAATAAGTTTAAAAAAGTTATTAGTTACACCCGAAAAATTAATGAATCTATAAAAAGAATTGGAAGAATATTTCTTACTCTTATCCCACTCCCAACTAATATAATCACTATCATTATCAATATTATAAAGATTTAATCTAGCATAAAGCAAGTTAAGCTGTCTATGGGTAGAACCTACTAGAATTATGTTAAAACTAAAAATCCAAGGAGGGTCATTTTCGGGAGAAAAAACTTCTGAAATAAATGCATATTTAAAGTTACAAATATCATACAACTCTCTAAATTCAATCCTAAGAGGAATGACGGAAATCCAACTGTCATGCCAAAAAGAGGTATTATTACCTGAGTGAACTATAATATTAATGCCTAAATTAAAAATCACATTACATTTTAAAATGAATTTCCAAAAATAAGATTGTTTACATGAAACCGATGAACTAATTTGAAAAAGATTATTACTTCCATTATAGTAATATATTTGGAAATAATTTCTTTCCAAGTGGCATTATCATTAATATCCTTAAACTTCTGTAACCACTTACCTAGAAGAGCCAAATTCATATTACGCAAATTAATAACTCCTAAACCTCCTTCCTTTTGGATTTACAAACCATTTCCCAATTTACTAAACTTTTTATGCATCTGTTTGTATTATCACCGCTCCATAAAAAATCTCTTCTAATTTTATCTATTTTATCTATCACCCAATCAGGGAAAAAATGCATAGACATCCAATATATCGGTAGAGCTGATAAAACAGAATTAATTAAAACAAGCCTACCTGCTCTAGATAAAAGCCTCCCGTTCCAATTAGAAATCCTATTTTTAATTTTATTTATGATTATAAACCAATCATCGTGTTTAAGTTTAGTAGGCCTAATCACAAAACCGAGATAGTCAAAAGGAAAACTCGGAGTTTTACAATTTAGCGTATTAGCAACTAAATTTTCAACATTTTCAAAATCATTTAAAACTAAAACCGAACTTTTATCAAAATTTATTTTAAACCTCATAGAAGTTCAAAACTATAAAGAATAAACTTAAGAGAAATAATGTGTTTGGGAAGATGAGAAGAAAAAAGCAAAGTATCATCTGCAAATTGAAGGACTGATATACCGTTACGCGATATATCATTACCTATATTTCCCAGTGATCCATTATTAACTGCCTTTTTAATAATCTTAGAAAAAACATCTACAACTAAGTTAAACAGAAGAGGCGATAAAGGATCCCCTTGCCTTAAACCTCTCTTAGATTGAATTTTACTACCTAAAATACCATTTACCGTAATACTAGAAATACCAGTTTTAAGCAAGTTCATGATCCAGCTAATCCATGTAAGACTAAAACCTCTAGCATGAAAAATATCTACTAGAAAATCCCAATCCACCGAATCAAAAGCTTTTGCGAAGTCAAGTTTTAAAATAGCACAGGTAATATTATTCTTACAACAGTGATTAATGTATTCTTGAACAACTGCCACACCATCGGTGATATTTCTCCCTTTAATGAAAGCAGATTGTCAACAATCAATTAGATCATTCATTCTAGTACTAAGTCTATTAGCTAAGACTTTTAAAATAATTTTAACAGAACAGTTGATTAATGAAATAGGTCTAAAGTCTTTTAAATTATTAGCACCTACTTTTTTGTGTAATAAAATAACATTTGCAAAATTAAATCTTCCCAATTGTAAATTTCCATTATAAAAGTCATTAAACATGCTAATTAAATCTAATTTTAAAACATCCCAAAAAGTTTTATAAAAGAAAATAGGGAATCCGTCTGGACCCGGGGATTTATCACCAGGCAAGTCATTAATAGCTTTACGGATTTCCTCTTCAGTGAAAGGAACATCTAACTCAGAGAGATTAACATTGGAAACAGCCGGATATAAATCATTCCAACTAACATTAATTCTATGATTGTTTTTATTACCAAAAATATCTCTATAATAGTCTGTGAATGCCTTATTAAGATCTCTTTGATCGACTAATTCAACATTATTAACTAGAATAGAATTAATCGTGTTACTTCTTTTTCTACCACTGGCCATATTTTGAAAAAATTTAGTATTATTGTCTCCTTCATTAATCCACTGAGTTCTAGATCTTTGTTTCCACATAACTTCCTCCTTATCTAGAATAGAGTTAAGTTCCTCTTTTAAGTTTGTGAGAATATTCCGCTCACCTATATTTAATTGTCTAGTTTCTTCTATTTCATTAATTTTAAGCATCTCATTAAGAATATTATCTTTTTTAATTTTAATACTACCAAAAATATTTTTGTTCCAATTTTTAAGATAAATCCTAAGTTCCCTTAGTTTTGAAACAAAGTTTTTTGCTGAATTATCACCATTTCTAAAATTATAAAAGCTCATAAAGTTCCATTTATTAATTATTAACTTCGATAAGCTAGAATCTAATAACCACATTTTTTTCAAATTTAAATGATCTACTAAAAACCCTATGATGATCACATGTGAGAATAATGGGGCAATGATCAGAAAAAGTGTAAGGCAAACCAGGCACTCTACAGATAGGAAATTTATCCTCTATTTCATCACTAACGAAAAACCTATCTAGGAGCCATAGAGGGAGATTCCCTAGAATTACTCCAAGTAAATTCTCTATTAGATAGAGGAATTTCTATCAAATTAGAAATAATAATAAATTGGTCGAATTCCTCTATAGCAGAGAAATCACCCTCCCTTGGAGCTCGCTCACCTATAAAACGAGTAACATTAAAGTCTCCTCCCAAAATCCAAGAGCCCGGCGCTAAAAATCTAAACTCGAGACATTCATTCCAAAGAAACCGACGACCTAACTTAGAGTTAGGCCCATAAACATTAGAAACGTTTAAGAAAGAATTATCAGATAGATTAATTAGAATTATGGGCAACGAATGTTGTTTAGTAATACATTGGAGAAGTTTAAAATAGTTGTCCCGCCAACCAATCATTACCCCCCCCCGGAAGCACCCACCGAAGGTAAAAAAAATTCATTTTCTAAACTGATATCCACCTGATCTTCCATAAAAATAAATATCTGGACATTCAATTTTAGTCTCTTGAACGAGTGCAATGTCAATAGAATAGTCTTTAAAAAATGCTCTAACCTTATCACATTTATTTAAATCATTCAAACCTCTAATATTCCAACTAATGATCCTCATATACCCAATGACCTAGCCCTATCAAGTTCCTTACTTCTAATGAACTCACGATCTAACTCAATATCAGTAAAAATAAAAGAAGTATCACTGGCTAACTGAATGAACTCAGAAGCAGACAAATTACCTAAAGCATAAGATGAATATGTACTACCCAAATCAAGATGCAAACCTGAGCCTGAATCCGAAGAACCGCTCACGGTACTCGAATCAAGAAACTTACCCAACAACTGGGAATGACTACCTCGAATCCTGACACTACGACGAATCGACCCGCTAGCTGCCACTGACTTCCTCCATCTACCTCTCTTCGAAGAAGTATAACAAGAAACATAATTATTACCTAACTCCACATAATGATTATCCAACAGAAGACCGGATTTACCCTCGCACGTTTGCGAAGGTGCTGAGTCCATAAATTCACAACTACTCTCCAAAGCTTCCAGATTAACAGCTCCACCCAAATGCACAACAGTTGAATCAATCTTATCACCGCTTCCTTCATAAGCGGCAATGCCATTACAAGAATTGAAAACAACATTCTGGTCTACATTTAGCAGATTCATCTCGGAAAGACTTTCAACAACTAAAAGTTAAAATATATTGAATGATTAAATGTTTGATATTGGATGATAACTTGGTTGATATTATGATTGATTATATGGTTGCTATATGGATGATAACTTAGTTTGATAAATGATAACATATATGGTTTGCATTAACCATTATTAATTAAATGGAAATTTAATCCATAAATTAAATGCTTATGGAGTTGTTTAGCCTTTTATTGATTTAAAACATCCAAAAAGATTTAAAATGAATATTATAATAATATAATATTATAATATGAAATGAAATGGAAAATGAGTTTGAAATATGAAAAGTATATGTTTAAATGAGTTTAAAATGATTCAGCATTATTTTACAGTGTTTCCATGAAGTTGAAAAGAAATTGAAAAACAAGTCAAAACTAGGCGTGTCTGTAACGGTAGTTCGCAATTTCATGATGTAGAATTCAAACAAGTGTAGAGAATGGAATATAGCTTGAAATTCTTCGAGATAAAAAATTTCTGGACTATTATATCCTTTGTTTATAAATGAAGAAATCTTATAAATTTTTAAATAAGTCCAAAGTAAGTTTTCAGAAAAATCAAGGTTTTGTAGTTTAATACCCGAATTTGAAATTAATTTAAAATGAATATTTTTAAATGTTGAAAAACAAGGAATAAATTTTATAAATCTATTAAAATGGTTTAAAAGAGATTTGAGTTATATAAATGAATTTCAAAAATGATAGAAAAGTTGTTTTAACCAAGTAAGCTTTTGAAACATTATTTGTAGTAGTTTTTCGCAGCACTTTTTAATAACTTTTGCAAACAATGGTTTTAACTTAATTATTCTTTCCCGAATATTTTGTGAACCTTTTCAAATAAATATTAAATAAGTTAAAGATGATCAAGAGGTTTAAAAATGAGTATGCGGAAACGACTAGTACATTTCTTCCATTTGTAAGTGTCATAGAAAATCCGACCAACGAATGGAGCAGATCAAAGGGAAAGCCCGAATGCTCTAAAATAATTAAAAGTAAATTAAGTATGTTAGAATATTTAGATTCAATCAACTAAATTTACCACCTTATGGGTCACAAAGAGGTAGTCTATAGGCTTGGGTATGGAAAACCAGTTACCTACCCTCCCTAGTTACCCGGACTGGCCCGACGCAGGAGATAGTAAATTTGATTTACTCAAATCAAAATTTTCCAAAGTATAAAAGATATAATTTTCCGTATTCAAACAACTTGGATTTCATATTTATAATCTTCTTATACTTGGTGTTAAATCCCGAGGAGGGAGCTCATACTAACCATATGAATTTAAAAGGTGGTTTCATTGTTATTCGATGGATAGTAAAGGTTGAATACAGAAATTGATATTGAGTAGAATTAGTATAATTTCCATGATCGTTTTTACTTCATAATTTTTTCCAACATAAGATTTAATAAATAACTTGGAAATATTTTTCCCAAGCAAAAAAGTGAAACGATTTAGAAATATTCCAAGTTTTAAAAAGGGTTTTAACAAAGTATTTGATAAATGAGGCTTAATGATTCCATATACTCTGAAAAAGATAAAGAAATAATTTAATGAATATATCACTAAGAGAAATTTTATTTAAATAAAAAGGTTAATTAATTGAATGTTGTAATTAACCTGTATACCTAAATGCATTTTTATCGATGGTTGGTTTGGAGAAGTTGTGGTCGGATTTGGGTGATTCCTATCTGAAAACCAATTCGAACCAATGTATACACTCGGAAGTGAAGACGTGTTGAAGATGATGATTATTAAAGATTTAGATATTCAAAATGTAGGGATTGCTGTCATGAGTCCCATGGGTTTACCCATATTATATCTATATGGCAGTGGTGTCTGCATTCTGAAATCTTCATTGTATTAAAGACCGAAGATCTTCATAGTGGAAGGACTGCTTGTTACATTTTTTGGGTCACTCCTGATATAGAGATATTTATTATAGTAGTGGTCCTATCATGTTTTGAAATCTTCATAATGCAAGGACTTATCGCTACTGATCCTAGGAGTGATTCCAAAAAAAAGATGTGGTGGGAGGAGTACCTTCGATTTCGATCATCCCAGAACGAACTTGTTTGGACGAGTGTCTAACAGTGCATTTTTGATCATATTAATTGATCTCTGTCAATGTATTGTCTGCTTAGTAGCGGAGGAGGCAACTCCTCTTAGATTAATACCCTTTCCTGAGACGTATGAGCTTAGGAGTTATACGTTTGTAGAAATCAGTTGTGTGATTAAGGAATGACAATTGGGCATTCTAAGTGGAATGTGCTTTGTGGAAAAATAAAGCGCGTCTTTGTGAAAAAAATATATGGCTTTATGAAAAAAAAGCATAGCCTTACGAGCCTCACATCCCAAGAATGATACCGGATACTATGTGGTATGCAGGACATATTTCAGGCTATCAATTATAAGAAATGAAAGGCATCTGTTGCCGCAAGGCATTTATTGCCTTAAGATGATGAAATGGATAGGCATTAGAGGCTGATGGAGACCGTGCAAATCCATTGAGAAAATACCATGTACCATAGTAGTGTAGCAAGTGTAGTTCTAAGTGGCTAGTTTGACACAAGTGATAAGGTCACCGTGGAACTATGGTTGTTATGCGTGGATCGAAGGAAAAGACCACTAGTTCCCGATCATGTTGGAAATCCAATTCCAAATACGAGCTTTACGGTTTTGATTGTAGTCCCAAAATAGTTATGATGCTTTGCAAACATTTCAGCTACCCCTTTTGGTATCATATATTCCATCCAGTATATTATGTTGACCTAGTCCGGATATATTACCATAGTATGGGTATTGATACTTTCTTTGTATGTATATTTATTTGCAAGTGTTTTCAAACTGATTTCATCAATAATAGTATCAAAATGATTTTCTATATAAAGTATTTTGGTTATCGTAAGGTAAAAACCCATCCGTATTCATGAGCAGCGTGGTCTTACTAGATACTATTCTTTTCAAAGGTTTTGTTTAGTACCCATCTATGACTATGTCATATGTTTATGGTTTGAGTTTCTCATGTTGGTTTATCAAGCCTGATCTAGGTATTTTTAATACTCAAGTGATATTCGAGTAGTTTCATGTTTAGTTGAAGATGCTTGGAGTTTCAGAGGAGAGCTGGAGATCTTCATCTACGTATGGGTGTATTCTATTATCCGCTGCATCTATTGCATTTTATTTTATTTTTCAGCATTTGTATGGACAAAGGGTTTATAACAGTCCAGGCTGAATCTAGGTTAGACTCTGATATTGTATTCAAAATTTTCCACTGTAAAGATTATTATTGAAATAATATATGTTATTTCATTTGTGTGTTCTATCTTTATTTTCTTTTTCCCCTAACATTCGGGTTTTATGGCAATTGGATTTGTGGCACGAGGATGTATTAGTGTTGATTTTTTAGGGTTGAAAATTTCGATCATTACATTTGGTATCAAAGCTTAGGTTGAGCGAACACCTAGGCTTTGGTGGGGTAAAACTCACTATAGATTGGGTTAGCAATACCCTAGAATGAGCGATTCACTGGAGTTAGGGTTAGTAACACCCTAGAATGAGTTTGGAGAGTATTATGTAAATGAGCGCATATTTGCTATTTGATATAAAAATATTTTGTGGTGACTAATCTGCTAAGTGGTCTAAGAATTTCGGTCGGTGCATGAAGAGCTACATGTAATTGAAGGGATTCCTAAATACGTAAATAAGGCGAATCAACACACCATTTTAAATGGAGTATATTTTATATATACAAAAGTATAAATATTCATGTGATAAAAATTTATAAGATATTATCCCTTTGGAAAGTTCCAAGAGTAAGGTCTTAATATGTTTGGTGATGGTGGGAATAATTTTCTAAGTATCGATCATATGTTGGCTTGGGCGAATGGTATCGAACACTTGGTAAATTATTCTTCTTGTTATTGTACAATCAAGGCAAGTTCAAATCCGAACAAGTTTGAATCAAGTAATTTAGATAAGTCATAAAATTAATGGTATGAAACTTCTGATAATAACTTAGTATATCATTTAGGTCGGGATGTCTTATTTTATGTCGGGGGATGAGTATTGGGCTAATCCAAAGCAAGCACGAAGAGTAAGTACAAAAAAAGAAGCGGAAGAGAAATTATAACTAGGATCCTATGCCAGCATCTTCTGTTATAGATGCAGTAAAGAAGGGCATTATGGAGTTCTGTGTAAGGATAGAAAAATAAAGGAAAGGGATAAAAGGAAAGTAAAGAAAAGGAAGAAAGATAAATCTTTTATGGTTGATATATTCTATTTCAAATGTAACGGGCAAGGACATTTTCTACATAAATGCCCTAGAACAAGAATAAACCGATAATTAAAACAAAGAAGATAATGGTTTGCTACTAATGCAAGAACCTAAGAAATGAAGCCAAAGATTGTCCCAAACGGACTTGCATTTGGTGCTTTGAGGGGATATGTTTAATAAAGGATTGTCCAAAGATGAGATTGGGTGACTTAGGTATCAAGGATAAAGTACCATCTATCTCAGAAAGGGCTCAAGGACATAATGGTAGTATTAGTATCCATATAGTTGTATGATGGTAAGCAGTATTTTGTAGGTCTGTAGTACAGGCTAGGGTAAGAAGTAGATGTATAAATATGATGTTAATTGATAAATCTATTATTGGATTATTCTCTCTGTGCATTTCTTCTATCTTCCATTAGATCAATTGATAAGATATTCAGAAATAAAACGTTTAAAGAGATAACTTTCAAAAAATTATTTAAACCGTAGTTAAAATTTTATGAAATATTTTCATAAATATTTCTTGAAAAGTACGTGTTTAAGTTTAAAGGATAATGTAAAACGTTGATTAACGAATTAAATGAGTGATCATTAAATGTTATTAAGGTATTTTTATATTGTTTAAAAGGTAGTATATTATAATATAAGAATTTTATTATAATTCTAGAAATAAAAGATAATTTATCTTTAAAAAAAATGGAAATGGTTTCTTTGGAAAGAAAATAGAAATTTTTCATGAATAAATTTTTTAAGGAAATAAAAGGTTTATAAAAGTGTTTAAACCAAAGATAAAAGCTTTATGAAGTGTTTTAAGAAACTATTAAGTACATATGCTGTACGTATATCCTTTCATCACACAATTTTGATCTAAGATACGAGTACGGAACTTTAAGATGTTCTTACCAATTCGAAAAAGGATTTATCACTCGATTCTTGACGACGAAGATTGATAAGGGTTTATGGTTGGGTACTTAAGTTTTCTATCATAGTTGAGTGCTATATAAGCGAAATGAAGGTTTCTAATCAAAGAGCCAATCAAAGTCCACGCTAGAGGATCAGGGGATCAATACTAGTTTGGAAGTAAACTTGTGGATTCAAATAAAATATTGAATTAGATATCATGTGTGGATGTTCTATGCATATCATACGAAATTGAATTTAAAGATTGATTTGAGTAAGTATTATCGGTTTTGGGTTTTGGTTTAATTTCGGGGACGAAATTCTTTTAAGGAGGGAAGTATGTAATGACCCATAATTTTATCACTTTTCAATGGAATATTTAATAAACTTTATGTACTCAAATATAAATTCTTTAAACTTAAATAATCATATTTTGTATGATAATAAGAATGGTGAACTTATTTTTAGAAATGGTTTACAAAAATAAGAGATTTTGGAGTTTCATCGTAAAATTGGAAAAAAAAACAATTTTCGATAAAATTGGATATACATTCAATTTTTTTGAATGATAAATAAATCTATTTAAAGCTATAAAATGATAAAAAAAATTATAGCGCCCGCTGGTCCGTACCTTTGAGCTGACATTTAATCGCACTTGTCCAGCACAAATTGTACGAAAGGACGAGTAACTAAGCGAAAGAAGAGGATAGAAGAAAATAGAAACAGCAATACACAGAATCTCACAATCGCAGCGGAACAAAATATAATATATAATAATATATCTTTATACAAAAGAAACTGTAACTGTTAATATACATCCCATCATCAGAGTACAACAATCAACAAATCAACTGGGACAGTTATAATAACCTGTCCTCACAAGTGCTGAATATCCAGCATACACACACAATGGAATATAATCAAGTAAAAGGAATACGCCTGAGACTCCTCCAGCACATCTCCTTAGCTCCATAGCATCCTAACCTGAATCTATAATACTCGGTCTGACCCGTGTATTATAGTAAAATAACACCCGAGTCGGTCTGGAAAACCAGCGTGAGAAAACACACTCAATTTGAATTTATTACTATTATCAAAATCCTTTGAAAACAAAGGATTCTTGTAAGACCACGCCACACATAAATACGACGGGTTTTTACCTTACGTTAACCAAAACATTTTATATCAAAATCATCTGATATTATAATAGTGTCTATAGAAAATAAACTATAAATTAGCAGAAATGCTTGCATCTCACGTTTCAACATAGTTGGGCACATCTAAAATCGTATAGGCTCGTAGTGGATATTAGATTCCATACAATGACAGGGCTACTGGGGTACAGCCCGCCACAGTACACCTTTAGAAAAATGTACCGACATCGAACCTACCGATCCCTGCCAGTACAAGACCGGCCTACCCCTTACTGGATAGTACTGACTATGATCACCACTAATGGGCCTCGAAACACATACAAATGAAAGATAGTGATGATGATAGATGTCCACTCTAGACGAGTGATGATCATACCCTAATGGGAGCGACCCACGTAGCCTTGCTGCATCTCCCCTGTTTTTGTCATTCCCGGTTGATGAGGCTTGAGGCTACGTATTACCTAAAGAATAGCATTCATACTTGGAATGCTAACACTGTCCTTCAGGCAACAGTGCAATGATAGCATTCATCCATAACAGTTGTTCTGGATCTGAACAAACCGAATCTCCAAAATCACCATCTTCATTATCTTCACGATATCACAATTTGTAACGCATAAACCGGATCGAAGTGGTTTTCAGATAATTAAAATTGATCCCGGTCTCTTCGAAACGATTAACGAATTTGGCCAGATTTGATAGTCGGTTATTTAGCTATCAAATTACACACATAAGCAGTAACTAGGATCATATTATAATTTTTCCAAAACATCTATTTTAAAAATATCTTTACAAAGATATATATTCAATTCTCTTCCAGCATTCCAACATTTGAAAACAATTTCAAATACTTATCCATAACAGGATATTTTCAAATCATATCTTACTTCAACACTTAGTGAAATATTTTCAAATTCGATTTATAATCCATTACTTAGATAAATATCTCTATATAAATACTTCTATCGCTAAAATATTTCCAAAACCTTTCATTTCAACACTTAGGAAAATATTATAAGTCTATTTTTCGAAATCATTTCTAATATCCATTACTTAGAGAATATTTCATAATTTATCTCCTAGTTTTTCGGAGTTATTAATAAATTCCTTTTTCAATTTCCAAGACTGATTATACTTATTTAAAATCCCCACTAACAATTTATAAATTCCTTTATGAATTCAGGTTCATTTTCGAAGTTCTCACATCTAACATCTTGGAAATTTTCTTAAGTCTCCAAAATTCCATTATAAGATTTCTCTTATAAAATCTCATTCATTACATTAAACCCGATTTACAAATCTCGACGGTTTATAAATAACTTCAATCAATTTCCAAAACTAGGTATATATATAATAAGTAATTTTAAAGGATAATAATTTATTTTCAAAACATGTTTAAGTAATTATTTAAAATATCAAAACACTTTTAAATAGACGGCGATAACTAATTTCTAAATCATTTATAAGTAATAATAATCGATTCACAAAGCTTTTTATAAAAATTAAAATTTCATTTCAACTAATATTGAATATCTAAATAACCAACTTTCTGAAATATTTCAATACTATAATAGTTTTTAAACTCCATAGTTTAAGATATTAAATCTCCTTTTTTTAAAACAAAATTTAACTTCTCGATAAAAATTTATTTTTTAAAATTCAACATAACCTTTTTTATATTTATAAATCTCTTCATAAATAAATTTTCATTTCCAATTTCATAACTATTTCCAAATTCCAAATAGAATCCACTATTTCTCTCTAAACCGATTTCCATATCTCATAATAAATTCTCACTGTGAATTTATGACTCCAATTTATAAAATGATAATCATTTCACTTTATTCATAAACATCGTTTATAAATTTATAACTCATTTCCGGTTTCACTTGTTTATAAAGCATCCTCATTTATAAACATCATTTTTAGATCTATCACTTTATAAAACCCATTTATTATTTTCAAATCTATTTGAAATATGGATTTTGAGTCCTTATCCATATTTCAGAAATATCATTTAAAAATCTTTTGTTAAAAATCTTTTATATAAATTATTTTAAAATCTCTATTTAAACATTTAACGAATAGTAAAGTACAAACCCAAAATCAAATCATTGTTTTATCCAAATTAATTTTCTTAATAATAATCCAAAATTCGATAAATATTTCCATTCAAAATTCGATTTCAACTTCCATTTAAAATTTTAGAAATATCATTAAAATCTATTATTTCAGATTCCTTGTACAAATTAATTTCAAAAATATTTATTTGAAAACACTTTGAAAAATAGTCAAATGAATTCCAAATAAAATTCTTTTTTTTTAATTCACACTCATTCCATATCGAATATTCCAAATCGATATAAATATTTTTATTTCCACAAATCCCCCTTTAAATTTCTTTTTAAAATTCAAAAATATTTATTTATTATTTCCACAAGATAAAATCACCTCTTTTTCATGCCTGCTTCCGTAGTCCCGCCTCCTTTCCCCTTCGTCATCTCAGTCGTACCTCCCCACTCCCCCAACGTCAACTCTATCGTACCTCCCCTCTCCCCCAACGTCAACTCGGTCGTACCTCCCCTGTCCCACAGTGACAACTCTGACCAATCTCCATCTTCTTCTAACCCTTCGATCCCTCCTCCAATCAATCCAGTACCACCCCTCTCTTCCTCCGTACCTTCTCCCCACCGTCAGTTTACTTCTGTTCCTTCGTTCTGTCCTGACCTTGCCTATATCCCACCATTCATCCCTCCTCATGTCCCACCTGACCCTTTCCCTTTTCGTCCGCCTGATTGTTCATCTCCTCCATCGCAGCTCAATGTTCCCCCTCTCCCTCCTCAAGGTGAACGAAAATGGACTTCTCTATTCAAGCATAAACCCAAGAATGCTGGGAAGTACATCCCCGTTGACCTGTCTCCTGTGTATGAAGATGATGTTTTAGTCCCTCCTCCAGCAGTGCTTGAAGCTGGTGCTCTGATCTGGAATGATACAATAGTTGGTTTTTTTCTTAGACAAGCCGTTATCATACTCAGCTGTTGTCCAAAAGCTTAAGAATATATGGCGTTTAAAAGGCTCTGTCTCTGTTAAATCGGACGGTACCATTTTCATATTCAGCTTCACATGTAGTGAAGACAGGAATAAAATCCTACAGAGTGACCCTATTATTATGAATAATAAGTTGTTCATAATAAAACCATACGATGCAGCAGTTAGTAATGTTACTGGCTCTATCACCGCAGTTCCAGTATGGGTTCACTTTTATAATCTCCCTATTTTTGCCTGGTCACCACTAGGAATTAACTGGCTTAGTAGTCATTTGGGTAAATTATTGTGTATGGATGAAATGACGGAGAGGCAAGGTAGGTTGACCTATGCAAAATGCTTGATTGAAGTAAGGCCGAACAAGGAACTAGTTGATGAATTTATGGTTAAGCTAGTGGAAGGAGGATATCAGAAAATATATGTCCAGTACCTATGAAGGCCGGATGTATGTGTTATGTGCAAAAAATTTGGTCATTCTATTGAAAGTTGTGATATTAAGGAGAAATGTAACACAAAGAGCAATAAAGAAATAAGAAACAATGACGGCAAGGAGAACATAGAAGAAAGCACAGAGATTGATCAAGTTTATAAAAAGGTAAGACCTATCCAGAAGCAGAATATCAGAAAATGGCAGCGTGTGAAAAAGAAGAGAATAGACACCGCTGTGAAGGATAGTTTCTTGAAACAAGCAAGAGGAAGGAGCGATGAAAATGTGAATGAATTAATAAGGGACAAAATTGATAATAAAGAAAAAGTTGAGGAGGGTGAGATAGTTGAGCGGGGAAATGAGAACTGCAGTTCTGATGAAGTGAATAATGTAAAAGGTGATGAATGTGATTCACCCAATATTCGAGCATTAGATAATAATGTGGAAGAGGTTAAAAGAAACGTAAAAGAAGCAATTTCTGTATTTGAGAATAAAGAAGATAATCTCTTGTTATCTAATAAATATGATGTTCTCCTTGAACTGGATGAGGCAGATAATGTAAGTGAAATGCAAGATGAAAGATTGAATGTGGTTGGAAAAGGAGATGTAGCACATGGTAAAATAGTGGTAGTAATAGAAAATGATGCTGAGGATCAATTAAAGGAAAAGGACTTAAACTACAAAAATTCGAAACATGTGAAGGCTGTTCATTCCTTACAAAGCCAAGAAAAGGAAGATAATCTTGATGGCCCTAAAGTTAACAATACTGGAAGTTATGATAGTGGAACTAGCAATGTTAGCAAAAATGTTGAAGGTGCTAACACAAGTGGAAAGAGAAATAAAAAGAGTAAAAAAAAGACTGCGCAACTCAGTATTGTTGCTGCTATGAAAGATGACATACACATGCACGAATTTGCATGCACAACTTATATGCCCAAGGGACACTCTGCAAAAATTACTCCCCCAGATGCTGTCAATACTTCCAAATCTTCTCCTCAACATGCGTACTCCAACATCAAATCCCAACTGCTTATAAACCGCCTCCCCCATCATCTAGTCTCTCTCCTCCAACCTCTCCTCATTCCTCTCCTCCCCTCTATTCTCTCGTTCGTCTAGCCTCCTCCCCTAGGGTCTATGGCATAACTAACAATGAAGTAACACCTCTTTCAGCTACAATTCCTGATTACTTGTCCTCTTCTCAGGCAGTAACTAGGAGAATGAAGATAGAAATGCTCAACGCCCGTGCGCTCCAATGATGTCACATCTTGGAGCATGGAATATACGTGGGGGTCACCACGTCATCAAACTTGACCAATGCAAACAGCTTATTAGTACTCATCAGTTATCGATTCTAGCAATTCTTGAAACTAAGTTAAATCTAGCTTTGACTGTCAAGGCTGCTAAATATATTAAATTAGATTGGAACTATATCCATAATCTGAATGAGGCTCGCTAGGTAGAATTTTGATTCTTTTCAATCCCCTTCTAGTCCAATTAACTCCTATCCTCTCCACTTCCCAAATGATTCATTGCCATGCTCATATCAACTCTGATAATTCTAACTTCTATGTCTCCTTTGTCTACGCATTCAACTCTGTGGCAGCTAGAGCCTCTCTTTTTTCGGTCATCCCGGCTCTGAGGCAGTCCTCCCATCCGTGGATAGTACTTGGTGACTTCAACTGTTGTTATACGCTCTCTGATAGAGTCGGAGGAAATCCCCTTTCCTTTAGCGAAATTCAACCACTTGCAGATACCCTTAACCATGCGGAACTTGTTCCAATTAAATCGATTGGTATGCAATATTCGTGGAATAATAAAAGAAGGCAAGGCAATAGAACCTTTTCTAGGATCGATCACCCTTTCTCCAATCAAACTTCCTATAATGACCCTAAAATAAAATAAAATAAAATAAAATAATATATATATTTATATTAGGAAATTCTGAGATATATAAAAATATATATATTGCATTAAAACAGAAAAGAATTTGGCAATAAATAAAATTGCATGGGAGCTTCTGTTTGATAAAATGCAAGGAATTAAGGTAGTTAGAAGAAAAATTGGAACTCAAAATAAATATAGCTTTATGTTCAAAGAATTATGTAAATATATATATATATATATATATATATATATATATACATTTAATAGATATGGGGTGTTTGCTGTTTTATATGAAGATAAAATAAAATGAAGTTTAATATAAAAGTTTATATGTCTTATAATTGTGCCAGAAATAATTAGCATAATATATGTGATTTGTTTTTATTTAAATATAGAAGGAGTTGCTGATTTGACAAAAAGGCAGAAATATATATACACACATATATAGAATCAAATAAAAATTTCCATCCCATATTTATTCCAAGCAAATAATTTGGGTAAATGATTTTACATAACATAATAAGGTATGATAGTATGCATAATTGAAGGGAAATAACAGATAGGTAGAAAAAAAAATACAAAGGAAATTTTCAGATTCCTTAAACTTGTAAAAAGAAATAATGAACTGAGGGTCACATACTTATTGCATGGGTAGAAAAGAGTCATGAAAATAGTATTGAGTGTTTAAAAATGCATGATCCCTGAAATAGCTAATTAAAGTACCCAAAATGTGTGCATTTTCAATTTATGCTCACACAGGAATATGATGTGTAAATAAACATATAAGGGTATCAGGGGAATTACCCATTTTCTTAAACCCTAGAATGGAATTATAAATAACTGCACATAGCCAAAACCATCACTCTCTCGGGATCAAAACAAAAATAAAATAAGCAAGGAGAAACACTAGCTTGAGGCTTTGGGGGATTTACTGTTCTAAGAAATTAAGGCAGTGAAAGGAAAAACATTATGTAAGTATTTATCCTTTGTATGCAATGGCATTAAGTCCTATTGCAGGCAGCCTAAAAATATTATGAGTTATTTGAATCTCTGAAATGATTTGTTATGGGTGATATGGATGTTTATTGGTGCATTTTTATTTGGAGCATTAATCTGTAAGTAGGCTTTTAGAGTTAACATGATTTGAGCATTTTTTTCTTTTGTTCCATCTCATCATCATTAAACATGGATATAGATTAAATGGGGGGAACATGGGGTTGAACCAGAAGATATACAAGCATTTATATCTTTCTAAAATATGAATGTAAGAAAAACTAAATTGGTCACTTGGGGGTTAGTCAATGATCTGCTTACTTCAGGTGAAAGCAAGTATATGCATGGTGCAACTGCACCCTGAGGCCTTTGTGTGTTGGAATAATTTAAACAACCTGGGAGTTTCCTTCACAATGCATACATAGTTTTCATTTGACAAGGAGATGTAGACCATAAATTAAATAAGGAATGGGATTGGGATTTATAGAAATCTGGGTTATGAATATCTAGACAGGGAGTTAAACTAACCAGGATTTATGTGATGCTCTGGTTAGCTGCTGGGTGAAATTTGGAGTATAAAACTTGAGTTTACTTATCTAAGATTTGGTAAGAATGAATTAAGAATTGTACATATGTTTATTTTAACTGTTTGCTGTGTAAATAGATGAATGTATGTTTGTATCACTTTGTATGAACCAAAACATGCTAGTATAAAACCTGTTAAACTAGGAAGGCACTGCAAGATTACTAAAATTATGTATATGTATACAAAATTGATAAATGCTCATACCAGTGTAAACTGACCCTTTTGGTTGCCCTTGCAATCATCTGGGTGTCTCAAAATTCTTTGGGGTAGCTAAATGATTTGCTTGCAGGAAATTGAAGTTGGCTTGATGAGTAAAGAAGGCATTGGCTGCTAGTATAAATAAGAGAGACTTGTTTTAAAATTTGCAGTTGCATTGTAATGAAATTACTAGACAAATTCTATTTTCTGTAATTGAAGTACTTGTAGGAAACATTCTAAGTATTTGGGTTGAAAATATGTACTTAAGCAAAACCTGTTGTGTGTGATCAATGATGATGTTTGGTTAACTACTACTTTATTTGATGAATGTCTGATAGACATATCATATACATATGATATGTGTATATATATTTGATCTCTGATTTTTATTGCCTATATTTTGCCTTATGGAAATTAAACAGCTAAGGGGATTGATTTTTGAAATGAACTCTCAAGATTTTTTTTATAGAATATTCTAATGATATGAATTTGTGCATGGCTGGTAAATGATACTGGCAAGTGCATGAGTTCTGGAAGTTTGTATGCATTTGAATATTTAAATTTCAAATAGCACTATGAGAGCAGTAGACTTGGAAGATACTGAACTTTAAAAAAAAGATTAGGAAAGAAACAAACCTGGAAGCACTTTGTGATTTTGGTTGCTAACAAAAATGGATGATCCCCCAAGAACATACATAAGGAAGAATTATGCTGGTAATAGGAAAAGCTTTTGAAAAAGTCTATTTGATAAACATGGGTTTGAAAGTGGTAAATAAGGGACTATGACCAGCCAAGGTGGCCATGGGTCTAACCCTTGGAGCCTGGAACCTCTTCATTTCAATTGATGAAGTGTGAGTGCATCCGGGACAAAACCAAGAAAAGCACCAAGCAGCCCTTAGATAACACCAAGCAATTTTAGTGATATATCAAGCAACAAAAATCTGTACAATGCTAAACTTAAAAATGCAATCTAACTTCAATTGTTTAATTTGAAACAGTGATTAGGAAATCAACTTTTAATGTTCCTAACTGCAAGTAGGATCTTGAAATAATTTTATGCATGAGCCTAATAACTGTCACAAGAACAAATAAATTCTAATAGCCTTATTTAGGCAGATTAATATATATAGTCAGATAAAAAGTTTAGGTGTTAAAATTTGCTAAAAATATACCTCTGGCAGTAGAATAAGATTTAAAAAGGAAATAAGTGGCTTGTCAATAGCTTGTATGATATTTTGTTTTCAATTTGATTTAAATTGACTCTGATATAAAAAATATATATATTAATAATAATAAAGGAACAATTGTATATCATCAAATATATAATTGTTTTAATCCTTGTATACTGATATGATTATATTAGTAAATCCAGGGTCTTGGGAAAAATATTTGGAAACTATATAAAAAAATTCAAATATAAAAGAATTGGGGTTTAGTGGTGAATTCCTCTTGAAAAAAAAATCTATGTGTTTTAGAGTGAGGGTCACCACACTTCCCTATCCAAATGGCCTCTCCTCTTCAGCCTTCTTCCTCCTCCTCTCCTATCGGACCACTCTCCTCAAATTATTCACCTACGTGAAGCGGACAAGAGAAGAAAATCTAATTTAAATTTTTTTAATTCATGGGTTTTAGAACCTGACTTTAAAACTACTACATTATCTGCATGGAGTAATACTAAGTATGGTAATTATTTGTTTGTATTGCAGGAAAAGATTAAAGAGATGAAAAAAGTCTTGAGAGAGTGGTCGTTTAATCGTTTTGGCAAAGGTGATAAAATGAGCACCATGATTGAGGCTAAACTTGCTGAGGTTCAAATAGCTATGATGTCTAATGTTAGTGATGCTAACCTCTCTTCATCTGAGAGTGCACTGTCTCAGAAATACAATGAAGTGTTAACTAAAGAAAGTGAAATGATAAGGCAAAAGTCTAGAGTTAAATGGCGGGAAAAAGGAGACAAAAATACTGCCTACTTCCATGCTAGTCTCACAAATAAGCATCGCACAGAGAATATAGCAATTATAAATGATATGAATGGTGAACTTCAAATATATACTGTTGGTGTTCAAAAAGCTTTTGTTCAACATTTCTCTTCCCTGTACGGCAACAGAAATAATTTCATTCCTAGTATTGATGATATCCCTTCCGATATCCTGCCTAGAATAATGGAGGAAGATTATGCCTCTCTATGCAAAGACGTTACCCCTGAAGAAATAGAAAAAGCTATGTTCTCGCTTAATAGTAACTCCTGCGGTGGCCCGGATGGGTTGAACGCTCATTTCTACAAATCTTGTTAGTCGTTTGTATCCACTGATGTATGCAATGCTATAATGCTTTTCTTCGAAAAGGCCAAAATCTTCAAGTCGTATAACTACACCAATGTAGCCCTTATCCCCAAACTCAAAAATGCTCACCATGTGAATGACTTTCGACCTATTTCCTGCTGTAATACCATATATAAATGCATCTCTAAGGTTATTGCTACGAGACTTAAGTATGTACTTCCTAGTGTTATTTCTAATAATCAAGCTGCTTTCTTGCCAGGAAGGAATATATTAGATCATATCCTTCTCTCACATGAACTCCTTAAGGGGTATAACTGTAAGAAAGCCCCCCCGAAAGCAATGATGAAGCTTGATATCATGAAAGCATTCGACATGTTACAATGGGATAGCATCGTTCGAATCATGGGATACATGAATTTCCCGCCTCATTTTATTACTTGGATTTATGAATGTATCTCTACTCCAAATTATTCGGTCATCGTCAACGGTATGACTACTGGTTTTTTTGGTAGTAGGCAAGGAATAAGGCAAGGAGATCCGCTGTCCGTTTACGTCTTTATTCTGGTGATGGAACTTCTAACTAGGCTGATAAACAAGCTCATAAATCATGGAAGTTTCAAAATACATCAAGCATGCTTTGACCCTCAAATCTCAGCATTAATGTTTGCTGATGATTTAGTGGTGTTTTGTACTCCTGACATTGATACTGTCAAGAATATAATGATCACTCTAGATCAGTTTTATAATATGACCGGATTAAAGATTAACATCCAAAAGTCAGATATAATAATGGCAGGTGTTAATATGGAAAAAGCTGCTGAAATTTCTCTTGCTTCTGGTCTGTCTCCTAATACTAACTCTGTATCCTACTTGGGGCTGCCTCTCTCATCATCTAAGATCACAACTAACCAATGTCTTCCTCTTTATGAGAGGATAACAGCAAGATTAAATAGCTGGACTACTAGGCAGCTCAGTCAAGCCGGGAGTGCAACATTAATAAAGTCGGTAATCTTTGCGATGCAAGTGTACTGGGCTAGGACTTTTGTTCTACCCTATAAACTAATTAAGATGATTAGAAGTGCCTTCATGAAATTTCTTTGGACGGGCAATACTATGGGACGATATATTCCGCCAATAAAATTTATCAAAGTGGAGAGACATATGAACAAGGGTGGTCTTGGTATATTTAACTTGACACAATGGAATAGGGCGGCCTTTGCGAAGCATGTTGACACCTTCTTTAATTGTTCTGACAGCCTTTGGGCAGAATGGTCGAAAAGAAATGTGATTAAAGGTAGAAATTTATGGAATATGCTTAAGCCTCAAAACTTAAGCTGGACATGGCAAAATATTTTCAAGTTGAAGGAAACTTTCCTCCCGCTCATTCAAATGAACACCAACCCATATGAATTCAACAAGCTCATCAGAGAATTCAACACATATGGAATATGATTAGAAGGTTTTCACCGCTAAATTCTACTACTGATGAGCTTTTTTGGGGTGCTAATAAGGATAAATTTAAGATAGGGGAAGCATATGAATTCTTGATGAATAACAGTTCTCAGCCAACATGTAAATGGTGGAAGCGTACATGGACAAAGGATAGTAGTATGAAAGAAAACTTTATGATGTGGAAAGTGCTAAACCGTGCTATCTTAACTAAAGAAAAACTGGTATCCATTGGCATGAATGTTAGCATATATTGTTCATTCTGCTGTGAGCAATCTGAGACTGTGGAGCATTTGTTCTTTGAATGTCCTGTAATAAAGTTTGTGTGGACTGATGTGATGTCGAAGCTTCGTAGACATGATGTTTCGAATGTCAACCAGGTCGAGTGGAATCATATTTACGCGAATACTGGCTGCAAGCAGAAAGGTAAGAGAGTATTTGGAGCTGTTTCGAAGAGTTTCATCACAGCAGTCTGGAGAGAGTGTAACGCTAGAGTGTTTGATGCCGTCAATGCAAAATCTGATGCTCTGTTCAAGCTGTGGATAATGAATGAGATTAAACATATGCTCGGAATGCTCAATTTCTCCTATGACCCTGGAATAAGTCTGTCCTTTCATTTGTTATAGTTGTTGCTTAGTTTTCTTTCTTTGTTTTGTTCTCCTCTGTGCTTGTGGCACCTTGTATTTCTCTATTTTCTTTGAGCTTTGCTCCCTGTTGTATGTGCTTCTGTGGTGCTGCAATAAAATGGTCGGGGTCCATTCAACCCCGTCGGCCTTGCCAAAACAATATACCAAAATAATGTCGATGCTACTATAGCATCCAATAAATCAAATCACACAACAATCCATAACAGATTATTAAATCACATCATATATCACTATATATGAAAAACAATCAATATATTTTTGAGGAATCTAGTTGGATCCCTCCAACCTGTTTCCCTGCATCCACAGATGTTATACAACATAGAACACCAATCCCTCTTCAAGGTGGGATATCGCGGTAATATAGGGTCATCTGCTATTATGCGGGGTGCATAGTGTCTCATCCGCTCCAATGGCGGGAATATACCCAACTACTAATATATATAATATAACATTCAACTAATAATAATATATCAATTCAACCAATCATCGAATAATTAATTTTAATTATCTTAAATTAAAACCAGCAATCCAAATGAGTGAGATTTACTCACCTTAATTTTTAGTTTGCAATCCGTTCTAATTTTAAATTAAATCGAGCGACGTTCGATTTAATCTAAAAATTCCAGCTAACCCCGAAAAATTAAAAACTAATTTCAGATTGTAGATTCCGCAGCTATAAATCAAATGCGACTGATTCCGTGATTTTTTGGCCTCGTATGAATAAATTGTACAATTTTAAACATTTGAATTAAATAAACTAATTAAACATTTAATTTTTAATTTACCGTAGTTAATGTTAATTAGCTCACCCTAAACACATTTAGCCCGCTTAAACATCTCGACCTCTTCTTCCCAGCTATCCAAAACGCGACATCGACTTGGACCAACGTTGAAACTCTACACGCACTCGTCCAGGCAACAAAATCGCAACCTTCCAAAGTCCACCGCGACTCGCCATTTCTCAACGCTGACAGCCCTCGCCTCAAGCTCCTCAACACCGCAGACCCCATCCATCCTCGTCGCTTGTAGCTTGAGCACAAGCTCCACCAAGTCACGACTAAGCATTGGCTTCACGCTCCTTTCCCTCGCACGCATGCTCTGCCTGAGCACCGCTCCTCCATCACGATTCGATCGCCATATATATATATATATATATATATATATATATATATATATATATATATATATTATGCATGAATTCGAACTTGAAGAAGAAAGGGGATTTCACAATTTTAAACTATGGAGAAGGCGACTGGACCGGATGTATAGGGTGGCTCGATTGCGGCTACGATTTAACATTTATTATTTTATATTCTAAATATCTCGCTTAGCTTATCTCGAAATTCCGAACCCCTATTGAGGCGTGCCGCCTAGCTTTCTGTATGTTATACCCCCCTTTCCGAACCCAATGGAACTAGTCTCGAGCCCTAATTCAATCGTATGCCGAAGATTGCTTTTTAATTGACTATTTAAACTAAATTCAATAATATAATTTCTAGGAATTTTTGGTTCGCACAACCAAATGGTAAATCCAAACGCTATGAAAATTGAAATCCGATAATAATACACTATTATGGATCCAATGGAATTGGTTTCGTCGAATTTCGAGACTGTGCCTCGGATCACTAGTTTAACGCGTCGATTAAATCGACGATTTCAAAAATTTTGTGAAATTACTTGAAATTTCAGTTTTAAAAGCTTACTAACTCGATTCTAATTCAAATAAAATCTTTATTAACATTAGAAATCGTTTCGATTCATATTCAACTCAAATTTCAATTATTCACCATTTTCGTATTACGATAAATCGCTACATTTGAAATTTAAATTCATTCTATAATTTCAACCAAAATCTTCATATTCGAAAAACAATTTATATTCCAAATCCAATATTTAAAAACCATTTAAATATTCAAAATCAAACGACTGAAAATTCGGCTCGTTACATTCCTCCCTCCTTAAAAGATTTTCGTCCCTGAAATTGCTAAGTAGGAAAAATGCTCCAAACCCATTAACTTTTTCCAAAACCCACTTAGTGAAAATTCGATATTTCACTTTTCTAATCATTTAGTTCCAACCAAAAAAAATAGTTTTCCACTTCTAAACCAAAACCCTTTATTTCAATTTAAAGTTGCAAATCTGATTTTAGTTAGCAAAAATTTTCCAAAAATTTTCAAAAAATTCTAACACACTAAATTTCCAAAAAAATTTGGCAGAGTCTCCCTTGCACGGAGAGCCTTTTGCAATATGAAAAATATGATAAAAAGGTATACATCGGCTCTCATGGCCGGAAAACGTAATATACAATAATATTTTTATTTTCCACGCGCTAAATTCGTAAGCGTACCTTATTTAGCATTATTAAGCAAGCTTGCTCAATTTATATGCAACCGCGCAACCCAAATCTAGCCAAATACCCTTCCGGTACATGTACTTACTCAGATAAAGCACATGAGTTTCATAAACAGAAAATTCAATAACATTTCACTCATTTAACTACTTAAACACATAAGTTTCATTAACAGGTCATGTTATAACATTAACGTTTAAAATTTATAACCAAATACAAGGTTCAAACATTTAATTATTCACTTCCACTCGATTTATAAACCATTTATTCCATTTCAAATGATTTTATGTGATTCACTTGCATAAATTCATTTCCATACTCATTTTATTCTTAACTCATCACAAGTCAATTCCAATTCCATGCAAACTCAAACAATGAATCGTTTCATAAAATAATACTTAAGTTTATAAGCAATTTATGTTTGTTTCTATTTCAAACTTAAGTTTAAATTCAATCCTAATTAAACCACATTCCAAAATCATCTTTAAATCACTTACCATTTTAGGTCGAGTCTTATTTATATTCGAGCCCATTCCATTTATTCATTTCAAACTAAATAAATTTCCAGTTACTAATTTAATTAATTAGTTTATTCCATCAATCTATTCCAAATCTCGATTAATTCTGCTTCACAACTCAAGTCCAAATTTATTGATTAATTTACTGCAATTCAAATTCAATTCAACATTTTAAACTATACTAAGTTTATTTATACTTAGGTTGAATTTTCATTCTTATAGCTTGAGTTCATTTCTATTTCAACCCAATTTCCATTTCACTTAACTTAACTCGAGTTAAGTTTAAATTTCAAAAATTGACTTATATAACTCAACTTGAGTTTAACATCAATTTATAATCAACTCCAAACTTTCATTTCTTTCTGCCAAGATATTCAACCATTTCAATTTGGTTTTATTTTTCACTTCCTCGAGCTTATAAGTTCAGAACTTATTTATACACACTTCCATGTATTTTCCACTTTGACTTAGCTCGAGTTCAACCTTGTTTCTCAATCCAATTTCAAATTTCCATTTCTTTAACCCCAAACGTTTATCCATTACCATTTGGTTTATATATATATATATATATTCTCATTTTCTCAATTTTATGGGTTATTCAACTTATTCATTCGCCATTTCCATGAATTCTTTACTTGAGTTCATTTTCGTTCAATCATTATAACTTATAGTTATAAAATCACTTTACACTCAAGTCTATATTCAGTTTCTACTTGATATCATTTCAATTCCAACTCAATTTTTATTTAACTTATCTTATGTCAAATCTCAATTCATACAATTCATTTTACTAACTAAATTCATTTTACTTTACTCAAGTTAGTTTTTAATTTTCAATTCCACATTTCTTTCTCATCCATACTATTTTCCCAAATTATAAGTTCAACTTATTTTCTTATGTTTTCTCCAAAAAATTAGATGAGAATTCCAATTTAAATACCTGGTTTTATTTCAAATCCTTTTGAAATCATACATATACATTTATTATTTTTCCCGTATATCAAATCTCACTTTCGAGTATTAAACCAACCTTGGTTTTACCCAAAACCATTCTTTTCGAAAAAAAAAAATTAACTTAAAACTTGTTTTTCTAAAACGAGACTGAAGCCAAAACAATCCTAGTAGCAATCCATCACTTAGAAACTCGAAAATGAATATTGGTGATGATGTAGTCATCACTAGGATTATTTTCCAGGGACTGAAGTGAGTTCAGTGCTTCATCACTTCCAAAATCCATTTAGAACAATTTTTATTCCAAACATATTTCAAAATAATACCATTTTTATTTCCACAACACTTCGGAAAATATTTTCCAAGCTTTCCGGGATTTTAAATCCAAATCCTGGTTTAAATCAAATTTTAGTTTTAACTCATTTGTATAATTCGTACTTTTATCTTTTAATTTGGTTATATACATAACCATTCCAATTTATAATCTAGTTTTGATTATAATAATAACAACCAAACACATCAATATAATATAATAATTTCAGAAAATTATTTTTTTATATCAAAATATAATTTGGATAAAATTATTTCATTTACCCACTTTTAAAATAATATTGTGTTGGTTTGCCTAGTTTAAGAGTTTAGAAATCCCTATCGATACATTTGTCTAGACTGTACCGACCAGAATTTATAAACTCTCAACCGATAAGTCAACATAATATAAAACAATTTATATCCACTAACAAATACGCAGTAATATCTATAATACACCGAAACTCATTCTAGGGTACTATTGACCCTATCTCTAATGAGTAATTCCCACCAAAGCCAAGGTTCTCGCTTAACTTTTCACTCTAATACCAAAATATAACGACCCACCGTTCCGTACCCTTTGAGCTGACATTTAATCGCACTTGTCCAGCACAAATTGTACGAAAGGACGAGTAACTAAGCAAAAGAAGAGGAAATAAGAAAATTGAAACAACAATACATAGAATCTCACAATCTTAGGGGAACAAAATATAATATATATAATAACAGATCATTATACAAAAGAAACTGTAACTGTCAATATACATCACATCATCAGAGTACAACAATCAACAAATCAATTGGGACAGTTATAATAACATGTCCTCACAAATGCTGAATATACAGCATACACACACAGCGGAATATAATCTAGTACGTGGAATACGCCTAAGACTCCTCCAGCACATCTCCTTAGCTCCATAGCATCCTAACCTGAATCTGTAATACTCGATCTGACCTGAGTATTATAATAAAATAACACCCGAGTCAGTCTAGAAAGCCAGCGTGAGAAACAACACTCAATTTGAATTTATTACTGTTATCAAAATCCTTTGAAAACAAAGGATTCTCGTAAGACTACGCCACACATAAATATAACGAGTTTTTACCTTACGATAACCAAAACATTTTATATCAAAATCATCTAATATTATAATTGTCTATAGAAAATATACTATAAAATAGCTGAAATGCTTACATCTCACGTTTCAGCATAGTTAGGCACATCTAAAACAGTTCAGGCTCATAGTGGATATTGGATTCCATACAATGACAGGGCTACTGGGGCACTGCTCGACACAGTACACCTCTAGAAAAATGTACCGAGACGAACCTATCGATCCCTGCCAACACAAGACCGGCCTACCCCTTACTGGATAGTACCGCATATGATCAGCACTAATGGGCCCCGAAACGGATACAAATGAAAGATAATGATGATGATAGATGTCCACTCTAGATGAGTGATGGTCATACCCTAATGGGAGCGACCCACATAGCCTTGCTGCATCTTCTCTGTTTTTGTCATTCCAGGTTAATGAGGCTTGAGGCAACGTATTACCTTAAGAATAGCATTTATACTTGGAATGCTAACACTGTCTTCCAGGCAACAATGCAATGATAACATTCATCCATACCTGTTGTTCTGGATCTGAACAAACCGAATCTCCAAAATCACCGCCTTCATTATCTTTACGATATCACAATTCATAACGCACAAACCGGATCGAAGTAGTTTTTGGATAATTAAATCCGATCCCAGTCTCTTCGAAACGATTAACGAATTTGGCCAGATTTGATAGTCAGTTATTTAACTATCAAATTACACACATACGCAGTCACTAGGCTCATATTATAATTTTTCTGAAACATCTATTTTATAAATATCTTTACAAAGATATATATTCAATTCTCTTCTAGCACTCCAACATTTGAAATCAATTTCAAATACTTATCCATAACAGGATATTTTCAAATCATATCTTACTTCAACACTTAGGGAAATATTTTCAAATTCGATTTATAATCCATTACTTAGATAAATATCTCTATATAAATCCTTCCGTAGCTCAAATATTTCCAAAACCTTTCATTTCAACACTTAGGAAAATATTATAAGTCTATTTTCTGAAATCATTTCTAATATACATACTTAGGGAATATTTCATAACTTATCTCCGAGTTTTTCGGTAAATTCCTTTTTCAATTTCCAAGATTGATTATACTTATTTAAAATGCCCACTAACAATTTATAACTTCCTTTATGAATTCAGGTTCATTTTCGAAGTTCTCATATCAAACATCTTAGAAATTTTCTTAAATCTCCACAATTCCATTATAAGATATTTCTTATAAAATCTCATTCATTAAATAAAACCCGATTTACAAATCTCGAGGGTATTTATAAATAACTTCAATCAATTTCAAAAATTCTATACACACACAGATATATATATATAATAAGTAATTTTAAAGGATAATAATTTATTTTCAAAACACGTTTAAGTAATTATTTAAAATATCAAAACTCTTTTAAATAGACGGCGATAACTAATTTCTAAATCATTTATAAGTAATAATAATCGATTCACAAAGCTTATTAAAAAATTAAAATTTCATTTCAACTAATGTTGAATATCTAAATAACCAACTTTCCGAAATATTTCAATACTATAATAGTTTTTAAACTCCATAGTTTAAGAAATTAAATCTCCTTTTTTAAAAACAAAATTTAACTTCTCGATAAAATTTTGTTTTTAAAATTAAACATAACCTTTTGTTATATTTATAAATCTCTTTCGATTTGTCACAAATAAATTTTCATTTCCAATTTTACAACTATTTCCAAATTCCAAATAGAATCCACTATTTCTCATTGAACCGATTTCCATATCTCATAATAAATTTTCACTATGAATTTATAATTCAAATTTATCAAATGATAATCATTTCACTTTATTCATAAACATCGTTTATAAATTTATAACTCATTTCCGGTTTCACTTGTTTATAAAACATCCTCATTTATAAACTTCATTTTTAGATCTATCACTTTATAAAACCCATTTATTTTTTTCAAATCTATTTTAAATATGGATTTCAACTCCTTATCCATATTTCAGAAATATCATTTAAAAATCCATTGTTAAAAATCTCTTATATAAATTATTTTAAAATCTCTATTTAAACATTTAACGAATAGTTAAGTACAGATCAAAAATCAAATCATTGTTTTATCCAAATCAATTTTCTTTAAAATAATCCAAAATTCGATAAATATTTCCATCCAAAATTCGATTTCAACTTCCATTTAAAATTTTAGAAATATCATTAAAATCTATTTTTCCAGATTTCTTGTATAAATTAATTTCAAAAATATTTATTTGAAAATACTTTGCAAAATAGTCAAATGAATTCCAAATCAAATTCTTTTTTTATTTAATTCACACTCATTCCATATCGAATATTCCGAATCGATATAAATATTTTTATTTCCACAAATCACCCTTTAAATTTCTTTTTAGAATTCAAAAATATTCCTAATGGTATTTAAAATACCAAAATAAGGCCAGTGCTACTATAGCATCTAATAAATCAAATCACACAACAATCCATAACAGATTATTAAATCACATCATATATCACTATATATGAAAAACAATCAATATATTTTTACGGAATCCAGTTGGATCCCTCCAACCTATTTCCCTACATCCACAGATATTATATAACATAGAATACCAATCCCTCTTCGAGGTGGGATATCGCGGTAATATAGGGTCATCCACTATTATGTGGGGTGCATAGTGTCTCATCCGCTCCAACAGCGAGAATATACCCAACTACTAATATATATACTAATATATATAATATAACATTCAACTAATAATAATATATCAATTCAACCAATCATCGAATAATTAATTTTAATTATCTTAACTTAAAACCAGCAATCCAAATGACTGAGATTTACTCACATTGATTTTTAATTTGCTATCCATTCCAATTTTAAATTAAATCGAGCGTCGTTCGATTTAATCTAAAAATTCCAACTAACCCCGAAAAATTCCAAACTAATTTCAGATTGTAGATTCCGCGGCTATGAATCAAACGCGACTGATTCCGTGATTTTTGGACCTCGTATGAATAAATTATACAATTTTAAACATTTGAATTAAATAAACTAATTAAACATTTAATTTATAATTTACCTTTGTCAACATTAATTAGCTCACACTAAACACATTTAGCCCGCTTAAGCATCTCGACCTCTTCTTCCCAGCCATTCAAAATGTGACATCGACTTCGACCATCGCCAAAACCCTACACGCACTCATCCTGGCAGCAAAATCGCGACCTTCCAAAGCCCACCACAACTCGCCATCTTCTCAGCGCCGACAGCCCTCGCCTCAAGCTCCTTAACGCCGCCGACCTCATCCATCCTCATCGCCTATAGCTCAAGCATGAGCTCCACCAAGTCATGACTAAGCATCGGCCTCGCGCTCCTCCCCCTCGCACGTGTGCTCTGCCTATGCGCCACTCCACCATCGTGATTCGATCGCCATATATATTTTTTCTTTCTGCGTGAATTCGAACTTGAAGAGGAAAGGGGATTTCGTGATTTTAAACTGTGGAGAAGGCGGCTGGACCAGATGTATAGGGGGGCTATAGGTATGTGGTTATGGTAGCTCGATTGTGGCTACGATTTAAAATTTATTATTTTATATTCAAAATATCTCGCTTAGCATATCTCAAAATTCCAAACCCCTATTGAGGCCTACCTTTGGCATTCTATATGTTATACCCCCATTCCAAACCCAATGGAACTAGTCTCGAGCCCTAATTCAATCGTACGTGGAAGCTAGCTTTTTAAATCGACTATTTAAATTAAATTCGATAATAAAATTTCCAGGCGTTTTTAGTTCGTATGACCAAACGATAAATCCAAACGCTACAAAAATTGAAATCCGATAATAATACACTATTATAGATCCAATGGAACTTGTTTCGTCGAATTCCGAGACTATGCCACAGATCGCTATTTTAACGCGTCGATTAAATCGACGATTTCAAAATTTTGTGAAATCACTTGAAATTTTAGTTTAAAAACTTACTAACTCAATTCTTATTCAAATAGAATTTATATCAACATTAGAAATCATTTTGATCCATATTCAACTCAAATTTCAATTATTCACCATTTTCGTATTACGATAAATCGCTACATTTGGAATTTAAATTCATTCTATAATTTCAACCAAAATATTCATATTCAAAAATCAATTTATATTTCAAATCCAATATTTAAAAACCATTTGAATATTCAAAATCAAACGACTGAAAATCCAGGTTGTTGCAAATTTATTTGATAAAAGTTTTATAAATATATATGTACTTGCTTTATAAAGATAGACAAACTTCGTTGCACTTTGACCAATCGACGTCTTATTTTTAGTGGATTTTAATATTATTTAATATGGTTTTATAACTCAATTTATCTTGCTTTAGTTTTTTAAAGATGACAACAAATAAATTTTCAAGTTTTGTTTATATAAATATATAGTTTGATTAAAAATAGAAAATGTGACTGGAAAACGTTTTCTCCAAAAAAATCAACGTTTGTTCAAAATAAGTTGTGTAAGCGTTTTTTTAACTTGAATAGTTGTTAAATAAACACATAAATAAAGAAATAAACACCTCATTTATATTAACTAAGGATTAATTAAGCTAAGTGTTTAATTAAGTAAAGAATTGTACTTAAAGAAGATATTTTCACCAAATCCAACACATATCAAATCAAATCACATCAAAACAAAAGCAAATCAAACCAAATCTCCACCTTAGTACAATTTTCCAACTAGGTTCATCTCTTAAGTATTAAGTAAAGATGACATGAAGTAATGCTGTGAAGTGAAGATGGTAAGTGTTGAAAAATTATGTTTCACTTAAAGGTTAAGGAATGGTATTTTTGTCATTTGACAAACCTTAAGGGTTAAGGGTCCTAAGGCTATAAATAGCAATGCATACCACTTCCATTTATCACACAAATCCATCTCTTCTTTTTCCATAAAGCTATTTCAATGGCTTCCCCTTTAATAAAATAATTAGGAAAATAATAACAAATAATATTTAAATATATATAGTACATATATATACTAAAACACTTCAAAAATCAAAACAAACACCTGCTCCACCTCTTAAAAGCTCATGGCCACCCTATCTCCACCTCAAAGAGCATCACCACCCAAGGAGCATGGTCAAGCACTCCAAGGCCTAGGCCGAGCACATAAAAGAAGGAAGGAGTTCCAAGAAAACAAAGAAGAAGTACTACCGAAGTGAAAAGAGAAGTCAACGAAAAAGATTGATAGGGTGGAGCCATAAGTGAGTACTCACACATTAATAATTAATCTCTAAATTATTTCAAGTATAATGATTTTAAAGTTTCAATATATCAGATGATTAAATGTTTGATATTGAATGATAACTTGATTGATATTATGATTAGTTATATGGTTATGATATGGTTGATAACTTGGTTTGATAATTGATAAGAGAAATGATTAGTAATTAATCATAATTAATTAAATGGAAATTTAATCCACAAATAAAATGTGTATGGAGTTGTTTAGCCTCTTATTGGTTTAAACATCCAAAAAGAGTTAAATGAATATTATAGTAATACATTATAATATGAAATGAAATGGAAAATGAGTTTGAAATATGAAAAATATTTGTTAAATGAGTTTAAAATTATTTAGAAATATTTTATAAACTTCAAAAGTGTTTCCATAAAGTTGAAAAGATACTGAAAAACAAGTCAAAACTAGGCGTGCCGCATAACGATAGTTTGCGATTTCGCACCGTAGAATTCAAACAAGTTTAGAAAATGTAATATAGCTCGAAATTCTTCTTTTGAAGAATTTGTGGACTATTATATCTATAGTTTTTAAACAAAGAAAGAAAATCAAATTTTCATCTTATAAATTTTTAAATAAGACCAAAACAAATTTTCAGAAAAATTTGGGTTTTGCTGTTCAAAACCTAAATTTGAAATTAATTTAAAATGAATACTTTTAGATGTTAAAAAATATGGAATAAATTTTATGAATCTATTAAAATGGTTTAAAAGAGATTTGAGTTATATAAATGAATTTCCAAAATGATAGAAAAGTTGTTTTAGCAAAATAAGCTTTTAAAACATTATTTGCAGCACTTTTTAATAACTTTTGCAAACAATGGTTTTAACTTAATTATTCTTTCCGGAATCTTTTCTGAACCTTTTCAAATATATAATTAAGTAAATTAAAGATGATTAAGAGGTTTAAAAATGACATTTGTTCCAATTGTAAGTGTTATCGAAAGTCCGATGGAGGAATGGAACATATCGAATGGAAAGCCAGGATGCTCTAAAATAATCGAAAATAAATTAAGTATGTTAATAGGTTTAGATTCAATCAAATAACTTGACCACTTTATGCATAACAGAGAGGTAGTTTCTAGGCTTGGGTTTGGAAAACTATTTGCCTGCCCTCCATAGCTACCCAGACTGGCCCGATGAAGGGGATAGTAAATTTGATTTACTTTGGATCAGAATTTCCCAAAATATAAAAGATATAATTTTCCAAATTCAACCAACTTGAATTGCATAGAAATAATATTCGTATACTTGGTGTTAAATTCCGAGGAGGGAACATGTACTAACCGTATGAATCTAAAAGGTTATTTCACCTTTATTCGACGGGTAGTAAAGGTTGAATACGGAAATTGATATTGAGTAGACTTAATATAATTCCTATGATTTTTTTTACTCAATAATATTTTCCAATATGAGATTTAAATAATTTGGAAATATCTTTCCTAAGTAAAAAGTGAAACAATTTAGAATTATTCCAAGATTTAAAAGGGGTTTTAATTAATTTAAAGATTTGATAAATGAGGCTTAATGATTTCATATACTTTGAAAAAGAAAAGAAATGATTTAATGAATATATCTCTAAGAGAAATTTGATTTAAATAAAAAGGTTAATTAACTAAATGTTGTGTGATAATTACCTATATACCTAAATGCCTTTTTATCGATGGTTGGTACGGAGAAACCAGGGTCGGATTTGAGTGATTCCTATCTGAAAACCAATTTGAAACAATGTCTACGTTCGAAAGTGAAAATATATTGAAGATTATGATTATTGAAGACCAGAGATCTTTAGAATGTGGGGATTGATATCACAAGTTTCAGGAGTTTACCACATATAATATTTATATGGCAGTGGTGTCTGCATTTTGAAACCTGCACTGTATTAAAGACCGAAGATCTTCATAGTGGCAGGACTGCTTGTTGACATTCTCTAGGTCGTTCCCAATATAGATATATTTATTATAGTAGTGGTCCTGTCTTGTTTTGAAATCTCCATAATGCAAGGACTACTCGCTACTGATTCTATGGGTGATTCAAAAAAAAAGATGTGGTAAAAGGGGTACCATCGGTTTGGTTCAGTTCCAGAACGAACTTGTATAGACGAGTGTTTGATAGTGCATTTTTGATCATATTAATTGATCTCTATCAACGTGGTATCTGCTTGGTGGTGGAGAAGGCAACTCCTCTTAACTTAACACCATTTCTTGAGACATAAGAGCTCAAGAGTTATACATTTGTAGAAATTAGTTGTGTGATTAAGGAATGGCAATGTAGCATTCTAAGTGGAATGTGCTTTGTAAAAAATTGAAGCATGGCTTTGTGAAAAAAAGAAGTATGGCTTTGTGAAAAGAAGCATAGCCTCACGAGCCTTATATTCCAGGAATGATATGGGATATTATGCGGTCTATAGGATGTATTTCGGGCTACCAGTTATGAGAAATGAAAGTCGTTTGTTGCCGCAAAGATGTATTCCAGGTATTAGAGGCTGACAAAGACCGTGGAAAGCCACTAAGCAAGCACGCTGTACCATGATAGTGTAGTAAGTGCAGTTCTAAGTGGCTAGCTTGAGACAAGTGATAAGGTCACCACAAGAACTATGGTTGTTATGCGTAGATCGAAGGAAAAGGCACTAGTTCCTTATCATGTTGTAAATCTAATTCCACATACGAGCTTTTCAGTTTTGATTGTAGTCCTAAAATTGCTTTAATGCTTTACAAACATTTTAGCTACCCCTTTTGGTATCATACATTCCATCATATGTATTCAGTTGACCAAGAACGGATATGTAACGACCTGTAAATTTCGTAAATTAAATTGGCCTATTTATAAGATTTTTGGAATTTAATTATAAAGAAATATAATGGTTATAAGGTGGTAACAAAATAAATGTTAATAATTAACCTATGAAAATATTACATTGGTTGTAATAGACTTAAGTATAAAGATTGAATTTAATAAACCCCATTTATTTGAAACCTTGTTTATTGATATGCAAAAGTATAATAAATGAGTTATTACAAGAGATTGAAATTTACATAGAATGCTAATGAATGAATAGTGGAAAGGATTATACAGGTGTACAATTTAATACAAGAAAGGAAAGTAATTAATTGATTATGTAATAAAAACATTGTAATGGTAATTGGAATAAATTAAGGAATATGTTAGTATAAGTTAATTTTTAATAACTTGAAAGGAAATCCAACCAATTCAAGTTAAAAGTTACACTTGGTTATAAATATAATATAAGAAAACTAATCAATATTGAATAAATTTTGGAATAGTTTGTAATAAATGTTAATTGAGTAAAACCACTGTTATGTAAGTAATTACAATATTGGGGTGTAATTAGTGAACCTCTAAAAGTGTAATTAGGAGTTAATGACAATATTGATTGTACGTTACTTATTTTATTAGGTTGTTAAGTTAATTTGTAATCAAAGGGATTAATTGCAATTAAATGGTTTTAGTATTTAAAGATTTTGTAAATATTTATTAGATGAATTTGAAGCTATTATATGAGTATGAATCTAATGTTAATTTTACTTATAGAATGGACAATTGATATTGAATGAAAAGAATAAAATTTAAGTGGGTCAATAAATTGGAATTAAATGAAATCTAACATCTAAATGTTATGTTAATTGAGAAGATAGTACTAAATAGATTACAATTTGATTTAATAAGGATAGGTAAGTAATTTTAATAAATTGTAGTTGATATTTAATTATGAATGTGAGTAGAATTTGGCATTTAGTGATAATTGTTAAAATTTGCCCATTCATCTAATTTACTTAATTAGAGCTAATTCAATGACAACATTTGTGTTAATAGTAGCTTGTAAGTGGAAGTGAATGCTAAATGGTAAAAAAATTTGGTTAACCATTTTTTTAGTATATTAAAGTATAACTGGTAAATCGATTGCAATATATATAAATATATTTTTACGTTAATGTTAATATAAAGTAATTTTTGAAAATAATGTCAAATTCATTTATGGAGATTTAGTTAAATGGGAACTTTGATTTTTGAGAAATAAAAGCGTATTAATGTGACTAAAGGTTAGAATACGATTATTGTATGTTGCCTATTTTGGTAGCTTGTTAATTTACAATTTTGAAATCAGTTACAATAATTTAAATTGAGTATTGCGTTAATGTTAATTAAAGTAGTATTTGTAAAAATATTAAGACTTTCGTATTGGATAGTTTGTTGTAATATAAGACTTGGAAATAAAGTTATTAACGTATTGGAAAACAATTACATTTGATGAACTAAATGTTGAAATATTACATAGATAAGAATTTAGATGAAATGGATAATTTATGAAATAAATTTAAGGATAGGATAGCAACTATATAAATTACCTAATTAATTGGTCAATGAATTTATTGTAAATAAAGTTCATTTAAAATGTAAGTAATTATAATATTGTTATTAATAATAAACGTTACTTTAAGGATAATTAGTGTAGTAACGTAAGGTGAAAATGTAAATTAAAGGGGAAACGTTAAATTTTAGTTAAGGTAGTAATTTATGAATAGGGAATAAAATTCAAATGTTATGTTAGGCTGTAAATCAATTTGGGTAATTGGATATATACTAATGTTAAATATATATACATAAGAGGATGATTGATTTAATAAAGAGAATTGAATACGAATGGTATAAAATTTCATTGAAATAAGATTTTATAATTTATTGAATTTGCTTTAATTAAAGGTAAACACTAAATTTTTTGCAATAAATCCTTATTTGATATGGAGGTTTGGTTAATAAATTTGAAGCAAATTGCAATCAGAAATGATAGAAATGGTAAGTTGACCATTTATTCATAATAAGATCTAGAAATCAAATAAATGGATTATTGGAATTTAAATTGACAAATTGTGAATTCATTAAAATTCGGATCCATCTGTCTATTCCAACTTCATCTATAAATACCCCGCTAAACCCTAGCCTCCGCCTATTCTCATTTGTCTGCGCGTAAAATTTCATCAGCTCCTTCTCCTCCTCAATGGCAGACAAAAATCTCAGATCCAGATCCATTTCAAAATCAAAGTCAAAAATTCAAAGTCCTCAAAAAAACATCTCAAAATTATATATGTTGAAGCTCTCGACGAGCGTAATTCAATGGTGTTGTCTCGTGCGCGTCAATTTGCCTAGAGATAATTGCGTGCGTTGTTGTAGAGAATGAAAAGAAGAAGGCAGTGACGTGTGATCTAGCGACGTGGCGGTAAATGTGTTCTCTTTTTGTTTCTATTTAAATTTAATTTCAATCACAATTTTCGCTATAACTTTCGCATACGAACTCCGTTTCACGCGTGGTTTTTTTTGTTAGGATCGTAATAAAATTCCGGACTTGATGACGCTGGTTTGGACAAATTATGAGACGGTCAAATTTTTGGGTTTAAATTGGATTTGAATTCAATTTAAATTCAAAAGGTGAGTGTTTTAACCCACTCATAACTTCTAAGATTTCTTATGTTTGTTAAATTAAATTTTGATGTGATTTAAAATTTATCTATGATTGTTTGGGCATATATTTAATCATCATCTCAGTTAGATAGCATTTATTTAAATTAAATTGTTATGTAATTTTATTTTTGCATATAATTTGACAGTTAAATTTATTTATTATTGAATATAAACTGTAAGTTGAATAGTTATTAATTTTTATTGAATATAAACTATTCATTGATGCCTGTTATATTTTATATGCTTTATATTGATGTTTTGTTTAAATTGGATGATGATTGTAATGAATGGTTGTTTATTGATATTTGGATGAATGGATGCTATATTTTATATTGTATAAACTGCAAGTTATTATGCATTTTCATTTCATTCGGGATTGCGGTTTGAAATGATATATATAACTATGACGACCGCCCATATCATTGCACTGAACCTAGAGAAAGTGCGCTGTAAAGTGTGCCATGCAGCCATGGACGATTGTCAAGGTAAATTAAAACAACATAATCCTTCGTATTACTCACAGCGCATGGACAAAATACAATAGAACATATATATAGTGAAGCTTCACAGAATAGAATCTCATCAATAAAACTTCATAATAGTTGAATACAAACATCTGAATAGTCAATACAACAAGCCTCACTACATATCACTCAGAGAATACAAAGCAGCAGAACATCCAGTACATATAGTAAGAAGTAATATGCAATACTCCAGCTCGTCTTCATCATCAGCATCGTGGAAAGCAAGAACAACACCTGTCACCTGCTACCTAGTCTGCTCGTCCCAAAATGGATGAACAGCCCAAGGCAATAAGAGTTAAAACATAAAGCCTTGAGTCAGACAACAGTCTTAGTGAGCAGTAAATTAACTAACAACAAACCAAAAGAGCATAAAGGAAAAGGAATAGGAATACAACCCTCCCACTCCAACCTCTTTCTACAGTGATAGCCCCCAAACACACACTAAGCAAAAGCAGACACAGCAGAACATACAATTTAAAGTAAAGTAATTATCACTCGAGTCAAGGGCGATGTTTTCCAAGTACAAACCCCCAAGGCCTAAACCAAGATCAGATAAGCACCCAGAAAACACTGCTCTTGAGACCGAGTGACGATACAACCAAACATCCATGACTCTGGCTATCACTGTTATCATTGCTTTGATATCACCGTTAATTGAATGACCGGCACATTCTTTCAGCCGTCCGTCAAGGGCTAATGGAAACCCCGGTTCTAGACATTACTCCCGCACGTCATCGTGACCCGTGCCTAGGACTATCAAATCTGCCCAGAGTACTTGACTACCAATCCGTAGCCTTCAGGGACTATCGAATCTGCCCAACGTACTCTTGCTTTGAGCATGCTAGAACCTTCAACAACGATGGGATCTCAGCCTTCTAGTCATCCTCCTCGACGACTATTTCCATACTAGCTCAAGCGCCTCTCGAGCAACCCATTATCCTCTAACTCGAACCATTTCACCGAGTTATCAACATGCTTGGAATGATCCCGTCTGGATTAGACCAAGACTATCTCATATCATACTTCGCCTCATCATCATCATAGCAAAGCTCCATCTCAACATCATCATCAAATCTATCCATATGAGCTTCATCATCCGCTACATATGCCACGAGCAGCTTTTCCAATTCAAAAGCCTTTCTCTTAGCTTTTGAATCATCTTCGACCAACTTGTCTAAATCAAATCATCAATCATCTAATTCATAGCAATCAATCAAGTCAAACATTCATCCAAGTAAACAAGCATTCAAATATAGGCTAAATGGACAATTTTAACAATAATGGCAATTTTGTAATTAAAGAGTCAAAAGTCTAATAAGCATGAAAACATGATAATTATCTCTACAATCTTGATGAATGAACTTGCATAGGTTAACACTTAGTAAAATGGTCGTCAAATCATCATGAACAATGAATCTACATGGATCTATACTTCGGTTTACAAAAATGCATGAAAATCACTACTTTATCATCAAATCAAGCCAACGATCCGATATACTCCTTTGGATCCGTGTGAGAGATAATCACCACTCACCAAATCACCTAAACAACCCCAAATCAACACACTTCAGATCTGGACAGCGAAGGATCTAACTCGATCTATCACGAATCCGCTTCAAATGAAGAAATCTCTCTTCGATGGATGAAGATCTTCAATCTAAGCTCTTCAACCTTCGATTTGATCTACGATATGGATGGATGGAATCACTAGATTGAAGTGGAGAAAAGAAGTGAAGAAGTGTAGAAGTCGAGCTCTCAAAATGGCAGCACTTCGTCGCTTCGAAATCCGGATCCCAAAAATGGAACAAAGCCCTCCTATTTATAGCTGAAATCTCCTTAACTCGTCCGCTTTCTTAAGTCGTCACTCGGAAGTAGGTCGTCCACGACCTATAGAGCCACGACCTATGACTTAGAAAAATACCACGACCTAACAGCTTTGCCGACCTATAAACCCACTTGTCTACGACTTACGACTTAGCAGCTAACTCCTAAGTCGCTCACGACTTAACACAGCGTATGCGCGCCTTCTCACGACCTACGACTCAACGACCTACGACTTAAGAATGCGCGACTTAACTGGGTAACTGACCTATGACTTAACACTTAGCAGATCAGCACCTTCTACGACTTAACAGCTTTGGGGCCTAATAGGGGATACGACTTAACCCCTAACGACCTAACTCCTCAGTCTTCTATGACTTACGACCTAACACCTAAGTCGTCTACGACTTAGTACAGACGACCTAAACTTCAACGACTTATGCCATAACCCTTAAATCGTTAACTCTGCTAGGTTGGTAACTCTTAGGTCGGTCAATTCCTTAAGTCGTCTAACCGACCTAACTTCTATACAACCTAACTTCTATACGATCTAACTCCTAAGGTCGTCTATCCCTTAGGTCGTCTACTACCATAAGTTGCCAGACCCTATAGGTCGTCCCAAACTGTCATACGACCTAAACCACTACCCCTCTTCCTTAGGTCGTCGCCGACCTACTCCTTAGATTGTTAACTCGCCAAAACTCATAAGTCACCAACTTTTCCTTAAGTCGTCTATGTCTTAAGTCGGTCACTACCTTAAGTCGGTCACTCGACCTAAGCCACCCTATGACTTAACTTCTATAACTCGTATCTTCCTTAGGTCGCTCCAAAACTCCAATACGACCTAGGACTTAAACTCAGGACGACTTATCACAAATGCAACCAAATTTCAACTGTTTTACGATGTTTCGATCTGTGAAAATACGGGTCGTTACATTCTCTCCCCCTTAGGAATTTCGCCCCCGAAATTCCAAGTAATCAAAGACTATTCTGCACGCCTACCATCCATAGCTATCAACAAACCATGCATCCAATTCTAGCTTAGCATGCAGAATTCTAAAACTAGAACAAGTTACAATATCGTGAGATGACACGACACCTTAGGGCCATACCTTGAAGAGTTCAGGATGAGCTGCCTTCATCCTCTCTTCCACCTCCCACGTACAGTCGTTAGCATCGTCACTCCATTGTATCTTGAGCAACTTAACTATCTTTCTCCTAAGCTGTTTCGTGTCGGTTTCCACAACACGAAGCGGCTTACGAGGTCTTCTATCGACTGGATCAACTTCGAAATCTTCATAGCTATCAGAAGAAACCACTGTATTCGAGTCGTGCACATACTTCCGTAGATACGATACATGAAAAACATTGTGCACACCCGACATCTTCTCCGGTAATTCCAGTCTGTAGGCGAGCTTTCCAATTCGCTCGATGATCGGGAATGGTCCAACAAATCTCGGAGTCAATTTCCCTTTCTTCCCGAATCGAATAACATTCTTCAGTGGAGAAATCTTCACAAAAACCATGTCTCCAACGTCGAATTCCAAATCTTTACGACGCTTATTGGCATAACTTTTCTGACGGTCTTGGGCTGCCTTCATTCGTTGCCGAATGACCTCTATATAATCCGAAGTCTGTCGAATCATTTCTAGCCCAAGTATCAGCTTTTCTCCAATCTCTAACCAACATGTCGGAGAGTTACATGGTCTTCCATACAATGCCTCATACGGTGCCATAGCAATGCTTGACTGGTAACTGTTGTTGTATGCAAATTCCACCAAACGGAGGTGATCCTCCCATGATCCTCTGAAATCCAAAACACAAGCTCTAAGGAGATCTTCCAAAATTCGGTTGACTCTCTTGGTCTGACCATCTGTTTGAGGATGATAAGCTGTACTCAAGCACAACTCGGTTCCCAAAACTTCTTGGAAGCTCTTCCAAAATCCACTAGTGAACAATGGATCTCGATCGCTCACTATACTTTTCGGAATACCATGGAATCGAACTATCCACTTAACATACAACTCAGCCAACTTTGATGCAGTCCTAGTCGATCGAACAGGAATAAATCTTGCACTCTTAGTCAGACGATCTACGATGACCCAAATCCCTTCATTTCCCGTTCTTGTTCTAGGTAGTCCATCAATAAAATCCATCGATACTTGCTCCCACTTCCATGTAGGAACCTCTAATGGCTGAAGCAATCCACTTGGCTTCTTTTGCTCAGCTTTCACCAACTGGCAGTTCATGCACTTGGAAATAAAATTTCCAACATCCTTCTTCATACCTTCCCAGTAATAGGTTCTCTTCATATCCCGATACATCTTATTTCCACCTGGATGAATTGTCAACTTCGAGTGATGACTTTCCTTCAGAACTTCGCTCCTCAATTCATCTATATCGGGAACAACTAGTCGTCCTTGCTTCCGAAGCCAACCCTCTCGATCGACCTTGAATTCTTTACCCTTTTCTGGTTCCATTCCAGACTCCAAATCACGGATAATCTTGACAATCTTATCATCTCGCTTTTGGCTCCCGCCAATCCTTTCCACAAGAGTCGGTCTTATCGATAAGTTTGCCAACATCTTAGGTTCCAATTCGCATCTAGGCCTGAAGTCAAATCCAGCTAAATACTCGAGATTCTTCCATTCTGAAAACATGGCTCCCAATCCCGCATGTCTTTGACTTAATGCATCTGCCACTGCGTTACCTTTTCCCGGAGTATAGGCTATATCAAAATCATATGATGCTAAAAACTCTAGCCATCGTTGCTGCCGAAGATTCAAATCATTTTGGGAGAAAAGATACTTCAACGACTTGTGATCTGTAAACAACTCGAATCGAACTCCCAATAGATAATGTCTCCACATCTTCAGAGCAAAAACAATCGCCGCTAACTCCAAATCATGAGTCGGGTAATTCCTTTCATGCGGCTTCAGTTGTCGACTTGCATACGCAACAACTTTATCTCTCTGCATCAGCACTGCTCCAAGTCCAGTACCACATGCGTCGGTGTAAACCACCATCTCATCATTCCCACTTGGAATAGTCAAAACAGGAGCACTTGTCAATCGCTCTTTCAGGATTCTGAAAGCTTGCTTAAACTTATCATCCCATCTGAACACTAGGTTCTTTTTCGTCAATCCTGTTAATGGTGCAGCTATCTTGGAGAAGTCTTTGATAAATCGTCGATAATATCCTGCTAATCCAAGAAAACTTCTCACATCAGATGCATTCTTAGGTCTAACCCAATCCTGGATTGCTGCCACTTTAGCGGGATCAACCGCTATTCCATTTCCAGAAATAACATGGCCTAAGAACCTCACTTCATTCTTCCAGAAGTGACACTTCGAAAACTTAGCCTTCAGCTGATGTTTTCGTAAGATTGCCAAAACAATATGCAAGTGCGTCTTGTGCTCTTCTTCAGTTCCATAATAAATCAGAATATCATCCACGAACACAAGCACGAACTTGTTCAACTGATCTCTGAACACTCTATTCATAAGATCCACAAAATACGCTGGCGCGTTAGTCAATCCAAACGGCATTACCAGCCACTCAAAGAAACCGGATGGTGTTCGAAAAGCAGTCTTCGGCACACTATCCTTAGCCACTCTCAACTGGTGAACTCCCGTTGCCAAATCCATCTGAGAAAACACCTTAGCTTCGTGAAGCTGATCAAACAAGTCATCTATTCTCGGCAATGGATACTTGTTCTTCTTAGTCACCTTATTCAGATCACGATAATCCACACACAACCTCAACGATCCATCTGCTTTGGTTGCGAACACAACTGGTGCACCCCATTCGGACACACTACGCCGAATGAATCCTTTCTTCAAAAGATCATCAACTTGCACCTTCAACTCACGCTGTTCCCTAGGCGCCATCCGCCTAAGAGTCATCACAACAGGTCTGGATCCTTCTACTAGATCTATACGAAACTCGATCTCTCTATGCGGCGGTAACCCTTTGACCTCGTCAAAGACGTCTTCTAATCCATTAGCGATTGGCACATATGACAGTCCATCCCGTGGAACAACCAGCAAATACATGAAGCTCATGAAGACGCCTTCTTCATGCTTACATCGTATCACAATCTTTCGCCCCTCCACATTCTCGACTGTCACCTCCAACCTTTCACAATCAACCTTTGCCGCATACTTCCTAAGCCAGTCCATACCCAAAATAATTCTGAACCCCGCAAAGTTCAGAACAAAGCAATCACAAACAAAAGAGCAATCATGACTCGATACAATCAGACCACGGCATAACATACACAAACAAGACGAACCCCCAACTGGATTAGTCACAACCAATGGCCTATCAACAATATCCGGTTCCAAACCTAACCGGCCTACAAGATCACTACAAACAAACGAATGCGACGCCCCAGTATCAAACAACACTCTAACTGGAACACCACATAAGAAAAGAGTACCTTGAACCACCACACTCTTTCCCTTCTCTTCAGCGGTAGGAGCTTTTGAAGACGATGGGACAGCTCCCAAAGCATAAGCTTGCACAATCTGCTTGTCCTTCCGCGGTTCTGGACAATTCTTCCTGAAATGCCCCGGCTTGTCACAGTTGTGACACTTCATCGGTGCCTTCGGATTCTTACAATCCTTCGAGAAATGGCCCTTCTGCTGACAATTGTAGCAAGTCACTTCGCCCTTCAGCTTCTTCTGGCCATCCTTACCCTTCTGCTGCTGCTGCTTCCTCTTCTTGTTTCCACTCTGCTGTGGTTTAGACTCTCCCCTGGTCACAGCAACAACAGATCCTTCCTTAGGAAACAGACTCTCATGCCTGAGAGCTTTCTCCACAAGCTTCTCAAATGAATCGTCCAAATGAACCACCAACTGTCTCCCAAGATAGCTGTCCAAGCCTGTCACGAACTTCTCATTCTTCTGATATGCAGATTCAATATACGACCGGGCATACTTGGACAAAGCTTCAAACTCAGAAACATACTCAAGAACTGGTCTTCCTCCCTGCTTGAGCTCCACAAACTTCTTGAACAGAACAGGCTTCTGAGCTGTAGAAATGAACTTAGCTTTAAATCTGACTTGGAATTGCTCCCAACTCCCAAGTAATCTCTTCCTCCAGAGTATTGATGGTAATAGAGTTCCACCAATCAGAAGCTCTTCCTTGAAGCTGTCTTGATGCCAACTTCCTCTTAGTTGCATCCTCAATTCCCAAATCACCAAAAATCCTTCTACAAGCATCTATCCATCTCTGGACTTCAATGGTTGATTATGTTCCCAAGAAAACCATCCCTCCAAGAGCAGTATAGTCCTTGCACAACTTAGCAAAATCCACCGGTTTTGGAGTTTGGACTTGAACTCCAACATCAACTGCTGCCCCCGGAACTGGTATCCTTCTCATGATCGAAGTCATCATAGCTTCGAACATAGCTGCATAATCAGCAGCCCCTTCAGTAGCACGGCCTTCCCTTGCAGCTGGTCTCCCTCTTCGACTCATCCTTAATATCTATAAAAAGGAATGATCAGAACATCTAGAGAAACAACTGCATAAAGGACTCAAACTCTACTAAGTTACTATATATTATATAGTAACCATCCATCAAAATACAATTACATCTCTCATACGTAGTTACTTCAGCGAGCGTTGGGTAAAATCGATTAACCAAAGCTCCGATACCAAATGTGACGACCGCCCATAACCCCTGCACTGAACCTAGAGAAAGTGCGCTGTAAAGTGTGCCAGGCAGCCATGGACGATTGTCAAGGTAAATTAAAACAACAGAATCTATCGTATTACTCACAGCGCATGGACAAAATACAATAGAACATATATATAGTGAAGCTTCACAGAATAGAATCTCATTAATAAAACTTCATAATAGTTGAATACAAACATCTGAATAGTCAATACAATAAGCCTCACTACATATCACTCAGAGAATACAAAGCAGCGGAACATCCAGTACATATAGTAAGAAGTAATATGCAATACTCCAGCTCGTCTTCGTCATCAGCATCGTGGAAAGCAAGAACAACACCTGTCACCTGCTACCTAGTCTGCCCTTCCCAAAATGGACGAACAGCCCAAGGCTATAAGAGTTAAAACATAAAGCCTTGAGTCAGACAACAGTCTTAGTGAGCAGTAAATTAACTAACAACATACCAAAAGAGCATAAAGGAAAAGGAATAGGAATACAACCCTCCCACTCCAACCTCTTTCTACAGTGATAGCCCCAGACACACACTAAGCAAAAGCAGACATAGCAGAACCTACAATTTAAAGTAAAGTAATTATCACTCGAGTCAAGGGCGATGTTTTCCAAGTACAAACCCCCAAGGCCTAAACCAAGATCAGATAAGCACCCAGAAAACACTGCTCTTGAGACCGAGTGACAATACAACCAAACATCCATGACTCTGGCTATCACTGTTATCAGTGCTTCGATATCACCGTTAATTGAATGACCGGCACATTCTTTCAGCCGTCCGTCAAGGGCTAATGGAAACCCCGGTTCTAGACATAACACCCGCACGTCATCGTGACCCGTGCCTAGGACTATCGAATCTGCCCAGAGTACTTGACTACCAATCCGTAGCCTTCAGGGACTATCGAATCTGCCCAACGTACTCTTGCTTTGATCATGCTAGAACCTTCAACAACGATGGGATCTCAGCCTTCTAGTCATCCTCCTCGACGACTATTTCCATACTAGCTCAAGCGCCTCTCGAGCAACCCATTATCCTCTAACTCGAACCATTTCACCGAGTTATCAACATGCTTGGAATGATCCCGTCTGGATTAGACCAAGACTATCTCATATCATACTTCGCCTCATCATCATCATAGCAAAGCTCCATCTCAACATCATCATCAAATCTATCCATATGAGCTTCATCATCCGCTACATATGCCACGAGCAGCTTTTCCAATTCAAGAGCCTTTCTCTTAGCTTTTGAATCATCTTCGACCAACTTGTCTAAATCAAATCATCAATCATCTAATTCATATCAATCAATCAAGTCAAACATTCATCCAAGTAAACAAGCATTCAAATATAGGCTAAATGGACAATTTTAACAATAATGGCAATTTCGTAATTAAAGAGTCAAAAGTCTATTAAGCATGAAAACATGAGAATTATCTCTACAATCTTGATGAATGAACTTGCATAGGTTAACACTTAGTAAAATGATCGTCAAATCATCATGAACAATGAATCTACATGGATCTATACTTCGGTTTACAAAAATGCATGAAAATCACTACTTTATCATCAAATCAAGCCAACGATCCGATATACTCCTTTGGATCCGTGTGAGAGATAATCACCACTCACCAAATCACCTAAACAACCCCAAATCAACACGCTTCAGATCTGGACAGCGAAGGATCTAACTCGATCTATCACGAATCCGCTTCAAATGAAGAAATCTCTCTTCGATGGATGAAGATCTTCAATCTAAGCTCTTCAACCTTCGATTTGATCTACGATATGGATGGATGGAATCACTAGATTGAAGTGGAGAAAAGAAGTGAAGAAGTGTAGAAGTCGAGCTCTCAAAATGGCAGCACTTCGTCGCTTCGAAATCCGGATCCCAAAAATGGAACAAAGCCCTCCTATTTATAGCTGAAATCTCCTTAACTCGTCCGCTTTCTTAAGTCGTCACTCGGAATTAGGTCGTCCACGACCTATAGAGCCACGACCTACGACTTAGAAAAATACCACGACCTAACAGCTTTGCCGACCTATAAACCCACTTGTCTACGACTTACGACTTAGTAGCTAACTCCTAAGTCACTCACGACTTAACACAGCGTATGCGTGCCTTCTCACGACCTACGACTTAAGAATGCGCGACTTAACTGGGTAACTGACCTACGACTTAACACTTAGCAGATCAGCGCCTTCTACGACTTAACAGCTTTGGGGCCTAATAGGGGATACGACTTAACCCCTAACGACCTAACTCCTCAGTCTTCTACGACTTACGACCTAACACCTAAGTCGTCTACGACTTAGTACAAACGACCTAAACTTCAACGACTTATGCCATAACCCTTAAATCGTTAACTCTGCTAGGTTGGTAACTCTTAGGTCGGTCAATTCCTTAAGTCGTCTAACCGACCTAACTTCTATACAACCTAACTTCTATACGATCTAACTCCTAAGGTCGTCTATCCCTTAGGTCGTCTACTACCATAAGTTGCCAGACCCTATAGGTCGTCCCAAACTGTCATACGACCTAAACCACTACCCCTCTTCCTTAGGTCGTCGCCGACCTACTCCTTAGGTTGTTAACTAGCCAAAACTCATAAGTCACCAACTTTTCCTTAAGTCGTCTATGTCTTAAGTCGGTCACTACCTTAAGTCGGTCACTCGACCTAAGCCACCCTATGACTTAACTTCTATAACTCGTATCTTCCTTAGGTCGCTCAAAAACTCCAATACGACCTAGGACTTAAACTCAGGACGACTTATCACAAATGCGACCAAATTTCAACTGTTTTACGATGTTTCGATCCGTGAAAATACGGGTCGTTACAATAACCATAAACTTTTATTTTTAAATTACGGATTGAAATGATAAATATCTGTATCACTTGACCATAGGATAGAAAATTATATACAGGCACCGTGGTCTATATATAAAATATTTTAAGGGATTTTCTATGGTTTGGAAGGAAATATACGGTTTAATAAATATTAAATTTTGATATTATATAAATATTATTTTATATATGGTTAAATTCTAAAATTTAAGCTATGTATAACTTGATGATGTTTTAAGTTTGATTTACGAATATTTCAAGTTTGAGCTTTATTTAAGTGATATTGAATTTATTAAATAAATATTTCTAAACTAAATAATAATAAATTGAATTAAGGTATATATAAGATTATCATATTTGGTTGGGAATTTTGGAATATTTAAAGACTTGAAATATATCAAAATTGAAATGTTTTATTGAAATTAAGGTATTATTGTTTTCAGAGTATTGGTTTTCGAAATTGTTATAAATTTGAAAGTAATATGGTTTGAAAATGAATTTATTTGAAATAGAATTTATTTAAGAATTATCTTTAAATATATTGATTCGAAACCGATTGAAATTTTGAGATTAAGAATATGACTGCATTATGTGATTTGGGTTTAAGATGGTTTTAAAGAATATTTCAAGTTTTATAATTAAAAGTAAGAATAGTGATTGAAAATTTGGATTTTATTTAAATGATATATTATTGAATTTGGTTTTAAAGTATATACTATTTTGAAGTAAATGATATGTTTTGAAATAGCAATAATATTTTGGTTTTAAAGTATATACTATTTTGAAGTAAAGGATATGGTTTGAAATGGCAATAATATTTTGGTTTTTGATGTATATACTATTTTGAAATAAAGAATATGTTTTGAAAGGGCAATGATTGTGTTTTTAAAAGTATATATAAATTTAAAATGACCACGGTGTTATAATAACGTTTGGTTGTTAAAGAGACCGGGATCGGATATGGACATACTCTCTGTCGATACCGAAAACCACTTTGACAACTGTGTACGCGGTGGAGTTTCTCGAATGAAGTAGGATGGTGGCGACGATCCTAAGGTATATACGTGGACCCAACTCCCGTGAGTTGGCATAAGGTGGCTAAAACAGGAGCGATCGACGAGCCAAGGAGGTAGCACCTCTGATCGGACACACTTCTTCGATACCATTCTATTACTTGTGATTGATTTGTTGGCCACCCTTGATTTGGGAGTGTTGTTCGAGGTGGGCGGTAGTGGCTGCTATGCGTCACCACCAGTCCGGATGCGTAATTGGTATATCTACCCCGGCATTGCCCTGTGTGCCGTGTCACCTACCATATCGAACCCACTACGATTTTGGTTTAAAGATCCGACCGCGTTAAGGTTCACCATCCCCTTAACGCTATTTTCTATATGATTATACTTTACTGATTAGACATTATTATAATAGCGAATATTACTACATAGTAGATAGTTTAACGGATCCTTAAGAGGTGTGAATCCCGAACATTTCTTAAGTTACTGCACTCATGTTAGACACTGGATAGGAGATGTCAAACCCCGTAAACATCTCTGACGCCGTTTACACTCATATTTATTTCATTGATTTAGCTTACCTAAGATCTTTTAGTTCTGACTCGAGTGTTTTGTCTTTTCAATTCGCTCGGGTCAGCCTGAGCATTTCAGGATTTGAAGGCCCTATTTCTAAAGGACGAAGACGAAGATTTTATTACTACTATTTATTATATTACACTACACCATTGTATTCCGCTGCATTTATTATCATTCTCTGGTATGTGTAACTCTGATATGTATTGTATAAGTATAATCAAATGTTTTGTAAAAAAGCTTCATGAACTGTTATTTGATTATTATATTTTATCGTTCCGCTGCAAGATTCTATTTTGTTTCTTTTATTTCTCCACTTTTTCTTATTTACCCCATAACAATCCGCCATTCTGTATGGTTTAAGTTGGCACGTGTGTCTGCTTAAGCGTACAAAAAGGTGGGGCGTTACATCTGGTATCGAAGCTTTGGTTTAGCGATAAACCTTAGCCTTGTGGGGTTTGACTCTTTACTAATAGGGTAGTAATACCCTATGGGAGTCGCTGAGCGTATGTATATGAGAGAGCGTGTTTGTTAGTGTTACAAAAAAAAGTTTTAATATTGCGTTAATCTGTTCCATTTTGTATTTATAAATTCTGGTTGGTGCATGGGACGTTGTGACATCAATAGGGATTTCTAAACACTTAATAGGACAGACCGACATAATATTTGTTTTAATATAAGTGAATGAAATAATTTTGCCTATTATATTTTCTATATATATAAAATAAACTTTTTATAAAATCTATATTTGGTTGTATTATATTGACTGTTAGGTAATAAAATTTATAATTAATAGTCGAAATAAGATTTAAAATAAATAAATAAAAATTGGAAATATAGAACTTAAGTCCCGGGGTTTTGGAAATTCTTTCAATTGATTTTGGAATAATAATATTATTAGAAGTAATTTCTGATATGAACATTTTGATATAATTTGAAAGAAATGTTTTTTTAAAAGAAAATTTGGAAAGATAAAGTTGTACTCCCCTCTCTGTCGTTGGAAAATAATTTCGGTGATGAGTGCACGCATCATCGACATTCATTTTCGAGTTTCAAAGTGGGAAGGCCACTGTAGTAGTTTACTGCAGATTTGTTTGAGAAAAATTTATCGTTTTAATTATAATTGGATATATATGTATTTTAAGTGTATACATCTATATCTATTATTTTACATGATTTAAAATTAAACCCGGTATTTGGTTCTTAAGTTCCAGTTAATTAATAGTTCAATTAAGTGTAGTAAATTGGAATATGACTAATTAATAATTGGAACCTTTAATAAAAAAAATTTAATATAATAGGAAGTTAAGTAATATAAATAAATGATATTAAACCTTTGTAAATGAAATTCTTTATTTATAAGAATTGATGTATAAAGTTATAAATTTAAGTGTAATTAAAATGTTACTATAATTAAATATAATAGAAGGTAAGCATTAAATAAATGAATGAAATTAAAGGTAATTTGAAATTGTAACTTATAGAACATAGATGAAATTATTGAACCATTAATTAATTAAAAGAATTGAGGAAACTAGTATAACTTTCAATTACATTCTTAAAGGCATATATATAACTTACCAAAATATATAAAAGTTGAAAATGTTATAAGAAAATGTAATAGATATTATACAAGTAATTAACTTGAGATAATGAAAATAATTAATGGAATTCTTTAATAAATAAGAATTGATGTGTAGGGTTATAAACTTAAGTATAATTTAAATGCTACTAGTTTAATATAATAGAAAAGTACGTAATATAAATAAATGATTGCAGACCTTAGGAAATGAATTAATGAAAACCTTTACTTATAAGAATTGATGTTATAAGGTTAAGAATTTAAGTGTAATTTAAAGGGTTACTATAATTAAATATAATAGAAATGTAAGCATTAAATAAATGATTGAAATTGAAAAGTGCATAAATGTAATGCAATAAAAAGAACTTACATGACCTGAATTAATGAAAATGAATAATTATAAGTAATAGGTGAAAATAAATGAAACAAACATTTAATGAGTAAATGAAATTAAAAGTTTGTTAGAAATAAATGTAAACTAAAAGATAAATCATTGTGTAAGTAAAAAGGAAATCAAACAACAAATGTATAAAAAAAATTATAAGTTAATTTGATTTGTTGGTTGGAATTGTTATTGTTTGGTTTATGGTTGCTTGGGTAAGGAAATTTGAAATTGTTTGAATGAATAAATTATCTATTTTGTTACATCTAAGACTGTTGAGTAAATGATACACTTGATAGTTTATTTTTCATTCTGTACAATTTAAAGTTTTGAACCCGAACAACTATTTGTTTTGTGTGCTTGAATGGTTGATTTATATTTATTGTGTACTGTTGTTGAAATTTATGGTTGTTGTATTGATTTGTGGTTAGTGTTTGAAACCACCTAAATATTTCATCTTATATAATTGTTAACCCTTTGGATTATATAAGTGAAATGCAGGTTATGGAAGCAATTGCTAGTGCTTTGGTTCCATAAAATAAGCGTAAATTGCCCAACAAATAGGTACGTTTTCATATTTCGGTTTATAGCGCTATTTTATATGTTTTCCCTTGTTGGGATATAATATTTTGAGTATTATATGTGATATTTTGTTATATTTAATATTATATTTTCTCCCGAGCCTCTCTGTACAAAGGAGACTCTGCCAAAATTTTCCATAAATTTTAGACTTAGAAAAATTTGAAAATGTTTTACAAACCTTAATAATTTATGTATAAAGGATTTAAACGGGTATAAATTGGTATATCTTATTTTAAATTATTTTGTAAACTTATTGTTTATAAATTTAATATTTAAGAAAGATATATTGTTTCCTTATTTCTTCTTTTCCCTTCTTTTCCTTTTCGGGGACGAAAAGTTTTGAGTGGGGGAGATTGTAACGACCAGTAAATTTCGTAAATTAAATTGGCTTATTTATAAGATTTTTGGAATTTAATTATAAAGAAATATAATGGTTATATGGTGGTAACGAAATAAATGTTAATAATTAACCTATGAAAATATTACATTGATTGTAATAGACTTAAGTATAAAGATTGAATTTAATAAACCCCATTTATTTGAAACCTTGTTTATTGATATGCAAAAGTATAATAAATGAGTTATTACAAGAGAATGCTAATGAATGAATAGTGGAAAGGATTATACAGGTGTACAATTTAATACGAGAAAGGAAAGTAATTAATTGATTATGTAATAAAAACATTGTAACGGTAATTGGAATAAATTAAACAATATGTTAGTATAAGTTAATTTTTAATAACTTGAAAGGAAATCCAACCAATTCAAGTTAAAAGTTACACTTGGTTATAAATATAATATAAGAAAACTAATAAATATTGAATAAATTTTGGAATAGTTTGTAATAAATGTTAATTGAGTAAAACCACTGTTATGTAAGTAATTACAATATTGGGGTGTAAATAGTGAACCTCTAAAAGTGTAATTAGGAGTTAATGACAATATTGATTGTACGTTACTTATTTTATTAGGTTGTTAAGTTAATTTGTAATCAAAGGGATTAATTGCAATTAAATGGTTTTAGTATTTAAAGATTTTGTAAATATTTATTAGATGAATTTGAAGCTATTATATGAGTATGAATCTAATGTTAATTTTACTTATAGAATGGACAATTGATATTGAATGAAAAGAATAAAATTTAAGTGGGTCAATAAATTGGAATTAAATGAAATCTAACATCTAAATGTTATGTTAATTGAGAAGATAGTACTAAATAGATTGCAATTTGATTTAATATGGATAGGTAAGTAATTTTAATAAATTGTAGTTGATATTTAATTATGAATGTGAGTAGAATTTGGCATTTAATGATAATTGTTAAAATTTGCCCATTCATCTAATTTACTTAATTAGAGCTAAGTCAATGACAACATTTTTGTTAATAGTAGCTTGTAAGTGGAAGTGAATGCTAAATGGTAAAAAAAATGGGTTAACCATTTTTTTAGTATATTAAAGTATAACTGGTAAATCGATTGCAATAGATATAAATATATTTTTATGTTAATGTTAATATAAAGTAATTTTTGAAAATAATGTCAAATTCATTTATGGAGATTTAGTTAAATGGGAACTTTGATTTTTGAGAAATAAAAGCGTATTAATGTGACTAAAGGTTAGAGTACGATTATTGTATGTTGCCTATTTTGGTAGCTTGTTAATTTACAATTTTGAAATCAGTTACAATAATTTAAATTGAGTATTGCGTTAATGTTAATTAAAGTAGTATTTGTAAAAATATTAAGACTTTCGTATTGGATAGTTTGTTGTAATATAAGACTTGGAAATAAAGTTATTAACGTATTGGAAAACAATTACATTTGATGAAACTAAATGTTGAAATATTACATAGATAAGAATTTAGATGAAATGGATTAATTTATGAAATAAATTTAAGGATAGGATAGCAACTATATAAATTACCTAATTAATTGGTCAATGAATTTATTGTAAATAAAGTTCATTTAAAATGTAAGTAATTATAATATTGTTATTAATAATAAATGTTACTTTAAGGATAATTAGTGTAGTAACGTAAGGTGAAAATGTAAATTAAAGGGGAAACGTTAAATTTTAGTTAAGGTAGTAATTTATGAATTGGGAATAAAATTCAAATGTTATGTTAGTCTGTAAATCAATTTGGGTAATTGGATATATACTAATGTTAAATATATATACATAAAAGGATGATTGATTTAATAAAGAGAATTGAATACGAATGGTATAAAATTTCATTGAAATAAGATTTTATAATTTATTGAATTTGCTTTAATTAAAGGTAAACACTAAATTTTTTGCAATAAATCCTTATTTGATATGGAGGTTTGGTTAATAAATTTGAAGCTAATTGCAATCAGAAATGATAGAAATGGTAAGTTGACCATTTATTCATAATAAGATCTAGAAATCAAATAAATGGATTATTGGAATTTAAATTGACAAATTGTGAATTCATTAAAATTCGGATCCATCTGTCTATTCCAACTTCATCTATAAATACCCCGCTAAACCCTAGCCTCCGCCTATTCTCATTTGTCTGCACGTAAAATTTCATCAGCTCCTTCTCCTCCTCAATGGCAGACAAAAATCTCAGATCCAAATCCATTTCAAAATCAAAGTCAAAAATTCAAAGTCCTCAAAAAAACATCTCAAAATTATATATGTTGAAGCTCTCGACGAGCGTAATTCAACGGTGTTGTCTCGTGTGCGTCAATTTGCCTAGAGATAATTGCATGCGTTGTTGTAGAGAATGAAAAGAAGAAGGCAGTGACGTGTGATCTAGCGACGTGGCGGTAAATGTGTTCTCTTTTTGTTTCTATTTAAATTTAATTTCAATCACAATTTTCGCTATAACTCTTGCATACGAACTCCGTTTCACGCGCGGTTTTTTTTGTTAGGATCGTAATAAAATTCCGGACTTGATGACGCTGGTTTGGACAAATTATGAGACGGTTAAATTTTTGGGTTTAAATTGGATTTGAATTCAATTTAAATTCAAAAGGTGAGTGTTTTAACCCACTCACAACTTCTAAGATTTCTTATGTTTGTTAAATTAAATTTTGATGTGATTTAAAATTTATCTATGATTGTTTGGGCATATATTTAATCATCATCTCAGTTAGATAGCATTTATTTAAATTAAATTGTTATGTAATTTTATTTTTGCATATAATTTGACAGTTAAATTTATTTATTATTGCATATAAACTGTCAGTTGAATAGTTATTAATTTTTATTGAATATAAACTATTCGTTGATGCCTGTTATATTTTATATGCTTTATATTGATGTTTTATTTAAATTGGATGATGATTGTAATGAATGGTTGTCTATTGATATTTGGATGAATGGATGCTATATTTTATATTATATAAACTGTAAGTTATTATGCATTTTCATTTCATTCGGGATTGCGGTTTGAAATGATATATATAACCGTAAACTTTTATTTTTAAATTACGGATTGAAATGATAAATATCTGTATTACTTGACCATAGGATAGAAAATTATATACAGGCACCGTGGTCTATATATAAAATATTTTAAGGGATTTTCTATGGTTTGGAAAGAAATATACGGTTTAATAAATATTAAATTTTGATATTATACAAATATTATTTTATATATGGTTAAATTCTAAAATTTAAGCTATGTATAACTTGATGATGTTTTAAGTTTGATTTACGAATATTTCAAGTTTGAGCTTTATTTAAGTGATATTGAATTTATTAAATAAATATTTCTAAACTAAATAATAATAAATTGAATTAAGGTATATATAAGATTATCATATTTGGTTGTGAATTTTGGAATATTTAAAGACTTGAAATATATCAAAATTGAAATGTTTTATTGAAATTAAGGTATTATTGTTTTCAAAGTATTGGTTTTCGAAATTGTTATAACTTTGAAAGTAATATGGTTTGAAAATGAATTTATTTGAAATAGAATTTATTTAAGAATTATCTTTAAATATATTGATTTGAAACCGATTGAAATTTTGAGATTAAGAATATGACTGCATTATGTGATTTGGGTTTAAGATGGTTTTAAAGAATATTCCAAGTTTTATAATTAAAAGTAAGAATAGTGATTGAAAATTTGGATTTTATTTAAATGATATATTATTGAATTTGGTTTTAAAGTATATACTATTTTGAAGTAAATGATATGTTTTGAAATAGCAATAATATTTTGGTTTTAAAGTATATACTATTTTGAAGTAAAGGATATGGTTTGAAATGGCAATAATATTTTGGTTTTTGATGTATATACTATTTTGAAATAAAGAATATGTTTTGAAAGGGCAATGATTGTGTTTTTTAAAGTATATATATTTTTAAAATGACCACGGTGTTATAATAACGTTTGGTTGTTAAAGAGACCGGGATCGGATATGGACATACTCTCTGTCGATACCGAAAACCACTTTGACAACTGTGTACGCAGTGGAGTTTCCAGAATGAAGTAGGATGGTGGCGACGATCCTAAGGTATATACGTGGACCCAACTCCCGTGAGTTGGCATAAGGTGGCTAAAACAGGAGCGATCGACGGGCCAAGGAGGTAGCACCTCTGATCGGACACACTTCTTCGATATCATTCTATTACTTGTGATTGATTTGGTGGCCACCCTTGATTTGGGAGTGTTGTTCGAGGTGGGCGGTAGTGGCTGTTATGCGTCACCACCAGTCCGGATGCGTAATTGGTATATCTACCCAAGCATTGCCTTGTGTGCCGTGTCACCTACCATATCGAACCCACTATGAGTTTGGTTTAAAGATCCGACCGCGTTAAGGTTCACCATCCCCTTAACGCTATTTTCTATATGATTATACTTTACTGATTAGACATTATTATAATAGTGAATATTACTACATAGTAGATAGTTTAACGGATCCTTAAGAGGTGTGAATCCCGAACATTTCTTAAGTTACTACACTCACGTTAGACACTGGATAGGAGATGTCAAACCCCGTAAACATCTCTGACGTCGTTTACACTCATATTTATTTCATTGATTTAGCTTACATAAGATCTTTTAGTTCTGACTCGAGTGTTTTGTCTTTTCAATTCGCTCGGGTCATCCTGTGCATTTCAGGATTTGAAGGCCCTATTTCTGGAGGACGAAGACGAAGATTTTATTACTACTATTTATTATATTACACTACACCATTGTATTCCGCTGCATTTATTATCATTCTCTGGTATGTGTAACTCTGATATGTATTGTATAAGTATAATCAAATGTTTTGTAAAACAACTTCATGAACTGTTATTTGATTATTATATTTTATCGTTCCGCTGCAAGATTCTATTTTGTTTCTTTTATTTCTCCACTTTTTCTTATTTACCCCATAACAATCCGCCCTTCTGTATGGTTTAAGTTGGCACGTGTGTCTGCTTAAGCGTACAAAAAGGTGGGGCATTACAGGATATATTACCATAGCCCCGGTATTGATACTTTCTTTGTATATGTATTTTTCTAAAAGTGTTTTCAAACCGATGTCATTAATAATAATATCAAAGTGATTTTTCATGTAAAGTATTTTGGTTATCGTAAGGTAACACCCATCCGCATTTATGAGTAGTGTGGTCTTACAAGATACTATTCTTATCAAAGGTTTTGTTTATTACCCATCTATGACTCCATAATATGTTTACGGTTCGAGTTTCTCACGCTGGTTTATCAAGCCTAATCCGGGTATTTTAATACTAAGGTCAGATCCGAGTTGTTTCAGGTTTAGTTGAAGACGTTTGGAGTTTCCAAAGGAGAGCCGGAGATCTTCATCTACGTATGGACATATTCTATTATCCGTTGCATATATTGTAATTATTTTTATTTTTCAGCATTTGTAAGGACAAAGGGTTTATAAATATCGAGGCTTAATCTAGGTTAGACTCTGATATTGTATTCAAATTTCTTCACTAAAAAGATTATTTTTGAAGTAATCTATGTTATTCTATTCGTGTGAGATTCTATTCTATCTTTATTTTCTTTTTCCCTTAATAATCGGGCTTTCCGGCACTAGGATTTGCGACACGAGGATGTATTAGTGTCGATTTTCAAGAGTCGAGAATTCTGTCGTTACAAGATAGCCTTTTTGAAAAGCAATAGTAGCGTCTATAATTTCCTTAGGGGATGGGACAAGTTTTTTGGTAAAATCAACTACATATTGCTTGGTTGAAAAAATGCGTGCATTCCTTGGCTTCTATTTTAGCAAAGACACCATCCACAAATAGGGTTTACCTTCGTATGTAGTGCTTTGGACAAGGTGGCGGGAGAGATTTGCAGCCTTGGTAGAGAGCATGCACCATCCCCCCACCTACGACCAGTACACTCGTTGGCAAAGTGCGCTGTAACCTAAAGTATTAGCAGAGGGGGGAACTCATGAACTACGTCAAGCTGAGGCAATGGGCTTTCCATCGAGCGACCACACAATAGAGGACCATAACCATGATGAAGAAATGGATCCGGTAAGGAGCTCGAAGCTGAGAAGGAGTAGGCGCGAGCTGGAGATCTAAAGGTAGGAAGTCGCGAGCTGGAAAATGAGAGGAGAGAGAAGGTCATAGAGCTTCAAATCTGGAACCACCGTCATTTGCCAAATCAACTTAGTAGCACTTATAATTATTAAACTAATTTCAAGTGGGTTTAAAATAAAATAATATTATAATCATATAATATAAGAGCTTAAATATTTGAGAGTATAAGAATTTCTAAATATAGGCATATATCGAATATTGTATGTATCACAACACTAGAATTAGCCATTTGTAACGGTTATAACCCTTTCAAATGGATTTCGTAACGGAAATAATTGTGTTAACTAGGTATGTTAGTGTAACATCCCGTATTTTTAAGCCATTGAATTTGAACATTTAATTCATTTTAAATGTTTAATATGGGTTTAAGATTTATTTTGAACTAAAAAGAATTTGTTTAAACTAAAACAACAAGTGATAATTTCTAATGTGGAGGTTTAATTTGAGATTGGATAATAATAATTAAATATTCGAAATTGGGATAAAAGGTGAATTTGGGATAAATGATTATAAAAATGGTGTTTAAATGTATTTTTAAGCTCAATTGGTTATAAATAATATTATTGGATTTTTAGAAGAATTTTAAAGTCGATAAATCATTATTTGGAATTTTATATTAATTTAAAAATGAATTTAATATTATTAAAATGCAAATAATCAGATTTTGAGTCCGGATTGAGCCGGAATGATTTTAAATGTGGTTATACATTTTATATGATTTATTGTTAAGTTAATAAAATTTTAAAAGTGAAATTTTAAACGTTTTCGTCAATTTTGAAAATCGCTCGATTTAATAGACGAGTTAAAATAGCCTTCCGGGGCACAGTCTCGGAATTCGACGAAACTAGTTCCATTGGATCCGTAATAGTTAGTTATTATCGGATTTCAATTTTCGTAGCAATCGGAGTTGTCGTTTGACCGTGACAGCTCGAAACGCGTAGAATCGATTTAACCGATTTAATTTTAAAATTGATCGTTTAATTCTGTAACTCGTGCATACGATCAAATTAGCCTTCGAAACCTGTTCCATTATGTCCGGAACGCAGAAAAACCCCAGGATAGCCTGTTGGAACGTGAGGATTGGAGTTCGTTTGCATAGGTTGTTAAAATTTGAAGAACGAGTTTAAATTAATATTAAATAATATTATATATACACGTTTATATTTATCAAACCCTAACCCTATTCAACCGGCCGCCACTTTTATCTTTAATGGCTGAAAATTATCGACTTTCCTCTTCGATTTGCGATCAATCCATCAGCTTTTGTGAATCGACTTCAACTGGGAAGTTGTAGATCACCTCGACATCTACCCATCCAACGGTAGATCTTGCCTATCGTCGCCATATGGGGTCGGAAAGAGCCACCGTTCGTCTTCGTTCGCACGCGATTTTTGATGGATGTGATGCACCGAGCTCGTGCGGGTTTGGAGCAGAGGGGTAGGGGGCAGAGGCGCACGCCTGGGTGGTGGCTGATCGTCATCTCGACGAGAGTGGTGGCGACGACTTCGAGCCCTAGTTCAACGTGATGGGTTCGTTCGTTGATAACCTGGAACGTGCGCGATGTAGAAGAGTGAGACGAGCGGCCTTGATTTCGTTGCTTAACGAACGGCTAAGATTGTATGGTAAAAAAAAAAAAAAGAAGAGAATTTGTTTTAAATCGTTATTCAAACTTTGTAAATTCACAACTGTTTCATACTATATCAGAATTTGACGATTCTCGAAGCGTTGGAATCGCAGAGACGAGCACTACGAAATGGTGCAGATCCGGAGTCATTCTGGGCAAGTAGAAATTTGGGGTAAATCGGACACCGTCCGGTTTAATTTAAATTTCGAACGCTCGTCGAAACTCAAGGTGAGTTATTCTCACTCACATCTGGATGCTAGACATTTTAAATAGTTAATATTTAAATATCTATGTGAATGGTTGATTATATCTGTGATTATCAGTCTGGTTGATATTTATATTGCGATGTGCTAATATCTGTGATGCAGGGAGAAACAGGTTGGAGGGATCCAACTGGATTCCTCACAATGTAGCAATTATTTTATAATTGATAGTGATACCTGTTTATATGATGTGATTGATAAATCTGGAAATTTAGTTGTTCTGTGACATTGTGGTATAAATTGTAATCACAGAATTAAATTATAAATGGCTAAATTGTGTTTTTACGAAATAAAATGAATTGTTAATTTTAGAATTTCAAAGAATAAAATTTGAAATCGGATTTGAAAGGAAAAATGTAAATTGGTAAAATTGGGATTTTGAATATAATGGGAAGTTTATGAAATGGGTAAATGGAAAGTATAGTTTTCTGGAGATTAAATTTATGAAATTATAAATTGTTTAAAATAACGGCGTTTATTTTAATAATGGCTAATGTTATCCGGAAATTAAAAATATGTTAAAATGGAGTTTCCGACTATAAATTAACAAGTTCAAATGGAAAACAGAATGTTTTGAAATGCCGTATTTCATTGGAATTTAAATTAAGTGAATTGGAAATTTGGCTTCCATTGGAAATTCACCAAAAATGTTTAATTTAAAATGTTTAAACTATATTAAAAATTGAATTTCCGGATATGGGAAATTGGGTATGAACTTCGGATGAAGTCATAGTTAAATATGGGATTTGGAATTTATGTTGAAATCATAAATTGACTTGAAATAAATCAGTGGATTTAAATGAAAGAGTACTTTGAAATGTTTGAAACGGGAAAGTGTTTCCCTGGGAAAACCAAGTAAATGTTTATAAAAAGATTTTATTTAACTAAGGTTAAGTTTTAAATCGTTTTAAAAAGTATTTTTAAGAAATCGTTATTTTTAAAGAAATAAATTAATAATTTTTAATACCGTAATAATTTGGGAGTATATTAGCAATTATTTTTACAAATGGATTTATTTAAAAGTTGGTTTTAGCTTAAGTTGTTAAAATTAACATTTTTCTTCTTATAACGCTATTTTGAATTTAGTTAAACTAAACCCTTATCTTTAAATCAAAGTTTATGTGTTAATAACTAGTTTTCTTCACATATTTTAAATTTATATTTTGAGTAAATAAATAGAAGTAATTTTCATATTTTAAAGTATATTTCAGTATAAAGTATTTTTAGCTGTTTTAATGCAAATTGTTTTATACTTGGTTATTCCCGATGGGAATAAAGGGTAAAGGATTTACCTTGTAAAGGAAGAGTTTTGGAAAATTGTTTTCAAACGAGTTTTGAAAATGTGAAAATATATCTTTGAAAGATATTAGAAGAAAATAAATAATATGGAGATTATTTATTGTGTGATGGATGTGTATGGATGTTTGTGAACATTAATTGATAGTTAAATCACCGACTATCAATATTGGCCAAATGCGCTGATCGTTTCGAAGAGATCGGGATCGAGTTTCCGTATACCGGGATTCTAGGTCTGGAGACTCGAATACCACTTCGATCCGGTTTGTACGTTTCGTGTAACGTGTTCGGAGTCGAAGATGGAGCAGTGAAGTGCAAGGGCTGTTCGCTACTAATCCTGAGGATATTTCCAAAATGGATGTAGTAGGAGTAGTGCCTTCGGTTCCGTTCGGACCCGGGACGGACTTGTATGGACGAATGCTTTCGTGACATCGTCAGGTGGACGATGGGCATTCTAAGGGATATGTGCTATAAAGGTATCGTTTAGCCTCAAGCCTCATCAACCGGGAATGACTGAAAATCAGGGGTTATGCAGGAAGGCTTCGTGGGTAGCCCCCACTTGAGAGTAAGGTCATCCCTGTCTAGATGTCCCTTTTATTTCGGCTTAGTGGTGCGGTTGCTGATCCCAACCGTGGGGTGATTTTACTTGGAATTATCCAGTAAGGGATGATTCCGGTCTTGTGTTGCAGGGGAGCGGGCGTACTCCTCGGTACTGTGATCTAGGCCACGTACTGTGACAGGTGGTACCCCAGTGCCTAGTCATTCGTTGGAAATCCATTCTCCCTACGTGCCTTGTACGAGTTTTGTTTGTATTACCCACGTTGTGGCTAGTATGCCGGAATTTAATAGATGTAACAATTTCGGCTATTTTATAAGTATTTGTAAATAGACACTATTATAATATCAGAGAATTTTAATATAAAAGTGTTTTAGCTATCGTAAGGTAAAAACCCGACATGTTTATTTGTGGCGTGGTCTTACGAGATGCTTTTGTTTTCAAAGGATTTTTGAACTTTAATAATCAGCTTGGGTGTATTTATGATGCGCTGGTATTCCAGACTGACTCGGGTGTTATTTTATTATAATGCTCGGGTCAGACCGAGTATATTTCAGGATAGGTTGCTATGGAGCTCAGGAGAGGAGCTGGAGTCCGAGACGTATTTCTCGTACTTGTATTATTCCGCTGCTGTGATTGTTGAGATTATTTGACTGGTTATGATTGGTTGTATTGATATACTCTGATGATGATGTATTGTATATAAACAGATATAGTTTCATTTTGTGTAAAGATCTGTTCTATATATTATATTTTATCCGCTGCGACTGTGAGGTTCTGATTTTGTTTAGTTCTTTCTTCTTCTATCTACTTTCTTATCCTTATACAATCTGTCTTTTCCGGCGTTCGATCGTCGGCATATTATACTGTTGAGTATTTTGTGTCGATTTTCGAGGGTCGAGAAGGGCGGGTCGTCACACGTGGTATCAGAGCATAGGTTGGCGACAACCTAGGCTTTGGTGGGAAAATTACTCATTTTTAAATAGAGTCAATAGTACTCTATTATGAGTTGAGTGTAATAATAGCTATGAGAGCGTACTTGTTAGTGGATATAAAAATTGTTTTTGTACTGTGTTGACTTATCGGTTGAGTGTTTATGAATTCTGGTCGGTGCGGGAAGTACAACCGTATCGATAGGGGTTTCTAAACTCTTAAACAAGATAAACCGACATAGTATTGTTTTTAAAGTGGGTAAATGAAATAATTTTACCCAAAATTGTATTTTGGTATAAAAAGAAATAATTTTTCTAAATTATTATACGTATTGGATGCTTGTTTGGTTGTTTCTTCTATAATCAAATAAGAAATTAAAACATGATCTAAAATTCGAAATGATTTATAAGCCAATAAGAAGTTAAAATATTAAAATGGTTTATAACCAAATGGAATTGACTGGATATGTTTTAAATAAGAAAAAAAAAATTAAAATTTGATTTAAACTAGGATTTTGACCCCGGAAATTTTGAAAGGGATTTCAAATGGAATTAAACAAAGTTTTGGGAGTTTGACTTTGTGGAAATGTTAGAAATGTTTTCAAAAGCATTTGTAAGAATGAAGTATATTTTGGGGAAATATTTTTGGATAGAAATTGTTTTGAGGTGGATTTTGGAAGTGGAAAGCATTGAACTCACTTCAATCGCTGGAAAATAATCCTGATGATGCTGGCCACATCATTAGAATTCATTTTCGAGTTTCTAAAGTGATGGATTGCTACAAAAATAGTTGGTTATGACATTGTTTGGACTTGTTTGGGAAACAAGTGATTTTGGAATTTTCAAAAGGAAAATTGTTTGGTAAAAGCAGATTGTTTTGGAATTTGGTATTTGATTTGGATATCAAATGGAAATGTGTTGATTTATATTTCAAATTGGTTTTGAAATAAATCCGGGTAAATTGAATTCTGGAAATTCTATTTTAAAATAAAAATGTGAAAGTTGAAATGATTCAACTATATAACTTATAAAGGAAAGTTGATTTAAAGAAGAATTGAGTATATATGGAATGTAAATTTACTTTGAATAAATGAAGGTGAATGGAATATATCTGGATTTAACTTATGATAAGTTAAATAAAATTAAGAATTTGAAATTGAATTAAATCTAAATGAATTGGAATTAAATGGAAGTGGAGATAACGGTGAAATGTAAATGCTTATGATTGTGCAAATGAATTCATATTCTTAAGCTATTAAGTGTTAAAATTTGACATTGTGATTATAAAAATGTGGATTGGTTTGAAATGAGCAATATAAACTTACAAGTAAATAAGTTGGAGAACTTGAGAATGAAGATTTGATTTTAACTCAAGTAAGATGGAATTATAATCATAAATGGAAATAATAAATGGAATGGTGAATTCGAACTTAATTTTAAATGGAATGCAAAGTAAGGTGAAACAATTATAAAATATAAAAGAGGTAAGTGAACTGAAGTTAGTAAATAAGTTGAACTTGGATATGGAGAATTAAGATTAAATTGAATTTGGTTTAACTTCGACTAAGATGGAATTAAGCTGAATATTAAAATTTCTGTTGTATTATGAATAAGAATGAATGTAATTAAATTCTTATTTAAAGTAGTAAAGGAAATGATTTAAATTCAGGTGGGCTAAATAAAATTTAGATGAACTTGAATTAATTCTGGAAAGGAATTAAATTGAAAATGCATATATAATTTAGTTAACCTTGAATTAAAATGGGATAAGAATTTAATCAAATGGAAATTTAATTTAGTTGAAGGGATGTTGAACGAAGTAAATGCTCACTAAATTAAATTTAAAATGATTGTTTGGCAATGAGTTTTGTGTTAGCTAAATTAAATGGAATGTGTATGGTAATGAATGAAATTTTGATAGTTTGGTCAAAATTTGAAAGGTAAATAAAACGCCTGATTTAGATTGGGGTTTAATTTTGATAATAAATGTTGAGAGTGTGAATGAATAAGGGAATTAGCTTATAATAGTGATGGTTTGAATTGTAAGAAACTTCAAATAAGTAAAATAATTTAAAAAGGGTTTCTTTGTTAATAAATCTAAAATGGATTGGATAAATAAACAAAGTGCATTACCATTTGTAAATGAAGTGGAATTTGATCAGATGAGAATCAAATAGAAATAAAATTGATATAAGAGGATAATGAAAATGTTGTGAAAGAACTTAAGCAAATTGGAAGAAAAACAAAATGAATGTGAATGAGCTTTATTAAGTAATTTTGAATGACATTTCGTTAAATAATAAAATTTAATTTCAAGTGAAATGATGTTAATAAATTATTGTGATGTGATTTGAATATAGGGGTTATAAATAATCCAGGATGGAAGGAAATTTATATAAGCTTGAATTGGTTAATGAAATTAAAATGTAAAGGAAATATTTAATTTAACCATTGCATTTGAATAAGAATACTTGAATTGTGAACCATGCAATGGAGTTCATTTTACTTGAATAACATGAAATTGCTTGTATTCGGAATTGAGTTGTTTAACAAGCAATTGAAATTGATTTTTGAATAAGTTGATATGGATTGGAATCCAATTTAAGGAGTTTGTAAATAAATGCAAGTGAATTGATTCAAAAATAGCTAATGGAATGGATTTTGAATCAACTGGAATGAATTGACATTTTATCAAGTAATTTTGTATATGGATAGAAATGGATCATGACAGAAATGCGACTGTTTCCAGTTTAAAATAAAATTTGATTGTAAATCAAATTGGGAATGTAAGTTGAAATAAAGAAATGTAAGGAAGGCATATGTAATCATATTGAAGTGGAAATGAATTGGTTGAGATAAATATGAATTGTATGTAGTGAACTTGAATTTAAAGCATTCAAGTGAAATAAAATGAGGTTAGACTTGAATAAGTAATTTGAATGTGATTGAAATCTTTGGATTGTTGAAATAAATAAGGTTAACATTGTTAATGATGAAGTTTGCTTGGTCTGGTTATGAAATGGATATGTTTGGCTTGCATTTACATTGGAAGTGTTATTAAAATGCTCACATCTTTGAAACTGATAAGTTGTTTGAGTTTAGTATAGGTACGGGAGGCGTTCGAGAGAGTTGGAGCGCGTATATGCGTTATATTAGCCGCTCGCTATTTAAATTTGCTTAAAAGGTACGCCTACGCAAATATAATTGGGAAAATGATATATATATTGTGATATATTTTGGTTTCCGGCCATGTGAGCCGATGTATATATATTTGTGTACCCTGCGATATCGCAGAAGCTCCTCCGTACAAAGGAGACTCCGTCAAAATTTTCCAGAAATTTTGGGAGTTAGAAATTTTTTGGGTTTTTGGAAAAAAATTTTGTTAACTTGGAAAGTTATTTGAAACGTTAAAGTTCAAAGGCTTTTGAATGTGAATAAAGCAAATGGGTTTGGAATTGAGTTAAAGGATTTTGGAAGTGAATATAGCTTTTAACTAAGCAAATGGGATAAGTGAGTTGAGTTGAAGTATATTATTACCTTAGCAAATTTCGGGGACGAAATTTTTATAAGGGGGGAGGAATGTAACATCCCGTATTTTTAAGCCATTGAATTTGAACATTTAATTCATTTTAAATGTTTAATATGGGTTTAAGATTTATTTTGAACTAAAAAGAATTTGTTTAAACTAAAACAACAAGTGATAATTTCTAATGTGGAGGTTTAATTTGAGATTGGATAATAATAATTAAATATTCGAAATTGGGATAAAAGGTGAATTTGGGATAAATGATTATAAAAATGGTGTTTAAATGTATTTTTAAGCTCAATTGGTTATAAATAATATTATTGGATTTTTAGAAGAATTTTAAAGTCGATAAATCATTATTTGGAATTTTATATTAATTTAAAAATGAATTTAATATTATTAAAATGCAAATAATCAGATTTTGAGTCCGGATTGAGCCGGAATGATTTTAAATGTGGTTATACATTTTATATGATTTATTGTTAAGTTAATAAAATTTTAAAAGTGAAATTTTAAACGTTTTCGTCAATTTTGAAAATCGCTCGATTTAATAGACGAGTTAAAATAGTCTTCCGGGGCACAGTCTCGGAATTCGACGAAACTAGTTCCATTGGATCCGTAATAGTTAGTTATTATCGGATTTCAATTTTCGTAGCAATCGGAGTTGTCGTTTGACCGTGACAGCTCGAAACGCGTAGAATCGATTTAACCGATTTAATTTTAAAATTGATCGTTTAATTCTGTAACTCGTGCATACGATCAAATTAGCCTTCGAAACCTGTTCCATTGCGTCCGGAACACAGAAAAACCCCAGGATAGCCTGTTGGAACGTGAGGATTGGAGTTCGTTTGCATATGTTGTTAAAATTTGAAGAACGAGTTTAAATTAATATTAAATAATATTATATATACACGTTTATATTTATCAAACCCTAACCCTATTCAACCGGCCGCCACTTTTATCTTTAATGGCTGAAAATTATCGACTTTCCTCTTCGATTTGCGATCAATCCATCAGCTTTTGTGAATTGACTTCAACTGGGAAGTTGTAGATCACCTCGACATCTACCCATCCAACGGTAGATCTTGCCTATCGTCGCCATATGGGGTCGGAAAGAGCCACCGTTCGTCTTCGTTCGCACGCGATTTTTGATGGATGTGATGCACCGAGCTCGTGCGGGTTTGGAGCAGAGGGGTAGGGGGCAGAGGCGCACGCTTGGGTGGTGGCTGATCGTCATCTCGACGAGAGTGGTGGCGACGACTTCGAGCCCTAGTTCAACGTGATGGGTTCGTTCGTTGATAACCTGGAACGTGCGCGATGTAGAAGAGTGAGACGAGCGGCCTTGATTTCGTTGCTTAACGAACGGCTAAGATTGTATGGTAAAAAAAAAAGAAGAGAATTTGTTTTAAATCGTTATTCAAACTTTGTAAATTCACAACTGTTTCATACTATATCAGAATTTGACGATTCTCGAAGCGTTGGAATCGCAGAGACGAGCACTACGAAATGGTGCAGATCCGGAGTCATTCTAGGCAAGTAGAAATTTGGGGTAAATCGGACACCGTCCGGTTTAATTTAAATTTCGAACGCTCGTCGAAACTCAAGGTGAGTTATTCTCACTCACATCTGGATGCTAGACATTTTAAATAGTTAATATTTAAATATCTATGTGAATGGTTGATTATATCTGTGATTATCAGTCTGGTTGATATTTATATTGCGATGTGCTAATATCTGTGATGCAGGGAGAAACAGGTTGGAGGGATCCAACTGGATTCCTCACAATGTAGCAATTATTTTATAATTGATAGTGATACCTGTTTATATGATGTGATTGATAAATCTGGAAATTTAGTTGTTCTGTGACATTGTGGTATAAATTGTAATCACACAATTAAATTATAAATGGCTAAATTGTGTTTTTACGAAATAAAATGAATTGTTAATTTTAGAATTTCAAAGAATAAAATTTGAAATCGGATTTGAAAGGAAAAATGTAAATTGGTAAAATTGGGATTTTGAATATAATGGGAAGTTTATGAAATGGGTAAATGGAAAGTATAGTTTTCTGGAGATTAAATTTATGAAATTATAAATTGTTTAAAATAACGGCGTTTATTTTAATAATGGCTAATGTTATCCGGAAATTAAAAATATGTTAAAATGGAGTTTCCGACTATAAATTAACAAGTTCAAATGGAAAACAGAATGTTTTGAAATGCCGTATTTCATTGGAATTTAAATTAAGTGAATTGGAAATTTGGCTTCCATTGGAAATTCACCAAAAATGTTTAATTTAAAATGTTTAAACTATATTAAAAATTGAATTTCCGGATATGGGAAATTGGGTATGAACTTCGGATGAAGTCATAGTTAAATATGGGATTTGGAATTTATGTTGAAATCATAAATTGACTTGAAATAAATCAGTGGATTTATATGAAAGAGTACTTTGAAATGTTTGAAACGGGAAAGTGTTTCCCTGGGAAAACCAAGTAAATGTTTATAAAAAGATTTTATTTAACTAAGGTTAAGTTTTAAATCGTTTTAAAAAGTATTTTTAAGAAATCGTTATTTTTAAAGAAATAAATTAATAATTTTTAATACCGTAATAATTTGGAAGTATATTAGCAATTATTTTTACAAATGGATTTATTTAAAAGTTGGTTTTAGCTTAAGTTGTTAAAATTAACATTTTTCTTCTTATAACGCTATTTTGAATTTAGTTAAACTAAACCCTTATCTTTAAATCAAAGTTTATGTGTTAATAACTAGTTTTCTTCACATATTTTAAATTTATATTTTGAGTAAATAAATAGAAGTAATTTTCATATTTTAAAGTATATTTCAGTATAAAGTATTTTTAGCTGTTTTAATGCAAATTGTTTTATACTTGGTTATTCCCGATGGGAATAAAGGGTAAAGGATTTACCTTGTAAAGGAAGAGTTTTGGAAAATTGTTTTCAAACGAGTTTTGAAAATGTGAAAATATATCTTTGAAAGATATTAGAAGAAAATAAATAATATGGAGATTATTTATTGTGTGATGGATGTGTATGGATGTTTGTGAACATTAATTGATAGTTAAATCACCGACTATCAATATTAGCCAAATGCGCTGATCGTTTCGAAGAGACCGGGATCGAGTTTCCGTATACCGGGATTCTAGGTCTGGAGACTCGAATACCACTTCGATCCGGTTTGTACGTTTCGTGTAACGTGTTCGGAGTCGAAGATGGAGCAGTGAAGTGCAAGGGCTGTTCGCTACTAATCCTGAGGATATTTCCAAAATGGATGTAGTAGGAGTAGTGCCTTCGGTTCCGTTCGGACCCGGGACGGACTTGTATGGACGAATGCTTTCGTGACATCGTCAGGTGGACGATGGGCATTCTAAGGGATATGTGCTATAAAGGTATCGTTTAGCCTCAAGCCTCATCAACCGGGAATGACTGAAAATCAGGGGTTATGCAGGAAGGCTTCGTGGGTAGCCCCCACTTGAGAGTAAGGTCATCCCTGTCTAGATGTCCCTTTTATTTCGGCTTAGTGGTGCGGTTGCTGATCCCAACCGTGGGGTGATTTTACTTGGAATTATCCAGTAAGGGATGATTCCGGTCTTGTGTTGCAGGGGAGCGGGCGTACTCCTCGGTACTGTGATCTAGGCCACGTACTGTGACAGGTGGTACCCCAGTGCCTAGTCATTCGTTGGAAATCCATTCTCCCTACGTGCCTTGTACGAGTTTTGTTTGTATTACCCACGTTGTGGCTAGTATGCCGGAATTTAATAGATGTAACAATTTCGGCTATTTTATAAGTATTTGTAAATAGACACTATTATAATATCAGAGAATTTTAATATAAAAGTGTTTTAGCTATCGTAAGGTAAAAACCCGACATGTTTATTTGTGGCGTGGTCTTACGAGATGCTTTTGTTTTCAAAGGATTTTTGAACTTTAATAATCAGCTTGGGTGTATTTATGATGCGCTGGTATTCCAGACTGACTCGGGTGTTATTTTATTATAATGCTCGGGTCAGACCGAGTATATTTCAGGATAGGTTGCTATGGAGCTCAGGAGAGGAGCTGGAGTCCGAGACGTATTTCTCGTACTTGTATTATTCCGCTGCTGTGATTGTTGAGATTATTTGACTGGTTATGATTGGTTGTATTGATATACTCTGATGATGATGTATTGTATATAAACAGATATAGTTTCATTTTGTGTAAAGATCTGTTCTATATATTATATTTTATCCGCTGCGACTGTGAGGTTCTGATTTTGTTTAGTTCTTTCTTCTTCTATCTACTTTCTTATCCTTATACAATCTGTCTTTTCCGGCGTTCGATCGTCGGCATATTATACTGTTGAGTATTTTGTGTCGATTTTCGAGGGTCGAGAAGGGCGGGTCGTCACAGTTAGGAAATTTGCTCACGAATTTCGTAATGGTTATAATTGGTAATGTGATATTTTCAAGCGGATATAACCATTTCAAAATTAATGTTGTAATGGATATAACCATTAGTAAATTGATGTTACAACCTGATACAATTTTCATTTGCCAACAGTTTTTATCATTAGGGAATAAAATTTACTAACATCTATAACTACTGGGAATAATATAGTTGTTTTGCTTCTCCCTCTTCATTTGCAATTGATATATCAATTCACGGTTTCATTTTCCAAAACAGATAACCATTACTTTGTACTAGCTACAATATGTATCATATATCAAATTCAACAAGAAATATATAATTGATTTCCAAAGAAACAACATCAAGTATATGTATATTTCATAACAAATTCAACGAAGGTTATCATTTTCAACATAGATAACAACTTCAATATGCATAAAAAGCATCAAAATTTACAACTTCAAAATAGTGATGCTTCAGCCAAATACAAAAGAAACCTCATTGATGATATTTGATAGACGGTCATTGCTATTTCATGGTGCTTAAACAATTGGTGCTTCTCACTGGATATAACTTATAGAACTTGTTAATATGGAGTAGAATAGTAATGACGATGGATTTTCCATTGAAGAATTTGTGGAAGTAGTAGAGATATACAATACTAAGGATTAGGTTAGATAGCACTACAAGTTCATCAATATCAAGGCGATGCAGCTCTTCTAGATAAACTTGATGTAATACTCGAACTTAATATTATTCCTCAACAAGCAATGCAACAATCTCCTAATTCAAATGCGAAAATTCAAAATATTAAGCATCACACAATTTAGTTAACTACTACCAAAGTATCTTATCATTAGTAGGAATAAACTAACAAAGTGTGTATTTTGTCTGTGTCTAGGTACATCTAACCTTTCAAATAAATTTTTACACATTGTGACGACCGCCCATGACCCCTGCACCGAATCTAGAGATAGTGCGCTGTAAAGTGTGCCAGGCGACCATGGACGATTGCCAAGGTAAACTAAAACAGCAGAATCTATCGTATTACTCACAGCGCATGGACAAAATACAATAGAACATATATATAGTGAAGCTTCACAGAATAGAATCTCATCAATAAAACTTCATAAAAGTTGAATACAACATCTCAATAGTCAATACAACAAGCCTCACTACATAACACTCAGAGAATACAAACAGCGGAACGTCCAGTACATATAGTAAGAAGATAATATGCAACCCTTCAGCTCGTCTTCGATATCAGCATCGTGAGAAGAGAACAGCACCTGTCACCTGCTACCTAGTCTGCCCGTCCCAAAATGGACGAACAGCCCAAGGCAATAAGAGTTAAAACATAAAGCCTTGAGTCAGACAACAGTCTTAGTGAGCAGTAAATTAACTAACAATATACCAAAAGAGCATAAAGGAAAAGGAATAGGAATACAACCCTCCCACTCCAACCTCTTTCTACAGTGATAGCCCCCAGACACACACTAAGCAGAAGCAATCATAACAGAGCATACAATGTAAAGTAAAGAAATTGTCGCTCGAGTCAAGGGCGATGTTTTCCAAGCACAAACCCCCAAGGCCTAAACCAAGATCAGATAAGCACCCAGAAAATACCGCTCTTGAGACCGAATGACGATACAACCAAACATCCATGACTCTGGCTATCACTGTTATCATTGCTTCGATATCACCGTTAATTGAATGACCGGCACATTCTTTCAGCCGTCCGTCAAGGGCTAATGGAAACCCCGGTTCTAGACATAACTCCCGCACGTCATCGTGACCCATGCCTAGGACTATCGAATCTGCCCAGAGTACTTGACTACCCAATCAGTAGCCTTTAGGGACTATTGAATCTGCCCAACGTACTCTTGCTTTGAGCATGCTAGAACCTTCAACAACGATGAGATCTCAGCCTTCTAGTCGTCCTCCTCGACAACTATTTCCATACTAGCTCAAGCGCCTCTCGAGCATCCATTATCCTCAACCCGCTTGGAATGATCCCGTCTGGATTAGACCAAGACTATCTCATATCATACTTCGCGTCATCACATCCTCGCAAAGTCTCATCTCAACATCATCATCAAATCTATGCATAAGAGCTTCATCATCCGCTACATATGCCACAAGCAGCTTTCCCAATTCAAGAGCCTTCCTCTTAGCTTTTGAATCATCTTCGGTCTAAATCAAATCATCAATCATCTAATTCATAGCAATCAATCAAGTCAAACATTAATCCAAGCAATCAAGCATTCAAATATGATCTAAGTAGACAATTATAACAATAATGGCAATTTCGTAATTAAAGAGTTGAAAGTCAAATAAGCATGAAAACATGAACAATATCTCTATAATCTTGATGAATGAACTTGCATAGGTTATCATGTAGTAAAATGGATGTAACATCATCATGAACAATGGATCTATATGGATCTACACTTAGGATGAAGAAAATGTATGGAAATCACTATTTTAACACCAAATCGAGCCAACAATCCGATATACTCCTTTGGATCCGTGTGAGAGATAATCACCACTCACCAAATCACCTAAACAACCCCAAATCAACACGCTTCAGATTTGGACAGCGAAGGATCTAGCTTGATCTATCACGAATCCGCCTCAAACGAAGAAATCTCACTTCAAAGGATGAAGATCTTCAATCCAAGCTCTTGAATCTTCAATCTTGATCTTCGATTTGGATGAAAGGAAACACTAGATTAGAGTGGAGAAAAGAAGTGAAGAAGTGTAGAAGTCGAGCTCTCAAAATGGCAGCACTTCATCGCTTCGAAATCCGGATCCCGAAAAGTGAAGCCAACCCCCTTCTATTTATAGGCAAAATTCTCTAAGTCGTAACTCGGAGTTAGGTCGTCTCCGACCTACGACCTAAGACCCCTCCGACCAAAGTCTTCACCGACTTAACAGCTGCTCTGCCTAACACATGCGCATACGACCTAGCTACTACGCCGACCTACGACTTAACTGAAATGCGCAACCTAACTCTTCACCGACCTAACAACTCAGACGACTTAACAGCCAGGCGCTTCAACGACCTAACTGCTTAACACCCCTACCACTCAACAAACCCCAAGTTCCTCCGACTTATACCTTCCGACCTAACAGAGCAACAGAGTCATGCCTTAACTATTTAACCACTCTACGACTTAACTCTTAAGCCAACACGCGACCTAAGAATCAGTGCATCTGCAGACCTAACGACTTACAGAGTTACCCACGCGACCTAACAGCTCAACCGAGTTACGACCTAACTGAGTATACAACTTACGACCTAACCACAAGGCCATGACTCAACTAGGCTACGACCTAACTTCGCTGCCACTAGGTCGCTAAACTGCCTATCTCCTAACTCCTTAAGTCGTCTATGTCTTAAGTCGGTCAACTTGCTAAATCTCTTAAGTCGCTACCCTACCTAAGTCATTAACTCTTAGGTCGGTCAATTCTATAAGTCGCTAACTCTAATAAGTCGGTAACTACTGGGTTGTTAACTCGCTAACTCGTCTAGCCGACCTACCCCTTAAGTCATCCACTACCTTAGGTCGCTCCAATACCCTACGACCTAAGCTACTACGACTTATCTCCTAACTCGCCGAATTCCTTAAGTCATTGCCGACCTACCCCTTAGGTCGCCAATCCTATAAATCGGTCACGACTTAAGACTTAACCAAATTCTACCCAAAATCTGAAATGACTTAAAAATGCTGAAAATTCCAGATTTTAACGAATTTTTCGATCCGTAAAAATACGGGTCGTTACATTCTCTCCCCCTTAGGAATTTCGCCCCCGAAATTCCAAACAACAAAGCAATCAAAGACTATTCTGCACGCCTACCATCCATAGCAATCAACAAACCATGCATCCAATTCTAGCTTAGCGTACAGAATTCTAAAACTAGAACAAGTTACAATATAGCGAGATGACAAGACACCTTAGGGCCATACCTTGAAGAGTTCAGGATGATCTGCCTTCATCCTCTCTTCCACCTCCCACGTACAGTCGTTATCATCATCAGTCCATTGTATCTTGAGCAACTTAACTACCTTCCTCCTAAGCTGTTTCGTGTCGGTTTCAACAACATGAAACGGCTTACGAGGTCTCTTATCGACTGGATCAACTTCAAAATCTTCACAGCTATCAGCAGAAACCACTGTGTTCGAGTCGTGCACATACTTCCGTAGATACGATACGTGAAAAACATTGTGCACACCCGACATCTTCTCAGGTAACTCCAATCTATAGGCGAGCTTTCCAATTCGCTTGATGATCGGGAATGGTCCAACAAATCTCGGAGTCAATTTCCCTTTCTTTCCGAATCGAATAACATTCTTCAGTGGAGAAATCTTCACAAAAACCATATCTCCTATGTCGAATTCCAAGTCCTTACGACGCTTATCGGCATAACTCTTCTAACGGTCTTGGGCTGCCTTTATCCGTTGCCGAATGATCTCTATGCAATCCGAAGTCTGTCGAATCATCTCTGGCTCAAGCATCAGCTTTTCTCCAGTTTCTATCCAACACGTCGGAGAGTTACACGGTCTTCCATACAATGCCTCATATGGTGCCATACCAATGCTTGACTGGTAACTGTTGTTATACGAAAATTCCACCAAATGAAGATGATCTTCCCATGATCCTCCGAAATCCAAAACACAAGCTCTAAGGAGATCTTCCAGAACTCGGTTGACTCTCTCGGTCTGACCATCTGTTTGAGGGTGATAAGGTGTACTCAAGCACAACTCGGTTCCCAAAACTTCCTGGAAGCTCTTCCAAAATCCACTAGTGAACAATGGGTCTCGATCGCTCACTATACTCTTCGGAATACCATGGAATTGAACTATCCACTTAACATACAACTCAGCCAACTTTGATGCAGTCCTAGTCGATCGAACAGGAATGAATCTAGCACTCTTAGTCAAACGATCTACGATGACCCAAATTCCTTCATTTCCCATTCTGGTTCTAGGCAATCCATCAATAAAATCCATCGACACTTGCTCCCACTTCCATGTAGGAACTTCTAATGGCTGAAGCAATCCACTTGGCTTCTTCTGTTCGGCTTTTACCAACTGGCAGTTCATACACTTGGAAATAAAATTTCCAACATCCTTCTTCATACCTTCCCAGTAGTAGGTTCTCTTCATATCTCGATACATCTTATTTCCACCTGGATGAATTGTCAACTTCGAGGGATGACCTTCCTTCAGAACTTCACTCCTCAATTCATCTATATCGGGAACAACTAGTCGTCCTTGCTTCCGAAGCCAACCCTCTCAATCGACCTCGAATCCTTTATCCTCTTCTGGATCTAATCCAGATTCCAAATCACGGATAATCTTGACAAGCTTATCGTCTCGTTTTTGGCTCTCGCCAATTCTTTCCACAAGAGTCGGTCTTATCGATAAGTTTGCCAACATCTCAGGTTCCAATTCGCATCTAGGCCTGAAGTCAAATCCAGCTAAATACTCGAGATTCTTCCATTCTGAAAACATGGCTCCCAATCCTGCATGTCTTCGACTTAACGCATCTGCCACCGCGTTACCTTTTCCCGGAGTATAAGCTATACCAAAATCATATGATGCCAAAAACTCTAGCCAACGTTGCTACCGAAGATTCAAATCCTTTTGGGAGAAAAGATACTTCAACGACTTATGATCTGTAAATAACTCGAATCGAACTCCCAATTGATAATGTCTCCACATCTTCAGAGCAAAAACAATCGCCGCTAACTCCAAATCATGAGTCGGGTAATTCCTTTCATGCGGCTTCAGTTGTCGACTTGCATACGCAACAACTTTATCCTTCTGCATCAGCACTGCTCCAAGTCCAGTACCACATGCGTCGGTATAAACCACCATCTCATCATTCCCACTTGGAATAGTCAAAACAGGGGCACTTGTCAATCTCTCTTTCAGGATTCCGAAAGCTTGCTCACACTTAGCTTCCCATCTGAACACTTGGTTCTTCTTTGTCAATCCTGTTAACGGTGCAGCTACCTTGGAGAAGTCTTTGATAAACCGTCGATAATATCCTGCTAATCCAAGAAAACTCCACACATCTGATGCATTCTTAGGTCTGACCCAATCCTGGATTGCTGCCACCTTAGCGGGATCAACCGCTATTCCATTTCCAGAAATCACATGGCCTAAGAACCTCACTTCACTCTTCCAGAAGTGACACTTCGAAAACTTAGCCTTCAGCTGATGTTTCCGTAAGATTTCCAAAACAATACGCAAGTGTGTCTTGTGCTCTTCTTCAGTTCTGGAATAAATCAGAATATCATCCACGAACACAAGTACAAACTTGTTCAACTGATCTCTGAACACTTTATTCATAAGATTTACAAAATATGCTGGCGCGTTAGTCAATCCAAACGGCATTACCAGCCACTCAAAGAAACCGGATGGTGTCCTAAAAGCTGTCTTCGGCACACTATCCTTAGCCACTCTCAACTGGTGAAATCCCGTTGCCAAATCCATCTGAGAAAACACCTTGGCTTCGTGAAGCTGATCAAACAAGTCATCTATTCTCGGCAATGGATACTTGTTCTTCTTAGTCACCTTATTCAGCTCACGATAATCGACGCACAATCTCAACGACCCATCTGCCTTGGTCGCAAACACAACTGGTGCACCCCACTCGGACACACTACGCTGAATGAATCCTTTCTGCAAAAGATCATCAACTTGCACCCTCAACTCCTGCTGTTCCCTAGGCGCCATCCGCCTAAGAGGCATAACAACAGGTCTGGCTCCTTCAACTAGATCTATACGAAACTCGATCTCTCTATGCGGCGGCAACCCTTTGACTTTGTCAAAGACATCCTCGAATCCATTAGCGATTGGCACCGATGACAGTCCATCCCGTGGAACAACCAGCGAATACATGAAGCTCATGAAGACGCCTTCTTCATGCTTACATCGTATCACAATCTTTCGCCCTTCCACATTCTCGACTGTCACTTCCAACATCTCACAATCAACCTTTGCCGCATACCTCCTAAGCCAGTCCATACCCAAAATAATTCCGAACCCCGCAAAGTTCAGAACAAAACAATCACAAACAAAAGAGCAACCATGACTCGACACAATCAGACCACGGCATAACATACACAAACAAGACGAACCCCCAACTGGATTAGTCACAACCAATGGCCTATCAACAATATCTGGTTCCAAACCTAACCGGCCTACGAGTTCACTACAAACAAACGAGTGCGATGCTCCAGTATCAAACAGAACTCTAACTGGAACACCACATAGGAAAAGAGTACCTTGAACCACCACACTCTTTCCCTTCTCTTCAGCGGTAGGAGCTTTTGAAGACGACGGAACAGCTCCCAAAGCATAAGCTTGCACAATCTGCTTGTCCCTCCTCGGTTCTGGACAATTCTTCCTGAAATGCCCCGGCTTGTCACAGTTGTGACACTTCATCGGCACCTTCGGATTCTTACAATCCTTAGAGAAATGGCCCTTCTGCTGACAATTGTAGCAAGTCACCTCGCCTTTCGGCTTCTTCTGGCCATCCTTACCCTTCTGCTGTTGCTGCTTCCTCTTCTTGTTTCCACCTTGCTGAGGTTTAGACTCTTCCCTGGTCACAGCAACAACAGATCCTTCCTTAGGAAACAGACTCTCATGCCTGAGAGCTTTCTCCACAAGCTTCTCAAATGAATCGTCCAAATGATCCACCAACTGCCTTCCAAGATAACTGTCCAAACCTGTCACAAACTTCTCATTCTTCTGATATGCAGATTCGATATATGACCGGGCATACTTGGACAAAGCTTCAAACTCAGAAACATACTCAAGAACTGGTCTTCCACCTTGCTTGAGCTCCACAAACTTCTTGAACAGAACAGACTTCTGAGCTGTAGAAATGAACTTAGCTTCAAACCTGACTTGGAATTACTCCCAAGTAATCTCTTCCTCCGGAGTATTGATGGTAATAGAGTTCCACCAATCAGAGGCTCTCCCTTGAAGCTGTCTTGATGCTAACTTCCTCTTAGTTGCATCCTCAATTCCCAAATCACCAAAAATCCTTCTACAAGCATCTATCCACCTCTGGACCTCAATAGTTGATTCTGTTCCCACGAAAACCTTCCCTCCAAGAGCAGTATAATCTTTGCACAACTTAGCAAAATCCATTGGTTTCGGAGTTTGGACTTGAACTCCAACATCAACTGCTGTCCCCGGAACAGGTATCCTTCTCATGATCGAAGTCATCATAGCTTCGAACATAGCTGCATAATCAGCAGTTCCTTCAGTAGCACGGCCTTCCCTAGCTGTTGGTCTCCCTCTTCGACTCATTCACAATATCTATAAAAAGGAATGATCAGAACATCTTAGAGAAACAACTGCATAAAGGACTCAAACTCTACTTAATCTACTATATTATATATAGTAGTCATCCATCAAAATTACAATTACGTCTCTCATACGTAGTTACGTCAGCGAGCGTTGGGTAAAATCGATTAACCAATGCTTTGATACCAAATGTGACGACCGCCCATGACCCCTGCACCGAATCTAGAGATAGTGCGCTGTAAAGTGTGCCAGGCGACCATGGACGATTGCCAAGGTAAACTAAAACAGCAGAATCTATCGTATTACTCACAGCGCATGGACAAAATACAATAGAACATATATATAGTGAAGCTTCACAGAATAGAATCTCATCAATAAAACTTCATAAAAGTTGAATACAACATCTCAATAGTCAATACAACAAGCCTCACTACATAACACTCAGAGAATACAAACAGCGGAACGTCCAGTACATATAGTAAGAAGATAATATGCAACCCTTCAGCTCGTCTTCAATATCAGCATCGTGAGAAGAGAACAGCACCTGTCACCTGCTACCTAGTCTGCCCGTCCCAAAATGGACGAACAGCCCAAGGCAATAAGAGTTAAAACATAAAGCCTTGAGTCAGACAACAGTCTTAGTGAGCAGTAAATTAACTAACAACATACCAAAAGAGCATAAAGGAAAAGGAATAGGAATACAACCCTCCCACTCCAACCTCTTTCTACAGTGATAGCCCCCAGACACACACTAAGCAGAAGCAATCATAGCAGAGCATACAATATAAAGTAAAGAAATTGTCGCTCGAGTCAAGGGCGATGTTTTCCAAGCACAAACCCCCAAGGCCTAAACCAAGATCAGATAAGCACCCAGAAAATACCGCTCTTGAGACCGAATGACGATACAACCAAACATCCATGACTCTGGCTATCACTGTTATCATTGCTTCGATATCACCGTTAATTGAATGACCGGCACATTCTTTCAGCCGTCCGTCAAGGGCTAATGGAAACCTCGGTTCTAGACATAACTCCCGCACGTCATCGTGACCCGTGCCTAGGACTATCGAATCTGCCCAGAGTACTTGACTACCCAATCAGTAGCCTTTAGGGACTATCGAATCTGCCCAACGTACTCTTGCTTTAAGCATGCTAGAACCTTCAACAACGATGAGATCTCAGCCTTCTAGTCGTCCTCCTCGACAACTATTTCCATACTAGCTCAAGCGCCTCTCGAGCATCCATTATCCTCAACCCGCTTGGAATGATCCCGTCTGGATTAGACCAAGACTATCTCATATCATACTTCGCGTCATCACATCCTCGCAAAGTCTCATCTCAACATCATCATCAAATCTATGCATAAGAGCTTCATCATCCGCTACATATGCCACAAGCAGCTTTCCCAATTCAAGAGCCTTCCTCTTAGCTTTTGAATCATCTTCGGTCTAAATCAAATCATCAATCATCTAATTCATAGCAATCAATCAAGTCAAACATTAATCCAAGCAATCAAGCATTCAAATATGATCTAAGTAGACAATTATAACAATAATGGCAATTTCGTAATTAAAGAGTTGAAAGTCAAATAAGCATGAAAACATGAACAATATCTCTATAATCTTGATGAATGAACTTGCATAGGTTAACATGTAGTAAAATGGATGTAACATCATCATGAACAATGGATCTATATGGATCTACACTTAGGATGAAGAAAATGTATGGAAATCACTATTTTAACACCAAATCGAGCCAACAATCCGATATACTCCTTTGGATCCGTGTGAGAGATAATCACCACTCACCAAATCACCTAAACAACCCCAAATCAACACGCTTCAGATCTGGAGAGCGAAGGATCTAGCTTGATCTATCACGAATCCGCCTCAAACGAAGAAATCTCACTTCAAAGGATGAAGATCTTCAATCCAAGCTCTTGAATCTTCAATCTTGATCTTTGATTTGGATGAAAGGAAGCACTAGATTAGAGTGGAGAAAAGAAGTGAAGAAGTGTAGAAGTCGAGCTCTCAAAATGGCAGCACTTCGTCGCTTCGAAATCCGGATCCCGAAAAGTGAAGCCAACCCCCTTCTATTTATAGGCAAAATTCTCTAAGTCGTAACTCGGAGTTAGGTCATCTCCGACCTACGACCTAAGACCCCTCCGACCTAAGTCTTCACCGACTTAACAACTGCTCTGCCTAACACATGCGCATACGACCTAGCTACTACGCCGACCTACGACTTAACTGAAATGCGCAACCTAACTCTTCACCGACCTAACAACTCAGACGACTTAACAGCCAGGCGCTTCAACGACCTAACTGCTTCACACCCCTACCACTCAACAAACCCCAAGTTCCTCCGACTTATACCTTCCGACCTAACAGAGCAACAGAGTCACGCCTTAACTATTTAACCACTCTACGACTTAACTCTTAAGCCAACACGCGACCTAAGACTCAGTGCATCTGCAGACCTAACAACTTACAGAGTTACCCACGCGACCTAACAGCTCAACCGATTTACGACCTAACTGAGTATACAACTTACGACCTAACCACAAGGCCATGACTCAACTAAGCTACGACCTAACTTCGCTGCCACTAGGTCGCTAAACTACCTATCTCCTAACTCCTTAAGTCGTCTATGTCTTAAGTCGGTCAACTTGCTAAATCTCTTAAGTCGCTACCCTACCTAAGTCATTAACACTTAGGTCGGTCAATTCTATAAGTCGCTAACTCTAATAAGTCGGTAACTATTGGGTTGTTAACTCGCTAACTCGTCTAGCCGACCTACCCCTTAAGTCATCCACTACCTTAGGTCGCTCCAACACCCTACGACCTAAGCTACTACGACTTATCTCCTAACTCGCCGAATTCCTTAAGTCACTGCCGACCTACCCCTTAGGTCGCCAATCCTATAAATCGGTCACGACTTAAGACTTAACCAAATTCTACCCAAAATCTGAAATGACTTAAAAATGCTGAAAATTCCAGATTTTAATGAATTTTTCGATCCGTAAAAATACGGGTCGTTACACACATTTTTTCTCAAATACATCCTAGGCTAACCAAACTAACTCAAGAAATATGCTAACCGTATATAATTAACTTGACAACTACTAGCTAAATTTGAATGGAACATTTGTTTCAAGGACTAAAAGGATTTCTAAAATAAGAGACACATCACAAACAAAGTAACAATAATAATAACACATGATAACACTTCTTTCTTGTTCACATGGATGGGTTTTAGATTTGCTAGGACACATATTCGAGAAGGTATACTTTACACATCTTTTGTTAGAGATCTAAATAACAAATAGGTCACATGGTTTAACTATTTTCTCTTCATTAACTTTTACTAAACACTCAATAGCGCTATATGATTATGTGATCTCAGTCGAGCATTCGATAGAACTTTCCTACATGGTTATCACATATGCATGAACACCATTTGATTTTGTAACGACCCACCTTTTTGGACGGTTTAAATCGACAATAAGCCACACATGTCTAATTCAAACCATTCAAAAGGGAGGATTGTTAATGGGGTAAATAAGAAAATAAAAGAAAGGAAAGAAAAACAAAATACAAAATCTCGCAGTGGAATGACAAAATATAATAATCAAATAAACAGTTCATGAAGCTGTTTTACAAAATAACATTTGATTACACTTTACAATTCAAATCAGAGTTATACATACATCAGAAATAAACAAATAATGCAGCAGAATACAGGATGTAGTGGAATAATAAAAATAAATAGCAATAATATACTATATCTTCATATTTGTCCTCCAGAAATTAGCTTTCAATACACTGAAAAGCTCAGACTGACCCGAGCATAATGAGAAGACAAAACACTCGAGTAAGAACTAAAAGATCTTATGTAAGCCAAATCAAATAAGTAAAATAAGAATATTAGTACAACGTGAATATAATTGTTTAAAAGATTTCAAATAATTCGAAATACCAATTTTAATCATTTTAATTAAAATAAATCCGAAGTTTAAGTTAAAACTTAAACCATTCAAATAATTCAATTCCAATAAAAATCCAAATTCAAGAATTATATGGGTATATGTCATTTCAACCAGTATCGAAAATCAACATTTCCAAATCAATGAAAACCACTCGGGTTTATCATTTCAACCTATAACGATTTTCCTTAATCTATAAGATCGTTCGGGTATGTATCATTTCAACCCATATGGATAACAGAGATATAGACATAAATAAACATCTGATCATCTGAAATGTCAACCAATAACATCCATCACACATTCAACATCCAAATCAGCCAATAAATCACAAAAATCAACTGGTTATCATTAAAAGGTATTTAACTGGCAATTTAAATTATTATTTTTTATTTGAAATGGTACTTTATATATAACATGTCACTGGGACAACATATCACATGTCAATAAACATTCGAATCACGCTACACATGTTTCGAACTTGTGACCTCTCGCACCAAAGCCGAATCACTTAACCACTTGGACAATGGTGCTTGTCGGCAATTTAAATTTCAATATTAAACTAAATAGTGGTTAAATTAAATAAAAGTCAGATTTAATTGGAATGACAATTTAAAATATACCAAACAGCAACCAATCAATTTCTAATCACATCATACATTAAATTTAACTAACATACGATAATTTAGTATTCGTGAGTGGGTTAAAACACTCACCTTTGATTTTTAGTTGATTTTAAAATCCAAAATAGCCTAAAATTTAACAGTCTCAGAATTCGTTCAAACCAATTTCATAATGTCCGGAATTTCGATACGATCGAAGCGGAACAAACTACGCGAAAATCCAACCTCGTACGCAAAAGGTATACATATTATAACATTCAACAATTTAAATTTAAAAAAAAGGAATTACCCACACTCAATCGGCCACTTCACCCTATCTGTATGCGTGAAACCCTAGTACCATACAATCGTTCGAACAAGCTGAAGCCGCCATCTTCCACAACGAACTACCGCTGCCTGAGACCCTTCCACCTTGATTTTTCCGCCGCCGCCGTGCCTAAATATGGCGATTCTAGTGAATTCGAAGCCTGTTGGCATGAACGAACCATAAGCATGTGACCTGCTCGACAACACCTTCCCAACGCACCTTCCGATCGTCAAACGGTCGATGATCCACCGTTGGAAACCCTAGAAATGGAAGGCCGAGGTTCATCCTTGTTTTCTAGTAAAACAGTGAACCAAATTGAAAAAATAATCATTGTAGAAGATTGCGCTCGTCGAGAGCTTCCCAACGATATATAATTTGCTAGGGTTTGGAGAGTTTGAATTTTGAAATTGCTTTTGAAATTGGATTTAGGATTTGTAATTGGATTTTGGTTTTTACCATTGAAGGCAGGAACAGGCAGAAATTGATGTACATACATAATAGACTGAAAGACTGCTAGGGTTTGAGAGACAAAGCTATTTATATGGACAAGGCCCGATAAGAAAGAATAAACATATCGAATTGGTTCGAACGACAATAGCGACACGAAAAGCCCGTTCCGCTTCCAGAACGAAAATAGGTCATCCCATATATCAAAATAGATGTTTTCAATATTTTTAAACTCATTGGAACAGGTTTCAAGTCCTAATTCCATTGTATGAAGAAGTTAGCTTTTAAAATCAGCTTATTTCAAATTAATTTCTACGAGTTTCGAGCCAGCACGGTCAAACGGCAAGTCTGATCGCTACGAAACTTGAAACCTTACAATAATTCACCGTTATAGATCCGATGAAACTAGTTTCATCAAAATCCGAGACATTGACCAAAATGGCTAATTTCACGTTAATTAAATAAATTATTACTAAATTAATTAAATCACTTTTTAAATTTAAATTTAAAAGTTAACAACTTTTATCATTTTTTATCACATTGACATTTATAATCTTTTAAAACAAATTTCCTTGTCCAAATTCAATATTAATATTGCACAAATTACAATGTTCAGTTTCAATTGTAGTAAATTTATTAATTATAATTTAAATTCAAATAAATTCATTTATTTTGATTTCACTCTTATTATTGAGTCAACTATTATCTTATAAATATAATCAATATTAGTTTACCATTTATTACATCAATATTCTTCAGTTACCAATTTAATGCATATTACTGCAATAATTAATTAGATTAATTGCAATTGATTTCAATTTAATTTCAATGGATTAAATAAGTAGGTGATAAATGATAAATGTTACCTTTTCTTAAATTTAATCACGTTTATAAGATTTATTATCAACAACAAATGTTATGATTACTTACACAGCCCTGATTATATTCAATTTCCATTAATTACATATAATTTCCCCTTTTAATGTAACATTTAATTTATTTCCCTATTTTAATATATCACCAAATTAACTTTATAGTTATTTCAATTAATGACATATAGTTCCAACATTCAATTGTCTTAATTTCGTTAATTACCCATTCGATATTCAAACGGATAAATTAATGAGAAGAAAATTAAAACAGTCGTTTTATAATAATAATCCATATTCATTATCTTATTAGTTACAACCAAGGTTTATAAATTGCTTACCAAAATGACTTCAATTCGACATTAACCTATTTCAATCAATTACATACAATCTCACCATTAAATACATCATTTAATTTATTTCATTATTTACAATTATAACCAAATTAACCCAAAATTTATTTCAATTGATTGTAATTACATTAAAATAGTTGTCAAAAGCATTGAAACAATAGTATTAAATCATATTATAATTATTTCCTCATTAATAATCATAAATTTTAGTTTTCTTTCAACGTTAAATTATAAATCTTATTTAATTATTATTTTTAATTATCAAAAATTACGGGTCGTTACAATCTCCCCCACTCAAAACTTTTCGTCCTCAAAAAGGGAAAAAGGAGGAATTAAGTGATTAATATATTTTATTCAAAGTATTGAATTTATAAACAATTAATTTACATAATTAAGTATTTTAAATAAAAATATACCAAGTCTTAAATTCACGAAATTTTTTGGCAGAGTCTCCTTTGTATGGAGAGGTCCAGAAAATAATAATAATATCAATAATAACAATATATATATATATATATATATATCATATTTCAAAGTAAAATATCCCAAACCACGGGAAAACAATATAATATCGCTATAAATCCGTAATTCAAAAACACACCTATTCGTCGGGCAAACATCGCTTATTTATGAAACCAAAAGCAGTACATATTGCTTCCATAAAACTATATTTTACTTACAAAATCCAAAGAAGTTAATAATTATGTAAAAGAAAATATTAGTTGTTTCAATTAATAACAAAACAAATCTACACAACATACAATAGTCACATGCAACAAAACCATACAATCATCACATGCAATAAGAGAAATCAAACATCCATCCATAGCAACCAAACCAATGATTTGTTTAGTTCATAAACTTTTAATCGTGCAAGGTGATAAACACTACACCAAACAGCCCATTTTGTCACACTTTTTTCGTTTCAGTTTGTCACGGTTATTTATGTTGGAAATTTGTAACGGTTATTATTGTTACATTGTATTACCACGGTTATTTCCGTGATAAAATTTGGGCTTTTTGTAAATAGCTAAAAGACATTGGATAGAATCGTCATTTATCTTTCAATCCTTACTTCGTTTGTTTGTCACGCTTCAGCTCCTGGCTTCGTAAATAACGAAAGCATGGGAAATACTAGCACCACTTGCGCCAGACCTGCTAACAAATACTTTTAGAAACATGTTATCTTGGGATACTGAGAAGTTGGTGTTGCAAGCAGGTAATACCATGTTTTATTCTGAAAATGACAAGTCTGACAGTTGTTTCTTCTTTTTCTGCTGCACAGTTTACTTTTTATGCTTAACAAGTTTCCTTTTCCTCGTGGGCCTTCCTTTTTACCCTTTTCGACTTAAACCAGTGACCTGCCACTCAGTCAAACTTTCATTTATTTGGACCTCGTCTTCCTGGAACCGTGTAAGTCTTCCTGGAACCGTGTAAGTCATTCAATGTTTTCTTTCATTGTCTTGTTCTTTGTTATATATTTGGATACTGTGAAGTATATATTTGTATATATGCAGAATGTCGGCTAGTTGCAGCAATCCATCGCAACATATAGCAGAAAGCATAGAAGAAGATGTTCCTCCTCCTCCTCCAAACAAAAAATACTCAATAATTGTTGAAATGGATGGTGCAAAAGGTAAAGACTCATCAAAGTGGGCATCCCGTTGTGGCGTTTTGATTCGGAGGCATATTCCTATTAACTACGACGATTGGAGGAAAGTGGATATGTTTTACAAAAACAATTTATGGAAAGCGCTTATGGTATTTTACTTTATCCTTTATAGAAAACAACCTTTACTCTTGTGCCTACTTTCTAGAATTCTTTACTTTTTTTACAATCTTTTTATGTGAGATGTGTGAATAATCAATACTTTTTTTACAATTTTTTTAATAGAAGGAGTTTGAGTTGAATATAAATCCCGATGTTGCTCGACCAATTTTGGAGCAGTTTTTTCCACAATATTTCAGAACGGCAAAAGCAAAATTGAGGAAGACATATATTAAAACAAAAGAGCAGGAGTTTTTGCCTAGACATCTTGCAATTGAAAACCGACCCGATGACATCGATAAAGTTCAGTGGGAGGGGTTCATCGACAATGAATACACAGATAAGAAGAAAAAACAATGCAAGACGAACAGTGATAACAAAGCAAAGAACACTATAAATCACACATTGGGTAGAAAATCTTATGCTCGATTATATGAAGAATTGGTTCGTATCAAGTCTTTTACGGTAATTTTCGATAATATTGTGTGGCTCTTGAATATATTCATATTTATTTGTATAGGAAGCGGAAGATCCTAATAGTAAAGTTTCACGAACTAAGGCGTGGAAAGTGGCACACACAAGTAAAAAAACCGGAGATGTGATTCCTTGCGCTGCTGAAAAATATGTAAGTTAATTTTCCTACCTTCATTTTCTTTAACTTGTTCACTTATTTGAACAAGTTAACTATACCTGCTAAATGGCTAACCAAACAAAACCTGCTAAATGTATAGTTCTTCTGACTGGCTTCTTCATTTGGTTTAAGGGAACATACTTGCCTGAATATGCTGCCATATCAACCCTTCAAAAACACATACACTAAACCATCTTGTTCGCACCCTGCAAATTTCGGCAGCTATCTTTAAATAACAAACGACACAACCTGAAATAAACTCATTTTGTTTTTTCTGACTTTGGTTTATATATGTAGGCATTGATAGAAGCAGTAGAAGAAAGACAAAAATCAGAATCTAGTGTCAATGGAGGTGATGGCATAAGAAGTTTAGAAGAGTTTGAAAGAGATCCCGTTGCTGAAGTTTTTGGAGATGATAGAAAGAGAAGTTATTGTCGTGCTATCAGCTCTACGGCTAATGTAAAGAAAGTAAAACTCACGCAAGCTTCGAAAGCAATACTCAATTACCAAGAGAGTGGAAATCAACAATGGAGAACAGAAATGCAGAACCAACACAATCAAATGTATGAAGAGATTAAAACAATGAGTTCGGCTATCATTGATATGAAACAATGTATGCAGTTGCTTGTGAATCAAATTGGGGGAAACGTGTCAACATCAAGACCGGAAGATGTTTCGAACACCGAGCAGAATAATGAGAATATCAACAATCCGGGTTCTAGCAAAAGTGCTTCATTAGATAGAGGTCCTAGCAAAAGTGCTTCATTAGATAGAGGTCCTAGCAAAAGTGCTTCATTAGATAAAGGAACGAGATCTTCTACTAGAGAAAAACAATCAGTAAAGCTGCTAGCACCAGATTTGAAGGAGGTAGCAAAAGGGCACATTGGGACGCAAAAAATGTGCCATGGTAGAAAGGTGGTTGAAGGAGAACAAGTCGTTTGGATTGAAGATGTTATTGATCCAGAAGCTTCACTTTTTGATGCACCGCAAAATGGCCATTACACGCTATCCGAGCTAGTTGATGGGGGTTTTGTGATCTGGCCTGAGTATCGTTTGCGATATCAGTGAAAATATGTAAGTTAATTTTTTCTAGATTTGAATTAGTTACTAATTAGTATCGTTTGGAAGCTAAATGAAGATAAAATGAATATGCAATTTAGTAAGTTAATTTTTTCTAGACTTGAATTAGTTACTAATTAGTATCGTTTGCGATAAAATGAATTTGTGCTGCTAAGGGCATCTCAGTGCCCAAAACTGCCAAGGTTAGGTCAGTCTACTAGCATATGCAACACTTTTAAAATCATCATTATACACATATATCAACAAACTCACAGCATACATTCTATAACATTATTTGTCAAGTTATGGTAGAAAGAAAGTATATAAAGCACAGCAACGCTTACCATCTATGCATATTAGAATTGTGTATTTATCTCGGATTATCGACCACCTATTTATGTCCTATATCTTTAAGATAGAAGTTGTGTTCATCGGCCCAAGCTTTTCTTGTATGTCTGGTTCTCGTTCCAGAATTACCTCCTTTTGTTTCAGGATTATTTTGCAGAGCTGTTTGAGTGTTAGACGAGTTGCAGGCTGCTTGTTGCTCTGATGAAGGAACTACTGTTGAACCCATTTCAATACTTGCAGGGTCAAAGTCTATCCGGTAAGATCTGCCTGCATCTGATCAGGAGCTTGGGCTTTGTCGATCGTTGAGTTTGGTTCCTGGTTGGCTTTTTCCCTGACGTTTGTACTGTTGTAGACTCACCAACAAATGGTGCCATATTACTACTAGTTTTATTTATTGTAAATGCATTATCATGTTCTGTTAAAGGAGGACAGTTAGAACTAATATTTGTATTATTCGAATTGATTGATTGAGTTTCACTGTGTGTATCACTTTTTTGCATGCAAGTAATGTCTAGGAGAACTGAAAATATTTATGGTCATGTTTTAATTAGTTCTTTTTAGCTGTTTTGTACGAGATTTATGTATTTAAAAAAACTATCCATAGTAATGCACATGTCAATTGCTATATGAAGTTTATTTGTTTGCATGTGCAATATTGACGTCCATATTAATGCATGTGTTGGTAGGTATATATGCATATTATAAAACATAGTGTGCTTTTGAATACTAACGCTTATAACCGTGGTGAAACCCCAGAAAACTCACGCTTATAACCGTGGTGAAATTTCCCACGTTTATAACCGTGATTCATCATTCTCACGCTTATAACCGTGAGTAAACACCATAACTCTCACGCTTATAACCGTGAGCAATACCCAAAATTATCACGGTTATAAGCGTTATTTTTTCTGTGATAATATTTGCCCACGCCACTTGGGACAACGCTTATAACCGTGGGTAATTTAATTTATCACGGTTATAAGTGTGATAAAATGGCCTTTTTGGTGTTGTGAAATAAACTATCAAGTGTACCCTACGCTCAACAGCCTTGGATAATTACTTAAAAAGATTATCCATACAACCTTAAAATTAGAAGTATCCATTTCCAAACATCCCATGAGCCAAAACAACCGATAATTCCAAATATTATTTCAGTTTATTCGTTTTAAATTTCCTTTCACATCATTTACTGTTTGTCATTTTTCATTCATTCATTATTTCACCTCCAATATCTAATATAATCAATGAATCCATTATTTAAGTATTACATACATTTTATTGCAATTGATTTCACATGTATTATTTACTTATAATGTTTGATATCCATTTAACATTAATATTCATCGGTAAGTCATTTCAATCACTTTCTTAAGTTTATCATCATTTACCTAAACAGTATTTACTTTTTACTATTTAATTTAATTACAAGCATTTCACAATATTAACTTACGTTTATAACATTTCTTGTACATCAAAATTCTTGTTTATAAAAATAATACCATTGAACACTTCCATTTCTTAAGTTTTATTTGTATAATATTCTATTACATATTCCTATTTAACATTTCAACTTTTAACATTTTGGTAAGTTATATATATGTATTATAGGATGTAATTGAATGTTACACAAGTTTATCTTATTCATTTTGTTAACAAAATATTCAATGATTACATCTTCTTAAATTTTCATATCTTTTGATTTACAAGTTACAAATTTCCAATTTCTTATATATTTCATTAATCACTCAGCATCTAATTCTTATTTTTTTTCATTTTAGAAGCTTCTAATTATTAATATAGTCAATATTTCATTCATTATAATAATTGAAATTTCTAATTTACAGAAACTTAAGAACTAATTACCGGGTTCATTTCAAATTATATGAAATTATATATATATACACACACAAACACACACACACACACATCATGGCTTATATATATCAAATCATTTTTAAAAATATAAATTAAGACTTGTTTATCAAAACAGAGGTGTAGTAAAACTACTACAGTGGTCTTCCCACTTTGAAACTCGAAAATGAACGTTGATGATGTGTGCACTCATCACCGAAATTATTTTCCAGTGATAGAAGAGGGGAGTACAGAACTTATTTCCTTTTAAAAATTCTTTTCAAAACTTCTCTTTCAAATCCCATTTGAGAATATTTATCCAAAATACTACCAAATAATATTAGTATTATATTCCAAAATCTCTTAAAACAAATTTTTAACCCGGAACTTAAGTTCTCAAATTCCAATTAAGTACCTTTTTATTTATAAAATCCTGTTTTGCAAATCAATATTTATAAAATTTCACTTCCTATCAAATAAATATATCACAAACAACTATTAGTACTTCGAAATCAAGTAAATATTTCAAAACATACTTCAAAATAGCAATTCCAACTTATTTTTCAAGCATATTACAAAAAAAATTTCCCAAATCATTTGATATCTTTAAAATTATACATTCAAAGAAACTTACATAAATTTTACTTGAAATATTCATTTGAAAACTTCATTTGCAATCAATCATCTTTAATACTTTACAAAAATTAATCCGTAAAATTTTCTTGCTTCATTTATAAATATCATTTTACAAGCTTAAATAACATCTTAATAAATATATGTAAACTATTTGAAAATAATTATTTACATCATTACTTATATTTAAAAAGGGAGTTATTGAAAACCTTAAATCCATTATTTACAAATTTTATTAGTTCAAATCTAAAAATACTTTTCAAACCACTTTAATTTATCAATAATCATTAACTTTAAATGTGTTTTATTGAATTAATAATTTCTCACAATATTTACTAGACTAATAGTTAAACATTTAAATAATATAAACAATATTTTAAATATTTAAAATTATATAGAAAAGAAAAAGAAATATGACCAAAATATCCTTTATATTTATATAATACTTTATCAAAATACTTTTATAACTCGATGTCTTAACAGGTTTATCCTCGTTCTTGCAGACTCTTACCATGCGTTGATCGGGCGCAAGGCTAGAATTCTCCAAGTACTTAGTAGACTTGTTTCAACACCCAGTGAAAATACTTAAAAAAATTAAAAATAGATGTGGAAAGCACATTCCCCCAGGGATCGCAGTTACGCAATGGTTACGCCGCTATCCCAATGAAATCACTTGTAACTGTAGGCTTCCCGCCCCTCGACTTACGCCATGGTTCAATATCAAATGAGTATAATAAGTGACCCACCAAAGTGATCCAATAAATGACCCACCAAAGGGATCCGATAAATGACCCACCAAAGGGATCCGATGGAAGGTACTTCCCATATCATTTACTTCAAAATATATCATACCATATATAGTACCCTTTAAAAATCATAACTTCAAATATCATACATATATAAATTCCATTATATATAAGATTTCATTTTCATATAGAGTACTTTCCAAAATCAATAGTCTCGAATATATCAAATCATTCTTATATAAAATCCGTTGTATATAAGATTTATCTCTTCGGATCGAATACCTTCCAAAATCAATAGTCTTCCAAATCATCATATACTTATATAAAGTTTGTCTTATATAAGAATAAAAAAATTTCAAAATCAATTACGCTACATGAAGAGCCATGTGGGATTGAACATCTTTGCTTTATAAAAGGTTCTGACTTTTAATAGTTTTGTATATAAAATAGTTTGTAAAATAGTTTGTATATAAAATAGTTTGTAAAATAGTTTGTATATAAAATAGTTTGTAAAATAGTTTGTAAAATATTTTTGTATATAAAATAGAATAAAATAGTTTATATAAAATAGAATAAAATAGTTTGTATATAAAATAAAAGAAAAATAGTTTTATGAAAAATGGTTTTAAATTAATAGCAGATTTGCATTAAATTCCAATTTAAATTACAAGGATATCGAACCAACAACTTTCAATTTCAGCATCAAAGCATATCAATAATATTAGAACATAAGATGTACATATGTCATCATCACGCAAAATCACATTCGAACGCTCGCTCGATCACACAAGTTCGCTTTCGAACTAGTATTGTCCATTCGACTTCCCTAATGCGGACTTCGATAAGGTTTCTTGACTAGAAACCATCATTCTTCTTGCATAGCCATATACTATGATAGAGAATTCTAGAATCAAACCAAAAATCCATATCAAATATTCACCATCAAGAATCGAATGAAGAATCCTAACACGAAATGGTGCCATTCACCTCGAACTTGTGTACTCAAATTCAGATCAAATTAATTTTGCGAGTAAAACAATATACGTACAACTTACGTATATACTCCAATTTGTTTCATCACAATTACATTTCAATTTCATTCATTATGAATCTCATTGATTAACACAAATATCACTTCAAACTTAAATATCTATTTCACAGAATTTCTCTATTTAATATATAACATTAATATATTCATGCACAACATTCCTTATATTTCTCTTCATTTTTAAATTACATTCATTTTCATATGTAATATTTCTTATTTAATACTACATTTATTTGTGAATCATTTCATAAGAAATTTCCTTAAATTTATAACCAATTTATAAAAGCATAACTTCTTTTATAAAACATTACTCGAGTTTATAGTCATCACAACTTTAATTATAACCTTTTATTGCAATATCCATTTATTTCGTAAACAATTTACAAGTCATTACTTTATTATAATCATTTTACTTTTAGTTCAAATTTTTTTACCCAAATAGTTTTCACTTTTCCTTTTCAGATTTATTTACATTTTATAAATTTTAATTAAGTTTATAATCACTTTTTTCCATTTTAATCTCATTTACAGCATTTCCTTAATCACAATTTTGATTTAAACACGCCAAGGCTTAAAGTTCACACTTGTATACTATTACATTACATGCCAAGAATGTATACAACAATTCTATCCATTTACTAAACATAGATATAACAAATTAACCTTGTTTCACTCACTTTCAAATTGAGGTTATCAAATTCAACTGCATAATTCATCACAATTACCACATTTCAACTTATATATTAATTCAGAAGTTTTCAACCATCCAAAATATCCAGATATTCCATTTTATTTCAATATTTGAAACTAGCAATCAACAAACAACAAGATTCACAACAAAACATTTCAATTTCACAAACAAATATCCTAATTATTCACTTTATTCTCTTCAATACACCATTATTAAACTAGTGTTTAGTTCATAAATTCAATCAACAATAATTAGCCAATGCTTATAAACTGACAAAATTCGACTAATCAATAATAAATGATAATAACTAAATATTACCATTTCATAAATTAAACACATTACAAATAACTATTTAGTTGTATAAAATTTTCCTTTATATATAACATATAATATTAGGAAAACTTATTTCAATTCAAAACTTATATAAAACATTTTTATAACACTAACAAATACGCTCTCTCATATATACACTCATACAAACTCATTCTAGGATATTACTACCATATCTTTAATGAGTTGACCCCAACAGGATAAGGTATGTCTAAACCTGACTTTGATACCAACTGTAACGACCCACCTTTTTGGACAGTTTAAATCGACAATAAACCACACATGTTTAATTCAAACCATTCAAAAGTGAGTATTGTTAATGGGGTAAATAAGAAAATAAAAGAAAGGAAAGAAAAACAAAACACAGAATCTCGCAGCGGAATGACAAAATATAATAATCAAATAAACAGTTCATGAAGTTGTTTTATAAAATAACATTTGATTACACTTTACAATTCAAATCAGAGTTATACATACATCAGAAATAAAAAAATAATGCAGCGGAACACAGGATGTAGTGGGATAATAATAATAAATAGCAATAATATATTGAATCTTCGCCTTCGTCCTCCAGAAATTAGCCTTCAATACACTAAAAAGCTTAGACTGACCCGAGCGTATGAGAAGACAAAACACTAGAGTCAGAACTAAAAGATCTTATGTAAGCGAAATCAAATAAGTAAAATAGAAATATTAGTGCAATGGTTTCAGAGATGTTATGGGATTTCCATCTCTTATCAATTGTACAACGTGAATATAATTATTTAAAAGATTTCAAATAATTCGAAATACCAATCTTAATCATTTTAATTAAAATAAATCCGAAGTTTAAATTAAAACTTAAACCCTTCAAATAATTCAATTCCAATAAAAATCCGAATTCAAGAAATATGGGTATATGTCATTTCAACCAGTATCAAAAATCAACATTTCCAAATCAATGAAAACTGCTCGGGTTTATCATTTCAACCCATAACGATTTTTCTTAATCTATAAGATCATTCGGGTATGTATCATTTCAACCCATAGGGATAACAGAGATACAGACATAAATAAACATCTGATCATCTAAAATGTAAACCAATAACATCAATCACACATTCAACATCCAAATCAGCCAATAAATCACAAAAATCAATTGGTTATCATTAACAGGTATTTAATTGGCAATTTAAATTTCAATATTAAACTAAATGGTGGTTAAATTCAATAAAAGTCAGATTTAACTAGAATGACAATTTAGAATATACCAAACAACAACCAATCAATTTCTAATCACATCATACATTAAATTTAACCACATACAATAATTTAGTATTCGTGAGTGGGTTAAAACACTCACCTTCGATTTTCAGTCGATTTTAAAATCCAAAATAGTCCAAATTTAACCATCTTAGAATTCATCCAAACTAGTTTCATAACGTCCGGAATTTCGATACGATCGTAGCAGAACAAACCGCACGTAAATCCGACCTCGTACGCAAAAGATATACATATTAGAACATTCGACAATTTAAATTAAAATAAAATAAAATAAAATAAAGGAATTACCCTTACTCAATTGCCCACGTCACCCTATCCGTATGCGTGAAACCCTAGTACCAGACCATCTTTCGAACAAGCTGAAGCCGCCATCTTCCACAATGAACTACCGCCGCATGAGATCCTTCCACCTCGATTTTGCTACCGCCGTCGTGCCTTAATATGGCGATTCTGGTGAACCCAAAGCCTACTGGCATGAACAAACCATAGGGATGTGACCTGCTCGACAACACCTTCCCAACGCCACCTTCCGATCTTCAAACGGTCGACGATCCATAATTGGATCGTAAACCCTAGAAATGGATGGCCGAGGTTCATCCTGGATTTCTGGTCAAAAGGTGAACCAAATTGAAAAACGAATCACTGCAGAATATTGTGCTCGTCGAGAGCTTTCCAACGATATATAATTTGCTAGGGTTTGGAGAGTTTGAATTTTGAAATTGCTTTTGAAATTAGATTTAGGGTTTGTAATTGGATTTTGGTTTCTGCCATTGAAGACAGGAACAGATAGAAGTTGATGTACGTACATAATAGACTGAAAGACTGCTTGGGTTTGAGAGACAAGGCTATTTATATGGACAAGACCCAAAAAGAAAGAATGAACATATCGAATTGGTTCGAACGACAATAACGACTCGAAAAGTCCATTCCACTTTCGAACGAAAATAGGCCATCCCATATATCAAAATAGATGTTTCCGATATTTTTAAACTCAATGAAACATAGTTCAAGTCCTAATTCCATTGTATTAAGAAGTTAGCTTTTAAAATCAGCTTATTTCAAATTGATTTCATTAAATTGATTTCTACGCATTTCAAGCCGCACGGTCAAACGACTAGTCCGATCGCTACGAAACTTGAAACCTTACAATAATTCACCATTACGGATCCGATGAAACTGGTTTCGTCAATATCCAAGACAGTGACCAAAATGGTTAATTTCACGTTAATTAAATAAATTATTATAAATTAATTAAATCACTTTTTAAATTTGAATTTAAAAGTTAACAACTTTATCGTTTTTGATTACATTGACATTTATAATCTTTTAAAACAAATTTCCCTGTCCAAATTCAATATTAATATTGCACAAATTACAGTGTTCAGTTTCAATTGTAGTAAATTTATTAATTATAATTTAAATTCAAAAAAATTCATTTATTTAGATTTCACTCTTATTATTGAATCAACTATTATCTTATGAATATAATTAATATTAGTTTACCATTTATTACATCAATATCTTCGGTTACCAATTGAATTCATATTACTGCAATAATTAATAAGATTAATTGCAATTGATTTCAATTTAATTTCAATGGATTAAATAAGTAGGTAATCAATGAAAAATGTTACCTTTTCTTAAATTTAATCACATTTATAAGTTTTATTGTCAACAACAAATGTTATGACTACTTACACGGCCCTGATTATATTCAATTTCCATTAATTACATATAATTTCCCCTTTTAATATAACATTTAATTCATTTCCCTATTTCAATTTATCACCAAATTAACTTTACAATTATTTCAATTACTGACATATAATTCCAACGTTCAATTGTCTTAATTTCGTTAATTACCCATTTGATATTCAAACGGATAAATTAATGAGAAGAAAATTAAAATAGTCGTTTTATAATAATAATCCATATCCATTATCTTATTAGTTAAAACCAAGGTTTAGAAATTGTTTACCAAAATGATTTTATATTCTACATTAACCTATTTCAATCAATTACATACAATCTCACCATTAAATACATCATTTAGTTTATTTCATTATTTACAATTATAACCAAATTAACTTAAAATTTATTTCAATTAATTGTAATTACATTAAAATAGTTGTCAAAAGGATTCAAGTAATAGTATTAAATCATATTCTAATTATTTCCTCACTAATAATAATAAATTTTAGTTTTCTTTCAATATTAAATTCTAAAATCTTATTTAATTATTATTTTTAATTATCGAAAATTACGGGTCGTTACAGATTTAATATTTTTAACCTACTATTATTGAAAATACCTTGTAGCAAAGCGGGGACTTTTTAAAACAAGGTAAAGACATCATTTTGATATAGGTACTATTGTATAAACCATAAAGAAAATCCTAAAAAGCATTTGGGAAAAAGGATCTAACTGATAATCTTGAGGTCCATATGCAAAAAGCATTCAAAAGGCATACACCTGTCTCTTATTCTATAATAAAATATCAATATTTTTTGTCCTTTGTCGTTATCTTCTCATTGCAATTACTTAAATTGTTGCCTCAAAGAGAAATCAACTAGCCACTCATATATTACGTGCATAACGACAAAAGCTGTTGTTGAGATGAAACTGAAAGAAACTTTTGAATATTATACCATGCTTGTTTTCTTAAAGACTAGGAAGAAAAATGTGTTATTCGCAACTACCGGAAAGTGTTACGAAACCAATTGTAATTTTAATAATAGTTACAAAATAATGCAGAAACAGTAACGCCAAAAATTGTCACTAATTTGTCAATTAATTTTGAGGAATTGTAACACAAAAATGCATGACTAGATCTGTCCGAAAGATATTACCGATTAAAGCGTCCGAGTCCAGTAGAAACTGTTTCCTTGAAACAATATTGTCACCGTACGTAGTTCACGGATGTTAGCAATTTGTTTCCCAGGATGAAATGGACCAGCCCCGCAGCGTGGTGGTTGCAGACGGAGCGTCGACGAACGGAAGAGATTACAGTATCTAGAACAGAGATGTTGCAGGAAGAAGGAACAGAAGCATAGAAAAATTGAATGAATCATTCTCGGATTCTGGCCGCCTATTTATAGGCTGGAGGAGGTGCCTATTCGGAGCAGTCGTGACAGTTGGAAAGTTTGCGACCCTTAAACCAACAGCAGTGACCGTTGTGTGAGCGCGTCTGGAAGGAAATAGCCGCATATGGTTACTGTTCAAACGAACAGACACATCCGATCAAAAATAGTCGTTTTGGCGCATGCAGGCCCACGCGGCAGTCGGTGGCCCATTTAATCACGAGACCCCAAGAGCCCCAAGGCCCTATCTTTGACATATTAATATTAATATGAAGCCTACATGCCACATTGCCTTATCCCTTCCACACTTTGTCCTCATTCTCCTTTTGTTTGATATACTATGTTGGATTGTAGTATATATAGAGGAATTGGTACAAATATTCCCCGATGTGGGACTTTGTATAATGCTTTCTTCTTCCCAAATCTCTCCACTAACTCATTCATTTCTAACAATCCCCCACATGAATGAGCAGTTGTTCTTAGTTTCACGAACCATTTATCATATTGGTTAAAGTAGCACAGGGGCCTTGAACTTTCCTAGTGTTTACCTATTTGAATTACATGCGAATCAGTAGACATAGAGTGTCCTTGAACTGTAAGCCTTTTGTGTAATTCTACAATAGATAACACACGACAAATGTTTCTTATAATCCTTCGTTCTCTGTATGTGTTCGTTTTTGCCTTGAACACCTACCTGGTCTCATAAGTGCTTAGAGAATTTGGCCTCATAATTCTCTTTGAAGCGGCGCCTTCGCAATTTACGTAGGTGATTCTGTAAAGGGTATTCACGATTCCTCAAGTACAGTCATCATTAAAAGTATCAATACTTATCCTATTTTCCAACAAATAAAGCACCGACTTATCATAGGAATGGTTTGAGTGTAACAGTGCTATCAAGTTTCTCTTAAACTTAGTTGTCCCTTTGAACCTAGATTTTGGGATCTCCAGTCAACTAGGTTGGGTTTCCATTTTAGAAAAACTTTTAGTTTATGGGCCTTAACCCCATTCCCATCGATAAGGTTTGAACTTTCTCTCTTGGAAAGCCTTTTGTTAGTGGATCCGCTATGTTATCTTTAGACCTTATGTAGTCTATAGTGATAACTCCATTAGAGAGAAGTTGTCTTATTGTTTTATGTCTACGACGAATATGCCTAGATTTACCATTGTATAGTGTACTATTAGCTCTTCCAATTGCTGATTGACTATCACAATGTATACATATTGGAGGCACAGTTTTGCTCCAATTTAGAATATCTTCCAAGAAACTTCGGAGCCAGTCTGCTTCTTCTGCGGTCTTATCTAGTGCAATAAACTCCGATTCCATTGTAGATCTAGCTATACAAGTCTGTTTGGATGATTTCCCTGATATTGCTCCATTTCCTAATGTGAACACATATCCACTTGTAGATTTTGTATCATGTGATCCAGTTATCCAATTTGCATCACTGTATCCTTCCACTGTTGAAGGATAGTTTGTATAGTGTAGACCATAGTTCTGTGTATACTTTAGGTATCCTAGTACTCTGATTATCACTTTCCAATGATGTTTACCATGATTGCTGGTAAATCTACTCAGCTTACTTACAGTGTATGCGATGTCTGGCCTAGTGCAGTTCATAACATACACGATACTTCCTAGTATACGAGAGTATTCAAACTGGTAGATGCCATCACCAGTGTTCTTCACCCAATTTTGGTTCATATCTACTGGTGATTTTGCAATAGTTATATTATATTGCTTGAATTTTTCAAGTATCTTGGCAATGTAATGTGATTAGGATAATGCATATCCCTGTGGTGTTCTCAAAATTTTGACGCCCAATATCACATCAGCCAGTCCTAGGTCTTTCATATCGAATCTAGAGGATAACATTTCCTTTGTAGATGTTATTATGGCCTTGTTATTTCCTAGGATCAACAGGTCATCAACATAAAGACAAACAATGACATATCCTAAATGTGTGTGTTTCATATAGACACATTTATCTGATTCATTTATTGTGAATCTAATTGATAACATAGTTTCATCAAATTTATCATGCCATTGTTTTGGAGCTTGTTTAAGGCCATAAAGCGACTTTACTAATTTGCATACTTTATTTTCCTTTCCATAGCTCAGAAACCCTTCAGGTTGCTTCAGATATATTTCTTCCACTAGTTCACCATTCAAAAATGCAGTTTTTACATCCATTTGATGTATTTATAAATCAAGTATGGATGCGATTGCAATAAGCATCCTAATTGATGTTATCCTCGTCACTGGTGAATATGTATCAAAATAGTCCAGTTCTTCTTTTTGTCTGAATCCTTGGACTACAAGACGAGCTTTGTACTTGTCTATTGAACCATCAGGTTTCAATTTCTTTTTAAATATATATTTATTACCTAAGGTCTTGCATCCTTGAGGTAAATCAACTAACTCCCAGGTATGATTAGCCATAATGGATTCTATCTTATTGTTAATAGCCTCTTTCCAGTAAGGGGCATCGTTGGAGGACATAGCTTGTTTGTATGTCAATGGATCATCTTCTAACATAAAGGTATAGAAGTCTGGTCCAAAGGTTTTTGAATTTCTAGACCTTTTACTTCTTCTTGGTTCCTCCATTTGTTGATCAGCACTACTTTGCTGAAGGTTATCTTCAGTATCCTCAAGAGAATTGGAGATTTCATCTTCCCTTGGTCTCTTATGAGTATCACTGTCAGTGCCCTGCTTTAAAGGGAATATATGTTCGAAAAATCTTGCATTTCTCGACTCAATGATGGTATTTTCATGAATATCATCAATTTCAGATTTGTGTACTAAAAATCAATAAGCAGCACTATTTTGTGCATATCCAATGAATAAACAATCAATTGTTTTTGGTCCTATCTTGACCTTCTTTGGTTTAGGTATCTCTACTTTAGCAAGGCACCCCCACACTTTTAAGTATTTGTAGGACGGTGGTCTATTTTTCCAAAGTTCATGAGGAGACTTGGATGTTTTCTTTCGTGGTATTTTATTTAAAATATGATTTGCCGAAAGAATAGCTTCTCCCCAAAGATTATCTGGCAGTCCAGAGCTTATTAATAAAGCATTCATCATTTCTTTAAGAGTTCTATTTTTCCGTTCGGCTATACCGTTGGATTGAGGAGAATATGGTGCTGTAGTTTGGTGTATAATGCCATGCTCAATGCAAAATTCTTCAAAAGGAAATTCATATTCTCCTCCTCTATCACTTCTTAAAGCTTTAATTTTCTTGTTGAGTTGATTCTCAACTTCTGCTTTATACTGTTTAAACATATTGAATGCTTCATCCTTGCTTCTAAGGAGATACACATGACAGTACCTAGTACAATCATCAATAAAGGTAATGAAATACCTTTTTCCGCCTCTAGTTTGACACATTTTCAAATCACATACATCTGTGTGTATTAGATCTAGAGGTTCAGTTTCTCGTTCAACATGATGAAACGTGGTTCTTGTCAATTTTGCTTCTGCACAAATTTGACATTTATAGTTGGAGTCTATGTTACATTTTGGTACAAAATCTGGATTAATTAATTTTCGCAATGTATCAAAATTTACATGCCCTAATCTAGAATGCCATATGTTAGAAGAGTCAACAATATAAGCAGAAGATTCACTTTTATTCATATCAGTGTTTGGTACAATAGTGGTTACATTTGCTTTAAATAAACCATCACGCACATATCCTCTTCCTACATACACTCCATTCTTTGATAATACAAACTTATCAGCCACAAAAGTTAATTTGAATCCATGCTTGCTGAGTAACGACCCTGAAATCAGGTTCTTGCGAATTTCTGGAACATGGAGAACGTCACTTAAAGTAAGTTCCTTTCCAGAAGTTAGTTTCAGCACAACCTTTCCCTTGCCTTCAACCTTTGATACAGATGAATTTCCCATGAAAAGTTGTTCATCATCAGTTGCAGTTTTATAGTTTGTAAACATCCACTTATTAGCACATATATGTCGAGTGGCTCCCGTGTCTACAAACCATTCCTTTGAGTTACCAACAAGGTTGCATTCTGATATTACTACACATAAATCCATATCAGAAACGCCATCTGAAGCTTCAGCCATATTAGCTTCTGATTTCTTCTTTTTGGGTGCGCGACATTCGGCAGCTTTGTGTCCTTTCTTTCCACAATTATGACAAGAACCATAAAATTTCTTCGACTTCTTAGGCGCATTCTCACGTTTTCTCTTATTAGGTTTGTTTGACTCAACTACATTTTCTTTGGCCGCCATATTCTGAGAAATCTTTTTCTCAGAATTTCTGTTATCTTCCTCAATTCTTAGCCGAACTATGAGTTCTTCCATTGTCATTTCCTTACACCTTATGCTTAAGGTAATTCTTGAAGTCCTTCCAAGATGGAGGAAGTTTTTCAATGGTTGCGGCAACCTGGAAGGATTCACTAAGAGTCATCCGTTCATCTTCTAGTTGACGAATGATGAGTTGTAGTTCTTGAGTTTGGTTGATCATAGTCTTTGAATCTACCATTTTGAAGTCGAGAAATTTTCCAACGATGAATTTCTTCATGCCTGCATCTTCAGTTTTGTACTTTCTGTCCAAGGCCGTCCATAGTTCCTTGGATGTTGCTACAGTACAGTATACACTGTAGAGGCTATTATCTAGACCATTCAGAATATAGTTTTTACACATAAAATCTGAGTTTTTCCAAACATTGAATTCCTCCACTTTTGTTGCATCGGGTTCGAGTTCGCCTACCACAGGAGCATCTTCAGTCAGAAACTTGGCGAGTCCCAATGTTGTTAAATAGAATAACATTTTTTGTTTCCAACGCTTGAAATCCATGCCGTTGAATTTCTCTGGCCTTTCTCCATGAGATATCGCCATTGTTGGAATCACAGGCACAGGCTGAGTGTTTGTCACCGTTTGTGTTGGTGCAGGGTTATTGTTGCTATTCTCCGACATTGTCGTCTGCAACAATCAATATTGTTTCAAGATTGTTATTCGCAACTACCGGAAAGTGTTACGAAACCAATTGTAACTTTAATAATAGTAACAAAATAATGCAGAAACAGTAACGCCAAAAATTATCCCTAATTTGTCAATTAATTTTGAGAAATTGTAACACAAAAATGCGTGACTAGATCTGTCTGAAAGATATTACCGATTAAAGCATCCGAGTCCAGTAGAAACTGTTTCCTTGAAACAATATTACCACCGTACGTAGTTCACGGATGTTAGCAATTTGTTTCCCAGGATGAAATGGACCAGCCCCACAGCGTAGTGGTTGCAGACGGAGCGTCGACGAACGGAAGAGATTACAGTAACTAGAATAGAGATGTTGCAGGAAGAAGGAACAAAAGCAGAGAAAAATTGAATGAATCATTCTCGGATTCTGGCCGCCTATTTATAGGATGGAGGAGGTGCCTATTCAGAGCGGTCGTGACTGTTGGAAAGGTTGCGACCCTTAAACCAACAGCAGTGATCGTTGTGTGAGCGCGTTTGGAAGGAAATGGCCGCATCTGGTTACCGTTCAAACGAACAGACACATCCGATCAAAATAGCCATTTTGGCGCATGCAGGCCCACGCGGCAGTCGGTGGCCCATTTAATCACGAGACCCCCAAAGCCCAAGGCCCTATCTTTGACATATTAATATTAATATGAAGCCTTCATGCCACATTGCCTTATCCCTTCCACACTTTGTCCTCATTCTCCTTTTGTTTGATATACTATGTTGGATTGTAGTATATATAGAGGAATTGGTACAAATATTCCCCGATGTGGGACTTTGTATAATGCTTTCTTCTTCCCAAATCTCTCCACTAACTCATTCATTTCTAACAAAATGAACTATTTTAAGGAATTGAATAACATACAGCTCTTTAGGAACATAAATTAATATGTCACATACTAGAACAAAACAGTTGTTTCTCCAGAAGCAATCTTTTGCTTCATTTTGACCAATATCAGCATATAAATATCATGCATAAATATATATAATGATGTACATTTAATAAAGAAATTTATCTTAATAAGAAAACAGTTGCATACCAAAGAGAAATAAAGAATTTCCATCATAATAACATATCTTAATTTAAGAACTCATTAATGACAACCGTTTTTTTAATAATCACATGTCACATTAAGTTTTCAATGTATTAATGGAAAGTTTTCATTGCCACGTCATGCAATTAAAAGGGAAATAAATCCTATTAGTTGAAGTACTTATGTATAGTCTGAGAACGATCAAAAGGTAACTTTCACATGTATTTGTTATTAATGGGGTGAAATTCACACGAGCGAGGATATAAATTGTTCTTTTAAATGATTTCTATACTATACAGTGACTACTACATTAATTAATTCATACCATTTAATTAAAAATTTAATACAACAGGAATATCAAAGAGGTGATATCTTAAATAGGGAATTAGAGAAAAGGACAAACTTTGAAAAAAATTAAGCTGAAAGACACCAAGTTTCAATTTTAGACTGGAGAACAAATGCTAGTTATAATTAGCATTATATTCAACTTTTACACTATACGAAATGCTAGTTATATCTAGCACTATATTCAGTTTTACACTGTACAAAATGATATTTATAACTAGCATTATCCTTCAGACTAAAAAACAAACTTGTTGTCCTTCAGCCTGAATTTTTTTCTAAGTTTGTCCTTGTGCCTATTTTCCTGTATCTGTATCCTAAATAACTCTGGTTCATATTTTGAAACGGTATACATAAATATACAAATATTTGATTAGAATCTAAGGTATGTTGAGATACACCTTCAGTAATCCTATATATTGGACCACTTTTCTACCTATAATAATTTGATTAATTTTCTAGTTTCAAATTTTGCTTCTCTGTGTTTATAAATTTTCAAATCCAAATTTTTTTTAATATGAAATATAAAATTTAAAACTTAAAATTCCAATTTCCCAAGATTATAATTTATAAAATTTAATTACCAAAATTTTAACGTTCATACTTGATTTCTTGAATTTTGATTTTGTCCTCAAATTTCTAGAATTAGGAATTTTAAAAAAAAAATTGATTTTTCAAATTAGAATTTTCATTATTTTTATTCTTAAATTCAAAATTCAAAATTCAAAATTTTAGTTAGAAAATTTCCTTTTCCACTTATAAATCAAAAATTTACCATTTGAATGTTTAAACTTCTTAAAAACAAAAGGGTTTTGGACCGCAAATTCTAATTATTATTGTAATAGACATCATACTCTTTATTTATGATTATCCGTATATCAACTACCACCCATTCATTTCTTGCATTAGCATATGATTATGAAAAATTAAATTCTTGAACTTTTCTTTCTACAAAATTCCAATTTTTTAATTCAAATAGTATATCGATGATTTGTCTTCAGCATTCAAAGATATAAAATAATATTTTTTAAGCGCATCTTTGAAAACAAGCTTAGTATGTTTTGAATTACCTTAAAAGTCATAAAAAACCAAAAGCGGCTGTACTTTTAAACAAAATTACCGAAATGTAGTTTCAACTACATCTCACAAATACAATTATAATTACATCACTCCAATGTAGATTACCTACATTTTAGATATGTGAGTCTAACCGCATTGGTTGGATGCATGTTATTTCTCTATCGATTTGACATAGTATTTTGAGATATCATTCTAATTTATCACAGTAATGACATTTGTTGCATGTTGCATGTAATTATAAATGTTGGAAAATTTCAATATGTGGGCTACATATGTAAAATAAATGCATCATGCTATTTTGGTGTAAAGCCTAATTAAAGTGATCAAATTATGAATTAATGTTAAAAGGCTTATAGGTATAATTGTCATGGTATTAATGTGTAGATACTGGGGCAATTCTATTTTGTTGAAGGACCAAATTAGAAAATGCCAACATTATAAATAAGGAGTTATGGTTCCCAAATTACATAAGCTCCAGTTATTCTCCTAATCTCTTCCATGGAAATAATTCAGATCTAGGGTTTATGTTAATTTGGAAAATCAAATCTAACTCTTACCTTTTAGATCTTTCTATTTCTCTTCAGTTTATGAAAGCAGCAACTATGAATCCAGATCTAATATAAGATCTAGGGTTTGTGTCAATATGGAAAACCAAACCAAATTTACTTTTCCAACAGCAACTATGAATTCAGGTCTGGCTTCCGCTAACTCGTTTACTTTCCTCTATTTCTTTTCAATTAAATCAATATGGATCACCTATTCAGATCTAGGGTTTCATGATTAATCTATTCTAAAGTATATTGAAATCCTAACAAGTGGTATTGGAGCCACCCATCATTGATTTCATTGGAATTTTTTTTTAAATTGTGAGTAAGTTTTGAATTGGACTTTTTTTAGAAGACCTCTAATAATCTTACTTAAGTTTCAGATCTGCTTTATCTATGCATCAAAGACATTTTGATAATGATTTTGGATTTGGTTTATATCAAATTTTGTTGTAAATTGAATGGCTGATTTATGAAATTATTTTGATATAGAAAGATAGATTGATCTAAATGATCTGTATATTATTTATGAAATATGATAGAATTTTGAAATCATTAACTTATGAGAATAATCTAACTTCCTCTAAATTTTAAAAAATAATTTATATTGGTTAAAGCATTCACATGTTTATTACTATTTATTTTATAAATAAGTTGTGAATTTTAAGGTGAGGAATGTTTTGGATTTGATAATTATAGTCATTTTTTTAATGTTTAAAAATGGTATAAACATATATGTATAATTTAGAACCTTTTATAAAAGAAATATAAATCTGGTCCTATGGTTATTTTACCTTATGTAACTTTTTATTAAGTAATTTGGATATTTATATAAGGTATTTGGGTTATTTCAGAAATTTTAGTTAATTAGAAATAAAGTATTCTCCTTTAATGTATTTATCTTTATTTTATTATTGAAATAAATTTTAACATGACACTAATTTACATTTTGGACCACATAACTGTCAATGTCATTTATTTTTATCATAATTGCATTAAATTTGGTTGTTATGGTAATAAATTAACTAATTCATTATCATAAATGCAGTAAATGCGTCAGTTGCAATAAATTTAATAAAGCAGTATGTTTGTATTTGGAATAAAAAAAATACATATGGTTTATTATTTGATACATTTATGTTTAATAGTTATATATTTTACATGTTTGACCTATGCCTGTTGAAAACATGTTTTATTTTCGTGCTTTGGTTAGCATAAAACAAAAGGAGCGGCAATTTTTATATTTTGCCAAAATGCATGATTACTGACCTTAATTAAGTATCCAAATAATAAATAAAGATAAAGTGATACAGTAGCATTCTGTATAGCTATATTGTGGTTCAGATATACATCATAGTTACTACATTCATTCATGTTATTTAGTATGACATTTACTGTGTCATTTATGTATAATTTTATATGCCATTTAATTTTGGTGTTCATCCATGACATTTGTTATGTGATTTATTTATGATATCTTGTATCATACTTATTTAGGAAATGTTATGAATGTAACAAGATACTTAAGGTAAAAGATTATAATAGCTATGATTAAAACATGTTGTGCCGTAGTTACAATTTTAAGATTTTCAAGTGTCATATAAACTTAAAGTGCTTTTGGGAGTATTTTATAGCACGTGAAATATTGTACATTCACTAAGAAATAAATTCAAATATATTTTGGTGTCTCTTTGCAAACTAATTGTAAATATCCTACATTCCAAGTGAGCTAATTGAAATAACATGTCAACAAAGTGACCTTTCTTATTTTAGTTGTTCATAAAAATGTTTGATATTTGTGTGTATTTATTTATGTGGATGTTAGCCGGTCCAAAGAAAGACTAATATTTGGCCAAATAACTTACACATGTGTGGTGATAAATATATGACAATTATAAGGTTATACAAGTGAATAACTAATCAGCCCAAAGAAAGATTGTTATTTAGCTTGAATTTATTGTCAGTATTTGATCATTACAACAAGAATACCACTTGCAGTTAATATTACTGTCCAAAGACTTGATATTAATGTTGTGCTTGGTATCTTGAGAAGAGACTTACCAATTGTTTGAATTTACTATGGCTGATATTGGATATGAGCATCCTTAATTATTATTTTTACTTTTCAACTAATTTGACTAAAGTGTCCAATTTTAATGTTCTCATCTTGTTTGGGACTAACTCTAAGAATTATTAAGAGAACAACTTGTTTGTTCTTTACTTTATGGATCTAGCTCTTGCAATTAGGAGAGTTACACCCACCCATATTATGGTTTAATACTCTTATAATATTATGAAGAACATTCAGAGGTGAGATAATTCAAAAAAAAAGCAAGAGTCAAAAGATCATAAAGTAAAATATTTCAGAAGCTTTCGAGGATGTAGTATCCATGGAGATAACCAATTTTAAGGAGTTCTTTACAAACTAAAAAAAAACTTTTTTTGCCAAAAATGATAAGGAGAAGCACGCTTTATATTGCTTGATTCTATAAAGTCAAAATAAAAGAAACGTAAATGATTACTATATGAAAAATATTGCTTCAAAAGTTAAAGGCACTCAAGTAATTGTTATTTTTCTGGTACTTTCTTTATTTATAGTTTAACCTTTTTAAGATTGTTGTTAATTATTAATTTTTTAAGAATAAAATGACGTCTTACTGAGGTTATAACATTGTGTTAAGAAGAAGAGAGATTGAAGCATAGTAAGATAGAAAATACCTATTTATTGTACATTGTAAATAAATGTATAAATAAGGATAAAGAAGTCGCTAAGGATCTAGAAGAAAAGAAATAACATATAAATATATTTATAGTTGTTTCTTTAATAAGATAGGCAGATATATAAAGTAAAGTTTACTAAATATTTTTAAGATATTATTGAGATTTCAGTAATATTGTTTAGATTTATTTAATATTTTTGTTATGCTATCATTTAGATAGATTTTGGTTTTCTATTTCTAATACGAACAAATTGGGTTATTACTGTTCATTTAGAGATAATAAGATTGATTTATGAATAAATTCAAACATTGTTGGAATTAAAGTTCTTAATGTTTAAAATGTAGCTTATATATATCTACTTATGATAAATACCTTTTATAATGAAGTCTCATATTTTGATTCGGTGATTAAAATGATTATTTGTTTCAGCTTACTAAATAATTGTAGATTGAGGCACTAAAGATAGCAAAACTTTGTTAGTATTTTAAGCGACTTAAAAGCTACAAGTTTTATAAACCCACACCAAGAAAAATTATAAGATGGGAAATGCTACAATTTTTGAGGATGTTGAGTTTAGGGGTAAAATAAAGTATGGATTATTGTCTTTAAGAAAAATCATTATCTTCGATTCAACTACGGTTACTTTTTCGGATAATGTATAAGATTTGTTTCCTTTTAATTAACAAAAAGTAAATTAAGAAGCATAATAAGATAATGCTAAACGAAATTTTATGGTATGTATCATTGTCTTTAAGGAGAATCGTTATCTTTGATTCATCTACAGTTATTTCTTCGGATAATGTATAGGACTTGTTTCCTTTTATTAAAAAGAAGTAAACTAAGAACCATAATAAGACAATGTTAAACAAAATTTTCTTCAAATTAAGGTTATTGTTTTAAGAAAACAGACTCAACAATCTCAAAGTGCAAGGTCACTAAGGAAATCCACTTGAAAAGGAAGAAATACTATTCTGGATGACTGTGTAGTATTTTTTAATAAAGATAAATATTGGATTGGTGAAGATGAGTCTTTGGACTTACATCAATCCATACAAGGTTTTTGAAATGTGGATTTTAGGTATGAATATATAATGTAAATCTATAAGGACAACAAAGTTTGAGATCTTTTCCATCACCTTATGATAATAAGACCATTGGTTATGAATAACTATTAAAATCAAAAAAAGGATCAAGTGGATAATGTGAAAATGTACAAGGTTTATTATAGAAAAGACTATACTTACAAGAAAAACAATGTTTTACTTTTAAGAAGACTTTCTCTTAGGTTTTACTGAAAGACTCTTTAGAATTATTTTGAAACTTGTTATAAATTATGATTTTAAGCAATATTAGAAGGATATTAAAGTTGTATTTCTCAATGGAGACATTGATGAAACAACTTAAAGAAAACCACTTATGGATTACTCTTTTGTATTAGGAATCCAAATACACCATTATTATTCATGGGGTGCTATTTGGATTATCACAAAAGGGCTGGGCGGATAAGGGTTTAAAAAAAATTGTTTGGTATGCAAACTGCAAATCAATTCTCTTTTGCCAAAATAGACAAATATTGTCTTATATAGTAATATAAGAACATCCTTGAAGCTAAAGAAATGCAAAAGATTCCTCATGCATTTGAGGTGTGGAGTCTAATGCATGCTAAAGCATACACATGTGGATATTACGTGTATTATTTGGCAGATATCTTACTGACATTAAAAGTGGATCAATTATTAGTAATCAAAATGGTTACGAGATATCTTTAAGAAACAAAGGATTATATGCTCATGACAGATTGGTTAGAGATCATAAAACATTACAGTCCGAATATTTTGGATGTCAAGAGTAAAAAAGATCCACTTCAGATAACAATAATATTATTGTTGTTGTTATTTTTTTCGATGAAACTATATAAGGAAAGCGGTCATACAGATACTTATAGCCTTCTTTGCTATTTTCCGTTATAGGGCATTCAACGATGAAAAATAATTGTATAATTTTATCATAAAGTAATGGACTATTGAATAAAGAAATTGAAAGATCATTAAAGTAATATTGTACCAATAAACAACATATTATTTTCTAGTAAGGGGAGGGTGCAAAATAGATTGTGATTCATAGAGCATACTGTGACAAACTCCACTATAGCGGATCCGCTTACAAAAGAATTATCACCCAAGGTCTTTCATGAATATCTTGCTCAATTGATGTAACTTTTATGTAAGAATATTTTGGTTCAGGGTGAGTTTGCATTTGGTACTGCCATATGACACATTGCGCTATACTTTGGTTATAGATATATATCAAGTTCTTTTTTCTGATCAGAAATAAAATAATTAAGTTTTGTTTGCACTCTAGGTTGTTCAAATATTGAACATTTTGATCTCACTAAAGTAGGACCGGTTGAAAATAGACATGTATAGATCACATCTCATGTAATTTTCATGCTACGCATCCATGATTGATCTATGTCGTTTGATTGTGTTGGTATATGTGACTATTGATTGGTTTAGTTACATTGAATGTAACAAAAACAACTTTGATTCTTTGTCAGAATAGTTAATGGACGAGATTGTTTCAGAAACACCTTATGTTATAAATAACAAATTTTGGAGCTCATAAAGTTAAACACATTTATAAGGTTATTACATATATGATCCACGGAAAGATTGTTGGAAGATTTCAATATGTGGACGACATATGTATGTGGACCACATAGGTAAAATAAATGTGTTGTGCTATTTTGATGTAAAGCCTAATTAAAATGATCAAATTATGAATTAAAGTTAAAAGGCTTACAGGTATAATTGTCATGGTATTAATGTGTAGGTACTGAAGCAACTCTATTTTGTTGAAAGACCAAATTAGAAAATGCCAACATTATAAATAAGGGGTTATGGTCCTCAAATTACATAAGCTCCAGTTATTCTCTCTCTTCCATGGAAATAATTCAGATTTAGGGTTTATGTTAATTTGAAAAATCAGATCCAACTCTTACCTTTTAGATCTACCTTTTTCTCTTAATCAGTTTATGAAAGCAGCAACTATAAATTCAGATCTAATATAAGATCTAGGTTCTGTGTCAATATGGAAAACCAAACCAAATTTACTTTTCCAACAACTATGAATTCGGGCATGGCTTCCGCTAACCCGTTTACTTTTCTCTATTTCTTTTCAATTAAATCAATATGGATCACTTATTCAGATCTAAGGTTTAATGATTAATCCATCCTAAAGTATATTGAAATCATAACAATAAATGAATTAGTTCTATATAGTTATAATTACTTATATAAAATCGTGTTTTTTGGAAGTTCAATTTTACATAGCAACCATGTTTATCATTAGAAAACTTATAAAATTTGCAATTTAATGGTAAAAACAATTTTTAAATTCGATCTTTTTTCAAGAAGTTACTGCACTTCAAAGACTGAGAATAAATTGATTAAAATAACCGAGTGTATGAATAAAGTAGAAAGGACTTAATTTACATTATGAATTGTGAACCTAAAATAAATAATCTATTTAGAAAATGATTTTTTTATTTTCATAAAAAAAAAAAAGGTTTTTTGTTTATTTTGACAAAACTTGGAAATAACAATCAAATTTTGAGACGTGATCATGTTGGAAGAGTATACTTTGACCAAATCAAACCCTATGTATCCTTCTTTCCCTTCTTCATGTCAGAAATACTGAATGTTTCAGTCTTGCGCAGTGTAAGTCTAATGAGTGAGGCGGCCACTGGAGTATTATTTTGAAGTTTATCATAAACTTTAGAACCGTTTGACATGGTAAATGTAATTGTAACATGAAAACAATTCTTTATCTACAGTCAGATAACTTCAACAGGAGTTCGGTAGAAATCTGTGAATCTGTCAAAATTTCAAATCTCCCTACTGGAATAAAAAAAAAAATTCCTCCATCTTCCATAACCATTTATTTCGTCTCAAAATTACCGGTATATTTACTATTTCTGTTATAAAAAACTTTGATTGAGAACGAAATGATAACCCTTCTAAAATTACAAAATTTCTTCCTCAGCTTTTGACAAAATTGAATATTGTACAATGTAACCCTAATCAACAAAGCACTGATTTTATGCAACAAAACATCTGCCCTAGCCACTTCGTACTTTTTAAAACACAAATCAGTTAATCATTTGTTTAATTTTTTGAAGTAGCGATCTCTAACGAACTTTATGACATCCCTCACATCTTCGCAGGATTCTGAAGCAAAAAACAAGGAATGAATCCTCTGAAGTACAAAAAGAGTAAGGGCTAGCGCGCCATCGTCTTCTTCTTCGTCCTTCTTCATCTCGCACAAAGAATCAGCCCTGACCTCTTTATACAAACTCTGAGTCCCCGCAAAATAATTGTACTTCCCAATTGGAACAAGGTTCCCCATGTATTTTCTCCATACTTGCGCAGTATCATCCAAAATTACCACGATTTTCTCTTCTCCCTGCACAAAATTGAGATCCTTCGTATTTTCTTCCTTAAAATCTTCTCTGGTAATTATTTTGGAATTAAAATAAACGCCTTGAGGATCAAGGGCTTCAGCCATTCTACGAGCATATGCACGTGTTCCCATGGTGCATATGTACATATCAAATAGTTGGCTCGCTTCCAGTAGAAATGTATGAACGTAAGGCCTGAGCTTCACGATGTAATCCTCCCATTTAAAAAGGTTTTTGCTGAGCTTGCACCAGACATGGTACTCCTTTGAAGAAAGGTCCATGAAATCCACTGCGTTTAAGAGTGTGTGATCCAAGTCTAGAATCAAAACCAATTTCTTCTGTTGCAGCAATTGTTCTGTGATGATCTGTCGTATGTTCTCCAAATCTGATGCAGCAACTTCTTCTTCTTCTTCGAATTTGAGCAGCTGCTTCTTTGGCCTTTTGCAAGTGAGAATGGAATTATTAGCAGGTTGTGGGTCGATTCTTTTCCTCTTTGCCCCTGGTAAAGACCGGATCACTTCCATTGTTGAACTACTGCTCCTCTATCTGCTTTCTTATTTTATTTTTATAGCTTTTTTGGAATTTGTGAATTTAGGGTTTTAAGAAGTTGTATAGTATATAGCAGTAGATCGTGGAGAATCTTGACAGAACCAGGTAATATCCTTTTGTGAGATGTATAAATGGTAAGCGGTTGCTAATGAGCCGGTGTTACATGCAATTAAGTTGCATACGTTGCACGGTTGATTGACGTCTTAATGTATAGTATTTGACTCGTTAAAAAATAGGAGAATTCATTAAGTTCAAATTTAAATTCCCGGGATTAATGCATTAATCGATAATGTTGATCCACGCAACTTAAAAATATCCTCGAAATCTCAAAAGACATCTGTTGAATTATCTATTTGGATTGTACAGAAAATCACTTTGCGCAGTTAAAACTAGCTGGCGTTTACTAACATTCAAATGTCATATTAATCACGTAACATTATTCATGGAAAACGAATTACATACATTTAGTGAATTTGTCCAAACTTTTTATAACCAGAAAATCTGCATAAGGTATTATTACATCAAACCTTAATAATACTTTTGCAAATATAAGAAGGACCGCTTTATAAAAATATTTACCAACAAATAAATATAATAATTTTGCTAATTAATTCAGTATTTATACATTTTAGAAACTCATAATTTAATCTCTAACCATCTTTTAAATGTACGTTACATTTAGTCTTTCGGTGTAGAAATTTGTAGTCTGTTCTTTTCCTTTTTCTTAGTCATTAATTTTTAATCGGTCCTTTTCCTTTATCTTCGTCTTTTTTTTTCAACCAATTTTGAAATTATTTTAGAGAATCTGATGATTTTGTTTGGATATACTGAAAATTCTATTAGATTATTTGCCCATTTCTAGAAAACCTCAATTATTCCAAAAATAAGTACATACAAATTACATTGCTGCCCTTCCATTTCACAAAACACACCACATAGAATGGCTATTCTCTTAAATCTTTCACCCAAATCCATCGAGAATTACTCAAATCTGCCCAAAATCCTCTTAAATCAACTAATGTGTTGCTCAATCTATTATGATTTTTGTTGCACAAAATCTAACAAAGGATAAAATGCCATGAAAGTCTATACTAAAATCTTATATCACTCAAGTCACAAAGGATTAATATTGGATAAAAATAATAATATTTGAAGGCAAACAATGGTGAATATGGTTCTAAAATACAAATAAATCAAGAGAACCAACACACAAGGTTCCTTCCAACAAACATTTATATAGATTCTCAAAAACAATTGTTTACAATTAATCTACCAAATAAAAGTAAATAAAACAAAATAGAATCAACAACCTAATTAAGAAGAGAGAAACATCAAATATTTTTCACACTTTTCCACTCTCTCACCTAAGCTCTATTTATAATAGTCAATTACTTAGTGTTTAAGTTAATATTATATGAAAAAAATAAATTGATCAGTGTCCAAGTTAATATTATATGGATAAACATAACCAAATATGCATATTAATTAAGGAAAACCAATTATTCTCTTTCTTTTTTTACATATTTATTTCCTTTTAAATATGATTTTGTATCACCAAAATTTAATACAATCATCATCAGATTTGGACTTGTTATTCGATGCATTCAACCTATGTAGGTAAAAGCTTTGCTAAACTACAATATTTTGTTACATTCGTTGAGTAATAAATGAAAAAACCTTAAATCAAGCATAAATAGTTGTATAATGATTTAATTTACACATTAGATGTTATTGGTTTGTCAAAACCTTAATAGTTGCATGATGTTTAAATTTGCAAATCAGACATTATTCTTTTATTTTAACCTGAGTATTGCTTGATAGACTAAGACCTAACACTTATCATTACAATCCTAAGTAGAATGAAGTAGGTTATAAGATTAAAACCTCAATTGTATAATACATTTTATTTTTTGTTAATATACTCATTGTAGTTATATTATGTCCAAAAATTAGAAACGATAAATTTATTTATTTCCAAATGATAAAATTATTTATTTTTGAAGTTATTTTAGCGCAAATAATATTAATATATTTTTTATCTGCTTTCTTATTCTTTTTGTTTTCAATATAATATTGATTTTTTTTTTGTGTTAAACTATTTTGAAATGATTTAAATATAAATTTAAAAATGGAACGTTTTGTCTTTTATTTTCTGTTTCTTATGATTTTGATTATAAATATGTAATAAGTTATAGAGTATTTCACATTTTATTTTTTATCTTTTGCCTCTTATATTTATCATTTTAAATAATAGTATACCGTCTTAAAATGATAAAAATGAATTTTCTTTTCGGTTTTTATATTTTATTATTTGTCCTTTGCAATTTTACCTTAACATCTCTAACATATATTTTCATTTTAAATTTATTTATAATATTTGATTGAATAAAATGTGTTTTGATTTGTGTTTAAATATATAATTAGTTTAATACAAAATTAAAATATCAATTATTTAATACTACTAAGATAAAAACTATTTAATAAGTTGAAAATTATAATTTTATACATAGAGATAAAATAATAGATAAAACATTTTACCTTTTATCCTTTTATTACATATTTTAGATATAAAATTTTACTATAAATTTCACAGTTTATCTTTTATCCGTTGTATTTTATATTTTATCATTTTGAATATAATAATATAACATTTTAAATGATAAAGAAAATTATCTTTTATCTTTTATTATTTTTCCGTTTTGTAACTTAACACTTATAAACATTTTGCTGCTATTTTTTTATAATAAGAGTTGTATTTTATTCAAGCAGAACACTTATTTTGATACCTCGGGGGCTTGAACCTATGATCTGTAGGGCCTCAGCATACAATGCCATACCATTTGTCATTTGAGCTAGTGTTCCCTGATTTCTAAACATTTTATTCATACTTTAAATTATTTAAAAAATTAATTAGATAAAAATAGTTTAATTTATGTTTGACTATAGGTGTTAAAATTAATTTTTGAATTAAAATGTTCAAATAAAAAAACTGTCAAGAAAATAAAACTATAGTTTAATATACAACATGGTACAATATATGAAGTTTTTTATTTTCTTATAGTCTATATTTATCATGCTAAGTAAAAAGATGTAATTTACTATCAAGTATTCAATAATTTATCATTTATATTTTCTCTTTTATAATTTATCATATTGAGCAAAATAACAAACATTTCACATGATAAAGCCAAATATCTTTTAACTTTAATCATGTATATTTAATCTTGAACAATTTTGATGTATTTTTACAACTTTCTATCACCACATTTTTTAGGTTTCCTATTTGAGTACTAGAGTTTTGATCGTTAATTTTTATCATCGATTCTTTTAGTTAAACCTTTTTATATGGATATAACAAATATAACAGCCTTCAAAATTCAAGTATGAGTGATTTGTTTCTCTTTAGGATTAGCTATTTATGATAATAATCTAGGATGCTTTAATTTGCTGTTTTGTGTCTTCTAGTTATTGTAGCAAGAACATTCTCTTTTGTTTTTATAGTTCCCTGATGGCACACACAAACAACTTGTTGCATCATAAACTAGAGTAAAATAAGCATAGCTTACTATGATGAGTATTCCAATATTTATACTTCAAGCTAGTGCACATTTAGTTGGTTTAAGTAAACCTTCTCTTCTTGCTTGAGAATAATCAAAGTTGAGGACCAAGGCGATTAGAATGAGAATAACATATGATAGGAAAGAAAAATTAAGTGTCAACTTATTTAATTCATGTACCTTGGTTCTTTTTATCTTTGTAATCATTTTATCTAACCCAAAATGCATGAATTTAAAATAAGATGGTATCAAGATAGACGAATACATGGATAGTTTGGGCAACATATAGTAGTGATTTTACCCATGGTTTGACCCATATGTAGATTTTTCATAACTATATCCTACACATGAATTCAACTAGATTTTGTATGTGGTGAAATTAATATTTAAACAACTACATCCTACACTATAATATAAACTGCTAAGTGTATTTTATTGATACTATAATGATTGTAGGTAGTATGTGGATTGCGTACCAAGTCGAGTCATTCAAGACAACGGAATAATAGGGATACTGCACTCAAACAAGCAAGCAATGAGGGTTTATTCAAGCATATGAAATGATGTTAACTGAGCAACTAGAGGCAGTCTTGAAAAATCAACTTAAATGGTGCACATTCATTGTTAGATAACATATAAATGGTCGGGATGGCCAGTGCTTCCCTATATGTTGATTCAATAACAAAAGTTGGTGGACATGATTTGTGTATGGTAGATTGAATAGGGAATAAATCAGACATATGATTTATGATTATTGTGGATGTATAGTTTGATAATAAACAAATGCTAGTTGAGATGTATCGTTGAAACATTATATATTCTTAGTGAAAGATTTCATCTTTGGGCTTTTTTTGTCAATAATAAGTGATAAATTATTACTTTTCATCTTTTCATTGTTATATTTTCATCAAGATGTGATATTTGTCATTATTCTGAGTCATATTTTTTGACTTTTTATATAGATCATTAATTTCATTTGCTTGTCAATTGCTGTAAATTTTGATCGAGTCCTCTTTGATCTTCATTTTTATACTCTATATGCTTGCAATGCATAAAGATATTATCATTCAACATCAGGTCTACATATCTCAAATTATAGGCACTTGAATGGCTATATATAAGGTGTCATTGCAATTTAACTTGCTATGCTTCCCTATTGCATAAACACAACTTGACTCAATTTTGAATTCTATAATGGTAAAGAAGACACAAAATTGAATTTTGTAGAGCTGTTAACTTCATATCACAAGGGAAACTAGGTGCATATTTAAGCTACCCGATGAATAACTACCATACATAAGAAAATAACTTAGTAACATTGAAATAGTAAATGTACTATTATTGTTGTATGCATTTATTTAAACTATATTCCATACTAGGAAATTTTTGCTATAATGGTACACAAAAGCAAAATAATTCACTTAGCATTCCTTTATTGAAATATAAAGTGCTTACTAGTTCTACTATAGGTTATTTATTTAACGAAAAGCAATAACATCACTTACGCACACTATAATCAATGAACCAATAATAAGTCAAACCATGAACAAAAGGAAAAATGAGAAACAATATTAGGAAATAGAAGTTGGTTTATAAATGCAAGATGTAAGATGACCTAAAGTTCACAAGAACCCGAATTTGATTATTGAAAAGACTTATAAATCAAAATTCAATCTCCATGAGAACAAACCAAAGGATGTTCATACACAATTTTATTACCATTTTCTTTCATAAACAACTAGCACATAATAACATGTACATTAATCAAGAAATTCTTACTATTTCTTTTCCATTCCCTATTATGTTAAGAATACAATAGCCTATGATTTTTGTTTGATGATAATATATATATATATATATATATATATATATATATATTCGTTTAAATGTATTTGTTATTGTACTATTTTATTTTTCATATAATTAAATAAATATTTGTTGGATAAAATAAATAACACAGAATTCAAATTCAAACAAATATTTTATTTAAACAAATATTTTATTACAAATTCAAATATTATAAATTTGAACTCTCACTACATTTACACATAGTCAATTACAATACAATTTCGATTACATCACAATTTTTCAATTTACAAATTACTCCTCACTACATATTCACTCAACACTCGTGTTTTAATCTTCAACTCTGTTCCAGCTTGAATCCAACATTTAAGCTATCTGCAAAAAAAAAAATTGACGCGGTAAAATTGAAAAAGAAATATTTTGCAGTGTACAATAAAAGTGTGTTTTTGAAAATATTATTTGCCTCGGTTATTTGGGTTGTTCGTCATCATTTTTCTTTTGAATTCATTTTACACGAACAACTTGTAACATGCACAGTGTATCACTGTACATGTCACAAGGCCATGCACACCGATATACACTTGTGTGTGAAAAACTACAGGGACAGGTAAGCACGAGGTCAAACCCGAGCAAAAGCCGGATTCAACTCAAGTGCACACTCGAGTGAACTAGAGACCATCACAACCAAAGGCAACAACAAACCAGATTTTCAGTGAACCAAGCAAGTCAGAGAATGCAAATTACAATGCAACAACAAGACTCAACCAAAAATTGAACATCATCAAAGAATCTAGACCCGATCAGACATACTCTGGTTCAAATGAAGATTCAACAAATGCACAACACTCAGATGAACCAACATGATCAGAACACCACAACAATCAATTTGAATCAACCAAACAACAAAGGTACCAAAATGACAACAAGACCACTACAAAACAGTGAAAGGAATACAAGTGTAATGGCCAAAACCAAACTCAAGTATACATATGCAGTAGAACACAAAAGACTCATGTACACTAAACATATGCAACAAAGTGGACAGTGCAACCAAGTGCAACATCAACACAAAACAAACTGCGACAACACATGGAACCAACCAGACCAGAGGCTCTAAGTAAAATGAAATTGTCATTAACTCAACATGTCAACACACTCGAGTGAACATGTTCAATGGCATGGTCTGGTGCAAAGAAACAAATCAAAACAACAATTCAGATTTGGTCATAGCAATACAATATGACAGTACATAAACACATGTATACATACATGCATATATATGTATGTATGTATGTATGTATGTATGTATATGGATACACATGCATATATATTGATGAAGCAGACCAAATCACCTAGTGGAACAAACTATGCGTACAAGCAAACAAATGGAGCAACAAGTAAATGGCAAGAAGCAAATGCAACAACAATGGGACATCAAGGCAATAAAGTGCATAAGCACACAAAACACACGACAACTCAATATGAAGAACTACACCAGACTCACACACCAGTGGAATACAACATCAGCTACAAACTGCAACAAGAACAAGGGATGCAATAAGGACTGACTCAAGTGGAACCACCAGTGTAACATGCAACAAGACTTCAAGTATATATGGTGGTCAAGGCAAACAAAGAAAAGACCCAACAAATCAGTCCAAGTTCAGATTGCAAATGCAGCTATCCAGACATAGCAAAGTGACATATGTATGCACATATGCATATAAGTACATACACATATATCAGGTTAAAGGCATGAACAACCAGAGTGCAGACTCAAAGCAACATGAAGACAAGACCAAGGAAGACTACATTCATTTGAAATAGGACAGCAGCTCTACACATAGCGGAATGCAAGGCTACCAAGTCCAGTTATTAACAACAGCAGTTTTAAACTTGTCAACTAGTGAATATGTTCGAAATATATAAAACAGAGGTAGTTCGATGAGTCACGGCCGAGATAAAGATCAACAGGGCTCAACCATATTCGAAGACAGTTCAAATTCGTATGTATACTAACACGATGAACAAGTTAGACCAAAAAGGAATTGAACAAGTCTTTCAGAGGTTAACAAGTCAAAGTTTGTCAAGTCAAAACTATTTAAAATTCAAAGCCGTGGGTCATAAATGAGAAACAAATTCAAATGCCAGAAAAGAACAGAACCAAATCCAACCAAGTATGAATTGAACAAGTCCAAAATAAATCACATCGTTCAAGCAAAAATCCATGGCCGAGAACAGCAATTTGAAGAATTCAAATAGAATTATACGAACGTAATTTTAGGGCTTTAATCCCTATAAAACCCAGTTACATCATTGGCAGTAAAAGGCATTCGAGTTCAAGCAAAAACAAAAGCAAGATACAAATTCAATCACAAATCAATAACTCGAATCGAGTTCGAATACAAGCAACTGCAACAGAGAAATTATACGGCAAAAATCACATACCAAATTCATAGTTTTGAACTCAATCCTAAAGGCAACCGTAAGCAAATCGAAGCCAGGATTGATCAACAAAGCCGAGTTGAATTCATCACTCAATCGATCACAACATCAAGGCGGCGGCTTCAATTTCAAAGCCCTAGTTTCAAAGCAAAACAAAGGAACGACATTTTTTTTGAAGAGCCAAAGGAACGACATAAGCACGAAATAAAATAAAAGGAGACAGATCTTTTCTCACTAATCAATTTGGGTCGGCCTTTATTATTTTCTACTTGGGCTTAATTATAAAAGAAACATTAGGTTTTTGTTTTTTTTGTTTAGTTTTATTTATAATTTCCTTTTAAACTTTTGTAAAATTCTAGTCGTGTGACTAGGTTACGAACTACGGTGGTGTAGTTTGAGAATTCGCAACTCAATGGCTGAGTTGTGGCAGGGTTTTGAGCATAAAGTTAGGTTAGTCGTTAGCAGGTATCGCAAGTTTACGTGTGTAAGCGTCTGACTACTTAATTTCTAGTAGAAACCTTGGGGGCAACACGTAGGCAGGTTATTGTCGAAGCTGGGTAAATCTGTGTTGTTCTATTTCTGCTTTTATTATTCTACTATTATCTGTGCTGCAATTATTATATATATTTCTTTATTAATTTTTATTATTATTAGTATCATCCTATTCACCCCCTCTAGGGTGAAATTGATCCTACAAGTGGTATCAGAGCTAGGAACAAAAACCATTTTTTGTTTTAAAAATTTTATTTTTCAAAAACCAATTTTTGTTTTAAAAAATTTGATTTTTTAAATGGCTTCTTTTAATAATGCTTTTGCTGAGGGTCAGTCCATAGTTAGACCACCCATGTTCAATGGTGAATATGCTTATTGGAAAAATAGAATGAAATTTTTTCTGAAAATCATAAATGCATGGAATATTGTTGAGACGGGATATAGGACACCAACTATAATGGTAGATAATCAAGAAATTGAAAAATCGATGGATCAATGGACAAATCTTGAAAATAAACTGCAGAATGCTAACGCTAAAGCTATGAATTCTATTATTTGTTCATCAGATCAAATTGAATTTAATCGTGTCTCACATTGTCTAACTGCGCAGGAAATTTGGCACACACTAGAAGTGACTCACGAAGGAACCTCCCAAGTCAAAGAATCTCGCCTTGCCATGCTTAGTAGCGAATACAAGAACTTCACAATGGCCGAGGATGAAAATGTCAAAGAGATGTATGGATGACTTTCTAACCTCGTATACAAATCAAAAGCTCTCGGAAAACCATACACATAATTGGAAATAGTCCGAAAAATCCTTAGAGTCCTTCCATGAAATTTTGAAGCGAAAGTTACTGCCATTCAAGAATCAAAGGATTTGAAACAATTTAAAGTTGAAGAACTCATTGAAAATCTCACCACTTATGAGCTAGAAATGAAATTCAGGGAGAACGTGAAGGAGCTGATACTCGAAAGAAATCAATAGCTCTCAAAGGAACAACGAAAGAGAAGATGATGATGATGGTGCAGCAGAACTAGCGTTGATAATAAAGAAATTCAAAAGGTGGAATCACAAGTATGGAAATCCAGCTCTAAATCAACAATTGAAAAGCAGAATAGTCAAAGTTCTAGACAACTCAGAAGAGCAGGAGATCATCTGTCACAACTGCAATAAACTCGGTCATATCAAGCCAAATTGTCCTCAAAATCGACTCAGCCAAGGAAAGAAATCGAAAAGGAGAAGTTTTGCAGCTATGTGGGATGAAACTGATGAAGCTGATAAAAGCACTGGCAGTGAGAGTGAAAAAGAAAATTTGTGTCTTCAAGGGGAAACAATTGACAGTGCTGATGACGAGCCAAGCGAGGTATCAAAACTTACTCATTCGGAATTAATTATATATTTTCATGAAGTAAATGGCTGTTTTGAATGACTTAGAGAGAAGTACTCTAAAATTGAATCACAAAGAGATAGTTTAATAGAACTAAATAAACAGCTTGATCAATTGGTTAAAAACTATCGAAATAAGAGCCCTAAGTGTGATAAGTGTCCATTATTTGAAGAAGAGATTAAAAAAGCAGAAATTAAAGCTAAATCACTTGAAAATGAAATTCTGATTTTGAAAGAAAGTGAAAATACTAAGAGAGAAAATTCTATTAAAAGGTGCACTCTATGGTTGAATGAAAATGATTCTCTCAAAACACAAGTCCAACAATTATCTACAACTTTAGGAAAATTCTCCAAAGGAGAAAATTCACTAAATATGTTATTAGGGAAACAAACTGTTAATCCTATTAGACAAGGACTTGGATATACTCAAACTGAACGTGTTAGAAGCAAAATTAATCAAGTCAATTCCAAGTGCAAGATTTGTGGAAAAATTGGACACAATCACAATAATTGCTGGTATAGACCCAAACAAGTGAAAACCATACCAATCTGGGTTCCTAAAGGCACAAATGTTAAATCCCTTAAAATCAAACAAATCTGGGTGTCGAAAGGAACAAATATAGATTGTCTTGGGTCTACAAAAACATATTTTTCAAAATCTTTTGTCACTAACAATCATGGACCTATAAAAACAAATAGGTCACAAAAATCATTTTTCGTGTAGGTGTGGTGGCAGGCTAAGGAATAACAACAGTGTTACCTGGACTCTGGCTGTTTCAGGCACATGATGGGCGACAAATCAAAGTACCTTATCCTAGTACATAGGTGGAAAACTCACAACGGGTAACAATGAAAAATTATCGGTAAAGGTAAGATAGGTAACGGTACATTTATCTTGAACGATATATTAAATGTTGAAAATCTGCACCATAATCTGATGTAAATCAACCAGTTATGCGATAAGGAAATGAAGGTTGATTTTGATTCTGACTTATGCAAAATTGTTGATGAATTATCTTTTTATGCCAAAGCACCTCTGCAGTCCATGAACTAGTTCATATAGATTTGTTTGGACTAACGATATTGCAAGTTTAGGTGGTAAGAAATGTTGTTTTGTATTGGTTGATGATTACTCAAGATACACACGTGGATATATTTGTTCTAGACCTGACATTATGTTCACTGTTTGTTTATGTGCACGGTTTCAATTCAAATCCAAAAGAATTTCATTTAAAAGCTGTAAATAGGATTTTAAGGTATTTGTTGCACATCTTACGGTTTGGTCTATGATATCTATCTAATGATAACTTTGAGTCAAAAGGGAATTCAGATATAGATTACACTGGTAGCCTAGTTGATAGAAAAAGTACTAGTGGAACGTGTTTTATGTTGAGACATTCATTAGTTGCATCACATTTTACAAAGAAAATATCTGCATAAATTTCATTTTTGACTGTTTTTCAATTGGCAGACATTTCTTACAAAACCCATTTCTGAAAATAGTTTTGTCAAGTTCATTTCAAATTAGACATTTTAGAAATTTAATTTTACATTTATTTTTGGATTTGGTCCTAAATGAATACATTAACTAATCTGACTCCCTATAGATTATTGAAAAGTAAAATAGTGACTGAAAATGTGATGAGTGTTGATATTAATCATATATTATGACTTGAGACAGTATATTTATTAAATTTCTTTAAAAATTTAAACAAAATTTGTAATTACTTTGATTGGTAAAAATTCCATGACCATCTCTATTTCTATCATATTTCTAACGACCATTACTCATCAAAATCCAATATAGTATATCAAAATGTGGTATTTAAAACGGGAAATTATTCATTTTTTTAAATTAATTAGCAATAAAATTATCCAAAGTATTCACTCTCATTTAAAAGTCCTCACGGTTATGCATGGGTGAACTACTTGGAATCTTTGATTATGTGCTTTCATGCTCATTTAAAAGTCCTCACGGTTATGCATATATGAAACACATATCAAAATTGATTATTAAATAGACGAGTTGATTCTAATCCCATTTAAAAGTCCTTATAGTTATGCATGGTTAGAAGATACTTGAAATTTATGTTTTAAAAAAATTGAGAATACTACTAATCTCATTTAAAAGTCCTAATGGTTATGCGTGGTTAGTAAGTATTCAAATTCCTGTCATAAATATACCACAAATAGATACAACTATATGGTTTTATATACCGACATCACCCCTATCATTCTAAAATGGAATATGCACCTAACAGAGTATTTATGATTTTTGTTTTATTTTTTATTGAAATTTAATATTTCTACTTGATTAGGTATAAATGTTGTATTAATGTCTATCACTTTATCTCTATTTTTCTAACACTATTACTCTTTTACTGATAACAAAAGGGGGGAGAGAGAAGTTAAGATTTTGGCAAATAAGTCAAGTCATATTTTTTATTTGCATATTCCCATCTAGGTTCATTTGCATATTTTTTATGCATATGTGAAGGGGGAGCTTTGGTGTAGGGGGAGCATTCAAATAGGGGGAGCAAATGGAATTCACCAAAGTCAAATACATTTAATATAGTCAAAATCTTAATATATGTTTGTTTTCATCAAAATGGGGAGATTGTAGAATACAATAGCCTATGATTTTTTTTTGATGATAATATATATATATATATATATATATTCGTTTAAATGTATTTGTTATTGTACTATTTTATTTTTCACATAATTAAATAAATGTTTGTCGGATAAAATAAATAACACAGAATTCAAATTCGAACAAATATTTTATTCAAACAAATATTTTATTACAAATTCAAATAGTACAAATTTGAGCTCTCGCTACATTTACACATTGTCAATTACAATACAATTTCGATTACATCACAATTTTTCAATTTACATATTACTCCTCACTACATATTCACTCAACACTCGTGTTTTTATCTTCAACTCTTTTCCAGCTTAAATCCAGCATCTGAGCTATCTGCAAAATACACATTGATGTAGTAAAATTGAAAAAGAAATATTTTGCAGTGTACAATAAAAGTGTGTTTTTGAAAATATTATTTGCCTCAGTTATTTGGGTTGTTCGTCATCATTTTTCTTTTGAATTCATTTTGCACGAACAGCTTGTAACATGCACAGTGTATCACTGTACATGTCACAAAGTCGTGCGCACCGATATACACTTGCGTGTGAATAACTACAGGGACAGGTGAGCACGAGGTCAAACCCGAGCCAAAGCCGAATTCTACTCAAGTGCAGACTCGAGTGAACCAGAGACCATCACAACCAGAGGCAACAACAAACCAGATTTCCAAAGAACCAAGCAAGTCATAGAATGCAAGTTACAACGCAACAACAAGACTCAACCAAAAATTGAACATCATCAAAGAATCCAGACCAGATCAGACATACTCTGGTTCAAATGAAGATTTAACAAATGCACAACACTCAGATGAACCAACCTGATCAGAACACCACAACAATCAACTTGAACTCAACCAAACAACCAAGGTACCAAAATGACAACAAGACCACTACAAAACAGTGAAAGGTATACAAGTGCAATGACCAGAACCAAACTCAAGTATACATATGTAGTAGAACACAAAAGAATCAAGTGCACCAAACATATGCAGCAAAGTGGAAAGTGCAACCAAGTGCAACATCAACACAAAACAAACTGCAACAACACATGGAACCAACCAGACCAGAGGCTCTGAGTAAAACGAAATTGTGATTAACTCAACATGTCAACAGACTCGAGTGAACATGTTCAATGGCATGGTCTGGTGCAAAGAAACAAATCAAAACAACAATTCAGATTTGGTCAGAGCAATACAATATGACAGTACATAAACACATGTATACATACATGCATATATATATATATATGTATGTATGTATACACATGCATATATATTGATGAAGCAGACCAAATCACCCAGTGGAACAAACTGTGCGTACAAGAAAAAATGGAGCAACAAGTAAATGGCAAGAAGCAAATGCAACAACAATGGGACATCAAGGCAATAAAGTGCATAAGCACACGAAACACACGACAACTCAATATGAAGAACTACACTAGACTCACACACCAGTGGAATACAACATTAGCTACAAATTGCAACAAGAACAAGGGATGCAATAAGGACTTACTCAAGTGGAACCACCAGTGTAACATGCAACATAAATTCAAGTATATATGGTGGTCAAGGCAAACAAAGAACAGACCCAACAAACCAGTCCAAGTTCAGACTGCAAATGCAACTATCCAAACATAGCAAAGTGACATATGTATGCACATATGCATATAAGTACATACACATATATCAAGTCAGAGGCATGAACAACCAGAGTGCAGACTCAAAGCAACATGAAGACAAGACCAATGAAGACTACATTCATATAAAACAGGACATCAGCTCTACACAGCTAGCATCAAAACCAAGATGCGAGTTCGGGAAAGACTAGAGTTAAACCAACAGTCCAATGATTCTTTCACTATCGAGACATTGGATGGGGGGCGCAACCAATTGGATGTTTAGATTGTTTGTAGTAGGGCACATCCACTAAGCTCTTTAAAGGTCTTTCGATTAGTTGAGGGGTGGCTGCATGGGGCCATAGCCATGATAAGAAAAGGGACCGGCCAAGTAGAATATCTGTATTGTAGGTCTAACAAGGCAGTCCTTTACAGACATAGAAAATCCCCGACCGAGTTCCGTACAAGGTAAACCTTGTTTAGCGAGATTCAGGGAGTAGACAGAACGATTACGTATAGTCCTCAAGATACGCACTGAGTTGTACATTGTGGATGTCCGAGCATTAGTATGGGCTAGTGCGGACGCATTTTTACATTTTCAGAGCAGATGACGGAACATCTGTATTGTAGGCCTTACGAGGTAGTCCTTTATAGATGTAGTCATAGCACGCCCTAGCAGCGAGACGATGGAGTCCTTTTCGAGGAGGATATGGAAGGTACTAAAGGAAATACCTAGGACCGATACGGTCATTGGGCACATAGCTACATATACATTAGTTATTAGGTTTTGATCTACTAAGGAGTAGATGGGTACGATTCACGCATAGAGGAGAGAGTATTATAAACCCAATAAACCTAATATAACAGAAAATGGAAATAAAACGATATATGTAGAATTAAACTTAGAAGTATATAATTTGTCCATTCACTAGAACTTTAGTTCTGACCCCCTTCTCATAACATCCTACAGGTTAGGTAGATGGCAGAGACTTTCCAGCTTTGAGACACTTGTTTAGAAAGTGTAATTATTTTGGTGAGTATTTACTTACTATTATAGTTTAGTCAGTTCCGGTGTGAGATGTTTATCTGAGCTCTGATATATTTGACTTTGCCTATTTGTAGGATACCAGAAACCCAACTTGAGCTTCAGTGGGCTTGGATTCTAGCATTTTTGCGAAAAATCCGGACCCACTGAAATTTGGGTTGTTACAGGTTTATTGCACTTGTGACAAATGATCTCCTACTCTTCTGGGTTGTTTAGAACTTTGACGATTTTGCTCTTCAGTTGTTGATTTAGTGCAGGATTTCCATATTTGCGGTTCCACCTTTTGAATTTCTTTATTATCAGCATTTCAGCTACTCCTTCATCATCATCATCTTCACTTTCCACTGTTCCTTTGAGAGCTATTGATTTCTTTCGCGTATCTCCTCCTTCATGTTCTTCCTTGAATTTGATTTCTAGCTCATAAGTGGTGATATTTCCGATGAGTTCTTCGACTTTAACCTGTTTTAGATCCTTTGATTCTTGGATGGCAGTCACCTTTTCTTCAAAATTTCATGGAAGAATTCTGAGGATCTTTCGGACTATTTCCAGCTCTGTGTATGGTATTCCTAGGGATTTTGATTTGTATACAAGATTAGATAGACATCCATACATTTCTTTGACACTTTCATCCTTTGCATTGTGATCGTACTTGCTACTAAGCATGGCAAGGCGAAATTCATTAACCTGGGAGGTTCCTTCATGAGTCACTTCAAGCGTGTGCCAAATTTCCTGCGCAGTTACACAATGTGAGACACGATAAATTCAATTTGATCTAATGAGCAAATAATAGAATTCATAGTTTAGTATTAGTAATTTGCTGTTTATTTTCAAGATCTGTCCATTGATCCATAGGTTTTTCAACTTCTTGATTATCTACCATTATTGTTGGTGTGCTATATCTCGTTTCAATAATATTCCACGAATCTATGGTTTTCAAAATAAAATTCATTCTAGTTTTCCAATATGCATATTTACCATTGAACATGGGTGGTCTAGCTATGGACTGACCCTCAGTAAAAGCATTATTAAAAGAAGCCATTTTAAAAAAAATCAAATTTTTAAAACAAAAAAATGGTTTTTGTTCCTAGCTCCGATACCACTTGTAGGATCGTTTTCACCCTAGAGGGGAGGGGGGTGAATAGGTTTTACTAAAAATTAATGCGGAAATAAAAATAAACACAGAAAGTAAAGCAGTACAGATCACACACTGTTTTACCCAGTTTCGGTAAAAACTTGCCTAGTGCTGCCCCCAAGGTTTCTACTAGAAATTAGATAATCAAACGCATACAAAAACATGTAAACTCGCGACAACCGCTAACTCGATTAACCTAACTCTAAGCTCAAAACCCTGCCATAACTCAGCCACCGAGTTGCGGATTCTCAAACTTTGCCCCGTAGTTTGTACCTAGTTACACAACTAGAAATTTACAAATTTTAAAATAGAAAATTACAAATGAAAATAAAAAATTAAACAAAACCCTATAAAAAAATTGAAGCCCAATAAAAAGGATAAAACCGGCCCAATAAACAATAAAAAGAAGATTGTTTTTCTTTTGTTCGTGTATTCTCTTGGCCGATCTTTTGGTCCTCTCCAAAATTAGGGTTTGTTCGTTTTAAGCCGCCGCTTGGAAGTTGATCGATTGACCTTTGTTCCTCAATTCACTTTGCTGCTTCTTTGATCTTTGTTCTTTGTTTTGCTTCGGCTACTTCAAATGTGTCGAGCTTGACTAGTATGAAATTGGTATGTGATTTTGCCCCTTTTCGATTTTGATTATGCTCGACTTCGATGAGTTTTGGATTTGTTTTGATTTGTTCTAAGTATGCTCTCTGTTTTGCTTGAACTCAAACTCGAATGAATGCCGATGAAGACTTTTAGGTTTAATTTATAAGGAACGAAACCCTATATTTCGTTTGTATATTTTTTGTTTGAATCTTTTAGTTGATTTGCTTGGTCGTTCGATTTTTGCTTGTACGATGGTGATGATTTTTGACTTGTTCATTTCATACGTGTTACTCCATGAATTTGAATTTTGTTCTGTTCTTTACTGCTAACGACTTGTTCAATTCGCTTTTAGCTTGCATTTGAATTTGACTGGTTCATCTTGAATTTCTCAACAACTTTTTCTCTGTTCCATTCTTTGCTGGCTTTGACTTGTTCATGGTGTAACCCACGGCTGATTCATGACCCATGGCTTGATGTCTCCACTGTGCTCATTGCTATTGCATATGAATGTCACTGTGGAAGTAGCTTCGAGTTTAGAATTCTCTATTGCATATCTGACTGGTTCCTTATGTTGTACATGTTGAAACTATAATTTGCATATGAACTTGTAGTCTTGGTCTGGTTGCACTTCAGTGTACGTGTGTATTCATGAGCATTGCAATCTGGTTCATCTGGTTCCAGTGTGGTGGTCTGAAGTCTTGTTGCATTTGCTTGTTGAGTTCAATTTGAGTCTTGTTTGCCATTGCTTTATTCTTTGAACATGTGCATTTTCTGTTTAGTTTTGATTTGAAGTCTAGTTTGGGTTTCAAGTTGCTTTGTACATGTCTGTTGCTTTCCATTTAAACTTGAGTTCACATTTGTGGTCTGATTTGGTGCACTTGAACATTTTTTATAGTTGGTGGTCTTGACATTTCATTGCTCTGATGTGTACATTGATCTGGTCCATATTGATGTAGTCTAGTTGCATTCATGTTGACTTGTACTTGTGTAGTTCCTGCTTTTTTGTTTCATGAGCATGTTGTCATGTGGATCTTCAATGATCCGGTTCGATTTATACATGATGAAACTGAGTCACATGTGTTGTTCTTGAGCTGGTCTGCATTGATTTGTTTATGATGATCTCATGTAGCTTTGAGTCTTCATTGACCTGGTCTGATAAATTTGGTGCCTTGTTCTGTAGTCTGGTGTGTGTTCTTGTAATCTGGTTTCATGTGCATGTCTGGTTGTCACTGCATATATACATGTCTGAAACCTTAAGTCTGGTTTGGTGGAAGCTTTGCATTCATGTTATTTAACTTGAGCATGTTTGAAGCTTTATGTTGTTTCTCTGTTGTATATGTATAGAACTGGTATGGTTTTGTCTGAACTTGTACTTGACCATTCTGTGATGTTTTGTTTTTGTATTGCACCTGAGTTGAATCCAGCCTAGGCTTGGGTTTGACCTTGTGCTCACCTGTCCCTACAAATTTTATCAAGCAAGTGTATATCGGTGTGCACGACCTTGTGGCATGTACAGTGATACAATGTGCATGTCACAAGTTGTTCGTGTAAGATGAATTAAAAGAAAATGATGACGAACAACCCAAATAACTGAGGCAAATAATATTTTCAAAACACACACTTTATTGTGCACTGTAAAATAATTTCTTTTTCAATTTTATTGCGTCAGTATTTATTTTGCAGATAGTTCAGATGCTGGATACAGGTTGGAACAGATTTGAAGATCAAACATGAGTGAGAGTGAATATGTAGTGAGGTGAAAATTGTAAATTGAAAATTATGTTGTAATTGAAATTGTATTGTAATTGAAAATGTGTAAATGTAGCGAGAGCTCAAATTTGTACTATTTGAATTTGTAGCAAAATATTTGTTTGAATAGACTATTTTTTTAAATATGAATTCTGAGTTATTTATTTTATTCAACAAATATTTATTTAATTCTGTTGAAAAATAAAATAGTACAACAACAAATACATTTAAACGAATATATATGTTTATTATCATCAAACAAAAATCATGGGCTATTGTATTATACAGATATATCCTGAAATCAACCTCCCTCCATGGAGGAAGGCCAGTGACCTCCTCAAAAACATCATGGTACAAAGAAACAACTGGAACAGAACTAAGATCATCGGGCGATACGTCTAAAGAATAAAGGTAGCTAAGCATAACAGACCCTCGCGGATCACATGAAACCTCCAAGGTACGCCCACTGCACGTACCTAACAAGCCTCCTGTCACAATCTAAGATTGCCACATACATCGACAACCAGTCCATACCCAAAATAAGACCAAAACCAGAGAAACCAAGAAAGAATACCTCACAGTCAAACTCTACTTCAAGAATCAAAATTTTCAAACCTCGGAAAAGCATCGACAAGTAAGCCGATCCTGCAACTAGGTTTGAGACTACTACCGGACCAGAAATGATGGAAACATCTAAATTAAGTCCCTCAACAAGAGAACTAGAGATAAAGGAATGAGATGCTCCTGAATCAAACAAATTATGTACTGAAATATCAGAAATGGAACACAAACCTTCCACCATAACTTTCTGATACCCTTCCATTTGGTTTTCAAACTCTACAGTCAACCTTATCCTAGTAGGCTACTTAATCCTATTTATCTAACTCCAAATTTATTTCATCCCTTTCTAAGGGAATATAAAAACATTTTTACTTCGTCTTTTCAACAAAGATCATAAATTTCTCAAAGCGAATTAGTCTTTAAAACTATAAAGTCTGCTTTTTCATTTCTTTATAGTTTAGTCCAACTTCTGATTTTTACCATTTCCATACAACTAGTAAGTCGCCTTAGATTTCAAAATCTTCCTATTTTCAAATTTCACAAAGCTAGAAAGTTTTAAAACTACTAAATTCTCTTTTAAAATTTTAACTTACTAGCATTTACCCGTATATTTCCAAATATTATTTGTTTCAAAAAAAAAGTTCAGAAGTAGTTCTTTATAGACTTCCTAAATTCTCTTTTTTTTTTAAAAAATTTCCATTTTAAAAGTAAAGTACACATTGGAGATAAGTGTAACAATGTATAAAATAAATGCTAAACAATTATTGAAAAAAATAGCTTTCCTCCTATTTTTGTCAAATTCTTTCAATTTTCTTTTTAATGAAATTTAAGTGGTTTGTTTGATTATTTTATTGAACTAAAATATCAGACACCCACTGCTTCAACTAAAAGCAAAATACACATTGAGGGTGAATAGAACAATGTGCTTAACAAGTTCTACGATGGTTTTCGAAAAATAATATATAACAATTTCTTTTTACACAATTTACATAAAATTTATTTGACAAATTTCATATCATTTTCCTTTCTCTTTTAAATATAAGATTTCCACTATTTTTATTTTGAGAAAACACTTTCACTTATTTACCATTTAAATCAGAGTAGACAATAGGAAACCTAATAGCTTAAGCCCACTTTTATGCATCAATACTAAAAATGCACAAATTTTCTTATGGTCGCTGTTCGGACGGCTAAATGTCTATCGAGTTAGAAAATAGCCAAATGAATTTTGAAATAAATATAACCGCAATCGCACGACGTACACTTGTAGTACGTGGCGAATACGGGTCGATCCGCAGGGAATTGATGATTTTAAAAATCTATTCAATCAAATTAAACCAAAGTCGAGAGATTGTCAAGCTAAAAAAATGAGAAAACTAACAAACTAACAACTACAAATGTGAATGAAAACTATGAGAATAAATTGACAATTTAGAGATAATTCCACTCTCTAGATCACATAAATCAACAAAATGAAGTTATGATCTCTCTTTTCTTGTCATTAGTGTAATTAGTTGATGTGCTTATCATAAGTATGGTATATTTGTGCTATTAGTTAGCACAATATAAACCATCAAACTATAACACAACCAAATATTACACATTTAACACTCATGAAATATGACAATAAAGTTGAAAGCAAAATCTATTTTAAGCATGGCCTATTAACTATTGTTTAGAAATATAGGCCATCAAATTTTAATTTCAACAATCACTTCATTACCATCATCATATGTAGATGAAGAGGTAATCATTATTTGTGATTGTTTAAGCATAGCCTATTTGGTGTCAACAATATAGACTATCAAATTCACATCAAAAACAACAAGTTAAACCACTTCATTTTAAGCATAAAAAGAGAGCATAAACATCAAAATGTTGAAGCTACATGATTAGAGGCTTCATTACCCCTAAATTGAAGGGATTAGCCTCTCATTTGTGTTATCATATCAACACTTGTAGCTTGCAACATGAAACTAAAAAAGAAGGAAAATGAAAGCTAATGAAAAAGAGAGCTAATTAACAAGAATTAGAACTATTCTACTTACATGAAAGTAAATCTACACTACAACATGAAAGGAAATAAACAAGAAAGGGAAAAGATCATATATTAAATTGCATAAAAAAGAAAAATTACATGAAGATAAAAATGGCTAAGTAGCCATGAAAAGAGAAAGAGAAGAGCTTGTTTATTTGTGAGCCTAAACTAAACTAAGAGAGACTAAGGGAGAAGAGAAGTTACATGAAACATAAGGGGTCTTTATACATGTATGAAACCCTAACTCATATTTTGGGGAATGCCCAAATTGCCCTTGAGGTAGTGTGATGGCCAAGTAATCATTAACATCCACTAATCCCCACTTAAATGTACATGAAGCTTTAATGTCCTTTTATCATGTGCTTAGCTCCTAATTTGAAAATCAAGGTAAGTGGGCGGGGTCCTCCATGATCACCACTTTGAATTATTTCCATCTTCATTTGTTCTCTTCACTCTTGTGCATGCATATATTATCATGAAGCCACTTGTAAAATTCACAAAATTTCCTACAAAACAACATAGAAAATTCCAAGTAAATTTTCACAATTTAATAAATGCACAAAAATGACCATTTTACCCCTATATGAAGATGAATATGTGACAATTTGAAAATAATTTGAATTTTGGTTTAAACAACTTAAAATACCCGATATGATCATTTATTTAATTTAAATATATTAAATATGGTGGTAAAAATATGCATATTTACGTGCACATCAAATACCCCCACACTTATCTTTTTATTCGTCCTCGAATAAAAAAAACTAAGATAAATCCGTTTTCGTAGGGAGCACGATTGCATTGAGTGTATGCCACAAGCCGTTAAACCTCTAGGTGTCCCCAGTAGGACGAGTGTTGTCTCGTGAGGGTTTTCAGTGGATACTACCCACAAAATCCAAATGCAGAATGAAATTTTTACAAAATGCAAGATTTATTTACAAAGATGTGAATGCAAGTTTTTGAAAATATTTACGAAAGAAGGATTTACTTTTAAATTAACACAAATAAGTTAAATATAGGTTTGGTTATTATCTTGAAATTTTAGTCATTTACTCGTCAAAATTTCGAATAAAAACGAAGTTATCGTAACAAATAGACAATAGTTTAACTCATTGTTTCAGTTGATAACACAGTGTAACTATAAAATGGATCCTTAGTTGATTATCAAAGTTTATCAAAGTGGTATATTTATTTCTTTTCAATAACAAGTCAAATCAAATAAGTTAAAAATAGTGCTAGGATTTCATTTGCTTACTCTCTCTTATTTTATTTTATTTTTGAAAATTTTATGGATATTAACAATATTTACATATGCCTAACTCAGATAAACTAAGGCCAGATATATTACCCATGCACTGCCTTGCGGACTGATGTGAGGGGAATACAGAGCGTGGCGAGTGAACACATGAGTGTGAACACCTATTGACTGTAGGCGTTATTAGTAAAATAATTTTTATATACACACCTAACTCAGGTAAACTGAGGCCAGATATACCGATCGTGCACTGCCTTTCGGGCTTACGTGAGAAGGGTACAGAGCATGGCGAGTGAACACACGAGTGTGAAAACATGACTCTAGGTGTTTATTAAGAAAATATATACATATATACAAGAATTTTTTTTTTGTGTTTTTGTTTGTTTTTTTTAGGGAGAGAGTTTCGCAAAATCATCTTAGCATCATTTAACTTAGAAGACAAAAAAAATGTTATATCCTTTACTTTAAATCAACCACTTTTTAAAACAAAGATTTTCAATTAGGATGTTTTTCATAATTAACACGTATGAATCTTCCTATATACTAGTTAAACCATTGTTATCTGTAATCAAACTTCATTTTTATTTTTGTTAAGACAAATAAATTTTCAAAAAGTTCAATTTAATAAACCAAAACCATATATTTATCTTATAGTGTTTCTTTAAAAATAAATCAAAATGCTTAAAAAAAATTGTTTTTGGGATTTTTTTTTGAGTTTTTTAAAGAAAAAAACAAAAATAAATCATGAAAAATTAAAAATGAAGATGAGTCTCCCCCCACACTTGATTTTGACTGTGTCCCCACAGTCAACCCAAGTGGAAGGAGAAAAATAAAAATAAAAACAAAAACATGACCTTTATTTAAATGAAAATTAACGGTATTTACACGAGGTCAGAAAGTATATCGTCAAAAAGTAAATGAAACGGTCTTCCAAAGACCGATTCATTTGTCTCGTCAAGTATACGAGACACAGCTTAAGCTCGGAAAACCAAACCATAAATGATTTCAAAGTTGAATGTTGATTTGGGAAAACGAATGTCGTTTTATTAAAAATCTTACGAGTTGTTTTATTTTGGAAGATTTTCGGGGTTGATAAAACAATTGGTTGAAAATCAAGTTTATTATCACACAATTTAAATTCAAGCTCTTCATTGAAAAATTCTTCAGAATTATTGATTTCAACATCGAAATGGTGATTTAACTCTTCCCCTTCGGAATTTAACAACTCGTTTTCTAAAAGTCCAAAGAAATCATGTTTATTGAATTCGTCTTCCTTTATTGGATTATCAACAACTTCATTGCGTACATCATTTTCAAAATCCAAAGTTGTCGTATTTAAATTTTTGAAATTGAGAAAAGGAAGATCTAATTTTAAATTTGGTTCCACACCCTCAAAAGAATTGAAATCCAACTCAATTACTGTCTTTTCAACAACTTCATTAAGATTGTTATTTTCGATTTCAAAAGTTGTTATTTGAAATTTGTCAATTTGGGTAAAAGATGGATTATCGTTTGACTCGTCATACGTTGGGATTTGATTTTGTTGTTCACGTTGTTTCATATAAGTTTCAAATAACGAATCTGTGTGATCATCGTAAATTTCGTTCATTTGTTCAACAAAATCCAATTTATAATTATTAGCTTGAGGATTTTTGATTTGGATTTGTTGGGAACAAAAATTTTCACTTGCATCATAGTCAAGATCATTCCCATTTCCAAAACTATTTGAAAAGTGAATCACATTTTCATTTTGATTTTGAAATTCATTTTGGAGTTCAAAATTGAATTGGCATGGGTTATACTCGAAATCGTTTGAATTTTGAATTGAATTCAAATTTTGACTATTTTGAAAACTTTGACTCGAGTTATCGCACAAATATGAATTAGACAAATCATTTATCATTTGATTTTGTTGTGTAGAGATTTCAAGTAAAGACGAAATGCTATTTTCAAGATATGAGGGTTGCTCGTTATTTTGAAAACTTTGTGGTGCAAAATCCGAATCGTTTGAACAATAGTTGTTGTTAAAATATCCATATGAATTTGGAGTGAAATCATATGGATTATATTGATTTTCACAACTATTGTAAAATTCAAGTTAGTGGGGAAACTCGGACATTTTCAAGAATTTTTTTTATAAAGGAAAAAAGAAATTTACAAATAAAATTTATTTTTCAAAAGGGAAATTGAATTTTGTTTTGTTTTTTTAGTTTTTCAATTTTTTTTCTTTGTTTTTGAAAAGGTTTTATAATTTTTTTTTGGATTTTGGTTTTTATAAATTTTTTTGGATTTTTGAAATTTCAAAGAAAAAGGATTTAAAAATTTCAAAGGAAAAGGAATATTTACAATTTTTTTTAGTTTTATTTTGTAATTTTTTTTAATATGCATGAACTAATGCAACTAAATGAATGCAAGGGTTAATTACAAATGATATATCCTAAGTTAACCCAAAATTGTATAATCACACATTGTCTTAGATAAACAAGATAGTTCTCAGCCAGGTAACGGGCAGGAGTTACCGGTGCACCACGAATCACCGTAGCAATGCAACCGAAGGTTTAAGTACCTTCAAAGGAACAACCACTATAATATTTACGAATCACCGTAATATTTAAAAATGGTTATTACTCTGCCGTAGCCTAGACACCAAGAAATTAAATTGTTCAAAGAAGACAATTTGCCAATATACAATTAAGACCTATTGTTATTATTAATCAAAATTCTAAAATGCAATGCAAAGCAGAAATTAAACGTGTATTAACAATGCAACTACGAATGGAATTTTTGTTTTTGTTTTTCAATTTTTTTGGTTTTTGAAATAAAAATGCAAGCAAATAACAATGCAAAACTAATAAAACAATAGATAAGCAAGCAAGAAGTTTATATATATATATATATATATATTATTTTTTGGCATGCAAAGCAAAGCAATTATTTTTGGCAGCAGTTCCTCTCCTTTGAATTTCAGCTTTTGCAATCTGAAATTAAAAACAAGATATATACAAATATATATTTTGGTTATTTTTTGAAAAGGAAACAAAATTTTAAAGTAAGGTTTTACTTAAAAAAAATTAATATTTTTTTTTTGTTTTTTTTTGCTAAAAGAAAAATCCAAAATCAAGCACTTCACAAAACAACACAACCCAAAACACAACTCAACCCAAATTAACACCACCCGGCCCACTTAAATTAAAAGAACCCCATCACTCAAATTCCTTTCCAGTATATACGAAGCCTACTAAAAATCTTTGGAAACCAAATCAAGCTGGAATTCCAATCTCCTTAATTTCCAATTACCGATGCCGATAAACAAAATCAACAGTTCATTAAAAATTCCAATTTCATATAATCATTGATTCGAGCATTCAGGGTGGGTGCGATTTTGTAGGTGATGCAATTTGATAGGGGGGTTGTTGATTAGCAGTGTGGAAACGAAGGCGGTTTTGGTTTTTATGCAGGAAACTTTTTGTTTTTTTGTTTTTTTTGAAATCTCAATTGCGGTGGGTGATTTGGGTATCGAAGGTGAGCGAGCTTCAGGTGTTTGATGAAGGACAATTTGGCAGTGGTTCGTCTGAGGCGATCGAAGTGGTTTCGATGGGATGTGGATGTCGCGATGGATTGACGTTGATGGCGCTGGCTGTGAAGTGGTTAGGAAGAAGCGCAGAAGTTTTGGATGTCAACTGGAAGTGTTGAAGATGGTCGTAGACAGTGGAGGTTAAACGTTTGATGGTAGCAATGAGTTGCAGAGGTGGCTGCAAGGAGGAAATGTTGTTGATTGAATTTGTCGAAAGCAGTTTGGTAACAGAGGTGAAGTAGGAAGTTAATGTACAGTTTGATTGAGGATGATGTGGTATTGTATTGAATTGCTTGGATGGGTATGGTTTGTGAAGTTGAGAGGCACTGTGTGTAGGAGTTGTATGTGAATTGTAGACGAGGAGATGGTCAGGTGAAGAGGTCCAGTGATGAGATGGTTGATGAGCTTGCAATTTTGAATGTGGATTGGTAGTTTTGAAAAGGAGATGGTAGAGGAGAAGTCTGTTATGTGGCCGGAGTTTGTGGTGTGTGTGCAGGGTAACTATAGGATGATGTTGACTCGACAGTGGGATGGGGCTGTGATGGCAATTGGATTTGAAACAGCAAGTTTGAATAGGCAAGTATGATGTTGTCACTAAAATGGGAATTGTGTGTTTGTCAATGGTGATGTTGTGTTTTTTCTTGTAGAGGGTTTGGAGATGTTGACTGGAGGTTGATAGAAGTAGACAGAAGTGGAGATTAGGTTTCCGGTGGTGGAAAATGATTGGAATGTGTTTCAGGTTGTAGTTGAAAGGGGGAGGTTGATGACTGAGATGATGTGCACAGTTGTATAGTTGATCGGTGACAGCAACTTGGTGATTGTATGTATGAAAGTCTAGTTAAAGATATGAAGTGCAGAGAGGTTTTGGATTGATAGGCAAATGCAATGTTGAGGCAGCAATGATACTTGGTGGTGGCTGTCGTCCGCCTGCTGTCGTGTACCGGATACTTGGCAAGGGTAGTGATTGATGATAGGGGAAGACTTGTGGTAATTGAAAGTAGCAGGGAAGGTTGAATTGAAAAGTGATGGTTGAACTGTATGTACAGTTGTATTGTTGTTTTCAGGTGGTGGAAAGCAGGCAGTTTAGTGATTTTGCAGTGGTATTGTGTATGTTTTTATGTTGTATGAGTAGTGCAATGGAGGCTAGTTAGTGGTTGTGGAAGAGGGCTGGTCAGGTAGGAGTTGTGGGATGGTTTGTATGAAATGAAGATGTGGCTACTGGTGGTGATATGAATGTATCACTGTACAGGTAGGGATGTTTTGTGGAGGTTGACAGAGAAAGTTGGTAGAAATGTTAATGGTGGAGGATGTGTGCACAAGGTGGTGCACAGATGGAATTGGAAGCAGTTAGAATGAAGGTGAATGGTAGAAGTAATGCAACAGTGAAGTTTTGTGTTAGATGACAGTAGACAGTTCAAAACAAAATGTAATGTTGAAGTGAAATTTAACAGAGAATAATGTGAGCAGTGAACAATGTAATGTAAATCAAATAGCAATTGTAAACTCAAAACAGAATGCAAATGAATTTTTTTTTATAAATTGTGTATGTTGTTGTTTTTTAAATAGAAGTGCAATGCAAATGAAAAAGAAAACAAGAAAACCAACACACAACAAATGAAAGCAAAACAAACACACAACAATAATTTTTTTTCTTTTTCAATGCACTCAACACACAAAACAATCACACAATGAAATCAAACAAAAAGTAATTCGAAGAATAGAAAATCAAAATCAAAACAAATTCCCCGGCAACGGCGCCAAAAACTTGTTCGGACGGCTAAATGTCTATTGAGTTAGAAAATAGCCAAATGAATTTTGAAATAAATATAACTGCAAGCGCACGGCGTACACTTGTAGTACGTGGCGAATACGGGTCGATCCGTAGGGAATTGATGATTTTAAAAATCTATTCAATCAAATTAAACCAAAGTCGAGAGATTGTCAAGCTAAAAATAAGAGAAAACTAACACACTAACAACTACTAATGTGAATGAAAACTATGAGAATAAATTGACAATTTAGAGATAATTCCACTCTCTAGATCACATAAATCAACAAAATGAAGTTATGATCTCTCTTTTCTTGTCATTAGTGTAATTAGTTGATGTGCTTATCATAAGTATGGTATATTTGTACTATTAATTAGCACAATATAAACCATCAAACTATAACACAACCACTATTACACATTTAACACTCATGAAATATGACAACAAAGTTGAAAGCAAAATCTATTTTAAGCATGGCCTATTAACTATTGTTTAGAAATATAGGCCATCAAATTTCAATTTCAACAATCACTTCATTACCATCATCATATGTAGATGAAGAGGTAATCATTGTTTGTGATTGTTTAAGCATAGCCTATTTGGTGTCAACAATATAGACTATCAAATTCACATAAAAAACAACAAGTTAAACCACTTCATTTTAAGCATAAAAAGAGAGCATAAACATCAAAATGTTGAAGCTACATGATTAGAGGCTTCATTACCCCTAAATTAAAGGGATTAGCCTCTCATTTATGTTATCATATCAATACTTGTAGCTTGCAACATGAAACTAAAAAAGAAGGAAAATGAAAGCTAATGAAAAAGAGAGCTAATTAACAAGAATTAGAACTATTCTACTTACATGAAAGTAAATCTACACTACAACATGAAAGGAAATAAACAAGAAAGGGAAAAGATCATATATTAAATTGCATAAAAAAGAAAAATTACATGAAGATAAAAATGGCTAAGTAGCCATGAAAAGAAAAAGAGAAGAGCTTGTTTATTTATGAGCCTAAACTAAACTAAGAGAGACTAAGGGAGAAGAGAAGTTACATGAAACATAAGGGGTCTTTATACATGTATGAAACCCTAATTCATATTTTGGGGAATGCCCAAATTGCCCTTGAGGTAGTGTGGTGGCCAAGTAATCATTAACATCCACTAATCCCCACTTAAATGTACATGAAGCTTTAATGTCCTTTTATCATGTGCTTAGCTCCTAATTTGAAAATCAAGGTAAGTGGGTGGGGTCCTCCATGATCACCACTTTGAATTATTTCCATCTTCGTTTGTTCTCTTCACTCTTGTGCATGCATATATTATCATGAAGCCACTTGTAAAATTCACAAAATTTCCTACAAAACAACATAGAAAATTCCAAGTAAATTTTCACAATTAATAAATGCTCAAAAATGACCATTTTACCCCTATATGAAGATGAATATGTGACAATTTGAAAATAATTTGAATTTTGGTTTAAAAAAGTTAAAATACCCGATATGATCATTTATTTAATTTAAATAGATTAAATATGGTGGTAAAAATATGCATATTTACGTGCACATCAATCGCAAAGCCTTTCCTTATATTTATCTCCAACCTATCCATCTCCTAATGGTCGCACTAGGCTATTCTGCTTGATTTACTTTCATGCCATAATTTCTCTGCTACTACTAGCTTATATAAGAAACAACCATTAGCATTCCTATAAGAATAACTAGGAAAGGTCCATCCTATCTCCTAAAACTTGTTCCCATTCACTTTCCCATAGATAGGGTAGGAACGAATAAAAGGAATCCTGACATATATAGATAAAACCTTGAAAATCTACTCTTAACAAAACTTTTATCTATATACATATATATAAATATATACTTTCAAAACTTGATTTTGAAAACCTTTTGAAAGACTCCTTGAAAAACTATTTTTTTCAAGTACGTTCTCTCAATACGTGTCTTAATCCTAGGGAATCCTTAACCCTAGGCTCCATTTCCTATCTACTCCATATTTTAAAACTTGGTTTGGCATTTATTTCTTCCTTTCAAAAAAATTTCAAAATCCCAAAATTCTTGCCTTTAAAAGTGTTACTTAAAACTTCTTATTAAATCGATAAATACTTGATGGCTTTACTTTACACTCTTACGGTGTTTGAATTTAAATTATCCCCTAAACCTTGATGGGAATACCAACAATTCTAAGTTTGGAATTTAACCTACTTTTCCTTTTAAAGACCTTTATAAATTTCTAAAAATTGGAATCTTTGATTCAACTTTTTCATTAAATTTTTCTTTTTCAGAAACTTATTTATTTTCACCAAACCATTTATTTCAAAGACATACCTTATTTGTTTTCAAAATGTTCTTTCATAATTTTCATATTACAAAAACTGGAGTAGATAAGAACAATGAATCTCTCTAGAGTTCCTTGACTTTTCCCTACTACACTTACTAACATTTATTCCAATTACTACACATTTAATTATACTTAAAAATTTTATACTTTAATATATTGGAACTACTACAGAAACCATTAAAAATCTTCTATGAATCCTTTTTATGTTTGTGTGAAATTACAAGGATATTTTTTTCCGCATTTTCCTTATAATTTCAACAAAACATGTTTATTTATAGCTTGGTTGATTCTTAGAAAATTATATCATTACTCTTTTCATTCCAATAAATTAAAGTATGTCAAATCCCTACCTATCTACAATACTAATGTAGTTACTTAACTAAATTTCAAGTTCTATGTCTCCCTTTTTAGAACATGTACTCTATTCCCAATTTATACCATTTATTTTGTTCACCCACAAAAATAATTTTAATGTAAAAATATTTCCAAGCTATATTGCTCTTTTTATCCCTTTCATAAGAATAGAGTTTTACAAAATTTCCTTTACTAAAATTTCTGGCTTCCAATTAACTTAAATTTAAATTCTTTTTGTTTTATAAAGAAACTATCAAGCTACTTATGCTGTATAATATTACAAAAAGAATTTTTCTTCAAATAAAAATATTTATCATACAAAAACCATACCAAATTTCCAAAACCCATTATTTACTATTCCAAATATATTTTAATTTTTTAATCTCAAAAAGTTTCCTCTTTAATCGGTTAAACTTAAAGTGGACCTTTACTTACTTCCTTAGGGATGTCCTATTTCTAATCTTGGAAATCCTTTTTCCCCCACCTAAATCCTCTTTCTCTACGGAATCTTCCTACTTGCATAACATATGGATTCTAATTCTTTTCCAATAAATGGACCTATTGTACATATTCCATCGGAAATAAAAATGTGGACTGAACATCCTTAGGCTACTACGACCCAACTAGAACTCAAGTACAAATTTTGTTTCTTTCCATGGACTTTTCATATGTTACTAATCTATAATTGGGATTAATTGGATTTAAGTATATTAATTTTTGCAAATACATTACTCATACTTCCTAATTCTTAGGATCTGCTAACCTAAGCTCTGATACCAAATGTAACAACATGCACCCCAGTAGGCTTAAATTTTTGATGAACCGAAAATCCAAGTCCACTAAAGCACGAATTGTTGGTTTGGTATCCTGCAAATAATAAAGGCAAGTCTGAGTAATCTTTGTAAAATCTCACAATGGAATAATGATAAAGTATTCAACATAGAGTTACTAACCAGGATTAGGCTACTTTCCCTAACAGTGTTGAACCTAGGAGTGAAACTTGCCTTTTGACTAAATCCCAATAGTTTTTAAACTGTCTTCCTCTGATTTGAGGAAAAATAGGAAAAATAGGAATGAGTCAAACATAAAGTCTGGTGAATGAGAAATAAAATGAAGTAGAAAGGATAAAACAGTTTAATTCCAGGTCTTCCCCGGTTATCGTAGAGGGTGTATATAATGTAAGTGAATCCTTCTTAGATACAGTTCCTAAGAAGCAAAAGTCCATGATCACTCTAGGGAAGTCAACCATGCAGTAATACAAAACATCAATCGACCTGTCGGGCTTGCTGCCCTTACCTATACACGTGCTACGGTGGGAAAGTCATGCTCTTCACCCGTGCATTGTGACTGTCTATCCACGTGCTACAGCATGAAAGTCATGCTCTTCACTCGTGCACTGTGATTAAATGCCTCTTACGTCTGACCGGCGCCAACTCAAACAGCCTCGCAGGACCCCGTAGTTGCGCTCAGGCTCCACCAAACTGGACTCCTATCCTCCTGTCTCCTCGGTCACCAACGTGGACTTGCCTTTATCCAAAGTGTCGGTCCTCCGAAAGAGCACCCGCAACTGGGTTGGCTGTGCAAAATCCTCCAACAATCTTCCAAAAAAAGCCTACGTCGGAGCATACTTGTCATGTTCCGTCCGCATCGATCTGCCTCAAGAAGCCTACGATTGCGGATGCTATCTATCCTACGTACTAGCAACCTATGAAAGGTAACAAACATCCTTGCGAACCTACTTGCCTGCTCCTAGTACATATAGCTAAAACTATATTTTGGTCTTAACTGCATGAAACACCTATCCAGACCTTTACAACGTCTACCTACCGAATCGCTTCCAGATTAATTAATACTACAATTACAGTTTACATACCGTCTATTTCCATTAATCTGCCTTATGCCATTTTTACTTCCGATTTGGTTATTTCACAATTTTCCTTTTGCATACATAAATGGTGTTTCAATTTCGAGTCTGTTCAATCTGTATGGTTTGTCTGTACTTTTTATACCGTTTTGTTACAGTATACTTGCCTTTAGGGTCCATTTAATTCATATTTTCCACCCTAATTTATGTTCTTCTTTTTAGAGATTTAATCTGTACAAAAATTTATCCAATAGCCACAAACCATTTAATTGCATAAAATTCCACTTTTTACGTTTAAGGCAGCATATGGAATAAACATATATACCAATTAAAATTCCCAATTTTGTTCCATAACCATATTCAGAATTATGTAATTATACCAACCAAATTTCCATTTTTATTCAAAGGACATATTCTGAATTTACCCAACTAACCAGTTATGCCATTAAAAATTGAATAACAATTCTAATTCAATTTAGTAATCTCATTTACGCCAATAAGCAATTTATACGTTCCATATTTTAAACCAAACATGAATTAGAATTGAGAAGTGGTAGAAAAAGAAGTTACAATAATTTGCATCAAACCTCGATTATTAACAGAAATTAATTCATATTATCGTGTCACAAAAGAACTAAAATTACACTACTTTATTTTTCTATTTCATATTAATTCCCACTTACTTGGCACTTGAGCTTGTATAAATTTGAAAAGCTTTTCTTCTTATTATCCTCCTCTTTTTAAATTCTTCAGAATTCTTCAAATAACTCGTATATTTATTTTTAATTTGATTTGGAAGAGAATTATTTATTTAATGAGAAAAAGAGGAAGAAGAATACGCACAAATTTTTTTGTAGACTTATGGCAACGGCTGAATAAAAGATTAGGTTTTAGGTTAGATGGTTTATTTATAAATAGTGTGAGTGCATATAATCCAATAGCTTTTTCTAGGTTAAATCATGTTCATCCGAACACTCATGGTTATCCACTCTGACTCATACACGTCACTGGACCAATAGAACGCTATGAAATCAAAAACCACGTCACTCGGTCCAACAGAAATCCACCATGTCAGAAAATAAATCAGCGTTCATTAATTATTCCCATTAATTGATTGCATTGCAAAATTTCCATTTTTGTTGTTTGTGTGTATACATTACATTTTTTGAGAGATTATATTCTCCCTCTTAATTGACTTTACAAATTGTTTCCCATTTTATAAATCTCATTAGATCTTTATTTTAAATATTTGCATTTGTTAGCAATCAGTCCATCTTAATTTTCAAAATTTACATCCATAATAGTTTCCTTTGTTATACATTCTCATTAATGTCAATTATGTCATTAATTCAGCCAATCAATTTATTCCCAATCTTTATCTATTCATCAATTGGGTATGCTACACATTTATTTACACTTTTGAATGTGGACAATTAATTAGGATATATGCATATATACATATACAATTTAAACTAATCAAGACCTTGGTTAATTTTATTCATTCATAGTCAATTTTCTTAATTGATTGCTTACTAATTCTAACCATTCCCTATTGATTCTTATCTGTTACAACATTTATTTGTTATCGTTTTATCCTCCTTTCTAAATCTTCTGTTTATAAACATTAAAGATTTAAGCTTCAAGAATATATATTTTGTAAACAAATTTAGTTTCCTCATCTTACATGTTTACAATCTACGTTAATTTCCAATTAACGTACATTAGTGAATGTTGTAATGCATGTTAATTACAATTGTAACGTACATTAATTACTAATAATGTGCATTTATTGTCAATAAATCTTTTTACCATTTCTCTACTTATATATATATATACATATATATATATATATGTATGTATATATTAATACAATACTCTTGTTTCGAATTAATTTCATTAATCAAATTCAAATGTTTAAATGTGCGCATAAATGCGTAAGCTATTGAAATAATTTCCAACTTTGTGTATATAATATGTTTCCCTTTTTAATAAATTCTACCGACTCATTGTTGACTATGTACATATGTAATTTAACACACATCAGCAATCAATCAATCAATTATAATTAATGTAAGTTACCAATTTCATACGTGTAATTGTTTCTGATGTCAAAACTTCAAACGGTCATAACTTCTTCGTTTGAACTCCGTTTGGAAAACTTTATATATGAAAATTAATCAGAAAATTGCCACGAACACAATAGTTAAGTTTAGTGGCCAAATTATTGGTTATGTTGATTTTTATTTACATATATTATTGGTTATGTAAATGTCTGTATATATGGAAAGTAAATGTTGCTTAGTTATAGTTAACTAACTTGTTGTCGGTTTTCTTACGACATTGAAATCTCGTGCTCGTTTTTAAGCGATTTACCATTTGTTTTCTAAAGTATTTTGAAATGATTTCCGAAATTAACTCTTTTTCTCCAAACCTTCTTGCAAAGTTATTAAAGTGGTTTAAATTTCAGAAAGAAAGGGCTTAAAAGCTATTTTTATTTACAAAACAAGAATTAAAAATTTACGGTCCATATAACGATAGTCGTTATGGATGTAGAAATCTATGTTTTAGTAAATTATAAAAGATTATCTGCTTTAAATATTTTATAAATTCTCTTTCAAATGGGTTTATAAGTATTTAAAAGAAAGTTTGAAGTTTTAAATATATTTTTAGTTATTTTAACAAGAGGTTTAAATTTTACTCCATTGTTTTAAAAGTCAAGTTTTTTCAAAAGTGACCATCTTTAATGGGATGTTTTAAATATAGGTTTCAAACTTGTTTTAAAGAGTTTAACGCAATTTTAAAAGAGAAAGGAAGCGTGGATTTCAACATTATTGTTGTAATAAATGTTTTGGAGAAAAGGAAAGAGATTATGGACCCATGCAGTTAAAGCGCTTAGCGGTTGCATAGCGGTGGAGGTTAAAAAAGTTATAGCAGAGATAAAGTGGGGATATAGCGGAAGTGCAGAGAGCTTATTTGGATTCAAAACTAAGTATATAAAGTTAATTTATTCTCATTCCTGCATCATTTATGTAGGAAAAAGAAATGTTGTTTAATCTTATATAACAAAACAAAAAATATATCATAATTTATGCTGCTTGGATTTGGTGGATATAATAGACTTCTAACTTATATTTAGCATTTTTCCTTAGTTAAGTCTTTATACTAACTTTGTTGATTTGGTTTAAAAGAGAACTAGTCAAAATAATCTTTTTATATTAATGTTGCTAAAGCGGGTGCTAAAAAGTCTCGATTTTGCGGGTGTAGCGGAAAATAGCAAGGCTTAAAGTGGATCAACTGTTCACTAGTGCTATATTGAAAAAGTGTAGCGGTCGAAGAGCACTACGCACTATAGCGGGGATTTTACGGAACTTTAACGAGGTTTTAAATGCGCAGTTATGGACTATAACATTTTCTTTTGTTATAGTAAATGATTTTCGAAAATTGAAAAGGAAGTTGATTTATAACACTTTGTTATTATTAAACAAGTTATTTACTTTTATAAAAGGGAAGATGTTTTGAAGTGGTTTGAAATTCAATGATTTAAAAATGTGTTTACTTTTATAAAGGAAAGATGTTGTCTTATAAATCAAACTTTAGTTTAAATAATTGATTTTGGAAAATATTTTTAAGAACAAGTATATTGGAACTCTCAGATCCATTTTTAGTTTCTAGACTTCGAGGTATGGAAACTTTTTTCTATTTTGAAAGTTAGAAGTGTTGTCGAGTCAAGGTTTGAGAGGTAACGATACCCCAACTTGAACGGTTTCATTTCTAACCGATCAAAAGTACTAGATTGAAAGTGAAGACTAGAAATAAGTTTCTGTAGTTGGTTTTTTGGTTATTTTAAAAGGATTTTGTATTCAAACAAGGGATTTATTTTATCGGTGTCATTAACTAACAAAAAACAAATATGACAAAGTAGGGCTAAAATATTGACATGTTTATGGAAAATAAGTCATCTTACATTTTGCACTAAAAGTCGATGAGTAAATTTTCCTCTATCTATGAGATCTAGAATCGTGGTATTTTAACTATGGTAAGGCTATAGCAACCAGTGCTCTGACTTATCCGACTTCGATTCTAGGCGAAGGACGGAGAAATTGAAATGTCAGAAACGTGATAAGTATAAGAAGGTTAACTTCGATAAATTGATCAGGATTAGTTAATTATATGGAAGGTACTTCACCTTATACTCGACACTAAATTTTGACATATGAAACCTTGGTTCTATGTATGAGAGTTTAAGAATGTATGTCGAGGCAAGGCTAGTTCTCTAACTTGTCCGACTTCATTGTTAATCGGGGGATATCATGGGGTTGAATTCGAAAAGTGGTGATAAGTATATGATGTCTGATTTTCTATTTGCAAACTATATACTTACACCAGATAGTGGTTTGTGCACTATCGACAATTTGATCTATTTTGACTTAAGAAGTATATGAAAGCCTCGTGATTTAATATGGTTTGAGATTCTTTGGAAGAACTCATTTCGGTGAAATGTCTCTCGCTTTAAGTAGTATATTAGAGATTCCCTTGGGACTCTTATATAGTCCACTTACTTCTAAAAGAACTGGGATTGAGTCAACCAGAATCTATCGATTATTGGTATGGAGAGACCGGGATCAGATAAGCATGAGTTATCCGAAAACCACTTCGAACCGGCATAAGCATTTGAATGGAAGATATCTTAAAGATGATGGAATGGAAGATGGAATTCATTGAAGTGTAAGGGCGACTTGCTACTAATCTCGAGGATGTAGTAAAATTAGTGCCTTCAGTTTGTTCATATCCTGAACAACTTGTATGGATGAATTATGGCACTGTATTGTTGCTTAGAGGGCAGTGTTACCATTCTAAGTGGGATTTGCTAAAAAGGTAAAAAGTAGCCTTAAGCCTCACACCCGATAATGACTAAAACAGGGGATATTCTTCAGGGCTATGTAGGTCGCACCCATTAGGGTATATCATCGCCCTTTGAGATCATTATTTATGGATTTGGTATGTGCATGAGAGCTCTTAAGGAAAAATTGCAAAGCAATCAAGTTGATGACATATTTGGTACTATCTAAGAAGGGGTAGGCTAGTCCTTATTTGCAGGGAGTCAACTAAGGCTCTCGGTACATTTTCTAGAGGTGTACTATGACAGGAGGTAGCCCAGTAGCCTTGTCATCGTATGGAATTCATTTTTCAATACATGCCATTACGGAATTAGTTATACACCAAATATGCTGGAAAGTTAGTTGCAAGCATTACAGCTGTGCTATATATTTATTTTAAACCCTAGACATTATTGTAAGATCACTGGATTTCCTATTTGAAATGGTTTAGTTATCGTAAGGTAAAAACTCATCTATGTTTATGTGCGGCATTCTTACGAGATACCTTTATTTTTGAAAGGGTTTTATAAATATAATAATCCATAATATTTGAGTTTCTCATGCTGATTTACTTGACTAAGCCGGTGTTATTTTCTTATAATACTCGGATCAGACCCGAGTATTTTTCCAGAGTTAGGTTTGGATGGTTTGAAGCTTCAGAAGGCAAGCTGGATACCTCCAAGATGTATTCTCATACTTTTATTTTTCTGCTGCATTACTTGTTTGTATTTATCAGCAAGGATAGATTGTTATAACTGTCTAGGCTGATGATAGGTTAGACTCTAATTGTTGTATGAATATTAAAATTTTCTTTTGTAAAGATCATTTGAATATTATATATTAGTCATCACAATGTGAGATTCTATTATGTCTTTTCTTTTCTTTCACCCCAGTAATCTATCTTTTCAATACTCGGATGTTCAGCACGTGAATATCATGGATGTATTAGTGTTGACTTTTGAGGGTCAAAAAGGTAGGTAGTTACAATTGGTATCAAAGCTGAAGGTTAAGCGAAAACCTTGGCCCTGGTGGGATAAACTCATTAAAGATAAGGTAAGTGACACCCCAGAATGAGTTGAATGTATTATTTATGAGAGCGCATATTTGATATTGTTGTAAAAATCTTTTACGTTATGTTGAAAATTAGTAAATGAAATAATTTTATCTAGATTTTATATTATATATATAAAAGGCTAATTTTCAAAGAAGTGACATAATTTTTTTTGTGTGATTGTTAGTTAGGAAGTGATAATATTTATCTATCATCATTTGTTGACTAATTATTTGTGCTCAGCCAGTTATGAGCATTTATTATTTTGGTTAGGTTAAATTAAATATGAACACTTTGTGGATTCAGTTTCATGATTTGACTATAAGATGTTCATTAATAATATAGGTTTAACAAGTTTACTTTGTTAAAATGGTTACTATAAAGGAATTTGTTGTATAAAGATAATTTTATATAAATTGGGTTTATAAAAAAAAATTGTAAATAAGGAGAATTTTTGAGAATTTAAATTCTGATGACTTTGAAAAATAATTAAAATGATTTTTGGAAAAAGTAATATTATTACTTGGAGGAATTTATAAGTATAAATATTTTTAGAGAGAATTTAAAAGTAAGATACATTTTCTTTAGATAGTTCAGCCTCGATTAGTTTTGTGGCAGTCTAGATTATCTTCTAAGTGAAAATTGGATATTTGCTTAGGGAAACATTGTAGTGCACTTAGTAAATTATTCTCTTTTTCATTGTACGATCGAAACGAATTTGAATTCAAACAAACCAAAGCAAGTTTTAGTAAATAACGTACTAAAGTTATTATGTATATATATGAGATATATGTATTATTGTTTCACAATGAAATTCAAAAAAGAACAAGTATTTTTATTTTAACTAGTTTGACTAGCTCAAAAATGACTAAAAATGGGCAAGAGATGTGTTCGGATGGTAAACACTTCTCTTAAGTATTAACCTTCCTGATAAGGGGGTGTATGATACTACTTGGTAAGACCTAGTTTCTTGGTATCATTTTAGTGTTACTCGGTTTATATGTACATTTTCTACAAATTAAAATATATTGTATCATTTCAAAAACGTTTTGAAATAACAACCGAGTATTTCTTAAGTTTTCTTAAAGAAATTGGATTCAAGATAAAATGGTATTTTGATAAAAGAATATGTTGACTGATGAAGTTTTAAAATGGGTTAAATTAAATAAGAAGATTTTAATAAACTTTTTATTTATTAAAACCATATCTTTTGTTTTGATATCTAAGTTGTATAAACCATTCGATGTTATTGGGCTTGCTAATAAATATCTTTACTTTAAAGATGTCTAAGGTAAAGTAGACTCCAGGATTGAGTTTGGATACAAGCATCGTACTCCTCTTCGTTACTTGCCAGATCGGATGGGTAAATAGGTTGAAATGGCTGACTCATTTCTAAAACCCAATTTTATTTTTGGACTACACCTAAATTTATGAAAAGATAAAAGGTTAAATCAGATAGTTGTATATACTCTCAAGATATAGAGTATACAAGTTCAAAACTTAAGTTATGTTATTATGAAATGTTTTCATAAATAATTTTTAAAGTAAAAAGAAATTAGTATAAGTAAGAACCAATAAGAATAAGTACGTAAATTATAGCAGATCATTTGTTAGCATGGTTTGTGATCCAAGATTCGAGTACACGACTTTGAGGTGATCGACACCAGTCCGAATCAAGATTTATCACTCGATTCTTAATAGGAAACACTTGGTGAGGGTTCTTGATATGGTACCAATATTTTCTATCATAGTATATGACTATGCAAGGTGAGTGGTGGTTTCTAATCAATGAGCCTAATTAGAGTCCATAATAAGGAAGTCGGGTGAGCGATACCAGTTCGGAAGAAAAGCTTATGTATTCGAGTAAATGATCGGGTCATATATTGCATACAGATGATCTATATACATCATACGGGCTTAAGCCTATTTGTATTTTTTTTCTGGTTTATGAGGATTTGGATATATGACTCTTCGATTTGTCATAAGGTAGTGTACATAATCGATTAAGTAATAACCTAAGGCTATTGAGCATGAGGTATGCTCAATATATTGTTTATCATCCATATGTGATCAGAAGGTTGTAAACCTGAATAAACTCTAAGTTTGTTTATTAGTTATTTAGAATTTTTGGAAATGTTAAGAATGGTATGGCTTGTTTCTTGGTTATTTGTTGCGATGAAATATTTCGGAATCGAAATTCTTTTAAGGGAGAAGAATATAAAGACCCGAAATTTTATCGCTTCGATTTGTGAATATTTGATAAATATTAAATATTCAATTAATAGTTTTTAATGTTCAAATAACCCTCTTTTAATCAGTAAATAATGATAATAAACTCACTTTGAAAGTTTGTTTACAAAAAAATTAGTTCAATGAAAAAATGTGACCGAAAATCATTTTTTGGATTTTCAACTTTTTATCAAACGAAAGTTGTCGTAAGGTTGTTGCACACATATATACACTTTTGTAACATACACTTATACATATTGGGGTCATTTTGAATTTGGTGAACATGGGGTAGAGGTTTAAGAGCTTTGCATCAAAGCCGTCTATTTCTGTACAAACAGGGGACAATAAGCGTAAGTTCCATCCCAAGAAGGATGTTTCTAGTGTAGTTTGTCGTAAGTGTAGCCACAATGGGTACTTTTCTTGGAGTTGTAGGTCAGGGAAAGGAGGGCATGTAGCGAAAGCATCGTTAGTGTAACAGCCATGCTTTCTATGCCATATAAATAACTAAATTTTATTATAATGGAAGTGAATTTAATTTAATTTTGATAATTATATTTTGGATTTAAATTTTAATGAATTAGATTATATTCAATAAAAGATTTTGTTATAATAAATTGAATTAAGTAAGTAAATTTTTTTCTAATAATTTGTTGAAATCGAATAAAATATTTTAATCGATATAAAATATTTTGAAGTGTAAATAATTTTTATATATTAAATATAAATATAAGTAAGCGTCAAATTGAATAAAATTGTCCAGTTACTGTAATATAATTTGTAGAATGAGGTGTAAATCTATTTATACTAGATTGAAATTGATTTTGATGATTAAAATTCAAATTTAAATGCATTGGAAATTAACTAAATTGAATTGAATTAAATTGAGGCCAAAAATTAGAATCTGGCCCAAAACATATAGACTTAAACCCGTTCTCCTTTCTCCGTGCTTTTGGAAATTTCGCCCTGCTTCCTGATATCAACCCAAATCCAACCCTATTTTAATTTAAGCCCTAATTTCTTAAATGAGTACATAGGCAACTGTTATTAAAAAAATCGCCAGCATGCACACGACGTCAGGCGATCAGAGGATGGTGAAGGGTGAGCGACGACCCGACGACGACTCGGAGGAGCTTGAAGGCGCGAATGATCTGTGGAGGGCGGACAACTAAAGGCAGCATGAGTGAAGCTGAGGGTGAGCGACGTGTTGCAAGTGTGTCGTATGTTCGATGAAATGTGTCATGACTTGTGCGATGCAACTTTAGGAGGTCATGAGGTCCAGATGGAGGTTGTCGCGCATGTGAGCAGCAATACAGGTGGGCAATTGTTGGCGATTGAGTGGCAGCGGCAATTGAAGGTTCGAGCATGGAGAGCTTGGAATGCTGAGATTTGAGTTGAGCGGAGATAATTTTGGAGTTGCGAATGGTTGCGGTGGTGAGTTTGGCTGGAGGCATGGTTATAGACGATGGTGTTAGTGGCGCGACAATGATGGGCAGCGAGTTAGTTGTGGTCGTCCTTGGTTGGAATTTGGTGAGTATCTCACTTACACTATGTCAATATCATTTATTTATGCATATTCACCCGTATATCTACTTGCTTGGTTTGGTTGGATGTATTATTGATTGATATTGGTTGTTATTGGATTGATTGTGCGAATTTAGATATGATTTTGGATTTTTAGTGGAGTTTTGTGTTGTTGGATGCCCAAAATGAAAAGGAGGTGCTATCCGTTTGCATTTTAGTATGTGTAATTTATTTATATTGTGTACAGTGTATTGATGGCTGAAATTCGTTGGAATTTGACTCGTCCACACGATAAAAATTTATATCAATGAATTGTTGATGATTTTGGAGAATCTTGTTCCATAATTAATATTTTTGGATGTTCGATTGATTTTATGGTTTTAAAATATTTTTGAAACTTCGATTAATTATTATTTTTGTATTTTAAAATTAATTTAAAGTATATTTCTAAATAAAAGTGGTTGTGAAATAAAATAAGCTACTGAAAATTGTTTTAGAAATAAAGTTATCTTAAAAATGGAGGTAGAGATTTTCAAAAGTAATTAAGTACATGGATTTAGTTTAATTTATGATTTTGTATGATGGAATGGTTTTAATAATATTTTGAAAAGGGATTTATTTTGTAAAGGGCATGTCTAATAAATAAGATTTAAGGGATGTTTCGAAAAGAGATTTTTGAGCATATGTGCTTATTTTGAAGATAAACCAATTTCAAATATTGTTGAATGATTTTAAGAGTATTATAATATAAATCCATTTTTGTATATATATTTTGGTGGTTCAAAGTTAATTTATTGATATTATGAGAAATTCTATACGATACGAAGGTTTTGAATTATAAATTATTGTTTAAAAAGGAAAAGAATTATTTTGGAAATTTATGAATTTATTTTATAGTATTATTTAGTTATAGAAAATTATGAAGTTTCTATAATTATTTCTTATGTATAAAATGATTTTGGAAGTTATAATTTATTTTGAAATAGAATTTAACTGTACCAATTGTATAGTATTTTTTAAGTTGTTTCATCAGTGTCTCCCTAACACAAAAGGGTAATCCATAAATGGGTTTCTTAAGTTAATTCATCAGTGTCTCAATTGAGAAACACGACTTTAATATCCTTCAAATATTGCTTAAAATCATAATCTGCAACAATTTTCCAAATAATTCTAAAGGTTCTTTCAGTAACCAAAGAAAAAATCTCTTTAAAAAAATATTGTTTTTCTTTTGTGTATAGTCTTTTCTATAACGAGCCTTATCACTTTCAATATTACCCACTTAATCCCTTTTTGTTTTGAATAGTTATTCATAACTAATAACCTTGTTACCTTATGGTATGGGAAGATCTCAAACATTATATTCCTTTATATGTTTACACTATATATTCATATCTTAAATCCACATTTCAAATTACTACTTGTATGGATAGATGTAAGTCCATAGAATATCTTCACCAATCCATTAATTTTCTTTATGGAGAAATGCTACATAGTCATCTGGAATAGTATCTCTTGCTTTTCAAGTACATTTCCTTACTGACCTTGCACCTTGAGGTTGTTGAGTTAGTTTTTTTGAAGTAGTAAACTTAACTTGAAGAAAATTTTGTTTAACATTGTCTTATTATAGTTCCTAATTTACTTCTTGTCAATGAAAGGAAACAAATCTTGTACATTATCCGAAGAAGTAACTCTAGTTGAATCAAAGATAATAATTCTTTTTAAAGACAATGGTCCGTACTTTATTTCTCCCTCAAACTTAGCATCCTCAAAAATTGTTGCATTTCCCATCTTATTTTTTTTAATGTGGGTTTATAAAACTTATAGCTTTTAAGTCACTTAAAAAATCAATAAAGTATTTGCTACCTTTAGTGCCTCAATCTAGAATTATTTAGTAAGATGAAAATTACATTAATCACCATATCCAAATTCAAGGTTTCATTATAGGAATATTTATCATGAATTTTAAGATATAGAATTTCAATAATGTACAAATTTATTCATAGATTAACCTTTATATCTAAAAGAACAATAATAACCAATTTTATTCATATTAAAATTAGAAATGGAATCGATCTAAGTGATAGTATAATAAAAACATCAAACAAATCCAAACAATATGCGTATTTTTTTAGACACGACATGTGTGATATCTAATAAAAATCCTTTTATGTGTCCATAGATTTCATAAAAAAATTATAAATATATTATTTTTTTCTTTTAGATCCTTAGCGACTTCTTTATCCTATTTATACATTTATTTACAATGTACATTAAATGAGTACTTTCTACCTTATCATGCTTCAGTCTCTCCGCTTCTTACCATACGAAATGAGCTCAATAAGTGGTCATTTTAGTCTTAAAAAAATAATTAATAATAATCTTAAAAGGTTATGCTATAAATAAAGAGTGTATCGAAAAAATAACAATAACTTGAGTGCCTTTTACTTTTGAAGCAACATTTTTTCATATAGTACTCATTTATGTTTCCCTTACTTTGACTTTATGGAATCAAACAACATAAAATGTGCTTGTACCCCTTATTGTTTTTGACAAAATGCTTTTTAGTTTGTAAAGAACTCCTTAATATTAATTATCCTTATGGATATCACAACCTTGAAAGCTTTTGAAATATTCTACTTTATGATCATTTAACTCTTGTAATTTGGATTATCCCACCTCCCAATGTTCTTCATGACATTATAAGAGCATTCAATCAAAATAGGGTTGGGTGTGATCTTCCTAAATGCAAGAGCTAGATCCACGCAGTCAAGAACAAACATTATGTTCTCTTACTAATCCTTAGAGTTAGTCCCAAACAAGATGAGAATATTATTAAAACTGGTAGATAGTTTAGTAAAATTAGCTGGTGAAAATTGAACAAAAATAATGATAGATCGTATATGCTCATATATAAAAAAGCCATAGTAAATTCAAATAATTAGCAAGTCTCTTATCATGATACCTAGCACAACATTAATATCAAGTCTTTTGACATTAATATTAACTTTAAGTAGTACTCTTTTTGTGATGATCAAACACCGACAATAAATTCAAGTCAAATAATAATCTTCCTTTGGGCCAATTAATTATTCACTTGAAAAACCTTGTAATTGTTCCATATTTATCATCTCACATGTGTAAGTGATTCGGTCAAATATTAGTCTTCCTTTTGGCCGGCTAATATCCGCAGATTAATACACACAAATATCAAACATTTTCATGTACAACTAAAATAAAAAAGGTCGCTTTGGTGACATGTTATTTCAATTAGCTGACTTGGAATGTAGAATATTTACAATTAGTTTGCAAAGATACACCAAAAAAATATTTGAATTTATTTCTTAGAGCATGTAGAAAATATTTCGAGTGTTATAAAACACTCCCGAAAATGCGGTCTATATGACACTTGAAAATCTCAAAATTGTAACCGTGGCGCAATATGTTTTAATCATAGATGTTATAATGTTTTGTTTTAAGCATGTGGTTATATTCATGACATCATCTAAATAAATATGATACAAGACATCATTGATAAATCATATAACCAATGTCATTGATGAACGCCAGAGTTAAATGCCATATATAAAATTAAAATAAATGATCCCCTCAACAAGCCCTCCCCCTTCATCTTGCTCCCTTCAACAAGCCCTACCCCTTCTGGTCTGGCGTCCTAGCTTCCCTTAACCGTATCAAGCCGCTCTTCCAAGTGATTCTAGGTGATGGTTCTAACTGTCTTTTATGGCATGATTCCTGGTTCCATCACTCTCCCCTGAATCGTTGTTTCCCTACACTTTTTCCCTCCGCACCCCACCAGTTTCTCACGGTAGCTGATGCCGTTTCTACCGGTTCCTCTTTGCTCTGCCCTGCTTCCCTTTTTGGTGATAACCTGCTCCGGGAATTCCTTGCCGCCGCTGATCTGCTTCAATCCGTTAACTTGTCTCCTTCCTCCCCTGATCAGTATTCGTGGTCCTTATCCCCCTCAAAAGGCTTCTCTGTGTCCCAATGCTATTCCTTCCTAAACCACCCTAGCAGACTTTTCTCCTTCGCACGTTTGTGAAAATGCCACCTCCCTCCCCGAATCCTATTTTTTCAATGGTGTCTGATTCATGGCCGCATTAACACCAAAGATCGTATTTTCCGCCTCAATATCTAAACTGAACAGACTTGTGCTCTCTGCAACCTGGAAGCCGAATCCATTAATCACCTTTTCTTTGAATGCGACTTTGCCCATTTCGTTTGGGTCTCATTTTGTGCTCATCTCCTTGGTTCCATTCCATCTATTTCAAACTTCTTCGATTTTTGGCAGTACAACGCTCCAGATCCTCCACTCGAGTCTTTTCTAGCCATTTTTTGCTGGGTAATATGGAAAGAGAGAAACGCCCGCGTCTTCAACAAACCTGCTAGTTCGAGGGTGTTTATATGCAATATGATTATTAATATCTTTGCTTTTTGGTCAGGCTCCAGCTTCTCCACACCTATCAGGCTCCGTCTTCCGTCACCCATATCTCCCCCTGCTGAGTCGGTGGGCAGTGCATCATCTGCCGCGCCGGTTGGCCCTCATTCTCATGGTTATGGAAACCGTACGTGACAGTATCTTTTCATCTATATTTATACATGACGTGTCTTTATGTACATATTGGGCTTGGGTTGATATTGTAACTCTAACTCTTTTTTGCTGCTGCTGCTGATGTATGTTAATTCATAACACTCTTTCTGGCCAACAATCAGGCTTGTTGATCATAATATTACTATTTTAATATTTAGCTCTAATCGACTGTGTAGTTCCACGCTACACATCCGTTCTTCTCAAAAAAATAAAATAAATGATCCCATAAAAGGTTATAGTTCCATTTTCTTTAAATTACTATATAAGTAATGAATGATAAATCCCGATAACACATGTTGAGCTTGCAATGAATAATGCAAAATTTACTAGAATATAACATGAATTCACAGTTAGTTTATGCAGCAAACCAAAGATATCAGCTCTGATTCAATTTTGTTATGCCACTAATATAAATTACATTATAATATATCAAAAGTTGTCAAGAAGCCTTAAAGTGAATAACCTTAGTTTTTTTAAAGCATAATGGAAGATAATATACCCTATTAAAAGCAAAAAGTGTGAAAACACGTGAGGTATGTATGCATGGATAACTAGTTCCATGCAGTGGCTCCTGTATTGGGGTTTATTTCGTTCACTTTCATTCTTGTTAATTTTATTCAAATTTTCGAGGTAATCATACAGTTCTTCATACTTGATCTCCATATAAGTTATTAAAGCCATAAATAACGATGGGATATAAGCATGCCATTTTGTGATTCAACATGTTAGCATTATTATGATTCTGAGATCATCACATCACCACCACATAATCACTTAATATATAATGCATTTCCATCATAAAGGAACATTACTTGAACCTGATAAATAAATTTAATTGAGACTATTCCTATAGGTAAATCAGTAATGATTAACTTATATTTTGAATTGTAGTTGGTCTAATCAGTAATGATAAATAAAGTACTGTGAGGTTTGGCTATCCAAATTCAACTAAATTCATTCTCTCTCTCTTTATTTTTATTTTTTATTTTATTTTATTTTATTTTAAAAATGCATAGAATATATTGATTGACCAAACCAACTGCATCCTTGTCCGATTCGTTCGGATCATATATGTTGGTTGACTGAATCGTCATATTCAAATACACTAAAAAATAGGATAAATTTTTTATTTAGGCCAAATTCTCGAACTAATTACAAAAATTGGCTAAGTTCAAAACTAAATACAAAAGTAGACCACTTTCTGCCACATAAGCGTCCATGTGTATTGGCGGCATTTCAAATGCCGCCAGTACACGTATTATTTTTAAAACATACTAGCGGCATTTGGGATGCCGCGAGTATGCAGCATTTGGGATGCTGCCCATATTCTGCTGCTTTTAAGGCAGCCACCTCTAAATTTTTAGCTTCTCTCCCAAATTATCAGATCTATAAAAAACCTATAACCCAAAATCGCTAAAATATTTCCAAAGTGCAGTTAAATCTTGATCGAAAGTAGCTATAACCAAGGAGCAACACCTAATTCTGCCTCTTGAACAATTTCGATATGTTATTTTGCAAACCTTAGTTCATTAAAAAAAATTGTTATCATTTTTTGTTTGGTATTTTATGGAAGTAGTTAACAAGTTGATTAATTGAAATGTAGAATGGCTCCCAAGTGTGTACCACCGATCTGTTATTTTGATAGTGAACTAGTTATTGACGAACTTAATTGTGGGAAATATGTGGGTGGGTCGTGTAAACCAGCAAAAGTATTGAAAGGTTGTAATTTAGCGCAGTTAAAAGAATCAATTTATAAAGCGACCAAAATAAAATCTGATGAATTTGACATAGAGTTAGTGTGTAACTGGCCGACTGATTCAGGATCGAAAGCCATTAAAATAGTCAATGATGACGATGTGGAGCTAATGTTTTTAGTAACATCGAAATCAATAGAGCTGTTTGTTGGGAAAAGTAGGCGGTTGCAAGTAGGAGAACCCATACGAGAACAAGTAGTTAACAGCGTAATTGAGGACCACCGAAAAATGGTTGAGGCAGTAAGTATCAGTCACCGAACTGCATCTCCGAGTTTTAGGAATCCACCTATGAAAGCGATGTACAGTCATCAACAAGCCCTATATGGATATCCGCCGTGTATGAGTTATCAACAAGATGTTCAATATACCTATCCATATCCAAGTCAAGGCAGCTTTACACATTTGCTCGGAAGGTGAAACATTTATCTATTAATTTTATGTCGTATTACATTATTAGTTGTGTGATAGTTAAAAGTTTTGTCGTTGTATATGTAGTTATCTTCCATGTCGACCAACACCGCCAAGTACTGCCGGACTATTAAACTATCATATGTCTCCTTATATGTATCCAACTCCATCTAAGTTATATGACCTAAGTCAAAGGTATTCCTTAGGAATAAGCTAACCTTGTTAGCTAGTATTTCTAGTACGGGTTTCAAATTAATACTTATATGTGAATTGCAGATTTCCCGCACATGACATTGCTACACAATCTAATGCCGAAGTGGGGAATGTAAACGTAAACGTAAACGCAAACGACGTAGATGTAGATATTGAAATGGACGTGGATATAGGTGAAGATGTCCATGACGAACCCCCTGTAAATAATACGGATGTAGTGAATATGGCGGAGAATGACGTGTCATGGATCGGTAGTATGCAAGTGAACAATGATGCTTTGAACTACGATTTTGCGGTTGAAGACAATATTCCCGAAGACAGACGTGGAAATGGAGATACCTTTGGATGATGATTTGTGCAATGAACAAATCATGGCTAGGTCTATTGTTGCAAATCTTGAGTTCAACAATGAGTTATTTTCAACCGTAACCGTTCAGAATGGATTCAAAGTCGGTATGATTTTCGAGACATAAGCTAAATTGTTACAACAGTTGAGCGAATGGTCAATTTTACATGCCGTTTCTTTTACAGCAATAAAATCAAATAAAACCAAATACACCGCCGTTTGTAATATAGAAGCCAACTGTCCATGGAGAATTCATGATATTGTGTCTAAAAAATCAAAGTAGAACGGGTGGATTATAAGGAAATATCCTAGCGAACACATTTGTGTTAACCCAACAGTGAACTCCACTCACAAGTAAGTGACTACTAATTTTGTAGTGTCAAAGATCTTACCTTTTGTGAAAGCCGATCTGAACATAACAGCTGGGACGGTGCAAGTGTTGATGGAAGAACAGTTGTTCGTGAAAATTAGTTATATGAGGGCTTGGAGAGCTTTGAGTAAGGCGGTGGAAAGGATTTATGGCGATTGGGCAGAGTCATATACCACTCTAAGACAATAATTTCCTGAAATTGCTAGAACGAACCCGGGAAGCGTTGGACACGTTACGACAGATGAATATGGAGTGTTTGATCGAGCTTTTTATCCCTTTGGCCCTTGTATTGAAGGATTTGTCCATTGTCGTCCGTAGTTATGTATTGACGGGGCACATTTGTACGAGAAATACACTGGGACATTACTTGTAGCCACTGCTATTGATGCGGATGATTACCTATACCCTTTAGCGTATGCAATTGTAGAACCTGAATCCGATGATAGTTGGGGGTGGTTTTTTGCCTGCATGTGGTGGTTCATTCATAGTGTTAACAATCGAAGAATTACCTTCATTTTGGATCGAATGAAAGGAATACCATCAGCATTGGAAACGAAATGGGGTTTGCCTCATAAAAACCGCTTCTGTGCTAGACATTTGAAGGCTAATTTTCAAGCTGTAGGATTTAGAGAAAAACGATTAACCGGTCTTTTTTATGCTGCAACATGTGCTGTGGAGGAAGCCGAGTTCAACAAAATCCATGAAGAAATCAAAACTATAAGCATTAGGGCTCACAATTGGATTAAAAGGAGTTTGTAAGGGAAAGAGGAGAATGTGGCATTGAGAAAAATGATGGCGGTCGATTTCATGTCATGACCACTAACTGCGTAGAATGTTTCAACGGTGTACTTAAAGGAGCTCGGTCTTTACCTATCAAAGCTTTGGTTGCACACACTTTTTTTAGGTCGGTTGATTATTTTTGTCAACGAAGAGAAGCGGCAGGAAAACTGACAACATGTCTTACTACGAAGTGGGAAGCCAAGATTGCCGATAGAGCTAACGAAGCAAGGCGTATAAGAATAATTTGCTTTAGTCAAACCGAGTGGCAATTTATGCACTATTTTGGTGACGAATTCAAAGTACTAATCACCGGTAACAGTTGCTCTTATACGTGTAACACCTCTTTTAGAGCACCTACCGTGTACACATGTTATGGCCGCTTGCTCAACGGTTTCCAATGAAGCTAATAGATCCCATCACGACTTCGCTTCAGCAAGGTATTCTGCCGAGAAATACTTGGCCGCTTACACCCCCGAGTTTCATACTGTCCGCGATAAATGCTATTGGAGTTTATGCGACAATTAGTTGGTCCTACCTCTGTAGCTAAAAGACAACCAAGACGTCCACGTTCTACTAGAATTAAAGGTATAATGGATGAGTTCAGACTCCTAAAGGAAACAGGTGCAGCAAATGTGGTGTTCTAGGTCATAAGAAAAATCGTTGCACTACGGTAACTTAATGTTTTCATTTTAGTTTGGTTGTAATTTTAAATCGAATGCTTTCGAATATGTTCAAGAACAATTGTTTATGTTATCTAATTTCATAACTTGAGTTTGTTGTAAATGGTTTTAATTTGACAAAATCGTTATTTATTGTAATGTAATAAAGCTGCTGGTTATGCAGTAGTTAAAGAACAGAGTGGCATTTGAAATGTCGCCCTTCCCTGCGGCATTTCAAATACCGCCAACGATTTAATAGTGCGGCATTTAAAATGCCGCAGATGGGGCAGCATTTCAAATGTCGCTCTGTTGTTTCACTACTGCATAACAACAGCAGCTACCAAGTTCAGCAAGCATTTCGAATATCATTACGTTACATTTCACTTTTCCTTCAATGATCTACGTGGCCATAACGCCGAATACTTGTATCTATAGACCAATAATTCGTTTGCATATTCAAGATTCAACTTCTCCAAACGACTATTATCTGCTTGCATCTCTAAAGTGTATTCCACCCCCCTAGGGCACATTTCAGGATCTAGCCACTTAAAAAAATTGCAGCAGTCAACTTGATGAGGCCGGATCTTATAATCGTTGTACCCAACACAGCGGTAGAAACGACGTCCAGCATTCCTCTCATTTCTACAAACAACTACTTCACTCATCTCTACAATAACAAAGTAAACATGGAGGTGCGCACTTGAACTAGCACGATTGAGATTTTGACGACCAAGGACGTCTAAAAGACGTGCATGAAGTGATTGTTGCTCCATTCTTTTATTCATGACATCTCCTCGTGATGTTTCACTATCCACAACCGGGGGCACTTCTTCAACTTGTTTCTTCGGCACAAAATCCACATCAAGGTTGGTGCCACTTGAGATCCCTATACCTTTCTTTTGTTCAAATTCCTCGTACATCTTCATCATTGTTTCATCATCAATCTCCTAATTGTCCATTATCAATCTATGGATAGAAGCAAAATATACAACAAAAAAACAGAAAGTTTAGACTTTGTTTAACAATTTTTGGGATTACAAGGTTGGTGAAAGTAAAATTTAAAACTAGAATTGAACGAGATTAGTATCATACTTACCTTACAGACGCCTTGTTGAAATAAATTACAATTTGTGATAAATTGAAAATTGTTAGATATCAGACACTTTTGGGTTTTGCTGAAAGAGTTTTGGTAAAGTTGGGGTTGGGCAAGTAGGAAAAACTCTATAAATATGGACAACAAACAACAGGGCGGCATTTGAAATGACGTCTGCCTGCGCCATTTAAAATGACACATGATGGCGGCATTCCAAATGCCGCCCTATGACTCAAACAATGGGCGGCATTTGAAATGCTGCACATTGGCGACATTTCAAATGTCACTCTGTTGTTTGCCCACTGCATGGCAACAGAATGCCAATAGCCAATATACAAACATGTACACAATACTACATTCACTATCATTCACTACCATTCACAAAAAAATAGTTATGCATTCATTACCATTCACAACGATAAAAAATACTACAATCACAACTACATTCACATCGAAAATCAATACTACAATCAACATTAGTTTTCAACCCAATATCTGATACAAACATATAAACACCATGATCAATACCAAAGACAATCCACTGTGCACTAGCCTCTTAAATTTCTTAGTTCGCTAGGAGTTTTATTTTTAGATTTTCTTGGCTTGAGCATGAATTACTCCTCTACAGGCGAAACTTCTTCACTTCCCTCCTCCTATGTCCATTCCATAGGGGGTTGAGACGGCCCAACCAGATGTGTATGCTGGGAAGTTATCGCCTCGGATCTTTTGCCCACACCTTTCTTCCTTCTTTGATACTTTCTCTTCGGTTCGGGGGCCGATGGGGCTGATGCAATGTCCTCAAACGGTGCGGTGGGGGGGGCAACGTCCTCAATAAGTAGTGGCACAACAGAAGGAGGAGGCGGTAGAGGTGGAATTGGTCTTGACATCTTGTTCTTCGACAAACAAGATCTTAGAATTTGTTTTAGAGAGAAGCATTTCGCCTTGCTTTTTTTAGGAACCTCCTCCACAAGCTCATCCACTATGTCTAATATACGATACATGCCATCCGCCTACATATAACATAAACCATTATTGATTTTACAACTAATTTAAAAGTTGTCAATTTAAATACGTACCATATTCCGTTCAAGCGGAGCTCTTGGAGTGTAAGGAGCAATCTCTTGCTCCGACACTTCCTCTTGTCTTCATAGCACATAACGCCAGGTGATATTCCAATACCAACTATTATACTCCTCATCAGTCAGCGTGATCTCATGCTCATCTTCCCCAGCTAGGAAACGGTTATTCCATAACTCTATCATCATTTCAAACTCATCTTCACCATATGGAAGAGTATAGTATGGAGCAGGATACGGTAAGTGCTGGCCAAGACCAAACTGCCTCATGACTCTATCTAGGAGATGGTATGCTAGATCCCCAACGAAAAATATCATCAGTCTTGCCTGCCATAACGGCTTGTCCACTATGCAAATAGCCGGAAGAGCATCAAGCTCTGCCTCAGTGTATGGAGTCCACGTGACTGCGTTATAGTCCAAGACATCAAACTCATTCCGATAGAACGCTAAATTCTGCATGGGAGTCATTTTGGTATTCTTCGGTCCAATCTACATATAATAGAAAAAATTATACAAAGTATTCAAACTATATAAGTTGATACAACCATTCAACCAACAATATTTTACCTCGATTCGTATGGTTTTGAATTGTTGATTATTTTCCTCTTCATAGATATACGACCGACCGAAAGATAAGTCCATGACCATGGCTACAAGAGTGTAACTTGTATTTATTTAAGGTTTATGACATTCACAAATATGCATTAAAGAATAACTATGTCCGTACCTGAACTAGAGTCATACAGCCTCCGGCGGACCGCTGTTGTACCAACGCCACTCTCGTAAGCTCTGTATACGTGAAAGCTAGCACCGCACTTCCACATGAATATTGCTGACAAGAATCAAAGTCTTCTAACAATGGGAGCCATTGAAGGGCCACTCTTGTCTTCGATCGATCACATAATAGATGTTGCATGATGATGTGCAACATAATAGCGTGGGCGCGCTAGGCTATCTGCACTGGAGAGGCATGACGGGGAATATCACTGACCAATTGCTCCTAAATCATATGGCCATTATCGACTCATTTCCCCATCTCACGTCTTCTGGAGGAGACAGGCTAAGCAAGGGCTTACACAAATCCATATAATTGCTTGGGAAATTCGGTTTTAGGATGGGATCCCCGTTAATCGGCTATCCGAGCAACAACGCTACATCTTTCAATGTGATGGTCATCTCAGCTACTCTGAGATGAAATGTAGACGTCTCAGGTCTCCATCTATCGATCAACGCCGTCAGAAGATTACGATCAAGATGTGTGTATCCCAACTTATTAATAACACCGAATCTAGCTCTGTCTAAAAGTTCCAACGCACCAGTATGCGCTGATGTGACAAGCTTTAAGGTCGAAGAATGGTCAATGAAACCGTCCGGCTCAACCGCCCGTAAAAAATAACACTAAATGCAAGCTATTATGCTATTTACTAACACTTTGCAAAATGCAAGACAAATTATATCAACATGTACTTCCATCAAATCTGTGCTGTTTGTGCGGTGTTGAGCTTGTAGGTAAAGCACGCTATCATCAATCGGTCCGGGTGCCATTTCTTCGTATTCTACAACAATAACATAACCAAATCAAATTTATACCTTAATCAATCTTTATATCAAATCAAAAACCAATTAAACATTTGTTATACGTGCACAATCTACTTCGTTGTAGTATAGAAACATAGATTTACACCTATAAAAAAAATTTGTTCCAAAACCCGAAATTCATAAAATCAGAGAAACAATTGGAAGATTACAAACCTGTAGGAAGTGCTTGAGAAGATGAGGAAGCCATTCTTCAATTTCTAGCTTGATTTAACGAGTTTTTTAGTCAAAATTATTGATTTTTGGTGATTTGGGGGGTTGGGTTTGGAAATTATTTTTTAACTATTGAGAGAGGGGGGTAAATGAATGAAGGGGATGAAAGGGTTGAGTAAAACAGTAAGCAAAAATGTGATGGCATTTGGGATGCCGCAAACTGGCGGCATCCAAAATGCCGCATACCGCCAGCATGTTTTAGAAATAATACGTGTACTGGTGGCATTTCAAATGCCGCCAGTACACATGGACGCTTATGTGGCAGAAAGTGGTATACTTTTGTAATTAGTTTTGAACTTAGTCTATTTTTGTAATTAGTTCGAGAATTCGGCCTAAATAAAAAAATTATCCTAAAAAATAATCTATTACTATTCCAACATTATATAGTACAAAATATTAACCAATCATTATCTAGAAAATGATCACGTGCTAACTAATCTATATTAAAATATCACATCAATCAGCAAAGTTGCTGAATGATAGCTAGGCATACACGAAACGAACTTGATAAATAAATTACTTCCATCATTTTACAACTAATGATCTATATGCATCATATGGTATACTTACCACAGTAAACCAAAATAATAGCTGAATCGTAATCAAGGGCAAGTTAGTAAACTGAATCCAATAATTTTGTTCTTTCAATCGATAAATATTTCTTAAAAAAACTCTCAATAGAATCAATAGTTGGTGGTTCTGATACCACTTGTTAAGATTTCAATATACTTTAGAAACAATCAATTATGAAACCCTAGGTCCAAATATATTACCTATATTGATTTAATTAAGAACAAAATAGAGAAAATTAAATAAATCAGCTAATCCATACCTGAGTTCATAGTTTATTATTGAAGCGAATAAGAATTTGGTTTGGTTTTCCAAATTGACACAAACCCTACATCTAATATTAGCTCTTCATAGAAGAGTACTAGAGAGTTGCCAGAGCTTGTGTAATTTAAAGATCATAACTCCTTATTTATAATATTGGCATTTTCTAATTTGACTCTTCAACAAAATAAAATGTCCTGGTATCTACACATTAATCCCACGGTAATTAGATTCTTAAGTCTTTCGCCTTTAATCTAAAATTTGATTATTTTAATTATGCTTTACACTAAAATAGCACCACACATTTTATTTTACATGTGTGGCCCAAATGTTAAAATATTCAAATTATATATATATATATATATATATATTGTAACGACCCGTAAATTTTAACTGTTTTAATAATGTATTTAACTGAATTTTTTGAAATTTTAAACAATAAAATTTTGAAATAAAAATTTAATATTCGGAATACGTCTAATTAAACATAGCAACTAGTAAATTTTCATCAGATAATTTGGAAGTTTATTTTTTGTGTAATTTTATTCCAATTTATATCAGTTAAAATTGATGATAATAAAATGTTTCCCAAACCTTAATATTTTTACATAAAAAAATTCTAATTCATCTTCTAACTAAGACGTCATTTTTCGTTTTTCCAAATTCGGTCTTCTTTAGCTCCGTCGATCTTATTTTTCTGCGTTTTTGCTCCATTTTCCGCTAGTAGAAAATTCGAATTTTATAATTCAGATCGTACCACTGATATTTGTATACCGTTGTGATCGTCTCGTCGTGCTGGTCTCGGCGGTATATTTGTTTCTGTGTTTTGAAGTATGGTATGCAGCGGAATCCACGAAAACGGTGATCGTACCGGTACCGAATTCAAACTTTTGGTTTCCATTAGTCCTTCTATATTCCACCGTCTTTTAAACCAATAGTCGTTTACATTCCATATTCCCAAGAATTTATTTTTGTGACCATTCCTTTCTGTTTACACTTCTTATTATTTGTGAAACATCGGTATCATTTATTTTATTTTTTCTCTATGACCTTTCTCCTTTTGCTTTGCTCGTCTTCTTATAAAATAAAAATAAAATAAAAAGCAAAGCCGCATCCATTCGAAACTACTCCCCTCCTAGGCGCAACCTCTCCCTCTTCGCCATGCCACCTCCACTCACACCCTTCCCACCACGCATACCACCTGACTGATCCACACCCCAAGCTCCAAACGCTTTCCCTTCCCCTGACATCGTCGAGAGCCATCACTAGAGCTCGCGTCCGAAGCCACCTCAACAACTTTGCTCCGCGCCTTCACCCACCTCCATCAGCCGCCTCCGACCACACGAGCTTCCTTCCCGCGCCTCCATCGGTCCCGACAACCACAAAACTGAATCCAATCAATTCCCTCCGCCTTCCACACCCATGGCCTTGGCCAACGACCTCCTCCCTGTCGCCTACACGAGATCCGTTCCTCCTCCTTGACCCCTGGTGCCGATCGACCACAACCACCATGGCCGAGCAACCTGTTGTCTTCCCATTCTCCTCCTTGATTTCCGAGCACCTTCAACCTTGCCATGAGTATTTATTTATATATATCTATATCTTATATATTTGCTTGTATACAATATATTTTGATTAAGAGTTTGAACTAGACTTGGTTTCTGTTTTATTTGGAAATAACTTATACTAAAATGTTAGTCTGTGAATTTTGTTAAAAGTATGCAGTGATGACAGTTACTTTGTATGCTAGCTGTATACATGATCCATAGTTTTCATTTATATATATATATGCTAAATTGATGTCATTTTTGGGCTATGTTATATTATATAACCTGTGTACTATATATTTTGGTTGATATAACAGTTAGATAGATATGTTTGCAAAGTATACTCATATTGAATGTATTGTTATAGATTTTATAAATAATTTATGAAAAGAAATGTATAGGTGTTTATACGCATATATGTTTATATATCAGCTGGTTCTTTCGTGTGTATGTATATTATATCTAGTATAGGTTAGTATATATATTTTTTCGTTAGCTGTATATAAAGTTATTATTTATATATATTGTTTACGTGTAGTTATATATATGTTACAGTTTTAATATAAAGGTTCTACATACATGGATTCACTGCATAGATTTGTATAGAAATGTGTTAGTTAGGATGTTACAAGTATATATATAAAAATAAGTTCTGTTATATATATATATATAACTTTTGTGTGTAGATTCTTTTATAGTTAGTTTATACAAAGGTCTATTTTTTGATAATGTATGTGTTTAATGTATTTACATATATTATATAAATTATATGATGTTTATATTGCAAGTTTCTATTTTATGTGGGGTTCTAAAGTATATATATAATGTCGTTTAAAATAATGAAATCAAACTGCCTGTTATATTTTATATGTCTGTGTTATGAGTATATAAGTTTCCATGTTGTATATATATTAGTTTATTAAGTATATAAGTACATGAGTTGGTTTCAAGTATATAGGAAGGTTTTATTTTATATATGTGTTTTAAAGGTAAACAATGATTTTAATTATATATATATACATTTATATTATTTTATTTTTTATTTATTTTTATTTTTTTCGTTTTAGAATTTGATATTGATTTCGTGAAAAATATATGTATATATATATATTCTGTTTCTATCTAGATGATTCTGATTCGTTCTCATCAAATTCAAACTATCAGCTTTGTTCGCCGAATCGTGTCCATCTAGCTTTGATTTGGAAGTCGTGCATGGATTCGTAACTCATCTCATTGTCTATTCTATCTAACCTCGGAAGGTGAGCAATCACTCACGATTGATGTTCTTTTATTTATTAAATTTGATTTCAATTGAAACGACAATTGAAATATGCTGATGTTAGTTATTTACACTGTTATATATATGCTATTACCTGTATCAGTTCACCTGTGACATCTGACACCATTATCTACCAATTGAAATAGGCTGATGTTAGTTATTCGCACTGTTATATATATGCTATTACCTATATCAGTTCACATGTGACTTCTGACATCATTATCTATTATTTATATTGATGATATATGCCTGTTATATTATTATCATATCTGTTATCACTCTGCAAGTTCCCTGTTAGTATAGAATCACTATGGGTTGAAATGATACATACCCTAACGGACTTTAGAATAGGAGAAAATCGTTATGGGTTGAAATGATAAACCCAAGCGATTTTCATTTGAATTGAATTTGGGATTACGGGTTGAAATGATATATATATATACCCGTATATATTTAAATTACGGATTGAAATGATAAATATCCGTATCACTTGACCATAGGGTAGAAAATTTTATACAGACACCGTTGGTCTATGTATATGAATATTTTGAAAAATGATTTCTATGGTTTTGAAAGGAAATATATGGTTTTAATAAATATTGATTTCAAAGATATAAAAGTTGATTTAATAAAGTTGATTTGAATCAATATAAAATATGTTTAAGTATTTATGTAAATTTTATATTTTCAAATATAGAGTTTATAATGTTTCAGGTTGAAAGATAAATTTGAAATTGATTTGGAATTCTTAATTATTTAAGAATTATACTTAAATAACTTTGATTTGAAATCTATTAAATTTGAGATTTTAAGATATGTTTTATAACTTGAATTTGATTAAAAAGTAGCTTAAATGAATATTTCAAACTTATATAAATTTAAATGGGATATTTTGTTTATATAAATTTGTAAATTAAAGTTGTATTTAGATGTATTGAAATGATTAAAGAAATATCTCAGAAACTAAATGTAATGAAATTAAATTGGGATATAAATGAAATTATCAAATTTAGTTTTTGAAATGTGGAATATTTAAAGCTTTGAAATATATTGAAATTTAATGGTTTATTTTATGTTTCAAATCTGTATTTGAAATTGAATAATTTGAAATGATTTATTGAGAAATTGAATTGAGTTGAAATTTATGAATTGAGATTGAATTAAGTTGAATTTGGAAGTCGAGTTAATTTGAATCGATTTGTGAATTTGTGGAAGCTATTTTATTTTATAAAGTAATTTAAACTATATCTACCACTATTTATATTTTACTTTATAAATTATTTTAATATAAACTATTTTATATAAATCATTTTCAATATATATTATTTTATTATAGACTATTTTAACTTATAACTATTTTATATAAACTAATTTTATTTTATAAACTATTTTATTATATACACTAATTTTAATATCTAAACTGTTTAAGAGGATAGTGTTATGAATTCCAAAATGTTATGATTTTAAACTATAGTTTCAAAGTGTTATGAATTTCAAGGTTTTGATTTCCAAGGTGTTTTGATTTTAAAAGACTTACGATTTCGAAAGCGATATAACTTTGGAAAGTGATATGATTTTGGAAATGGGTTTATTTGAAGTGAAAATGATATCATATTGATATGGTTTTGAAATGGCAATGATATTTCGGTTTTGAAATATAAACTATTTTGAAAGTTTATTAAATGACCAATCGGTGTAATAGTTACGTAGTTATTGAAGAGTCTGGGATCGATTAGGGACATACTCTCTGTCCAAACCGAAAACCACTTTAATAACTATTATACGTGGAGTGTGATCCAGAATGAAGTGGTTGGAATGATGACGTTGCTGGATTTGAAGAAAGAGAACGATAATGTATAGCCTTGACACTTGTGTCAAATTTGAAATGACTTAAACAGGAGGCGTGCCGGGCCAATGAGGTTAGCTACCTCTAGCGGACACACTTCTTCATAAACTACACATTACTTGTTTTGATTGGTGCGCACTCTTGATTTGGTAGTGTTGTTTCGCGGTGTTGCGATCGTTGCGGCGATGCGTTCTCACCAGTCCGGATCAGGAAAACGGTAGTTTCACTACCTTGTGTATTGCCTCATGTGCCTTGTCATACTTGTATCCCTATGCGCGACCACTACGATTTGTTTTGTGTTATACCTATGGAGTACTCCCTGATAGCCCACTAGTTTACGGTGGAGTTTACAGTGCTGTATAGACTATGCCGCTTATAAAATGTGTTAAGGGGGATAATGGTAATGCCTTAACACTATTTTGATACTTTATATTACTGATAGGCATTATCTACTTAGCGTACACTACTACATAGTAGATAGTTTAACGGATCCTTAGAGGATGGTTATCCCAAACATCCTTTGAGTTACTTGTATTTCAGTCGTTATTTCACTTGAGTTGGATTTATTGATATAAGAATGTTAATCCTGACTCGAGTGTTTTGTGTTTTCTTTACGCTCGGGTCAGACTGAGTGTACCAGTATTCGAGACTCACCTTTGGAGTTGGAGCTTCGCTTGGATATCCAGCTATCTATCCAGCTTTCAGATATTCAGTTGATTCCAGTGATGTATTCTGATATTGTATTTGACTATTGTATTCGAGACTTCTGTTGTGTCTTGTTTAACTCTATTATATATATAGTTGCTTCATGAACTACTATTCTTTTGTTTCCGCTGCATTATTGTTATATTACTCTGTGTTTGAGATCTGTGATTATTTTATTTACTGTTTATGCTGAGTTTTGCCAAATTTAAATTAACAATCTATTATTTTGAATTATTCAAGTCTGACATGTGTGGATTATTGTCGATTTGAATGGTCCAAAATAGTGGGTCGTTGTAGGTGGTATCAGAGCTATGGTTTTAGGCAAAACTCAGCATATAGAGTAAATTCAATTACAGAATCACGTTCGTTTGAGCTTGAATTCCTTCTTCTTTGACTCGGTTTCTTTGAATTTTGGAACGTTCCCTTCGGTTCCAAAGTCCATTCGTGTCTCCCCTATTCGTGTCTTTTTAATTCTGGAGTATCCCATAACTCCACTTCGAATGATCTCTATAATAAATCGGCGGTCTCACCAATATCTGAATAATTTGTAAAAGAGTGAAACTCCTGTACAACCAGCATTGATTCACCGAAGATTTCTATATCCTCGGTTTACGATGCTATCTATCTCCTGCTATGTCTGAATTCTATCTCTTGCGATCGAATGTCGATTTGCCTCAGAATTCTACATCAATTTCATCCTTGAGTCCATCAAAAATTTGAATCTCTATACTTGTTTTGTAATCTATTTTATATTATCGAGTGAGGGAGTGTATTTGTAAATTAACATTAAAATTTTTATATATTGTGTTGTTTGAGTTGTTGATGTTGATTTGGGTTTCCGATCGATTCGTCTGATCAACGCTATCGATAGGATTTCCAAAACACTTGAGCAGGGCAAACTGACACAATATTGTTTTCAAATTTGGTAAACAAAATAGTTTTGTATGATTATAATATATATAAGTATAAATTTCTCTGAAATTAAATTGTTAATGAATTTGTTGTCATAAATGGTAATATTTGATTTTTATTGTTTTGTAAACCATTGACTATTCCAATATGATAAATAAATGAAATCATAGAACATGGTTTAAATTTTAATTAGGAATTGAAATGTATTTAAATTATAATTTGAGAATTAATTTCTGGTGATTTCAAACTTTGATTTGAAGTTTTAATGTGTATAGTAATTAAATATTTTCAAATAGAAATCGTTTTCAAAGAATTTTAAAATGTTGAAATCAGTGCTCATCTCTTTGTCGCTGGAAAATAATTTCGGTGATGGCGGCCGCATCATCGACATTCATTTTCGAGTTTCGAAGTGAAGAGACCATTCAGTAGCTTTGCTACATTTTGTTTGGAAATTTAATTTGATTTGAATTTCTGTGGTATGACCTGATTTATTATATATATAAAAATTTAATTTTGATCTGATATATACTATATATATTTATCTCAAAATTGTTTGAAGTAAATCGGAGATTTAAATTCTTAAGTTTATGATTTAAAGATGATTTCAATTATAAACTAAACTCAAAAAATTTGGATAAATATTTAAACTTGAAATAATTGAATTTGAAAATTTTATTTGTATAGTAATAAATTGCATTTCAATATAACTTACCTAAATTATTCAGAAGTTAAAATGTAATTGGATAATATACAATATAAAATGATTTTATAAATAAAATTTGAGTGTTTATAATAAATGTTATACACTTAGATTTTAATTATAAAAAAGTGCTAATAAAGATGATAGAATAATAAGTTAATTGAATGAGATGAATATAATAAATTTTGTTCTGAAAGAATTAACAAATTGAAATTAGATCAACTTATGGAAATACCTTAAATTTAAACCAATTATTGAATATAAATTAATTTAAATTGAAATTTATATGGTTTAAATTAATTTATATGGTTTAAATATATGTAATAAGATATATTAAGTGAACTAAACTTAATAATAATTTGGAATAAAAGAATTAAATTTGTTGAATAAAATATGAGGATAATAAATAATTATACAAATTGATGATTTAGAAATTGTTAATTGAGGATGACTAAATAATAAGATAATGAATTTAGAAATAGATGGATTGATTTAACTTAAGTGAACTCAGTGGATTAAACCAAATTGTTAAATATTAATTAGTTTAATTTGAATTTATATGGTTTAAAATAATTGTTTTGTTTTGTATTTTCAATCTATTTCTGTTTGGTTGTTTCTATTCTCCTGCCTCCTTCCTTTTCGGGGACGAAAAGTTTTGAGTGGGGGAGAGTGTAACGACCCGTAAATTTTAACTGTTTTAATAACGTATTTAACTGAATTTTTTGAAATTTTAAACAATAAAATTTTGAAATAAAAATTTAATATTCGGAATACGTCTAATTAGACATAGCAACTGGTAAATTTTCATCAGATAATTTGGAAGTTTATTTTTTGTGTAATTTTATTCCAATTTATATCAGTTAAAATTGATGATAATAAAATGTTTCCCAAACCTGAATATTTTTACATAGAAAAATTCTAATTCATCTTCTGACTAAGACGTCATTTTTCGTTTTTCCAAATTCGAACTTCTTTAGCTCCGTCGATCTTATTTTTCTGCGTTTTTGCTGCATTTTCCGCTAGTAGAAAATTCTAATTTTATAATTCAGATCGTACCACTGATATCTGTATACCATTGTGATCGCCTCGTCGTGCTGGTCTCGGCGGTATATTTATTTCTGTGTTTTGAAGTCCGGTATGCAGCGGAATCCACAAAACGGTGATCGTACCGGTACCGAATTCAAAGTTTTGGTTTCCATCAGTCCTTCTATATTCCACCGTCTTTTAAACCAATAGTCGTTTACATTCCATATTCCCAAGAATTTATTTTTGTGACCATTCCTTTCTGTTTGCACTTCTTATTATTTGTGAAACATCGGTATCATTTATTTTATTTTTTCTCTGCGACCTTTCTCCTTTTGCTTTGCTCGTCTTCTTATAAAATAAAACTAAAATAAAAAGCACAGCCGCATCCATTCGAAACTACTCCCCTCCTAGGTGCAACCTCTCCCTCTTCGCCATGCCACCTCCACTCACACCCTTCCCACCATGCATACCACCTGACCGATCCACACCCCAAGCTCCAAACGCTTTCCCTTCCCCTGACATCGTCGAGAGCCATCACTAGAGCTCGCGTCCGAAGCCACCTCAACAACTTTGCTCCACGCCTTCACCCACCTCCATCAGCCGCCTCCGGCCACACGAGCTTCCTTCCCGCGCCTCCATCAGTCCCGACAACCACAAAACCGAATCCAATCAATTCCCTCTGCCTTCCACACCCATGGCCTTGGCCAACGACCTCCTCCCTGTCGCCTACACGAGATCCGTTCCTCCTCCTTGACCCCTGGTGCCGATCGACCCCAGCCACCATGGCTGAGCATCCTGTTGTCTTCCCATTTTCCTCCTTGATTTCCGAGCACCTTCAACCTTGCCGTGAGTATTTATTTATATATATCTATATCTTATATATTTTCTTGTATACAATATATTTTGATTAAGAGTTTGAACTAGACTTGGTTTCTGTTTTATTTGGAAATAACTTATAATAAAATGTTAGTCTGTGAATTTTGTTAAAAGTATGCAGTGATGACCAAGGTTTCAAATCTCGGATTTTGGCCAATATCTCAGGCAAATATCTCGGCTGTCTCGGGCGATATTTAAAAGACTTATAACTAACCAAGCTGCCAAATCTCGGATTTTGGCTAATATCTCGGATTTTCATCTCGGCTGATCTCGGGGAGATTTAAAACCTTGGTGATGACAGTTATTTTGTATGCTAGCTGTATACATGATCCATAGTTTTCATTTATATATATATGCTAAATTGATGTCATTTTTGGGCTATGTTATATTATATAACCTGTGTACTATATATTTTGGTTGATATAACAGTTAGATAGATATGTTTGCAAAGTATACTCATATTGAATGTATTGTTATAGATTTTATAAATAATTTATGAAAAAAAATGTATAGGTGTTTATATGCATATATGTTTATATGCATATATGTTTATATATCAGCTGATTCTTTCATATGTATGTATATTATATCTAGTATAGGTTAGTATATATATTTTTTCATTAGCTGTATATAAAGTTATTATTTATATATATTATTTACGTGTAGTTATATATATGTTACAGTTTCAATATAAAGGTTCTACATACTTGGATTCACTACATAGATTTGTATATAAATTTGTTAGTTAGGATGTTACGGATATATATATAAAAATATGTTCTGTTATATATATATATATAAAGTTTTGTGTGTAGATTCTTTTATAGTTAGCTTATACAAAGGTCTATTTTTTTGATAATGTATGTGTTTAATGTATTTACATATATTATATAAATTATATGATGTTTATATTGCAAGTTTCTATTTTACGTGGGGTTCTAAAGTATATATATAATGTCGTTTAAAATAATGAAATCAAACTGCCTGTTATATTTTATATGTCTGTGTTATGAGTATATAAGTTTCTATGTTGTATATATATTAGTTTATTAAGTATATAAGTACATGAGTTGGTTTCAAGTATATTGGAAGGCTTTATTTTATATATGTGTTTTAAAGGTAAACAATGATTTTAATTATATATATATACATTTATATTATTTTATTTTATTTTTTATTTTATTTTTATTTTTTTTCGTTCTAGAATTTGATATTGATTTCGTGAAAATATATGTATATATATATATATTCTGTTTCTATCTAGATGATTTTGATTTGTTCTCATCAAATTCAAACTATCAGCTTTGTTCGCCGAATCGTGTCCATCTAGCTTTTATTTGGAAGTCGTGCTTGGATTCGTAACTCATCTCATTGTCTATTCTATCTAACCTCGGAAGGTGAGCAATCACTCACGATTAATGTTCTTTTATTTATTAAATTTGATTTCAGTTGAAACGACAATTGAAATATGCTGATGTTAGTTATTTACACTGTTATATATATGCTATTACCTGTATCAGTTCACCTGTGACATCTGACACCATTATCTGCCAATTGAAATAGGATGATGTTAGTTATTCGCACTGTTATATATATGCTATTACCTGTATCAGTTCACATGTGACATCTGACATCATTATCTGTTATTTATATTGATGATATATGCCTGTTATATTATTATCATATCTGTTATCACTCTGCAAGTTCCCTGTTAGTATAGAATCACTATGGATTGAAATGATACATACCCGAACGGACTTTAGAATAGGAGAAAATCGTTATGGGTTGAAATGATAAACCCAAGCGATTTTCATTTGAATTGAATTTGGGATTACGGGTTGAAATGATATATATATACCCATATATATTTAAATTATGGATTGAAATGATAAATATCCGTATCACTTGACCATAGGGTAGAAAATTTTATACAGACACCGTTGGTCTATGTATATGAATATTTTGAAAAATGATTTCTATGGTTTTGAAAGGAAATATATGGTTTTAATAAATATTGATTTTAAAGATTTAAAAGTTGATTTAATAAAGTTGATTTGAATCAATATAAAATATGTTTAAGTATTTATGTAAATTTTATATTTTCAAATATAGAGTTTATAAAGTTTCAGGTTGAAAGATAAATTTGAAATTGATTTGGAATTCTTAATTATTTAAGAATTATATTTAAATAAGTTTGATTTGAAATCTATTAAATTTAAAATTTTAAGATATGTTTTATAACTTGAATTTGATTAAAAAGTAGCTTAAATGAATATTTCAAACTTATATAAATTTAAATGGGATATTTTGTTTATATAAATTTGTAAATTGAAGTTGTATTTAGATGTATTGAAATAATTAAAGAAATATCTCAGAAACTAAATGTAATGAAATTAAATTGGGATATAAATGGAATTATCAAATTTAGTTTTTGAAATGTGAAATATTTAAAGCTTTGAAATATATTGAAATTTAATGGTTTATTTTGTGTTTCAAATCTATATTTGAAATTGAATAATTTGAAATGATTTATTGAGAAATTGAATTGAGTTGAAATTTATGAATTAAGATTGAATTAAGTTGAATTTGGAAGTCGAGTTAATTTGAATCGATTTGTGAATTTGTGGAAGCTATTTTATTTTATAAAGTAATTTAAACTATATCTACAACTATTTATATTTTACTTTATAAATTATTTTAATATAAACTATTTTAAATAAATCATTTTCAATATATATTATTTTATTATAAACTATTTTAACTTATAACTAATTTATATAAACTATTTTTATTTTATAAACTATTTTATTATATGCACTAATTTTAATATCTAAACTATTTAAGAGGAAAGTGTTATGAATTCCAAAATGTTATGATTTCAAACTATAGTCTCAAAGTGTTATGAATTTCAAGGTTTTGATTTCCAAGGTGTTTTGGTTTTAAAAGACTTACGATTTCGAAAGCGATATAACTTTTGGAAAGTGATATGATTTTGGAAATGGATTTATTTGAAGTGAAAATGATATCATATTGATATGGTTTTGAAATGGCAATGATATTTCGGTTTTGAAATATAAACTATTTTGAAAGTTTCTTAAATGACCAATCGGTGTAATAATTACGTAGTTATTGAAGAGTCCGGGATCGGTTAGGGACATACTCTCTGTCCAAACCGAAAACCACTTTAATAACTATTATACGCGGAGTGTGATCCAAAATGAAGTGGTTGGAATGATGACATTGCTGGATTTGAAGAAAGAGAACGCTAATGGATAGCCTTGACACTTGTGTCAAATTTGAAATGACTTAAACAGGAGCCGTGCCGGGCCAGTGAGGTTAGCTACCTCTAGCGGACACACTTCTTCGTAAACTACCCATTACTTGTTTTGATTGGTGCGCACCCTTGATTTGGGAGTGTTGTTTCGCGGTGTTGCGATCGTTGCGGCGATGCGTTCTCGCCAGTCCGGATCAGGCAAACGGTAGTTTCACTACCTTGGGTATTGCCTCATGTGCCTTGTCATACTTGTATCCCTATGCGCAACCACTACGATTTGTTTTGTGTTATACCTATGGAGTACTCCCTGATAGCCCACTAGTTTACGGTGGAGTTTACAGTGCTGTATAGATTATGACGCTTATATAAAATGTGTTAAGGGGGATAATGGTAACGCCTTAACGCTATTTCAATACTTTATATAACTAATAGGCATTATCTACTTAGCGTACACTACTACATAGTAGATAGTTTAACGGATCCTTAGAGGATGGTTATCCCAAACATCCTTTGAGTTACTTGTATTTTAGTCGTTATTTCACTTGAGTTGGATTTATTGATATAAGAATGTTAATCCTGACTCGAGTGTTTTGTGTTTTCTTTGCGCTCGGGTCAGACTGAGTGTACCAGTATTCGAGACTCACCTTTGGAGTTGGAGCTTCGCTTGGATATCCAGCTATTTATCCAGCTTTCAGATATTCAGTTGATTCCAGTGATGTATTCTGATATTGTATTTGACTATTGTATTCGAGACTTCTGTTGTATCTTGTTTAACTCTGTTATATATAGTAGCTTCATGAACTACTATTCTTTTGTTTCCACTGCATTAATGTTATATTACTCTGTGTCTGAGATCTGTGATTATTTTATTTATTGTATATGCTGAGTTTTGCCAAATTTAAATTAACAATCTATTATTTTGAATTATTCAAGTCTGACATGCGTGGATTATTGTGGATTTGAATGGTCCAAAATAGTGGGTCGTTATATATAAATAAATAAATAAATAAATAAATATATATATATATTACTGATGGTTGATATGATGCAAATGAAAAAATCAATGATTATAACATCAAAAATTAAAACATTTTATCGATCACATTTTGTCGATCCATAATACTTCACTAGATCAGTTAGGTAACATGTTTTTTCTGTATGAAAACGATATAAAAGTGTTATTTAAATGAAACTAGTAATATGAAGTACAAAATGGGTTTCATAGGCAAGGGACTTGAAATGACCCTAACTAATTCCACCTAATTAATTTTTTTTTACTAGGATTTTTTTTTACATCAATAAATCTCTTAGAGTCATTTAGCCTTCTTACTAAATAATCCAGGATCCTCCTTTTCTACTAATATATTTATATCAGTTCATCAACAAATATATTCACATACATATGAAGATGTATGTGACCCTCTTGCTTGGATCAGAGTGTTGTTTAGCAAGAGTGTATCCTGATTGAATTTTGAATTTCAAATCAACCAGCACATAGCTTATTTTCCATACCTTTTGATTTTTAAGTCAGGGGAATTAATCCTGTAATCATATGCAGTTGCTACTTAGTAATTTTTAACACTTCTTTTCCTCAATAGGCAAATTAGGCAAAATCAGCAGTTTAGACGTCTAAAATTTTTATGACAGACGTCTAAATTTGATCTCAGACGTCTAAATCTTTATGACAGACGTCTCAGAGTGTCTAAAATTAAAACAGAGAGTGAAAAACATTTTGAACTAAATTCAGACATCTAAATTTTTTTATGACAGACGTCTAGATTTGATCTCAGACATCTAAATCTTTATGACAGACGTCTAAATTTGATCTCAGACGTCTAAATCTTTATGACAGACGTCTCAGAGTGTCTAAAATTAAAACAGAGAGTGAAAAACATTTTGAACTAAATTCAGACATCTAAATTTTTTATGACAGACGTCTAAATTTGATCTCAGACGTCTAAATCTTTATGACAGACGTCTCAGAGTGTCTAAAATTATTTCTTAACTTATACATGGATTTTCTTATGTCAGTTCTTTGTATATACATTCAATCCATAAATCCTTTATTCTCAAATTTTCTACCATTAGCCTGACTGTTCTTGAAGCTTAAAATTCATTTTTCTTAGCAAAACATCTTGTGGAAACAAAGCACATAGTCTCAGCTGATATATATAAGTTCAACAACTACAAAACAGCAATTAACAATACATTGGTTTCTCAAAGTAACTTAAATAAAAGGTCTTAATCTAGTTCCTCATGAATGTTTGATTTACTTCAGCAAAGTCTTTTTTAAACATAGCATCCAAATCTTTAAGTAGTTAACTCATCCAATTCCTGATCAACCATGTTCTTATTTACCTGCATAGTCACCATGAACTGCCTCATACAAATATGAGACACCCAATGGTGCACAAACACAAAAGGGTCAGACTAATTGTCTGGTATGAATAATCTAACTGAAAACATGATCATATTCAATTCCATTTATATTCCAGTGCTTTGTATGAATAAGAAACTCAGTATCTTCTTTGTACATGTTTTTGTGAGGCATGTGCATTCACATCAGTGTTAAACAGATTATATATAGGTGATCACAATGACTTAATTCATAGAAAACAATCATAAGACTCATCAATAAAAACATCATAAGCCAACCAAATGCAATCATCAATTCAGTCATCATGCCCTTTTCAACTTTACTGGCCATCAGGGATTTTGCCCAGGCCTCTCCTGAACCTATTTCTAAAGTTCATTATCAAATATAATAGGTTCTTTAGCTACTTTCTCTTTTTATACACACACTGCCTGGGACATCTCTCTGTTAACCCAGCACACTCAGGCCCCTGGGTATAAACATACCATGTGTGAGCTTGCAATGTTCCCCTTGCCAAGCTATATTTTGTAGCCCTAAGATCCCAAGTCCTTAGTTAAATCACTAAGTGTTTTTCTTTTTTTTTTCATAACTTTGCCAATCCCTTCTGCATCTCACTTTTTAGTCAGAGAAATATAAACAATGCAAGCAACATGTATTCATCCAGAGTTTGGTAAGTTATATTCTCAGAAGCAAACATCTAATCATGAAAATAGACATGGTTTCTTAGCACATTATTTTTAACTATGAGTTTCAGTGGATCAAGATGTAAGTATATGGTCCTAAGTATTTTACTGGTTATCCTTTCTTACCTCTGGTTCAATCAGATTCATGGTCTGGCTAAACCACAAGTATATTTGATTTGGGTATTTCATAAAACATAGAAGCTCAGCACATGTACAACATTGCACTTCTACATTTTCTTTTGTTTTAATCAACATGAGACATAAGCAACAACACAATGTTACAGCCCCATATTTCTTTCTATCTTCAGACCATATACCCACCACTTGAATCCAGGGATTTTCATAAACAATTTTTATAAAGAAAACTTATAAAAGAAATCACTCCATCTCAAAGCTAACCCATATCACAGATAAACATTTTAAACCATGAATCTATGACTCTCATTTTTTTTTGGGTAAATCAGAGAGGGGTTCTATACTTAAATAGATCATTAACAAAACAAAGTCATCAAACCATAAGACATAACTCGTAAAAGAAAATGAATGATTAGTTCAAATAGGCTGCCTCAATATTCAGGACTTAATGCCAAAGTTTTCAGTGAGGTTACTCACATTAATCCTTCTTCTTCCTATGCCTTATGAACCCCTTTTTTAGTCTTCTGCCTTCTCCTATTTTTTTCTCTGGTTTATGTCTTGTATATTTTTTTCTAGGTTAATGAAGAACAAAAAATGTGTATGGTCTCACTATACTAGGCCTTTTATATAAATCTTGGCTGTTTCTAGGGTTTATGGAATTACCCAATGTCAGTTCTACCCCATACAAAACATAGCCTGCCTTCAAGAAATAAGAGGGTATGTGGTCCTTGTCTTTATTTTTAGAAATAAGCCTCATTCTTTTAATCTTTTCCCGGGTCATGTTATATCCATGACTTCTTATTTCCTAAATTAAAGAAATTACTAGAAATGGATAAAGTGTTTGTTTAAGGACTCATGCCATTTCTATGTAACTTCTGTTTTCTTCCAGAAATTGGTTGATTGTATACATGTATAACACATGCATACCTAAGTCTTTTATTTTCTTTGTACCCTATTTTATTTAAAGATAAAATTCTATCTTCATGCATATGTATTTCTAAATTAGTTATTTTAATTTATCTATTGATTCCTGCTAAATTTTTATCACACAGAAATCGGTGTGCATGTGTACACTGTCTTGTGCACATGTACATGTTTTATACTATATATCTGCAAATCAATTTCCTATTCCTATTTTTCCAATGCAATTTCAAACAAATACAAACTAAATTAAATCATGAAATTACTCACAAAAATCAGGGTTATCACATTTACCCCTCCTTTTAGGAATTGTGTCCCACAATTCTTTCATACTTAACTTAAGTACCATTACTCCAGAAAATCAACTTCTGATCTCAAAATCATTCTCAAGCCAATTACTTAATTAAACACTATGCATATTAAAACAAAAATCATAATGCATATTTCAATCAAAACATTCATTAATATAAATAAATTTACCTTTCATTTAATCAAACAGTTGTGGATAATCAATTTTGATTTTATCTTCCACTTCCCATGTGCAATCGTTTGGGTCAAGACTCCATTGCACTTTTACTAATTTAATTTCTTTATTTCTCAATTTCTTGTTTTCTCTAGAAATTATGCCCACTGGTTCTTTTTCGTAGATCATTCTAGGATCAATCTGCACATCCTTAGAGGATTCTAGGATTGCCTCCTTATCATGAACCCATCTTCTAAGTTGAGACACATGAAAAACATCATGCATTGCTCTCATTTCTTCTGGAAACTCTAATTTATAGGCTACTGTTCCTATTCTTTCTAGGATTTTATATGGTCCTATATACCTAGGAATCAACTTCCCTTGTTTCCCAAACCTTAGAACCTTTTTCATGGGTGATATCTTGATGAATACATAATCCCCAACATCATATTGTACTGCCTTCCTTCTTTGATCTGCATATTTCTTTTGCCTATCTTGGGCAGAGGCAATTCTTTTTCTGATCAAAGCTATCTTTTCAGAAGTCTCTTTCACATTTTCTGGTCCTAAGACCACTTTTTCTCCAGATTCAAGCCAACTTGAGGGTGATAAACATGGTCTCCCATAAAGAGCTTCAAAGGGGGCCATGCCTATACTACTATGATGGCTATTGTTGTATGCAAATTCAGCTAAAAAGATATGATCCTCCCAACTTCCTCCCCAATCCAATACCCAAGCTCTTAACATGTCTTCAAGAAATTTGTTCACAATTTCTGTTTGGCCATCAGTTTGAGGATGGTATGCTGTGCTTAAGCATAAATCAGTCCCCATTGCCTTGTGAAAACTCTGCCAAAACTTTGAAGTGAAGATGGTATCTCTATCACTTACTATAGTCTTTGGTATACCATGCAGCCTGACTACTTCTTTAATAAATAACTGGGCTAGGGTATTTGCATTTCTTTCTGATTTCACTGGTATAAAGTGGGCTGACTTGGTTAGCCTATCAACCACTACCCAAATACTATCATTTCCTCTCCTAGTTCTAGGTAAACCATCAATGAAATCCATTGATATGTCTTCCCATTTCCACTGTGGTATTTGCAAAGGTTGAAGCATCCCTGAGGGTTTTTGATACTCAGCCTTCACCTGTTGGCAAATCATACATTTAGATACATAGGTTGCCACTGCACTCTTCATACCACTCCACCAATAATCTCTCTTGAGGTTGTGATACATTCTTGTGCTTCCTGGGTGTATAGTATATTTACTTTTGTGGTAAGCATCCAAGATTTCTTGCTTCAACTCATCAACTGCTGGAACACATATTCTTTCTCCTTTCTTCAGATGGCCTTGATCATTCAACTGAAAACCCTCCACTGTCTCACCATTTAATATTTGAGTCTTCTTTCCAAATAAAAATGGATCTTGGTTTTGTAGCATTACAACTTTATTCTTCAATTCTGATCCCAGAGTAATAAAACTTAATTTTCCTATTTCTACATTCCTACTGCATAAGCTCATATTTTCTATGTTATTACTTCCTATCTCTGAATCAATTAATAATGATAAAGTGTTAAACTCTTCTATCATTAGTCTAGCCACTTTAGCATGTTGTCTACTTAAGGCATCTGCTACTTTATTAGCCTTACCAGGTGTGTACAATATTTCAAAGTCATATGAGGCTAAGAGTTCAATCCATCTTTGCTGCCTCATATTCAATTCTTTTTGTGAAAACAAATATTTAAGTGATTTATGGTCTGTATACACTTCAAATTTTGCTCCTAACAAGTAGTGTCTCCATAACTTAAGAGCATACACTATAGCAGCCAATTCAAGGTCATGAGTAGCATACCTTACCTCACTTGATTTCAACTGCCTAGAAGCATAAGCTATTACCTGATCTTGTTGCATCAACACTGCCCCAAGCCCTTGTCCACTTGCATCAGTATACACCACCAAGTTTTCATTTCCCTCAGGTACCTTAAGAATTGGAGCTTGTACCAGTGCTTCTTTTAATTTCCCAAAGGCTTTTTCACACTCCTCAGTCCAAGTGAACACTTGATTTTTCCTAGTTAATCTGGTTAATGGAATTGAGATTTTTGCAAAATCTTTTATAAATCTTCTATAGTAACCAGCCATTCCCATGAATGATCTGACTTCAGTGACATTAGTAGGCCTTTTCCAAGCTTGTACTGCAATGACTTTATTGGAATCCACAGCTATTCCTTTTTCTGATATGATATGGCCTAGAAAATTCACTTCATTTTGCCAAAAAGTGCATTTTGAAAACTTTGCTTTCAAGTCTTCCTGTCTCAATTTCTCAAATACCATGTGCAAATGGTTTTCATGCTCTCTAACTGACTTAGAATAAATTAGTATATCATCAATAAATATTAATACAAACTTATCCAAGTATTCTCTAAAAATCCTATTCATCAAATCAACAAAATAGGAAGGAGCATTTGTTAAACCAAATGGCATTACTAAAAATTCATAAAGTCCATATCTGGTGTTAAAGGCTGTATACTTTATACTTTCCTCTTCTACTTTCATCTGATGAAAGCCTGAAGCTAAATCAAGTCTAGAAAATATTTTTGCACCACTCAATTGATCAAAGAGATCGTCAATTCTTGGTAAGGGGTATTTATTTTTAACTGTGACTTTGTTTAATTCCCTATAGTCAATACATAACCTAAGGGATCCATCTTGTTTCTTAACAAAGACTACTGGTGCTCCCCATGATGAGCTACTGGGTCTAATAAAACCTTTTTCTTCTAGTTCAACTAATTGCTTTTTCAGCTCCATCAACTCCTTAGGCCCCATTCTAGTTGGTATTTTAACCACTGGGTTAGCTCCTGGAATTATCTTGATTGAAAACTCAACTGGTCTGTGGTTTGGAACTCCCCTCACTTCACCAAACACATCAACATATTGATTAACTATGGGGATCTCTTCTAATGCAGGCATGGGTTTTTCATTTGACAATGTAGAAAGGTTGGCTATACCTCTATTCTTGTTTGCCTCACAAAGAACAACTATTCTTTGTCCATCAGAAACTTTCAATGATATGGTGGATGCCTCCATATTAATGATAGCCTTATATCTACTCAACCAATCAACCCCTAAAATAATCCCTATGCCCGGATATTGCAACACATATAGGTCTGACTCAAACACATGTCCCCCTATGTTCAAACCCAGTTGCATGCACATCATACCCATAACACATGAACTACCTATAGGGCTCCTAATTAACAGTGTCTTATCAACAATCATACAATTCAATTTTAATTGTTATGCAATATCATGAGAGATCAATGAGTGTGTAGCCCCAGTATCATACACTACTGCTAAAGGTATTGAGTGAATAAGCAAAGTACCTTCAACTTGACCATGCTTTTCAACACTTGATCCCTCAGCTGCCTTGCCTTTCCCTTCCAAAGCCCCTAATCTTCCTTGCTTAAAGTCTGGACAATTCCTCTTTATGTGACCTTCCTTCCCACAATGGTGACAATTGAAGGATGCAGGCCTAACATTTGTGCATCTATTCTTCATATGCCCCTCTTGGCCACAGTTATAACAAGTGATCTTCTTCTTTACTTCAGTAGTTCTGGCTTCTTCTGGTTTCTTGGTGGAAGCTATGTCTGTTTTCTTCTTATCATAAGGGTGAAATTTACCCTTTCCCTTCTTGTTTTGATTATTTTTGAATGCCCTGAAATTCTCTCTAGCTTTATCATGTTGTTCAATGCTCAGAGTCAAATCCAAAACTTGATCAAAAGTTTTATCCTTGTATGGTAGCATGGCTCTACTAAGGCTAGGGTTCAACCCTTGAATATATCTGCCATTCTTAGCTTCCTCAGTAGTGATGAGCACTGCACCATACTTTGCCAATGATTCAAACTTCTGAGTGTACTCAGTGACATTCATAGTCCCTTGCCTCAATTTGATGAATTCCTCCAGTAAAGACTCTTTAGCTGATGCAGGGATAAATCTGCCTTCCAACATTGCTTTAAATTGATCCCATGTCACTTCTCCTTCAGGTCTTCCATCTATGATAACCTCCCACCAATCCAAAGCTGCTCCTCTCAATTGCCTGGATGCAATTTGCCTCTTCCTTTGGTCTTCAACTTGCATGTCTGCAAAGATTCTTTCCAAAATTCTAAGCCAATTTTGAACTCCCATAACTCCTTCTGTGCCATCAAAAGTTTTGCCTCCAAGATTGGTAAAAGTCTTGAGTAGTTTGGAAAGTTCCTCATGTGGATTTTCCTGCCTGTTGCCTACTCCATCCCTTAGGGCTCTCATGAATTCTTGCACATTCACCATGGGTGGTTCACTTGTTCCTACATTTTGATGTCTGGGTCCTACCATAACTCTATGGATATAATACTTAGGTTAGTCTGTTTTGTCTAATATTCTATAGATTAACTCATTTTAATCTATCACTTATTCTGTCATAATAGATATCAATAGTGTAAACATTAACAATCAAAACATCCAAAGCAATCAACACTTCTATACATCCAATGCAAACAAGTTCATACAAAATTTTGCTATGTTATTTAACAACATAGCTCTGATACCAAATGAAATGACCCTAACTAATTCCACCTAATTATTATTTTTTTACTAGGATTTTTTTTACATCAATAAATCTCTTAGAGTCATTTAGCCTTCTTACTAAATAATCCAGGATCCTCCTTTTCTACTAATATATTTATATCAGTTCATCAGCAAATATATTCACATACATATGAAGATGTATGTGACCCTCTTGCTTGGATCAGAGTGTTGTTTAGCAAGAGTGTATCCTGATTGAATTTTGAATTTCAAATCAACCAGCACATAGCTCATTTTCCATACCTTTTGATTTTTAAGTCAGGGGAATTAATCCCGTAATCATATGCAGTTACTACTTAGTAATTTTTAACACTTCTTTTCCTCAATAGGCAAATTAGGCAAAATCAGCAGTTTAGACGTCTAAAATTTTTATGACAGACGTCTAAATTTGATCTCAGACGTCTAAATCTTTATGACAGACGTCTCAGAGTGTCTAAAATTAAAACAGAGAGTGAAAAACATTTTGAACTAAATTCAGACATCTAAATTTTTTTATGACAGACGTCTAGATTTGATCTCAAACATCTAAATCTTTATGACAGACGTCTAAATTTGATCTCAGACGTCTAAATCTTTATGACAGACGTCTCAGAGTGTCTAAAATTAAAACAGAGAGTGAAAAACATTTTAAACTAAATTCAGACATCTAAATTTTTTATGACAGACGTCTAAATTTGATCTCAGACGTCTAAATCTTTATGACAGACGTCTCAGAGTGTCTAAAATTATTTCTTAACTTATACATGGATTTTCTTATGTCAGTTCTTTGTATATACATTCAATCCATAAATCCTTTATTCTCAAATTTTCTACCATTAGCCTGACTGTTCTTGAAGCTTAAAATTCATTTTTCTTTGCAAAACATCTTGTGGAAACAAAGCACATAGTCTCAGCTGATATATATAAGTTCAACAACTACAAAACAGCAATTAACAATACATTGGTTTCTCAAAGTAACTTAAACAAAAGGTCTTAATCTAGTTCCTCATGAATGTTTGATTTACTTCAGCAAAGTCTTTTTTAAACATAGCATCCAAATCTTTAAGTAGTTAACTCATCCAATTCCTGATCAACCATGTTCTTATTTACCTGCATAGTCACCATGAACTGCCTCATACAAATATGAGACACCCAATGGTGCACAAACACAAAAGGGTCAGACTAATTGTCTGGTATGAATAATCTAACTGAAAACATGATCATATTCAATTCCATTTATATTCCAGTGCTTTGTATGAATAAGAAACTCAGTATCTTCTTTGTACGTGTTTTTGTGAGGCATGTGCATTCATATCAGTGTTAAACAGATTATATATAGGTGATCACAATGACTTAATTCATAGAAAACAATCATAAGAATCATCAATAAAAACATCATAAGCCAACCAAATGCAATCATCAATTCAGTCATTATGCCCTTTTCAACTTTACTGGCCATCAGGGATTTTGCCCAGGCCTCTCCTGAACCTATTTCTAAAGTTCATTATCAAATATAATAGGTTCTTTAGCTACTTTCTCTTTTTATACACACACTGCCTGGGACATCTCTCTGTTAACCCAGCACACTCAGGCCCCTGGGTATAAACATACCATGTGTGAGCTTGCAATGTTCCCCTTGCCAAGCTATATTTTGTAGCCCTAAGATCCCAAGTCCTTAGTTAAATCACTAAGTGTTTTTCTTTTTTTTTCATAACTTTGCTAATCCCTTCTGCATCTCACTTTTTAGTCCGAGAAATATAAACAATGCAAGCAACATGTATTCATCCAGAGTTTGGTAAGTTATATTCTCAGAAGCAAACATCTAATCATGAAAATAGATATGGTTTCTTAGCACATTATTTTTGACTATGAGTTTCAGTGGATCAAGATGTAAGTATATAGTCCTAAGTATTTTACTGGTTATCCTTTCTTACCTCTGGTTCAATCAGATTCATGGTCTGGCTAAACCACAAGTATATTTGATTTGGGTATTTCATAAAACATAGAAGCTCAGCTCATGTACAACATTGCACTTCTACATTTTCTTTTGTTTTAATCAACATGAGACATAAGCAACAACACAATGTTACAGCCCCATATTTCTTTCTATCTTCAGACCATATACCCACCACTTGAATCCGGGGATTTTCATAAACAATTTTTATAAAGAAAACTTATAAAAGAAATCACTCCATCTCAAAGCTAACCCATATCACAGATAAACATTTTAAACCATGAATCTGTGACTCTCATTTTTTTTTGGGTAAATCAGAGAGGGGTTCTATACTTAAACAGATCATTAACAAAACAAAGTCATCAAACCATAAGACATAACTCATAAAAGAAAATGAATGATTAGTTCAAATAGGCTACCTCAATATTCAGGACTGAATGCCAAAGTTTTCAGTGAGGTTACTCACATTAATCCTTCTTCTTCCTATGCCTTATGAACCCCTTTTTTAGTCTTCTGCCTTCTCCTATTTTTTCTCTGGTTTATGTCTTGTATATTTTTTTCTAGGTTAATGAAGAACAAAAAATGTGTATGGTCTCACTATACTAGGCCTTTTATATAAATCTTGGCTGTTTCTAGGGTTTATGGAATTACCCAATGTCAGTTCTACCCCATACAAAACATAGCCTGCCTTCAAGAAATAAGAGGGTATGTGGTCCTTGTCTTTATTTTCAGAAATAAGCCTCATTCTTTTAATCTTTTCCCGGGTCATGTTATATCCATGACTTCTTATTTCCTAAATTAAAGAAATTACTAGAAATGGATAAAGTGTTTGTTTAAGGACTCATGCCATTTCTACGTAACTTCTGTTTTCTTCCAGAAATTGGTTGATTGTATACATGTATAACACATGCATACCTAAGTCTTTTATTTTCTTTGTACCCTATTTTATTTAAAGATAAAATTCTATCTTCATGCATATGTATTTCTAAATTAGTTATTTTAATTTATCTATTGATTCCTGCTAAATTTTTATCACACAGAAATCGGTGTGCATGTGTACACTGTCTTGTGCACATGTACATGTTTTATACTATATATCTGCAAATCAATTTCCTATTCCTATTTTTCCAATGCAATTTCAAACAAATACAAACTAAATTAAATCATGAAATTACTCACAAAAATCAGGGTTATCACAAGACTACTAACAACGGTAATAAAATTTCAGGGAAGAAAAAGAAGGAAGAGAAATTGGAAAGAAGGAGAAGATTTGTTTTGGTTGCTTGCCTTTTCTTGCTTCATTCGTTACTATTTGTTAAAAAACACTATACATAATATTTAACACATATCATACTTTTCATAACTATTTGTATTATTTAATAAAATGAAAGGAAGAAGATTCCTTCCAGTTTTGTCTCCATTTTCCTAATGTTTCTTACACGGCACATATATTTCATGATATTGAGTCTATTGTAGTAATAATTTATTCTTAATGATGTAGCTATATATCAACATTCACACCTTGTATTAGTCATTGTATCTTTCTAGAATGCGTTCTTGACATTATATCTTGACTATCGTAGTATTTGGGTGGTTGTGAATAGTTGGGTTGGAAGTTTGGTCTATGTCACCGCCGCCCCCTAGGAAATCGACCTTGTTCTCAAGATTGTTAGGTGAATGTGGTTGTATGTACGCTTGTGGTAATAATGTTGGGGTGATGTTGAGTGGGTTTGGACAGTATATGAGAATGAATATATGGAAATGGGATGAATAAAAGCATCTTGTGGTAGGAGCAATTTGTAGGCGATATTACCGATCCATCCAATTATTTGGAAGGGTCCAAAGCATTTTCTATAAATTTGTATTAGCTGGAATAGAGGATTGTGTTGTTGGTATGGTCATAGCTTAACAAAAACCATGAATCAATTGTGAATTCCGTATCCTATCTATGATTATTCGCTGGATTCTTCATGTAAAGTTAAGCTCCTTGGTGGTTGTTCTTGGTAGATTGTGGTAATTGATCTCGAGCTAATGCCTAGCTTTCAAAATTTGGAACACTTGTATTGCCATGAATGTTGTTGGAGATGATCAAAGGTGGACTGCCATATATCGCATGAAATAGTGAAATTCTAATAGAGGAACGTTTACCACTGCTATACCAACACTCTACCTATGGAAGATGTTTTGAAAATATATTTGGAATGTCCTTCACAATTGTGCAAAGGTAAGTCTTAAGGCATCTACTAACCAATTTGTTCTATCATTGGCTTATGGATGATAGGAGCTACTCATTCTATGTTTAGAGCCAATTCCTTCCAAAATTGAATCATAAATACATGGTCTCTATCATAAACTATAGAATGAGGAAAACAATATATGTGTGAAATAAAATCCATGAAAATGTCCATCCAAATTTAAGCCGGGACGAGTAATAGTTGTAGTAGGGCTTTAGGAGTGAATTTTCCAGTTTTTTTGAAGGTAAATGGGGAATTAGGTAATGAAGTATGAGATGATTTGAAGAGTTTTGGCTAGGCAAGATATTCCTGCCGGTCGCCCCTTTATATCCGAGCAACCTCCTTCCTTTAAAGTTTGGTATGTAGTGATAGTTTTTTGGTGTATATCATGGTTATATGGCACATAAATTATATTTTCCACCGATCACTCTTGAAAACCCCTGCTATAGGTGAGATATATGAGATCCGATAATAATTTCTTGCGTTGTGATGTTTGTAACCAAAGCTTGCTTGATCTCGTCAAAAATGTGAAGATTAAGAGTGGAAAAAAGTAGCAATAAGGACTCTACTGTCCATCATGATAAACCATATGTAACCTTATTTTTCAGAACTTGACCTACAGTGGATAATGAAGTTAAATCCTAAAGGCTTAGTAAGCCATCATTTTTGGTGAATAATTTGGGTTAGTAACTAGTGCAAACTTTTATGGATAGTAAAATCATCATCTCAGGAGATATTATTGCCATTTTTGTCCTATGAAAGTTATGGAGTACGTTTCTATTGCAGATGTGAGATGGTGGGTAGGTGTTTGCTATGGAAGGATATTCGGTAGGAGTGCTCTGATAACACGATGTCGATTGTCATTGCCAATGTCTATGTGGATCTCGAATGGAGCAGTGAAATTTTAAAGCATGAGTACTAGAGTGGGTGACGACATCTTTGAAGGAGATGAAGGCCTGTTGAGCATTTTGGGTCTGTTTGTGCCAAAATTGGTCACAAACACCCAACTGTAGATGAAAGCACCAATTCACAGTCTCAGATCACATATTGACAAAATGTAGAGGATATAAATATGAAGAACGCTCAAAATTTAAAAGGAAAGCAATAAAAAGACAGGGTTTATAGTAGTTCGGCATTGTAGCCTACGTCCACTTTGAAGAATTTGTTGTTTATTGATGATTCTCAACTGGTTTACAATAGTACAATTGATAATACTCAAGTTACAATGGAGTTCCAACAGAGTAACAACGTAGAAGAGCCAAAAAGTCCCTTTTCTGAAGGCATAGGGCTGCTATTTATAGGTGTAGTATGAAAATATCTGGCTTAGATCTCGGAATACCTCTTCTCCCACGTGGGAAGGCCCACGTGATCAATCCGGGCTGGTTCAGGACCGATCCTTGATCGATCCCTATGAATTTCGTATCGATCCAAAAATGGTCCAACGATGATGGGATCGATCACGAACGTTCTTCTGGATGTATGTAAGCTATAGTGCAATTTTGAAGACGTTTGGACTTGTAGAATTTGAGATATGATCGATCCAAAGTTGAATTTGCAAGTTGGCTATCACATTTGTATCCATGGTTGCGTATCGATCTGTATTTGTATCGATCATATGCGTATCGATCAAGTGAGTAGTGGTGATGATGTAGAGCAATAGTTCAGCTGAGATCCATATTTTATGCCGATGGACCGCTTCTATCATTAGACCATGCTTTTTGTATCCATCCTATAGATTGCTTTTCATATCGATATTTGGGGGCGTCTTCGTATCCATGCTTATATGCCGCTTCGTATCGATCGATGTTGGCACGTGTTCTTCGTATCGATTGTTTAGTGGTAGGTTTCGTATCGATCATTTGCTGACCAATACGAAATGTGTGGAAGGGGGGATCGATACGAAGTGGGTGGTAGTTGATCAGATGAACCCAGACTTATGCCAACACTCAATGGATACGAAGGAAGAGGGTGTAAACTTGATGGATACGAAGCCGTATCGATACGAAGAAGAGGTAAAGCAATGGATACGAAATGATGTGAATCCCAGGTTGTTGATCGATCCACTCGAAGTAGTTGCCTGCTTGACTCGAAGTGAACCTGTCTCTGACTCGAAGTGTGGTGTTCAATAACTCGAAGTAGCTCATAAGTACGCCAATCCATCAAAGACCCGAAGCAAACCCTTCTCTGGCCCGAAGTAGCCTGCCTGAAAACCCGAAGTAAACATAGTGGTGACTCGAAGAAACTCCAAGCAACTCCAAGCAACTTGAAGCGACTCGATTTTTGTCGAAACCATATTTTAAACATGTTGTGTTGTTTGTTCATCGACTATGTTATATCCTGGCCTCATGATTATGTTTATTTTCTATGACAATCCAAATTCGATCATTATGCAGTCGAGCGGGTTAAATCTGCATGTATGTTGCCTTGACAAAAAGGTTAACAAGGTCCACTGGAAATTCATTTCTTTTTTTTAAATGTCACATATAGGTCATACAATGATAACAAAGTTGGGGGTAAGTCTTCTGTAAAAGCCCACTAGGCCTAGGAAACGACAGACTACTACTGTGGATTTTGGGATGGGCCAATTAAGCATGACATGTCGATTTTGGAGTGGTCAACCTTTACTCCTTTATTTGAAGTAATACAACCCAACTATGCTAATTTAGCAAGGCCAAACATACATCCCATATGTATACACACACATAAGGCACACAACAATCATCAAGTAAGCTCTCTCATCCTACCTTTAACCTAACCCAAGGTGTGAACTAGTCTACTCTAAAGTTGTTACACTAACCTTAGGCTTAGATAATCCCAAACCTAAGCTCTGAACCATGTTGTAGCATCCACCTCTTTGAGACCCAAAAATGAACATCGTTGATGCTTGTTAACCCGCCTTTTGGGCAAGGCCATGGACAGGCAGATTTAATTAAATCGACTACTCGTTTGTCGAGATTGGAATACGATGGGTTTGAGCTAGTTGGATGGATAGATGATCGGTCATGCATGGGCCGGTCATGTTCTAGTGGATCGGCGAGTTAGAGTGGTTCGGCGTCAAAGTGGATCGGCGAGTTAAAGTGGTTCGGCGTCAAAGTGGATTGGCATCAAGGTATTTCGGCATCACGAGTGGATCGGCAGTGGAGTGGATCAGTCAGGTAGGATCGGTCTGGGTAGATAGGTCGAAGTGGATCAGTTGAGGAGGTTCGGTCGGGCAAAGGAAGGGAGGTCATGTCGTTCGGTCATGATGTGAAAGTTGAGATGGGTCGGCCAGGTATGGTTCGACATAGGTGGTTCGGCATCGATGGGATCGACCTTAATGGTTCGTCATGTTCTGGTTCGGCCAAGGTAGTTGGGCATAGGTGGTTTGGCAGGATGGTGTGGACCGGCATGGTTGAGTGGATCGGTGTGCTGGAGTTCACGAGTGGGTCGGCATAAGAGGTGGTTCGGCATGCTGTGGGTCGGTCGAGTAGATAGGTTCGTCTAAAGAAGGTCGGATTGGTAGAAGAAGTGGAGGTCGGCATGTTATAGCTGTGTTGGGTCGGCTGCTCGTTTGCTTCGAGTTTAGGATAGGCCAACTTCGGGTTAATACACAGTATGCTTCAGGTCAGCATGTACAAGGCTCAAGGTCGGTCGTAATGAAGGGCATAGGTTCGGCTATGGTCTCAATGGGCCTGGACCACTCAAGAAGCCCGGTAACTCGAACTTTGCCTATAAATACAGCAGGGGGGGCTTCAGAAAAAGGGATCTTCATTCTGTCTTCCTTAATCTTCTATACAAAGGCTGCTCTACCATTGTTGTTCTAAAAATTCTGGATTGTAACTGTATTGGATTTTCATATCAATAAAAAGGAAATTTCTGGAGTGACGTAGGCTGGAGTCAGCCGAACCACTATAAATCCTCTGTCTTTACTGCTTTCTTTTTAATTTGTACTGTTCTTCACATTTATACCCACTGCTTACATCCTATCTGTGATTTGTGAATGTTGGTTGGTGCTTTCATCTGGATTTGGGTGTTAGTGACTAATTTTGGCGCTAACATTTTGGTGCTTTCATTGAGAAAGCTAACACTCAGGGATTCTGAAGCTCGGATTTCATATTTAAAGGCTTAGGAACTTGGATTCTAGAGACTATGGCAAAGCAATCAACCAGGAGGCAGGGGACGGAAATGAGCCAACAAGAATGAAGTCAGGAGGCTTCCTTTGGAGCTAACCAAGCCTCAATCTATATTACTAGAGACGAGATGGAGATGATGCTGAAAAGGCAGGAGGACATGATACAGAACCCACTCCAGCAGATTGGACAAGTTAGAGCATAAAGTCAAGGGAATGGACCAACCGCAGCTACTAGCAATGCAGAACAAGGAACCGGGGCTGTTGAGGTTTCTGGAGGTCGAAACCAAAACCAGACTGGAGAGATTGAAGGAAATCAGCAAAGGCCTGGGGGCAGATCCCCGGGGTTGGATGTTGGAAAGACTACGAATGAAGCTCAACGAGCTGGGACCAACACAACCGCAAATGAAGAACAGGAAGAGTACTACCCCGAGTATCCTCCAGGACATGGGGGGCAGGGTGGAAATGCAAGCAGGGGACCGCCCCCGGACGGAGATGAGTGGACGGCTGGATTGATAAGAAGGATTATTAGAGAAGGACTACCAAGCAGAGGCTTGGAAGAAGTTAGTCGGAGTCCATTCACTCCGAATATCAGGAATGCACGGAACCCTCCAAAGTTAAACTGCCAATGCTGGAGGTCTATGATGGGAAATCGGACCTAACAATGCATGTGACTAGATACATCAGACATATGGAAGTGCTGGGGGCATCTGAAGAGGTGATGGTAAGATGTTTCCCTCTATACTTGACTGATTTGGTTGCACTCTGGTTCAGGCAGCTAGAGAATGGATCAATCAAAACGTGGGGCGAGCTAGTGGAACGCTTCATGAGACAATTCAGGGTTCGCATGACACGACCCAAGAATGTGATGACATTGGCATCAATGAAACAGAGGACTGGGGAGTCCGTGAGGAGTTTTCTGATGCGGTTCAATGCAGTCGTAGCTTCGATAGATCGCCCGGATCCATCAATGATTTTGATGGCGGCGGTAGTAGGGATTGCAGAAGGCACTGAGCTTAAGGATTCATTGGCAAGAGATCCACCGCAGGATCTTGGAGAGTTCTATCATGAAGCAGAAAGATTCATTCAGTTAGAGGATTCGTGTGCCGAGAGGCAAGAGATAAATGCCGTGCAAGGCGAAGGAACGGCTGACGAAAGACGAGGAATGGATAAAGGAAAGCGCAAGCAGGATGATGGGAATAGTGAATCTGACAAACGGAGGAGAGGACGGGAACCCAAATTCGCGACGTACGCGGACTTGACAAATAACCTGGAACAGATTTATTTGGACACTAGGGGGCAACTCCCCTATCGGAAACCACCCAGGAGGGATCCCGCAGAACGGGAACGCAGGAGCGGGAAGTACTACCTATTCCATGAGCTGGAAGGGCACTCCACGAATGCAAGCCGCCACTTGAAGGACGTGGTGGAAGAACACGTTAGAAGTGGCAGGTTGCCACAGTATGCGAGGGATCGGACGAGAGCAGTAGAACACGAGTAGCTACCGCTTGGATCAAACAGGAATGACCCTGGAATGGGGTCGCGACTCGTCATCCGCTGATCATGATGTCAAGGACCGAGTTCAGGATTTGGACCCTGGACATCGAATAATCTTTTTTGATTTTTGTTCTAAAAAATAAATAGCATCTATGCCGCTTACACATGTAAGGGAACCAGAACAATCCCAGGCATGCTCTGAGATGGTAATAGGCTGCTCTGCCCGGAGAGGCAGCACTTAGTTTTTTCTGTTTTTCTTGTTGGCGTTTGGAACTTGGATTAAATGAATGAATTTCGATTTTATTAAACAAATCCTTAACCGGAGAGTTATGGGACGGATATTGGAAGTCAGTTTGAAATTAATCGCTTTATGTTCAGGGACACTGAACCGGAGTGCAGGGAACGACGCCTCTTCGCCGTAGAGCGACAGGATCGACTCGCTCGTCATTGTTTCCCCTTCACCGGATAGTGACAGGATGGGATCCAACAAGAGCCCGGAGAGGCTGCAATCGGTCTAGGACTTAGGCCACGGCATCGCTTAATGTTCAGGGATACTGAACCGGAGTGCAGGAAGTGATGCTGCTTTGCCGGAGAGCGATAGAATCGGCTCACTCAACGATGTTCCCCCTTCACCAGAGAGTGATAGGATAGGATCCAGTAAGAGCCCAAAGAGGCTGACATCGGTACAGAAGGATCAGGGCATCGCTTAATATTCAGGGACGCTGAACCGGAGTGCAAGGGATAGGTTGCTTCGCCGAAGCGCGACAGGATCGGCCTATTCAATCGTTAAGTTTGGATTGAACTTAACAAGGGTCCGGAGAGGCCGTCAACGATCCGGAGAGATCGTAGGATTCGATTAATGACTTCCAAGGTGTGAAATGGATTTGGATAGTGGCTTCGAACAGCCACATATTTGAATAAGGACCCGGTAAGGTCCTGGATACGGATTTTAGGACCCGGTGAGGTCCCAGCTTAGGATTTAGACCCGGCAAGGTCCTCGATTTCGACTACAGGACCCAGAGAGGTCCCGGACATGGATAAAATGATCCGGAGAGATTGTGGATTCGGTTAATGGATGTGGGATGGATTCAGAATTGAATAACGACTCGGAACAGTCGCGGAGTAGACAATCGGACTTGGATGGAATTACTTGATAATGAATGGAACATGGACTTCGGATATCGAATTTGAGGCTATTCAAAGCACACCTTCCAATAGCAAGGCATGTTTTGGGGGGCAAATGTTAACCCGCCTTTTCGGCAAGGCCATGGACAGGTAGATTTAATTAAATCGACTACTCGTTTGTCGAGATTGGAATACGATGGGTTTGAGCTAGTTGGATGGATAGATGATCGGTCATGCATGGGTCGGTCATGTTCGAGTGGATCGGCGAGTTAGAGTGGTTCGGCATCAAAGTGGATCGGCGAGTTAAAGTGGTTCGGAGTCAAAGTGGATCGGCATCAAGGTAGTTCGGCATCACGAGTGGATCGGCAGTGGAGTGGATCGGTCAGGTAGGATCAGTCAGGTAGATAGGTCTAAGTGGATCGGTTGAGGAGGTTCGGTCAGGCAAAGGAAGGGAGGTCATGTCGTTCGGTCAAGATGTGAAAGTTGAGATGGGTCGGCCAGGTATGGTTCGACATAGGTGGTTCGGCCTCGATGGGATCGGCCTTGATGGTTCGTCATGTTCTGGTTCGGCCAAGGTAGTTGGGCAAAGGTGGTTCGGCAGGATGGTGTGGACCGGCATGGTTGAGTGGATCGGCGTGTGGAGTTCACGAGTGGGTCGGCATAAGGTGGTGGTTCGGCATGCTGTGGGTCGGTCGAGTGGATAGGTTCGGCTAAAGAAGGTCGGATCGGTAGAAGAAGTGGAGGTCGGCATGTTATAGCTGCTTTGGGTCGGCTGCTCGTTTGCTTCGAGTTTTGGATAGGCCAACTTCGGGTTAATACCCAGGATGCTTCAGGTCGGCATGTACAAGGCTCAAGGTCGGTCGTAATGAAGGGCATAGGTCCGGCTATGGTCTCAATGGGCCGGGACCACTCAAGAAGCCTGGTAACTCGAACTTTGCCTATAAATACAGCAGTAGGGGCTTCAAAAAGAGGATCTTCATTCTATCTTCCTTCATCTTCTATACTAAGGCTGCTCTGCCATTGTTGTTCTTAAAATTCTGGATTGTAACTGTATTGGATTTTCATATCAATAAAAAGGAAATTTTTGGAGTGGACGTAGGCCAGAGTCAGCCGAACCACTATAAATCCTCTATCATAACAGCTTTCTTTTTAATTTTTACTATTCTTCACATTTATACCCACTGCATACATCCTATCAGTGATTTGTGATTGTTGGTTGGTGCTTTCATCTGGATTTGGGTGTTAGTGACCAATTTTTGCGCTAACAATGTTGCCATCATCATTATAGTTATTTTTGGATGATAAATGAGATTAATTTTCTTTCCAACCACATTAAATAAATAGAGCTTAAAAATAAATTTCATTACACAAATTTTCTTTACACTTTTTATATCATTTTTCCTAATTTGTTCTAATGCAGGAGTAAATATTATAAAACATAATAGGGTTATGCCTAACATATGAAAATGGGACATGAACACTTAACCAGTTATATAACCTAGTTTTACAATAGTGGAATTTAAAATATCCATTGTTATCTACTAATCCTCCAAATTTTGGAGCTTTTATTCGCCTTCCAAAAATGTTATTTATTTAATCCATAAATTCGACTTACTTAAATGATTACCCGTGAGTTTATGGAGAAAACAATATTAAAAACACGGATCAGATATAAAGCCCGGTATTAGTAATACATTCCACAAACATACATATAGTGAAACCACACCGCCTAACGAAATGAGTTTTCCCCTCATCAAATCAGCAGCAACAATTACATTATATCATGTAATAAATCATCATATCATGAGTACACATACAAGTACCATTTCAAATATAAGTATAACTTATATTTATCATATAGTTATGAACTATGTCATACATTCATCCATTTACTACTACAAAAAAGGTCTTTTACAACATCTAAAAAAGATGTAATATGTGTGTTACAATGTTTTGATAAACGTCGTTAGGCCAATTTGTAAATAAGATCGACATCATTCATAACCTTTCAGGATTGTTGTAAATAAATTATGTAATAAATTTTATTATAACATTTTTAAACGTTGTGAAATATGTTTACAGCATCTTTAAACATTGCAACGTATGTTTTATAACCTTTGTAACTGTTGCGAAATATGTGTCATAACGTTTTATGAAAATTTGCATAGAAGTTCAATCATTTTCAACCTACAGTTGTAATATATAATTTATTTTCTTGATAAACAATATAAAAAACGTATATTTCATATCAAACTTCACAAACTTCAAAATGTCACAAATTTAACTAACATAATAGTTTCATCATACATAAAAAATATATTAAAATATCATAACTTTAACGTATGTAACGAATCAACATACATAACAAACAACAATATCTAAAATACTTCAAATTGGGCATTTGGCCACGGTTGTAATATTGTCTTCCAAACAAGTTTGTTTTCTTTGGTAAAAGATTGAATCCATATTTCTAACAACATTTCTTCTACTATTGCTACCAAATTAGGACATATGATTGGATTATTGAAAGGATGTTGAGTGTTTGAACTCAAAACCTATAATAATGAATAAATTTAAACAAATTATACATTATAAATTGAAATGAAGGTAGACTTAAAATCCAGTGTGTAAATTTAAATGAATAATCAAATTATTCTCTATATATATTATTTATGATAACAACTCCATTTTTTGGACTTTCAGTATTATTTTTCATCAAAACTATATGAGAAAAAAATTACTCAAATCATTTTCATCAAAAGTGCCCTGCTTTAAATTATGCTTACAAATACCCAAATCCTTTTCAGCAAAAGTGCTCCACTTTTAACTTAATTGTTTTCTTATCTCGTACTCAATATTAGTTCTCATTTGTATACCCACAAACAATGAATGTGCAAAAGTATATGTATGCAAAGTAATGTTCATCATGAAATATTTGCCTTATTGTGCAAAAAGAAGAACCTCAATAACAATTTTTTTAAAACTTATTTGTTACTAAAAAAAATTCTTTTTAGGTATTACCGGTGTTTTTTTAAGGTGTTTCAAGATGGGTTCAAAGGAGTGTTGGTGAGTGTCTTACTACAAGTTTCAATCAGTATACTATTATGTGATTCATGTTGAATCCTATATATTCCAACCAATTTTAGTTCAACTTGGTTGTTAGTGGACAATTCAACAAAGGAATAGTTCTAGGAAAAAACATACCCATACAGTTTACTGTTATATTAAATATTCTACCTACTAGAAAAGTGATCTTCAGAATATAACAAAAATTAACTTGTAGTCATTAATGCTCACTCATATCGGATCTATCTTTCTCTTAATATTACTAGCAACAGCTGTAGGATCGTTTCACCCTATAGGGGGTGATTAGGATGATACTAATAATAATACAAATTAATGCGGAAATAAAAACAATCATAGATAATAATGCACTAGAGAGTAAACACAAATTTACCCAGCTTCGGCAAAACCCTGCCTACGTGCTGTAGTGTTGATGATGAGCTAGTTTGTTGAAAGATTGTAGTAGGGGTGTTGTTTGATATCGATTGTGATGATGGAAGAAGAAGAGCAAGTTAAGGAAGAAGAAGAGCAAGCCATGGAAGAATTATGGGAGAAGAAGTGATATCAGCTATTAGGAATCAGTTTTCCAGTTTGTAGGTATCTTTTTTGAAAATATTTGTTATGTTTGAGTTTGTGATTTTTGTTGTATAATAAAATTATTATATTGTAATAAATTCACATTTTGAAGCAAACATTTTTTAATTGTTGTTTTGTTTTTTTGCATTAATATTTGTATGATTGATAATGTATTGTTGTGTTGATCAGTTTAGTAAGGATCAACTTTTAGGTATCATTTTTTTTCTTAGCATCATTTTTTACAATAATGCAGTATGGAAGTTTATTACTATTTTGTTGGTTTGATTATATAAAAAAATGAAGTTGTTACAGAGTAAATATGATGAATCATTGAGTTGAATTAGTGTTTCGTTAGTATCAAATTTTTAATGAATTTTGTTTAAGTATCATTTTTACTATTAATTTGAGGATCGGTTTTTAAGTGTCAGTTTTAGTGACAGTAGGTATCATTTTTGTAAAAACTATTTATTTTTTACCTGGAGATGAACCTCTGTCGTGCTCGCCATTGTGCACACTACCTTAATTGAATGCAATCCATGCTTATGCTGGAGTGGAGTCCATCGATCTGGCTTGCATCGGAGAATGGAGTTGCTAGAGTCAAAGCATCATTATGTGAGATAACGATGCAATTTTCATGAGCATGATAGATGTTGATTATGGGTGGTTTTTCTTTAAATATGATCGTGAACTGATTTTCTACAAGGTTGATTGTTATGATTGAAATGCTTGTTTAAGAATAAATTGTAAATTTAGATAATGGTGATCAAATTAGATAAATTTTAGAATCTAGGAGATTATATGTAGTTCATTTGAGTATCAGTTGTTAGGTATCTGTTTTAGTTATCGGTAGCAGTTTTTACGTATCAGTTTTTAGATAGCAGTTTTTAGTTACCAACGGCAGTTTTTAGGTATCCGTTTTTATATTAAGAGTTATCGGTAGCATGTGATAGCAGCGGGTGGTGTTAGGGGCAACAACGGGTGTGGTGGTGTAGGTGATGGCGGTGGGTGGTGGTGTGATGAGTGGTGGTTGATAATTTTGGCGGTTTGTCCTTATGACTGATTTTGGGAGAATGTTTATCCTTACCATTAATTTTGGGAGAATGTTTGTCCTAGTGGCTAAAATATTGAGGTTGTGTCCTTGAGGCAAACAAATTACAAATTTATTTCCTTCATACAAAAAACCCCTTTTGTAATATATCAAGAACTATAACCTTTTACACGTTTACCTATGTTTAAAAATGAGTTCTTACAAGTGTCGTACCCTTACCTATTTATAGCTCCTTGAAGCAATCTATATAAAGCATTGTTCAAAGTTGAGCGGTCACAAATATCATATGTTTACTTCTGTGTTTTTGTCCTAAATTTAGCGTCTAGATTTATTATTTCTTCATTTGATAAATGTTTGAAGTTTCTTACACATAATATTGACAAAAAGTTCATCAAAAAATGCATGGATTTATAGTTTAAACATTAGGACTTAATATCAAAATTTTAGAACAAACTAGTAGTAAGTTTAATTCAAATTTGCAAGCAATTTATGAAATAAGTTGGTATTCCATTTACAGCTATTTTATATTATCAATTAATCAACATGATCTTTTCTTTCTTTCGTTTTCCATTTTTGGATAATGGAGAGGGAGTAAATTTGGAACCTCATAATTTGTAGACACACACATAATGAGACAGAGTGCGTAGGATCCACCACTCAACTAACTAATGAAGAGCTCAAGATGAAAGTAGAAATTAACATATTTGATTTTACTACCTATCATCTGATTGCGCTAATATAATTTCTTGGTACATTTCATCTATATTTTGTCTTTGATCTTGATTTCCTAAAGATGGGTCAATATTAAATAACATAGTGAAATAGAAGGCATTAAACTTTATACAAATACCCAAAATTTACCGACTAGTATGAAAAAAAATTCAGCACTCATTTACTGAAATGAAAATTTATTATAGGTAAAACAATTAAGCTTATAATTTACATTGTGAAATTTTGTCTTATACAAAACATTTCTTTATGTGTGCTTAATGGATTTAGAGAAGATCAAGATATACAGAAAGCAAAAGAAACGGGAGATATTCCAAATCAAGTATTAGATATGGAAGAGTGTATCGAAACGAAAACTAACCATATGGATGCTGCTAAAATTACAAGAGTAAAGGAACTTTACATGTTCTTGGAAAATGCTAGCAAGTAACTTTTATGAATCAGATGCTCTTCAAAATTCAGTATTAGGCTACTACCTCTTTTGATAACTACCAATACCCATTTTACTAACACCCGGATACTGTTTTATTCGGTTACTAATATTTAAGAAGAAATTATATAATTTGTGTTAACAAATCTTAGTTTTACCTTTTTTTTCTAACACGAGCCCCTAAATCTAATATATACAGATAGTCAACTACAAAAATCCTCTACCGTACTAGAGATCAGATAGGTATTTTTTTAAGGAGGGGATGCGGGAGGGGGTGTGTTGTAAAGTTTTATGAAGATTTTAACAAATATAAAGGTTTTATGGGTTTTTAACAAATATAAAGTTTTATGGGTTATATAATCATATTCGTATTTTAAGGAGAATAGCAAATTTTGAGGTATAGTTCCTTTGTTATACATAGTTCATATGTCAAATTCATTGAAAGTCTTCATGTTGATACTGATTTTGTAAATTTCCAAAGTACAACGATGTGCATGCATGAATTCTAAATTTTTAGGAAGCAAAGACACAGATGCATGAAAGCATACAATATGGACACACACATACTGATTTTCCAACATTGAACAAAAATTGGAACTAAATGATTTCATTTAGTAACACTTTATATAGTTTAGTATTAGTTAAAAGTATCAAATCTTTAATTTTGACACATATGTTAGTTTAAACTTGCTAAAATGAATTTAATTTGACATTTTATCTGCAACAGCATACAATTTATATATTCTAAAGTTATGCTTCTATTAGTATCCTATGTAAATCCTAATCACGCAGCAATCTATATGTTATGTGTTCACGTGTAGACCATAAGATAAATGAGGTGCATTATCAAATGCATGTAGGAGTTCATAGGTTTTGTTTAAACTCGAAAATATGTACATCACAGGTTCATATAATCTAACCAATTTTAGATTTGTTATGTGAAACGTGCATAAATTTGAACATTGTTTTTGCTTTATATAAAATGAAAAGGTATTCCATATGGTTATGTAAAAACATTTGTCGCGTGCCTAAATGTCTTTATTACTGATAGAATTTTAATGTTATGAAGCATATCACCTTCCTTTATACTTAGATCATATATATATTAAATATGTTAGAGTATGGATTATTACTAACCATATAAGATATTTTGCAACTATTTTTTATAGCTACTTTGTGCAATATGTTGTTTGTTTCATTTTTAGGTTGGATAATTGTGGAGCTCCGTCTACACTCTAGACCATCTTTCATGCTAGAAGTTCTATTAGATATGTCCTCTAAATTACCTTAATTAAGAGAAAACCTTTCATAAGTTATTAGAGTAGCTTGGGTGTGTTACACACTTGACATTTGTGTATTAGTTTATATTCACAAAAGTATTATATGTAGAAAATATAATCATAAGAAATTTAAGTTAAATCAATATTTTTTTTCTTAAGGTATCATTTTCTCTTCTAAATTGACGATAATAAAGCCAAAGATATGTATAGGTACTTTTATCTCTTTATTTTACCTAATATCCATTGTTCCCAAAGTAATACATTTTATGTGAAGAAAGGGTAGTGAAGTTACTATCAAATATTGAACCATACGGTTGGTTTCCAATATTGTAAGGGAGAAGTATATTAAGAAGTGATTAGTGCCAAATTGCTTTGATTTGTCATCCAGCAAGGCTATGGATGTTTGCCTTGATAAGTTGGTTGAAAATGCACCGAAACTATGTTGGTTTTTGTTGACTATGAGAATAATGTTTAAAATTTAATAAATTTAACGACCCTGTTTTTCAGTCGTTCGAATTTGGAATATTTAATTGATTTTAAATATTCAAAAGTAAATTTTCTAAGTTAAATAAATTATATTTCAAATATAGTGATTTATTTGGATAATTAAATTGTTGATTTAATATTTGAAATTGTGTAAAATAATTGAAATTTGAATTTAATAAGAATAAAAATGATTTCTAAGTTGATTTAAATCCTTTTTGAGTTAGAATTGAATTAATAAACTTTTAAAATTTGAATTAAAAGTTAATTTACAGAAATTGGAAAATTTAATATTTAATTAATGTGTAAAAATAGCCATTTTTGACACTGTCTTGGATTTCGACGAAACCAGTTTCATTGGATCCATAATAGTTAATTATTACAGGATTTCAAATTTTTGTCAATCGGACTTACGGTTTGGTCGTGCGAAGCGGAAACGCATAGAAATTTATTTAAGTAAATTTTAATTAAGATAATTCGATTCGAAAACCTATCTTTCAAATATGATGGAATTGGCCTCTGATATATATTCCATTGTGTTTGGAATATTGGTAATACGTTATAAACGTCTGGTGGCATGTTTCGTTTGGAGTTCGGAATTATTTCGGATGAATAGTACGCGAATAATTTTCTATATAAGAACCTTCAATTGCCAAACCCTAGCCCATCTAAACCCTAGCCGCCATTAACATTTTAATGGTCAGAAATTTGCCACTTTCTACCCTCGATCTCTCTCAATCCGTAAGCAATTAGCAAAAACTCTCAACTACATAGAGAGCGTCGAGATCTACGAATCCAACGGGTATGATCGAATTTGGAGCAACGGATCGTCGGCAAGGAGCCCCCGTTTGTACTGCAGTTTTTCACATGAATGGGCATCGATCTTCATGCTGGGTACACGCTGGAGGGGCCTGGTCTAGGCGAGTGTGTAGGCGCGGGATAGGGGGCGAACGACGAAAGTTCTGGTCGACGGTGGCGGTTTCATGAGGGGGAGGGCACGACGTTTTCAAACAAAAAATAAAGATACATGCGTGCGAATGAAACTTGGGAAGGAGAAGGAAATCGCGTGAGGGAAGGTGAAATTCACAGCCCAGATAATTTTAAGGTTTATTAAAAATAAAAGGTGGTAAATTATGTATATTTAAATTCATGTAAACTTTAAAAATACATAACTTTGTCATACGAGGTCGAAAGCGGACAAAACAAGTTGTGTTGGGTTCGTATTCGCGAACACTAAGTGATGGAGCTAGTTTGGATTGATTTGGAGCTGCTAGAAATTTTTGGTAAAATTAAACGTCCGTTTAATTTTAATCGAAATAAATCGCTATCGCGATGACTACAAGCAAAGTGAGTAAAACTCACTCTCTTTGTCTCCCTTATATTTTTATATAAGTGAGAATAAATTTATTTAGGATGATTGATGCTTGTTTAAATGATATATGATGTATTATATATATATATATATATTGATTGGATATATTCCTGCATATTTTAGCAGATGAGACCCTACACGTTTCCGTGTATGAGCGGATGACCATTTGTACATGCGTCTGCCTCGAAGCGGACATTGTACATATTTTATCATATATATATTTGTTGCAGGTTACAGATTGGAGGGATTCAACTGGAGTCCTCACCGTTGTTGATTTTTATTTACAGATATTGTTATATATGCTATTATCATGTGATATATGATGTTTGGATGCCATATGATTGATGTGAATGCCCTTATTTAGTACTGTTGCAGCATTGGGCCATATTTGAACTTAAAATATTAAAATGATGATTTCAATTTAAAAAGCATTTCAAAGTGATTTTGAAAATATATAATTTTTGAATGATTAAAGAAATGAATTTATTTTTAATAAAATAAAAAGTTATAGTTTTTATGTTATAAAAATTATGGCTTTGTGAATTATAATTAGAAAATGATGTTTAAATATGAAGTTAACTATTTTGTTAAAATAAGTTAAAATGAGAATTTTGAATTTATTATAAATGGTTTATTTATATGATTTATAAAATTGTTAAAATAAGTTAAATTGGGATTTTGAACTTATTACAAATGGTTTATATATAAGATTTATAAAATGGATATTTTATAAAGAAAAAGTAATGGCATTACAAAATAATTTTGTAAGTGTTAAAATGAAGTTATAGTTGAACCATATAAGTAAATAAGATTTATAAATTTATAGAGTTAGAAAAGGAATGAATTTGCAAATAAAAGAGATTCATAAGTAAATTAACTTATAATTGGATTTTGACTTATAAATGAGATATAAATGGAAATTTGTTAAAAAGGAATTTTATATATGGAAGTGTTTATAAATTATAAATAGAATTCGTAAACACTGTTTTATAAATGTGAAATCAATTTAATTTGATAAGTTAAATATGAAAGTTTATTAAAGGAATTAAATTCGCGATTTTGGACAGTGAATAATCCTTTAGATTAAACATTTAGAAGAAATGAATTTGGCAAAGGAATTATATTCACGATTTTGGACTGTGAATAATCCTTTAAATAAAATGAATGTTTTTGGAAAGTGATATTATAAAATGGAGTTTAAATGGTTTGAAAATAAAATATGTTGTTAATTTACTTATTATTAAAATAAGTATATGAAAGTGTTTTCCAAATATCTAATAAGTGAAATGGTTTTGAATATTATATTTTTAATGATATTTTGAAGTGAACAATTAGAAAGTGATTTGATTTATAAACGATTAATTAAATTAGGCCCATTAACTACTTACATGCTAGATTTTGTTTGTTGCTTTGATAGTTAAATAACCGACTATCAAATTTGGCCATTTTAGTTTCTCGACTTGATGTAGAAACTAATTAGTCTTATACTTAGTACGTAACTAACTGTGTAGGCTTGATTATCGCTTGTGTTGAGAATGTTGATTCGTATAGTGCGTAATGATTACTCCAATCTATCGAGCTTCCTTCTTGGCTGAAGGATAGCAAGTTGAAAGTTGGAGACTTGATAAGTCTATGAGACTTAGTTTTCATGTGAGGTTGAGAAACGCTTTTTCGTTGTTGATGCGAAGAGACCGGGATCAGATTTATTTGAAAACCACTTTGGACCAACATTTATACGACGATTGTGCAGGTTGGTCGATGATATTGATATTTAGGATTTTCATAGTGAAGGACTGCTTTTTGATCGTTTGGGGGTAAAATCCCAATATACATCTAGTAGCAGTAGTCTCTTCGTTATGAAATACCCATTGCAAGGGCTGTCGCTACTAATCCGACAGGATGTGGTAGGAATGTACCTTCGGTTTGTCCTGTTTCTTGACAACTTGTATGGACGAGTGTTTGACATTGCATTTCTAAGATCACGTACATTGGTTTTTACAAACGTATATCATGTGGTGGCGGAGAAGGCAACTTCTCTTAGCTTAACACCCTCCTTGAGACGTACGAGCTCAAGGGTTGTATTTTTGTGGAAGGCAATTAGTAGTCAACGGAAATGTTAATGTGGCATTCAAAGATGATGTGATATGTGAAAGGTAATCGATACCTCTTTTGGCCTCACTCCCCGGAAAATGACTGAAACAGTGATAGAAGCAGCAAGGCTAAAATGGGTCGCTCCTATTAGGAGATGTCATCACTCTTCTAGATATATCTTTACACACTATGATGTCGTGTATTTGATTATTGTTGATGTATGCTTTTGGCCATGGATTTTAGGTCGGTAACGACTGGAGTGATGACATATTCGGTACAAACCAGGGATGGGTAGGCCGGTCTTGTGTTGGTTTAGGCGCCGAGTATCTCGACCCTAGCTACATCCCTCTAGAGGTGTACCGAGTTTCGAAAAGGTAGTCCCTTTACCTAGTCATTTGTATGGAAATCCAAAATCCAATACGTTCCTGCCATTTTGTTTGTAAACTTATTACGCTGGAATTTAATAATGTAACAATTTCAGCTATTTAATTTATTATTTGTATAATAGACACTATTATAATATAAGAGAATTTTGTATGAAATGTTTTGGTTATCGTAAGGTAAAATACCTTGTTGGTATTTATTTGCGACGTGGTCATACGAGATACCTTTTTTTTATAAAGGAAAAGTTTGATAACTCTAAAATTCAGTTGAGGTGTATTTTTCTAACGCTGCTTTTCCAGACTGATCCGGGCGCTCTTCCTTTTCAATGCTCGGGTCAGACCGAGTATATTTACAGGTTCAGATTTGGTGCTTTTGGAGCTTCAGTAGGCGAGCTGGGGATCTTCATATCGTATACACGTATCTGTTTATTATTCCACTGCATTGCATTAATTTTGTTGTAAAGTATCAGCATTTGTGAGGACAGGTTGTTATAACTGTCCAAGCTGATGGTTACTTATTGTGTACTCTGATATTGATTCATGTATATTACAGTTTCTCTTTGTAAAGATTATTTAATCTATATTATATGTTATTCCACTACGATGTGAGATTCTGTGTTGTTTTGGTTCTGCTTCTCTCTTCTTCTTTCTTCTCTCTTTCTTCTCACCCTCTTTTTTCTTTCTCATGATTATCTACAATCGATGCGCTCTGGGTCGGACACGCGTTGTTTGGTGTCGGATTCAGAGGGTGCTGAGTGCGGGTCGTTACAGCGTGGTATCAGAGCTTAGGTTTACTGTATTGCTAGGCTTTGATGTGTACTCGGTATAGATAGGGTCAGTAGCGCCCTAGATTGAGTTTGAGTGTATTATATATATGAGCACGTATTTGTTAGTGAATATAAAAATATTTTTTATTGTGTTGATTAAGTTGTTGAGTGGCTTATGGATTCTGATCGTTGCGTCTAGCTAACGTTATCGATAGGAATCTCTAAACACTTGAACATGGAGATTGGACACAATATTTTTTCAAAATTGGGTAAATGAAATAATTTTACCTTGATTATATTTTATATAGTAGTATATAAATTAATCGATTGTTAATCAATGGTAATAGTTGATTATTATCATTTGTTATTTGTTGTGTTTAAATAATAAAAGTTGTTATTATTATAATCTAAACAACAATAAAAAAAATTTGAATGAATTTTATATAAGTAAAATGAATAAGTGAAATTATATAAGTATAAAATTTATAAATGTGATTTATAAACAATTGGATTTTAAAAGGAATAAAAAGCACTGCATTCACTATCGTTGCTGGAAAATAATAAGGGTGATGATTGCAGCATCATCGGTATCATTTTCGAGTTTCTGTGCGATTGATTTGCTACCATTAATAATTTAAAATGAAGCTTCGTTTTGATAAACTAGATTTGGAAATTAAAAATCCAAGTATGGTTTGATTTATAAGAGAAATAGGTTTTGGACTTATAATATGAAATTAAAATTTAACTTAGGTAAATTTAAAAAAAATGAGTTAGTAAAATGAATTATATGAACTAAGCTAAGTAAAATAAAATCGAATTGAATTTGAAACGAATCAAATACAAAAGAATATACACTTAAGATTGTAAAGTGATTATATAACCATGAATTTAATTCATAGAAGATGAAGTAAACTTAAGTATATATTCATGAAAACTTAAGTAAATAAGTTTATAACTTGTAAATTGAGGATAGTAGTTAAAACAAATTTTCTATTTGTTGAATGTTAAGAAAGCTAATTTAAATTTGAATTACGAATTGAATTTAAGTAAAATGAAATGATGAGTTAGAAGAAAATTTTGAATTTGCTAAATAAGAGTGTTAAGAAATGAAATCTGAATTTGAATTATAAGTTAGAATTTAAGTTAATAAATAAAATGAACTTTGAAAAGGAATTTAACTTAAGTGATGTTGAATGAAGTTGAAATTGATATTAACAACGAATTAATAAAGTAAGTTAATAAGTTGAAGTAATGAATATGAATATAAACTTGAGTTATTAAATGAAATTCAACTTAAGTTACAAAATGAATTAAATTGAACTAATTAAATAAATCAGTTAAGTGAATATGAGTTGAAATATTATTTGTTAGGATTAAATGTAACTTAAGCTAATAAGTGATAATAACAATAAGAAGTGTTGTATGAAATTGTTGAAATTTATTACGGACTTAAGTAAAGAATTTTATGTATAGGTTGTTAAGTGATAATAACATTCAAGAAAATATACTAAGTGAAGAATGAATGCAAATGAAATTGAAACTAAATGACTTGAATGTGAACAAATTAAAGTTAATGAATGTGAATGTAAATGAACCTGATTATAATTGAATATGTAAGTCAATAAGATTTAATTGGAATGAAAATTAATGTGAACAGGATGATTGTTAACTACTGTAAATGAAATGAAAGTAAAATACATTGAATGATTAACAGATGTGATGATTAATAATTTGTATGTAAATGAAAGGAATGGATTGTGAATAGAATTGAAAAAAATAAAATAAATGTGAAAAACTTAATTGTTAGTTAGTTTAATATGAATTCATTAATGGTTAATGAAACTGAAAGTTAAATAATTGAATTCAAAGTGAAAGTAAGTATGAATCGAATCTAAAGTGAATGTAGCTAAATTGAATTCAGTCTAAATTGAATATAATCAATTGTGATTAATGAATGTGAATAAATTGAAACCAAATCAAGTAAATGTTAATAAAATTTGGAATTTATATTGATTTGGTTATGAATCGATTTGGTTGTAAAATTGTTGGATGTTAGTGTTTGGTGACTTTTCATGTGGCATGTGTTTTATTTGTATGTATTGTTGTATAGCATATGTTATATATATGTATATTACTTCCATATACATGTTCTTATGGTTTGTTGAGTGTTTAGTAGGTGCGGATGGCGCTTGCTTCTCATTTGGAGCTCGCTTTCGCATGATATTAGCCGTATATGCTCGCTAAATAATATATAAGGTACATATCTCGGATTACATATCGTACTTTTGCACTTTTTCCCTACGGGATGCCTCATCCTCGAAGATGAGATGTATATTTGTGATATTCTATATATTGTGATTTTTCCAGATCGAACCGCGCAAAGGAGGCCACGGCGAATTTTTTTGAAAATTTAAGGCGTTGAAAAAATTTGATAACTAAAAGTTTTGAGTTTTGGATTATAATTTGAAATGAGATTTGTTAGTTTTTGAAATGATGTTAGTTGACTTATGGAATGGTATTAGTAAATAACTAAGTATGAATTTAGAAACTTAAGAAAAGTTTTAACTAATTGTTTTTGTGAAAGTTAAACACTTAAGATAATTGATAATCTATTTCAACTAGAATTGGTTTTGAAATTTAATGGAGTTGTAGCATCTTTTCTTACTTAGTAATTTCGAGGACGAAATTCTTTTAAGGGGGGAATAATGCAACGACCCAGTTTTTCAATCGTTCGAATTTGGAATATTTAATTGATTTTAAATATTCAAAAGTAAATTTTATAAGTTAAATAACTTATATTTCAAATATAGTGATTTATTTGGATAATTAAATTGTTGATTTAATATTTGAAATTGACTAAAATAATTGAAATTTGAATTTAATAAGAATAAAAATGATTTCTAAGTTGATTTAAATCCTTTTTGAGTTAGAACTGATTTAATAAACTTTTAAAATTTGAATTAAAAGTTAATTTACAGAAATTGGAAATTTTAATATTTGATTAATGTGTAAAAATAACCATTTTTGACACTGTCTCGGATTTCGACGAGACCAGTTTCATTGGATCTGTAATAGTGAATTATTATAGGATTTCAAATTTCGTGTCAATCGGACTTACGGTTTGGTCGTGCGAAGCGGAAACGAATAGAAATTTATTTAAGTAAATTTTAGTTAAAATAATTCGATTCGAAAACCTATCTTCCAAATATGATGGCATTGGCCTCCAATATATATTCCATTATGTTCAGAATAGGAGTAAAACAATATAAACGCCTGGCGGCACGCTTCGTTTGGAGTTCGGAATTATTTCGGATGAATAGTGCGCGAATAATTTTCTATATAAGGATCTTCAATTGCCAAACCCTAGCCCATCTAAACCCTAGCCGCCATTAACATTTCAATGGTAAAAAATTCGCCACTTTCTACCCTTTATCTCTCTCAATCAATAAGCAATTAGCAAAAACTCTCAACTACAAAGTTGTAGAGAGCGTCGAGATCTACGAATCCAACGGGTATGATCGAATTTGGAGCAACGGATCGTCGGCAGGGGGCCTCCATTTGCACTGTAGTTTTTCACGTGGATGGGTTTCGATCTTCACGCGTGGGTGCACGCTGGAGGGGCCTGGTCTAGGTGAGTGTGCAGGTGCGGGCTAGGGGGGCGAACGGTGGCAGTTCTAGTCGACGGTGGCGGTTTTGTGAGGGGGAGGGCGCGATGTTTTCGAACGAAAAAAAAGATACGTGCGTGCGAACGAAGCCTGGAACGGAGAAGGAAATCACGTGAGGGAAGATGAAATTCACGGCCCAGATAATTTTAAGGTTTATTAAAAATAAAAAAAAGTTGTAAACTATGAATATTTAAATTCATGTAAACTTTAAAAATCCATAACTTTGTCATTCGAGGTCGAAAGCGGACGAAACAAGTTGCGTTGGGTTCGTATTCATGAACACTACGCGATGGAGCTGGTTTGGACTGATTTGAAGCTGCTAGGAATTTTGAGTAAAATTAAATGCCCGTTTAATTTTAATCGAAATAAATCGCTATCGCGACGAATGCAAGCAAAGTGAGTAAAACTCACTCTCTCTGTCTCGCTTATATTTTTATATAAGTGAGAATAAATTTATTTATGATGATTGATGCTTGTTTGTATGATATATGATGTATTATATATATATATTGATTGGTTTGGATATATTTCTGCATATTTTAGCAGATGAAACCCTATACGTTCCCGTGTATGCGCGGATGACCCTTTGTATGCACGCCTGCCTCAAAGCGGTCATTGTACATATTTTCTCATATGTATATTTGTTGTAGGTTACAGGTTGGAGGGATCCAACTGGATTCCCCACCGTTGTTGATTTTTATTTACAGATATTGTTATATATGCTATTATCATGTGATATATGATGTTTGGATTCCATGATTGATATAATTGATGTGAATGCCCTTATTTTGTACCTTTGCAGCATTAGGCCATATTTTGGAATTTAAAATATTAAAATGATGATTTCAATTTAAAAAGGATTTCAAAGTGATTTTGAAAGTATATAATTTTTGAATGATTAAAGAAATGAATTTATTTTAAATAAACTAAAAAGTTAGATTTTTTATGTTATAAAAATTATGGCTTTGTGAAATATAATCAGAATATGATTTTTTAAATATGAAGTTAACTATTTTGTTAAAATAAGTTAAAATGAGAACTTTGAATTTATTATAAATGGTTTATTTATAATATTTATAAAATTGTTAAAATAAGTTAAATTGGGATTTTGAACTTATTACAAATAGTTTATATATAAGATTTATAAAATGGATATTTTATAAAGAAAAAGTAATGGCATTATAAACGAATTTTGTAAGTGTTAAATTGAAGTTATAGTTGAACCTTATAAGTAAATAAGATTTATAAATTTATGGAGTTATAAAAGGAATGAATTTGCAAATAAAAGAGATTTATAAGTAAATTAACTTATAATTGGATTTTGACTTATAAATGAGATATAAATGGAAATTTGTTAAAAAGGAATTTTATATATGGAAGTGTTTATAAATTATAAATAGAATTCGTAGACACTGTTTCATAAATGTGAAATCAATTTAATTTGATAAGTTAAATATGAAAGTTTATTAAGGAATTATATTCGCGATTTTGGACAGTGAATAATCCTTTAGATTAAATGTTTAGAAGAAATGAATTTGGTAAAGGAATTATATTCACGATTTTGGACAGTAAATAATCCTTTAAATAAAATAAATGTTTTTGGAAAGTGATATTATAAAATGGAGTTTAAATGGTTTCAAAATAAAATAAGTTGTGAATGTACTTATTATTAAAATAAGTATAGGAAAGTGTTTTCCAAATATCAAATAAGTGAAATGGTTTTAAATATTATCCTTTTAAAGATATTTTAAAGTGAATAATTGGAAAGTGATTTGATTTATAAACGATTAATAAAATCAGGCTCATTGACTACTTTCGTGCTAGATTTTGTTTGTTGCTTTGATAGTTAAATAATCGACTATCAAATTTGACCATTTTAGTTTCTCGAATTGATGTAGAAACTAATTAGTCGTATACTCAATACGTAACTAACTGTGTAGGCTTGATTATCATTTGCGTTGAGAATGTTGATTCGTATAGTGCGGAGTGATTACTTCAACCTATCGAGCTTCCTTCTTGGCCGAAGAATAGCAAGTTGAAAGTTGGAGACGTGATAAGTCTATGTGACTTAGTTTCTGTGTGAGGTTGAGAAACGCTTTTGCATTGTTGGTGCGAAGAGAGCGGGATTAGATTTATCTGAAAACCACTTCGGACCAACATTTATTCAACGATTGTGCAGGTTGGTCGATGATATTGATATTTAGGATTTTCATGGTGAAGGACTGTTTGTTGATCGTTTGGGGTTAAAATCCCAATATACATCTAGTAGCAGTAGTCTCTTCATTATGAAATACCCATTGCAAGGGCTGTCGCTACTAATCCGACAGGATGTGGTAGGAAAGTACCTTCGGTTTGTCCTGTTCCTTGACAACTTGTATGGACAAGTGTCTGACATTGCATTTATAAGATTACGTACATTGGTTTTTACAAATGTACGTGATGTGGTGGTGGAGAATGCAACTTCTCTTAGCTTCACACCCTCCTTGAGACGTACGAGCTCAAGGGTTGTATTTTTATGGAAGGCAATTAGTAGCCAACGGAAATGGCAATGTGGCATTCAAAGATGATGTGATATGTGAAAGGTAATCGATACCTCTTTTGGCCTCACTCCTTGGAAAATGACTGAAACATAGATAGAAGCAGCAAGGCTAAAATGGGTTGCTCCCATTAGGAGATGTGATCACTCTTCTAGATATATCTTTATATGCTATGACGTCGTGTATCTGATTATTGTTGATGTATGCTTGTGGCCATGGATTTTAGGTCGGTAATGACCGAAGTGATGACATATTCGGTACTATCCAGGGATGGGTAGGCCGGTCTTGTGTTGGTTTAGGCGCCGAGTATCCCGACCCTAGGTACATCCCTCTAGAGGTGTACCGAGTTTTGGAAAGGTAGTCCCTTTATCTAGTCATTTGTTTGGAAATCCAAAATCCAATACGTGCCTGCCATTTTGTTTGTAAACTTATTATGCTGGAATTTAATAATGTTACAATTTCAGCTATTTAATTTATTATTTCTATAATAGACACTATTATAATATAAGAGAATTTGATATGAAATGTTTTGGTTATCGTAAGGTAAAAACCTTCCCGGTATTTATTTTCGACGTGGTCTTATGAGATACCTTTTGTTTTGATAAAGGAAAAGTTTCGATAACTTTAAAATTCAGTTGAGGTATGTTTTTCTCACGCTCGGGTCAGACTAATTCGGGCGTTCTTTCCTTTCAATGCTCGGGTCAGACCGAGTATATTTACAAGTTCAGATTTGGTGCTTTTGGAGCTTCAGCAGGCAAGCTGGGGTTCTTTATATCGTATACACGTATCTGTTTATTATTTCGCTGCATTGCATTGTTGTTGTTATAAATTATCAGCATTTGTGAGGACAGGTTGTTATAAAAGTCCAAGCTGATGGTTACTTATTGTGTACTCTGATATTGATTCATGTATATTACAGTTTCTCTTTGTAAAGATTATTTAATCTATATTATATGTTATTCCACTGCGATATGAGATTTTGTATTGTTTTGGTTCTGCTTCTCTCTTCTTCTTCTCTTTTCTTCTTCTTTCTTCTCTGTTTCTTCTCACCCTCTCTTTTCTTTCTCATGATTATCTGCAATCGGTGCGCTCTGGATCGGACACTCATGGTTTGGTGTCAGATTCAGAGGGTGCTAAGTGCGGGTCGTCACAATAAACAATGCTACTTCAAGTTAGAAGTGTTGTATAATGACGTGTTATTGTCTTCACCAAAACTTTCCTCATCTTCTTGGGGTTCTTCATATGCCAAAGTCAGTTCTGATAATATTAACTTTAAAGTAACATGTACATAATGATTATTTGTTTTGACTTTTAACAATAGATTTGGTTATATTTAAGCATCACAGATTATTTTGTGCCTATTGCTCTTACTCAATACATAAAGCTTATGGCAGCTTATATATTTGATGTCGGGTGCATTTGGATCTAGTAGGAAAGTCTCATTTACAATGAAGGCAAGGAACACATGGTTTTTCAATGTATAATCAATCTTTTAAGTTTTGGTTTGCGTTTATTCACTATATAATATGTCCATGGTAGTAGTATTTTTACAATTGAGTAATCAACAACTGGTAATAATTCCTGGCAACATAACGAAGGCATCCCTCCAACTGCAATTGCGGTTCATTCTCCTTGCATTTCTCAAGTTTAGCTCTCAAGAGATAGGTTAAACGAGCTTCCAAAGTATTCTACAGTTGGAGTTTACTACTATTGCATCTTTCAAGATGTGAAGCTGATGTTATAATTATTTTCAAGGCGGTGAATACTTAGGAATTTAACAGTTTGAGAAGCTACCCTTTCATGTATTTTTGTATAATGATTTTTTATACAATATAAATGGAAGGTTTAATATAGTACATGAAGTTGTATGCTTAGGGAATAATAGAATATTGATGTGCAAATGAAAATAGCTTGAAAGAATGTGGAAGTGTTCTATAGCACATCTATATGCCATAACACTATCTTACTGAGGCTGATGGGTTATATTTATCCAGCACTCAGGTAGAGTCAAACACGTCAAGCTTAGTTTCTCAGTAGATGGAGACTTAGTGCTGACACTATGGTCACCGGTTGATGCCAAATGCAAAATATTACATATTAATATTGAATATTCTAAATTAAGATTAAAAAATCATATTGAGGAATTTATATGGTTGTCGGAGAGAACATTAATGTGTATACTTTATTCTCAGATATGATTATTGTTCATCTACAATCATATGCTTTCCAGTGGCAAAACCTTATGCATACTAATAGGAGAAATTAGTAGAAATATGTTGATCATAGAAGCATTGTCATTTGTACAAAAGGGAACAATAGTCCAAATCCATTTAAGAAGCCAAAGCGAAGTGGGAATTTGAAAATTGAAATGAGTAATAAGATGAAACCTTTTAAAATGAAGAACTGGGAAATAGGCATATGGAGTTTGGATATTGTTGTATTTGATGAAGAAATACTGGTGATAGATTTGGATCAGATATGTTAATGTTCCCACGAAGTTGTATCAAAGACTAAAATTATTAGTATAGTTTTCTATGCTCAATTTTGGTGATGTTATACCATTTGGTTACAATAATTATCAAAATATATCAAGATGCCTCTATTTTCAGTACTATATAAAAATCTATAATATTTTGCATGTTCTTTGGGTTACTATCTTTAACAATACTTCATGAAACTTTATGGCTAAGAATGTAATGGTTTGTTACTCATATACCATATTCAAGCAGAGTAAAATATTGGAGACATAATGACGTTGGTCTCAAGATATTAGGCATGAAGGAATTGGTTTGATGCATCACTCTGATGCAAGAAACAAGAATTTTCAAATTACCAAGCATCAACTAATCATTCTGATATTTAATTGAAACAATCTACCTAACAAACACAACAATCACAAGCTTCTTTTCTCCAATAATTTACAAGATAGTAAAACATTATTTCAACCTTTATGAATCGGCATTAGTTCATATTTCAATTTACATGAAGTTCATTTAAGCGACTTCGGTGTGCGTAGCACGAGTTCGTCCTAGTATATTTAAAAGAATAACTAATAAACGTGCTCAGCGGAAAAGCAGTCCATCTATTCCCACCGTGCAACTCTTATCATTAACAGATCTGGACAGTACAATACAATCCTAAGCCATCCGAGGTTTCAAAAACTTCTCAAATATGTCCCAATGATTATTCCCAATAATCATTTATATTCCTATCCCTAAATATATAATTAAATTACTAACTACCATACACCGAAGGGACGGGACTATAGGTCATCTAGGTTTAGATCTCGACTCTGTGTAAATTATATTCTATACTGTTTAGAACAAAACTATGATACCAAGCTATAATGACCCCACTTCTATACCTATATTATTAAAGAACAGTATAAGTAATGTCGTCTAATAACATGAAGAATATGGATGGTTAAGGGCGATCGAATGTGAATATATCTTTGGACTAACATTGACACATATTTATTACCTTTTCGGGATCTGAACTGAAAATTTTGATGTGTACAGTATTAATACAAAGTAATAAACACACCGATTAAAAATATTCACGACAGTATATAACATAGAAAAATTAGAAACAAAGTCACAGATCACAGCGAAATAATTTACATCATATACATAATAAAATATGAGTCTACAAAATATTAGTACTAGACGCACGGAATATATACATCATATCAAAATACTGTATCAGGTACAAAGTGGCTACTAAATAATATACATGTCATATCCTGCTAAATGTCTTTGCACACAAGAATGAAATGAACCGAAACAGTCAAAATAGTCTACTCTAGTGCTAGTACAAACCCAAAGGTCAACAAGTCCCTATACCTGTAGAGTCTCGACTTGAGACGATTATTATAAAGTAAACGGGTCAGACTATATCTAATAAAAGGGTGAAATATTGATATCATAAATACATGACTTAACCATAAAATAAGTCATCTCAAAGTATGCCTAAAACCAATTGACCATAATAAAGCATATCAAACCAAATCACCATTTCAAAATCCATATCAATATATGACTTAACAATAAAATAAGCCATAATAAAAATATGCCAAAACAAATGATTGGATTAAGGCATATCAGACCAAATCACCATTTCATAAATCAATATCAAGTCTCAAATGGACTATCATACGGTGATAACAATTCAAAATTCTCTAGAGCAGAAATATACTAAATATCCATCCAAAATCTCTGCAGAAAAATCATCACTAATGAAATAATAATGGTAGACAACTACCGGTTTAATACAACAACACGAAGTCTAAAAACCAAATAGACAGATATAAGTCGAACAAACAAAATAGACCCCGCCATATATATAATAGTCTAACCCAGCAAAATAGACTAACTATGCGAATTCACCTAACATAACCAATAGGCAAACATTGTCTAACTGTAAACTAAATAAACTAATAGGTATGCATGTAACACCTGTCCAAACAACAAAAGGACAGTAATATTACACCATACTAAACTAATCTAACAAAATAGGTCTGTCTACCCAAATCTTAAAATATATCGACTCTCAGGTCGATGAAAAATGAGTTGTTGTCTCTCAGGGATCTATCGGTCGAAAATTGAAATCCGAACACCTTAAGATAATACAACTCTAAGTATCAATTACTGTCACTCAAGTAATTACAAGAATTCAGTTGACCGTTCCATACTAGATATTAAATTCAAGTATTTACTAAAAGCCAGTAATTTCAACTCGAACTCTATATAAAAAATTATATTAATAAGCAAAAGAATTGCATGAAATGTCCCATACCAATCGACAATTCAATCATTTATTAAAATTCTTTATTTCACAGAAAAGTACAAAATCTCTTTAAAACCTCAAATCCATAACAAATAAAATAAAAGAGTTTTAAATTAATTATATATAAACAAAGATATAATTTCCCAAAATCACTTTTAAATCCATAAACTCATTTTAAAGAAGAGTTGGTTATTTACAAAAGCTTTTGAAACTCTTTCAAAATCATTTAAACCTCTTTTGTAACTAAAATCACTTGAAACTAAAATTATTGCTTTCATAACAGCTTTTATGAAATAATACTATATTTTATCTTTTGCCTTTAAAACAGTTACAAACTTATATACTTGAATTAGTAAACTTAAAAAGGTTTTATAATTAAATATTACTCATTTTAAAAAGTTTTAAATAGAAATTTTGAAATAAGAATAAATTAAAGAATGTAATAAAATTTTAATTATATTTTATAAATTAAATTCCAATAAGGATCAAAATAGGCAAAATATCATTTTTGAATTTTTTTTAAAACATTTAAACAATTCAAACAATAAACCCATCGAAAATTCAACATCTAGAGCCAACATCGCTCTATAAAATATAATTCCATAATATGGAATATTTAGTGACCCGAGTTGCTTTCCAACAACTTCGGTCACATAAACAATGTATGTACTTCTATATAAGTTAGAAGAATTTAATTTGCACCATTTCCAAATTGGCCTCTTTCAATCCACATAATACCAAACAAACAAAGCTAATCTATATCATTCGACGAATTAGATAAATCACAATATGCATCCAATTGAACCCACAGCAGGCAAATTTCAATAATTCCATTCAATCACTACCAATAATTTATGCAATTCATAACCCAACTAAGGCACGCAAACAGAATATAATTATATAGATATAGATGAGTTTGTTAATAGAATAACTCACCAAATCAGAGAGGGGAAAATCAATACTCCACCTTAGTTTCATCTCAAGCTCAGCGACCATCTCTGGAACTTGCACACAGCCATCATGTTCCTATCATTAGCTGCTATTAGGTCCTCCTTAGCCTTGCTCGCGACCATTCAACCACGCCCATCACTTTGCTCCTCCACCATGGTTGCCCTAAACAGGCCTAGCATCGCCCACCTCCTCCTGCGCACGTGCGGCCATCGACTTCGATATCGGCCATAGCAGCGAGGCCGAACGCCTTTTTTTTTTCTAATATCGACCCCGATTTGAGAATTATGGCTAATAGAAAATCAGGTAAAATGAGGTTAAGGGCTATTACTGTGAAAGAGGGGAGTGAGCGGGTTAGTTTATTTTTTTCAATTATTAAGGGCTTGAGTTCACATTTTAGGCTTGGGTTTATTACTATTGTTTTCTTTTCTTTTCTATTTTACTTTTATTATCTTTTAAACGGTTCCATTATAAATTTATAATCTATTCTAGTTATTTATTTAAAACCCCGTTTAAAAGGTGGACCAATATTGAATATCAATTTTTCTAAATATAACTTTTATACATGCATTTAAATAATTACTAACATTCAAAACACCATATAAATTAATTATACTTAATATTTTAGAAATATTATTTAATTTAACTAATCTATAACATTTCATAAATTAATTAAATCATGTGGTTTTTCAAAGAAATCACAAATACGGTTGTGCGACTCAAAGGTGCGAATTTAGTCAGTAATTAATATTAAACAATTCTAATGTTAACGTTCACACTTCACCTTAGCTAGTGGTGTGATGGTTTGGTCGAATTCATCGCTTACAGATCTTTTTGGTAAATTCCAATTTCATATTTTCTAAAGAGGTACCTGGTAGTAACGATTATTTACAACAACTATTTTTTTCGAAAGTATATCACACTAGGACTTATAAAATTTGGCAATGGTTAAAATTCCAATATCATCCATATTTAACTTTGTAAGTCCAAACATAAAGTCCTTTGCTCATTAATAATATTTATTATTGATCATACTATTCTAACCAGAGATTTTAACTTTAAGTTGACTAAAGTTGACCATGATACTAACCTCATATAACAGAGGAGATGAATCCTCTGTTGAATAGTGTTTTACTTTCAATGCTTCAACTCAGACCCAACTATAGTCGTTCTATGGATGCCATGCCACAATTTAACTATAATCAAAGTGGAATGTCCATAATGAAGTTCAACAGTATTATCAAGTTGAGAGAACCATGCAAAATTGTCATTTCAAGATTCTCTGTTTGACCTTAGTTATACTAACTAACTAAAAAAATTTGAGTGAGTCGTTTCATAATTATCCAATAACTATCAGTACGTAACACCTTGGTGCCTCCCAACAACCACGATAAATGCACTGTCTAACATTTGGGGAGCTTTATGTACTCTGGTCTCAATGGATGAATCAATATCCTTTCTCCATCTTGACTGGGAATATTTAAATAATACGTTGTTTTCAACGTGGTAAAATTATCATGACTACGTCACTTTGTAATTACTATCACATAACAAATCATTTAAGGAGTTTCCATCAATATACTTTAAACTAATTACTTCATTATTTATATCACTATATAACAAGTATATAATAAAAAGAAAAACATTTTTTATTATGAAGGAGAATTGATTACAGAGCTAATAATTTACAATAAATTACAGACTCGCCCCTTGTGACGCCCCACCTCTATACTCACACTAGACAAGGACACTACCGGGTAATGCCGTCGACTAGCACGAAGAATAAGGCTGTTGAGGAGCGATCATCTCTGTAATTGCTTTGTGCAAGTACCGATATGTCATAGTATGACATGCATTTCGTTTCAAGAGGAAATCCGACATATCAAATACAAACTCAAAGCTACTACACAGTGGCTAAGTGGCCTTTGGAAACAAATATAGAAATAAGCATAACACAAATCAGTCACAGATATTCATATCACTAAGGCGGAAACAGATATGAATATATCACATAAAAGTGTACATCAAAGTAGTGGTCATACAAGATCCACTACATCATAATAGAATAGGTACAAGTGCAAGACAAAAGAATATGTATACATCAAGGAGTCTCTATCTCGGATGTATATAAGCAAAAACTACTAAGCTAAAGTGGTTAGCCAAAAGTCAGATGCTAGTCTTTGCTAAGAAGTCAAGTGGAAGCACCTGTAACACCTCGGTTTGACCCGAGTGTTATTTAAGAAGAAAAATAATAAATGGATCAGTCTAGCTATAAATATCATATAAGACGAGAAAGGATAAGAGATACCACAAAAATATATGATAACAAGAATATCATACTGTGTCAAGTATGCATTTGATAACAACAAAAATCATACAATATCTCAAATCTCCTCAAATATCCAAAAATAATATCACATTCTTTAGCTTATTCACCAAACCCCAAATATTGACAAAACACAATAATTTCAATCGCAAAAATTGGTGAAACACAAATTCCAGAAATCAACAATTAGAAATCCAAAAAACATAAAGAGCGAGGCCTATCACAACGGGAGCATGAAAACTCACCAACACGTGTATCACAAACGGGTCGCTATCCCATGGTCGCTAACCATAGAGCCGGTGCCACGACGTAGTACAGTGAAACGCCTGAGGAATCCTGAAACTCCAGTAAGCCGGAACAACGACGTAGTACAGTGTTACGCTCGATGAACCTGAAACTCTTAATCCGGAACAACGACGTAGTACAGCGTTATGCCCGATGCACCTGAAACTCAAATAATCCGGAACAACGACGTAGTACAGCGTTACGCCCGATGAACCGAACTCCATAAAACCCATAGGTCGCTAGCCTTTAAAAAAATGAGACGAAGCTCAACAGAGCGGGGTATAGTCCCCCACGCAGACAAAGAGACATCGCACATCGCTAGTCTAAATCATAAAATGATCATCATTGATCAATAAGAAGTGTCAATTACACTAAGCTAGTAAATAAATGAGTTTAGCTTCATGTCCCATAACCACTGGCTTAACTTAAATATTTATGAACGGATTGTAGATTTCCACTCAAAAATTGTCACGAGAGTTCAATTGAACAAGTCCAAGAATTAACCGACGAAGTAAACACAAGCGTTTGATACCACTTGTTTTGCTAAGCCGTTTAATTAGATTTCTCATACGAATGAGGTAAAGGTTTGTTTATACTAATAGATTGGAAAACGTTTTAAAAACAAGCTTTGTATTAATAATAACGCTGAAATCATTTTTGTGAAAGAGTTTGAGTATTTACTACTAGTATAGAAACCTTTGTATTTAAAAGCGACAAATCACAGAAATGATTGTAAAAACAATCTATCACCAAAAATCCACATTCGACGACGTGAATTCCAACCATAAAAATCGATATCAAATCCCAATCAAATGGATATTCCCAAAAATCCATAAATGAAGTCATCAAAGTCGATAATAATTGACAACAACTAACCGGATCAACAAATATCGATAAAAATTGGAAATCCACTCAAAAACAGCCAAAATAGGCAAAACTGCACAGAACCAGACGTCTGGTTGTTTTTCCAAACGTCTGGATTTTGTCTCTGCCTTTTTTTCTTTTTCCAGAGACCCCTTTTAGAAGTCTGGATTTTTTCTACCATACGTCTGGATTTTGGCTCTGCCCTTTTTCTTTTCCCAGGGACACTTTCCAAACGTTTGGATTTTTCAACCAGCCGTCTGGATTACATTCCAGACGTTTGGATTTCCTTTCAGACGTCTGGATTTCCCCTGCTAGGCAAAAATTAGCCTAGCCCAAGAAGGGCAAAAATCCAAACGAAAAGCGATCGAACGAGCGATGAATGCTAGGGATTTATGCCAATCGACAACCCAGCCTTATAGGCTCTTTGATACACCACCAAAAACATGTCCAAACATCCAAGATAGGATCTTTAAAGATTTTGACTTCAAAATACCAAAATTGGAAAATTCACCAAATCAATTCAAATCAAAAGCAATTGAACATGAAATAGATGTTAGGAATTCATACCTAACAACAATGAAAGCTATAGACATAGATGTGAGTTCAAGAACTCACCTTTAAACCTAAAAACAACGAATGAGAAGTTTTAAAACAAGGCAAGATCAATTCCTCTTCAATATCCCTTTAGAATCTTCAATCTATTATCAACGGTGAAGTTTTTCCTAAGTTAGGTTATAGGAATTTCTGAAAATTGAAGAGAGATTGAGATGGAGAAGATGAAGAGGATGCTTACCTAAGCTTCTCTTTGATTTTAGAGCAAGAACTTGAATTTCCTAAGAAAACTAGGTCTTAGGAATTTTAATTTCTCATCTTTTCCCCCATTATTTCCTTTAGCTTGAGTGTTAAGAAATAATAGAATGAATAAAGAGGAGTTGGAGGAGGAGTTAGGGTATTAGATGAGTTGGTGGGCTGAAACCCAAACCCAAAGCCCAATAGAAAAATAACAAAATTCTACTCAACTCCAAACATATCGATGTTTATACTCATAAAAGTTGTAAACTTCGTTTTGAACTCAATGGAAGTGGTCTCGAATCCGGTTCGACTATTTACAAAAAAGTAACATTTCGGACTTTAAATTCAACAAACGATTCTATATTTAAACAAAACATTTAAATATACAATCGTAAAATATGCGGGTTGTTACAGACTCCCCTCCTTAAAGAAATTACGTCCTTGCAACACTTAAGAAGAAAATAAAAAGCAACAACCATACTAAGGAATAACAACACAAAAGAAGAAATTTTGAAATGAGAAGTTCACCTAAAGGAGCACGAGAGAGTAAGTCCTGATGTGTGCGCTCAATGAATTCTCTGGATTCCCAAGAACAATCCTTAGGAAGTCTCAAGATCATTCCACTCGGACATCATCATAGAAACAACCGCTTGTTGCTTGCGGCTAAGGGCATCGGCAACACGATTCCCCTTTCTGGGAGTATAAAGAATATCAAGATCATAAGATGCAAGGAATTCGAGCCAACGTTGTTGATGCAAATTAAGTTCCTTATGAGAAAATAAATACTTCAAAGATTTATGCTCAGTGTAGAGAACAAATTTCTCTCCCAAAAGATAATGATGCCAAATTCTAAGAGCGAAAACAATGGCCGCGAGCACCAGATCATGAGTGGCATATCTAGTCTCGGCAGGCTTTAATTGTCTAGAAGCATATGCGATAACACATTCCCTTTGCATGAGAACGGCACCCAAACCAATATGACTAGCATCGGTATAAACAACAAAGTCTTGGTTCCCTTCGGGAATCATAAGAATAGGAGCATCAGAAAGGAGTTCTTTTAAATAATCCTCTTTCCCGAAAAGCTAAGACATTCAAAATTATAATGAACTTTATGTAATCATATTTTTAGAAAAAATTACTTTTTACAAGTCAATTTATTGTGTCTGACTATCTCATCATAGCGTTTAGGAGATTCCTATCGATAATGTTGATCAAGCGCATCGACCAGAATTCTTAAAGCACTCAATGGGAAAAACAACACAAAATCATCTTCTATATGATAAACATGTCTCTTAAAAATTTTACGAATATTCTTTGCTCGTTTTAAGAACAAAATCCAATTATACTTATAAATATATTATTAAAACGATTTGCAAATTTTAAATTGTTGTTTTCATTGATAATCAATGAATACAAGGATGGTCTCATCGAGATATTCGCAGAATACTCGATTCATAAGATGGATGAAATAAGCTGGACAAACCGAATGACATCACGAGTCACTCATCGGATCCATAACGAGTACGTAATGATGTCAAAATAATGCTATCCTTCGCAATACGAAGCTGATGAAAACCGGTGGTAAGGTCGAGCTAAAAAGACCTTAGCACCACTCAATAGATCGCTTAGGTGGTAATCATAAGACAAGCTCAAAGATACCGGGAAATTCACGAACTACTTGAATGAAGCAAATAAGATCTTCCTCATCAAGTGGGTTTAGGTAAAATGGTGCCACCGAATTGGAATCAAAATCATTAAGAACAATAGAAATCTGCTTAACAGATTAAGAATGTCAAAGATGGATAGTCCTCTCGGGACATAGGATATGGGCTTCATAATGATTAAGCCAATCCTTTCCCAAAAATCAATTCGGAAGCCTAAGTAGCACATAACATGCAAATCGGATCGGGAAGCACAATTACATAAAATAATCTTGGCATTTTTTACAAAGTAAACTGAGTGTTGCGGATCCACCAACCGGATTAGCAATTCTCAGTGAAGTCATCAAGCCCAAAATGTTTAAAGAAAAAGTATCAACATGTTCTTTTGATATAAAAGAATGAGATGCACCCGTATCAAAAAGAATTCGAATAGGATAATCACGAAACAAATTAATGCCAACAAGGACAGAATGAGAAATACCTTGCCTAAGAGAAGTGTTACTAGAAGCTTTCACAACATTCAACTCTCCCTCTCTCCTACTTTGGAGTATGGGACAAGAAGATATAAGATGGCCTGAACTTTTGCAATAACTACAAAAAAGGGGTTTCAGACAATCATTTGCATAGTGGTCCGTAGAACCACAATTGTAGCATTGTCCACGACTAGAGGTAGGAGTCTTTGCTACCGAAGTTTCTTGCTTCCCTTTCTTGTTGGGATTGGGGCCTTTGAACTTAATAGGCCACTTCATGTTATTGTTGAAATTCTGTTTGGCACCCACCACTTCAACATCACTTTCTTTATCGGCCTCTTCAAGTCGAAGAGCGATATCTACAAGCTGATCGAAAGAAACTTCTAGTTTCAGAAGTAAAGGCTTTTTGAGGTTCTTATTCAACCCATAGACAAACCTCTAATTTTTCTTCAATGGGGTATTAATATACTCGACCCCATATTTAGAGAGAGAGAGATTCAAAAGATGCGACAAATCCATCACAGAAGATTCACCTTGAACAAGGTCAATAAAGCGTCGAGCTAATGTTACTTTTTCAGCTTCCGGCACAAACTTCAACTCGAACCTTTCTCGGAATTTCTCCCGAGTAAGATCCGCTTCAACAATTTCCAAGATCAAAAGCTCATACCAATCTAATGCTCTCTCCTGGAGCATGCTAGAAGCCACTTGGACTCGATGTAGATTCACAAGATTCATGCGGGAAAAGATTCGATCGCATGTTCTAAGCCAAGCTTGGATTCTATAACGCTTTCGGAACCCTTGAATGACCTTCCACCCAAATTGGTATAATCTCTACACAAGCGTGCAAACCCAAATTTAGGATGAGTAAGCTTTGGAATGGGTCCGACAGCTTGGGCATTCTTTACAAGATCCAAAAGTTGTTGGGCAGACATGAATACACCATCCGGAGGAGTAGCACTGGATTGGCCGGCGCTCGGACGGCCAGGTCTAACCATTTCTCTTCTTTAAGAAAGAAAGAAAGAAGAGGAAAAAGGTTATTCTCAGAATGAATATCAAACAAACTTGATTGATAAAACAAGGCATCACAAAAGAAAATAGGATAGAACGGGTCCTAAGACTCGAATTAAATCCTAAGGCACGATTCCTAAGAAAGACTTAGGACAATGATCCTTGCTAGATTATTCTACATTGTTCCGAAGTTTGGCTATGCTACCAAGCTGTGACGCCCCACCTCTATACTAACACTAGCCAAGGACACTACCGGGTAATGCCGTCGATTAGCATGAAGAATAAGGCTGTTGAGGAGCGACCATCTGTTTAATTGCTTTGTGCGAGTACTGATATATCAGATAGTATGACATTCATTTCGTTTCAAGAGGAAATCCGACATATCAAATACAAACTCAAAGCTACTACACAGTGGCTAAGTGGCCTTCGGAAACAAATATAGAAACAAGCATAACACAAATCAGTCACAGATATTCATATCACTAAGGCGGAAACAGATATGAATATATCACATAAAAGTGTACATCAAAGTAGTGGTCATACAAGATCCACTACATCACAATAGAATAGGTACAAGTGCAAGACAAAAGAATATGTATACATCAAGGAGTCTCTATGATGTGCACGTAAATGTGCATATATATATATATATATATACATCCATATTTTATCTCTTTTTATTTAAATAAATATCATATTTGGGCATTTTAACATGTTTAAAACCAAAATTCAATTAATTTCAAATCATCATATATTCACCTTTATTAAGGGTCAAAACTGTCACTTTTGTGCATGTGTAAATTAGAGAATTTTTACTTGGACATTTTTGATGATTTTTATAGGAATTTGGATGCATATGAAATTGGCTTATATGAAGATACATGCATGCACAAATGAATACAAAGGAAAGAAGAGGGAAGTAATTCAAAGTGAAGATCATGGAGGACCCCACCTACCCACCTACCTTAATGTACAAATTAGAGTCTAATGAACATGCTTATGAAACTAATGGCTTCATGTACACTTAAATGATGATTAGTAGAAGCTAATGATTACTTGGCCTCCACACTTATTAAGGGGTATTTTGGGAAGCTCCCTAAAAATAGGATTATGGTTTTATGCATGTATAAATAGCCCTCTTATGTACATGTACATCATCTTCTACTCTTTGATTTTTGTTAGGAAATTAAGAAAGTAAGTTGTAAACACAAATCAAAGTGAAATAAAAATGGCTTCCAAGCCTCTTTCTTTTTTTTTCTACATGCTTTTCCTTGCTTTTATGTTGATGTTTATTTTTATGCTCTCTTTCTTTTTATGTTCATAGTTTAGATTTACATTTATGCACTAGTTTAATACATTTCCTTCAAGTAGTTAATCTTCTTTTTCTTGTTGGTTCTCTACTTTACTTCATTTTCAATGTTGAAATCTCTATGTGTTGAAATGATAAAATGAGGAGCTAAACCCCTTCAATTTAGGGGTAATGAAGCTCTCAAATATTATGTGATTTCAACATTTCTATGATTTATGATTTCTTTGTCTATGCTTCATGAAAGTAAATTTGATGTAAGTTTTTACAAATGGGTTTGATAGCTTATGTTGCTTATGAAAATGAGCTATTCTTATTCAACATAAACACAATTTACATCATCATTTGGTAATTAATTTTTGACTTTGAAATGAAAGTAAAAATGAAATTTGATGATCTATATTACTAGTTACAATAGTGAATAAATTATACTTAAAATAGCTTTTGCTTTGGCTTCATTTTCATAAGAATTATAAGTGGTATAGTTGTTGTATTATAGTTTGATGGTTTGAGTTATGTTAATTAATAACATAAACAAACCATACTTATGATAAATACAATAATTATTTCACTCAATATCAAAGCTAGAGATCATAAATCATTTGTTTGTTGATTTACAAAAGTATGAGAGTGGATTTGCCTCTAAATTGTTCTTTAGTCTAATTGTTTTTAAATCACATTTTAATTCTTGTATTAGCTTCATTTTATTTCTAGTTAACAATTCCTCCTATTGAATAGATTTTTTAAACTCTAACAATTCCCCGCGGATCGACTCGTATTCGCCATGTACTACGATAGTACGTCGTGCGCTTGCGGTAAATTTAATTTGAAATTTTTCGACGGTATTCTAATTCCATAGAATTTCCGTCATTTAAACAAGTTTTTGGTGCCGTTGCCGGGGAATTGTTTTGGTTTGATTTTCTATTCTTCGAATGATTTTTGTTTGATTTTTGTGTGTTTTTATTTTGTGTGTGTGCTTAAAAAAAAGAGAATTTTTTTTGTGTGTGTTTGTTGTGTGATTTTATTTGGTGCATCTCTTTTTTTTTTACAATTTGCATTTGCATATGAAAAAGTCAATTTCTGGCTCCAAACATTCCAATTGCCTGATGCCTCTTTACAAAAGATCGAAAAAGTCTATGCGGATTTTATTTGGAAAGGGGGGCTACATAAGATTAGATATGAGAACTTATGTAGAACTAAGGAGGAAGGAGGAGTTGGTCTCAGAAAATTAACTGACATGAGATTGGCTTATACTTTGAAGCAAGCTTGGAGAATTATCAAGGGCAAGGGTCTGTGGGGTAATTGGATGAGGAAAAGATATATCAGAGGCAATTTCTGGTGTATGCACTTGGACAACAATGCTTCATCGACATGGAAAGCTATTATGAGAATAAGGGGAGTACTTGCTTCATGTTGCACAAGGGAAATCGCTTCTGGGAAGGAAACTGACTTATGGAGGGATCCCTGGGTCCAAGGAAATTCATTAATAGATATTCTGGGACTTAGCACATTTTCAGACTATGGTTGTCCAAATAAAAAAGTCACAGAAATTATTAATAACAATGAGTGGAATTGCTCAATGTTACCAGTAAATCAGGAAATAAAAAGGAAAATTCAATACATGCCGATATTCAGTGGACGAGAGAATGATATTTGGGCTTGGAAACACATTGGAAATGATTTTAGTACGAAAACTGCATGGAATGAAGTCAGACTCACAGATAACAAGGTCGATTGGAGCAAGATTATCTGGAATCATGAGAACTGCCCTAAGATGGCTTTCACAGCTTATAAAGCTATACTCAAGAGACTTCCTACTAAGGATAGACTCTTAAAATGGGGTATAATAACAGAAAAAATGTGTGTTTTATGTAATCAAGCTGAGGAAACGCATGAATATCTATTTTTTTCCTGCAATTTCTCGAAAAAAGTGTGGAATTCATGTACAAAAGCGATCAATTCAACAATACAGACTCACCTGCTAACCGATGCGGTTAATTACCTGGTTCATAATAGGAGAGGCGAAAACATGGAAGCCAAATTGGGAGGAATTGCTATCATTGTCACGATTTGGAGTTTGTGGAAGGAGAGGAACCGCAGAGTATTTCAAAACAAACAAAGGAAACAGGAAGAGGTCAGTAAACTCGCGATTATTGACATGCGAATGGTTCAGAGAAGATGTAAAAGTTGGGGTCTTACCTCACAGGGAAGAGACGAAGAGAAAACTGGAGCAGGGGATCTGAGCTATTCATTGGCAGAAATCCCAAGTACGAGTTACCTTGTTCATGATCGGCCGCCATGATTTGAGGAGGAAGAAGTGTTTTGCCTTTTTTACTTTTTTCTGTTTCTTTTTGGAAAGTAAGTGAGTTATGTCGGTCTGTCGTCTAACTCTTGCTTTGTAGATATTCTCTGGGCCTGCTTTTGGGTCTGGACTTGGGCTTTCATGCCTTAATAAATTTCTTACCCATTTTAAAAAATATATATATATATATATATATATATATATAAAACATACTCTATCTCATTTGAAAACGAAAAAAAAAAATTCCATTTCATTTTTTCTTTTTACAAATTTCACTTGCACTGCATTTTACAAATTTCCGTGCACACTGTGCATACAGTTATACAAACATTGCCACTGTTTCACTCTGTGCACATTCCACATTCATCTTCTCTCACAACTCATTTCTTCTGTAATTCAACATCTTCATCCACTTTGCATTTTTTTTTCTGTAATTCATTGCTTCTAGCATTGTTCATTCACCATCTTCACCTCTGTTCTTATTCACTTCATCAGTCCACAAAACACCCCATCAATTTGCTATTTCATCTCCTCGACTTCCTCCCTACCACGTACAACTCCAAACACCACCAACAGACTTTTCATCACACAACACATTCATTTGCATACCATTTCATTCACAAACCATCCATTCCCATTGCAGCAGCAACAAGTTACCCACATACATCATTCATCACTTACCACTTGCAGTCATTCACTTCACTTCCATTTCAACTCTCCATTACAAACTACATTTAACCAATAATATCAATCTTTCTCTGCAAACATCCTACAACACCTACAACTCTTTTCTGTCCAACAGGCTGCTTACACACTTCACATTGCCTACTCCTCCTTTTGTCATAAAAACAACAGCAACACCATTACAGCCACTTCACCAATTAACATCAACCAACATCTCCTCTCCCCATACCTTCTTCACCACATTCAAAATCCACTTCAATCGACCCCACATCACTGTTACAACATCACTCAACCATATCTCCTCCCCATTGTCATTTCCTCCAGACATCAACCCTTCTGCAATACAAAGACAGCCTGCCATCAAGCATATTTCATAACAGCCATACTCTCCTTCATCACAGCAAGACATCTTCCTACCACGCTCCTCTATCAATACAAACCACCACTTCTACTATCAACCCAAAATATAACTAAGACATCAACAATTCGACAACATCGTAAATTTTTGCAACTCCGACTGCTGCTCACCTCATAACTGATTGCAACCACTTCACGGCCATTTTCCATCATAACATCATAACATTCCACGAATGCCTGCCCAATTCCCAAACGCAAACAACAACTCCACGAAAGAGGCTTGGAAGCCATTTTTATTTCACTTTGATTTGTGTTTACAACTTACTTTCTTAATTTCCCAACAAAAATCAAAGAGTAGAAGATGATTTCATGTACATAAGAGGGCTATTTATACATGCATAAAACCCTAATCCTATTTTTAGGGAGCTTCCCAAAATACCCCTTAGGAAGTGTGGAGGCCAAGTAATCATTAGCTTCTACTAATCATCATTTAAGTGTACATGAAACCATTAGTTTCATAAGCATGTTCATTAGCCTCTGTTTTGTACATTAAGGTGGGTGGGTAGGTGGGGTCCTCCATGATCTTCACTTTGAATTATTTCCCTCTTCTTTCCTTTGTATTCATTTGTGCATGCATGTATCTTCATATAAGCCTCTTCCATATGCATCCAAATTCCTATAAAAATCATCAAAAATGTCCAAGTAAAAATTCTCAAATTTACACATGCACAAAAGTGACCGTTTTGCCCCTGAATGAAGGTGAATATATGCTGATTTGAAATTAATTGAATTTTGGTTTTAAACATGTTAAAATGCCCAAATATGATATTTATTTAAATAAAAAGAGATAAAATATGGATGTATATATATGCACATTTACGTGCACATCAAATACCCTCACACTTATCTTTTTATTCGTCCTCGAATAAAGGAAAGCTAAGATAAATCCGTTTTCGTAGGGAGCACGATTGCATTGAGCGTATGCAACAAGCCGTTAAGCCTCTGGGTGTCCCTAGTAGGACGAGTGTAGTCTCGTGAGGGTTTTCAGCGGATACTACCCACAAAATCCAAATGCAAAGTGAAAATAATTACAAAGTGCAAGATTTATTTACACTGGGATGAATGCAAGTTTTTGAAAATATTTACAAATGAAGGATTCACTTTCAATTCGACACTCATAAGTTAAATATAGGTTTTGGTCATTGTCTTGAAAATTTAAGTCATTTACTCGTCAAAACTTCCAACAAAAATCAAGTTACCATAGCAAATAGACAATAGTTTAACTCGTTGTTTCGGTTGATCACAAAGTGTAACTATGAAATGGATCTTTAGTTGATTATCAAAGTTTATTAAAGTGGTATTTTCATTTCTTTTCAATAACAAGTTAAATCAAATAAGTAAAAATAGTGCTCGGATTTCAATTGCTTACTCTCTCTTATTTGAAAATTTTATTGATATTAACAATATTTACATATGCCTAACTCAGGTAAACTGAGGCCAGATATATTACCCGTGCACTGCCTTGCGGACTGATGTGAGGGGAATACAGAGCGTGGCGAGTGAACACACAAGTGTGAACACTTATCGACTGTAGGCGTTATTAAAAAGAATTTTTATCTATATACACCTAACTCAGATAAACTGAGGCCAGATATACCGATCATGCACTGCCTTTCAGGCTTACGTGAGAAAGGTACAGAGCATGGTGAGTGAACACACGAGTGTGAACACATGACTCTAGGTGTTAATATATATATATATATATATATATATATATATATACATATATACAAATGTTTTTTTTAGAAAGAGAGAGTTTTGCAAAATCATCTTAGCACCATTTAACTTAGAAGATAAAAATGTTATATCCTTTACTTTAAATTTACTATTTTTTAAACAAAGATTTTCAATTAGAACATACTTCATAATTAACACATATGAACCTTCCTATATACTAGTTAAACCATTGTTATTTGTAATCAAACTTCATTTTTATTTTTGTTAAGACAAATAAATTTTCAAAAATTTCAATTTATTAACCAAAACTTATACTTATCCCATAGTGTTTCCTCAAAAATAAATCAAAATGCTAAAAAGAAAATGTTTTTGAGATTTTGAGATTTTTTTTAAGTTAAAAGAAAAATGAAAAATTCAAAAAAAACCATGAAACTGAAAAAATGAAAATGAGACTCCCCCCCACACTTAATTTTGACTGTGTCCCCACAGTCAATTCATGATATAATGAGTGTAACGGGGAAAACTATGTACATATTTACAAAAGAGGGTTAACATTCTTACTAGACGTAGCTTGACTCATGAAGGATCATGAGCTCCTCTTCTTGGTTATTTGGCAATTCCAAGAAAGGTTTTAGACGATGACCGTTGACTTTGAAAACCGATCCATCCCTGAGTTTTCTATTTCTATAGAACCATATGGAAAAACAGTTCGTACCACAAATGGTCCGGTCCATCTCGATTTAAGTTTCCCAGGGAATAAATGAAGTCTTGAGTCATATAAAAGAACTTTTTGGCTAGGCGAAAACGTTTTCCTTAAGATCGACTTGTCATGAAAAACTTTGGTTTTTTCTTTGTAAATTTTCTCATTTTCATACGCGTCACTCCTAAGTTCTTCTAGTTTGTTGAGTTGTAGTTTTCGGTTTTCGCCAGCTTTCTCAATTTCAAAGTTTAAGTTCTTAATTGCCTACAGCGCTTTGTGTTCGATTTCAACGGGTAAATGGCAAGCTTTACTGTAAACTAAACGAAATGGAGACATCCCAAGGTTAGTTTTAAAAGCAGTACGGTAAGCCCAAAGCGCGTCGGTCAATTTTTGAGACCAATCTTTTCGATTTTTATTGACAGTTTTCTCCAAGATTTGTTTTATTTGTCGATTTGAAACTTCAACTTGGCCACAAGTCTGAGGATGATACGGAGTGGATAACTTGTGGGTTATCGAGTACTTTTTTCATTAAAGTTTCAAAAGAACGGTTGCAAAAATGGGTCCCGTTATCACTGGTTATTGTGCGAGGTGTGCCGAACCTCGAAAAAATGTTTTCTTTGAGAAATTTCACAACAATTTTATGGTCGTTGGTTTTGCAAGGAACGACTTCGACCCATTTTGAAACGTAATCGACAGCGAGAAGGATATACAAGTTTCCAAAAGAATTGGGAAAAGGTCCCATAAAGTCTATACCCCATACATCAAAGATTTGGATCGTAAGAATGGGGTTTAGAGGCATCATATCTCGTCAAGAAATTCATCCAAGCATTTGACATCGATCGCAAGTTTTACGAAATTCAAACGAGTCTTTGAAAAGAGAAGGCCAATAGAAACCACACTGAAGCAATTTTTCCATAATTTTTCGAGGACCAAAATGTCCACCACACGCTTGATCGTGGCAAAATGAAAGAACACTCCTAATCTCATTATCCGAAATGCAACATCGGATGATTTGGTCGGGACAATATTTGAACAAGTATGGATCGTCCCAATAGAAATACTTCACTTGGGACATGAATTTGCATTTGTCCCGTTTGGACCACGATGAGGGAGTTTCTTTAGTGACTAAGTAGTTCACTATATCAGCGTACCATGGGTCGATAGAAATTGAAAGGAGTTGTTCATCGGGGAAGTTTTCATTAATTGGCAAAAAAGATGGTGCGTTCGGAAGACGAGACAAGTGATCGGCTATGACATTATCGGATCCTTTTTTGTCTTTAATTGTAAGGTTAAATTCTTGAAGTAAAAGGATCCAATGAATCAAGCGGGATTTGGCATCATTTTTAGCAAAGAGATATCGAAGCGCAGAGTGGTCCGTGTACACAGTAATGTGTGACCCTATCAAGTATTGTCGGAATTTTTCGAGAGCAAAAACGACAGCTAGAAGCTCTTTTTCAGTTGTTGTGTAGTTGAGTTGAGCGTCGTTCAAAGTCATACTCGCATAGTAAATCACATGAAGGATCTTGTTGATGCGTTGTCCTAAGACAGCACCAACGGCAAAGTTCGAAGCATCACACATTATTTCGAAAGGAAGATCCCAATTAGGCGCACAAATGATTGGAGCAGAAATGAGTTCATTCTTAAGACGTTCAAAAGAAGAGATACAATCAGAGTTAAAATCGAAAGGAACGTCTTTTCCAAGAAGAGTCGTCAAAGGACGAGCAATTTTGCTAAAGTCTTTCAAAAAGTGTCGGTAAAAGCCAGCGTGTCCAAGAAATGATCGAATGTCCTTAACAGTTTTGGGAATTGGTAGATTTGCAATGACATCGATTTTCGCTTTATCTACCTCAATGCCTTTATTTGAGATGATATGTCCAAGGACTATGCCTTGTTTGACCATAAAGTGGCATTTCCCAATTCAAAGTCAAATGTTTTTCTTTACATCGATTTAGAACCAATTCGAGATGATGTAAACATTAGGAAAAAGAATCGCCAAAGATTGAGAAATCATCCATAAAAACTTCTAGAAAGCGTTCAATCATTTCGGAAAAGATTCCAACCATGCATCATTGGAAGGTCGCAGGAGCGTTACAAAGTCCAAATGGCATACGTCGATAAGCAAAGGTACCGAATGGACACGTGAAAGTTGTTTTCTCTTGATCTTCGGGACCGATGGGAATTTGGTTATAGCCGGAATAACCATCAAGGAAGCAATAAAATTTATGGCCGGCTAAACGTTCGAGCATTTGGTCAATGAAGGGAAGAGGAAAGTGATCTTTTCGTGTTGCGGCATTTAGTTTTCAATAGTTAATGCAAACACGCCAACTCGTTTGAGTATGAGTTGGAATAAGTTCATTTGAATCATTCTTGACAATGGTTAGCCCAGACATTTTCGGTACAACGTGAATTGGGCTAACCCATGAACTATCAGAGACTGGGTAAATGATTCCGTTGTTGAGAAGTTTAAGAATTTCATCACGCACCGCATCTTTCATTTTTGGATTAAGCCTTCATTGCGTGTCACGAACAGGCTCGGCATCGTCGATTAAATGGATGCAATGTTGAACAATAGCAGGGCTAATCCCCTTTATACAAGAGATCGACCATCCAATCGCTTCCTTGTTTTTCGAAAGAATAGAAAGTAAGGAGGTTTCTTGGTCAAGAGAGAGAGTCGCAGAAATTATGACAGGTAACGTTTCATTATCACCCAAGTATGCGTACTTAAGGTGATCGGGAAGTGGTTTGAGGTCCAACTTCGGGAGTTTTTCGATCAAAGAATTGGGTTGAGATTCGGACTCAACTGGAAGCGATTCAAAGGGAAGAGTGTATTCAATTTCGTTGGGAATTTCGTGAAACAATTTTTCATATTCAGCTTCGCGTTCGTCGCTAAGATCAAGTGTCTCATTTTCAAAGTTTTCGTGAATAGCACTAACTTCCAACGTTTGGTCATGAGGTTCGTTCGATTGGCTTTCAAGATTGAAAATGTTGAGATCCAAAGTCATGTTTCCAAAGGAAATTTTCATCGATTCGTTACGACAATTGATTAAGGCGTTCGAGGTAGCTAAGAATGGTCGGCCTAAAATCAATGGAATTTGACTTGCGGGATTTGACACGGGTTGTGTTTCGAGAATGATAAAATCAACGGGGAATATGAATTGCCCTACTCGAATGAGCACGTCCTCGATTTCTCCCACGTGCTCCTTAATGGAACGATCGGCGAATTGAAGCGTTAATTTTGTGGGTTTAAGCTCAGCTAAGCCTATTTGTTCGTACATGGAGTATGGAATCAAGTTGACACTCGCACCTAAGTCTATCAAACATTTGTTAATCGTTTTGTCTCCAATTGTACACGAAATCGTAGGGCAGCCAGGATCTTTGTATTTGACGGGCATGGATTGGGACAAGACTTCACTCAAACTGGCGGCTAAGAAGACTTTTTTGGGCACTTGAGTGTGTCGTTTTTGGGTGCACAAGTCCTTAAGAAATTTCACGTAAGTGGGAACTTGTTGAACAATGTCAAGAAGCGGAATGTTAACTTTGACTTGTTTAAAAATTTCCAACATCTTTTCCATTTGGTCCGAGTGTTTCTTTGGTCGAAGACGATGTGGAAATGGGACACGATACTCGGTAGACGGGTCTATTCGAGTAGAAGAAGAAGAGTTTTGATTGGCATTCGATTCAACGTTTGGCTCCATGTTCTATTCAGATTCATTCGTTGTTTTAGAAGTATCGAGAGAAGTTTTTGGTAAATCATTTGGATTAGCGACTTGATTATCGATTTGTTTACCGGAACGAAGAGTTGTGATAGCATTCAATTGGGTGACGTTGCTACCTTGAACAACATGGGCTTGATTTGAATTTGCATTTTGATTTCTGGGATTTGGAAGGGGCTGGCTTGGGAATGTTCCTCATTCGCGTTCACTTACAGATGTGGCTAATTGACTCATTTGCATTTCTAGTTTTGCAATCGATTGGTTTGTGTTTTGCATATATGAAGTCAATAAATTTTGCAAATTGCTGTTTGATTGAAGGCTTTGAGTAGTTTCTTTAGCCAACGTTTCAAGAATTTTCTTAAGAGAAGTTAAACGTTTATCATCTTGGGGAGGATGAGCCGAATTTGGTTGAAAATTTGATTGTTGTGGTTGATTATGAGACGGACCCGAAAAGTTTGGTTGAAAATTATTGGGTTGAACGGGAGGATTCAAAGCATTATTCGAAAATGCTTGAAAATTGGGATGAATCGTATTCGTGTTGGGATTTTTTTGGTTCCACGCAAAATTCAGATGATTTCTCCAACTAGGGTTGTACGTTGGAGAAAATGGGTCATTTTTGGCTTTATTGAAAGCATTGATTTGTTCGACAGAATTGGACACTGATCGGCTATATGATTAGGATCGTTGCACTTATAACACATCGGTTGGGAAGCTTGGTTCATTTGATTCGACGAGAAAACATTATCGAATTTTTTTATCATTGCGTTGATCTTAGCTTCCAAAGCAAAAGTGGATCCTACCGATTGTGCACTCGATCGTGAGTAAATTGATTTTTCGTTTGAACGTTCCCATTGGGATGATTTTTCAGCGAGGTTTTCAAGAAATTGCCAAGCATCGTCATGATGTTGGGAAAGAAAGTTACCTTGGCACATTGATTCGAGCATGGTTCGTGAGCTATTTTTGAGTCCATCATATAAGATTTGGCAAATCGTCCATTTTTCAAAGTTATGGTGTGGACATTTTATCAAAAGCTCTTTGAATCTTTTAAAATATTTTCTGAATGGTTCTCCCTTGATGAAAATTTACAATTTTGTTTCGGATTCTACTCGTTTTTTCCAAGGGGTAGAACTTTTTTAAGAAAGCTTTTACGAATTCTTCCCACGTTTTAATCGAGTTCGATGGTAAGCTGTACAACCATTTTTCAGTGTAATCCGTAAGAGCGAATGGGATTAATCAAAGTTTGATTCTGTCATCGAAAAGTTGTTGGAGTTTTATGGTTGCACAAACTTGTTCGAATTTAGTCAAAAAGATGTATGGATCAACGTGTTCGAAATTGCCAAATTTTGGAGGAGTGGCAATATGGTTTGAGTGAATTTCAAAATGGTTACCCGTAGGGGCGGGTAATGTGATGCAAGATGGAATAGAAACTCTATCGGGAAAGATTCTATCCATAAGAGTTCGAGGGGCGTTCACGTTCGCCATTTCGGGAGGAACGTCTGTTCGAGTTAAACGATTAGTTATTGAGTCGCGAGTCCACGATTTGTTATTGTGTCATGAGTCCAAGTACTCATGCACAAGTGAAAGTCGAGAGGAGAAAGAAGTTAGAGTCGAGTTTAGAGAATGAAAGAAGATTTGAAAAACGAAGTGAGAAATTGTTGTTTTTTGTTTTTTTTACAAGGAAGAAAACTATTTACCAAGTGAGATTTATTTTCAAAAGAAAAGTTTGATTTTTTTGTTTTGTTTTTGGTTTTTTTTTAAAAAATTTTATATGTTTTTGTTTTTGTATTTTTTTTAATTTTCAAATATTTACCAAAAGGATTTTTTATTTTTTGTTTGTTTTTTTTAGAAAATGGAAATTTGATTTTTGTTTTTGAATTTTCAAAAAAAAAATTTCTTTTTGAAAAGGTTTTATATTATTTTTTTTTTGGATTTTTGTTTTTGATCAAAAATTTTTAAAGGAAAGGAAAAGAAAGGATTTTTTTTGGATCGAAAACTAAGTTAAGTAAAATTTACAATTTCTTTTTTGGATTTTGGATTTTTTTTGTTTTTTTTAAATATACATGAACTAATGCAACTAAACAAATGCAAATGACTTAATTATAGTTTTCTGTCCTTAATAGCTCCTAACCTAAAATTTTATAATCACACTTTGTCTTAATTCAACAAAAATATTTCTCAGCTAGGTAACGGGCAGGAGTTATCGGTGCACCACGAATCACCGTAGCAATGCAACCGAAGGTTTAAGTACCTTCAAAGGAACAACCAGTATAATATTTACATATCACCGTAATTTTTATAACTGGTTATTACTCTTCCGTAGCCTAGACACCAAGAAATAAAATTGTTCAAAGAAAACAATTGTGAAGACACAATTAAGCCCTAGATGAGCTCGTGACACCCTTAAGTCGAATGTCTTACCTTTATTATTACCCAAGTTCTACATCCATATTTTATCTCTTTTTATTTAAATAAATATCATATTTGGGCATTTTAACATGTTTAAAACCAAAATTCAATTAATTTCAAATCATCATATATTCACCTTTATTAAGGGTCAAAACTGTCACTTTTGTGCATGTGTAAATTAGAGAATTTTTACTTGGACATTTTTGATGATTTTTATAGGAATTTGGATGCATATGGAATTGGCTTATATGAAGATACATGCATGCACAAATGAATACAAAGGAAAGAAGAGGGAAGTAATTCAAAGTGAAGATCATGGAGGACCCCACCTACCCACCTACCTTAATGTACAAATTAGAGGCTAATGAACATGCTTATGAAACTAATGGCTTCATGTACACTTAAATGATGATTAGTAGAAGCTAATGATTACTTGGCCTCCACACTTCTTAAGGGGTATTTTGGGAAGCTCCCTAAAAATAGGATTATGGTTTTATGCATGTATAAATAGCCCTCTTATGTACATGTACATCATCTTCTACTCTTTGATTTTTGTTAGGAAATTAAGAAAGTAAGTTGTAAACACAAATCAAAGTGAAATAAAAATGGCTTCCAAGCCTCTTTCTTCTTTTTTTTCTACATGCTTTTCCTTGCTTTTATGTTGATGTTTATTTTTATGCTCTCTTTCTTTTTATGTTCATAGTTTAGATTTACATTTATGCACTAGTTTAATACATTTCCTTCAAGTAGTTAATCTTCTTTTTCTTGTTGGTTCTCTACTTTACTTCATTTTCAATGTTGAAATCTCTATGTGTTGAAATGATAACACAAATGAGGAGCTAAACCCCTTCAATTTAGGGGTAATGAAGCTCTCAAATATTATGTGATTTCAACATTTCTATGATTTATGATTTCTTTGTCTATGCTTCATGAAAGTAAATTTGATGTAAGTTTTTACAAATGGGTTTGATAGCTTATGTTGCTTATGAAAATGAGCTATTCTTATTCAACATAAACACAATTTACATCATCATTTGGTAATTAATTTTTGACTTTGAAATGAAAGTAAAAATGAAATTTGATGATCTATATTACTAGTTACAATAGTGAATAAATTATACTTAAAATAGCTTTTGCTTTGGCTTCATTTTCATAAGAATTATAAGTGGTATAGTTGTTGTATTATAGTTTGATGGTTTGAGTTATGTTAATTAATAACATAAACAAACCATACTTATGATAAATACAATAATTATTTCACTCAATATCAAAGCTAGAGATCATAAATCATTTGTTTGTTGATTTACAAAAATATGAGAGTGGATTTGCCTCTAAATTGTTCTCTAGTCTAATTGTTTTTAAATCACATTTTAATTCTAGTATTAGCTTCATTTTATTTCTAGTTAACAATTCCTCCTATTGAATAGATTTTTTAAACTCTAACAATTCCCCACGGATCGACTCGTATTCGCCATGTACTACGATAGTACGTCGTGCGCTTGCGGTAAATTTAATTTGAAATTTTTCGACGGTATTCTAATTCCATAGAATTTCCGTCATTTAAACAAGTTTTTGGTGCCGTTGCCGGGGAATTGTTTTGGTTTGATTTTCTATTCTTCGAATGATTTGTGTTTGATTTTTGTGTGTTTTTATTTTGTGTGTGTGCATAAAAAAAAGAGAATTTTTTTTGTGTGTGTTTGTTGTGTGATTTTATTTGGTGCATCTCTTTTTTTTTTTACAATTTGCATTTGCATATAAAAAAGTCAATTTCTGGCTCCAAACATTCCAATTGCCTGATGCCTCTTTACAAAAGATCGAAAATGTCTGTGCAGATTTTATTTGGAAAGGGGGGCTACACAAGATTAGATATGAGAACTTATGTAGAACTAAGGAGGAAGGAGGAGTTGGTCTCAGAAAATTAACTGACATGAGATTGGCTTATACTTTGAAGCAAGCTTGGAGAATTATCAAGGGCAAGGGTCTGACCCGAGTATTATTTAAGAAGAAAAATAATAAACGGATCAGTCTAGCTATAAATATCATATAAAATGAGAAAGGATAAGAGATACCACAAAAATATATGATAACAAGAATGTCATACTGTGTTAAGTATGCATTTGATAACAACAAAAATCGTACAATATCTCAAATCTCCTCAAATATCCAAAAAGAATATCACATTCTTTATAATATTCACCAAACCCCAAATATTTACAAAACACAATAATGCCAATCGCAAAAATTGGTGAAACACAAATTCCAGAAATCAACAATTAGAAATCCAGAAAACATAAAGGGGGATGCCTATCACAAATGGGAGCATGAAAACTCACCAGCACGTGTATCACAAACGGATCGCTATCCATTGCTCGCTAACCATAGAGCCGGTGCCACGACGTAGTACAGCGAAACGCCCGAGGAATCTTGAAACTCCAATAAGCCGGAACAACGACGTTGTACAGTGTTACGCCCGATGAACCTGAAACTCAAATATTCCGAAACAACGACGTAGTATAGCGTTACACCCGATGAACCTGAAACTCAAATGATCCAGAACAACGAGGTAGTACAGCGTTACGCCCGATGAACCGAACTCCATAAAACCCATAGGTCGCTAGCCTATAAAAAATTGAGACGAAGCTCAACAGGGCGGGGTATAGTCCCCCACGCGGACAAAGAGACATCGCACATCGCTAGTCTAAATCATAAAATGATCATCATTGATCAATAAGAAGTGTCAATTACACTAAGCTAGTAAATAAATGAGTTTAGCTTCATGTCCCATAATCATTGGCTTAACTTAAATATTTATGAACAGATTGTAGATTTCCACTCAAAAATTGTCACGAGAGTTCAATCGAACAAGTCCAAGAATTAACCGACGAAGTAAACGCATGCATTTCATACCACTTGTTTTGCTAAGCCGTTTAATTATATTTCTCATACGAATGAGGTAAAGGTTTGTTTATACTAATAGATTGGAAAACGGTTTTTAAAACAAGCTTTGTATTAATAATAACGTTGAAATCATTTTTGTGAAAGAGTTTGAGTATTTACTACTGGTATAGAAACCTTTGTATTTAAAAGCGACAAATCACAGAAATGATTGTGAAAACAATCTATCACCAAAAATCCACATTCGACGACATGAATTCCAACGAAAAAAATCGATATCAAATCCCAATCAAATGGATATTCCCACAACTCCATAAATGAAGTCATCAAAGTCGATAATAATTGACAACAACTAACCGGATCAACAAAAATTGATAAAAATTGGAAATCCACTCAAAAACAGCCAAAATAGGCAAAACTACACAGAACCAGACGTCTGGTTGTTTTTCCAGACGTCTGGATTTTGTCTCTGTCTTTTTTTTCTTTTTTCAGGGACCCCTTCCAGACGTTTGGATTTTTCAACCAGACGTCTGGATTTTTCAACCAAACGTCTGGATTTCCTTCCAGACGTCTGGATTTTCTTCCAGACGTCTGGATTTTATCTCTGCCCTTTTTCTTTTCCCAGGGACACTTTCCAGATGTCTGGATTTTTCAACCAGACGTCTGGATTTCATTCCAGACGTCTGGATTTCCTTCTAGACGTCTGGATTTCCCTGCTAGGAAAAAATCAGCCTAGCTCAAGAAGGGCAAAAATCCAAACGGAAAGCGATCGAACGAGCGATGGATGCTAGGGATTTATGCCAATCGACAACCCAGCCCTATAGGTTCTTCGATACACTACCAAAAACATGTCCAAACATCCAAGATAGGATCTTTAAATATTTTGACTTCAAAATACCAAAATTGGAAAATTCACCAAATCAATTCAAATCAAAAGCAATTGAACATGAAATAGATATTAGGAATTCATACCCAACAACAATGAAAGCTATAGACATAGATGTGAGTTCAAGAACTCACCTTTAAACCCAAAAACAACGAATGAGAAGCTTTAAAACAAGGCAAGATCAATTCCTCTTCAATACCCCTTTAGAATCTTCAATATATTATCAAAGGTGAAGTTTTTCCTAAGTTAGGTTATAGGAATTTCTGAAAATTGAAGAGAGATTGAGATGGAGAAGATGAAGAGGATGCTTACCTAAGCTTCTCTTTGATTTTAGAGCAAGAACTTGAATTTCCTAAGAAAACTAGGGCTTAGGAATTTTAATTTCTCATCTTTTCCCCCATTCTTTCCTTTAGCTTGAGTGTTAGGAAATAATAGAATGAATGAAGAGGAGTTGGAGGATGAGTTAGGGTATTAGATGAGTTGGTGGGCTGATACCCAAACCCAAAGCCCAATAGAAAATTAACAAAATTCTACTCAACTCCAAACATATCGATGTTTGTACTCAAAAAAGTTGTAAACATCGTTTTGAACTTAATGGAAGTGGTCTCGAATCCGGATTCGACTGTTTACAAAAAGTAACATTTCAGACTTTAAATTCAACAAACGATTCTATATTTAAACAAAACATTTAAATATACAATCGTACAATATGTGGGTTGTTACACCCCTAGGGCGTACTCTTAAATATATCATACACACATACATACATACATACATACATACATACATGTATAAATAATTGTAAATTAGTATGTTACCTCAATTATAGTCTAATAATAACACTTTGAATGTTGAATCTACCGAACTCCTAAGATTTGAATCTAATCTCTTCCAGAAAGCGCTCTTTTAGAAAGCCCTACCAACCGAAGAGATCCGCCCATGTTTCTTCTATTATACTTGAATTTGTATTTGAAGTTTGAAAAATGATAGAGAAGGATGGAATTGTAACACCGGTAAAGTAAATGGTAATTAGTAAATAATTATTAAGGCTCAAAAATGGAATTTGAGCAAACGGCAGAATTTGACCATGAAACTTGCACCATTTTCTTCGTGGCAGTTTTATAAGCAACTTTCATATATAAAGTTTTACGATCGGAGTTCAGACAAAGAAGTTATGAGCATTTGAACTTTTCGGGTAAAAAATAATTAAAAGGAAATAAATAATAATAACCATGTGGACCCCACCAATCGACTCCTTCCTTGGACTGATCGACTGCTAGTGGTCGACTCCCTGGGAAGTAGTGGCCAACTAGTTGAACCAATGGTGGCTAGGGTTGAACCTCAGCCTAACGACGCGGATGTAATTAATTTAAATCTAAACGATACGATTGATTCGAACACCCATTAATACAGGCCTAGCCCCACACTTTTTGTAACGACCCAAATTTTTTAATGTTTTGAATGTGAATATTTAATTTATCTAAATATTCTGATTTGATTCAAATTTAATAAATAATAATAAAATCAATTTTTAATAAAATGACTTGATTTTTGATAACGTATTTTTAAATGAATTTATATGATTTTTCAATTATTTTTAATTTGGAAAACATTTCAATTATCTTTTGATCTATTTTTCGACAAACATTTTTTTTTAAATTTCACAGAATAGGATAACCAATGTATTTTATTATTATTTTGTGATCGTTGCACATTGTTATGTCTGATCATACTTTTTTTTATCGTTCGCGGTTCATACATGAATGGAATACTATGTACCGAAATGCCAGAAATTGTAAAATAAACAAACCTACACACAAGACTATTCTTTATTTTCATTTTCCCTTTTTTATTTCATTTTCTCTCTTCTTTTATTTTCCTGTAAACAAAGATAATGGCCACTTTGTTTAAAAAATACAAAATCAAATCATTCACTTAACAAAAAAAATAAGAAATTGAATTGGTTAAGTTAGGGGAGGGTAGGCTTTGAATCCATGCTAGATTTATGAGGTGCAGCTGTCATTGGGTGGAGTACGACCGTAATGGCCAAGCCAAGGTTTTGGTTTTCGAGTGATTATATTGGAGTTGAATTATGCCGCATAAGATTAGATTTGGGTTTCTAAGTGAGATAAAGCTTCGATGGTGGCGATTGGGTGGGATGCGGAGGGTAGGTGCTCGTGACGTTAGGGTTGTCATACATGGATGCTACAGGTTGCAATCTCCTCCGGTCGATCAATCTTGGGTTCGTTGCATTGGGGAGAGAGCTCGCGCGAAGTGGAGTTCAATGGAATCGACCGTTAGTCGAATTGTGGAGCGTAGCTCCAAATCACTATGTGTGCGTGCAGGCTGATGGTGGTTTGGGTGTGTTCTCATGTGTAGGCGGTTGAATTGGGGAAGAGGTATTAGAGGGAAATATGTGATTAGTAATTTAATTGAGTAATTAATTATTAAATAATCCTAAATATTATAAAATCAATAATTTCTTCATACGAGGTCCAATTGAGACGTGGTCTCTTGCATTGTACTTGTAGGAGGGTCATCTATACACTAGAATAGGTTTTGTCAAGTTTGGACCAAGTGAAATTTCAAGCTAAAATTGAACGCTATTCGATTTTAGATCGAACCGGAACGCATAAGTATCAACTGGAATTTTGGTGAGTTAACTCACCTTTGGATAAATAGTGTATGATATATAATAGATATAAATTATTATTTTCATGTTTGAATGATTTATTGGTTTGGTTTGGTTGATTTTCCGCTTTGAAAAGCAAATGACATATAAAATGAAATATTGGGAATTTTTAGAGGAATCCAGATTCCTCGCCATTGTGATTTTAAATTTCAGTTATATACTTGTTATATAAATTATTGAATGCTAAAAGTTGATAGTTGGCCATATTGGATGTGACACTGATATAAGTTATAAGTTGAACCCTTTTAGTTATAAAGGTAGCAGCAACATTGGTTAAGTGATGTGGTAGCTATTGGCCTCATTATAGTATTTTGAAATACTATGGTTAGCTGTTTTCATTTGAAATTGGTTTTAATTCAGATGATGATTCTAAAAGTGATTTTAGGAATTTTCTATGACATTTTATTTGAAAATGGTTTTTGAACTTCTTTTTTTTTCTTCAACCTTTTTGTTAGTCCTTTCTAGCATATATGGATATGTTTAAAAAAATATTTTGGGAAGTATTTAATATTTAGGAAAGTTAATATAACATTTATTATGAAGGAAAAGGAGGAATTTATCATTTATAATAAAGTGTTTTTGTTTTTAAAAGAAGATATAAATATTTTGAAACAAATATTTGTGAAACATTTTATATAAAATGTTGTATAGAAAGAGAGAATTACAAACAGTATTTTATAAATAAAAGGATTTTTATTATTTTATTTGGAGGTTAATAAAAGGAGTTTTATAACTATATTTGAAGATCTATAAAAGGATTTTTATAATTATATTTGGAGATTTATAAAAGAAGTTTTACAAATAGAAAGGAGATTTATAAAAGGAGTTTTATAATTATGAAAGGGATTTATAAAAAAGAGTTTTATAACAGGAATGGTGTTTTATAATAGGAATGAAATTTGATTTATATAAATGATCATTTTAAATTATGGTCGTATGGAAAGTATTATTTCATACTTAACACTAAATTCCGAGGTAGGAAAACCCGTCCCTATCCTTAGAATTAAGAATGTATGTCGAGGCAAGAATAGTACGCTTACTTGTCTAACTTCATTGTTAATCGAGGGATAGCACAAGTTTGAAATCGGGAACTGTAACGACCTATATTTTTTGACCATTTAAAAATATTTAATTTAATATAATTTTTGAATAAATATGCTTAGAAACAAAAATTTATATTTTTATTAATAAAAATACATCGAATGGAAGTGATAATCTAAATTGAATCTGTAAATGACAAAATTGCAATAAGAGAAAAGTTTTAATTAGTATCTGAATTGAAATAAAAAATATTCAATTGTATTAAATTAATAACTGAAGCATGAACAATAAATGTCTTTTAAATAAAGAAATTGGATAAATGTGCAACAAGATAAAAGTTGATAACAAATTTCAATATAACCTTTTGATATTGATTGTAAGGAATTAATAATAGAATTCGAATTAACAAATGTTTGTTCCTAAATATGAGATTGGTTGGTTGTTAATAAAAGAAGAACATAAGTCGAATGAATAAATTTTCTGATATCGGAAATATCTGAATATGTAAATTTTGAAAGCTATACGGGATTTTAAAACGCTAAGTGCTGAATATGATAAATTATATATATATATATGTATGTATGTATGTATGTATGTATGTAAACTTCATCGTTTCAAATTTATGATAAAAATATATGTATATATATACAAGCTACATGAAGGCATTTCAAACTTATGATGACAAAAAATATATACATAAGTACATATATGTATATATGTTTATTAAAATAATATATATATATATATAAATCTACATATGTATATATGTATATGTAAATATGTATAAATCTAAATGTATATGCAAATATATATATGTGAATATGATAAAACAAATATGTATATGTAAAGGTATATATCTATATATCGATATGTATATATACATAAGAAGCGTCATCATGGCAAACATCAATTCAAGCACACAAAACATTAAATCAAGCCACAAAATAAATCAAATAAAATCAAACCATGAAATCACATCAGCCTACAGAAGTAAGAAAATGAAAAAAAGAAAATAAAAATGAGAAAATGGAACCTGTACATGAAACACTACAACCACCATATAGCCTCACTATCTCTTTTCAGCCTCTATATATACACATAGCCTCCTTTGTTCACTTTTTCACTTCCTCATACAAAAGAAGAAAAGAAAAGAGATCTACCATTAACATTTAAAAGGTTTAAGTTGATCAAAGCTTGAAGCGGGGAAGATAAAGCAAGTAGTAATCATCTATATTAAAAACCGTGAGTAGAGCAACTTAATTATTGTTTACAGGTTATTACATAGGTGTATGTATAACTAAGATATGAATGAATCATTGAGATATATCAAATATATATGTGTTGTGATGTGAGTATGTGTATGTATGTAGGCACTGGACATAGTCAGATACATCAAACCCTGTAAATTCTACTATGTTCATTTTTTAGTTTAAAACAGTTAAGTCTATTAACTTCAAAAATCAATAGATCAACAACCATTTAGTTTTAGATCTTGTTTTCAAAAGAAAAGTTATTTGTTTTCGAATGAAGAACATTTTAAAATTTATTTCATCGAATTTCATGGAGTAGAGAGAAAGGAAACGTCATTTTACAGAGAGTAGGTCAGTCATGACAAAAATTCAAATATCAAAATTTAAATAATGGATTATACGGTCGTGTTTGTGGTGGAATAACTTGATTTTTAAGAATAGTTTAAGGATTTTTAAGGTCATGTGGATAGTGGAATTTGAAGATGAACGGATTAGTGAATTTTGGCAAATTCCGGTGATAGGGTTGATTTCGTGGCGTGGTGTTGGACATGGAGGAGGAGTAGGGGGTGGCGCACAGGGGAAAAATGTCACGATAATTTTTAATTGAGTGGATCGGCTTGGTGAGCTCAAACTAGGGTTTAGAGTGTTTGTTTTGTGGTCTCGGATTTCAAGGCAACGGCGACGAAGAGAGGAGGAGGGAGACGTGCGCATAGGAGGGATTTGGAAGAGGATGTGGTGGCGGAGCTAGGGATGAGTTTTAGTGGTGGATGACCAACCATGGTGATAGCGCAAGGCGAATTGGGTGGCACAATTTGTTCCAGTATTTTGGTTGAGGGGTTTGATTTCGAACCAAGGGGTTGAGCGAGGTTCCAGGCGCGGAGGCAAGACTGGATGGTCGTGGGTGGCTTGCGTGAGGGGTAGGCGGCGTGGTTTTATGATAAGAGGGTGTGTGCATGTGAGCGTGACGTGCATGTTTGGTTTAGTGCAAATAAAAGAGCAGAGAAAAGAAAACTGGGAAGAAGAAGTAAAGAAGTTGTTAGGCCTGGTTTGGGTGTGGTATCGGGCCGAGAGTTTTAAAAGAAAATTCAAATTAATTTATTTAATAACCTTTAAGTTTAAAACAAGTTTTCTTCTTCATTTTAAAACCAATGATGAGTAGATTATTGAGTACAGTTCCTATCGCAAGATATTTTCATATGAACTAATATCGTCGAGTTTCTGCAATGTAAAATTTAATGTTTTATAACAATTAAATTAGATAAACAAGTAGCTTCGTTTTTAAATTAATTATAGGATAATTAATTTTTAAACGATCTGTTTAATGTTAATTAACTAAAATAAATTATTTTATTTTATTTCTTTGATTTACCAGTAATCGGAAAAATAAATATAATTCGACTCAGTTAATTAAAATCAGTTCAATTCTAATTTATAAATTGATTAATATTAATTATAAATCATTGATTGAAGTAAATGATCTATGTTTTGACTGATATCCCTCTCTAATATTGATTTCAATTATCTTTTGTCGGTGCCATTAAGTAGCCAAAAAAATTAAAGTAGAATAAAATGCTGACACGTTTATTTGAAGTAAATCGACTCGTACTGATCACTATTCCGATTTCGAAAATTGTCATGATTATAAGCAAATAAATTGCGATTGGATAGGTCATGGTAAAGTAAACATATGGAATGAATTTCCATATGTGAATATTGACACCCTGATTATGAAATTGTTATTTTAACAACTTTCCCTTTTAAAAATTTATCGCTTGGATTCGAAGAGATCGAGATCGAATATCAGCATTATCAGAAAACCACTTCAAACCAATAACCACTACGAACCTTTACGGTTTTGAGTGTTGAGCCCAGTATGTTGGAATTTAATTAATGCAACAATTTCGGCTATTTTAAATAAGTATTTGTACTTAGACACTATAATAATATCACTGCATTTTCTATAAAAGTGATTTGGTTATCGTAAGGGAAAAAACCCATCTGTTTATGTGTGACGCGGTCTTATGAGATAGCCTTTCTTTTCAAAGGATTTCGTTAACTTAAATAATTCAAATTGAGTGTGTTTACTCACACTGGTTTTCCAGACCGACTCGGGTGTTATTTTATTATAATGCTCGAGTCAGATCGAGTATTACAGATTCAAGTTAGGATGCTATGGAGCTCAGGAGACGAAGTGGATGACAGAGACATATTACACGTACTTGATTATATTCCACTGTGTATTATAGGCTGTATATTCAGCACTTTTGAGGACAAGTTATTATAACTGTCCAGATTTCTATGTTGATGGTTGTACTCTGACAATTTGCATGTATATTAACAGTTACAATTTTCTTTTGTATAAAAATATGTTATTGTATATTATATTTTGTTCCACGACGATTGTGAGGTTCTGTGTTGTTGTTCTCTGTTTCTTCTTCTATCTCTTTCTTCTTAACCCTAATGATCTGGTATTTCCAGCACTCGATTGCTCGGCATTCTATACAATGAACGTATTGATGTTGTAACGACCCACCATTTTGGATGGTTCAAATCGACAATAAACCACACATGTCAGACTCAAACCATTCAAAAATGAGGATTGTTAATGGGGTAAATAAGAAAAAAAAGAAAAAATAAAACAAAACATAGAATCTCACAGCGGAACGATGAAATATAATAATCAAATAAACAGTTCATGAAGATGTTTTACAAATAACATTTGATTACACTTTTACAATTCAAATCAGAGTTATACATACATCAGAAATAAACAAATAATGCAACGGAACACGGAATGCAGTTGAATAATAAATAGCAATAATATACTGAATCTTCGTCTTCGTCCTCCAGAAAATAGTCTTCAATAAACTGAAAAGCTCAGACTGACCCGAGCATAATGAAAAGACAAAACACTCGAGTCAGAACTAAAAGATCTTATGTAGGTCAGATCAAAATAAGTAAAATAGAAATATTAGTGTAATAGTTTCATAGATGTTACAGGATTTTCATCACCTATCAAGTGTACGACATGAATATAATCATTTAAAGGGTTTCAAATAATTCGAAATATCAATCCTAATCATCTAATTAAAACAAATTCGAAGTTTGAATTAACTTAAACCCTTCAAATAATTCAATTCCAAATAAAAGTCCAATTCAAGAAATTATATGGGTATATGTCATTTCAACCAGTATCAAAAATCAACATTTCCAAATCAATGAAAACTGCTCGGGTTTATCATTTCAACCCATAACGATTTTCCCTTAATCTATAAGATTGTTTGGGTATGTATCATTTCAAACCATACAGATAACAGAGATATAGACATAAATAACATCCAATCATCCAAATATATCAACCCATAACATCCATCCAATCACCCAAATATCAACAATTGAACATATAGCACAATAATCATTGAAATCAACCAATAACTACCAATAATTTACTGGTTATCATTAACAGGTATTTAACTGGTAATTTAAATTTAAATATTAAATTAAATGATAATTAAATTCAATAAAAGTCAGATTTAACTGGAATGACAATTTAAAATATACTAAACAGCAACCAATCAATTTCTAATCACATCATAAATTCAATTTAACTAACATAAGAAAATCTAGTAGTTGTGAGTGTTTGCTCACCTTTCGTGGCTACGAAGTGATGATAAAAATGGGGTAATATGGAGATTCCTAGCAAAGATCCGAATGCAAAGCAAATCCAACAAAGCTTAGACACGAACACGAATCAATAAACAAGTTCCAACTGCTTCCAACTTCCAAACAACCCAAGATCCAAACTATGGAAAAACCTGAAACTAGGTCATTTTTAAGAAAATATTCGGACCAGAATACTACTGAATCTGTAAAAGTGCCTAACTAAAAAGTTGTTAAAAATTCTTTTCACTCCATTTTCAAAAAAAGAATCGCTCAACATCTTCAATTCTGAGGAAGTTATGGTCAAAACAAGCAGAGGTGTTTTCTGAGTTGAAAATCTGAGTTCAAAAATACTTTGAAAAGATTTGAGTTTTTGGCATAGCAAATTAAGGAGTTTGAAGAACTGATATAAAAGAAAGTTGAAGTCACTGGAAAAATAAATGGATTAAAAATAATAATAATATAATTTGGTTCTTTCCTGAAGGAGATATGATTGATACAATATGGGGTATTTTCGGCCAACAGTGGATCCGAGAAAGGACTTGAGAAATGGAGTTTTTGTTATAGAAATATTCGGAATGGGAAGAAGGGTTCAACAACAAAGTTGTTGCCATTGAAATTATACACGGTTTCATAAAAATAATTATTTGATTTGAAGTAGTTTAGTGGAATATAGAAGCCATGGAAATAAGGGGAAGAAAGAGGGAAAAAGGGAAGGGAAAAGAAGGGGAAAAGGAGAAAGAAGAGGAGAGGGATGGTAGGGCTTTGGCCATGGATTACTGCCGTGGGTTGTGGGTGGCGATGGAGGTGGGTGGCGGCAAGAGGAGAGAGGTATGCTAGGGTTTTGAAGGAGGAAGGATGTAATTTGATTTTGAGATTTAGGAGTTTTAGGATTTGGTGTTTTCTGTAGATTTGGGCAAGAAGAAGAAGAAGAGTACGCAGAAAGTTTCTCAAATGAGGAATTTCCGTACGTACTTGGTTTTAGTCAGATAGGAAATAGAAGGTCAATGGTTGGGAAAAGAAAGGGTCTAAAGTCTCTTAGGGTTTCTAGGGTCTCTTGGTTTAGTAAGGAGCCCATTAGTCTAAAACAAACCCAATAAGACTTAGCCAAAAAAAGAACACAAATATACACTGCAAATGAAAGAAATAAGCTGCAGGTTATTTAATAATTAAGAAATGAAGGTGGAGAAAAAAAATAAATGTCACGTTTTATTTTTAAAGCTTCAGACATTAATAATGCATAAAGAAATGTACGTAGGAATGGAAAAGTTTGCAAACCAAAGGAAAGTGAAATTTTGTATACGCGAAAATGAGGTGGCAAGAATTAAATATAACCTAAAAGTCTAGGCTCAGGTATTAAACAGGAGGAGAAATGAACGGATCAAGTATTAATAACGAGATAACTATTTTAAAATGTACATGCAACAATTAACAACAAAAGAAATGATGGGACCATGTACATCGCACAACCTTTTTGAAATTCAATTTGTGATACGTAACCAAATTAACTTCATTAACTCAAATAATACTCAAATTTGTACGCATTTTTTTATCTATACATAATAAATAAAATTACTTACCTTAAAAATGAAAACATTCAATTGGTTTACCCAAAATGATCTTTTATTTCCATTAAAAACATCCTTTCTGTTTAACACAAAAGGTGCGTTTCTTTTCTTAAATCTATTAATTGCAATCAACGTTTTCTTCACTTTTAATTGAAATATTTCAATAACATTAATTGCAAATACTTACAAAGTTAAATTCAAAATAGATAACTAAAATGGATGAAAAATAGAATAATTGTTTCCTTTAGTCATTTAAACACCTTTATAAATTTGTTGATTATACAGCAGAGTAATAAATAACTTTCTTAAATAAATTATTTTCCTACTCTTGTAATCCATCAGTATGCTAAAACACAGTTCAAATACATATATATTTCTTCCTTTAAATCAATCATTCTATTCTTTATTTTAATGAAATTAAACCTACATTCACAAATGAACCATTCATTTATTTGATATAAATGTTCGTTTCATTAAATCAACTTTCCTTATATTTTCACAAAACATAAGCTACGTTTAATTACGCTTATTAATTTACAATTTGGCATCCTCTCTACCATTAATTGAAATTATTCAATTACATTAATTTCAATTGTTTACAAAGGTGAATTTCAAAATGGACAAAATAAATGTAATGAGAAATAGAACAATTATTTCCTATCTAATAGTAATTTAAACATATTTATACACTATTGGATACAAACATGAATTAGACATTTCTTTCCAAATAATAGTTTCTCGTCTCTGCAATCAATCTTTCAGCTACCAAACACTTGAAATAAATAAACAAATGATTTCTTCTTTAATAAAGAAACATTTATTATTCTTTATTAACATTTACTATTTCAATCAATTGGAAATTTACATTCAAACAATTGTTAATTTCATTCAAACCAATGTTATTAAAATACACACTAGCATTTGTTATCATCCTTACATCATTGCAAACATGTTTCATTAATAGAAGTTTTACTTAAGCTCATAACTTTTATTATAATTTAATTTGTATCAGTAAAATTTTAATTTTTTTATTCCTAACAATTTTATTCAAAAATCAAATTTAATTAAATATTTTTTAAATGTTTAAAAATACGGGTCGTTACAATCTCCCCCACTCAAAACTTTTCGTCCCCGAAAAGAAACAAGAAGGAATCCAAAAATCTATTATATTTTATTTAAAACAGTCGATTTTTAAACAATTAAACCTACATATTTAAGTTTAATAAAATTGGAAAATAACTCAAATTCTACAAAAAACTCCAAGTCTTAAATTTTCGAAAAATTTCAGCAGATTCTTCTTGCGCGGATACGTCCGGAAAATAATGATATCAATAATTACAATATATATATATATATATATATATCATATTTCAATAATAAAACATCCCAAACCACGGGAAAATAATATAATATCGCTATAAAACCGTAATCCGAAAACGTACCTATTTGTCGGGCAAACAAACTTTATTTATGAAACCAAAAGCAGTAGTTATTGCTTCCATAACATGTATTTCACTTATATAATCCAAAAAGTTAAAATTATGTGAAAGAATAATATTTTAGTTGTTTCAAATTAATAGCACAAACGACATACAGTATATCACAATCATATGCAAATAAAACTATACAACAATCATAGGCAACAAAGAATCCATCACACATCCATAGCAACCAAAACTAATGGTTTGCTTAGGTTCAGAACTTTTAATCTTACAAGGGTAATAAATAAATTAATAAGTGTACCTTATGCTCAACATCCTTAGATAATTAATTAATAGATTATTCATACAACCTCAAACAATTAGAAGTATTCTTTCCCAAACTTCCCATCAGCCAAACAACAAGAATTTTAAATTTATTTAAGTTTATTCTACTGGTTTTTTTCTCATCATTTACCTTTCAATTCGTTTATTTATATAAAGATCAATCACTTACATAATTTGTTTTCCATTAAAGATTTAAGTTATTAATGAATCATTTCATAAAATATTACTTAAGCTCCTACTGCCTTACCTAAGTTTATAACTTAATTCTGTTATAGAATAAAAATTTAAGTTTTTGGTATTCACACTTGAAGAGAAAAGAAATATTTTAATATATCTAAAAATTCAATTAAAACATTTAACCTCATTAACTTAGCAAGAATATAAGATATATTTAAAACATCCTCCTGGCATTTTGCAAGGATTTTCCAAAAAGTTTAAACAATGTTAGAAGTTTATATCAAAACATTATGATAAGTTTTTTTTTAAAATAAAGTTCCTTAAATTCAATAATTTATTAGACTCGTTATTTTAAAATAAGTATAAACTCTAGATTATTAAACTGAAACTAATAGTATACTCAAATCTTACATTAAATATCCAAATCAAAGTATAAAATTTCATAGTTTCGTAATAAATTTTAAACACTTGTTTTAAAATGAATATTCAAATCATGGAAAAACATTTATTATGGTTTAATACAAAATTCAAATAGTAAATAAACCTATAAATTTAATATTAGTACTTCAAAATCAAGTAAATATTTCAAGCCATACTTCCAAAATAGAGATTCAAATTTATTTGTCAAGTATATTACTATAAATAAACTTCGCAAATCATTTTTTTTCCATTTATATAATATCTTTAAATTATACATTCAAAGAAACTTATATAAATTTTACTTGAAATATTCATTTGAAAACTTCATTTGCAAATCAATCATCTTTAATACTTTATGGAAAAATTCATTTGTAAAATTTCTTGCTTCATTTATAAATACCATTTAAATTTTTTAAATAACGTCTTTATAAATATATGTAAACTATTTGAAAATAATTATTTACATCATTACTTATATTTAAAAAGAAGTTATTGAAAACCTTAAATTCATTATTTATAAATTTTATTAGTTTTAAATCTCAATATACTTTTAAATATCATTAATAAATCAATAATCATTAACTTTAAATATGTTTTATTTAATTAATAACTTCTCAAAATATTTACAGCACCAATAATTTACTATTAAACCATGTTGTACATAAATAAACAATATTTTAAACATTTTAAAGTATTTAGAAATGTAAAAATGACCAAAATATCTTTTATATAATACTTTATCAAAATACTTTTATAACTCGATGTTTTAACAAGTTTATCCTCGTTCTTGCAAACTCTAGTCGTACGTTGATCAGGCGTAAGACTAGAAATCTCCAAGTACTTAGTAGACATGTTTCAACACCTAGTGAAAAATACTTAAAAACAGGTATGAGAAGTACCGCTCAAAATCTGAAGTCAAACGACGATGTTACGATAGTAGTGGCCCGCTGCTGATCCAGTGCTTACGCGATGGACACAAAACTTTCCAGAAGATCCTTCCACCTTCCGAATTCCAAAAAAATATCATAGCCATTTCGTAAACAAGGGACCATCGACCCCTACTGTAGTGGTAACTGCCGATTCAAGTCATTCGGTCCAAGGGGAGGTCATTACTTTTTGGGATGAATTTAGATGGTCCTTGCTTCAAGTCATTAGGGACCCTAATGTCCTACATGGGTTTCTTAAAAATCTATCCTCTTCAGATGTCTATGCTTTCTCGAATATTTACGACCCTCACAATTCTTTAGATAGGTTCTCGCTTTGAACATCTTGTACCTCTTTTATATACCTTTTTAATGGTCCTTGGATCATTGGAGGCGATTTTAATATTACTAGATTCCCTTCTGAGCATAACACCCAATCCAGTTTCTCTAGGGATATGGACAATTTTAACAAGTTTACTACCGGTTGTGACCTTGTTGATTTGCCTTCAAATAATCGTGCCTTCACTTAGTCGAATAAGCGCTCTCTCCCCTCTCTTTCTAAGCTTGATGTATTTTTCATTAATATTGCCTATGAAACCATGCACCCTCTTGTTAGTCTCTATGTACTGGATCGATGATGGCCAAACATATAGATACAAAGTTGACGTGTAGTAATCACAGCAGTAGCAATATAAATATAATAGTAGCGCGAATAAATAGAAAAGTAAAGCAATAAGCGATCACAACAAATTTTTTATACTGGTTCGGACCTCCAGTCCTACGTCCAGTCCCAGACTCCTTCTGGAATTTAACTATTACCCTCACTTCGTCCGAAGGAATAGGCACCTGAGCAGCAGAACATGATTTCAGTACACTTGCCCGAGCAGCCGAACGGGACTTCAATATTTTCTTTTACAAAGAAATAACTTGACTATATATTGTCTTCAATACACCGAGTAGTCGAACTGGAGTGCAACTTCTATGACCAGTAAAAATGATGCAGACTGAGTGTGCAGAGGTTAGGAAGTGAATTAAGACCAAACTCAAATATTGTGGAGTGAAAGAGTGTTGGTCTAAGTTTGCTTTTGAAATAAATATTGAATTTGGAGCATATGTAAGCAATATGAGAATTGTATTAGTGAGTAGGATTGTATTTTAGCTTTTGGGATGGTGGGAGGTTTATATAGAAGCGATAAGGAGCCAATAAATAGTTGCAATCCTTCAGAATATTTGCATAAGAAAAGATGCATCCATTGGAAGTTTGCAATTGGTTGAATAGGCACTTGACTATTCGCTTTGGAATGCTGATGTAAAGTAGCCATTGATATCAATTTCAAAATGTGGTGCAATGCAGTTGGTAAGGCATGCTCATGCCTCTGTGTTGGGCTGGGTTTGATTCCCAGCCCAGCCAAATGTTGATTTTTTCATTCCTGTTTCTTTGTCAAGTAAAACCTGGTAGCACAGTATAACAAAAGTCGCCATGGCAGAGTGGTATTGGTTGCGCGTTTTCGCCTAGCGTGTTGGGTTCGAAACCTGTTGTGACCATTTTTGCAATCATGTAACCGCTTATTAATAACATTCGTTTAAATCTTGTAATTGCCTTTATTTCAAATGTCTGCATGGCGCGGTGGAAGAGGCGCATGTATTTCTCCTTAGTGACCTGCGTTCAATCCCTACCCTTAGCTATTTAATTTTCATCTTCCATTTTCCTATATTTTCAGCCTTTTTTTTTTCTTCTATTTCAGTGCCAAAATATAAACTGCTAACCGGCCTTTAAAGTGAATGTGTCCATTGCACTATGTTCTTGTCTTCCGTTTTTTTATTCTTTCATATATCTATTTGAACTCCATTATGCATCGTATGGATGCATGACCTAAAATTACTTAACAAACAAATTAGTAGCATCGTCATATAGTTGTTATCATCAAAACACTAAAATCGTGTTTTTAACATTCTCCCCCTTTTTGATGATGACAATTATATGACTTTGTAAAATAATATTATATTGCTCCCCCTTAATATTTGCTCCCCTTAATTATATACTTTCTTCATCAACATGCCTAATTTTCTCCCCCTTTGTCATCAACAAAAATGTTGAAAATCTGTAATTATTAGCCTAGTTTTTTTAAAGTAGTTTAACAAAATATACATAATATTGGCTAATTTTAGGTATAAAAAATGATTTAAAACATATTAATTATCGACCTTTCCCAGACGTCTGAACATACCAACAGACGTCTGATAATTCTCTCTAACTATCAAATTTTACAAATCGCTCAAACCCAGACGTCTAAAGCAACAAACCAGATGTCTGATTTTATTTACTGTCTTAAAACTAGGTTAAATCAGACGTCTGATTTAACTTCCAGACGTCTGATATTCAGTCGGCACTTTAAAATACCCTCCTAACGTTTATTTTTTCATTTCTATTTCACTTTCGTTCTGCAAACAAAGTCGATTTTTTCTTCCTCAAATTCATTTTCACACTCGATCCAATTCGATGGCTCCTAAAACAAAGAATCCTAAGATCTCTAAGCGAAAACAAGACCAACCAACTTCCTCAAACTCCCAGGTGTGTTCAGATGATCAAATAGAAAGATGGATGAATCATATTCCTCCTTTGCTCAAGAGATACGAGGACATTCAAAAAACGAAACTACATACAGGTCTATTTTACAATTTACTCAAATTTCCAATGTATGACTTAGAAGAAATGTGTGAAAATGCTGGTTTAGACACCTTAATCTCCTTCAATCCCAATAATATCCAAATTGATCAATTGGCCATATTTCTTTTCTACGCTAATTTGGATAGCACGGCAGTTTGGAACACTGAAAACGAGGATAATTGGTTATGGTCTAGTATCTATGGAAACACAATTAGGCTCACTCCCGGAATAATAGGCAGAACTCTCGGATGTTCCGACTCCGGAGAGGATTTATATAGTATTCCCGATATGCGTTTCAAACCACGAAACAATGTAACACATCAAATATGGGAAGATGAAATGCCAAAATTTGCCTCCAAATATTTACGGCCTAAGGCGAGAGTTCTAACTCGTATTATTATCAACACTATCATTCCTCGTCTCGGTAGTCATGAGCAGATAACAAAACTAGAGCACAAGGCTCTTTATGCTATATTTAGTGGAACGAGGGTCAATTGGGCAAAGTTTATATTTGACAAGCTCAAACATTTTTGGACTCGATCACGCCCATCTATCATATATCCTACATATATCATGAGGTTACTACGAGCTCACAACATTCCCTCCTACCTATCCACTTTTAAAGAAATCTCTCCAAAATATGCTTCCACAAAGTTTTTCTCACTAATGCACCAACTGGAAAATCCACCAGAGTTTATATCATTCGACAAGTGGACGCAACGTCGTCAAGCCAGACAAGCTGGTCCACCACCTCAAACACACCCTGACCCATCACAAGAGGTGGAACAACCTCGCGAAACTACTCCTCCTCCTCCTGCACCATTCGATTATACGTCTCAAGATGATATTTTGGAGACTCGAACGGAGACGAATCCGAATGAAAGTATTCGAGACCTTACTCTTCACAATCAACATATTCTATCTCAAAATCAAAAAGCGTTGGCTAGATGCCTTGATAGTTTTGAAACATCCTTTGCTACACGCCTCGCCACAGTTGAAACATCACTTTCAACTGTCTTATCGGTTCTAAAAGAGGTTCTTCAAAGGGTTCGTGGTCCTACACCACCTTCAGAAGACTGGCCAACCCCAGTGCCTTCTCCTCCTTCGAAGCACTCAAAACTTGTTGAAGAAAAACCTCTAGAACAAACTCCGACATCTCCTACAACGCAACCTAGTTCTTCCAAAATTGAAGATAAAGGATATGATCCGCAGAAAGCATCCCCAAAAGAATCTTAGATTTCTAGCACTTTCTCTTATGTATTCAAAACAATAAAACTATATTAATGTAATCAACTGAATGTTATCAATGAAAATTTCTCTTTTGGTGTGTTATTTCTGTATATATTTCTGTCTTACAAATTTGGTAAAACTTTACAAAGTTATATATCCTTTTTGATAATGCCAAAGGGGGAGATATAATAAAGATCACAATAAATTATGGTAAGCACATATTCAGGGGGAGATTTATAAAATTATTTATAAGTACATTGTATAGTTGTCATCATCAAAAAGGGGGAGATTGTTAGGAAATCAAATCTACGGTTTTTATGACAACAATTATACAATGGAAATCGAATATATGTATATATTTCTATATACAGGTACTTGCTAGAGCAACATCACTAGAAAGACAAGCACAAGGTGCAAAGAACAATACAAGAGACTACAAGTCGATAAGATCAAAGAAGCAACAAGAAACATGCAAAAAAAGGACATGCACAGTTTTTAGACGTCTGAGTGCACAAGTCAGACGTCTGAAAATATCCTCTAGAACAACAAAATAGACAAGACCAGACGTCTGGTAGATGCACCCATACGTTTGGAAATCTACCCTGTACAAAAATTATATACTACCAGACGTCTGATACAAATACCAGACGTCTGATTTCAAACTCGGGAACAAAAATTATACAGGCTCATACGTCTGATACAAACATCCAGACGTCTGAATTCAAACTCGGGATTGAAGTTTAAACTTCAACTGCCAGATTTGAATAGACGTCTTCGCTTCTCTTCGCTGCAACTCTTCATCATCAACAGAAGCAACTATAGAGCGCTTGTTAATGGATGCAACTACTCAAGGAATCTCTCTACAACTATATATATCTTCAAGAATCAAGAGAACACTTACCTTACTCACTTATGCTCTCTAATTATACACTCTATCATATACTCTTGATCTCTAGCAATCTATACTTGTATTCTACTGTTCCAAATATACAGTTCTTCATAGGCAATACTCTCTAGATATATATTGGAAGCATTTGTACTAATTAGTCAATATCCGTGTTATAGAACACACATTTGACAAGAACAATCTATTGTAACCAAGCCTATTCCTCCGGGCGAAGCGAGGGTGTTTGATAGTCGAATTCCGAAGGGGAGCTTCGGGACTGGACGTAGGACGGGAGGTCCGAACCAGTATAAAATCCTAGTGTGCTTATTCTATATTTACATAGATTAGTATTGGTTTAGTTGCATTATATATTTAGCCACATATACTTGCATATACACTACACGATCCACCCTATAGACTTTTACCTCTTTCTTTCCAACATGGCCTCCCCTCCATAATTTCCAACCACTATCCTGTTCTCCTCAAGTTTGGTGATGGCAGCCCTCATAGGCCTCCTTTCAAGTTTGAAAATTTCTGGACTCTTAAGCCGAGCTTTGATGCGATGGTTGAGAGGATTTGGTCTTCCTTCAGGGTGTATGGATTTTCTGTTCAAATACTTGTTACCAGACTTCGTCTCCTCCATTCCTCCCTCAAAAAATGGTCTAAAGGGCTTTGGGGATCCATTAAATCTAGGAATGATCTCCTTCAAAACCATATCTCAGACTTGAATATTAAAGTGGAATCATCTCCTCTCTCTTCATCTGAAAGAGCCCTCCTTGATTGACCGGAGTTGGAGTTACTACGTGTTATGACCCAGGAAGAGGTAGCCTGGAAGCAAAGGTCTCGTGACCAGTGGCTGCGTGAGGGGAATCTAAAGATGGTTTATTTCCACTGAATTGCAAATGGAAGGTGCGGATCTAATAAAATTTCCTCCGTCCAAGTCGCGAAACTACTATTTTTGATAAGCTGGAGATTTTAGGCATTTTCACCAATTACTTTAAAGATATCCTAGGCAAATCTCTGCCTATGCATAATATTATTGACTAGAGCACTATTTTCCTGCCTTTTGCTAACATTCAACTCCCTCTGGACTGTGAATTTGAAATTGAGGAAGAGTGGGAAGCCTTTGATGATATGGCGGCCGCTAAAGCTCCAGGACCAGACAGTTTTGCTCCTTTCTTCAAAAGATACTAGGATTTCTTGAAGTTAAGCATTTTCAGAGTCTTTGGGGAATTCAACTCCTTGCCTAACCTGATCTCAAGAATTAACATGCCAACATTATCCTCATCCCAAAGTTTGAGGGGGCTTCATCTTCTTTAGACTTCCGTCCAATCAGCCTGTTGAATACTGTCTTCAAGCTCATAACTAAGATTCTTGCCAATCGACTCCGACCTAACATGGAATCGTTCATCAATTCTAGGCAGTTAGCTTTCACCATGTGGAGATCCCTCACTAATAGGACAACTATCATCCAAGAGGCTATTAGATATTGCCATTCTAACAAAATCAATTATGCCTTTATCAAGCTGGATTTCTCTAAAGCGTTTGACATAATTTCCTGGGATTTCATTCTCAACATTCATACTCATAGGGGATTCCCTCCAAAATTCATCTCATGGATCTTTCATATCCTTTCAACTTCCTCCTCCACTGTTTGTGTTAGTGAAAGAAAAGGAAATCTTTTTTGTTCAAAATGTGACCTCTGGCTGGGCGACCGTATCTCTCCTTTTCTCTTCAATCTTGCTATGGACAATTTTGCTGGAATTGTCAATTTTCCATGCGCCGCTGGTCTACAACTATGCCCAGGTACTGAAATCATCCCACACCGCTTTATTTCATTCCAATTTGCGGACGACACCATTCTTATGTACATTCCCACACCTTTATCAATTGCCACTTTGAAGCTTCTGCTCTATAGTTTTGAACTCGCTTCTAGGCTTAAGATAAACTACTCCAAAAGTGCACATATCTGACCCAGCTCATCCTATTGGCACGCTAGTTGCTTCTGCCCTAAACTGTTCATACCTAATTTCCAATCCCTTATTTTGGCTTTCTTCTTCGGCCCTCTAAGCCAACCAAAGCAGGCTGGTTAATTCTACTTGAAAAATGTTCTCGAAGGTTTGTAGGGTGGAAGGGTTCTTTGTTGTCTAGAACTTGTAGGCTAAACCATGTAAACTCGATCCTCTCCTCCCTTTCATTGTATTGGTTCTCTTTCTAGAAGGCACCAAATTGGGTTGTTAAAAAAATGGATTCCATCAGATGCGCATTCTCATGGAAGGGTTCCACATCCATCACACCTGCAAAATATCTCATGGCTTGGGATAAGGTTTGTTTGACAAAAGGAGATAGAGGTTTAGGGGTTATAAACCTGGCTCATTTCAATAAGGCTCTGCTTGGTAAATGGGCCTGGAGCTTGCTGTCTATCTGCTCAAAACCTTGGGATTTTCAGATCGGGGCTTACTACTACAACGATAGCTTCAACCTCTCCAACTTCCGTGCACTTAATTCTACTCACTCATCTCACTTTTGGTAGAACATTGCCTCATCCTGCTCTGAACTGCACATCAACTCAATCATTAAGTTTGGCAATGGCAAGAGAACTAGATTTTGGACGGACCCTTGGCTAGAGGGCATCGCGCTTTCCTCTCTCTTCCCTGATTTATTCTCCATTTAAATTAACAACGATATCACTATGTATTCTGTATTTATAGGTGGCGTTGTAACCTCAATTTTAATATCGTTCTATTTGGGTCCCTTCTTCAATCAGCTGTAGCCCTTCTGGCGATCACCTCTTATGTCACTTTGAATCTTGACAGCGACTCTTGCAGCTAGGGTCTTTCAACATCAGAGAATTACACGGTGAAATATGAATATAATTTCTACAACTTCCCTGTTATATTCTCTAACTTCAGTCACCAATGGCGTTTGCATACTCCACCGAAATATAAAATGCACATGTGGCTCGTCACGATGGACAAGCTCAACACTACACATGCTCTAACCGCTTGAAACATCTCATCTGCTCGTTTATGTTTCCTCTATCATGATGGTAGGGAATCCTGTACCCACATCTTCTTTGATTGTTACTTTACTTTGAGCATTTGGATGTCGTGTGTTAAAAACCTGAATGTCACTGCCGAAGCCTTAAAGTCAGAATGACTAGTCCTTTGGGAGTCTGCAGCTTCGTACTCCTCGGTGGCTTTGATTTGCATTTTCCTGGGTTTCTTCGATAGAGAGGAATGAAAGATGCTTTAATCATATTGAAAACTCTTATTTAACTGTGCCTAGAAAGGTCCTGACTTTGTATTCTTTTTGGACAGGACCATCTTTAGGTCCATTGTATTTTTTACTCAATGGCTTGCCAGCTCATGAATCAACGGGTAGTAACACCTCGGTGGCCTGAGCTGGGTGTTGGTTGATTTATGCTACTTATTATCTACTTACTTAGGGTTGTTTGCACTGGTATGATATATAGATTCGGCTATTCTAGATATGTTGGCGTCCTATTATTTGGATATCTACGATGTATGGGAACGTTTGTATTTTTGGCCACCGACTAGGCTTTTTAGTCAGATATTTATATTAATATATGCTAGTAAGGCAGTGCGAACTTGGTCGCACTACATTTATGTCAGAAAAATGAAATACTGGGAATTGTGTAGAGGAATCTGGATTCCTCACCATTGTGATTTTAAATTTCAGTTATATACTTGTTGTATAAATTGTTGAATGCTAAAAGTTTGGTAGTTGGCCATATTGGATATGACATTGATATATGTTAAAAGTCGAACTCTTTAAGTCATAAAGGTAGTAGTAGCATTGGTTAAGTGCGGTGGTGGCTATTAACCATATTGTAGTACTTTGAAATACGATGTTTAGCTGTTTTGATTTGAAATTGGTTTTGGTTCGGATGATCATTTTTAAAAGTGATTTTGGGAATTTTCTATGGCATTTTATTTGGAAATGGTTTTTGAACTTCTCTATTGTTACATCGCCTTTTGGTCAAGGACGGGATATCAACAAATCGGTTAAAAAAGTAGGATATCAAAGTTAGAGATCGATTGGAAATGAGGGTATGATCAATACCGTCAAAATTGGACCAAGCTCCAATCAAGGTGAGATCGATTGGGAATGATGAACAAGGCTGGGAAAGGCTGCATTTAAAATTCAGGTCAAACGGAGTTCGTATGCTCAAGATATGGATGGATCAATATTCATGGGAAATCGGTTCGTATCGATATGGTTCGTATCGATCAACATGGGCTCGGCTATTTACTTCGGATCGATGCTTTCGTATCGATCAACATGGGTTTGGATATGGAAAATGCACTTTGCTTCGGACGAAGGGTGGCAGTTGTTGGATATGGAGGCACACCACGATCGATACGAAGCGGTCAAGATGGAATGCAAAGCAAGGGATCAATACAAACAACATGGACACTTGGGATCGATACGAAGAAGGGATGGATACGAAGGGCAGCGAGCATTCAGGGATCGATACGAAATGATGGACACGAGGCAATGGAATGTGATGGATACGAAGCATTGATGGATACGAAGCTACCGGCCTACATTGAAAAATACAAACTTGGATCGATCATAACTCTCATTCTACGAGTCCAAATGCTATGAAATTTTCATAGGAGCTTGCTTATTCACTCAAGAACGTCCATGATCGATCTCAGCTTCATTGGACTATTTTTGGATCGATACGAATTATACTTGGATCGATCAGGATCGATCCAAAACGACTCCATATCAATCTGGTGGGTCCACCTACGCATGAGAAGAGGTATTCCAGGTTTTGGGACGAATATTTTTAGATCTGCACCTATAAATAGCAGCTCAATGGCAACTAAAAAGGGATCTTCTTCTGCTTTTCTAGGCGAAACTCTACCATTTTGTTTACTGATTTCAAAGGCTTGTAACTATAATCTCAATAAAAAAACAAAAGGATCAATTCAAAGTGGACGTAGGCCGGAGATAGCCGAACCACTATAAATCTCGTGTCTTTTCCCATTTTCTTTCATTTTAATTTGGTTTTTTTCTTCATTTTTATTCTCTACTTTATCTAGATTTGAGATATGTGCTTGGATATCGAGGATGTGTGTGTAAACACTGGTGCTTTCACTACTTCTGGGATTTGTGACCAATTTTGGCGCAAACACTTTGGTGCTTCCATTTAGAACACTAACACTCAGGGATTCTGAAGCTTGGATTTTGGATTTGAAGGCTTAGGAGCTTGGATCTGGGAAACAATGGCTAAGCAGTCAACAAGGAAACAAAGAACGGAGAGGAGCCATCATGAAGGAAGTCAGGAGGCTTCCTCAGGAGCTAATCAGACCTCATTTTTCATCACCAGAGATGAGATGGAGATGATGATGGATTCTATGTAGGAAGGGATGCTGTAAAGGCAGGAGGAGATAATGCAAAACCTACTCTGACAAGTTGGACAAGCTGGAGTGCAAAATCAAGAGAACATAACTACAGGCAATGCTGGAAATAGGGATCGTGAAGCTAGAGCAACAGGAGCGAAGACAGTTCGGAATCAGGATCAGGAGCATGGAGTAACCAGGATTCAGGATAGAGTGGGACCATCAGGAATAGTCCCTGTGCTAGGGGCATGCCCCCGAATCATGTTGGCTCAATTCCAAGAAGGGTACCCGGAAGCGCTGTGCAGTTTGGCATTGATCGGGATATGGATCCTCGTCTAGAAGGACATGTTTCAGGATTCCCTCGCGGACTCGGGGGCAGGTTGGAGATCGCAGATAGAGGCTACCACTTGATGGCACCGATAGGTTAGCAGACATGATCATACGGGCTATGAGGGGAGGATTGGTGAATAGAGATTTGGAGGATGTGAATAGAAGCCCCTTTACTCCTACGATCAGGCAAGCTAGGAATCCACCGGACTTCAAACTACCAATGCTAGAGATGTATGATGGGAGAACAGATCCCGCTATTCACTTGACACGATACATGAGACACATGGAAGTACCGAGGGCATCGGAGGAAGTCATGGCGCGGTGCTTCCCTTTGTATTTGACGGATATAGCAGCATTATGGTTTAGACAACTGGAAAGCAGCTCTATTGGCACATGGACGGAGTTGATTGAGAGATTTATGAGGCAATTTCGGGTCCACATCGTGAGACCCAAGAATGTGATGACTTTAACATCGATGAAACAGTGGAAGGGAGAGTCACTTAAGGATTTCTTAACTAGAATCAATGCGGTAGTGGCTTCGGTGGATCGACCCGATCCGTCGATGGTTTTGATGGCAACAGTTTCAGGAATTGCAAATGATTCAGATTTTAAGATATCATTCTAACGGGATCCACCAATGGATCTCGGGGAGTTTTATCATGAAGCAGAAAGGTTTTTATGATAGGAAGATGTGAAGGCTGAAAGAGAGGGGAGAGAGGCAAAAGTTTATGCGGTAAAAGGTGGAGGTCCGCCTAGGGAGGATTCAAACAAGGATGATAGAGGCAAAAGGAAAATGAATGACAATGGTAGCACATCGAAAAGGCAACGGTGGGAATCCAAATTCTCTTCTTACACAAATTTAACTGAAACTCTAGAAAGGATTTACTTGGATACTCGAGGGCGCCTCCAGTATCGAAGGCCGGCAAAAGGGAACCCTCTGAATACGAACGAGCATCGGGAAAGCATTGCCTATTCCATGAGCTGGTCGGGCACGACACGGATGACTGCAGGCATTCGAAGGATATCGTTGAGGAGCATGTAATGAATGGTCATCTACAACAGTACGTAAGAATCGAGCTGTGGCAGTAGGACAAGAGCAGCCACCGCCCACCTCAGACAAAGATGGCACTAGATCTAGGCATCGTCAGCTTATTGTCAGCTGAATGGATTTATGGCTTTGAATAAGTAATAAACCCCGAAGTGATGCGGCTAACTCACTTACACATGTATGGGATCGAGGATGGTTCCTAGGCATGCTCTGAGACGATGATAAACCGTGATGCTCGGGTTTATGAAATCTTGTTTTCTTTCTGTTTTCTGTGGACTCTGGTTTCTTTCTTGGTACTATGGACATTTGATTTTTTTGGTTGTACGAACTTTTATTTTGTCAATTGGACTTTGTGTTGATTGCATTTGGATTAATGTAATAAATAATACAGGTCAAGCGATTACGGTCCCGACCAAAGAGACGGGGTAGTAATCGCAAGTTACGAGTCCCTTTGCCGAAGAGCAATGGAATGGACTCGAACGCAATATAAAAGTCCTCGACTGGAGAGTCGAGGCCGGAGAATATTAAAGTCCTCCACCAAAGAGTCGAGGCCGGAGAATATAAAAGTCCTCGATTGGAGAGTCGAGGCCGGAGAATATAAAGTCCTCGACCGGAGAGTCGAGGCCGGAGAATATAAAGTCCTCGACCGGAGAGTCGAGATCGGAGAATATAAAAGTCCATGACCGGAGATTTGAGGCCGGAGAATATAAAAGTCCTCGGCCGGAGAGTCGAGGCTGGAGAACACAAAAGTCCTCGACTGGAGAGTCGAGGCCGGAGATACAAAAGCCCCTGGTAGGAAAGTCGAGGCCGTAGCAGGATAAAATGACATGGTAAGGTCTACGGATTTGGATTTGAACCCGGAGAGGTCCCGGCTTTGGATTTGGACCCGACGAAGTCCCAGACTTAGATAAAGCGACCCAGAGGGGTCATGGATTTGGTTATTGGATTCTGGATATGAATGGATTAAAAATCAGGTGACGGGTTTAGATGGATATGGAATTGGCTAAGGATTTGGTTACTGGATTTGGAATTGGATATCGACTCGGAGCAGTCGCGGATTTGGATAAGGATATGGCTATGGCACTTGGATAGAATGGCTTGGTAATGGATTGGATTATGGATCAGATGGTATGGCTATGGATGGAATATGGATTTTTGATGACGTATTTAAAGCTATTCAAAACATGCCTTCCTATCGCAAGGCATGTTTTGGGGGGCAAATGTTACCCCGCCTTTTGGTCAAGGTCGGGATATCAACAAATCAGTTAAAAAGGATGGATATCAAGATTGGAGATCGATTGGAAACGTGGCTATGATCGATACCGTCAAAATTAGAGCAAACTCCAATCAAGGTGAGATCGATTGGGAATGATGAACAAGGCTAGGAAAGGTTGCATTTCAAATTTCGGGTGAAATGGAGTTCGTATGCTCAAGATATGGATGGATCAATATTAATGGGAAATCGGTTCGTATCGATATGGTTCGTTTCGATCAACATGAGCTTGGCTATTTACTTCGGATCGACGCTTTCATCTCGATCGGCATGGGTATGGATATGGAAAATGCACTTTGCTTCGGACAAAGGGTGGCAGTTGTTGGATATGGAGGCACACTTCGTATCGACCGTGTTCGTATCGATCGATACAAAGCGGTCAAGATGGACTGCAAAGCAGGGGATCGATACGAACAGCATGGACACTTGGGATCGATACAAAGAAGGGATGGATACGAAGGGCAGCGAGCATTCAGGGATCGATATGAAATGATGGACACGAGACAATGGAATGTGATGGATACGAAGAATTGATGGATACGAAGCTACCGGCCTACATTGAAAAATACAAACTTAGATCGATCATAACTCTCATTCTACGAGTCCAAATGCTATGAAATTTTCACAGGAGCTTGCTTATTCACTCAAGAAAGTTCATGATCGATCTCAGCTTTATTGGACTATTTTTGGATCGATACGAATTATACTTGGATCGATCCCAAACGACTCCAGATCGATCTGGTAGGCCTACCTGCGCATGAGAAGAGGTATTCCAGGTTTTGGGGCAGATATTTTCAGATCTGCACCTATAAATAACAGCTCAATGACAACTAAAAAGGGATCTTCTTCAGCTTTTCTAGGCGAAACTCTGCCATTTTGTTTACTGATATCAAATGCTTGTAACTGTAATCTCAATATAAAAGGAATAAAAGGAATAAAAGGATTAATTCAAAGTGGACGTAGGCCGGAGATAGCCGAACCACTATAAATCTCGTTCTTTTCCCATTTTCTTTCATTTTAATTTGGTTATTTTCTTTGTTTTTATTCTCTATTTTATCTAGATTTGAGATCTATGCTTGGATATCAAGGATTTGTGTGCAAACACTGGTGCTTTCACTACATTTGGGGTTTGTGACCAATTTTAGCCCAAACACCTATTTTTCTTCAACCTTTTTGTTAGTCCTTTCTAACATATATGGAAATGTTTAAAAAATATTTTGGGAAGTATTTATTATTCAGATAAGTTAATATAATGCTTATTATGAATGAAATATAGAGATTCATCATTTATAATAAAACGATTCTATTTTAAAAGAAGATACAAATATTTGTGAAACGTTTTATATAAAATGTTATATAGAAATATAGATTTATAAATGGTATTTTATAAATAAAAGGAGTTTTATAATTATATTTAGAGATTTATAAAAGGTGTTTTATAATTATATTTAGAGATTTATAAAAGAAGTTTTACAAATAGAAAGGAAATTTATAAAAGGAGTTTTATAAATATGAAAGGGATATATAAAAAGGAGTTTTATAAAAGGAATGAGATTTGATTTCTATAAATGAACATTTTAAATTATGGTGGTATGGAAAGTATTATTTTATACTTAACACCAAATTCTGAGGTAGGGAAACTCGTCCCTATCCCGAGAATTAAAAATATATGTCGAGGTAAGAATAGTATGCTAACTTGCCACTTCATTGTTAATCGAGGGATAGCACTAGTTTGAAATCGGGAGTGGTCGCAACTATATTTAGTCTAATTTCCATACGATCCATTTACTTAGACCAAAAGTATTTTGGGTTTATTGCTATCTATGATTAAAATGACATTTGTTTTTAACCCAAATAAGTATTGTTTTTGGAGTGGAATCTTTTTTAGATCTTATGAATATACTTATACTGTTAAGATAAGTATATGATTACATTTTCTATCTGGTTACATTTTCTAAGTACTGAAAGTGTAGTTTTTTGTGAATATACTTATACCGTTGAGTTAAGTATATAAATACTTTTCTAAGTATTGAAAGTGTAGTGTTTTGTGAATATACTTATACCGTTGAGATAAGTATATAAATACTTTTCTATTGAAAAGTGTAGAGAGGGTTTGTAAATATATCTTAGTAATAGTATTTTGATATAAGTATTTACAAAGTGGTTTTAACTAATGAAAATATTAATTAATGAGGCTTAGCGGTTACTTATGTGCTTAATGATGCTTGGTTTCTACATGGATTTAAATCTCTAATAGGATTGTTTATTTGTTTGATAGTTAAATAACTAACTATCAAACCTTGGCCAGTGTTGAAACCATCGATTGTCGATTCAGAGAAACCAAGATCAGATATGATATTCAAAAACCACTTCAAACCAGTATATAAGTTAAAGTTGAAGACATCTTGAAGATGTTCGAAGACGGAGTTTTTTGAAGTACAAGGGCTACTTGCTACTAATCCTGAGGGTGATTCCAAAATGGATGTAGTAGAAGTAGTACCTTCGGTTTGTTCTTATTCTGAACAACCTATATAGATGAACGCTGGCATTGCATTGTTGCATGGAGGGTGGTGTTAACATTCCAAGTAGGATTTGCTAAGAGAGGAAAAAGGTAATCGTGACCTCACAAGCCTTAGAACCCGATAGTGACTAAAACAAGGGATATGCAGCAGAGCTGTGTGGTTCGCTACCACCAGGAGCATCATTTCTTGATCTAGATCGATATTTATGGATTTTCATATACGTGCGCACAGAAAAGTATAGGGGCCATGTCCTGGTGCAATGTTTACAGCCTCGCTACCCAAGGGATGATGTAATCCGGCTTGTCATGTTAGAGGAGCAGGTTGGCTCTATGTTGGCAGGGGTCAAAAGGTTTTTGACATCGGCACATTTTTTTAGAGGTGTACTGTGTATGGAATCCAATCTCCAATATGTGCCTTACGGTTTTAGTTGTAGAACCTAGTACTATTGAATGTAATTATGGGTAACCATTCTAGATATGTTTTATATTGATTTTAAAACATGGACATTATTATAATATCAATAGATTCTCTAATAAAATGGTTTGGTTATCATAAGGTAAAAACCAGTCTGTTTTATGTGTGGCATGGTCTTTTGGGATACCTTTATTTTTGAAAGGTTTTATAACATTAAAAATCCATATGATTTGTGTTTCTCACGCTGGTTTACCAGACTGATCCAGGCGTTATGTTCTTATAATGCTCGGATCAACCCAAGCATATTTTGGGATTTAGTTATGGATGCTTTGGAGCTTTAGGAGATGAGTTGGATGTCTACGAGATGTATTAACATATCTTTTATTTCCACTGCATTTGTTTCTATGTATTTATCAGCATTTGTGAGGACATGTTGTTATAACTGTCCAGGCTAATCATATGTTAGTATATTCTGATTGATGTATGTATATTATAATTTCCTTTTATAAAGATCAGTTTATAATTGTCCAAAGCAATTTATAAAAATCTTTTACAAATATCCAAAATCACTTATAAAACTTCTTTTATAAATATCCAAAATCATTTATAAAACTTTTTCCAAATTTTAAGATCTCTTTCTAAGCTATAAAACTTCCTTATTATAAAACAATTTATAAAACCCTTTATAAGTATTAGCTATAAATTCATTACAGAATTCCTTTCATAAAATATCATTTATAATTTCCTTTATATATATATAACATAATTACAGCCTCCTTTTATGAACACCTTTTATATTATTTATAATATCCTTTATAAAAACTTCTTTTAACAAAATACCATTTATATCTTATTTTATAAATCCCCAACTTATTTGCAACTCTTTATAAAACTCCAAATTCATTTATAAAATTCCTTTTATAAACTTTTTAAATAAAATTACCAAAACTCTCTTTTTAAAATCAAACTTCAAATATAACACCAAACTCCAAATACAAACAAATTCCAAATATCATTATAAAACTCGTATGCTTTCCATAACACGACCTTTCCATATATTTCAATTAATTTCCAAATGGAATTTATTGCTCCAATTTATCTAGATGATATTGATTTCCTTTTATTAATTCATTTCAATTTATAAAACACCGCTTATACATCTCCAAATTTATTACACTTCCAGTTTCCAATATAAATCCAACTATTTAAATATAGCATCGTTAGTCGGATTCAAGTCCGAAATGTCACTTTTTGCAAACAGTCGATTTGGGACTCGACACCCCTTTGATTGAGTCCAAAATGGCGTTTGCGATCTTTTTGAGTATAAACATCGATATGTTTGGAGTTGAGTAGAATTTTGACATTTTCACTTTGGGCTTTGGGCTTGGGTTTGGGTTTCAGCCCACTAACCCAACTCATCTTATATCCTAACTCCACCCCCTCTCCTCTTCATTCATTCTATTATTTTCCTAACACTTCAAGCTTTAGTAAAAATGGGGGAAGAGATTGGAAACTAAAATCCTAAGCCCTAGTTTCCTTTGCAAATTCAAGTTCTAACTCCAAAATCTAAAAGAAGCTTAGGTAAGCATCCTCTTCATCTTCTCCATCTCATTTCCTCTTCAATTTCAGAAATTTCCTAAACCCTAACTTAGGAAGTGTTTTTCTTTTGAGCTTAGATTGAAGCTTCTTGGGTTAAAATTGAAGAGTGATTGTTCTTGCCTTGCTCTATAGCTTCTCTCTTGTGTTTTTGGGTTTAAAGGTGAGTTTTTGAACTCACATCTATGTCTATAGCTATCATAGTTGTTAGGTAGTAATTCCTAACATCTATTCATGTTCATTTGCTTTTGATTTGGATTGATTTGGTGAATTTTCCAATTTTTGGTTTTTGAAGTCCAATTTTGTGAAAATCCTTTTATGGATGTTTGAACATGTTTTTGGGATGTATTGAAGAGCCTATAAGGCCGGGTTGTCGCTTGGCATAAATCCCTAGTCGTCATTGCTCGATCGATCGTTTCCGGTAGGATTTTGCCCTTCATAAGGCTAGGCAGAGTTTACTGCGAATTGCAGTTCAGTCGACTGAACCAGGAGGGTCAGTCGACTGAACCTGGGGGACAGAAAGTTTCTGACCCTGTGTCAGTCGACTGACCATTATAGTTCAGTCGACTGAGCTTGGAAGCATAAAGTTTCCAGGCATAGTGTCAGTCGACTGACCATTATGGTTAAGTCGACTGACCATTATGGTTAAGTCGACTGACCATTATGGTTCAGTCGATTGAGCCTGGAAACAGAAAGTTTCCAAGCATAGTGTCAGTCGACTGACCATTATGGTTCAGTCGACTGACTCTGCTATCTCAGCCTATTTGCTTATTTTTGAGCGAATTTCCGTTGTTCATCGATTTATGTCGATCTGATTTGTTGTTATCGCTTTTATCGACTTTGATGACTTCTTTTTTGGGAATTTTTTTGGGAATATCCATTTTGATGGATTTGGTATCGATTTCTTTGGATTTGATTCATGTCTTCGAATGTGGATTTTGGTGATTGATTGTTTCTACAATCATTTCTGTGATTTGTCGATTTAAAATATAAAAGTTTTCTGTACTAGTAGTAAATATTCAAACTCTTTCACAAAACCGATTTCAACGTTATTTTTAATACAAAGCTCGTTTATAAAACCATTTTTCCAATCTATTAGTATATACAAGCCTTTACCTCATTCGTATGAGAAATCTAATTAAACGGCTTAGCAAAACAAGTGGCATGAAACGCTTGCGTTTACTTTGTCGGTTAATTCTTAAACTTGTTCGATTGAACTCTTGTGACAATTTTCTAGTGGAAATCTACAATTTGTTCGTAAATATTTAAGTTAAGCTAGTGGTTATGGGACATGAAGCTAAACTCATCTATTTACTAGCTTAGTGTAATCGACACTTCTTATTGATCAATGGTGATCATTTTGTGATTTAGACTAGCGATGTGCGATGTCTATTTGTTTGTGTGGGGACTAAAAACCCCGTTTGTGGAACTTCGGTTCAATTTGGTGGGGTAGCGACCCATGGTCTTCGGGCCGTTTATGGAGCTTCGGCTCAAAATTGATGGTTAGCGACCATGGAATAGCGTTCCGTTTGTGACACACGTCTTGGTGAGTTTTCATGCTCCCGTTTGTGATAGGCCTTCCCCCTTTGTGATTTCTGGATTTCTAATTGATGATTTCTAGAATTTGTGTTTCACCAATTTTCGTGGATTGCATTGATAAGCTCTATCAATATTTGTGTTTGGTTAATAATTTAAAGAATATGTGATTCTTTTTGGTGTTTGAGACGATTTGAGATATTGTATGATTTTTTGTTGTTGTTAAATGTATATTTGTCATAGTATGACATTATTGTTGTCGTACGTATTTGTCATATCTCTTATTCTAGCTCATTTTATCTGATATTTATAGCTAGACTGATCCGTTTATTATTTTCTTATTAAATAATACTCGGGTCAGACCGAGATGTTACAGGTGCTTCTGCTTGACTCCTTATCTGGGATCATCTTCTGACTTTTGTCTAACTACATTAGATTGGTAGTTTTTGTTGTTATACATTTGAGATAGAGACTCCTTGATGTATACATATTCTTTTGTCTAGCACTTGTATCTATTCTTTTGTGATATTGTGGATCTTGTTTGACCACTACTCTGATTTACACTTTTATGTGTTATATTCATATCTGTTTCCGCCTATGTGATATGAATATCTGTGACTGATTTGTGTTATGTTTATTTCTATATTTGTTTCCGAAGTCCACCTAGCCACTGTGTGGTAGCTTTGAGTTTGTATTGGATATGTCGGATATCCTCTTGAACTAAAATGTAACTTATATTATCTGGCATATCGGTACTCGCACAAAGCAATTACACAGATGGTCGCTCCTCAACAGCCTTATTCTTTGTACTAGTCAACGGCATTACCCCGTAGTGTCCCTGGCTAGTGTGAGTATAGAGGTGGGGCGTCACAGCTTGGCATCAGAGCCAAACTTCAGAACAATGTAGAATAATCGAGCAAGGATCATTGTCCTAAGTCTTTCTTAGGAATCGTGCCATAGGATTTAATTCGAGTCTTCGTATCGTTCTATCCTATTTCTTTTTATGATGCCTTATTTTATCAATCAAGTTTGTTTGATATTCATTTTGTGAATAACCTCTTTCCTCTTTTCTTTCTCTCTTAAAGAAGAGAAATGGTTAGACCAGGCCGTCGTAGCACCGGTCAATCTAGTGCTACTCCTCAGGATGGAGTATCTATGTCTGCTCAGCAACTTCTAGATCTTGTAAAGAATGCTCAAGCTATCGGACCCATTCCAGAGCCCACTCATCCTAAATCTGGGTTTGCACGCTTGTGCAGTGATTACACCAACTTGGGTTGAAAGCCTTTCAAGGGTTCCGAGAGCGTAATAGAAGTCCAAGCTTGGCTTAGGACATGCGATCACATCTTTTCCCGCATGAACCTTATTGATCTTCATCGGGTCCAAGTGGCTTCTAGTATGCTCCAGGAGAGAGCATTAGATTGGTATGAGCTCTTGATTTTTGAAATTATTGAAGCGGATCTTACTTGGGAGCAATTTTGGGAAAGATTCGAGTTAAACTTTGTGCCAGAAGCTGAAAAAGTATCTCTAGTTCGACGCTTCATTGACCTTGTTCAAGGTGAATCCTCTACGACGGATTACGTCGCATCTTTTGAATCTCTCTCTAAATATGGGGTCGAGTATATTAATACCCCATTGAAGAAAAATCAGAGATTTGTTTATGGGTTGAATAAGAACCTCAAAAAGCCATTACTTCTGAAATTAGAAGTTTCTTTCGATCAACTTGTTGATATCGCTCTTCGACTCGAAGAGGCCGATAAAGAAAGTGATGTTGAAGTCAAACAAAACATCAACAAGAAGAGGCCTTTTAAGTTCAAGCCTAATCTCAACAAGAAAGGGAAGCAAGCAACTTCGGTAGCAAATACTCCTACCTCTCGTCATGGAGAATGTTACAATTGTGGTTCTAAGGACCATTATGCAAATAAGTGCCCGAAGCCCCTTTCTTGCCGCTATTGCAAGAGTTTGGGTCATACTATATCTTTGTGTCCCAAACTTCAAAGCAAGAATGAAGGCAAGCTAAATGTTGTACAAGCCCCTACTAACACTTCTCGTGGTCAAGGTATTTCTCATTCTATTCTTGATGGCATTATTATATTTCGTGATCTTCCTATTCAAGTTCTTTTTGATACGGGTGCATCTCACTCTTTTATATCAAAAGAACTTTTTGATGCTTTGTCTTTGAATGTTATTGGCTTGATGACTTCATTAAGGATTGCGAATCCGGTTGGTGGATCCGCAACACTCAGTTTACTTTGTAAAGATGTCAAAATTATTTTATGTGATTATGCTTTTCGAGTCGATTTGCATGTTATGCGTTACCTTGGTTTCGGAATGATTTTGGGAATGGATTGGCTTAACCGTTATGAAGCCCATATCCTATGTCCTGAGCGGACTATATATCTTCGACATCCTCAATCTGTTAAGCAGATTTCTTTTGTTCTTAAAGATTCAGATTCCAATTCGAAAGCATCCTTGTATTCTCTAAATCCTCATGACGATGATAATGATGATGAGGAAGATGATATTTCTCTCATTCACATTGTTCGCGAATTTCCCGACGTATTTGAGCCCGTTTTAGGATTACCACCTAAGCGAGCAATTGAGTTTAGAATTAATCTAATCCCTGGAGCTGTACCTATTACTCGTCCTCCTTATTGTATGTCCAATAAGGAAAATAAGGAGATGCGTAAACAATTATCCGAATTGGAAGCAAAGCAATTTATTCAATCTAGTTCCTCTCCATGGGGAGCTTCAGCTATTTTTGTGAAGAAATCTGATGGTACACTTAGGCTTTGCGTTGACTACCGCAAGCTTAACGATCTCACCATCAAGAATTAATATCCTTTGCCTCGGATTGATGATTTATTCGATCAGCTTAGTGGTGCTAAAGTCTTTTCATAGTTAGACTTAGCAACCGGTTTTCATTAGCTCCGTATTGCAGAGGATAACATTCCTTTGACATTGTTCCGTACGCATTATGGATCTTATGAATGGCTAGTTATGCCATTTGGTTTGACGAATGCTCCAGCTTATTTCGTTGAACTTATGAATCGAGTTTTCAAAGACTTCCTCGATCGATTTGTTCTTATCTTTATAGATGATATTCTTATTTATTCTAAAACCGAGGAAGAGCATGAAAATCATCTTCGGATTGTGTTGGAAACTCTTTGGAGCAACCAATTGAAAGCAAAATTTTCTAAATGCCACTTTTGGCAATCTCGTGTGAAATTTTTGGGGCATATTATTTCTGAATCCGGAATTTCCGTGGATCCTTCAATAATTGAAGCGATTCAAAATTGGAAGAGACCGGAGAGTGTGATGGAAATTCATAGCTTTCTCGGATTGGCGGGCTATTACCGTCGGTTCATAAAAGACTTTTCTAAGATTTCCGTAGCTCTTACTAATTTGACAAAAAAAGGAGTTAACTACATTTGGTCAGACAAATGTGAAACTGCTTTTCAAAAACTAAATGTACTCCTTTTCAATGCTCCTATTCTTGTGATTACCGATGGGAACCAAGACTTTATTGTTTACACCGATGCTAGTCGTGTTGGTTTGGGAGTCGTTCTCATGCAGAGGGAACATGTTATCGCTGATGCTTCTAGGCAATTAAAGCCTGCCGAGACTAGATATGCCACTCATGATTTAGAGCTCGCAGCTATTGTTTTTGCCCTTAGAATTTGGCGTCATTATCTTTTGGGAGAGAAATTTGTTCTCTACACAGATCATAAATCTTTGAAGTATTTATTTTCTCAAAAGGAACTTAATTTGCGTCAACAACGTTGGCTCGAGTTCCTTGCATCTTATGATCTTGATATTCTTTATACTCCCGGAAAGGGAAATCGTGCTGCCGATGCCCTTGGTCGTAAGCAACAAGTGGTTGTTTCCATGATGATATCCGAATGGAATGATCTCGCGACTTTATCCACTTGTGAGATTCGAGATCGTGAATCCAATTCATGTTCATCTCTTGTTTTATATAGCCTTGAGGCTCATCCTTCTCTTTTAGACCGCATTCTTGAAGCTCAAAAGCATGATCCCGAATTGGTTCTTCTTAGCCAAAGTTGTAGGGATAAAATTGATATTGAAGGTTTGAAAGACTTTGATATTGATGTTCGTGGCGGTATTCAAAAATTTGGTAGACTTATTGTGCCAAATATTATTGATCTTTGTAAAGACATTTTAGAAGATTCTCATCGTTCTAAATTTACCATTCATCCCGGTAGTAGTAAAATGTACGCGGACATGAAGCAACTTTATTATTGGGATGGAATGAAATCTGATATTGCTAACTTTATTAAGCATTGCATGACTTGCCAACTCGTTAAGGCCAAACATCAAAGGCCCGGTGGGTTATTGCAACCTTTGGAAATTCCAATATGGAAGTGGGATCAAATTTCCATGGACTTTATTGACGGTCTTCCCCGTTCTCGTTCGGGTCATGATAGCCTATGGGTAATAGTAGATAGACTTACAAAATCCGCCCATTTTATTCCCATTCGGTCCAATCGGACCGTACCTATTTTGGCTAAACTCTTTGTCAAGGAAATTGTTAAATTGCATGGAGTTCCTACTTCTATTGTTAGCGATCGTGATCCATTGTTTACTAGTGGATTTTGGAAAGGTCTTCAAAAAGCTTTGGGAACGAAGCTTAATTTTAGCACCGCTTATCATCCTCAGTCCGATGGACAAACCGAGCATGTGAATCAAACTCTTGAAGATCTTCTTCGTGCATGTGTTCTTGATTTTGGTTGAAGTTGGGAAGATCATATTTCTCTTGTTGAGTTTTCCTATAACAATAGCTTCCAATCTAGTATTGGTATGGCACCTTTCAAGGCACTTTACGAAAGGCCATGTCGATCTCCTTCGTGTTGGCTTGAAGCCGGTGAGAAGCTGGTTTTAGGTCCAGATTTTATTCGGGATGCCACAGAAAAGATTGACCTTGTTCGTCATAGGATGAAAGAAGCTCAAAGTAGGCAAAAATCCTACGCTGATAATCAAAGAAGGAAATTAGAATTTTCTGTGGGAGATTTGGTGTTCATTCGTGTTTCACCTATGAAAGGTGTTGTGCGTTTCAGTCGATCGGGAAAACTAGCACCTCGATATATTGGTCCATTTCCCATCACCGAACGCATTAGTTCCGTTGCTTATCGCCTTTTATTACCGGCTTAATTTTCTGCTATTCATGACGTATTCCACGTCTCTCAATTATGGAAATGCCTTCGAGATTTGGATTCTATTCTTGAGCCCGGTGTTATTGAAGAAATTGAAGTTTCGCCTAATTTGACTTATGAGAAACATCCTATTTGTATCATTGCTCCGGAGGTTAAACGCCTTCAAAATAAAGATGTTCCTCTTGTGAAAGTTCAATGGTCCTTAAATCCTAAGGATTGCTCTTGGGAATCCAGAGAATTCATCGAGCGAACACATCCAGACTTGCTCTCTCGTGCTCCTTAAGATGAACTTCTTATTTCAAATTTCTTCTTTTTGTGTTGATATGATTTTATGGTTGTTACTTCTTATTAATTTCTTAAGATTGCGTGGACACAATTTCTTTAAGGAGGGGAGTCTGTAACAACCTGCATATTTTACGATTTTATATTTAAATGTTTTATTTAAATATAACATCGTTAGTCGGATTCAAGTCCTAAATGTCACTTTTTGCAAACAGTCGAATTGGGACTCGAGACCACTTCCATTGAGTCCAAAATGGCATTTGCGATCATTTTTAGTATAAACATCGATATGTTTGGAGTTGAGTAGAATTTTGACATTTTCACTTAGGGCTTTGGGCTTGGGTTTGGATTTCAGCCCACTAACCCAACTCATCTTATATCCTAACTCCACCCCCTCCTCTTCATTCATTCTATTATTTCCCTAACACTTCAAGCTTTAGTAAAAATGGGGGAAGAGATTGGAAACTAAAATCCTAAGCCCTAGTTTCCTTTGCAAATTCAAGTTCTAACTCCAAAATCTAAAAGAAGCTTAGGTAAGCATCCTCTTCATCTTCTCCATCTCATTTCCTCTTCAATTTCAGAAATTTCCTAAACCCTAACTTAGGAAATGTTTTTCTTTTGAGCTTAGATCGAAGCTTCTTGGGTTAAAGTTGAAGAGTGATTGTTCTTGCCTTGCTCTATAGCTTCTCTATTGTGTTTTTGGGTTTAAAGGTGAGTTTTTGAACTCACATCTATGTCTATAGCTATCATAGTTGTTAGGTAGTAATTCCTAACATCTATTCATGTTCATTTGCTTTTGATTTGGATTGATTTGGTGAATTTTCCAATTTTTGGTTTTTGAAGTCCAATTTTGTGAAAATCCTTTTATGGATGTTTGAACATGTTTTAAGGGTGTATCGAAGAGCCTATACGGCCGGGTTGTCGCTTGGCAGAAATCCTTAGTCGCCATTGCTCGATCGATCGTTTCCGGTAGGATTTTGCCCTTCATAGGGCTAGGTAGAGTTTACTGCGAATTGCAGTTCAGTCGGCTGAACCAGGAGGGTCAGTCGACTGAACCTGGTGGACAGAAAGTTTCTGACACTGTGTCAGTTGACTAACCATTATGGTTCAGTCGACTGAGCCTGGAAACATAAAGTTTCCAGGCATATTGTCAGTCGACTGACCATTATGGTTCAGTCGACTAAGCCTGTAAACAGAAAGTTTCCAGGCATAGTGTGAGTCGACTGAATCTGCTATCTCAGCCTATTTGCTTATTTTTGAGCGAAGTTCCATTGTTGATCGATTTATGTCGATCCGATTAGTTGTTATCGCTTTTATCGACTTTGATGACTTCTTTTTCGGGATTTTTTTTGGAATATCCATTTTGATGGATTTGGTATCGATTTCTTTGGATTTGATTCACGTCTTTGAATGTGGATTTTGGTGATTGATTGTTTCTACAATCATTTCTGTTATTTGTCACTTTAAAATATAAAGGTTTTCTATACTAGTAGTAAATATTCAAACTCTTTCGCAAAACCGATTTCAACGTTACTTTTAATACAAAGCTCATTTATAAAACCATTTCTCCAATCTATTAGTATATAGAAGCCTTTACCTCATTCATATGAGAAATCTAATTAAACGGCTTAGCAAAACAAGTGGTATGAAACCGTTTGTACCAAAATTGGACACAACACTCTTCGGTAGTTTTTGAAGATATAAAATGAAGAAATTAAATGGAAAAAGAGGATTATCTAACAAAAAATGCAAAAACAGATAATGAAAGTAATAAAAACGCACAGAAACACAAGAATTTAGAGTGGTTCGGCGTGTTGCCTACGTCCACTATGAAGTTGATTGCTTTATTGATGTTTCTATGATGATTACAATTGATTTCAGTGAGTTACAGCAGATAACAATGATTTACAGCAGTGAATTTCATTAGTGGCAGCAGCAATGGAGTTTAGAGATTGATCCGCAGAGTCTGGGCATTGGAGAATTCAAAAAAGAAGAAGATCCCCTTTTCTATATGCCTTGGGGCTCTATTTATAGGGGTAAGAGGCTGATATTTCGCTCAGATCTCGGGAGACTCCTCCGGGCACGTGACTAGGCCCGCGCACCCAAGCCCGTGAAGTTTCGGCCCGATCCGTGATTGATATGAACGGATTTCGTATCGATCAAGATTTCATCTAATAGAGTCGAAATTTGGCGTGGACATTCTTTAGCATGTACGTAAGCTTCTGTGAAAATTTCATAGCATTTGGACTTGTAGATTGGGAGATATGATCGATACGAATTAGGACTTTTGGTTGGTTGTTTCGTTCGACTCCGTCATTTCGACTCGATCCCGTTCGACTCGATAGCTGCGTGTGATCAAGTGGTGACATGGCGAGCATTCTCCGGATCGAGTCACCTTCTTCGCTGAGTCGATCGAGTCGTTCTAGGACTTTCGCTCTGTTCGTATCGAGGCACTTGTGTTGTTCGAATCGATAGAAGGTGGCCCTTGTTTCGTGTCGATGGAGTGCACATGGAATAACTCGACTGCGTGGCCTTGTTCGCATTGATTGGAAATGGCTCCATTTGATCGATACGAAGTTGACATGGCCAGGTGGATTCGAACACTGTTAGCTATCGATCGATATGAATAACCATGACATGGATCGATGCGAACAAGTACTTCTCGATGGATACGAAGTAAGGTCAACTGATGGATACGAACTATAGAAGCCTGATGGATTCGAACAGAGCTCTTCAAGCGATGGATGCGAAGTAGACTTTGGTGATGAATGTGTAGTCGTCACTGGCTGATTGAGTCGAACAGAGGCTTACCGATGGTTACGAACTTGATCGAGTCGAACAGAGGCTTGGTGGTGGATGCGGAGCTGATCGAGTCGAAGTAGGCCCTGGTGATCGATGCAGAGCCGATCGAGTCGAAGTAAGCTTTCTGATGGACATGAAGTGCACTTACCTGTTGATGGATACGAAAACGACCGATGCGAAATGATGGGTTGCGACTCCAATCGATTCGAAACGATGGATACGAATGGATGGGTTTTCCAACTTACATCGATCATAACTTGAGCATATGAACTCGGATTGACTTGAAATTTGGAACGTTGGCTCTCATAGCTTCGCTTGTTGTGTCATATCAATTTTAGCTCGATCCGGACTCGGACAAAATTCGTCGATATCCATAGTGAGCCTGTGTATAACCGATCTCTAAGACGAACCGTCATTGGTTACTAGTCAATTCCTTAGTGTCACGGCCTTGCCAAAAGGCAGGATAACATTTGCCCCCCAAAGTACATCTTGTGGAAACATGATGTGCTTTGAAATGTTGCAATCTTCATTCTGAATAGTTATCGTTTTTTCGATGAAAGCTGTAATCTTCGACTGATTTTCTCGATAATGTAAACTGTTGACTGTCAACTGCTGTACCCTGTATTATTGCAACTGATTGCTATATGTAAGTGATTAGCCGTTTGTTGTTGTAATCATTATCAAATGAGTTTCCAATTCCTATAAATCTGGAACATTGAAGATTAGTCCGACATATATGCATATATGTTAATCTGACTCTCGTTGACGTTCACGAGTCATTGTCAGTTTATCTTATATTGAATTCCGTATCGATCCTCTCCTGAACCGACATGAAATTCGTTGTAACAACGCTCGATGGTTGTTTTTGAATGTTCCTTTGTAACGATCCTCTCCTGAATCGATGTGAAGGGTTGAAATATTGTCTTTGCATCGATTTTTATTGCATTGATGGATACGAAATGAGCCTTTCAAATCGATGGATGTGGGGTTCGATGGATACGAAGCGGTCGTTCGTATCGATGGAGTTCAATGCCTTCAGAACAACCCCTGTTGTGTATTTCGAATCGATGGATCTGGTGTCATTGGAAATGAATAGACAATTCGTATCGATGGGTTCGAATTGATCGCTCGTATCGATGTACTGGAGATGGAGTCGAAGATGATCGATACGAACAGCGGTTTCGTATCGATGGATTCGAACTGTATAGTTCATATCGCTGCACTGGAGATGGAGTCGAACTGTGGTCGATACGAAGAAGGGCTTCGCGCCGATGGCTTTGGTGAAGACTTCGTATCGATACAGACTCGAGTTCATGGATTCGAATAGCTTGTTCGAGTCGATCCCGTGGTGACGCTTTGTAACCGGTCGAATCCATTAGGAGGCGAACTGTTTATTCCATTCACCTTCAAGTCTATATAAATACTGTGGACTTAGCCGCTTTTAACTTTTTACTTTCTTTTATTCTGCCTTGTCTTCGTATCGTTCCAAAGACTTAGAAGAGGAAAAACTGCTCGACTTCGAATCGATTCAAATCCTCCAATCCCTTAAACTAGTTATCGAAAATAAGGTAATCAATTGAACAAAATCAGTCCTAAAACGATGAGATCCAGATTCTCATGCCACTCCATTTGAACTCATGCCCGATAGTTGCTCGAGGAAGTAGATTTTGTGCGAGGTCGAAGGAGGAGAAAAATGGAGTTCGAATCGATCTGGAGAAGAATGAGTACGGAGGAGGATGTCTTGATCTTCTTTTCGTGTCGATCTGTAATGATTGTTGCATGGGCTCGTCTTGTACGATCGACGCAAAATTTTATCTCCAAAATTTGACGTGAGAACTAGGACAGTGATCAAGTCGAAGTCCTTGGCTTCGGATCGATTCGAAGAATACTCCTTCGATCGATACGAAATGTATCGAGTGAATGCGATCGAGTCGAAGTCCTTGGCTTCGGATCGATTCGAAAAGTACTCCTTCGTATCGATATGAAATGCATCGAGCGAATGTGATCGATACGAAGCCGTGGCTCCTCTGGCCTTGATCGATTCGAAATCAGACACTGACGATCGATTCGAAGCAAATTCCTGACAACTGATATGAACCCGGATCTTGATGGATACGAAACCTTGAAAATCTGATAACATGATTTCCGATGAGCTTCATTCTTGAATATCTGGACTTAACTATTACCCTGCATATTTAACTACATATCGAAGCTCGTCGATGGAATTGTAACTTAACAAAACTTTAACAAACTCTGACTCGGATCGATCGCTAATAACTGGATGGCACGGTTATGACGGTCAGCGATGACGGTCATTCCGACTGAATTTTGAAGTCTTATCGTTTTCATGCTTTCTCCAATTCTGTAGAATTATTCAAGTGATATGCAGTACTGCTCTGCACAACACACTTACACACTTTACACTGGGGGATCCACGAGCGTTATTGTCTGTTTAACAATGATTTTTCATAAGCTAGTTAGTCATGGAACCCTCAAGTTCAAAGCAGCAGGAACTCCCGAGTTCAATTCCTTCAACCATCGAGATACCGGTCATTGAAGCCGAAGTTATAGACCCAGCTCCGAACGAGCTTCCAGGCGCCCGGTTCATTTGTCGTCCACAAGATTCTATGCCGTCCGGCATCTCCGAAGATATGCTGGGACGGATCTGTTTAAGGCACGGCTTGTCGCTTGACGACGTGTTACTGCCTGGGCCAAATGACAGGCCACATGCTCCCCGGAGGGGTTTACCGCTTTCAACCGTCATGCTTGTACGGCGGGAACACTTCCTCCTTTCAATCAATATATAAGGGAGATGCTATCATTCCTTGGAATAGCTCCATCCCAGCTACACCCCAACGGGTACGCTTTGTTGAACAACACCTTCATTCTGTTTATGGAGATTCTCTTTCGACCACCAAAGCCGATCGAGATCAGATATCTATTTAACATTAAAAATCGTGGAGACAGCCCTTCTTTCACCTTCTTGGAAGCGGTTAGGAACTGTCAAATAGTGATTGGGTCCTGGGAAAGGATGAGTTACTTTAAGACTGAATGGTTCTACGTTTGGTGCCCTCCTGGATTCGTTAGGCGGTGGTTGGATAGACGTAAGCGTTGTAATCTTTCTCTCTAATTATCGAGATAATAATGACCGACCTTAAAACTGACATACTTCTCTTCTTTTTTAGCCGCAATTTCTCAACCCGATGGTGGATATTTTAGAGAGCTAGTTCGGATTCTCCAAGCGGTTCTGGGCGAAGAGAGGCACATTGACTTGGTTATGACCGACATAAACTTGAGAATTGTCGGGTTGATCGAACGCAAGCAAAGAATATGGCTGGAAGGGATACTTATAGCAGTCTCGAAGAGGCGGGCGAAGCACAAGGCGCACAGAGTCATAATAGCTGAAGAAGTTGATCCGGAGAGAACGCCTACTGATACCGAGCTCCAAGCTGGGCCTTCTTGCGATGTCCAGGATTCAGGAGGAAGGATAAAAGGCAAGGCAGCTGCTTACAAGAGTTCTAAATCCATGAGATTGAAATCCGTGGTCATGTCTTTGCTTGTTCAGGGGATTAGAATTTCGGAGGCTCCTCCCCCGCAAGTAGAGAATCCTTTCGGAGGGCTTGCTGATATTCCGATTCCGGATTATGTGTCGTTTCATCACGACACCGGGATGGAGGAGCTTGATAACGCTCTTGAACTGAGCGGGTCACTTGCTATGAGTGCGGCCGACATTTCCGGTTGGTTGGGGGGTTGCACATGCATACACTTCACTGCACTACATAATTCATAACTGTAAATCGTCCAACCTAAGAAATCACTAACTTTTTCTTCGTCTCTCATTTTCAGGTACGATGTCCGGAAGAGGATCAATGCTTGGGAATCTTCGCTCGGCCCGAAAGTCTTCTACCTATTATGATTCCCGCAGGAGAGACTCTGATAGAGACCGCGATCGCGAGTACTCTAATCAAGATAGGTATGGGCATGACAAGGACAGAGAATATAGACATTGATCTAGATCTCGCTCTCCTCCTCTTAGACTTCCATCTCCACCTCTTGTTCTTGTTCCACACCCACCAGAGCCTCCACGTCACAGGCCATCTTCTCACACTTCTAGATCCGAGACTCATCTCCAAAGAGTCGAAACAACGGCCCCCATAATTGCAGAGCAGGTCCCAACTGAGCCCACAAGAGAAGGGGCCATTAAATTGGCTCAGATGAGGAAGAATTTTCCGAACATATGCTTCGATGGCTACGTCTTTCCACCTCAGTTAAAGAGAATCCCATCTGGAGTGGAAAACACGATGCATGATTACGTTCATGACATCTACACCCAGTATAGAGAGTGGGTAAAGGCTGCAGAGAAAGCTTCCAAGGTAGCCTTTGAGCGAGCCAAAGCGCTTGAGAAAATGGAGACCGAACTCGCTCAAAGGGACATGATCATTCAAGTGCTCACTGCTGAGGCCGAGTCTTCTCGGAAGTCTGAAATTGAGGCCACCAAAAAAGCTGATGAAGCGAACGTGGCAATGGAGAGGTTGAGGCAGACACATGTTGCCTTGGTGGAGGAGATGGGCCATCGGAATACTACAGTCACTGTCGAACGGGACGCGGCGGTCAAGGAACTCACTGAGCTTAAGGCTAAGTTCTCCGACATGGCCAAGGAAAAGGATGATGCGAATAACACAGTCCAGGAGGCGTGCGAGCAGGCTGTTCTACTCCGGGGTGAACGGGACGCGGCTGTGGCTAAAGTCCAGAAGGTGGAGACTGAGGTCGAAGAGAAGGTGAAATCGGCCGAGTCCAGGCTAGAGGCTGATATCGAAGACCATCTCGTTGTTTACAATGCTAACGTACTAAGGCATAGGGGTCTAGCCTGGCTCGATGATTATCCGGTGCATCTATACAACGCTTGGGGCCGATAGTTGAAGAAGAGAAGGTGGCGCATCTGGAAGAGTCTGTAGATGAATTCGAACTCGAGAATCGCATTCTGAATGAAGATGAAAGGAAGATTCTCCACGAGTCGATGATTCTACATGAGAAAGAAAGGCTCGGTGCCCAACACTTCAAAGTAGGAGAGGGTTCTGGGGTTGATCATCATGAGGTGAGTCTTGAAGTTCCGGTGCCAACCTAGCCTGAATCTTTGCCTGCGGTTGATCCCCATGCTATTCCTGCTTACAATCCAGATCAGCCGCAGATGTCTCCGGTTACAGAGCAAGTTGCTGAAGTCGTTCAGCCGCATACAAGTCAAACTGAGGAAGGTATTCTGAACATTCCACATATCTGCCTTAAGTCGGAATTTTTATCTGAATTAAATTCTGACAGTTCTCTTATGTCCACATTGCGCATTGTCCAGTGATCGATGCTGCACCGACCATGCCTTCTGCCACTCAAGAATCATATCAGACACAGGAGGCTATCATGACCGAAGCGATCACTACAACTACAACTGCACCACTTGACGATGCGCAGGGAAGCACACTTGTATTTGATGAGCAGCTGATGGAAGAACTCTTTCGCCGTCATGGCGATCCTTTAGCTGACTTGCCATTCGTCATGGGTGGAGGCGCTCCTACTACAAGTTCTTCAATGCCAACTATTGATGCCCCCAGCGAGGCTCGGGCGGTTACTAAAGAGGTGACATTCGCACAAATCGACGCTGAAATGGCAGCAGCGGCTCATGGTGGCAGTTTTGGAGGTGGGATGGCGGCACCCGGTCCAGCCCCGCTCAGAATGATATCTCCTGGTGGCACAGTTTTCATCACCAGCATGCCCATTCCACCTTCTGCACTCGATCCTGTTCCTCCGACTCCGCCCGCAGGAAGCATTCCTATTCATACAAGCTCGGAGGAGGATATTGAGATCATGACCCCGCCTGGAGACCGACCACCGAAAGGCAAAGGCTCAAAGAGGAAAAATAGTGGCGGCTCCAACGGGTCTACACTGAGAAGGAAGCCGAGGAAGAAGAAAGATTAGACATGCTTCCCTGGTTTATTTTGACTTGCATTTTGTCGGTCGTGTATAGATGCGGGTTCGGCCCCTACTAGTAGGAATTTTTTGGGAACAAACTTGTATATGAATTTCTTTCATAAATAGTAGAAATGAAACTTTTCTTTTTTAGCTTCTTGTGTATTTGCTTAAGCGTTTCAATATCTGAAGTACATTTGTGAAGTTTCATGTTCCGAGTCAAGTTTGTCTTTTTGCACCAAGTCTGGAAACTGTGGACATGGTTTACGACCAGGAAGTGAGTTGAATTTTGACGTCTCACCGCTTCAGTCAATGGTCGATGCTTAAGTCCTGCCTCCCAGTCTCGGGGATGAGTTGTAGAACATTAGTCAGCGATTGCTTCTCACTTATAACATGTTGAGTATAGTGCTACTGAATGGATACCTGGGACAAGCGGAGATTGAGCGGTTTATTCACGCTTCTCCGATTGTCGACGATCATATCCGCACTCTGGGGATTCTCATTTCTTTGTTGGTGGTTGGTCACGCCGGCTTAAGTATAAATCATACGTCCGCGCTCTGGGGACTCAAAGTTGTTGTTTATACTCCGTTTCGCACTCTGGGAATCCGGAGTTGATGTATAATCTATGACTCGCACTTCGGGAGTTCGGAGTTGATATTTATACTTCAATTCACGCTCTGGGAACTTGAAGTTGATGTTTATACTCCGTTTCGCACTCTGGGAATTCGGAGTTGATAAGCAGATGGTCAATCACATCTGCTGTATATTTTGGATTTCGCTCGCACTTTGGGAACAAAATGTGGATCAGGATCATGGATGGTCGGATCACATCCACCCTGAGTTAACAAGTGAGGTAGTTAGATGGACGGGTCTATCCTCCTCAAACTTGGTTCAGATACGGACGAAGTCATTAGGCGGACTGATCCACCCTCTTCGTATACGTACTTTAATACTCTAGTTCGCACTCTGGGAACCGGGAGTTTAGTGAGGGATTGTCGTGTATCAACCCATTTTTGACTTTGATGTGGTGGCTTATCCCTGAGCTCGGGTTTCACTTAGCGAGTGACCGGTTGCATCACAGTCACTCTCTATTTGAATAAATTCCACCGTATGGTGAAACTTAGTTCTCTGTGCATAGCGATGATCATATGAAGCATTTCAGGTAAATCACAGCTCTGGCTCGAAGAGATTGCATTTTATTGCTGAAATAAGAAAATATGGCAAAGTCAGTTGCCTTATTACAAATTCTAATTTCGAAATGCAGAAACAAATTGCAAAAATGGAAAATAAACTAAACGACATAACATAGCCTGTTATGTGTAATAGCGAAGAAGACTTTCGCTGTTCCAGGCTCTTGGCAGAGTAAGACCGTCAACGGTTGATAATTTCAATGTGCCATCTCCAAGCCTTCGTTCAATAATATACGGTCCTTCCCATGTCGGCTTCATATGCGAAGGAACTGGATAGATTCTTTTTAGGACGAGATCGCCTAGCTCAAAGGTTCGCGGGCGGACCTTGGCGTTGTACAATCGAGCGACTCGACTTCGATGCCCGGCTGCCCTCAAATCAGCCTCTTCATGCTTCTCATCTAGTAGATCGAGAGATTCAGCAAGCAATATAGCATTTGTCTTTGGATCATAGTATGTCACATGATGAGAAGGTACTTCTAGCTCAACTGGAATAACGGCTTCTGAATCATAAGAGAGAGAGAATGGAGTGTGACCGGTCACGGTCTTGTGGGTTGTTCGGTAAGCTCATAAAGCCATAGGAAGTTCATCGACCCACTTTCCCCCGACCTTTTCCAGTCGTTTTTTCAGAATGGACTTTATAACTTTATTAACTGCTTCGACCTGTCCGTTTGCTTGAGGGTGTGCAACTGCATAAAATTTCTTTTGGATATGGAATCATTTGCATAAATCTTTAAATTCAGCACTGTCGAATTGGGTTCCGTTGTCAGTAATAATGGTGTGTGGGAGACCGAATCGACAGATGATGTTGCGGACTACAAAGTTGATTACTTTCTTTATCGTTATGGTTGCAAGAGCTTCGGCTTCAGCCCACTTTGTAAAGTAATCAACTGCGACGATGGCGTATTCCACACCACCTTTTGCCAGAGGTAAAGTACCAATGATGTCGATGCCCCACATTGCAAACGGCCATGGGCTGACCATTTGCGTTATCTCGGTAGGATGGGCTCTAGGAATTCGAGCGTGCTTCTGACACCTATCACATTTCTTTACATAATCCGATGCGTCGCGATTCACAGTAGGCCAGTAATATCCGTATCGAAGTATTTTCTTGGCAAGTGCTTGCCCCCCGGTGTGATCGCCACATTCTCCCTCATGTACATCGTGCAATACTCGTTTAACTTCATCGTGAGCGATACACCGGAGTAAAGGAACAGAGTACCCTCTTCTGTACATGATTCCATTCTGGATGGTAAATCGTGAGGCCTTCCGAAGGACTTGTCTCTTTTCACTCCTGCGCTCCGGCAGGGTTCCGTGCTCAATGTAATTCTTGAGTGGAGTCAACCATGAATCCTTTTCGGGGACGGTTTCGCATACCCAGTCTATTTCTGCCCGGTCAATGCTTGGGGAAGTTAACGTCTCTATGGGAACGAGTCCCATTTGCTGAGCTTCACCTGTGCTGGCTAACTTCGCCAATGAATCGGCTTTTTGATTGCGTTCTTGAGGTATACAATAGATGGCATAATAATCAAACTGATTCAGTACTTCCTGAACTCGAGCTAAGTAAGCAGCCTGCCTTCGATCTCTCGCTTGATACTCTCCCCATACTTGACACACAACTAACTGTGAATCACAATAAATTTCCACAGCGATAATTCTCAAATCTCTAGCAAGTTTCAAACCAGTTAAGAGGGCTTCATATTCAGCTTCATTATTGGTCGCATGAAAATCGAACTTCACAGCATAACATACAGATCGACCTTCGGGAGTTTCAAGTACAATACTAGCGCCCGAACACCGGTCGTTTGATACACCGTCGGTATAAAGCTTCCAGACGTATTCGGGGGATTCACTGGTTTCGGGCAAGTCCTCTTGAACGGTAAATTCAGCTATGAAATCGACTAGGACTTGTCCTTGAATGGCTCGTCTCGGAGTGTAAGTAATATCAAACTGGCTCAGTTCGATGTTGCACTTGAGTAACCTACCAGACATCTCAGGCCGCGTAAGGACCTGTCGTAACGGCTGGTCGGTGTAAACAATAATAGGATGTGCCTGGAAATATAGTCGAAGTTTACTTGATGCAATTACAAGGCAGTAAGCCAACTTCTCTAGCTTCGGATAATTTCTTTCAGCTCCAGTCAATCGTTTGCTGACGTAGTATACTGGCTTCTATATCCTGTCTTCTTCTCGAATTAAAGCAGCGCCGATAGCGTTTTCTGATATCGCCAAGTATATGTACAACTTCTCATGATCAACAGGCTTTGACAGGATAGGTGGTGTGGATAGATGCTGAACTAGTGCTTGGAAAGCGCCCTCACACTCTGTGGTCCATTCAAAGTTTCATTTTCCTTTTCGGATCAAACCGAAGAAGGGAATGCATTTGTCGGTGGACTTTGAAATGAACCTGCTCAATGCTGCTACTTTCCCATTAAGACTCTGAACTTGCTTTATAGTTTTCGGAGTTTCAAGATTTCTGATAGCCCAGATCTTTTATGGATTAGCTTCGATCTCTCTAGCATTGACGATAAACCGAAGGAATTTTCCGGCTGCAACTCCAAAATTACATTTCATTGGGTTGAGTTTCATTTTGTATTCTCGAAGTATGTTGAACATAGTTTCCAGGTCTTTAATATGGTCAGTGGAAAATCTCGACTTCACAAGCATGTCGTCTACATATACTTCCATTGTTCTTCTGATTTGATTGGCAAACATCCGATTGACCAATCGTTGATAAGTAGCCCCGGCATTCTTGAGTCCGAATAGCATAACTTTGTAACAATAAAGTCCCAAATTTGTTACGAAGCTGGTATGTTCTTGATCGGGTAAATGCATCGGTATCTGATTGTAGCCAGAATACGCATCCATGAAGGAAAAGAGCTTATGCCCAGCTGTCGAATCTACTAGCTGATCAATTCTGGGAAGCGGGAAACTGTCTTTGGGACAAGCTTTATTCTGATCGGAGTAATCGACATATGTTCTCCATTTTCCGTTCGGTTTTCGGACGAGCACGGGATTCGACACCCATTCAGGATATAGTGCGTCTCGAATGAACCCATTTGCTTTACGCTTTTCTACTTCTTCTTTAAGGGCGGCAGATCTCTGGATCCATACCACGCCTTTTCTGTTTGACCGGGATATGCCACGGGTCAATATTCAGAGTGTGGCTCGCGATGTCCGGCGAGATCCCACACATGTCAGAATGCGTCCAGACAAATACGTTAGGATTCGCCCATAGAAATTCAACCAATTCCTCTTGAGTTTGCTGTCTTAGCTGAGACCCAATCTTTATCATTTTCGAATCATCATCATTGTCAATTGGGACATCGATCGTCAGTTCGGCCGGGGATGCTTGACTTTCTTTAGATTCTCCTTCGTCTTCGGTTTCTCTTGGGTCAAGATCCCTTAGGAATTGGCTGGGGTGCCCGGGCCTAGGCCCGGGCGTTAATTGTCAATTATCAGCAAAGCGGACGCAGAGAGATTCCTCTACGCCCTTTCCTTTCTCCTTTCACTGCGCCTCCCGCAGCTCCGCAACATAACAGGCTCTCGCTGCAGCATGATCTCCCTAAATGATTCCCACTCCATGATCAGTGGGAAACTTTAAAGTCAAACACCCCGGGGCAATGGCTGCCCTGAATTCAGCGAGGGCCGGTCGGCCTAAGAAAGAATTGTAAGGGGAGTCTATGTCCAACACAATGAACTGTAACATCCGTACTCTCTGGCGTTCTCCAACTCCCGACTCCACTGGCAGTTCCACCATTCCAGTGGGTATAGTAGCACTTCCGTTGAAACCATGGATTCGAGATTGACAAGGTTTCAAGTCCTTGGCTTCCATTCTCATTTGATCATAAGCTCGCTTAAACATAATATTCACAGAGCTTCCACTGTCAACTAAGATCCTCTTCATCCAAGCAGGACCTACTTGAGCTGAGATGACCAGTGGATCGATAGTGGGGGCTTCGACTTTATCAGCGTCTCTGTTTCTGAACACGATGTCATCTGTCATCGTCTTCTATTGTTTGGCTGGAGCCCCTTCATCAAAACTACTATAACACTCGAAGTCCGCATGCCGGATAGAGCTGGCATACGACTATATTTCCTTCCAGCTTCGGTTTGCTGGATGAGGACCACCACTTATTGTGTTAATAACCAACCTCCCGCCAGTACGAGCGGGTTCCTCCTGCCTTTCCTGATTTGGCACATGATTCTGATTCGATGGGCCCGCACCACCTGACTGCGGCGCCCGCACATACTGATCCAACTTCCGTTCATGTATCAGTTCCTCAATGAGATCTTGTAAATGACAACACTCGTTTGTATTATGGTCATAACTTTCATGGAATCTACAAAACTTTCCTGTTTGGACTTGTCTTTCCGTTGATAGTTTCGGGGTAGGCTTCTTGTATTGCATGGTGTTATAAGTTTGTAAATACACATTCTCCAACGACGTATTCAATGGAGTATAATTGTCGTACATGGGAGCTCTACGTCGTGGGCCACGATTCCGATTTCATCTTTTGCCTTGATTTCCACTATCCCTCTGCTGATTCTGTTTATTTTGCACGTTCAACTGAACTTTTCCAGAACTCTCTCCGGATTGTTTAACGACGATGTTACTATGAATTCCTTCGATGTTGGGCCCTGCGTCATCTTGCTTCCTAGACTGTTTCGCATCCTCCCTTCTCAAGAATTGGGCTGCCTTGGAATAGAAACGGTCCAATGACGCAGGTGGCTTCCCAGCTAACCAATTTCCGAATTCGGAATCAGCATCAATCCCCTTAGTCAGTGCCATCAGGATAGAGTTATCATTGGGATTACTTATTTCTGCACACGCAGCATGAAATCGCTCCAAGTAACGTCTAAGTGTTTCTCTGGGAGCTTGTGTAACACTAGACAGAGTGTTAACGTCTTTAGGCCTCGCCACGTGCATACAGAATTGTTCAACAAACTTGGTGGCCATCTGGTCAAAATTAGAGATGGATCGTGGTGGCAAATGAGTAAACCATATGGTAGCAATGCCCCCTAAGGAAATAGGGAAACTACGGCATTTTACTGCATCATCATCTCTCGCAGCATTCATTAGCCATTCATACTTCAGGATGTGTTGGTTGGGATCAGAACTTCCTTCATAGAATGGTAAAGTTGGCATCCTGAAGCGCCAAGGTGGTTCAGCATACAATATTTCATCGGTGAAAGGGGTATGACTCCGAGAGATTCCCCAGTCGTCGTTAGTGAGACCCTGACTTTCACGGATCATCTGACGAATCATCATCGGTATATCTGGCACATGAATACTTGGAGCATGTTGCGCCAAGGCGTGGTCGGGTTCCACAGCGCGAGTCTAGACCGGACGTAGTCGACGGTCCGTGTCTCGCCTCCTTGGTTCAACATTTTCTGGGACATAAGGCTCTGGAGTCTGCTCTCGTTGGTTACGATGAGGATCAGCTTGATTTCTAGCGTCACCTCCTTGTTCGGTAGTGGTGGTGGTAGCAAGGTTTCATGTGACATGATAAGGAGCAGTACCTCCTCGGGAGGAAGGTCCTGTACGGTGACTAGTGGATGGTCCAGTTCTGGGTTGTCCAATATTCGAAGCAGGTTGGTGTCCTGTAGACGGAGTGTAGCTTACATCCAGCCATGGGCGCGTGGATCGATGATGACCGTCAAATGAGGCGGAACTCTCCGTGGAAGAATAAGAACCTTGATCTCTTCTGGATCTTCTACGCCTTTGGCGATTCAGCTGGTTGGTCAGCTCTGTGTTGGCACACAGTTGTTCAGTTAGCTGTTGCCGACTCTGGGTCAACTCTTGAAGCAGCGTCTGAAACTCTTGTCTCGTAACTGTGCCTGATGGATCTGAAGGTCCGACGGCATCTTGTTTTGATGGAGGTAATTGCGCAGGATTCTGCCTGTCCCGTCCTCCCTGATCAGCAGCTGTAGAGGTAGTTCATGTACTTACCATGGTGAATTGATGAAGTCCTTTCCTAGATCTGATGCAAATCTGAATAGAATGGAAGGGCTTCAATGTTCTGGATCTGGATCTTCTTCTTGGATTTATGCAATCCGGTATTGATAGGAGATCCAAAGAGCAAGAGAAAAATTTGGTTTTTTCTCAATGAAAGCACCAAAGTGTTTGTACCAAAATTGGGCACAACACTCTTCGGAAGTTTTAGAAGAGATAAAATGATGAAATTAAATGGAAAAAGAGGATTATCTAACAAAAAATCCAAAAACAGATAATGAAAGTAATAAGAACGCAAAGAAAAACAAGAATTTAGAGTGGTTCGGCGTGTTGCCTACGTCCACTATGAAGGTTATTGCTTTATTGATGTTTCTATGATGATTATAATTGATTTCAATAAGTTACAACGGATAACAATGATTTACAGCAGTGAATTTCGTTAGTGACAGCAGCAATGGAGTTTAGAGCTTGATCCGGCAGAGTCTGGGCGTTGGAGAATTGAAAAAAGAAGAAGATCCCCTTTTCTGTATGCCTTGGGGCTCTATTTATAGGGGTAGGAGGCTGATATTTCGCTTCAATCTCTGGAGACTCCCCCTGGCACGTGACTAGGCCCGTGCGCCCAAGCCCGTGAAGTTTCGGCCCAATCCATGATCGATACGAATGGATTTCGTATCGATCAAGATTTCATCCAACGGAGTCAAAATTTGGCGTGGAAATTCTTTAGCATGTACGTAAGTATATGTGAAAATTTCATAGTATTTGGACTTGTAGATTGGGAGATATGATCGATACGAATTAGGACTTTTGGTTGGCTATTTCGTTCGACTCCATCATTTCGACTCGATCCCGTTCGACTCGATAGCTGTGTGTGATCAAGTGGTGACATGGCGAGCATTCTCCGGATCGAGTCACCTTCTTCGCTGAGTCGATCGAGTCGTTCTAGGACTTTCGCTCTGTTCGTATCGAGGCACTTGTGTTGTTCGAATCGATAGAAGGTGGCCCTTGTTTCGTGTCGATGGAGTGCACATGGAATAACTCGACTGCGTGGCCATGTTCGCATCGATTGGAAATGGCTCCATTTGATCGATACGAAGTTGACATGGCCAGGTGGACTCGAACACTGTTAGCTATCGATCGATACGAATAACCATGACGTGGATCGATGCGAACAAGTACTTCACGATGGATACGAAGTAAGGTCAACTGATGGATACGAACTATAGAAGCCTGATGGATTCGAACGGAGCTCTTCAGGCGATGGATGCGAAGTAGACTTTGGTGATGAATGTGAAGTGGTTACTGGCTGATCGAGTCGAACAGAGGCTTACCGATGGTTACGAACTCGATCGAGTCGAACAGAGGCTTAGTGGTGGATGCAGAGCTGATCGAGTCAAAGTAGGCCCTGGTGATCGATGCGGAGCCGATCGAGTCGAAGTAAGCTTTCTGATGGATACGAAGTGCGCTTACCTGCTGATGGATACGAAAATGACCGATGAGAAATGATGGGTTGCGACTCCAATCGATTCGAAACGATGGATACGAATGAAAGGGTTTTCCAACTTGCATCGATCATAACTTGAGCATATGAACTCGGATTGACTTGAAATTTGGAACGTAGGCTCTCATAGCTTCGCTTGTCATGTCATATCAATTTTAGCTCGATCCAGACTCGGAAAAAATTCATCGATGTCCATAGTGAGCCTGTGTATAACCGATCTCTAAGATGAATCGTCATTGGTTACTAGTCAATTCCTTGGTGTCACGGTCTTGCCAAAAGGCGGGATAACAGAAATGCTTGCATTTACTTTATCGGTTAATTCTTAGACTTGTTCGATTGAACTCTTGTGACAATTTTCTAGTGGAAATCTACAATTTGTTCGTAAATATTTAAGTTAAGCTAGTGGTTATGGGACATGAAGCTAAACTCATCTATTTACTAGCTTAGTGTAATCGACACTTCTTATTGATCAATGGTGATCATTTTGTGATTTAGACTAGCGATGTGCGATGTCTATTTGTTTGTGTGGGGACTAAAAACCCCGTTTGTGGAACTTCGGTTCAATTTGGTGGGGTAGCGACCCATGGTCTTCAGACCGTTTGTGGAGCTTCGGCTCAAAATTGATGGTTAGCGACCATGGAATAGCGTTCCGTTTGTGACACACGTGTTGGTGAGTTTTCATGCTCCCGTTTGTGATAGGCCTTCCCCCTTTGTGATTTCTGGATTTCTAATTGATGATTTCTAGAATTTGTGTTTCACCAATTTTCGTGGATTGCATTGATAAGCTCTATCAATATTTGTGTTTGGTTAATAATTTAAAGAATATGTGATTTTTTTGGTGTTTGAGACGATTTGAGATATTGTATGATTTTTTGTTGTTGTTAAATGTATATTTGTCACAGTATGACATTATTGTTATCATACGTATTTGTCATATCTCTTATTCTAGCTCATTTTATCTGATATTTATAGCTAGACTGATCCGTTTATTATTTTCTTATTAAATAATACTCGGGTCAGACCGAGATGTTATAGGTGCTTCTGCTTGACTCCTTATCTGGGATCATCTTCTGACTTTTGTCTAACTACATTAGATTGGTAGTTTTTGTTGTTATACATTTGAGATAGAGACTCCCTGATGTATACATATTCTTTTGTCTAGCACTTGTATCTATTCTTTTGTGATGTTGTGGATCTTGTTTGACCACTACTCTGATTTACACTTTTATGTGTTATATTCATATCTGTTTCCGCCTTTGTGATATGAATATCTGTGACTGATTTGTGTTATGTTTATTTCTATATTTGTTTCCGAAGTCCACCTAGCCACTGTGTGGTAGCTTTGAGTTTGTATTGGATATGTCGGATATCCTCTTGAACTAAAATGTAACTTATATTATCTGGCATATCGGTACTCGCACAAAGCAATTACACAGATGGTCGCTCCTCAACAGCCTTATTCTTCGTGCTAGTCGACGGCATTACCCCATAGTGTCCTTGGCTAGTGTGAGTATAGAGGTGGGGCGTCACACCTCCCTCCTTTTTTGATTTACATACCGTATCCCAATTAACTAAACATTTTATACTACTATTGGGATATTCTCCACTCCAAAAAAATCACGTCTTATTCTATCAATTTTATCTATCACACATTTTGGAAAAACGTGCATAGACATCCAATAAATAGGAAGTGTAGATAAAACAGAATTGATAAGAATTATTCTACCTGCTCTCGATAAAAATATACCATTCCAATTAGAAATTCTATTATTAATCTTACCAATTATAATTAACCAGCCTCATGTTTAAGTTTAGTTAGTCTAATCAAAAAGCCTAGATAATCAATATAGTAATTCATGGTAGAACAATTTAACGTATTAGCTACTAACCCCTCAACCTTATAAATGTCATTTAAAACTAAAATCGAACTTTTATCAAAATTAATTTTAAGTGCTGATAGTAATTCAAAGCTATACAAAATAAACTTAAGTGCTGTGACATGCTTAGATAAATGTGAAGTAAATAACATGGTGTCATCCGTAAATTGATGAACTGAAAATCCATTACATGTAATTTCATTACCTACATTTGCTAAAGGTCCATTTCCTATGGCTTTCTTAATTATCCTAGCGGAAACATCAGCACCTAGATTAAACAAAAGAAGCGATAAAGGATTACCCTGTCTAAGACCACGTTTAGATTGTATTTTATTCCCTAAAACACCATTAAGCATTATACTAAAATTACAAGTATTTAACAATGACATAATCCAACCAATCCATCAAAAACTAAAACCTCTAGCCAATAAAATATCACTAAGAAAATCCCAATCGATTGAATCAAAAGCTTCCGCAAAATCAAGCTTTAAAAGCGTACATATAATATTATTCTTACAACAGTGATTAATACATTCTTGGACTACTACAATACCATCAGTGATGTTTCTACCCTTAATAAAAGCAGTTTGTGAACAATCAATTAAATCATTCATTTTCATGCTAAGCCTATTTGCCAAAACTTTTGAAACAATTTTAACTGAGCAAAAGAAATTGGTCTAGGATCATTCAACTTATTAGCACCAACATTTTTATGTAGTAGAATGACATTGGAAAAATTAAATCTTCCTACTTGTAAATGTCCGTTATAGAATTCGTTAAACATATTAATTAAGTCATATTTTAATACATTCCAAGATTGTTTATAAAGTAAAATATGAAAACCGTCAGGCCCCGAAGCTTTGTCACTAGACATATCATTTATGGCCTTCAAAATCCCCTCTTCCAGAAAAGGAATATCAATATCATTAAGATCAGTTCTAGAATCAATGGGATATAGTTCATTCCATCTAGCCTTAATTCTTTGTTTATTCTTATTGCCAAAAATATCCTTATAATAATTAGTAAAGGCCTTATTCAAATCTCTTTGATCAACCAATTCAACGTTATTAACGAAGATAGAATTAATGGTATTACAACGCTTTCTACCATTTGCCATTTTATGGAAAAAAATTGTATTATTATCTCCTTCATTGATCTATTGAATTCTAGATCTCGGTTTCCACCTAACCTCTTCTTTTTCAAGAATTAAATTAAGTCTTCTTTTAAGCTAGCGACATGTTCCGCCAAATTAATGTGTCTAGTTTCTCCTGTCTTATTAATTTTAAATTTTTTATTAAGTTGATTCTCTTTTTTAATTTTAATACTACCAAATACATTCCTACTCCAAATCTTAATAAAGTTCCTAAGGCTTCTAAGTTTCAAAACAATTTTTTTTGGTGAATTACTAGTATGTCTAATATTATAAAAATTCATTGAATTCCATTTATTATTCATTAAATTAGAAAAGTTGGATTCTAATAACCATATTTTTTCAAATCTAATTTTTTTTAATAATTCTATAATAATCCCAAGTGAGAATAATAGGGCAATGATCCGAATACATATAAGACAACCCAATGACTTTACCAATAGGGTATTTATCCTTAATTTCACCGCTAATAAAGAATCTATCTAATAAGGCCATAGAAGGGATTTCCCTAGTGTTAGCCCAAGTAAATTCTCTATTACTTAGAGGCAACCCTACCAAATTACTACCAATAATAAATTGATCGAATTCTTCTATTGTGGAGAAATCACCTTCATGGGGTGAATGTTCTCCTTAAAAAGTGTGACATTGAAGTCACCTCCTATAATCCAAGGACCAGGAGCAAATGTTCTAAATTCGATACACTCGCTCCATATAACTCTACAACCAATTTTAGAGTTTGGTCCATAAACATTAGTTATATTTAATAAAGAATATCACTAAGGTTAACTAGAATAATATGTAAGGAGTGTTTTTTAGTAATAGTTTGAAGAATTTTAAAAGAGTTATCACGCCAACCTATAAGTAACCCCCCAGAATTGCCAATTGAAGGTAAACACGCCCAATGACGAAAGTGGTATCCACCTAATCTTCTATGGAAGCGAAGATCAGGACATTCTATTTTGGTAACGACCCACCTTTTTGACCATCGAAAGTCGACATCGAACACTACGACCGTGTTCCAATGTCATGCATCCAATCGACAAAAGGGCAGACTGTTAGGGTAAATAAAAAGAAAAGAACAGAGAATAGAGAAAAACATAATCTCACAGCGGAATTGACAACATATAATATAACAAGGACAGTAGAAACTGTCACTCCAAACATACAAAGTATATCAGATTTAAAAACAAACCTTATCAACTGGACAATTATAAAATCCTAACCTTACAATTGCCGATAGGTATACTATATAATACAGCGGAAAATTAAAATACTACGATAGGTGACTCTTCAGCTCCCTTCATGACCTCCATAACACCATGGACAACCTAGGAAAATACTCGGTCTGACCCGAGCATTATAATATAATAACACCTGGATCAGTCTGGGAATACCAGCGTGAGATAACTCAAATAATGGGGAAACATATAAAAGTTCTATGAGACCATGCCGCTAACGTGGAATGAGTTTTTACCTCATAAGAATAATATCCATGCAGACAAGAGTAGAAATAAATATCAAGAAAAAATCCAAAAATGAATGAGCATAAGTAATATTAAACCAGACTTGAAAGAATGAGAATAAACCGAGTAAAATCCAAACTAGACAGAATGGATAGAACAAGAAAAACAGTCCAACTTGATAGAATGGACTAAATAAGATAACAATCCAAAACTTGATAGAATGGACTGAATAAGGTAACCATCCAACTTGATAGAATGGACAGAAAAAAAAACTATAATCAAACATCGTGAAGAGTGGTTGACTCTTCCCATTGCAACTATAGAAAAACTGATTCAAAGGTTCGTATCAAATAAGCTAAACGAATTTATCCAACATAACTAGGAGGGTGATCCCCCTTCCATGAAAGTATACCTCTAGATAAAATATACTTGAGAGCACACACGTCACTCTCGGGAACTTCCAAGCTAGACCTCGCTTCACACGAGCATCTGAATATTTCACATCAATGTGTGCATGCCGAAACCTCTATAAATGATGTGAACATACCCTGATGGATGTGACCCACATGGCTTGGCTCCTACTCGCGGCTTGGTTTTAGTATTTTCGGTGTTGGATATCAATGCTCAATACGAGCGATAAATCGACTTAGAATGACGAAGCACAATAATGACTTGGAGGGTGCGCCCCCCTTTTTCGCGCCTTGGTTTTAGTCATTCTGATAAAGGAAAACAAAGCTCAATGGAGCAATAAATCATCTTAGGATGACAATAGAAAAGAGTTGAAGAGACTGATAGTTGAGATACCAACTATTGAGGATATAAAACGATAGTATATGGAAATTAAGTCTTGTATACTTATCACCACTCATTGAATTCAAACTTGTACCTTTTCTTGGTTAACAATAATACCGGACAAGTAAGGTAGTATTACCTCAAAGTCATGTCCAATGATTATTCTTAACCTTTGAAATAGCGACAAGTTTACTTCTTCGATGTTTAGTGCTAATTATACAAATAAATCGTTTTCATGTAAGTGATTCGCTTTACGAAAATAATTCATTTCCATAAACAAATCAAACCTTTTCTTTTTTAAAAATGAACTTAACTTGAGCTTGATTTCTATATTTCCACATTGGTAACACACTTTTAGAATTAGTTCCTGATTGTTAAAACGTAAGAGAAAAAAATTTCCAAGTGCGCAACCCCGAAGTCCTAAACCAACATCAGACCGAACACCCAGAATATTATCCAACTTAACATCCCAATAATCGAGTTCCAATTCCTATTTATAACTTTAATACAATATTAATTATCCCGAATGATAACTAATCACATTTAAACTCTCTTTTAAATAAACAAATCCATTATCTTTAATAAAAAGATAATTATTTCCAAACACTTTTATAACATTGGTAAATTAACTTTAAAATCTTTATTAAATCAGTTTCTTACATTAAATCAGTTGATTAAAGCAATTTTATTATATTAGTTAATTTACTTTAATCACTATTAACAAATCGATTGATTAAATTTAAATATACTTAATTACAAAGATTAATTAAATTCAGATAATCATTAGTCAAGATGAATACGTCATCTCAAAACATCATTTATTAAAATGATAAGTAATTTTAAATACCATTAATTAAAACAATTAATCAAGTTCAAATAATCATAAATTAATTGGATTATTTAAATTCAAACTTCATTAGCTAAAATGATTAATTAAAACATCATTTGTTAAAATGATTTATTTAATTATAAAACATCATTAATTCAAATGATTCAACTAAATTCCAAATATCATTAGTTAAAACAATTAATTAATTTAAAACAATCATTAATTAAAATTACTAATTAAATTCAAATATCATTATTTAAAATGAATAATTACTTTTAAATATCATTAATTAAAATGATTATTTATTTCAATTATCATCAATTAAAGCAATTAATTTAGCTCAAATAATCATTAGTTAAAACAATTAATCAAGTACAAGACATCATTAGAAAAAATGATTAATTAAATCTAAAGATAAACCAATTTTTAAATCATCATTTATTAAATTGGTTAATAAATCTCAAAATAATTAGTTAAAATGATTAATTATTTTAAATTATCATTAATCAAAGTGATTAATGAATTTTAATATTCTGTTTAGTGGAAACACAAGCTCAAGTTCATGCGATAGGGTTTTGGGGCTGAAATTTTATAAATCACGATATAGCGAAATCGCTATAAACGACAATTAACAAGTTAAATGGAATATCATGACTTAATTTAATTATAACAGCATAAAGATGAAAATAATAAATAATATATTAGCGAGGAACCCCCTTTGGGTCTCTATATAGATTTTTCCTACAAAACAATGGTTATGGATAATATATAGATAATCATATGGGTTTATAACGATCAAATTAATATGTCATCCATTTTCCAATCTGAAATTCAGTCGAACAAGCAATGAAACAATTTAACTAACATCCAAATAATCAGTAAACATTTATAACATCATTGATATGATATAGTAAAAACTATTGTGAGTTAAACTCACATTGATTTTCGTTTTCACCAAAACACCCCGATTTTGGACTAAAACAGAATGGTCGTCCGATTTTAGCCTAAATTTCAACAAGCTCCAAATCCATCTAAACCAACTCCATCATGTAGACCTCGAAGACACGAGTCCAATGCATAAAACGACGTTCAAATCTGACCTCGTATGAGCGAGATACAAGATTTACAAGTTATCGATAAGATTTAAACTAAAAATTTAAACAACTTTAAAGTATTTATAAGATTGCCCCTAACCTTCTTCTCCTCTCCCAATTTCCTGTACCCGTTCATGTCCCCAAACTCAAATATCGACCGTGTACGCACATTCCATAGATCGATCACCAACCACCGAAACTTCAATCGAACACCACCAACAAGTTTCTCTCACCGAGTACAACTCGATGGACATCGCTACCATGCCTCCCCTGCCCTCAATCAAAATGCGACGCATCTCCTAATCCATATCGACCCATCAGGTCGTGACCCTCAACAAGCAACCGAGCCTGCCAAAACTTTGCATGGAGAAGCTAATCGACAATCTAAATCCAAATCCAATCTTAGTTTTAACCAATTTCTATCCAATCGAGGCCAAATCGAAACCCTAGTCTCCAAAACCCATATGCCACCACTATCGAACTTCAAGGACCCAAGCCGCACCCTTCATGAAGCATATCAGTGTGAAGATCTCCTCGAATCATGATTTTTAGAATTTGTTTTATGATTTTTCACAAAGTATAACTTTAGCAATTGAATTTTGAAATTTTAGATTCAAAAGAGACTCCTCTGTTTTATGGTTACAGTGAAGCATATAAAAGGGAGAGGAGGTATGGTCTTGCATATGGGGTATGGGATGGGTATAGGGTGTGTGTACGGCCTATGCATGGTAAATTTGAATATATATTATTTAAATTTTAAAACATTCAACAAAACATATCCGAAAATCTCGAACTCCAAACGTGGCGTGCCGCCTGGCGTTCTATGTTTTATACCCCTATTTCGAACACAATGGAACTTGTTTCGAGCCCTAATTCGATCGTATGCAGAAGATAGCTTTTTAGACCTAATTATTATATTAAATTTCTGATATTAATTTCAACGCGTTTCGAACTCGCACGACCAAACGACTTGTCTGATCGCCATGAAATTTGATGACGTAATATAATTCACTATATGTTTCCAGTGAAACTGGTTTTGTAACGACCCACAATTTTAGTCATTTGAGATTGGAATATTTAATTGATTTTAACTATTGAAAATTTATTTTTGTAAGGTAAATAACTTGAATTTCAAATATAGAGATTATTTGATAATTAAATTGTTGAATTTAATAATTGGAATTGTTTAAATAATTGAATCTTTGGTTTTAAGCCGGATAAAAATAATTTCAAAGCTAATTTAAATTCTATTTTATAAGAAGGAAGATAGTAAACTTTTAACGTTAATTTAAAATTGTTTAATTGGGTTTTTAAAATAATTCGTTTTAATTAACATATAACAGTAGCCTTTCGGGGCACTGTCTCGGATTTCGACGAAACCAGTTTCATTGGATCCATAATAATGAATTGTAACACGCCGTCAATTTCATAGCCGTCAGATTAATTGTTTTGTTGTGCAAGGTCGAAACGCAAAAAAATTTATATTGGAAATTTAATATAATAACTGGGTCAAAAAACTATCTTCCGCATACGATCGAATTAGGTCTCGAAACCAGTTCCATTGTGTTCGGAATAGGGGTATAACATATGGAATGCCTGACAACACGCCTCGTTTGGAGTTCGAGATTTTTGGACGTTTTATAGCTTGATAATTTAAAATTTAAATAATATATATATTTATATAACAATACATCAACCCATAACTTTGCTACCCATACTTTCCACTGTTCATGACCATACCCTCATCATCCTACATTCTCTTTTTAAAGACCGCCTCTCCCTCTTATTCAAGATTTTTTTTACAAAAACTAGAAATAAAAGAAAAATATATACATATAATGAACGTTCTTCTTCCTCTTTTAATACAGTAGCCTTATCCTATGGTCGTGATTGATCTGGACCACCACAGGCCATATCAGGCCTCGATTTCAACTAAGAAGTTGATCGTGGTGGGGAGGTGGACCTAGTGTACGGTCAGATTTTCGTATTTCGCTCCGTGGTGGACGTTATTGGGCTACGTTCATCGTGATGATGGGTTTCATTTTAGGTTGACCTGGAGGGTGACGGCGGTGGCGAAGGCGTGGTGGATGGCTGAGAGGTTTCTGGGCAGCGCACGACAACGATAGGGGGCTGAGGCGTGGTTCAACGAGGTTGAAGTCGCGATTTTTTTGAGCTCGGTCGAGTGATTGTGGGAACGTGATTTGTTGACGATGAAGAGGGAAGGTAAAGGGTATAATTGTAATTATTTGAATATGAGTATATTAAATTATATTATTAAATCGATAACTTAAAAATTCAATAACTCTCTCATACGAGGTCCAATCGAGGCATGGATTTTTTGTTGCGTTCGTGATGACAAAAGCTTCGCGATGGAGCTGGTTTGGACGAATATGGAGACTGTTGAAATTTGGGTTAAAATAGGACATCGTTCGATTTTAGTTCCAAACCGAAACGCCTCGGCAACGACAAAAAAATTCGGTGAGTTAAACTCACCTTTTTGGCTAACCAGTAATATTTGTAGTTGATAAAATTATTGATTGGATGTTTAGATGGTATACTGTTTTATATTGTTGGTTTGGATATATTCCCGCCTATTGGAGCGGATGAGACCTTATTACGTTCCCATGTAAGAGCAGATGACCTTTTGTATACGAATCTCGCCTTGAAGCGGTTGATTTATATTTTATGATTATATATTGTTTGTGATGTAGGGGAAAATAGGTTAGAGGGATCCAACGAGATTCCTCGCTATTGTTGAATTGTTTCGATAATATTCCTTTTATATGGATTATTGAATAATGAACCTGATTGTGGTCATTATGGTTATAACATTGTTGTATGTTTAAAAACAAAAACCAAGTGATTATAGAAAATCAATATCAATATTGGTTGAGCGTTTGGCGGCTACTAGCCTGAAATTAGTATTTTGAAATACTATAAATTGCCAATTGAATTGAAATTGGGTTTAAGACAGGAAATGATTTTTAATCCGAAAATGGGTTTCAAAAATATATTGTTTTTTAAAAGATGATTTATTTACATTTGATATTGTTTTAAAAGTATTTAATTATATTAACATTGTTTTAAGTATTTAATTATATTAATATTGTTTTAAAGTATTTAATTATATTAATATTGTTTTAAGTTATTTAATGATATTAATATTGTTTAAAAGTATTTAATTATATTGATATTGTTTAAAGGTTATTTAATTATAGTAATTTTATTTTAAGGTTATTTAATTATATTAGTATTGTTTTAAAGTTATTTGTTTATAGTTAATATGGTTTTAAAAAATTTATCAAAATGTTAATATTTTGGAAAGGTTGATTATTTCAAGAATAATTATGGTTTGAAATTAATAATAAGGAGTATTAATAAGGTTTGAAAATAAATTATTATTATTTATAAAAATGTTAAATGTTAATTATGATTTCTGTTTAACAATATTTTGAAATTATTAATTATTATTTTTAAGATGTTTTAAAGTTAATAATTTTCATTTATTTATAATGTTTATTGTTAATTATTATTATTATTATATAATGATGTTTTGAAGTAAAAGATCTTTAATAATTTGAAAATGTTTCTTGAGACCAATGACAGAGTTTAAAGATTTGGATTTTATGAAGAAATTTATAATATGGTTTGAAGACTTAAGGGAAGATTATTTATAAGGTTAAAGAGTTTATAAATGGTTAGATATTTATAACTGAATTTTAGAAACGGGTTTATAGATTTATAAAAGGAGTTTTATAAATGGTTTTATGGATTTATAACATCTTTATAAATGATTTTAGAAATGTACAAAAAGACTTTATGAGTGATTGAAATGTATAAAAGAATTTTATAAGTGTTCCAGAAGATTTATAAAAAGGATTATAAATGTTTTTAGTGAATTATAAGGAGTTTTATAAATGATTTTTGAATCAAAGAAAAAGAAAGTCTTTCTCAGTTTTATGAATATACTTATACCATTGAGATAAGTATATGGATATTTTCTAAGTATTGAAATATAAGGATATGCGGTTGTACCTTTGTAAAAGTAATTTTATACAAGTAATTTACAAAGTGATTTTTATGAATGAAAGATTTATTAAAGGGGGCTGGTGATTGCTTATGTGCTTAGCCAATGTTGATTTTCCCTATGGAATAAATCCTTGATTTAATGTTGTTATTCGATAGTTAAATAACCGACTATCGAATTTGGACCCAAACGTAACTTTGGAAGTATCTAGGAGAAACACGTGAGTTACATGGCACAGTCATCTCCGATAATGCAGTACTGTGCATATAAATCTCGTTTCGTTCTCTTAGGAAAATGATAAGGAAATCCGTCTATTAATAGTTAGGAGGTGATCTCCGATCTTATCTTTGACTGTTTATTTCCTAAAGAACCAAGGTTGAGTTTACCAAGGATTATCGAATGTTGTTTCGAAGAGACCAGGATCGAGTATGTTATCCGAAAACCACTTTGATCCAACAAATGCGTTTTGAAGTGAAGACATCTTAAAGATGATGCAATTGGAGATGAAGCTCTCAAGTGTTTCGTTCTGTAACGACCGTGCATTTTCGACCCCCGAAAATCGACACTAATACTTCACTATATAGAGTGCCGAGCAATCGAGTGCCGGAAATACCAGGTTGTTAGGGTTTGAGAAGAAAAGAGACAGAAGAAGAAAAACAGAAATAACAACACAAAATCTCACATCGCAGCGGATCAAAATATAATATACAACAACAGCTTTTATACAAAAGAATATGTATCGGCTAATATACATACAGGTTATCAGAGTACAATCATCAATAAATAAATCTAGACAGTTATAATAACTTGTCCCTAAATTCTGAATATACAGCCTACAATACACAGTGGAATATAATCAAATACGTGCAATACGTCTCTGCCATCCAACTCGTCTCCTAAGCTCCAAAACGTCCTAACCTAAAAACTGTAATACTTGGTCTGACCTGAGCATCACAATAAAGTAACACCCGAGTCAGGCTGGAAACTAGCATGAGTAAACACACTTAAATTGTAATACCTAAGTTATATAATCTTTTGAAATCCAAGGTAACTCGTAAAACACGACGAGTTTTCATCCTATAAAACCCAAAACACTTTTACAGAAAATCCGGTGGTATTATAATATTGTCTAAGTATAAAATACTTATTAAAATAATGAATTTGTTAAATTAATTAAATTTCAGCATATTGGACTCTATAATCAAACCGTAAAAGTTCGTAATGGTTATCTGATCGAAGTGGTTACGGGTAATGCAGATATCTGATCCCGGTCTCTTCGAACTGAAAACGATAAATTTTAAATGTCCTAATCATTTTAAATAAACGATTCATATTCAGGGTGTCAACACTTACATATGGAAATTCATTACGTATGTTATTTTCAAATAAAACGGGTCAACGTTCTATTCTAACTTTAAACTGGTTTGGCTACTAATGGCACAGACAAGGACAAATGAAATAAATATTCAAGAGCAATAACCAAATCATAAATCATTGACTAAATTGACGATTAGTAACCAATATCAAACAATTCACAAATCAAAAACTAATTAATTTTAAATTAACTGAATCCATTTATATTATTAATCCAATTTTTATTTATAGATTGAAGAAATTATAAAATAATCTATTATTAGTTAATTAAAAATTTTGACCATTCTATTTAATAATTAATTTTTTAAAAAATCATAAGATTTATCAAATAGGACTTTATTTATTAACTCACTTTAATTATTTATAAAATAATTAAATTTTTATATTAAAGGAAATTAACAAAATTTTATTGGTCTATACACTAGGTGATAGGGTCATATTCCAAAATTTATCATGTCAAATGGTTCTAAATGGAAGAAGAAAACATGTTTTAAATTTAAAGGTTATTAGGTAAAATAACACACACACACACACATATATATATTTAAAAAACTTGGCCCAGCCTAACGTGTTCGGCCCGAAGACACCAAACCAACCCTTCTTCCCTCTTTTCTTCTTCTCCCCACCTGCTAGTCTTTTCTCTTTCCACTTCCTTCCTACGCATGCACATACCATCCATGCACATGCACACTACGCCCACCACCCTAAACTCATCACCGATCATCTTCCCATATGGCCCTCGACTACCCTATCTCAAACATACGAAGAAAGGCACGAAAAAGCAACAGGCTCGCAAAATCGAACTTCTAGTCAAAGACTGGAACACACACGTCACCGTCCAAACACCTCTCACTGCCACCGTATGCCACTGATCATCACCAAAATCCACCAAATGACTCGCCACATCCATCTTCACCTTTTCCCCCAGGCGCGCACCCCTCCGATTGCACCACACCGCCTCGGTTCAACCACAACCGAACCCCTCCAAGAACAACCCTAAAACCCTAAATCACCTCCCACTCGATGCCACACATCATAAAAAAATGCCATAGCATTTTTCCTAGTTCCCCCATCACTTACGCCTCCTGCACAACCAACGACGAACGCCCAAATCACCTCGACCGCCTAAAATCGACCAAAAACCAAAATCTGGTCATATTCCTCTACCTCATTCCACAGTCGACTAAAAATCCTCAAACGACATCCAAAATTCATGATTTTCGAAGACAAACACATTCACATAACCGAAAACTTAAATTTTGATATTCGAATTTCGTCCACTTTAAAGTTGTCTACTGTAATTAATATTTTTCTTCCCCTATGCTACACGATATCGAACGAAATAAATTTTAAAATAAACTAGACTAAAAAACGACTATCTTTACTCTTGGAATCATGGTATACAATCATCTCAATTGCGAGGTAATGATATTTTTGAAGTGGTAAGGCCTTAAATTTCTAAAAGAAAATAGAGGTAGCATACAGGTTTCTGTGAGTTTACATGATTAACATACATATACACTGTTTATAAACTTATTAGCATATAAATACTGGCAACATAAAATGATTTATCCAAATTTATGAACATATTGATTCCTACATCATTTTTCAGTAAGTAAAAGTTTAACTTTACTCACTTGATCTTGAAAAAGAACACTGCTTTGGAAAAGAAAAACTCTGTTGTTTGCATCATAATCAAAGAACATGGTAAGTTTGAAGAAGAACACGGTTTTTTTCCCAAATGGGACTATTCATACCTAAACACGTATATGCATTTACAAATCAACAGAACAATCACATATATTTAGTTTTCAGATCCAGGCATATCCATATTTTTCCAATATGTACAAGTATAGGTAATACCAGTAACTCAAAAATGTTGATTTACTCATAGTTTTTAGAAAGATGAATCACTATTGCTATGATTATCACCCTCTTCAATTACTTGAACCACTTGATCTCATTTTAATGGCAGATTTTATTATATATTTTTCACTTTCATGTACAAGAACAGGTATAGAAATGAAAAGAAAGGGAAAAAATGAGGCAAGAACATGTATGTCCTTATATAGAGAGAAAGGAAAGAAAACAAGGAGGCAAAATGGTGGCTGAAAACTTACGTGTGCAGGCCTTTCATATTTTCATTCTTATTTCTATTTTATTTGCTTTTTCTTTTGTGTGATTTGATTTTTGAATGATTGATATTTTATGAGTCTTGATTTTATGTTTTTCTTTGACTTGATTAAATGTTTTGTATGCTTGCATTTAATGCCTTGCCATCATGATGTTTTCTTATATATATACATGTATACATCATATAAATATATATTGATTTTCTTGATTATATGTACATGTTTTGATTTTATCTTTTGAGTGTTTGATTTAATGTTGACATGAAGATTTCTATGTACATATATATATATATACATATTTACATATTACATATACACTATTTACATTTAGATATATACTATTTTATAAACACACACACACACACATATATATATGGATATGCATACATTCACATATACATATTTACCCTATCATACTTACATATATAGATGTATATATATATCCCCATATGCACTATATTTTATAAACATATACTCATATATACATATATATATATATATTCATAAGTTTGAAATTTGCCATTTTGGAGTTTATACATTCACGTGTGTGTATATATATATATTCATATACTATATTTTTATAACCATATATATCTAGACTTATATATATATATATTTAAACATCATAAATCTTGTATATATTTATATATATAAACATTTATGGATATTTTATCTTAAATTTAAATGGTGGAGTTTATATACATATTTCTATAATATGTATCATATCCAAAAATTTATAATTTAAAATTAGTATAGTTTTTAATATATAGGTTCAAATATCAGAAAACTTATTTATTCGACTAATAAAAATTAATATTCCAATAATTAAAATCAGTTAATTACCCCAATAACAGGTGACTGAAAATTCGGGTCGTTACACGTTCAGTCCCAGAACAAACTTGTATGGACGAATGTTGGTATTGAATTGTTGCCTGGAAGGCAATATTAGCATTCCAAGTGGGAAGTGCTACATAAAAGGTGAAACGTAGCCTCAAGCCTCATCAACCGGGAATGACTAAATAGGGGAGATGCAGCAGGGCTAAGTGGGTCGCTCCCAAGTAGGGTATGATCATCCCTATCTAGAGTCGCTATTTTCTCTCATTATATGCTTCGGGGCCCATTAACGGAAGGGTGATCATATTCGGTACAATCCAATAAGGGGTAGGCCGGTTATATGTTGGCAGGGGATCCAGGCGAGGTCCTCGGTGTAATTTTATCTAGAGATGCACCGTGACGGGCGGTACCCCAGTAGCCCAGTCATTGTATGGAATCCATTCTCCAATAAGCGTTGCACAGACTTAGTTGTGCCCAACTATGTTGAAACGTGAGATGCAAGCAAGTAAGCTATATTCATATATTTTACTTTGACCCTTAGACATAATTATAATATAAATGGATTTTCTATAGAAAATGTTTTGGTTATCATAAGGTAAAAACCCATCCGTGTTTATATGCGGTGCGGTCTTACGAGATACTTTTGATTTCAAAGATTTTTCTTATAACTTCCAGTTGGGTGTGTTTTCTCACGCTGGTTTTCCAGACTGACTCGGGTGTTATATAATGCTCGGGTCAGACTGAGCATATTACAGATTTAGTTGGATGCTTGGAACTTCATGAGACGAGTTGGAGGCCCAGAGGCGTATTCTCGTAGATGGTTATTTTTCCATTGTATTCGTTATTTTATTTATCAGCAATTGTGAGGACAGGATGTTATAACTATCCAGGCTGAAATAGGTTAGTATACTCTGATTGATGTTTGAATATACATATATTACAGTTTGTTTATGTAAATATTTAATGTATATTATTGATTATTCGTTCTGCTGTGAGATTCTGTGTTGTTTAGTTTTCTTCTTATCTTCTTCCTTCTTTCTTTTTCCCTAACAATCGGGTTCTCCGGCAATCGATTGCTTGACACGCAATATAGGGACGTATTAATGTCGATTTTCTAGGGTCGAAAACCCTGGTCGTTACATTTCGTATTAGAGCTGAAGGTTAAGCGGGAACCTTTGCTTGGTGGGGTACTCATTAGAGATAGAGTCAGTAGCACCTTAGAATGAGTTTGAGTGCATATATATATATATATATATATGTATATGTATATGAGGGCGTATTTGTTAGTGATATAAAAATATTTAATATTGTGTTGGTTGATCAGTTGAGTGGCTTATGGATTCTGGTCAATACGAGTAATTAACGTTATTGATACGGATCTCTAAACACTTGAACAGAGCAATTCGACATGGTATTGTTTTGAAGTTGGGTAAATGAAATAATTTTACCTTTATTATATTTTATATATAAAGGAATAATTTTTCATAAAATTATTATGATATATATGGTGTGCTTGGCTGTTAAGAAATAATAATGTTATGCTATTATCATTTGTTGTTTGTTGTTTATTATTTGTAATTGAATAAAAGTTGTTATTATTAAAATGAAAACAAAGAAATGGTTTTATGTAACCAAAGTGAAATTATATATGGTTTATAAATCAAAAGGGTTTTAAAACTAGGGATTTGAGAATTTAAATTCCGTTAATTTTGGAAATGGTTTTTCAAAGTTTTGTAAAATAATAATAGTATTATTTGGAAAATATTTTTGAATGGAAATATTTTTAAAGGGAATTTTAGAGAGATAGAAAGCAATGAACTCACTTCGGTCACTGGAAAATAATTTTGATGATGACTGCAGCATCATCGACGTTCATTTTTGGGTTTCCAAGAGAGGAATTGCTACCATTGGAGATTTGTTTTGGTAAAACTAGTTTTGATTTGAAATTCAAAAAGAATGATTTGATATACCAAAGGGATTCTATATATATATAATATTTCAAAATGATTTGAAATAAATAAGAACGGGGTGTTTAAACTTGAAAATTTTCATTCAGGTGCTTTATGAAAATTGGAGAAAATAAGTTTTATAATTTATAAACTTTGGGAATTAGTAAGTTAAAACAAGGTTTTAAAATTGTTGAATATGAATGTTAAGAAAAGAAAATTTGAAATGAAATTTAATTTAAGTTAAATAAAATGAATTAATGTAAGGATTTTTGAAAAGAAATTAGCCCGAGTCAGGTTAAATGAAATAATTTTTGGGAAATAAATTTGACAGTGGTATGAAATGATTGAACTAATTAAATAAATTAGTGAATTGAATATGGTTTTGGAACGTTGATTGATAAAATTGAATGTTGAAACTGGAAAATGAATTGAGTTAAATGGAATTGAAATTGATTTGTAATAGATATGGACTTAGGTTGTGAAGTGTTAATAAACATAAGAAGTGTCGTATGAAATGTTAATAAACTTGGGAAAATTTTTATGAAATTATTCATAAATGAATTTGTTGAATATGCTAGTATATGATTTTTGTTTGATGATAATAAACATATATATATTCATTTAAATGTATTTGTTATTGTACTATTTTATTTTCACATAATTAAATAAATATTTGCTTAATAAAATAAATAACACAGAATTTAAATTCAAACAGATATTTTATTCAAACAAATATTTTATTACAATTTTGAATAGTACAAATTTGAGCTCTCACTATATATATACATTTTCAATTACATCACAATTTCGATTACATTACAAATTTCAATATCGACCTCACTACATATCACTCAAACACTCGTATTTATCTTGAACTCTATTTCAGCTTGAATCCAGCATCTGAATTATCTGCAAAATAAACACTGACGCAGTAAAATTGAAAAAGAAATATTTTTGCAGTGTAAAATAAAATGTGTATTTTGAAAATGTTATTTGCCTCAGTTATTTGGGTTGTTCGTCATCATTTATTTTGAATTCATCTACACGAACAACTTTTGACATGCACAGTGTATCACTGTACATGCCACAAGGCCGTGCACACCGATATACACTTGATAAAATTGCAGGGACATGTGAGCACAAGGTCAAACCCGAGCCGAGGCTGGATTCAACTCAGGTGCACGCAATACAACATACAACACCTCAAATATACACATGAGAGCAAACAAGTATGGCTCGAACAATACAAAACTGAGGTGAACACAGACCAAACTGCAGCAACCAAAATTTAGTACACAAGCAAACAACGAAATGTACTCGAAGCAACCAGAATACAATGCACCAGATCAGCTAAACGAGACTTCAAGTGTGAACAAAGATGTGTCAAGACTTGGATTGGACCACATACATATATACATATGTTTATACACATGTATACACATATGCAGTATGGAACAAAGACAGAGAAAATCAAGTCACGGTTGAAAGAGAAATGTTATAACAAAATAATGTCGCACGGGATTTCACATGAACACAGCCTCAACAGTACAATTCAAATGAAAAAGACCAAATAGACTAGATACAAATGGTCAAGTGCAAAACAATGGAGCAACAAGTAAATGGCAGTGCATAAGCATGAGATGAAGGCCACTCAAAGAAATCGTCATATATATATATATATACATATGTATACACACATGTATACATATATATGCAGTGCACAGCATTTCAGTTCATCATAAAACAGTGCAGACTTGACTGCACAAACAAACTCAAATGTACACAAACGCAAATAACAACAAAACAAGCAGCTTCACACATGTGTAAACACAGTGTTGAAACAGAGACCATAGACGCACTTGAATATGCAATGCAATAGAAGCTACAACCCAGTAAACACACAGTAATGCAACATGAAGATGGATTCAGTGAATGGATACATATACATTTAACATACATACAGTTCAAGTCTCTACCACTATAGGCTACAACGTGAACATGACTTCAAAATGAAACAGATGAGGCAATACAAACTCAAGTGTGCACAAGCAAGCTACAAAAAGACCAAATACAACATCAATTCAAGTATGTGGAACAAAACCAAGTGCAAACTCAAGTGAAACAAAGGACTCAGCAAACCAGCCATACAACATCAGTACAACATGACAAAATTGCAACAGAGATCAGGAGAAAAGCAACAACCATAAGTGAACAAGAAAACAATGAAGCATAAACCAGACTAGCATGGATGTGCAATCACTCATGTATATATACAAGGCATCACAACATACATATATACATGCGTGAACACACACACACAAAGAGATATATATATATATATATATAGTGGAAACCAGACTTCAATCCAAGCAAATAGTGAATGATGATATACAAATGTTACAACATGAAGTAGAGTTTACAGATAAAAATCAATCAGATGATCTAGTGATACAGTTCGAACAAAAATGAAGCAGTTTACAGTTTTACAAAAATCAGGTAGCAGTTCGATGAAAGTTAAAAAAGTTGAAAATATCAATATCTCAAGTCAAAACTTCCAGCAAAGATGAAAGAGCAGCAGTTAACAAAAATTTGAAATGCTAAAGAATCAAACTTGTGGTGACCAAGGTAGAATCGAACAAGTCCAGATTATCACAATTTCAAATGACCGAAGTCAAAGGAGAAAAAAATCAAAAAACCAAACATGCCATGGTAATCAAGCAAAGCACTTCGAAAAGATATTGAAATTGAACCAGTCTAAACAAATCACATGTATTCAAGTAAAATCGAACGGCCGAGCAAAACTGGCAGACGAATTCATACGAAATATTTGAACAAAAATATAGGGCTTTTATCTCTATTTAACCCATTATCATCATCGGCATACAAGCATCGAGTTCAAGCATATCAATGGGAGTAAATAAACATACCAGTATTATTCGATTCGAACTCGATCGAGAAGCAGCCGCAAAGGAACGAAAGCAATAGAAGATTTGAGCCTCATTTCTTACAAGCGTGCAACATTCAATTCAATCAACTCCAAGGCGGCTACTTCAAATTCCAGAACCCTAATTTTCAGAACGAATAGGAACGAGAAAGCGGCTGATAATATAAAAAGAAAAGGGGACATATTTTTATCACTGTGTTTTTTTTTCTTTGGGCCGGCTTTAATTTTATATAGGGTTTTGAGTTCGTTTTTACTGTATTTTACTTTTAAAATTTTATAAAATTCTAGTCGTGTGACTAGGGGACGAACTACGATGGTGTAGTTCGAGAATTCGCAACTCGGTGGCTGAGTTGTGGCAGGGTTTTGAGTATAGAGTTAGGTTAGTCGATAGCGGGTGCCGCAAGTTTATGTGTGTAAGCGTCTGACTACTTAATTTCTACTAGAAACCTTGGGGGCAGCACATAGGCAAGGTTTTTCCGAAGTTGGGTAAATCTATGTTGTTCTATCTTTGCTTTTATTATTCTGCTATTATCTGTGCTGCAATTATTATATATATTTCCGCATTAATTTTTATAATTATTAGTATCACCCTATTCACCCCTCCTCTTGGGTGAAATCGATCCTACAAGTGGTATCAGAGATAGGAACAAAAACCAGTTTTTGTTTTAAAAATTTGATTTTCAAAAACCAATTTTTGTTTTTTTTTTTAAATTTGAATTTTTAAAATGGCTTCTTTTAATAATGCTTTTGCTGTGGGTCAGTCCATAGTTAGACCACCCATGTTCAATGTTGAATATGCTTACTGGAAAAATAGAATGAATTTTTTTCTAAAAACCATTAATGCTTGGAGTATTGTTGAGACAGGATATAGGACACCAACTATAGTGGTAGATAATTAAGAAATTGAAAAACCGATGGATCAATGGACAGATATTGAAAATAAACTACAGAATGCTAATGCTAAAGTTATGAATTCTATTATTTGTTCATTAGATCAAATTGAATTTAATCGTGTCTCACATTGTCTAACAGCACAGCAAATTTGGCACACATTTGAAGTGACTCACGATGGAACTTCCCAAGTCAAAGAATCTCGCCTTGCCATGCTTAGTAGCGAATACGAAAACTTCACTATGGCAAAGGATGAAAGTGTCAAAGAGATTTATGGACGACTTTCCAATCTTGTATACAAATCAAAATCCCTAGGAAGAACATACACGGAGCTGGAAATAACTCAAAAAATTCTCAGAATTCTTCCACGAAATTTCGAAGCAAACGTGACTGCCATTCAAGAATCCAAAGATCTGAAACAAATCAAAGTTGAAGAACTAATTGGAAATCTCACCACTTATGAGCTAGAAATAAAATTCAAGGAAGAACGTGAAAGAGGTGATACTCAAAAGAAATTAATAGGTCTCAAAGGAACAACTGAAAGTGAAGATGACGATGACGATGATGGAGCACCTGAATTGGCACTGATAATAAAGAAATTCAAAAAGTGGAACCGCAAATATGAAAATCCAGCTCTAAATCAATAACTGAAAAGAAGAATAGTCAAAGTTCTAGATAATCCAGAAGAGTAGGAGATCATATGTCACAAGTGCAACAAACCCGGTCATATCAAGCCCAATTGTCCTCAGAATCGACTCAGCCAAGGAAAGAAACCGAAAAGGAGAAGTTTTGCTGCTACTTGGGATGAAACCGATGAAAGTGATGAAAGCACTGGCAGTGAAAATGAAAAAGCAAAATTGTGTCTTCAAGGAGAAATAACTGACAATGATGATGACGAGCCAAGTGAGGTATCAAAACTTACTCATTCGGAATTACTTATATATTTTCATAAAGTAAATGGATATTTTGAACGACTTAGGGAAAAGTATGCTAAAATTGAATCACAAAGAGATAGATTGATAGAATTAAACAAACAACTTGATCAATTGGTTAAAAACTATCAAATCAAGAGCCCTAAGTGTGATAAGTGTCCATCACTTAAAGAAGAAATTAAAAAATCAGAAATTTAAAATTACTTGAAAATGAAATTCTGATTTTAAAAGAAAGTGAAAACACTAGTAGAGAAAATTCTATTAAAAAGTGCACCATGTTATTGAATGAAAATGAATCTCTCAAAACATAAGTCCAACAATTGTCTAAAACTTTAGGAAAATTTTCCAAAGGAGAAAGATCACTAAATATGTTATTAGGGAAACAAACTGTTAATCCTATTAGACAAGGACTTGGATATACTCAATCTGAACGTGTTAGAAGCGAAATTAGTCAAGTTAATTCCAAGTGCACGATTTTTGGAAAAACTGGACACAATCACAATAATTGCTGGTATAGACCCAATCACGTGAAAACCATTCCAATTTGGGTTCCAAAAGGCACGAATATAAAATCCCTTAAAGTCAAACAAATCTGGGTGCCGAAAGGAACAAATATAGATTGTCTTGGGTCTACACAAACATATTTTTCAAAATCTTTTGCCACTAACAATCATGGACCTATAAAAACAAATAGGTCATAAAAATCTTTCCTCGTGTAGGTGTGGTGGTAGGCTAATGAACAACAACAGTGTTACCTGGATTCTGGCTGTTCCAAGCACATGACGGATGACAAATCAAAGTTCCTTAGCCTAGTACAATGGTGGCAGAATCACAATGGATAACAACGAAAAATTATCGGTAAATGTAAATTAGGTAACCGTACATTTATCCTGAACGATATATTAAATGTGAAAATCTGCACCATAATCTGATTTAATTCAGCCAGTTATGTGATATGGAAATAAATGTTATTTTTTATTCTGATTTGTGCAAAAATGTTAACTAATCATCTTTTCATCTTGAACTATTTCATTTAGATTTTCTTGGACTAACTATATTGCAAAGTTAGGTGATAAAAGATGTTTTGTATTGATTAATGATTACTCAAGATACACGTGGATATATTCGTTCATTTTACTGATTCTAGACCTGTCATTATGTTCATTGTTTGTTTATTTGCACGGTTTCAATACAAATCCAAAAGAATTTCATTTAAAAGCTATAAAAAGGATTTTGTTGCACATTCCACGATTTGGTCTACGTTATCTATCTAATGATAACGTTGAGTCAAAGGGAAATTCAGATGCAGATTACACAGGTAGCCTAGTTGATAGAAAAAGTACTAGTGAAACATGTTTTATTAGTTGCATCATTTTCAAAGAAAATTTATGCATATTTCTCATTTCATCTGATTTTCAATTGGCAAACAATGTTTTATAAAACCCCTCCCAGAAAATAGTTTTTGTTGACTTCATTTCAGATTAGTCATTTTAGAAAATTTGATTTTATAATTATTTTTGGATTTGATCTTAAATGTCTACATTAACTAATCTGACTCCCTATTGATTATCAAAAAGATAAACAGTGATTGAAAAAGTGATGAGTGTTGATATTAATCATATATTATGACTTGATACAGTATATTTAGTAAATTTCTTTAAAAATTTAAACAAGATTTATAATAACTTTTGTTGGTAAAAATTCCATGACCATCTCTATTTCTATCATATTTCTAACGTCCATCACTCATCAAAATACAATATAGTATGTCAAAATGTGGTATTTTAAACAGGAAATTATTCATTTTTTTTAACATCCGAAGTATTCACTCTCATTTAGAAGTCCTCACGGTTATGCATGGGTGAATTACTTGGAATATTTATTTATGTGCTTTCATGCTCATTTAAAAGTCCTCACGGTTATACATGTATGGAACACATATCAAAATTGGTTATTAAATAGGCAAGTTGATTCTAATCCCATTTAAAAGTCCTCACGGTTATGCATGGTTAGAAGATACTCGAAATTCATTTTTTTTTAAATTGGGAATATTACTGATCTCATTTGAAAGTCCTAACGGTTATGCATGGTTAGCAGATATTCAAATTCCTGATATAAATATACCATAAATAGACACAACTATATGGTTTTATATGCTGACATCACCCCTATTACTCTAAAGTGGAATATGCGCCTAACAGAGTATTCATGATTTTTGTTTGATTTTTTTATTGAAATTTAATATTTATACTCGATTGGGCATTAATATTGTATTAATGTCTATCACTTTATCCTTATTTTTCTAAAACTATTACTCTTTTACTGATAACAAAAGGGGGAGAGAAAAGTTAATATTTTGTCAAATAAAGGTCAAATATTTTATTTTTTATCTGTATATTCCCATCTAGGTTCATTTGCATATTTTTATTTATTTTTATGCATATATGAAGGGGGAGCTTTGTTGTAGAGAGGAAGCATTCAAATAGGGGGAGCAAATAGAGTTCATCAATGACTAAATACATTTAATAAATTCAAAATCTTAAATATATGTTTGTTATCATCAAAACGGGGAGATTGTTGAATATGCTAGTATATGATTTTTGTTTGATGATAACAAACATATATATATATATTCATTTAAATGTATTTTTTATTGTACTATTTTATTTTCACATAATTAAATAAATATTTGCTGAATAAAATAAATAACACAGAATTTAAATTCAAACAGATATTTTATTCAAACAGATATTTTATTACAATTTTGAATAGTACAAATTTGAGCTCTCACTATATATATACATTTTCAATTACATCACAATTTCGATTACATTACAAATTTCAATATTGACCTCACTACATATCACTCAAACACTCGTATTTATCTTCAACTCTATTTCAGCTTGAATCCAGCATTTGAATTATCTGCAAAATAAACACTGACGTGGTAAAATTGAAAAAGAAATATTTTTGCAATGTAAAATAAAATGTGTATTTTGAAAATGTTATTTGCCTCAGTTATTTGGGTTGTTCGTCATCATTTATTTTGAATTCATCTACACGAACAACTTGTGACATGCACAGTGTATCACTGTACATGCCACAAGGTCGTACACACCGATATACACTTGATAAAATTGCAGGAACATGTGAGCACAAGGACAAACCCGAGTCGAGGCTGGATTAAACTCAGGTGCACGCAATACAACGTACAACACCTCAAATATACACATGAGAGCAAACAAGTATGGCTCGAACAATACAAAACTGAGGTGAACACGGACCAAACTGTAGCAACCAAAATGTAGTTCACAAGCAAACAATGAACTGTACTCGAAGCAACCAGACTACAATGCACCAAATCAGCTAAACGAGACTTCTTAACATAGATGTGTCAAAACTTGGATTGGACCACATACATATATACATATGTTTATACACATGTATACACATATGCAGTATGGAACGAAGACAGAGAAAATCAAGTCACGGTTGAAAGAGAAATGTTATAACAAAATAATGTCGTAGGGGATTTCACATGAACACAGCATCAACAATACAGTTTAAATGAAAAGGACCAAATAGACCAGAAACAAATGGTCAAGTACAAAACAATGGAGCAACAAGTAAATGGCAGTGCATAAGCATGAGATGGAGGCTACACAAAGAAATCATCATATATATATATATATATATAGACACACACACACATATGTATACACACATGTATACATATATATATGTAGTGCACAGCATTTCAGTTCATCAAAAAACAGTGCAGACTTGACTTCACAAACAAACTCAAATGTACACAAATGCAAATAACAACAAAACAAGAAGTTTCACACATGTGTAAACACAGTGTTGAAACAGAGACCAGAGGCGCACTGGAATATGCAATGCAATAGAGGCTACAACCCAGTACACACACAGTATTGCAACATGAAGATGGATTCAGTGAATGAATACATATGCATTTAACATACATACAGTTTAAGTCTCGACCGCAATAGGCTACAACATGAACATGACTTCAAAATGAAATAGATGAGACAATACAAACTCAAGTGTGCACAAGCAAGCTACAAAAAGACCAACTACAACATCAATTCAAGTATGTGGAACAAAACCAAGTGCAAACTCAAGTGAAACAAAAGGATCAGCAAACCAGCCATACAACATGAAAAAACTGGAACAGAGATCAGGATAAAAGCAACAACCATAAGTGAACAAGAAAACAATAAAGCATAAACCAGACTAGCATGAATGTGCAATCACTCATGTACATATACAAGGCATCACAACATAAATATATACATGCGTGAACACACACACACACACAAAGATATATATATATATATATATATATATATATATATGTAGTGGAAACCAGACTTCAATCCAAGCAAATAGTGAATGATGATATACAAATGTTACAACATGAAGCAGAGTTTACAAATAAAAATCAATCAGATGATCTAGTGATACAGTTCGAACAAAAATGAAGCAGTTTACAGTTTTACAAAAATCAGGTAGCAGTTCGATGAAAGTTAAAAAAGTTGAAAATATCAATATCTCAAGTCAAAACTGCCAGCAGAGATGAAAGAGCAGCAGTTAACAAAAAATTGAAATGCCAAAGAATCAAAGCTGTGGTGACCAAGGTAGAATCGAACAAGTCCAGATTATCACAATTTCAAATGACCGAAGTCAAAGGAGGAAAAAAAATCAGAAAACCAAACATGTCGTGGTAATCAAGCAAACAACTTCGGAAAGATATTGAAATTGAACCAGTCTAAACAAATCAAATGTATTCAAGTAAAATCGAACGGCCGAGCAAAATTGGAAGGCGAATTCAAACGAAATATTTGAAAGAAAATATAGGGCTTTTATCTCTATTTAACCCATTATCATCATCGACATACAAGCATCAAGTTCAAGCATATCAACGAGAGTAAATAAACATACCAGTATTATTCGATTCGAACTCGATCGAGAAGCAGCCGCGAAGGAACAAAAGCAACAGAAGATTCGAGCCTTATTTCTTACAAGCGTGCAACATTCAATTCGATCAACTCCAAGGTGGCTACTTCAAATTCCAGAACCCTAATTTTTAGAACGAAGAGGAACAAGAAAGCGACCGATAATATAAAAAGAAAAGGGGACATATTTTTATCACTGTGTTTTTTTTCTTTGGGCCGGCTTTATAAAAAATTTAAGCTTTAATTTTATATAGGGTTTTGAGTTAATTTTTATTTTGTATTTTACTTTTAAACGTTTATAAAATTCTAGTTGTGTGACTAGGGGACGAACTACGGTGGTGTAGTTCGAGAATTCGCAACTTAGTGGCTGAGTTGTGGCAGGGTTTTGAGCGTAGAGTTAGGTTAGTCGATAGCGGGTATCGCAAGTTTACGTGTGTAAGCGTCTGACTACTTAATTTCTAGTAGAAACCTTTGGGGCAACACATAGGTAGGGTTTTGCCGAAGCTGGGTAAATCTGTGTTGTTCTATCTCTGCTTTTATTATTCTGCTATTATCTCTGCTACAATTATTATATATATTTCCGCATTAATTTTTATAATTATTAGTATCACCCTATTTACCCCCCTCTTGGGTGAAATCGATCTACAGAATTTAGTATAGAGTGAAATGTTGTTAAACATAGAATTTGGTGGAATAGATCTTAAATGGTAATTAGTATTGAAAGAATATACTATGTAATAAGTGAATGTGAATAAAGAATGCGAATAAAAAGGAATTTAGTATAGCTAAGCAATCAATTGAAATAAACACGTAAGTTGTATGTATATTGTTTTATTCACATAACGGTTTGATCCAGATTCGAGTACACGATTTTGAGATGATTTACATCAGTCCGAATAAGGATTTTTCACCCGAATCTCGACGACGAACATTGGATATGGATTTTTGATTGATTCTGGAATTCTCTATCATAGTATATGGCTATGCAAGGAGAATGGCAGTTTCCAATTAAGGAACAGGATCTGAGTCCGCCCTAGAGCAGTCATGTGAATGATACTAGTTTGGAAGTGAAATTGTGTGATCGAGCGAGCGATCAGATTGGATATTGCGTACGGATGGTATATGTACATCGTACGGGCTTTAGTAAAGAAAATGTTGGAAATGGAAAATGCAAAATAATATTATTATGAACTATATGTTTGAATATCATTGGTAAATAGGAAGCAGGTATATAAAAACAAGAGCTAACTTGATGCTTTTGGTTTCATAAGAAAATTGGGTTGCCCGATTAAAAGTTAAACATTTAAAATTGTTATTGATTTGATGGTTTTATGATTGAGCCACTTGGCTTTTGTTTTCTTGGTTGTTTGGGGCCCGGAGTGGCCGTTTGTAGTTGTTTCGATCTAGCCATAGAAAGGAGACGCTGGCCAATTTTTTTGTAGATTTTAGGCGTTAGAAAAGTTTTGAGGAATTTTGAAGAAGTTTCTGACAACTAAAATTTGATTTTGGGCTATACCTGAAATGATGGAATGGGATGATATTAGTTGAAAACTATGAATGAATTAACGGCTTAGGAAAGGTGATAATGAAGTTTGAAAGAATTGATTTTTGAAAGTTAAAGACTTAAAAGGATTTGGTAATTTATTTCAACTAATTAGTTTTAATAAGTAATGGGTTTGGGCATTTTTCTTACCTTGGCAATTTCAAGGACGAAATTCTTTGTAAGGGGGGAAGAATGTAACGACCCAGAATTTTAGTCATTTGAAATTGGAATGTTTAATTGATTTTAAATATTGAAAATTTATTTTTATAAGGTAAATAACTTGAATTTCAAATATAGCGATTATTTTGTAATTAAATTGTTGAATTTAATAATTGGAATTGTTTAAATAATTGAATCTTGGGTTTTAAGCTGGATAAAAATAATTTCAAAACTTATTTAAATTCTATTTTATAAGAACGAAGATAGTAAACTTTTAATGTTAATTTAAGATTGTTTAATTGGGTTTTTAAAATAATTCATTTTAATTAACATACAAAAATAGCCTCCCGAGGAACTGTCTCGGATTTCGACGAAACTAGTTTCATTGGATTCATAATAATGAATTATAATACACTGTCAAATTTCATGGCGATTGGAAGAATCGTTTGGTCGTGCGAGATCGAAACGCGTAAAATTTAATATCGGAAATTTAATATAATAACTTGGTCTAAAAACCTATCTTCCGCATACGATCAAATTAGGTTTCGAAACCAGTTCTATTGCGTTCGGAATAGGGGTATAACATATAGAATGCCCGGCGGCACGCCTCGTTTGTAGTTTGAGATTTTCAAATGTTTTATAGCTTGATAATTTAAAATTTAAATTATATATATATAACCATACATCAGCCCACAACTTTGCCATACCCATACTTTCCACTATTCATGTCCATACCCTCATCATCCTACATTCTCATTTTAAAGCCTGCCTCTCACTCTTGTTCATGATTTAAAAAAAAACCAGAAATAAAAGAATATATATATATATATATATAATGAACATTCTTCTTCCTCTTTTAATACAGCAGCCTCATCCTTCGGCCGTGATTGATTTGGACCACCATAGGCCATATCAGGTTTCGAGTTCAACTACGAAGTTGATCGTGGTAGGGAGGTGGACCTAGTTTACGGTCAGATTTTTGTATTTCGCTCCGTGGTGGCTGTCATTGGGCCGCGTTCATCGTGATGGGGGGTTCGGTCTTGGGTTGACCTGGAGGGTGACGGAGGCAACGAAGTCATGATGGATGGCTGGGGGGTGTATGGGCGGCGCGCGACGACGACAGGGGGCTGAGGCGTGGTTCGACGAGGTTGAAGTTGCAATTTTTTTTTTGAGCTCCATCGAGTGTTTCAGGGAATGCGATTTGTTGAGGGAGAAGAGGGGAAGGTAGAGGGTATAATTGTAATTATTTGAATTTGAGTATATTAAATTATATTATTAAATCGATGACTTAAAAATTCAATAACTCTCTCGTACGAGGTGCAATCAAGGCGTGGATTTTTGCATTGCGTTCGTAATGGCGAAAGCTTTGCGATGGAGCTAGTTTGGGTGAATTTGGAGACTATTGCAATTTAGGCTAAAATCGGACGTTGTTTGATTTTAATTCCAAATCGGAATGCCTCGGCGACGACTAAAAATTTCAGTGAGTTAAACTCACCTTTTTGGCTAACAAGTAATATTTATAAAAATGATTGATTGGATGTTTGGATGATATATTATTTTATATTGTTGGTTTGGATATATTCCCGCCTATTGAAGAGGATGAGACCGTATTGCGTCCCATGTAAGAGTGGATGACCTTTTGTATACGAATCCCACCTCGAAGCGGTTGATTTATATTTTATGATTATATAACATTTGTGATGCAGAGGAAAATAGGTTGGAAGGATCCAACGGGATTCCTCGGTATTGTTGAATTGTTTCGATAATACTCCTTTTATATGGATTATTGAATAATGAAACTGATTGTGGACATTATGGTTATAACATTGTTCTGTGTTTAAAAACAAAAACCTAGTGATTATAGAAAATCAGTATCAATATTGGTTGATCGTTTCGCGGCTATTGGCCTGAAATTAGTATTTTGAAATACTATAAATTGCCAATTGAATTGAAATTGGGTTAAAAAACATAAAATGATTTTTAATCCGAAAATGGGTTTCAGAAATATAGTGTTTTATTTTAAAGATGATTTATTTACATTTAATATTGTTTTAAATGTATTTAATTATATTAATATTGTAACACCCTGCATTTTTATATAACTAAAAATAAATTTAATTGATAACTATGAAAACAGTGAAAACTGATTTTTTGCTAATGTTGGAATTTGACCACGAAACTTATATCATTGTGTTCGTGGCAATTTTCTGATCAACTTCCATATACAATGTTTTCTGAATGGACTTCAAACGGAGAAGTTAAAGCCGTTTGAAGTTTTAGCGTCAGAAACAATTACATATGCAAACATGGAAATTTTATCATTTATAAGCATTTGCAATTAATTCATAGGATATTTATAAAAGTAGTAACAAATTTATTATGTTTGTAATGAATGTAAATTATTAAGAGAATTAGATGTAAAAGGAAAAAAAATAAGGGGAATAATTAACATTGCAAACAGAATCAGCTGAAAAGTTTAATTAATTAATATGTGAATTAACATTGGAGATTAATATATAACATGTGTGTGTGTATATTTCAGATCCCTCAATTTAAAGAGGTTTACATATAAATGTAACAAATAAATGTTCAAATTCCAATCTGGATAAAAAAAATTGCATATTAAATACATATGTTAATTAAATGGTGGAATTAATTGACATGCCAATTAATGAAACGTTACAATTTATAAAATATTAATCCAGGAAATTAACTAATAGTGGTGACATGTTAATCTATTAATGGGGCTATTACGTAGAAATTAATTGATAAGTAGTATATTGCTGCACATAAAAATTAATTGAAGGATCAATTACGTAGAGGATTAATTAGATAATTGGTGGGCTGCATCTATTTAAGAGAGAACGTAATGTAATTCGTTCCCTCAGCCGTCACTTTCTTCATCCCTCTCTTACAGTAAACAATGGCTTCTTTCTTCATTCTTTTCTCCTATTTCTCACAAATCTTCACCAAATAAATCCAAATAAAATATATGTGAACAAAATAGAGGAATTGCAACAAATTAAAGAAGATAAGTTGTAGAACGGCGTAGTAATTTTAGAAGATAGAGATTTAAAGCTAAGGACGACACGTGAGTGGATTTAATTATATATCTTTTACGTTTATGATATATTATCGTTAGATTTCTGTTAAATAATTTTATTTAGTATTTATTTCAGTAATTAATTCTGTTAATTAGTTATGCCGAGACTGTAAATTGCATAAGAGAGCTTATATGTAATTATTATTTATATGGAAAATAGTAATCAAATTGAATATGAATAATATTATGCTTGACAGTTAGAGAAAGACATAAGCCTAAAAGTAAGAAATTTACAGTTATTTACATATATTCGAAAAGTTGAAATTTAACCTATAAATATTAGCTTCTTTTTATTCCTTTTTATGCGAATAAATTAGTTAAAGAGAAAAATTCGCAAATACGGACTAAAATAGAAAGAACACTAGATTTACAGAAATTAGATGTAAAATAAGAAAAGCTAAAATAAAACGAGAAGAATAGAAATTTGCAGTAAATTATGCTAAAATGGGGAAAAATAAATAAAAAGGGAAAATCTAATAACTTGATTTGGAAGTAAGTGATAGATTAATTGGTTGATTTAGACAAGAGAATACATTTCTATAGTTCAATATTTAAAAGATAACGATAAACGTAATTGCAAGAATAAAAGAAAGAAAAAGTGAATTAGTATAAACAGAGAAACTACTTTATTTTACACTATCCAAAAAGGAAATCAACAATAAAAGAGATATCTTGCAGTTACAGATTATTGTTTATAGCATTATTTGGTATTAAAATATGGAAATGAAGTTTTAGCACAGTTTTTGTAACTAACCAAATAGAATAGAACTACATCCTAGAATATAAGAAGTTAAAGTGAAGAATTAAAGCAATTAAAGAAGGAATCAAGTTGATTATTAGACAAGACTCGAAGCTCTGCATTTTCTACGCATATAATAGAATAAAAGTAAAGCAGTTATTGTGATAAGTAAATTTGTGACAATTGGACGTAGTCCCAAGCCAAGATTGTCATATATAATAAGAGAATTAAAGAGAATTCAATATCATAATAAAAGAAGACAAATTATAATAGAAAAGAGAAACTTGTAATTATATTTATAATATATAGATTATAAAAGAGAATAAAAGAGACAATTACAAGTAAAATTATAACATAAGTTATAATTAAGTAGAAAGAACAGAAAAGGCTTATTTTAAGACTTAAATGAAGTTAATAAGAAAATATAGCAGAAATAACAGAAGAGGCTTATTTTTATAAACTTAGATCTTGGATTAAGTTAATAAGCAAGATAATAGAAGTGGCCCATACGAACAGCATTCCCATTCAGTCAGGAACTGATGCTCTCACAACAGTTAGATGAGGCCAGCACAAGATTATGCTAATTGCGGTAAATAAGTAGCCAACATAATAAGAAAAATAAACTAAACGCAAATTAAAAGATTAGACTTAAGGTCTAATAAAAGAGTGAGATGCGTTTGGAGTAGCCCAAAAGATGAAGAGCCTAACGAAGCAGTTCATCACAGATTTTAGCACAGAAGAAGCACGTCCAACTTAGTTATTTTGGGCTAGAAGGAAGTACGAGACTTCAACGGGACGTGAGGGTACTCTAGGATAGCCCTCTGGTGTAGGTGTAGTGATGCAGTCCTCCAGAGGCAGGTCTGTAGGTGTTCCATCAAAAGAGTATGTCTTGACGGCTTTTTACATGGCAGGACCATTATAGGCAGTCAAAAGGGGTTGATGTTTGGAGTAGGATATTCGTATGTCCCAGTACTTGCAAGTAAGTTTTAGTGGGCAGGACCCAAAAGGATAGTCGCATGCGGATATCGGGCCAGCATCAAAACCAAGGGCGAGTTCGGGAAAGACTAGAGTTAAACCAACAGTCCAATGATACTTTCACCATCGAGACATTGTATGAGGATGTTTAGGTTGTTTGGAGTAGGGCACAACCACTTAGCTCTTTAGAGGTCTTTCGATTAGTTGAGGGGTGGTTGTGTGAGGCCATAGCCACGATAATAAATGAGACAGACCAAATAGAATACCTGTATTGTAGGCCTAACGAGGCAGTCCTTTACAGAAATAGACTATCTGTATTGTGGCCAATGAGGCAGTCCTTTACAGAACTAGACTATCTGTATTATAGGCCTAACGAGGCAGTCCTTTACAAAAATAGAAAATCCCCGACCGAGTTCCGTATAAGGTAGACCTTATTAAGCGGGATTCAGGGAGTAGACAGAACGATTATGTATAGTCCTCAAGGTACGCACTGGGTGGTACATTGTGGATGTCCGAGCATTAGTATAGACTAGTGCAGACGCAGTTTTACGTTTTCATAGTAGACGACGGAGCATCTGTATTGTAGGCCTTACGAGGTAGTCCTTTATAGATGTGGTCACAGAACGCCATGGAAGCAAGACGATGGAGTCCTTTGCAAGGAGAATACAGAAGGTACTATGGGTAGTACCTAGGAACGATGTGGTCATTGGGCATATAGCTACATATACATCAGTTATTAGGTTTTAATCTACTAGGGAGTAGATAGGCACGATTTGCCCACAGAGGCAAGAGTATTATAAACCCAATAAACCTAATATAATAGTAAATGGAAATAAAACGGTATATGTAGAATTAAGCTTAGAAGTGTATAATTTGTCCATTCACCAGAACTTTAGTTATGACCTCCTCCTCATAACATCCTACAGGTTTGGTTGATGGCAGAGACTTTCCAGCGTTGAGACACTTGTTTAGAAAGTGTTATTATACTGGTAAGTACTTACTATTATATTTTAGTCAGTTCCGCTGTGATATATTTATCTGAGCTCTGATATATTTGTCTTTGCCTATTTGCAGGATACCAGAAACCCAACTCGGGCTTTAGTGGGCTTGGATTTTAGCATTTTTGCAAAAAAAGCCAGACCCATTGGAATTCAGGTTGTTACATTCGGTATCAGAGCAAAGGTTTAGGATTCCTAGGTAGATAGCAAGTGAATGAATTTGTATTTTTGAATAAAATATAAATATATTATGTACTAAAATCCAAATAGTCCCTAACATTATAGATTTTAACATATGGAAAGTTTTTCGAAGTATATTTGCGCTTAGTTTGCTAGTTGGGTTTGGGATGACCTAAGTATGTTGAGCCCTATGTTATTACCGATTTATAGCATACAAATAAGCCATGTTTTGAGAGGAAATTTATATCCATTATAGGAAGTAAGGATGTCCCCTAGGGATAGCGGGGAGAGTGTTTTTATTTCGGAAGGAATAAGAGGTTTTAGTAAAAAGAAAATTCACTTTATGTCTAACCCAATAAAATGAAACTTTTGAATTGAAAAGTTGAAAAATATAATTGTTAATATATTTGAGGAAGTAAATATTCAGTTTTTGAAAAAAAAGTGGTATGAAATTTAAATTGGTTTTTATATGATGTAAATTTTGTTAAAAGTGAAATTCTTTTTAAAGAATTATAGAGCATGTATAGCTCGCTAGTTTCTTTGTAGGTAAAAAAAGATTTTAAATATAAAAATCTAGAGTGTGTTAAGTATCGAAAACGTAGGTTACAACATTTATTGTTGTAATAAATGTTTTTAGTAAAAATAAAGGAAGCATAGACTATGACACTATTTTTATAGTAGGTGACTCCCGAAGTAAATATTTTTTATGGGATTTATTAATATTTATTTTAATTGAATCCATATATTAGCATTTTTAGGTTGTAGTAACGGTGTTTTACGCAACATCTGTTTTGACCCTAATGAGTTTTGAAGATAATTTCTAAAGTAGTTTGTATGTACACTTATTATTTAAATAAGTATATGAGAGTATTTTCTAGTTATGAAAATGCTAAAGCGGTTTTGAAAAATGAGTTCTTTTGAAAAATAATGTACGTTGAATTAATGAATTTAGTAGGAAATATCTTATGTAAGCGAATATAGAGTAAACATACTTTAATCTATTGGAATGAAATAAATAATGATATAATTTTCTATGAATCACAAATAAAGATGTTTTGTGCAAGCTATAAAGAATACGTGAAAGAGATGTACAAGGTATGGAAAGCACCATATTTTGTATAGCCTATTTCGATAAAATACAAAATAAATTCTTTATAATTTCACATAAACATGTAATCCTCCTTTAAAGGATTCATAGAAGGTTTTAGCGTCAATGGTTTCCCGTAAGAGAAAGTAATTCCAATACATTAAGGTATAAATCATTAAGTGTAGTAAGTTAGAAACTCCTCCAAGGTTAAGTAATTGGAAGAGTAGAAAAGTTAGGAGATTTTTGATAAAATAATTGTTCTTATTTACTCCAGTTTTAGTAAATTTGAAAATCTATGAAAAAAGATATTTTGAAAACATGTGAGCACATTTTTTTTGAAGTCAAGAAAAAAAATGTTTTAAGGGCAAGCAAGACATGTTTTAAAGAAAAATGGTTTGGTGGAAAAGTAAATAAGTTTTTGGAAAGATCAAATTTTGAGTAACCAAGTACCTTTGAATTTAACAGAAAATTCAAAATAACATTTTCAAAGGCAAGAATTTTGGGATTTGATGTTTCAAAAATTTAGAAGCTTTAATTTTTGAAGTAAAATGATAAATACCAAGCCAAACCAGACTTTTAAATATGGAGTAGATAGGAATCATTTCCTAGGTGTAACGGGAAAAGTGTAAGGCTATAGCAGAAATTACTCCTAGTAGTAATAATAAAAGTTCCCGTAAGGTGTATAGGACACTAATGAAAACCTAGAAATGTTGGTTCATGTGTGTAGACTATAGAAGAATAGTGAAATGATATTAGTAAGATGATAAGACACATGTGGTTGGGATAGGTAGACCTTAGTTGGGGAAAAATGAAAGCTAAAGAGAGAATTTCCCCAAGCTTAGTTGCCTTTTTAGATAGAGACTGCATGGATTGAAACCCTTATCCATTGCAGTAAATGAGACTTAGTTATTCCTTTTTGAGCCTGGAATAGAAGAGATGAATAGATCTTATTCTTAATGAGTAACACAGCGTAAGTTGGTAACAAGTAATAGGCGGCATGAGGAGCATATGATTTACTTGGATTCCTAGAGTAGGACCTTTCTGTGTCAGAGTGGACATGGTCCTAGACCTCCTAGCCCTTGATGATAGCTGTGTTTAGTTGCTATATTAAAAGAAGAGTAAAAGCAGATAAAAGGTAACTAAAAGAAAATAGTAAGATCTAAAGAAAGCAACAGAAACATCAATAGAAATAAATGAGAATTGCAAAATAAAAATACATCTTTCCCATAAAATAAGCTTGGGAAAAAGTTTGAAAAGAAAAATCTTTCTTATGTAAACCGTGCTTGGGAAAGAAAATAGAGATTTTATAGGATAGCGTCATAAGTTCCAAGTACGGAGAGAGAGATATGCAAAAGTAAAATGGAGAAATGTGAAGTTTTTCTGTTTTCTACCTTCTTTTTGACATAAGAAATCGAGTTCGGAAAATTAGATTTTTCTGGAATTCGAATATTAAAAGTTGTATGGTAGGATTTGGATGAAAAATTCGTTGAACTACACCCCTATTCAGTAGGAGTGTGGGAAAAATTGGATGAAAAATGTTTTGAGTTTTCAAAAAATTGCATTCATATAGAAATTGTAAGTATATTTAGGATGTGTGCATCATATTTTAAAATAAATTTTTAAAGAAAAAAAGCATTCATATAAGAGGCACCGCTTAGAAATTCATGTACATGCATATATTTTGTATTGAATAACACTTTTGCACAAGAACACGGATGGTCGCAAAATTGGATGTACACAAAATGGATGTGATTAATATGAGGAATTAAATGATTTTACCCTTGTCGAATTTCGGGAAGGAAATTTCCTAAAGGGTGGGAGAATGTAACACCCCGCATTTTTATATAATTAAAAATAAATTTAATTGGTAACTATGAAAACAGTGAAAAATGAATTTTTGCTAATGTTGGAATTTGACCACGAAACTTATACCATTGTGTTTGTGGCAAATTTCTGATCAACTTCCATATACGTTGTTTTCTAAATGAACTTCAAATGGAGAAGTTATAGCCGTTTGATGTTTTAGCGTCAGAAACAATTACATATGCAAACATGGAAATTTTATCAATTATAAACATTTGCAATTAATTCATAGGATATTTATAAAAGTAGTAACAAATTTATTATGTTTGTAATGAATGTAAATTATTAAGAGAATTAGATGTAAGAGGAAAAAAATAAGGGGAATAATTAGCATTGCAAACAGAATCAGCTAAAAAGTGCAATTAATTAATATGTGAATTAACATTGGAGATTAATATATAACGTGTGTGTATATATATCAGATCCCTCAATTTAAAGAGGTTTACATATAAATGTAACAAATAAATGTTCAAATTCAAATATGGATATAAAAAATATGCATATTAAATATATATATTAACTGAATGGTGGAATTAATTAACTTACCAATTAATGAAACGTTGCAATGTGTAAAATTTTAATTAAGGAAATTAACTAATAGAGGTGACATGTTAATCTATTAATGGGGCAATTAATTAGGATTGTAACATAATCAGTAGAAAATGTCAATTAATAAGAAAAAGAAATAATAGTTGACCTAGATTTGAATGTGTACATAAAGGCACTATATTGCTGCACATAAAAATTAATTGAAGGATCAATTAAGTAGAGGATTAATTAGATAATTGGTGGGCTACATCTATTTAAGAGATAACGTAATGTAATTTGTTCCATCAGCCGTCACTTTCTTCATCCCTCTCTTACAGTAAACAATGGCTTCTTTCTTCATTCTTTTCTCCTATTTCTCACAAATCTTCACCAAATAAATCCAAATAAAATATATGTGAAGAAAGTAGAAGAATTGCAAATATTTAAAGGAGAGAAGTTGTGGAACGGGGTGGTAATTTTAAAAGATAAAGATTTAAAGCTAAGGACGATAGGTGAGTGGATTTAATTATATATCTTTTACGTTTATGATATATTATCGTTATATTCCTGTTAAATAATTTTATTCAGTATTTATTTCAGTAATTAATTTTGTTAATTGGTTATGCTGAGACTGTAAATTGTATAAGAGAGCTTATATGTAATTATTATTTATATGGAAAATAGTAATCAAATTGAATATGAATAATATTAGGCTTGACAGTTAGAGAAAGGCATAAGCCTAAAAGTAAGAAATTTACAGTTATTTACATATATTCGAAAAGTTGAAATTTAACCTATAAATATTAGCTTCCTTTTATTCCTTTTTATGCGAATAAATTAGTTAAAGAGAAAAATTCGCAAATACGGACTAAAATAGAAAGAACACTAGATTTACAGAAATTAGATGTAAAATAAGAAAAGCTGAAATAAAACGAGAAGAATAGAAATTTGCAGTAAATTATGCTAAAATGGGGAAAAATAAATAAAAAGGGAAAATCTAATAACTTGATTTGGAAGTAAGTGATAGATTAATTGGTTGGTTTAGACAAGAGAATACATTTCCATAGTTCAATATTTAAAAGATAACGATAAACGTAATTGCAAGAATAAAAGAAAGAAAAAGTGAATTAGTATAAACAGAGAAACTACTTTATTTTACACTATCCAAAAAGGAAATCAACAATAAAAGAGATATCTTGCAGTTACAGATTATTGTTTATAGCATTATTTGGTATTAAAATATGGAAATGGAGTTTTAGCACAGTTTTTGTAACTAACCAAATAGAATAGAACTACATCCTAGAATATAAGAAGTTAAAGTGAAGAATTAAAGCAATTAAAGAAGGAATCAAGTTGATTATTAGACAAGACTCGAAGCTCTACATTTTCTACGCATATAATAGAATAAAAGTAAAGCAGTTATTATGATAAGTAAATTTGTGACAATCGGACGTAGTCCCAAGCCAAGATTGTCATATATAATAAGAGAATTAAAGAGAATTCAATATCATAATAAAAGAAGACAAATTATAATAGAAAAGAGAAACTTGTAATTATATTTATAATATATAGATTATAAAAGAGAATAAAAGAGACAATTACAAGTAAAATTATAACATAAGTTATAATTAAGTAGAAAGAACAGAAAAGGCTTATTTTAAGACTTAAATGAAGTTAATAAGAAAATATAGCAGAAATAACAGAAGAGGCTTATTTTTATAAACTTAGATCTTGGATTAAGTTAATAAGCAAGATAATAGAAGTGGCCCATACCAACAGCATTCCCATTCGGTCAGGAACCGATGCTCTCACAACAGTTAGATGAGGCCGGCACAAGATTATGCTAATTGCGGTAAATAAGTAGCCAACATAATAAGAAAAATAAACTAAACGCAAATTAAAAGATTAGACTTAAGGTCTAATAAAAGAGTGAGATGCGTTTGGAGCAGCCCAAAAGATGAAGAACCTAACGAAGCAGTTCATCACAGATTTTAGCACAGATGAAGCACGTCCAACTTAGTTATTTTGGGCTAGAAGGAAGTACGAGACTTCAACGGGACGTGAGGGTACTCTAGGATAGCCCTCTGGTGTAGGCGTAGTGATGCAGTCCTCCAGAGGCAGGTCTGTAGGTGTTCCATCAAAAGAGTATGTCTTGACTGCTTTTTTCATGGCAGGACCATTATAGGCAGTCAAAAGGGGTTGATGTTTGGAGTAGGATATTCGTATGTCCCAGTACTTGCAAGTGAGTTTTAGTGGGCATGACCCAAAAGGATAGTCACATGCGGATATCGGGCCAACATCAAAACCAAGGGCGAGTTCGGGAAAGACTAGTCTTAAACCAACAGTCCAATGATACTTTCACTATCGAGACATTGGATGAGGGGCGCCGCCAATTGGATGTTTAGGTTGTTTGGAGTAGGGCACAACCACTTAGCTCTTTAGAGGTCTTTCGATTAGTTGAGGGGTGGTTGTGTGGGGCTATAGCCACGAGAAAAAAAGAGACAGACCAAATAGAATATCTGTATTTTAGGCCTAACGAGGCAGTCCTTTACAGAAATAGACTATCTGTATTATAGGCCAATGAGGCAGTCCTTTACAGAACTAGACTATCTGTATTGTAGGCCTAACGAGGAAGTCCTTTACAAAAATAGAAAATCCCCGACCGAGTCCGTACTAGGTAGACCTTGTTAAGCGGGATTCAGGGAGTAGACAGAACGATTACGTATAGTCCTCAAGGTACGCACTGGGTGGTATATTGTGGATGTCCGAGCATTAGTATAGAGTAGCGCAGACGCAGTTTTACGTTTTCATAGTAGACGACGGAGCATTTGTATTGTAGGCCTTACGAGGCAGTCCTTTATAGATGTAATCACATAACGCCATGGAAGCAAGACGATGGAGTCCTTTGGGAGGAGAATACGGAAGGTACTATGGGTAGTACCTAGGACCGATGCGGTCATTGGGCATATAGCTACATATACATCAGTTATTAGGTTTTAATCTACTAGGGAGTAGATAGGCACGATTCGCGCACAGAGGCGAGAGTATTATAAACCCAATAAACCAAATATAATAGTAAATGGAAATAAAATGGTATATGTAGAATTAAGCTTAGAAGTGTATAATTTGTCCATTCACCAGAACTTTAGTTCTGACCCACTCCTCATAACATCCTATAGGTTAGATAGATGGCAGAGACTTTCCAGCTTTGAGACACTTGTTTAGAAAGTGTTATTATACTAGTAAGTACTTGCTATTATATTTTAGTCAGTTCCGCTGTGAGATATTTATCTGAGCTCTGATTTATTTGTCTTTGCTTATTTGTAGGATACCAGAAACCCATCTCGGGCTTCAATGGGATTGGATTTTAGCATTTCTGCGAAAAATCCAGACCCACTGGAATTCGGGTCGCTACGAATATTGTTTTAAGTATTTAATTATATTAATATTATTTTAAGTATTTAATTATATAATATTGTTTTAAGTTATTTAATTATATTAATATTGTTTTAAATTATTTAATAATATTAATATTGTTAAAATTTATTTAATTATAGTAATATTATTTTAATGTTATTTAATTATATTAGTATTGTTTTAAAGTTATTTGTTTTTATTTAATATGGTTTTATAAGAATTTATCAAAATGTTAATATTTTGGAAAGGTTTATTATTTCAAGAATAATTATGGTTTGAAATTAATAATAAGGATTATTAATAAGGTTTGAAAATAAATAATTATTATTTATAAAATGGTATAGGTTAATTATGATTTCTATTTAAAAATATTTTGAATTGCTAATTATTAATTTTAAGATGTTTTAAAATTAATAATTTTCATTTATTTATAATTTTTGTTGTTAATTATTATTATTATATAATGGTGTTTTAAAGTAAAAGATTTTTAATTATTTGTAAATGTTTCCGAGACACATGAACAAAGTTGAAAGATTTGGATTTTATAAAGGAATTTATTAAATGGTTTGAAGACTTAAGGGAAGATTATTTACAAGGTTAAAGAGTCTAAAAATGGTTAGATATTTATAAACGAATTTTAGAAACGGGTTTATAGATTTATAAAAGGAGTTTTATAAATGGTTTTATGGATTTATAACGGCTTTATAAATGATTTTAGAAATGTACAAAAGGAAATTATGAGCGACTGAAATGTACAAAAGAATTTTATAAATGTTCCAAAAGATTTATAAAATGGATTATAAATGTTTATAGAGAATTATAAGGAGTTTTGTAAATGATTTTTGAATCAAATAAAAAGAAAGCCTTTCTAATTTTTATGAATATACTTATACCATTGAGATAAGTATACGGATATTTTCTAAGTATTGAAAATATAAGGATTTGCGATTATACTTTTGTAAAAGTATTTTTATACAAGTAATTTACAAAGTGATTTTTATGAATGAAAGATTTATTAAAGGAGGCTAGCGATTGTTATGTGCTTAACCAATGTTGGTTTTCCCTATGGAATAAATCCTTGATTTAATGTTGTTATTCGATAGTTAAATAACCGACTATTGAATTTGGACCCAAATGTAACTTTGGAAGTATCTAGAAGAAACACGTGAGTTATATGGCGTAGTCATCTCCGATAATGTTGTACTGTGCGTATAAATCTCTTTTCGTTCTCCTAGGACAATGATAAGGAAATCCATCCACTAACGGTTAGGAGGTGACCTCCGATCTTATCTTTGACTGTTTATTTCCTAAAGAACCGGGGTTGAGTTTACCGGGGATTATCGAATGTTGTTTCGAAGAGACCGGGATCGAGTATGTTATCCGAAAACCACTTCAATCCAACGAATGTGTTTCGAAGTAAAGACATCTTGAAGATGATGGAATTGGAGACGAAGCTCTCAAGTGTTTCGTTCAGTCCCAGAACGAACTTGTATGGATGAATGCTGGTATTGCATTGTTGCCCGGAAGGCAGTATTAGCATTCCAATTGGGAAGTGCTATATAAAAGGTAAAACGTAGACTCAAGCCTCATCAACCGGGAATGACTAAAATAGGGGAGATGCAGCAGGGCTAAGTGGGTCACTCCCAAGTAGGGTATGATCATCTCTATCTAGAGTTGCTATTATCTCTCATAGTATGCTTCGGGGCCCGTTAACGGAGGGGTGATTATATTCGGTGCTATCCAGTAAAGGGTAGGTCGGTTTTGTGTTGGAAGGGGATCCAAGAGAGATCCTCTATGTTATTTTATCTAGAGATGCACCGTGACGGGCGGTACCCTAGTAGCCCAATCATTGTATGGATTCCATTCTCCAATAAGCGCCGTACGAACATAGAAAATGTTTGCACAAAAAATGGACAAACACCTCAAAGTCGTATGATTTAGTAGGTCTTATGTTGTTCTTAGTGATTTGGGTGATTTATGCAAATATATGAAAAGCAGGGGCTAAACCGTAAAAAGACACGCAGATTTATAGTGGTTCAGCCAGAATGTGCCTACGTCCACTTCATATGTTATTTCTCTTCTCTTGTTTAGATTACAAGTACAAAGATTTGATACAAGTAAAAGAAAGTTGTTTGAAAGTTCTCTCCGTGCTTGAGCTCTCCAAACTTGTCCCCATTGTTGTACCCCTGCCCCTCTATTTATAGAGTGAGGCTGGGGGTAGGGGTCCTAGATGTGTACAGCTGCTGATGGGCCTGGGCTGACGCGATCTGGCCTGGTAGTGTTGGTTCGGAATGTCTTGGTCCGGTAGTAGGTGGTCTGGTAGGAGCTTGGTTCGATGGCAGCTAGGAGATGGTTGGTCCGGTAGTGGTAGGAGAAGGTTGGTCCGGCAGTGATAGGAGGAGCTTGGTCCGGCAGTGGTAGGAGAAGCTTGGTCTGGCAGTTGGAGTTGGTTCGGCAACGAGGTGGGAGGCAAGTTAGTTCGGTGGATACTCTGGTTTGGTGTTGCTTGGAAGTGGACCGGTGGAGCTTTGGAGGGTGTGTTGGTCCGGTTGTGCCTTCCTTTCTTTTGGCTCGGTAGGGGCGAAAACGCTCCCAACATTTGCCCCCCAAAGTGGGGTATTTGCTGGCATATAACTTACTTTGTTTAAGCCTGATCGTCCTTGTTCGGTCTGTGTGCCGAATGGATTGGTTCGGTGGCCTCTTCCTTGCCTATAAATATCGGAGCTATGCCACCGTTGTTTCCTTACCATTTGAGATAGCCGAAACAACTGATTGCCGAATCAAAATTTCTACCCTTTGCCGAATAAGCTGTGTTAGCCGAACCAGGTGAGATCCTTTTACAGCCGGATGAACATTGATACTGCACTACCGAATGAGCTTTTCGTGATGAGAATGCCGAATGGGGTTCTTGAGAACGAGAATGCCGAATGGGCCTTTTGAAAATGAGGATGCCGAATGGGTTTTGAACCTTTTATGTTTCGGATTACAAATGAAATCCCGGACTGTACGCTCTCGCCTGTTTATGTCTCTACATCTTTTGTTTTAACAACGTGCTTTTGTGTTGCAGATAAATGTCTCGAAAAGCAGAAACTCGATCGGATAAAAAGAAGTCCCAGGGCGAAGGAGAATCTTCCGCAGTGCCCCCTGCTCAGCCAGGACCGGAACGTCACGGAATTGCCCCGAGATCACTGGTGGACGGGTACGGCCTTCAGGAGCTTCTGAACTCCCCGCCTGATTGCTTTCCCAGCTCCCTCAAGGAGGAGCAACTTGATGCCATCTCCCGTTCTTTTGGAATTGATAGGGCGCGCATGCTGTTGCCAGGGAGAGAAGTTATGCCATATGACCCTCCCGAAGGGTACTTTGCCTACAGCAGATACCGCTGTATGTGCGGTGCCATCCCGCCTCTTAATGCTTGGGTACTTAGTTTTCTTACATATCTAAAGGTGCCCCATTCCAGCTTCAACCCAACTCTTATACTATACTGGTGAGCCTCTTCGTCATCTTTCAGAGGAAGCATGGGCGTGCTCCTTCCAACCGGGAGATCCGGTACTTATATAATCTGAGGGGCTATAAGAAGTGGTCCCCATACATCAGCTTGGAGTCAGCTGTAACCTTCAAGCCGGTCTTGGATCTGTATTCTAAGTACAGCATGTTCAAGAAGGAGTGGTTCTTCGTCAGGGACGATTCTGTTTCTATTCGGCGTTTCACCTCCGGATGTAAGTCGATGCTTTAATTATAATTTCCGTCCTGGTTGCGATGCTTCTTCTCATACGTTTTCATTTTTTGCTAGCGACAGGTGGCTTTGCGGTTGTGGAGACTGATCGCCTGGTTCGGATGGCGGCTGAGATAGAAGCTATCCCCGGGAGAGATAGATCGGCTGCTTACCTGATCAGAAATGCGACTCTTCTAGAGTATAATTTGATCCTTCCACAGCAGTCAGTAGTCAAGCAGAGGGAAACGGCGGAGGAGAGGGCGGCTGCTCAAGCTAAGGGAGGTGTCACAGTAGAGAGTGGCAAGAGGAAACCTTTCTCAAAATCTCCAATGGTCGGAGGTAAGAAGCTTAAGAAGTCGGATGGTCCTTCCCCCAGCACTTGTCCACTTACTCCAGGGAAGGAAGATGTGGAGGAGGAGAGAGGTGAGGGTGGAGATGACCGAGAAGGTGGTGATGGTGGCGATGGCATCGGGGCCTTGCTTCCTGGGCAAGCAGGCGAGATTCAGGAGTGGACGGATGATGCATTCAACCAAGCTTTCGAGGGGCTGGACGGAGAAACGGCTTTGGTAGAGAAATTCGGGAAGGCTGATAAGGCCGGGACCGGTGCAAGCGAGTCTTCTCAGACTATTCCAGCCAAGGTGGCTCCGACGACTCAAGGTGAACTTTTGACTCCTGCAGGCTCCATTTATGATAGGGACTTAGGAATATTTTATGATCCGCTCCCGTCCTGGAATGAAATCCAGGACTCATTGCAGTATCCTACTCCTCCCCAGGGTTTGTATAACTAATGTGTTTCCTTTCTTCTCTTAACTTTTAATTTACCGCGTTTCTCGAATCATGGATCAATGTAAGCTTGTGACACTTGTTCTTCATATCAGGGGCAGGTAAAATGGCCAAGGCCTCTGATCTTCGGCACAGGCTTGAACAATACAAGCTCTCCAAAGCTTCCGCCAAGCCAAAGACTCCGACCCACCGTTCCGGGGATGTAGTCGGCTACCGTCCTCTTCTCGGGGTTATTGAAGAGGGTATTCAGAAGAGAAAAAGGAGTCATCCCTTATCCGAACCTTCACTCAGTCCTCAGCCCCCAGTTCAGCCTCTTCATGATATCACGGAGGAGGATACTGAGTTCGCACTCTCTCCGCTCCCGTCTGAAAATCCTACCGTTATGCAGATTTATCGTCCTGGTTTTGCTCGTAATCCATTTGCGGGTCATCCTGATCTGGATCCAGGTTCCCATGATATTACCTTCGACGAAGTTACCGGTGAGCACCTTCTTCCCCGTAATCCCATGGTACGGGTGCTTGATGAGGCTAAGTCCTTAGATCTCGATTTACTTACCACTCGGATAGTTACCATGGGAGATGAGGCCAAGGCTAATATTGATCGGGTGGTGGAGGAGACTAGGAAGCTGATGGGGCATCATGCCCGGCTGGTTAAGGCTGGAGAGGAGATTGGGAGTGCCAACATCCGACTACGATTGATGGTTTCGGACCAGGCCAAACAGCTTGCTAATCAGGCCATTCAGATTTCTCAGCATGAGGCTGCCTCCGGGCGGTTGAGGAAGACTATGGAGGAGGCTAGTAAGGTGGAATTGCGGAAGATGGAGGCTGCTTGCAAGGAGTAGATAAATATGGCCATCTCGACAGTGGACGAGGTTCGGAGGGCGGATCTTAAGCAGGTAGAGGAGCTGTCGGGGAAGCTTGAAGCCGCAGGGCTTGCTCAGGTCAGGCTAAAGGAGGAGATGGAGGTGATGAGGAGGTCCCTTCAAGCTGACTGCTCGCGATACCGACTGGAAAGGGATGCTGCCATTGCAAGGCTATCGGTTTCTGAGGCTCGTATGAGGGAGTTTGAGGAAAATGAGGGGATGATGGACGATATGCTGCAGGACATGTACTTTCGCACCTGGAAGCAGGGCAGCTTATCATGGATGGACGACTACCCCCGGGTTATGGCTAGGATTTACCTCAGGGCTCTAGAGGAGGCCAAGGCTGAGGCGGATAAGGAGGGTGGAGCGGCCTTTAGGATGGATGTGGTCACCGCTCAGTTTACCAAGGAGGAGAAGACAGCGGTGAAAGAGGGGATGAGGTTGTTCGCGGTTGAGGAGGCAGGCGTGGAAGTAGGGGATGACGACCAAGACGATCAAGGGGAAGTTGCTGGTAACCTCTACTTCACTAGTTTGTTCTTTTGTTAACTCTGTTGCTTATCACTAATGATTTCTTTTTATGACCGGACAGGTGGGCAACAGGACAAGGACAAGACTCCAACGCCGCCGGCTCCCTGATTAGACCTGGAGAATTCTTTTTGTGTACTTGACATGGCTGTATATATGTTAGTCTTAAAATAGTAGAGTAACGTTTAGATTGTAATTCTTGCTACTTGTAATAAATAGCTCTATTCTTGATGTGCAATTCTTTAACTTAAGCTGATTTTGTCGTCTTTTGAATGTTTTTGCTATTTTGACATGTTGCATAAGAAATATAGCCATGCATATTCTTGTAATTAAATTGCGTTTGATGTCAGGTTCTTGTTTAAAACATAATTTCATGACTTGTAGTGTTAGCGTGAGGTGTGAACAAATTATAGGCATATATGAAAGAAGGAAATACTGTCCTTTATATTTTGCTTGTAGATGGCAGCTTTGAATATCCTGTGTGACTGAGTAAGGGATGCGGTCCAGTATCTTGCTGTGAGTATCCGCTTCTATTAGTGAGTGTCTCCTGTTTTGTGTCCTGCACTTCAGGGTTTGTTACAGAGGATAGGAGAAAAAGTTTCTTAAGTAAAATTGAAATATGCGAAATAGTAAAACTTCCAATCACGGAAGGCCTTCGATGTGCTTAAGTTCGTGGCAAACGGGCTTTGTAGTCACTTTCCCTAGCTGTGGGTCTTGGAGACATTTGTCACCCATCTTACGCCTCCGCGGGGAGTTAATTCTTTTTTACCACAGCCGCACTTAAGACACATCGGAGCCGAGATCGCGCACAGTAACTACCCGGGCCATTATGGCTCGTAATCGTGGGTATTATTCAATTTACTGTGGCCGGCTAGCGTGGGTGCCGATCGTCAACTGTGAACTGCCCCTGGCTGGCCACACCTTATGTTGGGGCTTATAGTCGGTCCACAGTTGCCGACGAGCCGAACGCCGTAATGAGCTGCCTCGGCTATAGTCGGCCTTCTCGGTGGCTTATAATCGGCTCATTACAGTTGGCTTTAAGGGCCGTCGTGAGCAATGAGTTAACCCACAGCAAAGGGATGCCGGAGCAAAAGTGTCTCATTGGCGAGGGCATAGATTCGCATAGTACCTGTCAGGTCTTGTCCAGGTGAAGTTGAGCTGTGGAGTGCGTTGAGTGGAAACACTATACGCATAGGATTTTGTTCAACAGAAAAGGATAAAGTTAACAAGCAGCCAAGATATAAAGGAACAAGTTAAAAAAGAGACAAGGTTTTTTAAAGTGGTTCGGCGCGAAAAGGCCTACGTCCACTGATTCTCTTTGTTAATTCACTTCATATGGGCAGTACAAGTTAAGAAAAGTATCGACGGAGGTGTTGGATGTTCCATGCCCTCTGGAACACCTCTCCGTCCACTGTTGACAAAATATAAGCTCCATTGTGGAGATCTTTATGAATTACATATGGTCCATCCCAGATTGGATCTAGTGCTCCGGGGCGGGGGAAGATTCGCTTGAGGCAAGGTCCCCTTCTTGTAAGGTACGATGCTTGACTTTGGAGTTGTATTGTGCTGCCACTTTTTGTTTGTGGGCTGCTGCTTTAAGGACTGCATCATTTCTTCTCTCCTCCACTAGATCCAAAGACATGTGAAGGAGTTCTTCGTTCTCTTCTGGGTTATAGTGGATCCTACGGTGGGAAGGCACAATGGTTTCAACTGGGAGCATAGCCTCCGATCCGTATGCCAAAGAGAAAGGAGTATGCTCCGTTGAAGTTCTGAAAGATGTGCGATAGGCGCATAGTGCCGTAGGGAGTTCATCCACCCAAGCGCCCTTTGACTTTTCGAGTTTCTTTTTTATTAGAGTTTTCAGAATTTTGTTGACGGCTTCGACTTGTCCGTTTGCCTGGGGATACGCTACGGATGTGAAGCTTTTGTGAATTCCGTGCTCTTGGAACCAATTGGCGAATTCCTCGCTGTCAAATTGAAGTCCATTGTCTGATATGATTTTGAATGGGACTCTGTACCTGCACAGAACATTTTTGATCAAAAAGTTAATAACTTTTGCTGAAGATACTTTATTTAGAGGTTCTGCTTCCATCCATTTGGTGAAATAGTCGACTGCCACTATAGCATATTTGGCCCCGCCTCGGCCCATTGGCAGTTCGCCGATTAAGTCAATTCCCCATACTACAAAGGGCCAAGGGCTGGTCATTTGAGTAAACACAGTCATTGGTAGCCGTGGAATCTTAGCGAACTTCTGACACCTGTCACACTTTTTGACGAAATCCAAGGCGTCCTTGCTTAAGGTGGGCCAGAAATATCCATATCGGAGTATCTTTTTTGCTAATGTTTGTCCTCCGGTGTGGTCTCCGCAGCTTCCTTGATGGATGTTGGATAAGATTTCCTTGGCTTCCCTCCCAGCGACACACCTTAATAACAGGTTAGAGAATCCGCGCCGATAGAGGATGTCTTCTTGAATTGTGTAGCGGGAAGCTTTCCTTAAGATTTTCTTGACTTCGTTACATCCGTTGGGCAGTGTGCCGCTTTGTAGGTAGTCTCGGATGGGAGTCATCCAAGTTGCTTCTTCGATTGCAGCTATCAGATTCACTTGCTCAAAACTTGGGGCCATTTGCTTTGAGATGGTTACTGCCCCGAAGATGGCGATGTCTCTCATACTTGCTTGTTTTGCCAATTCGTCGGCCTCTTGGTTCTCTTCCCTAGGGATGTGTTTGACTAAGTAGTGGTCCAATCGGCTGAGAAGTAACTTGGTCTTCTTTAAATATGCTATGAGTCGTTCTTCTCGAGCTTGGAATTCTCCTAGTATTTGATTAACGATAAGTTGAGAATCGTTGTGAAGACACAAAGAATTGGCTCCGATTTCTATGGCAAGTTCTAGTCCGGCTATCACTGCTTCATATTCTGCATCGTTGTTGGTGGCAGCGAACTCCAACCTTATAGCATAGTGCAGTTTGGTTACCCTGGGAGTGATTATTACCACACCTGCCCCCGAGCCTTGTTCGTTCGATGCACCATCCACAAAGTGATTCCACTTGATATCTTCTGCTATTTCCAATTGCTCCTTATCTTCGTTGGTAGTGAATTCTGCAATGAAATCAACTATGGCTTGTCCCTTGATGGCGGTGCGAGGGTGATAGGTGATATCATATTGACTTAGTTCAATGCACCATTTAAGTAGTCGCCCGGAAGTGTCGGGACGATGGAGTACCTGCCTCAGTGGTTGATCGGTCAGAACTTTGATGGAAAGGGACTGGAAGTAGTGACGCAGTTTCCGTGATATGATTAGTAAACAGTATGCCAGCTTCTCAAGTTTAGGATATCTGACTTCTGCCCCCGTAAACCTCTTACTGACGAAGTAAACTGGCCGCTGCATGCGGTTGTCTTCTCTTACCAAGGCGGCGCTCAGGGCATGAGGTGACACAGCAAGGTATAGGCATAATTCTTCGCCTTCGCTTGGAGTCGAGAGTACCGGTGGTTTCTGGAGGTGTTCGATTAAGTTAAGGAAAGCGGTTAAGCATTCGTCAGTCCATTCGAACTTTCCTTTGTCTTTCTTTAAAGCTTCGAAAAAGGGGACGCATTTGTCCGTTGCCTTGGAGATGAATCGGCTTAGGGCGGCCACTTTTCCATTCAGACTTTGCATTTCCTTTCGAGTGGAAGGTATCTTGATATCCTTTAGGGCTTAGACTTGTTCAGGGTTTGCTTCAATCCCTCTGGCATGGACGATGAATCCTAAGAACTTTCCTAATGACACTCCGAAGGAGCATTTTAGAGGATTCAACTTCATTCCATACTGGCGAAGTACTTGAAACATCTCGCCTAGGTGGCTTACATGATCGTCGGCTTTTCTTGACTTCACCAGCATGTCATCCACGTATACTTCCATAGTTCGCCCTATTAGCCCTGCAAACATCTTGTTGACGAGGCGCTGGTAGGTGGCCCCTGCATTTTTAAGTCCAAATAGCATTACCTTATAGCAGTACAAACCCCGGTCGGTGATAAAACTAGTGTGGTCTTGGTCGGGAGCATGCATAGGAATTTGGTTATATCCTGAGTATGCGTCCATAAAAGATAACAGCTCGTGTCCGGCTGTGCTGTCTACAAGCTGGTCGATTCGGGGAAGTGGGAAGCAATCCTTTGGGCAGGCGTCGTTTAGGTTGGAAAAGTCAATGCATGTCCGCCACTTCCCATTGGCCTTCTTTACCAGCACTGGGTTAGCGATCCATTCCGGGTAGATGGCTTCTCGTATGAAGTCATTGGCGAACAGATTCTTTACCTCTTCATCGAGGGCTGCTGATCGCTCTGCTCCCATACTTCTCTTTCTTTGTTTTACGGGAGCCTTGGTAGGATCAATGTTTAGTGCATGGCATGCTACGTCGGGGGAGATTCCGGTCATGTCCGCGTGTGACCATGCGAATACATCCAGGTTGTGGCGGAGAAAATCGATGAGCTGTTCCTTCAACTCTGCCTTTAGTTGGGATCCAATTTTCAATAGTCTACTCGAGTCGTGCTTGTCTACAGATACAAACTCCATAGCCTCTGCAGGCTCGGCGGTGGCCTCCTCCTCTTTGCCCCTAGGGTCTAATTCATTGAAAGGGTCGCTGGTATATCGAAAGAGGAGGGGCTTTCTTTAGCTGCTATGCTTCTAGACTTTTTGTTCAGAGGGCAACCTCTACACCCTTCCCTTTATCCTTCCTGTGGTTGTTGCGAAGTTCAGTCACATAGCAGTCTCGAGCCACGTCCTGGTCTCCTTCTACTTCCCCTACTCCATTGTCCGTTGGGAATTTCATCTTTAGGCACCACGGGGCTAGGACAATTTGGAAGTCAGACAAGGCTGGCCTTCCTAAGAAGGCGTTGTAGGCCGAATGGTTTTCTATTAGCACAAACGTCTGTTTCCGTACGACGGAGCGGGGATGGCTTCCAATCTCAACAAAGAGGTCCAGTTGCCCGAGGGGCATCTTTGCATCCCCAGTGAAACCGTGTAGTGGTTTATCGCAGGGAGATACATCCTTCATTGATAGCTTCATTTTGTCGAATGCATGTTTGAACAGGATGTTTACTGAGCTTCCAGTGTCTACTTGGATTCGGTAAACCTCGGCGGGGCCGAGCCGGGCAGAGATAACCATGGGATCCATGTGAGGGTATTGCCTTCCTTCTAGGTCACGCTTACCGAATGTGATGTCATCACTTTCTTTCCGCTTCGGGTGGCGCTCTTCTATAACCGAATTGACACAGTCTTTATTGTCTCTAAGCGACTTTCCATATCTTTCCATTTCTTTCCAGCTTCTATCAGCGATGTGCGGTCCTCCTGAGATGGTATGGACCACTATCTTCTCTTGACTAGAGCTGCTAGTGTTGCGGTTTCCTCTGCCGATCTCCGGTGAGGGTAGCCTTGGGTTCTCATTGGCAGGAGCTGGAGTCCTGTCCTGACCTTTTACATAGCGTTCCAGTTTCTTCCTTCTGATGTGTTCCTCAATCAAGTCCCGGAGATGATGGCATTCATTGGTGTCATGCCCATGAGTTTCGTGGAAGCGGCAGAACTTTCCAGACTTCTGCGCGTTATCTGATTCCTTCTTATATGGTGGGCGTTTGTATTTAACTTCACCTTGGGTGTTAAGGAAGATATTTTCGACGGTCTCATTCAAAGGAGTGTAAGTGTCAAATCTCGGTCCAGGCCGATATAGGCGTTTTTCTCCCTTCTTGCCCCCAGTATTGTCCCTGGAATCATTTCTTCGAACGTCCCTTGCTACAGCAGGGACGTTGCTATGAGTTGCCTTATTCTGCTGTCCTGACTGCCCCTCAACGGCAACATCCTCAAGCCTCATATATTTCCCGGCTTCGTGGAAGAAATCGGGTCAAGTAGCTGGTTTTTCTTTCATCAATCTTCTAGCAAATTTGGTGTCCAGATGCACACCACTACAGAGGGCCATTAGGATAAGCTTCTCATCGGCGTCTTGGACCGCGGCTGCTGCGGCATTGAATCGGGTTAGGTATTGTTGCAGTTTCTCTCCAGGTTTCTGTTTGACGCTGGATAAGGAATAAGCGTCCTTAGGTTGTTCCACATGGATACGAAACTGACTGATAAACTTTTCTTTCAACATTTCCCACGAGCTGATGGATCCCTGGGGTAGATGACAGAACCAGGAGGTAGCGAGATCTGCTAAGAAGAGCGGAAAGCATTTGCACAGTTCTCCCTCTATTGCTCCACTCATGAGCATATGTTGTGTGTACCTCTGTAAGTGTACAACGGGGTCGGAGGTTCCTTTGTAAGGTTCCATTGTTGGCATCTTCCATTCTCGGGGAGTGATAGCTTTGCTCCCGTTGGACACACTCTCTGAATAAGCGCGCCATCCTTTCATCAGAATTTGGAGCAGATAGAAATGAGTTTGGTTCTGTTCTGTGGGATTGATTCCGTCCAGATGACCTGTAGGGATGGTATCGTCTATCATCCCTCATATTTTCCAGTGGCTGCCTTTGATCTTCTGGGAGCATGCTAGGGTCAGCTATAGTTGGCTCTTGCCTTGATCTTCCCCTACCGGGCTCTGATCTAAGCACTTCCTCGGGTCCAACTTCGGGCTGGACTCTAGCTTGGCCCCATTCACTGGCGTTTTCATGGTTAGGTAGTATGACAGGCTCAGCTATAGTTGACCTTCGCCCGGTACCTCCCTTGTTGGGTTCGGTTCCAAGTGCTTCCTCAGACCTAACTTCGGGCTGTGCTCGATCTCGGCTCCTACCATGGTTACTTCTGCCGTTAGCTCCTTCGAAGAAGGAAGATCTCTGTTGTCTCTAAGATCCTCCAGACTGGGACTCTCCCCATGATTCGGTGTTGCGATTGGACTCTTCAGCATCCCTTAAGCGTGACATGAGATGGTCCACCAAGGCTTCCTGCTGGGACGTGAAGTGGTTAGTTACTTCAACCACAATCCTGTCTAAATCTGCCCTAGTAATTGATGCGGGCTGTTCTGTGGCAGGAGTGGTAGGATTAGTCTGTCCTTCATTTGTTACTGCTGCTGGAGGAGGACGATTTACTTGATTCGTGACAGCTGGATCTGGAAGACTGCTGGATGCGATGTTTTTTCCTTTGTTAACATCTTTTCTTGGTTTGGGAGGCATGTTTTCCAAGTGGCGAACGATGCTGTTAGGAAAAATGTTGAGTGGATGAAGCTGAAGCTTCGAGCTTCTAGTTCTCAGTGAAAGCACTAGAAATGTTTGCACAAAAAATGGACAAACACCTCAAAGTCGTATGATTTAGTAGGTCTTATGTTGTTCTTAGTGATTTGGGTGATTTATGCAAATATATGAAAAGCAGGGGCTAAACCGTAAAAAGACACGCAGATTTATAGTGGTTCAGCCAGAATGTGCCTACGTCCACTTCATATGTTATTTCTCTTCTCTTGTTTAGATTACAAGTACAAAGCTTTGATACAAGTAAAAGAAAGTTGTTTGAAAGTTCTCTCCGTGCTTGAGCTCTCCAAACTTGTCCCCATTGTTGTACCCCTGCCCCTCTATTTATAGAGTGAGGCTGGGGGTAGGGGTCCTGGATGTGTACAGCTGCTGATGGGCCTGGGCTGACGCGATCTGGCCTGGTAGTGTTGGTTCGGAATGTCTTGGTCCGGTAGTAGGTGGTCCGGTAGGAGCTTGGTTCGATGGCAGCTAGGAGATGGTTGGTTCGGTAGTGGTAGGAGAAGGTTGGTCCGGCAGTGGTAGGAGGAGCTTGGTCCGGCAGTGGTAGGAGAAGCTTGGTCCGGCAGTTGGAGTTGGTTCGGCAACGAGGTGGGAGGCAAGTTAGTTCGGTGGATACTCTGGTTTGGTGTTGCTTGGAAGTGGACCGGTGGAGCTTTGGAGGGTGTGTTGGTTCGGTTGTGCCTTCCTTTCTTTTGGCTCGGTAGGGGCGAAAACGCTCCCAACAGTTGTGCCAAACTATGATGAAACGTGAGATGCAAGCATTTAAGCTATATTCATATTTTACTTTGACCCCTAGACATTATTATAATGTAAATGGATTTTCTATAGAAAATATTTGGGTTAACGTATGGTAAAAACTCGTCTGTGTTTATGTGCGGCGCGGTCTTACGAGATACTTTTGATTTCAAAGATTTTTTTTATAACTTTAAATCCAGTTGGGTGTGTTTTCTCATGCTGGTTTTCCAAACTGACTCGGGTGTTATTTTATTATAATGCTCGGGTCAGACCGAGCATATTACAGATTTAGTTGGATGCTTGGTACTTCAGGAGACGAGTTGGACGCCCAAATTGCATATTCACGTAGATGGTTATTTTTTCGCTGTATTTGTTATTGTATTTATCAGCAATTATGAGGACAGGGTGTTATAACTGTCCTGGCTGAAATATGTTAGTATACTCTGATTGATTATTTGAATATACATATATTACAATTTGTTCATGTAAAGATTTGATGTATATTTTAGATTATTTGTTCCACTATGAGATTTTGTGTTGTTTAGTTTTCTTCTTATCTTCTTCCTTCTTTCTTTTTCCCTAACAATTTGGTTTTCCGGCATTCGATTGCTCGGCACGCAATACAGTGGACATATTAGTATCGATTTTCAAGGGTCGAAAATCTCAGTCGTTGCAGGTTTGATCGAAATCCGAGACTATGCCCCGGAATGACAATTTCACAAATTTAAATGTTTAATTATCGATATTTATCTGGTCTATTTACAATTGTAAATAAATTTACAGATTGAATTCACCAATATTATTTATTAATTAAAAGGAGTTAAATAAAATAATTAAATCCATTTAGTTAACATTAAATTCCATGATTCAAATATTTAATTATTCCCTATATTTGATTTATATATTATAAAATTCCAAGACTCGATTATTTAAATCTTTAAGATTAACTAAATATTTAAAATCAAATGACCAGAATTTTGGATTGTTACATTCTCCCCCTTTAAATGAATTTCATCCCCGAAATTCCTAAGGAAGAAAATGTTTCCAAACCCTTTAGTTTAAACTATTAATTAAAATGAGTTATTAAACTTATTTTCAAAACTCATTAGTTGGAATAGATTCCAAAGTTTCTAAGTCTTTTATATTCATTCACTTATACCAACTAATTCTCTTTTATTCATTCATTCCAAGATATAACTTGAAAGTCAAATTTTAGTTATAAAAAATTTTCCAAAATTCTTAAAAAAAATTGTCTAACTCTCATATTTTTGAAATTTTTTGCTAGCATCTCCTTTGCGCAGCTCGATCGGTACAACTACAAATGGCATCCACGGTGTCCAAACCAATCAAAGAAAACAAAAGCCAAGTGGCCTTCCATATTTGGGGCATAGAATCATCAACCAATTCAAATTTTCTAAATTTATTATGTACCTTTTTCGCGTTTGACTTATATTTTAGCAAGTAATTTATTAACTTCTATGCAAATGCATGTGACGACCTACATTTAGAAAGATTTAAATCAACAATAATCCACACATGTCCAACTTAAACAATCTGAAACATAGATAATCAATGGGTTAATTAAGAAAAATAAGAGAAGAAGAAGAAAACAAACATAGAATCTCGCAGCGGAATGACAAAATATAATAATCAAATAAACAGTTCATGAAGCTGTTTACTATACATTTGATTATAATTCATACAATATTTAATTAGAGTTATATATATACAACAGAACAAAATATAATGCAATAGAACAACATGATGCAGGGGATAATATTAGTAATAATAATATACCAAATCTTCGTCTTTGTCCTCCAGAGAATAATCTTCAATGCACTGAAAAACTCAGGACTGACCTAAGCATAATGAAAAACAAAACACTCGAGCCAGGACTAAAATATCCTTATGTGAGTCAAATCGATATCACATAACATGAGTGTAATAGCGTCAGAGATGTTTACGAAATTTCACATCTCCTATCCAGTGTATAACGTGCGTGCAATAACTCAAGAGATGTTATGGGATTTTCCATCTCTTAAGGATTCGTTAAAATATTTATATATAATAGAATACGCTACATATATAATGTCTAATCAGTAAAATAAATATTTTTCTTAGTGTTAAGGATTTACATTAATCCTCCTTAACGCGGTTTTAAGCATTGTCATATAGTTTCCGTTTAGCACAACCAGTAGCACGTCGGTAGCCAGTGATGCGCCGTGATATGACAACACTAAACCAAAATCGTAGGGGTCACGTATAGGGATAAAGTATGACAAGGCACGTGAGGCAATGCCCAAGGTAGGATAATACCAGTTCGGGTCGCACGGCTGGTGGTAACGCATCGTATCCACAACCGCCCACCGCGTCCATCCATCCCATATCGAGTCAAAGGGAGGTTATCCCAAATCCAGGTGCATTAATCGAAACCAACAACAAGAGGAATAATATGGACCAAGTTCAAGAAAATCGAAGAACGGATGTCCGCTAGGGGTAGCTAGCCCGCTTGGCCCTAACAAGCCGTCATGTTTTAGTCATTTCAAATTAGCACAAGTGTCGGGGTCTATCCATCATCGTTATCTTTCTTCAAATCCAGCAAACGAAGCCAAAACCAACCACTTCATTCTGGAGTCTCCTCTACGTACACAGTTGTTAAAGTGGTTCCAATATTGACAGAGAGTATGTCAATAAGAGGCCTCGGTCTTTTTAACAACCAAACGTCCTTTTACACACCGATTGGTACTTTTACATTTCGAAAATGTTTCATACTTGGTATCAAAATATCATATTCGATTCAAAATTCCATTCATTTCAAAATCATCATATTTACTCAAATATACCATTTCACTTAAAAATCATTTTCTCCTCAATATCTCGATTTCACTTACAAAAATGTTTCGAATTTCAATTTAGTTTATAACTTCATTTTAACCCAATTCGTATTTAAATCAACTATTTAAATATAAACATTCCAACCTTGACCTATTTGAATTTTTATAAAATAGTTTAAATAGTTTAAAATAATTTAAAAAGTTAAAATAGTTTAATTTAAAAATTTAAAATAGTAGAATATAAAATAGTTTGAGTATTAAAAATGGTCTATATAATAAAATAGCTTGGAAATCAAAATAATTTGAATATTTAAAAGATAGGTATTAAACAGTTTATATTAAAATAATCTATTTGAAAATAGTTTCAAAGTCAAACTGATCCAATTCCAAATTTTCCAATTCAAATCAATCCAATTTCCATTTCAATTTCATCGATTCCTTTCCGATTTCAATTCGAATTAACTTAGATTCCAATTTCAATTCAAATCGATTTCAATTTTGATTTCAAATTAATTCAATTCTTGATTTCAATTCCAATTAATTTAAATTCAATTCCAATTTGAATTAATTCCAATTCAATTCTCAATTTTAAACCATTTCGATTTACAGAAAATAGAGTTCGATTTTAGAATGTCGATTTAAATCACTTAAATAAATTTTAACTTCAATATTCAATTTAAGATTCAAATCTTCAAAATAATTCAATTCCAAGCTCAATTTTTGAAATATCGTTTTAAATTGCGTTCACTTAGAAATATTTCAAAGTTCAAATAAAATCCAAATCCGTTAAAACAAATCAATTTTTGAAACTCAAATCATATTTCAATTATAACTTCAAAATCTCAAATTTCATTTTTTAACAATTTCGTTTAACACATTTTAATTTCACATTTTGATCGCAAGTTCGAAAATATTCACTTCCATAAATTCGATTTTTATTTCTTTAATTCAAAATCATTTAAATAATTTCAAATCAAAAATTTTGAAATCATTTAATTTAACCAAATCCGGTGTCCGTATATAATTTTCTATCCTATGGCCAAGTGATCAGTCATTTCGATTTTAATTTCAGAGATGGATGTATATCATTTCAATCCAAATCACAGTGTCATAGGTATATATACCATTTCAACCTATTTCTTAATTTATTCAAAATAATTCAACTTACGGTTTTATATACCATAAATAATTTACAAGGTGATAACAGGATATATATAAAAATAAATAAACATCTAATCATCCAAAATATCAATCAATAACATCCATCACAATCAACATCCAAATCAGTCAAAATATCATAACTATATACTAGTTATCAATAATCGGGGACTTAACTAGCAATTTAATTCCCATTTCAAACTGTCAATTCAAATTCCTATCATTTTAATTCATATCGATTTAAATGTCAGTTAAATTTACCAAACAACAGTCAATAAATTTAAATCACTTCGCGATATAACTTTAACTAACATAAAAATTGTTTTAGTACTTCATGAGTGTATAAACACTCACCTTTTATTTGAAACTAAAAGTATTACAGCTTCAAATATGTTTCACTTCCACTCCATGCTGTAGACGACGTCGCTACCGTCACAACACAATTTGTTTCGTCCGAAACGGGCCACGTATGAAAACGATATGCTATAATTAATATAACGGTAATTATAAAAATATAATTAAACTAGTTACTAAACTTAATAATAAACTAATATAATTAACGTTACCTCTCATCTCCATCTAGAGATGCTTCAAGAACGCACGCACACGACCAAAACCACGCGACACGTCCTCCACATGCGCGCCACTAGAAGGCCTCGGCCAGAACCCATCGAGATGCGCCACAGCGACCGCCCTTGGCAACTGCACTCCAGCCTACCGCGTACGCCACTCAGATCTACAACCCAAACCCTAAAATGTCGAACGCGATTACCTGCCGCATCATCCCCTACATGCGTGAACAGCGCGCGCCCCTCCATCTACCCAGGCGCGAGATCGCGACTTCGATTGTCGCTCATTGTATTTTTTTTATTTCTTCGATCGGTTGTGAAATGAAATAAGGGAGAAAGGAGAGATGCATTGAAAATGAAAGGGAGGGGTACGGCATGAGCAGGTGGGGTGTGGGCTATCTACGGGATATTGGAGAAGTAAAGAAATATATATATATTAAATTAGAAAATATCTAACCAATTTGCCCACAATAATTCTGAACTTCAAATGACGCGTGCCGCCTAACATTCCTAATGTTTTACCCTCATTACAAACATAATGGAACTAGCCTTGAAGCCAAATTCGATCGTGTCACGTACGGGATTTTTCGACTTTCGAAAATTCGACATCGATACTCACTTTATCGACTGCCGAGCAATCGAGTGCCGAAAACTCCAATAGTGAGGGTTTAAGAAAAAGAAAAAGTAGAAGAAGAAGAAAACAGAAGAAGAAAGGAGAGAAGAACAACAGAACAACATCAGAAACAGAGACAATATCAGAATCTCACATATCGCAGCGGAACAACATATAATAGATAAATGAATAATCTTTAAACAAAGAACTATATCGTTTTATACATACATCAATCAGAGTCATATACAACAATGGACAGTTATATAACTTGTCCTCATACAGAATACACAGCGGAATAAATACTATCAGATACAAATACTACGTCTCGTCATCCAGCTCATCTCCAAAGCTCCAGAATATCCAGAGTATCCTGATAATCTAACTCTAGACTGCCCGTGTGGAAATTGGTGGGCACCCAGAGTTTAGAAGGGAAACAATAAACTCCGAGTCAGTCATGGTGACTGGTGTGAGATCGTAAAACAGTTATTCTTTAAAACAACGACAAGATAATTTTAAAATAAATTTCGCAATGCTTTTGGAAAATGAAACTACCATAAGACCTCCCACCACACACACAATGCAAACGCAGAATTGGAGGAGATTTCTTCTTATGATAGTCAAAGATGCTTACTACGCAAAATCAAATCATTTTTGATATTATTATTAGTGCATAGTGTAGAAATCATTTCGAAAGTATAATATTAATCTTAGCCAACATACGACCAGTATCGTATGCCTACTATAGCTACCATCTAAACAGTGGTGACCACCGTACGTAAATGGCAGGTTCTACAACTAATACCGTACAAGTCACGTATTGGAGTTTGGATTTCCAACAAATGGTTAGGCTAAGGAACTTCCTATCCACGATGGGTACGTCCCTGGAATAGACGACCCGAGAACCTAACCGGATCTCTGCCAACACAAGGCCGGGTTACCTCTGCAAAAATAGGTAACTACTGACACGCGTATGCCATCCCCCGATCGTAACCGATCTTCCCGAGGATCCCCGATTTCCAACAAACCACATAGATAATAATGCAGCAACCACATAGGTTAAGTATCTGGGCTCCATACCATGATACCACCTCTATCCAGAAGGAATGACATACACTAAGGGGCGCTACTCCCTAGAACCTTGCTGCATCCTTCCTGTTTCGACCATTTCCGGGGTGTGAGGCTCGATGAAGTCTCGTCCACAAAGCTACGCTTTCTACAAAGCCCTGCTTCGGGTCAACAAAATGATCAACCTATGATCACAAAGATATAAGATCAAACAAATGATCATATCGCAAATGATCAAACACTGATCATTTCACAGCAACACTCAGTATGCCACGTTACCAAATTGGGATATATCGCTGATGAATTTCAACTACATAACCTCTGAGCTCGTACGTCTCAGAGAAGGGTGTTAAGCTAAGAGAATAAATTCTCCACCACCAACAGAAATGTATTTGAAAGAAATCAGCTTTATATCTCAAATTGTAACGTCAGACACACAATCCATACAAGTCTGTTCCGGGATCGAACAGAACCGAAGGCACTTCTCACGAAGCCCTTGCATATCTGGATAATTTCCTAATCACGTCCAGACTTCCCGTCACTAAGGGTGATAAAACCTCTAAATCGGAGATCAGCCGATGTAGAGTAACTCGACGGTAATCCTTCCGTTTTCAAAAATATCCGGTCTTCAACACCGGTCTTCAAATGCGATTCATAACGACGTATCACATATTCGGAATGGGTTATACGGCCCCATGTGTAACGACCCAGAATTTTGAACAAATTAAATTGAGAATATTTAATTAATTTTAAATATTTGAACGACGATTTAATTTGAATCCCCGATATAACTTTGAAATTGGCGATTAAATTATAAAATTTAATCTATTGAACTAGATAAAAAATTTGAATCTTCAATTTTAAGCCGAAGAAAAATATTTCGGAAGCTTTTAAAATTCGTGTTGATATTACTGAAGATAACAGAAGCTTCAGAATTGAGTTTGAAAACAATTTGATCAGTTTTGAAATTAAATCGTTCGAATCGAATTTAAAAATAGCCGTCCGAGGCGCAGTCTCGGAATTTGACGAAACCAGTTCCATTGGGTCCGTAATATTGAGTTATTACCGGATTTCAAATTTCGTATTTTTCGAAGTTGTTTCGTGACCGTACGGTGAGCAAACGCATTGAAACCAAATCAAATTCTATTTAAATTTAATATTTAAATTTGTCAAAACATCAGCACGTTCTTCCTTTTTTCACGCCCCTTTGTTTCAACCTGGAATCACGCTACCCACCTTAACCCACGCCTAAAAATCACGCAAATGAATCGTGATAAGTATGGCTCCTTCATATTTTAAATAACCCTCTCCTCTTTCTTTTAAATTAAAGCAAACATCAGAAGAAAATAATAAATGGCGGTCGAGCAAAGGATTTCGAAAATCCCTCTTTCGAAACGAAGAATGGCCGATGCCAGTTTCTTCTTTCCTTCCCCAAATTTCTTTCAAACCCAAAGAATTGTCGAGCCTCTTTAATTCAAACCAGCTACTAGGCCGATCGAACAAAGCGAGTTATCTTTGGTTGTTCAAAATCGAGAAGGAAAAGGGGAAGAATCACCGGTGGCATCTGAAATCTTGCATCGCGATGTTGGAATCGAGCACCAGGGAGATGGCCGCGTTGAGCTCAGGAAGTGTTGGTAATGGGATGTCGCGTTATCGACTGGAGGTGGGATCGAGGGGAGTTCGTCAATCAAGGCTAGGGCACGACATCGCGATGATGTTTCCAAGTAGCGGCGTTCGAAGTTGATTCGTGGGTGTTTGCGAGATGATGGGGATCGCGATGGCAAGCAGCGTGTAGTCGCGATGAAGAAACAGAGGGAGTTCATCGATGCCAGCGTCTGGCGTAGGCAATGCAGGCAAACATGGTGGCATGCGTGGGTTTCGATCGCGATGAAAGGATGTCGCGAATTCGTCGATGGCATCTTCGAGTTCAGATTCACGTAGCAGTAAGGTAATCACGATTACTTTCGTTCAAATTAAAATTCATAATGTATATATATATATGTAGATCATTTTGAAATTGAAATAAATACATATGAACATTTAGATACTAAGATAAAAATTTTAAGGTGATTTACTTTGTTTAATTAATCTATTTTGTCACTAAAAAAAAATATTTGTTAAAGGGAATTTAGTTTTAAAATTTAATTTTCAGTTAAATCAATTTATTAAAAAGTGATTGGTTTAGAGAATTGAAGGTATTAGTTTAAATTTAATAAATCTATTTAAAAAGAGAGATTTAATAATTAGTTAGATAAATTTATTAAGGGAAAAAAATGGTTATTTAAATTGTTCGAATATTAATGAATTGTATAAATTATTTATACAAGGTATAAATCAAGAAAAAAATCGAGTCGAGATGGAAATGGAGGGTAAAGAAATAAAAGCTAAGGTGAGATTTTTTTCTCACTCAAAATGAATTGCAGTTCTTGATTGTTTGATATGATTGCTATGTTGATTTGTGATATTAGATATAGTAGGATATATCTATTATATATATAGCAATATATACATATTGGCATATGTATATATTGGATTGATGATTTCCCGCCTCGTATAGCGGATGAGACCCTATTGCGCCGTTAGTAAGCGGATTTTTATAAAACCCATATACCGCGATAATTCCGTACTGGAGCGGAATTGGTATTGTGCTAACATCTTTGGATGCAGGGAAACAGGTTGGAGGGATCCAACTGGACCCCTCACATTGATTGAATTTATTTCTACTGTGATGTGATAATCTGTGAATGATTATTGATGTTATTGAATTGTTGTCTGGAAATTGTTTGAAAGCTAAAATTTAGCTGAATGGATGTTTGATATCATTGGATTCCAAAGATAAACGAAGTTGAATTTTTGAAATTCAAGTAGAAAATTTCTAAGTGAATCAATTTTTGAAATTGAAGAAATTTTGAAGAAAGGAATTTTTAAAGTATAAAAAGTTAATTTTTATAATCTTATCGAATTAATTCTAGAATCAAGTGAAAATGGATTTCGTAAAATAGTGATTACAAATTTGAAGAATTTAATTTAAGAATTTGGATTTTTTAAATAGATTGAAAGAAACGATTGAAATGCATTTCCTTAAAAAGGAATTTATTAAAAAGAAGATAAGTTGGAAATCCAACTAGAAATTTAATCGGTAAATTGAAATAAATTGGGAAATCAATGTAAAATGATTTCAATTTGAAGAATCCATTTTAAAACAGAATATTGAATCATTTGAGAAAAAAATGAGGAATTCACTTAGTAGTGATAAATAAATTTTAAATCAATATCAAAATTAATTTGGGATTGAAGTTTTTATAAATAGAATTGGAATTTATAAAAGTTGTTTATAAATCCGAAATCACTTATTTTGATAAGTAAAAATATAGAAGTTGATAAAAAGAAGATTTATAAGTCGAGGTTGTTATTAAAATAGAAATAGAATTTGTAACCGTGTTTATAAATTCGAAATCGATTGGATTTGATAAATTAAATATAGAAGATTTTTAAAGAAGATATATTCGCGATTTTGGATAGCGAATTTTTATTGAGATAAAAATGTGTAGAAATGATTTAAATTGGGATAAGTGAAGTATATTCACGATTTTGGACAGTGAATATATTATTAAATAAAAATGGATTTATTTTTGAAGAAGTGATATTAAAAATGAAGTTAAACATTTTAAAGATGTTTTAAAATGTATTATGAATTGAAAGCATAGATTTCAACATTTTATTGTTGAAATAGACGTTTTCGAAAAATAAGGAAAATATGGACTATAACACTGTTGTTATAGTAAATGATTTTCGAAAGAAAATGTTTTATATAGTATTGGGATTTATATATACCTATCTTAATTCCGAATCCCTATACTATTGATTTCGAGTCGTCGTAACGATGTTTTACGCAACATTCGTTTTGACTCAAATAGATGTTAAAAGAATGTTTTCCTTAAAGAATGAATATATACTTAATTTGATTTAAGTATATTGAATATTTTCAAGTGTTGAAAATAAATAGATTTGGGAAACACTTATTTTTAAAATAAGTATGGAATTGCTTTTCTAATATGAAATGAAACGTTTTGAGAATTTATCTTCTTTAAGATAAATTGAAATTGAATATTGGAATCGATTTGAAAATCGTATATCAGTAGATATTTTTGAAGTATAAATTCACTATGGAATTTATAAAAGGAAAGGGAAACTGTTTAGAAAAAAATAAACGTTGATTTATTTTTGAAGTGTGGAAAATTTTATATCTAGTAAAAGATATTTTGGAAGATAAAATTATTTGGAAAATTATTTGGAATCTGATGATGTTGCGCATCTTTATTGATAGTTAAATAACCGACTATCAATAATTACCTTTAGATAGGTATTTGTTGTGAATTGGATGAATTGAATGCCACACTTATTTTAAATAATCGCTCACTATTCGGGTTAGCCGGGAAAGGACCATGGGGTCGTATAACCCATTCCGAATATGTGATACGTCGTAATGAATTGCATTCGAAGACCGGTGTTGAAGACCGGATATTTTTGAAAACGGAAGGATTACCGTCGAGTTACTCTACATCGGCTGATCTCCGATTTAGAGGTTTTTATCACCCTTAGTGACGGGAAGTCCTGACGTGATTGAAAATTATCCGGATGTGCAAGGGCTTCGTGAGAAGTGCCTTCGGTTCTGTTCGATCCCGGAACAGACTTGTATGGATTGTGTGTCTGACGTTACAATTTGAGATATAAAGCTGATTTCTTTCAAATACATTCCTGTTGGTGGCGGAGAATTTATTCTCTTAGCTTAACACCCTTCTCTGAGACGTACGAGCTCAGAGGTTATGTAGTTGAAATTTATCAGCGATATATTCCCAATTTGGTAACGTGGCATACTGAGTGTTGCTGTGAAATGATCAGTGTTTGATCATTTGCGATATGATCATTTGTTTGATCTTATATCTTTGTGATCATAGGTTGATCATTTTGTTTGACCCGAAGCAGGGCTTTGTAGAAAGCGTAGCTTTGTGGACGAGACTTCGTCGAGCCTCACACCCCGGAAATGGTCGAAACAGGAAGGATGCGGCAAGGTTCTAGGGAGTAGCGCCCCTTAGTGTATGTCATTCCTTCTGGATAGAGGTGGTATCATGGTATGGAGCCCAGATACTTAACCTATGTGGTTGCTGCATTATTATCTATGTGGTTTGTTGGAAATCGGGGATCCTCGGGAAGATCGGTTACGATCGGGGGATGGCATACGCGTGTCAGTAGTTACCTACTTTTGCAGAGGTAACCCGGCCTTGTGTTGGCAGAGATCCGGTTAGGTTCTCGGGTCGTCTATTCCAGGGACGTACCCATCGTGGAAAAGGAAGTTCCTTGGCCTGACCATTTGTTGGAAATCCAAAGAAACAATACGACACTTGTACGGTTTTAGTTGTAGAACCTATCATTCACTTATGGTGGTCACCACTGTTTGGATGGTAGCTATAGTAGGCATAAGTGCGGAATGCCTATGCTGGCTAAGATTAATATTATACTTTCGAAATGTTTTCTACACTATGCACTAATAATAATATCAAAAATGATTTGATTTTGCGTATCAAGCATCTTTGACTATCATAAGAAGAAATCTCCTCCAATTCTGCGTTTGCATTGTGTGTGTGGTGGGAGGTCTTATGGTAGTTTCATTTTCCAAAAAGCATTTCGAATTGACTTTGAAAATTATCCCGTTTTTATTTTAAAAATAACTGTTTTACGATCTCACACCAGTCACCATGTCTGACTCGGAGTTTATTGTTTCCCTTCTAAACTCTGGGTGCCCACCAATTTTCCACACGGGCAGCCTAGAGTTAGGTTATCAGGATATTTCTGGATATTCTGGAGCTTTGGAGATAAGCTGGATGACGAGACGTAGTATTTGTATCTGATAGTATTTATTCCGCTGTGTATTCTGTATGAGGACAAGTTTATATAACTGTCCATTGTTGTATATGACTCTGATGATTGATGTATGTATAAACTGATATAGCTCTTTGTTTTAAAAGACTAGTGTTTATTTATTATATATTGTTCCGCTGTGATATGTGAGATTCTGATATTGTTTCTGTATCTGATGTTGTTTTGTTGTTCTTCTTTCTTCTTCTGTTCTCTTCTTCTTCTGCCTTTTTCTTCTTTCTAAAACCCTCACTATTGGAGTTTCCGGCGTTCGATTTCTCGGCAGTCGATAAAGTGAGTATCGATGTTGAATTTTCGAAAGTCGAAAATTTCGGTATGTGACAAAGTGGTATCAGAGCATATGGTTAAGTGACAACCCTGCTCTGTTGGGTGTTACTCATTAGAGATAGAGTCAGCAGTACTCTAGAATGAGTTTGAGTGTAATAATAGATATGAGCGCGTATTTGTTAGTTAATATAAAATTGTTTTGTATTGTGATGATTGGTTTATTGAGTGGTATATGAACCTTCGTCGGCACAGTCTTGCAAAACTGTATCGAAGGGGTTTCTAAACACTCGAATAGAACAATTCGGCACAGTATTGTTTTAAATAGGGTGAATGAAATAATTTTACCCAAAACTATTTTTGTATATAAAAGAAATGATTTTCTGTAAATTATTATGATATGGATGCATGGTTGTTAGGGAGTGATGATGTTAATTATCATCATTGATATATATATGTGAAAAATTATATATGAAATTGAAATCAAAAAAATAAAGAATTAAGAAATGAATCCATATACAAGTAGAATTTGAGAATATAAGTTATAAATGTGATTTATAATTTGAAACGGAATTCCAGAGAAGTTTTTGGAAATGTTTTGAAAGGAGTTTGAAAATTTTGGAGATTTGGAAAGTTTAAATCTTTTGGATTTGAAAATGAATTTCAAAGGTTTTGAAAAATATTTTGGAAAGATGAAAGCTCTAAACTCTTTTCGGTCGCTGGAAAATAACTTCGGTAATGACTGCAGCATCATCGATGTTCATTTTTGGGTTTCCAAAGGAGGAATTGCTGCTATATTGTTTTAAACGGAAAATTTGGGTTTTGTTTTGGAAATTCAAAGGATAATTTGAATTGTTTTCAAATGATTTTGAAATGTTGGTAAGGTTCTGGAATACCATATGAAAATATCTATGAAATATTATGAAGTTGAATTAGATAAATTGAGACTTGAATTGTGAACTAAATGAAAGAATGGTTCGAAATTGCAAATAAATTCAAGTAAGTAGAAATAAATTTCAAATGAACGGAATTTACAATTGTAAGTGAATAAAATTGAAACTGAATGTTGAAACCGAATTTGAATAAGGGAATTAAAATTTGTAATGAATTTGTAATTGGAACTAATTTAAAATAGTGCAGTTGTGAACTAAAGATAATTGATAAATTCAATATTCAGAAGTTGAATAAAAATCCAAATTTAATGGAAATTGTGAATTGAATTCAAATGAGAATAGGAATGTAAAATTGAATGAATATGAATATATATAACTTCAACAGTGAAGTAAAGATGATATAAACAGTTTATATTGGAAAATTTTGTAATAGAATTTGCAAAATGGTTTGAATATATGTGACTAGATATTATGGCTAGTAGGATATACAGGTGTTATAAAAGGAATTGGAATTTTGATTTCGAAGATAATTTGAATTGCTCGAAAAAGGTAAGTATTTCAATTCGAATATGAGATTTGATGACTTTCTTGTTCCGCCGCTTGGTTTTTTCTTTTTCTTTTTGAAATCTGAGAGTCCGTAGGGACATTTTGTAGTCGTGCCGTATTAGCCGCGCAAAGGAGACGCTGGCGAAATTTTTTGAAAATTCCGAGTGTTAGAAAATTTTTGAGAAATTTTGAAAGTTTAAAATTTGAATTTAAACTTAAATTTGAATTGTTAAGTAAACAATGTTGTTTTGAAACTTAGAGTTGAAATTTTAGTTGAATGATAACGAATCTTTAGTAGAAAGATTTGTTTTGATAAATTTGATAAAATTATTGAATTGTGAAAAATAGTAGACGAGTTAAGGACCATTTTCCCTAACTTGTAATTTCGAGGACGAAATTCTTTTAAGGAGGGAAGTTTGTAACGACCCAGAATTTTGAACAAATTAAATTGAGAATATTTAATTAATTTTAAATATTTGAACGACGATTTAATTTGAATCCCCGATATAACTTTGAAATTGGCGATTAAATTATAAAATTTAATCTATTGAACTAGATAAAAAATTTGAATCTTCAATTTTAAGCCGAAGAAAAATATTTCGGAAGCTTTTAAAATTCGTGTTGATATTACTGAAGATAACAGAAGCTTCAGAATTGAGTTTGAAAACAATTTGATCAGTTTTGAAATTAAATCGTTCGAATCGAATTTAAAAATAGCCGTCCGAGGCGCAGTCTCGGAATTTGACGAAACCAGTTCCATTGGGTCCGTAATATTGAGTTATTACCGGATTTCAAATTTCGTATTTTTCGGAGTTGTTTCGTGACCGTACGGTGAGCAAACGCATTGAAACCAAATCAAATTCAATTTAAATTTAATATTTAAATTTGTCAAAACATCAGCACGTTCTTCCTTTTTTCACGCCCCTTTGTTTCAGCCTGGAATCACGCTACCAACCTTAACCCACGCCTAAAAATCACGCAAATGAATCGTGATAAGTATGGCTCCTTCATATTTTAAATAACCCTCTCCTCTTTCGTTTAAATTAAAGCAAACATCAGAAGAAAATAATAAATGGCGGCCGAGCAAAGGATTTCGAAAATCCCTCTTTCGAAACGAAGAATGGCCGATGCCAGTTTCTTCTTTCCTTCCCCAAATTTCTTTCAAACCCAAAGAATTGCCGAGCCTCTTTAATTCAAACCAGCTACTAGGCCGATCGAACAAAGCAAGTTATCTTCGGTTGTTCAAAATCGAGAAGGAAAAGGGGAAGAATCACCGGTGGCATCTGAAATCTTGCATCGCGATGTTGGAATCGAGCACCAGGGAGATGGCCGCGTTGAGCTCAGGAAGTGTTGGTAATGGGATGTCGCGTTATCGACTGGAGGTGGGATCGAGGGGAGTTCGTCAATCAAGGCTAGGGCACGACATCGCGATGATGTTTCCAAGTAGCGGCGTTCGAAGTTGATTCGTGGGTGTTTGCGAGATGATGGGGATCGCGATGGCAAGCAGCGTGTAGTCGCGATGAAGAAACAAAGGGAGTTCATCGATGCCAGCGTCTGGCGTAGGCGATGCAGGCAAACATGGTGGCACGCGTGGGTTTCGATCGTGATGAAAGGATGTCGCGAATTCGTCGATGGCATCTTCGAGTTCAGATTCACGTAGCAGTAAGGTAATCACGATTACTTTCGTTCAAATTAAAATTCATAATGTATATATATATATGTAGATCATTTTGAAATTGAAATAAATACATATGAACATTTAGATACTAAGATAAAAATTTTAAGGTGATTTACTTTGTTTAATTAATCTATTTTGTCCCAAAAAAAAAATTTGTTAAAGGGAATTTAGTTTTAAAATTTAATTTTCAGTTAAATCAATTTATTAAAAAGTGATTGGTTTAGAGAATTGAAGGTATTAGTTTAAATTTAATAAATCTATTTAAAAAGAGAGATTTAATAATTAGTTAGATAAATTTATTAAGGGAAAAAAATGGTTATTTAAATTGTTCGAATATTAATGAATTGTATAAATTATTTATACAAGGTATAAATCAAGAAAAAAATCGAGTCGAGATGGAAATGGAGGGTAAAGAAATAAAAGCTAAGGTGAGATTTTTTTCTCACTCAAAATGAATTGCAGTTCTTGATTGTTTGATATGATTGCTATGTTGATTTGTGATATTAGATATAGTAGGATATATCTATTATATATATAGCAATATATACATATTGGCATATGTATATATTGGATTGATGATTTCCCGCCTCGTATAGCGGATGAGACCCTATTGCGCCGTTAGTAAGCGGATTTTTATAAAACCCATATACCGCGATAATTCCGTACTGGAGCGGAATTGGTATTGTGCTAACATCTTTGGATGCAGGGAAACAGGTTGGAGGGATCCAACTGGACCCCTCACATTGATTGAATTTATTTCTACTGTGATGTGATAATCTGTGAATGATTATTGATGTTATTGAATTGTTGTCTGGAAATTGTTTGAAAGCTAAAATTTAGCTGAATGGATGTTTGATATCATTGGATTCCAAAGATAAACGAAGTTGAATTTTTGAAATTCAAGTAGAAAATTTCTAAGTGAATCAATTTTTGAAATTGAAGAAATTTTGAAGAAAGGAATTTTTAAAGTATAAAAAGTTAATTTTTATAATCTTATCGAATTAATTCTAGAATCAAGTGAAAATGGATTTCGTAAAATAGTGATTACAAATTTGAAGAATTTAATTTAAGAATTTGGATTTTTTAAATAGATTGAAAGAAACGATTGAAATGTATTTCCTTAAAAAGGAATTTATTAAAAGAAGATAAGTTGGAAATCCAACTAGAAATTTAATCGGTAAATTGAAATAAATTGGGAAATCAATGTAAAATGATTTCAATTTGAAGAATCCATTTTAAAACAGAATATTGAATCATTTGAGAAAAAAATGAGGAATTCACTTAGTAGTGATAAATAAATTTTAAATCAATATCAAAATTAATTTGGGATTGAAGTTTTTATAAATAGAATTGGAATTTATAAAAGTTGTTTATAAATCCGAAATCACTTATTTTGATAAGTAAAAATATAGAAGTTGATAAAAAGAAGATTTATAAGTCGAGGTTGTTATTAAAATAGAAATAGAATTTATAACCGTGTTTATAAATTCGAAATCGATTGGATTTGATAAATTAAATATAGAAGATTTTTAAAGAAGATATATTCGCGATTTTGGATAGCGAATTTTTATTGAGATAAAAATGTGTAGAAATGATTGAAATTGGGATAAGTGAAGTATATTCACGATTTTGGACAGTGAATATATTATTAAATAAAAATGGATTTATTTTTGAAGAAGTGATATTAAAAATGAAGTTAAACATTTTAAAGATGTTTTAAAATGTATTATGAATCGAAAGCATAGATTTCAACATTTTATTGTTGAAATAGACGTTTTCGAAAAATAAGGAAAATATGGACTATAACACTGTTGTTATAGTAAATGATTTTCGAAAGAAAATGTTTTATATAGTATTGGGATTTATGTATACCTATCTTAATTCCGAATCCCTATACTATTGATTTCGAGTCGTCGTAACGATGTTTTACGCAACATTCGTTTTGACTCAAATAGATGTTAAAAGAATGTTTTCCTTAAAGAATGAATATATACTTAATTTGATTTAATTATATTGAATATTTTCAAGTGTTGAAAATAAATAGATTTGGGAAACAGTTATTTTTAAAATAAGTATGGAATTGCTTTTCTAATATGAAATGAAACGTTTTGAGAATTTATCTTCTTTAAGATAAATTGAAATTGAATATTGGAATCGATTTGAAAATCGTATATCAGTAGATATTTTTGAAGTATAAATTCACTATGGAATTTATAAAAGGAAAGGGAAACTGTTTAGAAAAAAATAAACGTTGATTTATTTTTGAAGTGTGGAAAATTTTATATCTAGTAAAAGATATTTTGGAAGATAAAATTATTTGGAAAATTATTTGGAATCTGATGATGTTGCGCATCTTTATTGATAGTTAAATAACCGACTATCAATAATTACCTTTAGATAGGTATTTGTTGTGAATTGGATGAATTGAATGCCACACTTATTTTAAATAATCGCTCACTATTCGGGTTAGCCGGGAAAGGACCATGGGGTCGTATAACCCATTCCGAATATGTGATACGTCGTAATGAATTGCATTCGAAGACCGGTGTTGAAGACCGGATATTTTTGAAAACGGAAGGATTACCGTCGAGTTACTCTACATCGGCTGATCTCCGATTTAGAGGTTTTTATCACCCTTAGTGACGGGAAGTCCTGACGTGATTGAAAATTATCCGGATGTGCAAGGGCTTCGTGAGAAGTGCCATCGGTTCTGTTCGATCCCGGAACAGACTTGTATGGATTGTGTGTCTGACGTTACAATTTGAGATATAAAGCTGATTTCTTTCAAATACATTCCTGTTGGTGGCGGAGAATTTATTCTCTTAGCTTAACACCCTTCTCTGAGACGTACGAGCTCAGAGGTTATGTAGTTGAAATTTATCAGCGATATATTCCCAATTTGGTAACGTGGCATACTGAGTGTTGTTGTGAAATGATCAGTGTTTGATCATTTGCGATATGATCATTTGTTTGATCTTATATCTTTGTGATCATAGGTTGATCATTTTGTTTGACCCGAAGCAGGGCTTTGTAGAAAGCGTAGCTTTGTGGACGAGACTTCGTCGAGCCTCACACCCCGGAAATGGTCGAAACAGGAAGGATGCGGCAAGGTTCTAGGGAGTAGCGCCCCTTAGTGTATGTCATTCCTTCTGGATAGAGGTGGTATCATGGTATGGAGCCCAGATACTTAACCTATGTGGTTGCTGCATTATTATCTATGTGGTTTGTTGGAAATCGGGGATCCTCGGGAAGATCGGTTACGATCGGGGGATGGCATACGCGTGTCAGTAGTTACCTACTTTTGCAGAGGTAACCCGGCCTTGTGTTGGCAGAGATTCGGTTAGGTTCTCGAGTCGTCTATTCCAGGGACGTACCCATCGTGGAAAAGGAAGTTCCTTGGCCTGACCATTTGTTGGAAATCCAAAGAAACAATACGACACTTGTACGGTTTTAGTTGTAGAACCTATCATTCACTTATGGTGGTCACCACTGTTTGGATGGTAGCTATAGTAGGCATAAGTGCGGAATGCCTATGCTGGCTAAGATTAATATTATACTTTCGAATTGTTTTCTACACTATGCACTAATAATAATATCAAAAATGATTTGATTTTGCGTATCAAGCATCTTTGACTATCATAAGAAGAAATCTCCTCCAATTCTGCGTTTGCATTGTGTGTGTGGTGGGAGGTCTTATGGTAGTTTCATTTTCCAAAAAGCATTTCGAATTGACTTTGAAAATTATCCCGTTTTTATTTTAAAAATAACTGTTTTACGATCTCACACCAGTCACCATGACTGACTCGGAGTTTATTGTTTCCCTTCTAAACTCTGGGTGCCCACCAATTTTCCACACGGGCAACCTAGAGTTAGGTTATCAGGATATTTCTGGATATTCTGGAGCTTTGGAGATAAGCTGGATGACGAGACGTAGTATTTGTATCTGATAGTATTTATTCCGCTGTGTATTCTGTATGAGGACAAGTTTATATAACTGTCCATTGTTGTATATGACTCTGATGATTGATGTATGTATAAACTGATATAGCTCTTTGTTTTAAAAGACTAGTGTTTATTTATTATATATTGTTCCGCTGCGATATGTGAGATTCTGATATTGTTTCTGTATCTGATGTTGTTTTGTTGTTCTTCTTTCTTCTTCTGTTCTCTTCTTCTTCTGCCTTTTTCTTCTTTCTAAAACCCTCACTATTGGAGTTTCCGGCGTTCGATTTCTCGGCAGTCGATAAAGTGAGTATCGATGTTGAATTTTCGAAAGTCGAAAATTTCGGTATGTGACACCATGGTCCTTTCCCGGCTAACCCGAATAGTGAGCGCTTATTCAAAAATAAGTGTGGCATTCCATTTCATCCAATTCACAACAAATACCTATCTAAAGGTAATTATTGATAGTCGGTTATTTAACTATCAATAAAGATGCGCAACATCATCAGATTCCAAATAATTTCCCAAATTATTTATTTTCAAAAATATCTTTACTAGATATAGAATTTCCACACTTAACCGTTTGGAAACAATTTCAAATCAATTCCCACATTTCTTTTTATCTTTGAAGATAAAATCTCAAAACAGTTCATTTCATATTGGAAAAGCATTTCCACACTTATTTAAAAATAAGTGTTTCACAAATCTATTTATTTTCAACATTTGAAAATATTCGATATACTTAAATCAATATTAAGTATATATTCATTCTTTAAGGAAATCATTCTCTTTAAACACATTTATTTGAGTCAAAACGAATGTTACGTAAAACATCGTTACGACGACTCAAAATCACTAGTATAGGGATTCGAAATTTAAGATAGGTATATAAATCCCAATACTACATAAAAACATTTCCTTTCGGAAATCATTTACTATAACAACAGTGTTATAGTCCATCATTTCCTTATTTCTCGAAAACGTCTATTTCAACAATAAATGTTGAAATCTATGATTTCGATAATTCTCACGTTTTAAAACATCTTTTAAAACAATTAACTTCATTTCAAATATCACTTTCCCAAAACCATATCCATTTTACTTAACAATATATTCACTGTCCAAAATCGTGAATATACTTCACTAATTACATTTCACTATTTTCTACACGTTTTATTTCAATAATAATTCGCTATCCAAAATCGCGAATATATCTCCTTTAATAATCTTCTATATTTAATTTATCAAATTCAATCGATTTCGAATTTATAAACACGGTTATAAATTCTATTTCTATTTTAATAACAATCTCGACTTATAAATCTTCTTTTTGTCAACTTCTACAATTTTACTTATCAAAATAAGTGACTTCGGATTTATAAACAACTTTTATAAATTTCAATTCTATTTATAAAAACTTCAATCCCAAATCAATTTCGATATTGATTTAAAAATTTATTTATCATTACTAAGTAAATTCCTCATTTTTTCTCAAATTATTCAATATTCTGTTTTAAAATGGATTCTTCAAATTGAAATCATTTTACATTGATTTCCCAATTTATTTCAATTTACCAATTAAATTTCTAGTTGGATTTCCAACTTATCTTCTTTTAATAAATTCCTTTTTAAGGAAATAAATTTCAATCGTTTCTTTCAATCTATTTAAAAATCCAAATTTAAATTAAATTCTTCAATTTATAATCACTGTTTTATGAAATCCATTTATTTAGCATTTTCACTTTATTCTGGAATTTATTCAATACGATTATAAAAATTTACTTTTTATACTTTAAAAATTCCTTTCTTCAAAATTTCTTCAATTTCAAAAATTGATTCACTTAGAAATTTTCTACTTGAATTTCAAAAATTCAATTTCGTTTATCTTTGGAATCCAATGATGTCAAAACATCCATTCAACTAAATTTTAGCTTTCAAACAATTTCCAGATATCAATATGATTAATAGCATCACTATAATCGTTCACAGATTCATATCACAATAGAAATAAATTCAATCAATGTGAGGGGTCCAGTTGGATCCCTCCAACCTGTTTCCCTGCATCCAAAGATGTTAGCACAATACCAATTCCGCTCCAGTACGGAATTATCGCGGTATATGGGTTTTATAAAAATCCGCTTACTAACGGCGCAATAGGGTCTCATCCGCTATACGAGGCGGGAAATCATCAATCCAATATATACATATGCCAATATGTATATATTGCTATATATAGATATATCCTAAAATATCTAATATCACAAATCCAAACAGTCAATCATCAATCAATAACTGTAAAAGAAAATCCACTTTCATTTGAGTGAGAAGATCTTACCGTGATTTCAATTCCGATTTCAGCGTTTATTTCGATTAAAATTAAACGCGCGTTTAATTTTACCCGAAATTCAAACTAGCTCCAAATGGCTCCAATTCAGTTCCATAGCGAAGAGCTCGACAAAACGAAGACAACGCAACTGGTTTCGTAATTTTCTGATAATGTATGACAAAGTTACGGCATTTAGAAGTTTACACGAATTAAAAGATAATTAATTTACACTTTTATTTTAAATTTTAAACCTAATCAAATCTGGCCGTTCGATTCGCTTCTCCCACATCAAGCCCGCGCGCGTCTTCTTCCTCCAACCTCCAGGTCGCGTACAAGAAGGACCCAACGTGCCGCCATCTAGGGTTAGCAATCGCAGCCACCACACTCGACGAAACTCCATCATATCGACACCATTCGAAAGCCTTCGCCTCCCTCTCCCACCGCCATGAGTACGGCCAAGCTCGGTCCCCCCTACACGCCAGAAAACGCCCCGATACGCGCACCACTTGAACGCGATTTGCCGCCAATTTACAGCTCCATATATGATCATAGCCGTTGGATAACAAGATCGCAATGCCCCCTACCTTTTGCTAGTTGAAAGTTTTTGAAATCATTGAGTGGATTGGAAGAAAATAGAGGAAGAACGAGACAACTTTCTGGCCATTAACGTGAAACTGGCGGCCTTGAAGAACCCTAGGGTTTTGTTTGCAAAAATGAGAATGAAGGGGCTTTTATAGAAAATTCAGCGAACACTATTCATCCCAAAATTTCCGAACTCCAAATCGAGCGTGCCGGCTGACGTTTCTAAGGTTTACCCTGCATTCCGAACGCAATGGAATAGGTTTCGGAAGCTAATTCGATCGTATGTGTGAGATATGACAATAAACGATCAATTTAAATTAAACCGATTTAAATCAATTTCGAGGCGTTTTGATTCGTACCGGACAAATGGTAAATCCAAAAATTATGAAATTTGAAATCTTATAATAATATCACATTACGGATCCGATGAAACTAGTTTCGTCGAAATCCGAGACTTTTTAAAAAATGACTATTTTAACTCGACGATTTAAAATTAAAACGATATCGATGCGTTTCGAGCTGCCACGGTCAAACGACAACTCCGATGGATACGAAAATTGAAATCCGATAATAACTAACTATTACGGATCCAATGGAACTGGTTTCGTCCAATTCTGAGACTGTTCGAAAATTGGCTATTTTTCAGTCGATAATTAAATATTAAAATATTCAATTTTCACAATTTAACTTTCAATTCAATTTTAAAAGTTCTATAACCTTTCTATAACTCCAGTATGATTAAATAAAATTTTACAAATCATTTTCAATCATATTAAACTCGATTTTCAATTATCTCTGGAATTTCACTATTTAATTTATCGATTTAATCATCAAATTAAATCCAATATTCGAAAAATAAATCCTTCGACTTCTAAATTCCATTTATTTATATTTAAAATCAATTAAATATTCGAATTTTAATTATCAAAAATTCTGGGTCGTTACAGATCGTATGCAGAAGATAGCTTTTCAAAAATCAATTTATTTTAATTAAATTCTGAAAATAAATTCTACGCATGTCAAGCTCGCATGGTCAAATGATAAGTCCGATCGATACGAACTTGAAATCCTATAATAATTCACTATTACGGATCTGTTGAAACTGGTTTCGTCGAAATTCGAGACGTGGCAAAATGGCTATTTTTACTCGTTAATTAAAACAAGTAATTTCCAAAAATCAATTTGATCTCTTAAATTCAATTTTAAAAGTTTACTATCATCATTCTAGTTTAAATAAAATTTAAATCAGCTTTAAAAATCATTCTCATTCATATTAAATTTAGGATTCAATTATTTAAACAGTTTCTAATATTAAATTCAAACAATTTAATTTTTCAAAAAATTACATTAATAAATAATTCAACATTTATTAACAATAATTTTATTATCATCTAAATAATTCAACATTTGTTATTCAGTTCAAGCTACTGATTATAAACTCACTCAATTTGTAAATTTCATTTCAATACTTGTTATTGTCAAATTCTTCGAATTTGGTTATTTCAAAATTTTATTTAAGTTCATATTCAATAACTTACGTAAATAAAACATTAAATTTTATTTCTAACCATTTTTATTCAATAATCACATTAAATTCAATAATTTAAAATAGTTAAAAATACGGGTCATTACAATGCATGTGCACAAGAATCAAATGGCTCTCTTGCATACCTTTTCTTACATGATCTAAAAGAAAATTAGACTGACAAAAGCAATGTGATGTAACTCTACATGCAAAAACTAGTATGATATAAATCTACATGAAATCAACAATCATATCTCAATCATATGCGACAAAATACAGAGATATTCTGTAATAGATGTTATGTATCCAATTATTTCAAATGATAAAGTTAGATCTAAATACCCGGGTTTTTCAATTCAAAAATCTATTTTCAAATTTCTCAAATGAGAAAAATCAAAGATCAAAAATCAAAATGACAAGGAGGAACTTCTCCTAATAAAGTATGGTGAAACTCTAGAATCAAAATAACATGGAGCGTCCAGTGGTATTCCGGTTCCTCTAAAACATCAACGAGAGTGAATAAATATCATTCCTTTCCCAAAATCTTCTAAAATTTCCTTTTTCAAAATCACCGAGATTTAGGTCCTAATAACAACAATTTAAAATCCTATAAATTTAAACTTTATAGGCAATGGTATATGAAATCACACAACCAATCACACTACGCCATAGATTGCATACTGCAACACCAAAGAAGTGATGCAGGAAGTGCCAAAAAATATTGTTGTAGGCTAAAAAAGGGCAAAGGCAACACTTTCTCGGTGATGCATTTTGCCGCGTTGCCGTAGACCTCAAAGGCAACATTTTAACTATCTAAGGCAACATAAGAAATATTGTTGCAATAGAACCCTATTTGGGTCTATTGCAACATCCATAGGTATCTGTACCAACATTCCAAAATGTTGCTATAGATATTAACTTTATGAATTTGTGGGGCCCACAATGTAGAGCATATTTGATTTTTTAATAGAAATAAATATTTATTTAATAAAATGCTATTGCACAGAATTTGATATTAAAACAGTAATTTATTTAAATAAATATTTTATTTCAACATTTGAAATAGTAAAAATTCCTGACTCCATTATTTTACAATTCAATGATATATAACACCGATATTCACATATACAGATATTCCTCACTACATCACTCAGTTCACTCATTACATATGCAGTTTCAATTTATACAGACACCGACACTAACAAATATATGACGAGCCGAGTGCCGAGCCGAAGGCGAGCCGAGTAGCAGGTCCGGGCGCAGCGCCGGCGGGGGTCCGGGGCACCACAGTCCCGATTCATCTGATTCATCCGATTTCGGAAGATCGAGCCTTCTTTGAAACGATGTAAAATGATGCACAAATGAATCAGCATGCACAAGTCCTATATGCAATGCTCCCTTGACTATAACTATGCCGAATAAAGGCAGCAAAATATAACGAACAGCTAGAACTCCAAATATGAGCGATAAGCAAAGGTTTGATCCCCTTAAACCTGAAAATCATATTATTAAAAACATAATTTTTATCACATCATTTTCTATAAAAAAGAAACATTGCTTGACTAATAAAAACTTCACCTTTGATAGGGTTTCCTCCCATTATCAGAGTGGTAGCAGGAATTGCTCCATCACTGCATTGAATAATTTGGAAAATAATCAACACCAGCTAAGTAGAAAATGCCTTAATAATGAAGCAGAGTCTTGAATTACACGAACAGGAGCACCTTCACCAATCAATGTGTTTCTGATTTGAGGTATTAGTCCAATGACAAAACCAACAATCTATAAGAAGACAGTGTGATCAGACATGTTGAATATCATACAATAAACCAGCACTGCCTTCATACATCACCATTCAACACTTCCTTCATCCCACCTGAAACTACCCAAACCCTCAAACCACCTCACAGCATTCACGACACCTACATTCACAGTCTACCACCACAACAGCCTTCACTCCGTCTACATCGACCATCTTCTCAGCAATCCCGACCACCAATTCAAAAAAAACACAAAAAATCCAAACGACCTGAACCGGATTCCATTAGCGACTTCATTCAAACCACAAATCATCAAGCCACAAATCGCCGATTGCATTCGCGACCAGACCCAATTCACGATCTCCAAATCTAAAACCACCTCCGTGCCCCCTCTAATTCCAGAAACTCTTAAACCGCAACCTCAAATTCTTCGAACTCTAAACCTTAAATCACCTAAGTCGCCTGAATCAAACAATTTTATTTTGATTGAGAATTTTTTCTGGGTGCGAACAAGTTTGGATTGAGTGTTTTTTATTTCGATTTGAGAAATACACGTTCTTTTCGCGATTTGAGAAATAGGGCGGCAGAAGAAGAGGGTGTTGAAAGAGGAGAGGGCTACAGATTTCATGATTTGAACGGTGATGTTTGCGATTCAAATCGATGAACACAGTGCGAGTAATCATTTTAGGATTTTTGAAATTCCATTGAAGTATTCTATTTGCTTTTTGATTTGAGAAATGAAAACCGAAAGGGATCTAATGGAGTTTAGGCGGGAAAACGAAAATTTGGGGAAAACTGTAGCGGTGATCCATTTTTACAATCAGATTAAATATAGACCGTTAGATCGTATTCACGCGGATTGTTAATTTTATTAATTTTTTAATTTGAATACATCTATAGCAACACTTTATAAAAATGTTGCATCGTGTTACACTTGTTTAGCTAGAGCAACACATTTTTATGGCTAAGGTAACACCAAAAATACAACGTTGTAGTAGGACCAAAATTTTATATCTATCGCAACATTTTAGTTGGCAACACCTTACAAAAATGTTGCAGAAGGTCAACTATGGCATAGTGTCAATTCAATTTTATCAAATCCAATCAATCAAATTTCATGAAGGAATAAACTAACACTAATAGTCAATCAAATTCCATAAGGGAAATTTTTTCACTTAACATTGTTTCAAAATGTCAAATGACTAACAAACAAATTTTAACTTAGGTTCAAAACTTTCTTGATTGTCAAAAAATATAGATAATTATCTACGCGTACCATTTTGCTCATTAGCCTTTGGTTATTGCTTAGAAAATTATCCAAACTAACTCGGACAAAATGGAAAGTTATACTATAAATTTTATTAGTTTCTTAATTATATTAAAAATTTTCTAATTCATTTATATTTTTCACTTAATATTTTATTCAATACTAAAATTATTTATGAATTATTTCATAATTTCTTAACCGTGTTTAAAAATATTTTATAAAGTCATTCCTTTATAAAACATCAAATGCTAACTTATTCCACTTTATTTACTTGTATGATACTCTTCTATATCCTAAGAGTAAAAAAAAAATATTTTACCTTTCCAAAGATTAGGGTGGAGATCAAATCAAATTATGGTTTCTTAAAACCGAGTCAACCTATTAACCTTTTTAACTTAGAGTGTTAAACGAATAATATTCATGAGTTGACCCCATCTGCAAATAGTTTTCACTACTTATATGTTTTTAAACAACTATATGGTTTTAATAAAAACAATGTTTGTCAAAACCTTTTTATTTAGTTTAACCCAATTTACCTGTGTTAAATTATCCCTTTTTATCTAAGGTTAAAATCTTATTTATCAAAATAATCTCTTATTAAAATACTTTTTTTGTTTGGAAAACAATTCCCGTTTAAAGGAACTTAAAGATTAGATACCCAGTTTTAACTTTATGAAAGCATACTACATATATTTTTATATGAAATAACTTAAAACAATTTATTTATTAAAACTCACTTTGGGTTTATTCAGATTTGAACTCATTTTGACTGCTCAATGATAAAGAGAATAATTTACTAAGTACTCCACAATGCTTGTCTAAACAAACATCTGATCATCACTTAGAAGATTATTCAGATTACCATAAAACTAATCGAAATGATTTCTTCCTAATTATCCTAAAGAAAATGCATTCCTTTGAAATTTTACTTCCCAAAATATTGTTATTTTCAATTATTTAAAAAAGTACTGCTATTTCATTTCTCAAAAACCTTTTTGAAATTATTTTCAAAAAATTACAGGATTTAGATTCAAAATCATTTTAAAAACATGTTTTATAAACTAAATTTATATAGAATTTCCTTTATATAAAAATCACTTCATATTATAATAATTCTTCTTTATTATAATCAAATTTTATTTAGTATTTATTATCTAAATGTTTTATCTTACCATTTAGACTATATTTATAACTTTTTATTAATGTCCAATCCCTAACTAACTATTATTAAATGGTGAGTTTTTAACTTAATCATATTCTTCGAACACCTTATATTCAAATTGTGAAAATTAATTCACAAAGGTTTCGTTTTAAATCAAAACGATAAATGCTCCTAAATAAACCGTGCACAATTTAGCAATTAACAAACAACAGTCATTGCTTCTCATTTAAGTTAAGCATAACCGAACAAACAATAGTGGTAATAAATAAATATTATCACAATTAAAAAAAATACACTTTATAACTATATAAAGCTTTGAAAATTATTCCTTTATATATATGAAATATAATCCTAGGCAAAATGTTTAATTTGCCAAAATTTTCAAAAATTTCAATACCATGTCCATTGGCCTTGGTCAAGTGTTTAGAAATCTCTATCGGTACTGTGGCGTCCCATGTCTCGACCAGAATTTATAAAAAATCAATAGACTAATTAACACAATACATTTTTATAACATTAACAAATACGCTCCCGTATATATAATACTCTCAAACTTATTCTAGGGTGTAGCTTACCCTATCTTTAATGAGCCAAACCCTACCAAAGTCAAGGTTCTCACTTAACCTTGTGCTCTGATACGACCCACCTTTTTGACCGTCGAAGGTCGACACCGAACACTACCACTGTGTTCCAATATCACGCATTTAATCGACAAAAGGGCATATTGTTAGGGTAAATAAAAAGAAAAGAACGGAGAACAGAGAAAAACAGAATCTCATAGCGGAATTGAAAACATATAATATAACAAAGATAGTAGAAACTGTCACTCCAAACATACAAATTATGTTTGATATTGAGAACAAATATCAAGAACAAATCCAAAAATGAATGAGCATAAGTAATATTAAACCAGATTTGAAAGAATGGGAATAAACCGAGTAAAATCCAAACTGGACAGAATGGATAGAACAAGAAAAGTAGTCCAACATGATAAAATGGACTAAATAAGATAACAATCCAAAACTTGATAGAATGGACTGAATAAGGTAAACGTCCAACTTGATAGAATGGACAGAAAAAACTATAATCAAACATCGTGAAGAGTGGTTGACTCTTCCCGTTGCAATTACAGAAAAACCGATTCAAAGGTTCGAATCAAATAAGAAAAATGAATTTATCCAACGTAACTAGGAGGATGCTTCCCCCTTCCACGAAAGTATACCTCTAGATAAAATATACTTGGGAGCACACGCGTCACTCTCGGGAACTTCCAAGCTGGACCCTGCTTCACACGAGCATCCGAATATTTCACATCAATGCATGCATGCCGAAACTTCTCTAGATAATGTAAACATACCATGTTGCGTGCGACGCACATGGCTTGGATCCTACCCGCGTCTTGGTTTTAGTTTTTCTGGTGTTGGATATCAATGCTCAAAACGAGCGATAAATCATCATAGAATGACGAAGCACAATAATGACTTGGAGGGTGCTCCCCCTTTTTTCAACGGAGCAATAAATCGTCTTAGAATGACAATAACAAAGAGGCTGTAGTAACCGATAGCTGAGATAACAACTATTGAGGATATAAAATGATTTTATATGGAAATTAAGTCTTGTATACTTGTCACATTTCATTGAATTCAAACTTGTATTTTTTCTTGGTTAACAATAATACCGGACAAGTCAAGGTAGTGTTACCTCAAAGTCATGTCCAACGATTATTCTTAACTTTTGAACGAGCGACAAATTTACTTCTTCGATGTTTACTGCTAATTATACAAACAAATCGTTACCATATAAGTGATTCGCTTTACGGAAATAATTCATTTCCATAAATGAATCAAACTTTTTCTTTTTTAAAAATGAACTGAACTTATGCTTGATTTCCATATTTCCACATTGGTAAAACATTTTTAGAATTCGTTCCTGATTGTTAAAACGTTAAGAGAATAATTTTTCCAAGTGTGCGACCCCAAAAGCCTAAACCAACATCAAACCGAACACCCAGAAGATTATCCAACTTAACATCCCAATAATCGAGTTCCAATTCCTTTTTATAACTTTTAAACAATATTAATTATTCCGAATGATAATTAATCACATTTAAAATCTCTTCCAAATAAACAAATCCTTTATCTTTAATAAAATAGATAATTATTTCCAAACACTTTTATAACATTGGTAAATTAACTTTAAAAGCTTTATTAAATCAGTTGATTAAAGCAATTTTATTGTATTAGTTAATTTATATTAATCACTATTATTAAATCGATTAATTTACTTTAAATATCATTAATTACAAAGATTATTTAAATTCAGATAATCATTAGTTAAGATAAATAAGTCATCTAAAAACAACATTTATTAACATGATACGTAATTTTATATACCATTAATTAAAAAAATTAATCAAGTTCAAATAATAAAAAATTAATTGGATTAATTAAATTCAAACTTCATTAGCTAAAACGATTAATTAAAACATCATTTGTTAAAATGATTTATTTAATTATAAAACATCATTAGTTCAAATGATTCAAATAAATTCCAAATATCATTAGTTAAAACAATTAATTAATTTAAAACAATCATTAATTAAAATGATTAATTAAATTTAAATATCTAAAATGAATAATTACTTTTAAATATCATTAATTAAAATGATTATTAATTTCAATTATCATCAATCAAAATAATTAATTCAGCTCAAATAATCATTAGTTAAAACGATTAATTAAGTGGAAAACATCATTAGCAAAAATGATTAATTAAATCTAAAGACAAACCAATTTTTAAATCATCATTTATTAAATTGTTTAATAAATCTCAAAATCATTGGTTAAAATGATTAATTATTATAAATTATCATTAATCAGAATGATTAATGAATTTTAATATTCTATTTAGTGGAAACACAAGCTCAAGTTCACGCGATAGGGTTTTGGTGCTGAAATTTTATAAATGACGATATAGCGAAATCGCTATAATGACAATTAACAAGTTAAATGAAATATCAGGATTTAATTTAATAATAACAGCATAAAGATGAAAGTAAATAATTTATTAGCTAGAAACCCCCTTTGGGTCTCTCTATAGATTTTTCCTACAAAACAATTATTATGGATAATATATAAATAATCATATGGGTTTATAATGATCAAATTAATATGTCATCCATTTTCCAATCGGAAATTCAACCAAACAAGCAATGAAACAATTTAACTAACATCTAAACAATCATTAAACATTTATAACATCATTGATATGATATAGTAAAAATTAATGTGAGTTAAACTCACATTGATTTTCGTTTCGCCAAAATGCCCTGATTTTGGACTAAAACCGAACAGTCGTCCGATTTTATCCTAAATTTCAACAAGCTCCAAATCCAACCAAACCAAAGCCATCATGTAGATCTCGAAGACACGAGTCGGACGTAAAAAAGGGCGTTCGAATCCGACCTCGTATGAGCGAGATACAAGATTTATAAGTTATCGATAAGATTTAAACTAAAAATTTAAACAACTTTAATGTATTTACAAGATTCCCCTCACCTTGTTTTCCTCTCTCAATTTCCAATGCACGTTCATGTCCCCAAACTCAAATACTGACCATGTACATGCACGCCATAGATCGATCACCACCCACCGAAACTTCAATCGAACACCACCAACAAGTTTCTCTCACCGAATACAACTCGATGGACATCACCACCGCTCCTCCCTTGCCCTCAATCAAAACACGATGCATCTCCTAATCCACGTCGACCCATGAGGTCGCAACCCCCTACAAGCAACCGAGCCTGCCAAAACTTTTCATGGAGAAGCTAATCGACAATCAAAATCCAAATCCAATTCCTATCCAATCGAGGCCAAATCGAAACCCTGGTCTCCAAAACCCATATGCCACCACTGTCGAACTTCAAGGACCCAAGTCACACTCTTCATGAAGCACATAAGCATGAAGATCTCCTCGAATCATGATTTTAGAATTTGTTTTATGATTTTTCATGAAGTATAACTTTAGGAATTGAATTTTGAATTTTTAGGTTCAAAAGAGGCTCCTCTGTTTTATGGTTATAGTGAAGCATATAAAAAGGAGAGGAGGTATGGGCTTGCATATGGGGTATGGGATGGGTATGGGGTGTGGGTATGGCCTATGCATGGTAAATTTTAATATATATTATTTAAATTTTAAAATATTCAAAAAAACATACCCGAAAATCTCGAACTTCAAACGAGGCGTGCCGCCTAGCGTTCTATATGTTATACCCCTATTTCAAACACAATGTAACTTGTTTCGAGCCCAAATTCGATCGTATGAAGAAGATAGCTTTTTAGACCCATTTATTATATTAAATTTCCAATATTAATTCCAACACATTTCGAACTCGCACGGCCAAATGATTTGCCTAATCGCCATGAAATTCGACGGTGTAATATAATTCACTATTACGGTTTCAATGAAACTAGTTTCGTCGAAATCCGAGACTGTGCCCCGGAACGACAATTTCACAGATTTAAATGTTTAATTATCGATATTTATCTGGTCTATTTACATTTGTAAATAAATTTACAAATTGAATTCACCGATATTATTTATTAATTAAAAGGATTTAAATAAAATTATTAAATCCATTTGGTTAACATTAAATTCCATAATTCAAATATTTAATTTTTCCCTATATTTGAATTATAAATTCTAAAATTCTAAAACTCAATTATTTAAATATTTAAAATTAATTAAATATTTAAAATCAAATGACCAGAGTTTTGGGTTGTTACAATTTTCATTTTTTGTAAAAGGGCGATATCAATAAAATAATCTTTAAAAAATACACTAATTTTATCACATTTATTTAAATTGTGAAGACCCCTAATATTCCAGCTAATAATCCTCATAATCTAGATGATCTAACCCTTTCTAATTCCCCACTGCTAATATAAGCAGTATCTAATTCAACATCAGTAAAAACAAAAGCAGTATCACTAGATAACTGACATAGCTCACTAGTGGATAACATAAAGCATAGGAAGAATAAGTACTACCTATAATAGTAGTCATACCTGTGCCTGAATTCGTAGTACCACTAATAGCACTTGAATCAGGTAACTCACCCATAGTTAAAGAATGAATGCTACAGACCCTGGCACTACGTTGAAGAACACCACTGAATGCAGCTGATTTCCTGCGCTACCTTTCTTGACGATGTGGATAAAAATGCTTTAGCATTTAGACCATCAACTTAACTCTCACTTTCAGGTACATGTAAGGCAAATCCCACATTTAGTTGAATGCTCAACTTCAGGTAAAAGCTCCCTAACATGCTCACAGTTGTGTTCAATCTCGATTTCAGTTAAATGCTCAACTTCAGATACACGAGCACTTACATGTACAAGCTCGATTTTAGATATTTTCTCACTGACATGCTCACTTTCAATTACATGTTCAATTTCTGATACAAGTTCACTTATAGGTAGTTGCTTTATGTCAAGTATATGCTCACTGACATGCTCACTTTCAGGTATATATTCAATTTTAGATACTTGCTCACTTTAGTATATGCTCAATTTCAGATACTTGGACATAGACATGCTTAGTTTTAGGTACATGTTCGATTTCAGATACTTGCTCACTAACATTCTCATTTTCAGGTACATGTTCAATTTCAAACAAATGCTTACCAGCTCCACTGTTGCATACTTCAAACATTATCATCACACGTGAGTTTCTACCATTGTCCACTGAAATTTCTATAATTGCACTGTTATCAATGTTAGTGTCACTAATCCCTACAGCACCATCATCAATGTCAGATATTATCTCACATTCAGTTAAATGCACAACTTCAAGTACAAGATCTCTGACATGCTCACTCTCATGTTCAGGCTCTATTTCAGGTACAAGCTCGATTTCAGATATTTGATCACTAACATGCTCACTTTCCTCAATTTCAGATATTTACACACAGACATGCTCAGTTTTAGGTACATGTTCGATTTCAGATATTTGCCCACAGATATCTCATTTTAAGGTACATATTAAATTTCAAGCACATGCTTACCAGCTCCACTGCAATGATGACCTCCTCGACCCTCGAAATTCGATACTAATACATCCACGGTATTCATGTGCCGTAATTCCAAGTGTCGGGGAGGCAAATTATCAGGGATAAAATAAAATAACGGTGAAAGATAGAAACCCAAATTTCCACATTGTATTTAACTATGTAGAAAGATAATACGTACAACCACTCTCACAAGGGTACATCAGAGTTATGGTATGAGCTAACCCAACCGGGAACAGTTATAACCGACTACTCCCACACTTGTTGGTACAAACAACTAGACACTGCGGAAAATAAAAAGATAGATAGATATCCACATAAGATGTTCCAGCTCTATTGCTCCAAAAACTCCTCTCAAATTGCTTCACCAAAATGCTCCTAACATGATCCTGACTACTTGGTTGCTCGGAAAAAGTAGAGCACCCAGAGTTTAAGGGAAAAGAAAATAAACTCGGGTTCAGTCATGGGACTGGTGTGAGAAAACTTAAAAGAGTGCTTACTTTTGAAATCAAAGGTATATCATAAGACCACGCCACACATAAACACGGACGAGGTTTTTCCTTTATTATAACCAAAACATTTGCTACTTAAAATCATTTGATATTTATTTTAATGACATTCTTTGAAAACACTTTTCAAGTAAATATATTCAAATAGCCAAAATTGTTACCATTATTAAATTCTAGCATACTAGGCTCTACTATCAAAATGGCAAGCATGTATTGGAGAATGGATTTCCAACAAATGACTAGGTGAAGGGACTACCTTCCAGCAGTACATCTTTAGAGGAATGTACCGAGGCCCAACTGATGGTCCTCTACCAACACAAGACCGGCCTACCTCTTCCTATATGGGACCAAATATGTCATCACCCCAGTCGTTACCGACCTATCCGAGACGACTCTTAACATAAACAACAATAATTTAAACTCGAACGTTATAGCGGGCAGAAATATATCTTGAAGGGGATGATCATACCCTAATGATTGTGAACCACATTGCCTTGCTGCACCTACCTTGTTTTGGTCACTTTAGGGTGTGAGGCCTGAGATAATGATTACCTTTCATATAGCACATTATCTTTCCTCTTTGAATGCCACATTGCCATTCCATAATCACACGATTGGTTTCTACAAACGTATAACTCCTGAGCTCGTACATCTCAAGAAAGGGTGTTAAGCTAAGAGAAGTTGCATTCTCCATCGCGAAGCAGATGATACGTTTATAGAGATCGATCAATGTGATTTTCAAATGCAATATCAGATATTCACCCATACAAGTTGTCCAGAAACATGACAAACCGAAGGCACTTGTCCTACCAGATCCTGTTTTTGGAATCAACCCGAGGATCAGTAGCGATTAGTCCTTGCAAATCGAACATTTTCATAACATAGCACTACCGCCAAATATATAGGATAGTGTAAGTTTCACCTCGAGGGACAAATGGCAAATAGCCATACATCATGAATATCTTCGTCTTCAAATGACCTTATCTTTTATATGTTTTACTTCGAAACGTAAATTGGTTCGAAGTGGTTTTCGTATAGGAATCAACCAAATCCGACCTCGGTTTCTTCGAAATCCAATTATTGATAAAAAAAATGTTTAGTGTAGGTGATTAGTAAACAACCTTTTCATTCAGTAATATCTTTAGGGATATATATACCTATAAGTTCATTTCAGCATATGCGGATTTGTTAAACCTCTCTTTAAATCATTTTCTTTTATTCCTTAGAAATTATTTCTAAAGTGTATCTTATCTTTTGGAAAAACTTAAATAGGATCTTTTTAGAGTATCCGGGCTTTCCCTTCGATATGTTCCTCCCTCGCCTAGAAAGAGAAAACAAAGGCAAGGTAAATTCAGGGCACTGTTTTCTCCATCCCTAACCTTAGTTACACATCTAGTTTTATCCTTCTAGATCTCACATGCGGGACAAATGTACTAGTCGTTTCCGCATACTCCTTTTGTTATTAAATTCAAGGAAATGATTTCAATTATATTATTTAAGTGTTATAAACAATTCCTCTTAACCATTCATTTAAATTCTTATTAAAACTTCCAAATCGACTTTAAAATACTAAATTGTTTAGTTAAAGACATTTATAAAAGATTCGGGAAAGGATAGTTAAGTTTAAATCTATATTTTCTAAAGTTTATGAAAACTGCTGTAGAAAAGTGTTGCGGATAGTGTTTTAAAAACTTATTCGATTAAAACAACTTTTTTATCATTTGGAAATCCACATTTATAACTGAAATCTCTTTTAAAACATTTTACCATATTTATCAAATTTATTTCATATTTTAAACATTTAAAAATATTCATTTTAAAGAATTTTATACTTTGGTCACTTAAATGCAAAAGCGTGATTTTCCCAAAAACCAGATTTGGATATATTTTAAATTCTTTTAAATGAAATCTTGATTTTTTTCCTTTTGCATTAGAAAACTATATTGGGAAGAGTCTGGAAAATTTGTATTTCAAAGAATTTCAAGCTAACTTCCATTTCGTATACTCATTTGAATTTTTTAGGCGCGAAATTGCGAACTACCATTACGCAACGCTCCTAGTTTTCACTCATTTATTGCTTTTCATTTAAAACTTGTCGAAAAAAGTTTATATGTTTGTGAAACATTTCTAAAACATTTTCAATCATTTTAAAAGGTATTAAATGATTCCATAATACTTTTCAAATTAATTTGAAAAGTGTTTTCCATGTGAAATAACGATGTGTATATTGTGACTTGTTCAAACATTCACATGAGATAAACAATATATGATGATCAAAATTATAAAAAAACATCCATACAATCATATCCCATCATCACATCCATATATATATATATATATAAACAAACTAGGAGTTCTCACCTTGGATGGAATTGCACTAACTTAAAAATAGTTGTAACTTTCCTAACTTGAATCTAGAGCTCACGAATACTTGCTTTAAGGTTTCTAAGTGGCATGACTTGACTTATGGAGGCTAGGGGCTCATGGCCATGGGTAGTGGGGCAGTTGTGCTCTGCTAGGGTGGTGGAATGTGTGGGTTGTGGGTTAGATGGAGAAGGAGGAGAGTTTGGGTGTGGTTTTAAGGTGTTTGTATGGATATTTCTTTTAGTTTATTTTTGAAATAACTTTTGGATTATTTTTCTAAGGATGGAAACTGTGGAGGAAGAGAGGAAAAGCTTGGAAAATGAAGAAGAAAAAATGTGGATGGAAGTGAAGAAATGGTTTAGCATTTATAGAAAAAAGTTTAGAATAAAATATTATTATGTGAAATGACCAAAATACCCTTACTTCAACTTAAAGTAAACTCCATTTTTTCAACACTTAACATCACCTTTCACTTCACTGCTTTATGTCTTAATCACTTAAGTATTAAGAAAAATAAAGTAAGATTTTGTTATATTTGATTTGATATGTTTTGTCCTTTTGTGCCTACTTTTTGTTAATGAATTTTTAGAATTTTCTAATCTTGTTTAGAAATATTAATCTTGTTTAGTGACTTTATTAATGCTTACCATATGTAAAAATTTGTACATGTATATGTAAATAAAGGTGCAACAACATTGCGACAACTTTTGTTAAACAAAATGTTGATTTTGACAAAATGTTTTACGATCATATTTTTAAGTTTTTTTTATTAAACTTCATATATTTGTAAAAAAAACTTGAAAATAAACTTGTATATTGTTATTTGAAAATATAAACTCTTATTAAATAATTAAAATAATTTATTTAACCATCCAAACTTACTTTTCTGGAATCTAACTTTTGCCACTTTTACCGATATAAGCAACGGTTCCTATTTTTGTGTATATTTCTTTCTCCAAATCCTATCTGATATTATATGAATCATAAAATCTTATATATTAAAATAAATTTAAATATTTTATTTTAGGGTGACCAAATTATGGGTTGTTACATTCTCCCCTCCTTAAAAGAATTTTGTCCTCGAAATTTAGATAAGAATAAAAATAGCTTAAAAGGAAATATATCAGATAAGTTTGAATATATATAAGAATATGAATAAGTGACTACACCATAGGCAGTGAGTACACTATGACGATACAAATTATACAGTCTATACATCAATCCTAAACTCAAGATATGCTTTCCTTATTCTATCCTCCGTTTCCCAAGTGCAATTCTCAGCATTTCCACTCCATTGAACTTTGACTAACCTTAACACCTTCCTCCTTAATCATTTCTCATCATGATCAACGATTCATACAGGCTGTCTAATAACTGCCAGATTTGGTTCCACCTCCAAGTCTTCCTGAGCAGGCATTCCTATGATTTGTTCTAGGTCATGCATATGTTTCCGCAAATGAGATACATGAAAAACGTTGTGCAATTCTGACAACCTTTCGGGCAATTGTACTCGATAAGCTAGTGGGCCAATTCATTCAAGAATGGGAAAAGGTCCAATATATCGAGGTGTTAATTTTCCAGCCCTTCCAAACCTCACTACTCCTCTCATTGGAGAGATCAAAAAGACATAATCTCCAACTGAGAACTCCAGATTTCTACGTCTTTGATCTGCATAACTCTGTTTCCTGCTTTGGGCTTCCTTTAACTTCTTTCTAATCATATCAACTTCTCTAAGGCTTCTCTTATCATGTCAGGACCAAGTATTAACCGATCTTTGGTTTCTATCCAACATACTGGTGACTTGCATGGATGACCATATAAAGCTTCATACGGTGCCATGCCGATACTGGCTTGATAGTTGTTGTTATAGGAGAACTCTACCAAATGCAAATGATTTTCCCATGAGCCTCCAAAGTCTAGAATACATGCTCCCAGAAGATCTTCCAAAACGCGGTTGACTCTTTCTTTTTGCCTATCAGTCTGGGGATGATATGCAATGGTTATACTCAGCTTCGTTCCCAAAGCTGTCTGTAATGCTTCTCAAAACTGACTAGTAAAGATTGGATCCCAATCGCTTACTATACTGCTTAAAACTCCATGCAATTAGACAATCTCCCTCATATATATCTTTGCAAGGCTTGCAGCGGTCCTTGTTGGCTTTACTGGAATGAAGTGTGCACTCTTGGTTAATTGGTCAATGATAACCCAAACACCTTCATTCCCCTTCAATGTTCGAGGTAAGCCATCAATGAAATCCATTAATATTTGATCCCACTTCCAAGATAGAATCTCTAAAGTTGAAGTAACCCTGCAATCTTCTATTGGTCGCTCTTGACTTGTTAATGATTGGCGCATCTGCTAACAAAAATAGATATATCCCTCTTTATACTTCTCCACCAAAATGTGTGCTTCATGTCTTTGTACATTTGTGGGTTCTCGGATGAATGTTAAGTTTGGATTTATGGCATTCTGTTAATACTTCTTGCCTAAGATTCCCAACATTGGGAACATAAATTCGTCCATTCAACCGTAATACTCCACGATTATCTACTTCAAAACTTGAATTTCTTTCTTCTTCAGCTGCCTTAATGAATTTCACAAGCTGTCCATCTTCTCTCTGCTTGCTGGCTATTCTTTCCAGAAGAGTTGGAGTAATTACCAAATAAGCAATAATAGCATACTTCCTGCTTAGTGCATCAGCTACTACGTTGGCTTTCCCGGGTGTATATAGAATATTTAGATTATATGATGTGAGAAATTCTAACCAACGTTGCTGCCTCATGTTTAAGTCTTTCTGAGTGAAAAGATATTTAAGAGATTTTTGATCCATGAAGAGATCAAACTTTTCACCCAGTAAGTAATGCCTAAATATTTTTAATGCAAACACAACAGCTAGTAGCTCCAAGTCGTGTGTTGCATACTTCTTCTCATAGGGCTTTAGCTGCCTACTTGAAAAAGCGATCACCTTACCTTCCTGCATTATAACTGCACCAACTCCTTCCCCACAAGCATTTGTATAAACGGTTAACCCACTATTTCCATTTATAATTGCTAGGACTGGATCGGTCATTAACCTTTTCTTAAGTTCCCTGGAACACTTCTTCACATTTAGGAGTCCAGATAAATTTAGCATCCTTCATGGTGAACTTTGTTAGGTGGTAGGAAATCTATGAGAAGTCTTGAATGAATCTTCTGTAATATCCTGCCAAACCTAAGAAGCTACGAATTTCTTTAGGAGTTTGTGGTTGCTTCCAATTTTGAACAGCTGAAACCTTTACAGGATCTACTAAAAACCCGTCCCTTGACAGTATATGCCCAAGGAATCTTACCTCCTTTTCCCAGAAGTGGCATTTTGAAAATTTGGCTTTAAGCACATTATTCCTCAATATCTCCAACACAATTTCTAAGTGCATTTCGTGTTCTTCTTTTGTCTTAGAATAGATAAGGATATCATCAATAAAGACTAACACAAATTTATTGAGTACATCTCTAAATACTCTATTCATAAGGTCTACAAAATAAGCAGGTGCATTGGTCAGCCCAAAAGGCAAAACCAACCGCTCAAAGAAAATATTCGAACCTTTAAATGCAGTTAGATGGATGCAATCTTCTGTGATCCTTAGTTGGTGGAATCTCGTCGCCAGATCCATTTTCGAGAATACCCGAGCACCATGTAACTGATCAAACAAGTCATCTATTCGGAGTAGAGGATGCTTGTCCTTAATTGTTTTTTTATTCAGGTCTCGATAGTTACACAAAGTCTCAAATATCCATCTGACTTGGCAACAAAAACTACCATTGATCCTCAGCTTGAACGACTAGGTCTTATCAATCCTTTCTTCAATAGCTCCTAGGTTTGGTTATTTAGATCGTCCCTTTCCTTTGGAGCCATCTTTCGATCCGATTGTTTAATTGGCCTTGCATCCGAAATCAAGTTGATACGAAACGCGGTTACCGATGTGGGGGTAAACTCTTTACTTCTTCAAAAATGTCTGGAAATTCTCTAACAATAGGCATCGTTTCTAGTTCTTTGTGTGGTGAATCTAAGGCATAAAGAAAACTATCCCTTCTTGTACTAGGATCTTCACAAGATATTTCTATAAACTTCCATAACTTTGTTTTTACTAAAACCGTCCTTTTTACACAATCTAGAATAGCTTCATGCTTAGTCAACCAATCCATACCAAGCAAAATTTCAAAACCAATAAAATCCAAGACAAACAGATCACAAGGAAATTTATGGAAAGCGGGGGAAATTTGAACCTTTTCACAATTCATACAAAGGTTAGTAGTACCACTTATATGATTTGTTACGCAGATAGGGGTATCAACTAATTTTGGGACAAGTTTTAATTCATCTACTGGTTCTTTAGCAACAAAACTATGAGAAGCTCCTGTATCAAATAATACTCTAACTAAAACATCTTTGATATAAATATTACCTTCCAAAACTCCTTTGCCTTTCACATCCTGAGAGGTTGAAGGTTCATCCTTTATGGCGTGAACTATGGCTTGCTCTCCCTACGTCATTATTGGACAATCCCTTATTAGGTGTCCTGATTGATGACAATTATAACTGTTCCTTGATGGTGGCTTGTAAACCTTGGGGTTATTGCATTTGGTTGCTAGGTGGCCCTTTTGTTGGCAATTATAACATGTATCATCCTTCAAATAGTTACCTTGCGATCTTCCTCTAGATTTGCCTTGCCCTAGCTTTTTCCTACTATGATTTAACTTCCTCTTCTTCCAGTTGTCGTTCCTGTTGGCCTTAGCTGCCACCAGATTCTTTTTATCCAATGGTTCATAATAAAATCCCATATCCACCAAGTCTACAAAAGATCCTTTTACATGAGCAGTCATCCAGCTATGGTACTTCTCGTTCATCCCGGAAATAAACTTCTTTTTTTTCTTTAAAGGCGTGCCAATCAGACCTGGCCCAAAACAAGGCAATTCATTGAACTTATTTGCATACTCCTCAACAGTCATTTCATCCTACTTTAGATCTATAAAGCTTCTGTAAAGACGAGATTTTCTGGATGTTGGCATGTACTGTTCCTCCAAGACTTCCTTATATATTTCCCATAAGAAATTGTCTTCCAATTCATTTAGGGTAATAGACTCCCACTAAGTGAGAGCCCCTTCCTACAGTTGCCACGAGGCCAAAAACCGCTTTTTTCTCATTACTAATATCCAATGCCTTAAAGATTCTTTCGTGTTATTTGATCCAAGCCTGTACTTCAATAACAGTTTCTGTGCCTTTGATTGGTTTTCCCACTAAGCTGGTATAATTTTTACACAAGGTGCAAAGTTAACCTAGTGTTGTACATGAGCTACTTCTTCTACCACAAAAGCGGTTAGAGCTCGACCATTGGTTGTTGTGGCGCTGCCATTTCCCCGTTTTCGTCCTCTACGAGTACTCATGTCTTACTACCTGAATATAGTAAGATAACTTTAGAATACAAAGATGAAATTACCTCGGTGAATAGATATTTAAGCATAGTACAACTTGAGTTTATTCAGATAATGATTATAAATGCGCACTCTCATAGATTAAACTCATTATAGGGAATTACTAACCCTTTCTCTAGTGAGTCATACCCCACCAAAGCAAAGGTTCTCGCTTAACCTTCAACTCCGATACCAAATGTGACGACCCGTCCCCTCGACCCTTGAAAATCGATACTAATACATCCACGGTATTCACATGCGGTAATTCCAAGTGCCGGGGAGGCAGATTATCAAGGGTAAAATAAAATAAAGGTAAAAGATAGAAACACAAATTTCCATATTGTATTTAACTATATAGATATGTAGTACATACAACCACTCTCACAAGGGTACATCAGAGTTATGGTATGAGCTAACCCAGCCAGGAATAGTTATAACCGGCTACTCCCACACTTGCTAGTACAAACAACTAGACACAGTGGAACATAAAAGGATAGATAGATATCCACATAAGATGCTCCAACTCCGTTGCTCCAAAAACTCCTCTCAAATTGGTTCACTAAAATGCTCCTAACATGATCTTGACTACTTGGCTGCCCGAGAAATTAGGGTACCTACAGTTTAAGGGGAAAAAAACCCCGGGTCAATCATGGGAATGGTGTGAGAAAACTAAACCGAGCATATATTTTTGAAATCAAAGGGATCTCATAAGACCACACCGCACATAAACACGGATGAGGTTTTTTCCTTATGATAACCAAAACATTTGCTATGTAAAATAATTTGATATTATTTTTAATGACATTCTTTAAAAACACTTTTCAAGTAAATATATTCAAATAGGCGAAGTTGTTACCATTATTAAATTCCAGCATAATAGGCTCTACAATCAAAATAGCATGCACGTATTAAAGAATGGATTACCAACAAATAACTAGGTGAAGGGACTACCTTCCGGCAGTACATCTTTAGAGGAATGTACTGAGGCCCAACTCATGGTCCTCTACCAACACAAGACCGACCTACCTCTTCCTAAATAGTACCAAATATGTCATCACCCCGGTTGTTACCGACCTATCCGAGACATCTCTTAGCATACACTACAATAATTTAAACCCAAACGTAATAATGGGTAGAAATATATCTAGAAGAGGATGATCATACCCTAATGGTTGCGAACTACATAGCCTTGCTGCATCTACCCTGTTTTGGTCATTTTCGGGTGTAAGGCCTGAGGTAACGATTACCTTTCACATAGCACATCATCTTTCCTCTTTGAATGCCACATTACCATTCGATAATCACAAAATTTATTTGTACAAAGGTATAACTCCTGAGCTCGTACGTCTCAGAAAAGGGTGTTAAGCTAAGAGAAGTTGCCTTCTCCGACACCAAGCAGATGATACATTTATGGAGATCAATCAATGTGATTTTAAAATGCAATTTCAGACATTCGTCCATACAAGTAGTCGAGGAACAGGACAAACCGAAGGCACTTCTCCTACATATCATATTTTGGGAATCATCCTAAGGATCAGTAGCGATTAGTTCTTGCAAATAGAAGATTTTCATAACAGATCACTACCGCCAAATATAGGATAGTGTAAGTTTCACCTCGAGGGACAAATGGCAGATAGCTTTTCATCATGAATATCTTCGTCTTCAAATGATCTTATCTTCCACGTGTTTTACTTCAAAACGTAAATTGGTTTGAAGTGGTTTTCGGATAGGAATCACCCCGATCTGACCCCGGTGTCTTCGAAATCCAATTATTGATAAAAAAATGTTTAGTGTGGGTGATTTGTAAACAACCTTTTCATTTTGCAATATCCTTAGAGATATATATATATATATATATCTCTAAGTTCGTTTCAGCATATACAGATTTGTTAAACCACTCTTTAAATCATTTTCTTTTATTCCTTGGAAATTATTTCTAAAGGGTATCTTTTCTTTTAGAAAAACTTAAGTAGGATCTTTTTAGAACACTCGGGCTTTCCCTTCGATCTGTTCCACCCTTCGCCTAGAAAGAGAAAACAGAGGCCAGGTAAGTTCAGGACACTGGTCGCTTCATCCCTAACCTAAGTTAGACACCTTGTTTTATCTTCCTAGATCTCACAGGCAGGACAAATGTACTAGTCGTTTCCGCATACTCCTTTTGTTATTACATGCAAGGAAATGATTTCAATTATATTATTTAAGTGTTATAAACAATTCCTCTTAACCATTCATTTAAATTCTTATTAAAACGTCCAAATCATCTTTAAAATACTAATTGTTTATATAAAGACATTTATAGAAGATTCAAGAAAGAATAGTTAAGTTTAAATCTACATTTCTAAAGTTTATTATAACTCTTGCAGAAAAGTGCTGCAGATAGTGTTTTAAAAACTTATTCGATTAAAACAGCTTTTCTATCATTTGGAAATCCACATTTATAACTCAAATCTCTTTTAAATTTTTTTATCATATTTGTCAAATTTATTTCATATTTTTAAAAATTTAAAATATTCATTTTAAAGAATTTTATACTTTGGTCACTTAACTGCAAAAGCGCGATTTTCTTAAAAAAACTTGATTTGGACATATTTTAAATTCTTTTAAATGAAATCTTGATTTTTTTTCTTTTGCATTTGAAAACTATAGTGGGAAGAGTTTGGAAAATTCTTATTTCAAAAAACTCCATGCTAAAGTCCATTCCGTACACTCATTTGATTTTTTTTGGCACGAAATCGCGAACTACCATTACGCAACGCGCCTAGTTTTGACTCATTTATTGTTTTTCATTTAAAACTTGTCGAAACAAGTTTATATGTTTGTGAAACATTTATAAAACATTTTCAATCATTTTAAAAAGTATTAAATGATTCCATACTACTTTTCAAATTCATTTGGAAAGTGTTTTCCATGTGAAATAACGACGTGTATATCGTGACTTGTTAAAAAATTCACATTCGATAAACAATAAATGATGATCAAAATCATAAACAAACATCCATACAATCTTATCCCATCATCACACCCACACACACATATGTGTGTATATATATATATAACTAGGATTTCTCATCTTGGATGGAATTGCACCAACTTAAAAATAGTTATAACTTTACTAACTTGAATCGAGAGCTCACGAATGCTTGCTTTAACGGTTCTAAGTGGCTTGACTTGACTTATGAAGGCTAGGGGGCTCACAGCTGTGGGTAGTGGGGGGAGTTAGGCTCGGCTAGGGTGCTGGAATGTGTGGGTCATGGGTTAGAGGGAGAAGGAGGAGGAGTTTGGGTGTGGTTTTGAGGTGTTTGGATGGATATTTCTTTTAGTTTATTTTTGAAATAAATTTTGGCATTATTTTTCCAAGGATGGAAGCCATGGAGGAAGAGAGGAAAAGCTTGGAAAATGAAGAAGAAGTTTGGATGGAAGTGAAGTAATGTTTTAGTATTTATAGAAAAAGTTTGTAATAAAATATTATTATGTGAAATGACCAATGTTAGCACCAGAATTGGTCACTAACACCCAAGAATAGATTTATGTAGAGAGATTATGTATAATTAAATTAGTCTGCGGGTGTGGCGTAGTGGAAAGGAGGCTTGGGTTCTGGTAAAAAGACCCAGGTTCGATTCCTACCATGCGCTTCCCTATCCTATATAAATTTACCCGGGGGTATGGGGGCTTGGATCAACGGACGGCTTTACTATACCCTCCTCAGGAGTTTATCGGTCCGTCGGGTTCTCCTGGGTTTAAAAAAAAGATTTATGTAGAGAGATTAATGAAGATAGTAAATTAAAACAAAGGAATATATGCAAAAGTATTTGCAAGAACAAGAACACCAGTATTATAGTCGTTCGGCGTAATTGCCTAGTTCCACTGATTATGTAATCATTATTGCTTTTCTCGAAGACTTGAATACAGATTCAATCCATACACAAACAACTTGTATACAAGTTTGAACCGAAAGAAGTAAGTACGAAAAATGGCAGAGTGTCCCCGGAGTTCTCGAAAAAAGGTCCCTTTTCACTGCACCCCTTCCCCTCTATTTATAGACGAAAATAGGCTGGTTCATCTACGTGGGCCCATGACCAAGATGAATTGGCCCAAATCTGGCAATCTCGAGTCGACGGAACCATGCATCCCGAGCGACTTTCGACTGATCGACAAATGCCGGCCCAGTATGGCCGACCGGTGGTCATTGAGCAACTAACTCGAAGCGAACTCTTAAAGGTCTCGGGGTAACTCGCGGTGGATCTCGAAGTAAAGCAGTGCTATTTTCTGTTGTTCCCACGTACAGGCTAACTCCCTCAAGATACACCGAACCAGACAACCGACCACACGTGCTGAACCACTTCTGACTGAACGGCACCAATTTCCCTTTCACGAACGAAACCTGCTAACTCGTCTAGGCCGAACAACAAATGTCGGACCATCAAGACCGAACCATACATGCCGAGCCGCTTCAACCGAACGAGGCGTGCCTGAACAATTCAAACCAAGCGACTCCTGTTAACCACCTAGACCGAGCCATCCTGTTTCCCCATTCCTGACTGAACGACATGCGTTGAGTTCTTACCACCACCTTTCTTCAATCCGAGCGACACACGCCATCTCACAAGGACGAACGACACACGTCCTCCCTTCCTTGGCCGAACCACCCACACAAGCCGAACCATGCACGCAGACCGAACCAGCTAGATTGAACCAATTTCATATATCTCCAACCTCTCACTGGCTTGAGTCTGGTCTCGATTCAATCAAAACTTCTATAATTATCATCTTGTAGCCGGCCCAAGGTGCCGAGTAACATTTGCCCCCCAAAGTGCGTTGTGTGAATCAACATGGCGTACTTTGAATCGATATTTTGCCCCCCAAATGATAAGAATGTACTTTGATTACCGTTTCCCCTAGCCTTCGAGGGAACTTCGAATCACCTGATCTTGTGTATTCGTTCTCATATACACATTTCATTTTATTATCCACATTCTTATCATTTTATCATCATTTATGGAAATTTTATTTATCGTTGCTATTATTATTTATATTTTTCAAACAAAGGCAGGCTCGGCGTACAGAGATCGACCCATAAAGTCGATTTTCTTTTAGTAACGTTCGACGTGCCCACTCACCGATCGAGTGATGCAAGGCGACCAGGTCCATAGGAAGATGTCGGTTTGTATCCCCCTGTGCCATATATAAACTTAGGCCGATGTTCCTTCTTCTTCTTTTCACTTTTATTTCACTCTTACAAGCCCGATTATCTATTTCCCTTCAATCCTTGTCTACCATCATACTCATCCCTCTTCCTTTCGAACCTAGACCCCCTACCTTGCAACTCCAGACGTTCTCGAACTCGAACAATCCTGAGCTCTAAGTCCTACGGTTTTCACAAACTTCTAGCTTCTCTTGTAGGTATGGATTTCTTCTTTAACCCATCCCCGTTTGCTTGGAGTCTTGTTTGAGGTTTGAGTACACGAGTTCCTAGATAAGAGTTGGTAGGAATCGGTGAAGAGAAGGGTAAATTGGAGTCAGGAGCGCGTTTTAGGCTAGGAATTTGGTTTGACCTCGATGGAGCTAGGGTAAGTTATCAAGAGGAATGACTTTATCCTCGACTTCGAAGTTGGGGACATAGGAAAGAGGAAGGTTTGGTGATCCATGGGGGTTGGTGTATAACTCGTGGAATTTTGCTCATCGTCCGGTCGAGGAAGGACGGTCGGTAACCCACTATAGTAGTGTTGAATCCTTTCGAAAACTTAGTAAGAAAGTAGGTCGAGACTCTGAGAATGGACGGCTCGGTGTACGCTAGGCTAAGGCCGTTCATTGACTTTAAGGTGAGCGGATCGGTACAAGTGAATTGCAGTCATTCGGCGAAGGAAGTAACAACTCTGGCTCTGTATTTTGAGTGGAAGAATTTTGGTTGGTAAATCCCTTATAGGTGTAGTGCTAGAGAAAGAGTGTCGTTCGGTCTAGAATGAGAGAGTGTCGTCCGTCCAAGTTGCGTTTAGGAACGTGGCCGACCGGTCTTTTTAGGGAGTGAGTGTGGCTCGGTCATTTGAGTGTGGCGAGGGAGCATTGGTGAGGAGAGTGAGTGGGTCTGTGTTGTTAGTCTAGGGGGTCGTTCGGTAACTTATAAATAGGTGGCTCGGTATGGAGGTCCAGAAAGACGACCGGCATTGGGCCTTGGGATCGGTATTGACAATCAAAATCATCTCCACTTAAACATAGCACCTGCCAAGATCATATACTTCCACGCCTGACCGAAGAACAATGCCAAGGACTTAAGCACATTAGCATATTGAACTGGTTTTGACTAATGACTCCATAGTTATAACAACTATAAACGCGAGTCCAACTTAACAAAAGCAGATAACAACCCAAAACATATAATGCCAATGTCCGATTTTAGGACCCATACTATCGAACATAGGACAAGTTCTCGGAGACGGTCAGCGATGACGGTCTTTGAAGATGACAGTTTAATGCTCAATCACACTTCACCAGTCTTTAAATCTTTAATTCTTTCACACTTATGCTCGAACGATTGCACTAGTCCACACACCACACGGGGGGAATATTTTTGTCGTTATATCTAATATCAATTGTCTTTCAAGCATAGTTCAAACAAGTATCTATCCATACCCGACGCTTGTTGAAGATGTCCAGAAGATCGATCTCTACCACAGTTTCAGACAAGCCTGGGGCAAGTTCTCAGCAGGAAGTAGTAGGAACTTCAAGTTCACCGATAACTCCTATGCAAGGTATTCTGGATCCATCAGCTGCAGCTATTGGTCCGGCTCATGACGTTGTAGATGGGGCAGTCATTCTGGACAATCCTATAGATTCACATGTTATCCCACCTTTTGGTCAAGGCTGGAATATCAACAAATTGGCACGGAGTGATGGACGTCGGGATTGGAGATCGATTGGAAACAGGGCTGCAATCGATATCATCAAAATTTGGCCAAGCCCCGATTAGGACGGAATTGATTGGAGACAATGATAAGGATTAGGAGAGGCTGTGTTTCAAATCTCAAGTTAATCGGAGTTCGTATGAACGAGATACAATCGATACAAGATAGGAAGAATACACTGTTCGAATCCATCAGAAAATTGAGGTGATGTCCATTTCGAATCCATCAGGTTCGTGCCCATCGGAATGGCATCCCCCAGTATGTTCGTATCCATTGAGTGTGGCGCGGTTCGACTCCATCAGGTTCGTATGGATCAGCAGTTCAAGCGTACTCGGTTGTTCGTATCCATGGAGCAGCGTCTTGTTCGTATCGGTTGGTTCAGGTTTGCGTCGATGGCATTCATATCGATCGGCATGGACTTGACTCAGTAATTTTGCATCGATCAGGTAAGTAAACAGGTAAAGCTTTATTCGTATCCACCAGGCAAAGCCTTTTTCGTATCAATCAGGTAAGGTTTCATTCGTATCCATCCCAAGGGTAGGAAATGTACTTCTGGGATCGACACGAAGAAGGACACGAATCGATGGGTGCAAGCGTACCATGTTATGAATACGAATAGGCATGAAATGCGGATGCGAATGAAGAATGTCCATGAATCCAGGGAAGAAGCATTCAACTCGGCGCACAAAATGGATCGCTCCAGGAAGCTCGCGCCACGTCATCACATGCTCACGTGCCTTTATTGAGTCGAGGGGGACAGATTCGAACCAATGGATTCGAAGGCAGCAGGCTACGAAAAATACAATTTCGAATCGACCATATCTCGAGAACCACAAATCCAAATACTATGAAATTTTCACAAGAGCTTACAAACATGTTGAAGAATGTTCTCACCAAATTTCAGCTCGATTGGATCATTTCTTGATCGATACGAAATTGTTTTGTATCGATCCCGGAACGGGCCCAGATTTCCTGGACGCGGGCATGTGGGCCCACTCACGTGCCAGAAGTGGTCTCCCTAAATTTAGGCGAAATATCAGCCTCCTACACCTATAAATAGAGCCCCGGGTCATTCAGGAAAGGGGATCTGGATTCAGAAGCGCCCAGACTCTACCGTATTCAATTCTACACTTCATCATCGCTGTTAAACTCGAATTTCTTCATTGTAATCGCTGTAATCAACTGTAATCAGCAAGGATAATCAATAAAAAGATAAACCGTTGAAGTGGACGTGGGCCGGAGATAGCCGAACCACTATAAATCTTGTGTTCTGTCTGTTATTCTTCATTTTATGATTATCTACTTTACTTAGATCTGTGGTTATACACTGTTGATATGTGTTCATACACTGGTGCTTTCACGACATTCGGGGTTTGTGACCAATTTTGGCGCAAACATCACAAGCTTCAAAAATCGGCGAAACCGCTTTTCGTCGGTTGTGCACAATTCACGGGATCCCTTTCGATGATGTTCTAGTTCCATCGGGGCAAGATCGGCCTCACCTGCCCCCAGCTGGATATACAGCGTGCAATAAATTCATGTGTTGGGTTGGTAGCATGCCACTTTTCAACTTCTTTCTCCGCGAAGTGTTACAGTATATCGGGATCGCCCCGGCACAGCTACATCCCAATAGTCATGCGTTCATCTACGACACTTGTATTCTTTTTATGAGTATCTTGTTCAGTCTTCCCACTCCTGGTGATATCCGCTACATCTATCGCTTTAAAAGTCGGTCTAACAGTGCATCCTTCGTATTTCTTGAGCCACAATCCAAGTGTCAGATTCTAACGGGGGCATGGAGTAAATTCTCCCAATATAAGCAGGAATGGTTTTATGTACGTTGCCCCCTGGCTTTGCGAGAAGATGGCTGGAAGAGAGTAAGTTCCATTCCCTAAACAATATTTGTCTATGGTATGGCGAGCACTCTTTTTAAACTTCTTTCGACTTTTACAAGTATCAGCCCACGTCCCGATGGTACTGGGTATTCTGAGGCCGTCGAGGCCATCCGAGCAATTCCTGTGGAAGACCGGGAGATCAAGTCTGTCCTTTCTAATGAATCGCTTTCAAAGTTTGGATTGTTAGCGGAAGTTCGTCGAACTAGTCTCCCAACAGGCGTTGCTACAACCAGACCCACTACGGAAAAAGGCAAGGGGCAAGCTGGGCCTTCGATGCCCTCTACAGGAGGAACCCCCGAGATACTCGAGGAAGGTGAAATAAAGGAGGCCGATGAGAACCTTGCCCCCGACATTGCTCCAATAACGGACACGCCTGGCATCGCCAAATCGCTTCCCCCTTCGAAGAGGCAAAAAAGCTTAGCCTATAAATTGAAAAAGAAAATAGTAGGCGGAACTTCTAAAGTTACTATCACTCCCGTTGAGAAAGAGTCGTCTCCTCAACATCTAGAGGGTTCATTGAAAGGTCTTTCAGACCTGACCATCCCTGGTGACCTACAAAATTATGATTTCAATGACCCAGGGGATATGGGACTTAACTCGCCCACAAGAAATGATGGAGGCGATCAAATTCATCATCAGGGAGAGAAAACTCCAATAAGTAAAGCAAAAGAAACTGGTCCGTCGGGGGGAATCACTAGGATACGCACGAACACTCACACTTCACCCTGCACTTAAGTTCTAACCATCATGCAATCCTCGCTAACTTGTCTTCGCTTGGTTTATGTGCAGGTGATATGAGACGCTCACATGGCTTTGACCGCCTTTGCAGGTCTTCTATTTTCCACCACTCCAGTCGAGATTCAGATTCTGGTAGGCGTTGAGGCAGAGATGACAGCGGCGATAGAGACTATCATCCTAGAGATTCGTCTTCTTCTCGAAGGAAAATTTATAGCTACTCTTCATGTGCAATGATCCTCCCCCTCAGTCAGAGAACAGCAAGGATAAATCCGCTCAGAAAGGATCTCAATCTAAAGCTCCCCGCGACCAACACTCCGGCTCGTCCAGCATAAATCAATCTCGTGAGCCTCATAAAAAGTTGGTGGCTCCGGCTAGGCATACTCCTCCAACTTCTACACATGACCCATCGATTGCCGAAAGATTAGCCGGGCTTAAATCCACATTTTCGAAGATATGCTTCGACGGACTGAAATTTCTTCCTGCGATTCACCCAATTCCAGGGCATGTCAAACAAAGCGCCATCGCATGCAATAACGATGTCTATGTTCAACACGATGCGTTTGTCCATTTGGTAGAAAAAGTTTCAGAAGTTTCTATGGAACGTCAGCATGAAATCGATCACCTGAAACTTGAAGCCATTCATGATAAAGAGATTATCAAAGTCCAAGATGAAGAGCTCTCCTCATACAAATCTCAACTTGAGGCCGCTCAACAAAATGCCAAAGATACAGCTGAGGCAGTCAGCCGTCTGGAAGTCACTCATAAAAAGGAAATCGATGAGGTAGATCAATGTAGCGGTGCTCTAGCCTTAGAAAAATACTCCATCCAGAAAGAAAAGGATGCCCTCGCTCGGTGAGTTAAAGAACTAGAGGAGCTGCTGCTTAAGAAAAAGAAGAGAAAACCGCTGCACAAGAAGAGTTGCAATGGTATTGCGAGGAAATCGTCACAACACGGCTCTTAAAAACGAAGCTCGACGAGGAACTTTCTAAAGCCGAAGCATTAAAGGACGCGGCTCGTGAAGAGGGCAAAAGAATGGAATTAACAGAGATTGATTCTCGCCTTGAGGCAGCTGCTGAAGCCGGGAGGGAAGAAATCTAATGCTTATTCGATCCGCTTATTGCTGAATATAACACTCGAGTTCTCATGCATCGAGATTTATCATTTTTGGGTGAAGGGTACCTCGAATCGTTAGCTGAAGCATGGGATACTCTAGTAAAAATTAAGTGAGTGGAGATGGGCACCGAAGAAATTGATGAGGAGTCTCTTGTGAAGGAAATATTTCGAGGAAATGAGCCTTCCGACTTATCCGCAACCAAAGCCCTCTACGGAAGAGATTCCTCCTCATCAAAAGGGAAGGACGACGTTGTTGGATCATCTGGAACCAAGTCTCCAGTTCCCCCTTCCGCCCCGCCGGCTGGTTGCTTATCACTCGATCCTTTTGAGCAGCATGTTGGATATGACCAAGAGAAACCCAGGCTTGATGTTCATGTTCTTTCTCCTATTCCTGAGGGTGAGACTCCTAAAACAGTAGAGAGTCATCCAGAAGCCGGTGTGTAATTTTTCTCTCTAGGGTTGAAAGGACCATTGCTTTTGATGAACAATAGATGTATTCTAACAGTTATCCTTTATGACTCCATGTAGGTCATTCTGATCCTGAACCAACTCCAAGGAGCGATGTCGCCACGGAGAAGGAAGAAAAAATAGCAGAAGAGCTTCAAATTGGGGATGCTCCCGGACCTGATGCTCAAATAATCGGAGCGCTCGATGAGGACAAGGCTGAGGATCCCTCACCCGCGGATGAACATGACGAGGTTGAAATCACTGGCGCTTCCGGACCTACTTCAAAACTCAGCATGGGGGAGCGAATTTCGGAAGAGGAGAAAGAGAAGGCTAAAGTTAAATTCGAACCTCAAGTGATGGAACTTGACGATCCTTTAAATAGGCCCTTGAAGATAATTCTCCCCGGGGGATCATGCCACTGGAAGTTCCTCCTCCTTCCCTGGGCACCATCTCGCTAGGAAGCAAGGTGTCCAAGAGAAAGCGCTTGGGTAAGGATCGGAGAAGCCGTAGAAGGAGAAAAAATCAAAAAAGTAGCCATCCGGTCGTGCCACATCCAATCCGAATAAGTCTGAATTAGGAAGTTATTTCTATTTATTTTCATAGTCATTGTAAATAGACTTTTTGCTCCAAACTCGAGGAAAGTTGTAATGGAACTTTATTTTGGATTACTAAATAAAATTTTGTTTCTTTGCCTTCGATGATTTTCGCCATTTAGCTCACTGCCTAACTTGTAATCGAAATTTGGAGTCTTGTGGGTTACATAAGCTCCGGTCCGTTTCCACATGACTAGGAAATTTCTTGAATCGTAAATCTTCTAGTCCGCGCTCTTGGGACATAGAGATTTTTTGAATCTCTTATACTCTAGTCTGCACTCCGAGGACTTTGAGATTTTTAAGTCGTTTATACTCTAGTCCGCACTCTATGGACTCAGAGTACTCTAGTCCATACTACGGGGGTTTAGAGATTTTAAAATCGTTTATACTCTAGTCCGCACTTTGGGGACTCAGAGTACTCTAGTCCGCACTCCGAGGACTTAGAGATTTTTAAATCGTTTATACTCTAGTCCGCACTTTGGGGACTCAGAGTACTCTAGTCCGCACTCCGGGGACTTAGAGATTTTTAAGTCGTTTATACTCTAATCCACACTCCGGGGACTCAGAGTACTCTAGTCCGCACTCCGGGGACTTATTTTTAAGTCGTTTATACTCTAGTCCGCACTCTGGGGACTCAGAGTTCTCTAGTCCGCACTCCGGGGACTTAGAGATTTTTAATTCGTTTATACTCTAGTCCGCACTCCGGGGACTTTGAGATTTTTAAGTCATTTATACTCTAGTCCGCACTCCGGGGACTTAGAGATTTTTAACTCGTTTATACTCTAGTCTGCACTCCGGGGACTCAGAGTACTCTAGTTCGCACTCCGGGGACTTATAGATTTTTAAGTCATTTATACTCTAGTCCACACTTCGAGGACTCAGAGTACTCTAGTTCGCACTCTGGGGACTTAGAGATTTTTAATTCGTTTATACTATAGTCCGCACTCTGGGGACTCGGAGTACTCCAGTCCACACTCCAGGGACTTAGAGATTTTTAAATCGTTTATCGATTGACTTTTAATTTTATGTGCGCGTTCATACGCCTGATAGAATAAAGTGATTTAATTTTTTGCCATATAATTATAATACACGGAACACCAACAGTTCATAGAAAAGCGGCTTGAAGCCTTTATTGATCATAACAAACAGGAACAAACTGAATTGTCTTATTACATGCCGAAAACAAGGAACAACTAAAGAAAAACATACTGGAAACAATTGCTACTAAAATGTGAAAGAAGTGGGCTAAGTGTAATAACGGCGCAAATACTCTCTATTCCATGCTTGGGGGAGTGTCACGCTATCGACGGTCGCTAGCTTGAAAGTTCCTTCTCCAAGCTTCTGTTCAATGACGTATGGACCTTTCCATGTGGGATTCATATGTCATGGAATCGAAAAAACTCGCTTCATAACGAGATCGTCCACATCAAAGATTCTCGGTCGAACTTTTTCGTTGTAATATCAAGCGACTCGGTGCCTATATGCGGCCGCCGTCAAATCAGCTTCATCACGTTTTTCATCCACAAAGTCCAGCGATTCCAGAAAAAGATTTTGATTCGTCTTTGGATCATAGTGAATCACCCGATGAGAAGGAACTTTAATTTCCATGGGTATAACAGCTTCATCGCCATATGCTAATGTGAATGGAGTGTGGCCAGTCGTGGACTTGTGGGTGGTTCTGTAAGCCCAGAGTGCTGTTGGAAGTTCATCCACCCACATGCCTCTAGCCTTCTACAAACGTTTTTTCAATATGGATTTGATTATTTTGTTTACGGCTTCAACTTATCCATTGGCTTTTGGGTGAGCGACTGCCGCAAATCTTTTCTCAATGCAATATTTTTGGCAGAATTCTTTGAACTCCCTACTCTCAAACTGAGTTCCGTTGTCTGTAATGATAGTTCGTGGGAGGCCAAAATGGAATATGATGTTTCGTACAACGAAATTAATGACCTTTTTGGTGGTGATCATAGCTAAGGGTACTGCTTCTGCCTACTTGGTAAAGTAATCAACTGCAACAATTGCGTATTTTGCACCACCTTTGGAGATTGGCAAGGAACCGATTATATCGATCCCCCATATTGCAAATGACCAGGGACTAACCATTTGTGTGAGTTCCGTCGGTGGAGCTCTCGGAATCTTCGCATACCTTTGACATTTGTCGCATCTTCTCACATAGTCTGCGGCGTCTCGATTAACAGTTGGCCAATAGTATCCATAGCGGAGGATTTTTTTGGCTAGTGTCTGCCCCCCAGTATGGTCGCTACACTCTCCTTCATGAACTTCTTTCAAAACCCGCTTTACCTCATCGTGGGCGATGCACCGAAGTAAAGGAACCGAGAACCCTTTCCGATACATTACTCCATCCTGCATTATATATCGTGAGGCTTTGCGAATGACTTGTCTTCTTTCATTCTTTCTTTCGGGCAAGGTCCCGTGTAGCAGGTATTGCTTGAACGGGGTTATCCATGACTCCCTCTCAATTTCTGTTTCTAACACAGAGCCTACTTCCATCTCGTCTATACTCGGGAAATGCAAGGTTTCGACGGGAACCAAACCCATCTGCTGTGCATCTCCAGTACTTGCGAATTTTGCCAATGAATCGGCTTCTTCATTTTGTTCACGCGGGATATGCGAAATATCGTAATATTCGAGGTCTGCCAACAGTTCTTGAACCTGAGCAAGGTATGGGGCAAGTCTCTGCCCCTTTGCTTGGTAGTCTCCTCGTACTTGATATACCACCAATTGCGAGTCACAAAAGATTTCAATCAATTTCACTCCGAGTTCCCTGGTAAGTTTTAAGCCAGCAATCAATGCTTCATATTCGGCTTCGTTATTTGTAGCTGGGAAATCGAGCTTCAAAGCATAACAAATGGATCGGTTTTTGGGAGTTACTAGAATAACACCAGCCCTAGAACAACGGTCGTTGGATGCCCCATCGGTGTATAGTTTCCATCGAATGGGGGGAATGACATCAACACCACTTGGCTCGTCTGATATGGTGAATTCTGCGATGAAGTCTGGTAGCATTTGCCCTTGGATAGCCTTCCGTGGCAGGTAAGTAATATCGAATTGACTTAACTCAATGTTCCACTTGAGTAACCTCCCAGAGGTTTTTGGTCGTTGGAGCACCTGTCGCAAAGGTTGATCGGTATAAACACTGATCGGGCATGCCTGAAAATATGGACGGAGCTTGCGTGATGCAATCACCAAGCAGTAAGCTAGCTTCTCAATCTTGGGATAATTTCTTTCTGCCCCCGTTAAACGTTTACTGACATAGTATACTGGCCTTTGAGTTCGGTCCTCCTCGCGAACCAAGGCCATGCTAATGGCATGTTGAGACACGACCAAGTATACATATAACACTTCATGGTCTACGGGCTTTGACAGAACGAGAGGACTTTCCAAGTGTCCTACCAGAGCTCGGAACGCATCCTCACAGTCAGGCGTCCATTCAAAATTTCTCCTCCCTTTCTTTATCACATCGAAGAAGGGAATACACTTGTCGGTCGCTCTAGATATGAATCGACTCAACGCGGCGACTTTTCCATTCAAGCTTTGTACTTGCTTTATAATTCCGGGTGCTTGTATGTCCCGAATAGCCTGAATCTTTTCCAGGTTAGCTTCAATTCCCCGTGCATTGACAAAAAAACCCAAAAACCTTCCCGATGCTACACCAAAGGAACACTTCAGTGGATTGATTTTCATTCCGTAGTATCTAAGTATATCAAACATCTCCGCCAAGTCTCGAATGTGGTCGTTTGACTGCCGTGACTTCACGAGCATGTCATCCACATAGACTTCCATTGTTCTACCAATTTGATCTTTAAACATTCGATTTACCAAGCGCTGATAAGTTGCTCCGGCGTTCTTTAATCCAAAAGGCATCACCACATAACAATACAATCCGACGTCCGTGACAAAACTAGTGTGCTCCTGATCTGGGATGTGCATCGGGATTTGATTGTATCCCGAATATGCATCCATGAATGATAATAATTCATGCCCTGTTGTTGAGTCAACCAGTTGGTCAATTCTAGGTAAAGGGAAACTATACTTAGGGCATGCCTTGTTCAGGTCTGAGTAACCAACATAAGTTCTCCATTTCCCATTTGCTTTTCTCACTAGTACGGGGTTAGAAACCCATTCAGGGTAGAGGGAGTCGTGGACGAACCCATTGGCTTTGAGTTTGTCCACCTCCTCTTTGAGAGCAGCAGACCTCTTCGGGTCCATACCTCTCCTTTTCTGTTTTACTAGTACGTATTTTGGATCAATGTTCAACATATGACTTGCGATGGTGGGAGAAATCACGCACATATCAGAGTGGGTCCAAGCGAACACATCCAGGTTCGCTCGGAGGAAGTCAGTTAGATCCTCAATCATCGAGGGAGTGAGTTGTGATCCAATCTTAAGCACTCGTGACGGGTCATCATGGCTGATCGAAATCTCAATCGTCAGTTCAGCCGGTGCAACTTTAGCCTCCTTAGGCTCTTCATCATCGTCTCTCGGATCTATGTCTTTGTAGATCCATCCCTGCTGCCCGATCCAAGGCTCGAGCGTTACTTGTCAATTTTGCGTTGCCTGGATGCGGACAGAGTTGTCCACAACCTTCCCCTTCTCTCTCCGCTGGACCTCTATCAACTCGGCCACATAACATGCATGACCAATCGCTTGATCGCCATGTACTACACCAACTCCTCTATCGGTCGGAAATTTCAAGGTCAAACACCACGGGGCCAAAGCTGCCCTAAACTCCGCCAGGGCCGGCCAGCCCAGAAAAACATTATACGGGGAATCAACATCCAGAACAATGAACGGTAGGATCCGTACCCTCCTACGTTCACCTTCTCCTAACTCAACCGGTAATTCAACAAAACATATTGCATCAGTTTCTGCACCATTAAAACCATGAATGCAGGCTCTAGATGGCTTCAAATCCTTTGCCTCCATCTTTATTTGGTCGTACGCCTTTTTGAAAATAATGTACACAGAACTCCCGCAATCAATCAGTATCCTTCTCACAAATGCTGGCCCAATCGTTGCCGAGATGACCATCGGGTCTATGGTAGGTGCCTCCACCTTATCGGCATCTCTACTCCTGAACACTATATCATCTGTTATCATTCGTTGCTGTTTCGCTGGGGTCCCATCTTCTGTGTTTGAATAACATTCAAAATCTACATACTTTGGGGAACTAGCCTAACGCTCCATTTCTTGCCAATTCTTGTCTACCGGGTGGGGCCCACTAACTATCGTGTTCATGATTAGTCTGCCTACGGTCCGAGCGGGTTCCTAAGGTCAATGCAAAGCCTGCCCACGATTAGGGTCGAATGCCCCATGTCCGCCTTCCTGCGGATTCTTAACAAATTGCTGTAACTTTTTCTGCCGAATTAGTTTTTCTATAGCATCATGGAGGTGTCTACATTCCTCAGTGTTGTGCCCGTAGGTCACGTGGAACCGGCAGTACTTCCCGGTCTATTTTTGCTTCTTAGTGGATTCCTTTGGGTGCGGCTTTCGATATTGAAATGTATTACAAGTTGATAAATAAATATTCTACAGAGATGCGTTCAGAGGAGTGTATTCACTATATGTCGGGATCGTTGGTTTCCACTTTCTTGCCTCCCTCTTCTTACCGGAACTTCCTCCTCCGGATGCTTTAGACTGCTCGAGCTTGTTTTGAACATTAACTGGACCTTTCCAGAATTGTCGCCAGATTGCTTTACTGCAATATTGCTCTGCATCGTCTCTTTTCCAGGCATTGGCGCACTGCCTCGCCTCGTACACCTGGCTTCCTCCCATCTCATAAATTGATGCGCCTTTGAATAAAAACTCTCCAAGGTAGCCGGAGGTTTTCCTGCCATCCAATCACCAAATTCCGATTCCGAATCTACATCTCGCATCACGGCCATGAGAATAGCGTGATCATTCGGGTTGCTAACTTCGGTAGCGGCAACATGGAATCTCTGCAAATACTCCTTTAACGACTCCCTTGGAGCCTGGACCACACTAGATAAAGACATCACGTCCTTTGGGCGAGTGGTATGAATTCTGAACTGTTCTACAAATTTTGCCGCTAACTCATCGAATCTGGAGATCGATCGCGGAGGAAGTCTGGTGAACCACATGGTGACGATCCCGGATAAGGTAATTAGGAAACATCTGCGTTTATTCGCATCATTCGCCCTGGCCTAATCCAGCATCCACTCGTATCTCATTACATGCTGTCGGGGATCAGTCTTCCCATTATAGGCTGGAATAGTCGGCATGATGAACTTCCGGGGGTATTCAGCTTGTAGGATAGCATCCGTGAACTAAGTATGACTCCTAGTTGTACCCCAATCGTCATTAGATAAGCCCTGACTTTCTCTCACCAGCTGTCTGACCATAGCTGATAAATCCGGGGATTAGATGGGAGGTGGCAAGTTAGACTCTGTCCTACGGGACCGCTCTGGCCGGTGCCTCCATGGTAAGTGATCCCCCAGATGCACGTCCTAGGGGCCTACTTCGTTATGATCATGGTGAGTTGGTCTGCCTGCCTCCACTCGTGCTCCAGATCCTAAGTTTCCCATTCCAACTTGAGTGCGATTTTCCAGGTGCAAGCGAGGAGCCGCCGTTCCAGGTAGAGTGCCCGGACCATTTCTGTTGGATTGTTCTGTTGCACCTATATATGTCGCTTCAATCCTACGACGTCTGCGACTGTGATGCTCATCTGACGAAGCGGAGCTATCAGATGATGAGTAGGAAGCGGGGCTCCCTCCAGCATTCTGATGCTGTTGTTGAGCAATTTGGGTCATGAGATAGGCGTTAGCTTGAATCTGGTCGTTAAGCTGTCTCCTGCTTTCCACGAGTTCTCTCATCAGCTCGTTGAACTCTGTCCTGGTGACAACTTCTGCTTGGTTTAGGACAGCGGCATTCGCTGCACTTGGGTTAGCTTGTGGATTTCTAGGTCCCACTTGTTGGACGCTGGCGGTCTCATTGACATCCGCGTTGTGGGAGGCTGATCTAGTACGTGGTCTTTCCATTGTAGAGTTATCGGCCGGAACTCTTACAAACTTCTTGTAAATGAACTTGGATCTTGTTCGGGGCATTCCTCAATCCAGTAGCAACAAAGGAGATCCTAATAGCCTGAGTTCAGTTTCTCAGTGAAAGCACCAAAATGTTAGCACCAGAATTGGTCACTAACACCCAAGAATAGATTTATGTAGAGAGATTAATGAAGATAGTAAATTAAAACAGAGGAATATATGCAAAAGTAATTGCAAGAACAAGAACACCAGAATTATAGTTGTTCGGCGTAATTGCCTACGTCCACTGATTATGTAATCTTTATTGCTTTTATCGAAGACTTGAATACAGATTCAATCCGTAAACAAACAACTTGTATACAAGTTTGAACCAAAAGAAGTAAGTATGAAAAATGGCAGAGTGTCCCCGGAGTTCCCAAAAAAAGTCCCTTTTCACTGCAACCCTACCCCTCTATTTATAGACGAAAATAGGCTGGTTCATCTACATGGGCCCATGACCAAGATGACTTGGCCCAAATATGGCAATCTTGAGTCGACCGAACCATGCATCCCGAGCGACTTTCGGCTGATCGACAAATGCCGGCCCAGTATGGCCGACCGGTGGTCATTAAGCAACTGACTCGAAGCGAACTTTTAAAGGTCTCGGGGTAACTCGCGGTGGATCTCGAAGTAAAGCAGCACTGGCTTCCTCACTTTGATGTTGTTCCCACGTACAGGCTAACTCCCTCAAGATACACCGAACCAGACACACCGACCACATGTGCCGAACCACTTCCGACTGAACGACACCAACTTCCCTTTCACGAACAAAACCTGCTAACTCGTCTATGCCGAACAACAAATGTCGGACCATCAAGACCGAACCATACATGCCGAGCCGCTTCAACCGAACGAGGCGTGCCTGAACAATTCAAACCGAGCGACTCATGTTAACCACCTAGACCGAGCCATCTTGTTTCTCCATTCCTGAACGAGCGACATGCGTTGAGTTCTTACCACCACCTTTCTTCAATCCGAGCGACACACGCCATCTCACGAAGCCGAACGACACACGTCCTCCCTTCCTTGGCCGAACCACTCATACAGGCCGAACCATGCACACAGGCCGATCCAGCCGATTGAACCAATTTCATATATCTCCAACCTCTCACTGGCTTGAGTCCGGTCTCGATTCAATCAAAACTTCTATAATTATCATCTTGTAGCCGGCCCAAGGTGTCGGGTAACAACCAAAATACCCTTAATTCAACTTAAAGTAGACTCCATTTTTTCAACACTTAACATCGCCTTTCACTTTACTACTTTATGTCTTAATCACTTAAGTATTAAGAAAATAAAGTTAGATTTTGTAATATTTGATTTGATATGTTTTGTTCTTTTGTGCTTACTTTTGTTAATGAATTTGTAGAACTTTCTAATCTTGTTTAAAAAAGTAATCTTGTTTAGTGACTTTATTAATACTTACCATATTTAAAAATGTATACATGTATATGTAAATAAAGGCGCAACAACATTGCGACAATTTTTGTTGAACAAAATGTTGATTTTGACAAAGCGTTTTACGGTCACATTTTGACGTTTTTGTTAAACTTCATATATTTGTAAACAAAACTTGAAAATAAACTTGTATATTGTTATTTAAAAATAAAAACCATTATTAAATAATTAAAATAATTTATTTAACCTTCCAAACTTACTTTTCTTAAATCAGACTTTGTTACTTTTACCGATATAAGCAACGGTTCCTAATTTTGTGTATATTTCTATCTCCAAATTCAATCTAATATCATTTGAATTATAAAATCTTATATAGTAAAATCAATTTAAATATTATATTTTTAGGAGTGATCAAATTCTGGGTCGTTACAACTATTGCATACATCAAACATTATTATTACACATGAGTTTGTACCATTGTCCACTGAAATTTCCATAACTGCACTATTATCAATATCACTATTCCCCACAGCACCATCATCAATATTAGTATCAGTGTTAGTGTCAGCACAGCAGTGACAGTGCCTATGTATTCAGTACCTTCAGCACTTTTTATATCCATCCACAATTCTTTAAAACCCCTAGCCCTAATACTGTCATTGTTATCATTCAATAATTCAGGGCATTTATCCTCATCCACCAGATCATACAGGACATTAAACTTATTATATAGTGTTAAACCCATATTATGGCCATGGTCAGAACTCTCCTTATCCTCATTCGTTAGCACATCATCAAGGATACCCTGGTCAGAACTCCCCTTATCTACACAGTCTCCAACACATCAATTTTACCAAAAGAACTTTCCAAACGATCAACGTTATTCTCATCTAAAACAGAACAGTTACCCATAGCATTCTTATCTGAATCACTCTAATCTATTACCTCATCTGAATCTGAATCTCCCTGAGCAGAATAGTTACCCATATCAAACACTTTAACGGGAGAAGCTACATGACTGAACCATTCATTATGCATATTAAGAATCTCAAAGTCATTATTAATACTAGTTGTCTCTAAAGATATTACATATGAGGCTCCATTAATATTCAAGTTAGTAACATTAGGTATGCAAGATTCCTTATCAATGAGAACTTCAACAATAAGAAATGAGAAATCAAATTTTAAACTAAATCCTCTAATCTCAACACAAAGCCAACCCCACCAAGAAAATGTCTTAACAAAGATAAGTTCCATAAAGAACAATGCAAACCCATTAGCTTTATCCAAACACTTTTATCATAAACACACTGCTGCAGTCCATCATTAACAGACCATTCACGAATGCTAATGATGACGTTTTCTTTGCACAAAAATTTTGAAACCAAAGCAGCAGATAATACTTGTTTAGTTGGAAATTTGACTAAAAAATCATCATTAAATTTCTTAATCTCCCATTTGTAGAATCCAAAAATTTCAACTAACAACCTTGCGATATCATAAATTCTAATGGAGCCCTGTAGAAAACTTAAAACCACCCAATAAGATATATCTTAAACACTCCTACTTGGAATCGTATCAGTGCTTTTCATGTAGGAATTCATAAAAGCATCAGAATTCAGCTTGTATAAAGGAAAGAATATACCAAAGTTTTTGTTAGATGAATTAGGCGAGTTATAAGCAAACTGTTTACACTGTGGTCTTTTGTGACCAAAGAAACCGCACTCAAAACACCTAATTGGATCTCGGCATTCTTTTGCCAAATGCGATAAGTCACCACATCGATAGCAAAACTTATTGCCAATTTTCTTTGCAATCCAAGGAGACGACTACACGGAAAGATTCTAGTCGCATCTGATGGGATCTTCAACTCTCTTAGTAGTTAAATAACAATTCTTGAGCAAAGTCTCGGTGCCATTAAAAGATTCAGAACAACTTCGGCATATGAACGATTGTTGTTACCCTCAAAAGTGAAAATCGACAATTCATCAATAGAGAGATTTGATTTTACTGTGGTTTTGATCAGTGGAAACTCTTTTTCAAAATTAAAATTACAATCTTGATAGAGAGAAGTAGCGAAGTTAGAGAGACGAAATAAGGAATGTAAGTATTGCATATAGTCGACGTCTGCCATTTCTGAATTTCCAAATTTATAAAATTAACCTCAATTAATTTAAGTTATCGATTAATTAATTTCATTAATCCCTTAAACAACTTAATTACCATATTATATACAAATCCCTCTTCTTCAACAAACACCAGCCTCTTTTCAGTAACCCAACATCAACATGGACGTGCACTTTCATCCACCTCCCTCTTCCTTGACGCACCACTAGACCCAAATCCGGCTTCACCAAACTTCACATCTCTGCGAACTCCATCACCTCGACCCAAATATTTCGAGCCTGCACCCCCTCTCTAATTCACATTCCCCCATACCTCGTTCGACACCTGTATATGATCGCGACCACCAAAACACAGTCGCACCATACCTACTCCGGCCCACGGGTGCTAAACTCCTCCACGGCCCCAAATCCATGCTCCAAAACATCAATGGATGCCTATACTATCCAAAATGCAAAAGCCTAGCCTAACCCAAACACTATTGACCCCTCAAAACTACTGCCGCAACATCCAACATGGGTATGAAATCGAAGACCTAGGCAAGAGGGCTCAAAGAAATTTGTTTTAGAATTTTTCATTGAGTAGATTTTGAGATTTTGATTTTTAAAGTGTAGATCATTTTCTTGTTTTGATTTTTGGTTTACAGGACATTAACTCTGAAATGAGAAAGAGTGGATTTGATGAATTATGTGTTGGAGAAGTTATGTGTTGGGTTATATTAATTTTGAAATTTTTGGCATTTCGCTGCACAGATTTTTGTTCGCGTATAAACTTCAAACGATAAAACAAAACGACTGTCATGTCAGAACAACGATGTGACCCCAAAACAATAATAATATACACTAGTTATCTGATTCTGTAAAACTATAATAACACTATCATTTGCCAATAAATCGTCAAACGAACATATCAATACTTTCCAATTTAAAAATTATGGAAAAATCAAATAAATTAAATTAAAAATACGTAAATAAAAGTCGAGTCAATATAATAAAATAATTTTTCTTATCATTTATTCAAACTGCTTATTATTACAAATAAATTTATAAAATAAATTCACCATTATTATTTATTAAAATTAAAATGAGTTAAAGAAGACCATTAAAATCCATTAAATTAATATAAAATTTAAAAATCCCGATATTTAATTCACTATCTAAATATTGGATTCATAATCAAAATATTTAAATAAGCCCTATATTTTGAATTCCAGTTATTAAACTTTAAATAATACCTATATTTCAATATTTAAAATTAACTAAATATTTGAAATCAAACTATAAAATTTCGGGTCTTTACATCTCCCCCCAAAAAAGAATTTCGTCCCCTAAATTCCAGTGGTAAGAAAAATGCCTTTAAACTAACTAACTTTTCAAAATCAATTAGTTGATATGTATTATTAAATTTCTAAGTCTCTAAAATTACGGAAAATTTCGGTAGCACCTCCTTTACGCGGCTCATTCGGAAAAACTACAAATCGCCACTACAGGCCCAAACCAACAAATGAAAACAAAATTTAAGTGGTCTCCCATGTCTAGGGCATAAAACCATCAACCAAAACAAAATATAAACATGTACCTATTTGTCGAGCAACCAAGTCTAATCAAGAAACCAAAAGCGTTAACTAGCTTCTGCTTCCATGAACCTGCATCTCACTTACAAATGATATCAAACCATATACTTGCATTCGCTAATAAAGAAGCACACAATTATTTAAAGCCCATACGATGTACGTATGCCATCCATGTGCAATATTAAATCCGATCGCTCGCTTGATCACACAATTTCACTTCCGAACTTGTATCGCTCAATCGACCACTCTAGTGTGAACTTCGATCCAATTCCTTGATTAGAAACTTCCATTCTCCTTACATATCCATCAACTATGACTGAAAACTTCAGAATCAATCAAAAATCCGCATCAAGTGTTCGCCGTTAAGAATCGAGTGAAAAATCCTAACTCGGACCTGGTGTAAATCACTTTGAAATCATGTACTCGAATTTGGATCAAACAGTTATGCAAATAAAATGATCTACGTACAACTTACGTATTTATTCAATTTGTTTCTCTTAACTATACCAAATTCTTTTTATTCACGTTCAATTTAAATCAAAACTAATTTTCCAATGGTATTTCCTTTAACACTGAAATTTGTAACCATTTCATAAAATTATTGCTTAAGTTTATAAACATTGTATAACTCAAATTCATATTCATATGCTACTCCATGACAACTTAAGAATATATTCACAATTTTAAAAATTTAGTTTATGCACATTTCAAAAAGCCTTAACTTAATTTTTAAAGCCCTTCCACACTTAAGTTTATATTTGTATAACACACTTCTACATCCTAAGAGTATATATACAAATTTCAAATTTGTTTTACTTAACATGAATATCCAAAAAAATTTGAAATTTGTTTTAACTTACTAGTGTCTATAATCTATAAGTTATAAGAACTTACTATCTTATATTTTCACATAACACTTTGCTTCAAATTTCTTAATTAATTTAGAAGTTTTCGACTATCCAAAATCACCGAAAATCCTATTTCGTTTCAATAAATGAAAATTACCAAACAATATCCTGAAACAAGATACACAAACCGAACTATCCTAATAGATAGGTTACATGAGTCTACAATATCACTTAATTGAAAATTTCAAAATTTAAACCGCGGTTTGATTTCAAATCATTTTGAAACATATTATACATACTACTTTATATATCAAATCATACCTCTGGGAAATTTTAAATAAATTTGTTTTACCCAAAACAAAACTTCTATGGCAAATCACTATGGTAGCAAACCGTCACTTTAGAAACTCTAAAATGAACATGGACGACGCTGCAGTCATCGCCGAGATTATTTTCCAGGGACTGAAGTGAGTTTAGTGATTTTTATCCCTTTAAATCTCTTAAAATACTTTTAGTCAAAACACTTCCAAAATAATACTATTATTATTTTCTCGATACTTTGAAGAATAATTTCCAAAACACCGGGGTTTATGTTTTAAAATTCGCAGCTTAAATCCATTTTATTTATAAACCATATTTATAAATCATGCTTATATAATTTCACTTTTCTCATATAAAACATTCCACAAATGTTAATCCTTATTAAGATTATAATAAATAACTTTATTAACATTATACTTTAAATCCAACCAACAATAAATGCTCTTTAATTAGTTAAGCACAACTAATCAACAATAAATGATAATAATTGAATATTATCATTCTAACAACAAAACACACCATATTTAACTATATTAATTTCTTGAAAATGATTCTTTTATATATAAAATATAATCTAGGTGAAATTATTTCATTTACCTAATTTCAAAACAATAATGTGTCGGTTGCCTTGTTCAACTGTTTAGAAACCCCTATGATACAGTTATCCGTTCTGTATCACCCAAAATACATAAATCACTCAAACGATAAATAAACACAATACAAACATTTTTATATCAATAACAAGTACGTGCTCATATATATAATACACTCAAATTCATTCTAAGGTCTCACTTACCATATCTCAATTGAGTCTACCAAACCAAAGCCTACGTGTTCACTCAACCTATGCTCTGATACTACGTGTAATGACCTGCCCTTACGACCCTCAAAAGTCGACACTAATACATCCACAGTATTTATGTGCCGAGCATCCAAGTGTCGGAAAGATATATTGCTGGTGGAAAGAAAGAAAAGACAGAACAGAATCTCATAGCATGACGAGAAACATATAAAATACAACAGATCTTGTTTGCGTCAAAATTGGTCACAAACCCCAGAAGTAGTGAAAACACCAGGGTATAAACACAGATTCCCCAATTGATCCAAACACAGATCTCAGATCCAGATAAAGTAGAGAATAAAGATGAAGAAATAGTAAAATTAAAAATGGAAAAAAGCAAGAGAGAACACAAGGTTTATAGTGGTTCGGCAATCCGGCCTACGTCCACTTTGAATCAATCCTTTTTATTCCTTTTTTATATTGAAATTAAAGTTACAAGCCTTTGGAAGTTGATGACAAAAAATAGCAGAGCTTCGCATAGAAGAGAAGAAGAAGATCCCTTTTTAGTTGCCATAGAACTCCTATTTATAGGTGTACATCCGAAAATATCTGCCTCAAAACCAGGAATACCATTTCTCTTTCGCAAGTGGGCCTACTAGACCGATCCAGAGCGCGTTTGGATCGATGCGCGTTCAGTTCGTATCGATCCAAAAATAGCCCAATCGAGCCGAGATCGATCATGGAGGTTCTCGAGTGCATCAGGAAGCTCCTCTGGAAATTTCATCGCATTTGGTGTTGTAGATGTTCAGTTATGATCGATGTGAGTGTAACTCTTAAGTAGGCTGTCGCGTTCGTATCCATGGATTTCGTATCCATCCTTTTGCCTTTTGTTCGTATCCATTCTCTTCGTATCGATTGAACTTTGTTCCTTCGTATCCTTCGGCCGCCCCCATGTTCGCATCGATCCTCTGCATGTGTTCTTCGTATCGATACAATAATTGATCGATACGAAGTGCTCTTCCAATCTCCTGCTCGTATTTCGTATCGATCCCGGCCCTGATTGATACGAAATGTCCTGACATACCGATGCCGAGTCCAATCAACTTGATGCGTGCTGTATCGATGCGCAACCATCGAATCAAATTGAACTACCGAGTCCATCCCTGACCGATGCGAACTATCACTGATCTAAAGCCGTGTGCGCTCCACGTCGGTCGATTCGAACTATATCGATTCGAAGTACGTTGTCGTTTCCATCTCGATTGATACGAAATCATAGATGCTGCGTCCATCCCTGATCGATACGAACTTCTACCAGTCTAAACCAACTTGAGTGCTATCCATACGTGATCGATACGAACAGTATCGATACGAACCAGTCTCCATGAATCTTGATCCATCCATATCTCGAGCATACGACCTCCGATTGACTCGAAATTTGAAAAGTATCCTCTCCTAGCCTCGCTCACCATTCCCAATCGATTCTGTCTTGATTGGTGCTCGGTCAAATTTCGATGATATCGATCGTGGCCTTGTTTCCAAACCTGATATCCATCCTCTTCAACCAATTTGTTGATATCACGGCCTTGACCAAAAGGTGGGATAACATTTTCCCCCTAGAACATGCCTTTTGGTAAGAAGGTGTGTTTTGAAATGCTCTGATTCCGACATCCGAAGTCCATATTCCATCCGTAGCCATACCATCTGATTCATAATCCAATCCATTACCAAGCCATCATGTCTGAATGCCATAGCCATAACCTGATCCAAATTCGCGACTGCTCTGAGTCGATGTCCGATTCCGGATTTAGTAGTCAAATCCACAGCCAATTTCATATCCATCTGAACCCAACAACCGAGTTCTAATCCATTCATATCCAATAACCAATAATCAAATCCAGGACCTCTCCGAGTCGATATCCAAATCCTTAGCTGTTTATAGCCGATATCTGAATCCATAACCTCTCCGGGTTCTTGCTAATCGCAATCCACACTCGACGACCTGTACTATGCAATTCCTTGGTGTCCGTAGTCTAGTGTCCTTGAACGTTGAGTAATGCCATGGCTTAAGTCCTAAGCCGAATCCTGGTCGCTCCGGACCCTTGCCGAATATAGTCCATACCCGACGACCTGAAATAGTAACCGATAATATAGGGCCTAAGTCCTAGGCCGAATCCTGGTCTCTCCGGACCCTTGCTGAGCATAGTCCATACTCGACAACCTCGATAAGTCGATTCGCCATGCTCGGACGAAGCGACTTACCCCTTGCCAGGCATAATCCATACCCGACGACTATTTATTAAAAGCCAGATAAAAAATCCAATTGAAATCCAATCCAAAATCTAGATCAAATCGGAAAGCCAGAAATCCATACCAGAAAACAAGCATCCAAACTAAAGTCCAAACCAAAAAACAAACAAAATCAAGAGTTCAAACCAAACTCCAAAACCAAACCAGTAAAAAGCAAATGTCCAAACCAAGAAAGAAAAAAAAACTTCACAAACTAGAGCGTCGTGGTTTATCATCATCTCATAGCATGCCTAGGGGCTATCTCCGTCCCCGTACATGAGTAAGTGACTTGGCCATTTTCCCGGAGTTTGCTGCTTATTCCATATCATCCCTGTCAGTCGATAACTAATCGACCATCATTCCTGGGCCTCGTGCCATCGTCGTTTGAGGTAGACGGTGGTTGCTCTTGTTCCACCACCGCATTCCGAGTCCCGACGTATTGTCGCAACTGGCCACTCCTTACATGCTCCTCGATTATATCCTTTAGATGCATGCAGCTATTGGTATCATGTCCGTCCAGATCATGAAAGAGACAGTGCCTTCCTGATGCCTTTTCACATTCCGATGGTTCTCTCCTTGCTGGCCTTCGGTAGGGAAGACGATCTCGAGTTCCCATGAATATCCACTCCAACGTTTCATTCAACCCTATGTAAGTGGAGAATTTTGGCTCTCCCCAACGTTTCCTTGCCCTGCCAAAGTTGTCATCCGACTTCCGTTTTCCTTTATCCTTATCCTTGCCTGAGCTTCCGTCGGATGGCTCTCCATCCTCTGCCGCGTTCACTTCCTTTAACTTCATATCCGAACATGCATCCTCCTGTCGAAGGAATCTCTCAGCCTCATGAAAGAATTCCCCGAGATCCATTGGTGGGTCCCGTATCAATGACACTTTGAAATCCGAGTTATCCCTAACTCCTGACACTGCTGCCATTAAAACCATTGATGGGTCCGGCCGATCCACCGAAGCAACTGCTGCATTGAACCGAGTTAAGAAAGTTCTGAGCGATTCTCCTGTCCTTTGCTTCACCGATGTTAGTTTCATTACGTTCTTTGGCCTTTTGATATGAACCCGAAACTGCTTTAAAAACTTATCCACCAATTTTGTCCATGTCCTGATAGATCTCTCTTCCAACTGCCTGAACCACATAGCAGCTATATCCGTCAAGTACAGGGAGAAACATCGGGCCATAACGTCCTCCAATGCCTCCAGCACTTCCATGTGCCTCGTGTATCTCATCAAGTGATCGGTAGGATCAGCCTTGCCATTGTATACCTCCAGTGTAGGTAGCTTGAACTCTGGTGGCTTCCGAGCCATTCTGATGTCACGGCTAAATGGACTCCTATTTACTCCTTCCAGATCTCTGTTTGTTAAGCCTCCGCACATAGTTCGCCTGATAATCTCAGCCAACACAGCGTTGTCCATCAAGGGTTGCCCCCCGAGTCTGCGAGAGAATTCTGGTACGTACTCTTCATCACGCGCTCCCGCATCCCTGCCAGCATCTTGTTGTGTGGTGTCACCTGGAATTCCTCCATGAATTGGTCCATCATTGCCAGGTGGTGTGCCCCCATGTCTGGATCCATCCTGATTAACAGTCGTGTGCGGATTAGGGGCTGCGTCCTGTTGAGATGCTCCATCTGATTGCCTATTGGGTCCTTCCGTTCCAGCTCCGTGGATCTGAACTCCAGCAATTCCAACTGTTCCTGCCTGTCCAAACCGTCTTAGAAGGTTTTGCATCATTTCCTCCTGTCTCTTTAGAAACTCTTCATGCATTGCTCCCATCATCATCTCTATTTCGTCTCTGGTAATGAAAGCCGAAGTCTGATTAGATCCTGAAGATGCCTCATGGCTTCCTTCATGCTGACTTCTCTCCGCTCTTTGTCTCCTTGTCGAATTCTTTGTCATGGTTCCTTTTAGATCTGACCCTTTAGCTTTTTAAATCTAAACTTCAAATCCGGTCTAGCAGGCACCAGTCACTCTCAGTGAAAGCACCAAAGTGTTTGCGCCAAAATTGGTCACAAACCCCAGAAGTAGTGAAAACACCAGGGTATAAACACAGATTCCCCAATTGATTCTAACACAGATCTCAGATCCAGATAAAGTAGAGAACAAAGATGAAGAAACAGTAAAATTAAAAATGGAAGAAAGCAAGAGAGAACACAAGGTTTATAGTGGTTCGGCAATCCAGCCTACGTCCACTTTGAATCAATCCTTTTTATTCCTTTTTTATACTGAAATTACAGTTACAAGCCTTTGGAAGTAGATGACAAAAAATAGCAGAGCTTCGCCTAGGAGAGAAGAAGAAGATCCCCTTTTTAGTTGCCATAGCACTCATATTTATAGGTGTAGATCCGAAAATATCCGCCTCAAAACCAGGAATACCATTTCTCTTGCGCAAGTGGGCCCACCAGACCAATCCAGAGCGTGTTTGGATCGATGCGCATTCAGTTCGTATCGATCCAAAAATAGCCCAATCGAGCCGAGATCGATCGTGGAGATTCTCGAGTGCATCAGGAAGCTCCTCTTAAAATTTCATCGCATTTGGTGTTGTAGATGTTCAGTTATGATCGATGCGAGTGTAACTCTTAAGTAGGCTGTCGTGTTCGTATCCATCCTTTTGCCTTTTGTTCGTATCCATTCTCTTCGTATCGAATGAACTTTGTTCCTTCGTATTTTTCGACCGCCCCCTTATTCGTATCGATCCTCTGCATGTGTTCTTCGTATCGATACAATAATTGATCGATACGAAGTACTCTTCCAAACTCCTGCTCGTATTTCGTATCTATCCCGGCCCTGATCGATACGAAATGTCCTGACATACCGATGCCGAGTCCAATCAACTTGATGCGTGTTGTATCGATGCGCAACCATCGAATCAAATTGAACTACCGAGTCCATCCCTGACCGATGCGAACTACCATCGATCTAAAGCCGTGTGCGCTCCACGCCGATCGATTCGAACTATATCGATTCGAAGTACGTTACCGTTTCAATCCCGATTGATATGAGATCATAGATGCTGCGTCCATCCCTGATCGATACGAACTTCTACCAGTCCAAACCAACTTGAGTGCTATCCATACGTGATCGATACGAACCGTATCGATACGAACCAATCTCCATGAATCTTGATCCATTCATATCTCGAGCATACGAACTCCGATTGACTCGAAATTTGAAATGTAGCCTCTCCTAGCCTCGTTCACCATTCCCAATTGATTATGTCTCGATTGGTGCTCGGTCAAATTTCGGATATTGATCGTGGCCTCGTTTCCAAACCTGATATCCATCCTCTTCAACCAATTTGTTGATATCACGGCCTTGACCAAAAGGTGGGATAACATATCTCTATAAAAGAAAAACTGAAATATACTTACATCAAATCAGAGTACACTTAATTACTAATCATCAGCCAAGACAGTTATAACAACTAGTCCTCACAAATGCTGACAAATAAAACAACACATGTAGTGCAAAATAAAGAATATACAAGAGATACATCTTGGACATCCAGCTTGTCTTTTGAAGCGCCAAGGCATCCAAACTAGATCTGAAAATATGCTCGGTCTAACCCGAGCATTATAAGAAAAATAACGTCTGGATCAGTCGGGTAAACCAATGTGAGAAACACAGCTCAATTGAATTTTAATGTTATAAAAACCTTTTAAAAATAAGGGTATCTCGTAAGAACACACCAGACATAAACTCGGACGGGTTTTTACCTTACGATAACCAAAACATTTCATAGGAAATCTTCTGATATTATAATATTGTCTAAGGTTTAAAATAAATATTGAATATAGCCGAAATTGTTACATTAATTAAATTCCAGCATAATAGGTAAACAAATAAATTCGAAGGCACTTATTGGAGAATGAATTTCCATACAATGACAAGGCACTAGGGTACTGCCTACCAGAGTACACCTCTAGGAAATGTACCGAGGGCCTCACATGGAACCCCCACGAATTAGGACTGACCCTACCCCTTACTGGATAGTTCCAAATATTTTATCACTCCGATTGCTTTTGCAACCTTTTCCGAGAGCTCTCATGCACAACCAAATACATATATATATATATATATATATATATATATATATTGAAACGGTGATAACACCCTAATGAGTGCGACCCATTTAGCCCGGAAGCATATCTCCTGTTTTAGTCGTCCCCGTTTGATGAGGCTAGAGGCTACGTTTTACTTTTTGAATAGCAATCCCACTTGGAATGCTAACGCTGCCCTCTAGGCACTACTTCTACTACATCTATTTTGGAATCACCCTCTAGATTAGTAGCAATAGCCCTTGCACTTTAAAGAGCTCCATCTTCAATTATCCTTAGGATATCTTTAGTTCGAACGGTTATGCCGGTTCGAAGTGGTTTTCGGATAACATATCTGATCCCGGTCTCTCCAAACTAATAACAAAAGTTTTAAAACTAGCCAAGGTTTGATAGCCGGTTATTTTACTATCAATAAAAATAACAATCAAATCAGGGGTTTATTTCCATAAGGAAGCCAACATTGGTTAAGCACATAAGCAACCACTAACCTCTTTAATTAATCCTTTCATTAATTAAAATCACTTTGTAAATACTTATAGCAAAATACTTTTACAAAGATATATTCACAAACCCTTTATACTCCTCTCAATACTTGGAAAAATATCCAAATGCTTATCTCAACAGAAAAAGTATATTTAAAAAAACACCACACTTTCCCTACTTAGAAAATATATTCGTATACTTATCTCAACGGTATAAGTATATTCACAAAACATTATGAAAGATTTATCTTTTCAAAATCATATCAAAAGGGTTAAAACAAATATTATTTTAAAAGAAAACGAGATAAGGGTAAACCCAAACAATATTTCTTCGGTGCTAAGCATGGAACGAATGTCCACACCACCAAAGTTAAGAAGGTCAATTTAGGGAATCAAATCTAAATTCTTTTATAAATTTCTTCAATAAATTCTTTTAATATCTCTTTCCTTTGTGAACATATCCTCTACTAAAATTCCAAATCCATTTATAAAACTTTTACTAAATCTCTAAATCCAATTTATAAAAAATTTAATAAATCTCTAAGTTCATTTATAAAACTCTTTTACAAATATCCCAAATCATTTATAAAACTTCTTTTATAAATATCCAAAACCATTTATAAAACTTCTTTCCAAATTTAAATATCTCTTTTCAAGTTATAAAACTCCCTATTGATCTCTAAAACAATTTATAAAACCTTTTATAAGTATAAGCTCTAAATCCATTTTAGAATTCCTTTCATAAAATATCATTTATAAATTCCTTCATATATATATATATATAACATAACTACAGCCTCCTTTTATAAACACCTTTCATATTATTTATAAAATCTTTTATAAAAACTTCTTTTTATAAAATACCATTTATAACTTATTTTATAAATCCCTGACTTATTTGCACCTCTTTATAAAACTCCAAATTCATTTATAAAATTCCTTTTATAAATTTCTAAATAAAATTACCAAAACTCCCTTTTTAAATCAAACTTCAAATATAACACCAAACTCCGAACACAAAAAAATTCCAAATATCATTATAAAACTCATATGCTTTCTATAACACGATCTTTCCATATATTTCAATAAATTTCCTAATGTAATGTATTGCTCCACTTTATCAAAATGATACTGATTTCTTTTGATAAATTCATTTCAATTTATAAAACACTACTTATACATCTCCAAATTTATCACACTTCCAATTTCCAAAATAGATCCAACTACTTTCTCTAAAACGCCCATTCCACATATTATTATAAATCCACAAATGTGATTTATTTCTCAGATTTTATCAAATGGAAATATCTTTCCATTTTATAAAATATCACTTATAAGACTCTCCTTAAATTTATAAGATACCATTTATAAATCTATTCTTTTATTTACAACAATTTTTGTATAAAATGTCTCACAAATATTTATTTTCAAAATATTTCCATATTCTTTAAAACAAAAATCACTTTTAAATAAAATATAACCCCTTTTTATTTACTTTTGAATACAACTATTATTATATAATAATTTTCTACTAAAACAAATACTTCCAAAAATAATTATTAAAACATTTTCTTAAATATATATATATATTAGAAAAGAAAAATAAAAGAAGTTGAAATAAACTAGAAAAGTTTAAAAACTCTTTTAAATTAAAATATCATAGAAATTCCAAAACAGTTAGATTTAAAATCATTTTCCCAAATCAAAAATCATTTCCAAACCAAATCAATAATTTATAGTATTCCAAAAATACTATATCAAGGCCAAATAGTTACTATAGCACTTAAGCAGTGATATAACTACCTTTTCTACTAAAAAGGTTCAATTTTCACATATTTCGGTGTCACATTCAAAATGGCGAATAATCAAATTCAGCATTTAACAATCTATATCATATATATATATATATAACTGAAATAAATCAATAGATAAATAACTATAAATTAAATGCAATAATATCGAGAAATCCATATTTCTCAATGAAATTGTTGTATTTCAATTTTTAAATGCCAATCACCTTAAAAGTGGATACTTTAACCAATCAGCCAATAATTTCAACCAAACTCAAACAGTAAATTTTATCTGCTATACAACATACTGATTTATCTAAAGAGGTGGGTTATACTCACCGAAATTCCAATTGACGCTGAAGCATTCCGGTTTGAACTAAAATCGAACGACGTTCGATTTTAGCTCAAATTTCCATTAGCTCCCAATTCAATCAAACTAAATTCAAAAGCGTATATTTTGCCATGATGAGTGCAACACAAAAAAAATTGTCTCGATCGGACCTCGTATGAACAAGTTATGGATTTTATAAGTTATTGATTACTTAATTTCATTAATTCCTTAAGCAACTTAATTAACAACTTAATTACTATAATATATATAAATCCCTCTTCTTCAACAAACTCCCGCCTTTTTCTAGTAACCTAATATCACTATGGCCATTCACATTCATCCACCTCCCTCTTCCTCCACACTCTACTAAACCCAAATCCAACTTCACCAAACTTCACCGCTACGCAAACTTCATCAGCTCGACCCAAATACTTCAATCCCACACCCCCGCCGTAATTCGTGTTCCTCTATACCTTGTGCATGACCTATATATGTTCGCGACCACCAAAACATGGCTGCACCACACCAACTTCGTCCTACAGGTGCTAAACTCCTCCATGAAACCAAATCCATAATCCAAAACATTAATAGATGCATATACTATCCAAAACCTTAGTCTAACCCAAACACTGTCAACCTCTCAAAACTACTTCTGCAACCTCCAACATCTGTATGGAATCAAAGATCTAAGTAAGATAAGCTCAAATAATTTTTTTAAGAATTTTTCACTAAGTAGATTTTAAGATTTTGATTTTAAAATTTTAGATCATTTTCTTGTTTTGATTTTTGGTTTACAGGACATTAACTTTGAAATGAGGAAGAGTGGATTTAGATAAATTGTATGTTGGAGAAGTTAAGTGTTGGATTATATTAATTTTGAAATTTATGGCATTTCTTCGCACAGATTTTTGTTCGCGTATGAACTCCAAACGATAAAACAAAAATACGGTCTTACTCAGAACAGCAATGCGACTCCAAAACAATAATAATTTAAACTAGTTATCTGACTCTCTAAATCCCAATAACACTATCGTTTGCCAATAAATCTTCAAACGAACATTTCAATATTTTCCAATTTAAAAATTATGGAAAAATAAAATAAATTAAATTTAAAATACTATTAAAGTCGAGTCATTATAATAAAATAAATTTTCTTATTCAAACCATTTATTATTGCAAATAAATTTACAAAATGAATTCACCGTTATCATTTATTAATTAAAATGAGTTAAAGCTGACCATTAAAATCCATTAAATTAATATTAAATTTAAAAATCCTGATATTTAAATCACTATCCAAATATTGTATTCACAATCCGAATATTTAAATAAGCCTTATATTTTTAATTCTAGTTATTAAATTTTAAATAATCCCTCTATTTCAATATATAAAAATAATTAAATATTGGACATCAAAATACAAAATTCTGGGTCATTACAATATATATAGTTATACCTTGGATAAGGTTGGATATATCGTACACACATATGGAATTAAACGGATAAGCTGTGAATAGTAGACATAACACTTTAATAGAAACCAATCGGCATAAATCAGTGTTATTGATAAAGTATATAATTTACCAATCACCGGAACATTGTTTTGACCACCTCCTTATTACTCATTACAACCTACAAGATAGATTTAGAGGGACATGCTAATAGATTTAAAGGTATAGGCTACTGGTATAAGACAAGAACGGTTAATGAAGAAGTCTTCTCATTCTTGCTCAGCACTGATAAGGCAACTAGATATCTAAGGAATAATATTGATTTCAAGGTAGTAGCTTAAGTCGGTATTTATATTCTATTATATTTTTCTGTGCTTTGTGAGTTTATGTTGATAGCTCTCTATATGCTCATGTTTATATTAGGTTACTCTAATGCATTTGGGTTTCTATTTAATCGAAATTTGGGTCCATTAAGACGCAGGTTGTTGCATTTGGTATCAGAGCTTAGGTTAGTCGATTATAGGAATTAGGATAAGCTGAGTGAATGTATTTGTATTTTTACCTATAATTTTATATGTATGTATGTATGTGTATATGTATATATTACACCAAACTCTATGAATTCTGACTATAGAAGTAGATGCGGCAATATTCTAAAAAGATGGATTAGGAAACAATGAATTGGAACAGTAAATAGAGTTAAATTTATGAGTTAGAACAGTAATTAGGAAACTATGAGCTGGAATAGAAAACTACAACCGAAAAGAGCATGTGCGTGACATACAGAAGGATCTCGGAGGCTGGATAGTACTTGACTCCTTTGTTAGGCCTGGACTGCACTATGATTGTGGATTTTGATGGATTGTCGATTGAAGATGTACATTTCATCTAGATAAATAAGAAGTGGGAAATTATATGCTGCAAGCATCTGGAAGTAAGATGTGAAAAAGGATCGAGCAAGTTCCCATAAGAAGGTGTGCATTAATTATCACAAGAGGATAGTCGGAATTTTTTAATATATATACTCTTAATTAGAAGAGGTTAAGAGTAAAGGGAAAAGAAGAAAAGTCCAAAAGAAAAGACAACTAAAGTCCATTTCTGAGTTCGACCCCATGTGAAAGAGTTTGACAAGCTTTTTCTAAAATTCCTTGAAACATTTTGAATGAGTTTTCAACGAATTGAAGAATTTATTTTAATAAAAGGACCATGTCATTGAAAAGTTGTTTTAAAAAAGGAAGAAAATTTGGAAATTTAAATTAATAAGTTATTTAGAGATTCCTAGTGAAGTTTAAAATTCATTAGGTTAAAAACTTTTGATTTAAAGGTTCTCGGTAAAGGGTTTTCCATTTTTGAAAATTGTAATGAATGAAAAAGAGCGTATGTTTAGCTAGATGATTTTTCCGATTTATGTAAATTTAGAAGTTCCTTTTAAAATTCTTTCTAACTGGTGGATAAATGAAAATGGTACTTGATTGACATGGGGTTAAGGGAATAGAAGGGTAAGAATGTCCGATAATGAAGATAGGAAAATATTTCTGTACAAGGAAAATACGAGGAAAAACAATTGAAATAGATTTATACATATCTATTTTCATTTTAAAGAGGAAAAGCCCAATGATTGAAGGGTAGGCAAACAAACTGCAATGGGTCAATAAGGGAAGCAATAAAAGAGGAAAAGAGCTATGTAAGAAGTTATTTAAAGGAAATTTAAGTAGGAGTAATTTTAAATAGTAGCAATACTAGGAAATTTGAATAGAAATAGTATTAGGAATTTATATTAAAATATTAGGATTAATTATATTTATTCACATTAAATCCAAGACACAAATATTTAAATAACTCAGATATTTAAATACGAAGTGTTCAAAATTCCAAGTCGTTAAATTCTCCCCCACTTAGAATATTTCATCCTCGAAATTCAAACTCAAGCAATAAATGCAACTATCACAAATCAATACTTAATAGCGTACAACGTAGCTCAAGGTTTTCCCAGGTTCAAAACCTTCCCAATGTACATGGATGATAAATAAATTACAAAGTGTATCTTACGCTCAATAGCCTTAGGTTATTACTTTTCCAATTATTCATACTACCTTAAAAATAAGAAGAGTGATTTCCCAAACTCCCCATATGCCAACATACAAATATACTAAAGTCTGTAGATGTATATGGACCATCCATACACAATATCTATTCTGATCACTTGCTCAATCACATAAATTTCACTTCCCAACTAGTAGATCTCACTTGACCTCTCTAGTGCTGACTTCGATCAAGTTCATTAACTAAAAACCTCTGTTCTCCTTACATACCCGTATACTATGATAGAAACTTAGGGATCATATCAGGAATCCATATCAAGTGTTTGTCGTCGAGAATCTAGTGAAAAATCCTCATTCAAACCAGTGTAAATTACCTAGAAATCATGTACTCGAATCCTATATCAAAAACTGTCATGGAATAAAATGATCTGTGACTTATGCACTTTATTCTATTAATTTCTTAACTATACCAACTACTTTACATTTTAAATCACATTCAATTAAACAAAAATCGTTTCTTATTTATTACTAAAACCATTTATTAAACATGGTCTAAAACATTAATTATGTTTATAAACATTTTATAAAGACTTGCTTTATTTATTACATTTCATTTGAACAAAATTTCATTTAAAAACATTTCAGGACTTAATTTCATTACTCGTATAATATTCCACTATATCCTAAGAGTATATACAAAATAATAATTGTTAACTCGCCTTTCATCAAGGCAGTATACATGCGAATTTAACCCAACAGACTTCACGACTATCAAGTCCGATGAGTGCAGAGCGGCAATGGGAGAACCCAAAAATCAAGTACAGATGGTTACATGAAGTCGAAATTGAACAGAGTCGGAAGATAGATGATGCAAGATGTTAGAAATATAGAAAATAGCTTGGATGGTCAAGGGATCGACATAGCACGGTGAATCAATAGGGGTCGGCATGACCGTTTGAGTAGATAGTCAACATAGATGACATAATGGAGGGATCGACATTGTTAATAATGGAGGGATCGACATTGTTAATGATAAATGGATCGGCACTAATAGTTACATAAGGGGTCGGCATATCATTTAGGACGAGGATGGATCGGTATAACACGATGGAGGGTGATGGATCCGTATAATACGATGGAGGGTGATGGATCTGTATAGTTCTATGAAGCAAGAATGGTCAACATAGCTTGGATCGGCAAGGGATGGAAGTATAAAGGGCTTGGCATAGATGAAGGCGGAGGAGTCGGCATGCTTTGTTTGTTTAGGAAGCAACGAAGTATGGATCAGCATGGTAGAAGCAATATATGGATTGGCATGGTTGGTGGATATGAGTCGACGTTCATCAATGTCGAAGTACATTCTTGCATTCAAAAATCGATAACTCGAGCTCCCTTACTTCAAATGACATGAAACTTGGAGATCAAATGTATTTTACCATAGGAAATTCATCATAGGAGTCGCAGTCTAAGAATCAGCCAAGGAAGGAATCGATACTGATCCCTCTCCATGGGGATTTGGGCTAGTGACCCCTACAATGGGCCCATATAGATAAGGAGGTCCTGTACCCGGAGTTTCACCTATAAATATAGCAGACATGGCTTCAAAAAAGGGGACCTTCATTCTGTTTCACTTCTTCTTCTACCTAGGCTATACTCTACCATTTTCATTCTTGAATTTGGAATTGTAACTGTAAATCTTGTCCTTTTTTACTTAACAGATATAGCCGAACCACTATAAATCTTGTCTCTTTTTACTTGCTTTCATTTTCAATTCGTTTATTCTTCATATTACATTCTCCACATCGAATAATATTTGTGATCTGTGATAGGATATTGGTGCTTTCACACTATTGGGTGTTGGTGGCTAATTTTGACGCCAACATCTTGGTACTTTTACTGAGAAAACTTGCACCGCCGATTTAGAAGCTTGGATACTTGGATCTAGAAAGCAATGGCTAGGCAATCAACAAGGAGAGGGCTACCGGAAAAGAGTCACCATGGAGGGAGTCAGGAGGCTTCCTCAGGACCTGGAACTAATCAAGCATATATCTATATCACCCGGGATGAAATGGAAACGATGATGGATTCTATGCAGGAGTGGATGTTGAAAAGACAAGAGGATATGATGCAGAATCTACTCCAACAAATCGGATAGGCTAGAGCCATAGGAGCTGCTGGAATGCAAAACTAAAATCAGAATCGGGAGCATGGGACGGAGTTAACAGACAGAGGAATGTAACAGAGCAGCCTGGGGCGGTCCTCTGCCATCCAAGAGGGATCGGCACCGATCCCTCCAGAGGGATCGGTACCGATCCCGTGGGGCATGCCCCCGGGTCTGGTTGATCGTGATGTTAGAGGACCTGTGATCGATCCTGTGGAGCCTGGTGCGAACCGAAATTTGGATGCTCGACAGGAGGAATACGTCTCAGAATTCCCTCGTAGACTCGGGGGGCAGATTGGGCATGACGATAGGAGACTACCTTTAGAAGACAATGGCGGGTTTGCATAGATGGTAAGGTGAGCTATGCATGGAGGATTGGTGAACAAGGATCTTGAGGATGTAAATAGGAATCCATTCGCTCCAAATATCAAGCAAGCTAGGAATCCACTGGAGTTTAAACTACCAATGCTTAAGACTTATGATGGAAGAACGGATCCCACTATTCATTTGACGAGGTACATGAGACACATGGAAGTACTAGGTGCATCAGAGGAAGTAATAGTGGTGTGCTTCCCCTTGTACTTAACAGTTATAGCTGCACTATTGTTCAGACAGTTGGAAAGCGGCTCTATTGGCATATGGACGGAATTGATCGAAGGGTTTATGAGGCAGTTTTGGGTTCACATCTCGAGACCCAAAAATGTGTTGAGTTTAGCAACACTGAAACAGAGGACCAGAGAGTCCCTGAGAAGTTTCTCAACACGGTTTAATGTCGCAGCGACATTGGTGGATCGTCCAGATCCATCCATGGTTTTGATGGCAGTTGTATCTGGAATTGTTGATGGCATGGAATTCAAGGATTCGTTGGCACGGGATCTGCCTATGGATCTCAGAGAGTTCTATCATGAAGCAGAAAGGTTTTTGCAGTAGGAAGACGCACGAGCAAACAAACCTGAGGTGAATGCTGTGCAAAGAGGAGGATCATCAGGAGACGTAAACAAGAATGATAAAGGCAAATGGAAAGCAGAGAATGGCTTTGATTGATCGAAGCATCCACGAAGGGAACCGAGATTCAACTCTTACATGGAATTGACTGAAACATTGGAATGAATATATCTGGATACTAGGGAGCAGATCCCTAATCGAAGGCCAATGAGGAGAGACCCTACAAACGATGAAAAGAAATCAGAAAAATACTGTCTGTTCCATGAGCTAAACGGGCATAGTACAAACGACTACAAGCACTTACAGGATGAGATCGAGGGACATGTCCAGAATGGAAGGCTGTTGCAATACGTGAGAACTCGTGTAGCGGTAGTGAAACAGGAGCAACCAACATCCGCATCGAATGGAAACTGCCCGGGATCGAGGCGTGAACTTGTCATCAATTGACTGAAATGGCAAAGAATAAGTAATAAACTCCATAATAAAATGGCTAAGTCACTTACACATGTACGGGATCGAGAACGGTCCCTAGGCATGCTCTGAGATGACAATGAACCATCGCACCTAAAGTTGCATGCATTGTAGTCTTTAGTTTTTGTTTCTGCTTCTCTTTTGGGACTTGGTTAAACTCACTCGAACGTGAAATCTGACATTGATGATTTTGAGTCCCATCCGGACAATCATATTTCGCCTGGAACGACACTCGATCTCGAACGATCGCATTTCGCCTCGAACGACACTCGATCTCGAACGATCGCATTTCGCCTCGAACGGCACTCGATCTCGAACGATGCATTTCGCCTCGAACGGCACTCGACCTCGAACGATCGCATTTCGCCTCGAACGACACTCGATCTCGAACGATCCCATTTCGCCCCGAATGGCATAGCGATCACATTTCGCCTCAAATGGAATTCGATCTCGAATGATCACATTTCGCCTCGACCGGTACTCGACCTCAAACGATTACATTTTGCCTTGAATAGACACTCGATCTCGTGCGATAATCATCAGCCTGGGATGGCTACGAATTTGATTAACGATCCCGAACGGTCGTTACTAACAATCAGGAAAGATCACTAGTTTGTTCACAGGTCATCAACGAGCTTCGAACATTGGACTTAAGGCAATTCAAAACACGCCTTCCTATCGCAAGGCATCTTTTGTGGGGTAAAGTGTTAATCCGCTTTTCATCAAGGCAGTATACAGGTGGATTTAACCCAATAGACTTCACGACTATCAAGTCCGATGAGTGTAGAGCGGCGATTGGAGGGCCCAGAAATCAAGTACAGATGGTTACATAAAGTCGAAATTGAACGGAGTTGGAAGATAGACGATGCAAGATGTTAGAAATATAGAAAATAGCATGGATGGTCAAGGGATCGGCATCACAAGGTGAATCAATAGGGGTCGGCATGACCGTTTGAGTGGATAGTCAACATAAATGACATAATGGAGGGATCGACATTGTTATTAATGGAGGGATCGACATTGTCAATGATAAATGGATCGGCGCTGATAGTTATCTAAGGGGTCGGCATATCATTTAGGACGAGGATGGATCGGTATAACACGATGGAGGATGATGGATCGGTATAACACGATGAAGGGCGATGGATTGGTATAGTTCTATGAAGCAAGAATGGTCGGCATAGCTTGGATCGGGAAGGGATGGAAGTATAAAAGGGCTCGACATAGATGAAGGCAGAGGGGTCGGCATGCTTTGTTGGTTTGGGAAGCAGCAAAGTATGGATCGACATGGTAGAGGCAATATATGGATCGGCATGGTTGGTGGATTCTTGCATTCATCAATGTTGAAGTACATTCTTACATTCAACAATCGATAACTCGAGCTCCCTTACTTCAAATGACATGAAACTTGGAGATTAGATGTATTTTATCATAGGGAATCCATCATAGGAGTCGCCGCCCAAGAATCAACCAAGGAAGGGATCGGTATCGATCCCTCTCCGTGGGTATTTGGGCCTAGCGACCGCTATGATGGGCCTATATAGATAAGGAGGTCCTGTACCCGAAGTTTCACCAATAAATACAACAAGCATGGCTTCAAAAAAGAGGACCTTCATTATGTTTCACTTCATCTTCTACCTAGGCTATACTCTGCTATTTTCATTCTTGAATTTGGAATTGTGACTATAATCAAACCACGGTAGAAATAAAAGGATTATTCTGGAGTGGACATAGGACGGAAGTAAGCCGAACCACTATAAATCTTGTTTCTTTTTTACTTGCTTTCATTTTCAATTCGTTTATTCTTCATATTACATTCTCCACATTGAATAATATTTGTGATCTGTGATTGGATATTGGTGCTTTTACACTATTCGGTGTTGGTGGCTAATTTTGACGCCAACAGTCATATTTATTTTATTTAACAAGGATGTTCAATAAATTTTAAACTTGTTTAACTTAATATCTTTTCAAATTATGAGTAGTAAAAATTCAACTTTTATATTTCGATATCAAATTTTTTAAAGAAAACTTTAAAACTAACATCAGATTTCCATTTTAAATCATTTGAAATAATCATATATATATACACCTTTTTTATGTCAAATCACACTTTTCGAGATTAAACCAAAACCATTTTCAAAATCAATTTCCAAAATATTTTCTTTAAAATCCATAGAAATAATTCATTTGGATCGAGTAACACCAAAATGATACAGGGAACAGGGTCCTACCATGTAGTATCATATATCCCTTTACTAAGAAGGTAATACTCAAGGGAAGTGCATACCAACCGAGCACATCTTTTGCCCATTTTTAGTCCCTTTAAAGCCACTTGAACTAGCTACATAAAAATACTTCATTCCCGAATCGACTTGCCGATTCTAAGAGCCACCTCGAACTCGAACAATCTTAAAAATTCTTTTAAAAACATTAGTCTTCTAAAAATACTTTCAAATAATACTATTATTATTTTCTCCAAAACCTTGAAATATAATTTTCGTATACACCGCGATTTAAGTTCTCAAATTCAAAATTTAAATCCCTTTTTTATTTATAGACCATATTTGTATGAAGTCACTTTATTACATAAAATCATTTCATAAATATTTATTCTAAAATATCTTACCTTTCCTTTATATTATAATAAACAACATTTATTAAGGTTAACCTTTTCGACCCAATATTACCATCAAACGCCTCATAGTCAAACTGTGATACTTAATTCACAAGGTGTTTATTTCAATGTTCCCACAATTACTATCTACTTATAATAAAAAGTTAAATTACTTATAAATCAATAAACAATAGTAAATGCTCATAAACTGGCTGAGCATGATTAAGCTAATCAATGAGGGATAAGTGGACATCATTAATCTCTACATAAATTGACTACACTATCAAATTTTACCTATATATTACTAATATATAACAAAATACATATACACTCTCATGTATATAATACTCTCAACTCATAATAGGGCAATCCATTACCCTACCTCTTAATGAGTTATACCCAACCAAAGCCAAGGTTCTTGCTTAACCTTCAGCTCTGATACCAATATGTAATAGACGGCCTTTTCGACCCTCGAATGTTGACATTAATACATCTATGGTATTCACGTGCCAGGCACCGAAGTGTTGGAAAGACAGAACGTTAGGATAAAGAAAATGAAGAAAAGAAAATTAATAAGAAAGTGGAGAACTAAAACATCAAAATCTCATAGTGGAATGATAACATATAATATCAAAAGGATAATACATGGAGCAACTCTAATATACATGGCATTTTAGAGTTATTAATCAAAGTACCATCATTAGCATAGACAGTTATACAACCTACCCTACAGTTGCTGATATAGATACATGTTACCTTGGTTTTTACCCAATAGAATTCAAAGAGAACTAGAACATCTACAACAAGTCAAAATATCTCAAGGATTTACCAAGAAGACCAGAAGGAAAAGAAGAGAAAGACCAAAGAAGACAAATGCAAAAACTAGCTAAGGCGATGGATCACTAGCGATCCATCACCTATGGATTGCTAGCGATCCATAAAGCCTGCCCGTGGATCCTTCAGTCCTCTTGCATCATGATCTAATATGTTCCGTAGAGACGCTTGCCAAGTTTCATAGCATACCAAACAATCTAGCTCGAGAAGTGAAGACTCACTTGATTCAAGCTGTTTGACCAAAATTAGCAAACTTAAAATGGACCTACAGAACTCATACGAAGTCGGATTGACTTAAAATTTTGGGAGTACACTTAGAAAACATAAAAGAAGGCTCATAAAGAAAATAGATCAATTAGAGTTGATTTGATGGATCGCTAGCGACCTAACTAGATGGACCGCTAGCTACCCATCTAGATTAGGCCCCACCACCTCAAATTTTTATGGTGGGTCCCTGAAACCCTCTAGAGTGTTCATGGAAAGTTTTGTTAAATTTTGTTAAGATTTGACTGAGTTATGGATGATTGTTCTAGACCAGATGGATGATCAAACTAACTCCAAATGACTTGATATTTGGACAAGGCACTTAAATAGAAGATAGGAAAACAACCAAACAAAGATCACTCAAAAATATGCTAAGTGGATGGATAGCTAGCGATCCATCCCCTATGGATAGCTAGCAACCATCAAGATAGGTTGGATCGCCCTCAAACTTTCTGCGCTCCTTCATAGCATTAAGTAAAGGCTTCTGGTAGAAAAATATGCTAAGTTAATGGATTGCTAGCGATCCATCCCCTATGGATAGTTAGCGATCCATAGAAATGACTGAGACTGATTTGAGATTTTTGGTGATGACTTGGCATAACAACTGGACTCTTCTGCACTTGGACTTCTGGCTCAATAATCACTGAATTCCCCTATAAATACTAACCAACCTGCAACTAGAGATAGATCTTTCCCAGGGAGAGAGCCACCATTACTCTACCGGAATTCCTTTACTTCTTCAACTTTCTTCTCCCTCATAATTATCGTTAAGGGGGTTATTGTGATTCTCCAGTCAACCCATGTACTTCTGACTTATTCTAACTCATTTAACTTAGATCTAAGGACTATCTAGTTGATATCCGGAGAGATTCTACTAGTATAATCATAATAAAGATTGATTAAAGTGGACGTAGGCCAGAGTCTGCTGAACCACTATAAAAATTTTGTGTCTCTTTCCTTACTTCTGCTTTTCATTTGTTGTTTATCTAACATTTATGCTGCTGATTATCTGCATTGGTTCTTTCACACTTGATCCAGGATGTTGATCGATTTTTTGGGTCAACATTTTGGTGTTTTCACTGAGAACCTTGAACGAGATCTGAAGAATGGAAGTTTGAATCTAATAATTAGAGAAGATGAGTAGGCCTAACACCAGATCTAAAACCGGAGTAAGTCAACCAGAGCCTGGGGCAGTAAGGAAGTATCCTCAAATTCTCACCAATCCAACTATGTAGCTAGAGAAGAAATGGAAAGGCCGATGAAGGAGATGCATGATGGAATCTTGGCTAGACAACAAGAGATGATGGATAGCTTCTTCCAAAAGTGGAGTAGCAAGGGATAGCTAGATCTGCAGGGAATATGAATCAAACTCCAAGAAATAACAACAAGAGTCGTTGGAGCTAGATTAGAACAAGCTGGAATACTGCCTCCACACCTAGAACAACCGATGCTTCGGGGCAACGCCGGAATCAACAATATGACCCAATGTAGAAACATCTGGAGTTAGAGCAAAACAAACTGAAACAATGTCCACACGACTTGGGGCACGACAGATTTGGATGTAGGATAAGCTTTAACACCTGAAACAGGTGATGTTGGAGCTAGAGTAACAAATTAGAGTACGAATACATGGCATCATGAGCCAAAATCAGAATCCCACAGTTGGAATAGGAGGCAGGTTCGTCCCTTACTCTCTGCCTTCTGCTTTTTCTACCTTTAATATTCTCAGGCCGCTTACACGTGTACGGGATCGCGAAAGATCCCTAGGCACGCTCTGAGTCGGATGCTTTTTCTGCCTTTAATATTCTCAGACCGGTTGGACGTGTGCTAAATCTAGATTGGTTCCTAGTCGTGCTCTGAGTCGGATGTTTGGGATAACTGCTTAGGATGATAATCTCAGACCGCTTGGACATGCACAAAACCTAGATTGGTCCCTTGCCACGCTCTGAGTCAGATGTCTGGGATAAACATTCAAGATTTCTGCTTATTTATTTTCTGCTTGTTTGCTTTGATTTGAAATTTGAATTTTGTAAAATCCATATTTAATGTGATGACTGATTTTGAACGCCATAGAGTCCCGACCGGAGAGACGGGACCGTAGTACAACGTGCAAGTCCCCTTGCCGGAGAGCGAGTGGATAGACTTGTACAATATTGAACTCCATAGAGTCCTGACTAGAGAGACGGGACCAGAGTGCAAGAAGTAAGTCCCATCACCGGAGAGTGAGCGGATGGGCTTACTTAATCCCCCTTAACTTAGTAAACAAATGATCCAGAGAGATCATCCCCCTGAACTGAAACAATAAACGATCTGGAGAGATCGTCCCCTTAAATTAAAACATTAAACAATCCAGAGAGATCACACATTAAACAAAACATTAAACAATCCGAAGAGATCGCACACTAAACTTAAATGGTCCGGAGAGATCGAACCTTAAAACAGATTTGACTTTGCGAAAAGGATTTGAATGCCTTATAAATAGAATAAAACGGATAAATCCTGGATGAACACAGGATGATTTTCATATATGATGTGACATAATGTGATTTTGATATATGATGTGATATGATTTTGATATGTGATGTGATTTTGATATATGATATTATAACTACGAATTAAATCTGAGCGATAATGATGTAAATCTCGGATGATCACGAGAGGATTAGAGATGTGTAATGTAATTAGAGACATGTGATGTGATAACTCCGAATGAAACCGGAACGATTGTGATGTATATGTTGCAGTTAGGTAGAGTTTAGAGTCTTAGGCTATAACAGGTTTGGAACGACTTGTAATTGTTGAAAGAATCCAAAGGAACTGGACGGTTTGCCAAGGCTAAAGCTGCTGGAAAGCTCAATAATCAAAGACTCGTTACTGGAACTTATTCTGGAGCAAAGCATACCTTTCATTCAAATGGCGTACTTTAGGGGCAAGTGTTAACTGAGTTTTTACCCAATAGAATTCAAAGGGAACTAGAACATCAACAACAAGTCAAAATATCTCAAGGATCGACCAAGAAGACCAGAAGGAAAAGAAGAGAAAGACCAAAGAATAAAATTGCTAAAACAAGCTAAGGCGATGGATCGCGAGCGATCCATCACCTATGGATCGCTAGCGATCCATAAAGCTTGCTCGTGGATCCTCTAGTCCTCTTGCATCATGATCTAATATGTTCCCTAGAGACGCTTGCCAAGTTTCATAGCATGCAAAACAATCTAGCTCGAGAAGTGAAGACTCACCTGATTCAAGCTGTTTGACCAAAAGTAGCTAACTTAAAATGGACCCTACAGAACTCATACAAAACCGATTGACTTGAAATTTTGGGAGTACATTTAGAAAACATAGAAGAAGGCTCAAAAATAAAATATGATCAGTTGGAGTTGATTTGATGGATCGCTAGCGACCTAACTAGATGGATCACTAGCGACCCATCTAGAGTGGGCCCCACCACCTCAAATTTTTATGATGGGTCCCTAAAATCCTCTAGAGTGTTCATGGAAAGTTTCATTAGATTTCGTTAAGATTTGAGCGAGTTATGATTCTTATGGACCAGATGACCCGTGATGACGGATGATCAAACTAACTCCAAACAACTTGATATTTGGATAAGGCACTTAAATAGAAGATAGGAAGACAACCAAACAAAGATCACTCAAAAATATGCTAAGTGGATGGATAGCTAGCGATCCATCTTCTATGGGTAGCTAGCGATCCATCAAAATAGGTTGGATCGCCCTCAAACTTTTAGAGCTCCTACATAGCACTAAGTAAAGGCTTCTGGTAGAAAAATATGCTAAATTGATGGAGAGCTAGCGATCCATCCCCTATGGATAGCTAGCGATCCATAGAAATGACTCAGACTGATTTTTGATTTTCGATGATGACTTGGCATAACAACTGGACTCTTCTACACTTGGACTTCTGACCCAATACTCACTGAATTTACATATAAATACTTACCAACCTGCAAATAAAGATGGATCTTTCCAAGGGAGAGAGCCGCCATTACTCTACTGGAATTCCTTTACTTCTTCAACTTTCTTCTCCCTTACAATTGTAATCAAGGGGGTTGCTGTGATTCTCCAGTCAACCCATGTACTTATAACTTATTCTAACTTATTGTAACTTAGTTCTAAGGACTATCTAGTGATATCCAGAGAGATTCAACTAGTATAATCATAATAAAGATTGATTAAAGTGGATGTAGGTTGTAGCACCCCTAATTTTAATAACATTATTCAGGAAATTTAATTAGAATAAATTAAATAGAATAATGTAAAGTGATAAGGGGTTTGAGATTGGTAAATAAAATTAGTGGCCAAGCTTATTTAAAATAAATAGGCTATAAAAGATTAAGTATTAACAAATTTATCATAAGGGCATTAGGGTCATTGTCGCCCTCATTTTCCTACCCTTATACTATTATCTCTAGGACATACACGTTCATTTTATCGTAAGAAAAATTTTAAATGAAAGAAAGATAAACCAAGCCGACCATTTGGAGAAAGAAGAAAAGAGAAATCAAAGTAAAGCTTAGGGTTCATGCTAGAAGAAATCAATCTCCAATTTCCTTATGCAATCTAAGGTGAATAATAATCACAACATCTCTATTTTATGATCAATGATTGTCAGATTTAAGGGTAAATTCGTTTTTATGATATATTGGATGATGATATGCTTGCTTTGTAATTTGTATGGTTTAAACAAGATTGTTTAATATGGGATATGCATGGTTTTAGGGCAAAAACGAGGTTAGATGATTTTTAAATGCTATGGAAAAAATTTATGTTATGAGAAACATGATTTTGAAGTTGGGTTTAAATTTTTATAATTTTCCAAGCCGTGGAGAATTAATTATGAATTTTCGAAGGAAAATAGGGTTAATTGGGTTTATAAATTTATTTTGAAAATTATATTAAGTATTTGGGTCTGAAATTTTGATATATTAGATAACACGATTAAAGTGAATTTCTCAAATTTTTGGGGATTTTTACCAGGTGATTTAGTATGGAAATTAAATTATTTTGAATGGAGGACCTATTTGATTTAATTGCTTTGTTAATGGGAATGGCTTATTTGTTAAAAGTTATATAGTTTTTAGATCTGAGAAAATACGACAAATATTTGCAAAATAATTTGAAAGTTTAATGTAACCAATCAAGTGTTTACATGTGGGCAAGTTAGTTACAAAAAGTTTGCTTTATTTAGTAAAAACAGCCTTTTGCTCAGAAAAGTGGGTTCCGCCTCCTTTGGAAGGAGCTTTCGACCATGAGCTTACGCCTTCGACCTAGTCAAAACCTTCTACCATGAAATCAATACAAATGGTATCACTTAGTTGGTACGTAGTGGATTGGAGAAAGGCGAAAGGTAGCTTCCGAAGGTGTCAATACCTTTGTTTTGTTTTTAAAAGAAAATGCACTTGCCTGTTTATAAAGTAGTTTCGACCTAGTCGAAACCAATGGTTGCAAAAGGGAATTTCAAAAGAAGCTTTCGAAGGAGAGCTGCCACCTTTTTAAAGTAGTAGCTTCCAAAGGAGTTACTTAGTTTTTAATTGAAGCTATCAGAAGGGGTAGTTTCGACCAAGTCGAAACCCTTCTATGATTAGATGCCTTTCGATGGTATTGAAGATATCAATGCTGTCAAAAGGTACTGTTTGTTTTTATAAAAATAAGCCACTTCCTACTGCTTTCGAGAGGGGTTAGCGGTATCATAGGCAATGGTTTCGGAAGGGGTTTCGAAGCCAACCTTCAATTGTTTTACCTAGATGTTTTATGCTTTCGAAAGGATGGTTTCGACACCATCAAGTTTCCCCAATACTTTTATGAAATAAAGGATGGTTTCGAAAGAGATGCTTTCACTTATGTTCACTTTGACCCAAAATGATGTTTTAAATATAAACCCAATGATTTCGAAGGGGGTCTTTCAATGGTTTTGGAAGGTATATTTCCAATGGTTTCGAAAGGGGTACTTTCACTTGGTTTCAAAGCAATGCTTCTAAAGTTAAAGTTCAATGCTTTACTACAATCTAAAGGTTTCAAAAGAGAAGTTTTAAAGTAGTCGAAAGGCATGAGCCTAATGTTTTGAAGATAGATTTTAATGCTTTTGAAGGAGTTCATCTTATGAGGTCGAAAGCAAGGTTTCGAAGGTGTCCAAAGGTTTTATAACCCAAACTCATTTTTAAAGAAAAACCTATGGCTAAATAAAGCAGTTTTGAAATGATTTAAGTATGTAAATTTGAATGAGAATTTCTTTGATAAAAGTATAGGTTGAAAGGATTAACCATGTTTTATATGAAAGTATTTCAAGGACATTAAACCCATCGGAGTGGTATTGTTTTGTCACTGTGGTTGCTTCTTCAAGTATAATTATATTCACATGATAAAGGACCCATTACTGTATATTGGGGATAAAGGGGTAGAAGAACCAGCTAGGTTAACCCAGTAGTGAATATAAATTGGTTAAACTCCTGAATGAAAAGAATTGCATCCAGGAAGTCAGGGAGACCGAAATATAGGGTGCCAAAATCTAAAAGTTGCCCGGGAGACAGGTTCATAGTAAACCTATGAAAACTATGATTGGGAAGTTATTGGGGGTAACCAATAGGTTCATAGTGATCTCATGAAAACTATATATAAAGGATGGTTGGCAAGGGTCAATTGGTTTGTAGTGAACCCATGAAAACTATATCCGGATTAAGTGTTGACAACAGTCAATAGGTTCCTAGTCAACCCATGAAAACTAGGATAAGAAAGAAGTTATTGGAGGAATCCATAGGTTCCCTGTCAACCTATGAAAACTAGGATAAGAGAGGAGTTATTGGAATGACTAATAGGTTCAAGAGAACCCATGTATTAATTAAGTTAATTGGCCGGGGTCTATAGGTTCTTAGTGATCCCATGAAAACTATGAAATAGGACGGAGAGTCCATAAGTTGGGAAAAGGTTATTAGTAAACCCATGAAAACTAATAGGTTAATAGTGACCCTAGAAACTATGAATATGACAGGGAGTCAATTAAACCGGGGATGGGAAATCCAAGATGTTTTTATGTATGCACATCATCATAATACTTTGAATTGCTATGTTTTAATCATTGTGGATGCAGGAGCATAATATATGATTTTGAAAAGGTTTTAGGATACTAGTGAGGGGAAAACCCGTTCCGCTAAGCGGCATGGTCTCACTAGATATCCAAATGGGTTGAGATGTTAGATTATTATTCATCCAGGCTTTATGTCTGACTTGAAGTTTTTATTTTCCCCTTAAACAGTTGGGTACACATTTGATTTTGAGTAGTTGAGGTTTCCAGGTTCTCTTCTTAGACGAATAAAGCTTCCAAAGGCGTGTGGGAGGCGGTTAGTTATTTAGAGTTATCTTTTTCCGTTGTGTATTTTGGATGTAATGGCAGACTTTTTAGCCTTATTATATGCTCTGATCTACCAAGAGGCATCTTCATATGTCGCACTTGGCGTATGTGTAATAATTATATTTTTCTGAACGTGGTTACCGTTGGTGGGATTATGTAATGAACATGAAAAGTTTTGAATGGAATGTGGAAATATGTTTTTTATTTGTTAAATTTTTTCCATATTCTTGTGATATGTGTATCAATGTATCTAGCACCACCGTATTCGGTCGCCGAGGACTAATAACTATGGATGACTTTAGCATCCATAGCCATTAGTTTTGGGCCTCCAAGTAGGGGGATGTTACAAGTTGGTATCAGAGCATAGGTTTATGAAACTTTAAAAGAAATTTAAACCTAAAATATTTTCAAACATAATCCAATGAATTTGAAAATATGATCAGGGTTTGGGATAATGCTATAGTAACGTACTTGTATTTGATATATATATATATATATATATATATATATATAAGTACGTATTCCCCTCTCTCTTAGACCATTCTTTTGTATCTTACTAAAGCTTGTATGCAGATTTATGAGAAAGAGGATATGGAAGTGGGAAATGGAAGAGGAAATCTAGGTGGAGGAAGCACTACAACCAACGAAAATGCTCGACCTAATACCCGGAGGAATCAAGGTTGACAGGCTAATGCTAACCAAAAAGGTTAAAGCCGACGTAGGTGCTGGAAATCCGCCAGTAGATGTGGGAATGGTGTATCCGTTGTTGGCCTATCTTTTGCAAGCTGGAGTAGCTGGTAATGTGGGAGGAGCTAATCATGTAGCTCCAGTTGAATATAATTATGCTAGGCTGAGCAGAGATTACACCATTCTGGGTGGAAAGCCATTTGTTGGAATGGAGGATGCTGTTGAGGTTGAGAATTGGCTATTGAGATGTGAAAGGATCTTTACTGATCTAGGCTTGGATGATGGGGAGAAGAGAAGGCTGGCCTCCAGGCAGTTGCAAGGGGCAGCGCTTCACTGGTGGAATAGTGTGGTCGCCAGAGTTCCGGAGGAAGATTTGACATAGGCTGATTTCAGAAGGAGGTTTGAGCAGAAGTTTTTAACCGAGGTAGCTAATTTAGCGCTGATGAGGAAGTTCATGGATCTTGTTCAGGATGATATGTCAGTAATCGAGTATGTTGCTAAGTTTGATGAGCTGTCTCGATATGGATATGCCACTATAGACACTGACAGCAGAAGGAATAAGAGGTTCATTCGAGGACTAAAGCTTGAGCTAGCTAGAATGACCATGACACATATCCGAGATCCTTGTAATGTGGTGGTGGAGATGGACATTCAACATGAAGAGATGCTTGCTGTTTCTGCTAGGGAGAAGCCAGTTGAATCCCAGGGTCCTCAGTGAAAGAAGAGGAAATTCTTTAAGAAGAAGGGAGCCCAGAAAGAGGATGCCACCAAGAAGGCAAAGGCTGATTTTTGTGCTTCAAGTGTGATAAGAAGGGTCATTATGCCTACGAGTGCCGGACATGCAAAGGAAAGAAGCCTGGATAGAAGAAGAATGTGAAATGCTTCAACTACGACCAAGTTGGACATTATAAGAACCAGTGTCCACAGCCAGTCAGGGTAGATAGAGGGAAGGTTTTGCTATTGGACCACCGGCTTCTTCTAGGCCTACCGCAGCAGTGACAGGGAAAATTGTTATGGAAGGTACACTTTTGATTCAGAGTATACCAGTTAGGGTACTATTTGATACTGGTATATCAAATTCATTTATATCACAGTATTTGTTTAATAGGTTATGCATTGAACCCACATACCTTGTTACTTCCTTAATGGTTGCGAATCCAATAGGAAGGTATGCAACTCTAGGGATGAGATGTGACCAGTTAGAACTTGATTTGTTAGGTCATAAGTTTGCATGCAGTTTGTATGTTTTTGATTTCGTAGATTTCAGGATCATTTTGGGTATGGATTGGTTGGGTAAGTATGAGGCTAGGATATTTTGCCAGGATAGGGAAATATCATTGAGACACCCTGATAGTCATAACCGAATCATCTTCACAGTGGAGAATTTCAGTAGGAGTGTTTGTGCTTTGTTAAGTGCCATGGAAGTAGGAGAAGATTTAAGTCAGGTTCGAGTGGCAAGGGAAATTGCAGATGTTTTTTAGCCGGTTACGGGATTACCACCGAGACGAGCTGTTGGGTTTCAGATAGATCTTGTACCGGGAGCTGAACCTTTGAGTAGACCACCTAGCAGGATGACACTGACAGAGATGAAGGAATTGAAGGTGCAGCTAGTGGATCTAGATGGAAGGAATCTTATTAGACCAAGCAGTTCGCCTTAGGAAGCGGCCGCGGTATTCATGAAGAAACCAGATGGGTTGTTAAGGATGTGCATCGACTGTCGTAAGTTAAACGAAAGGATGATCAAGAATAGGTACCCTCTGCCGAGGATAGATGATCTATTTGATCAGTTGAGTGGAGCCAAGGTGTTTTCCAATTAGATTTGGCGATAGGGTTCCATCAGTTGAGAGTAGCGGAGGATAGCATTCCTTTGACAACATTACGAACTAGGTATGGTTCGTATGAGTGGTTAGTGATGCCATTTGGATTCACAAATGCACCTGCTTTCTTTGTAGATTTGATGAACTGAGTTTTCTGAGAGCACTTGGATAGGTTCGTGTTAGTATTCATTGATGACATTTTAGTGTACTCGAAGGATGAAAGAGAGCATGAGATTCATCTTAGAGTGGTGTTTGAAATGCTGAGGCGGAATCAGCTAAAGGCAAAGTTTTCCAAGTGTCATTTTTGGAAGAAAGAGGTTAAGTTTCTTGGTCATGTAGTTTTAGACGAAGGTTTGTCAATCGATCCAGTTAAGATCAAAGTGTCAACAATTGGAAGAGACCAGAGACGGTAACCGGGATAAGGAGTTTTCTTGGACTTGCTGGCTATTACTGGAGATTCATTAAGGATTTCTCGCGGATAGCAGCACCTTTGACTAAGTTGACCAGGAAAGATGTGAAGTTTGTTTGGTCCGACAAATGTGAGGAACCTTTCCTTAAGTTAAAGCATTTGTTAACCAATGCTCCCGTGTTAGTAGTTCTAGATGGAAAACAAGGGTTAGTAGTATACTCTGATGCATGTGGGACTGGATTGGGAGCAGTGTTGATGCAGAGGGGCAAAGTCATTGCCTATGCATCTAGGCAGCTTAGACCGCACGACGTAAGATATCCTACACATGACTTAGAGTTGGCTATGGTGATTTTTTCCTTGAAGATGTACAGGCATTATCTCTTGGGGGAGAGATTTGAGTTGTATACCAATCATAAGTCTTTAAGATATTTATTCACTCAGAAGGAGTTGAATATGAGACAGCAGAAGTGGTTGGAGTTTTTGGCTGCTTATGATTTTAGTATAGAGTATACTCCTAGGAAAGGAAATAAGGTAGCCGACGCCCTTAGTAGAAAACATCAGAATGTGGTGTTTGCTATGTTGGCAGAATGGAAGAATCTAGAAGCCTTAGCCAGTTGTGGCGTGCAGTTAAGATCAACTACTAGTTCTAGTCAGGGTACTGCCATGTTGTCTTGTTTAGAAGTTCGACCAGTGTTGATCGAAAGGATAACTTCTAAGCAGAGAGAATATCCAGTTTTAGCCGAGAGGATTAGAAGGCTTGAGTTGGGATCGGAGATCGATGATCTAAAGGATTTTTGTCTTGACCAGAGATGATGTTTGAGAAAGAAGGGATGATTATGCGTTCCAGATGTAGATACCTTAAGGAAGGAAGTTCTTGAGAAGTGTCATCGATCCTAGTTTATGATTCATCTTGGAGGGATCAAGATGTATCAAGATATGAAGAGAAGCTTCTATCGGGAAGGCATGAAGAGAGATGTTAGCTTATGGGTTAGGCAGTGTGTAAACTTTCAACAAGTGAAAGTCGAACATCAGAAGCCAAGTGGGTTACTTCAACCTTTAGAGATTCCAGTATGGAAATAGGATTCGATACTATGGATTTTATAGACGGGTTGCCAAGGTACAATAGGGGAAATGAAAGCATATGGGTTATAGTGGACAGGTTGACCAAGTGTGCCTATTTCATTCCAGTCAAGTCAACCAGGACGGCACCTGTTTTGGCGAGGTTGTTCATGAAGAACATAATTAGACTCCGTGGGATTCCTAGTAGCATAGTCAGTGATAGAGATGCATTATTCACTAGCGAATTTCGGAAAAGTCTACAAGAGGTATTAGGTACCAAGCTCAAGATGAGTACAACTTATCACCTACAGATGGATGGGCAGACGAAGATAGTCAATAAGGTACTCGAGGATTTATTGAGAGCTTGTGTATTAGATTTTGGTGGATCTTGGGAGGATCACCTACATTTGATTGATTTTTCCTATAATAATAGTTATCAGACTAGGATAGGAATGGCGCCTTTTGAAGCTTTGTATGGAAGGCCATGCAAATCGCCTGCATGTTGGTTAGAGACTGGAGATAGATTGGTCTTAGGCCCGGATTTGGTGAGAGAGGCGTCAGAAAAGATTGACTTAATCCGAGGATGGATAAAGGAGGCTCAATCCAAAAAGAAGAGTTATGAAGATAAGAGGCGCAAAGACCTAGAGTTCTAAATGGGAGATAGGGTTTTCATTAAGGTGTCATCGATAAAGGGTGTGATACGATTTGGAAAAACGGGGAAGTTGGCCCCAAGATATGTTGGTCCAATCCAGATTAAAGAAAGGATTGGGAAGCTCGCATGTAGAGTAGAGTTTGCCAAGCAGTTTGGCAGGTGTCCATAATGTATTCCGTGTGTCTCATCTTCGTAAGTTTGTGCATGATCCAGAGGCTACTGTTCCTCAGACAGAGTTGGAGGACTTGGTAGTAGAGCCTGATTTGACTTTCGTTAGACAACCAGTTCGGGTTGTAGCGAGAGATGAGAAAAGATTGAGGACCGAAACAGTCGAATTGGTGAAAGTTGAGTGGAGCGCAACGAGAAGGACTGTACTCTGAAGATAGAGGGCAAGGTTCGAGATACTTATCCTGATCTGCTTTGATGGTATGTCTATATTAGATTTATATAGATTAGTTGCTAGTCGGGTAGGCTGGTATGGATGTTAGGAGTGGTTAAAGATGATTGCTATGTGTGATATTTAGTCCTTACTGAATTTCAAGGACGAAATTCTTTAAGGAGAGGAGCCTGTAACACCCCTAATTTTAATAACGTTATTCAGAAATTTAATTAGAATAAATTAAATAGAATAATGTAAAGTGATAAGGGCATTGAGATTGGTAAATGAAATTAGTGGCCGTGCTTATTTAAAATGAATAGGCTATAAAAGGTTAAGTGTTAACTAATTTATCATAAGGGCATTAGAGTCATTGTTGGCCCCATTTTCCCACCCTTATACTATTATCTCTAGGCCATACACGTTCATTTTAACAAAAGCTAAATTTTAAACGAAAGAAAGATAAACCCAAGCCGACCATTAGGAGAAAGAAGAAAATAGAAATCAAAATAAAGCTTAGGATTCAAGCAAGAAGAAATCAATCTCAATCAATCTCCAATTTCCTTACCCAATCTAAGGTGAATAATAATCACAACATCTCTATTTTATGGTCAATGATTTTCGGATTTAATGGTAAATTCGTTTTTATGATATATTGGATGATGATATGCTTGCTTTATAATTTGTATTGTTTAAACAAGATTGTTTAATGGGGGATATGCACGGTTTTAGGGCAAAACCGATGTTTAATGATTTTTAAATGCTATGGAAAAATTTTATGTTATGAGAAACATGATTTTGGAGTTGGGTTTAAATTTTTATAATTTTCCAAGCCGTGGAGAATTATATATGAATTTTCGAAGGAAAATAGGGTTTATTGGGTTTATAAATTTATTTTGTAAATTATATTAAGAATTTGGGTCTGAAATTTTGACATGTTAGATAACACGATTAAAGTGAATTTCTGGAATTTTTGGAGATTTTTACCAAGTGATTTAGTATGGAAATTAAATTATTTTGAAAGGAGGACCTAAATGATTTAATTGCTTTGTTAATGGAAAGGGCTTATTTGTTAAAAGTTATACAGTTTTTAGATCAGAGAAAATGCGGCAAATGTTAGAAAAATAATTTGAAAGTTTAATGTAACCAATCAATTGTTTACATGTGGGCAAGTTAGTTACAAAAAGTTTGTTTTATTTAGTAAAAACAACCTTTTGCTAAGAAAAGTGGGTTCCGCCTCCTTTAGAAGGAGATTTCGGCCCTGAGTTTCCGCCTTTGACCTAGTCGAAACGTTCTACCACGAAACCAATACACATGGTATCACTTAGATGGTACGTAGTGGATTGGATAAAGGCAGAAGGTAGGGCGTCGAAACATATCTTCCGAAGGTGTCGATACCTTTGTTTTGTTTTTAAAAGAAAAAGCGCTAGCCTATTTACAAAGTGGTTTCGACCTAGTCGAAACCAATGGTTGCGAAAGGGTATTTCAAAAGAAGCTTTCAAAGGAAAGCTGCCGCCTTTTTAAAGTAGTAGCTTCCGAAGGAGTTAGTTTTAATTGAAGCTATCGGAAGGGGTAGTTTCGACCAAGTCGAAACCCTTCTATGATTAGATGCCTTTCGATGGTATTGAAGACATCAATACTATCGAAAGGTACTGTTTGTTTTATAAATATAAGCCACTTCCTACTGCTTTCGAAAGGGTTTAGGGGTATCAAAGGCAATGGTTGCGGAAGGGGTTTCGAAGCCAACCTTCAATTGTTTTACCCAGATGTTTTATGCTTTCGAAAGGATGGTTTCAACACCATCAAGTTTCCCTAATACTTTTATGAAATAAAGAATGGTTTCGAAAGAGATGCTTTTGCTTATGTTCACTTTGACCCAAAATGATGTTTTAAATATAAAACCAATGATTTTGAAAGGGGGACTTTCAATGGTTTCGGAAGGTATACTTCCAATGGTTTCGAAAAGGATACTTTCACTTAGTTTCGAAGCAATGCTTCTAAAGTTAAAGGTTAATGCTTTACTATAATCGAAAGGTTTCGAAAGAGAAGTTTTAAAGTAGTCGAAAGGCAGGAGCCTAATGTTTTGAAGATAGATTTTAACGCTTTCGAAGGAGGTCATCCTATGAGGTCGAAAGCAAGGTTTCGAAGGTGTCAAAAGGTTTTATAACCCAAACTAATTTTTAAAGGAAAAAACCATGGCTAAATAAAGGAGTTTTGAAATGATTTGAGTATGTAAATTTTAAGGAGTATTTCCTTGATAAAAGTATAGGTTAAAGGGATTAACCATGTTTTATATGAAAAGTATTTCAAGGACATTAAACCCACCAGAGTGGTATTGTTTTGTTACTGTGGTTGCTTCTTCAAGTATAATTATATTCACATGATAAAGGACCCATAACTGCATATTGGGGATAAAGTGGTAAAAGAACCAGCTAGGTTAACCCAGTAGTAAATATAAATTGATTAAACTCCTGAATGAGTAGAATTTCATCCAGGAAGTCAGGGAGACCGAAATATAGGGTTCCAAAACCTAAAAGTTGCCCGAGAGACAGGTTCATAGTAAAGCCATGAAAACTATGATTGGGAAGTTATTGGGGTAACCAATATGTTCATAGTGATCCCATGAAACTATGTATAAAGGATGGTTGGCAAGAGCCAATTGGTTTGTAGTGAACCCATGAAAACTATATCCAGATTAAGTCTTTACATCAGTCAATATGTTCCTAGTCAACCCATGAAAATTAGGATAAGAAAGAAGTTATTGGAGGAATCCATAGGTTCCTAGTCAACCCATGAAAACTAGGATATGAGAGGAGTTATTGGAATGAACAATAGGTTCAGGGGAACCCATGTATTAATTTAGTTAATTGGCCATGGCCTATAGGTTCTTAGCGATCCCATGAAAACTATGAAATAGGATGGGGAGTCCAGAAGTTGGGAAAAGGTTATTAGTAAGCCCATGAAAACTAATAGGTTAATAGTGAGCCTAGAAACTATGAATATGGTAGGGAGTCAATTAAATCGGGGATGGGAAATCCAAGATGTTTTTATGTATGCAGATCATCATAATACTTTAAATTTCTATGTTTTAACCATTGTGGATGCAGGAGCACAGTATATGGTTTTGAAATGGTTTTAGGATACTAGTGAAGGGAAAACCCGTTTCGCTAAGCGGCGTGGTCTCACTAGATATCCAAATGGATTGAGATGTTAGATTACTATTCATACTAGGCTTTATGTCCGACTTGAAGTTTTTGTTTTCCTCTTAAACTCTCGGGTACTCAATTGATTTTGAGTAGTTGAGATTTGAGGTTTTTAGGTTCTCTTCTTAGACGAATAAAGCTTCTGGAGGCGTGCCTGAGGTAGTTAGTTATTTAGAGTTATCTTTTTCCACTGTGTATTTTGGATGTAAAAGCAGACTTATTAGCCTTATAATATACTCTGATCTACCAAGGGGGCATCTTCATATGTCGCTCTTGGTGTATGTGCAATAATTATATTTTTCTCAACGAGGTTAAAATTGGTGGGATTATGTAATGAACATGAAAAGTTTTGAATGGAAAGTGGAAATATGTTATTGATTTGTTAAATTTTTCCATATTCTTGTGATCTGTGTATCAATGTATCTAGCACCGCCGTATTTGGTCGCCGAGGATTACTAACTATGGATGACTGCGGCATCCATAGCCGTTAGTTTTGGGCCTCCAAGTAGCGGGATGTTACATAGTCTAGAGTCATCTGAACCACTATAAATGTTCTATGTCTCTTTTCTTACTTCTGCTTTTTATTTGTTGTTTATCTAAGATTTGTGCTGCTGATTATCTGCTCTGGTGCTTTCACACTTGATCTAGGGTGTTGATCTATTTTTTGGGTCAACAATATATAAAGTAATGCAACGAAAATAAATACTACAGTAGGTAATCATCAAGCTCCTCTCCAAGAGCTCAATGAACATCAACGAAATCCTGCTTGTAAATCTGTAGGATCTTTATATAATGGAACTTATATATAAGTGTGAGAATGTATATTGCTTATTACACTAAGCAGAGAATAATAACTGAATATAAAGAAGGTAAATAATAAAAGCGAGCACACCAGATATTTTATACTGGTTCAGAACTCCCGTCTTACGTCCAGTTCCGAAGCTCCCATTCAGTATTTCCTTTAACCAAATAACCCTCACTTCGCCCGGAGGTATAGGCCAATACAAATGAGCTTCTTTGACAAACTTTGTATTTCAAATAACACAGATATTGACTGCTGGTACAATTCTTCCTATAATCTCTTTGGTAATATGGAAGTGTATAGTTTGTGATTATGGAAGTAGTTTGAGTGAACATTGAGAATTGAATTGCAATGAGTACTAAGAGATTAGAGAATATAGAAATAGCAAGTAAGCAAGTTAGACTTGGAATTCTGATCTTTTAGTGTATTTATAGAAATCAAAGTGGTATAGCAAACGGTTGCAATCATTCGTAGATGATTATAACTGTTAGAAAGGTTGCAACTTTTCAAAATGACTCTTCAGAAAATAGCCGTTATACAACATTCAATCAGCTGAGTATTGAATTCAGTCCACTGAATAAGAATAGATGAATTCGCACTAAAATTTCAACAATTCTGAAGTATGGTAAAATAATAAGGTTCAGTCGACTAAACTTGGTAAATTAAGAAAGATTTATGAGTATTTTCATTTTTATTTTTCTTTATAACATAGATATAATATTCTCTTTGTAACCAATTGTGTATGCAGGCGTGTATATGTGTATATATGAGATACCAAGGAGATTTTACATATAATTCTATGACCATATACATACTCTAGTTTGACGATCATTGAATTTTTTGAATGTGATCAATCCTTCTTGGTAGTTGGCATATTGTCTTTGTTGTAGCTTTTTCTCCTGCAATATAGTTATATATTAGAAATATATGATGTATAGTTGTCATCATTAAAACACTAGAAACAGATATTCAACAATCTCCCTTTTTTGATGATGATAACTATATATATAAATAAGCCTCCCCCTATGCGTATGCTCCCCCTATCACAAATCTCTCCCCCTTTGTCATCAGCAAAAAATAAATATTTTGATATTGAAACAACACATACCTAAAGACAACATGAACTAGTACATATAACAGAAGAAAGATTACATATACAAACAATGAAACAGAAACATAAGTTCACAAATACCACTACGCTATAAATGGCCTTCTGCAACATTTTTGCAAGGTGTTGCCAGCTAAAATGTTGCGATAGATATAAAATTTTGGTCCTACTGCAACGTTGTATTTATGGTGTTACCTTAGCCATAAAAATGTGTTGCTCTAGCTAAACAAGTGTAACACGGTGCAACATTTTTATATAGTGTTGCTATAGACGTATTCAAATTAAAAAATTAATAAAATTAGCAATCCGCGTGAATACGATCCAACGGTCTACATTTAATCTGATTGTTAAACTGGATCACCGTTACAATTTGCCCCAAATTTTCGTTTTCCCTCTTTACTTTTCATATCATTTTCGTTCTCACCCCCAATTTCCAAATCCCTAATCCCTAATTTCGTTTCGAAAGAGGCAATCTGATGCTATTACATTTCTATTCAATCTTCCACTCCAGTATTCAGAGGACACAACTTCGTTTTCTATTCAATTGGCAGTAGAAGTAGTTCGTTTAGCTCCACACCCGAAGTACAAGAGAAGAGTTCGAATCAAGAAGAGGTACCAAGCACACGATCCTGATAATAAATTTAAAGTCGGAGATTACGTGGGGCTTGAAAAGATTAGGCCGATAAGCAAGACCAAGACTTTTCTTGCTGTTCCTGTTGCTGCCAGGAACACACCTAAGAGCGTTGACACTGTGCCTCTTGAGTTGCTTGAGATACCACTTGTAACGACCCGTAAATTTCAACCGTTTTAATAACGTAATTAGTTGAAATTTTGTGAAATTTTAAACGATAAAATTTTGAAATAAAAAATTTAATATTTGGAATACGTCGAGTTAAACATAGCAACTGGTAAATTTTCGTCCGAAAATATGAAAGTTTATTTCGCGCGTAAATTCACTTCAATTTAATCAGTTAAAAAGTAATGAAAATAAAACGTTTTCGAAACTCAAATATTTTTACATAGGAAAATTCTAAATCATCTTTTGAGCAAGATTTCAGTTTGTCGTTTTTCCAAATTCGGACATCTTTGGCTCCGTCGTTCTTATTTTCTGCAAAATAGCAGTATTCTGGTACCGATATCGATTTTTATCGGATGATCGTACCACTGATTTCTATATACCGTTTTGATCGTCTCGTCGTACCGATCTCTACGGTATATTCGATTGTCAAATTCGGAGTTCCGTTGTACGTTGCACTTTACGTAACGCTTACCGTATCGGTACCGATTTGTGACGTTTGGTTTTTGTGCCTTTTGATTTTCCTTTTGTGACCATTCAACTTTCCTCCGTAAATCCAACAGCCATCGTCATTAATAATTTTCAGCTTTTGGTTTTCCAATTCATATGGTTCCCATGTTTTCTCTGGTTTCAATGGAAGGAGTTATATCTGCTATCACTATTCCACTTCTCATTTTGGAAACGTAGCCTTCCAATTCTTTTCCCTTCCATTTGAACAACTCACTTTCACCTTTCCCTTCTATTCTTTTTGAAAAATAATTGTAGTCTGACGCAAGTGTCTCCGCCGTGGCTTCGCCCAAAGCGCCGAACCACTCGCCTGCGACTGATTGTCTCCGGCTCCGCCTCACCACATGCCGACTCTCCTCCAGCCTCACGCGGCCTCCATCCTACCCATCTCGGCCACGAACTCGCCCACGACCAACCAGCGAACACCGCCTTGCCACCACCCTCAGCCTCTCCCGAGACCACTGCTCCTCTCGCCTCCATTCACTGCCCAGATCCGCGACCCTGTTACGGAAGCCCACAACTCCGATCTGACAATTGAGACCACGTCTATCAGATCCGCCTCGCTTCTCACCACCCTCCACCATTTACTGTTCGCAACCAATCACCATCCTCCCGCTTGAAAACCCACTGCCTCGCACTCCATCCTAGCCCGCCCTTCAAATTTTCACTTGACAATAGCAGCTGACCACTGCTCCAACACTCCTCAACTCGGCAATACCAACTGCGCCCATCTCCACGTCCAGCATTGCGTTTCTATTTATTTGGTACATACGTTTATCTCATTTTGCATAGTAGCTAGTATATGAATTTTCTTTCTCAATACTAGTTTAAAAGATAATGTGTACACGTCATAATGATAGTTACTTTTAAGTAATGTATATATATTATATCTTATAATAATGATACTAGTTCAAGTATGAAATGGTTACAGTTCAGATTTCTTTTATAATGTAGTATAGTATGCTAGGCTCTCCTTTTAGACAGGATATGTTATATTTCTTTATAAAAGGAATGTTACTAGGATAGTGTACGTATAAAGTAAGGTCTGTTTATAAAAATAAAAGAGCTGTACCAATCCATTTTGACATATATTCACAACTTATATCTAATTAGTGATTTATTGATTCTTGTAGACTTGTTTTGTTGCCTATATGTAGTGTTTCGTTATATTTTATGAATTAAGTTATAAATATAGATGAGTTTGGATAACAGGGTATAGTTTCAAAGTATGGTTATATATTAAGCTATATATTTATTTTCATATGCGATCTGCTTATATATAAGCTTAACTAAGATATTACATAATTCGCATGTGAGTTTGCAAAGGTATATGTGGGTGTGTTCGGTTATATATAAAAGTGTTTTCTTTGTAGATTCTTTTATAGTTAGTGTATATAGAGGTCTGCACATGCCTATTCGATTACATTTTCTTTTAGTGTCTGCACATATACATTGAACAGTCTGCATATATTGTTATGTATATTGTCTACATACTTTGTTATTTTGGATATTTAAAACTCGATACTAAATTGAATTTATATATATATACGTAGTTCAATTTATATTATATCTATTTTGTTAATATGTTATGTTTATATATAATATGGGAATTTATCTTAAACGTGTATTTCTAAAATTAAATTTTGGTTTTAATATATTTCGTTTCAGTTTATATCAAAACTGATTTAATTTATTTCATCGATTCTTGTTATCAGCATTCTCCGTCGAACTCAAATCCATCTTGCTTTGCTTCAAAATTCGTGCTTGTATCCGTAACGCATCTCATACCGTTCATCTCTCTAGCCTCGAAAGGTGAGCACTCACTCACGATTAACGTTCTTTTATTTATTAAATTTGATTTCAATTGAAACGACAATTGAAATATGCCACTGTTATATATGCTATTACCTGTATCAGTTCACCTGTGACATCTGACACCATTATCTGTTAATTATTTATGCGATGATAATACAGTTTGGCTGATAATTGATTGATTGTTGATGTTTATATTGGACGTTAAATTGTTAATGTTAAATGATAAATAGTATTGAAATTGAACTTGATATAGGACAGTTAAATGTTAAATTTGATTAACCGACATTTGTATAATATGACCCCTTTAACTGTTGAATTTATTGACACGTAGAAATATGGAATTACACCTTGAACCATTTGGATGTATGTTGTTAAATTGATGATGTATGAAATTGTAAATAGATGACAAGTGAAAACCGTAATGTAATAATCTTTAATCTACATGAAATGATAGTGTAGATTCTAGAAATAATTATATTAATTCGTACAAATAACAATGCGAATTAGTACGATTATTTCGGGATTATTTGAATTGATTATTGGATTGTTATTGATTGTTGTTATTGCTTGTTTATTTACTTTGACACCATCCCAGTTATCACACTGCAAGTTCCCTTTGTTATATTTTGATTTTGAACTGAATTGGAATCAGGTTGAAATGATAAATACCCAAATTGAACTTTGACCTAGGATAGGAAATTAAATAAAACCCGATTGGTCAATAAATTTGATTTAAAAATAAAATGAAGGTTTTATTTTGAATAAATAATATTGTTTTGAAACGAAGTTGGAAATTGAATTTTAATGAAATTTAAATGTGAATATTTAATATTAAAAATGTAATTGATGAAAGAATGTTGTTTAATTTTGAGAAATGATGAAATTAAGTTTGAAATAAAAATTGAGTTTGAAATTATTAAAGCTTGAAATGATTTAATAATTAAGTTGAAATTATAATTAAGTTTGAAATTATTAAACTTTGAAATTATTTAACAATTAAGTTTTGAATTATTTAATAATTAAATAAGATTGAATTATCTAATGATTAAATTGATTTGGATTCTTTAATAAGAGAAATTGAATTTTTGAATAAGTGAATTTTACTTTGTAATAACTGAAATTGAGTTTCTTTATCAATTAAGTTTTGGAAAATTATTTAAGTAAGTAAATAAGTAAAATTGGATTTCTTTATCAAGAAATAAAATGTGATTTATTGAAATTAATGTAAGACTTGAAATTTAAAGGAATTGATTTGACGAATTTAATTTAATTCAAAATTGTAAGTTTTGATTTAATGAAGTGAACTTAAGAATTGATTAAATGAATTGGAAATTTATTAGAAATTGTTTTGAATGATAAAGTAACTTTACGAATATTGAATGGAATCGATAAATGAGTTTAAATTGATTTGAATGTTAAATAGAATTTATTTAAATGATTTCGGAATGAAACTTATATACGAACTTGAATCAATATTTGATTTGTTTTAAATAGAAATTGAAATTGAATTATAAGATTTTGAAACGGAAAATTGGAAGTTTTGAAACGAAAATTTGGAAATTGTTTAGAAAGACAAATGAAATGTTGATTTACGAATTCTATTTGAAATTGAAATTGATTTGGTTTTTGAAATATATAAACGACCAATCGGTGTAATAATTACGAAAGTTATTAAAGAGACCGGGATCGGTAATGGATATACTCTCTATCCGAACCGAAACCACTTTAATAACTATACGCGGAGTGTTGATCCAGAACGAAGTGGATGGTTTTGATGAACGCGTTGACTGAAGAAAGAGAACGATTTTGGATGACCCTTGACATGACTAAAACAGGAGCCGCGCCGGGCCATTGAGGATCGCCATCTCTAGCGGACACACTTCTTCGATACCATATCTATTACTTTTGTGATTCGATTTGGGTGCACCCCTCGATTATGGGAGTGTTGTTTCGCGGTGTTGGGGTGGTAGCTGCTATGCCCAACATCAGTCTGTATCAGGCAACTACTAGTATCCTAGTTGGTATCGCCTCATGTACCTTGTCATACTGATTATCCTATCCGCGACAACTACGACTTTGTTTTGTACCTTTAGTATATGGATTGCCCTCTGGTGACTTCCGGTTTTGGGGAAACTACGGTCTTGTATATGCTTTTGGGAATAAACAGGTTAAGAGGTGTATGGGCCCTGCTTAACCCTACTTTGATATCTTTATATTACTGATAGACATTATCTACTTAGCGTACATTACTACCTAGTAGATAGTTTAACGGATCCTTAAAGGATGGTTATTCCAAACATCCTTTGAGTTACTTGTATTTCAATTGCTATTTCACTTGAGTTGGATTTATTAATATAAGAATGTTAATCCTGACTCGAGTGTCTTGTGTTTTTGCTTTACGCTCGGGTCAGACTGAGTAGTTCAGCTTTCGAGACTCACCTTTGGAGTTGGAGCTTCGCTTGGAGATCTAGCTATCTATCCAGCTTTCAGATATTCGATGATTCCAGTGATGTATTCTGATTTGTATCTGATGTATCGTGTTACTCTTCCGTTGTATCTAGTTTAACTCTGATGTATCGTATTACTCTTCTGTTGTAAACTCTGATGTATTTTTATATATTCTTATAGTAGCTTCATGAACTACTATCTCTTTTATTTCCGCTGCATTTATTACTCTGTGTCTGTGATCTGTGATTATATCTATTTACTGTATATGTTCAGTTTTGCCAAATTTAAATTAACAACGCGGTATTTTGAGCAATTCAACTCCGGCATGAGTGTCTACCTATACACTTATAATGGACGCGAATGGTCCCAAATTCTGGGTCGTTACAGTTGGTATTAGAGCTTTGGTAGCTCTAGGCAAAACTCAACATATAGGGTAAATGTATTTACAGAATCACTCTCATTCGAGTTTCAATCTCTTCTTTCCGACTCGATTTCTTTAAATTTTGGAACGTTCCCTACGGTTCCGAATTTCATTCGTGTCCCTCACTATTCGTCTCCTTTCAATTCTGGAGCATCACATAACTCCACTTCGAATGACCCTTATAATGAATCGGCGGTCTCGCCAATCTTCGAATGATTCGTAAAGGAGCAGGACTCCTTTACAATAAGCACTGATTTATCGGAGATTTCAGTGTCCTCGGTTTACGATGCAATCTATTCCCTACTATACCTGAATTCATCTCTTGAGATCGAGTGTTGATTTACCTCGGAATTCAGCATCGATCCTATTCTTGAAGTTACGGACGACCCGGTTAAGGTTGCCCGTGAATTAAATAAACTCATCCATCTTCCGATTGTGGTAATTGAATTATCTTATCTTCTGTTTCAAACTTATTTTCGAATCAGAATTCTCTTTGATTTGAGTCCATCAAATTTGAATCTCTATCCTTGCTTTGAGTTCATTCTTGTATCGTCGAGCGAGGAAGTGTATTTGTAAATTTATATTAAAAATGTTTTCTATATTGTGTTGTTTGAGTTGCTGATGTTGATTTGGGTTTTCGATCGATTCGTCTGATCAACGCTATCGATAGGATTTCCAAAACACTTGAGCAGAGCAAACTGACACAATATTGTTTTCAAATTTGTTTGATTATATTGTAAAAATATAAGTAAAATTTTCTGGAATTTAATAAGTTAATTAAATTGGTTGTTTGAAATGATAATATTCGATTATCATTTATTGTTCTAAATGAATTTATAAATATGGTTTATAATTGATTTAGAATTTGAAATGAATTTAATTCAGAAATTTGAGAATTTATTGGTTTCCGGTGATTTCGAACTTTGGTTTTAAAAATTTTAAAGCATATATTATTGAAAGTATTTTCGAATAGAAATCGTTTTCAAAGGATATTTTTTTTTTGTTGAAATCAGTGCTCTTCTCTTTGTCGCTGGAAAATAATTTCGGTGATGGCGGCCGCATCATCGACATTCATTTTCGAGTTTCGAAGTGGAGATACTATTCTGTAGCCTTGCTACGGTTTTGTTTGAAAAATATGTTGATTTGAACTTCTTCAGTATAATTTGATTTATATATATATAAGTATCTTATTTTAAAATTTAATTTGATTGATATAAGTATATTATATATATCTCTAAATTGTTTAAAGTTAATCGGAAATCTAATTCTTAAATTTTGTTAAAAGATGATTTTAATTATAAATAAAACCAAATTTTGGAATAAATATTTAAACTTGAATAATTGAATTGGGAAAATTTTATTTGTATATTGTTCAACTGCATTCTAATACAACTTACCTAAATCATTCAGAAGTTGAATATGTAATTGGATAATATATAAGATAAATTGAATTTATAAATAAAATTTGAGTAGTTATAACAAATGTTATACACTTAAATTTTAATTATAAAATGTTAATAAAGATAAATAGAATAATAAGATAATTGAAAAATAAAATTTAAGATTAATTAATAAATTTAAATTTGATCAACATATGAAAATACCTTGAATTTTAAAGAAATTAATAGATGTAAATTAATTTATAGGGGTTAAATATATGTGAGTAGATATATTAAGTAGAATAAATTTAACAGTAATTTGGAATAAAGAAGAATTTAAAATTGTTGAAGAAAATATGATTATAATAAAAGACTATTCAAATTATGGTTTTAGAAATGTTAAATTTAAGAAAATGGGATAATAAGAAATGAATTTAGAAATAGTTGAGATTGATTTTAGTGAAATCAAATGGATTAAATCAAATTACTGAATATCAATTAATTTAAATTTGAATTTATATGGTTTAAATTAATTGTTATTTTGTATTTCAAATATGCTTTCTTTCTGGTTGTTTCTATTCTCCTACCTCGTTCCTTTTCGGGGACGAAAAGTTTTGAGTGGGGGAGAATGTAACGACCCGTAAATTTCAACCGTTTTAATAACGTAATTAGTTGAAATTTTGTGAAATTTTAAACGATAAAATTTTGAAATAAAAAATTTAATATTTGGAATACGTCGAGTTAAACATAGCAACTGGTAAATTTTCGTCCGAAAATATGAAAGTTTATTTCGCGCGTAAATTCACTTCAATTTAATCAGTTAAAAAGTAATGAAAATAAAACGTTTTCGAAACTCAAATATTTTTACATAGGAAAATTCTAAATCATCTTTTGAGCAAGATTTCAGTTTGTCGTTTTTCCAAATTCGGACATCTTTGGCTCCGTCGTTCTTATTTTCTGCAAAATAGCAGTATTCTGGTACCGATATCGATTTTTATCGGATGATCGTACCACTGATTTCTATATACCGTTTTGATCGTCTCGTCGTACCGATCTCTACGGTATATTCGATTGTCAAATTCGGAGTTCCGTTGTACGTTGCACTTTACGTAACGCTTACCGTATCGGTACCGATTTGTGACGTTTGGTTTTTGTGCCTTTTGATTTTCCTTTTGTGACCATTCAACTTTCCTCCGTAAATCCAACAGCCATCGTCATTAATAATTTTCAGCTTTTGGTTTTCCAATTCATATGGTTCCCATGTTTTCTCTGGTTTCAATGGAAGGAGTTATATCTGCTATCACTATTCCACTTCTCATTTTGGAAACGTAGCCTTCCAATTCTTTTCCCTTCCATTTGAACAACTCACTTTCACCTTTCCCTTCTATTCTTTTTGAAAAATAATTGTAGTCTGACGCAAGTGTCTCCGCCGTGGCTTCGCCCAAAGCACCGAACCACTCGCCTGCGACTGATTGTCTCCGGCTCCGCCTCACCACATGCCGACTCTCCTCCAGCCTCACGCGGCCTCCATCCTACCCATCTCGGCCACGAACTCGCCCACGACCAACCAGCGAACACCGCCTTGCCACCACCCTCAGCCTCTCCCGAGACCACTGCTCCTCTCGCCTCCATTCACTGCCCAGATCCGCGACCCTGTTACGGAAGCCCACAACTCCGATCTGACAATTGAGACCACGTCTATCAGATCCGCCTCGCTTCTCACCACCCTCCACCATTTACTGTTCGCAACCAATCACCATCCTCCCGCTTGAAAACCCACTGCCTCGCACTCCATCCTAGCCCGCCCTTCAAATTTTCACTTGACAATAGCAGCTGACCACTGCTCCAACACTCCTCAACTCGGCAATACCAACTGCGCCCATCTCCACGTCCAGCATTGCGTTTCTATTTATTTGGTACATACGTTTATCTCATTTTGCATAGTAGCTAGTATATGAATTTTCTTTCTCAATACTAGTTTAAAAGATAATGTGTACACGTCATAATGATAGTTACTTTTAAGTAATGTATATATATTATATCTTATAATAATGATACTAGTTCAAGTATGAAATGGTTACAGTTCAGATTTCTTTTATAATGTAGTATAGTATGCTAGGCTCTCCTTTTAGACAGGATATGTTATATTTCTTTATAAAAGGAATGTTACTAGGATAGTGTACGTATAAAGTAAGGTCTGTTTATAAAAAAAAAAGAGCTGTACCAATCCATTTTGACATATATTCACAACTTATATCTAATTAGTGATTTATTGATTCTTGTAGACTTGTTTTGTTGCCTATATGTAGTGTTTCGTTATATTTTATGAATTAAGTTATAAATATAGATGAGTTTGGATAACAGGGTATAGTTTCAAAGTATGGTTATATATTAAGCTATATATTTATTTTCATATGCGATCTGCTTATATATAAGCTTAACTAAGATATTACATAATTCGCATGTGAGTTTGCAAAGGTATATGTGGGTGTGTTCGGTTATATATAAAAGTGTTTTCTTTGTAGATTCTTTTATAGTTAGTGTATATAGAGGTCTGCACATGCCTATTCGATTACATTTTCTTTTAGTGTCTGCACATATACATTGAACAGTCTGCATATATTGTTATGTATATTGTCTACATACTTTGTTATTTTGGATATTTAAAACTCGATACTAAATTGAATTTATATATATATACGTAGTTCAATTTATATTATATCTATTTTGTTAATATGTTATGTTTATATATAATATGGGAATTTATCTTAAACGTGTATTTCTAAAATTAAATTTTGGTTTTAATATATTTCGTTTCAGTTTATATCAAAACTGATTTAATTTATTTCATCGATTCTTGTTATCAGCATTCTCCGTCGAACTCAAATCCATCTTGCTTTGCTTCAAAATTCGTGCTTGTATCCGTAACGCATCTCATACCGTTCATCTCTCTAGCCTCGAAAGGTGAGCACTCACTCACGATTAACGTTCTTTTATTTATTAAATTTGATTTCAATTGAAACGACAATTGAAATATGCCACTGTTATATATGCTATTACCTGTATCAGTTCACCTGTGACATCTGACACCATTATCTGTTAATTATTTATGCGATGATAATACAGTTTGGCTGATAATTGATTGATTGTTGATGTTTATATTGGACGTTAAATTGTTAATGTTAAATGATAAATAGTATTGAAATTGAACTTGATATAGGACAGTTAAATGTTAAATTTGATTAACCGACATTTGTATAATATGACCCCTTTAACTGTTGAATTTATTGACACGTAGAAATATGGAATTACACCTTGAACCATTTGGATGTATGTTGTTAAATTGATGATGTATGAAATTGTAAATAGATGACAAGTGAAAACCGTAATGTAATAATCTTTAATCTACATGAAATGATAGTGTAGATTCTAGAAATAATTATATTAATTCGTACAAATAACAATGCGAATTAGTACGATTATTTCGGGATTATTTGAATTGATTATTGGATTGTTATTGATTGTTGTTATTGCTTGTTTATTTACTTTGACACCATCCCAGTTATCACACTGCAAGTTCCCTTTGTTATATTTTGATTTTGAACTGAATTGGAATCAGGTTGAAATGATAAATACCCAAATTGAACTTTGACCTAGGATAGGAAATTAAATAAAACCCGATTGGTCAATAAATTTGATTTAAAAATAAAATGAAGGTTTTATTTTGAATAAATAATATTGTTTTGGAACGAAGTTGGAAATTGAATTTTAATGAAATTTAAATGTGAATATTTAATATTAAAAATGTAATTGATGAAAGAATGTTGTTTAATTTTGAGAAATGATGAAATTAAGTTTGAAATAAAAATTGAGTTTGAAATTATTAAAGCTTGAAATGATTTAATAATTAAGTTGAAATTATAATTAAGTTTGAAATTATTAAACTTTGAAATTATTTAACAATTAAGTTTTGAATTATTTAATAATTAAATAAGATTGAATTATTTAATGATTAAATTGATTTGGATTCTTTAATAAGAGAAATTGAATTTTTGAATAAGTGAATTTTACTTTGTAATAACTGAAATTGAGTTTCTTTATCAATTAAGTTTTGGAAAATTATTTAAGTAAGTAAATAAGTAAAATTGGATTTCTTTATCAAGAAATAAAATGTGATTTATTGAAATTAATGTAAGACTTGAAATTTAAAGGAATTGATTTGACGAATTTAATTTAATTCAAAATTGTAAGTTTTGATTTAATGAAGTGAACTTAAGAATTGATTAAATGAATTGGAAATTTATTAGAAATTGTTTTGAATGATAAAGTAACTTTACGAATATTGAATGGAATCGATAAATGAGTTTAAATTGATTTGAATGTTAAATAGAATTTATTTAAATGATTTCGGAATGAAACTTATATACGAACTTGAATCAATATTTGATTTGTTTTAAATAGAAATTGAAATTGAATTATAAGATTTTGAAACGGAAAATTGGAAGTTTTGAAACGGAAATTTGGAAATTGTTTAGAAAGACAAATGAAATGTTGATTTACAAATTCTATTTGAAATTGAAATTGATTTGGTTTTTGAAATATATAAACGACCAATCGGTGTAATAATTACGAAAGTTATTAAAGAGACCGGGATCGGTAATGGATATACTCTCTATCCGAACCGAAACCACTTTAATAACTATACGCGGAGTGTTGATCCAGAACGAAGTGGATGGTTTTGATGAACGCGTTGACTGAAGAAAGAGAACGATTTTGGATGACCCTTGACATGACTAAAACAGGAGCCGCGCCGGGCCATTGAGGATCGCCATCTCTAGCGGACACACTTCTTCGATACCATATCTATTACTTTTGTGATTCGATTTGGGTGCACCCCTCGATTATGGGAGTGTTGTTTCGCGGTATTGGGGTGGTAGCTGCTATGCCCAACATCAGTCCGGATCAGGCAACTACTAGTATCCTAGTTGGTATCGCCTCATGTACCTTGTCATACTGATTATCCTATCCGCGACAACTATGACTTTGTTTTGTACCTTTAGTATATGGATTGCCCTCTGGTGACTTCCGGTTTTGGGGAAACTACGGTCTTGTATATGCTTTTGGGAATAAACAGGTTAAGAGGTGTATGGGCCCTGCTTAACCCTACTTTGATATCTTTATATTACTGATAGACATTATCTACTTAGCGTACATTACTACCTAGTAGATAGTTTAACGGATCCTTAAAGGATGGTTATTCCAAACATCCTTTGAGTTACTTGTATTTCAATTGCTATTTCACTTGAGTTGGATTTATTAATATAAGAATGTTAATCCTGACTCGAGTGTCTTGTGTTTTTGCTTTACGCTCGGGTCAGACTGAGTAGTTCAGCTTTCGAGACTCACCTTTGGAGTTGGAGCTTCGCTTGGAGATCCAGCTATCTATCCAGCTTTCAGATATTCGATGATTCCAGTGATGTATTCTGATTTGTATCTGATGTATCGTGTTACTCTTCCGTTGTATCTAGTTTAACTCTGATGTATCGTATTACTCTTCTGTTGTAAACTCTGATATATTTTTATATATTCTTATAGTAGCTTCATGAACTACTATCTCTTTTATTTCCGCTGCATTTATTACTCTGTGTCTGTGATCTGTGATTATATCTATTTACTGTATATGTTCAGTTTTGCCAAATTTAAATTAACAATGCGGTATTTTGAGCAATTCAACTCCGGCATGAGTGTCTACCTATACACTTATAATGGACGCGAATGGTCCAAAATTCTGGGTCGTTACACCACTGCAGTCCAATGAAGAGCAGGCTGTGTAATTTCCGGTTTGTTTTGACCTTTTTTTTTCATTTTGTGATATTTGATACTGTGGATTTATGCATTTTCTATATCTGAATGGTAAGTTTCAAAATTTCATCTTGCTTCATGTATTTTGAGGTCTATTGTTGAATTTGGATTGGAGTGGTCTTCCATATTGCACCTTGAAGATAGAATAGAGAATGACTGGAAGAGCTATTTTGTAATGCACTAAAAGTGTTCGATACTTTGTGTGAATGGTACTGTTTTCAAAATGTCCGGTTTCCTGTAGTTTCACATTGATATACTTCAAATTTTTCACTGCATTTTGTTCTTTCATGTTCGAAAAATGACATATCATGTATATATAAGCTTTCTACTGTTGTAAAACCACTTATCTGCACCACAAACATTTGGCGTAGTGTCTGGATGCGGTCGGTGAAGTGATGTAGCGGGCTATGGTTGTTCCAGTTTGGATGCGGTCAGTGAAGTGATGATGGGTATGAATTGTAATTGAATTGAATTGAATTTGTATGAATTTTAATGCTTGAGTAAACGAGTTTGGTTTTTCTTTTGTAGGCTAATTTGTACGAACTGACCTTTGATTCTCTTGTTGATGAAAGGCGAAGCAGTCTGCTTAGAGTTGATGGTCCAAATATGTAGATATATAGCTTGCAGTGAGAAGCAATGTTGTTTGCTATCAGCCAAGGGTGGTGCTTGGTTTTGTTGTGAATTTGCAGTGTGAAAGTTTGATGATGTTTGGGTTGTCGGAATGGGTAATCAGCGACTGTGATTAGGCGATTTGGCAACCTGAAGTCGAATTTGGCAACTGAAATAGTTTGTTGGTGAGGCAATTAGAGGAAGGAGGCTGGTGGTTTAGAAGTATGTGTGGTGCATCATTTTACGTCGTTTCAAAGAACGCTCGATCTTCCGAAATCGGATGAATCGGGCGGTGCCCCGGACCCCCGCCGGGACTGCGGTGCCCCGGACCCCCGCCGGCGCTGCGCCCGGACCAGCTTCTCGGCTCGCCTTCGGCTCGCCACACGGCTCGCCTTCGGCTCGGCACTCAGCTCGCCATATATTTGTCAGTGTCGGTGTCTGTATAAATTGAAACTGCATATGTAATGAGTGAACTGAGTGATGTAGTGAGGAATATCTGTATATGTGAATATTAGTGTTATATATCATTGAATTGTAAAATAGTGGAGTCAGGAATTTGTACTATTTCAAATGTTGAAATAAAATATTTATTTAAATAAATTACTGTTTAAATATTAAATTCTGTGCAATAGCATTTTATTAAATAAATATTTATTTTTATTAAAAAATCAAATATGCTCTACATTGTGGGCCCCACAAATTCAGAAAGTTAATATCTATAGCAACATTTTGGAATGTTGCTACAGATACCTATGGGTGTTGCCATAGACCCAAATAGGGTTCTATTGCAACAATATTACTTATGTTGCCTTAGATAGTCAAAATGTTGCCTTTGAGGTCTAAGGCAATGGCAAAAATTGCATCACCCTAAAAGTGTTGCCATAGACCTATGGCAACATTTTTCGGGCCTGAGCCAACATTTTTTTTGTGTTGCAGTAGGCCATTTATGGCGTAGTGTACATAGTTTTAAGACAAGTTCAACAACAACCAAACAAGTACATAACAAAATACCACAAGAGTTCTAAAGATCACATAGTTCGTAAGAACGAATAGGTAGATGAGCATGAAACATAGAGAGAACATGGAACATAGAAAGCCATAGTAGTAGACAGTCTTACCCAAGTAACTAGGATTCTGGCTCCATACTTGATGGTGAAGCAGAATGAGAACATGAAGTAAGTTTGTTCCAAATCTTCTCCAAGAACCCGAGAGTAGTCTTTTCAAAAGTTCATTGTCGTTTGATCAATTTCTTTTATTGATTGAAGATTATTTCTTGATTTTTGAGAATATCGTCCGAAGTGGTTACATTTTTAGATGGTTTGAACAAAGTGATTACTTGATCACTATCCGTGCTTCATTGAATTTCTTTCGGAATTTCTTGTTGAATATCCTCTTGTTCCACTTGTCGAGTTGAAGATTGTCCTATAGTGCTATGTACAAGACAAGAAACATATTCTTGATATGGAGGAAGAGTCTCCATTTTAGATGGAAGCTTCAATAGAGAAATAGATTTTTGGTCCATAATTTTTGGATGAAGCAAGTCTTGTAGCGTGTCAACATTGATTTCAAAATGAGTGAAGATCTTCGTTAAGCAAGCATCGTAAAATATCATATGACGAGTATGGGCGTGAAAGCTTTTGATTTAATCGTGAATGATTCGAGCCCAATTCAACTTTTGATTTGAGTAAATCGCATACAAATCTTAAAGTTGTTGTCATACATTTTTTCATAACTTCCAGTTCATGGTAGAATAGTGTGAAGGATCATTTTGTTAAGTACACGTGCTTGAGGTTGAAATTTGACCAAAATGTTTTCTTTCTTTTCAGCTCAGAAAAGTAACTTACTTCATCATACGCCATGTTATGGTGATTGATATCCTCTAGTTTTGCACCAAAGTTATTGTAATTAAGAATAACTCCTAAGTCATGGACATTTATGACTATATCAACCCGTAAAACCCTACTTCATAATTGCACATCATCATTACCATATAGAGGTTTGTAAAAATCACCCTGAAGGTTTACATAGAACATTCTTACTAATAAAGGGTAAATTTTCACCTTATTCTCCTTAGCATCGATTGGTGATATAAATCCTTGTTCTCGGGCCAAAGCTTCAATGTTGAACTGGGAAAAATCGGACATATTGTAGAAAGTTTCTTGAAATATACACTTATCATTCAATTTATTGAAGTACTGAAGAGATTTTTTACCACCATTCAACCATTATTGCAATTGCTCATCCGGAGTAAATTCAAGATGAGATGGACCAACTAGTTCTTTGCCTTTGTGTGCACTTTTCTTTAAAACGGGAATCTTTGGATGTGGAGCCATTAATTTTGAGGAAGAAGAATGTAGGATTTTTGATTTAGGAAATAAATATGGAGCAAGTGACGATTTGGGTGTTTTAAAATAGCAAGTTGGCACATTTCAGTCGACTGAGGACAATTTTCAGTCGACTGAAATAGGGTTTTTTCGACCTAGGAAGTACATAACCTTTTTCAGTCGACTGACCCATGGTTTTAGTCGATTGAAAAGGGTCAATTTTGATATAGATATTCAGGAATGAATTTTGTGGGCTAAAGTTGAAAATTAGAAGGTCGAGGAGTTGATTTCAGTCGATTGACTTTTATATTCAGTCGACTGACCTATAGCCATTTTGTTTTTCAATTTTTTTGAATGTGTTGAGAATATTATTCGGTTGGATTTTAAACTTTATTGTAGGTTTTTCGTGTTGTTCGAGCGTCAAATATTCAATCTATATTTCCAAATTTGGCTTGTTTTCAATATTTGAATGTGAAAACGTTTTAAAATTTATTCAAAAATTCAAATGATTCTTACATACAACAATATATATAAAAAGAATTTAATATTATATCATCAAATAAATATTTAGATGTAACGTTATCGTAATTCTAGTTTTTGTCAGAAGAGTCGGACTTTCTAATTTCTTGTAAGTTCCACGAATTCGGCTCAATTGTTGTCTCTTCAACAAACGGCCTCAGTGGAGACCAATATGAGTGTTTTAGAGTTCGAGGTGATTAGTTTGGTTAGGCGGTCCCACTTCCCATATATTATGAGGAGTAAGATTGCCTGGTCTAACCAGCGTCTCAATTATATGTGATATTTTTTATGGAGATAGTCTTTCGTTGGAGTATGTCCACATATAGCCAAAATGCATTTCTCCAAGAAATTGAGGTGTTGTCCTTGCCGTCGCTGCTCATAGTGAATTTCATATTGAACCCCCATCATTTCCTGCTGATAATGGAAGATTTCATCTACTTTAGTTTCTAGTGACGATGACTCGAGATTGAATGCACGTTTTATCTTATTCCCTTTTGGGGAATAGCCACTGTGGTATGTTGGAGAGTTTATAAAATTTGGAGAGGTTAATCTATTCGAGGGTGGAGTTGCTGCTTTTGGAGAGGTAGTAACATTATTTGAGGATGGAGAACTAAAGTCAATTGTGGAGTAAGTAGAATTTGGTCAGGCGACATTTTGAATAAAAGTGGTTTAAGGTTTTTAAACAGAGGTTGGGAAAATGATATGTTGAATTTAGTTTACTGCAGAATTCCTTTATATAAGATTTGTTTACTATTTTTGGAAGTTTATTTATTAGGTTAGTAAAAGTTTAACCATAGAAATTAAAATAGAAGTTGGTTGGTATTTGTATGGATAAAAAAGTTGTAAATATTTGTATAAAACTATTTTGTGAATTTTATTCGAGTTATTAAGTTATATACCTTAGTTTACTAATTCAATGTGAGAACAAATTCCTAGGTCTCATCTTAGTTTTATAAAAGTTATTTCACCTAGTGGTTTGGTAAAAACATCTGCAATTTGATTTTTAGTATTCAGACATTCAAGTGATATAATTCCTTTTCAATATTGTCTCTTAAGAAATGGTGACAAATATTAATGTGTTTTGTTCGAGAATGATTAATAGGATTTTTTAAAATGCTTATGGCACTAGTATTATCACAATAAATTGGAGATTTAGACATTAATTTACCGAAATCTTGAAGTGTTTGTTGCATACAAATTACTTGAGCACATGCTAAAGCCACTAAGATGTATTCGGCTTCACATGTTGAAAGAGAAACACAATTTTGTTTTTTACTAAACCACAAAAGTAAAGATTAGCCAATAAAATAACATGTGCCACTGGTTCTTTTTTTATCCGTTTTGCAACCACCGAAATTAGCATCACTGTATGACACGAGTTCAAACGAGCTTCCTTTTGGGTAGAAAAGACTATAATCTTTGGTGTTGGTTAAGTATCTTAAAATTCGTTTAACTGCTCGATAATGTGATTCCTTTGGTTGTGCTTGAAGTCGAGCACATAAACATACTCTCATCATAATGTCTGGTCTACTGGCCGTTAAGAATAATAAGGATCCTATCATACTTCGGTATAATTTTTTATCATAATCTTTTCCGTTTTCATCTTTAGCTAAATGTAGAGTAGTACTCATCGGAGTTGGTTTACATGAAGTATTTTCCATTCCAAACCGTTTTAATAAATCTCAACAATATTTTTCTTGATTTATAAAAATTCCACTTTCTAGTTGTCTTATTTGCAAACCCAAAAAGTAGTTTAATTCACCCATATGTGACATTTCAAATTTAATTTTCATAATGTCAGAAAATTCATTACATAATTTTTCATTAGTTGATACAAATATAATGTCGTCAACATATATTTGTACAACTAATATATCATTATTTTCTCCTTTTATAAATAAAGTAGAGTCAACTGTACCAATTTGAAAACCAGAATTTTGTAAATGTGTTTTTTGTCTTTTATACCAAGCATGAGGTGCTTGTTTTAATCCATATGAAGCCTTTTTAAGTTTAAACACATGGTCGGGATATTTCTCATGAACAAATAATGGAGGTTGTTCAACATAAACCTTTTCTTTTGTAAATCCATTTAAAAATGCACCTTTTACGTCCATTTGAAAAAGTTTAAAATTATGATGACATGCGAAAGCAAGTATTGTTCGTATTGCTTCGAGACGTGCTACTGGAGCAAATGTCTCTTCATAATCAATTCCTTCTTCTTGATTATATCCTTGAGCTACTAATCTTGCTTTATTTCAAATAATGTTCCCATTTTCATTTGCTTTATTTTTAAAAACCCATTTTGTTCGAATTACAGATTGATTGTTTGGTCTCAGTACAAGTTTCTATACGTCATTTCTTTCAAATTGATTAAGTTCTTCTTCCATTGCAATAATCCAAAAATCATCTTTTGATGCTTCTTTATAATTTTTAGGTTCAAAATTTGATATAAATGCAACATGACTCATTTGATTTAACTGTTTTCTAGTCGATACTTTTGTATTCAAATCACCGATAATATTATCAATTAGATGGTCTGTTAATATCCTAGGTGGTGACGTTATCACATTATTATTATTGATATTATTATTATTATCATTATTTTCATGCATAGGTGCATTATTTATAACTTCTTCATCATCATCATTTTTATTATTTTTAGAATTTTCCTTAAATGAAACATGAAGAATTTCTTCTATAATGTTTGTTCGTTTATTAAAAATTCTATATGCTTTACTTTGATCTAAATAACCAACAAAATTCCTTCATCCGCTTTATAATCAAATTTTCCTAGATAGTCTTTTGTGCTTAAAATAAAACATTTTGATCCAAATACTAGAGAATACGATACTTTAGGTTTCTTTTTGAAAACTATTTCATAGCATTTGTTTTTAGTAATTGGTCTAAGTGTTACACGATTCAACATAACATGCAGTAGCAACAGCTTCGACCTAAAAAAAATTTGGTAGTTTACTACTATTTAGTAATGTTCGTGCACATTCATTAAAGTTCGATTTTTTCTTTCTACAACACCATTTTATTGTGGTGTACATGGAAATGAAAAATTATGACTAATCCCCTTTTTTGTTGCAAAAATTTGTAAATAGTTCATTTTCAAATTCACCTCCATGATCGCTTCGTATACTTCTAATTTTTAAATTCATCAATTTTTTAATTCGTTTAGAAAAATTTTTGAACATTTCAAAAGTGTCACTTTTATGTTTTAAAAATAATGTCCAAGTATATCTTGAAAAATCATCAACAATTACAAAAACATATTTGTTATGATTTATTGAACGTACTTGTGTTGGTCCAAATAAATCAAGATGGAGTAGTTCGAGAGGTTGCTTTGTGGAAATTTCTCGTTTAGATTTAAAAGAACATTTCTTTAGTTTACCAACTTGACAAGCATCGCATAGGTTTTTAACCTTGTAGTTGATTTTTGGTAATCCTCTAACTAACTCATTTTTAGCTAGTTTGTTGATATTTTTAAGATTTATGTGACAAAAATGTTTATGCCATAACCATGGATCATCACGATTTGGAGCTAAGAATAAATTAGTGTTGTTTTTGACATTCATGTTTAAAACATATATGTTTCGATTTCTAAATCCATCAAAAATTAGATTTTCATTTTGGTCAAAGATATTGCATTTATTCTTCTCGAAATCAATTTTAAATCATTTATCACATAGTTGTCTTGTACTTAATAAATTATATTTCAAATTTTTTACCAATAAAACATCTATCTATCTATTACTTATAATGGAAAGGAGAAACCACACCTTTATATTACCACCACGTGTCACTTAATTACTAATATCGACAGGTCGTATCACGAAGCAACTGGTAATAAGAATGGAGCGGTTAATCTTCTATTACCTTTTTTCTTTTTTAAATCCTTTTCCCAAAACTTAAAATCATTCCAAACAAATTTTTACTTCTCACCCCAAATCGATCAATTCCTTCTCGAAATCCATAAATTTCAGTCCTAAAACCAACGATCATCGTAATACAACCCACAGACTTTCATTATTCTCCATCTGCAATTTGGATGACGGAACCAGACTAGCATATTCTTAACTCTGCCACCTACTTTGGTGATTTCTGCTTTAAGCGCGCGAAGATGAAGGCTTTAAGGTGCTTATTAAATTAGGAATAAGATCGGCTCGATCTTCCCAAGATAACGAAGCTTTGACCATGAATTCTCCATCTTCTTCGTATGTTGATTATATGGTTAGTTCGTCTGATTCAGTTGGTAACGCGCTTTCTTCTACAATTTCGGATGTTTGCCTTCTTAGTTCTTTCACATGTTGGATTACTTCTGCTAGCAATGATGCTTTGTCTGTCTATAGAGGTATTAAGAGAAAAAGGAAGTCATATTTGCCATTTTATCACTTTGGATCACTTTTGAGTTGAAACTTATTTCGATTTTGAATCGGTTTTAAAACTGTTTACAAACCATGGTCATGTTCTGGTTAGGTCAATTAAAATGACCAAATACACTAGAGTTATTCTGGCTAATACTGCCAAAAATGGTCAACATTGATAAAATTTCCAAATCTGTATGATGTAAATGCAAGGCTACTACATGTTTATAAGAGCATCTCCAACCCATTTCACAGATAATGTCATGTAAAGTCTATGTGTCAATAGATTGTAGACAATGTTAATTCAATGTTTGCATAAATGACAATGACATTTACAATTTCTCTCCAATGCAAATGTTAAAAATGATCATTGTTTGTACACATGTCATTCTGTTATTCGTACCAATTAAAATAATTTATTAAATTTATTAATTATTACTTAAATTTAATACTTCACATTGTGATGTGCAATGTCCAAAACTAGACATTGCACTTCACAATGTCATCTTAGAATTAGAAACTACATTAGCATTGGAGAATGTATTTTAAAAGACATTTTGTAATTGCTGATGTGGCTTGACATTACATCAAAAATAATGCTGGGTTGAAGATGCTCTAATAGTTGAACCCAAAATCTTCGAACGTAGAGCAACTGTCATATCGGTAGTAATAATGGTCAAAGGCCTACATTAAAAAGAGTTTGAACAAGTTTTTATTTTACTTATTTATATATTTATTCATTTATTATTTATTTATTTATTCCAGATGTGTACTTGATTAAACATGATTAACTGAATTAAAGGATTTTGGAATAGTTTTGTTGCCTTTTTTAGAAAGAAAAGAAAAACAAATTCTGCAATTAAAGTAGAAAGGACTGGCTTTTTTTCGCTTATCTGGATTAGCTATATTGGAGTAGCAACAAAAGCTAGAAATGGTTACACATTGGTACTCTATGAATGCTAATATCTACTGACAATCTTTATTTTTCTTACTTTACTAACAACTTGGATGAGATCATTGTTTATTAGAGTATTTCAATTCAATGAAGTGCTGCTCATAATAAGTACCTTTTGTTATAAAAATTTTTGTGGAACATTCTCCATGAGATATTTTATAGTAAAAATATGAACTGTGTAAATTATCATTTGTCACTGTGATAGTTGGTAGATCGTGCTGATGTGACCATGTTGATCTCACTAGAATTGTTAGGCCATGCTCCTCGTAGTTACAGGTACTTTTACTTCTAAACATATCTTTTTACTGCACACTTAAAAATCATAATAACCGAATGAATTTTATTGTAATTTTATTGGTGAAATCAAATTGACAATCTGAAAAATAATTTTCAAGTTTAGGCATGATTGCCGAGGAATATGATTTGTTACTTGTATATTTATTTTCCAGGAAGTTAAGGAACCCATAGAGTTGATTGGATTGTATAGACTATGAATTTGTGATATACACAAGATGATAATACATCTAACCATAGTATATATATAGTTCAATGGATTTTTAAACAATGAGTATCCAAGCCTTTTGCTTTTACAATATGCATATATTTTGAGTGAACCATGGATATATGAGTAAGGATCTGCACTCCAACTTTTTAGCATCCCCGATTAGTGCCCAACTTGATTAACGGTATCTAAAATTGTTGGGATTTGATAATTTTTTGTTAGCATTATTCAAGTATCATTAATAACATCTTCGTAAAATTTAGTTCATTCCAATACATTTGGCAATCAAAATCAGGTATGCAGTGTATCATGTAGTAAAAATATTTATTATAGTCATCGATTTTAAAGTACTCATTTCTACCGGTCTTAAATAATCAGTATACAAAAACTTTTGTAGAGATGTTATTGTAAGAAGTAGACCATGCTTGCAAAAATTATCAAATTCTATATACATACATACATATCTATGTATGTAGACATCTACATACGTATGTGTGTGTAACTCACTCTTACCTGTCATCATTACTCTACGAATACTAATATCTACTGATAATTCTTTATTTTTTTTACTTTACTAACAACTTGGATGAGACCATTGTTTATTAGAGTATTTCAATTTGACGAAGTGATGCTCATAATAATTAACTATTTGTTATAAAAATTATTGTGGAATATTCTCCATGAGATATTTCATAGTAAATATATCATATGTGTAAATTATCATTTGTCATTGTGATAGTCGGTAGATCATGCTGATGTGACTATGTTGATCTCACTATAATTGTTAGGTCATGCTCCTCGCAGTTACATGTACTTTTTCTTCTAAATATATCTTTTTATTGCATACTTAAAAATCATAACAACTGAATGAATTTTATTGTAAGAATTCATTATGGTGAAATTGTAAGTTTCTACGTGAAATCATAAAAATTCATTATGGTTGAACTATAAATTTCCTTTTGAAATAGTCCATCTCCTTATTGTATAAAGAGGGAATTAATTTAAAGGACAAAAAATTGTATATTTTTAGCCTCAAAGAAACGACTTCAATATTTTAACCACAAGGACAAACATTCTTCTAAAAATTATTCATAAGGACAAACATTCTTACAAAATTATTCATAAGGACAAACATTCTTCCAAAACTGCTATCAAACTAAAAACTGATACCTAAAAACTGCTATCGATAACCATAAACTAATACCTAAAAACTACTATCAATAGCTAAAAACTGATACCTAAAGAAAGTTGTCCTTTAGGCTAAAATACTGAAGGTCTGTCCTTGAGGCTAAAACGCTGAGAAATTTTGTCCTGGACAATAATTTCCTGTTGTATAAATTGGTAGTATAACTATTTTTGACAATCTGTTATTATTTCTGTTTGTGTTATACACACACTATATACATATATATGTGTGTGCAGATATTCATATGTACATGCTAATAATGATTAATTGGAATCTTTTGTTAAATAAATACAATACCCCTTTAACACCATTTCCAATTATTCGTTTTAAATGTCTGAAATGGAAAATATGTCTTTTTTATCATGCACATAAACAGAACAATATACCCACCCTCATATTTTTTTAATAAAGCATCCAATTTTTTGTACTATAAAACATGCTTGCATAAAAATTTCATCGGTTTTGAAGAACTAATTTGTGGGCTGCTGGATAAATAACAAAATGTAAACTTCTTTTGAATAGAATATTAACCTGAATATTGGATAGCTTCAAACTTTTAGGAAAGTAGGATCTTGATTATAATGTTAAAAGGTTTATGCATTTTTCCCTTTTCTTTCTCGACATAACTATTAAACATAAAATAAAGTATATTACCTTGTGGCTGTTGACCTTTAGACATCAATTATTTTCAAATTAGGATAACATTGTTAGGGATGGACTAGATAGAAAGTTTTAATGATTTGTATATTGCTGATGCATTTGTGCATAACAATACTCATTCTAAGCGGGTTGATTATTATTCAATTAAAATATCCATTCTCTTTACATTTATTACCAGTTGAAGTTAATTATTCTACTAGCTTTTGAGCCTAACATTCTTTACTGAATAATGAAATATGGAAGTGACAACATAAATTTTAAAATTAAGGTGTTGTTTTGATATTTTTTACATATTTTGATTTGGCTTCCTGGTTGGTTATGGTAATCTTTAAGAGATATTAATTCCATTCATTGGGTTTAAAATTTCCTGCTATTATATTATAATTGATATAAAATAGTTGAAATACATATTTTAATCACTTTCTTATAATCCCATTAGTTAATAGGACTTTCTATCATTTTGACAAACAAGTGTCCTAAAGCTTTCGAGCATTGTTTTACGGTTCGGCATTCCAGTTGTTGTTAACCATGTTTTGTTTCGTTTCCAAAAAACGATGATTTACGTGTAGAAATCCTTATTCATTTAAACCATGTTTTGTTATGGTTTCATCTGAGATGTAAAGCATATTAAGGCAAAATCAATTTTAGTTAATTACATTATACATAAAGCAGCACACCTGGGAAATTGCTAAATAATCATAATTGTTTATGAATTCATTTGTTAATGCTCTCTGAGGTTATCATTCAATAGCTATGCGACTATGCTGATATTGATCCATGTAATGTTTTTCATAATCTCAAGTAAAAGAATGCAACTGATCAAAGTGCATATTGTGGTGTAAACATCATCATTGAGTTAATCAGTACTTATGTCTCTAAATTTGTATGAAAACCATATATTGCTAAGATAATTATGCAAATATTATTGCAGAAGCCAAGTGTGGATGAAATAGTTAAAACTCCCAAGTTGGAAAGTGTGCTAAATGGGAGGTTACTTTAGTTCCAATTGGCTGTCGGTGATGTGGCTGTTGTGCTTTCCATGGATGTCGTGGTGGCAAACGCAGACAAGACAACGGGATTCTTTTACATTTTCACAAATCAAATTGTTTCTGTATTATTTTTAGTTTTTTGTTCCATTTTACTATTTATGTTGTCTGTCTTTGGCGCATGTAATAGGAACCATTGTAGTGAAATTAATCCACCGAAATGTACTTTTATTAGATTTAGGTCCTTCATTGTTTCTTATGCTATTGTGGTAGTAACGGCTTTAAGTACATATTTAAAAGGATGAAAGATGAGGTTGCATGGAAATAAAAAAAGGTTCATCTTCACTTCAACTAAGGAGGATAATGGTAATAATGTTGATTATATCCTAGATTGTTTACCCGCATCACATGCATGTACCTTTCCACTCCCATTATTATTCAATATTATATCCAATCATTCATTTATTCAAGTATGACAAAAAAACAACTTATTAGAGTAATGCAGTCCAAAGGGAAGAAAAATACTTGCTACCCTTTCTACTGCCTAAAATAAATTCACTTTAAATTGAATATCAAGTTCATCGCTGTAAGATCGATATAATATACTTTCAAATTAATTTCTGTATGTACTTTCTGAATCTACTTAATTCATTTCTACCATCTTCATCTACTCCAAAATCATACATGTTTCTACATCAAAAATTTGCTTCAACCTGATAATCTCATATTGAATTTCAAGTATAGGCATGATTGCCAAAGGAAGGAACATGAGGAAAAATATTCAATATTGTGCAAAACAATGCTCATAACACTAAACCAGGAAATTGCACGTGTGCGTAGCACGGGTCACTCACTAGTTAGTAATAATAGGAGAATTAGAAATACCGATATTGATGAATTCTCCAATGCCGATGACAAATCCTTTTGAATTATCTCTAAATGTCACATGCCACCATCGATATATGTTATATTTGATAACATATGGGCATTTCCAGTCATGTGCTTGTAGCAACCAATATCGAGTATCCACTTCTCTTTACTTTTAATTTTAATTTCTGGTACCTACAAAATAAGAAGAAAAAAAATTGGTACCCACATTTTTTGTTTAGGGTCCTATGTGTTGGTGGAAAAAGGTAGCCATATCCACGAGGATTTGGTTCCTTTAGAAATGTAATTATTATTATATACAAGTTTCTTTAAATATTTATCAATATACTTTTGTCTAATTAGTTTATTATTTGTTTTAGGAATCCATATTTTGACCATATTTGTATATGAATTCTTAATCTTAGTTTCTATCTTTGGCTTTTTGAATTTGGTGTACAATATGCTATAATTATTTGACTTTTGCTTACTTTTAAAACCAAATCCATTTCGATTTTCAGATGGTTTAGATATTCTAATCAAATTTTCTAAATTTTTTTCCTCCGTTGAATTTTGTCATATTATTTATTAATTTATCTAACTTACTTTTAAGATCACAAATTTTAATATTGCTAGAATCCAAACTAGCTTGTAATTCTAGTTTTTCGTTTTCAAGATTAACTTTTTCTAACTTATAATTTTCTAAATCATGTAATAGGATGTCATTTTGAGACAATATCGTTGCATATTTTTTTGAGTAATTTCTAATTCATCTTTTAAGATTATTTTTTCATCTATTAATAATCCAATTTCTAATTCTGCTCTAGTTAACTTTCCTATATATTCCTTATTTAAGTTTTTTGATTCTCTATACTTATCGTCTAATTTAATGCTAATTTCCATTATTTCATTATAAGTAAGTTTAGGGTGTACCTCTTCAGTGTTAGCCATAAAACACACATTTGCTTGTTTTGAGTCGCTTTCACTATCACTGTTAGATGAAGAATATGAATCTGAATCATCCCATGTTACTTGAAAAGCTCTTTTTTTCTTGAGTTTCTCAAACATGCTTTTCTTTTTATCATTATTGAGTTGTGGACATTCCTTCTTCATGTGGCCAAGTTTGTCACACTCATAGCATTTAATCGATGTTTGATTTGAGGAGTTTGGTTTGGCACCATTTTGAAATCTGGTCATCTTCTTGAACTTCTTGAATTTGTTGTAGTTCTTGGCAATAAAAACAATCTCATCTTCGTCTAAGTCGGAATCTTCATTACTTTCTTGGAATGCTATGTTTTTCTTTCCTTGATTTTGATCCTTTCTAGCCTGCAATTTAGCTTCATACGATACAAGATTTCCTATTAGCTCTTCAACTTTTAGTTGAGAAAGATCATTAGCTTCTTCGATGGCTAAAACTTTCTTTCTCATTCATTTATCAAAGAGTTAAAAATTCATGTGACTAAGTCAAAATCTATGAATTTGACTCCAAGTGCCATGAGATCGTGTTGAATGGTTTGAAATCTAGCATACATATCAATAATTGATTCATTTGCTTTCATTTTAAAAGATGAAAATTGGTTTTGTAAAATTGAGATTTTAGTTTGCTAGACTTTAGTTGTGCCTTCATGTGTGTCTTGTAAAGTGCACCATATATCATATGCAGTGGTGCAAAGCATGACACGTGAAAACTCATTTTTGTCAAGTAAGTAAAATAATACATTCATAGCTTATGCATTGTTAGATACTGCTGCTTTTTGATCATCAGTCCAAGTGCTAATGTCGGTGTTAGGTGCTTCATATTTGTTTTGACTTGGTAGCCATATTTCTAACTCATTTGCTTCCATAAAAATTCTCATACGAGTTGACCAGTAAGCATAGTTAGAACCATTTAATACTGGAGGACGAGCAGTTGATTGACCTTCTTGAAAAGTTCTTGCCACATTAATGATTTTTCAACTACATGTTACTATAAATTGAAATGACCATGTTCTGATACCAAATGTAAATCTATAGGATCTTTCTATAATGCAACTTATATATGAGTGCGAGAATGTATATTACTTATTACACTAAGCAGAGAATAATAACTAATTATAAAGAAGGTAAATAATAAAAGCGAGCGCACCTGATATTTATACTGGTTTGGACCTCCCGTCCAACGTCCAGTCCTGAAGCTCCCCTTCGGTATTTTCTTTAACTAAATAACCCTCACTTCGCCTGGAGGAATAAGCCAATAAAAAAGAGTTTCTTTGACAAACTTTGTGTTCCAAATAACATAGATATTGACTACTGGTACAATTCTTCCTATAATCTCCTTGGTAATGTGGAAGTGTATAGTTTGTGATTATTGAAGTAGTTTGAGTGAATATTGAGAATTGAATTGCAATGAGTACTAAGAGAGCGGAGAATATAGAAATAGCAAGTAAGCAAGTTAGATCTTGAATTCTGATCTTGTAGTGAATTTATAGAAATCAAAGTGGTATAACAAAAGTATGCAATCATTCGTAGATGATTATTACTGTTAGAAAGATTGCAACTTTTCAAAGTGACTCTTCAGAAAGTTGCCATTATACAGCGTTCAGTCAGCTGAGTATAAAATTTAGTCTATCGAATAAGAATAGAGGAGTTCATGCTAAAATTTCAACAATTCTGAAGTATGGTAAAATAATAACGTTTAGTCGACTGAGCTGTTTTCTCAATCAACTACCCTCGATCAACTAAGAAAACACCTCGGTCGACTGAACTAGGTAAATTTAGAAAAACTTATCAATTTTTTTTAAACATAGATATAATATTCTCTTTATAACCAGTTATGTATGCAGGCATGTATATGTGTATATATGAGATACCAAGGAGATTTTACATAAAATTCTATGACCATATACATACTCTAGTTTGACGATCTTTGAATTTCTTGAATGTGATCAATCCTTCTTGGTAGTATTCATATTGTCTTTGTTGTATCTCTTTCTCCTGCAATATATACTAGAAATATATGATGATATAGTTGTCATCATTAAAACACTAGAAACAGAGATTTAACACTGTGTAACACCCCTAAATTTTGATAACATTATTTAGGAGATTTAGTTAGATAAATTAAATGGAATAATGTAATAACTAGAATGATAAAGGGATTGAGATATGAAAATAAAATTAAGGCCTTGCTCAATTAATTAATTATATGGGCTAAAGAATGGTTTTTAAGTTAATTAATTTACATAAGGGCATAATGGGAATTAGACGCACACAACCCTTACCCTTATATATATTCTCATTCCTACACCATTCACATTTCATTTTCCCATTCACGTTCAAGAACAAAACACAAATGTAAAGAGGAGCCGGCCATTGCTAGGAAGAAAAGAGAAGATAAATCAAAGTAAAGCTACGGATTAAATCAAGGGGAGTAAATCTCAATCTCAATCCAATCTCCTTATCATAATCAAGGTGAATAATAATTTATACCATCTCTATTTTTTTTATAATCATATGTTTTTGGATTTAAGATTAAATTCATTTTTATTAAAATTTGGATGATGATATGCTTGAATTATAATTTGTTTAATTTAAACAAGATTGTTTAAATGAGGATTCATGCGGTTTTAGGGCAAAAATGATTGTAAATGATCTTAAAATGCCATGGATAAAATTTATGTTATGTAAAACATGATTTTGGAGTGGGGTTTTAACTTTGATAATTTTCTAAGCTATGGAAAGATTATTATGAATTTTCAAAGGAAAATATGGTTAATTGGGTTTAGAAATTTATTTCAGAAATTATATTGAGAATTTGGGTCTGAAATTTTGATATGTTAGAGAACATGATGAAAGTGAATTTCTGTAATTTTTGGGGATTTTTCCTAAGTGATTTGCTATGGAAATTAAATTGTTTAAGAAGAAGGACTTATTTGCATTATTGGTTTTGCTTAATGGAAGGGCTTATTTGCTAAATTAACCTTGGTTTAGATCTGAAATTAAGCGGCAGTTATTTTGGTAAAGAATTTGAAAAGTTAAGGTAACCAATCACATGCTTACACGTGGGCTGGTTAGTTAGAAAGTGTTTGCTTTAATTGGTACTAAATCAGGTTTACCCAAAAAAGTGGGTTCCGCCTCTATTTAGAAGCACCTTTCGACTCCAATGCTTCTGCTCCATATCATTCGAAACCAACCCAGGCCGAAACCAATACACAAGGTATCACTTAGATAGTACGTAGTAGATTGGAGAAAGGTGGAAGGCATGGTGTCGAAAGCATTGCTTCCGATGGGGGCGATGCCTTTGTTTGTTATAAAAAGTTAAGTGCCTGCCTTTATTTTACTAAAGCTTTCGACGTACTCGAAACATATGTTTTCGAAAGGGGTTTTATAATAGCTTTCGAAGGGGTTGCCATCTTATGTTTTAAAGTATAAGCTTTCAAATGGGTTTCTTTACTTATAAAAATGATGCTTTCAAAAGTAGTGGTTCCGACTAGGTCGAAACCCAGCCACAGTTGTTATATCTTTCGAGTGTGTTGAAGTTATCAATGCTTTCAAAGGGTGCCTTTGTTTTAAACTTATGCTAAGCCACTTCATAAATGCTTTCGAAAGAGTCCAGGGGTTTCGAAGGCAATTCGAAAAGGGGTTTCGATGCTATCCTTCAATGTTTTACTTAAATTTTTTGAAGGTTTCGAAAGGGATGGTGCCGACGCCATCAAGTTTTCCCCAATACTTTTACATGATAAAGAATGGTTTTGAAAAAGATACTTTCGTTTATATTCACTTTGACCCAAATGATATTTTTAAATATAAACCCAATGGTTTCGAAAGAGGGACTTTCAATAGTTTCGGAAGGGATACTTTCAAAAGATTTCGAAAAGGGTACTTTCAATGGTTTCGAAGCTATGCTTCTAAGAGTTAATAAGTAATATTTTATTACATTTGAAAGGTTTCGAAAGATAGGTTTTAAAGTGTTTCGAAAGGCAATGGCTTATTGTTTTGAAAAGAGATTTATATGCTTTCGAAGGAGGTTATCCAGTGAGGTCGAAAGTAAGGTTTTGAAGGTTTCGAAAGCCTTAGTTTTTCAAAACAAATAACCCAATCTCATTTTAAAGGAAAACCATGGCATAAATAAATAAAGTGTTGGAAAGGAGTTTTTGAAGAAGTTCTTTGATTAATAGGTTAAAGAGAATAACCAAGTTATTATATTTGCTTCTTCATATATGTACATATTCACATTGTAATAGACCCATAACTGTATTTTGGGGAAGGTCATAATAACCAGCTAGGTTGACCTAGTAGTGAATATAAATTGAGTTAACTCCTGAATGAGTAGAATTACATCCAGGAGGTCAGGAAGACTAGAATATAGGATGCTAAAATATTAAAGGAAGATATTGGCAGGGGCCAATAGGTTCACAGTAAGCCCATGAAAACTGTGTATAGGAAAAGATATTGGCAGGGGCTAGTAGGTTCATAGTAAGCCCATGCAAACTATGTATAAATGAAGATGTCAAAAAGACAGGTAGGGAGCCCATGAAAACTATGATTTGATATTGGTAGGGGCCAATAGGTTTGTAGTTAGCCCATGAAAACTATATCCGGATAAGATATTGACAGAAGTCAATAGGTTCCTAGTCAGTCCATAAAAACTAGGATAAGAAGAAAAGATATTAGAGTTACTAATAGTTTCCTAGTCAGCCCATGAAAACTAGGATAAGAATAAAGATATTGGAGTTACCAATAGGTTCTTAGTGATCCCAAAACTATGTAACTGGATAGGGAGTCCATAATCATTTTAGCGGTTATTAGTCAGCCCATGAAAACTATTAGGTTAATAGTAACCCTAGTAACTAAAACTGTGACAGATAGTCAAAATTAATGGGGATGGGTAACCCAGAATTGATTCATTTGTTTTGCATATCATCATATCATATTGTTTTGAATTATTTTAACCATTGTGGATGCAAGAGCAAAGTGTATGGTTTTATAAATGTTTTAGGATACTACTGAGGGGAAAACCCATTCCGCTAAGCGGCGTGGTCTCACTAGATATCTAAATGGTTAGAGATGGTAGATTATTATTAATACCAGGCTTTATGTCTGACTCGAAGTTTATGTTTTCCCCTTAAACTCTTGGGGCTTAATTGATTTTGAGTAGTTTGAGAGTTGAGGTTTTCAAGTACCTCGTTAGACGAATAAAGCTTCCGGGGACGTGCATGAGGCATGATGCTATTTAGAGTTCTCTTTTATTTAGATTCCGCTGTGTTGCTATTGTAAAGGCAAAGTTGTTAAATTGCCTATGTATATACTCTGATCATCCAAGGTGGCATCTTCATATGTCGCTCTTGGCGTATGTTGTAATAAATATATTTTCTTTGAACGTGGTTAACAATTGTGGGATTATGTAATGAATTTGAAATGTTTTGAAATGGAATGTGGAACTTGTTTGATGTTTTAGAATTTTTCATATTCATGTGTTTCTATGTATCAATGAATCTAACATTGCCGTATTTTGTCATCGACGATTAATAACTACAAATGACTACGGCATCCATAGCCGTTAGTTTTGGGCCTCCAAGTAGAGGGATGCTACAAGTTGGTATCAGATCATAGGTTTATGAAAACCGAAAAGAAATTTAAACCTAAAAGATTTTCAAAACATAATCCAATGAATCAGAAATATGATCGGGATTTGGGATAATGCTACAGTAACGTACTTGTATTTGGTATATAGATATATAAGTATGTATTCCCCTCTCTCTTAGACCGTTCTTCTGTATCTTACTAAGGCTCGTATGTAAATTTACGAGAAAGAAGATATGCAAGCAGGAAACAGAAAAGGAAATCTCAGTGGAGGAAGCACCACACCCAATGGAAATGCTCGACCTAATACCAGGAGGAATCAAGGTCGATAGGCTAATGCTAACCAAAATGCTGATGCCAATGTGTGAAATGACCCTCCTATTTCCACCCTAATTTCATAAGGATTTTTTTTTTTTTGCTATGAGATGATATATTGATATATCATACATTACAAACATATTTTCCAAGGTCATTTTATTTTTCCAATAACCAAAATATATCCAGGATCAAAATAACTTACCAATATAAATATATCAGTGCATATCTAATAACATACACATACATATGAAGATGTATGTGTTCTTCTTGTTTAAATTCAGAGTATATACTTTTTTTTTTTTTTTTGTTTAATAACATCCTGTTTGATTTAGAGATTTAGTAGTTCAGATACATTATTGTATCCAGATTTTTGGCCATGAAATCCATTAGAAACATGTACTTTAGTCTGTCATTAGGATCAAGAAATGTTCAAGTAATATTCAGTAGTAAACAAGCTTTTAATGTAGATGATTGTGTTTAAAGTCTGGATAATATTAGATTCAGTATAAAAGAAAGTGGATCCCAAGTGAACACAAGCAACATCTAGGCGTAATGGAAACGCGCCTAACTTATACACAAGAGATCACGAGTTCGAGTACCATGCAGGTCGGTTCAAACACAATTTTTGGTTTTCTTCTTTTTTTTTTTTCTGAAAGGTTAGAAATCTGATACCTACCTATAATTGTACATATATGTTTAATTTTTGTCTATAACCCAACATACAAAACAATCCTTCTTACTTTACTATTTTTGTATCCCATTCCTACAACTGTTTTAAGAATTTATGATCATATTTTTGCTCAAATATCAACATGTACACAGATATACATGTACATGTCAATATTTCTGCTCATTTTCCAGAAAACTGGGTGAATCAATTGCTAATTGTACTAAGCTTTGAAAAGCATTTTTATTTTCAGAATACAATCTATCATGATCAACCAATACTTCATTTAATTGAAGCTGGTTAACTCATGAATCCTGTATCTGCCACACTAGTTCAATTTCATTGCATTCTGTTTAAAGCTTTAGGAAAAACATCTTACTCTTCTCAATACAATTCAGAAATGAATTCAAACTTAATTACAAAGCATTTCAGTAAAAGATAATAAAATCCTGTTAAGTTTTCTTTTTGCTAAATCCAGATTTTGTTCTAAAACTCAGTGCTCTGTTATGTCTCAAGATTAACTAATACATAATATAAATTATACAAAACAGTAGCTCAACTACATATGCATATTTCTCTTCCAAACATCCATATCAATAATTAAAATCATTTCATTGTTTCCCACTCGGATTTTTCCCTTGAGATTTTAAACCTTAATGCATAACAGTATATTTAGCATGATACAACTAGTTCATCTAACCATAATAGAATTCATTACATGACTGGAAATCTTAGAAACATAAAATTTTTCCTGAATACATGCAGATATAATCAATTTAAGCTCTTATTGGAAACTAGCTAGCATGTTCATTCACTCCTCCATAATAGCCATTACTTCATTTTTACTTAGTGCCTGGGTTACCTGAAAGAACATAAGTGGCTGCCTCATTTTAAAATGAGACACCCCATATGCCATGAGCAAACAAGGGTCAGATCTATGATCTGGTATGAGTAACATCAATTCATTCATGATATTAAGAAATAGAGATTATAAGAGTACTAACTTGTTATTTAAGCAAATTTCTACAATCAATTATTTTAACATAGTATAATTAAATTGATTCAGGTATGATATATTCATTTATCATTCTTTCACTTGCATACATAATCATGCAAACATAATTACCTATTTGCAACAATTTCATTTACTGGAATCATCTTGGTTCCATACCATTCAACCTAAGAAATATCCACATTCCTATTTCTTCATTTACAGGTTGTAATATTCAATTTAAATCCCTGCCTCATCTGCTATTAAGGAATCACTGGGACACATTGCAATGAACTAATTCACATCATTGCACAAAGATCTCAGGGCTTAAACAAACCATGTGCCAACTTGCATACTTCAAATATGACAAGCATTCCAGCAGCTTTCTTGGCCTTCCCTTCCCTAGTTTATTTACTAGTGTATAGTCTTAAATCCTTTCATCAAATATGCTAAGTGAACATATCACTGCAAACATGGTAACATCCATAATTTCTTCTAGCATAATTCTCCTCAGAAATAATCAGACAGTTATTTCCTAAATGGAGTCAATATGTCTTGATCTTAGTAAAATATGAGAATATTTTCAACTGTAAAAGAGGCATGGCATGTTATATTGATCTGCAAGCCTTTATGATTGATTCAGATTGAAGATCTGGTTCAATCATAATTTTTGCTTGTGGGTTTCTTTTTTTTTTTGATTTGATTAAGGGCTCAGCACATAGAAAATTTCTATTGCACCCTTAACATTTTTCTTTTCAAGCCTCAGCACTTATACCAAGTATAATGCAGCTCTAATCATTTTTATAAAGTTTCCATGCCATAGATCTATAACAGCTGAGAGTATTCTCTATATAATTTTTAAGATCCTAAACTTTAACATTTGTGAGTATAAATAAATCAGTATGATACTCATCCAAAGACAAATGTCTCAACCAATCAAAGATCATCCAAAATCATCCATATTAAATCATATCAGATTTAAAATAAAACATCCAAAAAGCATTGATGAAATCATATACATCAAAACCAGAAATATATATATAAATGGAAATAAAAGGTGGCTGCCTCATCTCAGGTCTTAATGCCATGAACTTAGTGAGATTACTCACCTAAATGTTTAATCCAGAAAATTCTTGTTGGAGTGTTCTCTCCTTTCTTCCAATATTTTCCTTCTTTTCTTATTTTTGTGCAGCTCGGGGTAAAATGATTCTACTGGCTAAACTGCCTATTTATAAGCATTTTTCCTCTAGGGTTTTGTTGAAACAGAATTCCATTTCTGTCCTGGCTAGCTTCATGCATTTTTCATTCATAATACCCCGGTCATATTAACCAATTTAAAGGCTGCATTTTCTTTCTTTTACTTTTCAGAAAATGGCCACTCTCCTAGTCATGTTAAAAGTGTGACTATCCTATTTTTATTTTAATTATTTCTGAAAATCCCCTTTGCTATTTTTGCCTATACAAGCTCATTAACTTGTATCACATTTCATGTCATTTTAATGTTATAGTTTTTACTTGCTTATATATATATATACTTTTCAGTGCTTAAAAATATATATATATTTGTACACATATTTTATCTAAGCTTATTTTAATTTCTCTTTAATTTCAGAAGCATAAGTACCTATATGTATACAGGTTTACTAATATACATAATTTTCTTTTCTGGGTTTTAAATAAAATTTTGTTTACTGATTTAAAGTAAAACCTACTTTTCTTATTTTCTAAGATGATCCATATAATTTCAGAAATCAAACAACCATGTTGCCAAATAATGTTTGTATTGCCCTTTAATTCTTGTTTTAAATCCAAGAAATCTGGAGTTCTTCCTTGTGCCATTTCAGTGTGCACGTGCACACATATACCTGCACACTATTTATTCCAGAGACTTCACCATATTTAAATCTAAATATTTCAAAATTAAATCATTTTACAAAAATGATTTTTCACAAACTTTTGGGGTATTACATTCACCCCTCCTTTTAGGAATTGTGTCCTCACAATTTTTCTAACATTTATAGTGAGCATCTTTTTCTTTTCTGAAAACTTATGAAACATATGCATAAGCAAACAAATTCAACCATATCAACCATGCATAACAAATAATTTTTCCAGAGAAAAAAAAAATTACCTTTTAATTTGCAAAAAGCTTAGGATAATCCATTCTAATCTTATCCTCTAACTCCCATGTGCAGTCATTAGGATCACTACTCCACTGGATCTTAACTAGTTTCAAGGTTTTGCTCCTTAATTTCTTTTCTTCCTTGGCTACAATCCCTACTGGTTCTTTTTCATAAACCAAGTCAGGATTTATTTGAATTTTGGTAGGCTCTTCCAAAATGTCTTCCTTATCATGTACCCATTTTCTAAGTTGGGACACATGAAAAACATTATGCATTGCTTTCATCTCCTCTGGTAGTTCTAATTTGTAAGCCAATGAACCAATTCTTTCCAGAATTTTATAGGGTCCAACATACCTTGGTGTAAGCTTACCTTGCTTGCCAAACCTCATGACTTTCTTCATAGGTGAAATCTTGATGAAAACAAAGTCTCCCACTTCATATTCCACTTGCTTTCTCTTCCTATCTGCAAATTTCTTTTGCCTATCTTGAGCTGCTGCTATTCTTTTTCTTATTAACCCAATTTTCTCTGTAGTTTCTTTAACATATTCAGGTCCAAGAACAGCCCTTTCTCCAGTCTCTACCCAGCATATAGGTGATAAACATGGCTTGCCATATAAGGCTTCAAATGGTGCCATCCCTATGGTGCTTTGGTAACTGTTATTGTATGTGAATTCAGCTAGATGGAGGTGGTCTTCCCAGTTGCCTCCAAAGTCCAGTGTACATGCTCTCAACAAATCCTCTAAGACTTTGTTCACCACCTCAGTTTGACCATCTGATTGTGGATGGTAGGCAGTGCTTAAGCACAATTCACTCCCCATAGCCTCTTGAAAACTTTTCCAAAACCTTGAGGTGAAGATGGTATCCCTATCACTCACAATGGTTTTAGGTATGCCATGCAACCTTACCACCTCTTTCATGAATATTTGAGCCAATTTTGGAGCATTTCTTTCTGCTCTAACTGGGATAAAATGTGCTACCTTAGTTAGCCTATCCACAATTACCCATATACTTGTGTTTCCCTTCTTAGATCTAGGCAGACCATCTATGAAATCCATAGATATGTCCTCCCACTTCCACTGTGGTATACTAAGGGGTTGCAATAGTCCTGATGGCCTTTGTGTCTCTGCCTTGACTTGTTGGCAAGTCATGCACCTTGCAACATATCTGGCCACATCTGACTTCATCCCCTTCCACCAAAGATTTCTTTTCAAATTTTGATACATCTTGGTGCTACCTGGGTGTATGGAGTACTTACTCCTATGATACTCATTTAATATTTCCTCTTTCAATTCTATATTTTCTGGAACACATATCCTGTTTTTATTCCTCAAATACCCATTTTTATCAACTTGATAATTTATTACTTCCTCCCCTTTTGATATGAGCATTTTCTTATCCACCATGTTTAGGTCTTGTTCCTGCATTTGCCCAATCTTAAGAAGTAAATCTGATTGCAGAGATATCATACTTAATTTCCCTTTACCTTCACCTTCTTCAATGGGCATCATTTGTTCCTCACTACTTTCCTCAATTTCCAAATCAGTAAGTATAGACAAATCCCTAAACTCTTCCATCATCAACATGGCTATTTTGGCATGTTGTCTACTCAAGGCATCTGCAACTTTATTTGCCTTGCCTGGTGTATACAGTATGTCTAGATCATAGGCAGCTAGGAATTCTACCCATCTATGTTGCCTCATGTTCAAATCTTTTTGTGAGAATAAATATTTCAGTGCCTTATGATCAGTGTACAAAATGAATTTGGCACCTAACAAATAATGTCTCCAAAGTTTCAAAGCATACACAACTGCTGCTAGTTCAAGATCATGGGTTGCATACCTGGTTTCATGTGGCTTTAATTGCCTAGATGCATAGGCTACCACCTGGTCTTGCTGCATCAACACAGCCCCTAACCCAGAGCCACTTGCATCAGTGTACACAACCAAATTTTCATTTCCTTCTGGCACTCTCAACACTGGTGCATTTATCAGAGCTTCCTTTATTTTGATAAAAGCTTGCTCACATTTTTCTGTCCATACAAAGGCTTGGTTCTTTCTAGTTAAATTGGTAAGTGGTGATGATATTTTTGAGAAATCTTTTATGAATCTCCTATAATATCCTGCCATCCCCATAAATGATCTAATCTCACTGATGGTGCTAGGCCTTTTCCATGCTTGGATTGCCACTACCTTGTTAGGGTTTACTGATATTCCTTTGGCAGAGATGACATGCCCAAGGAAATGCACTTCTTCTTTCCAAAATGCACATTTTGAAAATTTTGCCTTTAAATCATTTTCCCTTAGTCTTGACAAAACTAAAATGCAAATGATTTTTATGCTCTTCCACTGTCTTGGAATAAATCAAAATGTCATCAATAAAAATCAATACAAATTTGTCTAGATAATCTCTAAATATTCTATTCATCAAATCAACAAAATATGAAGGAGCATTTGTCAAACCAAATGGCATAACCAAAAATTCATATAAGCCATATCTTGTGTTAAATGCAGTGTACTTAACACTTGAGTCTTCAACCTTCATTTGATGGAATCCTGATGCTAAGTCTAATCTAGAAAATATTTTAGCTTCACTGAGTTGGTCAAAGAGATCATCTATTCTAGGCAATGGGTATTTATTCTTGATGGTTACTTTATTTAGCTCCTTGTAATCTATGCACATTCTCAAGGTACCATCATGTTTTCTTACAAACACTACTGGAGAACCCCAGCAGGAATTGCTTGGCCTTATAAATCCCTTGCCTTCTAATTCTTCCAACTGATTTTTCAATTCTTTCAGTTCACTTGGCCCCATTCTATAAGGTTTCTTAATTATTGGACTTGCTCCTGGAATGAGATTAATTTGGAACTCAACTGGTCTGTGGTGTGGAACACCCTTAACTTCCCCAAACACATCCAAGTATTCATTAACTATGGGAATTTCTTCAATGGTTAGTTCACTCAGATCTTTTTCTAAGTCATCTAAATGATATAGTTTTCCTTCCTTAGCTACCTCACATAAAACTGTGATTCTCTGGCCTCTAGAATTTTGCAATGATATGGTGGATGAGTCTAAATTAATTATGGCTTTAAATTGCCTTAACCAGTCTACCCCCAATATAACACCTATATTTGGGTAATTCAAAACATATAAATTGGAAATAAAAATATTTCCTCCTATGTTTATCTCCACATCCACACAAATCATATTTAAAACACTAGAACTCCCCAATGGACTGTGTATATGCAATGGGGTTTCAACTAATATGCAATTCAGTTTTAGCACTTTAACCAATTCATAAGAAATTAAGGAGTGAGTTGCCCCAGTATCATACACTACTGTTATGGGTATGGTACAAATAAGTAATGTACCTTCCACTTGGCTATGGTTTACAGTGTTACTTTCCACTGTGGCTTTGCCTTTTCCTTCCAAATTTGCCAATTTGCCTTGCTGTTTATACTCAGGACAATTCCTCTTCATATGTCCCTCTTTCCCACATAGATAGCATTTGAAAGCTCCTCCTTTCAACTCTGGACATTTTGGTTTGATATGCCCTTCCTTTCCACACTGATGGCACACAATTTTCTTCTTGTCTTCCTTAGCTTTGACATCTCCAGTGCTTTTGTTACTAGCCTCTTCTTTCTTCTTATCATAAGGGTGATACCTCCCCTTACCTTTCTTGTTATTATTGCTCTTAAAATTTCTGAACTTCTCCCTTTCCTTGTCATGCTGCTCCAACCTCAAAGCTAAGTCTATCACATGATCAAAAGTCTTGTCTGCATAAGGTAACATAGCTCTGCTAAGTCCTGGGTTTAGACCTTTTATGTACCTATCATTTTTAGATGCTTCATCTGCCACAAGCATTGCTCCATATGTGGAAAGTCCCTCAAACCTTTGAGTGTATTCTGTGACAGTCATGGTTCCTTGTCTAAGCCTAATGAATTCTTCTAGCAAGGTAGTCTTTGCTGATGCTGGTACAAACCTTGCCTCCAACATCTCTTTGAATTGATTCCAAGTGATTTCATTCTCATTCCTTCCTGCAATGATTACTTCCCACCAGCCTAAAGCTACTCCTTTTAGCTGTCTTGAAGCCACTTGCCTCTTTCTTTGATCATCAAGTTGCATGTCATTGAAAATTCTTTCCAATGTTCTCAACCATGTTTGAATTTCCATGATACTCTCTGTCCCTTCAAAGCTTTTGCCTCCTAAATGAGTATATGTCTTAAGCAGTTTTGAGAGTTCTTCATAGGGATTTTCTTGCCTTTGTCCTGCCCCATCCCTAAATGCTCTCACCAAGTCTTGCAGATTGACCATTGGTGGTGCATGGGAAGATCCTGCTCCCTGATTTGGTGGTCTCCCTACCATAGTTTGCTAATAATAATTTACATAGCTGGTTAGTTTGGTATTTTGTTCCTTTTAATTTTATTTCTATCTAAGAACTTGATCCTTACTTCTACTATGTTGAATAACATAGCTCTGATACCAACTGAAATGACCCTCCTATTTCCACCCTAATTTCATAAGGATTTTTTTTTTTTTGCTATGAGATGATATATTGATATATCATACATTACAAACATATTTTCCAAGGTCATTTTATTTTTCCAATAACCAAAATATATCCAGGATCAAAATAACTTACCAATATAAATATATCAGTGCATATCTAATAACATACACATACATATGAAGATGTATGTGTTCTTCTTGTTTAAATTCAGAGTATATACTTTATTATTTTTTTTTGTTTAATAACATCCTGTTTGATTTAGAGATTTAGTAGTTCAGATACATTATTGTATCCAGATTTTTGGCCATGAAATCCATTAGAAACATGTACTTTAGTCTGTCATTAGGATCAAGAAATGTTCAAGTAATATTCAGTAGTAAACAAGCTTTTAATGTAGATGATTGTGTTTAAAGTCTGGATAATATTAGATTCAGTATAAAAGAAAGTGGATCCCAAGTGAACACAAGCAACATCTAGGCGTAATGGAAACGCGCCTAACTTATACACAAGAGATCACGAGTTCGAGTACCATGCAGGTCGGTTCAAACACAATTTTTGGTTTTCTTCTTTTTTTTTTCTGAAAGGTTAGAAATTGATACCTACCTATAATTGTACATATATGTTTAATTTTTGTCTATAACCCAACATACAAAACAATCCTTCTTACTTTACTATTTTTGTATCCCATTCCTACAACTGTTTTAAGAATTTATGATCATATTTTTGCTCAAATATCAACATGTACACAGATATACATGTACATGTCAATATTTCTGCTCATTTTCCAGAAAACTGGGTGAATCAATTGCTAATTGTACTAAGCTTTGAAAAGCATTTTTATTTTCAGAATACAATCTATCATGATCAACCAATACTTCATTTAATTGAAGCTGGTTAACTCATGAATCCTGTATCTGCCACACTAGTTCAATTTCATTGCATTCTGTTTAAAGCTTTAGGAAAAACATCTTACTCTTCTCAATACAATTCAGAAATGAATTCAAACTTAATTACAAAGCATTTCAGTAAAAGATAATAAAATCCTGTTAAGTTTTCTTTTTGCTAAATCCAGATTTTGTTCTAAAACTCAGTGCTCTGTTATGTCTCAAGATTAACTAATACATAATATAAATTATACAAAACAGTAGCTCAACTACATATGCATATTTCTCTTCCAAACATCCATATCAATAATTAAAATCATTTCATTGTTTCCCACTCAGATTTTTCCCTTGAGATTTTAAACCTTAATGCATAACAGTATATTTAGCATGATACAACTAGTTCATCTAACCATAATAGAATTCATTACATGACTGGAAATCTTAGAAACATAAAATTTTTCCTGAATACATGCAGATATAATCAATTTAAGCTCTTATTGGAAACTAGCTAGCATGTTCATTCACTCCTCCATAATAGCCATTACTTCATTTTTACTTAGTGCCTGGGTTACCTGAAAGAACATAAGTGGCTGCCTCATTTTAAAATGAGACACCCCATATGCCATGAGCAAACAAGGGTCAGATCTATGATCTGGTATGAGTAACATCAATTCATTCATGATATTAAGAAATAGAGATTATAAGAGTACTAACTTGTTATTTAAGCAAATTTCTACAATTAATTATTTTAACATAGTATAATTAAATTGATTCAGGTATGATATATTCATTTATCATTCTTTCACTTGCATACATAATCATGCAAACATAATTACCTATTTGCAACAATTTCATTTACTGGAATCATCTTGGTTCTATACCATTCAACCTAAGAAATATCCACATTCCTATTTCTTCATTTACAGGTTGTAATATTCAATTTAAATCCCTGCCTCATCTGCTATTAAGGAATCACTGGGACACATTGCAATGAACTAATTCACATCATTGCACAAAGATCTCAGGGCTTAAACAAACCATGTGCCAACTTGCATACTTCAAATATGACAAGCATTCCAGCAGCTTTCTTGGCCTTCCCTTCCCTAGTTTATTTACTAGTGTATAGTCTTAAATCCTTTCATCAAATATGCTAAGTGAACATATCACTGCAAACATGGTAACATCCATAATTTCTTCTAGCATAATTCTCCTCAGAAATAATCAGACAGTTATTTCCTAAATGGAGTCAATATGTCTTGATCTTAGTAAAATATGAGAATATTTTCAACTGTAAAAGAGGCATGGCATGTTATATTGATCTGCAAGCCTTTATGATTGATTCAGATTCAAGATCTGGTTCAATCATAATTTTTGCTTGTGGGTTTCTTTTTTTTTTTGATTTGATTAAGGGCTCAGCACATAGAAAATTTCTATTGCACCCTTAACATTTTTCTTTTCAAGCCTCAGCACTTATACCAAGTATAATGCAGCTCTAATCATTTTTATAAAGTTTCCATGCCATAGATCTATAACAGCTGAGAGTATTCTCTATATAATTTTTAAGATCCTAAACTTTAACATTTGTGAGTATAAATAAATCAGTATGATACTCATCCAAAGACAAATGTCTCAACCAATCAAAGATCATCCAAAATCATCCATATTAAATCATATCAGATTTAAAATAAAACATCCAAAAAGCATTGATGAAATCATATACATCAAAACCAGAAATATATATATAAATGGAAATAAAAGGTGGCTGCCTCATCTCAGGTCTTAATGCCATGAACTTAGTGAGATTACTCACCTAAATGTTTAATCCAGAAAATTCTTGTTGGAGTGTTCTCTCCTTTCTTCCAATATTTTCCTTCTTTTCTTATTTTTGTGCAGCTCGGGGTAAAATGATTCTACTGGCTAAACTGCCTATTTATAAGCATTTTTCCTCTAGGGTTTTGTTGAAACAGAATTCCATTTCTGTCCTGGCTAGCTTCATGCATTTTTCATTCATAATACCCCGGTCATATTAACCAATTTAAAGGCTGCATTTTCTTTCTTTTACTTTTCAGAAAATGGCCACTCTCCTAGTCATGTTAAAAGTGTGACTATCCTATTTTTATTTTAATTATTTCTGAAAATCCCCTTTGCTATTTTTGCCTATACAAGCTCATTAACTTGTATCACATTTCATGTCATTTTAATGTTATAGTTTTTACTTGCTTATATATATATATACTTTTCAGTGCTTAAAAATATATATATATTTGTACACATATTTTATCTAAGCTTATTTTAATTTCTCTTTAATTTCAGAAGCATAAGTACCTATATGTATACAGGTTTACTAATATACATAATTTTCTTTTCTGGGTTTTAAATAAAATTTTGTTTACTGATTTAAAGTAAAACCTACTTTTCTTATTTTCTAAGATGATCCATATAATTTCAGAAATCAAACAACCATGTTGCCAAATCATGTTTGTATTGCCCTTTAATTCTTGTTTTAAATCCAAGAAATCTGGAGTTCTTCCTTGTGCCATTTCAGTGTGCACGTGCACACATATACCTGCACACTATTTATTCCAGAGACTTCACCATATTTAAATCTAAATATTTCAAAATTAAATCATTTTACAAAAATGATTTTTCACAAAATTTTGGGGTATTACAATGTGGGTGCTAGAAATCCACCAGTAGATATGGGGGCGATGTATCAGTTCTTCATCAATGTGATGCAAGCAGGAGTTGCTGCTGAAGTTGCTGGTAATGTTGGAGGAGCTAATCACGTGGCTCTAGTTGGGAATAATTATGCAAAACTGAGTAGAGACTACACCAGTCTTGGTGAGAAGCCATTTATGGGACCGGAAGATGCCATAGAGGTAGAGAATTGGTTGTTGCATTGTGAGCGTATCTTTGCTGATTTGGGTTTAGATGATGAGCAGAAGAGAAGATTGGCCTCTAGGCAGTTGCAGTGGTCAGCACTTCATTGGTGGAATAGTGTTATGGCCGGAGTTCCGGAGGAAGAGTTGACTTGGGCTTAATTCAGAAGGAGATTTGAACAGAGGTTTTTATCTGAGGTTGCAAAGTCAGCGTTGATGAGAAAGTTTATGGATCTAGTTCAGGGAGAGGTGTTGGTTATCGAGTATGCCACTAAGTTTGATGAGCTGTCTCGATATGGGTATGCCACTATAGACACTGACATCAGAAGGAATGAGAGGTTCATTTGGGGATTGAGACCTGAGCTTTCTAGGGCGACCCTGACACATATCCATGATCTTTGTAATTTAGTTTTAGAGATGGAAATCCGCCATAATTAAATGCATGTTGTTTGTGTTAGAGAGAAGCCAGTTGAAACCCAGGGTTCTCAAGGAAAGAAAAGAAAGTTCTATAAGAAGAAGGGAGCCCAAAAGGGAAATGCTGCCAAGAAGGCAAAGGATGATTTAGTTTGCTACAAGTGTGACAAGAAGGGTGATTATGCAAATGAGTGCTGGTTAGGCAAGGGGAAGAAGGCTGCAGATAAGAAGAATGTAAAGTGTTTCAACTGTGACCAAGTTGGGCATTATAAAAATCAGTGTCCAAAATCGGTTGGGGCAGACAAAGGAAAGATTTTTGTTGTTGGACCATTATTTGCTAAGCCGACTGCAGCTAATAAAGGGAAGACTATGATGGAAGATACGTTTTTGATTCAGAGTATACGAGTTAGGATACTTTTTGATACCGGTGCATCACATTCATTTATATCCTAGTGTTTGGTTAATATGTTATGCTTAGAACCCACATACCTAGTTACTTCCTTAAGGGTTGCGAATCCAATAGGAGGGTATGCAACTCTAGGGATGAGATGTGACCAGTTAGAACTTGATTTGTAAGGTCATAAGTTTGCATGCAGTTTGTATGTTTTCGATTTCATAGATTTTGGAATCATTTTTGGTATGGATTGGTTGAGAAGGTATGAGGTTAGGATATTTTGCTAGGATGGGGAGATATCACTAAGATGCCCTAATAGTCATAACCGAATTATATTCTCAGTGTAGAATTCTGACCGGAGTAGTTGTGCTTTGTTAAGTGCAATGGAAGTGGGAGAAGAACTAAGTCAGGTTCGAGTAGCAAAAGAGTTTGCAGATGTCTTTGAGCCAGTCACAGGACTACAACCGAAATGAGCGGTTGAGTTTCGGAAAGATCTTGTGCCAAGAGCTGAACCTGTGAGTAGACCACCTAGCCGGATGATACCTGCTGAGATGAAGGAATTGAAGGTGCAGCTAGTGTATCTAGAAGGAAGGATTTTATTAGACTAAGCAGTTCGCCTTGGAGAGCGGTCGTGGTGTTCGTGAAGAAACCAGATGGGTCATTGAGGATGTGTATCGACTATCGTAAGTTGATCGAAAGGACGATCAAGAATAACTATCCTTTGCCAAGAATTGATGATCTATTTGATCAGTTGTGTGGAGCCAGAGTATTTTCCCAGTTGGATTTGGCGATGGGTTTCCATCAGTTAAGAGTGGCAGAGGACGGTATTCCTTTGACAGCATTTCGAACTAGGTATGGTTCATACGAGTAGTTAGTAATGCCATTCGGGTTAACGAATGCATCTGCTTTCTTCGTGGATTTGATGAACCGAGTCTGCCGAGAGTATTTGGATAGGTTCGTGTTGGTGTTTATAGATGACATTTTGGTATACTCTAAGGATGAAAGAGAGCATGAAGATCATCTTAGAGTTGTGCTTGAGACGCTGAGGCAGCATCAACTAAAGGCCAAGTTTTCCAAGTGTTATTTTTGGAAGAAAGAGGTTAAGTTTCTTGGTCATGTGGTTTCAGAGAAAGGGTTGTCAGTCAATCCAGATAAGATCGAAGCTGTTAATAATTGGAAGAGACCAGAGATGGTGGCTAAGATTAGAAGTTTTCTTGGACTTGTTGGCTATTACCGGAGGTTCATTAAGGAGTTCTCGTGGATAGCAGCACCTTTGACTAAGCTAACCAGGAAGGAGGTGAAGTTTGTTTGGTCCAACAAATGTAAGGAAGCATTCCTTAAGTTAAATCATTTGTTAACCAAATGCACCAGCGGTAGTAGTTCCAGACGGAAACCATGGGTTGGTGGTATATACTGATGCATATGGAATTGGATTAGGAGCTTGATGCAGAAGGGTAAAGTGATTGCCTACACTTCACTATAGCTTAGACCACATGAAATGAGATATCCTACTCAAGATTTGGAGTTGGCAGTGGTGGTCTTCGCATTAAAGATTTGGAAGCATTACCTCTTAGGGGAGAGATTTGAGCTGTACATAGATCATAAGTCTTTAAGATACTTATTCTCTCAGAAGAAGCTGAATATGAGACAGCAGAGGTGGCTGGAGTTTTTAGCTGCTTATGATTTTGGTATAGAGTATACTACTGGGAAAAGTAATAAAGTAGTGGATGCTCTTAGCAGAAGACATCAGAATGTAGTGTTAGTTATGTTGGCAGAATGGAAGGATTTGGAGGCTTTGACTACCTGTAGTGTGCAGTTAAGATCGACTGCTAGTTCTAGTCAGAGTACTGCCATGGTGTCTTGTTTAGAAGTTCGACCCGTGTTGATCGAGAGATTTGCTTCTAAAAAGAAGGAGGATCCATTGTTAGCCAAGAAGATTAGAAGGCTTGAGGTTGGAACTGAGATCGATGATCTGAAAGATTTTTGTCTTGACCAGAGAGGATGGTTGAGAAAGAAGGGACGATTATGTGTTCTAGATGTTGAGGATTTGAGGAAAGAAGTTCTTAGAGAATGCCATCGATCCAAGTTTACGATTCATCATGGAGGGACCAAGATGTATCAGGATAGGAAGAGGAGCTTCTATTGGGAAGGTATGAAGAGGGATGTTGGCTTGTGGATTAGGCAATGTGCAAACTATCATCAAGTGAAAGCTGAACATCAAAAACCGAGTGGGTTGCTTCAGCCTCTAGAGATTCCAGTTTGGAAATGAGATTCGATATCCATGGATTTTATAGACAGGTTGCCAAGTTCAAATAGAGGAAATGAAAGTTTATGGGTCATAGTGGACGGGTTGACCAAGAGTGCCCATTTCATTCTAGTTAAGTCAACCAGGACAACACCTGTTTTAGTTAAGTTGTTCATGAAGAACATAGTTAGACTACATGGAGTTCCTAGTAGCATAGTCAGTGATAGAGATGCTTTGTTCACTATCGAATTCTAGAAGAGTCTATAGGATATGTTAGGCACTAAGCTCAAGATGAGTACCGCATATCACCCTCAGACGGATGGGCAGACAGAGAGAGTCAATAAGGTACTCAAGGATTTGTTGAGAGCTTATGTACTAGACTTTGGTGGATCTTGGAAAGATCACCTACATTTGGTTGAGTTTTCCTATAATAATAGTTATCAGACTAGTATAGGAATGGCACCTTTTGAAGCTTTGTATGGGAGGCCATGCAAATCATCAACATGTTGGTTGGAAACTGGAGACAGATTAGTCTTGGGTCTAGATTTGGTTAGAGAGGCGTCAGAGAAGATTGAGTTAATCTAAGAAAGGATGAGGGATGCTCAATCCAGACATAAGAGTTACGCAGATAAGAGGCGTAAGGACCTAAAGTTCTCAGTTGGAGATAAGGTTTTCATTAAAGTATTACCGATGAAGGGTGTGGTACGGTTCGGGAAGTCGGGGAAACTGGCACCGAGATATGTTGGTCCATTTCAGATTATAGAGAGGATTGGAGAGCTTGCATACATAGTAGATTTGCCGAGCAATATAGCCGGTGTCCATAATGTATTTCATGTGTCTCTTCTTCGCAAGTATGTGCATGATCCAGAGACTACTATTCCTCCGACAAAGTTGGAAGATTTAGTAGTAGAGCCTAATTTGACTTTTGTTAGACAACCAGTTCGGGTTGTAGCGAGAGATGAGAAAGAATGAGGAACAAGACATGCTACTGTACTTAGGAGACAAAGGATAGGATTCGAGATACTTATCCTGATCTGCTTCGAAGGTATGTCTATATTAGATTTATATAGATAATTGCTAGTCGGATAGACTAGTATGGTGGTTAGGAGTCGGTACAGATGATTGTTACGTTAAGTATTTAGTCCTTACTGAATTTCGTGGATGAAATTCTTTAAGGAGGGGAGACTGTAACACCCCTAATTTTTGATAACATTATTCAGAAGATTTAATTAAATAAATTAAATAGAATAATGTAATAATTAGAATGATAAGGGGATTGAGATGTGAAAATAAAATTAAGGCCATGCTAAATTAATTAATTAAATAGGCTAAAGAATGGTTTTTTAGGTAACTAATTTACATAAGGGCATAATGGGAATTAGCCGCAAATAACCCTTACCCTTATATACATTCTCGTTCCTACACCATTCATGTTTCATTTTCCCATTCCGTTCAAAAACAATACACAAACGTAAAGAGGAGGCGGCCATTGCTAGGAAGAAAAGAGAAGATAAATCAAAGTAAAGCAAAGGATTAAATCAAGGGGAATACATCTCAATCTCAATCCAATCTCCTTATCTTAATCAAGGTGAATAATAATTTATACCATCTCTATTTTGTTTTACAATCATATGTTTTCGAATTTAAGATTAAATTCATTTTTATGATGATTTGATGATGATATGCTTGAATTATAATTTTTTTAATTTAAACAAGATTGTTTAAATGAGGACATGCAGTTTTAGGGCAAAACCGATTGTAAATGATCTTTAAATGGCATGAAATTTTTTTATGTTATGTAAAACATGATTTTGGAGTTGGATTTTAATTTTGATAATTTTCCAAGCTATGGAAAGATTATTATGAATTTTCAAAAGAAAATATGGTTAATTGGGTTTAGAAAAATTTATTTCAGAAATTATATTGAGAATTTGGGTCTAAATTTTGATATGTTAGAGAACATGATGAAAGTGAATTTTTATAATTTTTTAGGATTTTTCCTAGATGAGTTGCTATGGAAATTAAATTATTTAAGAAGAAGGACTTATTTGCAATATTGGTTTTGCATAATAGAAGGGCTTATTTGCTAAATTAACCTTGGTTTAGATATGAAACTAAGCGGCAGTTATTTTGGTCAAGAATTTGAAAAGTTAAGGCAACCAATCACACGCTTACACGTGGGCATGTTAGTTAGAAAGTGTTTGCTTTAATTGGTATTAAATCAGGTTTACCCAGAAAAGTGGGTTCCGCCTCTATTTAGAAGCACCATTCGACCCCAATGCTTCCACTCCATCTCAGTCGAAACCAATACACAAGGTGTCACTTAGATAGTACGTAGTGGATTGGAGAAAGGCGGAAGGCATGGTGTCGAAAGCATTGCTTCAGATGGGGTCGATGCCTTTGTTTGTTATAAAAAGATAAGCGCCTGCCTTTGTTTTACTAAAGCTTTCGACGTAGTCGAAACATATTTTTTCGAAAGGAGTTTTCCAATAGCTTTCTAAGGGGGTTGCCATCTTATGTTTTAAATTATAAGCTTTCGAATGGGTTTCTTTACTTATAAAAATGATGCTTTCGAAAGTAGCGATTCCGACTAGGTCGAAGACCAGCCGTAATTTTTATATCTTTCGAGTGTGTTTGAAATCATCAATGCTTTCGAAGGGTGCCTTTGTTTTAAACTTATTCTAAGCCACTTCCTAAATGCTTTCGAAAGGGTCCAGGGGTTTCGAAGGCAATGGCTTCGAAAGGGGGTTTCGATGCTATCCTTCAATGTTTTGTTAAATGTTTTAAAGCTTTCGAAAGGGATGGTGCTGATGTCATTAAGTTTTCCCCAATACTTTTATTTGATAAAGAATGGTTTCGAAAGAGATACTTTCGTTAATATTCACTTTGACCCAAATGATATTTTTAAATATAAACCCAATGGTTTCGAAAGAGGGACTTTCAATGGTTTCGGAAGGGATACTTCCAAAAGGTTTCGAAAGGGGTATTTTCAATGGTTTCGAAGCTATGCTTCTAAGAGTTAATAAGTAATACTTTATTACATTCAAAATATTTCGAAAGAGAGGTTTTAAAGTGTTTCGAAAGGCAGGGGCCTAATGTTTTGAAAAGAGATTTATAAGCTTTCGAAGGAGGTTATCTAGAGGTCGAAAGCAAGGTTTTGAAGGTTTCGAATGCCTTAGTTTTTCAAAACAAATAACCCAACCTCATTTTAAAGGAAAACCATGGCACAAATAAGTAAAGTGTTTTGGAAAGAAGTTTTTGAAGAAGTTTTCTTCGATTAATAGGTTAAAGGGATTAACCAAGTTATTATGTTTGCTTTTATATTTACATTGTAATGGACCTATAATTGTATTTTGAGGAAGTGCAGAATAACCAGCTAGGCTGACCCAGTAGTGAATATAAATTAAGTTAACTTCTGAATGAGTAGAATTGCATCCCGAAGGTTAGGAAGACCAGAATATGGGATGCTAAAATATTAAAGGAAGATATTGGCAGGGGCCAATAGGTTCACAGTAAGCCCATGAAAACTGTGTATAGGAAAAGATATTAGCAGGGGCCAATAGGTTCACAGTAAGCCCATGAAAACTGTGTATATGAAAAGATATTGGCAGGGGCGAATAGGTTCATAGTAAGCCCATGAAAACTATGTATAGATGTCAAAAAGACAGGTTCATAGTCAGCCCATGAAAACTATGATTTGATACTGGTAGGGGCCAATAGGTTTGTGGTTAGCCCATGAAAACTATATCCGGATAAGATATTGACAAAAAGTCAATAGGTTCCTAGTCAGCCCATGAAAACTAGGATAAGAAGAAAATATATTGGAGTTACCAATAGGTTCCTAGTCATCCCATGAAAACTAGGATAAGAGTAAAGATATTGGAGTTACAAATAGGTTCTTGGTGATTCCATGAAAACTATGTAACTGGATAGAGAGTCCATAATCATTTTACCGGTTATTAGTCAGCCCATGAAAACTATTAGGTTAATAGTAACCGTAGAAACTATAATTGTGACAGATAGTCAAAGTTTATGGGGATGTGTAATCCAGAATTGATTTATTTGTTTTTCATATCATCATATCATATTGTTTTGAATTGTTTTAACCATTGTGGATGCAGGAGCACAGTATATTGTTTTATAAATGTTTTAGGATACTAGTGAGAGGAAAACCCGTTTCGCTAAGCGGCGTGGTCTCACTAGATATCTAAATGGTTAGAGATGGTAGATTATTATTCATACCAGGCTTTATGTTTGACTCGAAGTTTATGTTTTCCCCTTAAACTCTCGGGTACTCAATTGATTTTGAGTAGTTTGAGAGTTGAGATTTTCAAACACCTCATTAGACGAATAAAGTTTCCGAGGACGTGCAGAAGCATGATAACTATTTAGAGTTCCCTTTTATTTTGATTCCGCTGTGTTTCTATCGTAAAGGCAAAGTTGTTAAATTGCCTATGTATATACTTTGATCATCTAAGGGGGCATCTTCATATGTCGCTCTTGGCGTATGTTGTAATAAATATATTTTCTCAGAACATGGTTAACGATTGTGGGATTATGTAATGAATTTGAAATGTTTTGAAATGGAATGTGGAACTTGTTTGATGTTTTAGAATTTTTTCGTATTCATGTGTTTCTGTGTATCAATGAATCTAACATTGCCATATTTGGTCGCCGATGATTAATAACTATGGATGACTGCAGCATCTATAGCCGTTAGTTTTAGGCCTCCAAGTAAGGGGATGTTACACACTGCTTTTCTCAAACCACTTGAAAGAGCACCTAGGAAATAATATAAAATAAAACCATATGCCAGATATAAGTCTGGTGTGAGAAACCCAAGAAATATGCAGCTAACATATAATAGTTCATTTGAGACCACATAGAATGCCATAATGGTTATCCCCTTAAAAGAAGCACCATCTAGTAAATATATAAGGTGATATAATAAATAACATCTAGGGTGAAGAATATAAGAATGGTTACATTGATTACATTCAACAGCATATTGATAGGTATATAAACAAAACCGCAAAGGCGTATTCCGATAATGGATTTTCCAAGGAGACCTCCCCATTAAAACTTGTAAGTAAAGTGCGGCCGATATCCTAGATAAGGATCATTAACTTCCATTCAAGAGTCGTATATCTCTAGATAAAATATACCATATGGTAAACACAACTGGCCCACTCCTGAACGAGCAAACCCGAACCACGTGGAACCTAAGTATCAACATTTCACTATGCAAAACATATCGATAAGCATAACCTAAATATGGAGTTGATATACCTCTTACTTAATTAAATCTGGGATCATGCATCCTACTCTTTTTTTAATCAATTTCCGATGTCGAGGTTACGTTCTGTAATGACCCGATATTTCGGACCATTCAAATCGACAATAATCCACACATGTCGGACTTGAATACTTCAAAATAACAGATTGTAATAAAATTTGGAGCAAATAAAGTCAAATACAGAATCACAGACACAGAATATCAGAATAACTCGCAGCGGAAATAAAATACCATAGTAGTTCATGAAGCTACTATATACAACTCTCAAAACATATAGAAAATCTCATAGTCAAAATAAATATAACAGAAGTTAGGATACATAAATCAATAATACAGAGATAATACTGAATATGAAATAACTGGGATAGAAGTCGATGGACCGATAGACAAATAAGCTCCAACAGATCTCTAGCTCCAGAAGGTGAATCCAAAGCTGTGATTCTCAGGCTGACCCGAGCGTAAAGTAAAACACAAAACACTCGAGTCAGGACATACATACTTATACAATGTAAACCAACTCAAGTGAAATGTAATAGCAATGCACAATAACTTAAAGGATGCTTGGGATCGCCCATCCTTTAAGGATCCGTTAAACAATTAAGCAGAAATAAACGCTATCAGAGAAATGTTCATATTAAAGTAAACAATGCAAATAATAGTGTTATTGCGACCAGGGTAGCGCAGAGCTGCAGTAATCGCTCACCTCTAGCCACACTCTCAAATCAAGGGTGTGCATCCAAATAAATCACAAGGAAATAAAATAACATACAGAGAAGTGTTCCCGTGGTTATAGATTTCAAAATGGTTTATAATTTCGAATTTAAATCATTCATTTAAACCATTAAAAGTGAAGTCAATATTCCTTCGAATAAAATATTCAATTCCCAAAATTTTTGCCTTTTCTGAGTTCATTTATTCACTTAAATATATTAAAACATTTAAATTCCAGCTTTCACGGCATTTAGAAAGTGCTGCGGTATGTTATATTTGAAAACAATTCAATTCAGCAAAGACAGCATTTATAAACTGCTGTAATAGTTCAGTTTTAGTGGAAAAATAGTTCAATTCAGAAAAGACAGCATTTCTAATAGTTCAGAGTTCAATTTAAAGATTTTAGTTTAATTCAGCAAAGACAGCACTTACAAAGTGCTGTGATAGCCCTTAGTTAGATTTTAGCCTTTTAGTTCACTTCTGCAACTACAGCACTTACAAAGTGCTACAGATACACTTTAGTTCAGATTTTAGTTATTATTCAGAAACGATAGCATTTCTGAAGTGCTACTAATTAAATTTCCAGATTTACACTAAAATTTCAGCAACAATTAAACTTCAATTTAAACCATTTTAATTATATAAAAATCATATTTTTCCACTTTAAAAATGGTCATTTAAATACCCTTTAACTTATGATTTCTATAAAGTAAATTCCACAAATAAATATCAATTTTTCATTACTTCACTTATTAAATTCAAGTGTACAATTTTCCTATTCTTTACATTCACTTAACACTTTAATTTAAATTTATCATTTCACAAATAAAACTTAATTTCCATTTTATTTTCTTTTACTTAAACTTCCATTTTTAAAACCAAATCTCACAATTCCAAGTCAAGTTAAATTCCAAATTTCCATTTTTAGCATTCATTTGTTTAACATTTTATATTCATAGAAAAATCAATAACACTTTAATAAATCATTTTAAATTCAAATTAAATCAAAATATCAAATTTACATTTTTGAAATACTTAAAAATATCTAGAGAAATATATAAAATAACCACGGGTCTGTATACTATTTTCTAACCTGTCAAGTGATACGGATAATATATCATTTCAATCCGAAATTTACAAAGAAAAATCTGGGTTCTATCATTTCAAACCCGCAATCCAAAGTTAATAAAAATATATAAAAATCACTCGAGCCTATCATTTAAGCCCATAGTGATTTTTCCCTATTCTAAAGTCCGTTCGAGTATGTATCATTTCAACCCATAGTGATTCTATTCTACAGGGAACTTGCAGTGTGATTTAACAGAAATAAATAAACAGTAAATAAAATAAAATATAATAGATGATGTGACAAGTTAATAACAAGGTTTAACATCATATAATTAACATCACAGGCAGGTATAACATGATATAATAGTTTATACGTATTCACTTGTTGTCACTTCACCATTTATATAAGTATAGATGTCGTGTGTGAAAACTCACCTTTTTACGCTGGAGTTTGCAAATAAAACACACAAATGAAAATCCAGAAAGCACGATAGCATGACTAGATTTGAATGGAGAGATAGCCAAGATGTTAATCTTGTATTCACAAATAAAACAAAGCAAAATATAAATATAAATACAATACAAAAGATTATATTAAAACAATTTGAAAATAGAAGCAACAATTGACATCACCAAGCTTTTAAATCGAATTTGCTTGACCATAACTCAACATTGCTTGACCCTAACATGTTTTAGGATCATCCACAACATGTTTTAAGGTGGAAATGGATCTGGTTTGGGTTTAATATGGCATGGTTAGGCAAGAATGTGAAGGGGTTTGGAGTTACAAAAGGCGGAAGGTCAAGAGGCAAGGCTAGAAGGGGTTTTGGTGCATCATAGGCTCGACCATAGGGTCTATGGGCTCGGCCAGGGGCTGCTATAGGTCTGGTCATGGATTGATGTGATGTCTAAGGGTGTGCACTTGCTGGTGGTGATGGCTAAGGGGGTGGCCGTGGCAAAGGAATGAAGGTGGAGGTGGAATAGTGGCTTGGCTAGGCAAATTTTGGAAGAGATTTTCAATGTTTTATGGTATTTTGGTCATAGGATGGTCATGGCACTTGCTGGTCAGAGGAGATGGAGGGTGTGCCATGGATGGTGATGAGGAGGAAGTGGTGGAGGAGATGGTGAAGGTGGTGAAGGGGTTAGGCCGAGCAAAGCTAGGGAGGAATCAAAGCAAAAACATTGAAAATGAAGAGGAAAAGTGAAGAAAAGTAGAAAAAACAGGAGAAGCCATTACCTAGAATTTCAGAAATGGCTATGGCCGAAATTAGTGATGGAATTGAGAAGCTTTCATGTGAAAAACAAAGATAAACACACGGCTACAAAAGAAAATGAAAAGGCCAAGGCAAATGAAGAGTTTAGGCAATGAAAAGTCACAATTTTAAAGCTTTTTGTCTCTTCGAATTTCCAATTTCTTTTATTCAAAATAAACAAAATAAAAATCAATAAATAATGATAAAAGACAACAAAAATAAAGTGAAAAATAAAACAAATAATTAGTCTTAGGAAAAATTGGAAAATAAATAAAGAAAATAGTTTATTTTATTGAAACTAGTATTAAAATTGTAAACAAAATACAACTGACATTGGAAAATTTCAACTACACTTTTAAAATATTTCAAAATAAAATATATATATATACATAACATGTCATGTTACACATGTAAACATAAATTAGAGCATGACATGACAAACAAAATATCATTTATGTAAATTAAAATAAACAATTTTGTTAAATAACCAATTTACATACAATAGTGTAAAAAGCATAACTTTCACAATATTAATCAGATTCCAACGAAACGAAAAGCAGTATTCTTAAAAATTTATTTACTTTCATAAAATAAAGATAAATTTCAAAAGTTCAAAATTTAAATTTTTAGGATTAAAAGTCAAAGTTTGACCACATTGACAAAATTCACATTTCTGGAAAATATTCTATTTATTCATGTTTGGAATTATAATTCACATACAAATAAAAATTTATATTTAAAGTAACAAAATTTAAATAAAATAAAGTTTTTAAATCAGGAAATTCAATTTTTAAAAAATAATTACAAAATACAGGGTTGTTACACGTTCGACATCTTTCACTAAAGTTATCAACTCGAACATATCACGAATCTCCAAATAGATTCTAGCATCTCAAACAGATCTGGAAACCAAAAGTGGATTCTAGCATCTCGAATATATCCACTTTCAAGAGATAGAACACGTATCTTTCCCTTGAAGTGGTTTTCGATAAACAAAACACATACCGATCCTAGCCTCCTTAAGACTGAAATGATGAATTTTCATTTAACTCAATTTTGGTTCTCTAAAATGTAAGTGAAAGTTGGAGACGTTTCATACGAATGCTCCTCCATGAGGATCTCAAACCATATGAAGCCGTGATGCTTTTTGGTACTTCTTAAGTTAATTTGGTCATGTTAAACAATAATGAAGCGATCGCATATGAAAACAAAGTCTCGTGTACTTATCACATTTCCAACCTTTTCAACTTCTACTATCCCTCGATGAAGTGGGAAATTGGTAAGTTAGAGCACTATCGCTCCATCCCTACTTGAACGTCAATCTTAACTCTCACAGATAGAATCAAGTCTACTTCATTGGCTTTTAGTGCTAAGTACATGACTAAATGTTTTACATATACAAGTAATCACACAAAGCACGATCAAGTCACATGAGTGACTTTTAATCTCCTTTTTATTTAATTAATCTTTCATTAATTAAAACCTCTTTCATTAGTAAAATTCCTTTTATCTAATAAAACTTCTTTCATTTGATTTAAAACTTCTTTCAATTAAGACATCTTATTAATTTAAAAACATCTTCCTTTAATTAAAACATATTTTAACTAAACATCTTTCTTTAATTAAAACATCTTTTAATTAAACATCTTTCTTTAATTAAACACCATTGTTAATTAAACTCCTGTATCATTTAAACTTCTTATTAATTAATCTCCTTCTTAATTAAATTTCTCTTGTTAATTAAAACTTCACTATTTAATTAGTAACTTAACTTATTACTTAAACTTCTTATTAATTTAGTATACAGGTTCAATTTCTCTTTATAAAAGATATATACTTGTATTTTACTATTCATGTATCACTATTCATTTATACTGTATTTTATAATTCAAAAGTATTCATTTACTTATCTCAAATGGTATAAGTATATTCACAAATCATTAACAAGGTTTACTTATTTAAAATTTAATAAAAGAGATTAAAAAAATGTTGCTTAAACATTGTTACTATAAACCTTTTCTCTTTTATAAGTTAAAATTTTACTTTTCTATCTTACTATAAAAGATTTCACACTTGTTATTATCTTTAAAATTCCATTATTAAAGATCTAATTATACTTACAATATTTTTTCACTTTAATATATAATTCAAGGATATAAAAAAAATATTACTAAAACATTGTTTATGACCAACCCAAATCACTTCATTTATAATTATGATCTTCAAAACTCTTATTAAGGGTCTAATTACTTTTATAAGGGTTTAAGACAAGTGTTACTTAAACATTTGTCACAATAAATCCAAAATCATTTACTTATAGTTATCCTTAAATTTTCATTATTAAATATCCAATTATATTTCTACGTATAATTAATAATATGGGTTAAAAATAAATGTTACTAAAACATTGTTTACTGCAACCCAAAACCATTTCTATACTTATCAATAACTTTAAAACATTTATTTTAAAGATCAAAGAATATCCACATTTATTAATTAAGGTAATACACTTTCAATTAATTTCACAAAACTATTTATTTAACTTAAGAGTTAAAATCCAAACTTCCTTTACTACTTTTATATAATACTTAACTTACTTTTAAAAATATATATATATATATATAGAGGAATACCTTTTAAATACTTATTAATATGTTAAAACACTTTTAAACCACATAAAAATATATTATAATTATTAATATAGAATATTATATGTAAAAATAAAAAAATTGAAATAATAGAAAAACCAAAATAAACACATTTTTATTTTAAAAGCCATTTACTTTGAAAATTCATAATTTATTATTAAAACTATATTTAAACTTGAAACCAACTTTAAATACTCTAATATAAGTTAGAAACAACCCTAAAAAATGAGAGAAAACACATAATTTATATATGATTTTTTTACATAGTTTATAGTTTCAAACGGAAAAAAAGCATTTCTGCAAATGCTACCAAAACTTCGCAATTGCTGAGAAGTGTTTCAGAAGCAAAAACAGCATTTCAGAAATGTTGCCAAAAGTTCTGGGCTGTTTTTTCCACTTGATTTTGCTACAGCTTTGCTCCTCATTTGAGATGCTTTGACAAATAGTTTTTGATCCATTCATTTTACAATAGTTAGTATACTTTGGTACTTGAAAACCATGAAGAAAAATCCCAGAGAAAAAATCATTAATTATTTTATAGAAATTTTCGAAAACAAGGTATTTTTTCGAAGTGCTCGTATAACGACTATTTCGCTATAATGTTTTCCATTTCGTTCGACTGGTTACTAAATGAATTAAACTCCAAAAAAATTTATAGTAAGAACAAAATATTATTTACTTGTTATAATAGTAAAGAAGCCCCCTAAGATGGTTTCATAAAAATAAAATTTATTTCCCAAAAACAAGCAATTTTAAAAGTGTCGATATAGTGACCTTCAGTTGTTAACTTTTACAGCTGCGTTTCATTATTTCCACAACTTTTCAAACCAATCCCTCTATGTCAAATACACCGAAACATGTGTAGACATCATTCAGATATATATACTCATGATATATTTACATTTTATCCAATTTAACAAAAGTCAAATACAAGGGATTTCAAAGTGCGTTTATAGCGACTTTTTTCGCTTCAAACGTTCATAACACACTTCAACTTCACACGAAACATTTTCGAACATGTAAATATCAACTCATGGCCACACTACAAGTTTTTAGAGGGTTTATAAGAGAGAATATAATACATATAAATTGTCGTTTACTTTCTAAAGCAAGCAGGGTTCAAAAAGTTATAAGTTGCATTTGTTTTCTTTTAACATTTACATTTTTGCAATTGAACAATCATATCATAACAGATAGTCAGTCAATGGTGAGTAAACTCATCTTTAAAACCATGTTAACATCTATTAGAAAGCATAAGAACCAAAGAACCTCTTTCTACCATCAACCAAATCCCAAAGCAACCACCTTTGCCCCCAAAACCATAAACCAAGACCCTCCCCATGCTCCAATTACTGACGGCCCATTCCCAATCTCTCCTTTACTCCATCATTCTTAAACTTCTTGAATGCTAAACCTTGTTTTCTAAGTGATATAAGAACTTTGTGGAAGTTTGGTGGAGAAAGGAGTTGATTTGAATAATATTTAAGAAAGTTGTAGAGGAGAACGAGAAGATGAAGACATGAACTATGGTAGAGTTTCTTTGAGAATTTTGAGTGAACAAATGAGAGGCCCATGGGGTGTTTATATAGAGTTAGAAAATGTAGCGAATGACCATCCATAACCCTTCAAAGGAAGCTTCCTTTCCTCCTTTCAAGCCATAAGACAAGCCTTCTTACATGCCTTAATCCATTCCTTGTTTTGCTCCTTAAATCAAGGGTTATTGTCTCTGTTACTTTTAGTAATAAATTCTTAGTTTAATTAATATTTTATTATTAAAAGAGAGTTGTTTAATTCTTGTTTATGTGTTTATATCTTACTATACAGGTTTCAAAATATTTATACTACTTTTAATAAATAAAAAGTTATTTTCAATAAAACGTCTTTCGATCACATTTTCAATATTACTTCAATATACATATTTTTTAGACACATTTCAAAAATAAGTTTTATATCATTAATTATTAATTAAAAAGGTCTAATAAGGTTATAAAATCGTATTTATTCATATTAAATCCAAGACAAAAATATTTAAATAATTCAGATAATTAAATACAAAGTGTTCGAAATTTCGGGTCGTTACACGTTCTTCTTTCTTACCATCCATGAGAAACCCGTAGTACCTCTTTAGTGCGTGAGATTTACTACTAGACCTTCTTAATAGGATGTGTGTTTTCATATGGTGAATTTGGTTCTCCCACTAGTTCAGTTTCCATGTTAGAAACTCGGATCTCATCTGATCCCACAACTTCATTGTTAATTTCTTTTGATAAAAATTCCTTTTCTAAAAGGATAGCATGTTGAGAAACAATGAACTTTTGTTCCTTTGTGTTATAGAATATATATCCCATGGAGTTCTTGGGATATCCTATAAGTTTACGAAAGACCAATGTTGCCTCAAGTTTATTGGGACCAACATTCTTAACATAGCCTGGATAACTCCACACCTTTAAATGTTCGAGGAGGGGTTTCTTCCCATGCCACATCTCATATGGGTTCTTAATCACTAATTTTGTGGGTATCAAATTCAAAATATGCGCCACAGTTTCTAGCGCATATCCCTAATAGGACATAGGTAACTCAAATTTACTCTTGATGGAATGAACCATATCCAATAAGGTTCGGTTCCATCCCATCGAAACACCATTGTGTTGCAAAGTATACAATAGAGTAACCTGATAGATAATACAAATATCTTTTAAGTACTGTTGGAGCACTTTTCCAACATATTCAACCTCTCGATTAGATCAAAGTATTTTAATCTTATGGTTCGTCTTATTTTCAACCTCATTTTTATATTCAATAAATTTCTCATAGATAACAGATTTGTTCTTCATAAGATACACATATTCAAATCTTGAGAAATCATCTGTAAATGTTACAAAGTAAGAAGAATTATCTTTAGTAACTTTTGGAATTGAGACACATACATCACTATGTATGAGACCTAAGAATTCATTAACTCCTTCATTGCTCCCACTAAAGACATAGCAAATGATCAAGAATCAAATATCGATAGAAAATCCTTGATTTTCAATTTATGTAGCCGTTTCTCACTTATATGACCATTACATGCCAAAGATAGTATTTATTTATGTCAATATTTAAAGGATTACTCACAGCCCAGACATAATTAGTATTAATCACATAAATACCATTATCTAAAATACCATCATAGACTTTATTACCATATAACATAAAGTTCGTAATATTATTAGCATGGCACTAGTCTCAAACAATCTAGATGTAGAAATAATACCATAAAGAAAGTATTTTACATAATAACAATTATTTAATATTAAAAGCAATCCATTTGTCAAACTTAAATGAAAATCTCGAACTGTCATTGCATCTACCAGAGATCCATCAGTAAATTGAAGCCTTATTTCTCCCTTCGCCAGTTGACGCTTGTAACACACCCTAAAATTAATGATAATTAATAAATAATTAACAAGGCTCAAAAACTAGAATTTGAGCAAACATTGGAATTTGGCCATGAAACTCGCACTATTGTATTCATGACGTTTTTTAAGAAACTTTAATATTTGAATTTTCGTAATAGGAGCTTAAATGAAAAGGTTATTAGCATTTGAAGTTTCCAAAGCGAAAATGGAAATAAATAACATTAAATACAAGACCCCACCGGTCGACCCCTCCTTGGGCCGATCGATCGCTTATAAGGGAGTAGTCGACTGATTCGAACGTGGCAGCTTGGATTTGAATCTTTACCAACGACTCGGATTTGATTATTTTAATCAATCTAACGGTTACGACTGATTCGTGTGCCTATAAATAAAGGCCTAACCTCTCACTTCTCTTCTCATATTTTTCATATCCTAGTAGCGAAGCTCTGCCATTTTCTCTTCTCCACTACTTCTAAAAATTATAAAATATCATATATATGAATATATAATCGAAAAAGGGTTGAAAATAATACAGAAGAAGAGAAGGAGTGAATCAATCTGCAGGAAAGGTAATTTTTATAATTATAATATGTATTCCCCTTAACCCCAAATCTCTTCTCGAAACTGTAATTCAAATATATGGGTTTTATTATACATATTTTTTAGATTAGTAAGGAAAAGGAGTCAAGTAAAGGAATGGATTTAGATTTGGAAATTTGGAAAGCCTAAAAGATGAGTGAGAAATTATATAGTTTATTTATAACATTGAAATTTATATCGTTAAATTTTATTTATTTATTATTCCTAAATAAGATCTTGTTACGACCCAGAATTTTTGTCAATTGATTTTGAAATGTTTAATTGATTTTAAATATTGAATTATTATTTTTATAAGTTAAATAGCTTAAATTTCAAATATTGGAATTATTTAATAATTGAATCTTGGATTTAATTCAAATAAAAATGGTTTCGAGAGCTTATTCAAATTCTATTTAAATGAGCATAACAATAGAAACTTTTAATTTTCAGTTGATTTAAACTAGTTTGGTAATAATTTGTTTTAATTAACGAGTGAAAATAGCTTTTCGGGACACTGCCTTAGAATTAGACGAAACCAGTGCCATTGGATCCGTAATAGTGAAATATTGTATGCTGTCGAATTTCATGGCAATCGAACGTATCATTTGGCCATGCGAATTCTAAATGCTTATAAATTAATTACATAATTTATATAATATAACGTGTTTGTAAAGCTACATTCTATATACGATCGAATTAGGTCCCAAGGCTAGTTTTATTATGTTCGGAATAAGGGTATTACATATAGAACGCCAGGCGGCACGCCTCGATTGAAGTTCGGAATTTTCGATGCGTTTAGTGCCAAATATTTTAATATAATACAGTATATATACCCTATTTTTATGACATGCCCTCACTTATACTTTCCATGTTTTCCCATCCCTCCTTAACACACCTGACCATACCCTCCTCATCTATAAAAACTCACCCCCTCTCCTTCAATTTTCCATTTTAGAGAAACCAAAATTAAAACATTCCAACTTTAAAAATCAAAACAAAGAAAAGAAAAAATAGGAAAAATACAAACAAGTTTCTATAGCCTTGCTAAATCTATATCTTCATACTGATATATTTTGAGGGGATGTGTCTTGGATTCATGAAGCTCGACAGTGAGGGGTTGAAGAGAATAACATCTAGGGTTTGAGATTGGTGACGGTGTAGTTGACGATTTGCGAAATCAGCGTCGTTTCTTAGTTCGGAGTTCATAGGAGCATCGACGTAGGATTTGGGTAGAGGTTCGGTTGACGTTTGAAGGGGGCGATGTCGTGCTATAGTAAACTGAGGTGATGGTCGCGATTTGATTCAGGGCTTGGGAGGTTGATTCGTCGGTGTGAATGGATTCAGGGTACGAAGGAGATGGCGATGGTGATGGCGATGGTCGGAGGTCAAATAGTGTTGAGATTGGAATCACGACCTAGGATGGGAGAATTAGATGGCGGCATGTTGTTTTTAGGTGCTGAGGTGCGGTCGAGATAGCAGGGTGTTCATTGTGAAGGGATCGCGAGTTGAAGTTTGCGGGTGATTGCAGTTCATCGTCTGGTGGTCGAAAACGACGTGTCAGTGGCACGGGGTTGCACATTTAGGAAGTGGACATATACAGGAGTGGATTTGGAGAAGAAAGGGGACGAGTAATTGATTAGGAGGATAATGAAATTTAATTGTAATTAAGGAAATATAACATATTATTTAATTAAGTGAAGTTTGTAAATTAAATATCTAATTCGTTTTAGGCCCAAATTGAACGTGGTCAGTCACGTTAGGTTCGTATTGTCTAGCACTACATTATGGAATTGGATTGATGACTATTGGAGTTAGTGAAATTTCACACTAAATTCAAACGTCGTTCAAATTCAGATAGAACCAAAATGCACACACAACAAAAGAAATTTCGGTGAGTTAAACTCACCTTTTTGTTTTATTAGAAATATTATATAGTTAATAAAATCGTTGATTGAACGTTTGGATGATTTATTGTTTTGTCGGTTGGTTTGGATTTATTCCCGCCCCTAGAGCGGATGACCTTTTATATATACCCGCCTAGTAGCAGATGGCCCATATTATATAATTATATACTATTTGTGATGAAGGGGTGTAGGTTGGAGGAATCCAAGAGGATTCCTGACCACTGTTGATTTTATTTATATATATGTGTTGATATATATGAGTTGTGATGCTGGGGGACAGGTTGGAGGGTTCCAACTGGATTCTTCGATATTATTGATTTATGTCCAATAAAATTCCTGTTATATGAATTATTGGACATGAAACCTGATTTATGAACACTATTAGTTATGACATTATTTATGTTCAGAAACTGAAACCCAGTAGTGATAGGAAATCATTATCAATATTGGTTGAGCATTTGGTAGCTATTGGCCTTAAATTAGTATTTTTAAATACTATAAATTGCCATTTTGGGTTGGCATTGAATTTTAAGATAGGAAATGATTTTTAATTCTGAATTTGGGTTTCGAATATAATTTGTTTAAAAAGGATTAAATTTCTATTTTACTTCAACCTTATTATCTAGCGTTTTCTAAGTCAGTAGAAATGTTTTTAAAAGTTATATTTAATATTGTTTTTAAAATTATTTATTTATATTTAATATTGTTTTAAAATTATTGTTTATATTAATATTGTTTTAAGGTTATTTATTTATATTAAATATTTTGAAAGGTTAATTATTTTAAAAACAAATGTGGCTTGAAATTAATAATAAGGATTTATTTATAACATTTTGAAAATAAATCATTATTATTTATAATAATGGTAAAGATTAATTATTATTGTATTACAAATAATGTTTTGGAATTATTAATTGTTAGTTTTAAGATTGAAGTTAATAATTATTATTCGTTTATAATATTTGTTGTTAATAATTATCATTATAAGCTTTTAAAGTAAATTATTTTTATTTATTTATAAATGTTTTCAAGATTTATAAATAGAGGTTTATAAAATGGTTTAAAGGCCTAAAAAAAGATTATTTACAAGGAAATTGAGTTTTATAAATGATTAGATATTTATAAACGAATTTTAGAGATAGGTCTATAGATTTATAAGATGAGTACTGTAATTAGTTTTATGGATTTATAAAGGGTTATAAATGATTTGAGAAATGGTTTAGAAATGTTTATAAATGGTTTCTAGAGATTTATAAAATAGTTCATAAATGGTTTTAGAAATTTATAATGGAGTTTATAAATGATTTTAGAATTGTATAAAACGGAAAACTTCCTCAGTGTTTGGTTAATTTACTTATACCATTGAGATAAGGATATGGATATTTTTCCAAGTATTGAAATATAGGAATTTGTGGATATATATATATATATATATATATATATATATATCTACAAAAGGATTTTTATACAAATATTGACAAAGTAAATTTAACTAATGAAAAGATTAATTAAAAGAAGGCTAGCGGTTGCTTATGTGCTCAACCAATGTTGGTTTTCCCTATGGAATTAAATCCCCAATTTGAATGTTTGTTATGTGATTGTTAAATAACCGACTATCGAATTTGGACCCAAACATAATTTTGGAAATATCTAGGAGAAACACGTGAGTCATATGACACAGTCATCTCCGATGATGCTGTACTGTGTGTATAAATCTCGTTTCGTTCTCCTAGGACAAATGATAAGGAAATCCGTCCACTAAAGTTTAGGAGGTGATCTCCGCTCTTATCTTTGACTGTTTATTTCTTAAAGAACTGAGGTTGAGTTTACCGGAAATTATTGAAAGTTGTTTCGAAGAGACCAGGATCAGATCTATTTCCATTGGTTCGATTAACGTGATAGGGGGTTCTCGCTTTCCGTTTGGTGACGAGCAAGAGACTCTTGCCCTTGCACGTCCCGGAGAGGTAGTATAAGGCCTTGATGGGTTGGTTTGCTAGGTGCTTACAGTCGCGAGGCTGGCCGCAAAAGTAGATTCGAGGTACCTATGTAATGCCACGGTGGTGCTAAGGTGGTTGAAAAGCCAATTGGTCGTCACTGTTGATGGTTGAAAAGCGCAGACTGTTACACTTGGTATCAGAGCGCAAGGTTAAGCGATAACCTTGGCTTTGGTAGGGATTACTCATTAGAGGTAGGGTCAGTAGCACCCTAGAATGATTTTGAGTGTATATATATTTGAGTGCGTATTTGTTAGTGATGTAAAGTGTTTTATATTAGGTTGATTGATCTATTGAGTGGCCTATAGATTCTGGTCAATACGAGTAATTAACGTTATTGATAGGGATCTCTAAACACTTGAACAAAGCAATTCGACATAGTATTGTTTTAAAACTGGGTAAATGAAATAATTTTACCTAGATTATATTTTATATATAAAGGATTAATTTTTCAAAAATTAGTATAGTGTATATGGTGTGTTTGGGTGTTAGTGAATGATAATATTTGATTATTATCATTTGTTGTTGTTATTGTTTGTGTTCTAATAAAAGTTTTATTATTATAATATAAACAAAGATAAACAATTAAGGAATGGTTTTATATAACCATAGTGAGATTATATAAATATGATTTGTAAATGTGATTTATAAATGGAATGGAAATGAAATTTTATAAGTATCTTTATAAATATTATTTGTAAATAAAAAGGATTTAAAAGTTGAGGATTTGAGAATTTGCATTTCCGTTGATTTTGAAAATTGTTTTTAAAGGTTTTGGAAGAATAACAATAGTACTATTTTGGAAATATTTGTTAAGATAAAGAAGGCCTTTCAGAAACCCTCCGCATAGATAAAGATCAGCAGGAGAAGTCACCTTTCGATGATGTCGAAAGGATAGTTCAACGCTAATAAAGAAGAGCACATGAGAACTTCAGAGCAAGGCTTTCGCATATATGAAGGAAAGAACTACTAAAGCACGACAAAGTAGATAGATATAAAACCGCTAGGCACCTCCCGGATGAAATAGGAGAGTAGTTCCGCAACCATCCGTTATAAGACAAGAGCTAAAGAAAAAAAATTCACGCTAAACCTTTCGAAGGGGTCGAAGGAATGCGGTTAACAGTTTGTAGCAGTCCCAAACCTTTCGAAGGAGACAAAGGGTTTCATCTCTCGATATTCAAAGAGTTCTTATCTTCCAAAAAGGATGGAGGAGTCAAGGCAAGGGCATGCGACTCTATAACGACCTTTTCGAAAGCATAATAAGCTTTTCAGACCGGTTGGAACACATACTTAGTACCTTTCGACAGTGTCGAAAGGTTTATGATAAAGGTAGCATTCATAGGTCAACAAAGAATGAAAGACAACCTTCTGACAACATTCGAGAAAAGCATGGCTCTCGGCGGCAATCAAGTAAGGGAGCAACCTTCCGACAAGGTCGAAGGGTTCATAATACCATATAAAAGACAGACCCTTCAACAAAGACAAAAGGTTCATGAATGCATTAGGAAATGTAGCCCCTTCAACAACATTCAAAGGTCCATGATGATGTACAATGGACAAACCTTTAGACAAGGTCGAAAGGTTTATAACTGCATATAAAAGGCGACCTTTCGTCCTAGTCGAAGGCATGGAGCCAAAGGGAAGGCCGCTTGCATCTATAAATAGGACTCAAGGGGTTCGGTTTTGGGATCGGATTTTCTTATCATTCTGCTATCATTCAACTACTCTTGCTTCCACTCACTTCTTTGTAACCCTAATTTAGAAGTCAAATTGGAGATTGGTTTCTTGAATTTTGTATCAAACTTCATCTTGAGGAAATAAAGAGAATTGTGGCTTGTGATCGACTATGAATTTGGGGATGATCATGATTAGGTGTTAATTCAATATTAACGGCTGATCATATATGATTTATTTCTTACCTTCTTTTTTTATTTCAAGTATATGCCATGGGACTGTCATTAGACATTTTCGTAGGTCTTGTTCCCTTTTCTTGGTGCCGGCACAAAAAGGTAAATGCTACTTGTAGATCAGTCCCTAATATGGTTCCATGGCAAGCTAAATCAGCTCTTATTTTTGTCTGACCATGTTAGGATGATGCATTCTTTTCGAAGGGTTCTCACGAAGAGAATATTAACCTAAGAGGTCGAGAGCATTAGAAAAATGCAAAACAGAGTAACATCTTCTTTCGACAACATCGAAAGGTCTACTACCTTCCGACAAGATTGAAAGGAGATGCAAATCATTGATTGATTGCTCTCGATCTCCCGGGGAGAGGAAATTCAATGAAGTGACAAGGTCGAAAGCTGTACAAACAGCTCCTAAAAGGGGAAGTTATAATCATAGCAACCTGGTCGAAAGGTTTAGATGATTTCCTAAACCCTCCGGCCGGGGCGGAAGGTTCAATAATTCTATTATTCCAACCAAGCCATAAGGTTTGAAGGGAACCTCAACCTTTCGACATGGTTAATGAGTTAGTTAACTTTCTGCTCAATTTCACAGAAAGGGGTAAACAATTTCTTAAAACCTTTCGATATCGTCCATCTTAGGCTAAGGTTAAAACTAAGGCCTTAAACCCTTCCGACCTAGTCATTTTATTCGAAAGATGTGAGCCTACTCAACTACAGAGTTGAACCCATACAAAACAATCTTATACAAAGCATCAGGGATGTTAAGAAGAAATCTTGTTAACATTTTCGATGCTAGAAGGAGGGCGTGAACCTCTGACCTTGCTATATTAATACAACTAATTATGGAAAATTGGTTCCTTGTAGGAAAATGAGATCAAAATAGCTTTCTGCCTTCAACGAAAGGGACGAACATGTAACTTCACTAGAGGAGAATGTCTCGCCATCTTTTAACCCTGGGAATAAGGGCAGTCTTCCGCCCTAGCTACAATGCCCCTGAATTTTAATTTACATTATTCGGGATATTTAATTGGATAAATTAAATAGAGTAATGTTAATAATTAGGGAGATGAGATTAATAAATCCAATGGCCCTGTCTTAATAAATGAACTAAAATAAGACTTAATTAAATGAAGAAGGAGGAATTTCCTAAGGGGTAAACTTGGAAGTGGGGCTACATTTCTTAGTATAAATCTCTTCCTCCACTTTAATAATTTTTCACTCTCTCATTTATAACTCCTCACCAACTTTTGGATGGCCATTAAAAGCTCCAGGAAGAGCAATAAATTGAAGAAAAAGCTAAGGAGTTAAAGTGAGGAAATTATCTCATTCTCCAATTAACTAATCAAGGTGAATAATCATATTTATCATCTCATTTTCTGTGTTTGGATCGGTTATGGGTTATACCCGATTCATATTTGTGACTTTGGTTAGGATATAACCATTTAAACCTTTGTTTGGATAAGACTTAGGTGTTTTAAAATGTTAATGGGCTAATTAACACGTTTTATTCGATTTTGGTTAAATTCCGAGTTGTTTTGATCTTCATATGCTTTGAAATTTTAATATTTTGAAGTATATGACTTATAAGATTTTTCATGATTTTTGGGGATTTTTCCTTAGTGGTTAACTAAGGTAATTAAATTAATTAAGCCTAAGGGCTGAACTATAATATTGCTTCCGCCTTGGTCAAAGCCAGAGGGAAATTGCTTTCAAAAATTGATTTGGGGAAGAAGTGTAGTGTTTTAAGAAAAAAGTTGACTTTGGTATACTTTTTTACTATTCGAAAGCATAGGTGGAAGCCCCTTGACCAATCACAATTAGACAAGTAAGATAAAACATCACTTCAGTAGGCCCAAATGTTCCCTCCGACTCCAAAAGCCGCTTTTATCCCTTCGTCTAAGTCGAAGGCTAGGCATGGTGATGAAGGGAAGAGGGGCAAAGGGTCGGAGAGCTGCTTCCTTTGCTTTCAAATGGAAATAAAACTTGCTTTCAACTGAGACGAAGGAGGATCCTTCGATTCTATAAATTTTTATAAAAAGACTAAGTTTTATATACTTAAGGAGGGGCCACGAAGGGGATCTTCAAAAGCCAAAACCTTCAAGAGTTAATGTTTTAAATGCTTTCCAGAAAGATTTTTATACCCTTCGACAAAGTTGAAGGGAAAGGGGGAGGAAAATCCCAACCTTCCCATTGTTTTTAAAGTAAAAGTTTTAATACCTTTCGACAAAGTCGAAGGGTAAACCTTCCGACAAGGTCGGAAGTATACTTTCGAAACGTTGGTTCTAACACCAACACTTCATTGTTTTTAAATGGTTTCGAAAGGTTTTGATTTCGAAAGGTTTTGATTTCGAAGGTTTTGATTTCGAAAGGTTTGATTTCAAAAAGGTTTTGATTTTGAAAGGTTTTGATTTCGAAAGGTTTGATTTCGAAAGTTATTGATTTCGAAAGGTTTGATTTCGAAAGGTTTTGAAGGGGTTACCTTCAATGATTGCGAAAGGTTTTGAGTTTTATTGCTTTCGAAAGGTTTATAAATGGTTTTATAAGGGGGGATACCCCAGGCTTTTGACTAGGTCGAAAGGTAGAACCTTTCGACTAGGTCGGAAAGAAACCTTCTGACAAGGTCGAAAGGTAGGACCTTTTGACAAGGTCGAAAAGTATGATTTTGTGATGTTTTCAAAAGGAAAGCTTTCGTATGGGCTAACTTCGGAAGGTTATTTTCTTTCGAATGAGACTTTATTCGAAGGGTTTTATAATGCTGTTTTTAGCCATTTTTCTTGAGTACAGTTTTGCTAATTCGAAGGGGCTACTTCGAAGGGTTATGGCATAAAATACTTATCTTTGTTTGAATATAAAGGGGATCCTTATTTAAATTAAATGTTATAAAACCTTGGGGACACCGTGATGGGTTTAATGTTTTCGATACATAGTTTGGGATTACAAACAGAAATATGCTTTCGAAAATATACATTGGGGCTATCAATGTTTTTTTATTTAATTTAACTTAATTGGGGTTACCAATGGGAATAGGTTAAACAGGTGGTATACTTGGGGAAAATAATTAGTCATGGGGATCATGAATTTTTATAAATAATCATGGGGATCATGATATTTTAATTGACCAAGTGATGGGTTCTTGGTTAACCTAGGAAATCATGGAATGTGTGGTGGATAGCCCACATCAAATTTCTAAAGCAAAGAATGTTTTTCCAGAGGTGGTTAGCCTCGGGATTTGTCACCCAAGGGTTCATAGCAATCCTAGGAAAACTACGGAGTGTGCGGTGGATAGCCCACACTATCTTTTATAAAAACAATATAAGATGGATAATCTGCATTTATTTTAAAGGGATTTGGGACGGTGACAGTCCTATTAAATTATGATGGATAGTCATTTTAAAGATTTTAGATGAGAAATCAAATAAATTGATTTTAGATGGGAAATCTAATAAATTGCTTTTAGATGGGATATCTTATAAATGGGTGAATGGGATATCCAATACATATGATTTATGACTTTATTTCATATTATGTTAAGACTAATCATTTTGGATGCAGGGGCATAGTAAATGATATGCATGTTTTATTTTGGATACTAGTGAGGGGAAAACCCGTTCCGCTAAGCGGCATGGTCTCACTAGATATCTATTTATGATAAGAGATGCTAGGGGATTATTCATACCAGACTTATTGTCTGACTTGAAGTTTGTGTTTCTCCATAAACTCTCAGGTACTCAAATTAATTTGAGTAGTCTGAGAGTGGGAGACTTCTAGGTTTTTGGACGAATAAGCTTCCGGAGACGGGCAGGAGGCAGTATTAGCTATATAGGTGCTATTTTGTGTATTTCGCTGTGATGTACTAAGAACTGTAAATTCATATTATTAGTTCTTTGATCATCATAAGGGTACATCTTCTTATGTCGCTCTTATCATATTTTGTACATGTATATGTGATCTGAACGTGGTTAACGTCTGGGATTATGTAACTAAATCTGAATATTATTCACAAGAAATGAGAAATCCTATTTTTTTGAAGTTAAATTTTTTTCATACTCTTGTGTTCCTGTGTATCAATATGAAATATGCCGCATTCAGTCGCCAAGAAATAACAACTACGGATGACTGCAGCATCAGTAGCGGTTAGTTTTGGGCCTCAGCAAGCGGGATGTTACAAGTTGGTATCAGAGCATGGTTTATGTACTTTAAAGAAATTTAAACCTTAAAAGATTTTTAAAGCATAATCTAATGAATCTAAAATATGGTTGGGCTTGGGTAAGCGTTATAGTAATGTATGTGTACTTTGCTATAAATACCTAAGTATGTATTCCCCACTCTCTTAGACCGTTCTTCTGTATCTTACCAAAATTGGATTTCAGGTAGTAGGGAAGTAAGATATGGAGGCAGGAAACGGAAGAGTGAATCAAGGTGGGAGATGCACCGTAACACGTGGAAATGTTCGACCCAATACTAGGAGCAACCAGGGTGGACAGGCAAATGCAAACCCAGAAGCAAATGCTAATGTTGGTGCTGATATCCCGCCGGCTGATATGGGGATAATGTATCAGTTCTTCGTGAATACGATGCAAGCTAGAGCAGTTGCGGAAGTGGCTGTAGGGAATACTGGAGGAGCTAATCCAGTGGCCCCAGTTGGGAATAATTATGCCAAGATGAGCAAGGATTATGCTAGTCTTGGAGGAAAGCCTTTTCTGGGAAACGAGGATGCAATAGGAGTAGAGAACTGGCTACTGCATTGTGAAAGGATATTTGTAGATCTCGGCTTGACGGATATGCAGAAGTGGAGAGTTCCTTCCAGGCAATTGCAGGGAGCAGCATTGTTTTGGTGGAATGGAGTTACCATAGGAGAGTCAGAGGAAGAGCTGACTTGGGCTGAATTTCGAAGGAGGTTCGAAGAAAGATTTATATCAGAGGTTGCCAAGTCAGCATTGCTTAGGAAATTTGCAGATTTAGTCCAGGGGGATAGATCGGTGATTGAGTATGCTACAGAGTTTGATGAGCTGTTCCATTACGGATATGCTACTGTGGATACTGTCATTTGGAGGAATGATAAGTTTATTAGGGGGTTGAATCTTGAGATCGCCAGAGCAACCATGCCAAACCTCCGGAATCCATGTCATATTGTTATTGAGAAGGCTATTCGGAATGAAGAGATGCTTTCTACCTTTGGAAAAGGGAAACCGGTTGAGGTTCAGAATTTTCAGGGTAAGAAGCGGAAGTTCTTTAAGAAGAAAGGTGCCCAGTCGGGGGTAACAACTAAGGCTGGTATTATTTGTTACAAGTGTGATAAGAAGGGGCACTATGCTAATGAGTGTCGCTCGGGTGATGGAAGAGCAGTTGCGATGAGGCCGAATGTGAAGTGCTACAACTGTGGCCAGATGGGGCATTACAAGGATAAGTGTCCCGAGGCTGCTAAGGCTGAAAAGGGAAAAGTCTTTGCATTGGAACCGTCATCCTCTAGACCCTGACAAAGGAAAAGCTGTGATGGATGGTATGCTTATGATTCATAGTACTTCGGTTAGGATACTATTTAATACCGGTGCATCACACTCATTTATATCTCAGTATTTGGTAGATTGCTTATTCCTGGAACCTTTATACCTTATTACTCCTTTAAGGGTTGCGAATCCTATAGGAGGGTATGCAATTCTAGGAACGAGATATGACCAGTTAGAACTTGATTTGTTAGGTCATATGTTTGCATGCAGTTTATTTGTTTTTGATTTCGTGGGTTTAGGGATCATATTGGGTATGGATTGGTTAAATAGATATGATGCTAGGAGATTCTACGCCTGAAGTTGCCAGGAGGTGGAAATATTATTAAAACACCCTAATAGCCATAACCGAGTCATTTACTCGGTAAGGAGTTTGAACGGAAATGCTTATGCGTTATTGGGTGCCATGGGAGTGGAAGCAGAGTTGAAGCAGGTTTATGTTGCAAGAGAGTTTGCGGATGTGTTTGAACCAGTTTCGGGCTTGTCGCCGAAAAGAGCGATCGAGTTTCGAATAGATCTCGTACCGGGAACCGAACCTGTAAGTAGACCACCTAGCAGGATGTCACCAATCGAGATGAAGGAATTGAAGGTGCAGCTAGTGGAATTGGAAGGAAAGAATTTCATCTGGCCAAGCAGTTTTCCTTGGGGAATGGCTGCGGTATTCATGAAGAAGCCAGATGGGTCGTTAAGGATGTGTATCGACTATCGTATGCTGAACGAGAGGACGATCAAGAATAGGTATCCTTTGCTGAGAATCGATGATTTATTCGATCAGTTGAGTGGAGCCAGAGTGTTTTCCCAACTGGATTTGGCGACAGGTTTCCATCAGCTAATAGTGGCAGAGGACAGTATTCCTTTGACGGCGTTTAGGACCAGATATGGGTCTTACGAATGGTTGGTTATGCCATTCAGGCTTACTAATACGCCGGCTTTCTTTGTGGATTTGATGAACCGGGTTTTTCGAGAGTACTTAGATAGGTTCGTGTTGGTTTCTATTGATGACATTTTGGTATATTCTAAGAATGAGAAGGATAATGTGGCTCATCTTAGAATAGTGTTGGAGACACTAAGGCAACATCAGCTGAAAGCGAAGTTCTCAAAGTGTCATTTCTGGAAGAAGGAAGTGAAGTTCCTTGGTCATGTAGTTTCCAAGGAAGGTTTAGTAGTTGATCCTGATAAGATTGAAGCTGTTAACAATTGGAAAAGACCAGAGACAGTAAGTGAGATTAGAAGCTTTCTTGGACTTGTAGGTTACTACCGAAGGTTCATTAAGGATTTCTCGTGAATAGCGGCATCCTTGACTATGCTAACCAGGAAGAATGTGAATTTTGTTTGGTCTGACAAATGTGAGGATGCATTCCTTAAGTTGATACATTTGTTAACCAATGCGCCCGTGTTAGTAGTTCCAGATGGGAATCAGGGGTTGGTAGTTTACACCGGTGCATGTGGTACTGGGTTAGGTGTTGTGCTAATGCGGAATGGAAAGGTTATTGCCTATGCTTCTAGACAGCTTAGACCGCATGAAGTAAGATACCCTACTCATGATTTGGAGTTGGAAGCGGTAATTTTCGCATTGAAGGTATGGAAACATTATCTTTTGGGAGAAAGGTTTGAGCTATTTACATATCATAAGTCTCTACGATATTTATTCTCCCAGAAGGAGCTGAACATAAGACAGCAGAGATGGCTGGAGTTTGTTGCAGCTTATGGTTTTAGCATCGAGTATACACCGGGAAAAGGAAATAAGGTGGCGGATGCGCTTAGCAGGAAACATCAGAATGTGGTGTTAGCTATGTTGGCGGAATGGAAAGACTTGGAAGCAATGGTTGCTTGCAGTGTGCAGTAAAGGTCGACTACTGGATCTAGTCGAAATATCGCCATGAGGTCTTGTTTGGAAATTCGACCAATGTTGATCGAACGAATTGCTTTTAGGAAGAAAGAGGATCCAGTGTTAGCCGAGAGGATTAGTAGGTTAGAAACTTGAGCCGAGATTGATGACTTAAAGAGTTTTATTCTTGACCGCAGGGGTTGGTTGAGGAAGAAAGAACGGTTATGTATTCTGGATGTTGAAAACCTTAGGAAGGAAGTTCTTAGGGAATGTCATCGATCGAAGGTTACGATTCATCCTGGGGGAACCAAGATGTATCAGGATATGAAAAGAAGTTCCTTCTGGGAAGGAATGAAGAGGAATGTTGGCTTATGGGTAAAACAGTGTTTGAACTATCAACAGGTAAAAGCCGAACATCAGAAGCCAAGTGGTTTGCTTCAACCTTTGGATGTTCCCTTTTGGAAGTAGGACTTGATATCCATGGATTTTATTGACGGATTACCAAGGTCAAACCGGGGTAATGAAAGTATATGGGTCATAATGGACAGATTGACCAAAAGTGCCCATTTCATTCTGGTAGGGTCAACCAGGACAGCACCTGTTTTGGCTAAGTTGTTCATGAAGAACATCGTTAGACTGCATGGAATTCCTAGTAGTATCATCAGTGATAGAGATGCTTTGTTTACTAGCGAGTTCTGGAAGAGCATGCATAGTGTGTTAGGCACTAAGCTTAAGATGAGTACTACATATCATCCTCAGACGGATGGGCAGACAGAGAGAGTCAATAAGGTACTAGAAGATCTGTTGAGGGCTTGTGTGCTGGATTTTAGTGGTTCTTGGGAAGATCACTTGCACTTAGTGGATTTTTCTTATAATAATAGTTATCAGACTACTATAGGAATGGCTCCTTTTGAAGCTTTGTATGGAAGACCATGCAAATCACCAGCATGTTGGTTGGAGACCGAAGACAGATTGGTCCTTGGTCCAGATTTGGTGAGAGAGGCAACAGAAAAGATCGAGTTGATACGGGTTAGAATGAAGGAAGCTCAGTCTAGCAGAAGAGTTACGCAGACAAAAGGCGTAAGGACTTAGAGTTCTCAGTTGGAGATAGAGTATACATCAAGGTATCGCTGATGAAAGGTGTGGTTCGATTCGGGAGGACCGGGAAGCTAGTACCGAGATATGTTGGACCATTTCCTATATCAAAGAGGATTGGGAGACTCGCATACCGAGTAGATTTGCCGAGGAGTTTGGCCGGGGTCCACAATGTGTTTCATGTTTCTCATCTTAGGAAGTATGTTCATGATCCAGAAACTACTATTGCTCTGACGACACTGGAGGAATTAGTGGTGGAACCAGGTATGACTTTTGTGAGGCAACCAGTTCGTGTTGTGGCAAAAGATGAGAAGAGGTTAAGAAACAAGACAGTCGGGTTGGTGAAAGTTCAGCAGAGCAACAACGTAAAGCACTATACTTGGGAGATAGAAGACAGGATTAGGGCTACTTTTCCTAGGCTGTTTTAGATGGTATGTTCTATATAAGGTTTATATAGAATTTGGCTGGTAGGTTATACTAGCTTTGCTTGCATGGGCTATATGCTTGTTGTTGTGTCCTTATTGAAATTTCAGGGACGAAATTCTTTAAGGGGAGGAGTCCGTAATGCCCCTGAATTTTAATTAACATTATTCAGGATATTTAATTGGATAAATTAAATAGAATAACGTGAATAATTAGGGAGATGAGATTAATAAATCTAATGGCCGTGTCTTAATGAATGAAATAAAATAAGACTTAACTAAGTTAAGAAGGAGGAATTTCCTAAGGGGTAAACTTGGAAATGGGGCTACATTTCTTAGTATAAATCTCTTCCTCCACTTTAATAAATTTTCGCTCTCTCATTCATAACTCCTCACCAACTTTCGGTCGGCCATTAAAAGCTCCAGGAAGAGCAATAAATTGAAGAAAAAGCTAAGGAATTAAAGCTAGGAAATTATATCATTCTCCAATTAACTAATCTAGGTGAATAATCATGTTTATCATCTCATTTTCTGTGTTTGGATCGGTTATGGGTTATAACCGATTCATGTTTGTGATTTTGGTTAGGATATAACCATTTAAACCTTTGTTTGGATAAGACTTAGGTGTTTTAAAATGTTAATGGGCTAATTAACATATTTTATTCGGTTTTGGTTAAATTCCGAGTTGTTTTGATCTTCATATGCTTTGAAATTTTAATATGTTGAAGTATATGATTTATAAGATTTTTGGTTATTTTTGGGGATTTTTCCTTAATGATTAACTAAGGTAATTAAATTAATTAAGCCTAAGGGCTAAACTAAAATATTGCTTCCGCCTTGGTCAAAGCCGAAGGGAAATTGCTTTCAAAAATTGATTTGGGGAAGAATTATAGTGTTTTAAGAAAAAATTTGACTTTGGTATACTTTTTACTATTCGAAAGCATAGGTGGAAGCCCCTTGACCAATCACAATTAGACAAGCAAGATAAAACATCACTTCAGTAGGCCCAGATGTTCCCTCCGACTCTAAAAGCCGCTTTTATCCCTTCGTTTAAGTCGAAGGGTAAGCATGGTGACGAAGGAAATTGGGGCGAAGGGTCGAAGAGCTGCTTCCTTTGCTTTCAAATGGAAATAAAACTTTCTTTCAACTGAGACGAAGGGGGATCCTTCGATTCTATAAATTTTTATAAAAAGACTAAGTTTTATATACTCAAGGAGGGGCCATGAAGAGAATCTTCAAAAGCCAAAACCTCCTAGAGTTAATGTTTTAAATGCTTTTTAGAAAGATTTTTATACTCTTCGACAAAGTCGAAGGGAAAGGCGGAGGAAAATCCCAACCTTCCCATTGTTTTTAGAGTAAAAGTTTTAATACCTTTCGACAAAGTCGAAGGGTAAACCTTCCGACATGGTCGGAAGTATACTTTCGAAGGGTTGGTTCCAACACCAACACTTCACTGTTTTTGAATGGTTTCGAAAAGTTTTAATTTCGAAAGGTTTTGATTTCAAAAGGTTTGATTTCGAAAGGTTTTGATTTCGAAAGGTTTGATTTCGAAAGGTTTTGAAGGGGTTACCTTCATTGATTGCGAATGGTTTTGAGTTTCATTGCTTTCGAAAGGTTTATAAATGGTTTTATAAGGGGGATACCCCAGGCTTTTGACAAGGTCGAATGGTAGAACCTTTCAACTAGGTCGAAAAGAAACCTTTCGACAAGGTCGAAAGATAGGACCTTCCTACAAGGTCGAAAGGTATGATTTTGTGATACTTTCAAAAGGAAGACTTCCGATGAGGCTAACTTCGGAGGGTTATTTGCTTTCGAATGGGACTTCATTCAAAGGGTTTTAAAGGGTTGTTTTTAACCATTTTTCTTGAGTAAAGTTTTGCTAATTCGAAGAGGCTACTTCAAAGGGTTATAGCATAAAATACTTACCTTTGTTTGAATATAATGGGGATCCTTATTTAAATTGAATGTTATAAAACCTTGGGGACACCAGGGTGGGTTTAATGTTTTCGATAAATAGTTTGGGGTTACAAACAGAAATATGCTTTCGAAAATATAAATTGGGGCTATCAATGTGTTTTTATTTAATTTAACCAAATTAGGGCTACCAATGGGAATAGGTTAAACAGGCGGTATACCTGGGGAAAATAATTGTGACGACCCGCAAATCCGTACCCTTTGAATCGATAATAAACCATACATGTCCGACCCAAAAAGCACAGACTGACGGAAAGTCATGAGAAAGAAAAGAAGAGAGAAGAAGAGAAGAGAAGAAAGAGAGAAGATAGAACCAAATAGAACAATATTGAATCTCACATCGCAGCGGAAAACATATAATATCATATCAATGATCTTTACAAAACAGAAACTGTATATGCATACATCAATCAGAGTTCAACAATCAATCACCAATCATCAGCCTGAACAGTTATAATAACACGTCCTCACAATTGCTGATAATATAAACAACAAAGCAATGCGCAAAGCGGATAATTAAAATAGATATGTGTATACGAAAATGAAGATCTCTAGCTCTACTGCTGAAGCTCCAAAAGCACCAAATCTGAACCTGTAAATATACTCGGTCTGACCCGAGCATTGAAAGGGAAGAACGCCCGAATCAGTCTGGTAAACCAGCATGAGAAACGCCCGGATCCTTGTTTTGAAACCCATTCTTGAATCATCGAGTGAGGGAGTGTATTTTTAATTTAATGTTAAAATGTTTTATATATTGTGTTGTTTGAATTGTTGATGTTGATTTGGGGTTCGATCGATTCGTCTGATCAACGTTATCGATAGAAATTCCAAAACACTTGAACAGAGCAAACTGACACAATGTTATTTTTAAATTTGGTAAATGAAATAAATTTGTATGATTATATTATAAATATGTAAGTAAAATTTTCTGGAATTTAGTAAGTTAATTAAATTAGTTGTTTGAAATGATAATATTTGATTATCATTTATTGTTCTCTAAATGAATTTATAAACTTGGTTTATAAACTGATTTAGAATTTGAAATGAATTTAAATTAAGAATATGAGAATTTAATGTTCGATGATTTCGAACTATGGTTTTAAAGTTTTAAAATGCACATTATTTAAAGGTATTTTGACTATAATTTGTTTCCAAAGAATTTTAATGTATATTATTTAAAGTATTTTCAAATAGAAAATCGTTTCCAAAGAATTTCAATGTTTAAGTCAATACTCTCCTCTATTGTCGTTGGAAAATAATTTCGGTGATGGCGGCCGCATCATCGACATTCATTTTCGAGTTTCAGAGTGGAGGGACCATTCTGTAGCCTTGCTACACCTTGTTTTGAAAATGGATTTTAATTGAATTTCTAAAGTATGACTTGATTTATAATATATAAGTATATGATTATAAATTTGATTTGATATATTGCATATATATTTTTCTCTAAATTGTTGAAGTTAATCGAAATTTAATTCTTAAAATTTGGTTAAAGGATGATTCCAATTTTATATGAAGCCCAATTTTGAATAAATATTTAAATTTGAATAATTGAATTGAGAAAAGTTTACATGTATAATACTCAATTGCATTTCATATATAACTTACCTAAATTATTCAGAAGTTAGAAATGTAATTGGATAATATAATAATGTAAAATGATGTTAAAGGAATTTATAAATAAATTTGAGTAGTTATAATAAGTGTAAATATACTTAATATATGTGATAAGATATATTAAGTGGAATAAATTTAATAATAATTTGGAATAAAGAAGAATTAAATTTGTTGAATAAAATATGATTATAATAAATGATTATTCAAATTTATGATTTTAGAAAATTGTTAATAGAGGATAATTGGATAATAAGATAAATAAATGAGATAAATTAAATAAATTTTGTTTTGAAGGAATTAATAAATTTGAAACTAAATCAATTGAATGAAATATCTTTAATTTAAATTTAAATTTTGAATATTAATTAATTTAAATTGAAGTCTATATAGTTTAAATTAACTATTTTATTTTGTTTTTCAAAGCTATTTTCTTTCTGGTTGTTTCTATTCTCCTACCTCGTTTCTTTTCGGGGACGAAAAGTTTTGAGTGGGGGAGAGTGTAACGACCCATATATTTTAGTGGTTTTATTTATTTAATTAACTAAAATTTTGTGAAATTTTAAATAATAAAATTTTGAAATAGAAATTTAATATTTGGAATACGTCTAGTTAAACATAGCAAATGGTAAATTCTCATCTGAAAATATGGAAGTTTATTTTCTTGTGTAATTTTATTTAAATTTAAATCATTTAAAATTGATGATAATAAAATGTTTTCCAAACCTGAATATTTTTCTATAGAAAATTTGTAAATCCTCTTCTGAGTGAGACGTCATATTTCGTTTCTTTAAATTTGGACTGTTATTGCCCCGTCGATCTTATTTTCGGCGAAATAGCAGCATTTTCGGTACCGATATCTACTTTTGATCGGATGATCGTACCACTAATATCTGTATACCATTTTGATCGTCTAGTCGTGCTAATCTCTATGGTATATTCAATCGTCAATTTTGAAATCCGATGTGCAGAGCAATCTGCGAAACGCCTAGCGTATCGGTTCCGCAATCAAGCCTTTTTGGGTTCCTGACCTTTCATTTTTCCACCGTGTCTACCAATAACCATCTGTAGTTAATACTGAACTTTTGGCCTTTTGTTATTCCACCCTTTCACTGTATATCCACTGGGTCATTTCCATTTTTAATTGGTTTCTTTGCCTACGTGTTTTGAAACGAAGAAAATTTATAATATAATTCAAAGTTATACACAGAACTGTCAAATCCTGTTCATCTTCCATTGTCTATAGATCTCATTTTGTCTCCCTATTCCATATCACTCTATCATTTGTATCTTATCCAAAGCTTGTAGTTCAGCAATGGGAAATCTGGCGCCTTCATTCGTCGAGCCTTTCTACCGCATCTAACCCCTCCGCCTTCCCTCTTCATCTCATCTTTCCTCTACAGCCCACGTTTGCAGCCTCTTCCCCCTCATCGACCAACCTCCTCTACCTCACGCGAGTACTCACTGCCGAGCCCAAGCCTCCATGCAAGCTTCCCTGCCACTTCACTTCTTTTCCTTTCCCCACGAGCAAGTCATCAGCCGCATCCTCCCAACACTTCTTCCCCTCCGCCTTCCACCATTCACCTTCCATTTAGTGAGTTATAATATTTTTGTTTTTCTTAATTTTTTTTCCTTGCATAACATGTTTGCTGTCACTTTTAATTTATAAACCGTGTAGTATATACACTTTGATTTTTTTATAAATATATGTATGTATCATCTAACTTATATAGTATAAATAGTGTAAAGTTTAGTCTGTGTTCTATTCAGAGAAAAATATATTGGTATTTATACGGGTGTATATAAAAGTTTCGATAATGTAGTTTATTAACCGTCTCGTATAATATATACAATTCTGTTATATCTTTATTTGTAGTATACACAATTACTGTTAAGTAAGCTACATTTTTGTTCTAGTTTATGATTAAAGTATATATATGCTACAGTTACTTTATGAAAACTATAATATATATAGATATTTTATAACTTGATTTGCTTTATATTTCATGTATTGTGTTTATATTTCATTATACGTATGTTTGGGAATGTTGATGTAAGGATCGGTTTTAAACTATAAGGTATAGTATTATATATTTTATTTTAAAAGTTATATGAGCTATGATTTTTGTTTTATATATACACATACACACGGTGAATTTACATAGTAGCAATTGATGTAAAGTATGATTTTATGCAATGTAACGACCCGTAAATTTTAGTTTTTATTTATTTAATTAATTGAATTTTTGGTGAAATTTTAAATAATAGAATTTTAGAATATAAATTTGATATTTGGAATACGTCTACTTTAATATAGCAAATGGTAAATTTTCATCTGATAATATGAAAGTTTATTTTCTGGAGTAATTTTATTTCAATTTAAATCGGTTAATATTTGATGATAATAAAATGTTTTCCAAACTTGAATATTTTTCTATAGAAAATTTGTAAATCATCTTCTGAGTGAGACGTTATATTTTGTTTCGTCAAATTTTGACTGTTATTGCTCCGTTTATCTTATTTTTGGCAAACAGCATTTTCGGCACCGAATATCGATTTTTGATAGGATGATTCTATCACTGATATCTGTATACCGTTTTGATCGTCTCGACATGCTGATCTCTGTAGTATACTCATAAGTGTGTTGTGGAGTTCGGGGTACGACAAAATCGGTGAACCGATCAGTCGTACCGGTTCCGCGTTCGAGCCTTTTGTCTCCTGTCCCTTCGTTGCCCAACGTAAACTAATAGACACAGAGCAATTAATATTTTCAGAATTCTGGGTGACTTTTGGTTATTTCCATTGGTTAATTTTTTTTGTTGTCCTTTCACTACTTTGGTTCTGTGAACATTCATATTAAAATATACAAGTTTAATATCTATTTCCAGACACCTGTTCTTTTTCTTTGCTTTGTAACCTCTCTGTGCCTTCCCTCTTCCTATATTCGGCCTCAAACCACCTCCGCTAGCTCCTTTATATATATAAAAAAGTTTTATTTTTCACATATATATATACATATGTCGGATCTGAAGTCGCATGGCGACCCTTCCATTCCTTCCGCTCCCTTCTTCCCTCGGCCAGGAATCAAGTGGCCAACCTCCTACCTTGGCCGAGCAAGCACACCAGGCCGCCGCCTCCACCCTCCGAATCTCACCTTGCTCGGCCAACCAACCCGACCATGCCTCGTCTCGCGAACCAGCATCTTTCCAAATCAGCATTGCCAGCCTCTGTCACTGCTTTATGTGAGGTATATGCTTTGTGTATGTTTCATTATGATAAAACTGTATAAGTTTATTTATTTATATATTGCATTAAAGCAGATTGTTGGTATTGTTATAAGTGTAAAATATATGTCTTATATATATAGGTTATATATGCTGTGGGTTTAGTTTATATATTATATAAATAGTTTGTTTTCTATATGTATATTGAATATATTTTTGATCTGATGTGTGTGTGTGTGTGTATTATATACTATAGTAACATTTTGTATGCAGGTAAAAATATGTTAGTATTTATAGTTTTATATATATTTGGTAATTATAAAGTTATGTTTTAATTGATGAGTTATGTAAGTTTTATTAGAGATCTGTTTGTTTTTTATATATATAAAGGTTAGTTATATAAGTTGTTGTATATTTTAATATGTCTGCATATACTGGTTTGTTTTCTGTTTTGTATTGCTGAAAGAAGTTTATATAAAGGTGTGTTTAAAAGTATTTATATAGATTATGATCAGATTTCAAGAGTTTTCTGTAAAGTATATATGTATAGCAGTTTTATCATAAAATGTTATTTATGTTAATTTTGAATTTCACGTATATATAAGTTTGTATAGATATACATAAGGTTTATATAAGTAGTTTATTCCATGTTGTATATAAGAGCTATATATGTTAATTACAGTTTCACCTATTTTATATATTGCTCTGACTAATTCTTTCTTACCATATAGTTTTACCTGTTATATATTGTTTTAACTAAACCTTTCACACCATATATATTCTCGGCCAGTATATGTTGTATACATTGGAAGTCGTTTCACGTACCGTTTTACAATATCTTATGTATGGGTTTTTAAAAATGTATAGATATATATAAGATGCGCCGGAAGTAAATATATATTTTGTATTGAAATATTGTTTTAATGGCTCTGTGTGGTATATAAGTGTATATCTGTAATATGGTTTCAGTGTATGATTTATTATATATATAGTTTATACAGTGGCTTATACGTACGCTGCGTCCTTTGTATATTTGTTTTGTGGGTAGATATTAATTTATATATATTTTTTGGTCACCCTTATATTTCAGCCATACATTTACTATATATAGGTTGATATTTTGATTGATTTCGATATTGAATTTTAAATACTATATATATATAAAGATTTTGAATTTTAATAAATGTTTAGATTAAATATTGATTTTAAAAATGGAAATATATATATTTAAATATATATTGTTTCCATCGAATCTATCGTGCTAAAAATCTGTTTCGTTCTTGTCGCAGCTAATTGATTTGTCGTGCCTGATTTTGTGCCAGTGTCCGTTACATTGTTCTTTTCCTTAGCTGTTTTCCATCGTCCTCTAGCCTCGAATGGTGAGCAATCACTCACGATTAATGTTCTTATATTTATTAAATTTGATTTCAATTGAAACGACAATTGAAATATGCAGCTGTTAGTTATTTACATTGCTATACATATGCTATGATCTGTATCTGTTCACCTGTGACATCTGACACCATTATCTGTTATTTATACTGATGATATGTGCCTGTTACTGATTTTTATATTATTATCATTACTATTATCACTCTGCAAGTTCCCTGTTAGTATAGAATTCACTATGGGTTGAAATGAAACATACCGGAATGATCTGTAGAATAAGAAAAAATCGTCATGGGTTGAAATGATAAACCCAAGCGATTTTCATTTGAATTGAATTTGGGATTGCGGGTTGAAAAGATAAATACCCGTATATATATTTAAATTGCGGATTGAAATGATAAATATCTGTATCACTTGACCATAGGATAGAAAATTATATACAGGCACCGTTGGTCTATATATAAATATTTTGAAAATGATTTCTATGGTTTTGATAAAGAAATATATGGTTTTAATAAATATTGATTTTAAAGATTTATTAAAGTTGATTTAATAAAGTTGATATATAACATGTTTAAGTATTTATTTAAAATCTATATTTTCAAATATAGAGTTTATAATGATTCAGGTTGGAAAGGTAAATTTGAAATTGGTTTGAAGTTATATTTATTTAAGAATTATACTTAAATAAGTTTGATTTGAAATTTATTGAATTTGAAATTTTAAAGATGTGTTTTACAACTTGAAATTGATTAAAGGTGACTTAAATGGGTATTTCAAACTTATATAAATTTAAATGGGATATTTTGTTTATTTAAATTGTAAATTGAAGTTGTATTTAAATGATATTAAAATGATTAAGTAAATATTTCAAAACTAAATAATAGTAAAGTGAATTTGATATATATATATATAATTATCGAATTTAGTTTTGAAATGTTGAATATTTAAAGCTTTGAAATATATTGAAATTGAAATGGTTTATTTTATGGTTCAAACCTGTATTTGAAATCGATATAATCTGAAATAGTTTATTTAGAACTGAATTGAATTGAAATCGATGAATTGAGATTGAATTAAATGTGAATTTTTGGAATCCGAGTTGATTTGAATTGATTTATGAATTTGTGGAAACTATTTTATTATATAAAGTATTTTAAATTATATTTAAAACTATTTTATATTATTTTATAAACTATTTTTAATATAACTATTTTTAATATAACTATTTTTAATATAAACTATTTTAATATAAACTGTTTTAAATATACTAATTATTTTAATATTAATTGTTTTAACTTATAACTATTTTATTTTACAAACTATTTTATTATATATACTATTATTAATATCTAAACTGTTGAAGGGAAGTGTTATGATTTTCAAAGTGCCATAATTTCAAAATGTTGTGATTTCCGAAGTGTTTTGATTTAAAAGACTTATGATTTCGAAAGCGTTATAACTTTGGAAAGTGAAATGATTTTTGGAAATGAATATTATTTTAAGTAAGAAATGATATCGTATTGATTTGGTTTTTGAAATGGATATGATATTTTGGTTTTGAAGTATAAACTATTTTGAAATGACCGCGGTGTTATAATAACGTTTGGTTGTTAAAGAGACCAGGATCGGACATGGGCATACTCTCTGTCGATACTGAAAACCACTTTAACAACTGTGTACGCGGTGGAGATTCCAGAATGAAGTAGGATGATGGTGACGATCCTATATGAGGTATATACGTGGACCCGACTCCCGTGAGTTGGCATAAGGTGGCTAAAACAGGAGCAATCGACGGGCTAATGAGGTAGCACCTCTGATCGGACACACTCCATCGTATGCAATTCTATTACTTTGTGATTGATTTGGTGCGCACCCTTGATTCGGGAGTGTGGCTCAAGGTGGGCGATTGCTGCGGCTCTGTGTTACCACCAACCCGGAAGTGTAATAGGTATATCTACCCTGGCATTGCCTAGTTGTGCCATGTCACCTACCCTAGCGTGCTTTACTACGAGTTTGATTTGTGTCGTACCTATGGGGTATCCTCTGGTAGCCCCAGTTTACGGGGTATTACGGTACTGTATAGACTATTAGCACTATAAAATGTATTAAGGGGAATATGGGTAACGCCTTAACGCTATTTTAATAGTTTACTTTACTTTAGACATAATATAATAGCGTATATTACTACATAGTAGATAGTTTAACGGATCCTTAAAGGATGGTTATCCTAAACATCCTTTGAGTTACTTGTATTTCAGTTGATATTTCACTTGAGTTGGATTTATTGATATAAGAATGTTAATCCTGACTCGAGTGTTTTGTGTTTTGCTTTACGCTTGGGTCAGACCGAGTGATACAGTATTCGAGACTCACCTTTGGAGTTGGAGCTTCTCTTGGAGATCCAGCTATCTATTGAAAAGACCCTATTTATTTTACCTAATTTTACTAGGATTTTTTTTTTACATTAATAAATTTCCTAGAGTCATTAGCCTTTCTACTAAATTATCCAGGATCCTAATTTTTCTACTAATATATTTATATCAGTTCATTAATAAATATATTCACATACATGTGAAGATGTATGTGACCCTCTTGCTTGGATCAGAGTATTGGTAAGCAAGAGTGCATCCTGATTGAATTTGAATTTCTAGTCAACCAGTACATAGCTCACTTTCCTTTGTTTGATATATGAATCATGGGAGTGAATTCCCATGATCATATATAATTTATACCTATTAATTTTTGATCATTCTTATGGTGATTGTCTGTTAGTTTGTCTTAACAAAGTGATCTCATAATGTAGCAAGCCATCATGATTTTTGTTTAATTATTTGATATTTGATCAAAGCCAGAAAGGAAAAATGATATACTCATTTATCATTTTCAACATAAGTGATTTTATCACAAATTCCTTTACTTGTAACCAAGTCAGTTGAGTAATCCTTTCACAATCTATATAGTTGTATTTTTCTGAACCAAATTCATTCCCTAATCCCTGAGTTACCTCAGCTTGCATCCTAATTTACAGGTTGCTTTACTGGATTTAGAGAATCCAGATTTTTATAGTCATTTAACAAAAGTAGTAATTAAGTAATATGTGTGCATATCAGATGTATTGTGTTCTCTGGACTAAGAAAGCTAATCAAAAATGAAAGTGAATTGCTCAAGTATTTGAAAATGTCTTTGTACATACATTTGCAAAGAAAGCTTCAGATTTTACAAATGCATTTTCTTTCTTTAGACCCAAAAACTCTGGTCATCTTAATCAACCCAGACCTCACTACTTTTGAAGTGGGTTAACCTTATGACTAGGTCATCAACACATTAGTGCTTGGCTATTGCAATGTGAATTCAGATACAAGATACTTGAAAAATCTCTTAGAACACGTACACCTCTTTATATAATGCACAAATATTTTTTTTTCTTTTATCAAAACACTTCTGTATATTATCACTAAATCTTGAAATATTACTTCTAGCTAAAACTCAGATTTTTAACCTTCAAACTTAAAGTTTTTATGTACTTCAAAATTAACTAATACAATATATGTATATATATATATATATCCATTTCTCTAACACAAGCATATACCATCTACAGATTTCCACCATAATGCTCAAATATATTTTCTTGCATAGATTCAACTAAGTCTTTGGTTTTTCCCAACCTTAATACATTACCAGATTCAATTGAAACAACTAGATAAAATCCAAACATTCAAGATCATTACATAACAACTAAAGCAGAACTATAAAAACTTCCAAGATTACATGCAAATAATTCATTCTAAGTTCTTATTTAATTCTAATTTAGCATGCTTATCCAATATTCTCATTAGCCATAGCAGCTTCCTATTTAGCACCAGCATTCCCTGAAAGAGCATTAGAGGTTGCCCCATTTTAAATGAGACACCCCAGATGCCATAAGCAAACAAGGGTCAGATACAAGATCTGGTATGAGCAATATCAAAAATTCCATGATATTAAGTAGATAGATGAAACATAAGCATTTTGTATGGGTTGGCACTATTTCTTTAATCAATTTGCCTGACTTGTTTCTGAAATATTGTGCATATGTGATCAGTATTAAAACTAATTATGTACACACTTTCAACCATGCAACATACATGTCAAACAGAAATAGTCAGGAACTATCATAGCTCCAGTCCAACCAACCTAGGAATAACTCAAGTTCCTACTTCATCAATTTAAGGTTGCATTTACCAAATTTCTTCCTAGCCTCATCTGCCACATAAAGGAATCACGGGGACACATTGCAATAAAATAATTCACAATATTGCACAAAGATCTCAGGGCTTAAACAAACCATGTGCCAACTTGCATACTTTAAATGTAACAAGCATTCCAGCAGTCTTCTTGGCTCACAATCCTTAGTTTATTTACTAAGTGTTCATGTTTGATCCTATCATGAGATATGTAACGACCCGTTATTTTCAACCATTCGCATCCATTATAAGTGTATAGGTAGACACTCATGCCGGAGTTGAATTGCTCAAAATACCAAGTTGTAAATAAAATTTGGCAAATCTCAGAATATACAGTAAATAAATATAATCACAGATCACAGACACAGAGTAAAATAATGCAGCGGAAGTAAAAGAAATAGTAGTTCATGAAGCTACTATGAAAATATATCAGAGTTAAATAAGATACAATAGAAGAAACAAAGTATAGCAGAAGTCTCAATACAATAACCAAGTACAAGCTGAGTAGAACAACGAAACAGAAATAGATAGGACCAAACAAGCAAACAATCTCCAGCGATTCAAATCTCCGAGAGAGTGGAAATCCAAATCTGTGAATAACTCAGGCTGACCCGAGCGTAAAGCAAAACACAAAACACTCGAGTCAGGACAATATATACTTATATAATGTAAACCAACTCAAGTGAACTGTAATAAAGGTACAAGTAACTTAAAGAATGCTTGGGATCGCCCATTCTTTAAGGATCCGTTAAAATATCTACTATGTAGTAATATTCGCTATTATAATAGTGTCTACATAAGTAAAGTATAATCATATCGGAAAATAGCGTTAAGGGGATGGAGAACCTTAACGCGGTCGGATCTTAAAATCATAATCGTAGTAAAGCTCGATATGGTAGGTTACACGGCACAACTAGGCAATGCCAGGGTAGATATACCAATTACGCATCCGGACTAGTGGTGACGCATAGCAGCCACTACCGCCCACCTCGAACAACACTCCCAATCAAGGGTGGCCACCAAATCAATCACAAGTAATAGAATGGTATCGAAGAAGTGTGTCCGATAAGAGGTGCTACCTCCTTGGTCTGTCAATCGCTCCTGTTTTAGCCACCTTATGCCAACTCACGGGAGTTGGGTCCACGTATATACCTTAGGATCGTGGCCACCATCCTACTTCATTCTGAAAACTCCACCACGTACACAGTTGTCAAAGTGGTTTTCAGTATCGACAGAGAGTATGTTCATATCCGATCCCGGTCTCTTTGCCAACCAATCGTTATTATAACCCGTGGTTATAACTTTTAAAAACAATACTTTACTTCAAAATAAGATATCATTTCAAAATCATGTCTTTATCAAAATAAAGATTTATCATTTCCAAATCATTTCAATATTCCAAAATATCGTATCCTTTCAAACTTCTTTTCAAATCATTTCAATATACCAAAATATCATATCTATTCAACTTCATTTCAAATCATTTTAATATATCAAAATATCATATCTTACAAACTTCATTTCAAATCATTTTAATATATCAAAATATCATATCTTTGATAGTTATACTTAGAAATCAAAATCATTTTTATTTCAAAACTTTGTTCATTTCAAAACAACATCATTTCCATTTCAAACATATATTCACCTTTCAAATAGTCTATACTTTCAAAGTTATAATTCTTTTGAAACTAAAACATTTGAAATCATTATACTTTGAAAATCACAACATTTCGAAAACATATATTGGTTAGGCCTGAGGAGGAGGGTTGCTAGGATGGGTGATGGTCAGAGGAAGGGGGTCGTGGTGGTCGGCCAAAGCCTGGAGGAGGAGGAACCAAACTATGAAGGTAGAGAGCATATGCAGTTTCAATAGAAAAAACATAGAAAACAAGGAAGAAAGAAGGAACTTTTACCCAAAATTTTGAAGCCATGGCCGTGATTTTTTTGGAGGAGAAAGAGAAGTGTTTGCGTGAAAAAAAAATGAAAAGAAGTCCGCTGAAAAGAATAGGGTATGCATGGCCAAAAACATTGAAGAGAGGAGTTGAGAAAGTGAAAGGTCGGGAGGTGAAAAGCCATAGGAATTTCAATAGTTTAAAACCTTTCATATTTCCTCTAATATCTTTTTAAGTTTTATATAACTGAAATATATATATATATAAACTCAGATAAAATACGAAAATTTAGTAAATAAACAAAAATAAATTAATTAATTATTAATTATATAAAATTTAATTAAGTAAAACAGCAAAAATTGCAACTAGTCTTGAAAATATGAAAAATAAATGCAATGAACTTTGGAAAAAGTTTATGGACTAAAAAATTTATAAACAAAGATAATAACATAAAATAAAAATGCATTCACAAAATGAATAAATAAATTTTAATTAAATATAATTTAATTGAAGAAAATAGCAGAAAAATAGAAACTAGCCTTTAAAAATAGAAAATAAATTCAATACGCTTTGGAAAAATTATATAATCACTTTAAATTATTTAAAAGACAAAATTATACATAAAATAAAATACTAACACATATTAGAACAAAATATGACAAATAAAATATAATTTAAAATAGACAATATTGCTAAATACATCAGTTTACACACAATATTGAAATATACATAACTTTCACAATTTAACTCCGTTTCCAACGAAACGAAAAGCTGTATCCATGGAATTAAATCTATTTTCATAATAAAAGATAAAATTTAAGAATTTGAAATATTTAAATTTAAAGTTCAAAAGTCAAAGTTTGACCAGTTTCAATAGAAATTCACTTTTCAGTGAAATATCCAATTTATACTAGTTTGAACTATAAATCACTTAATAGTCAACATTTATATTTAAAATGAAATGTTTGAAATAGAACAATTTTAAAATAATTTAAAATAAAATAAAGTCAAAATTTAAAATATAGGCCAAAATCTAGGGTTGTTACACTCTCCCCCACTCAAAACTTTTCGTCCCCGAAAAGGAATGAAGTACGGGAAAACACAGGAAAGATAAAATTGAAATGAGATTAAGACAAGATGACAAAAGATTGAAATTATACCTGATAACTGTGGTTATAGGTAAGTTTAACAAGGTGGAGATGGTCTTCCCAAGATTCTCCAGAATCAGGAACACAAGTACGAAAAGATCCTCTAGAATCTGATTCACTCTTTCCGCTTGATCGACAGTCTGTGGGTGGAAAGCAGTGCTCAGATTTAAAATGAGTACCAAAGATTATAAAGATTATAGAAAGATTTCTAAGCAAAAAGATTATAGATAGATGCCTATACCAGTCTATAGCAAGATAAGGAAAAATAAGGACAACTAACAGACAGTTTGAAAAACAAAATTAGGTAATAAGTTTGAGAAACAAAATAAGATAATAGGTTTGAAATTTCCATGGTTTCAACTTAACTGATAATTAATTTTACACAAGTTAAATAAATCTTAACTATCTCTAATTTCATTATCTTATCATCAAATTTTCTTAAACAAACAATCTCTAAAATCATGATTTGATTAAAATTAAGTGTATAACATTCAATAAATTTAATTCTTCTTTATTCCTAATTATAAATAAATTTATCCCTCTCAAATATTTTATCACATATGTTAAATATGCTTACACTTATTATAACTGTTTTAATTTATTCCTAATTCCCTTAACATCATTTGTATTGTAAATTATTCAATTAACCTTTTAGTCTATTTACCTGTGTTAATCTTTTTATAACTAAAATTTAAGTGTATAATATTTATTATAACCACTCAAATTTTATTTATAAAAATCTTTTTATATTGTATATTATCCAATTACATTGTTAACTTCTAAAAATTAAGGTAAGTTATATTGGAATGCAATTGAGAATTATACAAATAAAACTTTCTAACATTAATATACACTATAAACATCCTAATTCAATCATTTCAAGCTTGAATCATCTATTCAAAAATTTTGATTTTCTTTTTATACTTGAAGTTATTATTTAAGATAGAATTTAAGAATAAAATCTTCGATTCCTTTCAATACATTTAGAGATAGATAAATGTATGTACATAATTTGTCAAATCAAATTTAAATCATATATCTATATATTTTATAAATCAATCATATTTTAGAAATTTATATCAATCAAGTTTCCCAAAACAAAGCTGTAGCAAGACTACAGAATGGTTTCTTCACTTCGAAACTCGAAAATGAACGTCGATGATGCTGCAGTCATCACCGAAATTATTTTCCAGCGACAAAGAGAAGAGCACTTAATTTTTAAACTTTAAAATCCTTTAGAGATAAAATTTTTTTTTTATTCAAAAATACTTTAAATAATATCCTTTTAAAAATTTTAAACACAAGGTTTGAAACCATCGAAAATTAAATTCTTTAACTTTCTTGTTTTAAATTCATTTCAGTTTCCAAAATCAATTTATAAACATCTATTTATAAATTCATTTATAGAATGATAAATCAAGTATTATCATTTCAAATAATCAATTTAAATCAATTTATTAAGTTCCATAATATTTACTTGTATCAAAATTTATTTCATTAACCAAATTTTAAAATAATATTGTATCGGTTTGTTCTGTCAAAGTGTTTTAGAAATCCTATCGATAGCGTTGATCAGACGAATCGATCGGAAACCCAAATCGACATCAACAACTCAAACAACACAATATATAATAAAATATAGATTTAAAAGTACAATTCAAAATGTTGGAGATAGTTTAGAAACAAAGACAAGATGATTAATTAACAAAATATGAAGATGGATAAGCTTAGATAAATCGCGGGCAACCTTAACCGGGTCAACCATGACTTAATGAATAAGAGCAAATGTGGATTTTCCTGGGGTAAATCTACATCCGATCTCAAGAGATAGAGTTTGGAATAACAAAAGATATTATCATCTAAACCAAGGATAAATATAAATCTCTGGTGAATCGATGCAAATTTGTAAAGGAGTTTTCCCCCTTTTACAAGTCATTAGAATATTGGCGAGACCACCAATTCACTATAAAGCTCATTCGAAGTGGAGTTATGGGATACTCCAGAATCAAAAGAAGATGAATAGTGAGGGACAAGAATGAATTTTGGAACCGCAGGGAACGTTCCAAAAATTAAAAGGAAATTCGAATCAAGAGGAAAAGATTCAAACTCGAACGAAAGTGATTCTGTAAATAAATCTACTCTATATGCTGAGTTTTGCCTCAAAGCCAAAGCTCTGATACCAACTGTAAGACCCGTTATTTTCAACCATTCGCATCCATTATAAGTGTATAGGTAGACACTCATGCCGAAGTTGAATTGCTCAAAATACCGCGTTGTAAATAAAATTTGGCAAATCTCAGAATATACAGTAAATAAATATAATCACAGATCACAGACACAGAGTAAAATAATGCAGCGGAAGTAAAAGAAATAGTAGTTCATGAAGCTACTATGAAAATATATCAGAGTTAAATAAGATACAATAGAAGAAACAAAGTACAGCAGAAGTCTCTATACAATAACCAAGTACAAGCTGAATAGAACAACGGAACAGAAATAGATAGGACCAGACAAGCAGACAATCTCCAGCGATTCAAATCTCCGAGAGAGTGGAAATCCAAATCTATGAATAACTCAGGCTGACCCGAGCGTAAAGAAAAACACAAAACACTCGAGTCAGGACAATATATACTTATATAATGTAAACCAACTCAAGTGAACTGTAATAAAGGTACAAGTAACTTAAAGAATGCTTGGGATCGCCCATTCTTTAAGGATCCGTTAAAATATCTACTATGTAGTAATATTCGCTATTATAATAGTGTCTACATAAGTAAAGTATAATCATATCGGAAAATAGCATTAAGGGGATGGAGAACCTTAACGCGGTCGGATCTTAAAATCATAATCGTAGTAAAGCTCGATATGGTAGGTGACACAGCACAACTAGGCAATGCCAGGGTAGATATACCAATTACGCATCCGGACTAGTGGTGACGCATAGCAGCCACTACCGCCCACCTCGAACAACACTCCCAATTAAGGGTGGCCACCAAATCAATCACAAGTAATAGAATGGTATCGAAGAAGTGTGTCCGATAAGAGGTGCTACCTCCTTGGTCCGTCAATCGCTCCTGTTTTAGCCACCTTATGCCAACTCACGGGAGTTGGGTCCACGTATATACCTTAGGATCGTCGCCACCATCCTACTTTATTCTGGAAACTCCACCGCATACACAGTTGTCAAAGTGGTTTTCGGTATCGACGGAGAGTATGTCCATATCCGATCCCGGTCTCTTTGCCAACCAATCGTTATTATAACCCGTGGTTATAACTTTTAAAAACAATACTTTACTTCAAAATAAGATATCATTTCAAAATCATGTCTTTATCAAAATAAAGATTTATCATTTCCAAATCATTTCAATATTCCAAAATATCGTATCCTTTCAAACTTCTTTTCAAATCATTTCAATATACCAAAATATCATATCTTTTCAACTTCATTTCAAATCATTTTAATATATCAAAATATCATATCTTTGATAGTTATACTTCGAAATCAAAATCATTTTTATTTCAAAACTATGTTCATTTCAAAACAACATCATTTCCATTTCAAACATATATTCACCTTTCAAATAGTCTATACTTTCAAAGTTATAATTCTTTTGAAACTAAAACATTTGAAATCATTATACTTTGAAAATCACAACATTTCGAAAACATATATTTGAAATCATCTTTTAATTCTACATATTTACAAATTTATTAAATTAAACCCAAATTCCAAATTTTAATTTTAATTTAATTCAAACCATCATTTTCAACTCACATTCAGTTTACTAACAAACCATTTCAAATATAGGTTTAATTCACAAATACAATATTCAATCTTTAGTATATTTCAAAGCTTAAATATCCCACATTTCATAAACTCAAAATCATTTATATACATTTCAAAATATCAAAATATTATTCAAAGCATCATTCATTTATATTTCATTTAAATACCATTTGAGTCCATTCATTTTATTAAATTTAAATACCATTTTAAACTCACATTAAAATCAAATTCTTTCATTTAAAACCATTTAAATGTCTCTTCATTATCTTTAGAAATTTAACATTTAATTTCCAAAATTTATAATTTTCCAAAGATTATTTTTCATTAAAATTTATTAAAACAACAAAAATACAGTTTCCGTAGCACTTACAAATGCTACGTAAAGTTATAGTTTAAAATAGTTCATTTAACAAAACGACAGCACTTAAATGCTGTAATATATTTCCATTAAATTTAAAATAAACTTAAATGTTAAGTTTAACCACTACCGCACTTACAAAGTGCTATAATAGCCTTTATTTAAAATTAACCTTTTTAGTTCATTTAAACAACTACAGCATTTGCAAAATGCTGTAATATATTTTACATACATTTCAAAAATGCTGTCAAATCAAATTCAGAGTTTAATTACCTTTTCACAAATTTAACTAAATTTCAAATTTTATTTAATTAACTTAAACCTTTAATTAAAACTAAATTTCACATTTCCAAGTCAAGTTATATTTTAAAAGTTCACTTTTAAACATTCATTTATTTAACCACTTAAATTCATAGAAAAATCAATAATACTTTAATAAATCATTTAAATTCAAATTAAATCAAATTATCATAATTACCATTTTTCCAAATATAATTAAATTTCCATTTTATTTATATAACTTAAATATCATTTTTTAACCAAAATTCAAATTTCCAAACTTGAGTTATATTTCAAAAATCTAGTTAAACCATTCATTTATTACATTTTTAACACATAGAAAAATCATAATTTCTTTAATTCAAAATATTTCAAAATATGTTTAAATCAAATTTCATAAATTTATATTTTTTAAAATACTTAAAAATATCCAAAACACCTTATAAAATAACCACGGGCCTGTATATAGTTTTCTAGCCTAGGTCAGGTGATACAGATATGTATCATTTCAATCCGTAGTTTAAAAAGAAAAATCCGGGTTCTATCATTTCAAACCCGCAATCCCAAGTTAAAATAAATTAAATAAAAACCATTCAGGCCTATCATTTCAGCCCATAACGATTTTTCCCTATTCTAAAGTCCGTTCGGGTATGTATCATTTCAACCCATAGTGATTCTAGTCTACAAGGAACTTGCAATGGTGATAACTGATATAAATAACATAATAACATTAAATAATAGGAACATGTGATATAACAGGTGTAATAACAGGTGTGAACATCATATGATAATAATATAGGCATATATAACATGATAATATATTTCTACAGATTCACAGGTTGTCAATTTACTAGTTATATATGTACATATTGTCTGGTGAGAATAACTCACTTGTTCAAGCTGGAGATGACAACCACAAACGCACAACAAAGATTTCCAGAGGCACGAGAGCACGATAATTATTTGAGTGTGGGAGAGCCAAAGCTAATTGCCTTGTCACATTCAAACCAAACAATTACAAACAACATAAGATTTCAACCCAAAAATTCAATAAACAATGCTAGAAATGGATGCATAAACAAAGTCAAAGTGTTTGCACTTGCTTCCTACCACCTATGCTTCAGCTCCAGATCTGAAATGGCACGGCTAAAGGCATGGTTTGGATCAGGTATGGTCTGGAAAAGGTGCGGCTACAAGGTGATGAAGGTGAGTGGAAGTTACAAGGTGTTGAAGGCAATGGAATACCAAAGGGTTTCAAGGCAAAGTGTGGCTTTTGTTGCACCATAGGGTTCGGCCCCTTGCTGATGTGGCTTGGCCATGGTATGTGGTGGTCAGGTGGTGGCTGGAGTGTGGGCCAGAGGTGGTGGAAGGTCAGGTCAGAGGTGGTGGTGGTGGAGGTAGTGGTGGCAAAAGGTGGTAGAAGGAGGAGATGACAATTCTAGGTCATAAGTGATAGTTTGTGATGGTTTTTGGTGGATTTTGTGTAGATCTTGGACTTGGATTGGTTAGGCCTGAGGAGGAGGGTTGCTAGGATGGGTGATGGTCAGTGGAAGGGGGTCGTGGTGGTCGGCCAAAGCCTGGAGGAGGAGGAACCAAACTATGAAGGTAGAGAGCATATGCAGTTTCAATAGAAAAAACATAGAAAACAAGGAAGAAAGAAGGAACTTTTACCCAAAATTTTGAAGCCATGGCCGTGATTTTTTTGGAGGAGAAAGAGAAGTGTTTGCGTGAAAAAAAATGAAAAGAAATCCGCTGAAAAGAATAGGGTATGCATGGCCAAAAACATTGAAGAGAGGAGTTGAGAAAGTGAAAGGTCGGGAGGTGAAAAGCCATAGGAATTTCAATAGTTTAAAACTTTTCATATTTCCTCTAATTTCTTTTTAAGTTTTATATAACTGAAATATATATATAAACTCAGATAAAATACGAAAATTTAGTAAATAAACAAAAATAAATTAATTAATTATTAATTATATAAAATTTAATTAAGTAAAACAGCAAAAATTGCAACTAGTCTTGAAAATATGAAAAATAAATGCAATGAACTTTGGAAAAAGTTTATGGACTTGTAAAACATTTATAAAAAAAGATAATAACATAAAATAAAAATGCATTCACAAAATGAATAAATAAATTTTAATTAAATATAATTTAATTGAAGAAAATAGCAGAAAAATAGAAACTAGCCTTTAAAAATAGAAAATAAATTCAATACGCTTTGGAAAAATTATATAATCACTTTAAATTATTTAAAAGACAAAATTATACATAAAATAAAATACTAACACATATTAGAACAAAATATGACAAATAAAATATAATTTAAAATAGACAATATTGCTAAATACATCAGTTTACACACAATATTGAAATATACATAACTTTCACAATTTAACTCCGTTTCCAACGAAACGAAAAGCTGTATCCATGGAATTAAATCTATTTTCATAATAAAAGATAAAATTTAAGAATTTGAAATATTTAAATTTAAAGTTCAAAAGTCAAAGTTTGACCAGTTTCAATAGAAATTCACTTTTCAGTGAAATATCCAATTTATACTAGTTTGAACTATAAATCACTTAATAGTCAACATTTATATTTAAAATGAAATGTTTGAAATAGAACAAGTTTAAAATAATTTAAAATAAAATAAAGTCAAAATTTAAAATATAGGCCAAAATCTAGGGTTGTTACAAGATAGCTAGGTGATTAAATCACAGTGTACATGAAACATTACATAAAACTTGCAAGCATACTTCAAAGGCAAGCTAATATTCATATCCAGGGGAAATCATATTTTCAAATATTCTGGCTTAAAGAAAATACAAGAATATTTATAACTGTGGATAGAGACTAGGCATGTGGGTTATTATTGTTTCATAAGCAACCATGTTTGAACTAAATTCAAGATCTAGCTTAAACAAGATTTCTGGCTCATGGGTTTTCTATTTGACCAAGAGTTCAGCACTTTTGGATATTTCCATTGCACCCTTGAATCTTTCATTTGAGCCTCAGCACTTACATAAGTGTAATGCAACTCATATACATTTTGATTTCTATATTTTTCATGCCATTTCTGAACCAGTTACAAGTATTCTCTATTTACTTCCATGATTTCATACTTTAACATTTCTAGGTGTAACCAAACAGGGCAAAATACTCAACCATCAAAGCAATTAAAAGCATTCATAAACACCCATTAAAGCATCCATTAAAACCATAGTAATGAAATCAGAAATCTGTAGAAAAATAACATAAACTTGGCTGCCTCATAACAGGACTTAATGCCATGGGTTTAGTGAGATTACTCACAGAAAAATGCTTCTCTTGCTTAATCCAGAAAAGAAACCTTTTAAAACTTGCCTTTCTGCTTGCAAATATTTTTTTCTTTGTTTTCTTAAATTTCTCGGGTAGAAAATGATTTTTCTGGTCTATACTTGGATTTATAAGAGAGGTTTTTCTAGGGTTTTATCATTGTAAAATCCCATTCCTACCCTGGCCAAAACTCATGCATTTTGCATTTCAGATTTGCTTATTTTTCACCCTTAATACCCCGGCCATATGTGATGCTTGCTTCCCTTTTTCTTTTCCAGAATATATTATATTCTTCTTAGGTCATGATAATTGTGTGACATTGTCACTTGTTTATTTTCTAAAAATCCTCCTTTCTATTTTCTGCCTAAAGCAATTGTTTTGCTTGCAATATGTCTTTTGCTATTTTAGTGTTTTACTTTTCCTTGCTTATTTCTTTTTAATACTTTCAATACTTATAGAAATGTACATATGCATACATATCTTATCTAGGCTCATTTAACTCCTCCTTAATTTCAGAAAGACATGCACATATATGTGCATACAGGTTTCAAATCCTTATAACATTTTTTTTCTGGGTTTTAAATAAAATCTGTTTACTGATTCAAAACAAAACATGCTTTGTCTTATTTTCTAAAATAATTCATATAATTCCAGAAATCAAATATCCATATTTGGTTTAATAATTTTCATTACAAAATCATGTTTGTAATGCTTTTTAATTCTTGTTTTAATTTCAGGAAATTTGGAGTTCTTCCTTGTGCCATATCAGTGTGCACGTGCACACGTGCACACACACTTGCACACAATTAATTCCCTATATTCCTTTACAAATAAATTCATATATTTTCAAAATTCAACCAAAATAAGATTCCATGAATTTCTGGGGCATTACAATCACCCCACCTTTTTAGGAATTGTGTCCTCACAATTTTCTTATTTTTACTTTAAACATTGCCAGATTTTTATAAAATCTATCAAACATTGCATAAGCAAATAATTCAGTCAAAACAACCATACATATTAAACTTTTAGGAATTTAGATTTTACCTTCCACTGCAAAAATCTTAGGGTAATCCATCTTTATCTTATCCTCTAATTCCCATGTACAATCATTAGGGTCTAGGCTCCATTGAACCTTTACCAATTTTAGAGTTTTGCTCCTCAACTTATTTTCCTCTTTAGCTAAAATCCCCACTGGTTCTTTCTCATAGGCCAAATCAGGATTTATTTGAACTTGAGTGGGTTTCTCTAGAATTTCCTCTTTATCATGCACCCATCTCCTAAGTTGTGATACATGAAATAAATTGTGCATTGCACTCATCTCTTCTGGTAGCTCCAACTTGTATGCCAATGAACCTACTATTTCCAAAATCTTGTAAGGTCCAACATATCTTGGGGTAAGTTTTCCTTGCTTGCCAAACCTCAACACCTTCTTCATAGGTGAAACTTTGATGAAAACATAATCACCAACTTCATATTCTACCTGCTTCCTCCTTACATCTGCAAACTTCTTTTGCCTATCTTGAGCTGCTGCCATTCTTCTCCTCACAAGTTCAATTTTCTCTGTAGTCTCTTTAACATACTCAGGCCCTAAGACAGCCCTTTCTCCTGCTTCAACCCAACATATTGGTGACAAACATGGTTTGCCATACAAGGCTTCAAATAGTGCCATGCCTATGGTGCTTTGATAACTATTGTTATACGTAAATTCAGCCAAATGGAGGTGATCTTCCCAATTACCTCTAGAATCCAATGCACATGCCCTCAACAAATCCTCCAAAACTTTATTTATTACTTCAGTTTGACCATCTGATTGGGGGTGGTATGTAGTACTCAAGCATAACTCACTTCCCATGGCTTCTTGAAAGCTCTTCCAAAATCTGGATGTAAAGATTGTGTCCCTATCACTCACTATAGTTTTAGGAATTCCATGCAACCTTACTACTTCTTTCATGAATGTTTGAGCTAGTTTAGGTGCATTTCTTTCTACCTTCACTAGTATAAAGTGTGCTACTTTAGTCAATCTATCAACTACTACCCAAATGCTTGTATTTCCTCTCTTTGATCTAGGCAGACCATCTATGAAATCCATAGATATATCTTCCCACTTCCACTGTGGTATGCTTAGAGGTTGTAATAAGCCTGAGGGTCTTTGGGTTTCTTCCTTGACTTGTTGGCAAGTCATACACTTTGCAACATGTTTGGCCACATCTGATTTCATCCCTCTCCACCAATAATCCCTTTTTAGGTTTTGGTACATTTTGGTGCTGCCTGGATGTATAGAATATTTGCTCCTATGATACTCATTAAGTATCTCTTCCTTCAATCCTTTATCTTTTGTAACACATATCCTACCTTTATTCCTTAAGTAACCATTCTTATCAGTGTGGTAGTTTGCTACTTCCTCTCCTTTTTCTATCAGAGTTTTCTTTTCTAATAATTCTGGATCTTCCTCTTGCATTTTCACCACTTTCAAAATTAAATCTGATTGCAAAGTTATCAAACTTAATTTTCCTTTACTCCCTTCTTCAATCATCTCCATGTTTACCTCATTGTTTTCCTCAATTTCCAAATCAGTAAGTAGAGATAAATTTCTAAACTCTTCTATCATTAACATGGCTACTTTTGCATGCTGCCTGCTCAAAGCATCTGCAACCTTATTAGCTTTTCATGGAGTATAAAGTATGTCTAAATCATATGTTGCTAGAAACTCAACCCATCTATGTTGCCTCATATTCAAATCTTTTTGTGAAAAGAGATATTTCAATGCCTTATGGTCAGTGTATAAAATAAACTTAGCACCTAGAAGATAATGTCTCCAGAGCTTTAGTGCATATACCACTGCTGCCAACTCAAGATCATGGGTTGCATACTTTGATTCATGTGGCTTCAATTGTCTTGATGCATAGGCTATAACTTGATCTTGCTGCATTAATACAGCTCCTAGCCCAGAACCACTTGCATCAGTATAAACAATTAAATCCTCATTTCCTTCTGGTACTTTCAACACTGGTGCATTGACTAAGGCCTCCTTGATTCTATTAAAGGCTTGTTCATATTTCTCAGTCCATATAAAGGGTTGGTTCTTTCTAGTTAGGTTGGTAAGAGGTGATGACATCTTAGAAAAATCTTTTATAAATCTTCTATAATACCTTGCCATCCCCATAAATGACCTAACCTCTCCTACTGTGCTTGGCCTTTTCCATGCTTGGATAGCCACAATTTTATCGGGGTTCACTGAAATGCCTTTGGCAGATATAACATGCCCAAGGAAATGCAATTCTTCTTTCCAAAATGCACACTTAGAAAATTTTTCTTTTAAATCCTTTTCTCTTAATCTAGACAAAACAAAGTGTAAGTGATTTTCATGTTACTCTACTATTTTAGAATAAATCAAAATATCATCAATAAAAATCAATACAAACTTGTCTAAATAATCCCTGAATATCCTATTCATCAAGTCTACAAAGTATGATGGGGCATTTGTCAACCCAAATGGCATGACAAGAAACTCATATAAACCATACCTAGTATTAAAGGCTGTATACTTAACACTTTAGTTCTCAACCTTCATCTGATGGAATCCAGATGCCAGGTCTAATCTAGAAAATATTTTTGCTCCACTAAGTTGATCAAAAAGATCATCAATTCTAGGTAAGGGGTACTTGTTTTTGATAGTGACTTTGTTTAGCTCCCTGTAGTCTATACACATCCTTAAAGTACCATCATGTTTCCTTACAAACACTACTGGAGCACCCCAACATGAATTACTTGGTCTTATAAATCCTTTGCTTTCCAATTCTTTTAACTGTTTCTTCAATTCCTTCAACTCACTTGGCCCCATCCTAGTGGGTTTCTTAATAATTGGATTTGCTCCTTGTATGAGACTAATCTGAAATTCCACTGGTCTGTGGTGTGGAACACCCTCAACTTCTCCAAACACATCCAAGTATTTGTTAATTATGGGGATTTCTTCAATAGAAGGCTCATTGGAATCCTTATTTAAGTCAATCAAATGATATAATTTCCTTTCTTTGGCTACTTCACACAAAATCGTGATTCTTTGGCCTCTAGAATTTTGTAATGATATGGTGGATGAGTCTAAATTAATTATTGCTTTGTATTGCCTTAACCAGTCTACACCCAATATAACACCTATATTTGGGTAATTTAAAACATATAAATTGGAAATAAAAACATTTCCTCCTATGTTTAATTCCACATCCACACAAATCATGTTTAAAACACTAGAACTTCCCAATGGGCTTTGCACTAACAAAGGGGTTTCAACCAGTATGCAATTTAATTTAAGCAATGCAACTAATTCATGGGAAATCAGAGAATGTGTTGCCCATGTATCATACACTACTGATATAGGTATGGTGCAAATAAATAAGGTACCTTCCACTTGACCATGGTTTTCTGCAATAGCCTCTACTGTGGATTTGCTTTTGCTCTCCAAACTTGCTAGGTTCCCTTGCTGTTTATACTCAGGGCAATTTCTCTTGATATGTCCCTCCTTACCACATAGGTAGCACTTGAAAGCTCCTCCCTTCAATTCTGGGCACCTTGGTTTAATATGTACTTCTTTTCCACAATGATGACACACTATTTTCCTCTTTGTATCAGTGGTCTTGGTATCATTGGTTTTCTTGCTTTATGTCTCCTCCTTCTTTTTGTCATAGGGGTGATACCTTCCCTTATTTTTCTTGTTGTTATTGTTCTTAAAACTCCTATACTTCTCCCTCTCCTTGTCATGTTGCTCAAACTTTAAGGCCAGATCAATGACTTGATCAAAAGTTTTATCTGCATATGGCAACATAGCCCTACTAAGCCCTGGGTTTAAACCCTTAATATACCTATCATTCTTTGATGCCTCATCAGCCACAAGCATGGCTCCATACTTAGACAAGCCCTCAAACCTATGAGTATACTCAGTCACATTAAAGATTCCCTGCCTAAGTCTGATGAATTCTTCAAGCAATAGAGGTTTGGCTGATGCTGGAACAAATCTAGCTTCCAACATCTCCTTGAATTGATTCCAAGTGATTTCATTCTCAATTCTCCCAGCTATGACTACCTCCCACCAGCTTAAAGCCACACCTTTCAGTTGTCTAGAGGCCACTTGCCTCTTCCTTTGATCATCCAATTGCATGTCATTGAAAATTCTGTCCATTGTTCTCAACCATGCTTGAATTTCCATCACATTTTCAGTCCCTTCAAAACTCTTGCCTCCCAAATTGGTATAAGTATTTAATAGTTTTGAAAGTTCCTCATGTGGGTTCTCAAGTCTCTGCCCTACTCCATCCCTTAAAGCCCTCATAAAGTCTTGCATATCAAGCATTTGTGGTGTACTTGATCCTGCATTGTGATGAGATCCTCTTCCTACTATGATTGGATAACTAGAGTATGGGTAGATAAGGTTAGTTTATCATGAGTATTTTTTTCCTTTTGCTATAACTTTCTATCTGAATTATTATTTTACTCAAACAAACAATCAGTACATACACATGGTTATAGTACTTCAATCAATCAATACAATCATTCTTAGCTATGTATAGTTTTAACATAGCTCTGATACCAAATTAAAAGACCCTATTTATTTTACCTAATTTTACTAGGATTTTTTTTACATTATTAAATTTCCTAGAATCATTAGCCTTTCTACTAAATTATCCAGGATCCTAATTTTTCTACTAATATATTTATATCAGTTCATTAATAAATATATTCACATACATGTGAAGATGTATGTGACCCTCTTGCTTGGATTAGAGTATTGGTAAGCAAGAGTGCATCCTGATTGAATTTGAATTTCTAGTCAACCAGTACATAGCTCACTTTCCTTTGTTTGATATATGAATCATGGGAGTGAATTCCCCTGATCGTATATAATTTATACCTATTAATTTTTGATCATTCTTATGGTGATTGTCTGTTAGTTTGTCTTAACAAAGTGATCTCAGAATGTAGCAAGCCATCATGATTTTTGTTTAATTATTTGATATTTGATCAAAGCCAGAAAGGAAAAATGATATACTCATTTATCATTTTCAACATAAGTGATTTTATCACAAATTCCTTTACTTGTAACCAAGTCAGTTGAGTAATCCTTTCACAATCTATATAGTTGTATTTCTCTGAACCAAATTCATTCCCTAATCCCTGAGTTACCTCAGCTTGCATCCTAATTTACAGGTTGCTTTACTGGATTTAGAGAATCCAGATTTTTATAGTCATTTAACAAAAGTAGTAATTAAGTAATATGTGTGCATATCAGATGTATTGTGTTCTCTGGACTAAGAAAGCTACTCAAAAATGAAAGTGAATTGCTCAAGTATTTGAAAATGTCTTTGTACATGCATTTTCAAAGAAAGCTTCAGATTTTAGAAACGCATTTTCTTTCTTTAGACCCAAAAACTCTGGTCATCTAGATCAACCCAGACCTCACTACTTTTGAAGTGGGTTAACCTTATGACTAGGTCATCAAAACATTTGTGCCTGGCTATTGCAATGTGAATTCAGATACAAGATACTTGAAAAATCTCTTAGAACATGTACACCTCTTTATATAATGCACAAATATATATATATATTTTCTTTTATCAAAACACTTCTGTATATTATCACTAAATTCTTGAAATATTACTTCTAGCTAAAACTCAGATTTTTAACCTTCAAACTTAAAGTTTTTATGTACTTCAAAATTAACTAATACAATATATGTATATATATATATCCATTTCTCTAACACAGGCATATACCATCTACATATTTCCACCATAATGCTCAAATATATTTTCTTGCATAGATTCAACTAAGTCTTTGGTTTTTCCAACCTTAATACATTACCAGATTCAATTGAAACAACTAGATAAAATCCAAACATTCAAGATCATTACATAACAACTAAAGCAGAACTATAAAAACTTCCAAGATTACATGCAAATAATTCATTCTAAGTTCTTATTTAATTCTAATTTAGCATGCTTATCCAATCATTCTCATTAGCCATAGCAGCTTCCTATTTAGCACCAGCATTCCCTGAAGAGCATTAGAGGCTGCCCCATTTTAAATGAGACACCCCAGATGCCATAAGCAAACAAGGGTCAGATACAAGATCTGGTATGAGAAATATCAAAAATTCCATGATATTAAGTAGATATATGAAACATAAGCATTTTGTATGGGTTGGCACTATTTCTTTAATCAATTTGCCTGACTTGTTTCTGAAATATTGCGCATAGGTGATCAGTATTAAAACTAATTATATACACACTTTCAACCATGCAAACATACATGTCAAACAGAAATAGTCAGGAACTATCATAGCTCCAGTCCAACCAACCTAGGAATAACTCAAGTTCCTACTTCATCAATTTAAGGTTGCATTTACCAAATTTCTTCCTAGCCTCATCTGCCATAAAGGAATCACGGGGACACATTGCAATAAAATAATTCACAATATTGCACAAAGATCTCAGGGCTTAAACAAACCATGTGCCAACTTGCATACTTTAAATGTAACAAGCATTCCAGCAGTCTTCTTGGCTCACAATCCTTAGTTTATTTACTAAGTTTTCATGTTTGATCCTATCATGAGATAGCTAGGTGATTAAATCACAGTGTACATGAAACATTACATAAAACTTGCAAGCATACTTCAAAGGCAAGCTAATATTCATATCAAGAGAAAATCATATTTTCAAATATTCTGGCTTAAAGAAAATACAAGAATATTTATAACTGTGGATAGAGACTAGGCATGTGGGTTATTATTGTTTCATAAGCAACCATGTTTGAACTAAATTCAAGATCTAGCTTAAACAAGATTTCTGGCTCATGGGTTTTCTATTTGACCAAGAGTTCAGCACTTTTGGATATTTCCATTGCACCCTTGAATCTTTCATTTGAGCCTCAGCACTTACATAAGTGTAATGCAACTCATATACATTTTGATTTCTATATTTTTCATGCCATTTCTGAACCAGTTACAAGTATTCTCTATTTACTTCCATGATTTCATACTTTAACATTTCTGGGTGTAACCAAATAGAGCAAAATACTCAACCATCAGAGCAATCAAAAGCATTCATAAACACCCATTAAAGCATCCATTAAAACCATAGTAATAAAATCAGAAATCTGTAGAAAAATAACATAAACTTGGCTGCCTGATAACAGGACTTAATTCCATGGGTTTAGTGAGATTACTCACAGAAAAATGCTTCTCTTGCTTAATCCAGAAAAGAAACCTTTTAAAACTTGCCTTTCTGCTTGCAAATATTTTTTTCTTTGTTTTCTTAAATGTCTTGGGTAGAAAATGATTTTTCTGGTCTATACTTTGATTTATAAGAGAGGATTTTCTAGGGTTTTATCATTGTAAAATCCCATTCCTACCCTGGCCAAAACTCATGCATTTTGCATTTCAGATTTGCTTATTTTTCACCCTTAATACCCTGGCCATATGTGATGCTTGCTTCCCTTTTTCTTTTCCAGAATATATTATATTCTTCTTAGGTCATGATAATTGTGTGACATTGTCACTTGTTTATTTTCTAAAAATCCTCCTTTCTATTTTCTGCCTAAAGCAATTGTTTTGCTTGCAATATGTCTTTTGCTATTTTAGTGTTTTACTTTTTCTTGCTTATTTCTTTTTAATACTTTCAATACTTATAGAAATGTACATATGCATACATATCTTATCTAGGCTCATTTAACTCCTCCTTAATTTCAGAAAGACATGCACATATATGTGCATACAGGTTTCAAATCCTTATAACATTTTTTTTTCTGGGTTTTAAATAAAATCTGTTTACTGATTCAAAACAAAACTTGCTTTGTCTTATTTTCTAAAATAATTCATATAATTCCAGAAATCAAATATCCATATTTGGTTTAATAATTTTCATTACAAAATCATGTTTGTAATGCTTTTTAATTCTTGTTTTAATTTCAGGAAATTTGGAGTTCTTCCTTGTGCCATATCAGTGTGCACGTGCACACATGCACACACACTTGCACACAATTAATTCCTTATATTCCTTTACAAATAAATTCATATATTTTCAAAATCCAACCAAAATAAGATTCCATGAATTTCTGGGGCATTACATCTATCCAGCTTTCAGTTATTCAGTTGATTCCAGTGATGTATTCAGATTTTGTATTTGACTATTATATTGAGACATCTATGTATTCGAGACCTCTGTTGTATCTTACTTAACTCTGTTATATATATAGTAGCTTCATGAACTGCTATTCTTTTATTTCCGCTGCATTATTGTTATATTACTCTGGGTCTGTGATTCTATGATTGTTTTATTTACTGTATATGCTGAGTTTTGCAAAATTTAAATTAACAATCTGATATTTTGAGCAATTCAAATCCGACATGTATGGATGCGAATGGTTGAAAATTTCAGGACGTTACATGCAATGTCATTGTTTAATGAAGAAGAAATTATATATATTTTATATTATATATATACTCAACTTTGAGACTGCATAGTAACCCGTGTGTATATTTCATTAATATATTTCAGTCTGCATATTACTTTATTAACCGTGCATACATATAAAATCTGTTGGAATTTAAAAGGTATATTATAATAAACTAAGTTTATGTTGATTTTTCATAATAAATATTGATTCGAGGTATATGTTTGAATTTATATAAAAATATGTTGATTTATAGTTTGGAATGTGTATATTTACATTTTATGTTAGGTCTACATTTATATTAATATTTTGGGAAAGTGTATATGTATATTAAATATATGTTTGATTTTAATATATGTGGCTTAAAAAATGATTTTTGAAATACATATATATATATATATATATATATTTAACTTTATTTGCGTTTGAATTTGGTATCATTTTGAATTATATGTTTTAAATGGATTTTTGAAAATTTATATATATGTAACATATATCTCGATTCGTCGATTTCGTGCCATCTTGACTTACATTTTTCCCAATCTCGAATTTGTCGTAGCAATTCTTTGCTTGTCGCTGCCCCGTGTGCATTTTCTGTGTCCATGTCATTTTCTTGTCTCTCTAGTCACGATTAATGTTATTATATTTATTAAATTTGATTTCAATTGAAACGACAATTGAAATATGCTGTTGTTAGTTATTACATTGCTATATATATATATGCTGTTATCTGTATCTGTTCACCTGTGACATCTGACACCATTATCTGTTATTTATATTGATGATATATGCCTGTTATATTATTATCATATCTGTTATCACACTGCAAGTTCCATGTTAGTATAGAATTCACTATGGCTTGAAATGATACATACCCGAACGAACTGTAGAATAGGAGAAAATCGTTATGGGTTGAAATGATAAACCCAAGCAATTTTCATTTGAATTGAATTTGGGGTTGCGGGTTGAAAAGATATATACCCGTATATATTTAAATTGGGGATTGAAATGATAAATATCCGTATCACTTAACCATAGGGTAGAAAATTATATACAAACACCGTTGGTCTATATATAAATATTTTAAACAAAATGATTTCTATGGTTTTGAAAAGAAATATATGGTTTTAAATAAATATTGATTTTAAAGATTTGTTAAAGTTGATTTAACTAAGTTGATATATAATATGTTTAAGTATTTATTTAATATATATTTTTTCAAATATAGAGTTTATAATAATTTTAAATAAATTAAGGTTGGAAGGATAGATTTGAAATTGATTTGAAATGGTATTTAATTAAGAATTTATTTAATTAAATCAATTTGAAACTTATTGAATTTTGAGGTTTAAAGAATATGATTTTATAACTTGATCTTGATTTAGAGTAATTTAAATGAATATTTCAAGTTTAAATAAATTGAAGGAAATATTTAGTTTATTGTAATTTGGGGTTTGTTTTAAATGACATTGGATTTATTAAGTGAATATTTCAAAACTAAATAATAGTAAAGTGAATTTTATATATATATGAAATTATCGAATTTAGTTTTGAAATGTTGAATATTTAAAGCTTTGAAAAATATTGAAATTGAAATGGCTTATTTTATGGTTCAAATATGTATTTGAAATCGATATAATTTGAAATGATTTATTGAGAAACTGAATTGAGTTGAAAATTTATGAATTGAGATTGAATTAAGTGAATTTGGAAGTCGAGTTGATTTGAGTCGATTTGTGAAATTTGAGGAAGCTATTTTATTATATAAAGTATTTTTAAAACTATATCTAAAACTATTTATATTTTTACTTTATAAATTATTTTAATATAAACTATTTTAATATAAATCATTTTCAATATAAATTATTTTATTATAAACTATTTTAACTTATAACTATTTTATTTATAAACTATTCTATTTATAAACTATTTTATTATATATACTATTTTTTTTTATTTCTAACGGTTTAAGAGGAAAGTGTTATGAATTTCAAGGTCTTGATTCCAAAGTGTTTTGATTTTTAAAGACTATGATTTCGAAATCGTTATAACTTTGGAAAGTGATATGATTTTTGGAAATGGATATATTTGAAGTGAAAATGACATCATATTGATTTGGTTTTGAAATGGAAATGATATTTTGGTCTTGAAGTAAAAGCTATTTTAAAATGACCGCGGTGTTATAATAACGTTTGGCTGTTAAAGAGACCAGGATCGAATATGGGCATACTCTCTGTCGATACCGAAAACCACTTTAACAACTGTGTCACCTTGATCGGATATGAAGTAGGATGGTGGTGACGATCCTATATGAGGTATATACGTGGACCCGACTCCCGTGAGTCGGCATAAGGTGGCTAAAACAGGAGCAATTGACGGGCTAATGAGGTAGCTCCTCTGATCGGACACACTCCATCGTATGCCATTCTATTACTTTGTGATTGATTTGGTGCGCACCCTTGATTCGGGAGTGTGGCTCGAGGTGGCGATTGCTGCGGCTCTGCGTTACCACCGGCCCAAAAGTGTAATTGGTATATCTACTATGGCATTGCCTAGTTGTGCCGTGTCACCTACCATAGTGTGCCTTACTATGAGTTTAATTTTTGTCGTACCTATGGAGTATCCTTTGGTAGCTCCAGTTTACGGGGTATTACGGTACTGAATAGACTATTGGCATACCTAAAAATGTGTTAAGGTGGAAAATGTAAAGCCTTAACGCTAATTTTAAATAGTATACTTTACTGTAGACATTGTTATAATAGCGTATATTATTACATAGTAGATAGTTTAACGGATCCTTAGAGGATGGTTATCCCAAACATCCTTTAAGTTAATTGTATTTTAGTTGATATTTCACTTGAGTTAGATTTATTTATATAAGAATGTTAATCCTGACTCGAGTGTTTTATGTTTTGCTTTACGCTCGGGTCAGACTGAGTGGCTTAGCATTTGAGACTCACCTTTGGAGTTGGAGCTTCGCTTGGAGATCCAGCTATATTATTATGCTATCAGTTATTTAGTTGATTCCAGTGATGTATTCAGATCTTGTATTTGGCTATTGTATTGAGATATCTATGTATTCGTGACTTCTGTTGTATCTTGTTTAACTCTGTTATATATATAGTAGCTTCATGAACTACTATTCTTTTGTTTCCGCTGCACTATTTTTATATTACTCTGTGTCTGTGATTCTGTGATTATTTATTTACTGTATATGATGAGTTTTGCCAAATTTAAATTAACAATCTGATATTTTGAGCAATTCAAATCCGACATGTATGGATGCGAATGGTTGAAAATTTCAGGATGTTACATGTGGTATCAGAGCTCTGGTTTTAGGCAAAACTCAGCATATGGAGTAGATTTAATTACAAGATCACTTTCGTTCGAGCTTGAATTCCTTTTTCTTCGATCCGGTTTCCTTTGAATTTTGGAATGTTCCCTCGGTTCCAAAATCCATTCTTGTCTCTCCTTATTCGTATTCTTCTTGATTCTGGAGTATCCCATAACTCCACTTCGAATGATCTCTATAATAAATCGGTGGTCTCGCCAATCTTAGAATGATTTGTAAAGCGGCGAAACTCCTTTACAATAAGCATTAATTCACCGGAGATTTCCGTATCCTCGGTTTACGATGCTACTATCTTTTTGCAATATCCGAATTCTATCCCTGGCGATCGAATGTCGGTTTGCTCCAGAATTCTACCTCGATCTTACTTTGAAGTTACGGTTGACCCGGTTAAGGTTGCCCGCGATTTATATAAGTCTATCCATTATTTTCTCTCTTTGAAAACTATTTATCTCCCTATCGAGCCTACCTTCTAGTTGAATTCTTTTGGTTAGGATCCCTCTATATTAGGATCTCTATCCTTGTTTTGAAACCCATTCTTGAATCATCGAGTGAGGGTGTGTATTTGTAATTTAATGTTAAAATGTTTTATATATTGTGTTGTTTGAATTGTTGATGTTGATTTGGGGTTCGATCGATTCGTCTGATCAACATTATCGATAGAAATTCCAAAACACTTGAATAGAGCAAACTGACACAATGTTATTTTCAAATTTGGTAAATGAAATAAATTTGTATGATTATATTATAAATATATAAATAAAATTTTCTGGAATTTAATAAGTTAATTAAATTAGTTGTTTGAAATGATAATATTTGATTATCATTTATTGTTCTCTAAATGAATTTATAAACTGATTTAGAATTTGAAATGAATTTAAATTAAGAATTTGATAATTTAATGTCCGATGATTTCGAACTATGGGTTTAAAGTTTTAAAATGCACATTATTTAAAGGTATTTTAACTATAATTTGTTTCCAAAGAATTTTAATGTATATTATTTAAAGTATTTTCAAATAGAAAATCGTTTCCAAAGAATTTCAATGTTTAAGTCAGTACTCTCCTTTATTGTCGCTGGAAAATAATTTCGGTGATGGCGGCCGCATCATCGACATTCATTTTTGAGTTTTTGAGTGGAGGGACCATTCTGTAGCCTTGCTACACCTTGTTTTGAAAATGGATTTTAATTGAATTTCTAAAGTATGACTTGATTTATAATATATAAGTATATGATTATAGATTTGATTTGATATATTGCATATATATTTTTCTCTAAATTGTTGAAGTTAATCGGAAATTTAATTCTTAAAATTTGGTTAAAGGATGATTCCAATTTTAAATGAAGAAAAATTTTGAATAAATATTTAAACTTGAATAATTGAATTAAGAAAAGTTTACTTGTATAATACTCAATTGCATTCCATATATAACTTACCTAAATTATTCAGAAGTTAGAAATGTAATTGGATAATATACTAATGTAAAATGATGTTAAAGGAATTTATAATAAATTTGAGTAGTTATAATAAGTGTAAATATACTTAATATATGTGATAAGATGTATTAAGTGGAATAAATTTAATAATAATTTGGAATAAAGAAGAATTAAATTTGTTGAATAAAATAAGATTATAATAAATGATTATTCAAATTTATGATTTTAGAAAATTGTTAGTAGAGGATAATTGGATAATAAGATAATGAATAAATGAGATAAATTAAATAAATTTTGTTTTGAAGGAATTAATAAATTTGAAACTAAATCAATTGAATGAAATATCTTTAATTTAAATTTTAATATTGAATATTAATTAATTTAAATTGAAATCTATATAGTTTAAATTAACTGTTTTATTTATATTTTCAAAGCTATTTTATTTCTGGTTGTTTCTATTCTCCTACCTCGTTTCTTTTCGGGGACGAAAAGTTTTGAGTGGGGGAGAGTGTAACGACCCGTATATTTTAGTGGTTTTATTTATTTAATTAACTGAAATTTTGTGAAATTTTAAATAATAAAATTTTGAAATAGAAATTTAATATTAGGAATATGTCTATTTAAACATAGCAAATGGTAAATTCTCATCTGAAAATATGGAAGTTTATTTTCTTGTATAATTTTATTTAAATTTAAATCAGTTAAAATTGATGATAATAAAATGTTTTCCAAACCTGAATATTTTTCTATAGAAAATTTGTAAATCATCTTCTGAGTGAGACGTCATATTTTGTTTCTTTAAATTTGGACTGTTATTGCCCCGTCGATCTTATTTTCGGCGAAATAGCAGCATTTTCGGTACCGATATCGACTTTTGATCGAATGATCGTACCACTAATATCTGTATACCATTTTGATCGTCTCGTTGTGCTGATCTCTACGGTATATTCAATCGTCAGTTTTGAAATCTGGTGTGCAGAGCAATCTGCGAAACGCCTAGCGTATCTGTTCCGCAACCAAGCCTTTTTGGGTTCCTGACCTTTCATTTTTCCACCGTGTCTACCAATAACCATCTGCAGTTAATATTCTGAACTTTTGGCCTTTTGTTATTCCACCCTTTCATTATATATCCACTGGTTCATTTCCATTTTTAATTGGTTTCTTTGCCTACATGTTTTGAAACGAAGAAATTTATAATATAATTCAAAGTTATACACAGAACTCTCAAATCCTGTTCATCTTCCATTGTCTATAGATCTCATTTTGTCTCCCTATTCCATATCACTCTATCATTTGTATCTTATCCAAAGCTTGTAGTTCAGCAATGGGAAATCTAGCGCCTTCATTCGTCGAGCCTCTCTACCGCATCTAACCCCTCCGCCTTCCCTCTTCATCTCATCTTTCCTCTGCAGCCCACGTTTGCAGCCTCTTCCCCCTCATCGACCAACCTCCTCTACCTCACGCGAGTACTCACTGCCGAGCCCAAGCCTCCATGCAAGCTTCCCTGCCACTTCACTTCTTTTCCTTTCCCCACGAGCAAGTCATCAACCGCATCCTCCCAATGCTTCTTCCCCTCCGCCTTCCACCATTCACCTTCCATTTAGTGAGTTATAATATTTGTGTTTTTCTTAATTTTTTTTCCTTGCATAACATGTTTGCTGTCACTTTTAATTTATAAACCATGTAGTATATACACTTTGATTTTTTTTTATAAATATATGTATGTAGCATCTAACTTATATAGTATAAATAGTGTAAAGTTTAGTCTGTATTCTATTTAGAGAAAAATATATTGGTATTTATACGGGTGTATATAAAAGTTTCCATAATATAGTTCATTAACTGTCTGGTATAATATATATACAATTCTGTTATATCTTTATTTGTAGTATACACAATTACTGTTAAGTAAGCTACATTTGTGTTCTAGTTTATGATTAAAGTATATATTTGCTACAGTTACTTTATGAAAACTATAATATATATAGATATTTTATAACTTGATTTGCTTTATATTTCATGTATTGTGTTTATATTTCATTATACGTGTGTTTTGGGAATGTTGATGTAAGGATAGGTTTTAAACTATAAGGTATAGTATTATAAATTTTATTTTAAAAGTTATATTAGCTATGATTTTTGTTTTATACACACACACACACACTCACGGTGAATTTACATAGTAGCAATTGCTGTAAAGTAAGATTTTATGCAATGTCAGTTATCTTGTTTAATGAAGAAGAAATTATATATATTTTATATTATATATATACTCACCTTAGAGACTGCGTAGTAACCCGTGTGTATATTTCATTAATATATTTGAGTCTGCATATTACTTTATTAGCAGTGCATACATATAAAATCTGTTGGAATTAAAAAGGTATATTATAATAAACTAAGTTTATGTTGATTTTTCATACTAAATATTGATTCGAGGTATATGTTTGAATTTATACAAAAATATGTTGATTTACAGTTTGGATGTGTATATTTACATTTTATGTTAGGTCTACATTTATATTAATATTTTGGGAAAGTGTATATGTATATTAAATATATGTTTGATTTTAATATATGTGGCTTAAAAAAATGATTTTTGAAATACATATATATATATATATATAACTTTATTTGCGTTTGAATTTGATATCAATTTGAATTATATGTTTTAAATAGATTTTTGAAAATTTATATATATGTAACATATATCTCGATTCATCGATTTCGTGCCATCTTGACTTACATTTTTCCCAATCTCGAATTTGTCGCAGCAATTATTTGCTTGTTGTTGCCCCGTGTGCGTATCTATGTCCGTGTCATTTTCTTGTCTCACTAGCCTCGAAAGGTGAGCAATCACTCACGATTAACGTTCTTATATTTATTAAATTTGATTTCAATTGAAACGACAATTGAAATATGCTGCTGTTAGTTATTACATTGCTATATATATGCTGTTATATGTATCTGTTCACCTGTGACATCTGACACCATTATCTGTTATTTATATTGATGATATACGCCTGTTATATTATTATCATATCAGTTATCACATTGCAAGTTCCCTGTTAGTATAGAATTCACTATGGGTTGAAATGATACATACCCGAATGATCTGTAGAATAGGAGAAAATCGTTATGGGTTAAAATGATAATTCCAAGCGATTTTCATTTGAATTGAATTTGGGATTGCGGGTTGAAAAGATATATACCCGTATATATTTTTAAATTGCGGATTGAAATGATAAATATCTGAATCACTTGACCATAGGGTAGAAAATTATATACAGACACCGTTGGTCTATATATAAATATTTAAAAAAATGATTTCTATGGTTTTGAACAGAAATATATGGTTTTAAATAAATATTAATTTTATAGATTTGTTAAAGTTGATTTAATAAAGTTGATATATAATATGTTTAAGTATTTATTTAATATATATATTTTCAAATATAGAGTTTATAATAATTTTAAATAAATTAATGTTGGAAGGATAGATTTGAAATTGATTTGAAATGGTATTTAATTAAGAATTTATTTAATTAAATCGATTTGAAACTTATTGAATTTTGAGGTTTAAAGAATATGATTTTATAACTTGATCTTGATTTAGAGTGATTTAAATGAATATTTCAAGTTTAAATAAATTGAAGGAAATATTTAGTTTATTGTAATTTGGGGTTTGTTTTAAATGACATTGGATTTATTAAGTGAATATTTCAAAACTAAATAATAGTAAAGTGAATTTGATATATATATATATATGAAATTATCGAATTTAGTTTTGAAATTTTGAATATTTAAAGCTTTGAAAAATATTGAAATTGAAATGGCTTATTTTATGGTTCAAATATGTATTTGAAATCGATATAATTTGAAATGAGTTATTGAGAAACTGAATTGAGTTGAAAATTTATGAATTGAGATTGAATTAAGTGAATTTGGAAGTTGAGTTGATTTGAGTCGATTTGTGAAATTTGAGGAAGCTATTTTATTATATAAAGTATTTTAAAAATATATCTAAACTATTTATATTTTTACTTTATAAATTATTTTAATATAAACTATTTTAATATAAATCATTTTCAATATAAATTATTTTATTATAAACTATTTTAACTTATAACTATTTTATTTATAAACTATTCTATTTATAAACTATTTTATTATATATACTATTTTTTTATATCTAACGGTTTAAGAGGAAAGTGTTATGAATTTCAAGGTCTTGATTCCAAAGTGTTTTGATTTTTAAAGACTATGATTTCGAAAGCGTTATAACTTTGGAAAGTGATATGATTTTTGAAAATGGATATATTTGAAGTGAAAATGATATCATATTGATTTGGTTTTGAAATGGAAATGATATTTTGGTCTTGAAGTATAAGCTATTTTAAAATGATCGCGGTGTTATAATAGCGTTTGGCTGTTAACGAGACCAGGATCGGATATGGGCATACTCTCTGTCGATACCGAAAACCACTTTAACAACTGTGTACGTGGTGGAGATTCCAGAATGAAGTAGGATGGTGACGACGATCCTATATGAGGTATATACGTGGACCCGACTCCCATGAGTCGGCATAAGGTGGTTAAAACAGAAGCAATTGACGGGCTAATGAGGTAGCTCCTCTGATCGGACACACTCCATCGTATGCCATTCTATTACTTTGTGATTGATTTGGTGCGCACCCTTGATTCGGGAGTGTGGCTCGAGGTGGGCGATTGTTGCGGCTCTGCGTTACCACCGGGCCGGAAGTGTAATTGGTATATCTACCCTGGCATTACCTAGTTGTGCCGTGTCACCTACCATAGCGTGCCTTACTACGATTTTGATTTGTGTCGTACCTATGGAGTATCATCTGGTAGCTCCAGTTTACGGGGTATTACGGTACTGAATAGACTATTGGCATACCTAAAAATGTGTTAAGGTGGAAAATGTAAAGCCTTAACGCTAATTTTAAATAGTATACTTTACTGTAGACATTGTTATAATAGCGTATATTATTACATAGTAGATAGTTTAACGGATCCTTAGAGGATGGTTATCCCAAACATCCTTTAAGTTAATTGTATTTTAGTTGATATTTCACTTGAGTTAGATTTATTGATATAAGAATGTTAATCCTGACTCGAGTGTTTTGTGTTTTGCTTTACGCTCGGGTCAGACTGAGTGGCTCAGCATTTGAGACTCACCTTTGGAGTTGGAGCTTCGCTTGGAGATCCGTCTATATTGATTCTGCCATCAGTTATTCAGTTGATTCCGGTGATGTATTCAGATCTTGTATTTGGCTATTGTATTGAGAAATCTATGTATTCGTGACTTCTGTTGTATCTTGTTTAACTCTGTTATATATATATATAGTAGCTTCATGAACTACTATTCTTTTGTTTCCGCTGCACTATTTTTATATTACTCTGTGTCTGTGATTCTGTGATTATTTATTTACTGTATATGATGAGTTTTTCCAAATTTAAATTAGCAATTTGATATTTCGAGCAATTCAAATCTGACATGTATGGATGCGAATGGTTGAAAATATTAGGATGTTACAGCATAAATAATATCAAAATAGCCGAAATTATTACCATTATTAAATTCCAACATACTAGGCTCTGCAAACAAAATGGCAGGCACGTAGTGGAGTTTGGATTTCCATACAAATGACTAGGTGAAAGGACTACCTTCCGAAGGGTACATCTCTAGAGGAATGTACCGAGGACCACACATGGATACCTCTACCAACACATGACCGGCCCACCTCTATAACTAGATGGTACCGAATATATCATCCTTCGATCGTTACCGACTTTTTCCGAGGGCCCTCATAGCATACAAACCACAATAATTTACATTCTGTACGTCATAGAGGAAAGAAATATATCTAGAAGAGGATGATCATATCCTGATAGAAGCGACCCACTTAGCCCTACTACATCTAAACCTGTTTCGGTCATTTCCGGTTGATGAAGCCTGAGGTAACGATTACCTTTCACATATCACATATCGCGTCACTTTGAATACCACACAGCCATTTCCGTTGACTACTAATTGCCTTCTACAAAAATACAACCCTTGAGCTCGTACATCTCAAGGAAGGGTGTTAAGCTAAGAGAAGTTGCCTTCTCCGCCACCAAACAGATATACGTTTGTAAAAACCAATGTACTCAATCGCAGAAATGCAATGTCAGACAAACATCCATACAAGTTGTCCAGGAATAGGACAAACTGAAAGTACTTTCCTACCACATCCTGTCGGGAAATCCCTAGGATTAGTAGTGAATAGTCCTTGCATTGGATATTTCATAACGAAGAGACTACTGCTACTATATGTATATTGGGGATTTTAACCCCAAACAATCATCAAGCAGTCCTCCACTATGAAAATCCTAAATAACAATATCATCATAACCAACCTGCACAATCCTCGCATAAATGTTGATCCGAAGTGGTTTTCAGATAAATCTGATCTCGGTCTCTTCGCACCAACAATGCAAAAGCGTTTCTCAACCTCATACAGAAACTAAGTCTCATAGACTTATCACGTTTCCAACTTTCAACTTGCTATTCTTCGGCCAAGAAGGAAGCTCGATAGATTGGAGTAATACTCCGCACTACATGAATCAACATCCTCAACACAAAAGATAATCAAGCCTACACAGAAGGCTACGTACTAAGTGTACGACTAAATAGTTCCTACATCAAGTCGAGGAACTAAAAATGGCCAAATTTGGTATTCGGTTATTTAACTATCAAAGCAAACAAACAAATATTTAGCATCATAAGCAATCACTAGGACCTTTTAATTAATCTTTTATTAATTAAATTACTTGCCAAATATTCATTTCAAATTATCTTTAAAAAGATATAATTCTAAAACCATTTCAACTTTCTATATTGGAAAACATTTCCATATACTTATTTAATAATAAGTAATTCACAAATCAATTTGTTTTCAACACTTAGAAAATATTATATATACTTAAATCACGATTAAGTATATATTTCATTCTTTAAGGAAAACGTTCTCTTAAATATATTTATTTGGGTCAAAACGAATGTTGCGTAAAACATCGCTACGACAACCCAAAATCACTAGTATAGGGATTCGATAATTAGATAGATATATAAATCCCATATACCATACAAAACATCTTCTTTCGAAAATCATTTACTATAACACATTGTTATAGTCCATGCTTCCTTTACTTCTCGAAAACGTTTATTTCAACAACGAATGTTGAAATCTATGGTTTCGATACTTCACACATTTTAAAATATCTTCAAACCATTTAACTTCATTTAAAAGATCACTTTTCCAGAACATTTTTTTAATTTAAAGATTATTCACTATCCAAAATTGTGAATAAAATCCCTAACCAAATTCAATATTTCTACATATTTAACTAAAGGATTATCCACTGTCCAAAATCGTGAATATATCTCCTTTAATAAGCTTTCATATTTAACTTATCGATTTCAATTGATTTTGGATTTATAAAACAATGTTTATAAATTTCATTTATATTTTATAAAAACTCCAATTTATAAAATACCTTTATTAACAATTTCCATTTATATCCCATTTACATGCCAAAATCCAAATTATAAGTTAATTCACTTATAATTCCCTTATTTACAAAATCATTCTTTTCAAATTTTATCAATTCATAAATCTTATTCACTTATAAGATTTATTTATACTTCATTTTAAACACTTACAAAACTCATTTATAATTCCATCATTTTGATTTATAAAAATTCAATTTTATAAATCTTATCTATAAATAAACCTTTTGTAATAAATCAAAAATCTCAATTTTAACTTAACTTACAAAATAGTTAACTCCATATTTCAAAAAATCATATTTTGCTATATTTCACAAAACCATAATTTTTATAACATAAAAATTATAACATTTATTTATTAAAAATAAATTCATTTCCTTAACACTTCAAAATTCAATAAAACGTATATTTTCAAAATCACTTGAAAATCCTTTTTAATTTGGAAACCATCACTTTAATAATTTTAAATTACCAAAAATAGGCCCAATGCTGCAACAACACCAAATACATCAATCACGGCATCCAAACATCATATATCATATGATAACAGCATATATATCAATATCTGTAAATAAACCAATACTGGTGAGGAATCCAGTTGGATCCCTCCAACTTGTCACCTGCAACAAATATACATATTAGAAAATATGTACAATGTCTGCTTCGAGGCAGACGCACGTACAAAAGGTCATTCGCTCACACACGGGAACGTAGAGGGTCTCATCTGCTCCAATAGGCAGGAATATATCCAAATACCAATCAATATATATATATATATATATAATATCATATATCATCCAAACAATCATCAATCAGCATAAAATAAATTTATTCTCACTTATATAAAAATATCAGTGAGGCAGAAAGAGTGAGTTGTACTAGTTTGGTTCCAATAGCAGTTGCAATGTTTTATTCCGAATAAAATTAAACGAGCGTTTATTTTACCCAAATTTTACACTAGCTCCAATCAACTCCAAACTAGATCTAAAATATAATGCTCGTCAATACGGACCCAACACAACTTGTTTCATCAAAAACGGACCTCGTATGAAGAAGTTATGACGTTTTAAAGTTTATACGAATTTAATATATAATAAATTACAAATTTTTTATTATTTTAACCTTGATCAAATCACATCCTTCCATTCCTTAGATTCAAATATGGCCGCACTTCCCTTTCTTCCCTCTCTTCGTTCCCTTCACGTATGCAAACCCAACTAGCTGCCCTCAAACCCTACTCGCCGCGGCCACCTCGATCGTCGAGAACAAGATCAACCACCTCCATTTGAAAGGCCATCACGTACACCATCAATGCCCAAAGTATGGATGAGCTTGGTCACCTATATGCCTCGAAAAACGTATGCAAATAATGAACAAATGCAAGCAATTTTCTCCTCGATCGTTGCACCATATTCGATCATCACCGCATCGAGCTCTAAAACATTGTAGTTGAAGCTTTTTGCTAATTGTTTATGGATTTAGAGATTTTGAGGGAAGAAAATTTGAAATTCTCAGCCATTGAAATAGAACTGGCGGCTTGGGTTAGGGTTAGCTAGGTTTGTTGCAAATGTGAAAAAAATTGGCCTTATATAGAAAATTTTGCGACACTATTCACCCGTAATTTTTCCAAACTCCAAACGAAGCGTACCGCCTGGCATTTATACTATTGTACCCCTATTCCGAACACAATGGAATATATATCGAGAGCCAATTCGATCGTATTTGGAAGATAGGTTTTCGAATTGACTTATTTAAATTTAAAATTTACTTAAACAATTTTCTACGCGTTTCAGCTTGCCACGACTAAACCGTAAATCCGATTGACATGAAATTTAAAATCCTACAATAATATAACATTACGGATCCAATGAAACTAGTTTCGTCAAAATCCAAGACTGTATCAAAAATGGCTATTTTTACACGTTAATTAAATATTAAAATATTCAATTTCTATAAATTTAGTTTTAAATTAATTTTAGAAGTTCTCCAACATCATTCTAATTCAAATAGAATTCTATATAAATTTATAAATCATTTTTATTGAAATTAAATTCAATTTCCAATTATTTACACAATTTCAAATATTAAATTAATCATTTAATTATCCAATTAAATCCTTATATTCAAAATATAAGTTATTCAGCTTATAAAATTTTACTTGTGAATATTTAAAATCAATTAAATATCCCAATTTCAATTGACTGAAATTCTGGGTCGTTACAATAATTAATCATAGGGATCATGAATTTTTATAAATAATCATAGGGATCATGATATTTTAATTGGCCAAGTGATGGGATCTTAGTTAACCTAGGAAAACCATGGAATATGCGGTGGATATCCCACATCAAATTTCTAAAGTAAAGAATGGTTTGCCAGAGGTGGTTAGCCTCGGGATTTGGCACCCAAGGGTTCATAGTCATCCTAGGAAAACTACGGAGTGTGCGATGGATAGTCCACCCCATCTTTTATAAAACAATGTACGATGGATAATCTGCATTTATTTTAAAGGGATTTGGGACGGACAGTCCTATTAAATTATGACGGATAGTCATTTTAAAGATTTACGATGGAAATCTAATAAATTGATTTTAGATGGGAAATCTAATAAAATTCTTTTAGATGGGAAATCTAATAAATTGCTTTTAGACGGGATATCTAATAAATGGGTGGATGGGATATCCAATACATATGATTTATGGCTTTATTTCATATTATGTTAAGACTAATCATTTTGGGTGCAAGGGCATAGTAAATGATTTGCATGTTTTATTTTGGATACTATTAAGGGGAAAACCTGTTCCGCTAAGCGGCGTGGTATCACTAGATATCTATTTATGATAAGAGATGATAGGGGATTATTCATATCAGACTTATTGTCTGACTCGTAGTTTGTGTTTCTCCACAAACTCTCGGGTACTCAAAATTAATTTGAGTAGTCTAAGAGTAGGAGACTTTCAGGTTTTTGGACGAATAAGCTTCCCGAGACGGGCATGAGGCAGTATTAGCTAATAGGTGCTATTTTGTGTATTCCGCTATGATGTACTAAGAACTATAAAGTTCATATTATTAGTTCTCTTATCTTCATAAGGGGACATCTTCATATGTCGCTCTTATCGTATTTTGTACATGTATATGTGATCTGAACGTGGTTAACGTCTGGGATTATGTAATTAAATCTAAATATTATTCATAAGAAATGAAAATTTCTGTTTTGTTGAAGTTAAAAGTTTTTCATATTCTTTTGTTCCTATGTATCAATATTAACTATGCCGCAATCGGTCGCCAAGAAATAACAACTACAGATGACTGCAGCATTAGGAGCGGTTAGTTTTGGGCCTCAAAAGGCGGGATATTACACCAGCTCAACCGACTCCACCACCAGCTCAAATTCAACTGTCTCCACAACTAGCTCCAACTCAGAATCTTCAGCCAGAGGACCACATTGCTAAAATCACATATTTAGAACGGCAAATGGCAGAGAGATGAAGAATCTCCTAAATGAAGTACTATCTCACCGGTCATCCATGAAAGCTGCTATGGCAGGAGAGGAAGTTGTCTCTCCTAGAAGAAATCTGAAAATCAACACTGATGCGACGAAGAGTAAAGCTAATATCTCCTTGTCTAAGAAAAAGGATTGCCTTCCACTAAAGGCAAACTATCAAGGAAGGGTCTAAGAAGAAGATAAGGATTTTTCCGCAAGCTCTACTTCAGATGGCTACAAACCAAATAAAAGGGACAACTTGAACAATAAGGCTTACCTCAAAGATGTAACAGAGAAGGCTGTGAAAGATCAATTGAATGTCAAGTGTAAGAGAAAAGAGGATGAGAGAGTCAATGATAACGAGAGGGTTGCCCCTTTCATTGATGAAATAATGTCAGCGCCTATCCCATCTCACGTAAAGGTCCCTACAATGAAATATCATGGAACATCTGATCCAGACGACCATTTGATGGCATTCGACAGTCAAATGGATTTGTACAATGCTTCTGGCGCTGTTAGATGTCGGCTTTTTCCAGTCACACTTCAAGGAGCTGCTGCTAAGTGGTACTGACAGTATCGTGTGAACACGATCTATTCTTTGAAGCATTTCTCCTATGAATTCTCTGCTAAGTTTTGCATCTACAAAGACTCCTCTATCGACTATACAGTACTCGCTAATATCAGACAGAACCATGGTGAGTCATTAGGAGATTACTTGAAGGGGTTCAACACTGAATCTTTGAAAGCCAAAGGAATGAATGATAGGGACAAGCTTATTGCAGTTCACTCAGGTCTTATAGTCAATTCTCCTTTCTGGAAGGAATTGTTTATCCATGGATGTAGGGATTTACAAGACTTCCATTTTCAAGCTGACAAATTCATCCGGATGGATGAATTGTACCATTCAATGAAAAAATTTAATCAAAAGAAGGACAGTGGTAAATTCAGCCCAGAAAGGATTCCTAAAAGAGCTAGATGGGAGGATGCTAATACTAACGCGGTGGCATTAAACCGACCGATTTCTTACATCTATGCAATGACTCAAGACAAGGTCAATTTCCTGACCTCTTTCAAAGCCTGAAATTACCTAGAACAGAAGAAAGGAGATAAATATTTTACTTACCATAAGGCGAATGGTCACAAAACCGACGAGTGTAAGGTACTGGCTGGAATAATTCAGAAATTAATTCAAGAAGGACAGTTGAAGGAGTTTGTGAAGAATCCACAATAGACTTTCCTGCCAGAGGCTGAGGCAAGAAAACCTGTTGGTAATGCTGTGAATATGATTGAAGATGAAGACCCACTAAGCCTGAGTCCACCCCAAAATAGAATTGATGTTATATATGGTGGACCACATCCCGCGGGCAGAAGTAAGAATGCCCGGAATAAATACATTCGTGAAGCTAGGAAGGGTGTGTTTTCTGTACAAGAAGAATCACCGCTCAAGAATCCAAAGTATAATATTAACATGCACACTTCGGTGATCAGTCCCCAAGAATAGAGAAGAGGATTCCATCATCCCCACAATGATCCATTAATGATCACAGCTCAGATTGGATCCTCGGTGGTTACAAAAATCTTGGTCGATACTGGAAGTGCTGTAAATGTGGTATTCTAACATGCATTTGATCAGATGGAAATCTCCATGGACAAACTTGAGCCTAGCCCCGAACCTATCTTCGGGTTCAACAATAAAGGAACAACTCCACTTGGACAAGTGAAGCTTTTGGTTCAGCTGGGACTCCCTCCGTGCTCCTGTGTTTTTGAAACAGCCTTTGTGATCATATATCAACTATCATTCTACAACGTTTTCTTTGGACGTCCAGCGTTAGACGAAGTGGACGCATTTGTTTCATCAAAATATCTGATGCTCAAATTCCTTACTCAGAGTGGCTGGGGAACTATCCGAGGCGAGAAATTTGCATCAAGAGAAATGTATTTTGCGACTTTGGAGCGATATAACAGGGAGTTCACTTGTTACTTTGATTATTCCATTACTTTACAGCCTTCGGACGATGGATTTTTACATTCATCATTCAGAGCAAAGAAAAAATCTGATAAAACTAACAAACGTATTGCCGCAAGATGTTTTGTAGTTTATGGAAAGAGGAAGAGAATGGATTCCAACTCGATAAAGGAAAGAGAAATTGTTACAGAGCTAGATTGCCGGGGGGGAGGTTGAAAGAGTTAAGCCGGTTGAAGAAACCGAGGAAATTCCAATAGATTCTACCGATTCTACCAAAATAATTAGAGTAGGAAAGGACCTTGAGGAGCACTTAAAGTTAGGGTTGACAGAATTCTTAAAGGCCAATAAGGATGTTTTTGCTTGGACCCACTCTGACATGGTTGGAATAAACCCTACGGTCACGAGTCACGCCCTGAATATCAATCCTGACATCCCTTCGGTCAGGCAAAAGAAAAGACAATTCGATATGGTGAGGACCGACGCCTTAAAGGAAGAAGTCAAGAAATTGCAGCAAAATAGGTTTATCCGAGAAGTATTTTACCCCAAATGGTTGGCAAATCCGGTTTTGGTAAAGAAATCTATTGGGAAGTGGCGAACTTGCATGGATTATACGGATTTAAACAAAGCTTGTCCAAAGGACTGTTACCCACTGCCAAGGATAGATCAATTGGTCGACTCAACCAGTGGACATAAGCTGCTCTCTTTGATGGATGCGTATTCTGGATACAATCAAATCCCTTTCTTTAAACCTGATGAGGAACATACTAGCTTCATTACAGATGAGGGAACCTATTGTTATAAAGTAATGCCATTCGGATTGAAAAATACTGGGGCAACTTACCAAAGGTTGGTTAACAGAATATTCAAAGATCAAATCGGAAGAAATATGGAGGTTTATGTAAACGACATGTTGGTAAAATCCCAAGAGGCGAAGGATCATCTTGAAGATTTAGATGAAATGTTCAAGGTGCTCCACAAGTATCAAATGAAACTCAACCCCCAAAAACGCAACTTTGGAGTCCATTCTGGAAATTTTCTAAGCTATATTGTAAGTGCACAAGGGATTGAGGCTAGTGTTGGAACCTGCCTTCTTCGATTTTAATGCGACAACTATATATTTCAACCTATATACTATAATGTCAAATATTCTTGCAAGAATTTACAAGAGAAGCTATTATCATATCTTCAACAAGTTTAAGTTCTCAAAATTTTATTATTTCAAAGTTAAGATATTTTTGTACAATCTCTGATATGATGATAAAACACACACACAAATATACTTTTTGAAAATCGTGCTTTAAAATAATAAATATCCTTAATTATTTAAAAGATATAAAAAGGTATTTTCAAAATTATATAATATCTCAAGTTCAAAAGTGCTAAAACAAAGGAAGGAACAAAACAGTACAGATTTAGACGTCTGTATATTAATTCAGACGTCTGACATCAATATCAGACGTCTAAAGATAATATAACAGACGTCTGAACTCTATGTATATAGTGCTTCTATTTCTATATGAAATAGACGTCTGTCAATTTAATAATAGACGTCTGTCATCCTAGACAGACGTCTGAATTAAAATACAGACGTCTGAAATGACTGTTTTTTCTTTCTTTTATTTTTTGAATTTTAAAACTTTATTCAGACATCTGTCACTTTTCTCTCAGACATCTGAACTTGACAAACTGAAGCATCTCTTCATGAAATATCAAATTCTGAAGAGTTGTCTTCTTCACCAAGAGTTGCACTTCTTCCAATAGTTGCAACTATTAAATTAAGACTATTCAATACTATAAATAGAGATGAAAATCCATTATTTAAACTACCAATTCTTTCTATCTATACTTGCTTTGTATTATCATAATCACAAGTGATTTTCAATTCTCTACTTCCTATCTTTGCACATTCAAATCATCATATCAAGAAGATTATAGGAAGGGTGTACTACATTAACTATATTCGTGTTATTCGAAGAACACACAAGTCAAGAAACAATTTACCAAATTGTATTTGAAGTCCTATTCGGTTGCTTAGGCGAAAAGTCATGTTCGGTTGCTCAGGCGGTGTAATACATGTTCCTCCGGGTTAAGTGAGGGTTGTTAGAGAAATTCCAGAAGGAGTCTGGGACTGGACGTAGAACAAGAAGTTCGAACCAGTATAAAAATCCCTGGTGTCATTTTTTATTACTGTCATTTATTATTATTTATAATTCCGCACTTTCTAGTCGTAGTTTAACTATATTATCGATCCATATACACTTTCATTTGGTATAAGAGCAAGGTCATCACATAACTATAACATAGTTATCTGATATTTTTTAATAATATGGACAATAACACTAGCAACAGTTTTACTGAGGGACAAGCCACTACACGACCACCATTGTTTAAGGGATTAAATTATAGCTATTGGTCAACTAGAATGAGAATTTTTATGCAAGCAAGTGGATTTGAAACCTGGAATATCATTCAAACTGAATATCATATTCCTACTACAGAGTATGCTACATGGTCTAATACCCAAAAACTAGATGCTACTGCAAATGCAAAAGCAATGAACATGTTATTTTGCGCTTTAGACAAAAATGAATTCAATCGAGTCAGTATCTGTAAAACTGGATATGAAATTTGGAATACTCTTAAGGTTACACACGAAGGAACAAATAAAGTAAAACAAAGCAAGATTTCTATGCTTAAAAACCAATTTCAAAACTTTAGGATGAAACAAGGAGAAAGTATTAGTGAAATGTACTCTAGATTCCAGGATATTTATCACTCACTTTTAGCTTTAGAAGTTACTTTTACTGAATGTGATATTGTATCAAAAATCCTTAACTCTTTAACTGATGAATGGGAACGAAAAGTCTTAGCTATCGAGGAAGCTAATGATATTTCAACCATAAAAACAGAAGAGTTAATAGGAAATCTAATGTCCTATGAAGTAAATTTACAGGCCAGACGAGCACAAGCACAGGACAAGAAAGCTATCGATTTTCAAGCAGAAAAAGAAGACTCTGAATCAGAAGATGATATGGCATTTATAGCTAAGAATTTCAAAAAGTTTTTAAAATTCAAAAAGGGTAATAAATTTGGAAATAACAAGGGTTTTAATAAGCCATCAAGCTCATCTCTTGAATGCTACGAATGTCACAAGAAGGGCCATATAAAGAAAGATTGTCCTGATCGGAAGAAAGAAAATAATCTCAAAAAAGGACAAATATAAAAAGAAACAAGCCTTCTCAGTTACATGGGATGATACAGAATCTTCTTCATCAGACAATGATAATGACAGTGATTCAGAATAAGCCAACGTTTGTTTTATGGCAACAAATGATGATGTAAGTGATCTAACTTTTGACGATTTAATAGAAATAAACTCTGAATTGTTAGATAAACTTAGAATCCTAAAGAGTAAATATAAAGATGCTTTAGGAAAATTAAATAGAACTGAAATAGAAACTGACATGTTAAAAGATGAAAAGAAAATATTAGAGGAAGAGTTAGTAAAATCTCAAGAATCTTATGTTAATATAACATCTCAATTCACTGATTTAAGCAGTGAAATAGAAAGACAGAAATATGAGAATGTTAAATTAGCAAAAGAGAATTATGATTTAAACTCTAATATTAAAACACTTGATATAGAAGTATCAAATCTTAAAACTAAACTGGAAAATATTTCTAAAAACGTTTCTAAATTTAACAGTGGAAGAGAGAGTCTCTCTAAAATAATTGAGAACTCTCAAACCTGTTCAAATAAAAAGGGGTTAGGATATAAAAAACCAATACAAAAGTATTCTAAACATAATGATTCTTTATATACAAATTTCAAGAAAAAGGAATCTATATCTATTCAAAAAGCTCCTTCAAAAGTTATTCATCCAAAATCAATTATGATTTGGGTTCCAAAAACTAATAATAATTTGATTAGGAAAAACTACATTGAATCTTTCATTTTGTCTGTACATAAGAATGAAAATTTTATTTTTAAAGGGAACTCTAAACCCAACTGGGTTTGGCTTCCTAAGATTTAACCCTTAGGACCCTAACAGAGGAAGTGGGTACCAATAGAATTTCAATATTTTTTGTAGGTACCGATTAAGAAAAGTGGAAAATGGATTCTAGACAGTGGTTGCTCAAAACACATGACAGGCGACAAAAATATGTTAACTAACATTATCTACTCAGATGGAGGATCTGTCACTTTTGGAGATAATTCCAAAGGTTACATCATCGGCAAAGGCGATGTGAGCAATGACGGTACATCTAATTTACCTCTTATTACAAATGTCTTATTAGTTAAAAATTTAAAACATAACTTACTAAGTATTAGTCAATTGTGTGATAAAGGTTTTAACATAGTATTTTCTGAAAATAAATGTAATATTTTTGATCATAACAAAAATATTATTTTCGAAGGAGTAAGAGATCGTAATATTTATATTTTGAATATGAAAATAAATCATAATACAAATATGTGCTTATTAGTCAAAGAAAATGATCCTTGGCTATGGCATAAAATATTTTGTCATATAAATTTCAAAGCTATTAATAAATTATCCAAAAACAATTTAGTAAAAGGATTACCTAAAATGAATTTTAAGGTAAATAGCATTTGTGATGCTTGTCAACTAGGAAAGCTAACTAAATCTTCTTTTAAATCTAAGAAGATCATCTCAACATTACAACCTCTTGAGTTGTTACATCTAGACTTATTTGGACCAACCCAGACTCAATCTATTAATCACAATAGATATGTTTTTGTAATAGTTGATGACTTCTCTAGATATACTTGGACTTTATTTATGAAAAACAAAAGTGATACAGTTGAAAATTTCAAAATCTTTGCTAAACGGATTCAAAATATTAAAAATCTAAAAATTAAAAACATTAGAAGTGATCATGGAGGTGAATTTGAAAATGAAATGTTTGAGAAGTTTTGTAATAAGAAAGGAATATTTCATAACTTTTCATTTCCAAGAACGCCTCAACAAAATGGAGTTGTTGAACGTAAAAATAGAACACTTCAAGAATGTGCTAGGACTTTATTGAATGGAACCACTCTTCCAAAACAATTTTGGGCAGAAGCCGTTGCTACTGCTTGTTATGTCCTAAATCGTGTCTCTATTCGACCTTTAACTAAACATACTCCATATGAACTCTTCATTGGTAGAAAACCTAATATATCTTACTTTAAAGTTTTTGGTTCTAAATGTTTTGCCTTAAATACGAAAGATCAATTAGGAAAATTTGATCCAAAATCGGATGAATGTATATTCATCGGATATTCAGAACGAAGCAAAGTATATAGAATCTATAATATAAGAACCAAATCTATTGAAGAAACACTTCATGTATCATTTGATGAAAATTTCAAAATTAAAACAAATGATGATGAAGACATTGTAATAAATTCAAACTCTACTTTTGACAACATTGTGCCTGACAATACCTCTTCTATAAATCAAATTGAAACTGAATTAAAAACTCCTCCAAAAATTTTAAAAGATCATCCTATTAAAAATATAATAGGAGAAATTGATGAAAGAGTTAAAACAAGGAATCAACTAAATCAAATGGGTCATATAGCTTTTCTTTCTAATATAGAACCTAAAAATATTAAGGAAGCATCAACTGATGATTATTGGATTATTGCGATGCAAGAAGAACTAAACCAATTCGAAAGAAATAACGTTTGGGATTTAGTTCCACGACCAAATGATCAATCAGTTATTGGCACTAAATGGGTTTTTAAAAATAAAGCTGATGAAAATGGTAATATCACTAGAAATAAAGCTAGATTAGTTGCACAAGGATATAATCAGGAAGAAGGAATTGACTATGAAGAAACGTTTGCTCCTGTCGCGAGATTAGAAGCAATACGAATCCTATTAGCCTATGCTTGCTTTCATGATTTCAAATTATATCAAATGGATGTTAAAAGTGCATTTTTAAATGGATTTGTTAAAGAAAATGTTTATGTTGAACAACCTCCCTTGTTTATACACGAACAATTTCCAGACCATGTTTATAAACTTAAAAAGGCTTTATACGGTTTAAAGCAAGCACCTCGTGCTTGGTATGATCGTTTAAAAGTTATTTAATCGACTCTGGTTTTGAAATTGGAAAGGTTAATCAAACTCTTTTTATTAAGAAAAAGAAACATGATATTTTAATTGTTCAAATTTATGTAGATGATATTATTTTTGGATCAACTAATGATAAATTATGTCAAGAATTTTCTAAAATAATGACAAATGAATTTGAAATGTCTCACATGGGAGAATTAACATATTTTCTTGGACTTCAAATTAAACAAGTTAATAATGGCATTTTTATAAATCAAGAAAAATATTGTAATAATTTAATCAAACGCTTAGGTATGGAAAATACTTCTGCCAAACCAACTCCTATGAGTACAACCATACATCTTGAAAAAGATGAAAATGGCAAGAGTGTAGACCAAAAATTATATCGAAGTATGATTTGATCATTATTATATTTAACCGCTAGTAGACCCGATATAATGATGAGCGTTTGTTTGTGTGCACGATTTCAAGCCGATCCTAAAGAATCACATATTAGAGCAGTGAAACGTATTTTACGTTATCTCAACAAAACCAAAGATTTTGGACTATTTTATCCGAAAGAATGTCCTTTTGAATTAGTGTCATATAGTGATGCTGATTTTGGAGGAAGTCGGACGGATAGAAAAAGTACAAGTGGGACTTGTCACTTCATTGGACGGTCTCTAGTATCTTGGTTCAGTAAGAAACAAAATTGCGTATCACTTTCTACTTGTGAAGCAGAATATATATCTGCAGCTTTGGCATGTGCTCAAGTAATTTATATGCAACAAACTCTTCAAGATTTTGGTTTTAACTTATCTAAATCTACAATCCTCTGTGATAACTCTAGTGCTATTAATTTATCTAAAAATCCAGTAAATCATTCACGAACAAAACATATTGATATTCGTCATCATTTTCTTCGTGATAATATTGAAAAAGATATAATCGATCTAGAATTCGTATCTTCGGAAAATCAATTAGCAGATATTTTTACCAAACCATTAAATGAAAACACTTTTGTAAAATTGAGACGAGAACTTGGAATTATCTCTTTCAAAAATTTATGAAGTTTACTTCAACTCAATTCTGTTTTTATTTAAAGGTTAATATAAAAACTTGTTTCTATCCACACATATTGTTTCTGGTTAAAATTAAATTATTATTTTTTTTAATCTTAACCATTCATTATTTAGCCTTCAGTTCCTTATAAATCCTTTCTTTCCGAAGAAAATTGTCATTCAGCTTATCTTTTTACAACAGTGAAAGCAAAAATTCAATTATGTTTTTTAACTTTGCATTATTCATATATACCATGGCTGGTTCATCTTCAGATGAGCCTTCCTATTCATCTGAATATTCGTCAATTAATTTTGAAACACCTAGTTCTGGGTCTTCCGAACTTCCAACTCCAACTCCAGCTTATATTCTGATATGTCCACCACAAAGTCATCATACGGGGTATACGCCAGAAAATAAACGCACGCGAAGAAATTTATTTCCATCTCCAACTACTAAGGAAAAGATAGATGACTTACATCACTATCAGAGGGAAACACTTAATCTTCAGCGTGAAATGTATTTTGAGCAAAAGAGTCATGGTAGACGACTGAGCTTTCTTGAACGTTGTGCTGCAAAAATATGTGGTTCATCTCCGATCAACACAAATGCACATATTCTTTCACCTCAACGACCTCATGTTTCCCCAAATTCATGGGATCGACAGCCTCAATGGTCTCCCATTAAACAGTCTGATGAACAAAATCAACACGAATCATCCAAAGGGAAGTCTCCGAAGTCTCCAAAAACTCCAAAGACTCCTAAGTAGATAATATATATATATGATTGTATGTTGATTTGGTTATTCATGTTTGCTTTGTATTTTCAAAATAAATAATTATTTGAATTTTTTTTATCGTTAAACTAAGCAAAAATATTCAACATCAGACATACAGACGTCTATTCTTTTACAACAGACGTCTGTAAAACACCTTCTTTTACTGTTTTCAGCCACACAGACGTCTGAATCATTTATCACAGACGTCTAAATTAAGTTTAAAAATTTTCATTTTTTCTGGTATAAAATTAGCCGTCTGTTTGAAAATAACAGACGTCTGTTCTTCAATATAGACGTCTAACATAAAATTTCCAGACGTCTGATTTTAGTTCAAAATGTTTTTTACTATTTGTTTCATTTTGAACCTACTGAGCCATCTGTTACTATTTTTTATACGTCTGTCATGCTTCTTAGCCGTCTTTTATAAAAATTTAGACGTCTAAACTTCACTTAATTGTTTCTTATCTACAGAACCTCAAACGTCTGTATATTTTTTAGACGTCTGAAATCCTGTTCGAAAGAAAACAATATAAACCCTACCAGCGGTTTCTCTTCTTCATCACGTCTATTTTTTTCAAAATCAAAATTCAAAAACCCTAGTCTTCTTCAAATTAAACAATGGCGCCCAAATCAAAGAAACAAAAAGGAGATTCTTCTCAACAAGCTCCTCATATTCTCCCTTCGGAAGATCAAATTGTAGCTTGGCTATACCATGAACCCCGAAGTATGGCTCGTTACAAACATCTATCTTCTCTACCATCATTTCATGGTGTTTTTCATGATCTTGATCATTTTCCTACGTACGAACTTAGGCTCTATACTGATAGATCTCAGATTACTAGTCTTATTGATTTCAAAGACAATCAAGTCAACATTTGTAGACTTAGTATCCTATTATTTCTTGCAAATGTTAACAATCCAAAAATTAGACTTCATCGAGATAAAGGAACGCTTTGGACAAGCGTATTTGGAAACATTCTTCAAATAACTCCTGCTGACATTGGACGAATTTTAAAATGTAGCTCGGATGGGGTCGACTTAGATGATTTTAAGTTAGAAGGAGAGGAACTTAAACAAATTGAATATTATCCTTTTGAACCAGGAAAGTCCATAGATAGGTCAAATCATCTTCGTCCTCGACCTCGATTATTGCTTAGAATGCTTATAAAAACAATTTTTCCCCGGCAAGGAAGCCATGAGGTCATTTATGATGATGAAGATAAGGCGCTTCAATCAATATTATCAAATACACAAATCAATTGGGCACAATATTTTTATGATGCATTTCGTACTTATCACGACTCGTAGAAGCGTTCAATTGTCCTTGCTCCTTATATTACTCGAATTCTAACTGACCTGTCTATTCAAAGTCCGTCAATTGAATTTGAAAAGATTAAGGTATCCAACATTCGCTTCTTTAGTTTGATGGGATTACCGGAATCTCCTCCGACATTTCCAACATATACTGATTATAAAGCGGAACAACTAGCTTTACAAAAAGAAAAAGGAAAAACAAAAGTAGGTAGTTCCGGACATGATGGAGATAAAGGAGATACTGAACAAGAAGGGGATGATGAAGATGAAAGGGAAGATGATGAAGGAGAAGATGAAGCTTTTGAGCAAGCTTTTATCCAAATTCCAAACTCGGAAAATTACGAGATTGAACTAATTTCTGGTACTTCTTGCTCTTATACTAAAAATGAAAAACTCAAGTCTGACATCACCATCTCTAAAAATCAAAAGAAAATCTCTCAACAAATTGCACAAGGTTTTTCGACCATCAATTCTAGATTCGATGATTTAGATGCCAAAGTCGAAGAGAATGCACGAGAATTGAGAAATGTCAAGACAATTCTTCGTTAATTGTGGAAAAGTCTCATGGATCTTCTCCTCCTTCCTCTCCAACTTGGGGAGAATGGTGAAAGAAGATGTTTTTCCTTTGGTTTGCCTTTTGGTCCAAAAACTTCACTTTCATAAAAATTCTATTTTTTGTGATGTTTAAAACTTATTAGTTGTTCTTTGTATAATTTTCTATGTCTCTCTTAGTTCTTTGTGTTGGTTAAACAAATGTTCTGTCTTAATATATATTGTTTTGTTATCATCTTGGTACATGCTTGGTCTGTCTACACTTCTTAACTATTTTGTTATTCACAGTTTTGTCATTTCTCTATATCTAACACCCCCCTACAACTCTTTTTGTTAATGTCAAAGAGGGAGAAATAATAACATTTCTGCTATATAAATTGGTCATATTGACAGGGGGAGCAAAAGGTATGGTTATACTAACCGATGAATTATATAGTTGTCATCATCAAAAAGGGGGAGAATGTTGGAACCTGCCTTCTTCGATTTTAATGCGACAACTATATATTTCAACCTATATACTATAATGTCAAATATTGTTGCAGGAATTTACAAGAGAAGCTATTATCATATCTTCAACAAGTTTAAGTTCTCAAAATTTTATTATTTCAAAGTTAAGATATTTTTGTACAATCTCTGATATGATGATAAAACACACACACAAATATACTTTTTGAAAATCATGCTTTAAAATAATAAATATCCTTAATTATTTAAAAGATATAAAAAGGTATTTTCAAAATTATATAATATCTCAAGTTCAAAAGTGCTAAAATAAAGGAAGGAACAAAACAGTACAGATTTAGACGTCTGTATATTAATTCAGACGTCTGACATCAATATCAGACGTCTACAGATAATATAACAGACGTCTGAACTCTATGTATATAGTGCTTCTATTTCTATATAAAATAGACGTCTTTCAATTTAATAACAGACGTCTGTCATCCTAGACAGACGTCTAAATTAAAATACAGACGTCTGAATTAAAATACAGACGTCTGAAATGACTGTTTTTTCTTTCTTTTATTTTTTGAATTTTAAAACTTTATTCAAACATTTGTCACTTTTCTCTCAGACATTTGAACTTGACGAACTGAAGCATCTCTTCATGAAATATCAAATTCTGAAGAGTTGTCTTCTTCACCAAGAGTTGCACTTCTTCCAATAGTTGCAACTATGAAATTAAGACTATTCAATACTATAAATATAGATGAAAATCCATTATTTAAACTACCAATTCTTTCTATCTATACTTGCTTTGTATTATCATAATCACAAGTGATTTTCAATTCTCTACTTCCTATCTTTGCACATTCAAATCATCATATCAAGAAGATTATAGGAAGGGTGTACTACATTAACTATATTCGTGTTATTCGAAGAACACACAAGTCAAGAAACAATTTACCAAATTGTATTTGAAGTCCTATTCGGTTGCTTAGGCGAAAAGTCATGTTCGGTTGCTCAGGCGGTGTAATACCTGTTCCTCCGGGTTAAGTGAGGGTTGTTAGAGAAATTCTAGAAGGAGTCTGGGACTGGACGTAGAACAAGAAGTTCGAACCAGTATAAAAATCCCTGGTGTCATTTTTTATTACTGTCATTTATTATTATTTATAATTCCGCACTTGCTAGTCGTAGTTTAACTATATTATCGATCCATATACACTTTCAGCTAGCCCGGAGCAGATCGAGGCCATTAAGGATATGGCAGAGCCTAAGACGAGTAAAAATGTCATGAGTTTGAATGGGAAAGTAGCAGCTCTAAGCAGGTTTATATCAAAGGCCACTGATAAGTGCATACCATTCTTTGAGGTAATAAAGAAAAAGAAATTTTTTGAATGGAATGAAAATTACAAAAAGGCATTTCAAGAGTTGTAGTTACATTTGGAAAAACCTCCGATCTTATCCATCCCCGAAGACGGAGAAGATCAATTCTTGTATATGGCAATTTCTGAACATGCATAAGCTCAGTATTGATCCGAAATGACAAGGGATTACAACTACCGGTTTATTATGTGAGCAGAAGGCTAAAGGATGCCGAATCACCTAGTTATTAAGAAACTGGGATACTGTTTGATTTTGACAGCTCGAAATTTAAGGCCTTACTTCCAGGCGCACCCGGTGAAGGTGTTGACCAACTTTCCATTGAAACAAGTCTTTGGTAAGCTCGAAACTTCGAGAAGATTGATTAAGTGGGGCATTGAGCTAAGTCAATATGATATAGTATATCAGCCCAGAACGGCTATAAAAGGACAAGCTTTAGCTGATTTCATTAACGAGTGTACGGGATTCATTTCAGAACAATCCGAAAAGGAAAAGGATGTAAAGCCCAAGTGGTAGTTATTTGTGGTTGGCGCCTCGAACGAACAAGGGGCTGGAGCAGGATATGTAATAATTACCCTAGATGGACACAAACTTCATTATGCTATGAAATTGGGGTTCTCAGCAACTAACAATGTAGCAGAATATGAATCCATGGTTGTAGGATTAACCCTCGCTCTACAACTCAAAATCCTGAGGATTCAAGTGTTCAGTGATTCTCAATTGATGGTTAACCAAATCAAACGAGTATATCAAACCAAAGATCCCAAACTTAGTCAGTATGTGAAGAAAGTTTTAAAAATGCTCGCACTTTTTGAAGATTTCTCTGTACACCAAATACCAAGGGGAGACAATTCTCAAGCAGATTCATTGGCTAAGTTGGCAAATTCGAGAGGGGCCCCTGAGACTCGAATTGTACCTGTGGGATTTCAGGCTAATCCCAGTATCGAGGAAAACAAACAAGAGAAAACCAAGGAGCTATTAGTATTAACCCGATCACAAGCCTTAGCACAAGAAAGGGAAGAAACAGATCAGGAAATACTGAGTGTAGAACCTGTAGCCCCAATAGCGGAAGAATATTACGAAAACACTTGGATGGCTCCGATTATGAGTCATATTGTCAATGGGACACTACATGCAGATAAAATAAAAGCACGAAAGCTAAAAAGACAAGCTCAAAACTTTACCATTATGAATGGAATTCTGTACAAGAAAGGATATGCCCTTCCCTATTTGCGATGTGTAAAACCCGAGAGCGGATTGAGGATACTAAAGGAAGCACACGAAGGATTTTGTAAAGATCACTCCAATGGGATCAAACTGGCTAAATAGATAATGAGACTAGGGTTTTACTGGCCAACCAAGCAATCGAGTATGTTAAAAGGTGTGAGAAGTGTCAACGTTATTCAAAGATACCATGTCTTTCTCCGAGTCAACTAACCCCCATTACCAGCCCATGGCCATTTTATGTTTGGGGAATTGATTTAATCAGGCCGCTTCCAATCTCCAAAGGAGGAGCGAAATATGTTGTAGTGGCAATTGATTACTTCACAAAATGGGTCGAAGCAGAACCGCTTCCAAAAATCACCTCTGGGAAAGTGCTAAGATTTGTCATTAAAAACATTGTCATGAGGTTTGGGATACCTTACAAGATAATATCCGACAATGGAACCCAATTTGAAAGTGAAGAATTTTCACGATTTTTCCATAAGAATGGAATCATAAAAGGCTTCTCTTCCGTCACTCACCCAAAGGCCAATGGAGTCGTTGAAGCTGCTAACAAAACAATAAAGACGATCTTGAAAAAGAGACTGAATAAGGCAAAAGGGAATTGGGTAAAGGAATTACCCCTAGTTTTGTGGGCTTATAGAACATCCACTAGAACTGCAATGGTTCGTACCCCGTATTCGCTAACATATGGTTGTGAAGCAATGCTACCGGTAGAAATTGAAGTACCTTCTCATCGAAGGATTGCCTACGCCTTTAACCCGAATCAAGAGCTGAGGAAGGAATAACTTGACTTGATTCATGAATTAAGAGATGAAACAGCCTTAAGAACGGCTGAATACCAAAGGAGAATATCGAAGTACTATAACTCAAAGGTAAAAACAAGGTCATTCAGACAAGGAGATTTGGTATTTAAAAGAGTAATGGCCAATACGAGAAACCCATCAGATGGGTCATTGGGACCAAATTGGGAAGGTCCACTAATAATCTTCAAAGAAATTCCCCCAGGGGCCTACAAGCTATGCCAACCTGATGGTAATATGGTACCAAGAACCTAGAACGTAGAACATTTGAAACCATATTTTCCGACTTTGAATGAATAAAGCATTTTCAAGAACATCTATGCTATGATTCACTAAGAAAAGTCTACATGGTCGGGAGTAAAATTCTCCTTAAACTTGGAATACCTAAGATGGTAGGCTACCAATAATGGTAGAAAGCCCTTGGTCGCGCCAAGATGTCCATGTCAAGGCACCACCTAGAAGGAGGGCGTAAGCCTTTATCCGCACCAAAGTCAGAGGCCAGGTTAAAGCAGCACAATCCCTTATCCGCGTCACGCTATGGCCAGGATAAGACACCTTCTGGAGGGAGGACAGGTAATCCCTTGGTCCCGCCACACTATGGCCTGGCCAAGGTACCGAACAAGCCCTTAGCCGTGTCACGTTATGGCCAAGTTAAGGTGCCTCCTGAAGGGAGGTCGGGTAAGTCCTCGAGCCCTGCTTGAGAATAAGCTAGCCGAGCGCACCGGAAACCCGGATGAAATGTCCGACGGACTAAGAAAAGTCCATGCTTGAAATGGGCACCGCCAGAAATCAGCATCACCTAAAATGGCAACCGCCAAAAGATTGGCAATGTCTAAAATGACAAACAGCCTGAAATGGCTCTGCTTAAATAAGCACAAAATTGGACTAAAGAGTCCCCACCTAAAATAGGCCAAAACAAATGGACAAAGAAAACTCAGGCCCAAGAAAGAAAAAGCATGCAAGACATCCTCAAAGCCTGAAGATGGCACATTCGACAAAAAGAATCGAAAATAATTCTCTAACTTCTCTTCGTAAACATCTGCCAAATGGGTATTTCGATCTTCTATTACTTATTACCAGAGATGGTATTCTGGTCTTCTGTTATTAATTAACAGAAATGGTATTCTGGTCTTCTATTATCAATTACCAGAAATGGTATTCTGGTTATCTATTATTAATTACCAGAAATGGTATTCTGGTCTTCCATTGTCAATTGCTAGAAATGGTATTCTGGTCTTCCATTATTAATTGCCAGAAATGGTATTTTGGACGTCCATTATTAATGGTGCACTGGACTTCTATTACCAGAAATGATATTCTGTAAATGGCATTCTGGTTTTTTATTACTTATTACCAGCAATGAATTCCTGGGTTTCCATTACTTATTGTCAGATATGGATTTCTAATCTTCTACTGCTTATAGCCAAAAATGGTCTTACGATCTTCTATTATTGAATGGCAAAACAAGTCATCTGAACCTCTAAATGCTTTCAATCAAAAGTAATCTCCTAGATTTTCATTATTGATGTCAGAACGGATGCTCTAATTGGTGTTCCGATCCTCTCTTATTATTATCAGAGCGATATAAGACTTTAGTATTTTAATACGATCAAGATGATTCTGAATTCCCCATTGTTACTTGATGCGGTATTTTCAACCTTTATTGTCATAGAAAATAAACATCTAAATTATATAGGCATGGTCTCCTAACATCCTTTCGCTAAGAGAAATGGTTGTTATTTGACAAGAAACTGATAAATTTCGTCCAACAAGGCCTGAATCTGGGACTTCAAATACTTATGGCTACTACTAATTCTGAAGGTTTAAAGGATGACCCTTTCATTAAAAGAACACAGGGACAATTTGGCAACCCTGGAATTTTGTCCTAAAGAACAAAAGCCTTCTTTATGCGGGCGAGGGGGGCTAAATGTTAACTATAAATTATAAATGAAGATAAAGAAGGCCTTTCGCAAACCCTCCGCATAGATAATGATCAGCAGGAGAAGTCGCCTTTCGATGATGTCGAAAGGATAGTTCAACGCTAATAAAGAAGAGCACATTAGTACTTCATAGCAAGGCTTTCGCATACATAAAGGAAAGAACTACTAAAGCATGACAAGGTAGATAGATACAGAACCGCTAGGCACCTTCTGGATGAAATAGGAGAGTAGTTCCGCAACCATCTGTTATAAGACAAGAGCTAAAGAAAAGAAATTAACGCTAAACCTTTCTAAGGGGTCGAAGGAATGCGGGTAATAGTTTGTAGAAGTCCCAAACCTTTCGAAGGAGATGAAAGGTTTCATCTCTCGACATTCAAAGAGTTCTTATCTTCCAAAAAGGATGGAGAAGTTAAGGCAAGGGCATGCAACTCTATAACGTCCTTTTTGAAAGCATAATAAGCCTTTTGGACCGGTTGGAACACATACTTAGTACCTTTCGATAGCGTCGAAAGGTTTATGATAAAGCAGCATTCATAGGTCAACAAAGAATGTAACGACCCCATATTTTCAACCATTCGCATTCACACATGTCGGACTTGAATTGCTCAAAATATCAGATTGTTAATTTAAATTTGGCAAAACTCATTATATACAGTAAATAAATCAATCACAGAATCACAGACACAAAGTAATACAATAATACGCAGCGGAATAGATAAAATAGTAGTTCATGAAGCTACTATATAAACATCAGAGTTAAAAATAAAATACAACAGAATATCTCAAATACAGTGAAGTCTTCGGTACAAATAGATGACCTCTCTGAACAAATCAACTGGAAAAGCTGAAAGCTGAATCGATAGTTGGATCTCCAAATGAAGCTCCAAACTCCAAGGGTGAGTCTCAAATGCTGTATCAATCAGTCTGACCCGAGCGTAAAGCAAAACACAAAACACTCGAGTCAGGATTAACATTCTTATACTAATAAATCCAACTCAAGTGAAATATCAACTGAAATACAAGCAACTTAAAGGATGTTTGGGATAACCATCCTCTAAGGATTCGTGGAACTATCTACAATGTAGAAATATACACTATAACACCGCAGTCATTTCAAATTAATTTATACTTCAAAACCAAAAATTCACTTTTATTTCAAATATCTCAATTTCCCAAAATAGTATATATATATTAAATAATTTATAAAGTAAAGTATTTGTAATTTCCCAAACTTCACAAATTACTTCAAAATCAACCCGACTTTCCCATTCAAATTTAATTCAATCTCAATTTATCAATTTCCATTCAATTCAGTTTCTTAAATAACAAATTCAAATTTTATTGATTTCAAATAAAGATCTTAATCACAAATAAACCATTTAGATTCCAGTATATTTCAAAGCTTTAATATTCGACATTTCGAAGTTCAATTTAACAGTTTCATATAGGTCTCGATTTAACCTCATTATTATTTAGTCTTGAAATATTCACTTAATAAATTCAGTATTATTTAAATAACCTTAAATTACATTTAAACTAAATATTCCCTCCGATTTATTTAAACTCGAAATATCCATTTAATCACTTTAAATCAAAAGTCAAGTTATAAAATTAAATCTTAAATTTCAAATTCAATAGTTCAAATCAACCTAATTAAGTAGAATTCTTAATTACATACAATTTCAATTAATTCAACTTTATCTTCCTTAACTTGTACAAATCCTTAAAAAATCTGTTCAAAGATATAATACTTAGACATATTATATTAATTAAATCAACTTTATTAGATTTAAAGTTTATTATTAAATCTACTTTATATAAAAACTTAAAATATTTACATATAGACCAATGGTGTCTGTATATAATTTCCTATCATATGGTCAAGTGATACGGATATTTATCATTTCAATCCGTAATTTAAATATATACGGGTAGATATTATTTTGACCCGCAATCCCAAATTCAATTCAAATGAAAATCGCTTGGGTCTATCATTTCAACCCATAACGATTTTCTCCTATTCTAAAGTCTGTTCGGGTATGTATAATTTCAACCCATAGTGAATTCTATACTAACAGGGAACATGCAGAGTGATAAAAGATATGAAAATAATATAACAGGCATATATATCAACAATAACAATTTAATATAACCGGATATGGTGTCATATCCCACAGGTGAACATTTATAGATAATAGCCTATATAACAATTTAAATAACTACAGCAGCATATTTCAATTGTCGTTTCAATTGAAATCAAATTTAATAAATATAAGAACGTTAATCGTGAGTGATTGCTCACCTTTCGAGGCTAGAGGATTTTGGCAAAGAATTTTGAGTTACGAAATCCAACGCAAAGCTAGATTGATCGCGAATTCGATGGAAAAACTGAAAGACAAGGAATTGACGAATCAAATTAGAACCGATCGATGAAGATAATTGGTATAGATGAACAATATATACAATATAAAAAAAATCATATTTTAAATACAAACACATTTTAGTTTAAATATATATATATATATTTCAAAATCATTGTTTTTAAATTAACCACATATATTAAAAATCAAATATGTAATTAAAATTATATATATATATATATTCCAATCAGTATTATACACCGATACTTTGAAACCAACAATATATATGTATAACAAATATAAGCTGATATATATACTTACTTATATATACACTAAATATATTTATCTAAAATTTTGGAAATAATTGTATATACTTGCAGACTAATTGTTAAAACAACAACCATATGAATAACCAAACCCATACTCATGCGAGCTTGCATGTATAACTATATCTATGCTTAAATATATTCCTATTATAATGTAAAGTTAATACAGATTTAGTTATTACAGTATAGAAATAACCCAACAGGTCATAGGAAAGTTAGTAGACCTTGCACACCTTATATTGTCTATACTTTATATATACGAAATTCTCAAAATCGATATATTTCCAAAAATAAGAACAAAGACACAAATATATGCAGACCCAAACTTGTATCCTTAATATACAAAACAAACGAAAACTAAACCGTATAACATATGTATAAACATACGTATTTTATAAATAAACTATTATATAGATCCTGTAAAATATATATGCAGAAGTGAAAGTAGTATACAAACAAGCTTATATAGGTTCAAATAAACACACAGGTATAACCTACTACAAAGGAAAGAGGGGACAAAAGAGTGGACAGAGCTCAAGTACTATCAGAGATCAGTTACAAAGATGAGTTCTAGGCGGCGAGGGAGGTGATGGCTTCGGCGAGACTGGGAAGAAGGCGGTTGTGTGGTAGTGAGGAGGGCGGAGCAGTGGGCGATTGCTGGAGGTGTGATGCGGTGAGGAATAGGGTGGATCGGTTTCAGGTGGAGACGGGCTTCTCGGCTTGGGTTTTCTGCCATGGTGGAGGCCGAGCAGATCTGATATGTTGCCTTTAAATTTTTTCTCAAGTCTGAAGCTTGCATGAATATATTCCAGGGTGATGAAAACAAAACAAATGAAAGAGAAGAAGAAAGGGGGAGAAGAAGAAGGAGGGGACGTGTAGAGGTGGTTTTTAATGATAAGGTGGGCAAGAGGAAAGTATAAATAGGCTAGCTGTCAGGTTTCAAAATGCAATTTATAATTGATAAATATTTTATTATTTTATACACACAAGTGCAGAGAGAAGATATAGGCTAGTTAGAGGAATCGAACCAACTTACACATTAAACCATATGAGCGTGAATAGTAACAGTCACAACAATAATAATAAATAAGTTAAATTCTAGAATATTAACAGCTGGGTAGCATGGATATATATGTTTCTTTTTGTAAATGAACAGACCGAAAAAGCAGAGAAACGTACCACCATATAGTAAATTGAAATGATGAAGATATAACGGCTAACCATTGAATGCTGCAACATTTATTATAGCAATTAATTATTGCTTGGATGACATGGTTAAAGGTTGAAATTCAAAAGAAAAAAAAGGTCAAGGATCTGGTACTGATACGGTTACAGATTTCGTGGATTCCGCTGTGTACCAGACTTCAAAACACAGAAATAAATATACTGCGAAGATCAACACGACGAGATGATCAAAACGGTATATAGATATCAGTGGTACGATCATCCGACAAAAAGTCAATAATCGGTACCACAAATGCTGCTATTCCATATAGAAAAATATAAACGGAGCTAGAAACATCCGAATTTCGCGAAACGAATTTCGCAGTCTGATTCAGAGTGTTCTAAATAAATTTTCTCATGTTGACATATTTAGGTTTCGGAATACTTTTAAATTCAACTGTTATTAACTGATTTAAATTGAATAGAATTTCATAAGAAAATAAACTTCAATATTATCAGATGAAAATTTACCAGTTGCTATGTTTAAATAGACGTATTCCAAATAATTAATTTTTATTTACAAATTTTATTATTTAAAATTTCACAAAATTTCAATTAATTTAATAAATAAAAAATCACTAAAATTTATGGGTCGTTACACTCTCCCCCACTCAAAACTTTTCGTCCCCGAAAAGGAAGGAGGTAGGAGAATAGAACAACTAGAAATAAAAGTAGATTGAAAGTCAAGATTAAACAATTAATTTGAAACTATACAAATTTTTACTTGAAATATTCATTTGAAACTTCATTTGCAATTCAATTATCTTTAATGCTTTAAAACCTTTAAAAATCCATTTGTAAAATTTCTTGCTTCCTTTATAAATACCATTAACACCTTTATAAATATGTGAAACTATTTGAAAACAATTATTTACATCATTACTTATATTTACAAAGAAGCTATTGAAAACATTAATCCATAATTCATAAATTTATTAATTTATCTCAAGATACTTTTCAAATATTATTAATAAATCACTAATCATTTACTTTAAATATGTTTTATTTAATTAATAACTTCTAAAATATTATAACACTAAAATTTTCTATTAAACCATGTAGTATATAAATAAACAATATTTAAAAAGGATATAGTCAACAAGGAAAAGAAGGAGGATTTGGAAAAACAGAATATAGGTGAATAAATAAAGCTGAGCAGATAAGGTAGATTCAAAAGAATAGTATCGGGCACGAATAATTAATTTAGAACCATAAGGGTTTTAATTTCAAATATTAATACAGAATTTCTTTGTTGAAAATTACTTCTATAATAAAGTACCTTTAAAATAAAATACTTTTATAACAAAGCATTTTTATATCGAAACAAATTTTCCTTTTGAAATTACTTTTATAACTCGATGTCTTAACAAGTTTATCCTCGTTCCTGTAAACTCTGGCAGTGCGTTGATGAGGCGCAAAGCTAGAATTCTCCAGGTACTTAGTAGACTTGTTTCAACACCCAGTGAAAATACTGGAAAAATTTAAAAACAAACAGATATGGAAAGTACAATCCAAACAAAAAAACAACAAAACCTTTGTCTAACCATGGATCGTAGATACACAAAGGTTACGCCTGGATCCCCCAGGAAACATCTGTATCCGTAAGCTTTCTCAGCCCTGCGAATAACGCCATGATGACTAGTAGACCGTAGATACACAAAGGTTACGCCTGGATCCCCCAAGAAACATCTGTATCCGTAAGCTTTCTCAGCCCTGCGGATTTCGCTACTAATACGACCTACATAGATCACAGGATACACAATGGTTACGCCTGACTACCCCAGGAAACATCCGTACCCCTGGGCCATCCAGCCAGGTGAATTCGCTATGCAGTCGCGCTCGTAAGACCATGGGTAACGCCATGGAATTCAATGGAAACTCGAGTATCATATCCATAAAACCAAAAATCAGAGAATATCGATAGAATGAATCCACAATGTGGCCACAAAGCGGATATCAAGCAGAAGGCACTTTCCATATCTTTACTTCGAAAATATGTATCATATAGTACCTTTTCAAATCACTTTCAAATATCGTACTTATATAAAGTCCATTATATATAAGATTTAATTTTCAAATCAAATACCTTTCCAAAATCAAAAGTATATCAGATCACACTTATATAGACTTCAATTATATAAGATTTCACTTTTCAAATTGAGTACTTTTTCAAATCCATAGTTTTCGAATCAACATCATACTTATACAAACCAAATTTTTATATAAGTTCGATAACTCCCAAATCAGGTATTTAATAAAAATAAGGTTCTCAAATTTCAATTTGTTTCAATATTAGTTCAGTTTCAAAATCATATACAATCCCACCAAATTATTTCTTCTCAATTTAAATATCTTTAGTTTCAAAGTTTCCAACATAATAAATTTAGAAAATAATCCAAGTTTCTATATCAATATCATTTAAGTCAACCAATTCATTTCCAAAATAAATGGTTTTCAAAATCAATCTTATACCTACTACATAAGGTCCATCTTATATCAGGATCAAAAATTTCAAAAATATATTTCGCTACATAGAGAGCCATATGGGATTGAACATCTTTGCTTTATAAAATGTTTTTAATTTAGAATAGTTTTGTATATAAACTAGTTTGTAAAATAGTTTGTATGAAAAATAGAACAAAACAGTTTGTTTAAGAAGAATAAAAGAAAAATAGTTTTGAAAAATGGTTTTAAATTGATAGTAGTTTTTCATAAAAGTAAATTTCCAATTAAATTACAAAGATATCCAACCCAACAACTTCCCATTTCATCGCCAAGTATCAATGATATTAGGATATAAGATGCACATATGTCATCATTTCGCAAAATCACATTAGATCGCTCGCTCGATCACATAAGTTTGTTTTCGAACTAGTATTGTCCATTCGACTTCCCTAATGTGGATTTCGATATGGTTTCTTGACTAGAAGCCATCAGTCTCCTTGCATAGCCATATACTATGATAGAGAATTCTAGAATCAAGCCCAAAATCCATATCAAATATTCGCCATCAAGAATCGAATGAAAAATCCTAACACGAAATGGTGTAATTCACCTCGAACTTGGATCAAATTAATTATGCGAATAAAATAGCATAAGTACAACTTATGTATCTATTCAAACTTGTTAAATATATAGTTTTATAAAGATGTTACCCAGTTAAAACATTAACTAAATTTTATTCAGAATATATTGAAGACCAAATTCTTTTCAAAACATTTCAAATCTAAATTTCATATTAGAAAAATTCAAAATAGCCTTATTCATTTACTTAACAAAACAGTTTCAACTTATTTAAATCATATTACTACATACTTTAACATACATACCAAACTTATATACTTTATACTTTTCAAAATTTCTTAGCTTTGAAAAGTTAACCTTGATTTGGAAGTGCTCGAACCTTCAAAATAGTTGAAGAAATCATTTTCAAATTCAAGAGTTGGAAATCAACAAAAATCAGTAAATCAATTTCAAAAGATAGGTTTCAAATTCGAAACTCAAGGACTGAACACCGGTTCATTTCAAATCATACTTCGGAATGTGGGAGTCAAAATTGGTTTCACAAAATCACTCGCATAGCAAAGCTATTAGAGTGGCATTTCCCTCACTCTGAAACTCGAAAATCAATGTCGATGATACGTGCACTCATCACCGAAATTATTTCCCAGCGACATAAGTGAGTTCTGGACTTCTATTTTCTCGAAAACTTCTTTGAAATTTCTTCGAAATCAATGGAACTCATTTGAAGTCATTTGAAATGTTTCTTATTCGGAAAATACTTTCAAATCGTATTATCATATATTTTTAAAATCTTAAAACTCATTTTCAAAATTACCGGAGTTCAATTCCTCAAAATTCCAATTTGAAACCCTTAAGTTACAAATCATTTTTATATAAATCAATTATATAACTTTCAAAATTTCAAATCCTTTCAAAACTTCAAATTCTCATTTTTAAAAGGTATATATAATCCTTATCGAAAACATTTTCACTTTTATATATAGAATAAAATCATATTTATCCAGATAATAATTTCGATATATAAAACAATTTCTAAAGTACAAACAAGCCCGATTTTCCAAAGGATGATTCAATAATGGATTCCAAAACAAAGATAGAGATTCAGATTAGAGGGACTCTAATCAAATAAAATTCTAATTCGAAGATAGGCTCAATCGACGATTAGGTAATTAAATTACAAAAATAGAAGATGGATATACCTATATAAATCAGAGGTGACCTTAATCGGTCAACCATGATTTCAAAATAAGATCGATGCAGAATTCTAAGGCAAATCGACATTCGATCGCCGGATATAGAATTTGGCATAACAAGAGATAGCAGCATCTAAACCGATGATACAGAAATCTTCGGTGAATCGATGCCCATAGTAAAGGAGTTTCACCCCTTTACAAATCATTCAGTGGAGTTATGGGATACTCCAGGATCAAAGAATACAAATAGGGGAGACAAGAATAGATTTCGAAACCGAGGGACGTTCCAAAATTCAAAGGAATTTTCAATCAAGAAAAGGAATTCAAGCTCGAACAAAAGTAATTCCGTAATTAAATTTACCATACATGCTAAGGTTTGCATAGAGCCAAAGCTCTGATACCAACTGTAACGACCCCATAGTTTCAACCATTCGCATCCGCACATGTCGGACTTGAATTGCTCAAAATATCAGATTGTTAATTTAAATTTGGCAAAACTCAGCATATACAGTAAATAAATCAATCACAGAATCACAGGCACAGAGTAATACAATAATACGCAGCGGAATAGATAAAATAGTAGTTCATGAAGCAACTATATAAACATCAGAGTTAAAAATAAAATACAACAGAATTTCTCAAATACAGTGAAGTCTTTGGTACGAATAGATGACCTCTTTGAACAAATCAACTGGAAAAGCAGAAAGCTGAATCGATAGTTGGATCTCCAAATGAAGCTCCAAACTCCAAGGGTGAGTTTCAAATGCTGTATCACTCAATCTGACCCGAGCGTAAAGCAAAACACAAAACACTCGAGTCAGGATTAACATTCTTATACTAATAAATCCAACTCAAGTGAAATATCAACTGAAATACAAGTAACTTGAAGGATGTTTGGGATAACCATCCTCTAAGGATCCGTGGAACTATCTACAATGTAGAAATATACACTATAACACCGCGGTCATTTCAAATTAATTTATACTTCAAAACCAAAAATTCACTTTTATTTCAAATATCTCAATTTCCCAAAATAGTATATATATATATATATATATATATATATATTAAATAATTTATAAAGTAAAGTATTTGTAATTTCCCAAACTTCACAAATTGCTTCAAAATCAACTCGACTTTCCCATTCAAATTTAATTCAATCTCAATTTATCAATTTCCATTCAATTCAGTTTCTTAAATAATAAATTCAAATTTTATTGATTTCAAATACAGATCTTAATCACAAATAAACCATTTAGATTCCAGTATATTTCAAAGCTTTAATATTCGACATTTCGAAGTTCAATTTAATAGTTTCATATAGGTCTCGATTTAACCTCATTATTATTTAGTCTTGAAATATTCACTTAATAAATTCAGTATTATTTAAATAACCTTAAATTACATTTAAACTAAATATTCCCTCCGATTTATTTAAACTCGAAATATCCATTTAATCACTTTAAATCAAAAGTCAAGTTATAAAATTAAATCTTAAATTTCAAATTCAATAGTTCAAATCAACCTAATTAAGTAGAATCCTTAATTACATACAATTTCAATTAATTCAACTTTATCTTCCTTAACTTGTACAAATTCTTAAAAAATCTATTCAAAGATATAATACTTAGACATATTATATTAATTAAATCAACTTTATTAGATTTAAAGTTTATTATTAAATCTACTTTATATAAAAACTTAAAATATTTACATATAGACCAACGGTGTCTGTATATAATTTCCTATCATATGGTCAAGTGATACAGATATTTATCATTTCAATCCGTAATTTAAATATATACGGATAGATATCATTTCGACCCGCAATCCCAAATTCAATTCAAATGAAAATCGCTTGGGTCTATCATTTCAACCCATAACGATTTTCTCCTATTCTAAAGTCCGTTCGGGTATGTATCATTTCAACCCATAGTGAATTCTATACTAACAGGGAACTTGCAGAGTGATAACAGATATGAAAATAATATAACAGGCATATATATCAGCGATAACAATTTAATATAAACAACAGGATATGGTGTCATATCCCATAAGTGAACATTTACAGATAATAGCCTATATAACAATTTAAATAACTACAGCATCATATTTCAATTGTCGTTTCAATTGAAATCAAATTTAATAAATATAAGAACGTTAATCGTGAGTGATTGCTCACCTTTCGAGGCTAGAGGAGTTTTGGCAAAGAATTTTGAGTTACGAAATCCAACGCAAAGCTAGATTGATTGCGAATTCGATGGAAAAACTGAAAGACAAGGAATTGACGAAATCAAATTAGAACCGATCGATGAAGATAATTGGTATAGATGAACAATATATACAATATAAAAAAAATCATATTTTAAATACAAACACATTTTAGTTTAAATATATATATATATATATATTTCAAAATCATTGTTTTTTAAATTAACCACATATATTAAAAATCAAATATGTAATTAAAATAATATATATATATATATATATTCCAATCAGTATTATACACCGATACTTTGAAACCAACAATATATATGTATAACAAATATAAGCTGATATATATATACTTACTTATATATACACTAAATATATTTATCTAAAATTTTGGAAATAATTGTATATACTTGCAGACTAATTGTTAAAACAACAACCATATGAATAACCAAACCCATACTCATGCGAGCTTGCATGTATAACTATATCTATGCTTAAATATATTCCTATTATAATGTAAAGTTAATACAGATTTTGTTATTACAGTATAGAAATAACCCAACAGGTCATAGGAAAGTTAGTAGACCTTGCACACCTTATATTGTCTATACTTTATATATACGAAATTCTCAAAATCGATATATTTCCAAAAATAAGAACAAAGACACAAATATATGCAGACCCAAACTTGTATCCTTAATATACAAAACAAACGAAAACTAAACCGTATAACATATGTATAAACATACGTATTTTATAAATAAACTATTATATAGATCCTGTAACATATATATGCAGAAGTGAAAGTAGTATACAAACAAGCTTATATAGGTTCAAATAAACAAACAGGTATAACCTACTACAAAGGAAAGAGGGGACAAAAGAGTGGACAGAGCTCAAGTACTATCAGAGATCGGTTACAAAGATGAGTTCTAGGCGGTGAGGGAGGTGATGGCTTCGGCGAGACTGGGAAGAAGGCGGTTGTGTAGTAGTGAGGAGGGCGGAGCAGTGGGCGATTGCTGGAGGTGTGATGCGGTGAGGAGTAGGGTGGATCGGTTTCAGGTGGAGACGGGCTTCTCGGCTTGGTTTTTCTACCATGGTGGAGGCCGAGCAGATCTGATATGTTGCCTTTAAATTTTTTCTCAAGTTTGAAGCTTGCATGAATATATTCCAGGGTGATGAAAACAAAACAAACGAAAAAGAAGAAGAAAGGGGGAGAGGAAGAAGGAGGGGACGTGTAGAGGTGGTTTTTGATGATAAGGTGGGCAAGAGGAAAGTATAAATAGGCTAGCTGTCAGGTTTCAAAATGCAATTTATAAATGATATATATTTTATTATTTTATACACACAAGTGCAGGGAGAAGATATAGGATAGTCAGAGGAATCGAACCAACTTACACATTAAACCATATGAGCGTGAATAGTAACAGTCACATCAATAATAATAAATAAGTTAAATTCTAGAATATTAATAGCTGGGTAGCATGGATATATATGTTTCTTTTTGTAAATGAACAGACCAAAAAAGCAGAGAAACGTACCACCATATAGTAAATTGAAATGATGAAGATATAACGGCTAACCATTGAATGCTGCAACATTTATTATAGCAATTAATTATTGCTTGGATGACACGGTTAAAGTTTGAAATTCAAAAGAAAACAAAAGGTCAAGGATCTGGTACTGATACGGTTACAGATTTCATGGATTTCGCTGTGTACCAGACTTCAAAACACAGAAATAAATATACTGCGAAGATCAGCACGACGAGATGATCAAAACGGTATATAGATATCAGTGGTACGATCATCCGACCAAAAGTCAATAATCGGTACCACAAATGCTGCTATTCCGTACAGAAAAATCTAAACGGAGCTAGAAACATCCGAATTTCGCGAAACGAATTTCGCAGTCTGATTCAGAGTGTTCTAAATAAATTTTCTCATGTTGACATATTTAGGTTTCGGAATACTTTTAAATTCAACTGTTATTAACTGATTTAAATTGAATAGAATTTCATAAGAAAATTAACTTTAATATTATCAGATGAAAATTTACCAATTGCTATGTCTAAATAGACGTATTCCAAATAATAAATTTTTATTTACAAATTTTATTGTTTAAAATTTCACAAAATTTCAATTAATTTAATAAATAAAAAATCACTAAAATTTATGGGTCGTTACAAAGAATGAAAGACAACCTTCCGACAACATTCGAGAAAAGCACGGCTCTCTACGGTAATCAAGTAAGGGAGCAACCTTCCGACAAGGTCGTAGGGTTCACAATACCTTATAAAAGACAGACCCTTCGGTAAAGACAAAAGGTTCATGATTGCATTAGGAAATGCAGCCCCTTCGACAACATTCAAAGGTCCATGATGATGTACAATGAACAAACCTTTCGCCAAGGTCGAAAGGTTTACAACTGCATATAAAATGCGACCTTTCGTCCCAGTCGAAGGCATGGAGCCGAAGGGAAGGCCGCCTACATCTATAAATAGGACCCAAGGGGTCCAGTTTCAAGATCGGATTTTCTTTTCATTCTGCTATCATTCAACTACTCTTGCTTCCGCTCATTTCTTTATAACCCTTATTTAGATATCAAATTGGGGATTTGTTTCTTGAATTTTGTATCAAACTTCAACATGAGGAAATAAAGAGAATTGTGGCTTGTGATCGACTCTGAATTTGGGGATGATCATGATTAGGCGTTAATTCAATATTAACAGCCGATCATATATGATTTATTTCTTACCTTCTTTGTTTATTTCAAGTATATGCCATGGGACTATCATTAGACATTTTCACAAGTCTTGTTCCCTTTTCTTGGCGCCGACCACAAAAAGGGAAATGCTACTTGTAGATCAGTCCCTAATATGGTTCCATGGCATGCTAAATCAGCTCTTATTTTTGTCTGACCATGTTAGGATGATGCATTCTTTCCGAAGGGTTCTCATGAAGAGAATATTAACCCTAAGAGGCCGAGAGCATCAGAAATATGTAAAACAGAGTAACATATCCTTTCGACACCATCGAAAGGTCTACTACCTTCCGACAAAATTGAAAGGAGATGCAAATCATTGATTGATTGCTCTCGATCTCCCGAGGAGATGAAATTCAATGAAGTGACATGGTTGAAAGCTATATAAACAGCTCCTAAAAGGGGAAGTTATAATCATAGCAACCTGACCGAAAGGTTTAGATTATTTCCTAAACCCTCCGGCCAGGGCCGAAGGTTCAATAATTCTATTATTCCAACCAAGCCATAAGGTTTGAAGGGAACCTCAACCTTTCGACATGGTTAATGAGTTAGTTAAATTTCTGCTCAATTTCATAGAAAGGGGTAAACAATTTCTTAAAACCTTTCGATATCGTCCATCTTAGGCTAAGGTTAAAACTAAGGCCTTAAACCCTTCCGACCTAATCATTTTATTCGAAAGATATGAGTCTACTCAACTACAGAGTTGAGCCCATATGAAACAATCTTATACAAATCATCGGGGATGTTAATATTTTTATTAGAAATATTTTAAAAGGATTTAAAACAAATAGAAAGCACTGAACTCACTTCGGTCGTTGGAAAATAATTTCGATGATGACTGCAGCATCATCGACGTTCATTTTGGAGTTTCTAAGAGAGGAATTGCTACCGTTGGAGTCATGTTTTGGTAAAAATAGTTTTGATTTTAAAATTCAATATAATAACTTAAATTACAAAGAATTATTAATAGTATTGTTTCAAAATAATTTGAAATAAGACCGGTGTGTTAAACTCTGAAAATTTTCATTTGAGTATTTTATGAAAATATGAGGAAATAAGTTTTGTAACTTATAAGTTTTGAGAAGTAGTAAGTAAAACTAAATTTTAACTTATTGAATATAAATGTTAAGAAAAGTAAAAACTTAAATGAAATTTAACTTAAGTTAAGTTAAACAAAATGATTTTTGAAATGAAATTGATTATGGTTGGCAATGATTTAATGAAATGAACTAATTAAATAAATTAGTAAATCGTATATGGTTTAGAATGTTGTTTGATAAGATTAAATAATGAAATTGAATAATAAATTGAGTTAAATGAAATTGAAATTGATTCAAAAGTGATATGAACTTAAGTTGTGAAGTGATAATAAACATGAGAAGTGTTGTATAAAATGTTTGTAATAAACTTAAAAAAAATCGATGGAATGGTTTTTAAGTGAAATTAGTATTGAAAGAAATATACTAAGTAATAAACGAATGAATCAATGTGAATAATGATTATGAATAAATGGATGTAAATAAAAGAATCTGAATAGAAAAGAATGGGATATAATAAGAAACCAATTGAAGTAAATACATAAGTTGTACATATATTATTTATATACTTGTAAAATCTAGATTCTAGTACATGATTTCGAGATAATTTACACCGGTCCCAGTTAGAATTTTTTCACTCGATTCTCGACGGCGAGCGCTGGATATGGATTTTTGATTGATTCTGGAGTTCTCTATCATAGTATATGACTATGCAAAGAGAATAACAGTTTCTATTCAAGGAACCGGATCTGGGTCCGCACTAGAGCGGTCGTGTGAATGATGCTAGTTCGATAGTAAGATTGTGTGATCGAGCGAGCGATCGGATTGATATTGCGTTGTGCGTACGTATGGTATATGTACATCTTATGGGCTTATCATGACTAAATGTTCTCAATGGGAAATACATAATATGGTTAGAGATTGTATGGTTGGATTTTATGTAAATAAGACGTAGGTAAATAGAAGCAAAAGCTAGTTTGATGCCTTTGGTTTCACGAGTAGAGTTTGGATGCCCGACAAATAGGTACATGTTTATATTGTTGTTTGGTTTGATGGCTTTATGATTGTACCGCTTGGTTATTGTTTTCTTTTGTTGGTTTGGGCCCGTAGTGGCAATTTGTAAAAAAATTCAGTCGAACCGCACAAAGGAGAAGCATGCGAAATTTTTCGTAAATATTAGGCGTTGGAAATTTTTTGAGGATTTTGGGAAATTTTGTATAACTAAAAATTGATTTTTGAGTTATCTCTTGCAATGAATGAATGGCTGGTATTAGTTGGAATGTGTGAATGACTTTTAAAGACTTAGGGAAGGTGATAACAAGGTTGCAACGAATTAATTTTGGAAAGTTAGAGGCTTGAGAGAATTTATCTATTTTCAGCTAATTGGTTTGAAAACATAATGGGTTTGGGCATTTTCTTACCTACTAATTTTGGGGAAGAAATTCTTTTAAAGGGATAGAATATAATGACCCAGAATTTTGGTTAATTGATTTTGAAATGTTTAATTGATCTTAAATATTGAATTATTATTTTTATAAGTGAACTAGCTTATATTTCAAATATTGGAATTATTTAATAACTGGATCTTGGATTTAAATCAAATAAATGATTTCGAGAGCTTATTCAACTTCCGTTTAAATGAGAAAAATAAAAATAACTTTTAATTTTCAATTAAAAGTGATTTAAACTGGTTTGGTAATAATTCATTTTAATTAGCGAGTGAAAATAGTTTTCCGGGACACTATTTCGAGATTGGACGAAAATAGGGCCATTGGATCTGTAATAGTGAATTATTGTATGCCATCGAATTTCATGTTGATGGGACTTATTATTTTGCCGTGCAAGCTGGAAACGCTTATAAATTAATTATGGAATTTATATAATATAATGGGTTTGAAAAGCTATCTTCTGTATATGATCGAATTAAATCTCGATACTAGTTCCATTGTGTTTGGAGTATGGGTATCACATATAGAACATCAGGCGGCACGGCTCGATTGAAGTTCGGAATTTTCGGTGTGTTTAGTGCCAAATATTTTAATATAATACAATATATATATACCCTATTTTTATTACATGCCCTCACCCATACTTTCTACGTTTGCCCATCCCTCCCTCACGCACCTAACCATACCCCTCTCATCTATAAAAATGCACCCTCTCTCCTTCGTTTTTCCATTTTACAGAAACCAAAATTTAAATATTCCAACTTTAAAAATCAAAACAAAAAAAGAAAAAATAGGAAAATTACAAAACAAGTTTCTTTGGCCTTGTTAAATCTATATCTTCATGCTGATATATTTTTGGGGGCTGCGTCTTGGATTCACGAAGCTCAACATTGAGGGGTTGAAGAGAATAGCCTCTAGGGTTGAGATTGGTGACGGTGTAGCTGACGATTTGCGAAATCAGCATCGATTTTGAGTTCAGGGTCTATAGGAGCATCAACGTCGGGTGTGGGTGGAGGTCTGGTCGATGTTTGAAGGGGGCGATGTCATGCTACAGTGAACTGAGGTGATGGTCGTGATTTGATTTAGGGCTTGGGAGGTTGATTCGTCGACATGAATGGACTCGGGGCATGAAGGAGATGGCGATGGATGAAGGTCGAACGATGGTGAGATTGGAATCACGACTTGGGATGGTAGAATTTGAGGGCGGCACGTCATTTTTGGGTCCGGAGGTGCAGTCGAGATGGCGGGGTGTCAATTGTGATGGGATCGCGAGGTGGAGTTTGTGGGTGATTGCAGTTCGTCGTCTAGTGGTCGGAAACGGCTTGTCACTGGCATGGGGTTGCATGTTTGGGAAGTGGACATGTACAAGAGTGGGTTTGGGGAAGAAAGAGGATGAGTAATTGATTAGGAAGGTAATGAATTTTAATTGTAATTAGTGAAATATAACATATTATTTTATTAAGTGAAGTTTATAAATTAAATATCTAATTCGTTTAGGCCCAAATCGAACGTGGTCAGTAACGTTAGGTTCGTATTGTTGAGCACTACATTATGGAATTGGATTGGTGACTATTGGAGCTAGTGAAATTTTACACTAAATTCGAACATCATTGAAATTCAGATGGAACCAGAACACACAAACAACAATAGAAATTTCGGTGAGTTAAACTCACCTTTTTGGTTAACTAGCAATATTATATTGTTAATAAAATTGTTGATTGAATGTTTGGATAATTTACTGTTTTATCAGTTGATTAGATTTATTCCCGCCCCTGGAGCGGATGACCTTTTATATATACTCGCCTAGTAGCGGATGACCCATATTATATAATTATACACTATTTGTGCTGCAGGGGATAGGTTGAAGGGATCCAACAGGATTCCTCACCACTGTTGATTTTATTTATATGTATGTGTTGATATATATATGAGCTGTGATGTAGGGGGATGGGTTGGAGGAATCCAACGGGATTCCTCGATATTGTTTATTTATTTCCAATAAAATTTCTGTTATATGAATTATTGGATATGAAACCTGATTTATGAACACTATTGGCTATGAAATTGTTTATGTTCAGAAATTGAAACCCAGTAGTGATAGGAAATCAATATCAACATTGGTTGAGCGTTTGGTAGCTATTGGCCTTAAATTAGTATTTCTAAATACTATAAATTGTCATTTGGGGTTGGAATTGAATTTTGAGACAGGAAATGATTTTAAATTTTAATTTGGGTTTCGAAAATAATTTGTTTAAAAAGGATTACTATTTTACTTCAACCTTATTATTTGGCGTTTTCCAAGTCAGTAGAAATGTTTTTAAAAGTTATATCTAATACTGTTTTTAAAATTATTTATTTATATTTAATATTGTTTTAAAATTATTTATTTATATTTAATATTGTTTTAAAATTATTTATTTATATTAATATTGTTTTAAAGCTATTTATTTATATTAAATATTTTGAAAGGTAAATTATTTTAAAAATTAATATGGCTTGAAATTAATAACAAGGATTTATTAATAATGTTTTGAAAATAATTATTATTATTTATAACAATTGTAAAGATTAATTATTATTGTTTAAAACAATGTTTTGGAATTATTAATTGTTATTTTTAAGATGTTCTGAAGTTAATAATTATTATTTGTTTATAATGTTGATTATTAATAATTATTGTTATAAGGTTTTAAAGTAAATGATTTTTATTTATATATAAATATTTCTGAGCCTTATAAATAGATATTTATAAAATGGTTTAAAGGCCTAAAAGAAGATTATTTACAAGGAAAAGGAGTTTTATAAATGATTAGATATTTATAAACAAATTTTAGAGATGGGTCTATAGATTTATAAGAGAAGTATTGTAATTAGTTTTATGGATTTATAAAGGGTTATAAATGATTTGAGAAATGGTTTAGAAATGTTTATAAATGGTTTTTAGAGATTTATAAAATAGTTTATAAGTGGTTTTTGTTAACCCGCCTTTTGGCAAGGCAGTATACATGCGGATTTAACCCAATAGACTTCACGATTATCGAGGCTGGAATGTCATGAACTTGGTTCAGATGAATGGATGGACAATCGATTACGGATAATAAATATGGATATGAAGCCGAGATTGAGCATGGTCGATGGATAAACGACGCAGGGTACTTGGAATATGGATTTTGGAAAGAGATGAGTTGTTTAGAGTTTGCTTCGAGTCATCATAGGGTTTACTTTGGGTCAGGAAAGGGTTTACTTCGGGTCTCTATCTGATTAGCTTCGGGTTAGCAAGGGACAACTTAGGGTCGATATGTTGCTTGGGGTCGGCATATGGAGGTGCTTCGGGTCGGCGTAGCTCCAACTTTGGGTCGGCATTGCTGTGGTAAAGAGGTCGACATTTGGTTGAAGGTGGTATTGCTTTGAGTGATCGGCATTGCTCTTGCTTCGGGTCAGATCGGCATCTACTTTGGGTTGGCGTTTGAAATGCTTCGGGTTGGCATTGAAGTGGAGGTCGCATTAACATAGGGTCGGCATTAAGGAGAGGACCGGGTCGGCTGTGATACAACTTCGGGTCGGCTATAGGAGCAAGGGGTTGGCCGTTTGCAAGAGATTGGCATATTGAAGTTACTTCGGGTCGGCGGCAATTTGGCTTCGGGTTGGCATTGCGTGGGCTTCGGGTCGGCAAAACATCGGGTCGGCAAAGCATTAGGTCGGCATATTGGAGCAGCTTCAGGTCAGCAGTAAGCATGCGGGTCGTCATCAAGAATACTTGGGTCACCATCAAGGTCTCTTCGGATTCGACTTTGGGTCAACATAGGATGGACGCTATGGACTCGAGTATGGTTATGGTGGGCCCACATAGGTGAGAAGGTCCTGTATCCGGAGTTTCACCTATAAATACAGCAGGTGTGGCTTCAAAAAAGGGGGATCTTGACTTTGTTTCTCTTCATCTTCCACCTAGAGGCTGCTCTGCCATTTTTATTCAGAAATTCCAGATTGTAACTATAATCAAATTTCTGATAATAAAAAGGATTTTTCTGCAGTGGACATAGGCCAAAGTTAGCCGAACCACTATAAATCTTGTCCTTTCTACTTGCTTTCATTTTAATTTTGGTTATTCTTTATATTATATTCTCTACATACACTCTCTCTGTGATCTGTGATTGGATATTGGTGCTTTCCCTTGTAATTGGGTGTTGGTGGTCAATTTTGATGCCAACATTTTGGTGCTTTCACTGAGAAGGCTAGCACTCAGGGATTTGGAAGTTTGGATCTTGGATTTGAAAGCTTAGGAACTTGGATTTGGGAAGCAATGGCTAGGCAATCAACGAGGAGACAAAGAGAAGGGACAAGATGGAAACAATGATGGATGCTATGCAGGAAAGAATGCTAAAGAGACGGGAGGAAATTCAGGATCATAACTAGGGAAAAGAAGAAAGCGGGATGGTATTATGGATTTTGGCATGGATCAGAACTCGTATACGCGTTAGGAAGACGATAATCTCGGATTCCCCCGTGGACTCGGGGGCAGGATGGAAATGACAATTGGAGACCACTTATGGATGTCGGAACGGTTGGAAATTGGAATCCGGGACTTGTAGCGGAAATTAGCAGGCTTAGAGATGGATTGGATCAACCGGGGGCAAACCCCGACCAAGGAGAATGGATCAGCACGACTCCCTATGGAACTTGGGGCATGGATTTGGATGGCTTTGCTTGGAAATGGATAGCGGTGATGGAACATGAGAAATCATCATCCTCTTGATGGCATGAACTAAATAATTAATAATAAATCCTTCACCAAAACGGCTAAGTCACTTACACATGTACAGGATCGCGAACGGTCCTTAGGCATGTTCTGAGATGGCAATGATTTGCCATAACAAATGATCCCGAAATTCACTCAAACGTGAAAGCTGACATTAATCTTACTGAGTCCCAACCTCGAACGGTCACATTTTGCCTCGAACAGCACCTGACCTTGAATGGTCATATTTCGCCTTGAACGGCACCCGACCTCAAACGGTCACATCTCGCCTTGAACGGCACCCGACCTCGAACGATCACATCTCCCCTCGATAGGCACCCGACCTTGAACGGTCACATCTCGCCTCGAATGGCACCCGACCTCAAACAGTCATATCTCGCCTCGAACGGCACCCGACCTCGAACGGTCACATTTCGCCTCGAATGGAACCCGACCTCGAACGGTCACTTTTCGCATAGAATGGCACCCGACCTCGAACGACACACGATCCTGAACGGTCACTATTAACAATCAGGTAGGATCATTGATCTCTTCACAGTTCATCAACAGGTTTCGAACATCGGGCTTATGGCAATACAAAACACACCTTCCTATCGCAAGGCATATTTTGGGGGCAAAGTGTTAACCCGCCTTTTGGCAAGGCAGTATACAGGCAGATTCAACCCAATAGACTTCACGATTATCGAGGCTGGAATGTCATGAACTTGATTCAGATGAATGGATGGACAATCGATTACGGATAATAAATATAAATATGAAGCCGGGATTTAGCATGATCGATGGATAAATGACGCAGGGTATTTGGAATATGGATTTTGGAAAAACTATGAGTTGCTTAGAGTTTGCTTCCAGTCACCATAGGGTTTGCTTCGGGTTAGGAAAGAGTTTAATTCGGGTCTCCATCTGATTAGCTTCGGGTCGGCAAGGGACAACTTGGGGTCGGTATGTTGCTTGGGGTCGGCGTATGGAGGTGCTTCGGGTCAGCGTAGCTCCAACTTCGGGTCGGCAGTGCTTTGGTAAAGGGTTCGGCATTTGGTTGAAGGTGGTATTGCTTTGAGGGATCGGCATTGCTCTTGCTTCGGGTCGGATCGGCATTTACTTCGGGTTGGCGTTGGTAATGCTTCGGGTCGGCATTGGAGTGGAGGTCGCATCAACATGGGGTTGGGATTATAGTGAGGATCGGGTCGGCATTACTTCGGGTCGGCTGTGATACAACTTCGAGTCGGCTATAGGAGCAAGGGGTCGGCTATTTGCAAGTGGTCGTCATATTGAAGTTACTTCGGGTCGACAGCAATTTGGTTTCGGGTCAGCATTGCGTGGGCTTCGGGTCGGCAAAACATCGGGTCGGCAAAGTATCAGGTCGGCATATTGGAGCTGCTTCGAGTCGGCAGCAAGCTTGCTTCGGGTCGTCATCAAGAATACTTCGGGTCACCATCAAGGTCACTACGGGTTTGACTTTGGGTCAGCATAAGATGGACGCTATGGGCTCGACTTTGGTTATGGTGGGCCCATGTAGGTAAGAAGGCCCTGTAGCCGGAGTTTCACCTATAAATACAGCAGGCGTGGCTTCAAAAAGGGGGGATCTTGACTTTGTTTCTCTTCATCTTCCACTTAGAGGCTACTCTGCCATTTTTATTCAAAAATTCTAGATTGTAACTGTAATCAAATTTCTGATAATAAAAAGGTTTTTTTGGAGTGGATGTAGGCCGGAGTTAGCCGAACCACTATAAATCTTGTCTTTTTTACTTGCTTTCATTTTAATTTTGGTTATTCTTCATATTATATTCTCTACATATACTCTATCTGTGATCTGTGACTGGATATTGGTGCTTTCGCTTGTTGGTGGTCAATTTTGACACCAACAGTTTTATAAATTTATTATGGAGTTTATAAATGATTTTCGAATTGTATATAAATGAAAACTTCCTCAGTGTTTGGTGAATATACTTAAACCGTTGGGATAAGTTTATGGATATTTTTCCAAGTATTGAAATATAGGAATTTGTGGATATATATATATATATATCTTTGTAAAAGGATTTTTATAAAAATATTGAAAAAGTGAATTTAATTAATGAAAAGATTAATTAAAAGGAGGCTAGTGATTGCTTATGTGCTCAACCAATGTTGGTTTTCCCTATGGAATTAAATCCCTGATTTGAATGTTTGTTACGCGATAGTTAAATAACCGACTATCGAATTTGGATCGAAAACGTAAATTTGGAAATATCTAGGAGAAACACGTAAGTTATATGGCACAATCATCTCCGATGATGTTGTACAATACGTATAAATCTCGTTTCGTTCTCCTAGGATAAATGTTAAGGAAATCCATCCACTAACGGTTAGGAGGTGATCTTCGCTCTTATCTTTGACTATTTATTTCCTAAAGAACTGGGGTTGAGTTTACCGAAAATTATCGAAAGTTGTTTCGAAAAGACTGGGATCGGATATGTTATCCCAAAACCATTTCGATCCAACTAAAGCATTTCGAAGTGCAGACATCTTAATGATGATGAAATTTTAGGTGGAACTCTCAAGCGTTTCTTTCAGTCCTAGAACGAACTTGTATGGATGAATGATGACATTGCATTGTTGCTTAGAGAGCGGTGTTAGCATTCAAAGTGGGAAGCACTATGTAAAAGGTAAAACATTGCCTCAAGCCTCATGAACCGAGAATGGCTAAAACAAAGGAAATGCAGCCGGGCTAAGTGGGTCGCTCCCAAGTAGGGTATGATCATCCCTATCGAGAGTCGGTATTATATCTCATTTGTATGCTTCGAGACCCATTAAATAAGGGGTGATCATATTCGATACTACCGGTGAAGTGGTAGGCTGGTTATGTGTTGGTAGGGGATCCTTGCGAGGTACTCGGTGTTATTTTATCTAGAAATGCACCGTGACGGGCGGTACCCCAGTAACCTAGTCATTTATGGATCCATTCTCTAATACTAGCCTTTACGGTTTTAGTTGTATACCTATTATACTGGAATTTAATTAATGTAACAATTTTGGCTATGATTAATAAGCATTTGTATCTTAGACACTATTATAATATCAAAGAATTTCATATGAAATGGTTTGGTTATCATAAGGTGAAAACATGTCCATGTTTATGTGTGGCGTGGTCTTACGAGATACCTTTGATTCAAAGGTTTTTTTATAAATTTAAAATCCAGTTGGGTGTGTTTTCCCACGCTGGTTTACCAGACTGACTCGGGTGTTATTTATTATAATGCTCATGTTAGACCGAGCATATTTTACAAATTGCTTAGATGCATTGGAGTTCAGGAGTCGAGCTGGAAGGCCAAGATGTATCTACATATTTCATTGTGTTCCGTTGTGTTGTCTGTTGGTTGTATTTATGAGCAATTGTGAGGACAGACTATTATAACTATCTGATCTGAAATAAGTTTATATACTCTTATCGATGTATCTATATTACATTTCTTCTTCATGTAAAGATTTGTTGTATATTATAGATTATTCATTCTGCTATGAGATTCTGTGTTGTAAGTTCTCTTTCTCTTTTCTTTCTTCTTTCTTTTCCCCTAATAATTGGGTTTTCCGACATTCGATTTCTCCACACGCAATACAGTGGATGTATTAGTGTCGATTTTTTAGAGTCGAAAATCCCGGCTGTTGCAGATCTGATGAATTGTAGGCTTAAAAAAATGTATAGGATTATACGCATTCATAAAATAGGTAATTGGAATAGAAATAGTATGTACAACATAATTTGGAAATTTGAGTTCAGTCCTAAATATTTATTATTGTAGAGTGTTTGTTTATTCCAAATCTATAATTGGGTTGTAAATTAGGTTGCCCTAGTTGACTTGGAATATAAATTTCTATTGTTTTGATTTATTTGAAGCGGATTCCGTGTAATTCTCATAAATTATCCAATTTCAAAATAAAGCATGTCGTTCGAATTAACAAGTGATATACCGAAAAGGGAAAGACAAGTGCATTATATGGCTATTCTTTTTTGTAGTTTACACTATCTATTTCAATAAAAAAAGAAACAATTCATTATCATTTTAGATGCAGTAAAGATCTCACCTTTAGTTAATTTATGAAATATTATAATGGTAATCCTTTTTGGAAGGATAGCTCTGATAAATTAAAATGTGGAAAGGGATGTTCCAGTTTGAAAATAATAGTTAGAAATATAAATATATAAATATACACGTATAACCACTCTTAACGTTCAATAATAATAACAATAATATAATAATATATAAATAGCGTAATTCACGACGATACTCGTATTAGTTATTAATAGCGTAGTATGTAACGAACAGGATTTTTGACCTTCGAATATCGACACTAATATGCCCACTGTATTGCGTGCCGAGCATTCAAGTACCGAAAAAACTGATTATTAAGGGTAAAAGAAAATAAAGACAGAACATAATCCCACATGAGTGGAATAATTTATAATATCATTAATCTTTGCAGCGAAAATTTTAAATACATATATCAAAGTCTTACCTAAGCTCAGCCCGGATAGTTATAAACACATGTCCTTATGAATGCTGAAAACAACAAACACAATAGAAAAGTAAACTACGTCCATATGTTGATGAAGATCTCCAGCTCTCCTTTGGAAACTCTAAGCGTCTTCTGCTAATCCTGAAACTACTTGGGTCTGACCCAAGTATTAAGAATACCTGAATCAGGCTTGACAAACTAGCGTGAAAAACACGAATTATAGATATATGTCATAGATCAGATTGATGCCAAAACAAAACCTTTTTCAAAACAAAGGGTGTCTCGTAAGACCGCACCACACATAAACACTGACGGTTTTTTACCTTGCGATAACCAAAATAATTTATATCAAAACATTTTGATATTATCTTTAACGACATTAGTTAGAAAACACTTTTCAAATAAATGTATATACAAATAAAGTACCAATACCTGGAAAAGTCGATAGGGTATATAGTACCAAGGGGTAGCTAAAATGTTTGCAAGGCATTACAGCTATTTTGTGAATACAATCAAAATCGTAAAGCTCGTATTAGAATTGGATTTCCAATATGATAGGGAACTAGTGACCTTTTCCTTCCATTGCGGACTCCACGTATAGCAATTATAGCACCTGGTGGCTTCTCCTATAGGGACTCATACACCACTATACAATATTGCTACACTATTATGGATCAGCGTATCCGGTGGCTTTTCGTACAGGGACTCATACACCACTATACCTATTTATTTAAACTCTAAGGCTGTAATACCATTTTATCCGAGATGTGAGGCTCGTGAGGCCTCGCTTTACTTTCCACAAAGCAAATTCCACTTAGAATGCCATATTGCCATTTCTAACAACACACTATTGATTTCCACAAAAGTACAACCCCCGACAACAGAGGTGGTTAGAGTTTTTAGCTGCATATGATGTCGAAATTCAGTATACTCCTGGAAAAGGGAACCGTGTAGCTGATGCTCTTAGCCGCAAGCATCTAAAAATTGTTTCTATGATGATGCTAGAGTGGAAGGATTTAGAAACTTTATCTATCGGTGACTCTAATCCAGTTTTATCTATATTATATACTGTTCTGAATCTTTTTAATTGAAGTGTTTATTTCTTTGTAATAATACTGTACTCGTCGAAATTTCTTTCAGTTCAGATCCTCTAAGGTAATAAAGACGTGTCAGTGTTAGTACAAAGATATATTCACATTCGATCGCCCTTAACCAGCCGTATTCTCCGTGTTATTAGAAGACATTATTTGTAATGTTCGTTAATAACGTGGGTATAACGGTAGGGTTGTTACCTAGTTCATATGCCTTAGGGGAGGATGTTAAGTATAAGAGGGGTTACCTCCTATACCACCAAACAAATGTACATTTGTAAAAACCAATGTACATAGTCTTAGAAATAAAATGTCCGACATTCGTCCATACAAGTTGTCCAGGTTGGACAAACCGAAGGCATTCCTCCAACTGGATCCTATTTAGGAATCATCCTTAGGATTAGTAGTGAGTATTCCTTGCCAATTGAAGATTTTCAGAACAAAGGCACTACTGCCACCATAATATGGGAATCACCCTAAAGGTTAGTGGCAAGCAGCCCTATATTATGAAGATCTCCTTCAAAATCATTGTCTTCAACATGCCTTCATTTTTGAACGCGCATGTTGGTTCGAAGTGGTTTTCGGATAGGAATCACCCAAATCTAATCCCGGTCTCTCTGAACCAATCAACGATAAAAAGATGTCAGGTATGTAGGTGATTATTAAACATCATCCAATTTATAAATCTTTTCATCCAAATAAATATCTCTTCGGAAATTTAAGCTTTAAACCATTTTTATTTCTTTCATTATATATGGGATTATTAAGCCTCTTTTTAACTTTGGAAATACTAAATCATTTCTTTTAAATTACGTAGGAAAATATATCCATCTTCTAATATTAGTATAATTTCTATCTTAACAAAGATTTCATATTCCAAAACATATCTTTAATGGGTTAAAAACAATGTTATTTAAGACATTATTTACTATAAACCCAAACCAGTTCGTGTTGAACAAAAGGGATACATAAATTTTAGAATAATTATACTCAATACTAATTTCTATATTCAACCTGTACTATTTGTCGAATAATAGTGAAATCACCTTTTAAATTCATACGGATATATAGTATGAGTTCCCTCCTCGGAATTTAATATAGAGTTTAACTAGAATGTTTTCTTTGACAACCAAAATCCTATTTTAAATCTTGTTTAACTTTTCAAAAACTCCAGATCTCTTTTCTTTTACCTTAAGAAAGTGTAGTCCGAGTAAATCAAATCAACTATTCTCTCCATCAAGCCAGTCTGGATAGCTAGAGGGAGCAGGCAACTGGTTTCCCAAACTCCGGCCTGGAAATTGTCTCTATGTCACCCATAAGGCGGTCAAGTTATTTGATAGACTCTTAAACTTTTAAAATACTTGTGCAATTATTTGAAAAATATTTCAAAAAGATTCAGGAAGAAAAGCCCAAGTTTAAAATATTTATTCAAAAATTGTCAAATTATGTTGCTAAGTTCTCGATTAATAGCTATTTTGAAGCTTTATAAATCAAAACACCAATTTCTATATATATATCTCTGTGTGTGTGTGTGTGTGTCCATTTTTATAGCTCAAATCCCTTTTAAAAAAATTTAGCATATTTAAGGAATTTATTTCATATTTCTAAAGTTTAAAAATATCCATTTTTAAATAATCAATAACAATATTTTTTGAACTGCCAAAACGCGACGATTTTGAAAACTTGATTTGGACATATCTCAAACTTTACTAAATGAAATCTTAATTTTTTTTTCTCTTTCATTTGAAAACTATAATTATAAGGGTTTGGAAAATTCTTATTTCAAAGAATTCTAACTCAAAGTCCATTTTATGCATGGATTTAACTTTTACGCCGCGAAATCGCGAACTATCATTACGTAACGCGTTCAATTTTCATACTTTTGTGAAATTTTCTGAAATTTGTCAGAAAAACTTTTAAATTATTTTTATATCATATTAAACCAATTTAAACCCATATTTGACTATTTTACCTAATTTAAAATCTTAATTTTTCATATTTAATTATATATTATAATATTAAATTTTCTATCTTTTTATTTAAAACTCCTTTATATCAAACCATATGATGTTTTTATATTATTTTTCAACTTTTAACTATTATTTTTCAAAATCAAACATTTAATTTATTTTTGCAGAAATTAAAAACTTCTCCATCCCGTTTAAAATAATTCTCAAGATGATATCTTTTCAATTTAACTTTTAAATAAGGCTTAATAAATTCCATATATAATATTTTGAGATTATATACATATATATATATATATATATATATATATATATAAGTTTTTCATGAATTATCCATAACTAACCTAGGTTACCATATTATCTTAACAAATTTGATTTTCATATCATATGTTGCAATAATTCAACTTTATCATAATCAAACAATTATTCAATAAATCAAATCAACCAATATCCATCCAAATATTTATCTAAACATATTAATTTACTAATTAAACATGTATATCATCATTTATAATCATTTTAAGATTTGAATAAAAATAAAATCAAGTTCTCACTTTCATGCTTTCCTTTTTTAAGCACTCTGAAATCGATAAAACAACTCCTCTCTCTTCACCAAAGCTTATGGAAGCTTGTGCCTCCACCTAGGGATGCTTGGCGTTGCCTTTTGGGGAGGTGGTTGCTTGACTAAAGGTGGAGATGGGCGTGACCGTGTACTATAGGGGAGAAGAGGAGGTAATTTACACTTGTTTTGATCTCGAAATTGTATTATATGTAAATATATGTATATATATATATATATATATATATATATATATATATATATTTCTACATTTAGAGGTGGGAAGCTATTAAAGAGTTTAAGGAAGAAGAAGAGAAGATGAAGATGGAATGAATGAATTAGTGAATATATGGGTAGGTATTTATAGGGTTAGAAGCCTTAGTCCTTAAGCTTAAAAATGGACCAAAATACCCTTCCCATATCATGGTTACACATGCTGTGACGACCCACCTTTCCGACCCCTAGGAATGACACTTTACACATCCTCGGTTTTCGTGTGCCATTTCCTAAGCATCAAAAAGATAAATCGTCGTGGGGTGAAATAAAGAACAGAATAGAAAACCAAACAACAAAACTGCTAAATAAAACATAACCGTAAATAGTACATCAGGTTACTCCTTAACAGGGAGTTATCAGAGTTACACAAAAGTACTACAAATCACCTTAGGCGGTTACAACATCCTGCTTTTACAAATGCTGAAACAAAATGCACTTACACAAACTAAATAGTACTACGGAATAAATAAATAAATAAATAAATAAGAAGATGAAAAGCCTCCTGCTAGGACGTCATCTTTAAAAGAGCCCAACAATGACCTGCAACTCTCGGACTACTCAAATAAAATGAGTACCAGAGAGTTTATGGAAACAAACAACTCGGGTCAGACGATATGTCTAGTAGGAGTAAAACTTTAAACAAAGGTATGTAATTAAACACAAACATGTGAGACCACGCCTCTGAACACAGAACGGGTTTACTCTCACATAAATCAATATCCAAATGTAAGGAATGGATAAATAATTAAACACCGTGAAGAGTGGTTTACTCTTTCCGGTGTAAATAAGGAGATAAATTTAAAGGTTCGAATCAAATAACAAAAGGAAAATCTCCAACAAATGACTAGGAAGGTGCACCACCCTTGAAGTATACCTCTAGTAGAATACTCCTAAGAAGCTCATATACTAAGTGACACTTCTAGGAAACCTCCAAGCTGGACCCCGCCAAACCTTACCGAGTATTCGAATATTTCACATTTAATAGCGCTACCGAATCCAACCTAGATGAGATGTGAAAGTATCCTAACGGGAGCAACCCCACATAGCTTGGCCTCCTCTGACGCTTTGGTTTTAGTCATTTTCGAAAAAGGATATCAAAGCTCAACCGAGCAACAAATTATCTTAGAATGATGATAATAAAGAAGCTGAAGTAACCGATAGTTGAGAAACCAACTATCGAGGATATAAATCAATCGTATATGGAAACTAAGTCTTGTATACTTACCACCACTCATCGAATTCAAACTTGTGCTATTTCTTCATTAGCAATAATACCGGACAAGTCAAGGTAGTGTTACCTCAAAGTCATGTCTCATGATTATTCTTAACTTTTGAAATAGCGGTGAGTCTACATCTTCGATGTTTAGTGCTAATTATACAAATAAATCATTTCCATATAAGTGATTCGCTCTACGGACGAATCAAACTTTTCTTTTAAGAACCCGAATTCGTACTTGGCTTCACATTACAAGTATTAGCTTTTAAAACACTTTGTTAAAGAGTTTACTAACTTTGAAACATCATTATAAAAAGGATTTAACAACTTAAAACATCATTATTACATTGATTAATTAAATTTAAAATTTTGTTAATTAGTTAATTAATTACTTCAATAACCTTTAATTAAAAAGGGCAAATCTCCTTTAAACATCATTAATTCAATTAATTAATTAAATAATAATTAAATATCATTATTTAAAAGTGATAAATTAATTTTAACTTTATATAAGGTTAAATAGATTTCTTAACTTTTAAAAGTCATTAATTAAAAAAGGTTAGTAAATTTTAAAATATCATTAATTAATAAATTAATTAATCTTAATCCATCATTATCTTGAGATTAAATAGCCTTAAACATCAATAAATAAAATGATTAATTAAAATTAAACCATCATTAACTAAGTAATTAGTTAAATTTAAAATACATCATTAATTATAGTTAACTTTAATCCTTATTAATTAAATAATTTATTAAATAATTAATTAAACTAAATAATCATTATTAAAATAATTAATTATTTTTGGAAACAACATTAATAAAAAACTTGCTTAACTTGTAAAATAATTCCAAGCTCGATAATGAAACCAAACGGTTTCGACAAAAGGTGATCTTATGAAAGTGTCGATATAGAGACTATCGCTATACGGGCAGTTCGAAATTCGAGCATATAACATTTGCAACACAACCGCACATCACATGACAAAGGTATGAGCATAAATACATGTGATTTACAATAACATAACATATATCAAGCATTTAAAAACAATGGCATTAGTTTTACTACTAGATTTCCATATAACCAATGATTCGCTTACTAACTTTCAAATGCGACTATCTTTCGAGCAACCAATCAGACCATCTACCAAACCATTACTACAATTGTATAATAAGCATTAATTGGTTACAAATATTGGCATGAATATAGTTTAAACTTTACGGTTCAAAGGTGGAAGCTTTACTCACCAAATTGCTTACTAACTTAACCAAACCCGCGCTAACTTCACGAATGCGACTAGAAAAATGCGCTATTATGCAAATGACTTGACTTAGTGGGCCTTGGAGATGCTTTAGGGCTCAGCCTAGAGGCTATTGGGAATGGCCATGATGAAAAAGGGGGAGTTATGGGTGTTGTTTTGAATGTGAAGTGAAGTAGAATGACGTAGAGAAGGAATAAGCTAGTTTTAAGTGGATAGAAGTGGAAGAACGATTGTTTTATGCCATGAACTTCAATATCGAAGCCATGGAAATGTAAATGAAGAAAATGAAGAGAGTGGAGATGAATTAGGGAATGGAGATGTAAAGTGAAGAATGGTGAAGATATGGAGGTATTTATAAACATGAAACAAGGCAAATTACAAAACTAACCTTGCTTTTTTCTCCACCACTCACACAATGACACATGTCCCCCCTAAAATCCTTCTCCCCCATCATATTACATGGCCATGGTGGCCCCCACACATGCATGAACATGCCTTGCACCATAATGTGTATAAAAGTTTGGTAATTTTATATTAAAGTTACTATTTAACATTATTCATGCCATACTTCATTAACTTAAAGTCAAATCAAGTTTATATTTAAACTAAGCATTATTTATTACCACTAACTCGTTAATAAACTTAACATATGACATATATGTGGGTTCATGTGTACAATAGTGTGCACAATGTTTCCTGACAACTTTTCGATGCCGAAAAGTTGAAATTTTGGAAAATGTTCTTCAGTCACATTTTCTATTTTTATTTAAACTATCTATTTTGGTAAACTAAATTTGAAAATTATTTTAATACTATTAATTAATATATAAAATATGTTTATTTTGTTATTAAAATCCATTATTTAAATATTTAAAAACTATTTAAATATTCAAATACAAAGCGATTAATTTACAGGTCCCTATACCCTCTCCCTTAGGAGAATTTCGTCCTCGAAATTAATACAAAAAATTCAATCCAAAATGTATTTATTATACCAAGAAATTCATATAACAATGTGAAGCAACTATGCCATAATAAACAATTCAAACAACAAACAACTAACCTGACATTGCATCAGGGTAAGTTACTCTAATATGATCTTCAATCTCCCAAGTACAATCACGAGGATCTTCACTCCACTGAAGCTTCACAAGCTTAAACACCTTCTTTCTCAATCTCATTTCATCCCGATCTACAAAATGAATTGGGTGTTGGACTACCATCAAATTTGGTTCTATCTCCAAGTCGCCCTAAAAAGATGTCTCTACAACCAGAGACGGATCATAAACATGCTTTCTCAAATGGGATACATGAAAAACATCATGGACTTCTGATAATCTTTCAGGTAATTCTATTCTGTAGGCCAATGATCCAATCCTCTCATGGATTCTAAATGGTCCAATGAATTTAGGTGCTAGCTTTCCTACCCTTCTAAATATTACAAATCCTTTTATCGGGGAAACTTCCACAAATACCAAACCCTCGACAGCAAACTCTAAGTCCCTTCTCCGTTGATCGGTATAACTTTTCTGTCGATCCCGGGCTTCTTTCATCCTTTCCTTGACCATAGCCACTTTCCTTGATGCTTCTCGAATCATTTCTAGTCCAAGAACTAAACGGTCTCCAGTCTCAACCCAACATGAAGTTAATTTACATGGCCGCCCATAAAAAGCCTCGTAGGGTGCCATGTCAATGCTAGCTTGGTAATTGTTCTTATAAGAGAACTCTACCAAATGTAGATGATCTTCCCAAGAACCTCCAAAATCCAAAATACATGCTCTCAGGAGATTCTCCAAAATCCGATTTACCCTTTCAGTTTTCCCATCTGTTTGTGGGTGATAGGTCATGCTCAAATTCAACTCCGTTCTTAAAGCGACTTGCAATGCTCCCCAGAATCGACAGGTGAAGATAGGATCTCGATCACTGACTATACTTACTGGAATTCCATACAGTGAAACAATCTCCCTTAAATAAATTCCTGCCAAAGAAGCTGCGGTTCTTAATGACTTCATCAGAATAAAGTGGACGCTCTTTGTTAATCGATCTACAATCACCCAGATGGCTTCATTACCTCTTCTTGTTTTGGGCAACCCATCGATAAAATCCATGGATATTTTCCCCACTTCCAATACGGTATCTCTAATGGTTGGAGTAACCCAGCAGTCTTCTGCTTGTCATCTTGACCTATTGACAATTTGAGCACCGGCTCATGAAGATCGAAATATCTCTCTTCATCCCTTTCCACCAAAAGGTCTTCTTCATATTCTGAAACATTTTAGTTACTCCTAGATGGATGGATAACTTTGACCGATGGCACTCTCTCAGCACGTCCTATCTAATTCCATTAACGTCAAGCACATAAATCTGTCCATTCATTCTTAAAATGCCTCAAGAGTCAATCTTAAAACTAAAAATAATTCCATCCTCAACTTCCTTCTTAACCCGAGCTAGAATAGGGTCTTCTTCTTGGAAATATGCAATTCTCTCCATTAGTGCTGGCTTAACTTCCAAATTTGCAATCGTCGCTACACTCCTACTTAACGCATCTGCAACTGCGTTAGCTTTCCCTGGGGTATAAAGAATCTCTAGGTCATAAGGTGTGAGAAATTCCAGCTATCTCTGCTGCCTCAAGTTCAAGTCCTTTTGGGTAAAAAGATACTTTAATGATTTGGATCCGTCAACAATTCAAACTTTGCACCCAAAAGATAGTGCCTCCACACTTTCAATGCGAAGACAACTGCCAACAACTCCAAATTGTGTGTAGCGTAATTCTTCTCATGAAGTTTCAACTACTGACTCACATACACTATTACATTACCATCCTGCATCAAAACTACTCACAATCCGATCATACAAGCATCCGTGTAAACTGTTAATCCTTCACTCCCATCTGGAATAGTCAAAACAGGAGCGCTTGTCAATTTCTCCTTTAACTCATTGAATGCTTGATCGCACTTGGATGTCCAAACAAACTTAGCATCTTTCTTTGTTAGCTTTGTTAGATGAGAAGCAATCTTTGAAAAATCTTTAGTGAACCTTCTATAGAAACCTGCCAATCCTAAGAAACTTCTGACCTCCGTCACATTTTCAGGTTTCTTCCAATCTTGAACCGCAACTACTTTAGCCGGTTCTACTGATATGCCTTCTCCCGAAACTACGTGCCCTAGAAATCTAACTTCGGATTTCCAAAAATGGCACTTAGAAAACTTTTCCCTTAAAACATGATGTCTTAAAGCACTAAGAACAATATGAAGATGGAACTTATGCTCTTCCTCCGTTTTAGAATAAACGAGGATGTCATCAATGAAAATGAGAACAAACTTGTTAAGAAAGTCTCGAAACACTCTATTAATCAATCAACAAAATAAGCAGGTGCGTTAGTCAATCCAAACGGCATGACTAACCACTTGTAAAAATTATCAGGGGTACGAAAAGCTATAAAGGGTACACTCTCCTCTGGTACCCTTAATTAGTGAAAACAAGTGGCAAAATCCAACTGAGAAAAGATCTGAGCTCCGTGGAGCTGGTTGAACATGTCATCAATCCTAGGTAAAGGATAATTATTCTTGATAGTCTTCTTATTCAATTCTCGGTAATCCACACATAATCTAAGAGAACCATCAGCCTTGGTAACAAACACTACTGGCAATCCCGAACTCGATGTGCTACGTCTGATCAAACCCTTCTACAATAAATCAAACATCTTCTTTTCTAGTTCTCTTCTTTCCTTTGGAGCCAACCTTCGAGGAGGTTGAATAATCGGTCTGGTTCCTCGAATCAAATCAATATGGAACTCTACTTCCCGGTGAGGAGGTAAACCTTGCACTTCTTCAAAAATATCCTTGAAGTCCTGAACAATCGGCAAATCTCTTATCTCCTCTTTGTGTACTTCGAGGGAATAAAGGAAACTACTCATTAATTCATTCGGCCTTCCACAATTTATTTCTACCCCAATATTTCTAGCATCACTAATTGTAATAATCATTCGATCACAATCCATGATTGCTCTAAACTTAGATAACCAATTCATTCCCAATAATACTCCAAAATAAATGAACCCGAGAACAAACAAGTCAGAAAAGAAAGGCCGATCTCGATAAGAAATAGGCACATTCAAACATATGGTGTCCAGATTGGTCGGACCCACAATTGGGTTCGACACACAAAGGGAATTATAGAGAATAACATATTTAAGATTCAACTAGCTCATTAGGTCATATGAGATAAAACTATGGGATGCACTGGTATCAAATAGCACTCTAACTAGAATATCAAAAATGGGTAGTGTACCTTGCAACACCTGCTTTCCCTTTGGATCCCTAGAAGTAGATGGTATTTGCTCAATATTAAAAGCTCGTCCCTGTGATCCCTTCCTTGGAAAAGGGCATTGGTTCTTTATATGTACATGTTTGTTGCAATTGTAGCATACCGGTAGTTTAGTCTCCGTGTAATTATTTGCATAATGGTCCATTTTGTTGCACTTATAACAAAGGATCTTAGTCAAGTCTAACTGCTTAATCTGAGATGGAGCTCCACCTCCAGGCTTCATTCCCGACCACTTCTTCTTCCCTATTCGCTTGAAAAACGACTTACTAGCAATAGGTATAACAGACAAAGGTTAGGCATTAACTGCTGGCACTACCCCACTCTGTACTCCTTGCTCAACATCAAGAGTTTCGAACCTCAAAGCCATACTGATCAAATTGGTAAGGGTACTGTTGAGATGATTGGTCATTTCTTGATGGAACTCTGGTCACATTCCTTTCACGAACATCTTATTCTTTTTAAGCGGCGTATTAATCATTCCCGGACAAAAGCGGGACAATGCATTGAACCTATGCTCTACTGCACCACTGTCATCTCACCCTGTTTCAAATCCATGAAACTTCTGAACAACTGAGTCCTTCCCGCCTATGGGATAAATTGAGCTTCAAAAACTTCCTAAAAGTGCACCCAAGATAAATTTTCTTCTGGTGTATTCATGGTGACTGAATCCCACCAATCCATTGCTGCATTCTGAAGTTGATGCGATGTCAACAACCTCTTTCTAGCATCTTCCAAATGAAGGTCCCCAAATATCCTCTCACAAGAGCGGAGCCATGTTTGAACTCCCAAAATGTCTTCATTTCCATAAAAAGGCTTACCACCTAAAGTAGTGTAATTCTTGCATAAGGTCGCAAAGTTCTGAGGCGGCTGAACTTGCATCACTGCTTCTACTACCGGCTCCACAATTGGCACATTTCTAGGAGCTCTGCCATTTGTAGTCGTGCTGGTTTCAGATCCCCTCCCTCTTCTTCCTCTTGTACTCATTTTTAATAACCTGGATAAGTGACAGGTACGATTAGAATACAAATATAAGGCCAAAGATGGAAAAAGGGAACTGTAATAAAGAATCTAAAACCAGACTTTTAGGGGAGAAAAGGTAACACACTATCAAGATGAACTCATTCTAGGGCTCTACTCACCCTATCTCTAATGAGTTGTACCCCAATCAGGCTAAGGTGTTCGCTCAACCGAAGCTTCAATACCAACTATGACGACCTGCCTTTCCAACCCCTAGGAACAACACTTAACACATCCTCGGTGTTCGTGTGTTATTGCTAAGCATGGAAAAGATAAATCGTTGTGGGATGAAATAAAGAACAGAATAGAAAACCTCACAACCAAACTGCTAATTAAAACATAATAGTAAATAATACATCAGGTTACTTCTTAACAAGGAATTATTAGAGTTACACAAAAGCACTACAAATCAGCTTAGGCGGTTATAACATCCTGCCTTTACAAATGCCGAAACAAAATGCACTTACACAAACAAGATAGTATAGTGTAATAAATAAATAAATAAATAAATAAGAAGAAAAAAGCCTCCTGGTAGGACGCCGTCTTCAAAAGAGCCCAACAAAGACCAGCTACTCTTGGACTACTCAAATAAAATGAGTACCCGAGAGTTTATAGAAACAAACAAATCGGGTCAGACGATATGTCTGGTATGAGTAAAACTTTAAACAAAGGTATGTAATTAAACAAAAACATGTGAGACCACGTCGCTGAACGCGGAACGGGTTTACTCTCACATAAATCAATATCCAAATGTAAAGAATGGATAAATAATTAAACACCCCGAAGAGTAGTTTACTCTTTCCGGTGTAAATAAGGAGATAAATTTGAAGGTTCAGATCAAATAAGAAAAGGAAAATCTCCAAAAAATGACTAGGAAGGTGCACCACCCTTGAAGTATACCTCTAGTACTATACTCCTGAGAAGCTCATATTCTCCGTGACACTTCTTGGAAACCTCCAAGCTGGACCCCACCAAACCTTACCATGTATTTGAATATTTCACACCTAATAGTGCTACCGAATCCAACCTAGATGAGATGTAAAAGTATCCTAATGGTAGCAACCCCATATAGCTTGGCCCCCTCTCGCGCTTTGGTTTTAGTCATTTCCGACAAAGGATATCAAAGCTCAACGGAGCAAGAAATCGTCTAAGAATGACGATAATAAAGAAGCTGAAGTAACCGATAGTTGAGAAACCAACTATCGAGGATATAAATTGATCGTATGTGCAAATTAAGTTTTGTATACTTACCACCACTCATCGAATTCAAACTTGTGATATTTCTTAGTTAACAATGAAAATGGACAAGTCAAGGTAGTGTTACCTCAAAGTCATGTCTCATGATTATTCTTAACTTCTGAAATAGCGGCAGGTCTACTTCTTCGATGTTTAGTGCTAATTATACAAATAAATCGTTTCCATATAAGTGATTCGCTCTACAAAAATAATTCACTTCCATAAACGAATCAAACTTTTCTTTTAAAAACCCGAATTCATACTTGGCTTCACATTACAAGTATTAGCTTTTAAAACACTCTATTAAAGAGTTTACTAACTTTGAAACAGCATTATAAAATTGAATTAACAACTTAAAACATCATTATTACATTGATTAATTAACTTTAAAACTTTGTTAATTAGTTAATTAGTTTACTTCAATAACCTTTAATTAGAAAGGGTAAATCTCCTTTAAACATCATTAATTCAATTAATTAATAATATAACTAATTAATTAAATAAATAATAATTTAATATCACTATTTAAAAGTGATAAATTAATTTAAACTTTATTTAAGAAAATGTTTATTTAAGGTTAAACAGATTTATTAACTTTTAAAAGTCGGTAATTAAAAAGGGTTAATTAATTTTAAAATATCAGTAGTTAATAAATTAATTAATCTTAATCCATCATTATCCAAAGATTAATTAGCCCTAAACATCATTAAAATGATTAATTAAAGTTAGACCATCGTCAACTAAGTAATTAGTTAAATTTAAAACACATCATTAATAAGTTCATTAGTTAACTTTAATCCTTATTAATTAAATAATTAATTAAAATAAATAATCATTATTAAAGTAATTAATTATTTTTGGAAACATCATTAATCAAAATCTTGCTTAACTTGTAAAATAATTCGAAGCACGATAATGAAACCAAACAGTTTCGATAAAAGGTGATTTTCCGAAAGCGCCAATATAGCGACTATCGTTATACAGGCAATTCGGAATTCGAGCATATGACATTTGCAACACAACTGCACATTACATGACAAAGGCATAAGCATAAATACATGATGATTTACAATAACATAACATATATCAAGCATTTAATAATAATGGAATTGGTTTTACTACTAGATTTCCATATAACCAATGATCCGCTTACTAACTTTCAAATGCGACTATCTTTCGAGCAATCAACCTAACCATCAACCAAACCATTATTAAAATTATATAATAAGAATTAATTACTTAAAAATATTGGCATGAATATAGTTTAAACTTTACGGTTCAAAGGTGGAAGCTTTACTCATCAAATTACTTACTAACTTAACCAAACTTGCGCTAACTTCACGAATGCGACTAGAACAATGCTCTATTATGCAAATGACTTGGCTTAGTGGGCCTTGGAGGTGCTTTAGGGCTTGGCATAGAGGCTATAGGGCATGGCCATGATGAAAAATGGGGAGTTATGGGTGTTGTTTTGAATGTAAAGTGAAGTAGAATGAAGTAGAGAAGGAATAAACTAGTTTTAAGTGGATGGAAGTGGAAGAATAATTGTTTTATGCATGAACTTCAATATGGAAGCCATGGAAATGTAAATTAAGAAAATGAAGAGAGTGGAGATGAACTTAGGGAATGGAGATGTAAAGTGAAGAATGGTGAAGATATAGAGGTATTTATAAGCATGAAACAAGGGAAATTACTAAACTAACCTTGCTTTTTCTCCACCACTCACACAATGACACATGTCCCCCCTAAAATCCTTCTCCCCCATCATATTACATGGCCATGGTGGCCCCCACACATGCATGGACATGCCTTGCACCATAATGTGTACAAAAGTATGGTAATTTTATATTTATAGGCCTATCTCTTGCTGCAACACCATTTATAAGTGTATATCTAAAATTATTGCTAATAGACTCAAGTTTGTCTTGCCTAAGATCATTTCTTCCAACCAAGCTGCCTTTCTTAGTGGCAGGAGTATCCTTGATAATGTATTGATGTCGCACGAACTTCTGAAAGGATATAACACTTCTCATGTCTCTCCCAGAGCCATGTTCAAGCTTGACATTTCCAAGGCTTTTGACTCGTTGCAGTGGGACTCTATCTTTAGGATAATGGGCTTAATGGACTTTCCCAAACACTTTGTGGCTTGGATTGAAGCATGCATCTCTACTGCTAGGTTCTCCGTTATGGTCATTAAATGTAATGAGGGTTACTTTCGAAGCAATCAGGGCATTAGGCAAGGTGATCCTATGTCTGCTTATTTATTCATTCTGGTTATGGAGGTATTAACTCAAATTCTGGTTCAGCTTGTGCATGATGGTAGTTACGCAGTTCACCCTAAATGTAAGAATCATCTCATCACATCTTTAATGTTTGCCGATGATTTGGTTATTTTTTCAAGCCAAGTTTGCTGACTGTGTCATCTATAATGGATGGTCTTAACAAGTTTTACAAAATCACTGGCTTATCTATTAATTTATCCAAGTCTGATCTCATGATAGCTGGTGTTAGCAATGATGTTATAACCCAAATCTCAAACCTAACTTCTATAAGGCAAAGAGCTGATACTTCCATGTACCTTGGTATACCTATGGCTACTTCTCGAATCTCTTACGCTCAATGTATTCCTCTGTTTGAGAGGATCACTGCTAGACTATCTTTGTGGTCTAATAGGTTGAATAGTCAGGCAGGAAGGCTTACTCTTATCAACTCGATTATTTTCTCCATGTCAGTGTATTGGGCCAGATCTTTTATTCTTCCTACCAAGCTGATTAATATGATAAAGAGTGCTATGTCTAATTTCTTTTGGCATGGTTCTATGAACTCTAATAAGCTTACGCCTTGTGCCTTCTCCAAACTTGAGATCCAAAAGTCCAGAGGTGGTCTTGGTATCAAAAATATGTTTCTGTTGAATCGTGCTGCCATGGTTAATCACATTGACAACCTTCTCAATCATAAGGAGAATATATGGGTGAAATGGTCGCATTGGTACATAATTCGAAATATGTATTTCTGGACCATGCCTGTTCCTCAATCTTGTAGCTGAACGTGGAGGTGTATTCTGAACCTTAGAACTGATATTCTTCCTTATGCTAGATGTCGAATTAGTATTAATAGTCGTGTGTCTTTCTGGAATGACCCTTGGGTGAAGTATGGTGCTATTCTAAGTCACCTTCTGACTTACAATCAGCAAGTTCAATCTGGTATTAGTACTAATGCTCTGGCTATTGATTTTCTTTCTAATGGTAAGGTTGTCCTTCCATACTCTAGTAATCAGAGTGTTCGTCAGCAATGGAATCTCCTCCATGGTTGTCATGTCCCCTTATCTCAATATGATGGCATCTCATGGTCTTTCTGTCAAGACAGGTATAGTATTGGTGGGATGTACAAGCAACTGGTGTGCCATAATAATAGTGTGACTCTCAGCTGCCATAAACGTATATGGCTAAATCATAGCAGTGAGAGGCATAATCTTTTTCTCTGGAAGATCTTCAGTGATTGCTTGAAAACCAAAATTAAGTTGAGTCAGAGAGGAATCAATCTTGATACTATGTGTAGTTTTTGTTTTGCTGCACAAGAGGATACGCTCAACTTATTCTTCAACTGCCCATATGTCAATAAGTTATGGTCTACTATTAATTCTATCACCACTGGGAGGTCAGTTGCAATGATCAGTGAAATTGAATGGGATCTCATCTACAAGGCTACGCGATGGAAATCTGAATCATCTTACATTCTTCTTTTACCCTGAAAATCTTCATCTTGATGATCTGGGATGAGAGGAATGCAATAATTTTTACTGGGAAAAGGAAATCCTACATGCAAATGAAAGGAAGTATTGTGGAGGGAATAAGGTTCGGTATTTCTGCTTCCAGTCATGCTTTTGATCATGCATTTTTGGATGCTCTGGGATGAAGCATGCTTGGCTGGTTTTGTTGTGTTGTTGTCTTTTTTTTCTCTTTATTTCTGTTTTTTTTGTTTTTACTTGATATGCCTGTTATTCTTAGTTTTCTTGTTTCTTTGTTTCTTGCTTGCCTAATTGTTTTAGGTCACGTTGTTTCTCCCATCTTTGTAAATAATTCTTGGTGTATCAATAAAATGGTAGGGGCCCATTTTTAACCCCGTTGGCTTTGCCAAAAAAGTTACTATTTAACACTATTCATGCCATAATTTATTAACTTAAGGTCAAATCAAGTTTATATTTAAACTAAGCATGATTTATTACCACTAACACGTTAATTAACTTAATATATGACATGTGTATGTATGTTCATGTGTACACTAGTGTGCACAACGTTTCCCGACAACTTTTTGATGCCGAAAAGTCGAATTTTCGGAAAACATTCTTCGATCGCATTTTCTATTTTTATTTGAACTATCTATTTTGGTAAACTAAATTCAAAAATGATTTTAATATTATTAATTAATATTTAAAACATTTTTATTTGGTTATTAAAATCCATTATTTAAATATTTAAAAATTATTTAAATATTCAAATACAAAGCAATTAATTTACGGGTCGTTACACACGCTCCCCTTACCATCACTTCATGTCATCCTACTCAGCTCTTAAGGAAGGTATCTAATACATGGATGTTGACCTTGCCTTGATTTGGAAGGAAAAGATGCATTTATGGTGATGAGATGTATGTTATCTTTATACTTAAGCATCTCTTTTTATATTATTTCTTTATGATTTGACTAAATGTGCACATATGTGTATGTGTATATGTTTGTGCATGTGGATGTATGTACCAATAACGTTGCAACAACTTTAGTTGTTAAGCAGTCGTAAATCCTGAATCCTAGTTACGGTCATATTTTGATGTTTTTGTTAAACTATATATAATTGTAAACAAAACTTGAAACTAAATTTCTTATCATTTATAAATAATTAAAACAAGTTTATTTGAATTATAAAACCATATTAAATGATACTAAAATCCATTTGTAAAAATACGACGTTGATTTGTCGAAGTGCGACGAAGTTTGTGAACTTTTATAAAACATGTATATATATTTATAAAACCATTATAAATCATTTATTAACATCATTAAAAAGAATTATTTATCATTTAGAACAATTATTTGAATATTTAAAATTAATTAAATATCCCAATTCAAAGTGATAAAATTACGGGGCCTTACATTCTTCCCCCTTTAAAAGAATTTCTTCCTCGAAACTTTACCAAACCCAAAAACCAAAAGAGTTTGTCCAAAACATTATTTTATAAAATTAAAACCTTATGATATGCATAGATTATCCGTACGCAATATCTGATTTGATCCTCTATTCGAGTCCACAACTTTACTTTTGAACTAGTATTGATCCTTTCATCCTCTAGTGCGGACTTTGATCAGGCTTCTTGATCAGAAACTCTTGCTTTCCTTGCATAGATCACAACTATGATAGAAAACTCAAGTACGAAACCACAAACCCTCATCAATGTTCGTCGTTAAGAATCGAGTGATAAATCCTTTTTCGAACCGATGCAAATGCCTCAAAGTCATGTACTCGAATCTTAGATCAAAATTATGTGATGAAATGATCTACGTATATCATACATACTTATTATCTTCTCAAATATTTATGAAAACATTTCATAAAGCTTTTATCTTTGGTATAAACACTTTTCATAAAGACTTAACTTTATATAAAATCTTTTCACAAACTTTACTTCTTATTTAGACTTCCCAAATCTAATCAACTTATTAGTTTCAAAATATATTCCTTCGAAAATAATTTCCATAATAAATGTAAACATCTTGATATCAAAAATTTATAACCACTAACTATCATGTTAATTAGTTATCCAAACTTCTCTTTTTAAATTTTTATTTCAAAATATCTTATTAAATTGATAGGGTAGAGGAAATGTGCAGAGAGAATAATCCACCAAACAGAGATTTACTAATTATGGGATAAACCTAGAGAATAAAGTTTATCATATACAACCATTTAATATATAGATACTAGGATTTCTATACACACTATTCTTGGGCCTTTTCCAAGGTAGATGGTGCTTTTCCCTTTGTATTTAAGTCAGCCAACCACATCTTTTTCTTTGGACAGTCCACCCATACGTGCCTCCAATTATAACATAAACTGCAAGCCCATGCACTCCTTCCAGCTATAATAGCACTATAGGGGGTGCTATCTAAAGGGCACATGTCTTAGCCTTCTTTTCCCTTTTTCTTATAGGACACTCCCTAACTATATGTCCTAATTCTTTGCAGTGGTAGCAACTCTTTTCCTTTGCTGATGGAATTCTTGGTTTATTCTTTGTTCTAGGGCACTTATGTAGAAATGTCCTTGCACTTTACACTTAAAATAGGATATACCATTCTGAACAGGTTTTTCTTTCTTCCCTTTCTTTATTATCTTATCCTCACAATAAACTACATAATGCCCTTCTTTACCATGCCTAAAGCAGTAGATGCCAGCATAATGTCCTAGTTTTGATTTTTCCTTAGCTTCATTTTTTGCACGTGCTCTTTATGCTACCTTTGGATTCATCCAAAACTCATTACCCGAATTATAAAAAGCCATGATGCCCCTAAGAAATATACCAAAATATCATCAGGAGTTTCATACTGATTACATATTATTCCATTCAAAGAAATCTTTTATCTAAATAGCTTAGTTTAGATTTGTACGATACCATTCGCCCAAGCTGACATCTGATCAATACTTAGGAGATTATTTCAATCATCACCAAACAATCCAAGACTTATTATCGAACTTTCCAAAGAGAATGCATCTCATAAAAATTTCCCTTTTTGAAAATATTCTTTTACAAAATATTATCTTTTCAAAATAGTATGTCGGTTTATCTTGTTTGAGTATTTAGGAATACCTATCAATCGCATGGCATCCCATGTATTGACCGAAATTCTTAAACTACTCGACAGACCAACCAACACAAATCAATTTTATAGTCAATAACAAGTATGCGCTCATATATAATACTCTTAAACTCATTCTAGGGTGTTTCTTACCCTATGTCTAATGAGTTACTCAACCTAGGGTGTTACTAACCCTATTTCTAATTAGACTTACTCTTACCTGGCTTAGGTGTTGCTCAACCTAAGCTCTGATTCCAAATGTAATGAACGAGATTTTCGACCATCAAAAATCGACAATAATATAACCACTGTATTGCGTGCCGAGCATCAAGTGTTGGAAAAAATGGTTGTTAAGGGTAAAAGAAAATAATGACAAAACAGAATCTCACACGAATGGAATAATTTATAATATCAATATTCTTTACAGTGGAAATTTTGAAATACATATATCAAAGTCTAACCTAAGCTCAGCCTGGACAGTTATAAACACCTGTCCTTACTAATGCTAAAAACAAAAAACACAATCGAAAAGTAAATTACGTCCATGCATTGATGAAGATCTCTAACTCTCCTATAGAAACTCCAAGCTTCTTTAGCTAATCCTGAAACAACTCGGATCTGACCTGAGTATTAAGATTACCTAGATCAGGCTTGACAAACCAGCATGAGAAACACGAATCATAAATATGTATGATAGTGTCATAGATCTGATTAATCCCATAACAAAACCTTTTTGAAAAGAAAGGTTATCTCATAAGACCACGCCACACAAAAAAACGGACGGGGATTTACCTTACGATAACCAACACACTTTATATTGAAACATTTTGATATTATCTTTAATGACATTGGTTTGAAAACACTTTTCAAATAAATGTATACATAAAGAAAGTACCAATATCTGGACAAGTCGACAGAGTATATTATACCAAGGGGTAGCTGAAATGTTTGCAGGGCATTACAACTATTTTGGGAATACAATCAAAATCGTAAAGCTCGTATTGGAATTGGATTTCCAACATGATAGGGAACTAGTGGCCTTTTCCCTCCTTTGTGGACTCCACGTATAGCAATCATAGTACTCGGTGGCTCCTCGTATAGGGACTCATACATCACTATACCATATTGCTACAATACTATGAATCAGCGTATCCGGTGGCTTTTCGTATAGGGACTCATACACCGCTATACCTATTTGTTTAAACTCTAAGGCTGCAACATCGTTTTATCCATGATTATCCGATAGTCTGCAATAATATTTCCTTCGGACCACATAGTTTCCTATATCATCTCCAAGATGTGAGGCTCATGAGGCCACGCTTTGCTTTCCACAAAGCAAATTCCACTTAGAATACCACATTGCCATTTCTAACAACATACTGTTGATTTCCATAAAAGTACAAACCCCAAGTTCATAAGCCTCAAGGAAGGATGTTAAGTATAAGAGGGGTTACCTCCTACCCCGCCAAACAGATGTACGTTTGTAAAAACTAATGTACATGGTCTTAGAAATGCAATGTCAGGCATTCGTCCGTACAAGTTGTCTAGGTGAAGAAAAAACTGAAGGTGCTCCTCCTACTACATTCTATTTGGAAATCACCTCTAGGATTAGTAGTGAGTATTCCTTGCCAGTCGAAGATTTTCAAAATGAAGGCAATACTGCCACCATAATATGGGAATCACCAAAGCGGTTAGTGGCAAGCAGCCGTACATTATGAAGACCTCTGTCTTCAAAATCATTGTCTTCACTTTTGAATGCGTATATTGGTTCGAAGTGGTTTTCGGATAGGAATCACCCAAACCCAACCCGGTCTCTTCAAATAATTATCGATAAAACGATGTCAGGTATGTAGGTGATTATTAAACATCATCCAATTTATAAATCTTTTCATCCAAATAAATATCTCTTCATAGATATAAGCTTTAAACCATTTTTATTTGTTTCGGTATATATTGGATTATTAAGCCTCGTTTTAACTTTGGAAATACCAAATCATTTCTTTCAAATTACTTAGGAAAATATTGCCATCTTCTAATATTAGTATAATTTCAATCTTAATGAAGATTTCATAATTCTAACATGTATCTTTAGTGGGTTAAAAACAATGTTATTTAAGACATCGTTTACTAAAAACCCAAACCAGTTCGTGTTGAATAAAAGGGATCCATAAATTTTAGACTAATTATGCTCAATACTAATTTTTGTATTCAACTTGTACTATTCGTCGAGTAATGGTGAAATCTTCTTTTAAATTCATACGGATAGTACGAGTTCCCTCCACGAAATTTAATACAAAGTTTAACTAGAATGTTTTCTTTAACAACCAAAATCCTATTTTAAATCTTGTTTAACTTTTGGAAAACTTCAAATCTCTTTTTTTTGTCTTAAGAAAATGTGGTCCGAGTAAATCAAATTAATTATCCCCTTCGTCGAGCCAGTGTGGATAGCTAGAGGGAGTAGGCAACTAGTTTATCAAACTCTAGCCTAGAGACTATCTCTCTGTCACCCATAAGGCGGTCAAGTTATTTGATCTACTCTTAACCTTTTAAAATACTTGTGCAATTATTTGAAAATAATTTCTAAAAGATTCGTGAAGAAAAACCCAAGTTTAAAACATTTATTCCAAAATTTTCAAATTACGTTGCTAAATTATCGGTGAGTAGTGATTTTAAAGCTTTGTAGATCAAAATTCCAATATTATTATATATATATATATATATGTCAATTTTTATAACTCAAACCCCTTTTAAAACATTTTAACAAATTTATTATGACACCCCACACCTCTAGGCACCCCGAAAATAGGACATGACTAGAAGCATGGGTGGTCGGGTGAGATAAAAATCCATAGCATAGCACAGAGACTAAGGCAACAACATAAAATGATTAAAATATTACAGCGGAAGAAAACATTCACTAATTATAAATTAATAGCAAAAAAGCTTTATTAAAAACAACATTATCCCAAATTTATTTGTGAAACCAAAAGTACCAAGTAGTCTTCACCAAAGCATAAAACATAACAAAGTTCACAATATAGGTTCCCATATATAGAGTAAAGTATGGAAAAGAGAAACGAAGTACATGAAACAAAAGAAACAAAAGATGAAGATAACAACTGCTCCAATGACCCTTCAAGCTGCAAAGAACTACAACCTAGACCTGCCCACCTGTGATTTGGGGAAAATAGGAAAAATAGGAATGGGTCAGACATAAAGTCTGGTGAATGAGAATAAAATAAAGCAGAAAGAATAAAACAGTTTAATTCCAGGTCTTCCCCGGATATCGCAGAGGGTGAATAATATAATGTAGTGAATCCTTCTTAGATAGTTCCTAAGAAGCCAAAGTTCATGGTCACTCTAGGGAAGTCAACCATGCAGTAATACTAAACGTCAATCGGCCTATCGGACCTGCTGTCCTTACCTACCCACGTGCTATAGTGTGAAAGTCATGCTCTTCACCCATGCACTGTGACTAAATGCCTCTTGTGTCTGACCGGCGCCGACTCAAACAACCTCGCAGGACCCCGAAGTTGCGCTCAGGCTCCGCCAAACTGGACTCTTATCCTCTTGTCTCCTCGGTCACCAACGTGGACTTTCCCCTATCCAAAGTGTCGGTCCTCCGAAAGAGCGCCTGCAGTTGGGTCGGCTGTGCAAAATCCTCCAACGATCTGCCTAAAGAAGCCTACGTCGGAGCACAGTTGTCTTGTTCCGTCCGCGTCGATTTGCCTGAAGAAACCTAAGATTGCGGATGCTATCTATCCTACGTACTAGCAACCTATGAAAGATAGCAAACATCCTTGCGAACCTACTTTCCCGCCCATAGTACGTACAGCCAAAACTATATTTTGGTCTTAACTGCATGAAACACTTATCCAGACCTTTACAAGGTCTTCCAACCAAATCACTTCCAGATTAATTAATTTTAACGTTACAGTTTACATATTATTTATTTCCATTAATCTGCTTTAGGCCATTTTTACATCCGATTTGGTTATTTCACAATTTCTCTTTTTCTTACATAAATGGTTTTTTTAAATTTCACGTCCGTTCAGTCCGTATGGTTTGTTTGTAAATTTTATACCATTTTGTTATAGATTTAAACTAGCCTTTAGGGTCCATTTAATTTACATTTTTATTTTCCACTCTAATTTACATTCTCTTTTTAGAGATTTAACCTGTACAAATTTTTTATCCAATAACCACAAACCATTTAATTATACAAAATTCCCCTTTTACATTTTTAAGCCACATATGAAACAAACAATTATTCCAATTAGACATCCCAATTTTGTTCCAAAACCATATTCAAAATTATGTAATTATATCAATCAAAACCACAATTTTATTCAAGTAACATATTCTGAATTTATTCAACTAACCTGTTCTACCATTAGAAATTGAATAACAATTCTAATTCAATTTAATTAAACCAATCTTATTTACGCCATGAAACGTGAATAACAATTTGTTTGTTTCAAATTTCAACCTAAACATGAATTAGAATTAAGAAGTGGTAGAAGGAGAAGATACAATAATTTAAATAAATTTTAATCTTATTTTTGCTATAAAACATGAATAGACAATTTATATGTCCCATATTTTAAACCAAACATGAATTAGATTTGAGAAGTGAAAGAAGAAGAAGAAGTTGCACTAATTTACATTTATTCTCAATTAATAACAGAAATTAATTCATATTAACATGCCAGAAAAGAGCTGAAATTGAACTACTTTATTTTTCTATTTCATATTAATTCCCACTCACCTGGCACTTGAGATTTTATAAATTTGAAAAAGCTTTGCTTTAATCTTTCTCCCTTTAATTCTTCTAAATTCCCCAAATTTCTTGAATATATATAGATAATTTAATTTGGTAGAGATCTATTTATTTAGTAGAGAAAAGGAGGAAGAATAATACACACTAATTTTACTGTAAAATTATGGCGACGGCAGGATAAGAGATTAGGTTTAGGTTAGATGGTTTATTTATAGATTGTTTGAGTGAATATAATCCATTAGATTATTTTAGATTAAATTCGGTTCTTTCATACACTTAATGGTTATCCGTTCTAGCCCATACACATCACTCAAACAATAAAATTTAGCCATCTCATCCTATTACATCACTGGAGCGAATGGAAAGCCGCCACAAGTCAGAAACAACGCTGAAATACGTAGGAAAAATCGCTGGAAATGAACCAGCTAAAAAAACATTGCTTCAGATTTTGGGCGACAATGGGACTTGATCCCTGATCACTAAGGAAGTCAACATGCACCTTAACCACTGTACGAAATGCGCTTTTAATTTCTTTTTAATTATATGTCCCATAAAATATCGGGGTGTTACATTCTCCCCCCCTAAAGGATTTCGTCTCGAAATCTTCAAAGATGGAAGAACGTAATTAACAACTAGCATCCAAAAACTACATCCATCTACTCAACCATCATCCATTTATACCATTGTCCTTATTTTTAACTAATGCAATTTATGATTTATGCAAAGTGAAATGCATATGAACTTACCTAATGCAAAAAGGTAATCGGTCTACTGATTTAGTTGACCTCCTGTAATGCAAGTATGCTTATGCCATACAACCAAATGTATGCAATTACCCTAGTATAATTGATAATTCTATATGTATGTTTCAATCATTCACCCAGATGCACCATCCATATGCAACATCCATTTATATATACATATATATATACAACCATGTGCAAATGCAATAGATAACAGGCATTCATACGCAGGTGTGTGTACCTAGTTGGCCGATTATCTTAATAAATATCTATCTAGTGCATGCAATACATCCATTTGCAAACATTGGCATCCACTTGCAATCATTTTCATCGATCAAACATAACATGCCCTAATGACATGTTTACAACCAAGCTACCATCCATAGGTTTCACCTAAAGATTATCGAAAAGACCCTAACTAAGGAAAGATCAAAGATCAAAGATAAGATATTTAAAGTGTACCTTCAAATAGAAAAGGATAAGAAGTTCAATTATCTCCTCAGATTCCCATATGCACTCCTTAGGGTCATCTCCCCACTGAACCTTCACTAGACGAACTTCCTTGTTGCGTAATCTCTTGATGTCGTGTTCCAATATATGGGTGGGTGTATGACGCACAAGTGATTCACGCTCTACCTCCACTTCCCTTAGTTGATCGGGTTCTACTACTACTGCGGAATCATGTAGACACTTCCTCAGATGCGAAACAAGAAAAACATTATGAACTCCTGCCAACTTATCTGGAAGATCAACTCTGTATGCCACTTTTCCAATTCGTGTGGTAATAGGGAAGGGTCCTACAAATCTCGGTGCCAACTTACCCACTAAGCCAAATCTCATAACATTTCTCAAAGGAGAAACCTTGATAAAAACCATATCTCCAACCTTAAACTCCAAATATGAACATCTTCTGTCGGCATATGACTTTTGTCTATCTTGTGCAGTCTTCAACCTCTTGCGAATCAAATCCACCTTCTCGGAAGTTTCCCTCACCAAGTCTGGTCCAAGCAAGATCTTATCAGTGGTATCCCACCAACAGGCTGGTGATCTATATGGTCTGCCATAGAGGGCCTCGAACGGTGCCATCCCAATGCTTGCTTGATAACTATTATTATACGCAAACTCCACCAAAGGTAGGTGGTCTTCCCAAGAGCCTCCGAAGTCAATGATGCACATTCTGAGCAAATCTTCCAAAACCCTATTTACCCTCTCAGTCTATCCATCTGTCTGAGGGTGATGTGCCGTGCTCAGATTCAATTCTGTTCCCAAGGCTTGCTGAAGACTCCTCCAAAACTCGCTGGTGAATAATGGATCTTTGTCGCTCACAATGCTGGCAGGAACTCAATGAAGCCTAACTATCTCCCTTACATCAAGAGTCGCCAAATAACCTGCTGTCCTATTACTCTTAATGGGTATAAAATCAGCGCTCTCCGTCGGTCTATCCAAAATGACCCAAATGCTCGTGTTCCCTCTCCGTGACCTTGGTAATCCATCCACGAAGTCTATAGAGATGCTCTCCCATTTCCATAATGGAATATCCAATAGCTGCAACAGTCCTCTGGGCTTCTTTTGTTCCGCCTTACCCTTTGGCAAGTGATGCACTTCGATACGTACTCTGCCACCCTCTTCTTCATTCAGGGCCAATAGAATACCCTCTTCATATCCCGGTACATCTTATCACCACCGGGGTGCACTATCATCCTAGAATGATGTGACTCGGCCAACACCGCATCTACTAAATCTTCACTACGAGGAACACAAACTCTACCATCCCTTCTAAGCCATCCCCTAGTGTCCATGGTATAGCGCCTAAGATGTGGTGATGACTCTCCTCTACCAAGCTTATCTAAAATGTCCTTTAACTCTTCGTCTTTACCTTGCCTTGCTTCAATCTGCTCCATCAAAGTAGGCTGGACGTTGAGGGCTGCTAACAATCCCGGAGCTAAATCCGATAGAGGTCTAAAATCAAAGGTAGCAATGTACTCCAAATTCTTCCATTTCAAAAACAGAGGACTTAAACCCACTTTGCGTCTACTCAACGCATCTGCCACTACATTACCCTTGCCAGGGGTATAGGAAATCTCAAAGTCATAAGTGGCTAAAAACTCCATCCATCTTTGCTGTCTCAAATTCAAGTCTTTCTGAGAGAATGGATACTTCAAAGACTTATGATCCGTGAAAAGCTCAAATCTTCCTCCTAAGAGATAGTGCCTCCAAGACTTGAGGGCAAAAACTATAGCTGCCAACTCAAGATCATGCATCGGGTAGTTCTTCTCATGCGTTTTCAACTGTCTACTCGCATAGCACACTACTCTACCCTCTTGCATCAGTACCGCCCCTAGCCTCGTACCACAAGCACCCATATAAACAAAGAAAGGCTTGGTTCCATCCGGTAATACCAATACGGGCGCGGAAGTCAAAGCTTCCTTCAATCGACCAAAGGCATCCTCACACTTGGCATCCCAAACAAAAGCTGAGTTCTTCTTGGTAAGGCGGATAAGTGGAGCTGATATCCTAGCGAAGTCCTTAATGAACTTCCTATAGTAGCCCGCAAGACCAAGGAAACTCCTTATGTCCGTGGCATTCTTAGGGGTCTGCCAATCTTGTACTGCTGCCACTTTCGCCGGATCTACTGCAAGTCCATCCTCCAAAACGATGTGTCTCAAATAGCGAACCTCATCCCTCCAAAAGTGGCACTTGGAGAACTTCGCCTTCAACTTATATGCTCGCAGGGTCCTAAGCACTTCTTCCAAGTGAACAGTATGCACCTCCTTGCTTCGCAAATAAACCAAAATGTCATCGACGACTTGTTCAACGATTCGCAAAATACTCGACTCATCCGGTCCACAAAATATGCCAAAGCATTGGTTAGCCCAAATGGCATGACTAACCACTCAAATAACCTATCCGGAGTCCTAAACGCGGTCTTCTTGATGCTATCCTCCGCCACACGCAACTGATGAAATCCCGTGGTCAAATTGAGCTGCGAAAATACCTTGGCTCCTACTAGCTGGTTGAAGAGATCATCTATATGGGGAAGAGGATAACGATTCTTCTTCGTCAGCTTATTAAGCTCCCTATAATCCACGCAAATCCTAAGAAAGCCATCCGCCTTAGTGGCAAAGAAGACGGGTGCGTCCCACTCAGAAATGCTCCTACGAATGAAGCCCTTCTCCAAAAGCTCTCCAATCTGCTTGCTCAACTCACGACTTTCCTTTTGAGCCATATGCCTTACCGGTAAAGCAACCGGTTTGGCATTATCGACAAGATAAATCTTGAACTCGATCTCTCTTCGAGGTGGAAGGCCAGCAACCTCCTCGAACACATCTGGAAAATTTCTAACAACGGGTACCGAACTCAAACTATCGAGCGATAAGTCAAGAGAATAAAGGTAGCTCAACATGACTGATCCTCTAGGATCACAAGATACCTCTAAGGTACGTCCACTACAACTGCCTAACCTCACTACCCTCTTATCGCAATCAAAAACAGCACCATACATGGATAGCCAATCCATACTAAGAATCAACCTAAACCCGGAAAAGCTCAATACAAAGGCACTACAGTCAAACTCAACCCCTAAAATAAACAATTTCAAATCCCGACATAACATTGACAAATAGGCCGATCCTCCTACGGGATTTGATACTACTACCGGGTCGGTCACTAAGAAAGCATTAAGACCAAGACCCTCTACCAGAGTACAAGATATAAAAGAGAACGAAGCTCCAGAATCAAATAGGGTACGAACAGGAAAATCAGAGATAGATAACACACCTTCGATGATCACCTTCTTTCCCTTGCCCACAACCGGATGAGTACTAGAGAAAGGAGCTGCCTCTAAAGCATAAGCCTGAGCAGGCTGTGAAGGTGTCTGTGAACTTTCCTTGGGTTTTGACGGATAGTCCATTTTCATATGCCCCACTTGATCGCAAAGATAGCACCTCAGTCTCGGTCGCTCTCATGCCCCTCTACAATCCTTAGCAAGATGACCTAGTTTCCCACAAGTATTGCACTTCCAGTCCTTCCTTGGAACTTTTTTTTTCCACCTGACCCTCCTCCTCCTCTCCTCTTTCCTTTCCACTGCTTATTCCCATCACTCTTCTGTGCCACATCTCCTTTCTTCTCAGTAGTAGCAAGTAAAGCCATCTCTACCAATCCCTCAAAAGTGGCTCCCATCGGAATATGGCTCACCGCCAAACTCTGCAGTGGCTGACTCAAACCCTTAGCCAACTTTAGCGCCTTCTTGTGAGGAGTATTGATCAGGTCTAGTCCAAATCTGGTAAGCTCATTGAATTGATTAACATATTCCTTAACTGTCATATCCCTTTGCTTGAGCTGTATAAATTTCTCTAGCTGCAGTCCCTCTTCAGCCTGCGATAAGAATTTCCTCTCGAACCTAGTACGGAAATCCGCCCAAGTCAAATTATCAGCCTCAACCTCCACAATCTCCCACCAACAAAGAGTCTCTCCCTGCAACTGCCATGAGGCCAACTGCCTCCGAGCCAAGTCCTCCAATCCCATAAGCCCAAATATTCGCTCACAACTATGGATCCAAGCTCTCACCTTAGTATATGACTCGGTGCCAAGAAACGGCTTACCTCCTAAGCTGGCGTAGTTCTTGCATAACTTGGGAAAATCGGGAATGCCTGGCGGACAGGCTGGAGCCCCTTCCACCGGAGCAGCATTCCTAGCTGGTGGCTCTGCTCGTGCAGTAGCCTGCAAATAACGTCTGAACCAAGCAGGCATATTAAGGCCTGGAACTTCGAGGATATCTTGCGGTTCAGACATTTCTATCTGTGGATATTAAAAAGATGGGATTAGGTACTCCACAAATAGTTCAATAGATAGGGAGGAAGAGATATGAGGGATCCATTTATAAAATTTCTTTTTTTTCTTCCAAAATATATACATATACTTTTAAAAGTATTATTTGGAACATGCTTTAAAAATTATTCGAAAACCTTTATATTCTTAAAATATTTTTAGGATTACCAAAACCTTAGCTCTGATGCCAACTATGACACCCTGCAACTCTCTAGGCACCCCGAAAATCGGACATGACTAGAAGCACGGGTGGTCGGGTGAGATAAAAATCCATAACATAGCACAGAGACTAAGGCAACAGCATAAAATGATTAAAATATTACAGTGGAAGAAAACTTTCACTAATTATAAATTAATAGCAAAACAGCTTCATTAAAAACAACATTATCCCTAATTTATTTCTGAAACCAAAAGTACCAAGTAGTCTCCACCAAAACATAAAACATAACAAAGTTCACAATATAGGTCCCCATATATAGAGTAAAGTATGGAAAAGAGAAACGAAGTACATGAAACAAAAGAAACAAAAGCTGAAGATAACAACTGCTCTAATGACCCTCCAAGCTGCAAAGAACTGCAACCTACACTTTCCCTCCTGTGATTTGGGGAAAATAGGAAAAATAGGAATGGGTCAGACATAAAGTCTGATGAATGAGAAATAAAATGAAACAGAAAGAATAAAATAATTTAATTCCAGATCTTCCCCGGATATCGCAGAGGCTGAATAATATAATGTAGTGAATCCTTCTTAGATACAGTTCCTAAAAAGCCAAAGTCCGTGGTCACTCTAGGGAAGCCAACCATGCAGTAATACTAAACGTCAATCGGCCTGTCAGACCTGCTGTCCTTACCTACCCATGTACTACAGCGTGAAAGTCATGCTCTTCACCCATGCACTAGGACTAAATGCCTCTTACGTTTGACTGGCGCCGACTCAAACAACCTCGCAGGACCCCGAAGTTGTGCTCAGGCTCCGCCAAACTGGACTCCTATCCTCATGTCTCCTCGATCACCAATGTGGACCTGCCCCTATCCAAAGTGTCGGTCCTCCAAAAGAGCGCTTGCAGCTGGGTCGGCTGCACAAAATCCTCCAACGATCTGCCTAAAGAAGCCTACGTTGGAGCACACTTGTCATGTTCCGTCCACGTCGATCTGCCTGAAGAAGCCTACGATTGCGGATGTTATCTATCCTACATACTGGCAACCTATGAAAGGTAACAAACATCCTTACGAACCTACTTGCCCGCTCCTAGTACGTACAACCAAAACTATATTTTGGTCTTAACTGCATGAAACGCGTATCCAGACCTTTACAAGGTCTTCCTATCAAATCCCTTCCAGATTAATTAATTTTACCGTTACAGTTTACATATTGTTTATTTCCATTAATCTGCTTTAGGCCATTTTTACATCTGATTTGGTTATTTCACAATTATCATTTTTCTTACATAAATGGTGTTTCAATTTCACATCCGTTCAGTCTATATGGTTTGTCTGTAATTTTTATACCATTTTGTTACAGATTTACACTAGTCTTTAAGGTCCATTTAATTTACATTTTTTCCACCCTAATTTACATTCTCCTTTTAGAGATTTAATCTGTACAAAATTTTTATCCAATAGCCACAAACCATTTAATTACACAAAATTCCACTTTTACATTTTTAGGCCACATATGAAACAAATAATTATGCCAATTAGACTTCCCAATTTTGTTCCAAAACCATATTCAAAATTATGTAATTATATCAATCAAAACCATAATTTTATTCAAGTAACATATTCTGAATTTATTCAACTAACCTGTTCTACCATTAGAAATTGAATAACAATTCTAATTTAATTTAATTAAACCAATCTTATTTACGCCATGAAACGTGAATAACAATTTGTTTGTTCCAAATTTCAACCCAAACATGAATTAGAATTGAGAAGTGGTTGAAGGAGAAGATGCAATAATTTACTTAAATTTCAATCTTATTTATGCCATAAAACGTGAATAGACAATTTATATATCCCATATTTCAAACCAAACATGAATTAGATTTGAGAAGTGAAAGAAGAAGAAGAAGTTGCACTAATTTACATCTATTCTCAATTAATAACAGAAATTAATTCATATTAATGTGCTAGAAAAGAACTAAAATCGAACTACTTTATTTTTCTATTTCATATTAATTCCCACTCACTTGGCACTTGAGCTTATATAAATTTGAAAAAGCTTTGCTTTAATCTTTCTCCATTTGATTCCTCTAAATTCTTCAAATTGCTTAAATATATATAAATAATTTGATTTGGTAGAGATTTTTTTTATTTAGTAGAGAAAAGGAGGAAGAATAATACATACTAATTTTACTGTAGAATTATGGTGACGGCTGAATAAGAATTAGGTTTAGGTTAGAGGGTTTATTTATAGATTGTTTGAGTGAATATAATCCATTAGATTATTTTATATTAAATCCGGTTCTTTCATACACTTAATGGTTATCTGTTCTAGCCCATACACATCACTCAACTAATAAAATTTTGCCATCTCATCTTATTACATCACTGGAGCGTATGGAAAGCTGCCAAATGTCAGAAACAACGCTGAAATACGTAGGAAAAATCGATGAAAACGAACCAGCTAAAAAACATCGCTCCAGATTTTGGGCGACAACGGGACTTGATCCCTGGTCACTAAGGAAGTCAACATGCGCCTTTACCACTATACCAAATGCGCTTTTAATTTCTTTTTAATTATTTTTCCCATAAAATATAGGGGTGTTACATTTATGGAATTTATTTCATATTTTTAATGATTAAAAATATCCATTTTTAAAACGTCGAACACAATATTTTACGAACTGCCAAACGCAATGATTTAGAAAATTTGATTTAGACATATCTCAAACTTTGCTAAATGAAATCTTGATTTTTATTTTTCATTTGAAAACTATAATAATAAGAGTCCAGAAAATTCTTATTTCAATGAATTTTTGACTCATATTTCATTCTATACATGGATTTAACTTTTATGGTGCGAAATCGCGAACTACCGTTACGCGACACGCTCAATTTTCACACTTTAGTCAAATTTTCCGAAATTTATTCGAGGCACTTTTAAATTATTTTAATATCATATTAAACTAATTTAAACCCATATTTGACTATTTACTTGATTTATAAATCTTTATTTTCCATATTTAATATTATTTATTATAATATTAAATTTTCTATCTTTATATTTAAAATCTTTATATGAAATATTATGATGTTTTTATATTATTTTTCAACTTTTAACTATTATTTTTCAAAATCAAATCATTTAATTTATTTTTCTGAAATAAATTAAAAGCTTCTCCTTTTTATTTAAAATAGTTCTCAAGATGATATATTTTCACTTTTGCTTTTAAATGAGGCTTAATAAATTCCATATATATTATTTTAAAATATAATATAATATAATATATATATATATAAGTTTTTCATGAATTATCCATGGCTATCCTAGGTAACCATATTATCTTAACAAATTTGATTTTTCATATCATATGCTGCAATAGTTCAACTTTATCATAATTAAACAGTTATTCAACAAATCAAATCAACCAATATCCATCCAAATATTTATCCAAGCATATTAATTTACTAATTAAACATGTATATAATCATTTATGATCATTTGAAGATTTGAATAAAAATAAAATCAAGTTCTCAGTTTCATGCTTTTCTTTCTTAAGCACTCCAGAATCGACAAAATAACTCCTCTCTCCGCACCAAAGCTTATGGAAGCTTGCTCCTCTACCTAGGGATGCTCAGACTTGCCTTTTGGGTATTTAATTGCTCGGCCAAAGGTGGTGATGGGGGTGGCTATGTACTATAGGGGAGAAGAGGAGGTAGTTTACACTTGTTTTGATCTTGGAATGATATTCTATGTATATATATATATACACACACATATATACATATTTCTTCATTTAGAGGAGGGAAGCCATTAAAGATTTTGAGGAAGAAGAAGAGAAGATGAAGATGAAATGAATGAATTAGTGAAAGTATGGGTATGTATTTATAGGGTTAGAAGCCTTAGTCCTTAAGCTTGCAAATGGACCAAAATACCCTCCCCACATCATGCTTACACACACCCCTCCCCCTTTCCATCACTTCATGTCATCCTACTTAGCTCTTAAGGAAGGTATATAGTACATGGATGTTGACGTTGCCTTGGTTTTGAAGGAAAAGATGCATTTATGGTGATAAGATGTATGCTTTTACATTTCTTTATACTTAAGTATCTCTTTTTATATTATTTCTTCATGATTTGACTAAATGTGCACATATGTGTTGTGTATATGTGTGTGTATGCATATGCGCATGTTTGTACCAATAGTTGTGTAACAACTTTTGTTGTTAAACTGTCGTATATCGGGAATCCAAATTACGGTCATATTTTAACATTTTTGTTAAAATACATATATTTATAACTAAAATTGAAAATAAATATCTTATCATTTCCTAATAATTAAAACAAGTTTACTTGAATTACAAAACCATATTAAATGATACTAAAATCCATTTGTAAAAATACGACGTCGATTTATCAAAGTGCGATGAAGCTTGTAAACTTTTATAAAACAAGCATATATATTTATAAAAATATTATAAATCACTTATTAACATTATTAAAAAGTATTATTAATCATTTAAAATAATTATTTGAATATTAGAATTAATTAAATATCTTAATTCAAAGTGATAAAATTATGAGTTGTTACATAGTAATCATAGGACTAGGATTTATGGACATTAATTGCAGGTTTAATAGGTAATAAATTTGTAATTAATAGAGAGTTAAAAAGGAATTAAATAGGGATAATCAGGAAACTTTATACGGCATTTGTAGTGAAATTGAGTAGGCATTATAGGTGGATTTTTAAAATTAATAAATAGATTAATAGAATTAAGTGAGGATTGATTAGAGATTGTCCATTTTTGACATTAATGATCAATTTTTACGGGTAATTGACATTCATAAGACGATAGAAGGAAACCAAAGCCTAAGCATATAAATAAGGAATAATTACGTAGCGAACAATTAAATATCAAATGTTAATACTATTAAGTACACATAGAAGGTAATATAATTTTCATAGTAGGAAATTATATAGCTTTAATTATACGTTTAGGACAAGCATGAATTGTGGGCCTAGCCCAACACTTAGGCTTTGGGTGATAGGTTTGGTTTAGTGCATTTGGATGTGAGGTCAGTAGAGTTACACAGCTGAAGTCTGCCCTTCATCTAGAGGCTACCAGTAGTTATGTACACTTACCACTGATGTGTGATATCTCCAATCATAGGACACATGAGGAAGGGATATGCATTGCAGATAGGTAGGGGAAAATATACTGATGTTTTGTCTCAGATTTGAAGTATTAAATGGCTCAGTTCTTTTAAGGAAATGAGGTCCGCTTCATATTCAATAAGAAATTGTAAGTAAGCAAAATGGTCATTTTTCTTGACTTATTTAGGTTAGTCTAAACGGTATGTCATTTGCAGAAGGTCGATGGGCTATGTCAGTATTTTAGTACCGATATTTAGTAGTAGGTCTGGCATATAGGCTATGACCACCAGCAGTCCCAAGCGAGCGGTAGCAAAGACTTGGGTTATGCCTTAATAAATTTTGCTTCCTACTAGTGTAGAATCTATATGGGAGATGCACAGACACCAATGTAGATAGTTAGATGGAAATTAGTTTATCGAAGGTGGGCTAGTTAACCCTTAGATGGGACTTTAAGTTACTTAAGTAGTACGACAATTAAATTATATATTATATAGAGCCGTATATACGGTTACCGGTCTTTGTAGCTAGAATCTATTGATTAGCATGACGTTGCGGAGGGCCCGCTTCGGGGACTTGAGGTATTAAATGGTTGTAAGGTCTGCCTCCTCCCTATTTAAGAAGTATAAAATGGCGGGCTTTTGGGTAGTGAACTGGTTAGATAAATATGGGTATAGGCATATATATAATGACACCTTGGAGAAGTTTAGGTTAAGCATATCATATGCGCAAATAAGATTTATTGGATTAGCTGTAAATAACAGACATAACACTCAAATAGAAATCAATCAGCATAAATTTATAGGATGGGTAATGTATGTAATTTTCCAATCACCAAAACGTTGTTCTGATGCCCCTTCTAATGACAACCCACAGGTTAGATTTAGAAAGGATGGATACTAAAGAAAGACGAGAATAGTAAATGGTGAAGTCTTCTTATTCATGCTCGACGCTGCCAAGGAATGATATTCCAATGTAGTAATCTTAGTCAATACATATGTTATATTATATTTGTCAATTCCATTGTGAGTGTATATTGATCGCACTTTGATATACTTGTGTTTATTACAGGTTGCCAAAACCAATGATCCATTCCCTAATTGACATAGGTTTGGATTTAGTCGAGATTCGGACCCATTAAGGTGCGGGTTATTATATATGGTATCAAAGCTTAAGTTGGTTAATCATCGAAATAAGGATATGCTGAGAAAATTTATTTGTCGACCAGATGCGCGACATTGGAACACGGTGGTAGCGTTTGGTGTCGACTTTCGATGGTCAAAAAGGCGAGTCGTTACATGAATTGTGTAGTTATTGTGTGTTTGCATGAGCATATGTGCATTAGCATGCACAAATGAATGTATCGACACATGCATAAGCTACGCACAAGGTTAGGAGGCTAGATATGTCGTTTGGCATGTTAAAGGAAGCTGGGTCGCTATAATCGCCTGTTAAACTCTACTCGTACAAATAGTGGATTTTTGGTGTCGAAATCGGTTTTCGGATACTTATGGAATTCACTTCCAAAACATCAACAAATAAACCACAGTGGAAGTTCGATGTGGTAGGATCGGGCTCTAGAAGCAAGGCTACTCATCGGGTGAAGTGTCAGAAGAAACGGCACACGAATCAGTGAAGGAGTGTTGACCAACTCAACCTTCTACTTTTTTGGTTTGAGGTGGTCGGTACTTTGTTGTTGTAGGCAAAGAAATTTGCCTTAGGTCTTAAGCATTGATTGGGGGTTCATTCCTTAGCCTTATCCTTGTTGGTGTCCACTTTTGAATATCTTGTTGGGATGGTTATCCTTCATGAGAATGCCATGAGATACTATTCAGGTAATGAAAGTGGAAAGCATCCGAAAGTTCAGTCGAGGTGTAAAGACCTTAATACAAGGGAGATCAAGCTTATGCGAAGAAGAAGTTAGCCTGGTATGTCACTCCCATGGCATATGGGGATATTTCGCTATAGGATGTCATCCAGCTAAAGCGAAGCGTAAGTGCTTCAATTGCGATTGGCTTGATCACTTGAAGAAGAATTATCCTACGTTTTCGAAGGGTAAGTGATGATAACTTGTGCCTTTGAGGCATTACCGAGTGCTAGCAGGATTATGGCTAAGGAGAATCAAAAAAGATTATCTAGTGAGGTATGCTTTATTTTTGGGAACTCACTTTTGTTCCTTCTAATACTTAAGCGGTATATTTTATCTGTTGCTAGTTGCTCAGTAGATAGGTTAAACTTGACACCTTTCATAGTAGGTAAATTCTTCAGTAGAAATGAACCTTGTAATGAGTAACCTTAGTTGCAAAACTAAGGTGAAATGACCAACGGTATTACCATTAGAACGCACAAGCTTTCGAGTTGATTGAGTTAGTTGATGAAGTGTGACTTGGATTTGCATCCAAGTAGAGTTCGGTGGATGCCTAGTAATGAGTAAAGAATGAGCAGATGACTTATAGGCATCTGCCTGGAGTTATTCGTGTTATAATTGTTTTTCTTTGTGTTAATAAACATCAGGTGATGAGAGTAATTCCGTGTGCTAAAGGGACATTTTCTGAAGATCGGTCCATTTACGTGCCAGTTCTCAACCTATCGTTTGAGCGCAGAGTTTGTAGGTGATATCGCACCAGTTAGGAAAGCATTTTTCACTTGATTCCGATAGATGAGCACTTGAGTTGGATTCTTGGGATGACTGAGAGATTTCCAAAACACAACCTTATTCGTGCGAGGAGATTTCAATAGTCGGATCAAGGAATTGGATCGGAGTTCGCACGGATAGAGTCAGTTGGCCGACCCTAATTTATCAAAGAAATCCTTTGAGCAAATGAATGGTTGGAATAGGCATCGTGCCATTTGGGATGATCTTTAGTTATTATGAAATTTTAATGTAGTATAACTATTATTACGTGGGATAGTCGAGGAAGGGTTTCTTGACTAGTTTTGTGCCAATTCGGATAATCTTCAAAGTGACAAGATGATAATTTCCTAGGCAAGCGTCGTAGTGCACTTAGTATATAATCCTTATTAGCGGTCGAGGTGGGTTTGAACCTAAGCAAACCCAAGCAATTGTAGATCTTCATTTTATGGTGATTTAATTAGAATAATTTCTCCTTTTGGAGAATGAGTTATTCGGAAGAAAAGGAGAGTTAATGCATTGATTACTGAAATTATTCATGAATTTTAAAACTCGATGATCTTCCATATGTATAGGTTTTCCTTTACATACCGAGAGTTGTAACAGTCACCACTTGGGCATTTATTCCTGTTTAATGTCAAACAGACTCATTGGAGTTTCTGGTTTGACATGCGAGTTTGATTCTTGATGGTTACCATGCATGATGGTATAGATTCTTTTTAAATATTTAGTTGTTTTGTAGGCTTGTTATTGTTTGTTGCTTTCTATTGTTTATTGTTTGCTTTTTTTTCGCTTGCTATTGCTTATTTCTTGCTATTCTATTGTTTGATGTTATGTGTTGTTTGATTTTTCAGTTAGCTGATTTTTTATTATTGTTGATTTTTGTCGATTGCTTGCTTGCATGTTTAATAATTTATATGCTACTTATTGTTGCTTAGTCTTGCTTGCTATGATTTGATCGTTGCTTTGTCGCTGGTTGCTTGTTATTACTTGTTGTTTAATTGTTGTTTGTTGCTATTTTCTATTGTTTGATCGTTGCTTGTCTCATGTGTTTAATTGATTGCATGGTAGTAATGATTTAAAATATGATTTGGAGAGTGATAATGATAGCTATCTAGAATAGATCATTACATCCAAGGCTATTATAGAGGTCGAGATGGGATCTATACGAGTCTATTGCATTTTGATGTGACTTGGAGTCAACGGTATTTTTAGATATCGACGTACCTGAACTTACTCTCCAATTGACAGTCATGTTTGGTTGTGATAGTATCGGTTACAACACTAAAATCATACATGTTAGAATTTCATGATTTTTGCACTAGAAATGCTAGTTACACGATTTGATTTAGCATGTTTATTAGAGACGATTTCCACATGTCACTCAGCATGCTTAAATTCATGTTAATGTTGCAGTTGTGTTCGATCCTCTTTGCATAGTACAATTAGGTACTTGAGAGCTGATGTTTATTTACTAAAATGCTTATTAGCTTTGATTGGCATTAAATAGTAAGAAGCTTTCTTAAGAGAGGTATGAATTTTTTGGGAATGTGGGATGATGTAGGTTATCACATATTTTCTAGTATGTGATGCATTCTAATTTTGGAGTTTCCATGATGCTGATAGCATAAGGGAAGGTGCTGTTAGAATATTCCGAAACTAAGATTCGGGATGTTTGGTCAGTCCTGTTACTTTCTCGTGCTCATAAGAATTTCAGGGACGAAATTCTTTCAAGGAGATAAGAATGTAACACCCTATAATTTTAACGATCGAATATTTGAATGATTAATTTAGATATTTAATCATGAAGCGATAGAACGCCTCCTATACTCAATTTTTACAAATGATCGAATTGGAACTCGATACACTGGTAGTTGAATTTGCTTTTTCAACATGAGTAAAATGAGTATAAACTTGACTATGTTTGGAGTCAATGAATTTCAAGGATGAATAGTGTTTACATGAAAGGAGATGAATTAGGCTTAGGCTCATGAGCTTGGCTATAAGTTTGCACACTTTATAATTTCATTTCATTCTTCTTCTTTCACATCCACTCTTCTTCCTCTTCGCCTATTCCTTCTCTAATTACCCCTTCATCGCCTTCTAATTCCCAAGCCCTAAACTCATTAATTAAATTTCTAAAGTCAAATAAAAATCACCATAATTTTCTCGTGAGATACTCTACAACAACCACGAAAGAATTGGCTTTAATCGGAGCTTAAGTGTTGATTTCGAACTTTAAAGAAAACAAGTTTAGGTTTTTGGTGATTAGAGCTGGGTTTAGAGAAATGTAAGGTGAGTGGGATGATTCTCCAAACTAATTTATGTGTTAATCCTCATATTTTCATTTATTGAAAATTATAAAATCATATGAAGTGTTTGGAGGATGTTAGTAATGTAATTAGGCTTATTTTTAGGCCTTAAACATGTTTATATTCACTCGTTATTAGTTAGAGGCCTTAATCCCTATTTTTGAAAGAGTTAGTAAGCCCTAATTTTGATTATAGGGTTAGTAATTGATTCTGGGTGATGTGATTGACTTGAGGCTAATTTCATGATATAATTAAGTGCATATCATTGGTTAGCAATAATTAAACTAATTTAGACGGTTTTGGACAAGGTTAGTAAACTAATTAAGTGATTTTTGAACTCTAGACTTATTATTAAAGTGATTAGAGGGTTAATAAAGCTTATTTAGTATTTATAAAATGGTTATATGATTTTATAAATGAAGTATAGATTTTATAAAATGAAAATGAGATTTTATAAGATAGTAATATGAATTATACTTACTTTCAAGTGAGAAATTAAGTATTTAAAGGTTTAAGTTGATTTATGAGCTAATGATATATATTTTTAAAATGGACATAAGATTTTACAGTATAAAACCATATTAAACATTTATTGAAGGGGCTTTGTAAATAAAAGTAAGATTTGATTTAAGTAATAAATAATTTACTTATTTAAATATACGTGTGTGTATATGAGTATGGACAAGCATACATATATGTGTATTTGAAGATATATAGCAGCGTGAATTGTAATTAAAATTGTTGTATATTTGGTTGTTTATATATATATATATATGCAATATTTTTATTATCCAGAAATATTACTGGATATAAGTTCGTTGCGAGCATTTCACGTAGCCATAGCAACTATCGCATGCGCTACATTGCGTGAGAGTATATCGGGTCGAGTAATCGAACCGGTGAAGACCAAAATGTGACTTGCATAGTTGTTGTGTGTTTACACAAGTGTGTGTGGATTAGCATGCATGAATTAGTGTATCGACACACGTATAAGTTATGCACAAGGCTAGGAGGATGGGTATGTCGTTTTGGCATGTTAGAGGAAGCTGGGTCGCTATAATCATTAGTTTACCTCTAATCGTACAAAGATTGGATTTTTGGTTTCGAAACCAGTTTTTGGACACTTATGGAATTTACTTCCAAAACGTTAACAAATGGACCCCGTTGGAAGTCCTATGGGGTACGGTCAGACTCTTTAAGCAAAGCAACTCATCGAGCGAAGCGTCGAAAGAAAAGGCATGTGAGTTGGTGTCTGTTTGGGAGAACCACTCCCTGCCAAGTTTCATTGCTAGAACCTGGCAATATTCAGTCGACTGAACTAGAGTAGAAATCAAACCCTAAGGGGGAGTCTAAAACTATGGACTATGGAATACTGGGTTCAATCGACTGAATGAAAACCCCAGTCGACCGAACCCTTGGGCATTTGAAGATTTTGGAGAATTGCATGCTTCTTCATGGTGTCTTGGTTCGACTTCGGGGAGACTCTGAGCTACTCGGGGAGGCGGAATGCGAGGCGAAGCTCGTGATTCGGATACGAATGTTAAGTGATTCCTTCAGAATCAATAACGATCGGGCACGGGTTGGTACAGCGATTGGTCGCACGATCACATCCATTGAGCGTATATGATCAAATGGATTGAATTCGTATACCTTCAGGGGTCGACATCGGGTACGTATAGTTAGATAAATTGTATCGGTCTTACATTAGTAACCATACATCATATCGTCTTACATTAGTGAACGTGCATAATATTGATCGTATATTAGTGATCATACATCTTATTGGCCTTATATTAGTGGTCTTGCCTATTACTGGATCCCGATAGGCGTCTGGGTATGTTATTATGCTGGCTCTATTTATTATGGGATCGTGGTAGATGCTTGGATACGTTAGTGTGCTAACTCTACTTATTATAAGATCAAGATAGACGTATGGGTACGTTAGTGTACTAACTCTATTTGTTATACAATTGAGATAGGTGTCTAGGTATGTTACTGTGCTGACTCTATTTATTATTAGATCCTGATAGACGTCTGGATACATTAGTGTGCTGGCTCTATTTATTATGGGTTCGTTGTAGATGCCTAGGTATGTAGTGTGCTGACTCTACCTATTATAAGATTGAGATATAAGTATGGGAATGTTAGTGTGCTGACTCTATTTGTTACAAGATTGAGATAACAGTCTGGGAACGTTAGTGTACTGACTCAATTTATTATTGGATCGTGACAAATGTCTGAGTACGTTAGTGTACTGGCCTTATTTATCTTACATAGTTGGATCGCGATAAGTGTCCATTGTTGAATCCACCCGTTAGTAATGATGGGTATTGATTTGTATTCCTTAGTTATCTTCCATTGTTATGTCGTGCGTGTTATTAGATGGATGTTGTTGTTATTGTTTTATTTACTATTATTTTGTACTTCGCGATAGACTTATATTATGATCACCCTACTTTTGGATGTTGGGTTACTTTTATCATATTATGATTGTTACATTTCAGTCACATTACATTAGTTGTATTGACTTGTTGATTTCAGGGGAAGAGCGGGTTATGGTATGATTTTCTATCATTTGGATAGGTTTACTTTACTTGTTTACGGACAGTCCGGATTACGCCTGAGCCATGATTGTGGAGAGGACCGCCTTTGCCTTAGTAGTCCCTATTCATTTGTATATAGTTTTCATATACAGTATATTCACATAGTTCCCCTCAGAACAGGCTTTAGTCTGATCTGCGTTTTGTATTTGCCTGCTTATGTCATGACAACTCTCGGGTACTCGATTGAGTAGTTGGAGAGTCAAGTGCTTTAAGGATATGCTAGCAGGATGCACAACTGGAGCATTTTAGAGGCATGGCATCGATGTTTAAGATATGTACACTTGATATTTTAGTAGTACATAACAAATCTGTTATTTGTATATGAGACAGTTGTATCAGAAATTTATTCAGAACTCTGTTCTTTTTGGAGTTAATGTATTCTGACTTTCTATATTCATACATATTTATCAGTTGCTTTCGCTAGTGCGGTCTCTTATATATTGTTATTCTATTATGTCCATGTATATTCGGTATATTATATATTGTCATTCTGTTGTGAGATCCTATCGATGTCTTGGTTTAGTGCTTTGTTTTAATTTTACCCCAACGATCTGTCTTTTGTGGTATTCGGGATTCTATCGCTGTTATGAGATGATGAATTTTTTGGTTCTACAAGAACGGGTTGTTACAGTTGGTATCAGAGTGTAGGCTCAACACCTGGACCAAGTAGACCAGTTTGAGTTAATTAATCTGGTAGAAGGAGATACATAGAGAGAGAGCACTTGTATTTTTCTACTGTATTATACTGTATAATCTGCTTATCTTCGAGACTTTATTTGTTTCTATTGCTAGTTGCTAAGGTATCTTCGCCGGGCTATCAGTATGAGAAAACAGAGTGCATAATCAACTGTGAATAGGCAGTCTAAGATGCTTGATTAGTTCACAGACTATTTAGCTACCGCAAAAGATGTTCTATCGCCCGTGATCATTTCCAGTAGATGCAGTTGGTGTCAAAAGTGGTATAGCTATTGGGGCACCCATATTTCTAACTCCACCAGTTTTAGACTCTTCGAACCAATGCCAGAATTTCCTCAGCCTTGAAAGGGAGCCTTATCTGAGTCCTGCGGCTGTGGTTGAGGCATAGTCTTAGACATAAGCATAAGAAGGCTTCCATCGATATAAGTCTAGGGAATGTTCTTGTAAGAAAGATTTTGGTTGGGTAGGATGCAAGGTTTGTGTGACAAGTAAGCAGGCCTGTGGTTCGGAATTAATTCGATCGTCGCTTTAGTTCTCAGTTCATTTCTGAGATCATGAAGAGAATGTGGCTTGAGTATTCCATCCATCTTGAGTAGGACAACTTGTTAGTGAAGGAGTGTTGACCAACTCAACCTTTTTTTTTGGTTTGAGGTGGTCGGTACTCCTTTGTGGTAGGCAAAGAAATCTACCTTGGGTCTTAAGCATCGGTTAGGGGTTCATTACTTAGCCTTATCCCTATTAGGGTCCACTTTGAATATCTCGTTTGGATGGTTCTCCTTCTTGAGAATGCCCATGCGATACTATTGAGGTAATGAAGGTGAAAAGCAGCCGAAACTCCAACCAAGGTGTAAAGACCTTGCGTAATGACCTGGAATTTTGGTCTTTTGGTTTTGAATGTTTAATTTATTTTTAAATGTTGAATTTGAAATATTAATTGATTTTGGTTGAATTGGTGGATTTAATTTGAATTTCAAATATAGCGATTTATCGTAAAACAGAAATAGCGAATTTAATATTTGAAATAGTTCAAATAATTGAATTTTTGATTTAAATTGAATCGAGATGGTTTTTAAAGTGAATATAAATTCTATTTGAATTAGAATTTAGTTAGTAAGTTTTTAAAATGTGAAATTTCGAGTGATTTCGTCGATTTTGGAAATTGCTCGATTTAATCAGCGTGTTAAAATAGCGATCCGGGGCACAGTCTCGGATTTCGACGAAACCAGTTCCATTGGATCCGTAATAGTGTATTATTGTTGGATTTCAAATTTCATAACATTTGGAGTTACCACTCGGTCGTACGGGATAGAAACGCGTTGAAATTAATATCGGTAATTCAATATTATAATTGGGTTCAAAAAACTATCTTCTTCATATGATCGAATTAGGCTTCGAAACTGGTTCCATTGCGTTCGGAATAGGGGTATAACATTATGGATGCTAGGCGGCACGCTTCGTTTGGAGGTCGGAAAATTTTTGGCGTTAAAAGTACGATGAACAGTAGAACGCGAGCCTATACAACAGGCCGGCCCAAACCCGTTTTCCCAAACCCTAACCCTATAAAGATGGCCACCACCCATGTTTCTATGCCAAAAATGTTCGATCCTTCTCCCCTCATTTTCTCTCCAACCACACCTTTATTCGCCTCGAATCCAACTAGAAAATTGTAGCGCTTGGAGAGATCTATCCATCCATACGATGATGGTCGAATTTAGTGGAGTGTGGAGGCCAGAAGGTCGCCGCATTCGTGCATTCTTTGGAGGCATTTTATGGTGAGGAGGTGGGACTGAGCTCGATGAGGTCGTGGGCGGTGGTGCGTGGGGCCTTGCTCTTTGACGTGGTGGTCTTTGATCGACGTGGAGATGGCCATGGAGGTCGCGGCGATGGATGAAGTGAACGACGAGTTGGGTTATCTCGACCTGGAGCGTGTTCGTGAGGGAGAAGAAAGTGAAGGGGGCAGGGAGTGTTGGATCAGGATGAACGGCCAGATTTTTAAGGTTAAAAGAAAGGAAATTGTAAACTAATTTTATTATAAATTATGAATTCTTATAAAATGCATATCTTTCACATACGAGGTCCGATTGAGATGAAACAAGTGGCGATAGAATCGTGGCGATGAGCACAACATTATGGAACTGATTTGGAGACGATTGGAAATAGCTGAAGTTTTAGGTTAAATCGAACGTCGTTCAATTTAATTTAAAATTTGAAACATTTGACAAATTGAAAACTCGAGGTGAGTTAAACTCACTCATTTGGTTAATCGGTAATGTTTTTATAGTAAATAAAATTTATTTATGCTGTTTGGATTGTTGGAATTGGTGGTTGTTGAAATTGATTAGGATGACGATATAGCATCTTGAAATGCTATTAGATTGGTTGAACCAGATCTAGGATCACGATATAGCATCTCGAATTGCTATTAAACTGTTTATGTTTATTTTTAAGCTTATTTCCAGTATTGAATCATATATGTGTGAAATTGATAAATGGATGGTTTTTGGAATTACGTTGTTTAATTATACCGTAAATTGAATTGGAATATATTGGTGTTATTTATTTGGCCAAATAAACACCGTTGAAAAATAAATGAAAGAGTTTTATTGTGAATGACATTTGGTTAGCAGAATCAATCCCTAATCTGTTATTAGATTAAATTGGACATTATTTGAGTCTAGTTGATTTATATTGGATAATTGATGTGTTAACATTTGATTGTTAATTATGGATTGACTTACATATATGCCAGTTATTGTGTAAATGCATGTAATTTAACTTGTAAAGTTAAATTGAAATTAAATGGTAGCTTGTTAAGTACCATTGTGATCGTTGGGCCTCTTTCATAATTTGGAAATTACGAATGTTGTTTAACTTCAAATTTTATAATTTGAAGTTAAAGATTTTATGTAATTATTATTATACAAATTGTTTTGTTTAATTATTATTTTACAAATGCTTTGTAAAATAATTTATTTAGTAAAGTTAATTATGCTAAAAATTTATTGTTTAATTGATTTTGTTTAAAGATAATAAATTATTTATCATTAATAGTTATTTAGAAGTAGATAATTATTTCATTAATAATACACTTCAAAAGTTAATTGATTTTATTTAAAGGTTGATTTAATTTGTTTTATTTTATTTAAATGTTAAAGGTTAAATTATTATATTATTAATTGTTGTTTCTAAAAGTTTGTTTTTATATTATTAAAAATGGTTAAGATATTTTGGTGATGTTAAAATCTTATTTATTATAATTATATACTAAATTGTTAAAAAAGGAAACCTTTTTGTAAAAGAATTTTGTTAAAGAAGTTTATAAATTCAAAAAAGGTTTGAAATCTGGAAAGGGAAGTTTTACAAAAGGGTTTGAGATTTATAAAAGAATATTTTCCTAAGTTAAACTTGGAAATTTATATAGAAGCCTTATAAATAGTTTTGGGATATTTATAAAATAAAGAGATTTTGGAAAGTAATGGTATATTTTCATAGCGTAATTCGAGGGCAAAGATTGCCTACAGTTTGGGATGTTTTCGCTAGGATAGCGATGTAACCATTGTACAAACTGCGATCTATGATTGATTGCATGGTGAAAATCGGGAGGCAGAGATTGCCTAAGTTAAGTTTGGTTTTTCTGGGATAGAGACCCAACCATCGAGCTGCGATCCATGGTCGATACCGAATGGCACTTCCATATCCATTTTTTCAAATAGTTTTCAAGTATTTTTGAAAGAAAGGATTTGTGAATATACTTATTCCGATGAAATAAGTATATGAATGTTTTAATAAGGAGATTCGATTTATTGAAATCAAATAAAATGAGGCTTAGTGATTTCAGTGGGAAATGTGATCTATGGTTGAATGTTTGTTTATTTGATATTTAAATAACCGACTATCAAATCTTGGCTCAAATATGTAATCCTTATTAATTTTGGTGGTAGGAAACGATTGCCTACTTAACACCGAAGGATTTTAACTCTGGAAATATCTAGGAGAAACACAGAAATTATATGGTACAATTACCATCATGGTGCTATACTGTACGTATAAACTCGTTGTTCTTCTAAGATAAATAATAAGGAGATCTGTCCACTTAAACGGTTAGGGGGTGATCCCCGCTCTTATGTATTGTCTGATTAATTCCTACAGAACCGGTATTGAGCATTCCAGAAATCGACGATTGGTTTATGGAGCACCCGGGAAGCGGGAGAGTATACTCGTAAGAGATGGCCTGGAACCGTTACCACTCCAAAACCATGTACGGTTCTATGGAGGAGTTTCGTGTTATATTGAGATTTTGAAATCCATGTGTGGTTCCGAGACCGTTGGGTATGGGAATCCGTGTGTGATTCCAAGATCTATTTGAGATGTTGGAATCTGTATGCTATTCCAAGGCCATTGTGGTGTGGGAATCCATTTGGGATTCCATGATCTATTCTGGAGCAGTGCGTAAGGTGGAACGCTGGAGGTAGCCTCATCAGCGGAAATGTAATGACCCAAGATTTTAGGAATTTATTCTGAAAAATATAAATAAATTCAAAATAATTTTTAAATAAATTTTGAAAGGGAATTGATATAGCTTGATAGTGTATCAGTATGTGTGTACATGTGTGCACAGGAAATGCACATGAACTAAAGCTAAAATCCCTAAACTCTAAGAATAAATACATATTGATATGTATGGGAATATATATATATATAGATTAAATCCTTAAAAGCTGTATGCATAAGTAAATATACATATATGGATGCTATTGAATATTTTTGAGTGTACATGTGCATGTGTGTGTCAATACAGAATGATGTATAAATATATATATGGGTGTACTAATTATTTCAGTAAGACTTATATATATATATATATGTTAATAAAATACTAGAGTTCAAATTAGTAAAATAAAATATACAGACATATTTTAGTATATAGGCAGAAAGAGAAAAAAAATGAGGATATAAAAAGGAGTAGTCCTCTTGTAAATAAATAAAGGAAGTACATACCATTTACATGAAAGCTAAAAATAGGAAAAATAAGACAAAACAGGGAAATGCTTGGTATAGGCAGAATTAGGAAGAGTATTTGATAAATAACAAATCAAGTCACATTTTTAGCATGATTGTAGACAAAGGAAAAAGTATTTTTCTGAAAAGAAAATTTCTGAAATTAACCAAAAAAAAAATATAACCACTTTTCTCTTCACCTAAATTAAGCCGGGAAGGGTAGAATTTTGGGTTCAAATAAAATGCAGATAACATAATTTTTCTGGTGGGCAAAAATGGCTTTAGCCAATACCCAAAACCCTAAGGAGGACCCTGTATATATATATGCATATGCAGCAGCCTCCTCTCCTTCTCAGAAAAGAACTTTGAAAAAAAAAGAAACAACACCATAGAAATCATAAGGCAAGGGAAGGAAAAGAGCTTGAGGCTAAAGGCAGAAGTTCATCAATTAATTAAGGAAGCAGAAAAGAGAGCTAGGTGAGAAAACTCACTCAACAACTTAAGGCACTAAGTCCTAATGAAGGCAGCCAGTTATAAATGAATTTTTCTTAAAAGTATATGTGATTGTTCTTCAGAAGTTAAGGATGCTTTAATGCTAAATGGTTGTTCTGGTTGTTTTATTTTGTGAATATTCTAAATATGATCTGCATGCATACATAAGTATCTTTGAAACCCAGATCTCTTCTTAATATGATACTGGTTAGAAACAAATAAATACCCAGAAAAATAAAATGTTGGATATAAGCAAGTAGTGTTAGTTTTGGCTCAACCCTGAAGAATTGATAAACCTATGGGCTGCAATATACATATGTATATGTGTTGAGGCTTAAAATGAAAAGGAATTAGGAGTGCAATAGGCTTGCCTATGTGCTGACACTCCTGATTCAAAGAAAATATACAATATCCACCCAGCAAATATATTTTGTGATATAGGAAGCTTGGTCAATCTGAGTTAACTAAAGCACAGATGTTTGCAATAAAATCTTCCCATAGAGCCATAAACCAATGTTAGTTGTCTATATCTCTTTAAAATTGCAAGAACATGTTTTAATAAGTACCAATATTAAAATTGCTTGGTTGTCTCTGTTTGTTTATGAGAATGATAAGGAACGCTATGAGGTGAATGCTTGTTTTTGTAAAATAACTCACTGATTGGGTTTGCTCTGAGAAATTTAAAAAGAGAAAGTACCTAAGAATTTGATTAGGAAATGGGGTCAAGATTACTGCAGGAATGACTTGTGTTCTTGAGTAATGCAAGTTGACACATGGCTTGTTCAAGTCCTAAGATCTTTGTGTAATGGAGTGAATTAGTTCATTACAGTGTGTCCATTGATTCATAAAATTGCAGATGAGACCAGGATAGATAAATATACCAAGGGAAAAATATTTGATATGATGTGGAAACTAGAGTTTTTCCCAGAATTGAAATATGAGGATGGAATAAATGATTTAACTCATATTGGTTATTTTACTGTTTGGTGTGAATGATTGTTTGACTATGACTGAATTGTATGCTTGAATGTATGTACCATATTTATATATGTAGTATTTGGAAAGAAAGATTATAATATGCACATGCACAATGACACAGAGCATGCACACAAGTATTACCTGTTTCCAAAGGGCAGAACTTTATGTATATGTACTTAACTTGCTTTTAACCTAATTAATTAATTGCTTTTGTGAATTTTCTCATACCAGACATGTGTCTGACCCTAGTGTGCTAATGGCATCTGGGGTGTCTCATTTAAAATGAGGCAGCTTCAAATGCTTTTTCAGGGACAGCAGCCTCTAGATAGGAGTAGAAGCAAAGCATTGAGAAGAAGATTATAGCATGCTAGAATTAGATAGATAAGAGCTTACAAGATGAAATTTGCATGTATAATATTTTAAAAAGAAATTTCCATTGTACTAAGTACAGAGTGATGTTGGATATTTGGTTAAGTATTTTGAGAATTTGACTTGGAACTGGTATTTAAAATATCTGAGTTTTATTATCTGGAATGTTGAAAAGTTTTAGCTATAATTTTGTAAGTTAGATCACCAGTAGGGATTTTATAAGATAGTGATGTTAGGTCCATATTAGTAAATTATTTACATGTTCAGATATGATTTGCTCAGACACTATCACACCAGTACCTTAGTAATTTTAACATAAAATCTGAATCCCTCTTTACTAAAGCTTTGGGCAAAATGCATTTTAAGACCTTCTGAAATATGTCAGAGTAGAGAGTCTGTTTAATCCATATTTTATTTGCTAAGTATCCATGTGTGAGGAAACTCACCCCGGACTGCATTTCATTTAGTCTAGTACCTTGGTATCAAGGAATCAAGCTTCTGGAATATGATGATTCACTTAAGAATATCCCAGACATGAGTTTGCACATAAGGTAGATATTATAAGAAAGCAAACATAGGAAATGATATAAGCTTATATCATTTTCAAAGCACAGACACTATACAATTGATTTTACAGATAATCATAACATAATTATCTGGGTTCTGTGAATCATATTTCATGGAGAATCCAGCAAGCTATCAAAGAATAAAAACCATACTATTACCTATATGAATAAGATTTTCATTACTTAAATAGTAAAATGAAATTAAGCTATGTGGGGATTGATTAAATTTAATCAATCACTGTAACCTCTTGTTTGCCATAACCTGATTAAACCAGAGGGGCACATGCATCTTCATATGTGTGTGCATATTTTTGTGGTTGCACTGATATATCTATATTGGTAAAATTTTTGATCCTGGATAAAGTTTGTTTATTGGGAAAAAAAATGACCCTGGAAAAATATATTTGTTAATAAATGATATATACATATATCATCTCTAAAAAAAATCCTTACAAACTGAAGGTAGAGAAGAGAGGGTCATTTCATTTGGTATCAGAGCGAGGTTATTCAACACAGTAGAAGTAAAGATCAAGTTCTTAGATAGAAATAAAATTTAAAGGAACTAAATATATATATCAATGTTTTCAGTGTGAATAAAAACCACTGAAATAATAAAATTACCAATCAAACTAACCAGCTATGTAAATTATTATTAGCAAACTATGGTAGGGAGACCACCAAATCAGGGAGCAGGATCTTCCCATGCACCACCAATGGTCAATCTGCAAGACTTGGTGAGAGCATTTAGGGATGGGACAGGACAAAGGCAAGAAAATCCCTATGAAGAACTCTCAAAATTACTTAAGACATATACTCATTTAGGAGGCAAAAGCTTTGAAGGGACAGAGGGTATCATGGAAATTCAAACATGGTTGAGAACATTGGAGAGAATTTTCAATGACATGCAACTTGATGATCAAAGAAAGAGGCAAGTGGCTTCAAGACAGCTAAAAGGAGTAGCTTTAAGCTGGTGGGAAGTAATCATTGCAGGGAGAGGTGAGAATGAAATCACTTGGAATCGATTCAAAGAGATGTTGGAAGCACGGTTTGTACCAGCATCAGCTAAGACTACCTTGCTAGAAGAATTTATTAGACTTAGACAAGGAACCATGACTGTCACAGAGTACACTCAAAAGTTTGAGGGGCTTTCCACATATGGAGCAATGCTTGTGGCAGATGAGGCATCCAAAAATGATAGGTACATAAAAGGTTTGAACCCAGGACTTAGTAGAGCCATGTTACCCTATGCTGACAGGACTTTTGACCATGTGATAGACTTAGCTTTGAGGTTGGAGCAGCATGACAAGGAAAGGGAGAAGTTCAGAAATTTTAAGAACAATAACACCAAGAAAGGTAAGGGGAGGTATCACCCTTATGATAAGAAGAAGGAAGAGGCCAGTAACAAAGGCACTGGAGATGTCAAAGCTAAGGAAACCAAGAAGATTGTGTGCCATCAGTGTGGAAAAGAAGGACATATCAAACCAAGATGTCCAGAATTGAAAGGAGGAGCTTTCAAGTGTTATTTATGTGGGAAAGAAGGGCACATGAAAAGAAATTGTCCTGAGAATAGGCAGCAAGGAAAATTAGCAAACTTGGAAGAAAAAGGCAAAATAGTGGAGATCAATGCTGAGAAGCACAGTCAAGTGGAAGGTACACTATTTATTTGTAATGTACCCATAGCAGTAGTATATGATACAGGAGCAACTCATTCTTTAATTTCCTATGAATTAGTTAAAATGCTGAAATTAAGTTGCATATTGGTTGAAATCCCTTTACATATACAAGTCCACTGGGAAGTTCTAGTGTTTTAAACATGATCTGTGTGGATGTGGGATTAAACATAGGAGGAGATACTTTTATTTCCAATTTATATGTTTTAAATTACCCAAATATAGGTGTTATTTTGGGAGTAGACTGGTTAAGGCAATTCAAGGCCATAATTAACTTAGACTCATCCACCATATCATTGCAAAACCATGGAAGCCAGAGGATCACAATTTTGTGTGAAGTGTCCAAAGGAAGAAAATTGTGTCATTTGATTGATTTGGGTAAAGATTCCAGTAAACATATTATTGAGGAAATTCCCATAGTCAATGAATACTTGGATGTTTTTGAGGAGGTTTATGGTGTTCCAAACCATAGGCCAGTGGAATTCCAAATTCATTTAGTTCCAGGAGCAAGCCCAGTGATTAAAAAGCCAACAAGAATGGGGCCAAATGAACTAAAAGAATTAAAGAAATAATTAGAGGAATTATAAAATAAGGGTTTTATAAGACCCAGTAATTCTTGCTGGGGGGCACCAGTGGTGTTTGTTAAGAAACAAGATGGTACTTTGAGACTCTGCATAGATTATAGGGAATTAAACAAGGTAACCATTAAAAATAAATACCCACTACCAAGAATAGATGATCTTTTTGATCAATTGGCTGGAGCAAGAGTATTCTCTAGGCTAGATTTAGCATCTGGTTTTCATCAAATGAAGGTGGAAGAATCAAGCATCAAGTACACTGCCTTTAACACTAGATATGGGTTGTATGAATTTTTGGTTATGCCATTTGGCTTGACCAATGCACCATCATACTTTGTAGATTTAATGAACAGAACCTTTAGAGATTATTTAGACAAGTTTGTGCTTATTTTTATAGATGACATTTTAATTTATTCCAAAACAATGGAAGAGCATGAAAGCCATCTGCATATGGTTTTGTCTAGACTAAGAGAAAAAGACTTAAAGGCAAAATACTCAAAATGTGAATTTTGGAAAGAGGAAGTGCATTTTCTTGGCCATGTTATATCTGCCCAAGGAATTTCTGTGAACCCCAATAAAGTAGTGGCTATTCAAGCATGGAAGAGGCCAAGCACTATGAGTGAAGTAAGGTCATTTATGGGGATGGCAGGGTATTATAGGAGATTTATAAAAGATTTTTCAAAAATTTCTACACCACTCACTAACCTAACCAGGAAGAACCAAGCTTTTGTTTGGTCAGAAAAATGTGAAAAGTCTTTTGAACAGTTGAAGGAGGCATTGGTGAATGCTCCAATTTTAAAGGTACCTCATGGAAATGAAGAATTAGTTGTATACACTGATGCTAGTGGATTTGGCTTGGGTGCAGTGTTGATGCAACAAGGCCAAGTCATTGCATATGCATCCAAACAACTTAAACCCCATGAAGTAAGGTATGCCACACATGACCTTGAATTAGCAGCTGTGATCTACGCTTTGAAACTTTGGAGACATTATTTGTTAGGCACTAAGTTTGAACTTTACACTGACCACAAGTCTCTAAAATATTTATTTTCACAAAAAGATTTGAACATGAGGCAACATAGATGGGTGGAATTCTTAGCTGCCTATGACTTTGACATACTCTATACACCAGGCAAAGCAAACAAAGTTGCAGATGCTCTAAGTAGACAGCATGCTAAATTGGCTATGATGATGATAGAAGAATTTAAGGACTTGTCTTTGCTAACTGAGTTAGAAATTGGGGAGAATGGTTGTGTGCACATTGATGAGCAGATGCATGGTGCACAAGAAGATAAAGGGAAGTTAAGCTTAATGACACTTCAACCAGATTTAATTCTGAAGGTAGGAAAAATGCAAGAACAGGATGCCAACTTATTAGAGAAGAAAATGATCCTCTCAAAAGGGGAGGAAGTGATGAATCACCATATTGATAAAAATGGTTATATGAGATACCAAAATAGGATGTGTGTACCAGAGGACACAGAATTGAAGAAAGAGATATTGAATGAATATCACAGAAGTAAATACTCCATACACCCAGGCAACACAAAAATGTACCAAAATTTGAAAAGAGACTTCTGGTGGAAGGGGATGAAATCTGATGTAGCTAAATACATTGCCAAATGTATGACTTGCCAACAAGTCAAGGCTGAAACCCAAAGGCCATCAGGGTTGATGCAGCCTCTTAGTGTACCGCAGTGGAAGTGGGAAGACATATCTATGGACTTCATAGATGGACTGCCTAGATCTAAGAGAGGCAATACAAGCATATGGGTGATAGTTGATAGGCTAACCAAGGTAGCACACTTCATCCCAGTCAAGTCAAAAAGGACAGCACCAAAATTAGCTCAAATTTTTATAAAGGAAGTGGTAAAGTTACATGGTATTCCCAAAACCATTGTGAGTGATAGGGATACCATCTTCACCTCAAAATTCTGGAGAAGCTTTCAAGAAGCAATGGGAAGTGAACTATGCCTAAGTACTACCTACCATCCTCAATCAGATGGGCAGACCGAGGTAGTAAACAAGGTTTTGGAGGACATGTTGAGAGCATGTGTACTGGACTTTGTGGGCAACTGGGAAGATTATCTTCATCTAGTTGAATTTACATACAACAACAGTTATCAAAGCACCATAGGAATGGCTCCATTTGAAGCCTTATATGGTAAACCCTGTTTGTCACCTGTTTGTTGGGTAGAAGCAGGAGAAAGGTCTATTTTAGGACCTGAGTAGATACAAGAAACTAAGGAGAAAATTGAGTTGATAAGAAGAAGAATGGCAGCAGCACAAGAAAGGCAGAAGAAATTTGCAGACATGAAAAGGAGGCAGGTGGAATATGAAGTGGGAAATTTTGTTTTCATCAAAATCTCACCTATGAAAAATGTGCTGAGGTTTGGGAAACAAGGCAAGTTAACCCCAAGATATATTGGACCATACAAAATTCTGGAAAGAATTGGTCCCTTGGCATATAAGTTGGAATTACCAGAAAACATGCAAGGTATACATGATGTTTTTCATGTATCACAATTGAGAAGATGGGTCCATGACAAGGCAGAAATTCTTGAGACCCCAACCCAAGTGCAGATAAATCCTAATTTGATTTATGAAAAGGATCCAGTGGGAATTTTGGCAAAAGATGTGAAGAAGTTGAGGAAGAAATCTCTGAAACTTGTAAAGGTACAGTGGAGTCTTGATCCTAGTGATTGCATATGGGAATTAGAAGACAAAGTTAGGATGAATTATCCTAAGTTATTTTCAGATTAAAGGTAATTCTGATTTTTGATTGTTTTAGATGCATATATTTTTAGTTATTATAGAACTAAAAATCTATTTGGTTGAGAATGTACTTGTTCTCTGAATTAAGTTTAAAATTCATTTTAAGCTTAGGAAAATTGTGGGACACAATTTCTAAAAGGAGGGGTGTATGTAATGACCCAAGATTTTAGGAATTTATTCTGAAAAATATAAATAAATTCAAAATAATTTTTAAATAAATTTTGAAAGGGAATTGATATAGCTTGATAGTGTATCAGTATGTGTGTACATGTGTGCACAGGAAATGCACATGAACTAAAGCTAAAATCCCTAAACTCTAAGAATAAATACATATTGATATGTATGGGAATATATATATATATATAGATTAAATCCTTAAAAGCTGTATGCATAAGTAAATATACATATATGGATGCTATTGAATATTTTTGAGTGTACATGTGCATGTGTGTGTCAATACATAATGATGTATAAATATATATATGGGTGTACTAATTATTTCAGTAAGACTTATATATATATATATATATATATATATATATGTTAATAAAATACTAGAGTTCAAATTAGTAAAATAAAATATACAGACATATTTTAGTATATAGGCAGAAAGAGAAAAAAAATGAGGATATAAAAAGGAGTAGTCCTCTTGTAAATAAATAAAGGAAGTACATACCATTTACATGAAAGCTAAAAATAGGAAAAATAAGACAAAACAGGGAAATGCTTGGTATAGGCAGAATTAGGAAGAGTATTTGATAAATAACAAATCAAGTCACATTTTTAGCATGATTGTAGACAAAGGAAAAAGTATTTTTCTGAAAAGCAAATTTCTGAAATTAACCAAAAAAAAAATATAACCACTTTTCTCTTCACCTAAATTAAGCCGGGAAGGGTAGAATTTTGGGTTCAAATAAAATGCAGATAACATAATTTTTCTGGTGGGCAAAAATGGCTTTAGCCAATACCCAAAACCCTAAGGAGGACCCTGTATATATATATGCATATGCAGCAGCCTCCTCTCCTTCTCAGAAAAGAACTTTGAAAAAAAAACAACACCATAGAAATCATAAGGCAAGGGAAGGAAAAGAGCTTGAGGCTAAAGGCAGAAGTTCATCAATTAATTAAGGAAGCAGAAAAGAGAGCTAGGTGAGAAAACTCACTCAACAACTTAAGGCACTAAGTCCTAATGAAGGCAGCCAGTTATAAATGAATTTTTCTTAAAAGTATATGTGATTGTTCTTCAGAAGTTAAGGATGCTTTAATGCTAAATGGTTGTTCTGGTTGTTTTATTTTGTGAATATTCTAAATATGATCTGCATGCATACATAAGTATCTTTGAAACCCAGATCTCTTCTTAATATGATACTGGTTAGAAACAAATAAATACCCAGAAAAATAAAATGTTGGATATAAGCAAGTAGTGTTGGTTTTGGCTCAACCCTGAAGAATTGATAAACTTATGGGCTGCAATATACATATGTATATGTGCTGAGGCTTAAAATGAAAAGGAATTAGGAGTGCAATAGGCTTGCCTATGTGCTGACACTCCTGATTCAAAGAAAATATACAATATCCACCCAGCAAATATATTTTGTGATTTAGGAAGTTTGGTCAATCTGAGTTAACTAAAGCACAGATGTTTGCAATAAAATCTTCCCATAGAGCCATAAACCAATGTTAGTTGTCTTTATCTCTTTAAAATTGCAAGAACATGTTTTAATAAGTACAAATATTAAAATTGCTTGGTTGTCTCTGTTTGTTTATGAGAATGATAAGGAATGCTATGAGGTGAATGCTTGTTTTTGTAAAATAACTCACTGATTGGGTTTGCTCTGAGAAATTTAAAAAGAGAAAGTACCTAAGAATTTGATTAGGAATGGGGTCAAGATTACTACAGGAATGACTTGTGTTCTTGAGTAATGCAAGTTGACACATGGCTTGTTCAAGTCCTGAGATCTTTGTGTAATGGAGTGAATTAGTTCATTACAGTGTGTCCATTGATTCATAAAATTGCAGATGAGACCAGGATAGATAAATATACCAAGGGAAAAATATTTGATATGATGTGGAAACTAGAGTTTTTCCCAGAATTGAAATATGAGGATGGAATAAATGATTTAACTCATATTGGTTATTTTCCTGTTTGGTGTGAATGATTGTTTGACTATGACTGAATTGTATGCTTGAATGTATGTACCATATTTATATATGTAGTATTTGGAAAGAAAGATTATAATATGCACATGCACAATGACACAGAGCATGCACACAAGTATTACCTGTTTCCAAAGGGCAGAACTTTATGTATATGTACTTAACTTGATTTTAACCTAATTAATTAATTGCTTTTGTGAATTTTCTCATACCAGACATGTGTCTGACCCTAGTGTGCTAATGGCATCTGGGGTGTCTCATTTAAAATGAGGCAGCTTCAAATGCTTTTTCAGAGACAGCAGCCTCTAGATAGGAGTAGAAGCAAAGCATTGAGAAGAAGATTATAGCATGCTATAATTAGATAGATAAGAGCTTACAAGATGAAATTTGCATGTATGATATTTTAAAAAGAAATTTCCATTGTACTAAGTACAGAGTGATGTTGGATATTTGGTTAAGTATTTTAAGAATTTGACTTGGAACTGGTATTTAAAATATCTGAGTTTTATTATCTGGAATGTTGAAAAGTTTTAGCTATAATTTTGTAAGTTAGATCACCAGTAGGGATTTTATAAGATAGTGATGTTAGGTCCATATTAGTAAATTATTTACATGTTCAGATATGATTTGCTCAGACACTGTCACACCAGTACCTTAGTAATATTAACAAAAAATCTGAATCCCTCTTTATTAAAGCTTTGGGCAAAATGCATTTTAAGACCTTCTGAAATATGTCAGAGTAGAGAGTCTGTTTAATCCATATTTTATTTGCTAAGTATCCATGTGTGAGGAAACTCACCCCGGACTGCATTTCATTTAGTCTGGTACCTTGGTATCAAGGAATCAAGCTTCTGGAATATGATGATTCACTTAAGAATATCCCAGACATGAGTTTGCACATAAGGTAGATATTATAAGAAAGCAAACATAGGAAATGATATAAGCTTATATCATTTTCAAAGCACAGACACTATACAATTGATTTTACAGATAATCATAACATAATTATCTGGGTTCTGTGAATCATATTTCATGGAGAATCCAGCAAGCTATCAAAGAATAAAAACCATACTATTACCTATATGAATAAGATTTTCATTACTTAAATAGTAAAATGAAATTAAGCTATGTGGGGATTGATTAAATTTAATCAATCACTGTAACCTCTTGTTTGCCATAACCTGATTAAACCAGAGGGGCACATGCATCTTCATATGTGTGTGCATATTTTTGTGGTTGCACTGATATATCTATATTGGTAAAATTTTTGATCCTGGATAAAGTTTGTTTATTGGGAAAAAATGACCCTGGAAAAATATATTTGTTAATAAATGATATATACATATATCATCTCTAAAAAATATCCTTACAAACTGAAGGTAGAGAAGAGAGGGTCATTTCAGGAAATGACTAAAACTGGAGATAGGAGGCATGGCCAGTAGGGTTGGCAAACCCATAGGGTGTAATCGGCTCCTTTTTCTAGCAATATCGATACCTTCAGTTGTTTTCTGCATGCCGGAGCGATGCACTCGGTCTTAGCAAGACCAGTTATGTTTTTCGTGTAATACCCCGGCTAGACGGGTATGATGCTTCGGAACGATAACTCTGATCCTTGTGCAGGAGAACCGTTCTCGAAGTACTGAGGGCACCTCCGTGGAATCCTACACAATTAGCGAACGACCCTTATCGAGTTTTGATTTTATACTAGTATTGTTGTGGTGTACGTAGCACGAGCATCACAGCTACTTGATTATTATTATTTTGACCCTTAGACATTATTATAATTTCACTGGATTTTCTATAGAAATGGTTTGGTGCTCGTAAGGCAAAAACCCGACCGTGTTTATGTGCGGCCTGGTCTTACGATATCTTTGTTTTGAAAAGATTTTATAACTTAATAAATCAAATTGAGTGTGTTTTCTCACGCTGGTTTACCAGACTGATCCATGTGTGATTATTTTATAATAATGCTCGGGTCAGACTGAACATATTACAAATATAGATTTGGATGGCTTTGGAGCTCAGGAGAAGAGCTGGAGACCGAGACGTATTCTCGTACTCGTTTAATTCCGCTGCAGTGTCTGTTGAAATTATTAGCAATTGTGAGGACAGGCTGTTATAACTGTCCAAGATGATAATTATTGATTTATATACTCTGATTTGATGTATTTATATTACAGTTTTGATTTGTGTAAAGAGCTGTTAATATTATATATTATTCAATCCGTTGTGAGATTCTGTATTTGTTTTGTTCTTCTTTCTTCTACCTTCTTTCTTTTCCCTTAACAATCTGTCTTTCCAGCACTCGATTGTTCGGCATGTTGTACAGTGAACATATTGATGTCGATTTTCGAGGGTCGAAAATTCGGGTCGTCACACCTTGATACAAGGAAGATCTAGCTTATGCAAAGAAGAAGCTGGCCTAGTATGTTACTCCTATGGTATATGGGGACATTTTTCTGTAACGACCCGTATTTTTATGGATCGAAACATTGTAAAACAGTTGTTATTAGACTGTTAGTATTGATAAGTCGTCCAGAGTTTTGGTCGACTAGAGCTTAGGTTGCCTAGAAGTTAAGCCATGTTGTAGCTTAAGCCGTTTGGAAGTTGTGTCGTGAGGAAGCTTAGGTCGTGGGATAGTTAGGTCGCGAAGTGGTTTAGGTCGTATGATAGTTTGGGATGACCTAAAGAATGGGCGACTTAAGATAGTGGCGACTTAAGAGTTAGCAACTTAGGAAAGACTGGGCGAGTTAACGACCTAAGGGATAGGTTGGTTGGCGACTTATAAGAGTTGGCGACTTAAAGGGAACGGCGACTTAAGAGTTAGCGACTTAAGGAGGATAGGTCGGCAACGACCTAAGGAAGCTGGTGGTAGAAGTGAGCGACCTAAGGAAGTTAAGTCGTAGACAACTTAGGAGTTAGGTCGTGAGTTGTTAGGTCGCTAAGTATTAGGTCGTAAGGTGTTAGGTCGTAACCCAGTTAAGTCGTGTAGTTATTGAGTCGTTAGGTCGCGCATTGTTTTAGGTCGTGACATAGTTAGGTCGTGGCTTCCGTTAAGTCATTAGGTCGGAACTGTTGCTAGGTCGCATCTCAGTTAAGTCGTAGGTCGCGCACATGAGGATCGTTAAGTCGTGGATGTGCATGGGCTTAGGTCGCTAAGACTTAGGTCATGGTGTTTCTTAGGTCATAGGTCGCGAGAGTTAGGTCGTGGGCGACCTAAGGGGGCGGGCGACCTATGAAAACTGCCTATAAATAGGTGGGTTTTTCTTCAGTTTTTGGATCCGGATTTCGAAGCGATGAAGTGCTGCCATTTTGAGAGCTCGAGTTCTACACTTCTTCACTTCTTTTCTCCACTCTAATCTTGTGCTTCCTTCCATCCAAATCGAAGATCAAATTGAAGATCGAAGAGCTTAGACTGAAGATCTTCATCCATCGAAGAGAGATTTCATCGTTTGAAGTGGGATTTCGGAGAATCGAGTTAGATCCTTCGCTGTCCAGATTGGAAGTGTGTTGCTTTTGAGGTGTTTAGGTGATTTTGTGAGTGGTGATTATCTCTCACACGGATCCAAAGGAGTATATCGGATTATTGGCTTAATTTGGTGTTAAAATAGTGATTTCCATGCATTTTCATAAACTTAAGTGTAGATCTATTGTTCATGATGATTTGACATCCATTTTACTACATATTAACCTATGCAAGTTCATTCATCAAGTTGTAGAGATATTGTTCATGATTCATGCTTGTTAGATTTAGACTCTTTAATTACAAGATTGCCATTATTGTTATAATTGTTTAATTGATCATGTTTGAATGCTTGATTACTTGGATTAATGTTTGCCTTGATTGATTGTTGTGAATTAGTTGATTGATGAATTGATTTGGACAAGTTAGTCGAAGATGATTTGAAATCTAAGGGAAAGGCTCTTGAATTGGAAAATCTGCTCGTGGCATATGTGGCGGATGATGAAGCTCATATGGATAGTTTTGATGATGTTGATGTTGAGATGAGGCTTTGCTATGATGAGATGAAGCGAGGCATGGTATGAGATAGTCTTGGTTTAATCCAGACGGGATCATTCCAAGCATGTTGATAACTCGATGAAATGGTTCGAGTTGAGGATAATGGTTTGCTCGAGAGGCGCTTGAGCTAGTATAGAAATAGTCGTCGAGGAGGATGACTAGAAGGCTGAGATTTCATCGTTGTTGAAGGTTCTAGCAGGCTCAAAGCAAGAGTACGTTGGGCAGATTCGATAGTCCCTAAAGACTATGATTGTAGTCGAGTACTCTGGGCAGATTCGATAGTCCTAGGCACGGGCTGCGACGACGTGCGGAGTTATGTCTAGAACCGGGGTTGCCATTAACCCTTGACGGACGGCTGAAAGAATGTGCCGGTCATTCAATTAACGGTGGTATCGAAGCAATGATAACAGCGATAGCCAGAGTCATGGATGTTTGGTTGTATCGTCATTTGGTCTCAAGAGCGATGGTTTCTGGGTGCTTATTTGATCTTGGTTTAGGCCTTGGGGGTTTGTACTTGGAAAACACCGACCTTGACTCGAGTGATAATTGCTTTACTTTAATTGTCTGCTTTGTTATGTTTATTTCTGCTTAGTGTATCTGGGGGCTATCACTGTAGAAAGAGGTGGAGTGGGAGGGTTGGATTCCTATTCCTTTTACCTTTATGCTATTTTGGTATGTTGTTAGTTAATTTACTGCTCACTAAGACTGTTGTCTGACTCAAGGCTTTATGTTTAACTCTTATTGCCTTGGGCTGTTCATCCGCTTTGGGATGGGCAGACTAGGTAACAGGTGACAGGTGCTGTTCTTAGTTTCTGACGATGCTGATGACGAAGACAAGCTGGAGGCTTGCATATTACTTTCTTACTATATGTACTGGATGTTCTGCTGCTTTGTATAAATCTCTGAGTGTTATGTAGTGAGGCTTGATGTATTGACTATTCAGATGTTTGTATCCAACTATTATGAGGTTTAATAGAGATTTTGTTCTGTAAAGCTTCACTATATATACTTTTTATTGTATTTTATCCATGCGCTGTGAGTTATACGATAGATTCTGCTGTTTTAATTTAACCTTGGCAACCGTCCATGGCTGCCTGGCACACTTTACAGTGCACTATTTCTATGTTCAGTGCAGGGGTCATGGGCGGTCGTCACATTTGGTATTAGAGCATTGGTTAATCGATTTTACCCAACGCTCGCTGACGTAACTACGTATGAGAGACGTAATTGTATTTTGATGGATGATTACTATATATAATATAGTAGCTTAGAAAAGTTTGAGTCCTTTATGCAGTTGTATCTCTAGGTGTGCTAATCATTCCTTTTTATAGATATTAAGGATGAGTCGAAGAGGGAGACCAGCTGCTAGGGAAGGCCGTGCTGCTGAGGGGGCTGCTGATTATGCAGCTATGTTCGAAGCTATGATGACTTCGATCATGAGAAGGATACCAGTTCCGGGGACAGCAGTTGATGTTGGAGTTCAAGTCCAAACTCCGAAACTAGTGGATTTTGCTAAGTTGTGTAAAGACTATACTGCTCTTGGAGGGAAGGTTTTCTTGGGAACAGAACCAACCATTGAAGTCCAGAGATGGATAGATGCTTGTAGAAGGATCTTTGGTGATTTGGGAATCGATGATGCAACTAAAAGGAAGCTTGCGTCAAGACAGCTTCAAGAAAGAGCTTCTGATTGGTGGAACTCTATCACCATTGATACTCCGGAGGAAGAGATTACTTGGGTGCAATTCCAAGCCAGATTTGAAGCTAAGTTCATTTCTACGGCTCAGAAGTCTGTTCTGTTCAAGAAGTTTGTGGAGCTCAAGCAAGGTGGAAGACTAGTTCTTGAGTATGTTTCTGAGTTTGAAGCTTTGTCCAAGTATGCCCGGTCATATATTGAATCTTCGTATCAGAAGAATGAGAAGTTTGTGACAGGCTTGGACAGTTATCTTGGGAGGCAGTTGGTGGATCATTTGGACGATTCATTTGAGAAGCTCGTGGAGAAGGCTCTCAGGCATGAGAATCTGTTTCCTAAAGAGGGATCTGTTGTTGCTGTGACCAAGGAAGAGTTTAAACCACAGCAGGGTGGAAACAAGAAGAGGAAGCAGCAGCAGCAGAAGGGTAAGGATGGCCAGAAGAAGCCGAAAGGCGAAGTGACTTGCTACAATTGTCAGCAGAAGGGTCATTTCTCCAGAGATTGCAAGAATCCGAAGGTGCCGATGAAGTGTCACAACTGTGACAAGCCGGGCATATTAGGAAGAATTGTCCAAACCGCGGAAGGACAAGCAGATTGTGCAAGCTTATGCTTTGGGGGCTGTTCCATCATCTTCAAAAGCTCCTACCGTTGAAGAGAAAGGAAAGAGTGTGGTGGTTCAAGGTACTCTTTCCATATGTGGTGTTCCAGTTAGAGTGTTATTTGATACTGGGGCGTCGCATTCTTTTGTTTGTAACGAACTTGTAGGCCGGTTGGGTTTAGAACCGGATATTGTTGATAGACCATTGGTTGTGACTAATCCAGTTGGGGTTCATCTTGTTTGTATATGCTATGCCGTGGTCTGATTGTATCGAGTCATGATTGTTCTTTTGTTTGTGATTGTTTTGTTCTGAACTTTGCGGGGTTCGGAATTATTTTGGGTATGGACTGGCTTAGGAAGTATGCGGCAAAGGTTGATTGTGAAAGGTTGGAGGTGACAGTCGAGAATGTGGAGGGGCGAAAGGTTGTGATACGATGTAAGCATGAGGAAGGCATCTTCATGAGCTTCATGTATTCGCTGGTTGTTCCACGGGATGGACTGTCATCGCTGCCAATCGCTAATGGATTTGAGGATGTCTTTGATGAGGCCAAAGGGTTACCGCCGCATAGAGAGATCGAGTTTCGTATCGATTTAGTTGAAGGAGCCAGACCTGTTGTGATGCCTCTTAGGCGGATGGCGCCTAGGGAACAACAAGAGTTGAGGGTGCAAGTTGATGATCTTTTACAGAAAGGATTCATTCGGCGTAGTGTGTCCGAATGGGGTGCACCAGTTGTGTTTGTAACCAAAGCGGATGGATCACTGAGGTTGTGTGTGGATTATCGTGAGCTGAATAAGGTGACTAAGAAGAACAAGTATCCATTGCCGAGAATATATGACTTGTTTGATCAGCTTCACAAAGCTAAGGTGTTTTCTCAAATGGATTTGGCAATGGGATTTCACCAGTTAAGAGTGGCTAAGGATAGTGTGCCAAAGACTGCTTTTAGGACACCATCCGGTTTCTTTGAGTGGCTGGTAATGCCGTTTGGATTGACTAATGCACCAACATATTTTGTGGATCTTATGAATAGAGTGTTCAGAGATCAGTTGAACAAGTTCGTACTAGTGTTCGTGGATGATATTTTGATTTATTCCAGAACTGAAGAAGAGCACAAGACGCACTTGCGTATTGTTTTGGAAATCTTACGGAAACATCAGCTGAAGGCTAAGTTTTCGAAGTGTCACTTCTGGAAGAGCGAAGTGAGGTTCTTAGGCCATATTATCTCGGGAAGCGGAATAGCGGTTGATCCCGCTAAGATAGCAGCAATCCAGGATTGGGTTAGACCTAAGAATGCATCTGATGTGAGAAGTTTTCTTGGATTAGCAGGATACTATCATCGATTTATCAAAGACTTTTCCAAGGTGGCTGCACCATTAACAGGATTGATGAAAAAGAACCAAGTGTTCAGATGGGATGATAAGTGTGAGCAAGCTTTCGGAATCCTGAAAGAGCGACTGACAAGTTCTCCTGTTTTGACTATTCCAAGTGGGAATGATGAGATGGTGGTTTACACCGACGCATGTGGTACTGGACTTGGAGCGGTACTGATGCAGAGGGATAAAGTTGTTGCGTATGCAAGTCAACAACTGAAACCGCATGAAAGGAATTATCTGACTCATGATTTGGAGTTAGCGGTGATTGTTTTTGCTCTGAAGATGTGGAGACATTATCTATTGGGAGTTCGATTCGAGTTGTTTACAGATTATAAGTCATTGAAGTATCTTTTCTCCCAAAAGGATTTGAATCTTCGGCAGCAACGATGGCTAGAGTTTTTGGCATCATATGATTTTGGTATAGCCTATACTCCGGGAAAGGGTAACGCAGTGGCAGATGCGTTAAGTCGAAGGCATGCAGGATTGGGAGTCATGTTTTTAGAATGGAAGAATCTCGAGTATTTAGCTAGATTTGACTTCAGGCCCAGATGTGAATTGGAACCTGAGATGTTGGCAAACTTATCAATAAGACCTACTCTTGTGGAAAGGATTGGCGAGAGCCAAAAGCGAGACGATAAGCTTGTTAAGATTATCCGTGATTTGGAATCTGGATTGGATCCAGAAAAGGATAAAGGATTCGAGGTCGATCGAGAGGGTTGGCTTCGGAAGCAAGGACGACTAGTTGTTCCCGATATCGATGAATTGAGGAATGAAGTTCTGAGGGAAAGTCATCACTCGAAGTTGACAATTCATCCAGGTGGAAATAAGATGTATCGGGATATGAAGAGAACCTAATACTGGAAAGGTATGAAGAAGGATGTTGGAAATTTTATTTCCAAGTGCATGAACTGCCAGTTGGTAAAAGCCGAACAGAAGAAGCCAAGTGGATTGCTTCAGCCATTAGAAGTTCCTACATGGAAGTGGGAGCAAATATCGATGGGTTACCTAGAACCAGAGCGGGAAATGAAGGGATTTGGGTCATCGTAGATCGTTTGACTAAGAGTGCAAGATTCATTCCTGTTCGATCGACTAGGACTGCATCAAAGTTGGCTGAGTTGCATGTTAAGTGGATAGTTCGATTCCATGGTATTCCGAAGAGTATAGTGAGCGATCGAAATCCATTGTTCACTAGTGGATTTTGGAAGAGCTTTCAGGAAGTTTTAGGAACCGAGTTGTGTTTGAGTACAGCTTATCACCCTCAAACAGATGGTCAGACCGAGAGAGTCAACAGAGTTTTGGAAGATCTCCTCAGAGCTTGTGTTTTGGATTTCGGAGGATCATGGGAAGATCACCTTCATTTAGTGGAATTTTCATATAACAACAGTTACCAGTCAAGCATTGGTATGGCACCATATGAGGCATTATATGGAAGACCGTGTAACTCTCCGACATGTTGGTTAGAGACAGGAGAAAAGCTGATACTTGGGCCAGAAATGATTCGACAGACTTCAGATTGCATAGAGATCATTCGACAACGAATGAAGGCAGCCCAAGATCGTCAGAAAAGTTATGCCGATAAGCGTCGTAAGGATTTGGAATTCGACGTAGGTGATATGGTTTTTGTGAAGATTTCTCCATTGAAGAGTGTTACGATTCGGGAAGAAAGGAAAATTGACTCCGAGATTTGTTGGACCATTCCCGATAATCGAGCGAATTGGAAAGCTCGCCTACAGATTGGAGTTACCAGAGAAGATGTCGGGTGTGCACAATGTTTTTCATGTATCATATCTACGGAAGTATGTGCACGACTAGAATACAATGGTTTCTGATGATAGCTGTGAAGATTTTGAGGTTGATCCAGTCGATAAGAGACCTCGTAAACCGCTTCGTGTAGTGGAAACTGACACGAAACAGCTTAGGAGGAAGGTTGTTAGGTTGCTCAAGATACAATGGAGTGATGATGATAACGACTGTACATGGGAGGAGGAAGAGAGGATGAAGGCAGCTCATCCTGAACTCTTCAAGGTATGGCCATAAGGTGTCGTGTCATCTCACGATATTGTAGCTTGTTCTAGTTTTAGAATTCTTCATGCTAAGCTAGAATTGGATGCATGGTTTGTTGATTGCTATGGATGGTAGGCATGCAGAATAGTTTTTGATTACTCTTGTTGTTTGGAATTTCAGGGGCGAAATTCCTAAGGGGGAAAGAATGTAACGACCCGTATTTTTACGGATCGAAACATTGTAAAACAGTTGTTATTAGACTGTTAGTATTGATAAGTCGTCCAGAGTTTTGGTCGACTAGAGCTTAGGTTGCCTAGAAGTTAAGCCATGTTGTAGCTTAAGCTGTTTGGAAGTTGTGTCGTGAGGAAGCTTAGGTCGTGGGATAGTTAGGTCGCGAAGTGGTTTAGGTCGTATGATAGTTTGGGACGACCTAAAGAATGGGCGACTTAAGATAGTGGCGACTTAAGAGTTAGCAACTTAGGAAAGACTGGGCGAGTTAATGACCTAAGGGATAGGTCGGTTGGCGACTTATAGGAGTTGGCGACTTAAAGGGAACGGCGACTTAAGAGTTAGCGACTTAAGGAGGATAGGTCGGCAACGACCTAAGGAAGCTGGTGGTAGCAGTGAGCGACCTAAGGAAGTTAAGTCGTAGACAACTTAGGAGTTAGGTCGTGAGTTGTTAGGTCGCTAAGTATTAGGTCGTAAGGTGTTAGGTCGTAACCCAGTTAAGTCGCGTAGTTATTGAGTTGTTAGGTCGCGCATTGTTTTAGGTTGTGACATAGTTAGGTCGTGGCTTCCGTTAAGTCGTTAGGTCAAAACTGTTGCTAGGTCGCGTCTCAGTTAAGTCATAGGTCGCGAACATGAGGATCGTTAAGTCGTGGATGCGCATGGGATTAGGTCGCTAAGACTTAGGTCGTGGGGTTTCTTAGGTCGTAGGTCGCGAGAGTTAGGTCGTGGGCGACCTAAGGGGGCGGACGACCTATGAAAACTGCCTATAAATAGGTGGGTTTTTCTTCACTTTTTGGATCCGGATTTCGAAGCGACGAAGTGCTGCCATTTTGAGAGCTCGAGTTCTACACTTCTTCACTTCTTTTCTCCACTCTAATCTTGTGCTTCCTTCCATCCAAATCGAAGATCAAATTGAAGATCGAAGAGCTTAGATTAAAGATCTTCATCCATCGAAGAGAGATTTCATCGTTTGAAGCGGGATTTCGGAGAATCAAGTTAGATCCTTCGCTGTCCAAATCGGAAGTGTGTTCCTTTTGAGGTGTTTAGGTGATTTGGTGAGTGGTGATTATCTCTCACATGGATCCAAAGGAGTATATCGGATTGTTGGCTTAATTTGGTGTTAAAATAGTGATTTCCATGCATTTTCATAAACTTAAGTGTAGATCTATTGTTCATGATGATTTGACATCCATTTTACTACATGTTAACCTATGCAAGTTCATTCATCAAGTTGTAGAGATATTGTTCATGATTCATGCTTGTTAGATTTAGACTCTTTAATTACAAGATTGCCATTATTGTTATAATTGTTTAATTGATCATGTTTGAATGCTTGATTACTTGGATTAATGTTTGCCTTGATTGATTGTTGTGAATTAGTTGATTGATGAATTGATTTGGACAAGTTAGTCGAAGATGATTCGAAAGCTAAGGTAAAGTCTCTTGAATTGGAAAAGCTGCTCGTGGCATATGTGGCGGATGATGAAGCTCATATGGATAGTTTTGATGATGTTGATGTTGAGATGAGGCTTTGCTATGATGAGATGAAGCGAGGCATGGTATGAGATAGTCTTGGTTTAATCCAGACGGGATCATTCCAAGCATGTTGATAACTCGGTGAAATGGTTCGAGTTGAGGATAATGGTTTGCTCGAGAGGCGCTTGAGCTAGTATGGAAATAGTCGTCGAGGAGGATGACTAGAAGGCTGAGATTTCATCGTTGTTGAAGGTTCTAGCAGGCTCAAAGCAAGAGTACGTTGGGCAAATTCGATAGTCCCTAAAGACTATGATTGTAGTCGAGTACTCTGGGCAGATTCGATAGTCCTAGGCACGGGCTTCGACGACGTGCGGAGTTATGTCTAGAACCGGGGTTGCCATTAACCCTTGACGGATGGCTGAAAGAATGTGCCGGTCATTCAATTAACGGTGGTATCGAAGCAATGATAACAGCGATAGCCAGAGTCATGGATGTTGGTTGTATCGTCATTCGGTCTCAAGAGCGATGGTTTCTGGGTGCTTATCTGATCTTGGTTTAGGCCTTGGGGGTTTGTACTTGGAAAACACCGACCTTGACTCGAGTGATAATTGCTTTACTTTAATTGTCTGCTTTGCTATGTTTATTTCACTTAGTGTGTCTGGGGGCTATCACTGTAGAAAGAGGTGGAGTAGGAGGGTTGGATTCCTATTCCTTTTACCTTTATGCTCTTTTGGTATGTTGTTAGTTAATTTACTGCTCACTAAGACTGTTGTCTGACTCAAGGCTTTATGTTTAACTCTTATTGCCTTGGGCTGTTCATCCGCTTTGGGATGGGCAGACTAGGTAACATGTGACAGGTGTTGTTCTTAGTTTCTGACGATGCTGATGACGAAGACGAGCTGGAGGCTTGCATATTACTTTCTTACTATATGTACTGGATGTTCCGCTGCTTTGTATAAATCTCTGAGTGTTATGTAGTGAGGCTTGATGTATTGACTATTCGGATGTTTGTATCCAACTATTATGAGGTTTAATAGAGATTCTGTTCTGTAAAGCTTCACTATATATACTTTCTATTGTATTTTATCCATGCGCTGTGAGTTATACGATAGATTCTTCTGTTTTAATTTAACCTTGGCAACCGTCCATGGCTGCCTGGCACACTTTACAGCGCACTATTTCTATGTTCAGTGCAGGGTTCATGGGCGGTCGTCACATTTTCTATGAGATATCATCCAGCTAAAGCAAAGCGTAAGTGCTTCAATTGTGATTGGCTTGATCACTTGAAGAAGGACTATCGTACGTTTTCAAAAGGTGAGTAAGTGATGATGGCTTATGCCTTTCAAGCATTACCGAGTCCTAGTAGGCTTACGAATAAGGAGAATCTGAAGGAGATTATCTGGTGAGGTATGCTCTATTTTTTGGAACTCACTTATGTTCCTTCTAATACTTGAGCTATATATTTTATCCGTTGTTAGTTGCTCAGTAGATAGACTAACATGACACCTTTCATAGTAGGTAAATTCTTCGGTAGAGATTAACCTTGTATGAATGTCATTAGTATTTAATGATTGTGTATGTAAAAATTATACACATGTATCGATATATGATGTCGGTAGAAAGTTTAAATTTGTTTTAAACAGAATAAATACTAGAAAAGGGCTTTAAATTAATTAATATTTATGAAATATTAGTTATTGAAGAAAATTCTTATTTGATTTTTTTTATTCCATTAGTATTTAATAATATGCGTATATAAAAGTTATAAACACGAGTATCAGTATACGATATCGATAGAAAATTTAAATTGGATTTTGGAAGAGTTTTGGACCTAAGCCCACATGCATTGGGTGGTCATAGTGTGGAGAAGAGGAGGGGTATTTGTATTTTGAAATGAAAGGGCAATCTTAAAAAAAAAGAGAAATCACAATATCTTAATTACACATTTATTTCCTCCTTTAATTAGATATTGGTATGTCAATTTCTCTTCCATAAGAAAACACTGAGATCGAATTTTCATGGTGGGAGAAGCTCCAATATTCCAAAACTTATTCAAACATAATTAAAATTAAAACGGTGGTAATCTCTTGATTGTTACAAATCTAAAGATTGATTTACTGGATTTAGGATTTATTCAATCATTTAAGGTGTTTCTTCTACCACGCCTTAAGGTAATTTTGTATTTTGCTTAAAGATCTGGATCTAAGTTAAAAATACAAAATGAGTAAACATACAAAACAGTGATGAATAAAAATTAGCATTATTGATAACATACACATAGCAGAGAGCATAGCATGGGGTTTTCAAAAAAATCAACATGATAAGAATATACAACCAATTCAAAGGGAAGAAATAAGATATTCAAATCATAATCCAAATTCATACAAATGAATAGAAGGGAGCGATAGTGAATCAAAGGCATGTAAACATAATGAAATAATATTGCTGTCACGAATTTGTATATGCCTATGCTATCTAATTTTATTATTGTTTAAAAAAATGGAACATTCTTATCAATAGGTCAGTTTTCATAATATAAGATTGAGATTTGTATGTTTTTATATATGTTATTGTATGAATGAAACTTTGAAACAATTTCATTAACTAATCATGGTTGATAACATAATATTAAGATTCAAATGTCTTACCTATAAATTATTTTGAAACAAGTTTTGCTTGTTGAAAAAATGAAAAACTTTAAACTAGTGATTTTAATAATTGGTCTAGACTAGAATGAGTATTTGTCTAAAAGGCATGTATTCTTATTTACAAACCATTTGAATATAGGTTTTATTTTTTTTACTTTAAAACATTGTTATGGTTTGTGTATAAATACATATATATGTCACACACACATACATATATGTGTGTGTGTGTTTTTATATTATGTGTGTGTAAGTATTTAATTCAAGATTTTCAAAGGGGATTTATGTAAAATATAATTGTAATGTTTTGAACTATATTTTAGTTTAAATTAACTTCTTATTGTATACATTGATTTACCACATGTTACGTATATAAAGTCTAATCTAATACAAACAACTATATACATGTATATATACACACATTCAATTATACAAGAATTAATCTTATTAATAATAATAATAAACTTTCTTGTTTTGGACAACAAAGGCATATACAAAAGGGAAATGTGTCCTTTACAGTGTAAATCGTGGCACCTAAACAACGTTCACATTAACTATGTGCACTTCTCATATGTGACACTTGCACTTTTACATATGGGCTCTTTTGATGCTCTCATTATAACATACATACAATTTAAAATTAACATAAACTACTTTTAATCAACTGTAATGAAATGAAGGTTTTATTTAAAAGAAAATTTAGAAAAGATCTAAATGAATTTAGACTATGTAGGCCCAACAAGATCCAAAAGGAAATTTTTTGAAATTTACCCTATTACCCCACTTCTAACTGGTCTGGTTCTAACAAACAAAGCATTAAGTACATTAGATACCTTAAACCTTCGCAATATCATAAATGTAGTTATTGTAACCCTTAAGGGTTCTCAACAAAGTTACATAACATTCTTACTTATTTTGGGATAATCTAAACGTCACCTTAGATATTCTATGGCTTAAGCATGCTCAACAACCATAGATATCTAAGCTACTATATTTATATTATAAATATTGGAGATCGTTATCATTTTAAATTATTAGTTCATAAATTTATAGAGCATTAGCGGATGTTTAAGTGAGAGGAGTATAACACATGATACCATATATCTCTGTGTGCATCCTATGTATAATCCCTTAGGTCACATTATCTTTAATATATTTACCCTCCCTCTTTTCTTTATACATGTAATATATACATTAATTAATTATAACATTTATAATTAAGTTATATATGTTCACATGTACCCTTTTATTAGTTGAACATTTTAACTAATATTATTTATAACCTTTATATTTATGTAAATTAAAAAAAATTCTTATTTATAACCTTTATGAATACATTCTTGAAAAAAAATTGCATTCATATTCCTTATTAATTATAGTTTTAATTTAAAATAATTTTAAATAATTTGTTTATAACCTTTATAAATTTGAATTTGAAACTAAACCATATTTTATAACTCTTTATAAAATTTTATTATATTCAAATACGCTTACTTGAGTCAACTTTAAACCATGTTTTGACATATGACCTAATTAAACGGTTATTGAACATATAGATTAAGGTCATATGTCAAAACATGTTTATAAATGAAAGTAATTACATCTACGATAATATAAACTGTATAAAATACATACATACATACATAAACATATTATATTTAATTAGGTCTTAGTTAATTAACTAAGATTTATATATATGTATACGTATATTTGATATGGTATTGCTCAAAATTTGTCTGTGTGTTTATTATTTAATTCGACATTTAATCAATTAGTTAGTTAGATTCATATATGTATATGTATATGTATCTAACTTTCATATGGGTGTATTTATCTAATATAAATCATTTGGATTCAATTGTATCAAAAATATATGTACATACATATATGTATGTATCCAAGCATGCTTGCATGTTTGTATGTTTTAATTCGTAAATACTTGTATATTCAATAATATACAACCTTGAACTACAAGGGGTTACGCAAGTTTTAGATTTTTCAAACAATCAAATTGAAAACTCATTTTGACCTTTCAAATCCAAAACATATATAATAATGAATGAAACTGTAAATCCGTTAAAAGGAGGGTTACATATATATGTGACTGTTTTAAGTACAAGTTTTGGATTTTTCAAATAATCAAATTGAAATATCATTTTGACCTTTGAGAATCAAAATATGTATAATAAGGAATAATTTGGTAAACTGTAACGACTCGAAATTTTATCGTTTTGAGTGTGAATATTTAATTAATTTTAAATATATAAATAATTGATTTTAAAAGTTTAATTATTAAATAATAATAGTGAACTTGTTATAGAAAAATATTTACAAAGATAAATAGTTCGAATTAATATCGATAATGTAACAAAAAAACGTTTTATCAATAAACGGTCCCGAAACGCGTGAAGTTATCATTTTGGAGCAGTCTTGGATTTTGACAAAGCTAGTGTCATCAAACCAGAATAATATAACTTATGCCGACAAGTTTCATGGTGATTGGACGTGCTATGTGGTCGTGCGTGCTCGAAACGTGTAATGTTTTAATTAGAGAATTAATAAATATTTAATTATAAATATACACTTAACCTCACTCTTCCTCCACGCTTCTCTTGCTCTCTCTCTCTCTCTCTTCTTTTTTCATTTTACAATAAATAAAACTCAACCACCATATTCCCGAAATTAAATAGAGAGCTACAGGACACGAAATCAAGCAACGTTGGATCCATTGAATTCGTATGAGCGAGGGCTTCAAATCCATGTAGTTGATGATGGGAGCGTTCGACTTTGGTGGTGATCAACGATGTCTTGGCCGAGCTAGGGTTAGGGTTTTCCGACAATTTAGGCGATGATAGGCCGAGGCATTTTTGGGGTTGTGCTTCTCTTGCGGAGGTGAGTAGGTGGGAGCGATTTGGGGAGGTGTGGTGGCGACTGGAGGAGTGTGATATGTGTACGACCATTAGGAGCATCAGTTGGTCACAATCTGGGATAGTGGGTTGTAACGACCTGGCATTTTGAACCATTCAAGTCGACAATCATCCACACATGTCCGACTTGAATTGCTCAAAACAACTTATTGTTAATTTATATTTGGCAAAAACTTAGCATATACAGTAAATAAATCAATCATAGACGTAGAGTAATATACAATAAGCAGCGGAATAGATAAATAATAGTTCATGAAGCTACTATTGAACATCAGAGTCTGAAATAAATAAAATAGAAAATCCCAATTACATAGAAGTCACTAAGACAAAAGCAACTGACAAGTCTGAACATAAAACTGGAAATAACTGAAAGCTGAATAGATATAAGACAAATCTTCAAGCAAAGCTCCAAGCTCTAAAGGAGAGTCTCAAATGATGTGACACTCAGTCTGACCCGAGCATAAAGCAAAACACAAAACACTCGAGTCAGGATTAACATTCTTATGCAAGTAAATCAACTCAAGTGAAATGTCGAAGTGAAATGCAATATAACTCAAAGGATGTTTGGGATTTCCATCCTTTAAGGATCTGTTAAACTATCTACATACATAGTACAATACGCTACATAGATAATGTCTACAGTAAAGTAAAATATTAAAATAGCGTTAAGGCGTTACCTATATCCCCCTTAACACATTTTATATATTCCCGTAGTCTATACAGATACTGTAAGCTCCACCAAACCGGTGGTTTACTCAAGGAGCACTCCATAGGTACGGTACAAACCAAACTCATAGAGGGCGCGATAAGGCATGTGACAAGGCACGTGAGGCAATGCTTAGGGTAGGATTCAACCGTTTTGCATAATCGGGCTAGTGGTAACACATAGCAGCTACTACCACCCACCTCAAGACACACTCCCAAAATCAAAGGTGACCCAATTAAATCACAAAGTAATAGAATGGTATCGAAGAAATGTGCCCGATCGGAGGTGCAACCTCACTTGGCGTAGGTATAGCTCCTGTTTTAGCCACATCAAGCTGACTCACGGGAGTCAGGGTTGCGTTCATATCTCATACAGACGTTCACCAACCATCCTACTTTGTTCTAGAATCTCCACCACGTATACAGTTGTTAAAGTGGTTTTCGGTACTAGCAGAGAGTATGACAATATCCGATCCCAGTCTCTTTAACAACCAAATGCTTATTTCACACTATGGTCATTTTATATTCAAACAGTTCATACATCACATCAAAATATCATATTCATTTCAAAATCATATCACTTTCGAAATCATATTTACTTTCGAAATCGTATCACTTTCAAAAACATATTCACTTCCCAAATCATAACCACAAAAATAGTTTAAACCACCATATTAAATATTCGCATTTAAATCCATTAAATCTAAATCATAACAGTTCCAACTTAAACAGTTTAAATATTGAAAATAGGTTATATATATTGAAATGGTTATAAATTATAAATAGTTTATATTTAAGAATAGGTTATAGATTAAAATAGTTTATATATTAAAAATAGTTTATATATTAAAAGAGTTTATATCGAAAATAGTTTCAAATTAGAATTTTTTCTTCAAATTTCACAAATCAATTCAAATCAACTTTAGTTCCAAAATTCAATTTAAATCTGTGACGCCCCACCTCTATACCCACGCTAACCAAGAACACTACGGTGTAGTGCTGTCAACTAGCGCGGAGAATAAGGCTGTTGAGGAGCGACCATCCATGTAACTTCTTTGTGCGAGCACCGATATGTCAGATAGTATAGAATGCATATCATTTAAGGAGGAAATCCGACATACCGATACCAACTCAAAGCTATCACACGGTGGCTATATATAATCTTCGGAAACAAATATAGAAATAAACGTAACACAAATCAGTCACCGACAATTCATATCACAAAGGCGGAAATAGATATGAATAAATATACAACACATGAAAGTGTACATCAGAGTAGTGGTCAGAAAGATCCACGATAATACAATAAGAATAGCATCACGTGCTATACAAAAGAATAAGTACACAACATAGAGTCTATATCTCAAATGTGTACATCCAAAAACTACAATCTATGAAGTTAGCCAAAAGTCAAAATATCCTGAAGAGAAGTCAAGCAGAAGCACCTGTAACATCTCGGTCTGACCCGAGTATTATTTATAAGAAAATAATAAACGGATCAGTCTAACTATAAATATCAGATGATATGGTATAAAGTAAATGGCATGACATTAACATGAAATAACTATTACGACATACTACTATAAGTATGTAAATGATAATCAACAAAAGATTAATCAATATCACAAGAATCTTCTCAAAGATAAGGTAGGGTATCATACCCTAAACTTGTATTCATAACAAGTCAATAACACATGAATTCACCAATGCACAAAAACTGATATCATATCAATGAAAATCATGAAAAATGGTGAAGCACAAAATTCCAGAAATCATCATCAGAAATCCAGAAAACACATAAAAAGGGGGGGAGGCCTAACACATGAATGGGAGCATTAAAACTCACCTACGCGTAAACACATGACGAGAAGCTATCTCATGGAAGCTATCCATTTAATTTTCCGAACACATGAATGGCCCGAAGACCGTAGGGTGCTACCCTAGAAATGTGATGCCGAAACATCACATGATCGGGGTATAGTCTCCCACGTAGACAAAGAGACATCGCTCAATCGCTAGTCTAAATCACAAAAATGATCGTCATGATCATAAGGAAGTGTCAATCACACCAAGCTAGTAAATATATGAGTTTAGCTTCATGTCCCATAACCACTTGCTTAACTTAAATATTTACGAACAAGCTGTAAATCTTCACTAGGAAATTGTCACAAAAAGGGTTCAATCGAACAAGTCCAAGAGCTAACCGACGAAGTGAACGCAAGCGTTTCATACCACCCGTTTTACTAAGTCGTTTAAGTCGATTTCTCATTCGAGTGAAGTAAAGGCTTGTATATACTAGTAGATTGAAAATCGGTTTGAGAAAACGAACTTTTGATATTTAAAATAGTGTTGAAATCGCTTTGATGAAAGAGTTTTGATATTTACTATTAGTATTGAAACCTTCATATATCTTTAAAGTGACAAGTCATAAAAGTGATTGTAGAAACAATCAATTATAAAAGATCACATTCGAAGACGTGAATAAAATCCAAAGAAATCAATTCTCAAAACCATCAAAGTAAGAAGTTCGGTTAAATGGCTTTCGGATATGATTGCCTACGCAGAGTAATGCGGGGGTCCAGGGGGCAGCGCCCACGGCGGGGTGCGGGGCAGCGCCCCGTCACGGTATGACTTAGTGAAGGCAAGCTGTCCAGCGACCTAAGGAAAAATAGGTGGGCGACTTAACAAAGTGGCCGATAATAAATGATAACAACAAAAAGGGAATCAACCCGATTTGATTAGAGTTGGATATTCAAGCTAAAAAAACAACTAGGCAAAACACAGCAGATTCAGACGTCTGAGATCAAGAATTCAGACGTCTGAATCTGGAAAATAAACTATTTTCCAGAACAGAATTCAGACGTCTGAATCCTAGATTTCAGACGTCTGAAATAGGCACTTTTTAGCCTATTCCTTTTCTGGTTCAAAACGAACCAATTCAGACGTCTGAAATTTTGATTCAGATGTCTGAATGCTGGGAGAAGAAAATTCCCAGTATTCCATTCAGACGTCTGAATCTTACGTTCAGACGGCTGAAACTGTTTTTCAGGGCATTCCCTGAACCTAGGCCAAAAAATGGCCAAACGACAACGATAACGATCGGTCGAGCAACAACGACTAAGGAATTGCACAAGGATAAGTGTTAGGAATTCATACCTAACAATCGAAGATAATTATTGACTTAGATGTGAGATAAAAATCTCACCTTTATGCACAAGAACTAGAATGAAGAAGCTATAGAGCAATGGCAATGACAATCTCTCTTCAATCCCAACTCAACAAGCTTGATTCTAAGCTAAAAAGAGAAACATTTCCTAAATTAGGTTTAGGAATTTCTGAAATTGATAAGAGAACGGGTTGGAGAAGATGAAGATGAAGCTTACCAATGGGTTCTCTTTGAATTTGGAGCAAGAACTTGAGTTTGCAAGAGGAACTAGGGTTTGGAATTTCTAATTCCCTTTCCTTTCCACCATTTTCAGTCTTTGCTTGAGTTTGAAGAGTGGGAATGAGTGAATGGAGAGGAGAGGGGGTTGGAACTGAGTTAGTAAGTGATTAATGGGTTCAGCCCAAACCAAAGCCTCAAGTGAAAAAGTGGCCAAATTCCACTAACTCCAAATATATCGAAGCTTATACTCAAAAAGATCGCAAACGTAATTTTGGACTCAATGGGGGTGGTCTCGAGTCCCAATTCGACTGTTTGCAAAAAGTAGCTTTTCGGACTAAAATCCGACGAACGATGTTATATTTAAATAAAATATTTAAATATAAAATCGACAAATATGCGGGTTGTTACAAAATCTATCTCAGTTTATCAATTTCAATTCAATTCAAATTCTCAATATGACCATTTTAATTGATATCGATTTCAAAATTTAAACCACTTCCAATTCAATAGGTTTCAAAGTTTAAATATTCAAACAATTTACAATTACTCCATTTGATAAATTTCATTTATATTACAAAATTCAACTTTAGTTTTATTTAAATTTGAAATATCCACTAAATCATCTTTAATGGCCATTTAAATAGAATCCCAGATTACAAATTTAAATCAAAATTAAAATATTAAATATCTAACTCCACTTTATTTAATTCTGAAATATTCACTCAATCACCTTTTATAAACATTAAAATAAAATTTCAAATTAAAATTTAGATCAAAATTAAATATTCAATTTCAATTTTATTTAAGCCTGAAAATATTCGTTTAATCACCTTTAATCAAATCAAGTTATTACTTTATAAAAATCATATCTTTAAAATCTCAAATCAATAAGTTTCAAATCAGTTTATTTAAATTCAATTATTGACCAATTTAAATTTCAAGTCAACTTCAATTTATCTTTCCAACCTCTATTTATTAAAGTTATTACAAAATCTATTTAAAAATATTAATAAAAATTATAAATAAATATTTAAACATATTATATATACGAATTAAATTAATTATATTAAATTTTTATTAAATTAAATCTTATTATTAAATCTATTTTAAATCTTATTTTATATATTTTAAAAATAATAAAATATAAGTAAAACTTTATAATTTACATTTTAAAACTTAACTTATAATTTAAAAATTCCAAAATATATAATTTTAAAAATCTAAATTTTACACACATATTAAAATTAAAATATCCATATATTATATTTAAAAATCGATATTTTAAAATCAATATTTATTAGACCACATATATTTTCTTTTCAAAATTCTGGAAATCATTTAAAATAGACCAACGGTGTCCGTATATAATTTTCTAACCTTTGGTCAAGTGATACGGATATTTACCATTTTAATCCGCAATAATTTAATATTTACGGGTATATATCATTTCAACCCGCAATCCTAAAATTTCAAAATCAATAAAATCGCTTGGGTTTATCATTTCAACCCATAATGATTCTCCCTAATTTATAATATCGTTTGGGTATGTATCATTTCAACCCATAGAGAATTCCTAAACTAACAGGGAACTTACAGAGTGAGATAAATAAAATAATAATATATAATGACATAGCATATCAATGGCAAATATAATCATGATTAACAATTTAAATATAATATAAATACAACAGGTTATGGTGTCATATGCCAATTAACAAATGTAGATAATAACATATCATACTTAACAATTAAATTTCTAATAAATTCAAAAGTTAACAACATATTTGAATCGTCATTTCATGTGAATTAAATTTACTAAATATAAGAATGTTAATCGTGAGTGATCGCTCACCTTTCGAGGCTAGAGAAAACAAGAATAGGATGCAAGCACACGAAAAAGCGGAGAACGCGACAACTACAGCTAAGATTCTCCGGACAGAAAACACAAAACAAAGCAAAGCAAGGCTGGAACTCGATAATCGATGAAAACAAAATATATAATTTTTAAAATCTAAAATTTACTCATATAAAATATTTATATTATATTTTTCTTTTTAAATCGATATTCAAATTTGAAACACATACCAAAACAAATTCTTTATATATATATATATATATATATATATATATATATATTAAAATCAATATTTAATTCAAAACACATATAAAAATAACATCTATATATATTATATTGCAAAGTCATCATTTAATTTAAAACACATATATTTCCTTTCAAAATATCTATACTTATATTTAAATTCAATATTTTTAAAATTAGTATATATAAAAGAAAGAAAGGGGTGAACTGCTGCTATGCTTGGCGTTGGAGGGATGCGGGTCAGCGGGAGGAGTGGTGGTTGGAAGTTCATCATGGACGGAGGCGAGCTATGGTTAGGGTGTTTGCTCGGCTACTTAGTGGATGGCAAAGGGCAGTGAGATGAGCTGGGTTCGGGTTTTGCTCGGCAAGGAAGTGGAGCTGCTGATGTCGAGGAGGTCGGAGCAAGCTGTGTTGGTGGTTGGAAATAAGGGCAGAGGCGGATCATGTTTATGTAGCCGTGGGTGATGCGGCTAAGGGAGGAGTGGTCTCTGCTAGTGGAAAAGTGGCTACTGGCGGATCGATAGAGAAACGTGGTGCTGCTCAGTCGAATTGAGGTGAGGAAGGATCGTGAAAGGTCGGTGGAGAGGACAAGGCGACCGAAGTAGAGGAACGGGCTGTGAAGGTGATCGGTCTTGAGTGGGAAAGTGGCTGCAATTCTGTGGAGGGCCTGAAGGCAATGGAGATGGTAGGTCGGAGCTGTGCAGTAAACGGCGTGGTATGGGTCGACTGGAGGAGGAAGGAAGTTGCGGTGGTGAGAGGATGTTGACTGGGTTTGGCAATGGTGGCGGGTGGAAGGTGCGTGGCTTCGGTTGATGGGCGGTCAGCAACTGCATGGTGGAAGAGGGTTTGGAGATGGACAGCTGTTGAGGAAGATGACGAGGCCAGTTCGGTTATATGGCGGTTGTCAGATCGGAAGGGCAGTTCAGTGCTATAGGGTGTAAGGCGGTTGGGCAAGGGTGATGAAGGAGGAAGAATAGGCGAGTAGTGGTGATGCTTGGCTTCGGCGTGGGCTAATGAGCAGTGGAGATGTTGGGAAATGGTGGAGCAGGTTGATCTCATGGCTGGGTTTCTCGGGTTTGGAGGACGGGTTCAAAAATGAAGGAGAGGACATGCGTTGAAGTGTGGCTGAGGTCGGAGCATAAATTGTCAAGCAAAAGGAAGAATGAATGGGGAAGGCAAGTTAGGGAGACGAGCAGATCGGTGCAACTTATATATATATATATATATATATATAACTTATATTATATATTTTTCTTAAAATAGCTGAACGAAAAAGGAAGAGGTAGGAGACTGAGAATTAGAAAGGAACCACCATAATAAAAACGAAACAACAATATAATATTAAAATAGTTGAACGGAAAAGTCAAGAATTTATTTCTGGGAATATAAAAAGGTAGTGACCATTTGTTATCTCACGGCTGGACAAATGGATGGACATAGAAAACCAAAAGGTTAAAACTTGGTACCGATAGGAGTAATCGTTTTGCAGATTTTGCCGCGTACAGGACGCCGCAACACACTAATGAATATACTGCGAAGATTGGCATGACGAGACGAATAGAATGGTACACAGATATCAGCGATACGACCAAGCTATCAAAACTTGATTTTTCGCTGCCAAAAATGCTGCTAAAACGCCGAAAATAAGATAAACGGAGCTAGAGCAATTCCAAATTTGGCGAAACGAAATATGACGTCTCACTCAGAAAATACTTTACATTTTACTTATATAAAAATATTCAGATTTCAAAAATATTTTATTACCATCAAATTAACTGATTTTAAATTGAAATTGAAAATTACACGACAGAACTAACTTTTATATTTACTAATGAAAATCTGTCATTTGCTATGTTTAAATAGGCGCATACCAAATATCAAATTTTCATTTCTAAAATTTTATTATATTTTCAAGAAAAATTATAGTTAATTACGTTTTTTAAAATCGTTAGAATTTCCGGGTCGTTACACTCTCCCTCACTCAAAAATTTTCGTCCCCGAAAAGGAACGAGATAAGAGAATAAAACAACAGAAAGGAAATATAGATTCGAGATACACAGTACCATATACAACAATTGATTCAAAACCATATAAATTTCATTTATTTTGTTTCGTTTAATGGCAATATTACTAAATTAACCCTTCAACAAATTTATTTAAGTTTAATGTTAACATAAATTAAGTGTACAAACATTTATTGTAACCACTCCATTTTATTTATAAATTCCCTTAACAAAATTTCATTTTTGGACAACTTATTACTTACTTTTTATATTGTATATTATTCAATTACATATTCTCATTACATTCAAAATTTTCCCAAGTAAGTTTATTAATGTTTCTGAGTGTAATTGAGCACTATACAACTTTACCTTTTATTTACAACATTTCTATCAAGCAAAATTTAGTTTGAACATTTTTATTACTTAAATTCTCTTGTATAACCTTCAATTTCATATTCACATTACATTTTAACTTTTTGAATATTTCAGGTAAGTTATATATATTTTAGAATGCAATTGAGTATTATACAAATAAATTTTATCCTAGTTCAACTGTTTCAAGTTGTTTTAATTCCATTTCTCAATTTAGACACTCCAATTATTCAAAAATTTGCTTCATTTCAATAATTGAAAACCATCACTTAACATAGAACTTAAGAGTTAAATTTCCGGTTTCACTTCAAACCATTCTGAAATAACATATATATATATATTTATATATTACACATCAAATCATACTCAAGAAATTTAAATCTCCACTTTGAGCTCAAAAATGAATACCGATGATGCTGCAGTCATCATCGAAATTATTTTCCAGTGACGTAAGAGGATAGTACTGACTTACTTCTTTTAAAAATTCTTTGGAAACAATTTCAAAAAAATACTTTCAAATAAATAATATATATTTTCAAAACTTTGAAAACCAAATTTCGAAAAGCATCGAAAAATTAATTTCAAATCCTTAATTAAATTCCTTTCATTTGTAAATCGGATTTATAAACCATTTTTATAAAATTTCAACTCCCTATAACATACAACAATAGTTAATGATTTAGGAATGTAAACAGAACAATAAATGAAATTCCAGTACTATCATTTCTAACAACCAATTCATTTAACTATCTAATTTCAGAAAATTATACTTTATATATATAATATAATCATACATAAAATTATTTCATTTGCCAATTTTGAAAACAATATTGTGTCAGTTTTCTCTGTTCAAGTGTTTTGGAATTCCTATCGATAGTGTCGGCCAGACGAATTGATCGAAACCTAAAATTCAAACTTAACAACCCAAACAACACAATATAAAACATTTTTTTATATCAATTACAAATACGTTCTCTCATAGGATGATTCAAATTTAGAAGGACCCAAATCAAAGAGAATTCTAACTAAGAAGATAGGCTCGGAAGGAAGATAAGATGATTAGATTACAAAAGAGGAAGATGGATAGACTTATATTAATCGCGTCAACCTTAACCGGGTCAACCAAGACTTAGAAAAGACAAGAATATCATCAAAGTAAATGGGGACAAACTTGTTGAGAACATCACGGAAAACGCGATTCATGAGATCGATAAAGAAGGCAGGAGCATTGGTTAATCCAAAGGGAATGACTAACCACTTTCTCTCTGAGTGCCATTCGTCAGGGAGGAAGGACAACAGGTCGAGCTCCAAGAATAAGATCGATGCGGAATTCAATTTCCCGCTTGGGAGGAAGAGAAGTGATTTTACCAAAACATTAGGATAATCCCTGACTATCGGTGGAGTCAAGATCACTAGGTTGAGAATCAAGCGAAAAGATAAAACTGAGGCATTCGACATACGATCACAAGAGAATTACCCGGGTCGTTTACTAGAGAAACGGTTCGGGCTTTGCAAGAGTAACAGCATCATAACCGAGGACGTAGAAATCTTCGGTAAATCGACACCTGTTGTAAAGGAGTTTCACCCCTTAACAAATCATACTAAGATTGGTGGGACCGCCGATGGGATTAGTCACACATAAGAATGAAGTTGTCAATTGAGGTTGCAAAATGTGTTCAAATTTATTACATAGATCAACAGAAATAGAGCTATGGGATGCTCCGGTATCCAAAAAACACGAACAGGAAAGATAGGAATGGATTCTAGAACAAAGGTAAAGTTCCAAAAATTCAAAAGAAATCCAAATCAAAGAGGATCCTAACTAATAATTTCAGGCTCGAACGAAAATGATTTTGTAATTGATTCTACTCATTTTGGGGTATCACTACCCTATCTCTAATGAGTTTTTACTCCATATGCTAAGTTTTGCCTAAACCAGAGCTCTGATACCAACTGTAACGACCTGGCATTTCGAACCATTCAAATCAACAGTCATCCACACATTTCTGACTTGAATTGCTCAAAACAACAGATATATTTGGCAAAAACTTAGCATATACAGTAAATAAATCAATCACAGAATCATAGACACAGAGTAATATACAATAAGTAGCGGAATAGATAGATAGTAGTTCATGAAGCTACTACTGAACATCAGAGTCTGAAATAAATACAACATAAAATCCCAAGTACATAGAATTCACTAATACAAAAGCAACTAACAAGTCTGAATATAAAACTGGAAATAACTGAAATAACTGAAAGCTGAATAGATATAAGACATATCTTCAAGCAAAGCTCCAAGCTCCAAAGGAGAGCCTCAAATGTTGTGACACTCAGTCTGACCCAAGCATAAAGCAAAACACAAAACACTAGAGTCAGGATTAACATTCTTGTGTAAGTAAATCAACTCAAGTGAAATGCAATATAACTCAAAGGATGTTTGGGATTTCCATCCTTTAAGGATCCATTAAACTATCTACATACATAGTACAATACGCTACATATATAATGTCTACAGTAAAGTAAAATATTAAAACAGCATTAAGGCGTTACCCACATCCCCCTTAACACATTTATATATATATATATATATATATTCCCATAGTCTATACAGATACTGTAAGCTCCACCAAACCGGTGGGATACTCAGTGAGCACTCCATAGGTACGGTACAAACCAAACTCGTAGAGGGCGCGATAAGGCATGTGAAAAGTCATACGAGGCAATGCCAAGGTAGGATTCTACCGTTTGCACTCCCGGATTGGTGGTAACACATAGCAGCTACTACCGCCCACCTCGAGACACACTCCCAAATCAAAGGTGCACCCAATCAATTCACAAAGTAATAGAATGGTATCGAAGAAGCATGCTCGAATCGAAGGTGCGATCTCACTTGGCCCGGTATAGCTCATGTTTTAGTCACATCAAGCTAACTCGTGGGAGTCAGGGCTGTGTTCATACCTTATATAGACGTCGCCAAACCATCCTACTTCATTCTGGATTCTCCACCACGTGCACAGTTGTTAAAGTGGTTTTCGGTATTGGCAGAGAGTATGACAATATCCGATCTCGGTCTCTTTATAAACCAAACGCTCATTTCACACTGTGGTCATTTTATATTCAAACAGTCATACATCACATCAAAATATCATATTCATTTCAAAATCATATCACTTTCAAAATCATATTTACTTTCAAAATCGTATCACTTTCGAAATCATATTCACTTCCAAAATCATAACCACAAAAATAGTTTAAACCACCATATCAAAATATTTGCATTTAAATCTATTAAATCTAAATCATAACAGTTTCAATTTAACAATTTAAATATTGAAAATAGTTTATATATATTGAAATAGTTATAAATTAAAAATAGTTTATATTTAAGAATAGGTTATAGATTAAAATAGTTTATATTAAAAATAGTTTATATATTAAAAGAGTTTATATCGAAAATAGTTTCAAATTAGAATTTTTTCTTCAAATTTCACAAATCAATTCAAATCAACTTTAGTTCCAAAATTCAATTTAAATCAATCTCAGAGTATCAATTTCAATTCAATTCAAATTCTCAATAAGACCATTTTTATTAATATCGATTTCAAAATTTAAACCACTTCCAATTCAATAGGTTTCAAAGTTTAAATATTCAAACAATTTACAATAACTCAATTTGATAAATTTCATTTACATTACAAAATTCAACTTTAATTTTATTTAAATTTGAAATATCTACTAAATCATCTTTAATAGCCATTTAAATAGAATCCCAGATTACAAATTTAAATCAAAATTAAAATATTAAATATCTAACTCCACTTTATTTAATTCTGAAATTATCACTTAATCGCCTTTTATAAGCATTTAAATAAAATTTCAAATTAAAATTTAGATCAAAATTAAATATTTAATTTCAATTTTATTTAAATATGAAAATATTCGTTTAATCACGTTTAATCAAATCAAGTTATTACTTTATAAAAATCATATCTTTAAAATCTCAAATCAATAAGTTTCAAATCAGTTTATTTAGATTCAATTATTGACATATTTAAATTTCAAGTCAACTTCAATTTATCTTTCCAACCTCTATTTATTAAAGTTATTACAAAATTTATTTAAAAATATTAATATAAATTATAAATAAATATTTAAACATATTATATATACGAATTAAATTAAATTATATTATATTAAATTATATTAAATTTTTATTAAATTAAATCTTATTATTAAATCTATTTTAAATCTTATTTTATATATTTTAAAAATAATAAAATATAAGAATTTTATAATTTACATTTTAAAACTTAACTTATAACTTTAAAATTTCAAAATATATAATTTGAAAAATCTAAATTTTACACACATATTAAAATTAAAATATCCATATATTATATTTTAAAATCGATATTTTAAAATCAATATTTATTAGACCATATATATTTTCTTTTCAAAATTCTGGAAATCATTTAAAATTAGACCAACGGTGTCCGTATATAATTTTCTAACCTTTGGTCAAGTGATACGGATATTTATCATTTCAATCCGCAATAATTTAATATTTACGGGTATATATCATTTCAACCCGTAATCCCAAAATTTCAAAATCAATAAAATCGCTTGGGTTTATCATTTCAACCCATAACGATTTTCCCTAATCTATAATATCGTTCGGGTATGTATCATTTCAACCCATAGGGAATTCCTAAACTAACAGAGAACTTGCGGAGTGAGATAAATAAAATAATAATATATAATGACATAGCATATCAATGGCAAATATAATCATAATTAACAATTTAAATATAATATATATACAACAGGTTATGGTGTCATATGTCAATTAACAAATGCAGATAATAACATATCATACTTAACAATTAAATTTCTAATAAATTCAAAATTAAACAACATATTTGAATCGTCATTTCATGTGAATTAAATTTACTAAATATAAGAATGTTAATCGTGAGTGATCGCTCACCTTTCGAGGCTAGAGAAAATAAGAATAGGATGCCAGCACATGAAAAAGTGGAGAATGCGACAACTACTGCTGAGATTCTCCGGACAACAAACACAAAAAAAAAAGCAAAGCAAGGTTGGAACTCGATAATCGATGAAAACAAAATATATAATTTTTAAAATCTAAAATTTACTCATATAAAATATTTATATTATATTTTTCTTTTTAAATCGATATTCAAATTTGAAACACATACCAAAACAAATTCTTTATATATATATATATATATATATATATATATATATATATATATATGTATGTATGTATGTATATATTTTGAAATCAATATTTAATTCAAAACACATATAAAAATAAAACCTGTATATATTATATTGCAAAGTCATCATTTAATTTTAAACACATATATTTCCTTTCAAAATATCTATATTTATATTTAAAATCAATATTTTTAAAATCAATATATATAAAAGAAAGAGAGGGGTGAGCTGTTGCTATGCTCGATGTTGGAAGGATACGGGTCAGCAGGAGAAGGAGTGGTGGCTGGAAGTTCATCGTAGAGCGAAGGCGAGCTGTGGTTGGGGTGTTTGCTCGGCTACTTAGTGGATGGCGAAGGGCTGTGAGATGAGCTGGGTTCGGGTTGTGCTCGTTAGGGAAGTTGAGCTGCTGCTGTCGAGGAGGTTGGAGCAAGCTGTGTTGGTGGCTGGAAACAAGGGCAAAGGCAGATCCTGTTGATGTAGCCGTGGGTGATGCGGCTAAGGGAGGAGTGGTCTCGGCTAGTGGAAGAGTGGCTACTGGCGGATCGGCAGAGGAAGGTGGTTCTGCTCGGTTGAATGGAGGTGAGGAAGGATCGTGAAAGGTCGGTGGAGAGGATAAGGCGACCGAAGTGGTGGAACGGGCTATGAAGGTGATCGGTCTTGAGTGAGCAAGTGGCTGCAGTTCTGTAGAGGGGTTGAAGGCAATGGAGATGTCGGGTCCGAGCTGTGTAGTGAACGGCGTGGTATGGATCGACTGGCGGAGGAAGGAAGTTGCTGTGGTGAGGGGATGTTGACTGGGTTTGGCAATGGTGGCAGGTGGAAGGTGCGTGGCTTCGGTTGATGGGCGGTCAGTGACTACATTGTGGAAGCGGGTTTGGAGATGGACGAGCTGTTAAGGAAGATGACGAGGCCAGTTCGATGATGTGGCGGCTGTCAGATCGGAAGGGTTGTTTGGTGCTATAGGGTGTAAAGCGGTTGGGAAAGGGTGATGAAGGAGGAAGAATAGGCGAGTGGGGGTGATGCTTGGCTTCGGCGTGGGCTGATGAGCAGTGGAGATGTTGGGAAATGGTGGACCAGGCTGATCTATTGGCTGGGTTTCTCGGGTTTGGAGGACGGGTTCAAAAATGAAGGGGAGGACGTGCGTTGAAGTGTGGCTGAGGTCGGAGCACAAATTGTCTGGCAAAAGGAAGAATGAATGGTGAAGGCAAGTTGAGGGAGACGAACAGATCGATGCAACTTATATATATATATATATATATGTATGTATGTATATATATAACTTATATTATATTTTTTCTTAAAATAGCTGAACGAAAAAGGAAGAGGAAGGAGACTGAGAATTAGAAAGGAACCAGCACAATAAAAACGAAACTACAATATAATATTAAAATAGTGGAACGGAAAAGTCAAGAATTTATTTCTAGGAATATAAAAAGGTAGTGACCATTTGTTATTTCACGGCTGGACAAATGAATGGACATAGAAAACCAAAAGGTTAAAATTTGGTACCGATACGACTAATTTTTTTGTAGTTTTGCCGCGTACCGGACGCCGCAACACACAAATGGATATACTGTGGAGATCAGCATGATGAGATGAATAGAATGGTACACAGATATCAGCGATACGACCAAGCTATCAAAACTTGATTTTTCGCTGCTGAAAATGCTGCTAAAACGCCGAAAATAAGATAAACGGAGCTTGAGCAGACTAAATTTGGCGAAACGAAATATGACGTCTCACTCAGAAAATGATTACATTTTACTTATATAAAATTATTCAGATTTCAAAAATATTTTATTACCATCAAATTAACTGATTTTAAATTGAAATTGGAAATTACACAACAGAACTAACTTTTATATTTACCAATGAAAATCTGCCATTTTCTATGTTTAAATAGACGCATACCAAATATCAAATTTTCATTTCTAAAATTTTATTATATTTTCAAGAAAAATTATAGTTAATTACGTTATTTAAAATCGTTAAAATTTCCGGGTCGTTACATGGGTTGAGCTCATCGTGATTGGGTAGGGGGTGAAGTGTTTGCGCAGAGGAGCGCGCAGGAATCGATGGCTCATCAAATCGTTGAGAAATGAAGGAGGAATCGACGATGGATGGGACCAGCTGTGTTGGTGCACTTTGCATGAATTTGGGGAAGAAAGGGGTATGTGATTAAGGAGGCGATTAAATTTTAAGTAGTTAACAATTAGTTAATTGATTATTTCAATTAATCTAAAAACTTTTAAAATTCATATCTCTTGCATACGAGGTCCAATCGAGACGCGGTCTTCTGCATTGCACTAGTAAGAGCGCTATCTACGAACTGGAGATGATTTCATCAAGTTTGGAGCAAGTAGGAATTTGAGCTAAAATTAAATATCGTTCGATTTTAGATCGAGCAGGAATGCAAAAGCATTTGGTTAGGATTTTAATGAGTTGACTCACCTTTGGACGAGCATTATATGATATATAGTTGATATAAATTATTGATTGCATGCTTGAATGATTTCTTCGCTTGGTTCGGTTAAATTCCCTTTTTGGAAAGCGGATAGCATATAAAATGTAATACATGGAACTTACAAAATTTTGTAGAGGGATCTGGATTCCTTGCTGCTGTTTTTTTAATTTCGTTTATATATTTGTTGTATAAATTGTTGAATGTCAAAGCTTGGTAGTTTGACCATATTGGATATGACTTTGATATGTTGAAAAAGTTGAATTCTTTTAGTTGTAGATCTATAAAAGCACTTAATAAGCGCTATGTTAGCTCTAGGCCTTAATACAGTATTTTGAAATACCATTATTGGTTGTTTTGAATTGGAAATGATTTTGATTCGAAAAATGATTTTAAATGTAACTTTTGAAATTTTCTGTGGTATTTTATTAAAAATAGTTTTTGAAATTCTTTGTTTTACTCCAACCTTTTTGGAAATGTTTTAAAAGTAATTCAGAAAGTATTTATTTTATAGAAAAGTTAATATAATAATTAATTTTTATTTTAAAGGAAAAAATAAAGGGGACTTTTATAATAAATTGATTCCATTTTAAAAGAAGAAAGAAATATTTTGGAATAAATATTTGCGAAATGCTTTATATAAAATGTTGTGTATAAAGTTGGATTTATAAATGGTATTTTATAAATAAAAGAGTAAATTTATATATATATGATATTTTATAAAAGGGAAATGATATTATATTGATAAATTGGAATAATAAATCACATCCGTTAATTTATAATGATATATGGAATGATTGTTTTATGGAAAGCATTTAGTCCCATCTTGAAACCGAAGATTTGTGATAAGTATATGAGATTTAAAATCAGAAGTTTTACAAAAGGAGTTTTATAAATAGAAATGAGATTTTAAAAGGAGTTTAATAACTTATGATGGTATGGAAAGTATTATTTTCATACCTAACACCAAATTCTGAGGTATGCAAACTCGTCTCTATCTATGAAAGTTTAAGAATTTATGTTGAGGCAAGGATAGTTCTCTAACTTGTTCGACTTCATTACTAATCAAGGGATAGTACTAGTTTGAAATCGAAAAGTGGTGGTAAACATATTTGGTCTCATTTCCATATGATCCATTTGCTTACACCAAAAGCGTTTTGGGTTATTTGTCAATGTTTCGAAATGACATTTATTTGAATCCAAATAAGTATGGTTTTGTAAGTGAAATTTTTCTTAAGTGTTTTGTGAATATACTTATTCCGTTAAGATAAGTATATGGGTAAATTTTCTAAGTATTGAAAGTGTATCTACTGATGAGATAAGTTTATGGATAGTTTCTAAGCATTGAAAGAGTATAAATTAATAATAAATGAGTAATATACATATATATATTTTTGGAAAGGTATTTAATACAAGTATTTATAGAGTGGTTTTAGTTCATGAAAGAATTAATTAAAGAGGTTTAGTGATTTCTTATGTGCTTAATCATGCTTAGTTTATGGATGGAAATAAATCTTTGATTGGTTTGTTTATTTGATAGTTAAATAATCGACTATCAAATCTTGGCAAGTTTTAAACTATCGATTGCTGGTTTTGAGAGACCGAGATCGAATATGTTATCCGAAAACCACTTCAAATTGGAATAAGTGTTCGAATTGGAGACATCTTGAAGATGATGGAATCAAAGATGGAGTTCCTTGAAGTGCAAGTGCTACTTGCTACTAATCTTGAGGGTGATTCCAAAAAGGATGTAGTAGAAGTAGTGCCACCAGTTGTTCATACCCTAAACAACTTGTATGGATGAATGTTGGCAATGCATTGTTGCATGGAGGGTAGTGTTAGCATTCCAAGTGGGATTTGCTAAAAAGGTAAAACGTAGCCACTAGCCTTACACTCGATAATGACTAAAATTGGGGATAAGCTTCAGGGCTATGTGGTTCGCTAGCAGTAGGGTATGGTTATCACCCGATCTAGATCAATATTTATGGATTTATGATTGCTTCTGGCTATGCACAGTTTGTCAAGTTGGCAACTGGGGTGATGACATATTCGGTACTATCTAGGAAGGGGTAGGCCTATCCTAATTCACAGGGAGTTTGTGTGAGGCCCTCAGTACATTTTTTAGAAGTGTACTATGACAGGTAATAACGACCTGGAATTTTATCACTTTAATTTTGAGAGTATTTGTTTTGAGAGAATTGTGTGATCCTCTAAAATAGAGGAGAGCACACATATTTTGGGAATATTTTATTTATTTAGATATTCGGATTTGAATTATAATAAATTATCTGTTTCAAATTAAGATCTGATTTTGATGACGTATTTTAGGATTAATTTGTAGAATTTTTCTGTAATTTTTAACTTGGAAAATATTTGAATTTTTGTTTGATGCATTTTACGTCAAACAATGGTATTTTCGGGATTTAATAGGATTTAATAATTGGTGTGTTTTATCTTTGTTTTATAACAACGTCGCATTTCTGTACGCAATTTGTATTTTGTTTTATGTCGTGCTTGACTAGAACGTCGACGTGATGCTGTGTGAGTGGTATCGGGGTTTATTTGAATTAAAAGAATATATACAAGTACAAATGCAGCTAACTTGTTTCCCTTTTTCATGGTAGCAACAGCCAATTTGATTCCCTTGTTCCTCAGGAAAAACCGCCATTATCTTCCCCTCCTCCGACTATCTGCCACTATCCCCCTTCACTATAGCCATTTATTTCTTTATCCCCTTGGTTTGGAGATTGATCGAGTATATAAGTACTCACAGGTAAGTAAGATTGGCTTCTTCTTCTCAGGTTGATAGTGAACATTGGAAACAAATGAAAATAAAGCTCCACCTTCTATTCAAAAATCAAATCCTCTCGATTTACTCGTTTTTAGCCTTAGCGGCCAAAACGAAAGTTGTCCATCTTGATCTCAGCAATTTTTAGAAAATGATTTCACTCGATTTCGTCAAAAAACGATCAAGATATCGTCATAAATTAGTAAAGAGGGAAAATAATCACCAAACTTCAAAAAATTTATTTCTCTTATTCCGTTCCAAATTAATCGATGCTGCTAGTGTCGTTGGGATCATATGGAGGTGTAGTATTTTTGGTGAAGTTTTGGCAGCATTCCGTGACGATGGTCGTCGAAAGCTAGAGTTTCATCTCGTCGTAATTTCAGGTCGTGATTCGTGAACCATAGCTTGGTGTTGTGTTCGTGGAGGAGAGGTTCTCGAGCAGTGAAAGTTGGCGGAGATCGGAAGCAAAAAGTGTCGCACGTTTATGGGGCAGTCGTGATTTTTGTTTGTTCTGGAGCTTCGGGTGTGGAGGTCGGAATTTTATCGGAAGGTTCGAGGGCAAGGTTGAGGGGTATTTCGTGATGAGAGGGTGAAGGTAGAGTTGATGATGGTGGTAGATCATCGTTTGGATAAGAGGAGGTGTCGTGCACATGCACGAATTTGTGAACGAAATCGGGTATTGACTGGAAGAAATTGGCGAAGAAGAAGATGATGAGGGAAAGAAGAACAGGTTGGGTTTCGTGGAGGCAGGCTGCACTATGGGTTTGGGCCAAAAATAAAAATGTGATAAATTCTTGTTTAAATATAAATTTAATTATATTATTATGCGAAAACCTTTGAAATGCTATAACGTGTTCGTTTTAAATCCGATTAACACATGGATTTTTGCGTTGTATTCGTATGGACGAGTACAACATTGTAACTTGTTGGTAGCTTTGGACATGTAAAAATTTATGACATATTTAAACGGACTGAATTTAAATTATGATATTAAAATTAAAAACATCGTTAAATTTATATACCTTAATTAGTGATGTTTATTTGGCCAAATAAAATAACTTTGATTAAATTGAATTGAATATGGTAATTGGACATCTATTTAGCAGAATAAAACATTGTTCCGCTGATTAAATTAATTGGACAGCTGTTTAGCAGAATAAATCTTTTTTCTGCAATTATTAACTGGATAGGTGAAATTTGGACATTTATTCGGTAGAAATAAATCACGTTACGTTATTACATTATTATAGACACTTTTATACCTTCCATTTGATTTATATTGGTTAAGTGTGGTATTAATAATTGCTTGTTGATTATGGATTTAATTTACATATTTGATGTTATGTAAATACCTAGATTTTAATTTGGATAGTTTAATGGAATTAATGGTGACCTGACTAAGTACCATTGTAGTTGCTAGCCTCTTTCTAAATAGGAAGTAAAAATTTAAATCAAGGTTATTTTAAGAATAAATTATTATGTAAGTTTTTAAAATATATTTATTGCTTATTAATAAGGTTTAAAGATAATTAATAATTGTTTTAATAATGATTTAAAGTAAATTATTTTATTTATATGATTTTTTTTAAAATTATTTAAGAATATTTAATTATTTTATTTAAGTTATTTAATTATATTTTAATTTAATTTATTTAATTTTATTAATTTAAGTTATCTAATTATATTGGTTTAAGTCATTTCTTTATTTTTAATGGTTAGTTAATTATTTATTATTTACATTAATAAATTTTTGAAGGTAATTATTTATTTATTTTATTAATACTGATTGGGAGTTAAATTATTAATATAATAATGCCATTTAAAATTAATTTAATATATTATTAAGGGTATTCTAAAGTTATTATTTGAATGAGGTTTAAAGATAAGTAAACAAAGAATGTTAAATAATAACTTGGTTGTTAAAGGTGTTTAAAATTATCGATCATTATCAAAGGGACTTTATTAATGGAAGTTCATGTAGGAAGTTTGTTTAAAAACAAAGGAAGTTATAAAAGGAGTTTTATAAATTAAAAGATCTTGAAATTGGGAAAGAATTTTGTAACATGATTCGGATATTTATAAAGGAACTAGTGTGTGGCTCGTGCTACGCACACGGGCATTGTTAGTTATTAAGTCGATGCTAAAAGTTACTTAGAATATTATACCATATGTAAAATAAAGGAATTTTATGTAGGAGGGAAATGTGTGTTTGTATTATGCTTCCAGTGTGCGCAAATGTAATGCATATGTGTGTTAGTTTATTAATATAATAGGTTGTTAGTAAAAGTTGATGTCTTCATTCTCTTTACAAAAGCATTGTTTAAAGTATAAAAAATAGAGATAGAATACCCTAGAATGGTAATACAAACCAGACATTTGGTTGCCATTTGATTATGCTCTGATGTAATGTTTAATTTTATGACAAACAACCATGACCTGCTTTTTCCATGGTCCTACCAGGCTTTGGGTCTTTAAAAAATTGCTAAAAAGATTCCAAGATGCATTATTATCAAACAAAGAAGGTCACCATCTTAATGGCCTTCCATTATGGCCAGCTATGCATAAACTTGAAAAAGCATGCTCAGTTTCAGAGAAATACATAAAATTCTCCTCTAACCATAAATGATTCTATAGTTGAAAAATGTATTCTAGTATATACAGCCTATGACCATTGCTTTAAAATTCAATCAAATATTTTCAGCAATAAAACAACAATTTATATTGTTTTTATATCGTTAAAATTGTACTAACAAACTCACACATAATACAGTAAATCTTAAGAAAAAAATCCACCGTTGTTCATCGTTTATATGCAGAAATTAATGGAGAAAAACCTCATTTATTTCTCAACTCATTCTCCTCTGGACTGCCCACTCCATCACCGATGAACTAACTGAGCTTGCCAACGAACTCGAGCTCGTCTTCACCAAACTTTTCTTCATAGTTTTACTATTCCTCCTGCATTTAAAAGCTTTCCTTGATTCACTTTTACAGTTACTGCTCGTGTCAGCTCTAATTTTTACTCATCGAATTACTGAAGTACCCTTCCTCGGCTCCTTCTTTTTATTTTTGACTAGTATTAATCTGACAAAAACTTGGTTATAATTTGATGGTAACTGAGTTAAACATTTATTGTAGGATTCTACAGTTTATTTGTCATTGATGTTTCACATCACCTTCGATGCACAATATACACAATCAGTAATGTGACGTTAATGAAGGATGCATAAAATACATAATAGCGTAGAAAATCCTAAGAATTCATGTGCGTACATTATTCATTCAGTTTATATTGTTTATTATATCAGTGGTTGGGAAAAAGATCCACATTTCACCATTTTTTTAAGCCATGTACAAAAATTGAACTGCAAACAAAATAATTAATAGAACTTGTTTCTATCCCAATAACTATCTAAAATTGAAATCAAATAAATACACGTCGTTTTAATATTCAAGGAAAATACATGCAAATGTAACCAACAAATGGAAATATAAAGAGGTTATAATAATCAAATTCATTAACCGTTAAATTTCCAACTATCATGAATGAAAGTATAACCTACCTTAGAATCTCTTCATCTTTAATCATGCAATCAGTAATAGCATAACAGGTCTAAGTTTTTCCTCTGTGAAGAGGGGGCTCGTTTCCTTGTTTTTTCTCCTAAATCAGCAGACCTTTCCTCCTCATTTCAGGGAAATAGGAATATTCCCCCCACATAATATCTGAAATAATAACCTGGGCAAATAAGAGCTAAATGAAACACCACAAATCTATCTTGCTCTTTACCAACTGTTTCATGATATGCTTTAGAGATGTTATGTATTCAGCTGGTATTCTAATTTGGAGTGAATAAACTATCTATCTCTTTTGATTGAAACATTATTGAGAAACATTGATACCAAGTTTAACTTCAATCTTTGAAGTGAGTTCTACCAACTATCCAAAATACATATTAATAGTTTTTAGCAATCATTTAAAATATTTTAAAAAGAGTTATCATAGTGGAAAGCATGAAGATACCAGTAGTATAGTTTTCTATTATTGAGGTCCATGGACCGTAAAAAGTTCACATATATTTCTTATAAAAAATTATAGGAAAGAGGAATAAAAGATAACCAACTTTATCAAATCTAGAAACCGCATATAAAATTCTTAGTATGCAGGATACTGAACATGTTTAATACTCGATTGACATCATAAATCTTGGATGTATAGAAGTAGAATCCATAGTTTGTGTGCCAAATGACTATGAAGTAGTTATAAAATTATGAATTTTTATTTCTTATGTCCCTCCTCATGAAACATCAGTGCAGCACATGTATCATTAACCAATTACTACTTAATTCACTTAATCTTGGTTATGGTTAGAATGGAAATTAATCTACTTCATCTTTTATAGGCTCTAGGTATTTATTCCTTACCACATACTAAAGGAGATTGTCGAAACAACTACAATATTTGTACATGTAATGGATATTGCAACCTTATGTTGTGACTGTATGATCACCATATGGCATTAGGCGGAAAATGAAAATTTAGTGAACTCATAGTGGTCATTGAATGCAGTGAGAGGTGATTTAAAAAAGTTAACTGGAAGTGTCAATAATGAGGTGGTTATCGATTCCAGTATTTGGGTTGTTTCAATTGGCTATAGTTTTTGTTGCCTTCCGTCAGAAGTTGTAATTAACATGTTAATAGTACCTTGGAGCAATCAGAAGTCGTAATCAGTATGTTAACAACATTTTGGAGCAATCAAAAGTTGAAATCAACATTTTAGCAGTATTTTGAAGTACATTTGAAACATAATGTTAGTAAATTATGAAATGTTTTGCGTTACCGTTCATTTCAACAAAAAACCTCTACTGAAACCTAAACCCTTTAGTAATGTCATCATATTTTAGCATATCCATTTTCATTTAGAAAATACTCTATTTACCAACTGTAATTCAATATTATCCATATCAGGAATTTGAGACATCAAATCTTTAGAAACTGGACTATTTAATCATATTAAGATGTGCAATTTTAATTCATATCACGATTCCAGATTTCAAATAACTTCACTCATTTTTTTCTCAGTTCCAATTCATGTTGCCTTTGTCATTACTTATACATGCCCAGTTTTCTATTTACTAAGTGACTTTATATGTATACTTATTTTGGTGGACTAATTATACCAATATAGTTCAAAGCAGCAAGATTAATTATATATTTTATTTACACATCAATTTTTTTATAACTAAAGAATTAGTTTTTTAAAGGAAAAAACTTGAAATCCCCATCCCCGTATACCATCCTAGATCATTGGTTACGTCGGGAATAATTCTCGAAACTTTCAACGTGTTTTTTGATACCTGTATAGATATATTTGAAAAGAATCTCATTCCCACTTCCTAACATATTCATTCTTTTGCGACTAAAAATAATAAAGAGGAAAATAATAGAGAAAAAAAGTTTCATACTGTTTCACCTTTGATGGAGTAGTCGATTAGGCAATCATAGACAAACAGATTGATCTTCTCACTGAACATGACCTATACCTAACAAAAGAAAAGTTGCTCTTATCTTTCATCGAGATTAGACTGTTCAGACTTGGAAAAGTGGACCAACCTTTTCCTAACTACTGCTGAAATGCAACCTAGTCACAAATTATTATAACATGTAAAGTTTCATATTTATCAAAAATTGTAAGATTGAGAAAGAATGTCATGTAGGAGATAGTAGATACAACAGGTAATCAAGTTATATCTACCAATGAAACATGAGAAACAAATAAAATTCAAATGCTCAATATCAAACGTAATAAAAATGGGTGGCTTCTAGGGAACCTGTAATCAGTTAGAGATGAATTAATTTTTTTAAACAGAGTTATCAAATAAAGCCTGGCCAGCATGATACCAATTCCCCAAACATGTGTAATACAATTATTGTGAATCTAATATAGTTGGATTGATTTGGGAAATGTAACCAAAAAACATAATTAGGTGTAGCTCTGACTGTGACTAATTAAAAGAACATATAAATTCATGATAGTGAAACCTTCAGAGAGCATATACAAATAAATGTTGAGAGTTGAGGCGTAAAAGAAATATTAATGAAGATTTGAAACAACCACTATCAGGAATAGAACTATATGCATTTACTAGATTACGTACTAAATATATTTCAGGCCAAAGAAAAAGTTGCTGCGAAATTGTAAGATTTATCCACCTTTATCAAATTTTACTAAAAAAGGGTATGTAGCAAAAAAATGGTGTATATACCTTATAGCAAAACAATTTATGATCAAATCAAGTTTTATAACCCAACCTACCAACTGTACGGTTAGTTATATGCATAATATCCAACTCGAGTGAAAAGGATTAGCAAATTAGCGACCTAAAACCTTTTATTTGAAATAGATAAAAGGGATGTAGGTTAGAATTGGAATAACAGATAATCAAATTAATTTTTACTGCAAATCCTACCAACCATGTCTTCAAATGTATAAAATCCCTAATTCGAGAAATAAAAATCAACAAATTACTGACCTAATTCGAATAAATCCCCGATTTGACTTCGTAATTTCACCAACCGTATAATCTCTCTGATGTGGAATGTCTTGGGGCAAGATTAGTCGATAGAAAAAGAAAGAAAGAGGAGTGTAGGGTTTGTAGAGAGTGGATAACGAGGCGGGAAGTACAGAAACGAATACAGTTTTGGAATTCAAAGTAACAGTTTTAGGAAAAACACGTTGTTTGCTGACTAATAATTATGTACTATCGAAAATACCCAAAGTTTAAAGGACACCTGTCATCGTATAAATGATCTGGTTTCTCTTTTCCTATTTAAGTAATAGATAGATTATAAATTTGTTTTGATATTTATAAAAGAGATTGGGAAGTTAACTTGGTGAGGTGTGAAGAGTTTTATGAATAGAGTTGGAAATCTATAAATGAGATATTTATAAAATAAAAGAGATTTATGCAAAGAGATGGGTGGTGGGTCATTTATATCTCCATTTAATATGATTTTGGATAGGAAATATCTCTAAGTGTTGGCGAATATATTTATACCATTTTATAAGTATGTAAAAGTAGTTTTCCCAAGTTTTGAAAGTGAATGGGTTTGTGAATATACTTATTACGTTGAGAAGTATCATAAATATAGAGGTTTGTGAATATATTTATCCTGTTGGAATAAGTATATGGAGATGATTTCCAAGTTTTTGGGAAGTGATTTTGAATCAATGAAAGATTAACTTTGAGAGGCTTAGTGATTCAATGGGAAATGTAATATATGCTTGAATGATTTTTATTTGATAGTTAAATAACCGACTATCGAAATCTGCATCAAACGTAACTTTGAAAATATCTAGGAGAAACACGAGAATTATATGGTACAGTTACCATCGGTGGTGCTATACTGTACGTATAAACTCATTTCGTTCTCTTAGGATAAATGGTAAGGAAATCCATCTACAAACAGTTAGGAGGTGATCTCCGCTCTTATCTTTTGTCTGTTTATTTCCTAAAGAACCGGTGTTGAGTTCAACAACAACTATCGAACGTTATTTCGAGGAGACCAAGATCGGATATGTTATCCAAAAACCACTTCAATCCAACTCAAGCATTTCGAATTGAAGACATTTTGAAAAATAAGGAATCGAAGACAGAGCTTTAAAGTGCAATGGCTATTTACTATTAGTCCTGGAAGGGATTTCCCCGAATGGATGTAGTAGAAATAGTGCCTTCGGTTTCGTTCAGTCCCAGAACGAACTTGTATGGATGAATGCTAGCATTGCATTGATGCCTGGAGGGCAGTGTAGCATTCCAAGTGGGAAGTGCTAAATAAAGGTAAAACGTAGCCTCCAGCCTCATCAACCCGGAATGACTAAAACAGGGAAGATGCGGCAGGGCTATGTGGGTCGCTCTCATTAGAGTATGATCATCACTCATCTAGAGTGGATATTATCTCTTATTTGTGTAACGATCCGCTATTTAGAACCATTCAAATCGATAATCCTCCACACATGTTAGCCTTGAATTGCTTAAAACAACAGATTGTTAATTTATATTTGGCAAAACTTAGCATATACGGTAAATAAATCAATCACAGACACAGAGTAATAAGCAGCGGAATAGATAAATAGTAGTTCATGAAGCTACTACAACACCAGAGTCTAAAACAAAATACAATGGAAATCTCAAATACAAAGTAATCTCAATACAAAAGAAAATGACAAGACTGAACATAATCAACTGGAAATAACTGAAATAACTGAAGCTGAATAGATAAGATAGATCTCCAAGCACAGCTCCAAGCTCCAAAGGTGAGTCTCAAATGCTGTGACACTCGGACTAACTCGAGCATAAAGAAAAACACAAAACACTCGAGTCAGGATTAACATTTTTATACAAGTAAATCAACTCAAGTGAAATGTCCAAGTGAAATGCAATATGACTTAAAGGATGTTGGGATTTCATCCTTTAAGGATCCGTTAAACTATCTACATACATAGTACAATACGCTACATATATAATGTCTACAGTAGAGTAAAATATTAAAATAGCATTAAGGCGTTACCCACATCCCCCTTAACACATTTTTATATATATTCCCGTAGTCTATACAGATACTATAAGCTCCACCAAACTGGTGGGATACTCAGTGAGCACTCCATAGGTACGGTATAAACCAAACTCGTAGAGGGCGTGATAAGGCATGTGACAAGGCATACGAGGCAATGCCAGGGTAGGATTCTACCGTTTGCACTCCCGAACTGGTGGTAACGCATAGCAGCTACTACCGCCCACCTCGAGACACACTCCTAAATCAAAGGTGCACCCAATCAAATCACAAAGTAATAGAATGGTATCGAAGAAGCATGCTCGATCGAAGGTGCGACCTCACTTGGCCCGGTATAGCTCCTGTTTTAGTCACATCAAGCTGACTCATGGGAGTCAGGGCTGTGTTCATATTTTATATAGACGTCGTCAAACCATCCTACTTCATTCTGGATTCTCCACCATGTGCACAGTTGTTAAAGTGGTTTTCGGTATTGGCAGAGAGTATCACAATATCCGATCCCGGTCTCTTTAACAACCAAATGCTTATTTCACACCGTGGTCATTTTCATTTCAAATAGTTTATACTTCATATCAAAATACCATATTCATTTCAAAATCATATCACTTTCGAAATCATATTTACTTTCGAAATCATATTCACTTTAAATCATATTCATTTCCAAATTTATAACCACAAAATAGTTTAAACCATCATTTCAGAGTATTCGCATTTAAATCCATTAAATCTAAATCTTAACAGTTCCAACTTAAATAGTGTGAATATTGAAAATAGCATGTATATATATATATTGAAATAGTTATAAATTAAATAATTTATATATTTAAAAATAGGTTATAGATTAAAATAGTTTATATATTAAAAATAGTTTATATATTTAAAAATAGTTTATATATTTAAAAATAGGTTATAGATTAAAATAGTTTATATTAAAAATATTTTATATATTAAAAATATTTTATATATTAAAATATATATATCGAAAATAGTTTCAAATTAGAATTGTTTCTTCCAATTTCACAAATCAATTCAAATCAGCTTTAGTTCAAAATTTAATTTAAATCAATCTCAATTCAACAATTTCAATTAAAAAGGCTAAAGGTTCAAATTCAAATTCTCATTAAAAATCATTTTTTATATTTATATCGATTTCAAATCCCGGTTTGAACCGCAAATTCAAACCACTTCCAATTCAATAAGTTCCAAAGTTTAAATATTCAAACAATTTACAATAACTCAATTTGATAAATTTCATTTATATTTCAAAATTCAACTTTAATTTTATTTAAATATGAAAATATTCATTTAATCATTTTTAATAATATTTAAATAAAATATCAAATTACAAATTTAAATCAATAATTAAATATCTAACTTCAATTATATTCAATTCTAAAATATTCACCTAATCACTTTTTATAAGAATTTAAATAAAATCTCAAATTACAAATTTAAATCAAAATTAAATATTCAATTTTATTTGAATTTGAAAATATTCATTTAATCACCTTTAATTAAATCAAATTATAAAATCATGTCCTTAAAATCTCAAAATTTATAAGTTCAAATCAATTCCTATTTAAATAGAATTCTTAAACAAATTAAATTACAAATCAATTCTAATTTACCTTTCCAACCTAAATTTATTAATGTTATTACAAAATCTATTTTCAAAATATTAATATAAATTTTAAATAAATATTTAAACATACTTTATATATATTAATTAAATTAAATTTTATTAAATTAAATCTTATTATTAAATAAATCTATTTTAAATCTTATTTTATATATCTTAAAAATAATAAAGTTATAATTTATAATTTACATTTTAAAACTTAACTTATAATTTTAAAATTTCCATAACATATAATTCTAAAAATCTAAATTTTACACACATATCAAAATTAAAATATCTATATATTATATTAAAAAAATCAATATTTATTAAAATCCATATATTTCCTTTCAAAACCTTGAAAATCATTTTTCAAAAATAGACCAACTGTGTCCGTATATAATTTTCTATCCTATGGTCAAGTGATACGGATATTTATCATTTCGATCCGCAATAATTTAATATTTACGGGTATATATCATTTCAACCCGCAATCCCAAAATTAAAAATTCAATAAAATCGCTTGGGTTTATCATTTCAACCCATAACGATTTTCCCTAATCTATAATATCATTCGGGTATGTATCATTTCAACCCATAGGGATTTCCTAAACTATCAGGGAACTTGCAGAGTGAGAACAATAAAATAAAAGGCATAAAATAACATAACATATGTTAGCACCGAAATTGGTCACTAACCTCGTTCAGAAAGATTGTGTAGAGATATAAGTGATGAAAGTAAATTAAACAGAGAAGACAATGCTAATTTAAATGCAGAAAGTAAGAACACCAAGTTTATAGTGGTTCAGCGTAATTGCCTACGTCCACTTTTTTCAACTTTATTGATTTCCTTTATAGTTGACTACAAATACAATTCGTGAATCAAATGCTTGAGTGAAGTTGTTAAGTAGAGAAGATGAGTCTTGAAAATGGCAGAGTCTCCCCGGTGTTTTCTCTCCAAAAAAGGATCCTCTTCACTGTGACTCTGCCCCTCTATTTATAGACAAAAATGGGCTGAACTTCCCAAGTGGGCTGATGGCCGAACGCTCCAGCCCGAGTACACTGATCACTGTATGCCGAACCAGATGTGCCGAGCGCTATGATGCCAAACAGTCCCTTCTATGTCGAACGATGTGGTTGATGTTTGGGGAGTGCAGGATGTTAGTCAGTCGAAGCCGAACGCTCCTCTAGACGCCGAGTGCTCTTGTGCCGAGTACTTCTGATGTTACCGGGTGTCATGCCGAGTACTCCTGTACGCCGAACCACCGATACTACCGAGTTCCCCTTGATGTCGATTGCTTTCGTGTGTCGAGCAGTCTCGTATGCCGTGCAGTCTTGATGCCGAGCAGTCTTGATGCCGAGCAGTCTTGATGCCGAGCAGTCTTGATGCCGAGCAGTCTTGTATGCCGAGCAGCCTTGATGCCGAGCATTGGTTGACGTTGAGTGCCAGTTGACGCCGAACACTGCTGAGTACTTCGCCGAACATTATTGGACGTCGGACACTATGGATGCCGTGTACTTTGCCGAACACTCCTAGACGCCGGACACTATGGATGCCGAGTACTACGCCGAGTACTCATGGATGTCAGTTGCTTCGCCGAACACTCCTGGATGCCGGACACTATGGATGCCGAGTACTACGCCGAGTACTCATGGATGTCAGTTGCTTCGCCTAACACTCCTGGATGGCAAGTGCTTCGCCGAACACTCCTTGATGCCGGTCACTCTCTGATGTCGAGCACTTATTGCCGAGTACTAGTTGCCTGGTCAAATCCCCAGGAAACACTTGCCCCCCCAAAGTGTATTGCGTGGCCGAACGTGATGCGCTTTGAATCTGGTACAATCTACCTCGGAGGTACCTTCTCGAGAATGCTAGCGAAGGTGGTGCAAGACGAACGAGGTTGGGATGCCGAACGATACGTTCGAAGCCGAACGTACCTAGCGTGCCGAATGTCTCTCCGCCACGATGTCGAACACTCCGGCATTGACCGGCTCTACCGGGTATAGCCTCTTCGACTTCTACCTCCCTCTATATAACCGGGTCCTTCCCGTCCCTTTTCCTTTACTTTTTCGTTTCCGTCACTCTTCCAAGATTTCTAACCTTCTCCAGTCGAACAGATTTGCAACTTGAACACTCCTCCTTAGACTCCTAACTGCAATCTAGGTACCGCTCCTCGTATAACTTGAATACGTTTCAAATGAGTCAAGTGTGTTCTGTAGAAAGCTTTCGAGTAGGTTGTCCCCCTTGCCGAACGATAATGTGAGGCGAGGAGGAAGGATTTGAGGTGTTTGCAAATATCTGGCTATTGTATTTAGCTCCATCGCGTCGAACCACAGTCAAAAATGAAGGAACAAGGGAAACGTTGGAGGTGGTAAGGGTGTTGGATGGCATAGTTATGGTTCGGCGTACGTTGTCGAGCGCCGAACGATAGCGAATAGTATCTCGTCTTAATGAGGCTGAATACTCATTAGAGCGCCGAACAACAACTTAGCCGAAGGGACTAAAGACGAACACTTACAAAAATGCTGAACGATAACTCAGCCGAACAACCACTTAGCCGAACGATAACTCAGCCGAACAACAACTTAGCCGAAGGGACTAAAGACGAACACTTACAAAAATGCCGAACGATAACTCAGCCGAACAACCACTTAGCCGAACGATAACTCAGCCGAACAACAACTTAGCTGACCAAAACCCAAGCCGATCATTCTTAGATGCCGAACAGTATTGAGGCCGAACAATACTATTGCCGAACAGAACCTAGACCGAACAATTCCAATGCCGAACAACATTCAAATGCCGAACAAACACATACATGTCGAACGGAACTTAGGTCGAACAGTCTCAATGCCGAACAAACACATACATGCCGAACAGAACTTAGGTTGAACAATGTCAATGCCGAACAACATTCAAATGCCGAACAAACACATACATGTCGAACAACATAAACGTCAAACTACACTTAGGCCGGTCACTTTATAAATCATATGCTTTCTGAGTCTGGAACTGTAATCACCTCAAGGCGAGCTTTTTGAGACGGTCAGCGATGACGGTCTTCGAAGGCGATGATTTGAAGCTAATTATTATATCTTTAAAACCTTTAGATTCTTATTGCCTGTACACAATTGCTTGCACTAGTTCACACACCATACGGGGGGAAAAAGTCGTGTTGCTAATTCTAACGTTCAACGTTTTTTAAGTATAGCTTTCTCAAGCATTTAGCAAGGTTCATTATTTATTCGGGATGTCGAGAAAATCTAGTTCTGCCACCATATCTGACAGGCCTGGGCCGTCAACAAGGCAAGGAGCCGCTGATACTTCTAATCCGTCAACTTCTCCCGCTCATAACTTGGCGCCTGACTCTCTGGAGGCAACCATCTTACTAGACAATCTGATCGATTCTCAAGCTTCGAAGATCAACGAAGCTACTCTGAGGCGGATATGCTCTATTCACAGGATTCCTTTCGCCGACGTGTTAGTCCCTTCGAGACACGATCGCCCTCATCTGCCCCCAGTCGGGTACACTACCTGCAACAAGTTCATGCGTTGGATGGGCAGCGTGCCTCCCTTCAACTTATTTCTCCGGGACGTTCTGCAGTACATAGACATGGCTCCATCGCAACTGCACCCGAACGGTCATGCGTTTCTATATGGGACTTACTTACTTTTCATGGCCGTCTTCTCCAGACCTCCAACCCCCGGTGATATCCGATACATTTATATGTTCAAGAGACGGAAAGATAGCCCTTCCTTTATGTTCCTCGAGCCATACCACAAGTGCCAGATCTTGACAGGGGCCTGCAGCAAATTCGCCCTGTACAAACAGGAGTGGTTCTATGTGCGCTGCCCTTCTGGTTTCGCTAGGAGATGGGTTGAAGGCAGTAAGTCTCTCTGCTGAATCGCTATTCGTATTTAATTGGAGTCATGCTTTTCCTAACTCTTCATTTCATCTTTTCAGGTATCAATCCGCGTCCGGAAGGCCGAGGATATTCTGAGGCTGTTGAAGCCATTAGAGCTCTTCCTGCTGAGGATCGAGACATCCGGACTATCATCTCAAATGAATCGCTGTCGGGGTTTGGCTTGCTAGCCCCTGGTCGTCGGATCAGCCTTCCAGAAGGTGTTACCATCCCCAAACCTCCGTCCGGTAAAGGGAAAAAGCTTGCTGGATCGTCGGCGCGCCGCGCTCCCGATACGCACGGAGAAAGCGAGCGTAGAGAGGATGAAGCTCCCGAGACTCAGGGCGAGAATGTGGGTCTCGCTTGGAATCCGGCAATCAAAGTTCAGGACATCGAGACGTCGTCCTCCCCTTCGAAGGGAAAGAAGAAGTTAAAGTATGAAGTTCAGAAGGAGAAAGTTGGTGGTACTTCAAAAGTCACGCTTATACCGCCTGAGAAAGAGGCTTCTTCACAGCGTCTTGAAAGTTCCTTGAAGGGTCTGTCAAACCTGTCAATTCCCGATGATTTGCTTAATTATGGGTTCGATGATCCTGAAACCCTCAAATTCTCTTCGCCCGCGAGGGGCAACGCAGGAGTCCAACTCCAGGCTCAAGGAGACAATACTCCGATTAGCAAAGATAAACGAACGGGTCCGTCAGGTGGAACACTAGGACACACACGCACATGCGCATTCCATAATATACTTCAAGTCTTTTTAATTCGTGAATTCTCCTTAACTCGTTGTTATCTCCATTCTTTGCAGGTGATATGGGCCGCTCTCACGGACTTGATCGCCTTCAGGGGTCTTCTATATTCCATCACTCCGGACGGGATTCCGGTTCCGGCAGACGCAGGGACCGAGGTGATTATGAAGATAGGGACAATCGTCCTCGCAAGTCGTCTCACCGCAAGAAAGCACACTCTCAATCTTCCCAGTCCCACGATCTTCCTCCTCCAACTGAGCCGGATAAAGAGAAGTCTTTGCAGAAGGGTTATCAGTCTGATGCTGCTCGAGAACAACATTCCAGTTCATCGAGTACGAGGCAAGTTCGAGAGCAACGTAAAAGAGTGGAATTCTCAAGGTCTCCTCCTCCTACTCCTGCCGTGGACCCAACTGTCGCGGAAAAGATGGTCGACCTTAAGGCCAAGTTTCCGAAAATCTGTTTTGACGGCTTGAAATTCCTCCCAGCCATCCATCACATTCCTGGGCACGTGAAGCAAAGTGCCATTGCCTGCAACAATGACGTCTATGTTCAACATGATGCATTCGTGCACTTGGTGGAGAAGATCTCGGAAGTATCTGTCGAGCGTCAACACGAGATTGACCGTCTGAATCTAGAGGTCGACAGCGATAAGAAAATAATCAAACTCCAAGACGAAGAGCTCGCCTCGTATAAGTCAAAGCTAGAAGCCGCTGAACAAGGTGCAAAAGATACTGCTGAGGCAGTTACTCGCTTAGAGGTGGCTCACAAAAAGGAGCTTGACGAAGCAGTCCAGCGCAGCGGCGCCCTTGCCCTAGAAAAAGACTCTGTCCAAAAAGAAAGGGACGCGCTCGCTACTCAAGTCAAAGAGCTGAAAGAACTACTCTCCAAGGAGAAAGAAGACAAATAGCTGCTCAGGAAGAATCACAGCGATATTGTGATGAGATTGTTGCTACCCGACTCCTGAAGACAAAGCTCGACGATGAACTTGCCGGGGTCGAGAAAATGAAGGATGAGGCCCGTAAGGAGGGCAAAAGAATGGCTGTGGAGGAGCTTGATTCTCGCCTTGAGGCGGCCGCAGAGGCCGGCAGGGAAGAGGTCAAAAGTATGTTTGACCCGTTGATCGCCGAGTACGGAGCCCGCGTCCTTATGCACCGTGACTTAACATTCTTGGGCGACGGCTACCTCGAATCCCTGGCTGAGGCATGGGAAACTCTGATAAAGATCAGGAAAGTCGAGTCAGGCTCCGAAGAGGTCGACGAGGATGCATTGGTGAAGGAGTTCCTGAGGGGGAATGAGCCATCGGATTTATCCGCAGCATTGGCTCTTTATGGCAAAGGCTCTTCCCCTTCGAAAGAGAAGAACGACGAAGCTGGCCCGTCAAAGGCCGACACTACTACCCCTCACATCGCCGCTCCTTATGCCGCTCAATCGGTCGATCGGTCGACGCTTGATCCATTCGAGCAGCATGCCAGTTATGATCCCGAAGATCCCGGGCTTGGCGTTCACGTGCTGTCACCTATCCTGGAGGGTGAAACCCCTCGTGCCACCGATAGCCAGCCGGACCCTGGTAGGAAATTCTTCCTTCTCTAGAAGTTGAAGAGCTCCCGTCATTTTTCAGCAGTAGCTATTCGTTCCAATGCTCATTCCTTATGTTTTCGTGCAGGTTGCTCTGACACCGAGCCAACTCCGAGGAGCGATGACGCCAAGGAGGAAACCAAGAAAACAAGCGATGCCGCTCACGCGGGAGTAACCCCCGGTCCAGACGCTCAAGTGATCGGGGCGCTAGATGATGACAAACTTGATACTTCGTCTCCTGCCGAAGGAAGCGATGAAATTGAAATCACTGGCGCCTCCGAGCATACTTCAGAGATGAGCATGAAGGACCGTCTTACCGACGAGGAGAAGAGAAAAGTCAAAGTCGAGTCTGAAATACTGGAACTCACTGACCCGCGGAACAGACCTTTGAAAATCATTCTCCCGGGCAGGTCCAAACCACTAGATGTTCCGTCTCCTACTCCTTACTCCGTTTCTCTAGCAAGCAAAAAGTCCAAGAAAAAGCATGAGGGAGAGGAGTCGTCGGAAACACCAAAGGAGGATAAGAAGAAGAAGTCGAAGAAATAGTCGATGCACTTGTTCAACAAGTTTCCTGCTTAAGTTTTGTAATTGTTTTTATCTTCCACAACTTGTAGTTTGTATAGGCCTGAATTTTGTAGGAGTGATCGTGTATCCCCATTTTGGACTTATCGAATAAAATTTTAGTTTCTTTTTGTTTGAATGATTCTCTTGTCTTTATTTGGTTTGCTGACACTGTGCTCCGGGGACTTGGAGACTTGAGACTGTTCATACTCTAGTCCGCGCTCTGGGGACTTAGAGTTCTCCGTTCCGCACTCTGGGGATTCGGAGATTGGAAATCGTTTATACTCTAGTCCGCGCTCTGGGGACTTAGAGTACTCCGCTCCGCACTCTGGGGATTCGGAGATTGGAAATCGTTTATACTCTAGTCCGCGCTCTGGGGACTTAGAGTACTCCGCTCCGCACTCTGGGGATTCGGAGATTTGAAATCGTTTATACTCTAGTCCGCGCTCTGGGGACTTAGAGTACTCCGCTCCGCACTCTGGGGATTCGGAGATTTGAAATCGTTTATACTCTAGTCCACGCTCTGGGGACTTAGAGTACTCCGCTCCGCACTCTGGGGATTCGGAGATTGGAAATCGTTTATACTCTAGTCCGTGCTCTGGGGACTTAGAGTACTCCGCTCCGCACTCTGGGGATTCGGAGATTGGAAATCGTTTATACTCTAGTCCGCGCTCTGGGGACATAGAGTACTCCGCTCCGCACTCTGGGGATTCGGAGATTGGAAATCGTTTATACTCTAGTCCGCGCTTTGGGGACTTAGAGTACTCCGCTCCGCACTCTGGGGATTCGGAGATTTGAAATCGTTTATACTCTAGTCCGCGCTCTGGGGACTTAGAGTACTCCGCTCCGCACTCTGGGGATTCGGAGATTGGAAATCGTTTATACTCTAGTCCGCGATCTGGGGACTTAGAGTACTCCGCTCCGCACTCTGGGGTTTCGGAGATTGGAAATCGTTTATACTCTAGTCCGCGCTCTGGGGACTTAGAGTACTCCGCTCCGCACTCTGGGGATTCGAAGATTGGAAATCGTTTATACTCTAGTCCGCGCTTTGGGTACTTAGAGTACTCCGCTCCGCACTCTGGGGATTCGGAGATTTGAAATCGTTTATACTCTAGTCCGCGCTCTGGGGACTTAGAGTACTCCGCTCCGCACTCTGGGGATTCGGAGATTGGAAATCGTTCATACGAGTCTGCATGTCGTGTATGATAACGTAATTTATCATCCAATTAAGAGATATAGAAACTTCATAGAAAATATGGCTTCAAGCCTTTATTAACGAAAATCAACTGAATTGCTTGATTACAACTTTCGCAAGGAAACTAAGTCATTATTGAATGGAAACATGCAGGAAATAACAGTGCCTACAACAAGAAAAGAAAACATGCTAAATGTAATAGTGCCGCAAATGTTCACTGTTCCATGCTCGGGGAAGTGTCGCGCCATCAACGGTCGCTAGCTTGAATGTTCCTTCTCCAAGCTTCTGTTCAATGGCGTATGGACCTTCCCAGCTGGGATTCATGCGTGATGGTACCGGGAAGACTCGTTTCAGAACGAGATCACCCACATCAAAGATTCTTGGGCGGACTCTGCCGTCGTAGTAACGCTTGACTCGATGTTTGTGCGCCGCTGCCCTTAATTCAGCTTCTTCACGCTTTTCGTCGATGCAGTCCAGTGATTCCAGCAAGAGGTTTTGGTTCGTCTTGGGATCATAGTATGTCACTCGGTGCGATGGAACTTCAAGTTCCACGGGTATAACGGCTTCAGAGCCGTATGCCAAGGCGAACGGAGTGTGGCCGGTCGCGGACTTGTGGGTAGTTCTATATGCCCATAATGCTGTCGGGAGTTCATCTACCCACTTGCCTCCAACCTTCTCCAGACGCTTCTTTAGTATGGACTTGATTATTTTGTTAACGGCCTCGACTTGTCCGTTAGCTTTTGGGTGTGCAACGGCGGCGAACTTTTTCTCGATGCCGTACTTTAAACAGAACTCTTTGAACTCTCTACTTTCGAATTGCGTTCCGTTGTTTGTAATGATGGTGCGTGGAAGGCCAAAGCGGCATATAATGTTTCGTACAACGAAGTTAATGACCTTCTTAGAGGTGATAGTGGCCAAAGGTTCTGCCTCAGCCCATTTTGTGAAATAGTCGACTGCAACTATTGCATATTTCGCCCCACCTTTAGATAAAGGCAAAGAGCCGATTATGTCGATTCCCCAGATCGCAAATGGCCAGGGACTGATCATTTGTGTGAGTTCCGTTGATGGAGCCCTCGGGATTTTTGCATATCTTTGACACTTGTCGCATTTTCTTGCGTAGTCCGCGGCATCCCGGTTTACGGTGGGCCAGTAATATCCATAGCGGAGGATCTTCTTTGCTAGCGTTTGCCCCCCAGTATGGTCGTCGCATTCCCCTTCGTGAACTTCCCTCAAGACTCGCTTTGTTTCATCATGAGCGATGCACCGTAATAATGGGACTGAGAATCCTTTTTGATACATGGATCCACCCTGTATTATGTATCGCGCGGCCTTTCGAAGGACCTGCCGTCTTTCGCTTCTTTTTTCTGGTAAAGCCCCAGTCGTCAGGTACAGTTTGAATGGGGTTATCCACGACTCCTTCTCGATTTCTGTTCCCAACACGCGATCGACTTTCATTTCGTCTATGCTCGGGGCATGCAAGACTTCGACGGGATACAATCCCATTTGTTGTGCATCGTCGGTACTTGCGAACTTAGCCAATAAATCGGCTTCTTTGTTCTGTTCGCGCGGGATATGTGAGATGTCATAACGCTCAAGATTTGATAGTAGTTCTTGGACCTGAATGAGGTACGGAGCTAGCTTTCGTCCCTTTGCTTGGTAGTCTCCCCGTACTTGGTAAACCACCAACTGCGAGTCACAAAAGATTTCGACTGATTCGATCCCGAGTTCCCTGATGAGCTTCAAGCCAGCGATTAGTGCTTCATATTCAGCTTTGTTATTTGTAGCCGGGAAATCGAGCTTCAGGGCATAACAGATCGATCGGTTTTCCGGAGTTACAAGAACTACGCCCGCGCCGGAGCAACGGTCGTTTGATGCACCATCAGTGTATAATTTCCATCGAACGGGGGGAATGATGTCGTGATCGTCCGGTTTGATGGGTATGGTAAATTCAGCGATGAAGTCTGCTAACGCTTGCCCTCAGATGGCTCTCCGTGGTAAGTACGCGATATCGAATTGGCTCAACTCGATGTTCCATTTTAGCAATCTTCCAGAAGTTTCCGGTCGTTGGAGTACCTGCCTCAGGGGTTGATCGGTATAAACACCGATTGAATGCGCTTGAAAGTATGGGCGCAGCTTGCGTGATGCAATCACCAAGCAATAAGCCAATTTCTCGATTTTAGGGTAATTCTTCTCTGCCCCCGTTAAACGCTTGCTAACATAATACACCGGCTTCTGGACTCGATCCTCCTCACGAACCAAAGCTGCGCTTATCGCATGAGGGGATATAGCCAAGTAAACGTACAACATCTCATGGTCAACTGGTTTTGATAGCATTGGTGGGCTTTCCAGATGCCTTACCAGATTCCGGAACGCTTCCTCACAGCTAGACGTCCATTCAAAATTTCTCTTTCCTTTCTTTATTATGTCAAAGAACGGGATGCACTTGTCAGTTGCCTTGGATATAAATCGACTCAACGCAGCTACTTTTCCGTTCAAGCTCTGTACCTGCTTTATAATCTTGGGCGCTTGTACATCTCGAATGGCTTGGATCTTTTCTAGGTTGGCTTCGATTCCCCTAGCGTTGACGATGAATCCCAAAAACTTCCCTGATGCAATGCCGAAAGAACACTTCAACGGGTTGATCTTCATGCCATAAAACCTGAGTATGTCGAACATTTCAGCCAAGTCTTGAATGTGGTCGTTTGACCGTCGTGACTTCACGAGCATGTCATCCACATAGACTTCCATGGTTTTACCCAGCTGGTCCTTGAACATTCGATTCACCAGACATTGGTAAGTTGCTCCAGCATTCTTCAATCCAAAGGGCATCACTACATAGCAATACAGCCCGACATTCGTAACGAAGATGGTGTGTTCTTGGTCCGGAATATGCATTGGGATTTGGTTGTACCCTGAGTACGCATCCATGAATGACAGTAACTCGTGTCCTGCGGTGGAATCGATCAACTGATCGATCCTAGGCAATGGGAAACTGTCCTTAGGGCATGCTTTGTTCAAGTCGGAATAATCTACGCAAGTCCTCCATTTCCCATTCGCCTTCTTTACTAGCACGGGGTTGGAGACCCATTCCGGGTAGAGGGCGTCGCGGACGAACCCATTTGCTTTGAGTTTGTCCACCTCCTCTCCAAGAGCGGCGGATCTCTCTGGATCCATTCCTCTCCTTTTTTGTTTGACTGGGACGTATTTCGGGTCTATGTTCAACATATGACTCGTGATGGCGGGAGAAATCCCACACATATCAGAATGCGTCCAGGCGAAAACATCAAGGTTCGCCCGGAGGAAGTCGCTAAGGTCTTCAGTCATTGCGGGGCCTAGCTGTGATCCGATCTTCAGTATTCGCGAAGGGTCGTCACGGCTAACTGAAATGTCAACTGTTAATTCAGCCGGCGCCGCCTTCTCTTCCCTGGGTTTCTCATCGTCGTCTCTTGGATCTATATCTCCGTAGATCCGAGAACTATGCCCGAGCCAGGGCTCGGGTACTACTTGTCAATTATCCGCATTGAGGATGCGGACGGGATTGTCCGCAACCTTTCCTTTCTCCCTTCGGTGGGCCTCTCGGAGCTCGGCCACATAACAGGAATGACCAGCTGCTTGATCGCCGTGAACAACGCCTACTCCCTTGTCAGTCGGGAACTTCAAAGTTAAACACCACGGGGCTAACGCTGCCCTAAACTCCGCCAGGGCCGGCCGGCCCAAGAAAACGTTATACGGAGAGTACACATCCAAAACTACAAAGGGTAGAATTCGCACTCTCCGAAGCTCGCCTTGTCCCAGTTCAACTGGTAACTCGACATATCCCACTGCATCAGTTGCAGTGCCGTTAAAGCCGTGGATACGAGCTTTGGATGGTTTCAAGTCTTTTGTTTCTAGCTTCATTTGATCGTAGGCCTTCTTGAAGATGATGTTGACTGAACTCCCAGAATCAATCAGAATTCTTTTTACGTATGCTGGTCCGATCGTTGCAGATATGACCATGGGGTCGATGGTTGGAGCCTCTACCTGATCAGCGTCTCTGCTTCTGAACACAATATCGTCTGTCATTACGCGCTGCTGCTTAGCAGGGGCTCCGTCCTCCATGTTCGAACAACACTCAAAATCTGCATGCTTCAAGGAACTTGCATATCGCTCCATCTCCTGCCAATTCTTATCCGCGGGGTGAGGCCCGCCGATAATTGTATTTATGACCAGTCTACCAACGGTCCGGGCAGGCTCCTCGGGATGACGTGGAGCTGGTGCACGACCTGGGTTGGACGTTCCATGTCCTCCTTCTTGTGGATCCTTCACAAATTCCTGCAATTTCTTCTGCCTGATCAACTTCTCGATAGCGTCGTGCAAGTGTCTACATTCTTCCGTATTGTGTCCATAAGTCTCATGGAAGCGACAATATTTCCCGGTCCGCTTCTGTTCTTCAGTTGATTCTTTTGGACGTGGTTTTCTATACTGAAAAGTATTGCAGGTGGATAGGTAAATGTTTTCAAGTGGGGCGTTTAGCGGAGTGTACTCGCTGTAGCTTGGAATTCTCGACTTCCACTTTCCTGCTTCTTTCCTTTTCCCTTGGCTTCTTCCTCCGGACTCCTTGGGTTGCCCAGGCTTGTTCTGGACATTGACTTGGACCTTTCCCGAGCTGTCTCCGGATTGCTTCACAGCAATGTTGCTCTTTATTGACTCTTGGACAGGTCCTGGTGCCTTATCTCGTCGTACCCACCTAGCTTCCTCTCTTCTTATGAACTGGTGTGCCTTAGAGTAGAAACGCTCTAGCGTAGCTGGAGGTTTTCCTGCCAGCCAGTCTCCAAACTCAGAGTCTGGATCCACACCTCTCATTACAGCCATCAGAATTGCATGGTCATTGGGGTTACTGACTTCAGTTGCTGCTACGTGGAATCTTTGCAAATATTCCTTCAACGATTCCCCAGGGTTTTGGATTACACTTGACAGAGACATCACGTCTTTTGGGCGCGTAGTGTGTATCCTGAACTGCTCAATAAACTTCTTTGCCAACTCCTCGAAATTTGATACGGATCGCGGAGGAAGTCGGGTGAACCACATAGTAGCGATCCCAGATAGAGTAATCGGAAAACACCTACACTTGGTGGCATCATTCGCTCTGGCTGAATCCATCATCCATTCGTACCTCATGACATGTTGTCTAGGGTCAGTCTTTCCTTCATATGCAGGAATAGTAGGCATACTAAACTTCCTGGGGTACGCCGCTTGCAACACAACATCCGTGAACGGAGTATGACTTCTTGACACTCCCCAGTCATCATTTGATAAGCCCTGATTCTCTTTCATCAATTGCCTGATCATGGCTGTCAGATCGGGTGTCTGTATGGAAGGCGGAAGGTTGGAGTCTGTTCTACGCGCCTGTCCATGCTGATGCCTCCTCTCTTGGCGATCTGCCAATCGTGCATCTTGAGGTTCGACATCGTTAGTATTTTGATGATCTGGGCCTCTATCTTCCATCTGTATCCCGGTCCTGAAGCTTCCAGTTCTTGCTTGGTCGCGGTCTCCAGCTTTTCGAACAGCAGCTTCGGCTCGCGCAGCATCAGTCTTACGGCGTTTGCGCCTGGGAGGTTCATCAGAGGAAGTTGAGCTGTCAGATGAGGAGTAAGCAGCGGGATTGCCCCCAGCATTCTGTTGCTGCTGTTGAGTGAGTTGTGCCATCAGGTTGGCATTAGCTTGCATCTGTTCTCCTAGTTGTCTCCTGCTTTCCCTAAGTTCTCTCATCAAGTCATTGAACTCTACTCTGGTGACAACTGGAGTCTGTTCTTGAGCGGCAATCCCTGCACTCGGGATCGCTGGTTGATTGCTAGGTCCTGCTTGTTGCACGCTAGCAGTCTCGCGGGCATCCGCATTATGAGAAGCTGACCTGGTACGTGGTCTTGCCATTGTAGAGTTATTGGTATGAACTCTGAGTAGAATCAACGGATGTCCTATCAGTGAGTCGGATCTTCTTTGGGGGATTTGTTCAATCCAGTAGCTTCAAAGCAGATCCTTGAGGTCTGAGAATTCGATTCTCAGTAAAAGCACCAAAGTGTTAGCACCAAAATTGGTTACTAACCTCGTTCAGAAAGATTGTGTAACATATCAATTACAGCATGGAACATAATTAACAATTTATATACCACATTGTTATGGTGTCATATGTCAATTTAATATAGGTAAACAAATTCAAATAACAACATATCACACTTAACAATTTAATTTCTAACCAATTTTAGTTTAACAACATATTTCGATCGTCATTTCATGTGAAATCAATTTACTAAACATAAGAATGCTAATCATGAGTGATTACTCACCTTTCGAGGCTAGAGAAATTTGACAATGAAATGAGCTACGAATCTAAGCACAAATTCCAAATCAAAGCACGATGGACTTGAATCGATGAAAACAAATATATAATTTTTAAAAATCTAAAATTTACTCACATATTTAAAATAAAATCTTTATATTATATTTTAAATATCAATATTTAATTTAAAACACATATTTAAAATAAAAATCTTCATATTATATTTTAAAAATCGATATTTATTAAAACACATATATTAAAATCAAAATATCTATATATCATACTTTAAAATCAATACTTAAATTTTTTTTAGGAGGAGAAGTTGCAAATGGAAAAACAAAACATATATATATATACATATTTATAAAAGAAGAGCAAGGAGGCAAATGGTTTTATATAAACTCATATATGTATAAACTCATATATTTTATTTATTTTTTTATAAAGAAGATAAGCTGTTGCTGTGCTTCGATGGAGAGAAACGGCATGGGTTTCGATGGCAGTGCTTGAGGCGTTGTCAGGTGGATATGGGCTGATGTGCTATTGCATGGAGATAGAGGGTTTCGGGTTTGGTGAGCTCGGTTGTGGAATGGTCAAAGCTGTGAAAGTATGGTGTTGTGGCTACTGGTGTGTGACTAGGGAAGATGCGGGGTGTGTTGCGGTCTCGACTATGGAGCTGTTCGGGTGGGGTTGAGGCTTGAAGTGGAGAGGGTTGAGGGATGTTCGATCGGCAGGTCTGGGTTCGGGGAAACATGCTTGGCCGATGGACTAGGTTGTCACGGCGGTTGTGCTTGGGTTTTCGGCCATAGGCTGCAGTATAGATAGGCGATGGGAAGTATGGTGGAGAGATGAGTGTCAGGTGAAGCACGGCTGTGTAGGGAGTCGGGAAATAGTCGTTGGAGTTAGGTGGAAGGCTATGGAAACTGCGAGGGCTGGCGTGCACGGGCAGAAGGCGGTGGTTGTGGGAAGGTCAAGGCGGAGGAGTTGTTGGAAAAAGGGAGGGGATGGGTTTGGGAAGGGATAAGGATGAGAGCAGGTGCAAAAAAATAATTAATGCAACTTATATCAGTATATTATATTATATATTTTTTTCTTTAGAACCGAATCAAAACAAAATGGATAGAAGCCAAGAAAAGAATAGGAATGAAGAGAATGAAAATGAAAGGACAACCAGAAATATAAATTGGGCATGTGGAAAAGCAAAAGTCATGTCAATTGAATTCAGTAAATATTAATAGCTAAAGGCCAATTAATTTACACGGTAGATAACTGAAAGGAAAAAGGAAGCCAAAAGGCTCAAAAACGGGTACCGATACGGCTAACCGTTTCGCAGATTTCGCCGTGTACTGGATGCCGAAATTGACAAATGAATATACTACGGAGATCAGCATAACGAGACGAGAAGAATGGAACACGGATATGAGCGATATGACCATCCTATCAAAACTCGATATTTGCTGCCAAACTTTTGCTAATTCGCCGAAAATAAGATAAACGAGGCTATAGCAGTCCAAATTTGGCGAAACGAAATATGACGTCTCACTCACAAAATGATTTACAATTTTATTATATAAAAATATTCAGATTTCAAAAATATTTTATTTCCATCTATTTAACTGATTTAAAATTTAAAATTACACAACAGAACAAACTTTTATATTTACCAATGAAAATCTGCCAAAAGCTATGTTTAAATAGACGTATTCCAAATATCAAATTTTCATTGCTAAATTTTAATTATTTATTTTCATGAAAATTTCAATTAATTACGTTATTTAAATCGTTAAAATTTACGGGTCATTACAATTTATATGCTCGGGCCCAATAAGGGTGATCATATTCGGTACTATCTAGTAAGGGTGCGCCAGTCCTATGTTGGTAGGGGATCCCAACGAGGTCCTCGGTACATTTTTCTAGAGGTGTATTATGACGGGCAGTACCCAGTAGCCCAATCATTGTATGGAATTCATTCTCCAATAAGCGCTGTACGGACTTAGTTGTACCCAACTATGTTGGAGCGTGAGATGCAAGCGTTCTAGCTAGTTTAATATTTTATTTTCACCCCTAAATATTATAATATCACCGGATTTTTTTTTTAAAATGGTTTGGTTATCGTAAGGTAAAAACCCATCCCTGTTTATATGCGGCATGGTCTTACAAGATACCTTTGATTTTAAAGGATTTACAAGTTAAAATAAATAAAATTTCTTGTAATTTAAGTTTCTCACATTGGTTTTACCAGACTGACTTAGGCTTTGTTTTTCCTAAATGCTCGGGTTAGACCGAGCATATTTTCCAAATTTTGCTTTAGATGCTTTGGAGTTCAGAAGATAAGCTGGATGGCTAGTACATATTTACGTATCTTGTATTCTTCCACGGTATTCTATTTTTTTCTTGTTTATAATTATTAGCAAATTTAATGACAGGCTGTTATAATTGTCTAAGGCTGATGATAGGTAAGTGTTATACTCTGATGTGTGTATGTATATTAAAACCCTTTCTTTTTGTAAAGGTTAGTTCCTATATTATATATTGCTTGACACTTTGTGAGATTCTGTGACTGTTTAGTTGCTTCTTATCTTTTTTTCTTCTTTCTTACCCTTAAAAATCAGTGTTTCCGACACTTGAATGTCGACACGCAATACAGTGAAAGTATTAGTGTCGATTTTCGAGGGTTGTAAATTACGGTTCGTTACACATGGTATCAGAGCGCAAGATTAAGCGAGAACCTTGGCTTTAATGGGGTAAACTCATCAAGAGATAAGGTAATGGAATACCTTATTATGAGATGAGTGTATATTTATGAGAGCACACATTTGTTAGTGATATAAAAATGTTTTGTATGGTGTTGTTTGATCTGTTGAGTGGGTTATGAATTATGATCGATGCGTTCGGCCAACGTTATCGACGGGGGTTCCTAAACACTTGAAAAAGGTCAATAAACATAATATTGTTCAAAAATTGGTTAAGTGAAATAATTTTACCTAGGAATATATTTTATATATACAAAAGGATAATTTTTCAAAAATTTAATATAGTTGTTCTTAGTTGTGTTTGGTTATTAGGAAATTTGATAATATCCCATCAATATCGCCTAGGATTTGATTAGTCCCGTTCGCCCAGTTCTGAGCATTGACTATTATTGTTGATCTATCTGGAATCTCTCTTTTGAAATCCGGTTTGAGTAGATATGAAATTTTAGGAACATTAAAATGAATATTTGTGAATTAAGTTTCACAATTTGACTATAAGGCGTTCGTTGACAATGTTAGGTTAAAATTTGGTTTTGATGAAAGTTGTTTATTAAAAGAAATTTAGAATATATTGAATAAATATTTTTAGAAATGATTTTATATTAAAGATGATTTTATAAAAATTGGGATTTTATTAAAGATGATTATTAAAAAGAAAACTAAAATATTTTTGAAATAAATATGAGATGTTGATTTTACAAGAATTGATTTATAAAAATGTGTTTATAAATAAAAGGAATTTGATAATATAAATTCCGATGATTTTGAAAAATGGGTTTCAAGGTTTAGAAGTTAATAATGGTGTATTGGAAAATGTTTTACGAATAAAAATATTCCTAAGGATTTTAAAGAGATCTAAAGCAAAGAATTCACTTCAGTCACTGGAAAATAATTCTGATGATGACTGCAGCATCATTGGTGTTCATTTCGAGTTTCTAAGTGAAGGATTGCTGCCATAAGAATGTGCTATGAAATTGTTTGATAAAATAAGATTTTGACTTGATCCCAAAAGCATGTTTTGATTTACAAAAGGAAATTATGTATATTATTATTTCAAATGATTTTGGAAATGGTAATAATAGTTACTTAAAGGTATTTTTAAGTATAAATACCTTGAAAAGAAATGTTTGTAGGAAGTGTGTTCTATTTGGTTTGGTTTGGAGGAATGAGTCCCGATTTGTTTTGTGATGATAGGAATAATCTTCTAAGTAACGATCAATTGTTTGCCTGGGTGAACAGTATAGTGCACTTAGTAAATTATTCCTTTGGTTATTGTATGGTCAAAATGAGTTCAAATCCGAGCAAATCCAAGTAAGTTAGAAATTGAAATTTGGATTAAAACTATTTGTTGGAAATCTACACTATGTATTGGTTCAAAATGGATTTTATAAAGAAGAAAAATGTTTTAAGTTAACTAATTCAAGTGGCTCGAAAATAACTTAAAATTGGGGAAGAGATGTGTTCGAATGGTAAACACTTCTCTTGAGTATCACCCCACTTGATAATGGGATATATTATACTATTTGGTAGTACCCAATTCTTTGGTATCATTTTGGTGTTAACTGGGCTATATATATATATATATGGTATCATTTCAAATAGATAGTGCCATTTCAAAAGGTGTTGAATAAAAACTCGGTTGTTTAAAATCCTCAAGTGAATTCAAAATAAAAGTTTGTATCTGATGATTGTGTATACCCTTAGGGTATGGTAGGGTATTTTATAAGATTTACAACTTAAGTTGTGTTTTATAAAAAAAAATTAGATAAGTATGTAGGTTGGACGTAGATCAATTCTCCTTCCATATAGATTTGATCTAAGATTCGAGTACATTACTTTGAGGTGTTTTACACCATTTCAAATAAAGATCAATTACTCGATTTTTTACGGTGAGCACTTGATGAGGATTTTTGGTAGGGACCAATGTTTTCTACCATAGTATATGGTTATGTAAGGAGAACAAGGGTTCCTAATCAAGGAGCCTGATCGGAGTCCGCACTAGTAAATCGGGTGAGCGATACTAGTTTGGACTTGAAGTTATGTATTCGAGTAGTGATCGAATCATATTTTGCACATGAATGATCTATGAACATCATACGGACTTATAAATGGTAGTTGAGTGTTCATGTGGTTTAAATTTCGGGTACGAAATTCTTTTAAGGGGGGGCAAATGTAACGATCCGGAATTTTATCACTTTAATTTTAGGAATATTTTATTTATTCAAATATTAGGATTTGAATTATAATAAATTATATGTTTCAAATTAAGATCTGATTTTGATGACGTATTTTTAGTTTAATTTATAGAATATTTCTATAATTTAAAATTTGGAAAATATTTGAATTTTCGTTTAACGTATTTTACGTCAAACGATGGTATTTCCAGGATCTGATAACTGGTGTGTTTCATCTTTGTTTTGTGACCGCGTCACATTTCTGTACGTGATTTGTATTTTATTTTTTTCCATGCGTGACTGGAACGCGGACGTGATACTATGTGAGGGGTACCGGGGTTTATTTGAATTAAAAGAATATATACAAATACAAGTGCAGCCAACTTGTTTCCTTTTTCCTGGTACTAGCAGCCAATTTGTTTCCCCTATTCCTCGACAGAAACTACCATTGTCTTCCCTTCCTCTGACCATCTGCCACTGTTCCCCTTCACCATAGCGGTTTTTTTCCTTTGTCCCTTTGGTTTGGAGATTGATCGAGTCTATAAGCACTCACAGGTCAGTAAGATTGGCTTCTTCTTCTCGGGTCGATAGTGAGCATTCAAAACAAATGAAAATAAAAACCCACCTTCTATTCAAAAATCAAATCCTCTTAATTTACTCGTTTTTAGCCTTAGCGGCCAAAACGAAAGTTGTCCATCTCGATCTCAGTTATTTTTAGAAACTGGTTTCATTCGATTTCGTCAAAAAACGATCGAGATATCGTCATTAACTAGTAAAGAGGGAAAATGATCATCAAACTTCAAAATTTTAATTCTCTCGATCCGTTCCAAATTGATCAACGCCGCTAGTGTTGTTTGGATCGTATGGAGGTGTAATATTTTTAGTGAAGTTTTGGCGGCATTCTGTGACGACAATCGATATTCGTCGAAAGCTAGGTTTTCATCTCATCAAAATTTTAGGCGGTGATTAGTGAATCAAAGCTTGGCGTTGTGTTCATGGAGAAGAGGTGGTCGAGCGATGAAAGTTGGCGGAGATCGAAAGCAAAAAGTATCACACGTTTATGGGGAAGTCGTGATTTTTGTTCGGTCTGGAGCTTCGGGTGTGGAGGTCGGAATTTGATTGGAGGGCTCGCGGTCAAGGCGGAGAGGTGTTTCATGATGAGGGGGCGAAGGCAGACTTAATGATGGTGGTGGATCGTCGCTTGGATAAGAGGAGGTGTCGTGCACGTGCATAGATTTGTGCACAAAATCGGGTATCGACTGGAAGAAATTGGCGAAGAAGAAGAAGATGGGGGAAAGAAGAGCGAGTTGGGTTCCGTGGAGGCAGGCTACACTATGGGTTTGGGCCAAAAAGAAAAATGTGAGAAATTATTGTTCAAATATAAATTTAATTATATTGTCATGCGAAAACCTTTGAAATGCTATTACGTATTCATTTTAAATCCGATTAAAACACGATTTTTGCGTCGCACTTGTATAGATGAGTATAACATTTTAGTGTAACTTATTACTAGCTTTGGACATGTAAAAATTTATGACATATTTAAATGGATTAAATTTAAATTACGATATTTAAATTAACAACGTCGTTAAATTTATATACCTTTATCTGTGATGTTTATTTGGCCAAATAAAATATAGTTGAATTAAATTGAATTGAATGTGGTAATCGGACATCTGTTTAGTGGAATAAAATACCGTTCCATAAATTAAATTAATTGGACACTTGTTTAGTAGAATAAATCACCGTTCTGCTATTATAAACTGGATAGGTTAAATTTGGACATTTATTTAGTAGAAATAAATCATGTTCTGCTATTACATTAGTATAGACACTTTTGTACCTTTTAGCTGATTAATATTGGTTAAGTGTGGTATTAACAATTGCTTGTTGATTATGGATTTAAGTTACATGTTTGATGTTATGCAAGTACCTGGACTTTGACTTGGATAGTTTAATGGTATTAATGGTGACTTGATTAAGTACCATTGGAGTTGCTAGCCTCTTTCCAAATTGGAAGTAAATTTTGAAATCAAGGTTATTTTAAGAATAAATTATTATGTAAGTTTTTAAAAGATATTTATTATTTATTAATAAGGTTTAAAGATAATTAATAATTGTTTAATAATGATTTAAAGAAAATTATTTTATTTATATGATTTTTAAAAAATAAGTTATTTAAGAATATTTTATTATTGTATTTAAGTTATTTAATTATATTTTAATTTAAGTTATTTAATTTTATTGATTTAAGTTACCTAATTATATTGATTTAAGTCATTTCATTAGATTTAAAGGTTAGTTAATTCTTTATTATTTATATTAATAATTTTTTAAAGTTAATTAATTAATTATTTTATTAATATTGATTGGGAGTTAAATTATTTGTATAATAATGCTATTTAAAATTAATTTAATATATTATCAAGGGTATTCTAAAGTTATTATTTGAATGAGGTTTAAAGATAAGTAAACGAAGAATGTTAAATAATGACTTGGTTGTTAAAGGTGTTTAAAATTATCAATTATTATCAAAGGAACTTTATTAATGGAAGTTCATGTAGGAAGTTTGTTTAAAAACAAAGGAAGTTTATAAAAGGAGTTTTATAAATTAAAAGAGATCTTGAAATTAGGAAAAAAAATTATAACATGATTTGAGTATTTATAAAGGAATTATAAAAAAAATTTGATATTTATAAAAGAGATGGGAAGTTAACTTGGTGAGGTGTAAAGAGTTTGATGAATAGATTTGGAAATCTATAAATGAGATATTTATAAAATAAAAGACATTTATGCGAAGAGATGGGTGGTGGGTCATTTATATCTCCATTTAATATGATTATGGATAGGAAATATCTAAGTGTTGGCGAATATACTTATACCATTTTATAAGTATGTAAAAGTAGTTTTCCCAAGTTTTGAAATTGAAATGGGTTTGTGAATTTACTTATTCCATTGAGATAAGTATATGGTTATATTTTCGAAGTATCGAAAATATAGTGGTTTGTGGATATATTTATCTTGTTGAGATAAGTATATTGAGATGATCTCCAAGTTTTCGGAAAGTGATTTTGAATCGGTGAAATATTAATTTTGAGTGGCTTGGTGATTCCATGGAAAATGTGATATATGTTTGAATGATTGTTATTTGATAATTAAATAACTGACTATCGAAATCTGGACCAAACCGTAACCTTGGAAATATCTAGGAGAAACACGGGAATTATATGGTACAGTTACCGTCGGTGGTGCTATAATGTACGTATAAACTCATTTTATTCTCCTAGGATAAATGATAAGGAAATCCGTCTACAAATCGTTTAGGAGGTGATCTCCACTCTTATCTTTTGTCTGTTTATTTTCTAAAGAATCAGAGTTGAGTTTACCGTATACTATCGAATGTTGTTTCAAAGAGACCGGGATCGAATCTGTTATCTGAAAACCACTTCGATCCAACTCGCATTGCGAATTAAAGACTATTAACAAGAAAACTTGTCAAAACCCCAAAGTAGAATTTAACGTGTAGGAGTCTTCTTCGAAACCCTCCTTGATTAGGTTGAGGAAATTGGAATCTTATTACTCCTTTTAATCTATCTTTCGAATAGGTCGTTGTAGTCAAAACTTCTCTTTATTAACCTTTCGACTCAGTCGACACTCCTAAATCCCCTTCTTTTAAGTCCTTTGAACTTGCTGGGTTAGTTTGGTTGTCCTTTTGAAACCTCCTTTCGAAACAATGGTGATGTACTAAGGGTTGGCACTAAGGATTCAAGGATATGGTTTGAATGGATAGGTTTCAAATTCGTTGAAAGCTGCTCTCTTTAATGGTTTGAGTTTTGTCCAGTAAATCTAAGGAAAACAAGCTAAGTTTAAGGTTTCGACACACTCGAAAGGTGGCCTTTAGGTTTTTTGAGATTAGGTGCTAAGACTTAAAGGAAGTTGGATGGGTTACGGGTTTTAGCTCCTTTAAAAGATGACCTTTCGACCAAGTCGACACAAGCAGATTGTGACTAAATCCAATCAGAGATTCAAATAAGCTGCATATTCAAAAGTAATATAATCTTGCTTTCATTAAACTCAAGTAGTACAATCTGATCAAATCCCCAATCTAATTTTAGAATTAGGTTTTACAATCTTAAGAAAATACAAGAGTAGAGTGAAAGAATTCGGATCCCCAAAATCAGACCTCTAGGGCCTTATTTATAGGTGCGGGTTGGCACCTTTCGACTCAGTGCTTTCGACCTGGTCGAAAGGTGGCTTTGTAGACCTTTCATCACCTTTAACACTTGTGCATCCCTCTGCATTACATTTGAATGGATTTGAATGCCTCCGTCTTCATCGAAAGGGGTGGATGTGCCTTTTTCCCTTGTGTTGCTTTGTTGTTGCAAGTGAGAAGGAGCATGAGCTTTCGACGTTGTCAGCAGGTACATCCTTGGGGTTTTGAAGTTATTGAAATACTCTAGGTTTCAACATGGACGGTAGCTTCAAAAGACGTACTTGCGGATAGATATGGAACCCCTCTTAGTTGTGAAAGGTTTCGACCGGTTCGAAAAGCTTAGTTATGCTTTCAAAGGGGTTGTTCCAACAAAATATTTTTCTGAGTAATTTGAATGAAGGCAAAATCTTTGGTTTCGAAAGGTTTGGCGTGCATGTGAGTGGTTGTTATTAGCTGCCTTCAAAAGGTATTCCTTAACCCATTCGAAATGTCTTCATGCATGTGGAAGCATCTCTTTCGAAAGGAAGCAATTGAAGTGCAAGGGTGCTTTCATCCCTTTCGACCCCTTCGAAAGCTTGTAACACATTTGACCCTTGACTGCAGCATCCCTTTGACTCCTTCAAAAGGCATCGTTGGTGCTATTATCTCTTGCTTCTCTTCTATTCATCTTGGTTTCGACAAGTTGAAGTGGGAATTGGTGGTAACAAAGACATCTTGAAGAATTTGGAATCGAAGATAGAGCTTTGAAGTGCAAGGGCTATTTGCTATTAATCTTGGAAGGGATTTGCTCGAATGGATGTAATAGAAATAGTGCATTTGATTTCATTCAGTCCCAAAACGAACTTATATGGATGAATGCTAGCATTGCATTGATGCCTGGAGGGTAGTGTAGCATTCCTAGTGGACAGTGCTAAATAAAGGTAAAACGTAGCCTCAAGCCTCATTAACTGGGAATGACTAATATAAGGGAGATGCAGCAGGGCTATGTGGGTCGCTCCCATTAGGGTATGATCATCACTCATTTAGAGTGGATATTATCTCTTATTTGTATGCTTCGGGCCCAATAGGGGTGATCATATTTGGTAGTATCCAGTAAGGGGTAGGCTGGTCCTGTGTTGGAAGGGGATCTTAGCGAGGTCCTCGATACATTTTTCTAGAGGTGTACTATGACGGACGGTACCCCAGTAGCCCAGTCATTGTATGGAATCCATTCTCCAATAAGCACCATATAGACTTAGTTGTACTCGACTATGTTGGAACGTGAGATGCAAGCATTCCAGCTATTTTAATATTTTATTTTCACCCCTAGACAATATTATAATATATCACTGGATTTTTTTTAAAAAATGGTTTAGTTATCATAAGGTAAAAACATGTCCATGTTTATATGCCGCATGGTCTTACGAGATACCTTTGATTTTAAAGGATTTTACAATTTAAAATAAATAAAATTTCTTATGATTTGAGTTTCTCACGTTGGTTTTACCAGACTGACCCGGGCATTGTTTTTCCTAAATGCTCGGGTCAAACCGACTGTATTTTCCAGATTTATCTTTTGATGCTTTGGAGTTCAGAAGACAAGCTGGATGGCCAGGACGTATTCACATATCTTATATTCTTTCGCAGTATTCTATTTTGTTCTTGTCTATAATTATCAGCAAGTGTAAGGACAGGTTGTTGTAACTATCCAAGGCCGATGATAGGTTAGTGTTGTACTCTGATATGTGTATGTATATTAGAACTCTTTCTTTTTGTAAAGATTTATTCCTATATTATATATTGCTCGACACATTGTGAGATTCTGTGATTGTTTAGTTGCTTCTTATCTTCTATCTTTTCTTTCTTCTTTCTTACCTTTAATAATCGATGTTTCCGGCACTTGAGTGGTTGACACGAAATGTAGTGGACGTATTAGTGTCGATTTTTGAGAGTCATAAATCATGGTTCGTTACACAAGTGGTACACCAGTAGCCTTGTCATTTGATCTAATCCATTTTCCAACACATGCCTTACGGACTTAGTTGTATACCAAATATGCTGGAATGTGAGATGCAAGCATTTTAGCTATGTTATATATTTATTTTAAACCTTAAACATTATTATATATCATTGGATTTCTAATAAAATGGTTTGGTTATCATAAGGTAAAAACCGTCTGTGTTTATGTGTGGCATGGTCTTACGAGATACCTTTATTTGCGATTGGTTTATAAATATAAAAATCCATATGATTTGATTTGAATTTCTCACGCTGCTTTACCAGAGTGATTCGGGCGTTATTTTCTTAAAATGCTCCAGTTAGCCCAAGCATATTTCCAGATTTTAGTCATGGATGCTTTGGAGCTTCAAAAGATAAGCAGGATGCCTCCAAGAGGTATTCACGTATTTTTTATTTCCGCTGCATTACTTGTTTTGTATTTATCAGCATTTGTAAGGAAAGGTTATCCAAGCCGATGATAGGTGCTTGCACCAAAAATTGGCATAAACAACCAATAGAGATTTTGTAGAGAAATAAATGAAGAATATTAAATGTAAATAGAGCGAATATAGCAATAAAGCAAAAGGAAATAAGCGAATAACAGAGACATAGCAGTTTATCGTGGTTCAACCTTGTTTGCCTATGTCCACTTTGAAGAGATAGCTTTATTAACCACTTTGTAAACTAAGTATAATAGGGATCAGATTAAAATCCTTAATTACAAAAGAGTACAAAGCAACAAGGATCGTAAGTTCCGAAAATGAACAATCAAGTAAATATTTATAGGGGAAGACGGCAAAATATCTCATTAAAAATTTAGCAGAAGGTTCTCCATATACATAAAGGCCCACAGAAGGGATCGCATAGCCCAAATCCCAAGGAATAGGGATAAAGGCCAGTCCCTATTTTGGTTGATTTAGATGCTGCGATCCCACTGAGGGATTCTTCATGCTAAAATACAGTTGTCCTCCAAGTTTCATGCCAACAAGATCTGTAGAAGTTGAGTTATTGATCGATCTTTGTTGCAATGTGTTGTGTCGTCTGATTTAGGCCAATCCCTTTAAAGGGAAGAGGGCTGAACCCTCTTACTTCTTCATCTCGGGGTGCGATCCTTAGGGTGGACTCCCTATGGTCCCCTCTTATTGTTTCCATAGTTTCAAGTGTATTGGACTTTTGGAGATATTGATCGTTTTCCGTTGAGTTACATTGTTGGGCTAGATACGATCTGATCCCTTTGATACAATCCCTTTTATATGCTCCCTTTCTTGGGTAAAGTAATTTTCCCGTAACTTGAGCATACAAACTCCAAATGACGCTAGATTTGAAATGTAGGCTCGTAGGGCCTTCCTTGTCACCCTATATCGATCTCATCCAGTTTGGGACAAAAATTGAGGATATGTACCGATCCCTAGGGGAAATGATAGACACCATCCCCAGCCCAGGGGAGGTACTAATCCATACTTAGAATATTCTAGAGAGTCTATCTTTTGGTCTTGATTGATCATCGCTTCATATCATTGCTTGCGCTTGATCTCTAAGCCTAATAATCATCTCTTTGGGCTGCCTTCCTCTATGATCGTCCAGTCTAACTTGTCCAATCAGTCTGAATATAGTCAGGCCAAAAGGCGGGATAACAATAGGTTAGTTTACTCTGACTGATATTTGTATATTACTGTTTTCTTTTGTAAAGACCATGTGTATATTATATGTTACTCGTAAGGATATGAGATTATGTTCTGCCTTTTCTTTTACCCCAACAATCTATCTTTTCGGCACTTGGATGCTCGATACATGAATATCATGGATGTATTAGTGTCGACTTTTTAGGGTCAAAAAGGCAGGTCGTTACACTTGGTATCAGAGCTTAGGTTAAGCAAACACCTAGGCCTTGGTAGGGTAAATGTGATAACCCTGATTTTTGTGAGTAATTTCATGATTTAATTTAGTTTGTATTTGTTTGAAATTGCATTGGAAAAATTGGAATAGGAAATTGATTTGCAGATACAAAGTATAAAACATGTACATGTGCACAAGACAGTGTACACATGCACACAGATTTCTGTGTAACAAAATTTGGCAGAAATTAATAGATAAAAATAAAATAACTGATTTAGAAATACATATGCATAAAGATAGAATTTTGTCTTTAAATAAAATAGAGTACAAAGAAAATAGGAAAAGCTAGGCTGAAATAAACTTAAAATTGTTTAAAGAAAGAAAAAAATAAAAGGCTTAGGTATACATAAGTTATACATGTATACAGTCAATCAATCTCTGGAAAGAAACAGAAATTGCATGAAAATGGCATGAGTCCCTAAACAAGCACTTTATCTATTCTCAGTAATTTCTTTTATTAAGAAAATAATAACAATAATAATAGGAAGTCATGCATATGACATGACCAGGGAAAATTAAAAGAGAGAAACTAATTTCTGGAAAAGAAGACAAGGACCACATACCCTTTTATTTTCTTGAATCAAACCAGAGGCAGGCTATGTTTGGGATGGGGTAGAACTGACATTGGGTAAGTCCATAAACCCTAGTGACAGCCAAGATTTATATAAAAGGCCTAGTATAGTAAGACCATATGTTTTTGTTCTTCATTAACCTAAAGAAAAATATACAAGGCATAAACCAGAGAAAATAGGAGAAGGCAGAAGACTAAAAGGGGGTTCATAAGGCATAGGAAGAAGAAGGATTAAGGTGAGTAATCTCACTGAAAACTTTGGCATTAAGACCTGAATATTGAGGCAGCCAGTTTGAACTAATTTTCTTTTACAAGTTATGTTTTATGATTGAATGACTTTGTTTTGTTAATGATTTGTTTAAGGGTAAAACCTCTATCTGATTTACCCAGAAAAAATAAGAGTCATGGATTCATGAACAAAAATGTTTGTCTGAGATATGGGTTAGCTTTGAGATTGAGTGATTTCTTTTATAAGTTTTCTTTATAAGTTGTCTATAAAAATCCCCGGATTCAAGTAGTGGGTGTATGGTCTGAAGGTAGAAAGAAATATGGGCTGTAACATTGTGTTGTTGCTTATGTCTCATATTAATTAAAACAAAAGAAAATGTAGAAGTGCAATGTTGTACATGTGCTGAGCTTCTATGCTTTATGTAATACCCAAATCAAATATACTTGTGGTTTAGCCAGGTCATGAATCTGATTGAACCAGAGGTAAGGGAAAATATATATCTAACAAATTACTCAGGACCATATGCTTACATCTTGATCCAGTGAAACCCACAGGCAAAAATAATGTGCTAAGAAGTCACCTCCCTCTTCCATGATAAAATGTTTGCTTATGAGAATGTAACTTACCAAACTCTGGATGAATACATATTGCTTGCATTATTTATATTTCTCTGATTAAGAAGTGAGATGCAGAAGGGATTAGCACTGCTATGAAAAATAACAATAACACTTAGTAATTTAACTAAGGACTTGGGATCTTAGGGCTACCAAAGTATAGCTTGGCAATGGGAATATTGCAAGTTCACACATGGTATATTTATACCCAGGGGCCTGAGTGTGCTGGGTTAACAGAGAAATGTCCCAGGCAGTGTGTGTTTAAAAAGAAGAAAGTAGCTAAAGACCCTGTTATATTTGATAATGAGTTCTAGGAATAGATTCAGGAGAGGCCTGGGCAAAATCCCTGATGGCCAGTAAAGTTGAAAAGGGTATGATAACTGAATTGATGTTTGCATTTGGTTGTTTTGATGCTTTTTATTGATGAATCCTATGATTGTTTTCTATGAATCAAGTCATTGAGAATTTGTTTAACACTGATATGAATGCACATGCCTCACAAAAACATGCACACAGAAGATACTGAGTTTCTTATTCTTGCAAGTACTGGAATACAAATAGAATTGAATAAGATCATGTTTTCAGTTAGATTATTCACACCAGACAAATAGTCTGACCCTTTTGTGTTTATGCACCATTGGGTGTCTCATATTCATATGGGGCAGTTCATGGTGGTTTTGCAGGGAAATAGGAATTGCTTTGATCAGGATTGGATGTTAAACTGCTTAAGATTTGGATGCTATGTTTTTAAAAGACTTTGCTGAAGTAAACTACACCTTCATGATGAACTAGATTAAGACCTATTGTTTAAAATTACTTTGAGAAACCAATGTATGGTTAATTACTGTTTTATAGTTGTTGAACTTATATGTCTCAGCTGAACTATGTGCTTTGTTTTGTTAAATGCCATGCTATGAAAAATGGATTTTAAGCTTCAAGAACAGTTAGGCTATAATGGTAGAAAATCAGAGATTGAAAGAATTTGTGGTTTGTAAGTATATCTATAGAACTGGCATAGGAAAATCCATGTTCAAGTCAAAAATAAAATCTGATAGAAAGAGTTTGAATTGCTTTAAAAAGAAAATAATATAGCATGTATTATGTAACTGAGTAGTGCAAACCAGAACAAGGCTAACATAGCCCTTTTCTTGAGCCTGGGTCAAGCCAACAACTAAGGATTTAAATTAAAAGTTTGGAGCTGTTTCATAGCCAAAGTATATATTAGGTTCAGACAATCTTGTTCACAGGAGAAAAAAAAACAAAAATTGGGTTTGAACCGACCAGCATAGCACTCGAACTCGTGACCTCTCATGTGTTAGTTAGGCGCGTTTCCATTACGCCTAGATGTTGCTTGTGTTCACTTAGAATCCACTTTCTTTTAGCCTGAGTTTGACACTATGTAGACTTTAACACAATCATCCATATAAAAAGCTTGCTTTCCACTGATTATTACTTGATCACTTCTCAATTACAATAACAGGCTATAGTACATGTTTCCAGTGGATTCTATGGTCAAAAATCAGATTACAATAATTAATCTTTTTAAGGTATTATCACATTTTAATAGATTTAAAAGGAATTCTACTTACATATTAACATGCTCTGATTCTAGTAGAATATAACATAGATATCTTCATATATGTATGTTAGGGATGATTTAGATTTAAAACAATATTTTTATATTGTGAAAGATCCTGGATATATTTTGTTTATTGGAAAAAGAAAATGACCCTGGGAAATGTATTTGTAATGAATGATATATCTATATATCATTTCTAAAAAAAAATCCTTATGAAAATTAAGGGAAAAAAATAGGAGGGTCATTTCAGTAAACTAATTAGAGATAGGGTTAGTAACACCCTAAAATGAGTTTGAATGTATTACATATAGAGAGCGTGTATTTTTTAGTGCTATAAAATTGTTTTATATTGTGTTGATTGGTTTAGTAATTTATGAATTCTAGTCGAGACATGGGACGCCACGGTATCGATATTAATTTTTAAACACTTGGAGAAGGCAAACCTATAAAGTATTGTTTTTGAAATTGGTAAATGAAATAATTTTACATAGGATTATTATTAATATATATAAGAATAATTTTCAAAATTGATATAGTTATTTAAGATGTATGTGTTTGTTAGGAGATGATAATATTCAGTTATCATCATTTATTGTTTGATTATTCATGCTCAACCAGTTTATGAGCATTGACTATTGTTTGTTAATTTTTGAATTATGCACAACCATTTTATGAGCAATTTTACCTTTTCATTGCATGGGTTGGGTAGGTAGTAACTATAGGAACATTGAAACGAACACCTTATGAATTAAGCTTCACAGTTTCACTATAAGGCGTTCGATGATAATGTTGGGTTAAAATTTAATTTTAATAAAAGTTGTTTATTATAATCTAAACAAAGATATACATTTGTGAAATGATTTTATATAAGAAAGTGAAATTATATAAGTATGGTTTATAAATATGGTTTGTAAATAAAAAGGATTTAAATTGAGAATTTGAGAACTTAAATTCCCATGTTTTGGAAAATTGTTTTTCAAAGTTTTGGGGATGATAATAATAGCATTATTTGAAAGTATTTATGAATAGAAATAATTTAAAAGGGATTTTAAAGGAAGTAGAAAGTATTAAACTCACTTTTGTCGTTGGAAAATAATTCTGGTGATGACTGCAGCATCATCGGCATTCATTTTCGAGTTTCAAAGTAGGGGATGATACTATGGCGGTTTGCTACATAGTTATTCGGTAAAACAGATTTTGATTTAATCTCAAAAATATGATTTGATATTCAAAAGGGATATATATATATATATATATTATTTCAAAAATGATTTGGAACAAAACTCGGTGTTTAGTTCTTAAGTCTATGTTAAGTTATTATATGGACGCCTATATCATATGCATTAGAGTAGTTTGGTTTGTGCAACTTGTTATGATATGTAGTTTTCATTTGTTAAAATGAAATGGAATTTTAGGCGCTTTTGGACAATCAAAAACATCCTAATTAGTTGAGAGCTTGAAGCTAAGTGTTTGTGAAAATATAAGAGTAGAGTTTTGTAACTATAAAATGAAAGGATGGAAAGTTAAAGAAGTTTTAAATTTGTTGAACATCCTGATTAAGTAAAACAAATCTGATACTATATATATACTCTTAGAATGTAGTGGAATATTATACAAATATGAACTTAAGTTTTAAAGTGTTTATAAACATTAGTTGTGTTTTATAAGATGTTTATAAACTTAAGTAAAGCTTTATGAAATGGTTCATAAATGATTTTAGTGTTAAATGAAATATACTATTGGTGTAAATAAATGGTGCAAATAAGAAACCAGTGGAATAAATACGTAAGTTATGCATAGATCATTTTGTTTGCATAACTGTTCTTGATCTATATTCGAGCACATGATTTCAAGGTGATTTACACCGGATCCAAATAAGGATTTTTCACTCGATTCTTGACGACGAGCACTTAATACGGATTTTTGATATGATCCTAAAGTTTTCTACCATAGTATATAGCTCTGTGAGAATGGAGATTTCTAGGAAGGAACCTGATCGGGGTTCGCACTAGGGATTTCGAGTGAGCGATACTAGTTCAGAAGAGAAGTATATGTGATCGAGTAACTGATCGAATTTGATATTGCGTACGGATGACATATCTACATCATATAGGCTTTGATATATTGTATGTTTCTTTCCTTAGCAATACAAGTTATATGGTTCGATGGAATGTTGATGTGAGATGATTGCTATATATGATTTAGCATGCTTATATTCATGATATATGATGGATGAGTTATTGTATTGTTTCAGTTGTCGTGTTTAACTCTCTTTTGGGCTATTTAAGCATAATTCGGGTATATGGAACCAAATGCTAGCTTGCTGCTTTGGTTTCATGAGTAGAGTTTGATTGCTCGATAAATGGCATGTGTTTATGCTTAACGGCTGTGTTTGTTATGTGTCATACATTATCTATAAGGTATATCATAAGCATATATAGTTGTTGTGTTGTCCCTAGATATGGAAGGTCCCAGATATTGGCTTATATTGATGTTGTGATTTTTTCGGACCTAACCACGCAAAGGAGGTTCTATCAAAATTTTCTATAACATAAAAGGCTTTAAGAGCCTAAGGGTGAGGAGACATATCTTCCTTTGGGAATTTCAGGGACGAAATCCTTTTAAGAATGGAAGAATGGAAGAATGTAACGACCTAGAATTTTATTGTTTTGAGTGCGAATATTTAATTAATTTTAAATATGTAAATAATTGATTTTAATAGTTTAATAAATCCTTTTATTATTAAATTATATGGTGAACTTGTTATAGAAAAATATTTACAAAGATAAATAGTTCGAATTAATATAGATAGTGTGATTGAAAATCATTTTATCGATAAACTGTCTCAAAATGCATGAAATTATTATTCTGGGGCACTGTCTTGGATTTTGATAAAACTAGTACCATCGGAACTAGAATAATAAGATAATGTACATCGACGAGTTTCGTGGTGATCGAACATGTTGTGTGGTCGTACGAGCTCGAAACGTATAATGTTTTAATTAGAGAATTAAATATAATAAATATTTTATTATAAATATGCACTCACCCGCACTCTACATCCACACTTCTCTTCCTCTCTCTCTCTCTCTTCTTTTTCTATTTTACGGTAGACAAAACTTAGCACCATCTTCTTGAACATTAAATAGAGAGCTATAGGGCATGAAATCAAGGGACGTCGGATTCATTAAGTTCATATGAGTGAGGGCTACAAATCCATGTAGCCGATGATAGGTGTGGTCAACTTTGGTAGTGATTGATGTTGTCTTAGCTAAGCTAGGGTTAGGTTTTTCCGCCAATTTAGACGATGATCGGCGGAGGCGTTTATAGGGCTGTGCTTCTCTTATGGAGGCGAGTAGGTGGTAGCAATTTGGGGAGGTGCGGTGGTGATTAGAGGGGTGCGACATGTGTATGGACGTGAGGAGCATCACCAAGTCCTGATCTTGGATAGGGAGTCGCGTTCATCGTGGTTGGGTCTAGAGCGAAGTGCGCACGAAGAGAAGCACGTAGAAATCTAATGAACGTATTTTTCTGCATTTTAGACCGTTAGTTTCATATATTTTTATTTTAATAAAGCGGTATTATACGGGTATTTTATTGTGGTTTTGCAGATTATAGATTCCGAAGTGCAACGTTGAAATTAACCGGTTGTGTCTTCCATTGGTTCAAAAGTCACGCAGCAAAGAGTGCAACATTTTGAGCACCAAATAAATCAAAGCAAAAGCATATATCATTTCAAAAATACCATCTCACCTTCATATTTTGTCAAGCACGGTCACATTTGGTTAAAAATGAGAAAAATTCAAGATTAGCTCATGTGTGTAATTGGGCTTCATTTAAGATTTAAAGCATTGTCACATTTTCAAGTAAGGTGGGACCATTGCAAGGAGCAGCTCACTTACTCTTTGTATCCCATATTTCAAAGCTTTAGTATATGTCTCAAAACATGGTAACGTGAGTACCAATTCAAGAAATGGCCACGTGGCCACATTATTTTCTTTCACCAATTGAAGCTTGAACAGGTCAATACATTTATTTCGGCAGAGTAAGTGATGTGGACCCGAAAAGCAGGACTTGATTTCGGAGCTGAAGTCTATAAATAGCATAGAGCAAAACAGAGAATCATCTCTTACCTCATCACTTTTCTCCTAGTTTATTTTTGTTTTCAGTAATGTTTTTATGTTTAGACCGAGTGGATAGAACTGTTAATTAGTTTCAGCAGTTTATTTATTTGTGTTCTTATTTCTTTCCGATACTCATTTCAGTTAGTTAATAAATTTAGTTCTTCTCTATTTCAGTTGTTTACTCTGTCATTTCCTTTTCCGCAATTCTAATTTCTGTTCTGATTTTTACAATTTTATATTTTGGTTGCAATTTCGATTAGATTCGGAATCGATTCGGAGTATATTATTGTTTTTATTTTCTGTTCAAATTCACCGTTGAATTGGTTTAACACGCCTAAGATTTAAATATGGATTTCAATTGTTTTAAAATACAATTCCCTGTGTTCGACCTGCATACTACACACCTGTGCGCTTGCAGAATTAATTAAAATTTGTGCTTTTCTAACCAATAGAAAAGTCGCAACAAAATCGAAGACTCTTCGAATTGTTGAGAAAGGAGAAGGAATCGATGATGGAAGGGATCGGCTGTGTTGGTGTGCATATTAGTGCACCGTGCACAAATTCGAGGAAGAAAGGGGTGTGCGATTAAGGAGGTGATTAAATTTTATTTAGTAAATAATTAGTTAATTGATTAATTCAGTTAATCCGAAAACTTATAAAATTCATGTCTCTTGCATATGAGGTCCAATCGAGACAAAGTCTTTTGCGTTGCACTCGTTGAAGCGTTATCTATGCTCTGGATCCAATTTCGTCAAGTTTGTATCAAGTAGGATTTTGAGCTAAAATTGAATGTCATTCGATTTTAGATCGAGTAGGAACGCAAAAGCATTTAGCTGGGATTTTGGTGAGTTTATTCACCTTTGGATGAACATTATATGATATATGGTAGATGTAAATTATTGTTTGCATGGTTGAATGATTTCTTTGTTTAGTTTGGTGGAATTTCCGTTTTGGAAAGCGGATAGCATATGAAATGTAATATTGGGAATTATGAAATTTTTAGAGGGATCTGGATTCCTTGCCACTTCTTATTTTAATTTCATTTGTATACTTGTATAAATTATTGAATGTCAAAGCTTGGTAGTTTGGCTATATTGGATAAGACTTTAATATATTGAAAAAGTTAAACTTTTTAGTTGTAGATCTATGAAAGCACTTGTTAAGTGCTATGATAGCTCCAGGCCTCATTATAGTATTTTGAAATACCGTTATTTGTTGTTTTGATTGGTAATGGTTTTTATTCGAAGAATGATTTTAAATGTGACTTTTGGAATTTTCTGTGGTATTTTATTTAGAAATAATTTTTGAACTTCTCTACTTTACTCCAACCTTTTTGGAAATGTTTTAAAAGTATTTTGAGAAGTGTTTATTTTATAGAAAATTTAATATAATAATGAATGTTTATTTTAAAGGAAAATAAAGAGAAATTTATCTTTTATAATAAAGTGATTCTGTTTTAAAAGAAGACAAAACTATTTGGGAGTAAATATTTGTAAAACGCTTTATATAAACTGTTGTATAGAAAGATGGATTTATAAATGGTATTTTATGAATAAAAGAATAGATTCATATATGATATTTTATAAAAGGAAAATGATATCATTTTGATAAATTGGAATAATAAAACACATTGTGAATTTATAGTGATATATGGAATGATCGTTTTATGGAAAGTATTTAGTCCTATATTGAAACCTAAGATTTGTGACAAGTATATAAGATTTAAAATCAGGATTTTTACAAAAGGAGTTTTATAAATAGAAATGATATTCTTTTGAAAGGAGTTTAAAAATAGAAATGAGCTTTTTAAAAGGAGTTTTATAAATAGAAATGAGATTTTCTCATTCCTATAAGGAGCTTTGTAAATAAAAAAGAGATTTTATAAAAAGGAGCTTTATAAAAGGAATGAAATTTGATTTCCATAAATGATCTTCGTAACTTATGGCGTACGAAAAGTATATTTTTCATACTTTACACTAAATTCCGAAATATGGAAACTCGTCTTTATCTGTGAGAGTTTAAGAATGTATGTCGAGGCAAGGATAGTTCTCAAGCTTGTCCGACTTAATTGTTAATTGAGGGATAGTACGTTTGAAATCAGAAAGTGGTGGCAAACATATTTGGTCTAATTTTCATACGATCCATTTTCTTACACCAAAATTGTTTGGGGTTATTGTTGTCAATGTTTCTATATGACATTTATTTTAACCCAAATAAGTATGGTTTTGGAAGTGAAACCTTTCTTCAGTGTTTTATGAATATACCTTTAAGATAAGTGTATGGGTACATTTTCTAAGTATTGAAAGTGTAGTGATTTATGAATATACTTGTACCAATGAGATAAGTATATGGATAGTTTTCTAAGCATTGAAAGAGTATAGATGAATAGTGAATGAGTAGTATACATATGTGTATCTTTGTAAAGGTATTTAATACAAGTATTTACAAAGTGGTTTTAATTAATGAAAGGATTAATTAAAGAGGCTTAGTGGTTGCTTATGTGCTTAATCATGCTTTGTTTCGATAAAGAAATAAACCTCTGATTGGATTGTTTGTTTATTTGATAGTTAAATAACCGACTATCAAATCTTGGCCATTTTTAAACTATCAATTGTTGGTTCGAAGAGACCTGGATTAGATATGTTATCCGAAAACCACCTCAAACCAGCATAAGTGTTCGAATTAGAGACATCTTAAATATGATGGAATCAAAGATAAGTTCTTTAAAGTGCAAGTGCTACTTGCTACTAATCCTGAGGGTGATTCCAAAAAGGATGTAAAAGAAGTAGTACCTTCGGTTTGTTCATATCTTGACAACTTATATGGATAAATAGTAGCCTTGCATCATTGCCTGAAGGGCAGTGTTAGTATTCCAAGTGGGATTTGCTAAAAAGGTATAACGTAGCCTCAAGCCTCACACCCAGTAATGACTTGGACATAGGATATGCTTCAGGGTTATGTGGTTCGCTTCCATTAGGGTATGCTCATCACCTGATCTAGGTCGATATTTATGGATTTATGTATGCTTCGGGCAAAGTACGATTTGTCAAGTGAGCAACCAAGGTGATGACATATTCGGTACTATCCAAGAAGAAGTGGGCTGGTCTTGATTCGTAGGGGGTCCCTCGGTGCATTTTTTCTAGAGGTGTACTGTGACAGGCGGTACCTATTAACCCAAAAAATGGACACCCTGGATTGAATGTGAAAGCACCAGCCCTATTTATCAGAGCAAATAAAATAGAAAAGAAATATCAAAAGAGCAGAAACAGTAAAGAGACAAGAGAATATTTTAGTGGTTCGGGTGTTAACGAAGCCCATATCCACTTTATAACTTTTCTTATTAACTGGATGTTATTACAAGTTGAATTGGATTACGATATAATAGAATATCCTAAGTTAGATCAAGTCACAAGTACTTAAAGACGACTGTAGAATCATAGTCGCTCCTTGATGACTATTGTGTGGGAGAAGAAAAGTGAAGAATAACAGTGAAGAACAATCTCTATAGAGTTGCAGCAGCCAGTCCAGAAGATCGTCTTTATGTTGCAGATAGGATTGTATTTATAGGGCTTGGAGAGTAGTTGGGCTACAACCGCTTTACCAGAGGCCTATAATTGATGCTATAAAGGATCCCATATAGTTTCACGACAACCCGAACCACTCTGATGGATCACTAGCGATCCAATTACTTGGAATATTTTTGCTTCATCCATTTTGTGTTGTAATTCTCATTCCATCTGGATGCTCTCCATGCAATCTCGTAGTTTATTGTTTAGTTTTGGTGATGATTCATACACAAGTTAGATTAATCTATGACTAGAATCAGATTGGTCTTCGCTTCTCGAACTAGGTTGCTAGGAAGGCTTTGTAACTTGGCAAATATACTTAGAAGAGATATTGATTCATGATGCAAGAGGCTTGAACAACCCATGAAGCTTCCTTATGGATCTCTAGCAATCCATAGGTGATGGACCGCTAGCGATCCATCCCCTTAGTGGATTTTTGGTGATTCTTCTTGAGTCCCTCTTGGCCTATTCCTTTGGTCCTTTTGGTTGAGTCTTGAGTTGTTTTGGCTTGGCCTAGATGTTCTAACTCATCTGGATTCCCGCTTGGGTAAAAACCCAATTAACATTTGCCCCTAGAGTATACCTTCGTTGGAAACAAGGTATGCTCTGGAAGTAACTACTTTTGAGTTTTCATTTTGTGAAATCTAGTTGATCGTGTCGAGGTTACCATGCAAATTTGACCATTCGGCCATCTTTTGAGTTTTCGATGTGAATCGTTGTCCCTTGTAAAATCAAATCAATTTCGATCCCATAATTTTTAAGATGCTTGTAAACAACATGTAGATCACGCTTGGCAAGTTTAGAGAAGACCGGTTGTAACCTGATGGATCGCTAGCGATTCATAGTCTATAGATCGCTAATGATCCATAGACTTAAGCAAATTTTCTACAAACAATTCCCTATTTAGCTTTACTTTAGCCAATCCTTCTCACTTGCCTTTTTCTTCACGTGTTTCCCTTGCGACCCGAACCAGAGAAACCCTAAGCGACTAGAACTATTTCGTCATCCCAGGTCACCGCCATTAATTTCTACTGCCAGCGCTTGCTGCCGCCAATCTCAGCTATCCTGGCCATCACCCTGAGCCAAACCTTATCACCAAAATCACCACTTTTTGGATCGCAGCCGACCCTATAGGTCGCTAGCCCTAGCCTGAATTTCCACGAACCCGAAATTGAACCTGTTTTCTTTCGATCCAAGGTTGGTGATGACATAGTTATCGTATTGGTGGTGGTTGCCAGTGAATTTAAGGCGATCAATGAGAATGGTGAACGAAGCGGGTTGATTGCAATTTGTTGGAGGTAGATAGTGGATTTGTGTCTTGCATTTGACGCATTCTACTATCTTCGTCCAGTAAATCAAAATCGATTAGCGGCTGGCCTCAATGGTTTCGATGAGGCGGTTTAATATGGACTTGATCATCCTGGATTAGTCTAACTATCATACACTCGATGTACTTGAGAATAGAACTAGCTTTCCGTGTCGCTTTGGACAATCGATCTGTTATCGATCGTCGACCGATAACGGGTAAGTGTAGGAGGAATAACTTCAATGAATGATATGAAAATCTTTTTCCTTTTTCTGTTGTGAGTGAACTATCTACACATTATAGAGCATTCGTAGTGTTTAGGACACCAAGCCCATCTCACATAGATAACACACTGCACTTGCCCCAGTTAACGCTTGGAATCCGATGGGTTGGCATAAGTCAATGTCTTTTTTGGAATTCAGGCATTAAACATACGAGTATTTCTGGTTAAAAACAGAATTACCTGACCATGTTGGATACAAGTTCTATTGTATATAATGTAGCATCCGTCCTCTCGACCTACATCCAGCGGAGGAAGCCTGGCACTTTCAGTAGCGGAATCGTCATTGGTTATTCCTTCGCAAATGATTCCAGCAGCGCCTACATCTTTGGCACCACAGGCTCAATATGGTCAATTAGTGCCGATTGGTCCGGTCATCGATCGAATTCCTTCGAACTTTAGAGTTATACTTAACCCTCCGGAGAGAGCTTCTACTGCCATTTCGGCTAAAGTTCTGTACAATATTTGTTCACATCATAGTATTCCAGCGATGATGTGCGCCTTCCATTAAAAATGAGTTTGCACACATGCCACCTTCAGGGTACACCGTCTGCCATTGATACATGTGCTTGAATGGTGCAGTGCCCCCATTCAACCATTTCTTGAGAGACACTCTTCTGAATTTGGAAATAGCCCCATTTTAGATTCATCCCAATGGTCATGCAATTTTGACTTGTCTTCATGTTTTGTTTATGTGGACATTCAACCATACCCCAAGCTTCGACGAATTGAGATACTTCCTTTCATTCAAGAAGAGAGAGGAATGCCTGTCTCTTGTGATTATTGAGGCTTAGAGAAATCACAAAATCCTGTTGCAACTCCGAAGTAATTATCCCAATTCAAGACCCAATATTTCTTCGTTAGATGTTCTGAATGGTTTAATCATCCTTGGACGACAGGGGGTAAGTTTTCTTTTCTCTCATTGACATTTATTATAATGGTGTGGGGTTTTAATAGACCGAATGCTTCTTATAGTTATTCCGAGGCCAAATAATGATCCATCGTTTGACCATATCTTTCATACTTTGAAGGCCATAGATGCTAGAGAGAGATCAGTCAAACTTTTGCTGATGGACGAGAATTTGCATTGGTATGGATTGATACATCCTAGGAGTTCTATCGTCGCTGTTGAGGTTCCATCCCCTACCCATTCCAGGATTAGAACATGCTCCACTTCTTTATCGCACGATTCTGAAGAGAGCGGTCTATAAGGAGAAGAAAGTCCATCCGGTGGATCAACTGAGGTAATTCGATTGAGGAAAAGGACATTACGACTGGAGCTATTAGTCCGAGATCCCCCGTTCCCGAAGGATGGGGAAGAGGAGTTCAAACAATGAGAAGGCAAGGCTGCGGTGATCATAGAAAAAGAGGAAGGTGAAATTGAGAGCGAAAGTGACAATGACCCCTCCTCTAGCGATGAGGAGCTTGTTGCACGTTACAGTGAAGGAGATCTCGAATCATATGAGGAACCTCCAGGAATGAATCCCATCCTTCCGAGTTTGCCTCCCCAAGAGGTTATTGCTAAAGATGCTCCCCTAGCAACTAAATGACTTCATGGTTCTGCACCTAAGGAAACCGATATCAACTTTGGGAACTTGAGCAACGTTCATGTGGACATTGCAGAACTCATGGAACTACTTGGAGCTGCAAGATACCTTCGAAAAGAAGATGGCGAAGATTGATAACACCATCTTGAACTTCTACTTTAACTCCCTATTGCATTAGGGCGGTCTTTGTTATCTGGGCCCCAAATTCCCGTGTACTCTTGCTTTGGTTTAGGAAGAAATCCTGGCCCATTTTCGAGAAGACGGGGATGTGTATACTGAACAAGAGCTGGCAAATGCCTATCTGAATGAAGAATCAAAGAAAGCTTTAGTAGAGGGCCGAGGGATTATTCGGGTTAAAAGGGAGCGAGAAGCCGCTAAACCTTGCACAACTGCAGTTGCTAAAGCACTATCAGAGCCTTTCATTTCTGGGCCTAGCGAATCGTCCAAGCAACCTCATGATTAGACAGAAATCATTCCGGCTTCGATCGGTATTGCTTTGTTATCCACCTTTTCAGCAACTATCTCCGAAGCCTTGGGTGGTCCTAAAACTTTTCCCAAGATTGTGCAACCATCTAAAGAAGGAAACAGTGGGAAGTACGAGGTTGAGATTCATGGTCACACTTCTGATGCAGGTAACTTTCTTGTTTTCCCCGAGTTTAAGGACTTCCAGCTCATGCCGCAAGAATGAGATGAACTAAATGCTTTCCATTTTATCTTACAGGTCAGTCTTCTTTGCCTATCAAACTGCCACCTTCTCCAGTCCCGAGGCCTACTACTATTTCAATTGCTTCAGTGTTTGTTTCTATAGCTGTTTGATCACCACGCCCGTGTCTGGCTCGCAACCTGGGCCGCAATCTGAGAAGATCACTGCATTGCATGGCCTGGACGACTCCTCCATATCTCTAGAGGGCGATTTAATAGCGGCTGATACTTGAGAGCAGAACAACCAAGCTAGCCAACCAAGTAAAACTGAGCAGTAGATGGTGGTAGTTAAGAAGGAAAAGGTAGAGGAGAGAAAGTCTTCGAGGAGCTCCCGCATGTCCCACAAGCGCAAGACCAAGGGTTAGTCTTTCGAGGAGAGCAAAGAACAAGAAGGAGAAATGGGCATGGAGCATATAATCGGTATCTCTGGTAGCGATACGACTCCCGATGAGGATGCTAAGGGGAAGATGAAACTTCCGACCAAAGGCGGGAAAAGAAGTGGTGGCAAGAAGCACTGACGGGCTTGAGTGACGGTGGAGCAGGATTTTATAGCATTTTGATTTGTTTGACATGTATTTTGTACAAGTGTAGAGTCTACACTTATTACTTTTGTTGTTGTAGCATCTGTACTTTTCTTTTTGTTGGTCGATATTGTGTGGGTTGGCCGATATTGTGTGGGTATGGCCCCCACATTTTGATTTCGTACAGAAAATGTTATGAGAAATGAAAAGATTAAAGTTTCTACTGCTATCTCTTCTGTGTTCTCTCTTATTTATCATGTACTTAACTTGTTTTTATACCATTTATGTGTGTACATGGCATGATTGCTTGTTCTGCAATTTCTATACTTTATATTGCTATGCCGTGCTTTGTGGTATATGATACCTTTACTTCTGTGATTTCACGCATTATGTATGCGTTTTTTCATTTTTATAACTAGATCTATTGTGATTGCCAAAATTCTTTGTTCGGCATAATAGGACTATAGAGTAGTTTTCCTTTCAACTAAGTGTTGGTGTGTGCACCTCCTACTTCACATGGTTGTTTACTCCGAACACTTGATAAATGACTGGTTGATCCAAGCGATTCCTCGGATGTCTATAGCTAAATTTACTTTGCAGTTCCTATCATTGGGAACTTGTGACTTGAATGTCTCGACTCTAGAAATTTTATCGGTGAACGATCGGAATTCTTTGTCGATTTCTAGTTTTGTGACATTGCTGGACTCACGTTAATTTTTTTTATATTGGGAGTTGATCCTTGTTAGTCCTACAATAGACAAGTTTCCCGGTGTTGCCAAGACAATACTAGTACTTAGAAAATCTTAACGGTTTGCTGATGATGCCGAAGCAACATCAAGCAGTGCTTGCATGGCTTATGAAATGCACGGCTTTTAAGAGGCGCGACTTACGAAATGCGCGGCTTTTGAGAGTGCGCGGCTTACGAAATGCACGGCTTTTGAGAGTGTGCGGCTTACGAAATACGCGGCTTTTAAGAGTGCGCGACTTATGAAATGTGCGGCTTATGGGATCGATATGACCCGTCGATTTAGAATAGTTTGGAACTTCTTGACACTGCCAATCTTCGAGTAATGTGAAGAGTTCATGCTTCGAGAGCATGGTTCCATGGCTTAAGAAGTAATGCGCGGTTTATGGAAGTGCGTGGCTTATGAAATCAATTCGACCCGTCGATCCAGAATGGTTTGGAACTTCTCGATGTTGCCAATCTTCGGGTAACATAAGGAATTCATGCTTCAAGAGCGTGGTTCCACGGCTTAGAAATGATGTGCAACTTATGGGAGTGCGTGGCTTATGAGATCGATACAACCGTCGATCCGAAACGGTTTGGAACTTCTCGACGTTGCCAATCTTCAGGTAACGTGAGGAGTTCGTTCTTCGAGAGCATGTTTCCACGGCTCAAGAAGTGATCCACGGCTTACGGTAGTGTACGAATTATGGGATCGATACGACCCATCAATCCAGAATGGTTTGGAACTTCTGGGTGGGAACTTCTCGGTGCTGCCGAAGCGACGGCAGTTTTAAAGGAGACAGGGATCGAGTTCCATCGATCCAACGGTTTGAGTCGATTTGACCCTATCGACTCGGCAAGTTATTTACTTAAACATGGTTTTATCGATTCAAGAAGCTATGCGCGGCTTACAGGATGTGCACAATGGTTTGGGGCTTCCCGATCCTGGAGGAGCGATACCAGTTCTTAGAAGGTAAGGATAGAGTTTTCCCATCAATCCGACGATTTGACTTCGCTTGAAATGTGAATTCGTCAGTTTTAAAAGATAAGTGGTTTTTGGATCGGGTAACCGTGGCTTGGACGATCCTTCTGTATTTCGGGAAGATGTGCATGGCCAAATAGATAAGGTTGTCAAGGTGGAGAGTTCTACGACCGATCGCATGGAGATGGTTATGAAGAAAGAGATTATGGGTGTTCAAGGCAAGACTCTCAGTTTTTGGTCCAAACTACCTTTAGAGAATTGGTCTTCAACTGACATACAGTTTAAGAGGAGAAGGAATTGGTCACCAAGGGTGGTAAAGGAAAAGTTAGGAAGAAGTAAGCAAGTATTATGCTTCTATTTCGTTTGTTGCGCAAGCTAGGTTGTTAAGTCCGTAGCTGTCAGAATGCCAGAATTTTCGATCGGGCGTAACAGAACTGTGGTATGATTGGTTTTGGCTTTCCTTGTAGCTATTCAAGTATATGTGGAGCCCACATGCCATAGGGATGTTCACGCTCTTAAACTGTATCTGAGGTTTCTCTACAACCCGTTTGATTGCACGCGGTCCAGTGGATGCAACTGTGTCTTCTAGATGATTAAAGCATAGGAAAGCCTCTATCTTCATAGACTTATATATTAGGGATTTGAGATACTTGGTTCTCCTAGGTGCCGAATCTTGGCTTGATTCGAGTAGCCTCTGATTGATCACAAGGTTAGCTCAGTTTTGATTTAGTTTCTTTGAGCGACTTTGAAGCTCTGGAATTCAGCACTGTTTGTCTCATTGGTCATTAGAAGTGATTCTGTTAATTTGGCAGAGTGACTGGTGTGATTGTTAATTCATGGCCCTGGAGCATGACTTCACCGACTTAGGGATTTTTGGATCAGATGACCGCTGATCAACAAGTTCGCCTTCATAACACTTTAGTTCATGAAGGACCTTCACGACGCTTAAGTTCGTGAAGGACTTTTCGTGGTCAGATGTCCGGCGACTAGATGCCTTGGAACGATAATTTATCGATTTCGAGATGAGTTTTCGGTCATATGTACGATGGCCCGACGGTCTTAAAGCGATGTTTCATCGACTTTAAGAGGAATTTTGGTTGGATGTCTGGTGACTAGACAGCCTTGGAATGGTAATTCAACGACTCCAAGAAGAGTTCTGGGTCGTGTGTTCAATGGCCCGATGGTATTACAGCGATGGTTCATCGACTTCAAGGGGAATTTATGGGATTCGGCTCGTGGGTACACAATTTTATCGGTTCCTAGAGACTAGGTGGTTTGATCTGTTTGTTCGATGATCCTTTGGACAAGCCTTCTTGGTGCTACCATAGCAACGCCGGTTCTCAGAAGGGGATCGACATGACTCGTCGAAAGCATAGAAGCATTTCTTTCACCATGTTGTATACAATGCCCTCAGTGTCCTGGTACAGCTCATTTGGAAAAGGAAAGTAGACAAGGATGGATGAGAAGGCATCGCTTTAGGTTGCTGCCCCATTCCTTAGTAGCTAGCTGGAATGTTATTTGAAAATCATCCTTTCGCCTGATTTCGTCATTTAGCCAGGGTGCTTTTCTACTAGGTCTTAGTGGCCATGCTTGGGCAGAAGGTCCCTGAAGTCCCGTAGCTCCTTTACCATTTGGTATGTTCTTTGGCAAATTGTCGGGTTTGCCTTCTACCAATTGCACTACCTCTAGTCTCTAGAATTGGTTTGCCTTCCTGTAGAATTCTTCCAAGATAGTAGATTATTTCATCCTTTAATGATTCCCGAGGGCCTTGTAGTAGACTACATTTGTCGCCCTCGCTTCGTCCATATGCTAGTCATACCTATAAAAAAAGCAATTTTGAATCAGTTGTACAGTTGTAGGAAGATATAGTTGGCATGATAAACTTCTTTGGATATTCTGCATGCTGAACGACTTTGGTGAATGGGTTTCTATTAGGGAAAATGTTCTAATCGTTGTCAGTCTGATCCATTTTCAAGTTACGGCTATTTATAATGCTTGAGAATGATATATGCACGATTGTTCTATGCTTGCATGATTAGAAATGCCGATTGAATGACAAATCACTTAGGATAGGGTCATGGATCAGTTACGATCCCCAAAAAATTTCAAACTAGGTGAGATCGGTCTAGGGTAACAAGGAAGGCCCCATACGGTTGCATTCCAAATTTCAAGGCATTTGGAGTTCGCATGTTTGAATTATGGGCAGAAGAAGATGGATCGGCGTTGATGGATCAGTAGTATTTTATTTGGAGTCCGACCCGAGGAAATTTGTCATTTGCTTGGAGTCGGCATATGGTTCGCTTGGAGTCACAGAATTTGAAGTGCTAGGTTAGTGATGAATGGTGCTTGGAGTCATTTGCATGTTTTCTTAGAGAAAATCTTGGTTTTACCTGAGTCTGATTTCAGGCCAGAATTTCCTAGGTTTGCTACGAGGCAAATATGTGATCACCCAAGTTTGACTTCAAGTTAGGATTTCCAGAATCTGCTTCGAGTCAAATAGGCGATTACCCGAGTTTGACTTCGAGTCAACCCTGAAGTAAGTTTTTCAATGACCATTTTGACGATTTTTGATGATTTTCGACGATGGTTATTTTTGATTTGACGATGGGAGTTCCATGATGGGATTGGAAGCTAGTCGGTTGGGAGTGTCACAATATACCACGGAAGCTTGGCCTTGTAATTGATCTCGGTTTGTGTCATATCTTCTTGGTTCTCCTCCCTTTGGGAATACCATTTGAGTAGCAGTTTCTCATCCATTGCTGGCACTGTGCTGCAATACGGGTTTTAGAGCTTCTGCTAGTGCTTTACACGTTAGCATTTTCATCCAATTTGTCTTCCTCAAATTGTTTGTCATCTTCAGAGCTGGAGAGAGCCATCGTTATAACTCCCCGTGGGGTTTTCACCTCTAAATTTGAGTTTGTAGCAAGTGCTTTTGCAGTGGGTGGAGTATTAATGTTTTCTTCCATCATGATTTTTGGAGCTCCGCCTACTACTTTCTTTTGCTTTTGCCTTCTGTTTCTTCCATTCAAGCCAGAAACAGAAGAATATTCTTGCTCCGTAACAACCACGGCTTCAGGCACCGTTCTGGGAGTAGTTAGTGATTGGACGCTAAGAGAGCATCTATCTTTTCCATAAGAGCCTTTTGACTGTTTGCCATTTTCTAGTTAATTTCATCAACCATCTTGTTCAATTCTCCCTTAGTCACAACTTCATGCTATGTGGAGGATCCTAGAACCCAATCTCCAGAGTTAGCTCCTAACAGTAGGTTATTGGGGTTGTTGACTTCAATTTGCTAAGGGTTTGTTTCTTCTCCAGCAATGGTAGCTCCTATGGATCTTCCGGAGGTAGTTCTCTTTCTTCCTGGCGCCATTGATTCTCAACAGCAAATATTCTAAGCAGAGATTAAGTATCTAACTTCTGAACCTATTTGATCCAAAGTAGATAGCTAGATCTAAGCCTGAGCTGGGTTCTCAGCGAAAGCACTAAAATGTTAATCCAAAAAATGGATCAACACCCTGGGTTGAGTGTGAAATCACCAACTCTGTTTATCAAAGGCAAATAAAATAGAAAAGAAATATAAAAAGAGCAAAAATAGTAAAGGGACAAGAGAATTTTATAATGGTTTGGGTGTTAACGAAGCCTACGTCCACTTTATAACTTTTCTTATTAACTGACTAATCTTACAGTTGAATTGTATTACAATATGATAGAATATCCTAAGTTAGATTAACTCATAAGTACTTAAAGACGACTGGAGAATCATGGTTGCTCCTTAATGACTATTGTGTGGGAGAAGATGAGTGAAAAATAACAGTGAAGAACAATCTCTGCAGAGTTGCAGCAGCCAGTCCAGAAGATCCTCTTTATGTTGCAGATAGGATTGTATTTATAGGGCTTGGAGAGCAGTTGGGCTATGGCCGCTTTGCCAAAGGCCTATAATTGATGCTATGAAGGAGCCCAGAGAGTTTCACGACGACTCGAGCCACTCTAATGGATCGCTAGCGATCCATAGGTAATGGTCGCTAGCGATCCAATTACTTGGAGTATTTTTGCTTCATCCCTTTTGTGTTGTACTCTTCATTCCATTTGGATACTCTCTATGCAATCTTGTAGTTTGTTGTTTAGTTTTGGCGATGATTCATACATGAGTTAGATTGATCTATGACTAGAATCAGATGGGTCTTTGCTTCTCGAACTAGGTTGCTTGGAAGGCTATGTAACTTGGAAAATACACTTAGAAGAGATATTGATTCATGATGCAAGAGTCTTGAATGAGCCATGACGCTTCCTTATGGATCGCTAGCGATCCATAAGTGATGGACTGCTAGCGATCCATTCCCTTAGTGGATTTTTGGGAGATTCTTCTTGAGTCCCTTTTGGCCAATTCCTCTAGTCCTTTTGGTTAAGTATTGAGTTTTTTGGCTTAGCCTAGATGTTCTAACTCATCTAGATTCCTACTTGGGCAAAAACCCAGTTAACGGTACCCCAGTAGCCTTATCATTTGATGGAATCCATTTTCTAATATATGCCTTACGGGCTTAGTTGTATACCAAATATGCTGGAATGTGAGATGCAAGCATTTCGGCTATGTTGTATATATTTTAAACCCTAAATATTGTTATAATATCACTGGATTTTCTAATAAAATGGTTTGGTTATGATAATGTAAAAACTCGTCCATGTTTATGTGTGGCGTGGTCTTACGAAATACCTTTATTTTCGAAAGGGTTTTATAAAAAAATCCATATGATTTGATTTGAGTTTCTCACGCTGGTTTACCAGACTGATCCGGCTATTATCTTAAAATGCTCAGGTCATCCCGAGTATATTTCCACATTTATTCATGGATGCTTTGGAGCTTCATGAGACGAGCTGGATGCCTCCAAGACATATCCACGTATCTTTTATTTCCGCTACATTTCTTGTTTTGTATTTATCAGCATTTATGAGGACAGGCTGTTATAATAGTCCAGACTGATGATAGGTTAGTTTAGTCTAATCGATGTATGTATATTATAGTTTCCTTTTATAAAGATCATGTGTATATTATATATTACTCGTCACGATGTGAGATTTTGTTATGGCTTTTCTTGCACCCAAACAATTTGTCTTTCCAGCACTTGGATTCTCGGCACGTGAATACCATGGATGTATTAGTGTCGACTTTTAAGGATCGAAAAGGCAGGTTGTTACATAAACCCATTATTTCAAATTTTTTAAATTTGGTAACACATTTGGAAAAATCTAAATGAATAAATCATGTATACTATAATATTTGTGTGCATGTATGCATGTTTGTATGGGTATACACACATACATGCACAAAAGAATATATACATATGTGTGTGTGTGTGTGTGTAAATATAATGGAACTGGGCAGCACGCAGCGGGGTAAATGATAGATTTTCAAATTTTTATTCCATTTTGGATCTTATTGGGCCTATGAAGTCTAAATTTATTCAGATCTAATCTAAATTTATTTTGAAGAAAATGTATATTTTATTTAAGTTGTAAATAAAGTTTTATTTTAATGTTATATTTATATGATATAATATATATATATATAACATGTATATCATATATACATGTGTGTACGTGCATATGCAACATAAACAATGTATATGGTTTAACATGCCCGTATACATATGTGATATGTGATATGCATATTAACCCCTCCATATACATATGTGATATCTAATATATATGTATGTGTGTATATATTGTTTTAAACAATATAAACTAATATTTGTAATATACAAATGTTATATATATAGGCATATAATTGACATTATAATATGAAGTAGCTGTAAATATTAATATAAATAACCTTGACTTTAAATTCTAAATTCTAAATTTTAAATTTTAAATTATATTTTAAATTTTAATTTTAATTTTAATTTTAAATTAGAGATCTAGGTCTGTATAATAAAATATCTTGAGATTTCAAATTCAAATCAATCTATTTATTTTTAAATATATATAAACATATATATTATGTATTTTTCAAAAATAATTTTTTTATTGCATATGCATATTATATATATTAATATTTCGGATATATATAATAACTATATATATAATATGTACTAATGTGAAAAATGATTAAACAAATATTTATATATATTAAAAAAATATTCGGCTTTAATAATATTAATAAAATATAATATTATTTGTTTAAATGCTTTTGGTTTAAAAAATAGTTATTTTAATTAACGATTTCTATATGGAAATCTTAATATAAATTAACTTTTTTACGAAAACTTCTTAAAAACATATTCATAATTTTTATTAAATATTTATAAGTATATTTTATAATATAAATATATATTTACTTTATACAAAATTAGGTATAATGTTAGAAATATATTTATATATATATATATAATATGTACGGGTTTAAATATATTTATTTATTTATTTATACATTTTTTCAAAAACAATAATGTATATAAAATAACAAAAAATTTATTACATATTTTATATAATTATGTTTGTATTTTAAAATCAATTTTTGTTTTAAATTCATTCTAAGTATTAACAATTTTGAAAAAAAATCCTTTTTTTAATGTTACAGCCATGAGCTATATTTTTTTTTCTTTTTTGAAACTTGGTTAAATTTTATTGCAATCTCAAACGGGCTAAATCCCAATTACATACAACCACAAGTCCAACCGCATAAGATACAAATACAACCTTTATACAGCAACTTTACTTTAACTGAACATTCCTCTTTTAGGGCAGAGGCTTCATGGCGGCTCCCAAGTCATTGATCGATCTGCTGCGTGCTCAACCGTCAAGTTCATCCTCTCCAATGCTAGTTTTTCTTATGCCGTTAAGTTGGTGTGTTTCGTTTTTGCAATCCGTTCCACAATTATACTTGCGTCTCTGTTAATTTGGCTATTTAGTGACAATATCACTTTTTTTTATTGTTGAAAGCCCGGTTGTTCCTCTCACGCCAGAGATGCCAAATGGAAGTTATGAGGCAAATTTTGAGCATCTCCTGCACCAAGTTCGACATGTTACCTCACTTGTTCAGGTAATCTATTTCTTCCTTAGGTGATTTACTTCATTTGTTAGCATGCATTTAAGCTTTTGGAGGCTCCAAATTCTTTTACTATAAGAACATTCAAAAAAGAGATGGCCATGACTTTCATTTTCAGTGTTACATAGATTGCATGTAGTTTCTTCCAGAATCCCCCAATTGTGAAGTCTATCCTTTGTAGGAAGTTTGCCTAGCAAGGCTTTGTATAGGGTGTGAGCCAGCTTCGGGTTGTTAGGTCTACTCCACAGTGTTATGCCAAGCTACTGTGGGATATTTACCTCTGATATCATCCTATACATTTCGCATTATAAATTGACCTTTAGGAGAATTCTTCATATTCCAGGTGTCCTCTTCTCTTTCATTGTATATAGGGATATTATGTATTTCATCTTGGAAATTCCTTGTAATTAGCAGATTATCGCATTTCCAGTTTCCATCTTCAATTATGCTAGAGACTAACATATAGGATTTCCATAGGCCGAGTAACCTTCCCATCCCACCCTATCTATAAGACTTTTGTTATTGATCCAGGGGTTTCTCCATAAATCAGTTTTTGAGCCATTGACAATTTGCCTTTCAATAAGGGGTTTCAAATTATTTCTGATTTTTAAAATATGTATCCAAGTAACTGATGCATTACCGTCAATTTTTGTTGTCCAGAAATTTTCCTTTAAATATCTTTCTCTCATCCACCTAGGTCATAGATTGTCTGACACTAAAATTTTCCAGGCCATCTTCATACCAAAGACTTTTTTCAGCTCAAATAATTTTTTTAGCCCAACACCACCTTCCTTTTTGGGTTTACAAAGTTCCTTGTAGCTAACTTTATGCAATTTACCCCTCCATATAAAATTGGCACATACAGCATTTATTTTTGCAATTGAACAATCTGGAATTTGGAATGTTTGCAACCAGAATCTGACTTTTGATGTGATTACTGTGTGAATAAGTTCGATTCTACCTGCAAAAGATAGAAATTTTAACCTCCAACCTTGTAGTTTATCTCTGATATTATCAATAAGTTTCCCACGTTCATTGTCAGTGATGGTATTGTTAGACAATGGAACTCCAAGATATTTAACAGGAAGTAATCCCTCTGAAACTCTAATACTTCTTAATAAGTTATGTTTGTCTCTGTAATATTTGTTAAAGTAGCATTTGGTTTTCCCTTCATTGAGCTTTAATCCAACATTTGTTTCTAAAAGGTGGAAAATTTCTTTAAGAGTATCCACAGCAGATAAGGAGGCTTTAGTCACAATTATAAGATCATCTGCATATATTAAATAGTTATTGTAAGCTCAATTTTGTAAACTGGGCTAATTTTGTTGTGAAAGCATGTTATTTCCATATGTAATGTGAACACTCCATAGCTACTGCAAACAGATAGGGGGATAGGGGGTCCCCTTACCTGATTCCTTTGTTGCTCTAAATATAGCCTTTAGGAACTCCATTAATTAGGATAGAAAACGTAGGGGTAGATAAACAATGGTCAATTAATTTTAGGAGTTCATCTGGTATTCCCATTGATCTCAACATGTGAATTATAAATTTCCTATTCACCTTATCATAAGCTTTGTGTAAGTCAACCTTTAAGCATATTTTATCAGCACCAGGCTTGTTGAAATCTCTGATTAGTTCATGAGCCAATAGAGAGTTTTCATATATGAATCTCCCCTTTATGAAAGCACTTTGACACTGACAAATTAGGACTGGAAGAACTTTATTTAATCTCATGTATATGATTTTGCTGAGGATTTTGTAAGTAACATTGCAACATGCTATTAGCCTATATTCCTCAATTCTTTCTGGTTTTTTAACTTTAGGAATCAAGGAAATAAAAGTGTGGTTGATTTCTTGTATAAACTCACTGTTACCAAAGGCTTCCTGATAAGCTTTTAGCATGTGATCTTTCAAGTATATCCAATACATTTTGGAGAATGTTGCCCCCATTCCATCCAGGCCAGGTCTGGAAACATCATGGATGGAGAAAGTAGCTCTCCGCAATTCCCTTTCATGAATCCCAGCTGTCAACATGGCACATCCTTCCTCAGAGACTTTTCTTCTGCAGTGAATTACTGGTAGGCTTTTTTCAGAATCCCCATTATATAGGTCCAAGAAATAAGATATTATTTTTTCTTCTACATCTTTTAAATTGTCAGCTGTATTGCCCTGTTCATTCAAACAATTTAGTAAGTTATTATGATGAGACCTTTGAGACATTTTAGTGTAAAAGAATTTATTGCATTCATCCCCCGGGTAAGCTTTGTAAGTAACATTGCTGTATATATATATATATATTATAAATACATACATATATATATATATTAGCATCCAATGTAAATAGCACAGGCACATGTGGATTCATGATAATTCATATACTATCTAAGCACATATATTACATGATGGACAAATTATATATAAATGTGAATGTAAATGGAAGATTTACCTTGACCAAAGCCTAGTTGTAACATGTTAAAGCGTTGAATCAATGAAATCGTTGAATCAGTATCCAAACTTCTAGAAATGAGCTGCCAGATTGAAAGTAGCAACCACCAATCTACTATTTTTATTTACATTGTGTTTTAAAAGCTTGAAAATTAAGGAGCAATGGCAAAAGGGAGGCCGACCAGATTTGGTTTAGATGGAAGAAAAACATAGAGATCCTAAAGTTGAATTTTAGTTATTTAAATAGTTGAGATTCAAAGGAGTAAAAAGGGGATCCAGATCCACATTCTCCTCTTACTATTTCCCACCTTTTGAATCATTATTCAACCCCACTCTAATTCCTTATGGCCGACCACTATACTCCCATATTTGGGCCTCAAAATTGCTTCAAGCCTAATCAATAAAAATGTAGTTAAATCCAATTCAAATGCTCATCGATATTGATACGTGTGTATATAACTTTTATATACGCACTATAACAATCGCCTTTTCGATCCCTGAATGCCGACACTAAATACATCATTGGTATTCGTGTGTCGAACAACTAAGTGTCAGAAAGACATAAAGTTAAGGTAAAATAAAAGAAAATGAAACATAACAAGAAAGAAGAGCACAATATCAGAATCTCACATGTGGAACGATAATATATAATATCTCAAAAGCGTAGTATAAAGTGTTACTCCACCATTCATAAATCTCAGAGTTACAAAATAACTAAGTACTACAATCAGCCTGGACAGTTATAACCACATGTCCTCACAATGTTGAACACATGCATAAATAATAGTGAACGGAAAGGGAAGTAGATAGATAGATAGATAGGTGAAAGCACCCAGCTCGTCTCCATAAACTTGAAGCATCCAACTCTAAGACCTGCTTTACTCAAGCTACTCAAAAGAGTACACAAGGAAGTTTGGGAAAACAAATACCATGTGTCAGACATAAGTCTAGTACGAAAAATTCAAAAATGCATATAAACACATAATAGTACTTTCGAGACTAACCAAATCATCGAATTGGTTTTACCCTCGAAAGGACCCAACTTTTAATTGATATTTACATTAGAAGATATTATAGATAATGTTTGAGGTGTGTAATATAACTAAGAAAATAGCCTTGATGCTTACATTAATCACATCGTAGCATGTTGGAGTACATTTAAAACCACTAAGGTACGTCCATATGTATGGATTTTCCATGAAGAACTCCTCAGTAAACTGAGATTGATCTCCTATGACAAGGATCATAAAATACATTTGAGCGTTGTATATCTCTAAATAAAATATACCATATGGTAAACACAATTGGCCCAACACCTGAACATTTCATGAACAATCTGAACCAAGTGTTAAGCCAAAAAATAGATCAACACCCTGGTTTGATTTTGAAAGCACCAGCCCTGTTCTGACAGAACAATATCACATATCACAGATATAGAAAAAGAACGGTAAAAGACAAAAGACAGGGAATTTTTATAGTGGTTCGGCTGTTAATGAAGCCTACGTCCACTTTATAGTTTTATTATAGACCGATTGCTATTACAAAAAGTGTTTGATTACAAGGCTTTGATTATCCTTAGATAGATCGAATCCCCAAAGTTGAAATTCACTGGAGAATCACAGTGAATTCCTTTGGAGATTGTTGTGAGGGAGGTAGAGAGTGAAGAATGTTTCCACCAGAGCTTCAGCAACTAGTCCAGAGAAGATACAGTTTATGTTATAGATAAGATGGTATTTATAGGGATCGGAGAGCTTCTGAGCCAGGCCACTTCGTTAACTGCTTGCAGGGAGGTACTGAACGACCTAAGAGGGTTTAGCTCGCAATCCGAGCCAAAACCATGGGTCTCTAGCGACCCATGGTCTAGAGTTGGCTCGCTCGTGAGCTAATTACTTAGTTGCTATCATCTCACACTCTAATATGCAAGGTTGCAAGGAATTTGGCTTCGTGTATGGATCACGATGGATCGCTAGCAATCCATACACTTAGCATTTTTTCATCATCCTTCTTCCTTCCTTCTCTTCTTCCCTTCATCGGAGCGACCCTCCATTTTGCATGGATCACTAGCAATCCATAAGGTATGGGTCGCCGGCGATCCAAGCACTCAGTATATTTTCTGAGGTTCCAAGTTTTGCTTGCTTTTACGGCCTTGCATTGATGTCGTTCGTGTAGTCTTGTTGCCCGTTGCTCCGTTTGGATGACGATCTGCTAGCTGTTTGCACTCAGCTGCTGATTGGGCTGAAAGAATGTTGATCTTTTCGTTTAGTCAATCTCAGTCATTGCCTTAGTAATATAGCTTGGCTCTCATTAACTCCTTGCCTTAGCCTTTCTGGTTAAGTTCAAAGCCATTCTGATGTCATGGGATTGTTCTGTTTCCTGTTGAATCCTGCTGGGTTAAAAACCCAGATAACATTTGCCCCCCTGAGTACGTCTTCATTGTAAACAAGGCGTGCTCTGGAAGTTATCGCTCTCAATATCTGTCCATCGATTTCCAACTGATTGCATTAGAGTTTTATGGATACGTGGCAGGTCGTGCTGTTGGTCATCTAGCTTTGGTCTTGACTGCTATTGCTTGCTGTAACGGATCAAATTTCTTCACTTAGTTTCCAGCATGCTTCGAAACGACAGATAAATATCAGAGGACGAGTTTGAGAAAAATTTGTCCCTACATTATGTATCGCTTGCGATCCATACAGTTGTAAGATTTTGCTTCGAAAGTTGGGTCGCTAGCGATCCATGATGGATCGCAGGCGAACCAATGCCTTAGCAAATTTTTGCTCCGATTTTTCATTTTCCTATACATATTCCTACGGGCCGACCTACCCACTCATTTGAACTGACCTGACTACCTACTCGAGCCGATCCTCTTCCACCTCTTCGCGCAATCGAAGTACTTGTGTGATTCAATTCCTATTACTACCAGCGATCCGACCCTCTTGCTCACCAAAACCCTAGTCGATCTATTTCCTAGTTCAAAACCATAGCTTGCCTTTAAACCGCCCCTAACCCACTGTTAGCTCGCTGTCGATCCATCATTAGTTCGCCACCGACCTAAGTACTTGTCACTGGCTTGGCTTTGGGACTACTGATCCAAGTCTTCGTCTAATTTCACGTTTAAAGCTTAATCCAAGGTGGGTCCGCTAACTAGTTTGCTAATTTCAGCTCTCGTGTAACGATTCGATGGCGAGTCTGCATTTGTAATGTTGGTCGTGAGAAGTTCGAGTTGATTGCGGTTTAATGGAGGAAGATAGTAAATCGAGTCTTGAGTTTTCTCTCGGAACGACGTTCGGGTTTTGGCCCAATGCTTGACACGTTTTGTATCTTCGCCCATTAGACCGGAATTGACTTATCTTGTGGTTGTTGCATGTCACACCACTAACTGATCCCGATTCTTTTAGAGAATTCAGACTTATCTTGCTTACTTGTTGCACGCTCAATGTCCCTATAGTGAGAAGAGTTTTCCATGCCGCTTCGGACAACGGATCCATTATCGTTCATTGATTGATAACAGGCAAGTGTACAGGAAGTAGAAACAAAAACAAAAATAAAGTGATGTGGGAAGTTCCTTTCTTCTTCCATTGTGAGCGAACTATCTACACGGAATAGAGTGTTTGTAGTGTTTCGGGCACCGAGTTTATCCCATATAGATAGCACACTACACTTGCCCTAGTTCACACTTGAAATTCGACGTGTCGATTACAAATTAATGTTTCTTTGTAATTCAAGTGTGGTAGGGGAAACTATTAGTTTAGAATAGAATTACCTAACTATTTTGGACGCGAGTTCTGTTCTTTAGAATGAAGCAACCATCCATGCATCGTAAGTCGAGCGGGGAAAGCCCTGCACTCTCTGCAGCCGAGTTATCATTCGTTGCTCTTTCTTCTACCACTTCACAAACTCAGTATGGCCAGTTGGTCTCGGTTGGGCCAATCGTGGATCGAACACCTCCCAACTTTAGAGTTCTATTTAACCCGCCTGAGAGAGCTTCTTCAGTGGTTTCTGCTAAAGTTCTTCATAACATCTATGCACAACACGGAATTCTAGAAGAGGATGTGCGTCTGCTAGAGAAGGACAAGTTCGCTCATATGCCTCCCTCAGGGTACACCGCTTGCCACCGGTATATGTGTTTGAATGGAGTCGTGCCTCCCTTTAATGACTTTCTACGCTTGCCACATGTTCTTTTCATGCGGACGTTCAACCGCGTTCCAAGCTTTGATGAGTTGTGGTACATTTTGTCGTTCAAGTGGAGAGATGACTACCCCTCCTTAATCATAATAGAAGCCCAAAGAAATCGGAAAATCGTCATGCACCTACAGAGCAACCTATCGCAATTCAAGATGCAATATTTCTTTGCTAGATGCCCCGAGGGGTTTAACCGTCGGTGGACGACAGGAGGTAAGTTCCTTTTTTCCATTTATCGAGCTCTGATGCGTTACAATGGAGTTTATAACCGACCGTATGTCTCTTGCAGTTATTCCAAGGCCAAATAGAGACGTGGCTCTCGATGAAGTTTGCCAGACTCTAAAGGCTAATGCCGAGGAGAGATGCGTTAAAGTGTTGCTGACCGATGAGAACGTACGTTGACATGGATTACTGGCTCCGGGTAGATCTGTTGTTCAAGTTGAAATTGCCTCTCCTACCCGATCCAGGGTTCGTACAAGATCTACTTCTTCCTCCCACGATTCTGAGGAAGGTGCCTCTCAAGAGAGAGAGAGAGAGAGAGCCCGTACGAAGGATCAACCGAGGAGGGACGCGAAGGAGGAGACACTACTACGACTAGATTCAGCGGCCTGGTTAGAATGCCCTCGATCCCGGAGGAAGGGGAAGAAGAGTTCAAGCAAAGGGAAGGCAAAGCCGGGTTGGACTCGGAAAAGGAAGAGGGGGAGTTTGAGAGCAGTAGCGATGAGTCTATCGCAAGTGATGATCTCTACGCAGAATCTGATAATGAGGACTCGGAATCGTGTGACGAAACTCCAGTTATGAGCCCCATTCTTCCGAGCTTGCCTCTCCCTGATATAAGCGATAAAGACAAAGCTCTAGAGACCGAGGGGCATCGAGATTCTCTAAGTAAAGATGTCGGAGCAGAGTTTGGGGATTTGAGCGACGTTTTTGTTGACTTTGACGCGCTCATGAGAGAAGACTTTAAATTCAAGGAGGTTCCCCCCTCCCCTGCTCGAGCGATAACGCGCTAGATGTTAGCTCGGTTCCGCCTATGATGGCCGAAGTTAGTCCGATTCCACCTACGACGGTCGTCCGTTCTAGTTCGTGATGACGTTTTAGGCCTACCTTAGAAACACACTACATGTCTCGCTAGGATTATACTCACTTTCTTATACTCTTTCCATGCCTGTTTTTTGTTTCTAAATTTTTTTTATTTATGCTTCGTGCCAGGTATGACGAGAGGGCGGGGTTTTTATGACGACTTCGAAGAATTTACTGATTCGCAGCGGTATTCCAAGCGTACTTCCGGCCGTCACCAACCCCGAGAGATGGAGGAAGAATACATACGAAGAAAAGAGCAAGAGGCCGAAGCTCACCGCCAAGATCAAAAAGAGCGAAGCCGGCCATATAAAGGCGGGTATGAGAAGAGGAGATCTTTTGAGGAAAGGGAGGAGCCATCGAAAAGGTCGAAGTTCGAACATCGTCCCCATTCTTTAGAGCTTGCTCCAATAATTCTTCAGCGGGCCAAGAAATTCCCGCTACTTCTGCTCTGATTCCGCCTTCAACTCATATCTCGTCGTCTTCTATTGTTACTGCTGCCCCTGGTGCTTCTTGCCCCCACCGAAGACCTGCCTATGTCCTTCCCGCGGGCCCCCCTAAACTTGAGGCAGTGTTCCCTGGATGGTTCTTGAAGAGGGTTAAGTTTGACCGCGATCTGCATCCAGTTTGTAAAGATTTGTATATGCCGCACCTCCAGGCTATTCAGCGTGACTTAGAACAAGCCGAAGGATGGGAAAAACTGTGTAAAAAACTGGCGGATACGAATCGTAATAATTATCGGGAGATCCTCTCTTTCGAGTCAGAGAAGGACAACTTTGAGAGGGCATTGGTAGATCGCGATTCCAAGATTAAGCAGTTGGAGAAAGAAAAGGAAGCGACCCTTCGTGAGAGTAAGAAAAATGCCAGCCTGATGAAGGAAATGAAGGAGGTGCATGCGAGAGTCGAGATCGTCTATAGGGACGATATCAAGAAGACTCACGTAGAGGAGGCCAAGTTGAAAAGGGAAGTGGCTGCTTGCAACGCCACTATTGAGGCTCGGAGGAAAACCATAACTGATCATGACCTTATTGTTGAGGGGCACAATGAGACTCTCTATAACCAGGTGAGACGATTACCAGGTTACAAGCCCAGGTCGTGCAGATCAGTACTAATAAGTCTGCTGTTGAAGTCGAGAAGGCCGCCATGAGAGCGGATTACTTAGAACTCCAAAATGCCTTCGAAAGAAAATTGGAGAAGCTAGACGCGACCATTTTGAACTTTTATGTTAACTCCATGTTGCACTAGGGGAGTCTCAGTTACTTGGGCCCAAAATTCCCATGCACTCTTGCTTTGATATGGGAAGAAGTCTTGTCCCACTTTTCTGATAGCTGCGATGTCTACACCGAGTAGGAGTTGGAGGACGCTTACCTGAATGAAGAGTCAAAGAAAGCATTGCTCGAGTGCTGAGAAATTTTGCGAGCTAAGAGAGAGAGAGAGACAGAGGCCACCAATGCTGCCTTGACGACTGCCGGCGAAGCGCTCACCAAGCCCTTTATTTCTGATGTGGGCGAACCATCAGGGCAGCTCCATAACCTTCCAGTAAGTTCAAAGCTTGAGATTCTTCCTCAGGTGGTGGAGCCATCAACAGAAGGCGAAGGTGGTGAGTTTGAGGTCGCTATTCTCGACCATTCCTCCGGTGCAGGTAATGTCCTTACATCCTCCGAATTTAGGAGCTTCCAACTTACGCCGCAAGAGCAAGAAAAATTTAACGCTTTCATTTTTGATCTTATAGGTTCATCTACCTTTCCCGTTGACGTGCCAGCTTCTTCGGCGCTCGGACCTGCCGCCATTTTCACATCTTTCGTGGTTGTTTCCATTCCTGTTCCTGTTTCCACATCTGCGTCTGGCTCACAACCGGGGCTAGAGGCGGAAAAGATAGCCGCTTCATGGTCTGGATAACCCTTATGTGTCTTTGGAAGGTGACATAACAGCAGTAGAGGCCAAGGAGCAGGAAACTCAGATGGAGCAGCCCCAGAAGACACAACACGAGCTGGTCCCTGTCAAAAAGGAAAAGGTCGAAGCAATCAAGGCCTCAAAAAGCTCCCGCAAATCACGAAAACGAAAAGCGAAGGGAGAAACTTCTGAGAAAGATTTGGAGGAAGAGAAGGAAATTTCCACTGAGTTATTTATTGACATTACCGGCAGCGACACCACTCCTGAGAAGAAGCAGAAGCTGCCAACCAAGGGCGGAAAGGGGAGCAGTGGAAAGAAGCGTTGAGAGGCTTCTGTGGAGACTGATTTGATTTTTGGTTCCTTTTGAGTCATTTTGTTCAAGTAGAGAGTCTACACTTAGTTTTTTTTTTACCGTGGAGTCTATATTTTCATTTTTTGTTGGCCGGCATTGTGTGGGTACGGCCCCCACATTTTGACCATGTATAAAGAAAATTATGAACAGTATATTGATATTTTGACAGTAATCTCAGCTGTCTGCTCATATATGTTCTATGCACTTGAACTTGTTTTATTTTATACTTATCTAGTCCTGTGATTACTGCCAAAATCCTTCGTTTGAAGTAACAGAACTTTAAAAATTAATAGAACATAGAAATAACTTAAAAATTCTTTGTTTAAAAATTCTTTGTTTGGAGTGGCAAAACTTGTGAACTTATTGTTTTCACGTGTCAGTATTTGAATAACGGTGTATGCCCCCCAGTTCACAGGGCTGTTTACTTTAAACAACTTTCAAATGACCGGTAACTTGGGGTTTAGATAATTCTCATACTATACTAGAAATTTGGCTAAGTCACAGCTTGATTTGTTTTGCGACTTGAGCACTTCCAGGGATTGGACTTGGCATAATTTGACAAATTATTCAATCTTTACCAATATACTATAACTTCCTTTTTTTGGAAGTTTTGCAACTTTAGCGTGTAATCCAAGTTTCTTGTAATATTCCAGCAAGTATGCAATATCTATGTGTTGGAGAGTTGCACATTACATGGGTCAACTGGGGGCAGTTTTAATCATTAAGTGTCCTTAGTTGAAACTTTTCAGTTGGTTTGTAGCATTCCAATTTCGTTGGAGTTGTGCTCATTATTCCCGATTATAAGGATAGTTGGCGCTGGTTATGATATGCACGGTTTCCGGGATCGATATGGTTCGCTGGTCCGGAAAAGTTTTAGTGCTCCTCGATGCCGCCTATCTTCGGGCAGTGTGAGTGGCTTAAGTTTTAAAAATTATTGCACATTTTCTCATGCTCCTTACTGTTGCCTATCTTTGGGCAATGGGAGCAGTTAGTATTTTGGAATCTACTGCTCGACTTATGAAGTGCACGGCTTTGGGTTTTTCCTCGGTGTTGTCTATCTTTAGGCAACATGAGGATTTATTATTTTTAGTGCGCGGCATATGAGGGCGCGGCTTTTGTTTTTCCTCGGTGTTGCCTATCTTCGGACAACGTGAGGAGTTATTATTTTGGTGTGCGGCTTATGAGGTGCGCGGCTTATGAGGTGCGCGGCTTTTGTTTTTCCTCGGTGTTGCCTATCTTCGGGCAACGTGAGGAGTTATTATTTTGGTGCGCGGCTTATGAGGTGCATGGCTTTTGTTTTTCCTCGGTGTTGCCTATATTTGGGCAACGTGAGGAGTTATTATTTTGGTGCACGGCTTATGAGGTGCGCGACTTTTGTTTTTCCTTGGTGTTACCTATCTTCGGGCAACGTGACGAGTTATTATTTTGGTGCACGGTTTATGAGGTGTGTGGCTTTTGTTTTTCCTCGGTGTTGCCTATCTTCGGGCAACATGAGGAGTTATTATTTTGGTGCGCGGCTTTTGTTTTTCCTCGGTGTTTCCTATCTTCAGGCAACGTGAGGAGTTATTATTTTGGCCTTTCCAATGTTGCCGGAGCAACGTCGGTTTTTAGGAGGCAAAGATCAGGTTCTGCCGATCTAACGGTTTGAGTCGATTTGCTTCCGTCGACCCGGCGGGTAATTATTATATTGTTATGAACACGGTTTTGTTGGTTCGAGAAGCAAACTTTATTAAGGAAAGCAAGACAGTTTTTGCCTATGTACAATGCCCCGGCATCCTGGGATGGCTTATTTGCTGGAAAATAAAAGGTACATAAGGTAGCTTTCAAACAAAGTAACGGCAGAGCGATTTGCTATTCCATGCCCTGGGAACTTTAGTTCCATCGACGGTTGTTAGCTTGAAAGTCCTGTCTCTTAGCTTTTGATTAATGACATATGGTCATTACCAGTTTGGTTCGAAGGCCCCCGGAACGGGGTAAACTCGCTTGAGCACAAGATCTCCCAATTTGAAGGTTTGATTATGAACTTTAGAGTTGAAGTACCGTGCGACCCTTTTTTGGTGGGCGGCAGTTCTCAGCTCTACTTCTTCTCTTTTTTCATCAACCATATCTAGCGATTCGAGTAGGAGCCGCTCGTTTTGTTTTTGATTAAAATTCTGCCTTCGGTGCGTGGGGATTTCTAATTCAACAGGAATCATTGCTTTTGAACCATATGCTAAGGCGAATGGAGTTTGGCCGGTTGCCGCTTTGTGGGTAGTTCTGTAAGCCCATAGTGTGAGTGGAAATTCATCAATCCAGTTTCCTTTGGCTTTTTCTAGTCGCTTTTCGATAGTGGACTTGATGATCTTGTTTATTGCTTCCACTTGCCTGTTTGCATGTGGGTGAGCCACTGCGGAAAAACTCTTTTCGATTCGGAAGCGCTTGTAGAAGTCTTTGAACTCGGCACTTTGGAATTGGATTCCATTGTCAGTGATGATTTTTTGCAGCACACCAAACCTGCAAATGATGTTTTTAGTAACAAAGTTAATAACTTTGTGGTTATGGTGGCCAGCGGTTCCACTTTGACCCATTTTGTAAAATAATCTACGACAACTATAGCATATTTGGCTCCTCCTTTTGCTATTAGCCGGACGTCAATCTAGTCGATCCCCCATATTGCAAATGACCATGGGCTGACCATCAGTGTTAGCTCCGTTGAAGGAGTTCTCTTAATTTTGCTGAACCTTTGGCAGCGATCGCATCTTCTGGCGTGCTCTGCGGCGTCGTGATTTATTGTTGGCTAGAAGTACCCATATCGAAGGACTTTCTTCGCAAGGGTCTGCCCCCCAGTGTGGTCTCCGCATTCGCCTTCATGTACTTCCTTTAGGATTCGCCGTGCTTCATCATCGGTCACACACCTAAGGAGGGGGTTGAGAATCCCCTTCAATAGAGTATTCCATCATGTATCATGAACCGTGGCGCCTTTCGGAGGAGCTTCTTCCTTTGATTCCGGTCAGTTGGAAGGGTTCATGCAAGTAGATAGTTCTTTATCAGTGTCATTCACGTATCTGGTTCGATGGTGGTTTCGAGAATCCATTCTACGTCCATTTCGTATATGCTTGGGTTGGCCAGAGTTTCGACTGGGACTAGTCCCAATGACTGAGCGCTTCTCCGGAACTTTCTAGCTTTGCCAAATTATCTGCCTTAGTGTTTTGCTCTCGTAGGATGTGAGTTATGGTGTAATGCTTGACGTTGCTTAGCAGTTCTTGCACTTTGGACAGGTATGGGGCAAGATTCTCCCCACGCGCCTGATACTCCCTTTTTACTTGACATACGACCAGCTATGAGTCGTTGTATATGTGAATAAATTTATCTTGAGCTCCTTCACAACTTTTAGTCCAGCGATCAGTGCTTCATATTCTGCTTCGTTGTTTGTGGCAGGGAATTCCAAGCGCAAAGCGTAGCTAATGGCTCACCCTTCGAGGGTTTCGAGTACTACCCCTGCCCCTGAATAGAGATTGTTAGATGCACCATCTACAAAGAGTTTCCATTGAGTCTCCACCTCCATCGGCGCTTCTTCTTTGTCGTCCCTTATGGTAAACTCGGCGATGAAGTCTGCTAACCCTTGCCCATTGATAGCTTTCCTAGGATTGTATGCAATGTCATATTAACTTAGCTCTATGTTCCATTTGAGGAGTCGCCCGGAGGTTTCGGGTCGGTACAAAACTTGTTTTAAGGGCTGGTCGTTTAACACTTTGATTGGATGTGCCTAAAAGTATGGTCGTAATTTCCAGGACGCGATCAAGAGGCAATACGCTAGCTTTTCCAGTTTTGGGTAATTCTTTTTAGCTTCGGTGGATCATTTGCTAATGTAATACATGGGTCGCTGGATTCTCGCTTCTTCCCGCACGAGAGCGGCGCTCAATGCATGCGGGGAGACTGCTTGGTAAATGAATAGGTCTTCTCCATTCACCGGCTTTGATAAGATTGGGGGAGCTTCCATGTTTCATAGCAATTCTTCGAAAGCTATTTGACAAGCTTCACTCCATTCGAAGTTTTTCTTTCCCTTCTTCAGTGCATCGAAGAACGGTATGCACTTGTCTGCGGATTTTGAGATAAATCGGCTCAGTGCTGTGACTTTTCCATTCAAGCTTTGAAGTTCCTTCTTATTTCTCGGGGCTTGGACTTCTCGTAGCGTCGTTATTTGTTCTGGGTTTGCTTCGATGCCTCGGGCACAGACTATGAACCCCAAGATTTTCCTAGAGGCTACTCCAAAGTGACATTTGAGTGGGTTGAGCTTCATTCCATACTTCCAGAGTATTTCGAACATTTCAGCGAGATTTTCTAGATGGTTAGCAGCTATTCGAGATTTGACCAACATGTCGTCTACATAAACTTCCATAGTCTTTTTGAAACTTCCATAGTTTTTCCAATTTGACATTTAAACATAGTATTTACTAGCCTTTGGTATGTTGCCCCAGCGTTTTTTAAACCAAATGGCATTACTCTGTAGTAGTACAGTCCCAAGTCGGTGATGAAGCTGGTGTTTTCTTGATCTGGCTCATGCATTAGGATCTGATTGTAGCCTGAGTATGCATCCATAAATGACAACAATTCATGTCCCACCATTCCATCCACGAGTTGATCGATTCTGGGGAGTAGGAAGATATCCTTTGGGAAAGCTTTGTTTAAATCCAAGAAATCAATGCAAGTTCGCCATTTTCCATTAGACTTCTTGACTAAGACTGGGTTCGATACCCATTCAGGATAAGTTGCATCTCGGATGAAGCCGTTGGCCATTATTTTATCTACCTCCTCTTTCGGTGCCTTGGACCACTCAGGGCCCAAGCTGTTCCTCTTTTGCTTTACTGGTGTGAATTTGGGGTCAATATTGAGCGCGTGGCAGGCAATTTCAAGTGATACCCCACACATATCAGAGTGCGTCCAAGCAAATACATCCAAATTGGCGTGGAGGAATTTAGTTAGTTCTGACCGCAACCTGTTTCCAAGGTGCGGTCCAATTTTCAGGACCCATGTTGGGTCATCCATACAGAATGGGACAGACACCATCAATTCTGCCGGTGCTACCCGATCCTCCCCTGAGCTTTTCTTTCTAGGGTCCAAAGCCTTGTCGAATCGGCTATGGTCCCCAAGCCAGGGGCGGCTTTGTAGTTGTTATTCGGAGGGTTCACGGATGTGGAGGGTTTTCCCCATTCCTTTTTCCTTTCTTCTTGACTCACGCAATTCTGTGATGTAGCATTCCTGGACGGCACTTTGGTCTCCTGTTATGATTCTGACTCCGTGCTCTGTAGGGAACTTCATTGTAAGGCACTATTGGGCCAATGCTATTCTGAAGTCGGTAATGCGGGTCGTCCGAAGAAGGCGTTGTATGCTGACATTTCATCTACGATCACAAAAGTCTGAATGAGGGTGACCCTTCGCTCACCCTCTCCAAGCTCCACAGGTAGGTTAATTGTTCCTACTGGTTGTTTGGGTTCACCGGTAAACCCCTGAATCTTTGTTTGGCACGCATATATGCTTTTCATGCCAATCTTCATTTGATCGAAAGTACGTTCTAAGAGTATGTTAACGGAGCTGCCTCTATCAACCAACACCTGCCGAACTACAATAGGTCCAATTCCTACCATCACCACCATCGGATCGAGAGTTGGAGCTTCGATCCCCTCGGTGTCCCGATTTCGGAACACTATATCATCATTCAAGACCCTTTGCATCTTGGCTGGAGTTTCGTCTTCTATAGCTAAACATCATTCCTTCGGAGCGTGCTTCAACGAACTTGCATATCGCTCCATTTCTCCCCAACTTCTTTGCGCGAGATGTTGTCCCCCAGATATTGTTCCAATAATAAGCCTTTGGTCAGTTCGTTTTGACCCTTCTTCGCTAGTCCCAGCCTGATTCCTTCGTTCTCTTGGATGCTGAGGAGTCATAGATTGATCAAGGTTTTGTGGCTGCCTTACGTACTGCTGGAGTATGTTATTATGGATCAGCTTCTCAATGAAATTCTTTAGATGGCAGCATTCATTTGTATTGTGGCCATGAGTTTCGTGGAAGCGGCATAATTTCCCTAAGCGCTTTTTCTGCTTAGTTGCTTTCTTTTCGAAGGGCTTTTTTTATTCCTCGGTCCCTTGAGTTGCGAGAAAGATGTTTTTCGGTGTGTCGTTTAGGGGAGTGTAGCCTTCGGGCCTAAACCCTTTGAGCTTTTTATTGCTGCCATTACCATTCTTCTTATTAGAGATTTTACCTTTTCTCTTTGAATTTCCGTCTTTCCCAGTGATTCCTTCAACAGTTCGAAAAGTGTGCGCATTTTGAATGATTGCTACATCGCTTTGCCCGACGTTCGTCGGTTGCACACTAGTAGACTTCCTTTCCAACTCCTGCGCTTCCTCCAACCTTAGGTACTAACTTGCTTTACGAATGAAATCTTTCCTAGTGGTAGGTTGCTTCATCTTAATCCACTTTCCGAATTCAGTTTTCGGATGAATGGCACAGACTAATGCCATAAAAACCATGTCGTTGGGGTTGCTTGCTTCCATCACTGCGGTGTTAAACCTATCCATGAAAGATTTCAGTAATTCGTTACACCCTTGGAACAGTCCGGATAAAGACATGACGTCTTTTGGCTATGCAGTATAAAGTCTGAACTGATCAAGGAACCTTGTCGCTAGTTGGTCAAAAGTAGAGATAGATCTTGGTGGAAGCTTAGTGAACCACATTGACGCAACTTCTTCAAGGAAGATAGGAAAGCATCTGCATCGAACAGCTTCAGAGGCATTAGCTTTGTCCATATACCAACTGTATTTGTACAAGTGAGGTTTTGGGTCCTTTGTCCCATCATAGGACAGAATAGTTGGCATTGTGAATTTTTCTGGATATCTCTCCTTCAAGATTTCATCGGTGAAGAGGATCCGACTTGGCGTTGACCCCCATTCATCATCTCTTCTACTTTTACTTTCCAACATTAATCGTTTTACCATATCCGCTATGTATGCCTTTGATGTCCGGTAGTCCTGAGGCGGCAGTCAGTCACTACGCCAAGTGTTTGGCTTTGCAAATGGTCTTGGTGAGTGGGCTTAGACCTAGGCTCTCCTGTCTTTGGGAGAGCCACTCCTACAGGGTCCCATTGGCTTGCGGTTGGTCTAACTGGAGCAGTTTCGGTATTCCTTGCATTATCAAATGCATTGGCATTTTCTTCCAATTTGTCATCTTGCTCTCCGTCCTCTGAATCGGAGAGATCCATAGCTATGTCTTCCACCGGGGTCTTTGCCCCTTGATTCAAATTCAGAATAGGCTGCCTTGCGGCAAACAGAGTACTTGCATTTCCATCTACATTAAGTCTTGTTATCACCCTTTTTTGTGGTTGTTTTTCATTTCTTCTGTGTAGACCAGAAACAGAGAAATTCTCTTGTTCTATAGCAGCCGCGGGTTTAGGCATAGTCCTTGGAGCAGGGTTTGACTATAGGGTTAAGAGAGCGTTAAGCTTGTCCATTAGAGCCTTTTGGTTATTTTCCACCTTTTGGTTAATCTCATTAACCATCTTATTCAACTCATCCCCGGTGACAACTTCGTACTGATTGGAGGATGCTAGCGCCTGATTTCCTAAGTTAGCACCATTGACTTCAGTTTGTTGGGGATTAACATCATCTCTAGCTACTACTACCCCTATGGATCTTCCAGAGGCAGTTTTTCTTCTTCCAGGGGCCATTGATTCCAAACAGTGGATTCTTCAAGCAAAGATTGAGGATCTAACTTTTAGACCTATGGGATCAAAAGTAGATAGCTAGATCTAGATCCTGAGTTGGATTTCTCAGTGAAAGCACCAAAATGTTAACCCAAAAAATGGATCAACACCCTAGTTTGATTTTGAAAGCACCAGCCCTTTTCTGACAGAGCAATATCATAGATCACAAATATAGAAAAAGAATAGTAAAAGAAAGAAGACATGGAATTTTTATAGTGGTTCGGCTGTTAATGAAGCCTACGTCCACTTTATAGTTTTATTATAGACCGATTGCTGTTACAAAAAGTGTTTGATTAGAAGGCTTCCTTAGATAGATTGAATCCCCAGAGTTGAAATCCACTGGAGAATCACAGTGAATTCCTTTGGAGATTGTTGTGAGGGAGGTAGAGAGTGAAGAATGTTTCCAGCAGAGCTTCAGCAATCAGTCCGGAGAAGATCCAGTTTATGTTGTAGATAGGATGGTATTTATAGGGATGGAGAGCTTCTGGGCTAGGCCACTTCGTCAACTGCTTGCAGGGAGGTACTGAACGACCTAGGAGTGTTTAGCTCGCGATCCGAGCCTAAACATGGGTCGCTAGCAACCCATGGTCTAGAGTTGGCTCGCTCGTGAGCTAATTACTTAGTTGTTATCATCTCACACTCCAATATGCAAAGTCGCAAGGAATTTGGCTTTGTGTATGGATCACGATGGATCGCTAGCGATCCATACACTTAGCATTTTTTCAACATCCTTCTTCCTTCCTTCTCTTCTTCCCTTCATCAGAGTGACCCTCCATTTTGCATGGATCGCTAGCGATCCATAGGGTATGGGTCGCTAGCGATCCAAGCACTTAGGATATTTTCTGAGGTTCCAAGTTTGGCTTGCTTTTACGGCCTTGCATTGATGTCGTTCATGTAGTCTTGTTGCTCATTGCTCCGTTTGGATGACGATCTACTAGCTGTTTGCACTCAGCTGTTGATTGGGCTGAAAGAATGTCGGTCTCTTCATTTAGTCAATCTCAGTCATTGCCTAAGTAATATAGTTTGGCTCTCGTTAACTCCTTGCCTTAGCATTTATGGTTAAGTTCTAAGCTATTCTGATATCATGGGATTGTTCTATTTTATGTTGAATCTTGCTGGGTTAAAAACCCGGATAACACCAAGTATCGGCAACTCCCACTTGCAACTTCTATAAGCATACTCTATATGATGAAGTTGATATACCCTCGCGGGTTAGATAAACCTGGGATCGTGCATCCTACTCTATCTTTAGTTTTTTTTCCGATGTCAAGGCTACGTATGGCATCTTTCACAAGAGTGTTCGTCACTCGAATAGAATAGCCCGTTTGACAAATACTAATGTAGACCTCTCCCTTGGACTAAACCTTAGGATTGACAGTGCAACTCTATAGCATTTTTCCGAAGTGTTAACGCTGACCTCTCCCTCGGACTTAACATTAGCATATGACAAGGCAACTCTATAACATTTTGCTTCATTGACCTCTTCCAAAACTGAATTGTATACATGTAATTTAGTGATGGTAAAAATTTCAATATCGCCCATATTCAACATTGTATTACAAACATAAAGTCCTTAGTTCAATAATAATAGTTGTTATTAACCAAACTGCTCTGGTCAGAGACTTTGACTTTGATTTGACTTCGATTGACCATTATACTAAATAATATAACTAAGGAGAACAAATCCTCTATTCAATAGTGTTTCACTTCCAATGCTTCCACTCAACCGAACTATAGTCGTTTAATGAACGTTATGCCACGATTTAACTATAATCAAAGTGGGGTTCCAATATTGAAGCTCAATAGTATTCACAAGTCTAGAGAATTGTGTACTATTATTACATTGATATTTTCTATTTGACCTTGGTTATATTAACCAATAGTAAACAATCAAATGTGACATTCCATAGTTATCCAGTATGAGGCAGTATGTAACCCTTTAGTGCTCCCAGCAGTCATGAGTAATACACTGCCCAACATTTGGAGAGTGTTACGTACTCTAGTCTCAACTGATGTATCGATGTCCAATCTCTATACATCTTGAATAGGTCACAATGTAATTAACTATCACAAAACACATCATTTATGGATTTTCTATTAAATATACTTTTAATTAAATAACTAATTAATATAACACATTATATTAAGTACATAATAGAAAGAAAACACCTTTTATTACAAATAATATTTTATTATTGAGTTATAATTTACTGTAATTACAAAATTTCTTCTAGGGCATACCACTTGTTATCCCGCCTTTTGACCAGGTAGTATATGGACAAATTGGATGAGTCGAACTTGGAGATATCAAGGCAGGAAGCCCGAAGAGATAGCCCAAGAATCCAGAAACTAAACATGAAACCAACCTATGCCAAAAAGTACATGGATCCACTTAAGTTGTGGGTCGGCACTAGTCCAACTCCCTGGAGTTGTACCGATCCAACCAGTCATTTGATACAATAATTAGCTACATGCGAAATAACAAAGAATAATGAGACTCCGGCGCTTAGCTCCTTTCTCCATGTATCATACTAAATCAATTGCCACCCCGTCTTCCTAAGGTGAGGGAAAATGAAAGGAAAGGAGTGGATCAGATAAAAATCTATTGAATGAGTTACATCATTATATATGGTGATCACATGCAATTAACTTTATTTATACTCTACATGACCTAGGGTATTCTACTATGTTTGTGAACTATCTACTAAGGAGTTTCGTTTACATAAGGGGTATATTTCTAAACACACCTACACTAACATCTTGTGAAGGCTTATACTTAGAATCAAACAACTAAGTGAATCCTCAAAATAAATATGGATCAGCTAATAGCTACTGGAACTATTCCAAAAAAGGATCACCTACAATATCAACCTTCAGACTACATTCCCAAATTACGACTGCATGTATCATATTTACGCATTGAGGGAGAGCCTGCAATGTTGATTTGTGCCAAAGACATCTCAAGGTCGCTACATCTGTGTCCACCTCTCAATGGTAACGTAACGTCTCCTATCACACCGCGTTGGGTTCCATTAACAACGTAGTATCACGTCTGCACCACCGCGCATACCAAGGAACTCTCGTTAGTGTCGGGCCATATATTTCTCCAAGCATCATCGTTAGGGTGCGCATACACCGTAGAACCTACTGTGAGTGCAATTTGCGATAGAATCGCCCCAGTCGAATGTCGATCTTGTCGAATAGATAGTGTCTAGCCCTCATTTCCTGCATATACATCTATTCAGTCCCACAATGTCCAAGAATCGTAGACCTAGGAAGCTAATTTCCCTACTTATACTAACATCCACATATGTATAATATATACAAATAAACTAATAACTTGGGCCTTAGGACGAGGTTCACCCATCGTCCAAAATTCGTTAACCAATCGATCACTGGTCATTAGATTGGTCGACTGCTTTGCTATTGACCAGCTCTAGTGAGCCCTTCGACCTGTCGGAGTGTTTACTGTGTATTTTAATTATCATTGTTTCTTAATCACCATTGTTCTCAATCATCATTCCCAATTCAATTACAGTAAACGTTAATTTGCAAATTGTATATTACAATAAACTGTTAATTACAGTGAACCCTTATTTTTTTCAGTCTACAATCTCCGACGTTTTCAATTACAATCCCTAACAATTTCATAAGCAAGTTTGTTTATCAAAATGAATTGAATCAGGTTTAGAATTAACATATATCGGCCTCTATTCAATTTAACAAAAAGGGTATTCAACCAAAACCAATTTTAATACACAGATTTACTTTATCCAGATCTAAATTAGACAATAATCATATTATTTAGATAGGTTAAATTCTTATTCAATTTCGAATCTATTATAATTATTAGATAAAAAATATTTTTGATTTAACCTAAATAATCCCAGATCAAATAGGGTATAAATAAAATAGATTAATATAAATCTCCATATTAATTATGAACTCACTCACCTCTAAAAAGCTATCTCCTCTATAATACGCTAGGAATTGCCTCCGCTTGGTATGGAACTCCCATTGATTTGATTTGATTTCTTCTTCTTCAATTTCTATAATTTAATTTTAATTTGGTTTTGAAGAAATTTTAATTAGAGGAGAAAGGGATTTTGATAGAGTTTCAACGGACACTACTAATGAATTAGGGTTCTGACAATTACTAAGGTTCTATTTGTAAAGGTAGAAACTAATCTCAGTCGTTGGATCTAATATTATAAAATTTGGGTCGTTCGGGCATTCAAAACCCTATCCTAATGACGATGACCAGTCGACCGCTTGGCTTGGAGTGTCAATGGCTAGGGGTTGACCTGTTAGGCCAATAATGTCGACCAGCGGAACTTCCTTTACTTAATTATTTCTTTCCTTAAATAATTGTTTAATTATTTTTGATCCGAATTTTCAAACGTTAATAAATTTTTCATAATAGCTCCACTTTTAAAACATTATATATGGAAATTGTCCAGAAATTCGCTATGAATGTAATAGTGCAAGTTTTATAGCTAGATTCAGATGTTTGTAAAAATCTCATTTTTACCCTTGTTATATTTAAATTTAATTCTTTTAATTTAAATTTTCCAATTAAATTTTTTGAGATGTTATAATAATTGGCCCCAAGTGCAAGTGGGAGTTTGATAGAGTTAGGGGTATGTCCTAAGGGCATTTCTGTAATTTATTATAAATTATTAACTATGTAGTCAATTCTCATTCGTAATATGCGTGTTTTCTTTCTGTTATATATTTGTTATAATGTGTTATAAATAATTAAATGTTTAATTAAAATGTATTTAATAGAAAGTCCATAAATGGTGTGTTTATGATAGTAATTACAAATAGTTGTATTCATGAGTATTTTGTCGCAATATATAATAAACACATCGTTTTAAATATTTCTTATCAAGATGTATCGAGATTGGATATCGATGCATCCGTTGAGACTATAGTACGTAACGCCCTCCAAATGTTGGGCAACGTATTACTTATGACTGCTGGGGCACCATGAGATTACGTATTGACAGCTATTGGATAACTATCGAATAACTCACTCGATAGTTTTATATTGGTTAATATAACCAAGATCAAAAAGAAAATATCGATGTGACCAATTTACACAGTTCTCTTGACTTGAGAATGCTGTTGATCTTCAATATGAAATCTCTGCTTTGATTATAGTCAAATAGGGGCAGGACGTCCATCGGATGACTATAGTTGGGTCGAGAGGAAGTATTGGAAGTGAAAATTTATTCAATTGAGGATTTGTCTCCTTAGTTATATGAGGTTAGTACCACGGTCAATTGAAGTCAACTCAAAGTCAAAATCTATGGTCATGGTAGTTTTGTTAATAATAATTGTTATTATTGAACCAAGACTTTGTGTTTGGACAATAGAGTTGAATATGGATGATATTAGAATTTTGACCACTACCAAATTCAATAAGTCCAAACTGATATAGTTTGACGAAGAGACTTGGGGTAACTAATTGTCACTATCGGGTAACACCTAATAAAATAAAATTAGATTTTATCGAAACTAAGTAAGCGATAAATGTGACCATAATGTCACACCACCTACTAAGTGAAATGTTAATGTTTAAAAGAATAGGGACATAGAGGGCCAGCCATAAGATGGCTAAGAGAGAGGGATTTTGAATGTTCAAAAGAAGAGAATGGGTAAGAGAAAATTAAGGATTTTGATCCTACTTTTGCTCTCTAGCCTCTCCTTTATATAAACATCTTAATCCTCACTTTAGATTTTTTTTTTGGTGCCTCCATCTCCTCTAGTGCTGGCCGAACACACCATTTTCCTCTCCTCAAAATTTTCAAGTATTTATATACAAATTAAATCAAACCATCCTCGGTGGTAAGGCAATTCGAAAACTAGCAACTTTGGGATTGTAATTCGATTCAAGGAGTTCACTTCTTCGTTTCAACATGCGAGCTTTGGGCTTTAGTAAAAGGTACTCTTTTAGTTTACTATTATATATAAATATTTATATGATCATTGTCCCATATACAGCTTTATTAGAAATATCACGAATCAGTATATCGATGGATATATAATCACATGTTGATGGTTGTGTGTGAGCGTATGTGTGTGTGTCTATATATATATATAATTATTTTATACATGTTTTCTTGTACATGTTCATAGCCTGAAAATAATTCAAAATTTAAAATAATAATATTAAATGATTTTAAATAATGAATCTAATTTAAAAAGTTTAACACAATATACTATATGTTTTAAAACTTTACAAAATTTAATTTTGTTAGAAAGGCTTTTGGCAATGATAAAAAAATTAATTATTTTGGATATTTATTTTACATATATAAATACAATTATTTAATTCAAAATTGATTATATAAATAAAATTTATGTATATATATATTAATAATATTAATTCTATAAAATTTTATATAATATAAATTATAAAACATACTTTACGGTTTCGAAAATGTTTTTGTAGAAATTTTTTCTATTGAATCCGTATGATTTTAATTAATTATAATTTTTAATTAATAAATTATTTAAAATGGAAAATTAACTTAATAATAATAGTAAGTTTATTTTTGTTCTCTGGTCGAAAGCAACAGCAATATATATATATTTTATTATAAATTTATATATATATAATTATAACTAATTTTATGTTTATATGTAATATACATTTAAATTAATTTAAAATAAATATATAAAATATTCAGTTTGGATATTATAAATATTCTAAATTATTTACAAAATAATATTTAAAATAATTTTATATTTTAATTATATTTATTTTTATGTATATATGTATATGTATTTTAATAAATGCTTTATGTAAATAATTTACAACCAATATTGTATAATATCGTATAATTATAATTTTTACATATACATATATACACAATATTTTGATGCACATATATATAGACACACACACACATACATTTAGACAATCCATTTCTATACACGAGGGGCTAACATGTCCGTTGTAATATAAATCCTAACATCTATATACGAGCATGTCAAACCTTGTATATATTATCGCGTTGCACGTGCACGCATGCACATATGTGTATATAATAAACACACACACATATATATAATACAAATTATATAAAATAAATCTTAATCTACAAATTTAAATAAAATATTGATTTTATTTAGTGTAAAATTTAGAAAAGTTCTAAATGAATTTAGATTGCATAGGCCCATTAAAAATCCAATAATGGAATTTTTTTGAAATTTACCTAATTACTCTATTGTAGGCTGACCCAACAACCATGAGTAATATACTGCCCAACGTTTGGAGAATGTTACGTACTATAGTCTCAATGGATGCATTGATATCCAGTTTTGATACACCTTGACTAGGAATATTTAAAGCGATGTGTTTATTATATTATGATAAATTGCTCATGATTACAACACATTGCAATTGCTATCACAAAACATACTATTTATGGATTTTCTATTAAATATGCTTTTAATTAAATACATAATTAAGATAACACATATATTAAGTATACTAGTATATAACGCACATACGTGCTTCTAATATCCAAAGATGTTTACTTTGAATTGATGTGTGTTTTAAGTGCAAATGTTTTTGTAGTCACAACTCATTTCAAGTTGTTTTGTTGGTGATATCGAGGATAAATTGATAGGAAAATATTACCTTGATGGGTAGTCGGCAAGAGCGGTAAGATTCCATTAACAAAGAGGGTAATTTTGAAATTTCAAAAAGACGCTTGTAAATCATATTGATTGAATTTTCTTTATTAATATTAGAGATTAGAGATTAGCATTCAGCCCTATTTTATTCAAACAAACAGCTTTAGTTTTAGTATACATAAATTTGCATTTTAATGAAGGTAGAAGCAGTTTAATTTAAAATTTAATTGAGATATAATTGATTGACTTGATTTTAATAGACGACAAACTTTCATTTTAATTAAGGTATGAACAGTTTCCACTTTAATTAAAAGATAAGAGCAATTGATCAGGTAATGAAATGTAAAATTTTGAATTCCAACTAAGTTGGGAGTGTATCTACATATGTTAAATGTAATTTGAATTTAAAAGTACATTTTGAAATGTTTAAGTTCGTACCCAAAAAGTGCAACACTAAAAATGTTAGAAGTATTATTTAAGAAACTAAAAACCCAAACTGATTCCAATTTCTTATTTTCTTTGATCCGCTTACTAAAGGCTGATGATGATGTCTGATAGCAATAGTGCAACAAATTGTATGATAATAGTCAATTGATACCCTTGTTGGGTAAGAAGTAACTTTTAATACTCACTTCAGCACTTTTTTTAAAATCATCAACTCTCTCATGGCAACTAATAGAAATTGATAAAGCTGAATGAATAATTCAAATCTTATTCTTCACTAAATGCTGAAACTAATAAATTTGTCTCATCACATAGAATTCAAGTTACTTTTTTAAAGACATTTTTCTCCAGTTTCACTACAAAAAAAACTATTTTTAAATTTCAGAATATTTACGAAAAACTCCACAAATATTTATATTTTAAAAAAAATGCTTTAATCATTGAAATATACAAATCATGTTCAAATTTAATTTTCAAAAAATAATTTTTTTTACCTAAATTAAAATTGAAAATGTAATTTAAAATATGTTTTTAATAGAGTTTTTCACGTATTAAATCTTAAAATAACATACATAGCCAAATTTACAGTGGAATTTATTCAAAATTACCGTCTTAATAAATTTAGCATAAAAATCGGTATAAAAGGCTCGTTAACATCTCATTGCATATGGATTTCTCATCCATCAAGATGACATTTCAAATGAAAACTAAAAATATAAAATGTTCCATTAAGACCTCGCCACCTATATAATGATTCTTTTTTTTATTGTGCTTTTGAAGAAAATACGTGAAAACATTATAACATTTGGTCTAGTAATGCAGCAAATGCAAATAGGACCATGACAAATTGATTATTCAGACAAAACATAACTCGTTCTCATTTTTTTTCAGCTCACACATAGTTCATACTGTATATACCAGTACATCAGCACAACAACGAGGATAAAGATGCAAGAGTATTATTGGTAATCCAAAAAGACACAATTGAAATTAGTTCATGAAATTCTCATTATTAGTAGTAAAGATAATATAAAGAAAAACACCTTTTATTTCGAACATAATTTTATTACAGAGTTAATAATTAACGTAAATTAGAGAATTGCCCTTAGGGCATAACCCTAGCTCTACTAATATATATATGTATATGTGTGTGTGTGTGTGTGTGTATATATATATATGTATGTATGTATGTATGTATGTGTGTGTGTATTTAACAATAGTTGTAATACCTTTGGTGTCGCACATTTTTGGTATTAGCGTAAACTGTCAAAAACACCCTTTTACAAATATTATCAAATTTTAATATCACTTGAAAATATGGTCTAAAAATTAAACTTTCTTTACCAATCCAAAATGCACTACGAATATTACCAAATCTTAGTATCACTTAAAAATAGGATCTAACAAATAATTTTTTTTAGATGTTCGTCTTTTATTATTTAAAAATATAAATAAAAATTCAAACTAAAAAAATTAGATGTTGCGGTTTAGAAATAAAAATTCAAACTAAATACACATGGTTTCAATGTAAAACTATGGTAAAATATTTGTGCAAACCATTTCCTTTCGAATGTGTTAAATATATAATTTGTAAAAAAAACAATTGATGTGCAAAGCGCAACCGTAATGCAAATGTATGTGTTTCTGTGTGTGTATACACACACACATACACATACATACATATATTCATGCATACACACGCACACACACAGACACTCTCTTACACACATATAAGATCCGAAATTAAGAAATATCAATATATATATATATACATATATATTATCATCAAAAACCAAAATAATATATACGTATTGTGATGGCCCGGATTTTCGACGCTTGAAAATCGACATCAATACATTCACGGTATTACATGTCGAGCAATCGAATGCGGTAAATACCAGATCGTAAGAGAAAGAAGAAGAGGTAGAAGAAAAAAATAGAAATAACAACACAGAATCTCACAATCGCAGCGGAACAATATACAATAGATAATAACGTGTCTTTATACAAAAAGAACTATAACTGTTATTTACACATTACATCATCAGAGTACAACACATCAATAACACAATATCGGACAGTTATAATAACTTGTCCTCACAAAAAATGAATATACAGCCTACAATACACAGCGGAATATAATCAGATACGTGAAATACCTCTTCGTCATCCAGCTCGTCTCTTGAGCTCCATAGCATCCTATCCTGTATCTATAATACTCGGCCCGACCCGAGCATTATAATAAAATAACACCCGAGTCAGTCTGGAAAACCAGCGTGAGAAAACACACTCAATTTGAATTATTAAAGTTATCAAAATCCTTTGAAAACAAAAGTATCTCGTAAGACTACGCCACACATAAACACGACGGGTTTTTACCTTACGATAACCAAAACATTTTATATCAAAATCATCTGATATTATAATAGTGTCTAAGTACAAATACTTATTCAAATAGCTAAAATTGTTACATTAATTAAATTCCAGCATACTAGGCTTTACAACTAAAACCGTAAAGGGCACTTATTGAAGAATGGATTCCATACGAATGACTAGGCACTGGGGTACCACCTGTCACAGTACACGTCTAGAATAATATACCGAGGACCACGCCGGGATCCCCTGCAACACAAGACCGGACTACCCCTAACCTGGATAGACCGAATATGCTATCACCCGGGTGTTCCCACCCTTTCCGAGAGCTCTTTCGCATGCAACCGTATCCATAATATATAATATCCGGGGGTATCTAGAAAGGTGATAAACATACCCTAATTGGGTGCGATCCACTTAGCTTTGCTGCATCTCTCCTGCTTTTCAGTCATTCTCGGTTGATGAGGCTAGAGGCTACGATTACCTTTTTAAGGAATTTTCATTTAGAATGCCCATTGTCCTCCAATGACAATGTACTGATAGCATTCATCCATACAAGTCTGTTCTGGGTCCGAACGGAACCGAAGGCACTATTCCTACTACATCCATTTTGGAATCATCCTCAGGATTAGTAGCGATTAGCCCTTGCATTTCACTACTCCATCTTCGACTTCATGCTCTTGTTTTCCCTTCGAAAACGTACTCGTTGGATCAAAATGGTTTTCAGATAACTTATCCGGTCCCGGTCTCTTCAAAACAACGTTCGATACTTTCCAGTAAACTCAACCCCAGTTCTTTAGGAAATAAACAGACGAAAATAAGATCGGCGATCACCTCCTAACCATTAGTGGACGGATTTCCTTATAATCATCCTAGAAGAACGAAATGAGTTTATACGTACAGTATAGCACCTCGAACGGTAACTGTACCATATAATTCCCGTGTTTCACCTAGATATTCCCAAAGTTATATTTTGGGTCCAGATTTGATAGTCGGTTATTTAACTATCAAATAAACAGTCATACAATCAAAGGTTCAATTTTCCACTGAAAAACACTAAGTCTTGTTCAATTTAAATTTCAATCACTAAAATATCTTTATCCAAAATATATACTTTCTTACCGAATTTAGTATATTCACAAACTATTCTTTTCAAAGATATTTGAAAACCTTTTAAAAAAAATATGGAAAGTACCACTGCGGTATCAACCATGGATTCACAGCTCAATGGTTACGTCTCTATCCCAGAGAAATCCAAAGCTTAACGGTAGGCACTCTCTGTGTCCGATTACGCCATGAAAGTATACCATTACTTTCCGAAACTTCATTTAATAATCTTTTTTCAAAATAATACTTATAAAATTTCTATATAAATTTCCGAGTTCATTTTAGACAAATACTCTTTAAGTGAAAGTTATTATATAAAATAATATTAATATTGAAATAATTTATCTTTTAAAATAATAATATTGATTAATTCTTAAATAATAATTGACTTAATATAAGCTAACTTAATTAATAATTAAATATACTTAAAACAATTTTAAACAACTAAATAATAAATTTTCTAAAGTATTCTTAAAACACCTTTTAAAATTACCTAGTTAATAATTAAAAATCCTCCTTTTTAAAACAAACTCAATTTTTTAATAAAATATATTTTCAAATTCCAATATAAATAATTTAACATTTATAAATCTCTCTCGATTTATTCCCAATTTGATTTACGTCCCAAATTCCATAAATCCCCTTTTCACATTTCTAAAAAATAAATCTATCATTTATTTTTAAGCCGATTTACCCATCTCATTATAAATCCTCACCGTGAATTTATAATTTCAATTTATCCACCGATAATCACTTCACTTTATTTATAAACACTATTTATAAATTCCATAGTTTCATTTCCCCTTTATAACGGTTTCACAATACTTAATTGATTTCAAATCGATTTCTAAATTGAATTCCCTTTTTATTTTTAAATTAATTTCCCAAATAACCCAACTATATTCCAAAACCCAACTAAATTCAGATTCCACTTCCATTTCATAATTTAAACTCTTATTTAATATCTAGTATAACCATTTTATTTTTATTCTCAAATTTCCTTATTTTTTTCCCAAACTACTTAAAATCTTGATTTTAAAATCTTTTTACACTTAAACAAATATCACTTAAGTTTTATTATTTAAAATCCTTTTATTTACATTATTCCAAAATCTCTTTTTACAATATTCCAAAATCTCTATTTAGACTATTCCGAAATTATTAAATACAAATTTGAAATCAAACTATTTTTTTCCCAAATTCATTTCTTTTAATTAATCCAAATTTCACTATAAATATTTCTGCTTCTGATTTCCTTTTTTTCTTTATTTTTTCTTTTCTTTTTTTCCTTTCCAAATTCGAAACATTTATTATTGGTATTTAAAAATACCAAAGTCTAGGCCAAAACTACCATAGCATCCAATAAATTCAAATTGCACTATAATATACCACAGATTATTTAAACAGATCATATATCAATATATATGAAATTTAATTCAACATTTTTGAGGAATCCAGTTGGATCCCTCCAACCTGTTTTCCCTGCATCCACAAATGTTAATACAACATAAAAATATCAATCCCACTTCGAGGGGGATATCGCGGTATATAGGGTCATCCACTATTATGCGGGGCACATATGATCTCACCCGCTATATATATGCAGGAACAATCACTCCAATTACTAATATATATATATATATATATATATATATATAATATATATATAACATTACATTCAACTGATAATAATTATATCAATTCAACCAATCTATCAATAATTAATTTTAACTACTTAAAATTAATTGCAGTAATCCAAAATTGAGTGAGATTAACTCACCTTGATTCTTATTGTCATTTCGCGTTCCAGTTCCGATTGAATTCGAACGTGTTTGAATTTATATGAAAATTCAACAAGCTCTAAATTCGACCAAACTGATTCCATAGCAAAGGTCTCCTTGATGCGAACCCAATGGGATCGATCGTGTTGGGTTTGGATCTAAAACGAGTGAGATATGCATTTTATACTAATTGGAATTTTTCTAAAACAATTTATATATACATATATACTTAACTATTTTTAAAACCCATACCAAAAACATCACCCAACTACTTAAAGTCGGCCCGCATCTTTTTTTTAAATATACTCGGCCCAAAGCCCATCGTGCCCACCTGCTCCAACCTTTCTTCCCCCTTCTCCTCTGTTAAATCTGATACAAGAAAACAGTGCACACCGTGCACTTCACCTCCTCCTCCGGCCAACCATCCATCGAGACGACACCACCAACGATCACCACTCACCATCCTCCATCCCTTTGGCACCACCGCTTCCCTTCCACGATAGCCGAATGAATCGCGACAATGCCAAAACTGCTCTGACCCAAAACGTCATGTGACCTCACCAACCATCGCACGTCCCCAAATATTGACCACGCGTGCGCCTACCCTTGACAAACCCAAAAGTCATCTCCATTTCTCGATTCATTGACCCATCGCCTCCGAACCCCGAACCCTAGTTCGACCGTGCAAAATCGAGCACCAAAAAAAATAGCTGCACCCTCCCATATGTATATCAGATCGAAGAGAATGTTGAAACATGATTTTTAAAAATAATTAGAGAATTTTCTGTTGAGTAAATGAGGAGAAAGGGATTTTGAAGCAACCATTTTTTTCTTCTTTTGACTGTAACTTGCGTGAGCCTTTAAAAAGAAGAAGAGAGGGAAGAACAAGACAGTAGCGTGTTTGAATAGGTTAATGTACAGTGATTTGAAAAGGAAGAAAAGAGCTGATGTGAATGTTTGACCTGACAATATATTATTTAAATTACAAAGCGTATCGTTTTACGCAACTCAAAATCTAGAACCCCTATCGACGCGTGCCGCTAGGCGCTTATAATGTTATACCCCTATTCCGAATGCAATGGAAAAGGTTTCGAGTCCTAATTCGATCGTATGGAGAAGATAGTCTTTTGGACCCAATTATTATATTGAATTTTCAATATAAATTTCAGCGCGTTTATATCCCGTACGATCAAACGATAACTCCAAACGCTACGAAATTTGAAATCTGATAATAATACACTATTACGGATCCAATGGAACTAGTTTTGTCGAAATCCGAGACTGTGCCCCGGAAGGCTATTTATAAATGTCGATTTAAACAAGCTATTTTTAAAATTGAACAGATCACTTTTAAATTCAATTTTAAAAGTTTTATTATCTTCATTATTATCAATATAAACTTTATAAGCCTTTAAATTATTTTTAACAAGCTTAAAACTCAAGATTCAATATTTTAACCCATTTTCAATTATTAAATTCAATAATTAGATTATCCAATAAATAGTTATATTTGAAATTCAAGTTAAAAATTAACTTTTAAATATTTAAAATCAATTAAATATTCTAATTTCAAATATCGCAAAATCTTGGGTCGTTACATTCCTCCCCCCTTATAAGAATTTCATCCCCGAAATTGCCTAGGTAAGAAGAATGGTCCAAAACCCGTTAACTATTTTTCCCGAAACCACACAGTTTCAAACAACTTCCCGAAAACAATTTCTATTGAAACCACATTATCACCTCTACTAATTTCTAATCTCATTCATAGTTCCAATTAATAAACTTACTCAACCTTTTCAAACTATAATTACAAATCAAAATTTCAGTTATCAAAAATTTTCTAGCTCCTTAAATTTTCGAAAAATTTCGCCAGCGTCTCCTTTGCGCGGCTAGATCCGAAAAACTACAAAACTGCCTCTACGGGCCCAAATCATCAAAACAAAACAAAAGCCAAGTGGCTCAATCATAAAATCATCAATTTCAAACACAATTTAAACATGTACCTTTTTGTCGGGTAATCCAATTTTTTTTTTACTTCTGAAATCGAAGACATCAATTTAGCTTTAGCTTTTAAATACCTTCATCTTACTTACCAATAGTATCCAATCATACAATTCAAAATCATTTTATTCAGCATTCCTAAGTTTCAATATTTACTTCACCAAAATACGTATGATTTACATATATCATCCATACGCAATATCAACTCCGATCGCTCACTCGATCACACAATTTCACTTCTGAACTAGTATCGTTCACACGACTCTCTAGTGCGGACTCAGATCTGGTTCCTTGATCAAAAACAATCATTCTCCTTGCATAGCCATATACTATGATAGAGAATCTTAGAATCAATCAAAAATCCACATCCAGGGTTCGCCGTCGAAAATCGAGTGAAAATCCTAACTCGGATCGATAGAAATTATCTCGAAATTCTATGCTCGAATCTGGATCAAATTGTTATGCGAATAAAATAATAAACGTACAACTTATGTTTTAACTTCCAATTTATTCTTAGCTATACCAATTTTCTTATTCACATTTATTCATTTACAATCAATTATTCACAATTATCATACCCATTTAAACTTCACATTCACTGATTTACATAGTATATTCCCTTCCATAATAATTTCACTTAAGAATTTATCCCATCAAACCCTTACTTCATTTCTGAATTATTTCATAAATTTTCTTAAATTTATAAACAGTTTATACAAAGGTTCTTACATTTATTACCACTTCACCACTTAAGCTTTTATATCTATTTATATTCAAATTCAATTCCCATTTCCCAATTTAACTCAATTTATCTTCCAAATTTTAAATATTGAATTTTATCAACCATCTCTCAAACCATATTTAATTCACTAATTATTGTAATTAGTTCCATCTACCAATTCATTCCAAATCTCAATAAATTTTATTTCCAACTTAATAAATTCTATTTCAATAACTATTCCATTTAGCCTACTTAGGCTTAATTTTTCCGAAATTCACTTTATACTTAACTTAAGTTAAGTTTAATTCCATTCCAATAGTCAAATTTCAAAATTTCTCAAGTCATCAAACTTACTAATATTCCATAAAACATTTCCAAATAAAATCCCAGAGTTTAACTCCTTATTCCCAAATTATTTCAAATCATTTTTTTGAAATCATATATACCCCAAAATCCCTTTGGTATATCAATTTTTTTTCTTTGAATTTCAAAACCAAAACCAGTTTTGTAAACAAATTCCAATTCAAATTATTGAGGTAGCAATCCCTCCCTTGGAGACTCGAAAATGAACACCGATGATGTCGCGATCATCATCGAAATTATTTTCCAGTGACCGAAGTGAGTTCAGTGCTTTATTCCTTTAAAAAACATTTCAAACATTTCCAATTCAAAATATTCTCTAAATAATACCACTATTATTTTCACAACTTTGAAAAACATTTTCAAAACCAACGGAAATTAAATCCCCAAATTTCCAACCTTTAAATCCTTTATAAATCGTTTTTATAAACCATATCATATTTAAAATATTCCTCTGGAATTTTCTTTTCATTATAAATCACATTTACAAAACCATACTCACAAAACCACATTTTCATAATTCCATCCCGTTATATGAAATTATTTCTTAACTTGGATTATAATATCAAATTTTATTCAATCACCACAACAATAATGATAATAGTTTAATATTATCATTTCTTAACAACCAAGCACACCATATACAACTATAATAATTTCAAAAAAATTATTTCTTTATATATAAAATAATCTGGGTAAAATTGTTTCGTTTACCCCATTTCAAAACAATACCATGTCAAATTGTTCTGTTATAGTGTTTAGAGACCCCTATCAATAACGTTAATTACTCATATTGACCAGAATCCATAAGCCACTCAACTGACCAATCAACACAATATAAAATAGTTTTATATTCACTAACAAATACGTGCTCATATCTATTAATACACTCAAACTCATTCTAGGGTGCTTCTGACCCTATCTCTAATGAGTTACCCCATCAAAGCCAAGGTTCTCGCTTAACCTTCAGCTCTGATACCAAGTGTGACGGCCCAGATTTTCAACGCTCGAAAATCGACATCAATACGTTCACTGTATTACATGCCGAGCAATCAAATGCCGGAAATACCAGATCGTAAGAGAAAGAAGAATAGGTAGAAGAAGAAAATAGAAATAACAACACAGAATCTCACAATCGCAGCGGAACAATATACAATAGATAATAACATGTTCTTATACAAAAAGAACTATAACTGTTATTTACACATTACATCATCAGAGTACAACACATCAATAACATAATACCGGATATTTATAATAACTTGACCTCACAAAAGCTGAATATACAGCCTACAATACACAACAGAATATAATCAGATACATGAAATACGTCTTCGTCATCCAGCTCGTCTCCTGAGCTCCATAACATCCTATCCTGTATTTGTAATACTCTGCCTGAGCCGAGCATTATAATAAAATAACACTCGAGTCAGTCTGAAAAACCAGCGTGAGAAAACACACTCAATTTGAATTATTAAAGTTATCAAAATCCTTTGAAAACAAAGGTATCTCGTAAGACCACGCCACACATAAACACGACGGGTTTTTACCTTACGATAACCAAAACATTTTATATCAAAATCATTTGATATTATAATAGTGTCTAAGTACAAATACTTATTCAAATAGCTGAAATTGTTACATTAATTAAATTTCAGCATACTATAGGCTTTACAACTAAAACCGTAAAGGGCACGTATTGAAGAATGGATTCCATACGAATGACTAGGCAATGGGGTACCACCTGTCACAGTACACGTCTAGAATAATGTACCAAGGACCACGCCGGGATCACCTGCAACACAAGATCGGACTACCCCTAACCTGGATAGACCGAATATGCTATCACCCGGGTGTTCCTACCCTTTCCGAGAGCTCTTTCGCATGCAACCGTATCCATAATATATAATATCCGGGGGTATCTAGAAAGGTGATAAACATACCCTAAGTGGGTGCGACCCACTTAGCCTTGCTGCATCTCCCCTGCATTTTAGTCATTCCCGGTTGATGAGGCTAGAGGCTACGATTACCTTTTTAAGGAATTTTCACTTAGAATGCTCATTGTCCTCCTATGACAATGTACTGATAGCATTCATCCATACAAGTCCGTTCTGGGTCTGAACGGAACCGAAGGCACTATTCCTACTACATCCATTTTGGAATCATCCTCATGATTAGTAGTGATTAGCCCTTGCACTTCACTGCTCCATCTTCGACTCCATGCTCTTGTTTTCCCTTCGAAAACGTACTCGTTGGATTGAAATGGTTTTCAGATAACTTATTCTAACCCGGTCTCTTCGAAACAACGTTTGATATTTTCCTGTAAACTCAACCCCGGTTCTTTAGGAAATAAACAAACGAAAATAAGATCGGAGATCACCTCTTAACCGTTAGTGGACGGATTTCCTTATAATCGTCCTAGAAGAATGAAACGAGTTTATACGTACAGTATAGCATCTCGAACGGTAACTGTACCATATAATTCTCGTATTTCCCCTAGATATTCCCAAAGTTATATTTTGGGTCCAGATTTTATAGTCGGTTATTTAACTATCAAATAAACAATCATACAATCAAAGGTTCCATTTTCCACTGAAAAACACTAAGTCTTGTTTAATTTAAATTTCAATCACTTAAATCTCTTTATCCATAATATATACTTTCTTACCGAATTTAGTATATTCACAAACTATTCTTTTCAAAGATATTTGAAAACCTTTTAAAAAAATATGGAAAGTACCATTGCGGTATCAACCATGGATTCACAGCTCAATGGTTACGTCTCTTTCCTAGAGAAATCTAAAACTTAACTACAGGCACTCTCTGCCTCCGATTACGCCATGAAAGTATACCATTACTTTCTGAAACTTCATTTAATAATCTTTTTCAAAATAATACTTATAAAATTTCTATATAAATTTCCGAGTTCATTTTAGACAAATACTCTTTAAGTGAAAGTTATTATATATATAAAATAATATTAATATTGAAATAATTTATCTTTTAAAATAATAATACCGATTAATTCTTAAATAATAATTGACTTAATATAAACTAACTTAATTAATAATTAAATATACTTAAAACAATTTTAAACAACTAAATAATAAATTTTCTGAAATATTCTTAAAACACCTTTTAAAATTACCTAGTTAATAATTAAAAATCCTCCTTTTTAAAACAAACTCAATTTCTTGATAAAATATATTTTCCAATTCCAATATAAACAGTCTAACATTTATAAATCTCTCTCGATTTATTCCCAATTTGATTTACGTCCCAATTCCGTAAATCCCCTTTTCACATTTCTAAAAAATAATTCTATCATTTATTTTTAAGCCGATTTACCCATCTCATTATAAATCCTCACCGTGAATTTATAACTTCAATTTATCCACTGATAATCACTTCACTTTATTTATAAACACTGGTTATAAATTCCATAGTCTCATTTCCCGTTTATAACGGTTTCACACTACTTAATTGATTTCAAATCGATTTCTAAATTGAATTCCTTTTTTTTAATCAATTTCCCAAATAACCCAACTATATTCCAAAACCCAACTAAATTCAGTTTCAGATTCCACTTCCATTTCATAATTTAAACTCTTATTTAATATCTAGTATAACCATTTTATATTTTATTCTCAAATTTCCTTTTTTTTCCAAGCTACTTAAAATCTCGATTTTAAAATCTTTATATACTTAAATAAATATCTCTTAAGTTTTATTATTTAAAATCCTTTTATTTACATTATTTCAAAATCTCTTTTTACAATATTCCAAAATCTCTATTTACAATATTCCGAAATTAATAAATAAAAATTTTAAATCAAACTATTTTTTTCCCAAATTCATTTCTTTTAATTAATCCAAATTTAACTATAAATATTTCTACTTCCGATTTCCTTTTTTTCCTTTCCAAATTGAAAACGTTTATTATTGGTATTTAAAAATACCAAAGTCTAGGCCAAAACTACCGTATCATCCAATAAATTCAAATTGCACTATAATCTACCACAGATTATTTAAACAGATCATATATCAATATATATGAAATTTAATTCAACATTTTTGAGGAATCCAGTTGGATCCCTCCAACCTGTTTTCTCTGCATCCACAGATGTTAATACAACATAAAAATACCACTCCCACTTCGAGGGGATATCGCGGTATATAGAGTCATCCGCTATTATGCGGGGTGCATAAGGTCTCATCCGTTGTATATATGCGGGAACAATCACTCCAATTTCTAATATATATATATATATATATAACATTAAATTCAACTGATAATAATTATATCAATTCAACCAATCAATCAATAATTAATTTTAACTACTTAAAATTAATTGCAGTAATCCAAAATTGAGTGAGATTAACTCACCTTGATTCTTATTGTCATTTCGCATTCCGGTTCCGATTGAATTCGAACGTGTTTGAATTTATCTGAAAATTCAGCAAGCTTTAAATTCGGCCAAACTGATTTCAAAGCAAAGGTCTCCTTGATGCGAACCCAACGCGATCGATCGTGTTGGGTTTGGATCTAAAACGAGTGAGATATGCATTTTATACTAATTGGATTTTTTCTAAAACAATTTATATATACATATATAACTTAACTATTTTTAAAACCCATACCAAAAACATCACCCAGCTACTTAAAGCCGGCCCACATCCTTCTTTTTTTTTTAAATATACTCGGCCCAAAGCCCATCGTGCCCACCTGCTCCAACCCTTCTTCCCCCTTCTCCTCTGTTAAAACTGATACAAGAAAACAGTGCACACCGTGCACTTCACCTCCTCCTCCGACCAACCATCCATCGAGACGACACCACCAACGATCGCCACTCACCATCCTTCATCCCCTTGGCACCACCGCTTCCCTTCCACGACAGCCGAATGAATCGCGACTGTAATGACCCGATATTTTCAACCATTCGCATCCGCACATGTCGGACTTGAATTGCTCAAAATACCGTGTTGTAAATAAAATTTGGCAAATCTCAGAATATACAGTATATAAATATAACCACAGATCACAGGCACAGAGTAAAATAATGCAGCGGAAGTAAAAGAAATAGTAGTTCATGAAGCTACTATGTAAATATATCAGAGTTAAATAAGATACAATAGAAGAAATAAAGTACAACAGAAGTCTAAATATGATAACCAAGTACAAGCTAAATAGAACAGTAGAACTGAAATAGATAGGACAAGACAAGCAGATAATCTCCAGCGATTCAAATCTCCAAGAGAGCGGAAATACAAATCTGTGAATAACTCAGGCTGACCCGAGCGTAAATAAAAATACAAACACTCGAGTCAGGACATACATACTTATACAATGTAAACCAACTCAAGTGAACTGTAATAAAGGTACAAGTAACTTAAAGAATGCTTGGGATTGCCCATTCTTTAAGGATCCGTTAAACTATCTACTATGTAGTAATATCCGCTATTATAATAATGTCTAATCATAAAATAAACATACTTTTAAATAGCGTTAAGGCTTTACATTTTCCACCTTAACACGTAATAGTCCCAATAGTCTATCCAGTATTAGCATACTCCCAAAATGGGGGCTACCCTCGATACTCCACAGGCTACGGGAGAAATCACAAATCGTAGTAAAGCTCGATATGGTAGGTGACACGGCACACAAGGCAATGCCAGGGTAGATATACCAATTACGCATCCGGACTGGTGGTGACGCATAGCAGCCACTACCGCCCACCTCGAACAACACTCCCAAATCAAGGGTGCGCACCAAATCAATCACAAGTAATAGAATGGTATCGAAGAAGTGTGCCCGATCAGAGGTGCTACCTCCTTAGCCCGTCGATCGCTCCTGTTTTAGCCACCTTATGCCAACTCACGGGAGTTGGGTCCACGTATATACCTTAGGATCGTCGCCACCATCCCACTTCATTCTGGAAACTCCACCGCGTACACAGTTGTCAAAGTGGTTTTCGGTATCGACAGAGAGTATGTCCATATCCGATCCCGGTCTCTTTAACAACCAATCGTTATTATAACCCGTGGTTATAATTTAAAACAGTTTATACTTCAAATAGAATATCATTTCAAATCCAAATCTTTATCAAAATAAAGATTAAATCAATTCCAAATCATTTCAATATATTTAAATTATCATATCATTTCAAAACTTCATTTCAAATCATTTCAATATATCAAAATATCATTTGAGTACAAATCTAAATATTCAGCTTTAAATACTTTTTAAATTTAAAGATATCATTCATTTATTATCATTTCAAGTCACCTTTTTAAATAATTTGTATTTCAATCAATATAATTCATCTAAACCATTTAAAAGTGTAAATATTATACTTTCAAATCAAGTATTAAAATTTTCAAAGTTTCAATTCAATTCAATCATTTATTTCAATTAAATTTCCATAGACCATTTCAAATCTTATAAATTTCAAATATAGATTTAATCCACAAAATAACTATTCAAATTATAAAATAAATTCCAAAGCTTTAATATCCTATATTTCATAAGTCCAATATCCTTTAAATAGATTCAAATTACAAGTAAACCAAATATTTCCATACTAATATAAACTTCAATTATTCATTCCAAGATTTAATATCATTTCAGATTCATTTCAAAATATCATTTCAAAACATCATTTATTTAATTTAAATTTAAATACCATTTAATCACATTTCAAAATAGTTGTATTTCCCAAATCAACTATCCCATTTAAATCATTTAAAGTCAATTCATTATATTTAATAATTAAATATTTAATTTCCAAAATTTAGTCTTTTTCAAATATCATTTATTCATTTGAAGTTATTAAACAAAGAAAATTCAACTTTCGCAGCACTTAGAAAATGCTACGAAATGTTATGTTTAAAAACAGTTCATTAACAAAAGACGGCATTTAAAATGCTGTAATAACTTAATTAGTTTCAACTAAAATTTTAGTTAAATTTAACAACTATAGCACTAACAAAGTGCTATAATAACCCTTAGTTCAAATTTGCTATTTGGTTCATTTTAAACAACTACAGCATTTTCCAATGCTGTAATATCTTTACATTACATTTCAAAAATGCTGTCAAATCAAATTCAGAGTTTTATTTACAATTTCACACATAATTAACTTTTAATATAAATCATTTTAACTTATAAAATCATATATTTTCACATTTAAAAACAATCATTTAAATACCTTTATTTCTATGATTTTATAAAGTCAAATTTCCATACAAAAAATCAAGTTAAATAACAATTAAATTTTCATTTCTTTAATTAAATCCTTAACTTAACAACTAAGTTTAAATTTCAAAAATATAACTTATTTCCATTTATTTTACTTAATTAAAATTTCACTTTTAAACAAATTTCACAAAATTCAATTTAAGTTATATTTCCAAATTCAGCTTTAATATTCATTTATTTCATATTTTAATTTATACAAATCATTAACACTTTAAAAAAATTATTATTCTTTAATAAAATCATTAAATTCATCTTTTAAATCAAATTTGTCATATTTTCTTACTTTACATAAATTCCATTTATAAACAAAATCATAAATTCCAAAATTAACTTATATTTCAAATTCCACTTCACCATTTACTTAATTCACTTATTTAATTTGTAGAAAATCACTAATATTTTATAGAAATCATTTTAATAAAATTTAAATCAAAATATCATAATATTTACATTTTTAAAATATTTTAAAAATTTTAGAAAAATATATAAACCACGGGTCTGTATATAATTTGAAAGGGACGCGGAAGATGATCTTAAGGCTATTTAACACTAGAGGGGGGTGAATAGTGTTTTAAGAATTTCTTTAAAACTTCTTTGATTTAAATTGAATTAACTAACTTAATGCAAATACACAATCACATATCAAATCACAGAATCACAAACAAATGCAAATATAAATAAAAAGCAAGTAAAGGAAAGAACACACCAGGAATTTTATATTGGTTCGGTGTTACCCTACATCCAGTCCCGCACAACCCGTACGGCTTTCTATTCAACAATAATCTAGATTACAATCCCTCGATTCCAAGGCAACGAGGTACACCCTCCAGATTCTCAGGTCTCTGGGTAGAACCACTTGATTCACAGGACACAAGTTCACCCGATCGATTTCCAAGGACACGATCACACCTTTATAACCCCACACAAGTTTCTTTGAGTACAAATGTATCTATAACTCTGATAAGCACTGAGATTCTTTGGAGAGAGTGGCAGAGAATCAAACTAGAGATATTCTGGTTTGATTCACTTAAGATTTCGGCAAAATATGGATAGGATGATTAGAAAATAAGATAAGAGAGTAAAGAGGAGAGAAAATAAAGAAAGTAGTTACTGGAAAACGTCCATAACAGTCTCTATTTATAGAGAATGAATGGATGTGTCCATTCGAAGAGGTTTAAACGAATAGACACTTCTTTTGAAAACAACCTTTGCTGTAACGGGAAGCATGTCGACATGACAGGTAAATAGGATGTCGACATGGTCTAGTAAAAAGTGATGATTTGCTTTACTTTGAAAATGATGATTTAAAACATATGCAACTTTATTCAAATGGACTCTATGTATTTGTAGAAGGTATTTAGAAGTAGAAATACTTATAAATGTATATATGTATATATACTAAAATATATTTAAAATCAAAGTAAATAAACTAAAGTAAATATAATATTAAAATAGATTTTGAGGCTAAAATATCAAGGACAATTTTGAAATCAAAATATAACAAAATGATAAATATGATTTTGAGGCTAAAACATTTTTGGAAATGTGAACGAAGGTTTTTCTTTTGAAAAGGAATATTTGAAAATCATTTTATAAAACAAGAGATAATTTTGAAAATCATTTTGAATCAAAATTAGTGGATAACAAAATAGGGCTACTATCCGTTCCACTAGATATTTCGTGAGTTCCATCTCACTAGGGTTCCATCCCTTTAACAAGAACGAAGTGGATTCCATTCCATGAGTAAATTGGATAAAAAAGAATGATAGTGCTTTCAAGGAGTTTTAACAAATATCTAACCTAACTATATTATTTGTCTTGAACTCTTGAATATCTTGAATCTCATGAGTCTTCAATCTTGAACTCTTGATCTTTGTCTTCATCAATTTTGTTTTCTTTACTGTACAGTCTTCTTTTGTTGATACCTGCATATAGATTTCCTGCACATATATATTTTATAACACTTCTATAGTTGTTGTCATCAAAACCACTATCTTATGGACTAACATTCTCCCCCTTTTTGATGATGACAACCTTTGTTTATAAAATATTTATATTCTCCTTATAACTCCCCCTAAATCTAATAACTCCCCCTTAATCTATGCCTAACTAACCTATTTTATACTTCTCCCCCTTTGTCATCAACAAAAAAATGACACTAACTCCCCCTAAATCTATGATATTAATGATAATGTTATCATTAATAATACTGAAACTAGATATAACAATGCTAAATATTGTATACTCAGAATGATATATATGAGTAATATAAGAATGAGAATAATAAGTGTAACCACAAATTATTTTATTCATATCACTATATACATAACTGTTAAATGAAAAGAAAATGCATACAATAAGTAGACAAATCAATCAAACATAAGCACACCTATTTATGTCTTATTACATAATCAATATAGTAAGTTATCATAAATCAACCATGTTTAAAACCAAACCAAATCAAGTATTTCAAATCAAATCAATTTTAAACCAAATCAAACAAGTTAAATGTTACGTGGAACTTCAACCCATCCCTCTTTTCCAAAGATGGGATCCGCTTTGATTACTTCCCAATCTTCATCGTCCTGGAGCAATGTCTTCGGTGGATTTACTTGGAGATCCTCTTTGTTGAGAGCGGAGATCATCCATCGTAGTGCATCGAAATGCCTTTCTTGTTCCTTTATCATCTGCATTTGACTCAGTTCGAAGTGCCTCTGATTTCGTAGAATAAAAGTAAGAATATCTTTGAAGGATTTGAGAGTCTCTTCAAGATTATCACTTAGATTTGAAGAGGATGAAGCCATTTTGATGATAAGTAAGAAGGAAATAAGTAGATAAGAGTAGAGAGAAGTTATGAGAAGTTTTCTGGAAGAAAATAGGACTTAAATAGACAGGAAAGTCGTTTGAAATGAATAGACATAAGGAGTTATTTTGAATTTCAAATTGAAATGTCCATTCAGAATATTACCAGTATATGTCGACATGACCTCTATACAGTATGTCGACATACATAGCAGATTTTGCACATCTTATTTTTGAATTTTCAGTGTATATACATATGATTTATATATATTACTTGATATAAATAAGAGTAACAGTAAGATAAACAGAGAATAAGCTTCATTTCATACTAGAACAGAGAAGTACATGAATTTCATAAAGAAAACATAAAGATACAACTTTCAATACACCAAATTTCATTGATATACAAAAAGTAAACTCTAGAAACTAGTAGATGAGGATGAAGATGATGAGATATTGAGCTTCTTGCTGACTTTGGAGAAGAACTTGTTCATAGTATTGGACATTTTGTCCAATTTTTTGTTTACGGAGTGTTTGAGAGCTTTTTGATTTTTCACAATCACTCGTTGATTGTGAAGGAGAGTCTTGTTTGATGGTCGTGTGGGAAAATCAATACTCTCTAAGGAAGTTTCTTCACTTTCTTCCTCTTCTTCTTCCTCACCTTCTTCTTCCTCACCTTCTTCTTCCTCCTCTTCCTCTTCTTCTTCTTCCTCCTCATCTTCTTGCATTTCCTCATACCCCAATCGTGCTTCTTTTTCCGTTAGTGTTTCGTATGGTTGAAACACGTGCGGAATTTTCATAAGTGAAATATTGGAATGATTAAAAACCTTTCGTGGAAAGAATTCTTCACCTCTCATATCCACTCCAAAGTAATTAAAAATTCTAGTGAGGTATATTCCATGATATAATGCATTCTCTCCCGAATCCAAGTTTTTGTGTCGAAATTCATCCAAGATAACTTGTGCCCAATTAATATCATAATTTCCAAAAATTGCAAAAAGAGCCTTACACACTTTTTGAGTCGGGTTATTGTAATTTCCCGATCTCGGAGTAATAGTGCGTTGAAGGAGAAGATTAACAATACGAGCTTTTGGTCGAAAAAATTTGTTTTTGAAATCCATTTCTTCCTCAAAAATATTGTGAAAAGTTTCACGATCGGTTTCCTCGATTTCAAAAGAAGAAAGATTGGAACCGTACTTTTACACTCAAGTATGGTTCCTAAAACATCGGTATCCAAAACAATTTGTGTCCCCTTGACACTACTCCACACTTCATCATCCCTTCCATTATAAAAACCACGATTTAAATTTGCATAAAACATTTTGACAAGGTTTGGATAGCAAACAAAATCATTTTGGTTATTGTCAACCAAGCTTAGAATACCATTGTTTTGAAAGAGAGCATCAATTTCATAAGAAGCGAAGTCATTAAAAATAGCAAAATTACCCGAATGAACTTTTCCATAAGTTGCATAATTAATGTATGCAAGTATGGCATCTCTATTATTGTAGAGATGATCTTTGGTGGCTCTTGACAGCCTCATTCCGGCTACGTTGCTAGTGGATGCCATTTTTGAAGAGATAAGAGTGTTTGAAGATAAAAGTTGTTTTGAATTTGAATTGAAGATGGAGATAAGTGTTGATAGAAGATAGATATAAAGAGGTTGAATAGGTGGATTCTCTGGTCAAAGAGTCATAACTATTCAGAACATAGGAGTTAGTGAAAAGGTGGAGGGAAACTTGAATTTTGAATTCAAATTTAGAAATCTGATTTGCTACAGGTATGTCGACATTACCAATAAGTGCCATGTCGACATGCACATCAGATTTTGCAAAAATGATTTCAAGCATGTACAAGATTTATATATATATATATATACTTATATATATTATGATTATTGTCTGAATATATTTTGAAAATATATTATACAGAAAATATATAAAAATAATATTTTATAAAAAATTTAAAAGATATTTAAAAAATTTTAAGTTAATAAAATCAATTATATACTTAACTAATAAACTATTCTAAGCAACCAATTTTCAACCAATTAAAATAGTAAACGTGTACCTTGTTTGAGTTCCATATCATCCTGATTATCTGAATTCTGAGTTGTCATAAAACACATATTTGCCAATTCTGTTTTCTGTTCATCATCACTTGAGGACGTATCTGAATCATCCAGTGTTGCTGCAAATGCTTTCTTTCTTTTCTTTGAATATTCTTTGTTTGATTGAGGAGTTTGCTTTTCTAGATGTGGACAGTCTCTTTGATAATGACCAAACTCATTGCAATTGAAGCATTTGATGTTGTTGAGTGATTCAGTGTTATTTCCAAAACTTTTTCTCTTGTGATTATTCATTTTTCTATACTTCAAGAATTTTCGAAAGTTTCTTGTCATGAAGGCTATTTCTTCATCATCATCACTAGAGTCTGATTCACCAGTTAGTGCATTGAAGGCAATGGACTTTTTTCTGATGACTTATTCTCCCTTCTTCCCTGAATTTGAACTTCATATGACATCAGATTTCCAATTAATTCATCAATCTTCAAGGTACTGATGTTATTTGCTTCTTCAATCGCCAGTGTCTTCAAATCCCATTCTGGAGTGAGTGAATTCAGAATTTTCCTGACTTGATCTTCTTCGGAGATTGCTTTTCCCAGAGATACTAGTGAATGAACAATATCCTGAAAACGACTATACATATCTGGAATAGATTCACTAGGCAACATCTTAAATAATTGAAATTGATTAGTAAGAATAGAAATTTTGGTCTGTTTAACTTTGCTTGTTCCTTCATGAGTAACTTGCAGAGTTTTCCAGATTTCATATGCAGTTTTACAAACAGATACCCTATTAAATTCATTTCTATCTAGTGAACAAAATAAAATATTCATGGCTTTTGAATTGTTTTGAGCCACTTCTCTTTGAACGGTCGTCCATTGAGAAAAATCAGTTGTGGGCTCAGTGTATTCAGTTTGTGTCATATTCCATGTTTCTAAACTAATGGATTGTAAATATATCTTCATTCTACATGCCCAATATGCATAGTTACTGCCATTGAAAAGTGGTGGTCTGGCAGTGGACTGACCCTCTACAAATGAACTAGAAATACCAGTGTTGGTAGCCATTGTTACTTTTCAAAAATCAGGTTATGAATACTTTGAAAAACTTGCTCTGATACCAAATGAAAGGGACGCGGAAGATGATCTTAAGGCTATTTAACACTAAAGGGGGGGTGAATAGTGTTTTAAGAATTTCTTTAAAACTTCTTTGATTTAAATTGAATTAACTAACTTAATGCAAATACACAATCACAGATCAAATCACAGAATCACAAACAAATGCAAATATAAATAAAAAACAAGTAAAGGAAAGAACACACCAAGAATTTTATACTGGTTCGGTGTTACCCTACATCCAGTCCCGCACAACCAGTACGGCTTTCTATTCAACAATAATCTAGATTACAATCCCTCGATTCCAAGGCAACGAGGTACACCCTCCAGATTCTCAGGTCTCTGGGTAGAACCACTTGATTCACAGGACACAAGTTCACCCGATCGATTTCCAAGGACACGATCACACCTTTATAACCCCACACAAGTTTCTTTGAGTACAAATGTATCTATAACTCTGATAAGCACTGAGATTCTTTGGAGAGAGTGGCAGAGAATCAAACTAGAGATATTCTGGTTTGATTCACTTAAGATTTCGACAAAATATGGATATGATGATTAGAAAATAAGATAAGAGAGTAAAGAGGAGAGAAAATAAAGAAAGTAGTTACTGGAAAACGTCCATAACAGTCTCTATTTATAGAGAATGAATGGATGTGTCCATTCGAAGAGGTTTAAACGAATAGACACTTCTTTTGAAAACAACCTTTGCTGTAACGGGAAGCATGTCGACATGACAGGTAAATAGGATGTCGACATGGTCTAGTAAAAAGTGATGATTTGCTTTACTTTGAAAATGATGATTTAAAACATATGCAACTTTATTCAAATGGACTCTATGTATTTGTAGAAGGTATTTAGAAGTAGAAATACTTATAAATGTATATATGTATATATACTAAAATATATTTAAAATCAAAGTAAATAAACTAAAGTAAATTTAATATTAAAATAGATTTTGAGGCTAAAATATCAAGGACAGTTTTGAAATCAAAATATAACAAAATGATAAATATGATTTTGAGGCTAAAACATTTTTGGAAATGTGAATGTAGGTTTTTCTTTTGAAAAGGAATATTTGAAAATCATTTTATAAAACAAGAGATAATTTTGAAAATCATTTTGAATCAAAATTAGTGGATAACAAAATAGGGCTACTATCCGTTCCACTAGATATTTCGTGAGTTCCATCTCACTAGGGTTCCATCCCTTTAACAAGAACGAAGTGGATTCCATTCCACGAGTAAATTGGATAAAAAAGAATGATAGTGCTTTCAAGGAGTTTTAACAAATATCTAACCTAACTATATTATTTGTCTTGAACTCTTGAATATCTTGAATCTCATGAGTCTTCAATCTTGAACTCTTGATCTTTGTCTTCATCAATTTTGTTTTCTTTACTGTACAGTCTTCTTTTGTTGATACCTGCATATAGATTTCCTGCACATATATATTTTATAACACTTCTATAGTTGTTGTCATCAAAACCACTATCTTATGGACTAACATAATTTTCTAGCCTAGGTCAGGTGATACGGATATGTATCATTTCAATCCGCAGTTTACAAAGAAAAACCGGGTTTTATCATTTCAAACCCGCAATCCCAAGTTAAATAAAAATAAATAAAAACCGTTCAGGCCTATCATTTCAGCCCATAACGATTTTTCTATATTCTAAAGTCCGTTCGGGTATGTATCATTTCAACCCATAGTGATTTCTATTCCAACAAGGAACTTGCAGTGTGATAAACTGATAAAAATAACAGAATAGCATGATATAACAGTAAAATATGGTATAACAGGTGTAAATACAGGTGTGAACATTACATGATCATAATATAACAGTTATACAGGATGATATAATTTTACAGATTCAAATGGTGTCAGTTTACTAGTTATATAAGTGCACATTGTCTAGTGAGAATTACTCACTTGTTTAAGCTGGAGATGACGACCAAAACACACAACACAGAATCTTCGAAGGCACGAGAGCACGAATATGATTTGGGAGTGGAGAGCCAAAGCAATTTGACTTGTTCAAACATTTACACAAAACAATACAATAATACATAAGTTACAACACAAATTTATCGTCAAATAACATAAGAAATCTATACCCAAAACAACAACAATTGATTTGCACTTGCTCTCTACCTTAGGTACTTCAGTTATGCAGTGATTAAGCTCAGCTAATACAAGGAATTGGGTCAGGTTTGGGTGTGCAAGGGTCGGCCTACACATGGGTTTTGATGTGGTGAAGTCTAGGTGCAACATAACAACACTACAAGGCAAACACACAATGTTCTAGGCCACAAATGGGCTCGGCCAAAGGCAACAAGGCACGGCCAGGTACAGGTGGGGTCAGGGGATGACGTGGCAGTGGTGTCAGGTCAGGTCAGAGGTGGTGGTGGTGGAGGTGGTGGCAGCAAAAGGTGGTAGAAGGAGGAGATGACAATTCTAGACTAGGTTTGGCACATGTGATGGTTAGTGCTAGTTTAGGTGGATTTTTGTGATGATCTTCACCATGGCTTGGCTTGGCCTGAGGAGGGGAGGTGTTAGGCTGTGTGATGGTTAGAGAAAAGTGGTGGTGGTCGTCGGCTACAGCTTGGAGGAGGGGGGAATAAAGCTATGAAGGTGGAGAGCATGTGCAAATTACAATAGGAAATCATAGAAACAAGGAAAAGATGATAGAATTTACCAAATTTTTGCAAGAGAATGATGGTGGCCGATTATTTTGGAGATGAGAAAGATTTGTATTCGTGAATTATGAGAAAAATAAGTGGCTGAGAGAAAGAATCAGGTCAGCCAAAGCAATTGAATGCAAGAGGTTGGAAAATGAAGAGACGGGAAGACAAAGGGTCTTAAGCAACTAAAGAGACATAAACTTTTCAAATTTCCTTTTATTTATTTTGTAATTTGTAAATACATATAAAACTGATAAATAAATATAAAAATCAGAAAATAAAATAAATATATAAAATAAATAAATATATTTTAATTAAATAGAATTAAATAAGGAAAATAGCTTAAAAATGTAAAGTAGGCTTTTAGAAATAACTTCAATGCACTTTGGAAAAATCTATTTTAATTTAAATACATGTAAAATGAATATAAATAAAGTAAAACACAGCAAATAAAAGTGAATGCGTGAAATAAATAAATAAATTTTAATTATATAACTAAATTAAGAAAATAGCAAAGAAAATGGAAACTAGGTTTCATAAATTGAAATAAATTCAAGTAAACTTTAGAAAAATAATACTATCACTTTAAAATTATTAAAAGATAAAAATATACATAAAATAAAATATTAACACATACTAAAATAAAATATGAAAAAGAAAATATAATTTATACAATTTAAAATAACAAAATTGCAGAATAAAACAAATTGCACTCAATATTGAAATATACATAACTTTTACAGTTTAACTCCGTTTTCAACGAAACAAAAAGCAGTGTTCAAGTTATTACATCTATTTTCATAATAAAAGATAAAAATTTAATAATTTAAATATTTAAATTTAAAATTTGAAAGTCAAAGTTTGACCAGAAATCCACTTTTCAGTAAAATATTCAAATTATACTAGTTTGAACTATGAATCACTTAGTAATCAACATTTATTTTTAAAAATGAAATGTTTTGAAATAAAACAAGTTTAAACTAATTTAAAAATAAAATAAAGTCAAATTTAAATAATATACAAAAATCTAGGGTTGTTACAGCGACAATGCCAAAACTGTTCTGACCCAAAACGTCGTGTGACCTCACCAACCACCGCACGTCCCCAAATATTGACCACGCGTGCGCCTACCCTCGACAAACCCAAAAGTCATCTCCATTTCTCGATTCAATGACCTATCACCTCCGAACCCCAAACCCTAGTTCGACCATGCAAAATCGAGCACAAAAAAAAAGCCGCAACCTCCCATATGTATATCAGATCAAAGAGAATGTTGAAACATGATTTTTAAAAATAATTAGAGAATTTTCTGTTGAGTAAATGAGGAGAAAGGGATTTTTGAAGCAACCATTTTTCTTCTTCATTTGACTGTAACTTGCGTGAGCCTTTAAAAAGAAGAAGAGAGGGAAGAATAAGACAGTAGTGTGTTCGAATAGGTTAATGTACTGTGATTTGAAAAGGAAGAAAAGAGCTGATGTGAACGTTTGACCTGACAATATATTATTTAAATTACAAAACGTATCGTTTTACGCAACTCAAAATCTCGAACCCCTATCGAGGCGTGCCGCTAGGCGTTTATAATGTTATACCCCTATTCCGAACGCAATGGAAAAGGTTTCGAGTCCTAATTCGATCGTATGGAGAAGATAGTTTTTTGGACCCAATTATTATATTGAATTTTCAATATAAATTTCAACGCGTTTATATCCCGTACGATCAAACGATAACTCCAAACGCTATGAAATTTGAAATCCGATAATAATACACTATTATGGCTCCAATGGAACTGGTTTCGTTGAAATCCGAGACTGTAACCCGAAAGGCTATTTATAAATGTCAATTTAAACAAGCTATTTTGGTGGAAATTTCAAAAAATTTGTAAAAGAGGAAATTTAGGTCATGATTATTTTGTTTGAGCAGAGAAAAATTGAAAGAGGAAGACTAAATGCTACGAATCACTATTGCAATGCGTTAATTACTAAATAGTCTATAAACAGTTTTAAGAAAAAAGCTTTGCACATTAGATCCATATTTATGATGTTATAGGAAAAATCCCTACAGTAATAAATATGTAAATTATGTCTCTACATTTCTAAATCAGAAAGTATAAACTAGCTCACACTTTCTTTATATAAAGTGCAAGTTAACTTGGGCTTTTCAAAAGGTTTTTTGAAAATTTAAAAGTCAATTTCTTTATTCATAAACAGTAGTAATTGTAATTTAAGTATAATTTTAGCAAATAACAATAGTTTTTCATTATTATCGAATTTTATACAATTTATTTATTTTTTCTCCAAAACTAGAAGTCAATTTGCATTCTTTTTAAAGGTGCAAGTTACCTTGTGTTTTCTGTTTTTCAAAAACAGGGATATAATTTATATATTCATTGTTATAGAGACTTTTTTTATAACAACATCAAAATATAGGGACTTATGGCTTGTTTATCATTTCAGAAAACCCTTTAAAGAGTAAACGATTTCTGATAACTATTTTATCGAAATTAATCATTGCTAAACTTATAGTTCAAAAATGGCGACCTCTCAAGAATCTCGATTTCAATTCTCATCGTCCTATGGGAATTCATCTAATCTTTATCGTATCTCTTCTGTTTTCAACCTCTTCGTCCTCCTGTTTCGTACGCTCAAGTTGTAAAGAATCAGTTCTCATCTCAAAGATCGTCTGTCGTCAAGAATTCAGATTTGAAATGGATCGATTCTAGAAAGGGTAAAAACTTTTGTTACAGATGTGGTGATCTAAACCATTTCGCGAAACATTGTCGAGATCCGATCAGATGTTTTTCTTGTGGTTTTTTTGGGCATAAGAGCAAAGACTGTGGGACGAAATTGGTCTTCTCTGAATCTAAAACTTATCCGATCAACCATGGATTCCAGTTTGTATTGAAGTTCTTATTACTGAAAGGAATTTTGATTGACTATCTCGGTTTCAAGAAAATTGAAGGTATTAAATATCTTGAGGAGTTATTATATCATTTTGATATTTTCAATGAACCGAATATAGGAAAAGGATACTTTGAAAGATTTGGCAATCCTGAAGACTTCTTTGGTAAAACAGATGATAGAGTAATTAGGAGACAGGAACAAGGGGATTCTTTTCCAGTATTGGTGAATCATGGTTTTCAATTTGCCTTGAAATATCTTATGCTGATGGGTATTTTGATTGAAAATCTTTGGTTCAAGAAAGATTTAGGAATTAGTTATCTGGATGAATTATTTTTCCATTTTGATCTTATTAATGAACCGAATATCGGAAAGAGTACATTCGAAAATCCTGTAGAATTCAGTGATAAATCAGATTCATTTATAAAGCCTGCATCATCTGAGATTGTGGAGTCAATAATCCCTAATTCTCTTGCTGCTTATGAAGTTCATCATGGTTTTGATCCTATTCTCTTAGATCCATCTGTCTCTCTCTGTAACGGTGAGTTTTCATCTTTGGCTGGTCTTGAAATAGCGGAAGAAATTTTCTCTCCTATTTGTATCAATAAGCACAAAACCATTTGCCACGTTCAGGATAATTTTGAGTTAAATATCTCTAATGCGTTTGATTGTCTTGCTGATTTAGAAGACAATCTAGAGGGTGTTGGTGGTCTATTTGATATCTCAGAACACTTAGCTAATCGCTCGATTGTTTTGAAGGAGTGTATATTAAGTTCTAATTTCAGAGAAGGGAAAAGCTTTTTTGATAGCAGTTTTTTGAGCACTGTTAGTTTTGATTGGTCTGACATTCCTCAAGTGATGGATTTTGAACTGGTTGAGAAGGAACCATCTGTTGTTGTGAACTCGATGTTAGATGTGGAGAATCACTTCGACAATTTGTTAAAATTTTCAAATGCTATTGTGCTTCATCCAACAGATATTGATAATTTTCTAGATTTCTTCGGTGATGACTTATTAATTGACAATGCAGCAGTCTTGAGTGATAGTGATATCAGTTTGGGTTTGTGTGTTTCTAAGCCTCCTTTTGATTTCAATTCGAATTGTTTAAATATGATGGATTGGATTATAGGATCTGAAGTAGTTGATGTTTTGGATGAAGTAGAGTCTTTTGTTGATTTAGATAATCTGTTGGAGGTTTGGTCTGAATCTAGGATGGCATTGAAAGAGGTTTTAACTGATGTGCACATATGCACAAGTGATACTCTGAATATCAGCAGCGATTCTTTGGTGGATTTAGGATTAGTTAATCATAGGAAGGTGGATGCTGCATCGGGAATCTCTTCAGGAGATGGTGCTTTATCATTGTACTCTTATGTTGAGGCAGGGTCTAGTTCAGTCAAGGGCTCGGTATCTAATTGGCTTGTGAGTGGTAGTAGATCAGCTCCTAGCTATTCTTCGTCGAAGAAAAGAAGGTGTAGGAAATCAGTAGCTTCTAGTGGGACGGTTCGTCGAAGTGCTAGGATACGCAATTGTCAGCCGCAGTCTTTTGGTGAGTTACCTGGATTGAGTGCCACGTGTGGCACTACAAATCCAGGCTCAGGTATGAGTTATTTTATGGGTAGTACATACTCCACCTACGCTTTAGGTAGCTTATCATCTTCTGAGTTTAGACAGCTTGCTTGTGATACTTCATTTATTTTTTCTGATATTGAGATTGATAAAGAGTATATTAGGCGTAAGGAATTAGAGAGGGCTAATATAGTTAGCTTATGAGGATCATTAGTTGGAACATTAGAGGTTTGAATGATTTGAATAAGTGTGATAAGGTTAGAGCGTTCTTTAAAGGTTATTCTATTGACATTGCTTTACTTCAAGAGACAAAAATTGACAGTCCAGACATTCGTTTCTTTAGAAGATTAGGAGGTTATCACTTTAGAAAATGGGGTTCTACCTTTTGTGGGTTCTTTAGGGGGTGTAATGATAGGGTGGCGGGATAATTGTTTTAAGATGCTTCAATGTATTACTAAACAGTATTCTCTTTATATTATTTTTATTAATCTTTCTGATAATTCGTTTTTAAATATTTCTAATGTTTATGGGCCTAACTCAAAAATTGATCGGAGAATTTTATGGAAAGAGTGCCTAGAATTTAGATCATTAGCTCCGGGTTCTTGGATTATGGGGGGTGATTTTAATGTTACGCGTTTCATAGGTGAGCGTTCTCCCAGGGAAGGGGATTATTCAGCAATGGAGGAGTTCGATCATTTTATTATTAATTCTAATTTGATCGAAATTCCCCTTTCAAATAGGGAGTTTACTTGGAGTAACGCTAGAGAGTCTCCTTCCATGGCTCTTCTTGATAGATTTTTTGTTAGTGATGAGATTGATGATAAATTTCCAATCTGTAGAGTCACTGGTTTACCGTATACGTACTCCGATCATTGTCCAATTATCCTTTCTTGCGAGCATCATAGAGTTATTATTAACAATTTTAAATTTAAAAAGATGTGGCTTTTGGAATCTAACTTTGTAAATATAGTTAAAGGTAAATGGGTTTCTTTGAGTTTTCATAATATTAGAAATAAGGAAAATTCTGCAAAAGCTTTTGTTTCTAAACTTAGGGAGCTTAGGATTTTTCTTAAAAACTGGAACAAAAATGTTTTTGGCAATCTTAAAATTAAAAAAGACAATATTCTTAATGAAATGCTTAAAATTAATAAGATAGAAGAATCTAGATCTCTAAATATAGGCGAACGTAATGTTCTTGCTAATTTAAAAGATGAATTAAATTCTATTTTAGAAAAGGAGGAGGTTATGTGGAAACAACGATCCGGAATTCAATGGATCAACGAAGGTGATAATAATACCAATTTTTTTCATAATATAGCTAATGGTAGAAAATGTAGTAATACAATTAACTCCATATTTGTTAATAATATAGAGTTAGTTAACCAAAGAGATCTTAATAAGGCTTTTACAAACTATTATAAGGATATTTTTTGTTCTAAAATCAAACATAGAATCAATGTTAGATGGATAGATCTGTATCCATCTGATTCTATTGTTGATTTATCAGAGTTAGATAATCCTTTTACTGAAGAGGAAATTAGAAAAGCAATTAATGATATGCCAAGTGATAAATCCCCGGGACCTGATGGGTTTCCAATTTTATTTTATAATACTTTTTGGGACGTTTTAAAATTTGACTTGGTTAATATGTTTAATGATTTTTATAATGGTAATTTGCAATTAGGGAGATTTAATTTCGCAAATGTTATTTTATTACACAAAAAAGTAGGAGCTAATAACTTAAAAGATTTTAGACCTATTTCTTTGATTAACTGTTCAGTTAAAATCATTTCTAAAGTTCTAGCTAACAGACTTAGTACAAAAATGAATGAGTTAATTGATTGTTCACAATCGGCTTTTATTAAAGGGAGAAATATCACTGATGGTGTGGCAGTCGTCCAAGAATATATTAATTACTGTTGTAAGAATAACATAACCTGTGCGATTTTAAAACTTGATTTTGCTAAAGCTTTTGATTCGGTGGATTGGGATTTTCTTATAGATATTTTTCATGCTAGAGGATTTGGGCAAAGATGGATCAATTGGATTACGACTTTGCTTAGAACTGGAAACTCTAGTATTATGGTTAACGGTATATTAGGTAATAGAATTCAATCTAAGAGAGGCTTAAGGCAAGGGGATCCTTTATCGCCTTTATTATTTAACTTAGCTGCTGATGTTTTTGCTAAAATTATTAAAAGAGCGGTGGATAATGGATCTCTAGGATGTGTAGGAAATGACATATCGTGTAATGGTATTTCGGTTCTTCAATTTGCCGACGATACTATTCTTTTTTCTTCCCACCTTCCTAGGCACATCATAACCCTCAATGAACTTTTATCTAGCTTAAAAATAAATTTCGACAAAAGTTCTGTTTTAGTTTTAAATGATTTTGAAAAAGTTGAAAATTTAGTTGCTAATACTCTAAATTGCAAAATTATGAACTTTCCTTTTGACTACCTTGGTTTTGTGATTAGACCTACCAAACTCAAACATGATGATTAGATTATTATTATAGATAAAATCAAAACTAAGATTTCACTACACCAAACAGGCCATTTTGTCACACTTTTTTCGTTTCATTTTGTCACGGTTATTATTGTTGCAAATTTGTAACGGTTATTATTGTTATATTGTTTTGTCACGGTTATTTTCGTGACAAAATTTGGGCTTTTCGTAAATAATTAGAAGACATTGGGCAGAGTTGTCATTTACGTTCCAATATGTTTGTCACGGTTCTGGCTTGTATCTTTCTTCCTAAAATGTAATTAGGTTAAAGCCGCCGTGTATATTTTGGATTGTAAACGGGTCGCCTGCCGATCTTCTTAACTCTTCCGTTGCAGCCTACTTTCGTTGCAAACCTACTTCCTCGTCGCAGCCTTCCTTCATTGCGATTTCTTCCTAAATCTTCCGTTGCGAGTCGCCCGCCGATCGTCAGGTAATAATTTTCGTTTTTAATTTGGTTTTTTATGTGTTAAGATTGTTTATTTAGGGTTTTGTATGTTTTAAGGGTTTTGTCTTGTTAAAGCTTTTGCATACATTTGGTTTTGTTTATAAAAATGGTACAAAATAAAAATTGGTACAAAATTGGTACAACGGTACTTAAATTTCCTGGTAATCTCACTGATCATTTCCTGACGTACTCATGTACATATATAAAATTGGTACAAAATAAAAATGAAGATGTAATACCAAATGACAGACTTGGATAACTTAAAAATAACCAATATGTAACTCAAACGGTGCTACTTTTGTGCTGTGAATGTGACATAGTCAAAATGTGTTTAACATAACTCTAAATGTGTTGTGAATGTCACATAGTCAAAATGTGTTTAACATAACTCAAACGGTTTCAGTACTGTTTACTTATACTAGACTTTGGTTTTCTTTTTTAAATTAAATAATCACTTAAGATGGAGATGTACATAAACTTACTTATTGTGCATAGAAGAAAATCTAAGTTGATTTTTATTTAATGAAGCATGAATATATAGGAAGATTTTTACAATCTGAATATTTTTTATAAGTACTTTGAATGGCTATAGATAAAATCATTTTTTAAAAAAAAAATTCCAACACAATGATAATTTATATGATTGTCTAGAATGTTCGCAGTTATTGATTACATGATTTTCTTTGAATTTAGTTATCATGTGCAGCGTGTGTTGAACCTATAGCTTAGCCATCACATCTACGTCATTCTTTGTTTACTTGAACACGAAAATGATTTTTATTCCAGAACATTTTCTTTGTACTAAACAAAATCAACATTCCATTAAGGAAACTTCCATGGTAAAAAGAGCTGAACTTTTTACTTCAGTATATACTTATATTTTTCCCATGATTATCCTCTTAGTTGTCTTTTGTTTATAAGTACTAACTAGAACATAACTTGAGATATGTGACATTCAAAGTTGTCCATTGCTAGTTGGTTCTATTGTGTTGTTAAGTTTTCTGAAGCAAACTTACTTGGAGAAGGTAGAGTAGAATTGATAGAAGATATTTGGACAGTAGAATTGATATAAGATTGGAGACAAAATTCATATATGAAGATGAGAAGTTTGCTAGTGGTATGTCTGCTGTGAAGTAAGTTGATGTTTTCAGGTTGTTTGCTAGTGGTGGTATGTCTGCTTTGTTGAGTGGTTCAACATTCAATGGTATGTATATGAGCTATTGAGTAGAAGTGCTGGCAGTATTGATATGAGTTGAGAAGAGGTGCAGCTGTATATGAAGTATGTGATTAGTGGTAGTGATGATGAAATATGTGGTTAAAAGTAAAGTATGATTGGCCGTGGAGTTTATTTTGATGCCCGATGAATGAAGGTAGTGCAGTTCAGTTGAATGAAGATGGGGTTGTAATGAAATGAAATAAGGTGGAAGGTTTGAATGCAGTAATATGGCAATGTAAATGCAATGTTGATGGAAAGTGGGGTTGGTGACAGTGGAGGCTTGCTTGAGTTAAAAATTATTGCAGATGACGGGTATGAAGGAGATGGTTTATGTGGTTATATTGATGAGTTTGACCAGTGGTGGATTGTTTGGTGGTATGACTGGGATGTTGCTGCTTGAAGGTGGTGGCACTGGTGGTCAGGAGTCTAGGCAGAGAAGTATTGGTGATGTATTGGTGATGTGAGGATGTGTAGTGCGATGGATGTATGTTGCAAGGCAGTAGACGGTAGTATGCAGTGTGTAGTGGCTTTAGTGGTTGTGTAGTGGTAGTATGGCACTGCCTTGATCATGCATTTCAATTTTTTTGGGATGCATCAAATGGCTTGTACGTGCTTTAGTGGCCTTGACCTTGTTTATTTTTTTTACTTGTCCTATTGCTTTGAATGGTTTCTTTCCTGCCATGTTGCTTTGAGACTTAAACTATTGTTGTACATGCTTCTTGCTTTGTATAATATATATCATATTATATAGTCTGTACTTTCATTTTTTATTTTTATTTAAAAAAAACATGCTTCACTTCTTTTCCTAGGAAACGTGCCTGTACATATTTTGTAGCCTACATCACTTTGTAAACATACATATGTTTGCTTGCCAACACATTAATATAATCAAGTGTCCCTTGCATAACCAAACATGTTGGCGTTATAAGTCTTGATCCTTTGATTTCGTTCATGCTAGGTAGAGAATTGAATGCAAAGGCATTGTCTAATTGAAAATATACACTTTAAAGTGTACTTCCTTTGATCATTGTACTTCTCGTTCACACACAAGTCTTCCTTTGCCTTGAATTTCAAAATATGCTTGGCAACTTATGTATATATAAATAACTTAGCTTTGCATTGAAATATGGGTATATATTGCATTGTATTACTTTTGCTTTGACTTATTTTTTTCCTATTGCCTGTACATGTTTTGTTGTTTTGAAGTCCGCGTACTCATACAAGTATTCTTGCATTGAATAATTTCGTCCCTGCCACTACAATTTATTGTTTTTTTTGAGTTGTTTTACAAGTCATTTTGTTGCATTGATTTTGTCTCTGTTTGTACAACATGTTTTGAATTGCTGTGGTCAGGAGGTACAAGCTGTGGTTGTTATATTGATATGTGATGTGAGAAGGATGTATGAAGAAGGATGATGAAGATGAGGTTGTATGAAGTGTTGTAATGCTAGGAATGTTGAAATGGTTTGTTGTTATGAGATTTGCTGATGGGTTGTAAGTATGTTGATATGAAAGTGGTCTGCTGTTAACTGATCTTTGCTGGTGGAGAAAATGGTAGGCAGAGGGGAAGGCAGTGATTTTGGTGGATAGAAGCTGGTCTTGATGGTTAAAACAGAGGTGCAAGTTGAAGTATGATCAGATGACAGAAGTTTGATGGGTTATTTGATGGGTTATATGATAGTGACTGTTGTTTGCTAGTGAGGTAGTGATGATGGGTATTTTTAGGTGGTGGTTGCTAGGAGGAAGTGAAGGGTGAAGTGTGGTTTTTCTGATGATTGCAGAGAGCAAGTTATTACAGAGGGTAAGTTATTTCAGGATTTATTTTGTTGAAGAAGGAGTGATGTAGACAGAAGTGATGATGTTTGGAAGTGGTTGTGTGTGAATGTTTGATGAGGTAGTATTTAGAGTGGTGCAGTTGGGTGATTGTGTTGAAGTAGCAGGTAGGTGATGTTGATCAAGGAAGGAACCAGGTGGAGAATGGAGTGGGATGATAGATGAAGTGCCATTTGAAGGTAGTGGAGGTTTGAGGCAGTGGTTTGATCGAAGTGATGTATGTTTGATGCAGTGATGGAGTTTGGTTTGATATTTTATGAAGGTTGGAGGATGTAGGGAAGTGCAGTTACGAGGATGTGCAGTGATGGAATTTTGAATTAGAAAAGAGAAAGGAAATCGACGAAGGCTTATGAGCCAGCAATTTAAAATATTATAATATGATCACGTTTTTTACTTTGTCGTCGAAATGAAGGTGGAAATTTTGTTAGCACGATGTATCTAACAATTAATAATGTATAGAGAAAACAGCTAATGTTTATTCTATTCTAGAGTGTGCTTATCCAACGTTTTATCTTTTAAAGGGGAGGACTATAGCTTTGATGATACACAGAGGACAGTGAAAGATTGCAGTGATAGTTTGGGTTTGTTTCATGACATGGTGATACTAAATTATGTGAATGAGGGTGTACAAAGGAAGCACGATTCAGTTAAGATAGTTGTGGACTATATAACAGGGCATGTTTAGTTTATTTCAAAATTTGGTGAGATGTTGCAAAGAATAATTTCCTACTTATACCATCCTATTCATGATGGAGAATGTAGAGTGTTTGATTAGAATAATCCAGTGATAAAGGACGTACTGGCAAAATAGGTGTATAAGTGGTGTGGTAATAACAAAATTATGAGACCTGATATGCTGATATGTGCAAATGCATGCATAAGTTTGGCTGCTATTTCTTTTGATATTGTTAGTTCAAGTGACGCAAGCTCAAATAGTTTGAAATGTGAAAACCAGGTTTCTAAGCATTTGAAATTCTGGAGGTCGTAATTTCTTATGGTGATAATATAAAAGCATGCACAAGTTTGGTTGTTGATATATATGACACTGTTGGTTCAAGCGGAGAAAATTTAAGTAATTGGAATGTGAACTGCCTTTGAAATTTTTTGAGGTCATTGATTCTTGTAATGACATTATAAAAAACAGCGCATGGGATGAAATTAAGTTTTATGAAATTAAGTCGTGTTTGGACAATGTTGTGATGAGGCAACAAGACAGTGGAAGTGGTGTGCAGTCAGTGATATACTGTTGTAGTGGAGTGTTGAACCAGTTTTGTGGATGTTGTGGCTTGTTTGAATAGGCAGAAGATGTTTGAGGAGTGTGGTCGGGGATTTGGAGATGGTCGCTGCTATATGTCTCTGGTTGGTAATGGGATGTTAACAAAGAACAGTTGGAGATGAGTTGAACTGACTACTCGAGGATGAGGATTTGCAGTGGCAGAGAGGATGGGAGAAGTAGATAGGCAGAGATGGGAGAAATTGCAATAGAATAATGCAAATGAAAGTGTAAAGCAATAGTGTAATGCAAAGTGAAAACAATGTAAATGAAATGCAGGCAAAAAAAATGCAATGTAAAAGAGCCAGAGAATAAAAGAGAAGGAAAATGCACTGTTGTTTTGAAATGCAATGTGGATGAGTAGGTCTTGATTTCACTAGGTGCAGGCAGTGGAAGTTGATGGCTGAAGTTTGTCGTGAATAGATAACAGTGGTGGTTGTCTTGGAGGTGAGTTGCTGGCTGATGGAAGGGTAACAAGTAATGTGGTTAATGGCAGTGAATTTTTGTGAAATGCAGTAGTTCAGATGACAGTGGATGCAACTGAGAACAGGTGGTGTTTGTCAGTGGGTGGAGTTGAATATGTAAGTGGCCGAAGTATGATCAGGGATCAAATAATTTTTGGTCTGTATGCTCCAGAATCATGTTCTTGCTTGTACTAATTTGGAATGTAAAATTTTAAACAGGACTGTACCTTACTTTTCTTGCTCTAGTGTGGTAAATTACTATTTTGTTACGGTTATAACCGTTAGTAAATACTATTCTGTCACGATTATAAGTGTGAGAAATTACTATTTTGTCACGGTTATAACCGTGGGTAAATACTATTCTATCACGGTTATAAGCGTGAGAAATTACTATTTTTGTCACGGTTATAACCGTGAGCAAAAGTGTGACTGAATTTGCCCACGGTACCTATTTTAACGGTTATAACCGTGACAAATTAGTTTTGTCACGCTTATAACCATGAGCAAATTGTCTTTCTGGTGTTGTGTTTCTAACTGGAATGGGAGATTTTTATCTAGAGCTGGTAGACTAGTTTTAATAAATTCGATTTTATCAACCCTTTCCGATTTATTGGATGTCCATGCATCTGTTTTCGGATTGGGTTATTGATAAAATTGATAAAATTAGAAGAGATTTCTCATGGAGTGGGGAAAATTCTAATAATAATATAAAATGTCTAGTAAATTAGGAAACCGTCTCTAAGGCCAAAAAGGAAGGTGGTTTAGGAGTTATTAATTTGCGTAATATGAATTTGTCTCTTTTAGGTAAATGGCTTTGGAAATTTCAAGATTTAAATGATAATGCTATTTGGAAAGAGATCATTTCCAAACATTATTATAACGGTAATAGCAATTATTATCAAATTGCTCATTCTTACTCCCAAAATTTATCTATTTTTTGGAAAAACATTTTAAAATGTCATGAAATTTTTAACTTAGGAATTAATAAGATAGTACATTCAGGTAATTGTGCTTCTTTTTGGCACGACCGTTGGATTTCGATCTTGCCTCTTAAGGTTGAATTTAAGGAGCTGTATGATATATGTAACTTTAAATATGCTTTAATTAATGAAGTTTATTCTACTGAAAATGATCCTCCTTGGAATTTCAGTTTTAACAGAATCTTAGTTGATTCAACCCTTAGGAAACTTTCTTTGCTTTATGCTAGATTAAATCTTTATAATATTGATAACGATAATGATTTTATTAGTTGGGAATGGGATAAGAGTAAGAAATATACTTCTAATTCTTTCTACAGATTTATTAATTTTTCGGGTACTATAAACAACTCTTTTAAATATTTGTGGAAATTTAATGCTCCTCCTAAGTCCAAAATTCACATGTGGTTAATACTTCATGGAAAACTTAATACAATAGAATTTTTAAAAAGAAAAAACATTCAAAATGATAATAAATGTTATTTTTGTAATCTGCATCTAGAGGACATTAATCATTTATATTATGATTGTTTAGATTCTAATTACATCCTAATTAATACTCTTAAAATTTTTAACTTTAATATAATATCTAAAATTTCGGATTGTGAATCCTACTGGATTAATTTTAGATTTAAATTTAAAAAGAATATTAGATTTTTACTTGACACTTTATTCATCATTATTAGTTGGTTTATTTGGTTTGAAAGAAATCAAAGAATTTTTAATAATAATAATAGTCACTTAAACAAATTGATTTTTTTCAATTTCTTCATTTTGCTTTAATTGGATTTCTAACCCTAAATATAAATTAGCTAAAATTATCCTTTTCAAACGGTACCTTAACAAAGTTAATCATAATATTAATTTATTTAAACACAACAATAATTTTTTTAATATTAATAATAGTATTATTAATTTTTTCTCAAATTTATATGATGATTTCAATTTTAATCATAACTTACTTATGATTAAAGGTACATAAATTAGTTCTGATTTAACTTTTGTACTAGTCTCTGTTTTGGTTTTAGTTTATAGGTAATTCATTTCTTTTGTTATTTTCTAGATAGTCTTATTTTGGTTTTTAGTTCCTTATAAATACATATATATGTATATTTACTATATAAATATACATATATATGTACCTTTCTAATTTTTCCTTAGTCATGTTTTAGATACAGGTTTGGGAGATAGGATATCAGGTTCATTTTGCAGGTTCACTTGTCTTCAGATAGATGGATATCAGATTGCAGGGAGGTCATCAGAGCATACTTTCTTCATCCAGGACTTCTAGCAGTTATCTCCTCAGATATAGGATACTGCTATCTTCATTATGGAGTACTTTTTCAGGAGGATCTATGGCACTTCTTCCTCTTGATCAGAGCTTTCAGAGCGGTCTCTCTTTTTCAGCAGATCCACTTCAGAGCAGATGCTTTTTCACCCCTTCTGATTCAGATGTTTGGAGCTTCCTCATTAGTTTGTGTCGTCATCCAGTAGTTTTGTTTTTCTTTAGTTTTTTTAGGTACTTCTAACACCTCAATATCGGGCGGTGGCCATGTCGGAGCTCGATATTGGGGTGCGATGGGTGGTGGCCTTGCCGGAACTCATCTTAGGTGTACCTGGGTTTTGATATATGTATTTTGTTTTTGTTACCTGCCAGACATGTTGGCAGCACCTTATGTATGTGATATTTGCATTCTCATGTGTGCTCTCCTCTATTCGTAGAGGATCACACATTTTTTTCAAAAAAATAATAATAATGAAAGAATAACCCGAATTCCTCCGACTCAAATGTTGAAAGAGTGGGAGGAATTACAACATTTTATTCAAGTGGAAGTTTAATTTGCCTCTTATTTTCAGAATTGATACGCAAAAACACTTTTCAAAAACATGTTTCAAATTACATCATATTTCTAATTTCGATAAAAAATTATTTTTTTTGTCGAAAATTAAATCTTAATAATGATCGCATTTTTCTACGATCAAAACAATTTTATTGAATTTTTGAAAAATTACAAATATTTGCAGAAAACCGTGCAAATACTTATAGAAAACTCTGCTAAAGTTAAAACTTCGAATATCTGTAGAGTTTTCTGTAAATATCCTAAAACTTGAAAATATCGGTATTTTTAATAATAGGTTGGTTGGAGGGGATCTCAGTGCATTTTGAAATTTTGCAAATCTTCCCTTTATCCAAAATCCCCACCTCCCCCACCTTTTAAATGGAGCTTGTACCCGAGACTCTTAGCAAACCAATCAAACTAAACCGATTGGTTTGGTTAAATCAGTTTAAATCGGTTCACCCCTAATTCTGCGCTTCAAAATTACCCAATGGCGGAGATAACAACGGCGGCCATATTTGCTCAGAAGCCTTCTTTTCTTTCTCAAGTGAAAGTACCCCACAAATCAAAAAGTCTCCCATCTTCAAAACAATCTATTTTCAGATTATTCCCTAGTCGATTTACCATTTCCCCTTTCAGTGTCGCTGCCCACTCTGCCACCTCTTCTTTTGAGTTTGACCTCTCTCCTCCTCCAATCGACCACGATGAACTCGTATGTCTTAGCTATATGGTTGATTTATGTGTTTGCTTGCTTATCTATTTTGGTTGTTGAATATGTCTTCACGTTACTAAGATACATGAAATCTAATTGACAACAAAACTCGTTTATACTAAGGTATACAGAATTTGACTATATGTGGGCTACGAATATCATTGCTGATATAAACGAGATAATCCAACCGCAGTTATCTGTAGCTTAGGTGCATCTAGTATCTGCAACAATGACATTACCCTATATGATCTCGAAAAGTAATAAACTGAAAACACTATTGTAAACTACTACAATGAACTTATGATAAAAAAAAATACAAGCAACACTAGGTACTGGAGGTAACATCATGAATATTCTGTAACTGTTATGTAAATCTAGAAATCCGGTGCTCTGTATTACTAAAACATATTTCATGGAGTTACTTCTCCAAGCTTCAATGCATGGAGCTCTTTGCAAGATTGACCTTCTCCCGAGAAGACTTAACTTATTCTCATATTAAACATAGTCAAATTGAATTCTATATCACACCCTTACACGAATTGATTTAGAATAATTGTTGGCAATCAATTTTTTTAGGTATGTGAACACTGTTATATTGCCTTACTGTCAATTTGTTTCACCATGACTCAATTCATTTAAGCACGCAAATGCCCTGCCATGAACCATTTTTGAGTCCACAATTCTCTTGACCTGCACTTTGTAAAAAAATAGGACCAATCTATTGTAGCATAAAAGCATGTGTGCATGCATGCACGTGCACGTGCGTGCACATATGCACACATATACAACACATTCGGTTGACCACCTATGTGAATATGGATACTGCAAGTCTGCAACATGTCTGTTTATTTCAGGTATAAAATTACTTATAGGTAGCCCTTGTAACTTTATGATTGTTCAGATGTACTACACACTAAGTTATGTTCGCTCAGACTGATACCTTACTGCCAGGGCCTGATGGCCTCATGAGTCATGACTAGTTTAATAATTTAACCTTTGCTTAAATCATGTTATGTCTACTGTTTTCTGACCAAATTTATTTTAATGCTTTCTTTAGGAACTCACAGTGGCTGAAGATGAACCCATAACTGAGGAATTTGCAATCCGTTCGGCGCTTAATGGGGTTGCGGTAAGTTGCTCACAACTTGATGTGATGTATTTTTAATTGATAAATATAGTCTGTATTGCTAATGGTACAAAAGTTGAAGTATACTTGATTGTTGGGCTTTGTAATTCATCTGGATGTTGGCTCACAATAGTTCACTTATTACGGCAACTATATAAAAGAGGATACTGCTATATTTTTGTTCTGTACTTGAACTATTTCGCCTTAGACCCTTTTTTTACTACGGTATTAACTATACTACATTAAGGCAACTTATTCAAATAGGAAACCGCTATATATATATTGTACTTGAACTATTTTGTCTTGACTACTTTTAGTATTGTATTAACTATGGATCAAGATTCAAGAAGTTTTGGTTTGGTTTGGATGATGAGTAGGATAGTACATATATCTATATCAAAATTTTGATGCAAACCGCTGTTGTTTTCATCAAGTGTACTATAAAACAAGCTCTATTTGAATAAAGTATCACTCTTGTTATAAAAAAATGCACTATAAAACAAAGCACATTTGTTTTACTTTTATTTAATAAAAAATTTCATTTGCCGTTACTACACATGACCGAATTCAAGAGGTTGCATCAAAATTTTGATACAGACATCTGTATCAAAGTTTTTCCCACCAAGATAGGATGGGATCTACTCTAAATTCCGGCTTCAATCTTCATTTTTTAGATATGTGTAGCAATGATACCATATAATATCATTTTTTGTATTTTTAACTAAATATAGTTATGTATATTTATGTTTATAATGCTACTTTATAGTAGCATTTCGTGAATTATAGTAGCAGTTTATGAATTGTAGTTGTTTTTAAAAATTGCAGCAGCAGTTTACAAATAATTGTAGTTTCTTTTTATATGATATATATATTGTATCTCACAACATTATTTTATAATAGCATTATGAATTGTAGTATCAGTTTATGACGTATATTAATTTTTTTTTTAAATTTGTGGTATGGCTTATGAATTGTAGTACTGTTTTTGAATTAATATTTTTAGATTCCACTTTCTATATCATTTTATGATTTTTTTGTAAAGGTGATATCATTTTTATTTTTATTTTTCAAAGTTTGTAATATTGTTTTCATAAATTAATTTATAATGCTATTACACAGCTTTGTAAAGACGGTATCATTTTTATTTAATTTTTTGAATATTTATTATGCTATTTTCCATTAATTATTTTATAATGCTAATGTGTAATATCAGTTTTTGTATTTATCAAACTAAAAAAAAGAGTACAACAATTATATTTTAATTTTATTGTGTAATAGTTGACATGACCTTGTGTTATCATTTTTTGGTTAAATGATACGACTTTGTAGCATTTTGTAGTTGCTATATTATTTTTTACATCATTTTCTCATATAACGATACAGTATAATATAATTTTTTTTACCTGTTGCTATTTTTGCATTAATTGATAATCGATGATCAAGATGAGGTGAACAACGATATTCTTATGAGTTAGAAGATGTAGACAGCATGGCAGACGGCGAATAGATGCATGATTTTTTTTTTTTTAGGATCAGGTTTTGAGGAGTAGCGGCTAGAGAGGTGGCGGTTATGCAAGGCGGCGGCTATTAGCGGCGGCAGAGCGCAGGTGCAGAGTAGCGTAGGCAGTGCAGAAGCATGGGGTGAGGTGACGTGGAGTGCAATGGTTTTAACCTGCACGCGAAGAAGTGTTCTTGTGGCTAATTTTTGTGGGTGCTATTCTAGAGGCCAAAAAACTTTGCATGTCCTTTAAACTAAATTACCCTTTTATAAGATGTATTAAATTGTACATTTTCATTTATAAATATTTGGATCTCACGTAATAAAATTAATTATGCAACGAGAACAGGATTTAATATTTTTATCCCATAATTGACATGTATTTTTGGAAAGTGTGTAATGCTTGCATTTCCATAAATGAGTGTATAATGTTTCCACTTCCATAAATGACTTTATTCATCCAATTTTTGTATAAAAAATACAAACCAAGCGGTATTGAATGGTTCTCTGCCATCTTTTATTAATGAATTAAAAAAAAAACGAGTGGAGTTGAAGTACTCCAACTGCAAAGAGTTGCATCAAAATAACCTAACAAAAAATGACCTAACGATAAGCTGACCAAAAATCAAACTAGACTTCCTCAATCTTTGTATTGAACCAGCTGAAAAGATCAAGGAAGTAGATAGACGACTTTCGATAAATAAAGCTTGCATTCCAATAATCCTCCCATAGCAAGGCTGTTCAGCTTGTGCTCACTTAGGAGACATGAGTTACTCAGAGCCAAATTATTTCCTTCCCAGAATAATATAACATCTTATAGTCATCAACATCGGAAATCCATTTATGAAAGCTCTTACAAAATGTTGTCATCTGCCTTCACTTTCATTCTTTTTAATAAGATCATCAATATATTCACTAGAAGAGGAAGATGCGCCATTATCAACATGGGTGGAAGTAGGATAAGGGGAGAGGGAGCATAAAAGGGCGATGATAAGGGAAGAGGTGACGTTGGAGGACATAGCATAAGGGACAAAAGGACCACATGGGTCAAAGGTAGATAGGATGGGTAACCCAGTGGAAACATCAAGAACATAAGTAGAAGAAAGGATAGTTTGATGAGAAGGGGAGGTAGCAAAAAGGGCAGTAGCTAGGAGCTGTCAAAGTTGCAAAAGTTGAAGAATAGGGGAAAGAGGTAGGAGGACCAAAATCGACGATGGAAACTAGCACAAAAGAAGGAGCAACAGTAATGGAAGCATGTGTCATGGGAGCCTTACGTTGTCGTTGCTTACTAGGAGAGCGAACAATCTATTTAGAGTTAGCAATCAAAGGGAGAGGGGGTGGAAGGAATGCACCAAGGGAATAAGAGCATGACTGATACAACTATCATAAGAGACATGACCAAAGACTACAAACATAACAAATGTGAGATTTTCAATCATAGGAGATGCCACGTAGGATACATGACCCTCAGTAAGGAAAACCGAGATCAAAGAAGGTAAGAATTGCTTTGGTTTACCTCAGTGAGGACCTTAGCATATTCAAAATGTTTAAGTCTTTCAGGAGATAAGCCACACAACCTTTCCAATATGACACGAAAACCAATTCATACCAAACATACTCCATGCAAACTAAGTATTATACAAATGAACCTAGACAGGAACCAAGTCGATAGTTGGGCTCCATAGAGTAACAATGAACGCTTTGCCATTGGTCCGCTTCAGTAATTCTTTGCCTATCATTTCCATGAGAGAATTCAAAGAAAAACAACTTATCAAATTTTACTTTAATGGTGCCTAACAACGTTTAGGCTCTCTTGATATGCTTAATAACTAACTAATCTATATGAGAGATTCTGGTGAAGAGAAAACTCAACCAAGTGATCCTTCCATAAGTTAGTGCCCACTTCAACAACTTCTAACGGAGGCACAAGAGCTTCATTACAGTTTCACTGCAATGAATCATTTTCGGTACATACGGGCCGACATTCTTAGTCTTATAGCGAAACAAGGTGGACCAAGCGGTAACAAGAGGTAAAGGAGATATGTTACTTCTTGAAAGCAGCAGCTCATAGATAGCACCAGTAGAAGGAGCTGCTATATAAATAGAAGCAATTTCTGAGAACAGCAACTGTCTTATCCAAGACCACAGTCTCACGAGTAGAGGCCGAAACAGGGTAACCAGGGACTGCAGCACCATCAACATGGCACATGCCACGAGGAGAGCATGGGAGTGGTGGAAACACCTCCAAGTCGCACAAAGGTGGTGCTCCGGACAAACAGGAAGGATGCGCTGACATAGAAGCAGAAGCTAGAGAGCTTCCAGATCAGTGTTTCTAGGAGCTGAAAATGGGCGAAAAGCAGGCAAAAACAGCCGGTTGGAGGTGGAGCCGTGGTGAGGTCAGAGGATTGAACATGGGGCCGGAAGTTGTTTGATGGTGGCTGGGTCAGAGGAGGAGATAAAGTCCATTTTCATGTTAGTAATATAGCAATTTTAATCAATCGTGTAATGCATAATCTATGAACTTCTAAAATATTTGCAAAAGTTATTGTAATCACAAAATTATTTTTTAGCATTTTGTTTGTGACTGCATTCAACAAAGCACTACACAAAGTTATTGTTCCACATAATATGTACAGTTTTTCATAATTAATTTTGTATGATTACTTCATATTTGGATTAATTGATTTTATATTGATTTGGTGACTAAACACAAGACTTAGAACACGCATGACGCACGAATAAGAAAACATAAATGATCGGTTCTTTTTGTGTTAGATGAATGGTGGATGATTATGTAATTATAAATAAGTGTTGGTGTTATTTGCTCACACATCTCAAAAATAAAGAGTTTAATTGATTAAAGTGTCATTTGTTTACAATAAATGATCACTTGTTTGACCGATTATTGAAGAATAAGAACTTTGAAGATGTTTGTTTTGAATAAGCAGTCAGATCCGAAGAAATTTTAGTAGTGAAAAAGTGTTTGAAACATTTTTTTAAAAATAAGAGTGATACTTTATTGAAATAAAACACTCATCTTGATATCCCAGAACTCGAACCATGACCTCAAAAAATTCGGTCTAAAGCGTCATACCTCTAACCACTTGAGTTAGAGGTCACAAACGTTAAGCATTTTCATAATGTTTTTTTTTGATTCCGAATGCTTAATGATAATCTCTTCCATATATACCATTAGTTACAATTGTTACATTACTATAAAAAAAATACTAAAAATTCAAAATTTTGAAAATAAAAAGTTATTAAAGTCCGTTTTACTTGCGATCTCAAATCTTTATGTTCTACTTTGGTTATTATTCTAAATTCAGATTCTTTTTTCGAAAAAAAAAGAGAAAGAAAACCAAATCAAATATTGTTTTAATTTTCAAAAAAAGATTTGAAACTACGAATTTTTGAATTATAAAATTTTGAAAATTTAATTTTTTGTACATCGAAATTTTGAAATATGACAAACTGAAATCTAAATCATTCAAAATTAGAACTTTCAAATATTCATCCATTAAACAATTTTCCACAAAACTCAGGTACTTCCAAAACTAAAAAAAATTCAAATTTTAAGTTTCTGAATTTAAATTTATGGCTCAAAGTTTTCGTTTTAACAATTACTACATGAATAACCAATTATATAAAGGGCAATATTGTCAAAATAGCTATTTCCATTAGTTTCAATCAGAAGTTTTAAAACATAAACAAACAACCTTTCATTATTCGGTGTTCAAATTCGGCCATCAGTATTCAGCTTTCATCAATCAATATTCAACTTTTAGAATTTTAAACAAACGAAGCCTAATTGGGGAATATGCCCATTTTGTGCACCAGCATCAGTAATAGTGATCCACTATAAAAAAATATTTGTCAATCCTTGCCTGTTGCCTCTTATATGTACCTTATGGTTCTGTTATTTGAATGCAGCCAACATTAATGCAGATTATGGTCTTAAGTACATACTCATGTTCCGTTTTTTACAACTTGATATTGTTTTGTGAGCATTTTAATTGTACTAATGATGTCTATTTTGCATAGGTTGCAGATTTGTCAAACTTTGGCCGACTCAGAGGTGACATGCTCTGTTTGATCTATGAATATACTCCTACCAAATTCTTGAAAACTTGAATTGGGTTCATCTTCTTTGGCAGTTTGACCTCTCTTTCTCTTCTATATCTGTTTAATTAACACCATCAGTTTTGAGCATACGCAAAATAAATAATTGAATGAATAAAAATGAGGCCATCTTATTTTCTCTGGGCTTAGTATTCTGTTTGTTGGAAAATTATGTGTGCATGCTTAAATTGCACCAGTCTGGTATTATTATTCCTTTTGTGATTGTCATATCAATTAGTATGTCAACAACACTTCCCGAGTATTGTGAAACCAAGCATCATGTTGATGATGTTGTTTAAAATACAACTCTCAATATTATAGTTTTATTTCGAAGTCGTTGTATAGCCCCCACTCCCCAGCCCCACATGTGTTCTAGTTTGTTATGTCATGAATTATGTGTTCATGTGTGCGAGCATTTGCATTATATATGGAATAAATCTTATGACCTTCTTGACTTGGTTTTATACTTTGGTTTTCTTAATTACTTAATTTGAAATTGCACAAATCAATCTCTATTGCTATTATTGCATGCATCATTTTCATAACAGCAATACAGGTAGAATATTGGCCAAAAAGTACAGTAAAAATCGTTTGAGATTATAGTTAACACATACATAATTCACATTAGGCTGTGTTTAAAACAACATTAACTTATCAAAAATCAAGGTGTATTGAGGAGCGAAACCTCGTCGTTAAACAAGAAATATCATAACCATTCAGATCCATTACCACCTTTGGAAGGTGCAGCAATTTCTTCTTTCTTGGAGTTTTATAAAGTTTTTACACGTGCATTCAGTGTTTGGTATGGCGCCTCTAGTGATTTGTAGTTATCCTTCACATGTTTAGAGACTGGTTTTTGAACTCAGCTCTGCTTCACTGTCTCTAAGTTGAAAAGTAAATTACATCGAAGTATCATTATATATTTGCATGCACGTATACACACACCGTACAGTTATCCGTGCACTAGAGAAATACAAACTAGAATATTCATACACTTAAATTCCTTAAAAAAATAAATAAAAAATCTTGTTTGTAAGTATTCGCTGGTGATCATCATATGAATTGCATGCAAGCATAGTTTTCTCTACTTCAACTCCCTAACCAAACAATTATATAATTCTTGTTTTCGTAAGGCATACTTTGTATTGAAGTTTCAGATCCATGCCTTTCTTAATTATTAGTAACCAAAGTTCATGCATGCTCATGTCTGTCTTGGTTCTGTATGTCATATAATCTTTTTATTGAGGAAAATATATAATTTTATTTGCACTTGTAGTTACCGGTGATGATAGAATACAGTTTTTACACAACCAAACAACAGCAAAGTTTGATTCTCTCGAAGAAGGGGAGGTGATTGCTCTTATGTGCTTCTAAACTCTTTAACATTTTTGTAGCATGAGACCGAGTTATAATCCATTTCTAAACTTTATCTGTGCAGGGTTGTGACACTGTTTTTGTTACTCCAACTGCACGAACTATTGATATTGCCCATTCGTGGATTATGGTTAGTTTATTATTGTACTATAAGTGCTTTCTGTAGTCATGAACCTATTTTGATGGAATTTGTATATATATGCCAGTTTAAAGTTGTACTTTGTTTTTAACAGAAAAACTCTGTGATGCTGCTTGTATCTCCTGGTTCCTGTGAAAGCCTATCTAGCATGTTGATAAAGTAGGTCAGAAAGGTTACATTTTTAGGCAAATCACATAAATCCTTCAAACAGTAGTCCTTTTTTTATATATATATCATAACTATATATCTGGATTTTTGGACTTGTCTTAATGAAGCCACATTAACTTTCCATATTAATTTAGGTTTTCATTTTATCTTTTTTTTTTAACTGGGTACTTATATTTACAAAGTAGCCGACCTTGTCGTCAACAGCCTGGTGTTTTTACCACTGCGCCAAGGCCTCAGACTTCATTTTATATTTTTCATTATACGTAAATATATTTTTACTCTTCTCACCAAGGCGTTCAGTTTTTTAATGTGTTTAAACTTTAAACCACCCAAGTACAATTTTTAAAGTTTTTCATTTATAGATGCCAGTGGGTGCCACTGCTAGTTTCTCTCTCCCTGTTTCATTTGAAACAATTTGTTGCATACGTACATCATATAAAAATAATTGGATTACAAAAAGGGACTGACTATTTGGAAACAAAATCAAACACAATAGATGACACAATATATCTAGATCGTTGGATCTCATTGTATTCACATACGTGGTTGAAATCAGGAGGCAATCCAATATTTGAGATTCATCGTGTCACCGATCGTGTTACCATTTTGTGTCACAATATATTTTCTCTAACAAAAAAGGAGTGGCTATTTGGACACAAAATCAAAAACAATTGATGACCTGGTAAATGTAGACCGTTGGATTCCATTGTATTCACACATAGGGTTGAAATCAGGGAGGCAATCCAATAGTTGAGATTCATTATGTCACCGATTGTGTCATCATTTTGTGTCTCATACACCTGCAGAACTTCAGTGTTTTTTCCGTCTGAAATTTTAAAATGGTATGGTAGCAAACAGTTCTCTAAAGTTAGAATTAGGCAGATATTGTAATTTATCTACCAGCATTTCAACTATAAACTACATATATCAACAGCTATTTGTCTATAAAATTAATAGTCTGCTATATTTGATGGTCACAAGGAAAGAGTTTATCCATGGGTGAGGATCAAGTCTTTTCCTATCTTATGGATCTAGGTACATATTTTATGCTGATAAAGTAGAAGTTCAGGACATCACTAAGCAAACATGCTTCTTTGTTCTTGTTGGACCAAAAAGTAACCAAGTAATACATTTCACTTGAAACTGTTTTTCAATTCATCGAATATAAGTTTCACACTTCAATGCTTTTAACTTCAAGTTCCTTAGGCAATGAAGGCTCTGAAACTCGATGATCTTATTGGACAACCTTATGGTACACATCGACATTATACCGTAAGCATCAACTTAGTTTGTGTCATGTTTCTTTTTCTTTGGAAGTAGTTTTTCATCATGCTATATAATTTTATCTAATACAAGTTACTGGCTTGATGTTATTTGGGAATTGCTATGACAACATCAGTTTGGGTAAAGGGAAATACTAAGCTTGCATACAATCAAATTTTCAGTATAGTTCATCGGGTTTATTATTCAAATTTGGTCAAGTTTACAGATATGGGTCTAAACAATTTTCAAAAAAAATAAAAATAAAAATGAGATCAGTGTATGCTGAATGGAAATTAGGTAAAAAAATTCATTGAACTTGGTTGTGACTATAGTCAGTGTTGCCCCGTTGCTAAATTGATATTTCCAATAATAACCTCCCCTTTTTTTGTACCATCTGATATGAAAAGTTATTTGCAGCTGTAGACATGTTATGTTCACTTATGTAGTTTCTTGGCTATCTGGAAACTGTTTTTCGTTATAATACGGTGTGCATTTAATTCCCTAGTATATCAATATCCACTAGCATTTTATTGTTTTTCCGAGATACAAAGAAGAGAAAGTTTAACAAATTCAGACTCGGTAAATTTTGTAAGAATATATCATCATTGAACATGAGTCAATGCACTGCACTTCAAAAATGTCATATTATGCAATTAGTGATTGGCTTTACTGTTATAAAATGGTTAAACAAGTATAAGGTCTAAATCACAAGAAAATCACCCTATGATGCACGTATGATTATAGTATACATTCGGACTGCAAATATCTTAAAGACCTTAACTAGCCTATATGTTTATTATTTTCACTTAATCTCCCAAAACTTCATCATTGACCTCTTACATATTCTGAATTTGAGGCTACCTATGGTGCGTAAAATCTAGGTCCATTATCAAGGAAGTGGCCGAGTTCCGATTTGCAGTAAAATAAGAATACTAGGTTGGCACACCTTAAAAATACTATTTCATGCTCATTTTCAACGTCAAAAGAGTTGCACGTCCCTAACTCCCAAATATTCAAAATAGTTTGCTAATCAAATCCTCAAAAATTCATGTTCCCATTTAGACTGGATTCCACTATACGCGTACTTCCCTCATTAGAACAGTTGGAATTATGTGCAACATATATGAATTACAAAGTTTACCCATTTAAGTTGATCTGAAACAAACTGAAGAATCAATTCCGACAGGATGGTGGTATTGGTTACAAACCAGTAAAACACTAATATTACAGTAATATATTATGCTGCTTTGAACTATAATGTATTTTTTGTTTAAGGTAAACGGGATGCCAGTAACCATTGGAGTTGGAAGTGTTGTAAGCAGAGATGGGTATTCATTTCTGTTGTCTCCATCTTCTTCAGATGAAGTTTGGAAGGTTCTTTTAAACCTTGGTGCTGTCCCGATGGATTTTAATGCATGGGAAAGACTTAGAATAATCCAAGGTATTATTCAAAATTGCTTTCTGATAAAGATACTTTGCAAGTTGCACGATATATTATGAAATTTTCCTTGTACACATAATTTTGTTTCCTTATTAAATAAATATGAGAATAGAAAGTCTCATTGTGGTAATCAGCATGCTAGAAAAATAAGATTCTGGTTGAGCATGCTAGAGAGCTAAGAATCATGTGATTTTCAGTGTGAATGTGCTATGTAACATGTTTGATCGAATAGGGCCTGTATGTCATGGAGTGTGGCATTGCAGCCTTTCTCTATGTATTAATTACATTTAATGGAAAACTTGCCCAAAACCATAACTGATGTCCATTATGAAATTCAACACAGGATGACATTTTGTCACCAATTTATCAGGAATACATATTAGGTTGAGTCGAGACTTTCGATTATTTGTTAAATTTAAACCTGATCACAAACTAATTCGTCTTAGTTAAGACCGGGGAAATGTACACAAAAAGATTATTTAATCCACTGCAAAAGGTCAGCAACAGCAAAATAAAGCAGTAGAGGGTACATACTATATTCAAACTTACACAAAAAGCAAATGTTTTCTTTCAGCTAACCCTCGGAACATTTTTTACCTCTTACGCACAATACCTTGCTCAGCTAGCCAAATGATGCATTAGAATACATACAAATTTCACTGCAATCTTTGACTGTATATAGCTTTGCTGGGATAGTTGCATAATATAGCTTTGATCATCAGAAATCACTGAAAACTATGTCTGGGAACACATCATCAAATTGTTTATTGCATATAACATAATATCCATTCTACTTAATATTCAAATTCGCAAGTAGTTATCTTCCCCTTTTGGTATAATATCAGTGCATAATATAAGACTTTAAGAAATATAATTTGTCATTTTTGGTGTTATTGGCTATTCCAACACCATTGTCCCAGTGGTTAGGTGCTTCTTTTTTTAGTCCATGAGGTCACATGTTCGAATTCTACACAGCGTGATTCGAACTGGACATACGTTGAGTTGTAGTACGTTGTATACCGTCTAAGACTTGTAGTACAACTATATACTACCATCTAAGTATCCATATATATATATATATATATATATATATATATATATATTATATACATAATGGCTTAACACAGCCACTTGTTCCCACACAAAGGTATGCAATATCATCTTGGAAAAACTTATGCAAACAAATTGTTGTACCATGCAATGAAGCAGGGAAAAAAAGAAGGTTAGTCAAGGTCATTTACCTCGTGCACATATATGTGTGAGAGGGAAGTACCAGTTCTCTTGTTGCACTAACATATGCAATAATTACAGATCATTGTTGTTAGTTTTTGTGAAGATAGAAGATGATAATTTTGAGGAAAAAAGAAGAAGATAATATAATATGAGAAATAGTTGTCTTATTCATCCTTTCATCATAATTCTATATACATATATATAAGGGTCCTAAAACCAATAAATCCTAAATCAATGCATATTCAAATTCAAGTGTTAATTGTGTAATTAAACTTTTCCATGTTAATGAAACGTGTAAAGGAAAATAATTAATTTCAAAAACATTCCTTATCTTACGACAATTAATACACAATCAATGCCTAATTTAATACCCCTTTCAAGTTAGAGAGTGAACATTCTGAAGTCCCAATTTGTTACGCAATGTGATAAATTGGTCATTTCCAAAGCTTTTGTAAAAATATCAGCAATCTATAAACAAATTGGCACATATGAAAAACTAATTAATCCTGCCAATAGCTTTTCACACATAATATGACAATTTATCTCAACATGCTTTGCATGTTCATGAAACACTGGATCAGTTGCAATATGTAGTGTTCTTGATTACCATAAAATAAAGGTGCAGCAGAGGTTTGTGAAACTATTAAATTCTTTTAGAATATAAAGCAACAATGTTAGCTTTAAACAATTGTTTGCCACAACTCTATATTCAGCTTCTGCGGAGCTCTATATTTTGCTTCTGCGGATGATCTTGATATAATTGATTACTTCTTAGATTTCCATGAAGTTTGAGAATCACTAAAAAAATACAGGATCCTGTGATCGATCTTCTTATGAAGTTGCAACTACCCCAGTCAGAATTGCAATATGCTTTAAGATCAAGATTGTTTTCAGAAGGGAACAACAAATCTTGCCAAGGTGTACCCTTAATATATCTAAGAACCCTTAGAGCGGTATATCAATGTGGTTTTCTAGATTCATGCATGAATTGGCTTAGAGTGCGAACTGCATATACTATGTTTTGTTTTGTGATTGTAAGATAAATTAATCGTCCAACCAATCTTCTATATTTGGATGGGTCGCTTAATGTCGAGCCTTCTGTGGGAGTGAGTTTTAAATTTTGTTCCATTCAAAAATATTCTGGTCGTGCTCCATTGAGACCCGAATCTTCCAATACATCCAAAGCATATTTTATTCGAGTCATATAAATTTTCTTTTTAGATCTTGAAAATTCAATATCTAGGAAATATTTTAATTCATCAAGATCTTTCATGCAAAATTGCTTAAGAAGAAATCTTTTAAGATCTTTTATTTCTTGAATGTTATTGTCTGTTAGAAGGATGTCATTAACATAAATGAGAAGACAGTAAAATAAGTATATTTCACTTTGGTCAAAAGAGAATAATCAGCATTTGATTGGGAATAACCAGCCTTTTCTATAGTTTTTGAAAAGACAGAAAACCAATTTTGTAATGTCTGTTTGAGACCATAAAAAGACTTATTGAGTCGACAGACAAGATTCTCCCCCTGTTGATAAAGACCAGGTGGAGGTTCCATATAGACACTTCGCATAAATCTCCATGAAGAAAAGCATTTTTGTAACAACCCTCTCCGCAATGGGCTTAATTTTCGATCTAATAAAAGCCTAATCGAAACTTAAGTTCATTCCAAAACTGGCTGTTGGTTGGTAAAATAAGCAATATACATGGCTATCTATCTATACTTTCAGAACTCACAGCGGAAGGGATAAAATATAATAACAAATATAAATACACATTTCACATGTGTTAAATCTTGGAAATACAACATCCCAAAATATCCATAATACAATGTTTCAAAATAAATCACCATGTCTAAAAATTTGGGTACATCCAAATATATCAAAAACATAAACAAATAACTAAAATGTCATAAATCTTCATTGTCGCCTTCATCTTCTCCATCAGCATCGTTCCCTTAATATGTGAGTTGTAATGAGGAGAGAGTCAGAACAACAATGTCTGGTGAATAAAAATCTGAAGTCTTACCATAATAGTACTTGGATAATATCATTTAAAAAAGTATTATGTTTTATGCATCTTATACTTAACCTACCAAGTATACCTCCAACTATAAGCTAAAAACTTTTTCAGTTTAGCTCCATAACGTACCTCTAGTTGTAGGCCAATGGCCCTTTTCAATCTAACTTTATAACTCTAACGCGGATGCAACGCAACTACGGGGTCTAACGACCCATCTCCATCAATCATGCTCTAATGATGTAAGAGAAAGCACCCGAGCCACTTAATACCTTTTTAATGGGAAATAGGCAGACTCTGATCATTTAATAATCATTTAATACCTATACCCTAGGCAGATCCCTATCATTTAATACCCAGACCCAAGATGAATCCCTTTTTGGTACTTCCTAGAAGACACTGTAAGAAATCTCACAAGGCCACTTAATACTTCTTTGATGGGAAAGTGGCGGACCCTACAATAGTCACTTAATATCTCAACTCTGAAGCGGACCTCCTTCAGAGATTTTCCACTACGACACCTAAAAGGTAATCACGACTATTTAATACTTCTTGAGTGGGAATGAGGCGGACCCTACAACACCCGCTTAATACCTCCAATCCATAAGCAGGCCCGTAATGCGATATTTGTTCTATGTCACGTAACCTAAACCGTGACGTCTCATATTAGTTCGACTATTCATAGGTGTTGGTAGCTAGATTAGCCGGGCAGACTTACCCTACATAATTAAAACTAACCTCGCGTCCACCATGGGTACTTATTATAAGCGATGTCTCATATCAGTCACACTGCTGGTAGCCAGATTAGCTGAGCAGGTTTCTATGTGCTTTTAACTAACCTCGCATCCTTATAACTTAGTCATATTTCCGCTCTTCGATATTACCGAATATACTAGGATATATATATATATATATATATATTGTTAACCCAAAAAATGGATCAACACCCTGGAGTATGATGTGAAAGCACTGGTCCTATTAGAACAGAGCAAATATAATAGAAAATAACACAAAAGTAAATGAGAGACAGAGATTTTTATAGTGGTTCGACTGTTGACTAAGCCTACATTTACTTTATAACTTTGCTTATTGGTTTGATCTTGATAGAGTATGATTACAAAGTGATCGAGGGAGTTAGCCACAAGTACAAGTGTTAGGCAGATTCTAAGTCCTAAAATGGCCTAAATGAACTGCCTTGGTGACTATAGAGTAGAGAAAGAGTTGAAGAAACGACAGGGCTTCCGCGTAGTAATGACAAAATCTGGATCCTCTCTTGGTTGCTCTATGGTTTGTATTTAGAGTGGTAGCAGTCATATTGGATCAGAAGCTCGCTACCAGAGAAGTCCAGGGACTGGCCCAAGATAGCATAAGAAGTGTCGTGACAACATGAGCTAAGGCCTAGATTCGGGGCCTAATTAAGCATTAGATTCGGTACCAAATCTAATCCTTAGCCTTAGGATGGCCAAATCCTTTTGTGTCAAGTTTCATGCTTTGTCTAAATGTTCTCCATGTAATTTGGTAGATTGTTGATGAGTATCAAACCTCCTTCTTTCCTGACTTGGACTATCCTGCAACCGTCACGTCTTCATTCTTGATGATAGGCTCTATGAAGATCTATGAGACTTCACGAATATGCACAGGAGGACTAGGGGATCACTTGCGAAGAGTATGGATGTGCCAAGACTGGGCATTTAGATTCGGTACCGAATTAAGGCCCTTAATTCGAGGATGAATTTAGGTGCTTGGTCCAATCATGGTGAAACTTTCCCAATTCATTTTTCCTTTTTTAAGTGCTTTTGTCAAATTTCAAGTCATTCTGATTTCGTCTCAATGTTCTTCTTAACTCGAGATGAGTTAAGATCCTTAATTCGGGGGTGAATCTAATTGGTGGGGCCAAACCACTCCAAATCTTTTCTAAGTCATTTCTTGTGTTATTCTAAGTGTACATGTCAAGTTTCAAGTCGTTTTGAACTAAGACCTTAATTCGGGGTTGATCTAAGGCCTTAATGGGGTTGACCTAAGTCCTTTATCGGGGGAGAATTAAGGACTTAGCCAATTTTTCAACCAAATTTCCTGAGCTCAATTCTCTAGTCTTTCCGAGTATCTTTATCAAATTTCTAGTCGTTCCGTTTTCGTACCGATGTTCTAACTCCTATTGACTTCTGCTTGGTTAAAAACCCAATTAACATTTGCCCTCCAGAGTTCGCTTTCATTGGAAACGAAGTGTGCTCTGGAACAAGACAAGTTTCGGATTACGATCCTGTGAATTTCAGTCGATTGCTTGGACATCGTCTCTAGACATTGCATTTACTTGGTTGATTGTCATTAACCGTTTGTTCCGATTTTCATTAGAATTCCAATTATCTACACTGGCAATGCTATCTACACCCCGAAGATTACATAGTGCTTTAGTTTGGTATAGAAACTCCTTGCGATGATTCTTGGATGTTGACAATTTCGAAGGGAGACGGTTGAATTTTGGATTGTACTTGGCCGGTGGTGAAGCTAAGTTTTGCCTCGGATGAATATACGCCGTTCCGGAGTCAAGTCTTGCTCTCCGCCTTCAACTGTCTCTTTTCGAGGACTTGGCTAAATTCCTATCACCGTTTGAATTCTAGTGCGACGATTTATTCCAAAGTTGGACATAGTGCACGACTCTATCGTATCACTTTCCCTGTTTCTGTACTTCCAGTGATCCTGAAAAGAAAAACTTCCCGCGTCGCTCTAGACAGCGGCTCCGTAATCGATTTCTTATCGATAACTGGAAAGTCCCAAAAAAGATAATCTTAAAGTATGATGTGACTCGTTTTTTAGCATGAGTTGACTGTCTACACAGGATGGTCCGTTCGTGGTGCTTGGGACACTGGACTCACTTTGCATAGATAACACACTGCACTTGCCTCGGTCAATGCTCAGAAGCCGATTGATCAACATACGTCGATCTCCCTTAGATTCTGGGCGTTGGTCATACGGGGATATTATTCAAAGTAAAACATACCTAACAGTGTTGAACGCTAAGTTTTATTGTTTAGAATGACTTTCCGGTCATCCTGTCTTTAGTCTGGCGAAGGAACTTCCACTCCTCTAGAAGCTGGATCCTTCGCCGCTTAGACTTCGACTTTTATTCTTGTCATGTTGGAACGATTGATTTTGGCTGAATTACAAAGCACGGTTGCTTTTGTAGAGCTGTCGCTAAATTCGTCCACTCCTTTAGATGAGTTCATGACCTTATGAGTCTTGGACGAAGAGGGAAGGGCAAGTAGGGATTTCTCTAAGCTTGTCGGTCTTCCTTTTTTAATTGTATTTATGCAGGAGCGACCTTCGCTGTTTCGCAATTTTGTGCATGTAAATAATACTCCCGCGGTCATTTTGACATATTCTATTACTTAGCTCTGTTCAAAACCGTGATGTAGCTTAGCCTAGCTAATTCTGTGGTCGTTCCTGTTTTGGCTCGGTCGAGTTCATTTCGACTATGTGTAGGTGTATATGCTATAGTCCATAGGAATGATCACTCTGAACACTAAGTCCATACATTTTCCGGGGACTAGGTTTTCTGAGCAATACGTTTGACTGCCCCAGCTTGATTCACACAATAGTTTCTATCTTCGGGAACTAGTGACTTTGCTTTTTGATTCCAAGCTCTAAGTTTTCAGTGCTGTTAGTTCCTTGACTGCGATCGAATTCTTCTGAGTTGACATCATCGGCCAATGTCATTTTGAATGTATGTATTGGAAAGATGCGTCACCACCATCTTTTATCATAGTAAATTCTTCCAAGTCCAGTGTTGAGATTTTGATCATGCATCAGTTTCTATCTTCGGAAGCTTCCGCACGAATGACTTAACTCTGTGGATTTATCCTTGATGTTTTGAATTTTCGGGCAATGACAAATTCCTAAACACTAAGACCTTTATTTCCTTCAGTGGCAGTTTGTTCCCAGAATGCTCTGTTTTCGAAGCAGAACTGTTATCTAACCAACTCCACGGTTATTCGTGTTTGGACTTGGTAAGGTTCCCTTCGACCAAGTATTTGTGCAATGTCCCTGTTCATGAGAGGTAGACTATCTCTTTCGAATGCCTGTATTGGGCGTTTGTGAGAGATGAAGTGTAGGGCAAATGATTTAATTACCCCGGTCCGAGAAGCGAGGGAATAGAGCGCACTTGGACGCAGTTCCATCGGTTCAAGTGACAAAAGAATGGATGCTTACTTGGACGCGGTTCCATTGGTCCGAGAAGCGAGGGAATGGAGCGCACTTGAACGCAGTTCCATCAATTCAAGTGGCAAAAGAGTGGTGCGCACTCGAACGCAGTTCCATCTGTTTGAGCAGTGAAGTGCGGCTTATGGATGCGCATGAGAGTTTGGGTCTTCCTAACGCTGCCAGGGCAACGTTAGTTCTCAGAAAGGGTGGATCGATTTTCCCTATCGATACGGTAGTTTGAGTCGATTTGCTTCCGTCAACTCGTTGGGTTGCTTTCAAGAATGCAGTTCCATTGGTTTCAAGAAGCAGGTGGATAAAGCGTATTCGGACGCGGTTCCACCGGTCCTAGCAGCGAGTGATCGGTTTTTAGGTTGATCCAACCCTATCGACTCAGCAGGTTGCTTGCATGAACGCGGTTCTATTGGTTCAAAAAGCGAATGAATGGAGCATATTTGAAAGCGGTTCCGTCGGTCCAAGTAGCAAATGAATGGTTTTCGAGTCGATCTAACCCCTTCGACTCAGCAGGTTTCTTGCATGAACGCGGTACCATTGGTTCAAGAAGCTAAATGACTTTATGCGACTCAGCAGATTGCAAAGCGTCTATTTTGTCCATAAGAGCTTTTTGATTATCAGCCATCTTCTGGTTAAGTTGATTAACCATCTGGTTAAATTCTTCTTCAGTCACAACTTCATGCTGAATGGAACATTCTGGTGCTTGATTCCCATCATTAACTCATGTTTGTAAGTTGGCGGTGTTGTTGACTTCAACGTCCTGGTGGTTTGGTCCGTTGCTACCAGCTGTTGCATATATGGATCTCGCAGAAGTTGTTCTCTTTCTTTACTCCATTGATCTTCAACGGCAAGTCTTCACACTCTTTTCAAAGTAGAATTTGTGGATCTAACTTTTGAACATATCCAATCCAAAGTTGAGAGCTAGATCTAAGTCTGGGTTCACTGGTTCTCCGTGAAAGCACCAAAATGTTAACCCAAAAAATGGATCAACACTCTGGAGTATGATATGAAAGCACCAGCCCTGTTAGAACAGAGCAAATATAATAGATAATAAGAGAAAAGTAAATGAGAGACGAAAATTTTTATAGTGGTTCAGTTGTTAACTTAACCTACGTCCACTTTATAACTTGTTTATTGGTTTGATCTTGATAGAGTATCATTACAAAGTGATTGAGGGAGAGTTAGCCATAAGTACAAGTGTTAGGCAGATTTTAAGTCCTAGAGGGGCCTAAATGAATTGCCTTCGTGACTATGGAGTAGAGAAAGAGTTGAAGAAATGACAGAGCTTCCGCGTAGTAATGACAGAATCCAGATCTTCTTTTGGTTGATATATGGTTTGTATTTATAGTGGTAGCAGTCATATCGGATTAGAAGCCTGCTACCAGAGAAGTCCAGGGACTGGCCCAAGATAGCATAAGAAATGTTGTGATAACATGAGCTAAGGCCTAGATTCGGGGCCGAATTAAGCCATTAGATTTGGCGTTAGGATGGCCAAATTCTTTTTTGTCTAGTTTCATGCTTCGTCTAGATGTCCTTCATGTAATTTGGTAGATTGTTGATGAGTATTGAACCTCCTTTCCTGACTTGGACCGTCCTGCAGTTTGGACCATCACATTTTCATTCTTGATGATAGGCTCTATGAAAATCTATGAAACTTCACGAATATGCATAGGAGGACTTGAGATCACTTGCCAAGAGTATGAATATGCCAAGGCTGGACATTTAAATTCGGTACCGAATTAAGGCCCTTAATCCGAGGATGAATTTAGGTGCGTTGATCCAATCATGGTGAAACTTTTTCAAGACCTTCTTTTGCCTTTTCTATGTGCTCTTGTCAAATTTTAAGTCATTCTAATGTCGTCTCAGTGTTCTCCTTTACTCGAGATGAGTTGAGGTCCTTAATTTGAGGATGAATCTAATTGGTGGGGCCAAACCACTTCAAATCTTTTCTAAGTCATTCTTTGTGTTATTCTAAGTGTACATGTCAAGTTTCAAGTCGTTTTGATCTAAGACCTTAATTCGGGGGTTGATCTAAGGCCTTAATTCGGGGGAGAATTAAGGACTTAGCCAATTTTTCAACCAAATTTCTTGAGCTCAATTGTCTAGTCCTTTTGAGTATCTTTGCCAAGCTTCTAGTCGTTCCGTCTTCGTACCGACGTTCTAACTTCTATTGACTTCTGCTTGGTTAAAAACCCAGTTAACATACACACACGTATATACATACACACACACATATATACATACACACACATAATACCTCAACCGCATATATGTATTAAGGCCATAAGGGGAAACTTCTTATTTCGCCTTTAATTATGGATTAATTACCATAATTATCCTTAACTTACATCCTATTGGGATTAGCGTTATGTATTTTACCTATTTAATTCTTACATTTTTGATACATGCGTTACTAATATATTTATATCTAATGTAAAATATTAAACCAGTTAGTTTTTATTAAATATTCCCAAACGTGCGTGAAATTGTTTCTATACTTAGGGTTTCACTTCCAATGCGAATTGTTAAAACGTCAAACTTCTATATTCATACCAGTCTTAGTCTCATACAATAGTTTATAGAATAACTAATATCCTTAGGTAAACAAAATAGACTTGCATATATAAAAAAGGAATCCAAATACCTATATTATTTTGCATTAACATAGTAGAATCAACGTCTCTATTTCAAGAAAACAAAACTTTACAATTTGAATCCTTTATATCTTATTCAACTTTTACATATAGCTTGAAGTGAAAAAGAGATTCATATTTACCTAAGTTACGGAAACATGCGGTGCAAACCACAAATAGGGAAATCCATATTTTGCACACAATTTCCTAATCCTTTTCTTTTAGAACCTTTTGTCACAACAACAGAAATTTGAAAGTGGAAGTTGAACATAACCATTAATTATTCATATTGCAAACAACAAATTTAAATTCTATCATATTAACATAAAACAATTGAGATTCCAACTAATCCAAAAATTGATATTTTAATTGGAAATTTTTTGGTTTATTTTTAGCAAGGCTAGCCAGCTTTAAAGTGGGCCGTCCACTTTTATAACAATAAATTTATAATAGGTGTTCGCCACATGTGCCAGAACAACTAAGAAAGGAAAAGTACAGGAGTTACGCAACACTACCTAAACTGCTAATAAAAAGGAAACTATTGCACTTCATCAGAAGAAGATGAGCCACTACCCTCATCCATAGAATCAGATCTAATAACATAAACATACCCTGAAAATAGTGCCGCAAGGTTAGGGACACATTCCACTGAATCGCAACCATATAGGTATTTCCTGTCCTATGAGACGTCCTCCAAAAGTGACCTATTGTTGACTCCATCATCACCTTCCATAGCAAGAGAAAGTCCTTCCCCCAAAACCTGATAATATAGCCGTCCGTCTTAACCATCTTCCCTTACAAACATCTGGTACACGATGGATTACATCTCATGTCAGTATCCTCATGTACCCAAGCTTGCTCATACGAGTTCCAAGAAATAACATTGCGGGTAGGACGAACCACTAAAGGCATACCCCAGTTCACAGGCATCAAAAGAAGCATCAGAAGGATCAGACTTAGAGACTGGACTACCAACAACAATAAGGGCAACCAAAGGAGGAGGGAAGTGCTTGCTTTGGGGACCCATCTCCTAAACGATGGACAGGGGAGAGGGATTTTAGCGGAAATAGGAAGGGGGATATCAATTGCAAATTTGGAATCCGAGGAAATACCATGCTTACAAGATCCTAGAGTATGCCCAAAGGAGTGATAGGTAGAACAAATATCAGGCGCCCAACTGTAGTGAACATCAACTATAGCAATTTGACCTTCAACAGCCCTAACCCTAAGCTTGGTCGGTAAAGGCTCATTTGAAGAAATCTCAATCAAAGCCTTTGCATACACAAGCCTCTTCCTAGCCACAGTGTTCACATCAAAACACTTAGCTTGCCAACTAGACTAGTTAACCCAATCATAGGTTGCAATACACAAGGAATGTGAGAGAAGTGGGCCCAAACAAGAACACCCTTGCATTGTCGACTGAAGGACTCCGCGATGTTATAATAAAAGGCTTCCTCTGGATAAATGACGGTTCAGCCTCTAGAATACGCTATCTCTCATCAGAGATATAGAACTTGAAAAAGGACATTGAATTGTCAAAGTGAACTTGTAGGCCTCCCTTTAGTTTCCAAACATGACTGCAATGTTCTTTTAACAACATTATACGTGGGGTTTGAATCAAGAAAAAACCTCATCAAGTAATCAGACCAAAGTTTAATTTCAGTTTGAACAACCTCATCATGAGGCACCATCACACCATCAATTTCAGTGGTTGCAAAAAAAACGCGGAGTATACATACCTGCATTACACGGAAGTGAAGTGGATAGTGAGGACCATTTGTTTTGTGAAGGAGCAACTGGAGTATCATTATCAGAAATCAGCTGAATTGGGATGTCTTTGCTATTAGCATTTACATTTGCTGCAAGTGAAGAGTTTGAAGTATCAGACACATGCCTGGGAGAGGCAAAACATCGAGCATCGTGAGGGGATTGTGTAAACTGAGGAGAACCCGGAACAGTATCACCTGCAGAAACATCCAACACAGGCAACACAGGCAAGACCACAGTATCAGACACATGGTTGTACTAATAATGCTGGCGCACCCAAAATCAACATCACACCAAGGCACTGTGGCTGCAGCTAACAAAGGGGATAAAGGAACATCATAGCTATGGATCGCAATCCTAAACACTGGCAGCTCAGAGATACTTTGGTCGATAGATGTTACTAAGTCAACTAGATTATTACCTAAAACACGATCGGATTCACACACAGCAGGATTAGGCATAGGTACAACATCAACAGAGGCTATCAGCAGTGCAACTCATGAAAGGATCGGGGCAGGAGATGCTGAAGCGTAAGAACGACTAGATCTAGTCGACGAAGTAGGCTCTTCAATCGGAAGCAGCGGATGCTTAAGTTTCTTAGCACGCGTCATGGGAGGAAAGAGCGATCGAGAGACACGAGAATTAAGAGGAATGGAGGCGGCTAGGGCACGCTTGAAATTGCCAATGAAGGCGCCATGATAATATTAGTTTAACTTGAAATTTTTGGGTTCAAGATTTAAGGTTTTCATATATAAAATTTTCCAAGGCATAAATCAAATCCAAACTTTTACTATACAAAATACTAAAAAGAGAAAAACTAGGATTTCCAGTCACGGATAGCTCTCCCTGATTTTCTTTGGATCCGGTTTCCGCCTTAGCCTAATTCCTCCTTCAATTATCTCTTCTTGCAATATACAACAATTCAATTGTGTAGAAATGAGATAAAATTCAAATATTAAGAAAGAACAGAATTAGAGAAACGTGTGTGTATGTATATATATAACTTATTACCTTTAATCCGATTGATTTCTTCCCTAAAAGTTGAATCTTGAATCTAAAAAGCTTATGGAGGAGGAAGAGTACCGACAGAGTTTCACTAGCGTTGCTATTTTTCTTGTGAATAAAAGTGAGTGGACTAGCCTCTTATTTATAATGGTTAGAACGCGTCTAGATCGTACGATCAAAGTCCGCTCAAAATAATAAAATCCTTGCCATTTAGGCCTAGCAAAATCCTAACCGCCACAAGAGCACCGGTCGATCGGCCTACCTTGGGCGGCGACCGGCCCAGTGAAGGCGGTCATCTAGCCTTCTTCTGCTGCTAAGATTTATTTCTTACCTTTTATTTTTGACGTTAATATTTAGTTTTCGACCGTTAATCCTTAACATTAACATTTACTTCAATGTTAAGTCTTCTACTCAACGCTACATTATTAATACCTTTTTAAAGTCAAACATTAACTTTTAAATTTAAATTTGTTTGAATTATTTTAAATTCGAAAACTTCAAACATTGATAACTTCTCCATTTGAACTTAGATTTCGAAACTTTATATATGAAAGTTGCTCAGAAAAACGTTACGAACGCAATGGTGTAACTTTCGTGGTTAAATTCTGACATTTGCGAAATTCTCATTTTTAACCTTATTATTAATTAATAAATTTTCTTAGTTAAATTTCCTGTCTCTTTTACGTGGTGTTACAATTTTGCACATTCAGTTGGTGAACAAACTAATTACAAGAAGCAACTGTAGTAAGAAGGTATCGTAGAGTAGTAAGCTTGGCTGTGGAGAAAATGTCTCATGATAGTCGACTCCGTCGACTTGAGTATAGCCCTTAGCAACAAGACAAGCTTTGCGTTGTCAATAGAACCATCAGATCGATGCTTTATTTTGTAGATCCATTTACAATCAATAGGTTTGTGCCTAGGGGGAAGGGGCACTGTACTCCATGTGTTAGTCATCTCCAATGCTTCTAATTTAGTTTTCGTTGCCTTTTGTCAATATGGATCAAGAACGGCTTGAGAATAAGATTGAGGTTCTATATGAGCTGTTATGTTTGCTATAAAGGAATAATGTGCATATGAAAAAATGGAATATGAAAGAAACTGAGAGAGAGTGTAACGAGTACCTTTGTTGAACCTGCTAACGGACTATGATGATGGACTTGAGAAGACATAATGTAGTCTATGTCATGTTGGAGGTTGTTTGGTTCTTGTGAAATGGCGTAGTAAGGTGTTAGATGTTTCTTGGGAGTCTTGTGGGGATGTGTCAAAAACATAGATATCTGATTTTGTGTTGTTGGATGTTTATGGAGGATCTAACAATAATGTGTTGAGAACATAAATGTCTGATTCCGTGGTAGGGATGATAGGATTATCAAGGAATAAAGGATTGAGTGATGCATTTTCATTTGATTCGAGTGAGTCGTAGTGGTTTGTAGTTTGCGTTGTGTTTAGGGTACGTTGATCAACAATTGTTGTATACTCATTTAAGATATCTAGAAATTCATGTGGAGAATTATGAGGAAATGAAGAATCATTTGACTTGGGGCTTATAGATGAGGAAAATAGAAAAGTAAATTCATGAAAACGGATATCTCAACTAATAATGAACTTTTGTATTTCTAGATCATAGAGCATATACCCTTTCCGACCGGTTGGGTATCCTACAAAAATACATTTTTTTAGCTCGAGAATCAAATTTATTCGAAGTATGAACATTAGGGGCATAACGCAAACAACCAAAAACTCTCAAGTGATTAAGGGATGGACGACGATGGTAAAGTATTTCAAAAGGTGACTTGTTAGACAATAATGGTATGGAAGACGATTTATGAGATAAGCTGTTGTTAAAACACTTGCTCCTTAAGAAATTGGAGGCAAATGAGATTGAAAAAGAAGAGCACGGGCAATAGTACTGATATGTCGATGCTTGCATCCAACAACCTTATTTTGTTGTGGAGTGTAAACGCGTTGGTGTTCGATTCCATGAGATTGAAAATACTCTTTCATTGCAAAAAATTTCAAACCATTATCAATATGAATAGTTTTAACAGATGCATGAAATTGAGTTTTATAAATGTAATAAAGGATTGGATCATTTTTTTGAGTTTCTGATTTATGTTGCATAAGATAAACCCATGTGCATCTGCTAAAATCATCAATAATTGTAAGAAAAAAACCTGCATGAGAATTTGTTTCAATTCTTTTTGGACCTCATATATCACAATGTAGCAATTCGAAACAATACTTTGTTGTTATTGAACTAGAAGTAAAAAGTAATATAATTTGTTAGACCACAGGAAAAACTGTACAATCATTATCAAATAGAATTATTTTTTAGGATATCAAAGGATAAATTATTTTCATACGATTTGAAGATGGATGCTCAAGACGCATGTGCCATAAATTTTGAGATTGAGAGACCTGATGGTATATTGGTGTTTGTTGTATGTGAGATATGTAATAGAGACCACTTTGTTGTTTGCCTGAACCAATCATCCTTCCCGAAGACAAGTCTTGTAAGACACATAAGTCACACAAAAAATAGCACAATAATTTAAGGGACATCAAGTTCAAACGAAATGAAGGAGAGCATAAAACATAATTGAGAGTGATATTAGAATTGAAATTAAAATTCCAATTGAAGTGATAGAAGTTGATGAATCTGTAGGTAAGTTGACACTTGGTATAGAGGATAATTTTGATGTGGGCAATAAATTAGAATCAGAAGTGATGTGATCTATTGCACCACTATCTAAAACCCAAGGTTTCTTGAAAACTAAATTAATTAAGACATTAGAAAATTAAGATGAACATGTGAAGTTTGCAAAAACATCAATTTCGCCTCAATAGTTTGAAAGATGAAGATAATGTGGATTAGATGGATCCATTGTAGTTAAGTCATCAGAGATGATGAACTTTGTTGTTGACATAAGACTTAGGTTAATTGAATCAAATGATATTTTGCTCTGATACCATGTTAAGTTTTATGAAGATGGAACATGATAATTTTAAGGAAGAAAGAAATTTTTATGAAGATGGAACATGTTAATTTTAAGGAAGAAAGAAGAAGATAATATAATATGGGAAATGGTTGTCTTATTCATCCTTTCGTCGTTACTCTACACACATATATAAGGATCCTAAAACCTAAATCAATGCATATTCAAATTCAACTATTAATTTTGTAATTAAACTTTTCTATGTTGATGAAATATGGAAAGGGAAAATAATTAATTACAAAATTGATCCTTGTCCTTATGACAATTAATAGACAATCAATGCCTATCTTGATAGGTTTTCTAGTTTCTACATGGCAAGCTATTCAAGTCAACTTATATAACATTTTTAGATGTATGTGTGCGCCAATTGATTGAGATTACGGATGCATCCACAGTTTATATATGCTTACTAACCAACCTTAGATTAAGACAGGAATCTACTTTGTATATTTCAGTAATATCTGTTATACGTCTAGTATACCAAAACAGAGAATAATCAATTATAAACTCGTCGCACAAGTTTATAACTCAGATTTCCACTACACTGGAATTCTGTGTTAATTTTATAACAATATGAATGTTGTAAATAAATTACAACAACAGCGTTATACTATTTTGAATAAATAGTATAACCAAAATAAAGGATAGAATGTAGAATTCTAACCGAAATATGTCTGAGGCTCGTCGTAACGATTTCCTTAAGAATTTTATTTCAAAATTCTCCCAAGATACAACAGACGAAATCTGCACGAGATTGTGAAGAGTATGTCAACTCTGTGATATTTTATTTAGAGCAGTAGAGAAGAAAGAAGCAGAAGAAATTAGATTGTTATCGGATAAGAATGTGACCAGTATTCTCTCCTATTTATAATTTCGTCCGCATCCCTTCAAACAGTCGCGTCCGCTTGATAGGTCGCACCTGTTGCCTTTTGGTCGCACCCGCCTGCATCCAACGGCATTGTTTCGCCCGCGCCTCTTCAGTCGGGTCGCACCCGCTTGCGCGCATCTGTTCGCCTCTAACGGGTCGCACCCGCTACTTTCACGCCTATTCAGCCCGCGTCCGCTTCCGAACAGTCGTGTCTGTTCGTTAGCCTGCAACTGTTAAAAAACCCGGCCCAGTTTTGCAGTAAAATTAGGATCATATTAGACCCAAACCCAAACCCAAGCCCGGCCCGGTTCGGACGGACGGCGGCGGCGGCGCGCGCGCGTGTGTGGTGGAGATGCATGATCTCCCTCCTCACAACGAAGCATACATTTGGGAGCCCCAGGCCCCCAACCTCCACTTGAGAAAGCTATTAATATACTTGGCTTTCTCACTATTTTAGGCGATGTGGGACTTATGTATTTTTATCATTCACTTTGTTTGTTTTAGGAATTCCAACAATCCCCCACATGAATGATAATATACATATCCCCCACACAAAGCGAAATATCACAGAGTACATATGGAATAATGCTTTATCGTGGATAAGTAGATATTTCACTTTGAACTTTCCCTAGTTAAAACTTATCGGATCTACTTGGCTAATCGGTGAATTATTTCATCTTGAACCGTCGGCCTTTATTGTATATCCAGACAATAAGCTTTACGAAGCATTGATTCCCTTCTCATCCAATCTCTTGGTTTTGTTCATTTTGGTCCTGAACATATGTTGGTTCTGCGAGTGTTTTAGAGAATAAAAGCCTTTTAATATTCTCATAGAGCCGACCCAGCTCACACTTACATAGGTGATCACAACCATTAAGAGTATCCTACATATACCCCACTTGTTATTTCCAAGATATGGTCATCATTAAAAAACATAGTTTTAACCTTTAAATACTTCTGTAGGCATGCATTTATATTGTGCACCATAGGAATGGAGTTGGACTATGTCCACGCAAATGCATTACGTCTTGAGTTATTCAGAACTGGTTTGCCTATTGATCCTAGTCCGTGGGATCTCCAGTCGCTAGGATAGGTTTTCGTATAAGATAACTCTTTTTGGTTTAGGCTTTTAAACCCATTCCCCTCGATGCGCAGTCAATTTTCTCTCTGGATAAACCTTTAGTAAACGGATCCGCTAGGTTATCATTTGTCCTCACATAATTAATGGAAATAGTTCCATTAGAGAGTAACTGTCTAACTGTGTTATGTCGTCGTCGAATATGTCGTGACTTTCCATTATACACAAAGTTGTGCGCTCTGCTTAGCGCTGCTTGGTTATTGCAGTGTATGCATATGGCCGGTACAGGTTTAGGCCAGAATGGAATATCTTCCAAAAAGTGACGAAGTCATTCTGCTTCTTCGTCTGCTTTATCTAAAGCGATGAACTCTGATTCCATAGTGGATCGAGCTATGCATGTTTGTTTGGTAGATTTCCATGACACTGCTGCCCTTGCTAGGGTAAATACATAACCACTTGTCGATTTTGATTCCTCTGAATCTGCAATCCAGTTTGCATTACTATATCCTTCTAAGACGGCAGGATATTTTCCATAATGTAAGGAATAGTTAGCGGTATTTTTTAAATATCCAAGCACTCTCATTAGTGCTTTCCAGTGTTCCTTTCCTGGATTGCTTGTATACCTGCTCAGTCGACTTACTGCATAAGCTATATCTGGTCTTGTGCAATTCACGAGATACATGAGACATCCTATTACACGAGAGTATTCCAGTTGCATTACACTCTCATTAGTGTTTTTATGCAGTACTTCTGATGGATTAAAAGGTGTTCTCACTCCTTTAATTCCATAGTCTTGGAATTTTTCAATCACTTTGTCTACATAGTGTGACTGAGACAATTCAATTCTATTAGGAGTTCTTATTATTTTGATTCCCAAAATAACGTCTGCAACTTCTAAATCTTTCATATCGAAATTGTTAGTTAACATCTTCTTTATGGTCTCTATTACCTGAGTATTTGGACCAAATATTAACATATCGTCTACATATAAACAAATCATCACATATGATTGTCCAATTTGTTTATAATAAACACATTTATCGCATTCATTTATACGAAAATCATTTCTCATCATGACACTATCAAATTTTGCGTGCCATTGTTTTGGAGCTTGTTTTAGTCTGTATAATGATTTTACTAATCTACAGACTTTGTTTTCATTTCCTTTGGAAATAAAACCTTCAGGTTGCTCCATGTAGATTTCCTCATCGAGATCTCCATTTAAGAATGCCGTCTTTACATCCATTTGATGAATTTCTAGACCATAAATTGATGCAATTGCTATTAGCATTCTTATAGAGGTTATTCGTGTTACTGGAGAATATGTGTCAAAGAAGTCTACTCCTTCTTTTTGACGATATCCTTTGGCTACTAATCTGGCTTTATACTTGTCGATAGAGCCATCTGCTTTGATTTTCTTCTTGAAAATCCATTTGCAGCCAATAGGTTTTATTCCTGGTGGAATATCAACAATTTGCCAAGTTTTATTACTTAGAATTGAATCAATCTCACTTTGGATTGCTTCTTTCCAACATGAAGATTCAGAAGATGACATTGCTTCCTTGTACGTTTGAGGTTCATGTTCTAACACATATGTGAAAAAATCCGAACCAAATGTCTTGGAAGTCCTAGCCCTTACGCTTCTTCTTGGTTCAACTTCCTCAATCTCATGATGAGTTTCATCTTCATGTGAATTGCTCGATTCTTCTCTTGTCCTTTTAGGGACATTATTCCCTTCATTCCTTTTGTGTGGAAACACATCTTCAAAGAATGAGGCATCTCTTGATTCTATGATTGTATTTACATGAATATCAGTTATATCAGACTTGAATACCAAAAATCTATAGGCACTACTATTTTGGGCTGGCCCAAGATAATAACAATCTACTGTTTTTGGTCCAAGTTTGACTTTCTTGGGAGGCGGAACTGGAACTTTTGCCAATCACCCCCACACTTTGAGGTATTTAAAACTTGGTTTGTGTCCTTTCCATATCTCATATGGAATTGTTCCTGTTTTATTATGAGGGACTTTGTTTAATATGTGATTAGACATATTTAAGGCTTCCCCCCACAAATTCGTCGGTAGACCAGAAATTAAAAGCATAGCGCTAATCATGTCTTTTAACGTTCTGTTCTTCCTCTCGGCTACACCATTTTGTTGTGGTGAATATGGAGCTGTTGTTTGATGAATTATACCATTTTCGGCACAGAACTGTTCAAATGGTGATTCATATTCTCCACCTCGATCAGATCTCAATATCTTGATCTTTTTATTTAACTGATTTTCTACCTCAGCCTTGTACTTTATAAACGATGTAATTGCTTCATCTTTACTATTTAAAAGATATACATAGCAATATCGCGTATAATCATCAATAAACGTGATAAAGTACTTTTTCCCACCTCTTGTAGGTAATAATTTAAAATCACATAAATCTGTATGAACCAAACCTAGTGGTTCGGTGCTTCTATCAACAGATTGAAATGGTTTTTTAACCATTTTTGCTTCTACACATGTCTCACATTTGTAGTTCTTATCTACTTGGAATTTTGGAATTAATCCCAAGTTTGATAATATTTTCATTTTTCGGAAATTTATGTGTCCTAATCTATCATGCCATAGTAAAATTTCGTGCTCAAGCAAGTAAGAAACTTCAATTTTATTAATAGCACAATCAGAATACATAGTTTTATTGTCGATAACGGCTATATTTGCCTTAAATAGGCCATCACATAAATATCCCCTTCCGATATACATTCCAGCTTTAGACAGAACCATCTTGTCTGACTCGAACACCATTCTGAATCCTTTCTTTGATAATACTGCACCAGAGATGAGATTCTTGCGTATGTCTGGAACGTGGAGCACGTCATTCAACTTGACAGTTTTTCCAGAAGTAAACTTGAGGATAACTGTGCCACTGCCTTCGATCATAGATACTGCAGAATTACCCATATAGAGTTTCTCTTCATGATCGAATTTCTTGTATGTAGAGAACATGGATTTGTCAGAGCAGACATGACGAGTAGCGCCTGTGTCCACCCACCATTGGTTAGGATTCTGAACCATATTGCATTCAGATACAACTGCCGAGAAGTTGGACTCATCCACTTCCATGTTGTCTACTAAATTTGCCTCTTTGTTGCGGTCCTTTTTGAGTCTGCAATCTCTAGCGGCATGTTCAACTTTTCCACAAACCCAACATTCACCATTAAACTTTTTGGTTCGTTTGTTGTCTTTTGGTTTGTTGTCTGGAGCTTTCCTTTTCTTCTGGAAATTCTTCTTTTTGTTTTTGGTCTTTGAATCTTCAGCCACAAATGCCTCCTCGCTTTGTTTTGTAATTCCACGGTTATCTGCCTCAATTTTCAATCGGACTATGAGATCCTGTAAAGAGATTTCCTTCTTTTTATGCTTCAGATAATTGCGGTAATCTCTCCACGACGGTGGCAGTTTTCCCGTGATGGCTTCAACCAAAAACGATTCTCCAACCTTATGACCTTCCGCCTCGAGTTCATGAATAATGATTTGTAGTTCATGCAGTTGAGCAGTCACCGGTTTGGGTCGATCATCTTGTAGTCCATGAATTTGTCTACAATGAATTTCTTAAGACTGGTATTCTGCGTCTTATACTTCGTGGCAAGTGCATTCCAGAGTGCTTTTGCTGTCTTTAGAGGTTGATATACTTTGTATAGCACCTTGTCGAGACAATTCAGAATATAGTTTCTGCATAGGAAATCGGAATGTTTCCATGTAGCAACATCTGCTTCCTTGCCTGGTGTTTCAATCGGTTCCTCCTCCTCGAGATACCGTTGCAGACCGAGTGTGGTGAGGTAAAATAACATCTGATTCTGCCATGTTAAAAAATCGTCACCATCTCCCTTGAACGGTTCAGGTCTGTTGTGAGTAGTAGTCTTTGAAAATTCTACTGTTGTCATCTCTGTTTTAGTAAGAAAACAGTAAAATTCTTAAGATGTTATACGTCTAGTATACCAAAACAGAGAATAATCAATTATAAACTCGTCGTACAAGTTTATAACTCAGATTTCCACTACACTGGAATTCTGTGTTAATTTTATAACAATATGAATGTTGTAAATAAATTACAACAACAGCGTTATACTATTTTGAATAAATAGTATAACCAAAATAAAGGATAGAATGTAGAATTCTAACCGAAATATGTCTGAGGCTCGTCGTAACGATTTCCTTAAGAATTTTATTTTAAAATTCTCCCAAGATACAACAGACGAAATCTGCACGGGATTGTGAAGAGTATGTCAACTCTGTGATATTTTATTTAGAGCAGTAGAGAAGAAAGAAGCAGAAGAAATTAGATTGTTATCGGATAAGAATGTGATCAGTATTCTCTTCTATTTATAATTTCGTCCGCATCCCTTCAAACAGTCGCGTCCGCTGCCTTTTGGTCGCACCCCCCTGCATCCAACGGCATTGTTTCGCCTGCGCCTCTTCAGTCGGGTCGCACCCGCTTGCGCGCATCTGTTCGCCTCTAACGGGTCGCACCCGCTACTGTTCACGCCTATTCAGCCCGCGTCCGAACAGTCGTGTCTGTTCGTTAGCCTGCAACTGTTAAAAAACCCGGTTCGGCGGCGGCGGCGCGCGTGTGGTGGAGATGCATGATCTCCCTCCTCACAACGAAGCATACATTTGGGAGCCCCAGGCCCCCAACCTCCACTTGAGAAACCTATTAATATACTTGGCTTTCTCATTTTAGACGATGTGGGACTTATGTATTTTTATCATTCACTTTGTTTGTTTTAGGAATTCCAACAATATCTTAGTACACAGTACATATACTAAGCTTACCAAAACAAAAAAAGGTCAACTGAATACGTGTACCACAGGAAGACCGGCACCTGGTAAGGAGCTAACTAAAGACTTCAATGTACTGGAAGCAGGCCTTTCGGAAGCAGTTTCTTTAGATAAAGGTGCATATGTTCATTTGTTAGTTCATTGTATATTTTTTGTTGTTAAGTTATATGCTTTTGCGTAATTTATAGTAGTATCATAATTCTATCATTCACAATTTATGGGTTATTTTTGTCAACCTCAGGGTGTTATAAAGGACAAGAAACCATATCCAGACTAATAACCTATAATGGCGTGAAGCAAAAACTTTGGGGAATCAAATTATCAGGCCCTGCTGAACCTGGTACCTATATTACTACAGCAGAAGATGGAAAGAAGGTGTATATATTCTATTCTCAGTTGTCAAGCTTACCCATATTGATTGGAATATATGCTGCTATTACACCCTTTTTACCTCCTATTCTTGACTTTATTTACTATTTATACGCTTTGTATAACATTCATAAATTGTTCAAATGGTCTGATAAGGCACAGAACTTTATCCTTCTGCAAAGTTTTACCTATATGGGCATTTTGAATGGAGTCAAGAGAGTTAAAATAGTTATGAGGCAGCCCAGCTCAGTCCAGCTCTTATCTATAAGAAAATCTATTTACAAGATGATTACAGTGATCATTATATATTCTGCTCCTAAACCTATTTGTGAAGTTTTTGGCTGATAAAAATGAAAGACTCCATAGAGCTGTGCCTTTGCTAATTTGATTTGAATGGATTGCAGGTTGGATTGCTAACAAGCTACTCAAAAGGAGGCAGGGATGATGAACACATTGGCCTTGGCTACGTCAAGAAGCAAATTGGCATTGGGCAACAAGTTTGCATTGGTGATGCTATTGGCACTCTGGTACATGTTCCTTTTCTAAACCATACTCCCCGTTAACTCAACATTTCTTTAATTTATTTTTTTAACCATCCTTCTTTATTATCTTTTTTTAAGTCCTAGGATTTTTCATCCTATGTGATACTGAAATCTTGAAAGATTACATGTAGAAACTTATATCCAAATATTTGATCTTTATGTATATGTTTGTAATGTATGTAAAAGTTTAACATGTAACATTGTTATATAAATTATCTAAATAACCATTCTGAATTTCATTTATTTTCTAGTGTGTAAGGATAAAATAGGCATTTCGAATAAATTATGTTGTCATTTAGTCTATAATAATAACAATACCATAGTATATTGTGCTATCTATATTCCCCAAAACAATCTGGTCTCAAATTTTTGTTGAGTAAACATGAACCTCCAATAATGCTCTATTTAAGAACGTGTTATAAAATCCAACGTTTTAGGAAGGGAGAAAAAAAGAGGGGACAAAACAGAAATTCAAGACGTGCATGCAGTAAATGTAATTTAAGATAAGAGGAAATTAAGGAATATGATAGAACTCAAATTGATGAAAAACATATGATAACGTTAAATTTAGAAAGTAAATAAACTTTGAATTTTTACGTCTATGTTATTTAATCTATATAGTAAAGCATGAAATTTTCCAAATCTCTTAGTCAGTTTTAAGCATTTTCAAATCACTATGGTGCTTTGCATACACGTTATAGACATCAATTTTGTTTTTTAACTTGTTGACTGTGTAGCTTTAATTTTTTGATTCTTGATTGACATATATGATAGGGCGGTAATTTGTAGGAACATGATATTGCATGTATTACTTAGGAACAATTATTGGCTTCATGCAAAAGCAATTTGAATTTGTCGTGTAACAGAGGACGTACTACTGTGGAGGTTAAAGATCATCTTTGAAATAATACCATTATAAGTGGATGTAATAACCTTTTTGATGCACATTAGATATTGCAGAAGTTCAGGTTGAAAAAATTTCATTCATTGTGTTGTAAAGTAACAGTGCCGGATGGACGGTAGAAAATAATATTTAGAGGGATATTATAACATCTATGCACACTATTTTTTTTCAGTGCTTTTACTACCAGGATGATAACGAAGATGCAATAGGTTGAGTATAACTAAAAAAAATCTAGAACACGCTATAGAACAAAATACATATAGAGGGCTGTTATGGTAATTAAAAATTTATTGTTACCGTATCAATACGAAACAATTGGTAACCAGTATCAAGCTACATCAATATACCGATGTTATTGGTATGGTAACGGTAAATTTACCATTATTAACGCTAAATGCAGTGGTAAAGAAATGTCAAAACCAGTAATATCAAGCTGTGACGCTCCATCCCGAAACTCACACTAATAAAGAGTATTACTAGGTAATACTGTCTGCTAGTGCAGAGAATAGGGCTGTTTATGATCGATCATCCGTAAGCTTTGTCTTAAACATCTATTGAATACGTTGATTGGGTGCTCTAATAATTCTTTTAATCTTTCTCAAGTGGATCGACATACTCAATAAATGTTTAATACAATTACGGTGACTAACGGATCTATCAGAATAAAATATAACAACAAATGTAAACAGATCATAGAACAGCAGTCGAACATATATACATATACATGGATACATCATAGTGCACTACATAGTGATACAACAGAAGTGGTACATAAACCACAATATATACATCGAGTTAAAATGAATAGTACATATCAGAGTTTACAAGACACTACAAAACTACAGAAAAGGTGACTAGCAGATAATCCAAAACGGAAGCAGCTAAGCAGTAATCAACAGCAGAAGACTAACATGAAATAACTCGGTCTGATCCGAGTATATAAAAATACACAGGTCAGTCTAGCTTAAATAGACTGATTAGAAGATGATAAATAAGATATAATTTCTCATAAGGGAACATTCCTTTAATAAAAAAAGAATGATATAAACTTAGATTTACTCAGATTCGTGATGGAAAACACTGAATTATTCCAAGGATTAACTCATGAATGACACATATTCAATACAGATGTTTCCTTCTTAGAAAGTTACTCATAATATAAATTCTGATTAAAATCATATAAAATCTTAGAAGAAAACCAAAGAAATCTCAGAAATCTCATAACTCATGGAACTCAATTAAGAGTTTAGAACTCAGAAATGAAATCACCATATACGTATAAATTCTCATATAGCTCTAAGCTATAAAATATATAAAATAGTCATCTAGAAATGGTGAAATCATAAATAAAACTCATAACTCAGAAAATTACTCGGATTGGATCTAAATCCCAGATGGCAAGCCGAAGCCATGCCGCACGTGCAAATCTCGTGATGGCCCGAAGCCGTACCAGTACTAAATAATTATCTCTTTCAAAATGAATCTTCAAAGTAAATTGAGTTGTAATAAGTCAAAATTTGAAAACAAATTAATATGGGACTTGATGTATATATATATTGTGGTTGTATCACCACCCATGTACGACACTATGTATTGTACTTGATGTATATGTATAAATGACCGTGTTAGTTGTTTTGTGTTCTGTGTTTATTATTTATATTGTGTTTTATTCTGAATAGATCCTGTAGCTACCATAGTATGTATTAGATGAGAATTAAGTATGTCGAACCACTTAAGGTAAAAAAAAAATGAGCACATTATCGACATGCTTAATACTTATTTAATACAAGACTATGGATAGTCGCATTTAAACAGCCCTATTCTTTGCACTAGCAGACAGTATTACCTAGTAATATTCTTTGTTAGTATGAGTTTCGGAGTGTGGCGTCATAGTTTACTATTTATCAGTCGTATTAATTTTATTTTATTTTTACTATTTTAATTAGTTCTAACCACAAAAACTTTTGAAAGTTTATTGTATTTTAAGTAGATGTTTGTAGTATTATTTATGATAATAATTCTTTTTGGCATTGTTAACTTCAAATTTTAAGATTAGCAAAATTATTAATATGTATTGTTGTAAATAATTTGTGATGAACCAAATTTTTTTTCTATGTCAACTAAAATAAGTCAAAATGTTTATATAAGCATTAATGAAGTTAGAATTAGCCGCAACTATTTTTTTTTATCATCATCAAAATTTTAGTGTAACAAAATTTTACTATCGTTGTGTATCGGTAAATTTACCATTACCAGTCAACAATTTACCAGTTTATCGGTATATCAATAAACATTTTGTAGTTGTATATTGGTAGTTATTTTTGACTTACCAATATTATTGGTAAGATAACGGTTTTCTCGTATCTGTAACGATTATCATAACAGTCCTAAACCTAACACAAGGCAGTATTCATACATGGTTAGGCGAGAAACTTCAAGCAATGCACTAGAACTTGATTATGCTTCTTTTTTGTGCCTTTTATTATGGCTAGATATTATGGGCTGAGTTGAAATACGGACGTAATTTTGATTCTCTTGAGTTTCTTTACGCTATTTTGTCACGATTCTTATTTTGTACTTGAGTTGGAGGTAATCAGGCTCTGTTTGACATTCTATAAGTGGCATTTGAAGTAAGATGTAGATGTAACAAGGATCCAATTCTCCTGTCTTCATTTTTCTTGTCCCCATGTTAAATTCATCTCAGCTAGGTCTATAAACGGTCGAATAAAATTCGAATTGTGTCGTATCTGTGTATGAACTCATTTTTGAATATCGGATATTCGGATTTGCAGATGCGAATGGATATCAACTTTTATCGGGTATTCTTCAACCAATTCACAACTAATAAATCTAAAGAAATAAATAGAAAATTTTGATTCATTATAAATTTGTTTCAATACTAAAAATATATAAATAATAAATATGCTAAGAAAAATAAATTTTAAGTAGTAAATATTGAATTTTATATCCATAAAATTTGTTAACCTAGATAAAATAGTAAATGATAATCATTTTATATACTAAAATACATAAAAAATAACTGTAATCTTGATAAAAACCGGACAGATGATTATCGGATGCAGATACGCACATATCCGCATTCGTATTCATTTTTCAAATATCAGATAATTTTTCATATTTTAGATACGAATACGGATAAATTTCGGATTTTCGGCTACTCACTAAAAGTTCAACTCTCAGCAATCAATTTTTGTATCGTTTGCTTAATTTAATTCCATGATGGGACCCACTCAGCAATTAAATCATATGATTCGTGGTCAAGGTTCAATTAGACACACGGTGATAGTGAAAATAGGGATAGAGGAATTGAGCTGATGTAACAACAGTTTATATAGTGGACTATGAAATATTTGTGTATTAAAACACTTTGAAAAATCAGTGGATTCAAATGTACTTTTCAATCAGTCTATGTAGTTATAATGGCGATTCGTGTTTGTACAGTCTGAAACATTTTTATTCAAATGTGATAGGCTTGATACTACTCCTGATTTAGGAGTACGTCGTATACATAAATATTAGGATACTTTTGGCACAGGTCCTTATTAAGTTTCAAAATTCACGAAAAGTCCTTCACTAAATTTCAGTGTAAATTAGGTCCCTGTTTTTTATTCACGATTATTGCAGAGCATGATGCAACATTTCATAAAAGTTGTTGACATTTCCGCAACATTTCTATACACTGTGAACATAGTGTATAAAAGTTGCTGAAATATCAACACTTATTTATAAAAGTTGCTGATATTTCAGCAACATTTATGTACACTGTGAACACAGTTTATGAAAGTTGCTGAAATATCAGCACTTATTTATAAATGTTGCTGACATTTCAGCAATAATTTTTCTTTGTTTTTACAATAAAACTTTGACACAGATAGTTGCTGAAATATCAGCACTTATTTATAAAAGTTGCTGACATTTCAGCAATAATTTTTCTTCGTTTCCAAAAAAACATGGACCCCCTTTACAATGAAACTTTAACAGGGACCCGCTTTACAATATGAAAGTATGATAGGGATGCCTCCCTAATTTCCACTAAATATTATCCCCTTGTTGAAAAATCATAAAAGGCGATGTAAAGGAAATGATCCATCTATGCCAGCGATGCAAGCACCAAAAGTTTATATGCATCTTATCCTACAATGAACAACAAGGATGATTGGTGGGCTATTGTTAAAACGTAACCAAGGTAGTATTCAACAAGGATATGATAATAACCTACGATCATCTGTACCAAAATGATTCGGATGATAATGAAATAGTCCAAATAAAAGTAGGTACCAATGAGATAGGACCACTTAACAATAAAGTATTTGACAGGTTGATGACGATGATGTCAAATTTAATGAACATGAATATGATGATGATATTGTAAATGATGATATTGATGCTGACAACTGGTAGCTTATATATAATTTATTGTAAGACTATCTTATTATATGCACATTATTTTAATTTTTTACCATTTGTCGTGACAACTAAATGCACAATTTTTATATTTTGGGTTATTTACATTAAAGCCAAATCTATTCCATTTTTTATAGGTGAATTCGTTAATCTCATTTTCATATTCACTCCTTTACTCCTTTATGATGTAACGTAATTCAAACTTGTTCTAATTGCTACATTAGTTGTATATCATTGTAAAACACGAGTTACATATCTATTATTATATTGCATACATCTGTATATGTATTATTATAACAGATATGTCTAGTTGATGTCGTAGAGTACACAACCGTGGTGGCTCATCATCAGGTCCAGGTGGCTCCTCATCTGGTCATGGTGGCTTCTCACCAGGTCGGGGTGGCTTTCACTTATCAAACATGATGGAACCCACTTAGCTGATGTCGATGCACATATGATGTCTCTGTTTGTTCAGACTAATGCACCTATTGATGCAACCGATCCATCCACTCGTGCGTTTGAGATGGACCGTTCCTTAGAACAATGAGTTGATGTCTTCTAGAAAGGACGATGATCGGGATGAGTAATTACTTGTTTGAATACAATTGAATTCATGCACATACTAACATTAATACATATACATTTACACACACACATACATACATACAAACATGTATACATGTATATACAATAATTTACTGAATAAATATACATGTATGCATGTATATGTACCGTTATGATTTCACCAGCAACGCCACATCTGATGTCATCGGTGCGGCTTGCTTGCACGGACCACAACATTTTGGCCCACATTCAGTGACATTCCCATTATCGTCAAGAAACTCATGTTTTAAGAATTTATGATAAAATAATTTTATTACACAACATAAAATATAAATACGTATGCCATTTTATTCATGATATGTTCAATTCGTATTTGCAGTGGAAATTTGCTTAGAGGGATGACATTTCTAAAGAAATTGTAGAAGAACTTGGGCAACCATAACATCCAAAAAATATCGAGAATGGATGTATGTGCAACACCCTTAATTTTAGTTTAACATTATTCAAGAAATTTAATTGGACAGATTAAATAGACTAATGTCGAAGGCTAAGGAGAATGAAATTTTATAATTTAATTAGGTCGTGCCTTGATATCAAGTGATAAGATTGTTTTAAACTTATAAAAGAAAAGAGTGAATAAGAAAGGCAAAATAGGGAAATAGCTTATTTCATTCCTAAACCCTTCCTTCCTCTCATTCATTCTCATTTTTGAAATATACTAAATAAAAAAAGTAATCAAGGCCCGCCATTACTAAGGAAGAAAGAAGGGGAAATCAAGGGATTCAAATGGGAAAAAGCTTAGGGAAAATAACCTCCATCGTCCAATTTAAGGTGAATAATAGTTAACTATCTCTATTACTTGTGTTTGATTTTAGTTGTGGATAATTTAGAATTGATCATGATGAAATTACCATGTTATGATTGTTTATGGCATTATTTGGATAAATAATGATTTATGGAATTTTTATTAAATTATTTATATGTTTTTAAGGGTAAAACCTAAGTTTTTGATCTCCAATTGATTTGATTTTCTAGTATGTTATGTAAAATATTAATTTGAAGATGAGTTTTTAATCTCATAATTTTCCAAGTTGAAACAAATATTTTATTATTTCTTAAGAAGGAAATAATGTTTATTTTAGGTTTTAATTATTAAAAATAATTAGATAGTTATTTGGTCCCAAAATTTTACAAATGAAAAAATATGTTAATTCTGATTTTTTGGTGAATTTTGGGGATTTTTTTCAAGTGATTATGAATTTCTATAAATTTATTATGCTAGAGAAGCATTTAAATTAGTATTAATTAATGGTATTAATTAATTAAGTTGATTAATGTTATTGAAAGTATAAAACTGACATGCGATAGTTTTCTGCAAAGAAATTGTTGAAGTTTGTTTTCAATCAATAGAAATTTAACAAGGAATAAGAGTTGGTAAAAAGAAATTGCTTTTAATAGAAATAAATAGTTTTTATAATAATTACGACAATGTCACCGATATACGGCATTCCCATGACGTCCGACATTAACAATTGGCGGTATCACTTTACAATTGTAAATGATATTGAATTAGGCGGCATTGACACGAAGCAATGCATGTGATATTTATACCGTAAGTATGTGATGCATTGAGTCAGACATCCGACATTGTCGTTATGGGAATACCGCATTTCGTGGGTATATAAGATATTGATGTCGTGAGTTATTAATGCCTACAGTTTTCGGCATTCTTAAATTAATGCCGGAAGTCATCAATTTCGGTATCAATCTACTTTGCGGCAATGATGTCGCTAATTTTTCTATGTATGTGGTATAATAGCCGAAGTTCATGCTTCCGGCATCCTTAAATTAATGCCGTAAGTATTGTTTCTGACATAAGGTTTTGATGACGGGGTTTATCAATACGGCATCCTATATTTTATTGTTTTGAGCAACAATGCCGTCTAACATTAATGTTGTATTTCTTTTATGTCAATACCAAGGCCCTGTTGGCCGAGATTGTCATGTTTCTATGTTAACTAAAGCTATGTTTTAAGGGCGAGATAGCCTATATCTTAATTTTGTCGACAACCTTATATTATGACATGAAATTTTTATATACTTAAGAAAATTTAAGTTTTGTTTTCTAACCTTGGATAGAAGTCCGACATCGTTATTGCGGCATTAATGCCGCAACTTTTTATTTCAATGCCGATAAGACTTTGCTTTATGCAACTAAAAGCACGTTTTAAAAAAAAGTCGAGATAGCCTATGTTTTAAGAAAATCGATAACTTGATGATTTCGGCAGTTAGCCTTATTATTTATAAAATCAGAATTTTGTTTCCGAATCTTGGATAGAGGTTCAATATTGTTTTAATGGCATGGATGTTGTGAGCCTTTTATTTTGAATTGTTATATTGATGGTTGGATAAAGCATACGTTTGATGAGTTAGAATCAGATACCTTCATTAGGGATACTAATGTTTCTTATTTTTGATATGCGTCAACGTAATTGGGGATACCAATACACATAGATTGGGCACTTGGGTGAATAAGATTAATTATGAATTAAAATGGTAAGTGATGGGTTTGTAGTCATCCTAGGAAAACTACGGAATGTGTGATGGATAGTCCACATAATGCTAGAGATGGGCAGTCTCTATAATATTCATGATGAGTTCATAGTCCTCCTAGAAAAACTATGGTATGTGTGATGGATAGTCCATATAATTTTATATAAATGAGACATGTGTGATGGATAATCCACCTGCTTTTAATTAGATAAACCATGTGTGATGGGTCGTCCATAAGGATGGGAATGGATAATCCATATAATGTTTATATGTGAGATGGGTAGTCCATATAAATATAAGATGGATAGTCAGATTAAATTAAGACGGATAGTCAGTTAAATTGAGATGGATAATCCATTATATGATTTTGGGTAGGGTAAGCAAATGGGTAACACTATGAAGACAGATTGGTATAACTTACCTATGTTGCATGACTGTAAATGTTATTTACTATGTTCTAACCATGTGGATGCAGGAGCACAATATATGATTGATATGTTTTGGTTAAGATACTAGTGAGGATAAAATCGTTCCGCTCACTAGATATCTTTTTTGATTCGAGGTGGTAGGTTATTATTCACATTAGACTGTTTGTCTAACCTGAAGACTTTGTATTTTCCCTTAAACTCTTGGGTACTCATTTGAGTAAGATGGAAGTAGGGTTTTCAGGTTTTCCAGTTAGGTGAATAAGCTTCCGGAGACGTGCAGGAGTAAAGTTAGCTATTATTATGAGCTATTATTATCCGCTGTGTCATTTTATCTGTTTGAATGGATGTAATGACAAAAGTTATAACTGTCAAGTATTAGACTCTGATCAACCAAAGGGCATCTTCATATGTCGCTCTTGGAGTATTTTATAGTAATTATATTTTCTCTGAATGTGGGATCAAATGAGATTATGTAAGAGAGGTGAACTTTTACTTGTGAAATGAAATATGAAAGTTTATTATTAAATTGGGTTTGAAAAGATTCATGTTCATGTGCTTTTAATAATTTTGATATGATTAACATAGTCGTATTTTATCATTGAAAATTAATACTATGGATGACTACAGCATCCACAGTGTTTAGTTTTAGCCTCAAAATGAGGAATGTTACAGTTTGGTATTAGAGCATAGGTTTATGTAAAACTTAAAAAGATTATAAGATTTTTGGAAACATAATCCAAATGAATCAAAGAATAAGATTGGGGTATGTTATAACGCTATAATAACGTACTTGTATTTGCTATATATAAGTATGTATTATTCCCTCTCTCTTAGATCATTCTTCTATATCTTATTAAGGCTCATATGCAGATTATAAGAAAAAAAGACATGGAAGCAGGAAACAAAAGATTGAATCTAGGTGGAGGAAGCACTATAACCAATGGAAATGTTCGACCTAATACGAGAAGGAACCAAGGTCGATAAGAAAATGAAAACCAAAATGCAAATGCCCATGTAGATGTTGGAACCCCACCAGTAGATATGGGGACTATGTATCAGTTCTTTGTCAACATGATGCAAACTGGAGCTGCTGCTGGTTTGGCTGGAGGGAGTGTTGCCAATGCGGGGGGAGCTAATCCCATGGTGCCAATTGGCAATAACTATGTCAAGCTAAACCGTGATTATACTTGTCTTGGACAAAAGCCTTTTCTTGGAATTGAGGATGTTATTGAAGTGGAGAATTGACTATTGCACTATAAGAGGATTTTGCTGATCTAGTGTTGAACGATGAGTAGAAAAGGAGATCGGCTTCTAGGCAGTTGCAAGTAGCAGCACTATACTGATGGAACGGGGTGACCGTAGGTGTACCAGAAAAGAAATTGACTTGGGATGAATTTCATAGGAGATTTGGGGAGAGGTTCATCTGAAGTAGCCAAGTCAAACCTGCTTAGAAAGTTTGCTGATTTGGTGCAAGAAGAAATGTCTGTGCTGGAGTATGGTACTAAGTTTGGTGAGCTGTCCATGTACGGATATGCCACTATTGATATTGTGATTAAGAGGAATAAAAAGTTTATCTGAGGGCTGAGGACGGAGATTGCTATGGTGATTATGTCACATCATAGGAATCCATCAAATGTAGTAGTGAAGATGGCAATAAGGAATGAAGAAATTCTTTCGACTTTTGGGAAGGATAACCAAGTGGAAGCCTAGAGTTCTCAGAATAAGAAGAGGAAGTTTTTAAGGGGAAGGGAGATCAGAAGGGTGGACTTGATGAACCAAATCTTCCAAGAGCACTTGGATAGATTTGTATTGATTTCCGTTGATGACATTTTGATATATTCTAAAGATGAAAGAGATCATAAGATTCATCTTAGAATAGTGCTTGAGATGTTGAGGCAACATCAACTAAAAGCGAAGTTTTCAAAGTGTCATTTTTGGAAGAGAGAAATGAATTTTTTTGGTCATGTAGTTTCAGAGATCATGAGATTCATCTGTTGTCACGACCCGTTCTTCCGTACCCTTTAAGTCGACAATAAACCACACATGTCCAACTCAAATTGCACGAAAAGACGGAACATGAAGGGTAATAAAGAAAAATAGACAGAACAAAATCTCACCCGAATGGAATAATATATAATATTGAACAATATCTTTATAGCGGAAAACTTTTAAATACATATATCAGAGTCTAACTTAAATTCAGCTTGGACAGTTATAAACACCTATCCTTACAATTGTTGACAAACATAAAAAAACAAACAAATCACAGCGGATAATAGAATATGTCTATACGTAGATGAATATCTCCAGCTCTCCTCTGGAAACTCCAACCGTCTTTAACTAAACCTGAAACTACTCGGATCTGACCCGAGTATTGAAAATACCCGGATCAGGCTTGATAAACCAACGTGAGATACTCGAAATTTAAAATGACTATGTTATCAAAACCTTTGAAAAAAGGGTATCTCATAAGACCACGTCCACACATAAACACGGACGGGTTTTTACCTTATGATAACTAAAACACTTTTATATCAAAACATTTGATATTATTTTTAATGACATTCTTTGAAAACATTTGCAAATAAACTTATTAATCTTAGTCGAAATTGTTACATTGATTAAATTCCAACATAATAGGTTTACAATCAAGTTCGTAGGTTCTTATTGGAAAATGGATTTCCATACAAATGACCAGGTGAAGGGACCACCTTCCGATGGGTACACCTCTAGATGGATGTCCAGAGGCACAGAACATCTGCCCTCTACCAACACAAGACCGGCCTACCTCTTTAACTAGGTAGTATCGAATATGTCATCCTCCGGTCGTTACCGACCTTTAACTGAGCGTGCTCTAGCATACAAACCACATTAATTTACATCCCGAACGTCATAGCGGGAAGAAATATATCTAGAAGGGGATGATCATATCCTAATTGGGAATGATCCACTTAGCCTTGCTTCATCTAACCCTGTTTCGGTCATTTCCGGTTGATGAGGCTCGAGGCTACGATTACCTTTTAACATAGCACATCTTCTTTCACTTTGAATGCCACATTGGCCATTTCCGTTGACTACTAATATCCTTTCACAAAAATACAACCCTTGAGCTCGTACGTCTCAAGAAAGGGTGTTAAGCTAAGAGAAGTTGCACATTTGTAAAAACCAATGTATGCAATCTCAAAAAATGCAATTCATCCATACATGTTCGTTCTGGGATTGAACGAAACCAAAGGTACTTTCCTCGGCCATTACTAGGCGAGAAGTCCTTGTGGTTTTGAGGTTTTTCATAACAAAGAGACCACTGCTATAATATAGTGAATCGGGAGTTTTTCCCCAATTAATCAACAAGTATTCCCTCGTTACTATTCGTCTCAATATCTCCGTCTTCAAATATCTTCATTCTTCGAACACATAAACTGGTTCGAAGTGGTTTTTGGATAGGAATTATCCAAATCTGACCCGGGTTCCTTCGAAATCCAATTATCGATAAAAAGATGTTAAGTTCATACGTGGATATCAATCATCAATCAATTACTTCATCTTTTATAAAATATCTTTCATAGATATATTCTTTTCAATTTATTCTATTTTCTTTTCAAGAGTATATGGAATCATTAAGCCTCATTTATTAAATCATTTGATTTATTTAAATCTTTCTTAAATTCTGGAATAATTCCAAATCATTTTCTCTTTTACTTAGGAAAACCTTTCCAAATCATTCATTGAACCTTAATCAAAGATTTCTTATGTTCAAGTTATAGCTTTTAACTTAGGAAAAATATTCCCAAATCATTTATTAAATCTTAATTAAAGATTTCTTTCTTAACTTCAAATCATATTCTTGCAAATCGAAGATTTTCATAACAGAGTACTACTGCCACCTTAGATATGGTAAATTTCACCTTTAGGGACTAATGGCAAGTAATCCTACATCATGAAGATCTTTGTCTTAAATGATTTTTGTCTTCAATATGTTTTATTTCGAAAATTAGTTTGAAGGGGCTTTCAGATAGGAATCACCCAAATCTGATCCTGGTTCTTCGGATAGGAATCACCCAAATCTGATCGCGGTTCCTTCGTACCATTCATCGATAAAAAGGTGTAAAGTGGTTAACTAATATTCAAAGAATTTTTTTCTCTTTTCTTTTATCTTGGAAAAACTTAAATATGATCTTTTAGAGCATCCAAGCTTTCCTTTCGATCTATTCCACCCCTCGCCTAAAAAGAGAAAACACAGGCCAGGTAAGTTCAGGGCACTGGTTGCTCCATCCCTAACCTTAGTTAAACACCTTGTTTTATCTTCCCAGATCTCACAGGCGGGACAAATGTACTAGTCGTTTCCGCATACTCAGTTATCAGCTTTATTTTGGAATTGATTATAAGATTCCAAATTATCTTTTAAACTCTTAATTTTTCTTTTAAAAACATTCATAATTGATTCTAGGAAATATCGTTAAGTTTAAACTCATATTCAAAAGGTTATTGAATTCGCCGCATAAAAGTGCGGCGGAAAGTGCTATATAAGCTTATTTGATTTAAACAACTTTTTAATATTTGAAAATTCATATTTTCCTATTCAAATCTCTTTTAAACTATTTTAATATATTTATCAAATTTATTTCATATTTTTAATCATTTAAAAATATCATTTATAAAGAAATCCCTTTTTGGATTCCGAACTGCAAAACCGCGATGTTTTTAGAAAATTGTTTTGGACATATTTCAAAATCTACTTGATGAAATCTTGATTCTCTTTCTTCGTTGGAAAATTATGGATATAATAGTCCGGAAAATTCTTATTTCGAATGATTCCGAGCTATATTCCACTTTGTATACATATTTAACTTTTATGGCGCGAAATTGCGAACTACAGTTACGCGACACGCCTAGTTTTGACTTGTTTTTCAATTTCTTTTCAAACTTCTTGGAAACACTTTTAAATGTTTATAAAACATTTCTAAACCATTTTAAACTCATTTTAAACAATATTTTTATATTTCAAACTCATATTCCATTTCATTTCATATTATAATATCATATTATTATAATATCATTTTCAACTTTCGTTTTAGAATCATTTAGAGCCTAAATCACTCCATACACATATTATTATGGATTTAATTTCCATTAAATTAAATATGGTTAATTACTAACCATTTCTCTTATCATTTATCAAACAAAGTTATCATCCATATAATAAACATATAATCAACCATAATATCAACCAAGTTATCAAACATTTAATCATCCAACATATACCAAACTTTTCATGTTATTAACTTGAAATATTTTTAGAAATTAGTAACTTTAAATATGAGTACTCACCTTTAACCAAATCGTTTAACTTTCTACCAACATTTAAACTAATCCACGCTTCACTAGCTACTTCCTACTCCACTTAAAAATTAGTAAACAACTTTTCCTTCCTTCGAAGTGCTCGGCCAAGGCTTGAGATGAAGGTGGGCCGAAAGCATAGAGAAGAAGTGGTAGAACTTTGACCTTGAATTCTCAAAATTAGACCCGAAAAATAGGTCATCCTCTCTCTTGTTTTTGACTCTCTTACTCTCAAAATTTGAAAAACTTGTTAATTGAATAGTTGTTGCAAATTCTTTTCTATTGAATTTTAAAAAAAGAATCACTTGATTTTGATTAGTTTTGAGGAATATATGGTCAAAAGAAAAGGAGCTAATCTCGGATTCAAAAATATAAAGCCTGAAAATGTACTTAAAAGAATTGAGTTTTCGGTATAGCAAATCTCAAAACTGGAAAAAGTGATCAACATAAAAGTTGTAGCCACTGGAATTTAATATGGTTTAAAAAACATTTTCTTAATTTGGATCAGTTATGATCAACTTAGGATCAAAACAATATGGCCTATTCTCTGGCTTAAATACTGTGCCAGAGAATGCACTTGAAAGAAGTGGATTTTTGACATGGTTAGTTCTAGAATGAGACAAAGTGGTCAACATGAAGTTGTCACCACTGGAAAAATACATGATCTGAAGAAAAGAATTTTGCATTTTGGTTCTGTTTTGAAGAAGTTATGGCCGAGAGAAGAAGAGGTAATATATGGAGAAAAAAGGAGTTTGATTTGAAGAGGATGAACAATGATTTCTTTTGAATATTTTGTAAATATTTTGACATTATTTCTTTATAATTTTTTTCCTACGGCTTGGAAGCCATTAAAGAGAAGAGAAAAAAGATGAAGAAGCTTGAGAAAAGAAGAAAAAAAAATGTGAATGAAAGTGAAGAAGGAGGTGGGTATTTATAGAAAAAGAAAGAAGTGGTAAATTTACCAAAATAACCACTTACCAAATTACCAACTATCCTTACTTCAACCTAAAGCAACATCCACTTTTTCAATACTTAACATCATCCTTTCACTTCTTACTTTATGTCTTAGTCACTTAAAGATTAAGTAAAGAAAAGTAATTATTTTGTTGGATTTTGATTTGATGTGATTTGATGTTTACTTTTCTTACTTTTGTTAATTCTTACTTACTTTTACTAATGACTTCTAGAAGTTTTCTAATCCTATTTAGTAAAATTAAACAGATTTAGTTATTAAAATGTGTAATATATATGTTAAAACATGTTAACAAAGGTGCGATAACTTATTTTGAACAAAACGTTGATTTTCGAAAAAACGTTTTCCGGTCACATTTTGACGTTTTTGTTAAACTATTTATTCATGTAAACCAAATTTAAAAGTAAATTTGTATAATGTTTTTTAAAAATATAAACACTCATAAATAAATTAAAATAATTTATTTAACCATTGAAACTTACTTTTCTGAAATCATCATTTTGTCACGTTTGTCGATATAGGCAAATGTTACTATTTTTGTGTATACTTCTCTTTCCAAATCCTATCTAATTTTGTTTGAATCATATAACCTTACTTATTTTATATTTAAAATCACTTTAAATAGTATATTTTAAAGTGGTCAAATTTTGGGTCATTACATCTGTGGATCCAGCAAAGATTGAAACTGTAAATAATTGGAGGAGACCCAAGACGATGACCGAGATAAAGAGTTTTCTTGGATTAGCCGGCTATTATCGTAGATTCATCAAGGATTTCTCTCGAATATCAGCACCTTTTACTAAACTAACTAGAGCAGACGTAAAGTTTATTTGGTCTAGTAAATGTGAGGAAGCGTTACAGAAGTTAATAATTATTAACCAATACGCCCATATTAGTTGTGCCAGATGCTAATCAGGATTTGGTGGTGTATACATATGCATGTGGAACTGGATAAGGAGCTATGTTGATGCAGATAGGTAAAGTGATTGCCTACGCTTCTTGATAGCTCAAGCCGCATGAAGTTAGGTATCCGACTCATGATTTGGAGTTGGAAGCAGTGATCTGTGCTTTGAAAGTGTGGAGATACTACCTTTTTGGAGAAAGATTTGAGTTGTTTACAGATCATAAGTCATTGATTTATTTATTCTCTTATGAAGAGTTGAATATGAGACAGCAGAGCTAGAGTTTTTAGCAGCTTATGATTCCGGCATTGAGTATACATTAGGGAAAGTAAATAAAGTTGCTAATACTGTAACGATCCCGAATTTTATTAAGTTTGAATTTGTTAATAGATTTAAATTTTGAATAGAAATTGTGAAAATAATTGGTAATTAATATAAATAATCGAGAATTAATTTGGATATTAGAATTTAAACATGTTTATAAGATAGATTGAAAATTTGAATTGGGATTTAAATTCAAATACCTTAGGAAATAAATTTGTATTTTGGGTATGATTAAATTAGATGTTAGATAATGAAATGTACATATAAATAATTATAGAATTATATAAACTATAAAAATTAAATATTGTAAAGTAAAATAAAATACAACCAAGCTATACTTATAAAATAAGTAAAATAAAACACAAACAAGATGTACTTACAAAATGTAATAAAAATAAACATAGATATGTAGAACTTCATTTAGATTTCAAAGCAATATAACTTAAGAAAGAAAGAAAATACATTCAAGTATGAAACAAGTATTCATATATCTATAAGATTGCAAAAAAAGGCAATGTTAATATCTTCAGCCGAATGAAAACATAGGATAAGTATAAAGGACATTAGCATTGAATGTTTGCATCTCTAAGTACATACAACATTATCAGCCGAAAGGAAAGCAAATATATAAGTTGTACAAACCATTAATGCAAGATCTCTCTAACACACCAAAGTCAATTAGAAAATGTACAAAATGTTATCAGCCTCCAAACATAAAAATATCCCTGGCCTATATTGTACAAACAAGAAAAAAAAATATTACCCTGTACAACATATTTTAATCAACCTGTACAAGATTATATATCCTGTAAACTTCATTTCTTTATACCTCCTCCTCACTTCAATTTCGTTCATTCAAAACTGGAGAAAAAAAACTGAGACATATACCATCCAAAACTTAAAACAAAATTCAATTAAAACAACAATCTACTTCTAATACAAATCAGAGATCAACAAGAGGATTAAAGGTCAAAACAAAAAAAAGTTTCAGCTTGCATTTTTACAACCTGTTCAACAAAAAGTAAAGCTCTGTTCTTCTCTTGAAACACGGTGAGTAACATCTCTTTTGAAAGTTTAAGTATATAATTTGTTGCATATTCATCTTTGAATAAGTATGAAATGTGTATATATATAAATTCAATTCTGTTGAGTGCAGATGAATGTATGATATGTAATGCATGTGTATTATCAGAGTACTCTCTGTATTTAACTTCCGGGCCTTATTTTGTTAAAAATTCAACTCTTTTTATTTATTCTCGGTTTAAACTTAAGATTCAAATGAAAATTGTTTGTTTTACCACAAAATTTAGTTTGAAATTTTATTCAAGTCAAATTAATATTAATATGACTATGAAATCAAATTTAACTGATCAAGTCAAAAACAAGAGGAAATTTAAATATCCTAATTTATTATTCCAGAGTTAGGATTTGAAACACCATGCAAAAATATGAATTTTGAAACTAAAATCAAGATTTTTAGTAAAGAGGTTAGAGTGCAGTTCTATTTTGAACTAAAAATGGGAAACTGAGGTTTTCTGGTGATCTCGTCGATGAGGGAGGTCGGGGTTGTTAGTGGAGGTGAAGGAGCCTAGGGGGCGTCAGAGAAAAATAGTGGGAGGTAGCATCGTCTACGGTGGCGACAGCGGCGAGCATTTGAAGTCTGTAGCCCTAGTTTTTAGGTTGATCGAAAACGTTGCCATCGCAAACACTCTGGTTGATCGAGCTCCACCGGACTTTGGGATATGGAAGCGGGAGTGTTGGCGAGGTCGTGGCCGGAGGCTCCGATGGTCTCGATGTCGGAGGCGACGAGGAGGAGCAGTTTTTTCGTTGATCGATGGGTTCCAGTGGGTTCGTGGATAGCTCGTTTTTCGAATTCCGATCAAATTCGTCGAACTGGGTGGTGTGGGTCGTCGTGTCGATCGCCGGCGACATGTGGGAGGTGGCAGCGTCGATCGCCGTGGCTCCGGCGTCTCATGCACGTGTACGTGCACGAATTCTGGAAGTCTGGAAAAATATATTTTTTGGGTTGGGGTGTTACTCGAAGATGGCTTCAGGAAAATGAGTCACAGGCTCGAGTTTTTACTCGTAGTAATTTGAGTGGCACCGGGTTTATTTCTAAACTTAAACAAAATTTTAAAATTTAAAGGTGGCTCGGGTTGGTTTGGGAGGAAACTCGAAGTAGAGGCCATGTCGACTCGGGGAAGGACTCGAGTAAGTCTCGGGTTGGGTATAGAAACAGTTTCAGTTTTGAAACAAAACATAGATTTTTAGAAAACTTTTTAACCCAAGTTTTAAATAAATAGTTTTGACTTAAGTTTTGATTAATAAAGATTTAATGATGATTTATTAATGATTTGGATTAATGAAGTAAGTAATTAAAGGGTTAAAATCATTAATGAAGAATTATTAATTAAATATTAATTAATCGATTTGATTGTTTGATATTCCTGATCTATGATGCTTAGTGATACATCCTAATTTGTGTGTGATCTGTACTATAGTTCATTTATCTGGGATGAATGTAATATATTATCTGTAATTTATATATCTGTGATCTGTGAATGAAAGATAAGCGTTATAGTTATACCGCTTATCAACTATATTTCTGTATTCTGATCTTTGATGATTGAATGATGTTGCACTATTGTGTGAAACCCCTGGACCACACTTTTACACACACAAATATGGATTTCACGAGGAAATCGGTTAAGTCACGGATGATTTAAATTTAATATTTTTGAAATTGAAATTTTAATTTCAATTGATTTTGGAAATGGATCTGGGTTAAATGTTAACGCTTTTGTAAATGAGTTTCAAAGATAAAAGTTATTTTGAATAACTTAATCGAGTTTTGAAAATTTAAATAATTTGATTTAAATTTGAATTCAAGTTTGAAATTGAATCCTATGATTTGAAACTAGGGATTAAAGATGCTGTACAAGTTATATATGGGTTAAACCATTTTAAAGGTATTGATTTGGGAATTTGAATTTAATTCAAGGGTTTTAACTCGTGTAAATATAACTGGATTTTTTCTGAAACGAAACTATTTGTTTTCAAATAGTAAAAGCTTTCACATAAGTAATGAACTTCCAATTTGTGTTGAAAGGTTTCAAGTTTGAAATGGAATTGAAATGTTTTGAAAACTATGAAATGAGTCTTTGATTCAAAGACCGGACGAGTTAATCCAACTTGAAATGGAATTGTTTTGAAAGACTATGAATGAATCTTTGGAAACGAGTTTTGAAAGCTATAAGTTAAATCTTGATTTAAAGATTTAACGGGTAAACCAATTCAATTAAAATGGAAATTGTTTTGAAATCCATGAATGGATCTTTGTGAATGGGGTGAACTTTATGAATTGAATCTTTTTGTTTAAAAGATTGGAAATGGTAATTTGTTTTAACCATTCGAATGAAAAGTTTTGGGCTTTAAGCTGTGATTTAACTGAGACCCCAGTATCCATATGATTTTTAATTGCGATCGTTATTCGGTTTAACCGGGAGAGGACCTTTGTGTCATATAACCCATTCCGAATAATGATACGACGTATATGGATAGCATTTGAAGACCGGTGGTGAAGACCGGATACTTTCGAAAACGAAAGGATTACCATCAATTGTCTCTACATCGGCTGATCCCCGGTATAGAGATTTTTATCACCTTTAGTGATGGGAAGTCCGAACGTGATTAGAAATTATCCGGATTTGCAAGGGCTTCTTTGGAAGTGCCTTCGGTTCCGTTCGATCCCGTAACGGACTTGTATGGATGTGTGTCTGATGTTACACTTTGAGATGTAAAGCTGGTTTCTATCAAATACATTTCTGTTGGTGGCGGAGAATTTATTCTCTTAGCTTAACACCCTTCTCTGAGACGTACAAGCTCAGTGGTTATGTAGTTGATGGTTACTAGTGATACATCCCCAATTTGGTAATGTGGCATACGAAGTGCTGTTGATCATTTGTTGATCAAAGCGTGGCTTTGTGGACGAGTCTTCGTCGAGCCTCACAACCCGGTAATGGTCGAAACAGGAATGTTGCGGCAAGGTTTTTACGGGTCGCGCCCCTAGGGTATGTCCATTTTCTTCTGGATAAAGGGTGGTATCATGGTATGGAGCCCAGATACTTAACTCGTGTGGACACTATAAATTTATTACTGTGTGATGTTGCTTTGTTGGTTGAGGGGCCCCTCGGATAAAGGTCGGTAACGACCGGGATTGGCATACTCGTGTGGTAGTTACCTAGTTACAACTGTACAGTGTGAGGTAGCGTCGGCCTTGTTTAGAAGAGATCCGGTTAGGTTCTCAGGGCGTCTCTCTAGAGGCGTTCCTACGTGGCATAGGAAGTTCCTTAGCCTGACCATTTGTTGGAAATCCAATTTCCAATACGAACCCTGTACGGTTTTAGTTGTAGAACCTGTCATTTACTTATGGTGGTCACCACTGTTTAGATGGTAGCTATAGTAGGCATACAATAATGGTTGTATGTTGGCTAAGGTTAATATTGTATTTTCGAAATGTTTTCCACTATGCACTAGTAATAATATCAAAAGAGTTTTTCTTGCGTAGTAAGCATGTTTGACTATCATAAGAAGAAATCTCCTCCAAGTCTGCGATTGCATTGTGTGTGTGGTGGGAGGTCTTATGGTAGTTTCATTTTCAAAAAAAAAACATTGCGGGTTTCAATGTTTAAAATTCTTTTGTTGTTTGTTTAAGATAAACTGTTTTTGTTTGCTCATACCAGTCCCATGACTGACCTGGAGTTTATTGTTCCCTTCCTAAACTCTGGGTGCCCACAATTTTCCACACGGGCAGTCTAGAGTTGGGTATCTCAGATATCCAGGTTTAGTAGATTATCTGGAGCTAGTTCACTTCATCGGAGTTGATGACTGCACCTGCTTATCTTGGTGCATCGTGTTGGTGTTTCAAGCTTGATGTTGGAGTTGTTGAAGTCATTCTCTTTTGTAGATCATTTGGAGTGATCTCTTCCATTGTTGTTATTTCCGCTGTAGCATTGTATCATATCTATGATATTGTTGTATCATATTGTATCATTGTTGTATATCATTCTGGATATTGTATCATTTGGAGTTGTATATGATATCATTGTTTTCTTTCTTCCGCTGTGTTGTTATACTTAATGGTGTTATAAGCTCCGGGAAGCCAGATTCGACGTTTGAATCTACGACATTTGAGTACAAGTGAAGCACGGGTGCCGATTTTTGAAGGTCGAGTTTTTGGACTCTTACAAATAAACTTAGCAGAAAACATCAGAATGAGGCCTTAGCTATATTAACAGAATGAAAGGATTTAGAGGCATTGACTACTTGTAGTGTGCAGTTGAGATTGATTGCTGGTTCTTGTTAGAGTACTTTCGTGTTGTCTTGGAAGTTCGACCATTATTGATCGAAAGGATTGCTTCCAGATAGAAAGATAATCCACAACTAGCTGAAACAATTAGAAGATTGGAAGGTGGAACTGAGATTGATGATCTAAATTTTAGTCTTGACCATAAGGGATAATTAAGGAAGAAGGGACAGTTATGAGTTACAGATGTTGGAGACCTTAAGAAGGAAGTTCTTAGAGAATGTCATCGATCGGAGTTTACTATTCATTTTGGAGGAACTAAGATGTATAAGGATATGAAGAGGAATTTCTTCTAGGAATGTATGAAAAGGGATGTAGGCTTATGGATAATGCAATGTTTGGATTGCCGACAAGTGAAAGCCAAGCATTTGAAGCAAGTGGATTGCTTCAGCCTTTAAATATACCAGTTTGGAAATGGAATTCTATATCTATGGATTTTATTGATGAGCAGCCAAAGTCGGATAGGGGAAATGAGAGTATTTGGATTATAGTCGATAGACTGACCAAGAGTGTACACTTCATTTCCGTTAAGTCGACAAAGACGACACCTGTATTGACTAAATTGTTTATGAAGAATATTATTAGACTACATGAGATTTCTAGTAGTATAGTCAGTGACAGAGATACTTTGTTCACTAGTGAATTCTAGAAGAGTCTACAAGAGGTGTTAGGTACCAAGCTTAAGATGAGACTTCTTATCACCCACCATCAGATGGGCAGACAGAGAGAGTCAATAACATACTTGAAGATTTTCTAAGAGCTTGTGTACTAGATTTTGGTGGGTCATGGGAAGACCATTTGCACTTAGTTGAGTTTTCCTATAATAATAGTTATCAGACTAGTATAGGAATGCCGCCTTTCGAATTTTTGTATGGAAGGCGTGCAAATCACCAGTTTGTTGGTTGGAGACCTTAGACAAATTGGTTCTTGGTCTAGATATGGTGAGATAAGCTACAGAAAATATTGAGTTAATCCGAGCATAGATGGAGGCTCGGTCTAGATAAAAAAGTTATGGAGATAAGAGGCGTAAAGATCTAGAGTTCTCAGTTGAAGATCATGTTTTCATTATGGTATCACTAATGGAGGGTATGGTGCGATTTGGAAAGTTACGGAAACTTGCACTTAGATATGTTGGACCGTTCCCTGTTATAGAGAGGATCGGAAAACTCATGTACGAGTAGAGTTATCGAGTAGTTTAGCAGGAGTCCATAATGTTTTTCATATTTCTCATCTTAGAAAGTATATGCATGATCCAGAGACTACTATTGCTCCGACTACACTAGAAGATTAAGTAGTAGAACCACCTCTTACTTTTGTTAGGCAACGAGTTCATGTCATAGCAAGAGATGAGAAGAAGCTAAGGAATAAGACAGTTAGATTGGTGAAAGTCCAGTGGAGTGACAACGAGAAAGACTGTACTTAGAGATAAAGGACAAGATTAGATATACTTATCTTGAGTTGCTATCATTGTATGTTCTATACTTGTCATATAAACGTTGTAGCTAGTAGGATATACTAGCATTGTTTGTTATAGTTGTTTGCATGCTTGATATTCTTATTATGTAGTCATTACTTAATTTTGAGGACAAAATTCTTTAAGGAGGGAAGCTTTTAACACCCCTAATTTTAGTTTAACATTATTTAGGAATTTTTTTGAGGAAAACAATTGTGTAGTGTGAGACTACATAGCCGATTATATATTAAAGTAGATATAATATAGATTGGTCAACAAGCTTGACCGGTAGCCGACATAGAGAGGTGAACTAGGAAATGTAAAGATATATACAACACCACATCGACAGACTTAAAAATAAAAGGAAGGGAAATATATCAAAATAAAACATTCCGATCTCAACTCCATGCATGCAGAAAATCCAACCACAGAAATCAAAAGCACTGCACAACCAAAATGACGAAAACCGAAACAAAGGCATCACCATGGATGAAAAATAACACCGCGTATAGAGAGGCCAGCCCTCTGACTATCAGGAATCGCCGAACTACTTACTGATTCAATGTCAGAATCCGCAGGAGCAATGCTCGGTTGCATAGGAGACACAACTCTTTTACCTATCCACGAGTAAAAAAGATAAGAAATCTTAAAGCAAATACTTAGTTTGTAGCACGAAACGTTCTTGAAACAACACAAATTCCTCTCCTGCCATATCGCCCAGCTGAAAGCAGCAATGAAGCAATCTAAGTGCGGGTTGAGAGAAGAATATTGCCAGTGATCATAAAAGGAGGAGATATCTGGGATAAAGCATAGTAGGAATACGTTAGAAGTCACCCAAACGTAGTAGGATAAGTCACAATCGAAGTATAGGTGCTGGATGGACTCATTATTAGTAGAGCATAGGAGACACAAAGGATCAATCAGGATGCCCTTACGAATGAGCTTGTCTTTAGTGTTAGCTTTGTTAAAGTAAGGATCCACATAAAGAAACGAGCACGGAGGGGGGGGGGATTTTTCATTTCCAAAGTCTAGGGAAAGAGAACAATCTACCCGAATTTGTAACGACAAAGTAGCACGAAGAAACTGAGAAAGATTTGCCTGAGGTCAGACCCCAAAAGAAGTTGTCAGGGGATAAGGGTAGGTGGATGGACTGAAGGATGCGTAGAATTTGGAGGAGTTGGGTGAGAGTGGAGCCAGAGATAGCGAGGTCAAAGGAGAAGCAATGAAAACCAAGAGAGATGGCATTGAAAACAGATGCGGATTTGTTGGAGACCACCGAGTAGAGATCGGGAAATGAATTGGACAAGGGGGAGCTATTGAACCAAGAGTCATGCCAGAGAGAGCAGGAATGCCCATTCCTAATATGGACTTGAAAAAAAGGAAAACCCATGGGATTGGAATGAGGACACCTGCCCAAAAAAGAGAAGGGTAGTTGGTGGGAGAGGAGAGTAGGATACGGAAGGGACTGGTGTCCTAATGTTTAGTCAGGATCTAGGACTTCCAGAGAGGAGTATCAGAAAAGAGACAGCGTCAAATCCATCTGGAAAGAAGTGCAAGATTGAAAAAGAACAAGTCTGGAATACCCAGACCACCTTGGGACACATCTTTGCAAACAATATACCAACTAACTAAATTCTTAGCTCACGAGCCATGCCAAAGGAAAGACCGGCAAAGTTTGTCAATAGCTGAAATAACCCATTTAGGAATATGATGAAATAAAATCCAATAGTTAGGGATATCCGAAAGGACAAATTTGATCAAAATAAAACGTCCTTCCATACAGAGGTAAGAGGCTTTCCAAGTAGCTAAACGCAAGGAAACTTTGGATATGAGCGGAAGCTAGTCAGAGCTAATCAATTTCGTAGGAAGGATAGGATCCCAAGGTAAGAGATTGGGAATTGCTCAATACCACAGTTGAGAGTGTTGGCAACTAGGGGCCTAAGGTGGTCAGCTCCACCAAACATAGTGATTCTGCTCTTGGAGAAGTTAATGGAAAGTCTAGAAATAATTTCAAAAACATACAGCAGAACCTTAAGGCAGTGGATACGACTCGGGGTAGGCATGGAGAATAGAATCGTATCATCAGTGAATTGAATGGACAAGGAAACACTCGAGTTTGGAAGACTAATCCCAGCAAGCAGATTGTGCCAATTTATTCATATGATTAAAGACATTAGCAAAAATAATGAAGAGCAGAGGTGAGAGGGGGTCTCCTTGACGCAAGCCATGGGCAGGTTTAATGAGACCTCCACTCACCCCATTGGCAGAGACAGTGGACATACTGGAGGTAAAAATGTGGCGAATCTAATCAATCCAGTGAACTGAAAACCTACGATGGAACATCAGGTCAAAGATGAAGTGCCAACTAACAGAGTCGAAAGCCTTGAAAAAATCCAGCTTTAAGAGAACTCCAGGGTAGAGGTCAAGTGGCAGTAAGAGATTACCTCCTGGGTTGCAGCCACATAGTCAAGGATATTACGACCAAGAATAAAAGCAGATTGTTCCTCCCTTATCAACTGAGAAATCGAACTTTGAAGGCGGATAACCAGCACCTTAGTAATGAGCTTGAAAGTGGTATTAAGGAGACTAGTAAGGTGGATCCGATAGTTGATTGGCACCAGCCTTCTTAGGAAGCAAAATCACATTAGCATAGTTAACTTTAGCAATAGAGGATGGATTAGAGTATAATTCAGAGAAAAGAGTTAGGATATCACCACGAATAATGGACCAGAAGCGCTTGAAGAAAAAGGGACCGAAACCATCTGGACCAGGGGATTTGTCATCTTCCATCTCATGGAGGGCAGCCAGGATTTCGGCTTCAGTAAAGGGGGTATCAAGGTGAATTGGGAAAAGATTCGGGTAAAGCACATTCCAAGCGATAAACGGCGGAGGCGAAGGGGCATAACCAAGGAGCTACCTAAAGTGCGAGGTAAAGAGCCTGTTATGGTAAGACCGATCCTGAAAGGAGTGCCCATCATGCTGGATTTCAAAACTGAGGTTGGCACTCTTTCTGCCATTGGCAAATCGGTGAAAATAAGCAATATTTCTGTCACCATCGGTCAACCACTTAGAATTAGATCTTTGCTTCCATCCAATTTCTTCTTGCTTGAGAAGTCTGTCCAACTCAGATTCAACAGAATGGAGCAGGGTGGTATCTGAAGCAGAGAGTGGGCGAGATTCCTCTTTGATGTTGAGGTCAAGGATGGCATCTTGGGTAGAGGCAATTTTTGATCTAAGGGATCCCCAAATATATCTGGACCAAGGATGGAGAAGCTTGCGTAGAGATCTGAGTTTAGCAACCATCGTGGCAAAGGCCGACGGCTGAGAGGGAGTGCTAAACCAAGCTGTCCAAATGAAGTTTTCAAAACCAGGCTCCAAAAGCCAAAGTCTCTCAAATCAGAAGGAAGATCTGGGGGGGGACTGACATCAGAGTCTAGGAGGATAGGGCAATGATCAGAGAGGACAGAAGGAAGGCCATGGACAGACGATAGCGGGTGAGCATCTTCCCAGGCTAAATTGAGAAGGAAGCGATCGGGTTTGACTAAGGTGGAATAAGAACGACGATTGCTCTAAGTGAAAAGACGATTGAATATAGGAGGGTTGAACAGGGCGTAAGAATTGATGAAGTGATTAAAGGCTAAAGAATCAGGGCCATGGGACCCAAATGAATTACGCTCAAAATTATCTCGAATGATATTAAAGTATCCGCTAAGGATCCAAGGACCAAAAGAGAATCTAACAACTTCAGAGCAATTAGACCACAGAGCGAGTCTATCCTGACTATGATGAGGGCCATAAATATTTGAAAAGAAATAGGTGGCACCAGAAGGGATGAATTTCAAACCAACATAAAGAGCCGACAGATGTTTAATAATTTGGTAGAGAGACCATAGAGATTCATTCCAGGCAGTCAAAATACCACCACTAGAACCACATGCATTAATGAAGGCCCACTCTGAGAGGTTAAGGCCTCTAAGGTGATATAGCAAAGAAAGAGGGTGGTCAACTAATTTGGATTCTTGTATGAAAATGATATCGAGATGTAAAGGGGATAAAATGTGACGGATAGAGCCATGTTTATCGGGGTCCCCTAAGCCCCTCACATTCTAGGAGAGAATCTTCATGAGGAAAAGGACAAGCGCTCCTTTTCCAATGTTTGCATGGCCGAATAACGATCGGGCAATAAATCAATTCCCATGCAGCGTGAAATGTTTTTGTTTAAAGCGGCGTTAGGTAAAAATAGCAAGTTGAAAAACACTACCAGAGGTAGGGGGCCTGGATCCAGTAATACAAGGCAGTAATCGAGCATTACGTCTCACTGAAGTGGTAGAGAAAGCAGGGAGAGGATGCTGCTGGGGGACTCAGGGGCAATCTGAATTTGGAAAGAAGCCTCCAGTTGAAATCCGTTGGGTGGTCAAGCGGAGGGAGGTCAGGTAGAGGAGAGGTGTGAAAAACAAGGAGGTGAGGAGCGGATAGATCAACATCATCCATCGGCCCCATCTAGGTTAAGAGGCAACTGGCTAATGGTTCAAACCTCTAGGGTCAATCACTTCAAAAGATAAATCATTCAAGGGAGTGGGGTCATGAATCACAGGAGGAGCTTCGGTAGTGATATCTGCCAGTTCAGCTTCAACGAACATAGCATCAAATCTAGGTTCAGAATGGGGGGAATCTAGAGATGAGGGAGGGGGATAGAGAGGTTCATAGGGGTTCTGCCAATTGCCTATGAAATCATCCTCGAGCATGAGGTCGGTAGGGTCTAGGATCGGATGAACATGAGCCCAATGCTCCACAAAAATCTTATAGTCGAATTATTCACCTCGGTAATGAACGAATATGGAAGAGCTACAACTTTATCAAGGCTCATCTGGGCGAACACGAACCGGTGGTCTGCAAGTGCCCACTCACAAGTGTCGAAGTCCACGAAGAAGCCAGAAGGGCGGATCAAAGTAGAAAGAGTAACATTTGAGGAGCGAACATTCTCCGACACCCCTTTAATACGGACCCAGGAAGGAGACTAGAACCCCCTGACGTAGGCATCCGACACAGGAGTCCAATGAGCAATGTAGAGCATCCCACCAAACTTAACAATAAAATGATGGTTGGAAGCCTGGGTCAGGAGGTCAGAAAAAGGGAAGCAGATAAGGAAACATGAATCAGAGCGGAGGGAAATCTCCCAGTTATCGGTATGGAAAGTAGCAACCAAAGAGAGACGAACCGATTCCATGTTCCAATACCCTGCAATGATGGAGGCAGTGGCTAAATTAGAGAGAGGGGAGGGGACTACCATGGTCTTGGAAGAAGAGGAAATGAAAGGACTAGGAATTGATGGGAATGGTTTGCGTGGAGCAGGGAGATAAGAAAGAGGGGCAGAAGAGAGAGAGGGTGGAGCCGGGGGAATGATAGAAATCTCGGTCTGGGAATTGGGATCTGGGATTCAGGAAATTTAATTGGATAGATTAAATAGAATAATGTAGAAGGATAAGGAGAATAAGATTTGATAATTTAATTAGATCGTGCCTTGATAAATCAAGTGAAAGGTTGTTTTAAACTTATAAAAGAAAAGAACGAATGAGAATGGAAAATTAGGAAAACATTTTATTTCATCTCTAAACCCTTCCTCCCTCTCATCCATTCTCATTTTTGAAATACATTAAGTAAAAACAATAATCAAGGCGGGCCATTACTAAGTAAGAAAGAAGGGGAAATCAAGGGATTCAAAAGGGAAAAAGCTTAGGGAAACTAAACTCCATCAAATCTCAACTCTATCATCCAATGTAAGGTGAATAATAGTCAACCATCTCTATTACTTATGTTTGATTTTTGTTATGGATAATTTCCAAATTGATTATGATGATATTATCATGTTATGATTGTTTATGGCTTTATTTGGATAGAATAATGATTTATGGAATTTTTATGAAATTGTTCAAATGGGTTTTAAGGGTAAAACCTTAGTTTTTTTGTCTCCAAGTAATTTGATTTTCTGGTATGTTGTATAAAATATTAATTTAGAGATGAATTTTTAATTTCATAATTTTCCAAGTTGAAACGAATATTTGATGAATTTCCTAAGAAGGAAATAGTGTTTATTTTGGGTTTTAATTATTAAAAATAATAAAATAATTATTTTGATCCTGAAATTTTTATAGATGAAAGAATATGTTACTTCTGATTTTTTGGTGAATTTTGGGAATTTTTCTTAAGTGGTTATGAATTTATATGAATTTATTAAGCTAGAGAAGGATTTAAATTAATATTAATTAAGTGTATTACTTAATTAAGTTGATTAATGTTTTTGGAAGTATAAAACTGACTTGTGGTAGTTTTCTAAAAAGAAATTAGTAAAGTTTGTTTTCAACCAATAGAAATTTGACAAGGAACAAGAGTTGGTAGAAAGTTGCTTTAAATAGAAATAAACTAGATTTTATAATAATTACAACAATGCCACCGATATGCGGCATTCCCATGACGTTCGACATTAACAATAGGGGGTATTTCTTTATAGTTATAAGCGATATCAAAATAGGCGACACTAACATGATAGGTTAATACTTCAATTGTTAGCCCCTAGTTGATATTAGTCCACAATTCCAGTGCGTAGGGCTTTGTTAAGGGTAAATCTAAAAGTAGGTTTACGCACCAAAAGGAATCTATAACTTAGATAGGTTATTGGTTGGCCTACAAAACCATTAGGTTAATAGTGAGCAAGCAAAACTATGAGATTCACAGACACTTAGGTAAACACTCAGATGATTCTATTTGGACGGACAGTCACATTCACTCATAATAGTAAATTGGAGATTTTGTTATATCTGGTAGGCCCGAGTTAGCCATATAGGTTTGTACTAACCCTGGGAAAACTATAAAGAAGAGAAAGACTATCAATTAATTGAGACTGATTAGTCAGGATTACCCATGTAAAATGCATGCATTTAATTATCTTGCGTTTATGTAACCATTATGATTGTAAGAGCATGATTGTGATAGGCATATTATCAGGGGATACTAGTGAGGGAAAAACCCATTTTGCTCGGTGGCTTGGTCTCACTAGATATCTATTATCGAGATGGCATATTATTATTCACACCAGACTTTTTGTCCCACACGAAGTTTTTGTTTTTCCCCTTTAACTCTCAGGTACTCAAATGAGTAGTTCGAAAATAAGGTTTTCAGGTTTTAGGTTAGACGAATAAAGCTTTCGAAGACGTGCAAGAGGCAGAGCTAGCTATATAGGAGTCTATTTATGCCCGTTGTGTTATCATTTTGTTTGAATGTATGTAATGACAGAAGTTGTATCTATCTAGTAGTAAACTCTAATCAACCAAAGGGCATCTTCATATGTCGCTCTTGGAGTATTTTATAATAATTATATTTTGTCTGAACTTGTGCAGCGTTTCAGATTATCTAATGAATATGGAAATTTATTAATGAAATGAAAAAGTTTCTCTTTAAATCTATGCTTGAAATTTTTATGTTTTCGTGCTTCTAATGTTAATGATACTGTTAACTGATCTCATTTTGTCACCGGAAATTAATATTATGGATGACTGCAGCATCTGTAGCGCTTAATTTCAGTCCTCAAAATAGGGATGTTACACCAATGTTTCGTATTTTTGATATGCCATAAGTTTAACGGTTTGTCAACCTAATTGGGGATACCAATAGACATAGGTTGGGCACTCGGGTGAATAAGATTAATTATGAATTAAATTGATAAGTGATGGGTTCATAGTCATCCTAGGAAAACAATGGAATGTGTGATGGATACTCCACATAATGCTAGAGATGGATAGTCTCTATATGGTTCGTGATGGATTCATAGTAATCATGGAAAAACTATATGTGTGATGGATAGTCCATATAATTTTAGATAAATAAGACATGTGTGATGGATAGTCCACATGCTTTTAATTAGACAAACCATGTGTGATGGGTAGTCCATATGTTTGGGGGATAGATAATCCGTATAATGTTTATATGTAAGATGGGTAGTCCACATAAATATAAGAAGAATAGTCAGATTAAATTGAGACGAATAGTTAGTTAAGTTGGGATGGGTAATCCATTATATGATTTTGGGTAGGGTAAGGAAATGGGTCACACTATGAAGACAGATTAGTCTAACTTACGTATGTTGCATGACTGTAAATGTTACTTACTATGTTAAAATCATTATGGATGTAGTAGTGCAGTGTATGGTTGATACGTTTTGGTTAAGATATTAGTGAGGGGAAAACCCGTTCCACTCAACGACGTGGTCTCACTAGATATCTATTTTGGTTTGAGATGATAAGTTATTATTTACACCAGATTGTTTGTCTAACCCGAAGTTTTTTCCCTTAAACTCTCCGGTACTCATTTGAGTTGGCCGGCAGTAGGGTTTTTAGGTTTTCCTGCTGGACGAATAAGCTTTCGGAGACATGCAGAAGGCACGCTAGCTATTATTAGGAGCTTTTATTTTCTATTGTGTCGTTTTTTTGTTTGAATGGATGTAATGATAGATGTTATAACTGTCAAGTACTAGACTATGATAAACCAAGGGGTTTTTTTCATATGTCGCTCTTAGATTATTTTGTAATGATTATATTTTTTCTGATCGTGGGATCGAATAAGATTATGTAAGGAATATGAAATCTTACTTATGAAATGAAACATCAAAGTTTATTATTAAATTGGATCTAAAAAGTTTCATATCCATGTGTTTCTGATAATTTTGGTATGATTAACATAGCCGTATTTTATCACCGAAAATTAATACTATAGATGACTTCAGCATCCGTGGTGCTTAGTTCAGGGCCTCAAAATCGGGAATGTTATAGTATGAAATGCATAAGTATGAAAAAAGCATCCATCATTAGTTCTTGTAGTATTAGGAGACAAAGGAATTCAAAAGGAAAGTGGGGCAGAATGCCGAAATTAGGAATAAAAATCATTGGTTGCATAGGAGTGGTTCAAGATCATCGTAGTGATCTGGTATATGTTTATTTGTTAAATCTATTTGACATTTCAGTAAATTAAAAAGGCTTATATGATAATAATTTAAATTTTAGTACGAAGAGCAGCATGGTGAGCCTACATCTTGGCAAGTCTATTGCATTTTTTACAAGATTGAGTAATCAGATGGGTCCACCGCTGATAGCTGGGTAGATGATCCTTCAACTTGCGGTCAATTATCTATATAGCTACATTTCAATAATATTTACATATATACACATTTATACATTTTTAATGAATACGTAAAATGCAAATATATGAAATACCAAGCTAGAATTGAGGATGCTCAGGGTAAAGGTGTGGAGATAACAAGAGAAGTGGATGCAGAGGTATTCAACACACTTAGTAGAGCTATTGCTAAAATGGCAGATCGTATGGCCAACTACAGCAATATTCTGTAGGTAATAGCTTAAACATTCATATATAAATATGATACTATGTATATATGTATACAAAACCATATACATACATATGCATAATATATTATATGTATGTATATATTGGTTATAAATCCCAATAACCATATATATATGTGTGTGTGTATCTATGTATGTATATGTATGTATTTATATGCACGCTTAGTATAATTATTTAACTTCATACTAAGTTTTTACTAAATTTATAAATCATCATTTTAAAAATTAACTGAGTTTGAGAGAAAAATATGTAACTAAAAATACATATAATTAAGTTAAATTACATGCTTTAATAAATTAGACAAATTTACTTGAGTTAGAATATAGATTTTTTTAAATACACAAATACAATAGTTAAAATAAAAATCTACTTATTATTAACAAATAAATTTGGTTAAATGCATTTACCTCCTATCAGTAATGCTTGCTAACTTTCCTTTATTTCGGTTCACATTCAAATTTGAACGTTCAAATATTATAGTCTCGAATTTATTTCAAACAACGAACGAATAATAAATTTGTTTTAGTGTATTAAACTGTTGTACAAATGTGAATTTAAATTTCTAGAGATTTTAAAATAGGTTTCATTTTCCCTTTAAAGCATAATTAAATGCTTTGTTTGCGTCTTTGAGAGTTTTATTTTCACTTTCTAGATCAGCAATACGCTTCTGAAGAAGATACTTTTCGCGTTCAAGTTTTTGAATCTTAGCTGCATACTCATTTATGCGCTACGAGTACCTCACTTTCTACTGTTCATCAAAATATTTCATAATCTCAAATTTGACTTTCCTGCACCATTCTCCTACTACCTTCTCGTCTAAGCTAGGAGGAGGATTAGTCGTAGCAGGAAACTTTTGGATGGCAAGGGAAGTAGACCTTGTTAATTTTGCAACAGATGGAACAATGGAAGAAGCTGGTGAATCGATATTTGAAATATTATTTCCCATAATGAATTCAAGCGATTCACACCGAGCTTGACTATCTTTTAACTTAATATCCAAATCACTAATTTGCTTGAGAAGTTCGGACATCTTATGATCAAAATCAATTGAAGGATTTGATTTAATTTGATGCTTTAATATGGAAATCGTTTCATTCTTGCTCTTAATATCCGCTTCTAGATTGGAAATCTGATCATTGAGGTTTCTGACGATTGTCTTTTGAAGCAAATATCTTATGTGCCATTCTAGAGCTTCGGCATTGTTTTGAAAGCGAGTAGACAAAGGATTGTTAAGAAGCTTCCTATTTTCAATATCTGCTAGCAACCTATCTCTAATACTGATGAAACGAGATGGAGAATCTAACGAGAGCGGTGTTATAGATAACTATAACTCCTATTTAAACAAATAAAAAAGAAAATGAAGTCAAGGCTCGAATAATCAATCTCTTTATTATAGCCATAGAGGATTACAACTTAAGTAAAAATGAAATAAAAGGTATAATTTAATTGGACACTTATTTCACATTTAAAGTTGAGAGACATCCTTTTTGACTTTATTCAAGGAATTAGCCGAAAGGGTAACCATTTAATGAAAAGGGACATTAAATCCTTCTGGGGTAATAAATGGAGAATATTTGCTATAGTTTTATTCTCCGGCAGGAGGACTATCACGACCACATATATCGAATAAAACATTTATCAAACAAACTTGTTTGAATTTAACATATCATGAAATCCAAGCATATCATCATCAAATATTCATCATAGTGGATTTAAACTTAAACCCGAAATCAAGTGATCTATAAAACCAAAAATAGAGTTGGTTTAGATTATTATTCACCTTGATTAGGATAAGGAACTTGAGATTTGATATTTGATTAATTCCTTTTGCTTGATTGCTTAGCTTTAATTGATTTTTCTTCTTTTTCTTTCCTTAGGTTATGGCCGGCTTGAGCTTTTGATTTACGTTTTTGAATAATGAATTATGAACGTGTAGAGAAATGAAAACAAAGTTTTAAGGGTAATGGGATTATGGTGGCGGCAAATCCGTATAATGCCCTTGCGTTATGTTCTCACTAATTAATATATAAAACCGTTCATAAGCCCATTATTTTAGGGTTTTATTTAATTAAGCTCGGCCTTTATTAAATTTTCAAATCTCAATCACCTTATCACACTAATATTTACATTATTCTATTTAATTTATCTAATAAAATCTCCTGAATAATGTTATTAAAAATTAGGGGTGTTACAAGACACCTTCTACAGACGTATTCAGCGGTTTGTAGGTATCATACATTAGAATCCTTGGCTTTCCTCTTCCAAAACCCCTCTTTCGTTCACGGTTCCCATCACCGCCTTTCTTTTGTTGATTCGGTTTATTTTGGACATTTACTTGAACTTTTCTGAAACTCTCCCCGAACTACTTTACTACAATATTATTCTACACTCCCTCTCCACTCAATCCGATAACATTCTTCTTCCTAGAGCATCTAGCTTTCTCTTTCCTCAAATACTGAGCTGCTTTGGCATATAAACGCTCCAATGTTGCAAGTGGTTTGTCAGCTAACCAATCGCTAAAGTCAGATTCTAGATCAATCCCTCTTGTTATCGCCATCAATACTGAATGGCTATTCGGACAACTGACTTCAATGATAGCCGTATGATATCTCTCCAAGTAATCTTTCAACGTTTCTCCCAAAGCCTAGATCACGCTTGATAGGGACATTAATCTTTGGGCGACTTGCGTGCATAGGGAACTGATCCACAAACATTGTTGCTAAATCATCAAATCTAGAGATTCACCGTTGGGGTAATCTCGTAAACCACATCGTCGCTATGCCAAATAGAATAATGGGAAAACGCCTGCATTTTATGGCAGCATCAGCTCGTGCGGAATCCATCAGCCATTCATGTCTCATGATATGCTGTTTGGGTTCGGTTTTTCCCTCGTAGGCAGGCATTGATGGCATGCTAAACCTACTTGGATACTCTGTGTGTAAAATATTTTTGTGAAAGGGGTATGGATTCTTGAGATCCCCCAGTCATCATTGGTCAAACCTTGGTTCTCCCTTACTAGCTGTCTAACCATAGCCGACAGTCTGGCATTTAGATAGTTAGAGGCAAGCGGTAGTCGTGCTCCACCTTACGTGAATGGTCCGGTCGTTGTCTACGGGCCGTCTTATGCCTTCTTGGCTAAACATTCTCTCGATGTGTGTTGTGTGCATTAACATCGTCATCATTTCGAAGAGGTGACTGATCTGCATTTACTTGAACTCTGACATCGAGATCGATTGCAGCATCACTAGTGTGGTTCTTTCCATCATTTGATATAAACCTCCTCCAAGAGTCGGATCAGGGCCGACCGTTCCAGATGGATCAGTCGGGTGATGGCAGGTCGATGTTTCAGCGTGGTATTCGTCAGTTCTGCAACGTCTTTGTCTGTGATAGTCATTTGATGAAGTTGAGCTCTATGATGCATAATAGGGATTTGTCTCTCTCCTAGCTTTCCCGCATTGTTGATCTTTGAGTTAATTCATTAGATCAATATTGGCTTGAATCTACTGGTTCAACTATCGGCGGCTATCCACTAACTCTCTCATAAGATTCTGGAAATCAGCTCTTGTGATGGAACCAGCCGGATTCTGGACATCAACAGGATTGGTAGCATTCATATCTACTGGTAGATTGCTCAGGCCTCCTTGCTGGATGGTAGCATTCTCGTTTCTTTCTACGTTTTGGGAAGTAGATATGGTGTTCCTAACCATTGTTGATAGTTTTTCTTAGACTTTTGCAAATCTAAATAGAACGGATAAACTACTTGAAGATAATTATGGATCTCTTCGAGGGATTTATGAAATCCAATAGCAATAAAGGGATCCAAATAGGGTGAGAATCTCCCTCTCAGTGAAAGCACCAAAATGTGTGCACCAAAATTTGGCACAGATACCCGATAGAAATTTTGTAGAGAAATAAATGAAGAATATAAAATGAAAACAAAGGAACCAAGCAATTAAATAATAGAATGTAAGCATAATAAGAAGACAATGATTTGTAGTGGTTCGACGCTGAAAGCCTATGTCCACTTTTCATAAATAACTTTATTGAACGCTTGAATTACCGAGTACAGATGGATGGATCAGAATAAAACCCTTAGTTAGAAAGATGGTACAATCAAGCCTGTATTTATAGGGGACGACGGTGAAATATCTTCTTGAAAATTCGGCAACAGAGTCTTCTGATCCAGAAGATGTCAAGATATCGATCGCAAGTCCCACATCCTTAACAATAATGATCGGTACCGATCGTTCTATGGGCTTGTTTTGGCATGCGATCTATAGGGTGGGCTTCAGACCTCAATATATTGATGTTCCCAAAGTTTCATGTATGGTTAATTTGTATATTTTGAGATATCGATCATTTTCCATTAAGTTAAATTGTAATATCGATATAGTACGATCCATAATTGGTGAATATGGATCGTACCCAATCCATTTTCAGTAAATGGTATATTTCCATACTTTTATCATTCTATTGAGTCCGCCTTCTACTTCCAGTTCGTCACTGCTTAATGTTATCATCCATGCCTGATCTTTAGGATCGTGATCGTCAATCTAACTTGTCGGTCCCGTTGACAGCCGAGTCTAACTTGTCTAATTAGTTCGAATATAGCTAGGCCAAAAGGCTGCGTAACAAATATCATCTTGAGAACTGTTTTAAATAGAAAGGAGAAGTTTTTAATTTATTTAGGAAAAATAAATTAAATGGTTCGATTTTGAAAAATAAGAGTTAAAAGTTAAAAAATAATATAAAAATATCATATGGTTTGATATAAAGGAGTTTTAAATAAAAAGATAGAAAATTTAATATTATAATAATATAATATTAAATATGGAAAATAAATATTTTTAAATCAAGTAAAATAGTAAAATATGATATTAAAATGGTTTAAAAGTGTTTTGACAAATTTTGGAAAATTTGACTGAAGTGTGAAAATTGAGTGCATCGCGTAATAGTAATTCGCAATTTCACGCCGTAAAAGTTAAATCCATGAATAGAAGGGAATATGAGTCAAAATTCTTCGAAATAAGAATTTTCCAAATATAACCATAATTTTCAAATGAAAGAGAAAAATCAAGATTTCATTTAGTAACATTGAGATATGTCCAAATCAAGTTTTCAAAATCGTCGCGCGTTGGCTGTTCGTAAAAATATTGCTTTCGACTCTTTAAAAATGAATATTTTAATCTTTAAAAATATGAAAGAATTCCATAAATATGTTAAATTGTTATAAAAGGGATTTAAGTTATAAAAATAGACTTATATGAAATGGAAAAAGTAGTTTGATCAAAGAAGCTTTAAAAACACTATTCACAGTAGTTTTTGCGATGGTTTAGGTAACTTTTGAAAATTAGAGTTTTATCTTAATTATTCTTCCCTAATCTTTTTAATAAGATTTTCAAATGAATATTTAAGTATTTTGAAGGTGATTTGGAAGTTAAACAATTATTTTGAAGGAGTTTAAAATAAATGGTTAAAAGGAAATTGTTTATAAAACTTTGGTTTTTCTTTCCAAATCTTTTGTGAATGTTTTTCAAATAATTAATCAAGTATTCTAAAGGCAATTAAGAAGTTTGAAAAATATTAAGATCATACTCGATCAAATAACTTGACCGCCTTATGGATGAAAGAGAAATAGTCTCTAGGCTTGAGTTTGGAAAACCAGTTTGCTGCTCTCCTTAGCTATCCGGATTGGCCCGATGGAGGGGATAGCTAATTTGATTTACTCTGACCGCATTTTCCTAAGATAAGAAAAAAAGAGATTTGGAGTTTTCCAAAGGATAAACTAGATGTTAAAATAATAAAGATTTCGGAAGCATAAAAAACATTCTAGCTAAACTCCGTGTTAAATTCCGAGGAGTGATCTCGTACTACCCATGTGAATTTAAAAGGTGATTTCACCGTTATTCAACGAATAGTATGGGTTGAATATAGAAATTAGCATTGGGTATAATTAGTCTAATTTCTTTGGATTCCTTTTTTACTCAATGCTAACTGGTTTGGGTTTATAGTAAACAATGTCTTAAATAACATTGTTTTTGACCCATTAAAGATATGTTTTCGAAATGTGAAATCTTCATTAAGATTTGAATTATACTAATAATAGAATATGGAAATATTTTTCCTAAGTAATCAAAGAAAAACGATTTGGTATTTCCAAAGATGAAAGGGGTTTTAATATACCAAAGGATTTGATGAAAGAAACTTAATGATTCCATATACTCTTGAAAAGATAAAGGAATAATTTAAAAGAATATATCACTATAAGATATTTGATTTGATAAAATGATTAATTGGTTGGATGTTGTTTGATAATCATCTATATACTTGACATCTTTTTATCGTTGATTGGTTTAAAGAGACCGGGATCAGATTTGGATGATTCCTATCTGTAAATCACTTCGGACCAACATACGCGTTCGAAAGTGAAGACATCTTGAAGATGTTGATTTTTGAAGACGGAGACCTACATAATGTAGGGCTGCTTGCCACTAACCTCTGGGGTAATTGCCATATTATATATATGGTGGCAGTAGTGCCTTCGTTTTGAAAATCCTCGATTTGCAAGGACTACTTACTACCAATCCTAGGGGTGGTTCCCAAACAGGATTGAGTAGAAGGAGTGCCTTCGGTCTATCCTTCACCTAGACAACTTGTATGGATGAATGTCTAACATTGCATTTCTAAGACCATGTACATCAGTTTTTAAAAACGTACATCTATTTGGTGGTATAAGAAGTAACCCCTCTTATACTTAACACCCTTCTCTGAGGCATATGAACTCGGGGGTTGTACTTTTGTGGAAATTAATAGTGTGTTGTTAGAAATGGCAATGTGGCATTCTAAGTGGAATTTGCTATGTGAAAAGTAAAGCGTGGCTTTGTGGAAAGCGAAGTGTGACTTTGTGGAAAATAGAGCGTAGCCTCACGAGCCTTACATCACAGAAATGATATGTGTAATTATGTGGTCTGCAGGACATATCTCGGGCTATCGGTTTTATTATGGATAGAGAAGTCCAGTATTTGGACCCTTAATGGTTCAAATGGATAGGTGTTGGAGGCTCGACCGAGACAAAGCAAAGCCATCGAGATACGATGTTCCATAGTAGTGTAACAATGTGGTACGGAGGCTTGCTTGAGACAAGTGAATAGTCACCGGAGACTAGGATTGTTATGCGTGGATTCCACATCAGAGGAAATGGCCACTAGTTCCCTATCATATTGGAAATCCAATTCCAATACGAGCTTTACGGTTTTGATTGTATTCCCAAAATAGCTGTAGTGTTTTGCAAACATTTCAGCTACCCCTTTGGTATCATATACACCGTTTGACATCGTCTAGGTATTGATAACTACTTTATATATATATTTGTAAAGTGTTTTCAAACCAATGTCATTAATGATAATATCGAATTGTTTAAGTATAAAGTATTTTGGTTATCGTAAGATAAAAACCCATCCATCTTTATGTGCTGTGTGGTCTTACGAAATACCCTTTCTTTTCAAAAAGGTTTTGTTTGGCATCGATCCAATCTATGGCTTCATCATATGATTATGGTTCAAGTTTCTCACGTTGGTTTACCAAGCCTGATTCGGGTATTTTTAATACTCAGGTCAGATTTGAGTAGTTTCAGTTTTAGTTGAATATGCTTGGAGTTTCCAGAGAAGAGCTGGAGATCTTCATCAACGTATGGATATAGATTATATTCCTACTGCATTAGTTTTATTATTTTGTTTTTTCTGCAATTGCAAGGACAGAGAATTATAACTTTCCAAACTGAGCTTAGGTTAGACTCTGATATATGTATTTCAAATTTTGTATTATAAATTATTCCATTCATGTGTGTTCTGTCTTTATTTTCTTTTATCCTTAACAATTTGTTTTTCATGCACTTGAATGCTTGGCAGGCAATAGAGTGGGTGTGTTAGTGCCGATTCAAGGGTCGAAAATCACATTTGTTACAACTCCTCTACGCACATGCTCCATGACGGACCTACTGAGACGAAGCTCGGCCTCCTCTCTCACAGCGCAACCTGGTAACCCTAACAACTGCTTCACCATATCACGATGCCTAGCATGCAATCACATGCCACTAGAGCATCACCTCGCCCAACATCTTCATCCTCTAAGTCCATCCCTGCCCTCCAAACTACCTAACTTCGCCTCAATCGCTGTCGACGTCCAACCCTAGCTTGGCCTTGCAAACGTCGATCGCTGCCAAACACCGTCGACCCGCCATCCACATAGATTCGAAGCTCTCTATCACACGAGTACAACGAAACAAATGACATTAATTTTCATGGACCAAGACTCTTGATTTTATTTTTGGAAGGAAGTGGCCATTATTTTGTTTATGGGAAAAGAAAAATAAGAAGAGAGGGGAGGGGGCGTGTTAGAAAAAAGTGAGGGGGATATATTGTTGTTTATTTTAGAATTTTCAGTACTTGCTACACAATATCATGTTTGCGTGCGAACCGCGAATGATAGAAATAAAAATACTACCGTGCACAACATTGTGACACGATCACAAAACAATAATAAAGTACACTGGTTATCTTATTCTAAGAAGTATTCAAAAATACTAATGTTTTTTGAAAAATACGTCAAACGATAATTTAAATATTTTCCAAATTAAAAATTATGGAAAATTCCCATAAATTCATTTAAAAATAGGTTATTAAAATCAAGTCATTTTTATTAACAATTGATTTTCTTATTTTCTATTGTATTTGAATCAAATTTGAATATTTAAATAAATTAAATATTCCCATTCAAAACGATAAAAATTGCAGGTCGTTACACTTTAGCAAGTGGTATGATAGTTTGGTTGAACTTATTGGTGACACGGTTTTGGTAAAATCTAATTTTATTATTTTAAGCGGTCCTCGTTTATGACAATTATTTACACCAATTCTCTTTGTTAAAACTATATCGCATTGGGACTTATGAAATTTTGTATTGGTCAAAATTCAAATATCGTCCACATTTAACTTTTATAGTCTAAACACAAAGTCCTTGGTTCATTGATAACAATTATTATTAACTGAACTGCTTTGGCCGGAGATTGTGACTTTGAGTTAACTACAGTTGACCATGATACTAACCTCATATAACTGAAGAGATGAATTGTCAATTGAATAATGTTGCACTTCCAATGCTTCAACTTAGACCCAACTATAGTCATTCGATGGATGTCATGCCACTATCTAACTATAATCAAAGTGGAGTGTACGCAATAAAGTTTATGAGTATTCTCAAGTCAAGAGAACTGTGTAATATTTTCACTTCTATATTTTCCGTTTGACCTTAGTTATATTAACCAACAGAAAACTATTGAGTGACTCAAGTTATCCAATAACTATCAGTACATAACTCCCCACTGTCCGTAGAAGTTATAAATAATAGACTGCCCAATATTTAGAGAGCATTACCTACTCTAATCTCAATGGATGTATCTATATCTAGTCTCGATACATATTGACAAGAAATATTTAACAAAATATGTTTATTATATACAAATAAATTACTCACTATTACAACAAGTCATAATTACTATCATAAAACATACCATTTAGGGATTTTCTACTAAATATATTTAAACTAAACAATTAATTAACAAAACATACTATAACAAGGATATAATAGAAAGATAAACACCTTTTATTTTGAATGTTATTTTATTACAGAGTTAATAATTTACAATAAATTATAGAATTACTCCTAAGACATACTCCTCACTCTATCAATCTCCCACTTGCACTCTGGTCAAATTATGGAATCTCAGTCCCATCCTTTCGATCAGCGTATACTAACTGAATTGGTCCCTTCGTGAATGGATTTGCTATGCTGTGCTTTGTATCTAGTCCTTGAATCATAACCTCTTTCTTCTCAACAAACTATCTCATTAGGTGGAACTTTCAAAGAATGTGTCTTGATCTCCTATGTACACTAGGCTCCTTCGCAATCTGCATCACCGCACCGTTGCCATATAACAATGTCATGTTCTTCATGTTGGGAATCACTCCTAGTTCACTCATAAATTTGTGCATCTAAACCACCTCTTCAACCGCTTCATTAAGGGAAATGTACTCGACATCCATAGTGAAATCAACTACCGTTTCCTATTTGGAACTTTTCCAACTATCAGCCCCACCATTTATAATAAAGACATAACCTGACACTGACTTTCTATATTTGATATCACTCTAAAAGCAAGAGTTTGTATATTCCCTTTATAAGGAGGTATCCATTGCTTAGACACTTTAGTGAACATTTCACGGCAATCCAATGCTTTTCTCCAGGATTAGACTGGTACTGGATCATGCATCCTAGTGCATAGGCCACATTTGGTCTTGTACATAGCATGGCGTACATTATGGAGCCTATTGTCAATGTGTAATGACCCGAATTTTCGACCCTCGAACGTTGACACAAAATACATCCACGGTTTTTGTGTGGCGCACACCCAAGTGCCGGAAAGGCAGATAGTTAGGGTAAAATAGAAGAAAAAGAATATAACAAGAAAGAAAGAACACAACATCAGAATCTCACAAAAAGAACGATAATATATAATATCCAAAGGACGGTACAAAGGGTTACTCCGAATACAAAAATTTCAAAGTTACAAAATCTAAGTACTATCATCAGTCTGGATAGTTATAACCATATGTCCTCATAATTCTTATACATACATAATACAATGCAATGGAAATAGAAATAGATAGATAACAAAAGCCTTCGGCTCGTCTCCTAAACTCTGAAGCATCCAATAAACCTACTTTACTCAGCCTACTCGAAACAATACATGAGAAATTTTAGGAAAATAGAAACCACTTATCAGACATAAGTTCGGTATGAGAAAACCCAAGATACATGAATACATGTAACAGTAACTATTTGGACTATATGGATTACCGTAGCGGTTTGCCCTCAAAAAGGACCATGCATTTATTAAGTCAATATATAATAGGTAATGTCTAGGGTGTAGAATATAAATTAGAAAATAGCTGCGCTGCTTGCATCTCACAACACAACAATATTAGAAGTACATCTAAAATCACTAAGGTACGTTCACATATGGGTTTTCTATGGAGATTTCTTCAATCAACTCGAATCTAATCTCCTACACAAGGGTCGAAAAATTCCTCCGAGCATCGAATATCTCCGGATAAAATATACCTCTAGGTAAACTATGAGGCCTACTTTGTTTTTAGTCATTTCTGATGTCGAGGTTACATTCAACATCTCTCATAAGAGTCTTTATCACTCAAATAGAATACGAATCACTCCATGGATTCCCACATAAGCCTGTTTGACAAATGCAACGCTGGTCTCTCCCTTGGACTTAACCTTAGGATAGATAGTTCAACATTATAGAGTAATTCTGAAATGTTAACGTTGACCTCTCATTTGGACTTAACCTTAGGATAGACGGTTCAACTCTACAACAGTCTACATCGACAACCGCTTCCAAAACATGGACCCTTATACAAATTTTGAAGTGGTATTCGGTAAGTAAAACACTTACCGATCCCAGACTCTCCAAAACCAATCAATGAATTTTCGGTAAACTCAATTCCAGTTCTTTTTAAAGTAAGCAAACTGTATAAAGAGGAGTCCTCCCCGAGGGATGTCATATATATAAGTTCTTAAAGCTAGAGACATCTCATAGCTATGCTCCTCCCTATGGAGTCTCAAAACATATGAAGCCATGAAGCTTTTAGATACTTCTTAAGTTATATTTGGTCAAGTTCGATAGTCGACTAATCGACTATTTATTTAAAAACAATCGCTTATAGAATTAAGGTTCGTATACTTAACACATTTTCAACCTTTCCAACTTAACTATTCCTCAGTCTAGAGTGAAGCCGGTAGGTTAGAGCACTATTACTTCTATCCTTACTCGAACATCAATCTTAACCCTCACAAATAGATAAGCCTACTACGTCGGCTTTTATTGTTTAGTATAGTATTAATGTCCTTCCATAAACGAGTAAGTAATCAACACGATTAACATGTTTCTGACCTTTCTAACTGAACTATTCCTCGGTCAAGAGTGAAGCCAGTAAGTTGGAGCACTATTTCTTCTATCCTTACTCGAACATCAACCATAAAACTCATAAATAGATAAGCCTACTCTGTCAGCTTTTAGTGTAAAGTTTAGTTAATTACTTTTCAAACAAGTAATTAAACAAATAACAATTAAGCAGTAAGCATTTCCTAACCCCTTTGTAAGTCATTTGTTCATAATTTTATAATCCTTTCTTAAAATGATATATATATATATATATGTATGTATGTATATGTATGTATAGTAAATTATTTATAAAACAAGATATTTAATAAAACAATTTAAAGGATGTTATATTACATAACATATTTATAAGTTAATAAAACAATTAACTAATTCTAGAAACTAGATATACTTAAAAATTCTTTTAGAATACTTTAATGTACTTATAATAGGTTTTAAAAAATCCATTAAAAATTCTACTTAAAAATAACAAGTTATAATTTACTTAAAATCGCGGAAGAACCATGTTTTCCTTATATTTAGAAATAATCCTTCTACCTTAAAAATACATAACTAATTCATAAAAATACATAAAAATTCCAAAGCACTTTTAAAATACTCTAATATGAGTTAGAAAACACTTGTAAAATTAATGAAACAAAATACTTAAATTTAAAGTCCATTTCAAACATTTGAAGTTCAAAACAAAGGCTAAAATGAGGCAGTTTTGAACAATTGAAGTTTAGGCTACTTTTCACTATGTTGCTTAACTTTTTAACATCCAATATTTTGACAGAAACTAACATACACAATGTATATCACAAGTATGGCAAGAAATCTCTAAGGATCTCTCTACAAATTTCCTTAGAAATTGTCGAGCACAAGGCAATTTCTAAGTGCATCTGTAGCGACTATCGCTGTAAGAGCACTTTCAAATTCAAGTCCAATTAAAACTAAGGTCCAACTATAACCTATGTTCTCTTTTTAAAGACTATGTAACAAGTCATAAAAGTACATCCAAGTCCATTCAAGTCCATACATATGGATTACATACGCTATTTGCTTTCAAAGCAAAAATAAAATCCAATATTACAACATAAAGTTGTATAGATTCAAACAACATAAAAACAATCAAACACAAACACATATACATATTATATTCATTTAAATGGTGAGCTAGCTCACTCTTAACTAATCAAAAAAGCTAGTCCAAGCCCCAACTTCCAGCCTCAACCATGCAAACACCTTACTTCCTACCACAACCTTAATTTGTTCAATCCTAAGGAAAGATTGCCTTATATTGCTCACAGCCTCTTCAAGTGGGGGGAGATATGCTTTAATTTTTCAAGATCCAAGTAGCTAAGAGTTGTTGTGATGTTTTCCTAAGGTCCTCGATCATGTTTGAAGATATTTGGAGGTGTTTTGAAATTATTTATTTTAAGAAATTTATAAAGAGAAAGAGTGAAAGAGCTTATAACTTTTTGTGTAAATTTGTGAAATGGATTCAAGGGGTATGCACCCACTTATATAGGCATGAAGTGGTGCTCCCTACCCTTGCTCTTACCCTACTGGCCAGCCATGAAAGGCTCACCCCCACATGCCCCATCACTTCTCCTTTACACCTCCTTCCTTTAGCAAATAACCAAACTACCCTTTACATAAAATATCTCCTTATCTTCTAGAAGATTCTAATTACTTTATGAAGAAAAGCATACTAATTAGTTACTAATGTGTTCATATGTTAACTAAAAAAGTACAAAAGAGTTTGAATAACTTATATCGAATAAAAAGCTGTTTATCGATAAACCGATTTTCGATCACATTATCGATATTTCTTTGAAGTATTTAATTTTTAAACAAAATTAAAAAACAAGTTTCTTATTGTTATTCATTTGTTAAAAGATGTTTAACAAGGTTATAAAATCACATTTATAACACTTAACCATATTTTAAAAGTTATGATATTCAAAGATGAAGTGTTCAGAATTACGGGTCGCTACATTCTCCTCCACTTAGAACATTTTGTCCCCAAAATTAAACAGGAATGATAATCAAAGAAAATAGAAGAAATAAGATACATATATAGAGTATTGCTGTAACTATATACAGACTAAACTGCAAACCCAAATTCATACTAAGTGACTCCACCTCAAGCAGTGAGTACACTACAAAAGATATATGGTTCTAAGATAAGAAGAACCCACTAGTCCATAAACAACTCTGGATATGACTCCCTCAAACTATCATTCGTCTCCCATGTACAATCCCGACCATTCTCACTCCACTATACCTTAAATAACTTTACAACCTTAGTCCTTAATCACTTCGTATCTCTATCAACAATACGAACAGGTTGTCTCAATATAGTCAAATTCAGCTCAACCTCCAAGTCCTCCTACTGCGAAGCTTCCACTATCGTAGACGAATCATGCGCAAACTTATGCAAATGCAATACATGAAATATATTGTATACACCCGATATTCTAGTCGGTAACCCGACTCTATACGCGAATGTACTAATCCTCTCCAGAAATGGGAATGGTCTTATATAACGAGGGGCCAACTTCACAGCCTTTCCAAACTAAACTACACTTCCCATCAGAGCTATGTAGTTAAAGTGGTTAGCGGTTCCATAGCGGTAGAGTTGCAAAAGTTATAGCGGGGATAAAGCGGGGATATGGCGAAAAATAGCGAAGGTACAAAAAGCTTCATTAGATATAAAAACAAATATCTAAAGTTAGTTTATTCTCATTCTCATATCATTTGTGTAGGGAAAAGAAGTATTGTTTAATCTTATATAACAAAACCAAAGAATATAATAATTTATGCTGTCCATATTTAGTGAATACAATAGATTTCTAACTTATATTGAGCACTTATGCCCTAAAATTAGGTTTTTACCCTAACTTTATTGATTTGGTTTAAAAGGGAACTATCTAAATCAACCTTTTTATATTAATGTTGCTAAAGCGGTGCTCAAAAGCCTTGATTTAGTGGATGCAGCGGAAAATGGCGGCGCTTGAAGCGGATCAACTGTTCAATAGCGCTATATTGAAAAAGCATAGCGGTTGAAGAGCGCTATGCGCTATAGCAAGGATTTGTGGGGCTTTAACTACACAACATCACAGAAACCTTCACGAACACAAAGTCTCCAACTGAGAACTCCAAGTCTGTATGCTTTCATCTTTGTTAATTCTACGCTTCCTTAATTCGCTTCATAATCTCCACCACCTTTTCTGACGCCTCTCAAGTCATATCTGGCCTAAGCACCAAATGAACTCTAGGTTCCACCCAACACGATGGAGATTTGCAAGTCCTTCCATACAATGCTTCAAACGATGTCATCTTGATATTAACTTAATAACTGTTATTGTACAAAAACTCAACATGTGGTAAGTGCACTTCCCACGAACCCTCGAAATCTAAAATGCAAGCTCAAAGCAAGTCCTCTAAGACATGGTTTGCCCTCTCTGTTTGCCCATCAGTCTGTGGATGGTAAGCGACACTCAAACTAAGCTTGGTCCCTAATGCCTCATGCAGACCCTTTCAGAACTTGCTTGTCAATATCAGATCTCTATCACTCATGATATCACAAGAAACACTGTGCAATCTGATGAACTTCTTTACATATAACTTAGCCAAACTAGAAGTCATCATCATAGTCTTAGCAGGTAAGAAATGCGCACTCTTAGTCAATCGGTCGACGATAATCCAAACACCTTTGTTACCTCTCCTCGACCTCAGTAATCTGTCTATGAAGTCCATAGATATCTGCTCCAATTTCCACTTAGAAGTCTCAAGTGGCTGAAGCAGTCCAGCTATCTTTTGGTTACCGCCTTTGACTTATTGGTAGTTAGCACACCTACTCACAAAGATAGAACTATCTCTCTTTATTCCTTCCCACCAGAATGTCCGTTTCATGTCTTGATACATCTTAATGACCCTTAGATGTATCGTCAACCATGAATGAGGACTCTCAATCAGAACCTCTTGCCTAATCCCATCAATATATGGGACATACAACCTTCTGTTCACCTTCACTACACCATGGCTATCCACCTCGTATCCCGGCCACCTCTCCGGTGACTCATACCGCTCACAACCTTAGTTATCCTAGAAATATGAAGATCTTTATGTTGATTCCCTTCGATATATCTACTAAAAGTAGGAGAACCTCAAAATTTTCCACAACTGCATATCTCTAGCTAAGCACATTAGCTACGACATTAGCTTTCCCTAGAGCATACAATATATCTAGATCATAAGCCACAAGAAACTCCAATCACCTTTGCTACCTCATGTTTAGATCCTTCTATGAAAAAAGATACTTCAAAGATTTACGGTTTGTATACAACTCGAACCTCTCACCTAGTAAATGATGTCTCCACATCTTTATTGCAAATATAACCGTTAATAACTCTAAGTCATGCGTCGCATACCTCGCTTTATTCGGGTTGAGCTGCTGATTAGCATAAGTGATAACCCTTCCATGCTGCATCAACATAGCACCTAACCCTGTTCCACAAGCATATATGTAAACAGTGAAACCCTCACCTCCATCTAGAAAATTATGAGCAAGAGCACTAATTTACTCTTCCTTTATCTCTGCTTGCTCACATTTATCAGTCCATACAAATTTGACATCTTTCCTTGTCAGATTCGTTAAGTGAGAAGCGATCTTCGAGAAATCTTGAATGAATCTCCTGTAATAACATACTAGATCCAAAAACCTCCTAATCTCAGTTGTTCTTTTTGGCCTCTTCTAGTACTAAACAACTATAACCTTAGCTGGATCAATAGAAATACATTTAGCTGAGACGACATGACCTAATAACCTTACTTCTGAACGCCAAAAGTGACACATTGATAACTTAGCCTTCAACACATGCTCTCTTAGTGTTTCTAATACAATCCTTAGATTGCACGTATGTTCCTCCGTGATCTTGGAGTGGAACAGAATATCATCAATAAATACAAGAACAAACTTATTTAACACATCTTAGAAAATTCAATTTGGAGCATTAGTTAGGCCAAGCGGAAAAACTAAGAACTCGTAAAACTGATTAGACCTAAAAGCTGTCAAAGGTACACTCTCTCTGCCACCCTAAGCTGATGAAACCCCGTAGCAAGATCAAGCTGAGAAAACATTGGAGCTCCATGAAGCTGATCAAACAAGTTGCCTATCTTAGGCAAAGGATACGTGTTCCTAACAATCTGCTTGTTGAGCTCGTGATAATCCATACATAGCCTTAAGGAACCGTCTGCCTTTGTTGCAAAGACAATGGGTGCTCTCTAATTTAAATGACTCGGTCGGATCAAGCCTTTCTACAAAAAATCACTAACCTGATTAGATATATCCAACCACTCCTTCATTGCTAGTCTACGAATTAGCAACACTATAGATTTCCCATCCTTAACCAAATCAATGCAAAATTCTATCTCACGATGAAGTGGTGAACCTGACACCTCTTCAAACACATCCGAAAACTCCTGAACAACCACGATCGAACCTAACTCTCCTTCCACCACATTAGGAGAATAAAGAAACCTAGTCGTAAGCGAGCTAGGCTCTTCATAAGATACTACCACAATCTTTCTCCCTTTCCTCATTGACGCAGCGGATATTACAAAACAATGTAGATCGATGAATGTAGTAATCGATGGATTGGAAGATACTGAATTGCCCGAATTCGTTGATCCGAAGATACCGAACTCTAGCTATCCCGAACTCGTTGATCGCGCATGATACCGGGTTCAAAGATCTTCAATTCTTCGAGCGTTGATCTAGCGCACTAGATTCCGCGAATCGGCTTCTACAATCGTTGAATCGAGCGCACTCGATTAACCGAAAGAGGAGATAGGAGATTACACTCAACTACCAATTTAGATGAAAGCACACAGCAATCAAAAGAGAATTTTATTCAAAAATCAACAACGTTTACAAATGAAACAACTTGCCTATTTATAGGCTACAACATGCAACAGAAAAATTTACAACTCCTAAGTCGGTTCCGACTTACGACCTACGACCTATCATAACTCGGTGACGACTTAAGCCCAAACAGTTACAACATAACGACTTAACAATATTACCAGTACAACACAATGCATACGACTTAAAACAGTCGACATACGACTTAAAGACAGGAAAATACAAACAGACAACCACTTAAGTCGTTGCCGACTTAACAATTCTACGCGACTCAACTTAGTAACGACTTAAGAAATCAACGGTCCAGATTAACTCGGCAGAGAATCAACGGCAACAGCTCCAGCGACTCAAAAGCATGCGGCGACTTAAAGAAATCAAGGGTATAGATTAACTCGGTAGAGAATCAACGGTTTCCATCCTCAGCGACTTAACTCCTGACTCGTTAGGTCGTTTACGAGCCTTAACTAAGTCGTAACTCGGCAACGACTTATTCCCTGCTTTGTTAAGTCGTACACTCACCAAAACTAAGTCGTTAACTCGGCAACGACTTAAACCTTCGCATTTTTCAACTGGTGTTGTTCTTCCCGTAGTCTTAGGTCGTAACCCAGCACGTCCCTTAAGTCGTTGACGACTCATAGCTCCTTCCCTAAGTCGGTCACGACTTATACCTCCTTCCTTAAGTCGGTTACGACTTATGCCTTCACCTTCCTTACTACTTACTCGACTTATGTCTTTACCTTCCTTGAGTCGGTCTCAACTTATACCTTTGACAAATGTGGGCTGCGCTGCATCATCCTCCCCAGGTTGAGAAAAATTCGACCTCGAATTTGTAAATTCTTCCACATCAGCGCGCTCATCCCCATGATATGGTACGAGATGTTTAACATTGAACACATCAGAAGTGTACACATCTTCTGGCAGCTTCAATTTATAAGCATTTTCATTAATCCTTTTCACAACTTCTACAGGACCAATTTTTCTGGCTTTTAACTTGTTATAAGCGCCCACTGGAAAACGATCCTTTGTTAACACTGCATAAACCAAATCACCTTCATTAAATTCAACATTCCTTTGCTTCAAGTCTGCAGATCGTTTATACTTCTCGTTTGCTTTCTCCAATAGTTCCTGAACGATTTTATGACACTCTGTCAATCCATCAACAAAATCAGCAGCTTTCTTAATTGTCTTCTTTGAATGTGGTACTACCGTTAAATCCAACGGCCCCTTTGGTAAGCTCGAATAAACAATCTGGAATGGACTGAACCCAGTACTTCGATTCACTGCATGATTATGAGCAAATTCTGCTTGGCATAACTTTATGTCCCAACTCTTCAGATTGTCTTGAACAAGACACCTCAACAAATTTCCCAATGATCTATTAACCACCTCCATTTGTCCATCAGTTTGCGGATGATAGGCACTACTAAACTTCAACTTCGTTCCGACCATCTTCCACAAACTTAGCCAAAAGTGACTCAAAAATCGAGTATCTCTATCCGACACAATAGATTCTGGCAATCCATGAAGTCGATAGATTTCCTTGAAAAACAACTGAGCAACATGAACAGCATCCACCGTCTTCTTACAAGCAATAAAATGTGCCATCTTCGAAAATCTGTCCACCACAACGAATATAGAATCATTTCCCCTTTGAGTTCTAGGCAAACCCAAAACAAAATCCATACTGATATCCACCCATGGTTTTACAGGCACGGGTAACGGCATATATAAACCAGCATTAGTCGCAGTTCCTTTCGAAACCTGACAAATATGACAACGTTCCACAAACTTCTCTACCTCTTTCCTCATTGATGGCCAAAAGTAAGACTGTGAAATCAACTGTAAGGTACGGTCTCTCCCAACATGTCCCTCTTCGTGTAACTCCTTGATAATCTTCATTCTCAGACTACCCTCCGGTATGCACAATAGATTTCCTTTAAAAAGAAAACCATCAACCATCATAAACTCATTAGTCTTCCCTTCATTGTCCCTTTCAACAAATTTCTTAAAATAAGAGTCTTTTGTAATCTGCTCCGGCAATAATTCAAAACCAGTCACCTCAACTTTCATTGTCGTCAACAAATGACTCCTCCTACTTAAAGCATCAGCCACTCGATTCGTCACCCCTGACTTGTGTTTAACAACGAAAGTAAACTGTTGCAGATATGCAATCCACGATGCATGTCTTGCTGAAATCTTGTCTTGCCCTTGCAAATGCTTCAATGCTTCATGATCAGTATACAGAACAAACTCTTTTTGAAATAGATAATGTCTCCAGTGTTTAATAGCTTGTACAACAGCATAGAATTCCACATCATATGTACTGTATCGCATCTTCGCTCCTGACAACTTCTCACTGAAATATGCAATAGGACGACTCCTTTGACTTAACACTCCTCCAATCCCAACCTTTGACGCATCAGTATGTAATTTCAAACAACAACTGAAAATCAGGTAATGCTAGGATTGGTGCTGTCGTCAACAATTCCTTGATTCGTTCAAAAGCAACTCCTGCTTCCTCCGTCCATGTAAACTGTTTACCCTTCATACAATCAGTCACAGGCGCCATCACACTACTAAAGTGTGGAATAAACCTTCGATAAAATGAAGCCAACCCATGAAAACTACGAACTTCCGTTATCGTCTTGGGCTGCGGCCAATCGCTAATTGCTTCAACTTTACTTTGGTCAACCTGTATTCCTTCCTCCGACACAACGTACCCCAGAAATAAAACACTATGCGTCATGATCACACATTTCTTCGTTGCAGCATAGAATTGTTCTTGTCGCAATACCATCAGCACTTCTCTAAGATGATTCAAATGTTCCTCTGGACTCCCACTGTAAATCAGTATATCATCGAAATACACCACCACAAACTTCCCAATGTATGGCCTAAAAATCTGGTTCATCACCCTCATGAATGTACTTGGTGCATTCGATAGACCAAACGGCATTACCAGCCATTCATACAAGCCTTCCCTCATCTTGAATGCTGTCTTCCATTCGTCCCCTGGTTTAATGCGAATCTGATGATAACCGCTCTTCAAGTCAATCTTAGAAAAGATTACGGACCCACTGATCTGATCCAATAAATCATCAAGCCTCGGCATCGAAAATCTGTATCTGACTGTGATCTTATTCAATGCTCTACTGTCTGTGCACATCCTCCACGTTCCATCCTTTTTGGGTACCAATAAAGCTGGTACAACACAAGGACTTAAACTCTCCTGCACACGCCCCTGTTCAAGCAATTCCTCTACCTGCCTCCGCAACTCTTCATGTTCCTTCGGACTCATTCGATAATGTGGTCTGTGTGGCAACATAGCACCTGGAACAAGATCTATCTGATGTTGAATATCCCTCAACGGTGGCAACTCCGTTGGTAACTCCTCTGGAAATACATCGTCAAATTCTTTCAAAACTGGTTTAACTTCTTCTGGAATTTCAACTTCTTCACTGCTCTCACGTCCGATCAGCAAAAACACTTCAGGCTCCTCCTCTACTTCCTTCACAAACTCCTTCAAAGATAACAAAGTTTTGAGCTCTTCAATCTCCTCCAACTTGTTTTCCTCCTGTTGTCGCTTCTTTGGAACTAGAGTAATCTTTGTGCCTTCAAACATGAAACTGTAACTGTTGGTACGCCCATCATGTTGTACTGCTCTATCATACTGCCACGGTCTTCCCAACAACAAATGACAAACGTCCATATCTACCACATCGCACCAGATTTCATCTTTGTATTTCTTTCCAATTGAAAAATTCACACGAGCCCTTCGTCCAACCTTCACCTCCCCGCCTTTCCTCAACCAAGCTAGCTTGTATGGCTTCGGATGTTTCTCAGTCTTCAATGCCAACTTCCTCACAGCCTCTGAAGAAATTATATTATCACAGCTTCCAGCATCAATAACAAATTTGCAAACTTTCCCCAGAATAGTACATGTCGACTGAAAAATATTGCTCCTCAACCAACTACAATCCTCTTCTTGCTTTGGTGTTAAACAGGACCTCTTCATCATGAGATTATAACCTTCGTCTCCCGACACTTCTTCTTCCTCCTCATCAGATGGTGAATTGGAACATTCAGCTTCTTCATCCTCATCCTCAACCTCCGCTATCATAGCTCTCTTCTTCGGCTTCGGACATTCGCTACTTTTGTGGCCCATTTCTTGGCAATTATAACACTTGAAACCATTATTGACTTTCACCTTCCCAACCTCATTCACAACTGGTTTCGCAACAGCTTTTGAAACATTAGAACTCCCACTAACTCCCTTCACTGGATTGTTGGAATTTGTAAACACACCTCCTCCTCGTCTTCCCTGTTTCTCCCAAGCCAACGCTTTCTGGTGTGCTTCCGCTACAGATCTGGGATCAAACATATTAACCATATCCTGAATCTGCATTCGCAATCCTCCAACAAATCTGGATGTTAACTGTTCTTCTGTCTCCATAATATCGTTCCTTGCAATCAGTTGATAAAATTCATCAGCATAGTCATTCACAGATTTCGTCCTTGTCTCAAGTTCTGCAACCTCTGATACATAAGCGATTGATAATTATAAGGTAAGAATGTCGCTTTCATCAATTTCTTCATCTTCTCCCAAGATTCAATCTTTGACTTCCCCATCCGCTCACGTGTAAGTTTGGTTTGCTGCCACCATGCCAAAGCTCTACCCCTCAACCTTGTAGCAACCAACTTCACTCTACGATGTTCTGGAACTTCTTTGAAGTCAAAAATCTCCTCAACATTAGCCACCCAATCTAAAAACTCCTCCGCTTGCATACCACCTTTGAACTCAGGAATTTCAGTCTTCATCCCCGATTCCCACTTGTGATCATACTCAGAGTAATTTCTTCCTTGTCCTCGTCCTTGTCCTCGAACACTACCACCATCATACTCCTCTTCAAAATCAGATGTGTATCGTTGTCTATCTCGTCCACCTACATCTCTACTACCATCACGTCTACCACCATCATCCCTTCTATCTTCATTCCTCCGTTCACGATCATTCACGTTCCTCCCATGCCCTTGATCATTTTCAACACTTCTGTCTCGATTGGAATGTGGCGAGACTCTACTACCCCCATGGTTAGATTCAGGTGAAACCCTTCTCCGATTTTGATTCATCTCCGTCATAAGCTTCTCTAACCGACCAATTCCTTCGTTAAGTTTTTCACTAAAGTTTTCATTGATTCTTTGCTCCATCTCATCAGCTTCTTCTCTTCGATACAAAGCTTCAACGTTTTGATGTCGATTAGCTCTCCTTGGCGGCATACTTGAAACTTTACAAACTCTTCAAATTCAAACACAATTCGAACTTTGATCCAAAATGAAATGGATCAAAAACTCCCACTTCGTTGCTACTTCGCGATGAACACGATGAACACAACTTCTCCCAATGAGGCAAATTTGATCTCCCACTCAATACAAAGTTGAACACTTCAACTCGATCACGGCTCAACACTTCAAGCTCTCGGCTATCACTTCAACTTCAAAATGAATAGGCTCCAAGTCTCGATTTAGCTATGATTGGCTAAAACAAGCTCCGATACCAAACTGACGCAGCGGATATTACAAAACAATGTAGATCGATGAATGTAGTAATCGATGGATTGGAAGATACTGAATTGCCCGAATTCGTTGATCCAAAGATACCGAACTCTAGCTATCCCGAACTCGTTGATCGCGCACGATACCGGGTTCAAAGATCTTCAATTCTTCGAGCGTTGATCTAGCGCACTAGATTCCGCGAATCGGCTTCTACAATCGTTGGATCGAGCACACTCGATTAACCGAAAGAGGAGATAGGAGATTACACTCAACTACCAATTTAGATGAAAGCACACAGCAATCAAAAGAGAATTTTATTCAAAAATCAACAACGTTTACAAATGAAACAACTTGCCTATTTATAGGCTACAACATGCAACAGAAAAATTTACAACTCCTAAGTCGGTTCCGACTTACGACCTACGACCTATCATAACTCGGTGACGACTTAAGCCCAAACAGTTACAACATAACGACTTAACAATATTACCAGTAAAACACAATGCATATGACTTAAAACAGTCGACATACGACTTAAAGACAGGAAAATACAAACAGACAACCACTTAAGTCGTTGCCGACTTAACAATTCTACACGACTCAACTTAGTAACGACTTAAGAAATCAATGGTCCAGATTAACTCGGCAGAGAATCAACGGCAACAGCTCCAGCGACTCAAAAGCATGCGGCGACTTAAAGAAATCAAGGGTATAGATTAACTCGGTAGAGAATCAACGATTTCCATCCTCAGCGACTTAACTCCTGACTCGTTAGGTCGTTTACGAGCCTTAACTAAGTCGTAACTCGGCAACGACTTATTCCCTGCTTTGTTAAGTCGTACACTCACCAAAACTAAGTCGTTAACTCGGCAACGACTTAAACCTTCGCATTTTTCAACTGGTGTTGTTCTTCCCGTAGTCTTAGGTCGTAACCCAGCACGTCCCTTAAGTCGTTGACGACTCATAGCTCCTTCCCTAAGTCGGTCACGACTTATACCTCCTTCCTTAAGTCGGTTACGACTTATGCCTTCACCTTCCTCACTACTTACTCGACTTATGTCTTTACCTTCCTTGAGTCGGTCTCGACTTATACCTTTGACAAATGTGGGCTGCGCTGCATCACTCATCAAGGACACAGTCCGCTCAACACAATCTAGGACAACGATATTCTAAGACAACCAATCCATCCAAAGAAACACATCGAAACCCATAAAATCTAGAACATACATATAGCAAGGAAAGAGTTGGTCAAAGAAAGTGATCGAAACTCCTAAACATATCATACTAAGATTGGCCAAACCCCTAATATGGTTCGACACACAAATAGAATCTAGAGCCATAGCCGATTCAAGTTTCAACCAATCAATAGGAATATGAAATGTGAAACTAAGAAAAGCACCAGTATCAAATAAGAAACGAACAGGAATACCATGAATAGATAAAACAACTTCCAAAAATTTCTTCCCCTTTGCAGCTGCAGAAGTAGAAGGTGTGGAAGCACGCACAAAAGCTCTAGGTTGCTGCTCTTTCTGGAGCATCGGATAGTCTTTAACTATATGACCAGGTTGATGGTATTTGTAGTAGGTCCTCGATGTAAATTGTTCCTTGGCCGTCTATAGCTTTAGCTTTGGTACCTTAGCAATCGGTGCCGTAACTAATGGCACTTCACCACCTGTCCTATCCCAACCAACTTATAGCGCCTAGTGAAATGTCCCTTCTTCCCATACTTATGGCAAGCTAAACCAGAAATATCTCTCGATGGTTGAAACTTCCGCTTGTTGTCCCCAGCAAGTGCAAAAATAGACGGCTTCGGTGCTAAGCTCTCAAACCTTAAACCCATGCGTACTAGTTTGAAGAACGATCCCTTAACGTGATTAATCATGTCCCTTTGGAACTCAAGATGCATATCCGCAATGAACATCTCATTTTTCTTCGATGGCATGTCAACTAATCCCAACCAAAACCAAGATAATGCAATGAATCGGTTCTCATTCTCTGCCATAGTCATGGTCCCCTACTTCAGATCTAAGAAGCTCCTAAACAACAAAGTCTTTTCGGCTTCCGGAATAAAATTCAACTCAAATACATCCTTAAATTGTGCCTAAGAAAAGTCTTTCTCCTGGACATCTGCAGTAATTGAACCCCACCAATCCGTAGTTGCATCTGTCAGATGTCATGATGCCAAATTACACTTCATCGCGTCATCTATCTCCATATCCTCGAAAATCATATAACATAATCTGAGCCAAGACTGAACTTTTATGATCATCTCTGTGCCACTAAACCTCTTACTCCCCAACCTCTCGTAATCACTACAAAGCGAAGCAAAAATCATCTGAGACCTGACCTGCATGACCTCATCTACGACATTCACTCTCGGTTCCTCGATAGGAGCAACAATCCTTGTTGCCCGAGTCCCACCGTTAGTGATATTACTACCCTGATCACCTCTACCTCTACCTCCTCTAGCAATGGCAGCTCTAGTACTCATAGTTCGTACTACCTGTACATAGCAAAATATCTTTAGGATACTTACAGATAGAGTTATTTCAAAGAAAGAGTCATTCCTAAGGAAAAACTGAAAAGGGGTGTAGGTTTATAGAAAAGTACAAATATGCTCTCGTATAACGTAATACACTCAACTCATTCTTGAGTGCCGCTTACCCTATTTGTAATGAGCCATACCCAACCAAAGGCAAGGTGTTCGCTCAACCTAGGCTCTAATACTAAATGTAACAACCTAATTTTTTGACCTTCGAATATCAATACTAAATACATCGACGATATTCATGTGCCGCACATCCAAGTGCTGGAAGGACAGATACACTACAACAAGTACAACTTATTACAACTTTTGTTTTACAACGTTTGTCCTAAAAACGTTGTTAATTATCCCTTTCACAACGTTTTCTAAAAACACGTTGTAAAAACATTGATTTTACATGGTTTCTTTAGAAAACGTTGTAAAACATGACCTTTTACGACTTTTTGACAAAAAATGTTTGAAAAAACTACCTGTTTACAACTTTTTTGAAAATATTGTCATGGTACCCTTTTAACAATGGTTTAAAATGTTGTAAAAACATTATTTTTTCCAACTAGATATTTACTACCTATAACATTTTTTAAAAGGTTTTACGCATAGGTTTACATTAAATTTTTTGGATATGTTTAGCATTACTTAAAACATTATAATAATTTATAATTTATAATCAATAAATTTTTTTTAATGTTTACTTATATAATTTATAAATGATAGTTCGTAATTACTAATTTATAAATGAAAACTTAGATAGGTAATTATTTATAATTTATGACCAATGATTATTAATAAATAATTTATAATTACTAATTGTTATCTATATTCAATAATTATTTTTATAGTTAATAATTTATTGTAATTAGTTGTTAATAATTAGTAAATTATAGTTAATATTTATTAGTTACATTTAATAATTAATAAATATAATTATTAATAAATATTATATTGAATAATTAATATTAATAATTAATATCCAATTACAATTAAGAAGTAATAAGTAATAACTAATAAATAAGAAGTAATAACTAATAAATAATCATTAATAATTAATAAGTACTAAAGTAATAATAAATATATTTAATAAATATAGTTGATAATTAATAATTAAGAAGCAATATTTTGTATTTAATAATTAATTTTTAGAAATTATTAACTAATGGTAAATAATTACTATTAGATAATTTCAAAATGAATAATAATTGATAATAAATTTTTATTAATTAATAATGATTAATTAATAATTAATAATTGATGGTTAATAAATAATTTAAATAATCAATATTAGACATATAATAATTAATAATTACCAGTGATAATTAATAATCAATAATATATACATAATAATTAACATCCAATAATAAATATTTAATTATAATTAAGAAGTAATAATTAATAATCATTAAATAAAACGTAAAAAATAATATTTGATGATTAATTTTTAGTAATTAATAATTACTATTGAATAATATTAAATAATCAATAACTTAATAAAGTAATATTTAATAATTAAAAGAATAATATTTAGTATTTAATATTTTGTATTTAATATTTTATATTTAATAATTATATTTATTATCTAGTATTTTGACAATTTTCTAAAATAAATTTATTCATAAAACTTATAACAAAATGCAAATTTTATTTTGTTACCCTCAATTTTGGCAAAAGTTTTATTTTTATTTTGGCTCTAATATAACCTTTTGGCTCCAAACTCAAATTTTTGGCGCCTCTTCCCATTTTTCATCGGTATTTTTTCCCTTACACCTCTGCTTCTCAAATCCAGAACATTATCATATGTCCCTCCTTCCCTATAGTAATGGCGACGCTCTCCTCCATCCCGATCACTTCGCCCCCAAACCATCTCCCAATCGAAGCACTATACCATCGACCCCACCATCCTCTTGGCCAGTGCCTCCCTTGGACACCTTATCCTCCCGATCCCAATTATCAGCATCTTTCCCATATCGTGCAGCCCTTCTCCATAAACCTCCGGATTTGCCCACATTTCAAGGTCCTGATGTATCCGGTACGCGTTCACCATCTCTGATTGGAGCTTTGTTAGGGTTTTTGGGTTGTTTAGCATGGAGAAGGAGGTTTCTGCATTTGATGTAGTGTCTGTTCCCCCTGCTAGCGCTGTCTGCATTTCAAGTTCGATTTCTCAATAAACATATTTTAGTTTTATCTTAAAGATTTATTTATGGTGCCTAAACCTCTACTAATTTTGCCAGTACAAATCATGGCATCCAAATTCAGTTAATTTTTAGGTCAATAATTAACTTGGTTATTAAACCTTTCATGTTCGATTTTTTTTTTTTATTTTCTGCAAAAAAAGGTTGCTTTAAAACTATTCACTTACAATGCCAAAACCTTTGATGATTTCATCTATATAGTACTTGGGATCAGATTTCTGAAGCAAAAGCAGAGTGGCTACCATTGTTTTCCTCTCTTCATCATTCTTCCAATATCTAACATCATTAATAGTCTTTTGAACAAATTCAACTCTATATTATGACATTGGACAAATCTTCACAACTAAAATCCCAAGCCAAATTTTTTGTTCCATGATCATTGGATTTGGCAATGAAGTCGCAACCCCTTTTGTTTTCGTTCTAGCACGGCCAATCATCACGCATCTGCTTTTAGAGACCCATTTAGTTGTTTTCATTATGGCAGATTCGATCACAAACAGTTCATCTATGCTCTTTGGTTATCGAATCATTCGTTAACTGTTGTTTCAAAGCCAACTAACAGATTTGATTCTGGATCTACATCACTGTTTGTACCATTAAACAGTTCCAAATCTAAGCATGATTATCATTTCAATTTTTGCATGAAGTTTCTTGAGTTGCAGTCTCCAATCCGTACATATCTTGTTCCCTCTTTAGCTCATCCTCTCCTTTAGAAGACAAAATTCTTGCTCAATATGCATTCAATGGCTTCCTTAGAAGTTATTCAATAGTAGTCAAGTAATTTAACAATTAAACTGCCTATTAAAGCGTAGGGCTCCAACTTTGATAGTTGAGTTTATAATCAAGTTTTGACTATGCATCGAAGAGTGATTTTAACATTTTAAATTTAGATCCATATGTCTTGTATTGTCAATGGCCTTACGGTATTTTGATAAACTATAAATGTCTAAATCATTACCTGAATGCTTCATATATATATATATATATATATATATATATATATATATATATATATATATTTGCATTATAACTGAATTTATATTGAATGGTTAAGGATTAAAATTAAGTTCAGAATGATGGTTTGTGTTATTTTACAGCCATTAGATTCTTTAAGCGTGTGATGCTTTGATGGGTCAAAAACACAAGGAAGTTACTAGAGCATATCATCTAATTATTCACTTGGGCCACCATAGTCATTCTAAGGCAGGCATGTATATCTGGACCATAAATCTTATATCATGATTGATGATCCTAAGAAAATAGCAATCAGGTAGCATGCATTTTTCTACTTCTCCTTTCCCTTTAATAATTTCTTACCAGCAACAAAAACTAAACAGCTTAGTTCAGTAGGTATATCTACTGTTGGTTCATGTTTGACATATAAGCAATCTTCTGAGTTTATAGTTTCCAAGTCAAGAGTTGAACTCCTAAAGTAATTTGACAACCAGTTATTATAGTTCATATAAGCAAGCTTTACCTCAAATTTAATATGTGAATCTGATAGCTTTTTTGATGTTGCAATTTAAGTACATTTAAACTAACCTTACAGTTCCTTGAAGACTATCCTAATAAGACACCAACTATCAGGTTCATCTCTAGAATGTTCCACCCAAACAATATGTTTCAATCTGAATGCTATATTACTTCTATATGTTTTGCATAAGCAGTATATGCAGATGGAAGCATATGCTTGGAGATACTGCAAAACCACTGGAGTTTAGTTTATGATGCTACAGCTATACTCACATCCATTAGGTAAATTCTTGTGAAATCACAAAAACTTGAATGATGTTTATATTTCTTTAAACTTATACTTGTAAGTGCAGTTTTTCTTCTTATATTTTTTTTACTATCAAAAATTCAGTGAAGTGCAACCCAAAAGATGCCCGGATGTACAATGAAAACAAGCTTGAATGTGACCGAAAAGTGCGAGATGTGGTAGAGAAGAGCCGGACTGCTGATTGATAATAGCAAAGATACCTACTTGTAAAAATGAAAGATACTTATCAAGCTTGATTTAGCTTCGAGTGATTACAAATGTTTATTATTAATGATTTTACGCTGTTGTCCTACTACTTGTAAAAATGAAAAGGAAAAAACATGTTCATAATTGATGTTATGTATCACGTGTATTTTTTACCATGTCTAGTGTTATATATCCAATAAATTTATCATTTTTGATTTGTGCTAGAAAGTTTGTCTTATTTTAAAGAATGCACCATGCTATGTGTTGTGCTAAAATTTATTGAATTAACAAAAACAATTACATATTTGTCTATTCATTTTTTTTTAAAAAAAGTTGTATATATTTCGCAACAGTTAAAAATGTTGTAAAAAGTATTCTGTGACATTTTAAAATAGTTGCAAATCACATTTCACAACATCTAAAAACAGTTGTAATTATAACCTTTACAACGTTTTTTGCAACATAAAAAAAATTGTAAAAGACGTCGATTCTATTACAACTTGGCCTAATACAACGTTTGCAAAAACATTGCAAAACCCCTATTACAACTTTTTTTGAAATTGTAATAGGGTATATTTGTTGTACTGATAGTTAGGGTAAAATAAAAGAAAAGGAATAGAACAAGAAAGAAAGAACACAACATCAGAATCTCATAGTGGAACAACAAAATATAATATCCAAAGGACAGTACAAAGGGTTACTTCGAATACAGAAATTTTAGAGTTACAAAACCTAAGTACTATTAACAACCTGGACAGTTATAACTGTCCATCCTCACATTGCTGATACATACATACATACATACATACATACATAATACAATGTAATGAAAATAGAAATAGATAGATAATAGAAGCCTCCATCTCATCTCCTAAACTCTGAAGCGTTCAAAATAAAATCTGCTTTACTTAGCCTACTCGAAAGAGTGCACGAGGAATTTTAGGAAAACAAAAACCATGTATTAGACATAAGTTTAGTATCATACATATTTTTATAGCAACTAAAATACAAATATACATCACAAATATGGTGAGAAACCCCTAAGTATCTCTCAACAAAGTTCCTTAGAAACTGCCAAACACAAGACAATTCCTAAGGGCATCTACAACGACTATCGCTATAAGAGCACTTTCAAATCCTAGTCCAATTCAAACCAAGGTCCAATTACAACCTATGCGCTTTGTTTCAAGGCTATGAAACAAGTCATACAAGTCCATTCAAGTCCATACATATGGATTACATATGCCATTTACTTTCAAAGTAAGAATCAAATCCAATACTACATCATATAGCAATATCAATTCAAACAACATATAAATAATCAAACATAAGCATATATACACATTAAATTCATTTGAATGGTGAGTTAGCTCACCTTTAACCAATCAAACAAGCAAGTCCAAACTCTAACTTCCTACCTGATGCAGCCCGACCTTCCTTTATTTTAGGTCGCCAACGACCTAACAAGTGGTTAAGTCGCGCAAGCAACCTAACGAGTCATGCATGCGAGTTATGCCCACAAGTGATGCCTGCGAGCGAGCTATGACCTACTGGGATTCGACCTAATGTGATACGACTTAACGAGTTAAGAACTGGTTGTGTGAAACTAATTGCTTTAGGTCGCTTGCGACCTATCAAGATAGAGGATTCCGTGGAGGACGAGGCAGAATACCAGCGGGTTATTCTTAGATCGCTGAAGCGACCTAACGAAATAAAGCACGTTGATAAATCACTTGAACGATTTGGCGAATTAAGCTCAGTTTATTTAGGTCGCGAACGACCTACCTTAAGTCGCGAAGAAGATACAGTGAAACATATGCCGCTTTCATTGGTCGTTGCGGAGTCACGAGCTACGACCTACCTAGATAAGCGAACTAAATGAACCACGACCTACGAACTACTTGATATTTGGAGCTAGGCCGCATTTCCTTTAGACCCTTAGGTCGCTCCAGATGCTAAGTCGTTATCTCGTAGGTCGCTCACAAAGCCGAAGCTCAACATGAAGATGTGTTATCTTTTAGGTCGCTCAAGTGTTAGGTCGTAAGTCGTTCTGTGTTGTTGATGTTGAGTCATTTGATTTTAGGTCGTCTTGTATTTGTTAGGTTGTTAACGACCTATGTTAGGTCGGTCATGTGTAAATATGTTAGGTCGTGATGGCCTTGTAATGTGTTGTGCTTTGTGATGTAAGTGTTGTGTTGTAAGCCTATAAATAGGCGAGTCGTGTCATTTGTAAAGTAGTTGATTTTGAATAAAACTTTGTTTGTGCGCTTTGTGCCACTTTGAAATTGGTAGTTGAGTGTTATCTCCTATCTCCACTTTCGGCATTCGAGTGCGCTCGAATCAATGATTGTTGAAGCCAATTCACGGAATCAAGTGCGCTTGATCAAAGTTCGAAGAATTGTAGATCTTCTTTCATGGCATCATGCGCGATCAACGTGATGAAGATAGCTAGAATCCGGTATCTTTGAGATCAACGGATTTGGGCATTCGGTATTTTTCAATCCATCGATTTCTACTTTCATCGTTGTATTCATTTCTGTTATTTCCGCTGCATCATTTGGTATCAGAGCTAGACTTAGCCAATCATAGCTAAGACGAGACTGTTGGAGCAAGTTGAAGTGTTCAAGTTCAGATTTGTTCAAGCCGACAGTTGAAGTTTGTTGAAGATTCAATCATGCCTCCGAGAAGAGCTAATCGTCATCAAAATGTTGAAGATTTGTACAAAAGAGAAGATGCCGAACAAATGGAACAACGAATTAGCAACAAATTCAATGAGAAGTTGGATGAAGGTATTGGTAGGTTGGAGAAATTGATGATAGATATGAATCAAAGTCAAAGGAGAAGGTCGCCAGTCTCGAACCATGGAGGAAACAGAGTTTCGCCATCGGTTACGGAAGCGAGGAGGGTGTCGCCGCAATCTTACCGAGAAAGAAGAGAATCTTCAGTTTCATTGAGACGAGAACATCATGAGCATAGAAGTGAAGAGAGAAGAACTCCATGGGAGTATGAATATGAGCCATATCGTGATGTTGAAAGACAAAGTAGAAGGGATATGCGTGATCACAGAGATGTGGATGGTCAAGATCGTTATCGAAGTACATCCGTTTTTGATGAAAATGGTGATAGATGTAGTGTTCATTATCAAGATCGAGACCAAGTATGAAATGCATATCGGGATGTTGAAGATGATCGACGATGGGAATCAGGGATGAAAACTGAAATTCCAGAATTCAAGGGTGGTATGCAAGCTGAGGAATTTTTGGATTGGTTATCTAATGTTGAAGAAATTTTTGACTTTAAGGAAGTTCCCGAGCATCGGAGAGTTAAGTTGGTTGCTACTCGTTTGAGAGGAAGAGCTATGGCATGGTGGCAACAAACTAAACTTACATGGGAGAGGATGGGAAAGTCAAAGATTGAGTCATGGGAGAAGATGAAGAAGTTAATGAAGGCTACATTCTTGCCGTATAATTATCAGTCTCTTATGTATCAACGATTGCAGAATCTGAGACAGGGAACAAAGTCAGTGAATGATTATGCGGATGAATTTTATCAATTGATTGCGAGGAATGATATTATGGAAACAGAGGAACAGCTAACAGCTAGGTATGTTGGAGGGTTGCGAACGCAGATTCAGGACATGGTGAATATGTTTAATCCAATGTCTGTGGCTGAAGCGCACCAGAAAGCGTTGGCTTGGGAAAAGCAAGGGAGACGAGGAGGTGGTGTGTTTACGAATTCCAACAACCAGAACAAGGATGTTAGTAGCAGTGCGGATGTTTCCAAAGTCGTCAGTAAGCCGATTGTGAATGAAGCCAACAAAGAAAAGGTCAATAGTAGTCTCAAATGCTTTAATTGTCAAGAGTTGGGCCATAAAAGCAATGAATGTACAAAGCCAAAGAAGCGAGCAATGATTGCGGAGATTGAGAATGAAGATGCAGAGGTAGAGTGTGTCAATTCACTACCAGTTGAAGAAGAAGAATTATTGACAGGAGATGAGGGTTGTAGTTTGTTGGTGAGGAGATCCTATTTAACGCCAAAGCAAGAAGATGATTCTAGTTGGTTGAGAAGCAATATTTTCCAGTCGACATGCACTATTCCGGGGAAGGTTTGTAAATTTGTCATCGATGCAGGAAGCTATGATAATATCATTTCTTCAGAAGCTGTAAAGAAGTTGTCACTGAAAACAGAGAAGCATCCAAACCCCTACAAGTTAGCTTGGTTGAGGAAAGGAGGGGAAGTGAAGGTTAATCGAAGAGCTTGTGTTAATTTTTCCATTGGGAAGAAATACAAAGACGAAATTTGGTGTGATGTGGTTGATATGGATGTATGCCATCTGTTGTTGGGGAGACCATGGCAATATGATAGAGCTGTGCAACATGATGGTCGAACCAACAGCTACAGTTTTATGTTCGAGGGTACACGAATCACGTTAGTTCCTAAAAGGCGACAACAGAGTGAAAACAAATTGGAGGAAATCGAGGAACTAAAGACTTTGTTGTCTTTAAAGGAATTTGTTGATGTGGAAGATGAAGTCGATTGTTTTCAACCACCAAAGTTTGATAAAGATGAAGTTGATGATTTTCAACCAACGAAATCCGATGAACATGAGGTTGAAAATTCACAATCAACAAAGTTAGATGAGGATGAAGAAAGTAAGTCAGGAGATGAAGAGGGTAATTTATTGGTGAAGAAGGTGGATTCGACTAGTCTAAAATCTACAAGAGAGTTTGTTAAAGAAGTGGAGGATAGTGCAGAAGTATTCCTGTTGAATGAAAATGAAACCAGTGAAAGTGTTGAAATTCTCGAAGAGGTTAAGCCAGTGGTGAATGAATGTGAAGAGGTAGTTCCTGCAGAGTTGCCCAGGGAATTACTGCCACTAAGGGATGTACAACATCATGTTGATCAAGTGCCAGGTGCTATTGTACCGCATATGCCACATTATCATATGTGTCCGACAGAGCAGGTAGAGTTGAGAAGGCTGGTTGATGAGTTTCTGTTCGAAGGATGGCAATTGTATACTCCTGATTTCAGTTGGCGAATAAGAGTTATCAAAGACTTACATGTAGAAAGACACGAGGACTGTGATCGTAGCATGCAGTTGATTGCATCGTTTTATTTTGGGCCGTCAATAAGGAAGGAGGTTGAAAGGTTTGTTCAGAAGAGCCATAATTATCAAATTTCAAAAGAGACTGCGACAAAGACAGGTTTATGTATGTCATTACCTATACATACTAGATTATGGGTGGAGGTAAGTATGGACTTTGTATGGGATTTAATGAAGATGCAAAGTGGCAACGAATCTATCTACTTGATGGTGAACGATTTCTTGTTGGTACTTACAACAAGCTAGATGCTGGAGGGATGGGTCGTTTGGAAATTGTGAAGGAAATTTGTGAGAATGATTGTAAGTTGAGTTTGCCGGATCATCTTCCTATTGCTAACGTTGACAATATCAAACACTTGGTTCTGTTTCACGAGGATGAGAGTGTCGAAGACGAAGAAACTGTAAATTCGAGGACGAATTTCTGTCAACCAGGGGAGGATGATGCAGCCCGACCTTCCTTTATTTTAGGTCGCCAACGACCTAACAAGTGGTTAAGTCGCGCAAGCAACCTAACGAGTCATGCATGTGAGTTATGCCCACAAGTGATGCCTGCGAGCGAGCTACGACCTACTGGGATTCGACCTAATGTGATACGACTTAACGAGTTAAGAACTGGTTGTGTGAAACTAATTGCTTTAGGTCGCTTGCGACCTATCGAGATAGAGGATTCCATGGAGGACGAGGCAGAATACCAGCGGGTTATTCTTAGATCGCTGAAGCGACCTAACGAAATAAAGCACGTTGATAAATCACTTGAACGACTTGGCGAATTAAGCTCAGTTTATTTAGGTCGCGAACGACCTACCTTAAGTCGCGAAGAAGATACAGTGAAACATATGCCGCTTTCATTGGGTTGTTGCGGAGTCACGAGCTACGACCTACCTGGATAAGCGAACTAAATGAACCACGACCTACGAACTACTTGCTATTTGGAGCTAGGCCGCATTTCCTTCAGACCCTTAGGTCGCTCCAGATGCTAAGTCATTATCTCGTAGGTCGCTCACAAAGCCGAAGCTCAACATGAAGATGTGTTATCTTTTAGGTCGCTCAAGTGTTAGGTCGTAAGTCGTTATGTGTTGTTGATGTTGAGTCGTTTGATTTTAGGTCGTCTTGTATTTGTTAGGTTGTTAACGACCTATGTTAAGTCGGTCATGTGTAAATATGTTAGGTCGTGATGGCCTTGTAATGTGTTGTGCTTTGTGATGTAAGTGTTGTGTTGTAATCCTATAAATAGGCGAGTCGTGTCATTTGTAAAGTAGTTGATTTTGAATAAAACTTTGTTTGTGTGCTTTGTGCCACTTTGAAATTGGTAGTTGAGTGTTATCTCCTATCTCCACTTTCGGCATTCGAGTGCGCTCGAATCAACGATTGTTGAAGTCAATTCACGGAATCAAGTGCGCTTGATCAACGTTCGAAGAATTGTAGATCTTCTTTCACGACATCGTGCACGATCAACGTGACGAAGATAGCTGGAATCCGGTATCTTTGAGATCAACGGATTTGGGCATTCAGTATTTTTCAATCCATCGATTTCTACTTTCATCGTTGTATTCATTTATGTTATTTCTGCTGCATCACTACCTCAGCCTTGCAAACACCTAACTTCCCACCACAAACTTGCTTTGTTCAAGTCCTAAGGCGATATTGCTCACGGCTTCTTTAAGTGGCAGGAGATGTTCTTTGATTCTTCAAGATCCAAGTAGATAAGAGTTGTTGTGATGTTGCCATAAGGACCTTGGTCAAGTTTAAAGAATTTAGAGGTGTTTTTAAATTATTTATCTTAGGAAGTTTATGAAGAGAAAGAGTGGTGAAAGAGGTTATAACTTTTTGTGTAAATTTGTGAAATAGATTTAAGGGCTATGAACCCAATTATGTAGGCATGAAGTGGCACTCCATAACCATGCTCTCACCCCCATTGTCTGTCCATGAAAGGTGTTTGCACCAATACAGAAAGTTTATAGAGAAATAAATGAAGAATATCAATTGAAAATAGAGGAATCAAACAATTAAATAACAGAATATAAGCAAAAGACAACGATTTATAGTGGTTTGGTGTTGATTGCCCATGTCCACTTTGGAGAAAAACATTATTAAACACTTGAATTGTTGAGTACATAAGGGTGGATCGGAATAAAACCCTTAGTTACAAAGAAATGCAAAGTAACAAGCAGTGTAAAGATCCCCTAAATGAACAATCAAGCCTATATTTATAGGGGAAGACCAAGAAATATCTTCCTAAAATTTCGACAACGGAGTCTCCAAATTTAGAAGAAGTCATGGTATCGATCATGGGTCCCTCTTCTTCCACAATAATGATTGGTACATAATAATGATCGGTACCGATCGTTACATTTGCTTGTTTTGGCATGCAATCGATATTATGGGCCTCACTCTTTAATATATCGATTTTCCCAAAGTTTCATGCGCATTTGACTTGTAGATTTTGAGACATCAATCATTTTCCATTGCGTTATACTATAATAACGATTCGGTACGATCCATAATAGTCGAATATGGATCGTACCCGATCCATTTTCAACATATGGTGTATTTTCATACTTTTATCGTTCTATTGAATCTGTATTTTGCTTTCATTCCACCATTGCTTCATATTATCGTCTATACCTAATCTTTAGGCTTTGTTATTGTTAATCTGACTTGTCGACCTCGATAATAGTCAATTTTAACTTGCCTAATCAGTTCGAATATAGCCGGGCCAAAAGGTTAGATAACAATTGCCCTCCAAAGTACGTCTTTCTTAAAATGACGTGCTTTGAATCGATGAAAGTTTGAGTCATCGGAAAGGAATCCATTCAGCTTTTTAAAAAGTTGCCATCCCTTCCATGAATTACTTTTCTTGAAGAGTAGTATCTCTCTCGGTTTGACATGACGATTGAATGATCTCCAATAGTATAAATTTTGGATTGTAATTTGCCAAAACATTTGTGCCCAATTTCATCAAGCTAGTAGGTCTTGGTTACCTGATCTGGTTCTCTCTCTGATAACTCCAAGTGAGAATTCAATTTCTATCGATTTCAGGAAATCGAATTTTTAGGATGCACACATGAACGTTCATGTACATATTCTTGTCGTTGGTTCTCGAATGCGTTCATGGGTCATATCCAATTTGTTGGAATGTAACTCAACCATTTTTAGTTTTCTTCTTTTTTTTTTGATGAAATGGATCGGCACGAATCCATCAGGCGAATGGATCGTACTTGATCCATTTCTAGTATGGATCGGGCCAAACCCTTTTGAGATTGATTCTGGTTCGATCATTCTTCCCCCTCTCTCTTTTTTATATATTGGGGAATGGATCGGCATGCATTCATCACAGAACGATAGCACACTGATTGTTCCTTGATCTGGCCATTTGGTTGAAATGTAGGTTAGGAAGAATGGATCGACTTAAGGCCTTAATAAAATGATCGTACCCGATCGTTTATAGGTTGGGCTTCCATTAAACTGCAAACTTCTATGGTTCGTACCGCATCCTTCATATATATACTCGATACTTAGACCATTCTCTTCACTTCATTTCATTTTCTAATCGTCCCTACCCGAACAAAAAAAAGAAAAGAAAAATCCAATTTCATCTCTTCCTTAAACATCGATCCATCGAACCTTCCATCCCAACCCTCTACTCATTTTTCATCCATCTCCATAGGTCGACCTGATCCCTTACTACGCCAACCATCATCGCTGCCATCTCCTATTGATTTTGCTTCGCATTTAAATCAAAATCGCCACCACTTTCCCACTTCGATACATAGGTAGGTTCGATTTTGCTCTTACTTGTTAGGATTTAGTGAAGAGATAATGGGATCTCATTCTAGCTTGCATAATCCAAGTCATGGCGACTTGATTAGTTGGAGTGAAGGGGAGAGATTGTTTTCAGCCAATCGTTTCTAATGAGGTAGATGTGGCGAAGTTGTCGCAATGTGGGAAAAAAATAGAGTATGACCGATCGTTATGATGGATTGGTCAACAAAATTTGGATCGGTCGTTATTTGTTAGGGTTGTTGGCCGATCGGTTTTGGGTTGATGCTTCAAGTTTCAAAATGGAGTGAAGTGCGGATAAGAGTCGAAGATTGGAGAACGATCGTTTGTAGCACTATTGGTCATGAAACGGCTGCGCAGGAACGATAGGTCATGGGCATTGGGATCGATCGGTTGAACATTATTATGGATCAGATGTTGGTGTAACTTGAGTAAACATACTTAAAATCCTCAAATTTCAATCTAAACATTGTAATGAGCTTCGGCCTGCAATACTTGAATGGTCATACATGAATTGCATATGAAATGAACTGCACATTAGATGTATACGACAATCAAACCGTGGAATGAACTTGACTAATTCTCTGCATATTTAACTTTATTACCAATGCCTTCGATAAATTTCTGAAGCTCATCCACTTTTAAACGTACAACTCGAACTTCAACATGCCAACAACTGATCTTGATGATTAGACCGAACCTCTTGCCATTGATGTAGAAAATCGGTTGAGACGGTCAGCAACGACGGTTACTCCGATTCGAACCCCGGAGTCTTGTCATAACCATAGCCTTTTATTCTAAACTGTTTTTATTGCATCGCACGACACTACACCACTCTGCACTAGCATACACTTTATTTGGGGTGAAACAGGTTATTTTTTCTAATGATGATTATCTACCGAGTTTAGTAGTCATGGGTTCCAAAAGCTAGGGGCGTTTAACTGCCATGGCTTCTGAATAGATTTCATAGCATAACAGTACGAGTGACAAATTGAGCTCCACAACTGCTTTCGATGAATTCCCCCCAGGCATCAAGTAGAAAAACCAAGAAGTTCTTGTCCATCATTCGACCTCTTCTTTGTCATTCAGTTCGTCTAGCAGAAGTGATAGACCCCACTCCTGACCATCTAGAAGACGCTATTCTTTTGGAGGATCCGGAGGATTCTATGGCTTTGAAGATTAATGAAGCCTCTCTTCGCAGAATCTGTGTCAGACACGAGATTCCGTTTGATGAAGTAAGAGCTCCGACTTAGGATGATAGAGCTCATATCACACCTGAAGGGTTCACAGCATGTAACGAGTTCATGTGTTGGGTAGTATGCGTCCCACCCTTTAACTCATTCATCCGAGAAATGTTACATCATATGAGGCTAGCACTGACATAACTGCATCCAAAAGGCTATGCCTTGCTTAACTGTACCTACATGGCAATTATGGAGTTTTTATTTTGCCTACCAACTAAAGACATTCGATTTCTTTTCACCTTGAAGCGTCGAAAGGAAAGTCTTTCATTCACATTCCTCGAGTCAGCCAAGAAGTATTAGATCCTGAATGGTACTTGAGTGCCTTCAAAAGTGAGTGGTTCTATATTTACTACCCGCCCGGCTTTGCCAGACAGTGGTTAGAAGGACATAAGTGTTACTTCTTGCTTAATTTCTTGAGTGCTTGTATCCAGGTCCTATCCTAAACTAAGCAATTTCTCTGGTTTATGCAGGTTCTTATCCATAACCTGATGGGGAATAATATTCAGACGCAGTCTTGGCGCTAAAAAGGGATCCATCAGAAGATAGAGATATTGAGAATCTCCTAACTGATGGATGTCTCATTACCTACGGCCTGATGGAAGAGGGTCGTAGCATAGGGCTACCGGTTATCGCTGGAGTTACAATGGATAAGCAGCGGGATGTGGATGGTGATGAAGGCCATCAAGCCAATCCTGTCGTGCCCCCAACCGAGGGAGCTCAGGAAGCTACTGATAAAGACGCAATTGAAGGTAAGGGTGATGACCTTGGCGGTGACGACGCGGGTTCTAGTTTTGGGGCTGTGGCTGGATCTTCGCAAACTTCACAGCCACTACCCTCGAAAAAAGAAGAAGGAAGAAGCTTGTGTTCAGGTTCCCCAATAGTCGTCTCTTTAAACAGCCCAAGCTATCCATCGACCCTCAAGTTATTCCAAATTAGTCTACTTCTCATCCATCAGAACACTTAGACGAAATATTCGAGGCATTATCCGATCTTCCAATACTAAATGACGTTAATGCCTTTCATTTTACTGACACGAGCATCGGCAGATTATAATCTCCTTCCAGAGCTGGGGTTGGAATCCTTCCTACCACTGGTAGAGAGGTTACTCCTCTTAGTAAAGCTTCGATAACTAGTCTGTCGGGGGGATACAAGGACACGCACGTTCACACAAAATTCACAATATTACATTGCACCGATTCCAAGTCCTTCAATACTTAGAACTAACTCGTTCTTTGTCTTTATTTGCAGAAACAATGATGATAATGAACCACATGTTTTAGTCTCTGTAGGAAATATCATGCCAGAATCATGGTTCTCGCTCGGGCTCGTATCGCCAAGGTAGTTGTCGTGAATATGACCCTAGTTATCGCTCCAGCCGGGATCATGATTAATGAAAAAAAGGCAACAAAGACAGGTCCTTCCATGAAAAATATCGATCTAGATCTCCTCCCACTAAAGATTATGAAAGGCAACAAGACCGTCACGACGACGTTCCTCCTATTAACACCTCTCGAGGTCCCTCTTCTACTTTAGTTTCTTCATAGTCCATCATCCCATCTCATCCTCAGTGACCCAGTGATCATCTGCATCATGATGTTCACCAACAAAGGTCGGGCAAAGAAAGTGCTGACACCCTAGTTGTCATCGAAGCTCAATAAGCCGATGCGGCCGCTCGCATGGCCCAACTTAAGTCAAACTTTCCAAATGTATGTCTGGATGGACTTCTCTTTGTTCCTAATCTTAGGAAAGTTCCTAAAAAAGTCCAATAAATGACTATGGATTGTGTGAATGATATCCATAAGCAGTATAACAAGTGGATGCGAGCAGCGGAGAGGATTTCTAAGGTATCCTGGGAAAGGGCAGTAGAAATTGAGAAGTTGAAACGCCAAGAGGCCCAAGACAAGCGGATCTTCGAAAACTCTAACTATTGAGTTAGAATCTTTAAGGAGTTCGTAGGCAGAAGCCGAGACAAAAGCAGAAACAACCATCAAGGCACTCAAAGATGAGAAAGCTAGGCACTTGGCTGAAGACAAAGCGTTTCATCATCGAAATAATAAACTTGTGCTAAAAAGGGACGCGACCCAAAGAAGCGCAACTGAGCACAAAACTAAATTTGAGCGTGAATCCAAAGAAAAGGAGAGGCACAAAAAATCAGTCAGGATGCCTATGAGGAGTTGGTTGACATCAGGCTTGAAAGAGACATGGCTGTCGAAAAAGCAAAAGACATTGATGCTCTTGTTAAGCAAGAAGTGGAAGCCGTGAAAGAAAATGTCACGATGGAGATCATGGAGGAATTAGATCCACTACTCATTATTTACAAAGTCAATGTCTTAAAGTACAGAAACTTGGAGTGGCTTCGGGGTGATTAACCCTACCATCTTGTATGCGCTTGAGAGCATCTTGTTTAGGAGGAAAGGTGGCTCTCGGCACTGAACAAATCGACTTAATGATGCTGGAATGTGAAATTCTATTAGGTGATGAACCTAAAATTCTTCATGAAACCCAGCTTTTACTCTAAAAAGAGCATGCCACAACTTCACAACATGAACTGGTGAAGGTTCCGGGTCCATATCACAAAGTGTCAGAGATGATCAGAATTCGGTGACGCAAGCTATTCCTAGCACTACTGTGGATCCTTCTATCGAGCCCAGTTGCAATATGGAGAAGCAGCATATGGCTACATCTAGTGGGCTCTCCACGATTATGGAAGGAGGTTCCGGTAGCACTCCAGCTTACGTAGGAGATCGTTCTAGAGAAGGTATTTTCTTAAACTCACCTGTCCTCCAAGAAGCTGGAGTGTCCCAAGTCGATATATCTAATCTCTTTAGTTATGTTTCCTCAGCTTTAGATCTAGTGGCTGTAGTTCCATCTCTTCCTAAAGAATCTCAACCAAGACCTCAGGTGTTAATGACGAAGTCCATTACTATCACGACTTCAGTAGCAACCCAAAATGTCCTAGAAGAGGAAACTTTTATGATTAATGAGCACCTGGTGGATCCTTTATTGAGGAAAGAAAGCAATCAGCGTCAAGAGATTCCTACTGATGACGACATTGTGATTATTGGAGCTTCCCAATCCTTATCAGGCTCCTCTATGCAAAAAATGGCATAGAAACTTGAAGTGGACGTTTCCCTTGAGGCGGAAGTCAAGCAGGAGAGAATGGAGATCGTTCCCCATACTATCTCTATTGTTTTGCTTGGAGAAACTGTGGAGGCCTCCGCTCCTTAACCAAAATCTACTCAAAATGCACCTACTGGGTCAACCCAGTCTACTTTGGTTAAAGGCCAAGGAAGCGGGAAGAGAGGGGAGAAGAGGAGTGGAGAAAGCTCAAGCGAAATCTCTCCTGATTCTAAGAAGAAGAAAAGGAAGCCGAGGAGGAAGTGATTCTTTGCATGCACTCATGCTCCTGAGTTTTTTGGGTTTTCGTTGGCCGAATTTGTGTGGGATCGGTCCTCGTTTTTTGATTCTTTTACTATGAATACTTGTACCTGACTTTCCAAGATTACGTAAATAGAGTTCTTTTACTTTTGTCGAACTCTTGTGTGAATTTTGTTTAAGTAATTGAGCTATTACTTTTTCAGTCAATGTACTTGTAATTCGTTGCTCATTAATTTGGATAATCGTCCATCAATTTTTTACTCAAGGCCTCCATTTGGTCGTCGCCTTAAGTTGTATCAAATACTAGGCTCGAGCCCTAGTGTTACACCGTCAGATATAGTGGTTCAAGTGATTATACTCCTGCCCCCAGTCTCGGGTTAGCGGAGTTAGACAATGGATGGTCGAACTCCATCCTTAGCGAGTTTATACTCCCCCGTCAGTTTCAGGTTAGAGTTTATGTAGTTGTGAGTGGTCGAACCACACTCATCTATTTGTTTATACTCTGATCCACACTCTGGGGATAAGAGTTAGTTGGTGGGTGATCGGATTGTACCCAATTCATGTTTATACTTTATACTCTAGTCCACACCCTGGAAACTTAGAGTTGTTTCAAAAAATAGTCCGATCGTACTTTCTTTAATTGATTGATTTGCCCTTAAGTCCGGGGTTTAACTTGGTGAGCGATCGGTCATATCACGATCGCTTTTGACTCATGTCCGCCTCATCGCTCGGTAGGATTAATTGGGTCATCGGATGGTCGAGTCATATCCATTCCTCGTTAGGTATTCCATCCATTGGGTTATGAGCAAGGATCATCAAATGGACGGTCGGACCATCCTCATTTTGTTTAGTTCAATCATGGACTTATGTAATTGGCTAGCTCCAAACTTCTGGGAACCTGTTCGGACATGTCAATATTAGTTAGCCGAGTATCGTAACTAATATGTAATGCTACAACAATAACAGATATGAAGGAAATTTTGAACTTTATTTACCAAATGGAAAGGAATGACATAATTTGTCTTATTAAATATCTAGAAAATCAAATGATAAAGCAAATTCAGGAATTGAATACAACTGAATGAAAAAGAATAAATTAAGTGAAATAGCATCGTAAATGCTCGCTATTCCACGCCGTTGGGAGTGTGACGCCATCAACAGTTGCTAGCTTGAAAGTTCCCTCTCCAAGCCTTTGTTCAAGGACATATGATCCTTCCCAAGTAAGATTCATGTATGATGGGGTAGAAAAAACCCGTTTCAAGACAAGATCGCTGATTTCAAAGGTTCTAGGTCAGACTTTAGTGTTGTAGTATCGGGCAACTCGGTGTCAATGTGCAGCTGCCCTCAAATCAGCTTCTTCGTGCTTCTCATCAACAAAGTCTAGAGATTCCAAGAGGAGATATCTATTCGTTTTGGGATCGTAATAGGTCACTCGATAGGAAGGGACTTCAAGTTCAATAGGAATGACAACCTCAAAGCCATAAGTAAGGACAAATGGAGTATGGCCAGTCGCGGACTTGTGGCTGGTTCTGTAAGCCCATAATGTTGTTGGGAGTTCATCCACCCACTTGCCTCTAGCCTTTTCCAAACGCTTCTTCAAAATGGACTTTATGATTTTATTTACAGCTTCAACTTGCCCATTTGCTTGAGGGTGAGCAACTGCCACAAATCTCTTTTCAGTATGATGCCGACGGTAGAAGTCTTTGAATTCAGCGCTATCGAATTGGGTTACATTTTCAGTCACAATGGTTCGTGGAAGGCCAAAATGACAGATGATGTTTCAAACAATGAAGTTGATTACATTCTTTGTTATGATCATGGCTAAAGGTTCTGCTTTGGCTCATTTGGTAAAGTAATCAACTATGACGGTGGCGTACTTCACACCACCTTTAGAGATCGGTAAGGAACCAATAATATCTATGCCCCATATGGAAACAGCCATGGATTGACTATTTGTGTGATGTCCTTCGGTGGAGCTCTTAGAACTTTTGCATACATCTGGCACTTGTCACATCGCCTAGCTTAATCGGAAACATCTCGGTTTACAATCGACCAATAATACCCCTAACGGAGTATTTTCTTTGCTAGGGTTTGCTCTCCAGTGTGATCGCCACATTTCCTTTCAACAACTTCCTTTAGGACTCGTTTTATCTCATCATGAGCGATGCATCGGAGCAGGGGAACGGAGAAACCCTTTCTATAGATGACTCATTCCTGAATGATATACAGCAAAGCTTTGCGAAGGACTTGTCGCCTTTCATTCTTCCATTTGGGAAGGACTCCCTGAAGCAAATAGTCTTTAATTAGGGTCATCCATGATTCCTTCTCTGGCTCCGTCTCTAGTACCCGGTCGATTTATATCTAGTTTATGCTCTGAGCATCTAGTACTTCAATTAGAACCGAGCCTATTTGTTATGCAACCCCGGTACTTGCAAACTTTGCCAATGAGTCGGCCTCTTTGTTTTGATCCTGGGGAATGTGCATGATGTCATAATACTCAAAGCCAATCAATAGCTCTTGGACTTGGATAAGGTACAGAGCGATTCATTGTCCTTTAGCTTGGTAATCTCCCCTGACTTGGTATACTACCAACTGTGAGTTGCAAAAGATTTCAAGAGATTTTATTCCTAGTTCTTTGGCAAGTTTGAGTCCAACAATCAGAACTTCATACTCAGCTTCGTTGTTCGTTGCAAGGAAGTCAAGCTTCAAAGCGTAGTGAATTGATCGATCTTTCGGAGTTACCAACACAATTCCAGCTCTAGAACAACGATCATTGGATGTTCCATCCATATACATTTTCCGCCGAATGGTAGAGGCTCTATTGCTCTATGGGAGATCATCCCGTGTAGTGAATTTTACTATAAAGTCTGCCAGTGCCTATTCCTGGATGGCTCTTCGAGGGAGATAAGTGAAGTCGAATTGGATCAGTTTGATGTTCCACTTGAGTAACCTTCCAGACATCTCAGGTTGGTGTACGACCTATCGTAACGGCTAATCGGTGTAAATAGTAATAGGATGAGCCTGGAAATAGGGGCCAAGCTTTCGTGAAGCAGTCAACAAGTAATACACCAATTTCTCCGTCTTTGAGTAATTCCTTTCAGCTCTTGTTAATCGCTTGCTAACATAATAGACCTATCTCTGGATCCGAATCTCCTCGCAAAGTAGTGCAGCACTTATAGTGTGTACCATACAGCCAAGCAGATACACAAGCCTTCGTGATCCACCGGCTTTGACAAGATGGGAGGCTTCTCTAAGTGGTTCACCAAAGCTCAGAATGTGTCTTCACAATCCTGCGTCCATTCAAAGTTCCTTTTCCCTCTCCTAATAAAATCGAAGAAAGGAATGCATTTATCGGTCGCTCTGGAAATAAATCAACTTAGAGCGACAACCTTCCTATTTAGGCTCTTTACTTGCTTGATGGTCTTCGGCACTTGGATGTTGCGAATTACTGGAATCTTTTTGGTATTAGTTTCGATTCCACGAGCATTGATTATCAAACCCAAGAACTTTCCTGATGCAACGTCAAAAGAAAGCTTCATAGGATTGATCTTCATTTTGTAACATCGAAGGATATCAAATATTTCTGCTAAGTCTCTAATGTGGTCGCTTGATCATCATGACTTCATGAGCATATCATCCATGTATACCTCCATCGTCTTTCCTATATGATCTTTAAACATTCTATTGACTAAGCATTGATAGGTCGCTCTAGCATTTTCAATCCAAATGGCATTACCACATAGCAATACAATCTATCGTCGGTAATGAAGCTGGTGTGCTCTTGATTGGGAATGTTCATTGGGATTTGGTTATATCCAGAGTACACATCCATGAAAGATAGCAATTCGTGTCCTGCGGTTGAGTCTACCAGCTGGTCGATCCTTGAAAGGGGAACATTGTCTTTTGGGCATGCCTTGTTCAAGTCCGAGGAATTAATGCATGTCCACCATTTTCTATTTGCCTTTCTCATAATTACTAGATTAGATACCCATTTGAGGTAAAGGGAGTCGCGAATAAACCCACTGCCTTTGAGCCTCTCCACCTCCTCTTTAAGGCCAACAGATCTCTCTGGATCCATGCCATGCCTTTTTTGTTTCACTGGGACAGGCCTTGGGTCGATATTCAATGAGTGGCTTGCAATGGCAGGCGAGATTGCACACATATCTGAATGAGTCCAAGTGAACACATCAAGATTCGCTCGGAGAAAAATAGCAAGTTCTTTCATCATAAGGAGGCTGAGCAATGATCCGATCTTTAGTATGCATGATGGGTCGTTGTGGTTGACCGTGATGTCAATCGTCATCTCAGCCAGCGCATCCTTGGTCTGTTTAGGCTCCTCCTCATCATTCCTCGGATCTATGTCCTTATAGAACTGACTGTGGCACCCGAGCCAAGGCCTAGGCGCTGGTCATCAATCATCAATGGTTTGGATGTGGAGAGACTTGTCCACACCCTTACCTTTCTCCTTCCGTTGAGTGTCTCTCAACTCAGCCACATAACAGGCACGTCTGATCACCTTGACCACCATGGACAACTCCAACACCGTTATCGGTCGGGAACATAAAAATTAAATACCAAGGGGCAAGAGCTGCCAAGAATTTAGCTAGGGCAAGTCGGCCTAGAAAAGCATTGTATAGAGAGTCAACATCTAAGACAACAAATGGCAATATCCACACTCGCCTGCGGTCACCTTCTCCCGACTCTACGTGTAATTCGACATATCCGACAGCTTCGGTCGCAACACCGTTAAAGCCATGAATGCGGGCTTTAGACGGTTTCTAGTCCTTGGCTTCCATCCTCATCTGATCATAAGCCTTTTTGAAAATTATATTTACGGAACTTCCACAGTCAACCAAAATCCACCTTAATATGGTGGGGCTGATCATGGCCAAAATGATCATTGGGTCTATCGTCGGTGCCTCCACCTTGTTTGCATCTCTGTTTCTGAACACAGTGTCATATGTTATCATACGTTGCTGTTTTGCCAGAGTTCCATCTTCTATACTCGAACAACATTCAAAATTCGTATGCTTGATCGCGCTAGCATAGCACTCCATCTTATGCCAACTCTTATCAGCTGGATGCGGTCCTCCGACTATTGTATTGATCACCAACCTTCCACCAGTCCGTGCAGGCTCCTCAAAATGATGCTTGTCCTCAGTTGGGGTTGGATGTTCCCTCCCCAGCATCCTACGGGGCTTTAAAAAATTGCTGTAACTTTCTTTCCCGTATCAGCTTCTCGATAACATCCTGAAGATGCCTACACTCATTTGTTCATAATTATAGCATTTGTGGAACCGACAATATTTTCCAGTCTGCTTTTGCTTCTCCGTTGATTCCCTCGGATGTGGCTACCTATATTGCATGGTATTGCATGTAGACAAATAAACATTTTCCAGAGACGTATTCAGTGGTCTGTAGGTATCATACATTGGAATCCTTAGTTTTCCTCTTCCATAATCCCTCTTTCGTTCATGGTTCCTATCACTACCTTTCTTTTGCTAATTTAGTTTATTTTGGAGATTTACTTGAACTTTTCTAGAACTATCACCAGACTGCTTCACTACAACGTTACTCTGCACTCCATCTCCACTTGGTCCCATAACATTCTTCTTCCTAGAGCATATATCTTCCTCTTTCCTCAAATACCGAGTTGCTTTTGCATAGAATGTGGTTTGCCACCTAAGCAATCACCAAAGCAGACTCCGGGTCAATCCCCCTTGTTGCTGCCATCAACATCGAATTGTCATTCGGATTATTGACTTCGGTGACAGTTGTATTAAATCTTTCTAAATAATCTTTCAGCTATTCTTCCAGAGTCTAAATCACACTGGATAAGACATTACATCTTTGGGGTGAGTTGCATTCATACGGAACTGCACCAAAAAGTTTATCGCTAAATCATCAAATCTATAGATCGACCGTGGGGGTAATCTTTTGAACCACAACGTTGCTATGCCAAAGAGAGTAATAGGAAAACATTTCCATTTTTTGCATCATCGGCTCGTGCGGAATCCATCAGACATTCATATCTCATGATGTGCCGCCTGGGGTCAGTTTTTCCCTCGTAGGCAGGCATAGAATGCATATTGAACTCCTTGGATACTCTGCATGTAAGATATTGTCAATGAACGGAGTATGGCTCCTCGAGATTCCCCAATCATCATTGGTCAAGCCTTGGCTCTCCCTCACTAGCTGTCTAACCATAGCCGACAAGTCAGGCATTTGGATTGTTGGAGCTAAGCGGTAGTCGTGCTCCACCTCATGTGAATGGTACGGTCGATGTCTACGGGCCATTCAACACCTTCTTGGTTCAACATCCTCTCGATGTATATCACGTGCGTTCACTTCGTCGCCATTCCAAGAGGTAACTAATCTGCATTAATTTGAACTTCAACATCCAATCGATAACAACATCACTAGTGTGTGCTCTTCCGGGGACCTGATGCGACCTGCCTCTAAGAGTTGGATCGGCGTCGACCGTTCCAAATGGATCAGTACTGATTTTTATCGATCTGTTTGGATTGGTTGGGTGATGGCGAGTCGATGTTTTAGCGTGGTATCCATCGGTTCTGCGACATCTGCGCTTGTGATAGTCATCTGATGAAGTTGAGCTCTACGATGCAGAATAGGGAGTTGGCTCTCTCCTAGCTTTCCCTCGTTGTTAATCTCTGAGTTAATTCATTACATCGATATTATCTTGAATCTACCGGTTCAACTGTCAGCGGCTATCCACTAGCTCTCTCATCAGATCCTGGAAATCAGCTCTTATGATGGAATCAGTCAGATTCTAGACATCAACTGGATTGGCAGCATCCATATCTACAGGTAGATTGCTTGGGGCCTCCTTGCTAGATGCTAGCGTTCTCGTTTCTTTCTACGCTTTGGGAAGTAGATATGGTATTCCTAACATTATTGATAGTTTTTCTTAGACTTTTGCAAATCTAAATAGAAACAATAAGCTTCATGAAGGTAATTCCAGATCTCTTTGGGGGATTTATGCAATCTGGTAGCAACAAATGGATCCAAACAGAGCTGAGAATCTCGTTCTCAGTGAAAGCACCAAAATGTTTGCACTAAAATTTGGCACAAACACCCAATAGAAAGTTTGTAGAGAAATAAATGAAGAATATCAAATGAAAATAGAGGAATCAAACAATTAAATAACAGAATGTAAGTAATAACAAGAAGACAATGATTTATAGTGGTTCGACGTTGAATACCTACATCCACTTTGGAGAAACAACTTTATTAAACACTTGAATTGTTGAGTACACGAGGATGGATTAGAGTAAAACTCTTAGTTACAAAGAAATGCAAAGTAACAAGCAACTTAAAGATCCCCCAAATGAACAATCAAGTCTATATTTATAGGGGAAGATGAGGAAATATCTTTCTAAAATTTCAGCAACAGAGTCTCTAGATCTAGAAGAAGTCATGGTATCAATCGTTGGTCCCACTTCTTCAACAATAACGGTCGGTACCAATCGTTACATTTGCTTATTTTGTGTATTGCCCCACCCCGAGACCCACACTAAAAAAGAGTATTACTAGGTAATACTGTCTGCTAGTGCAGAGAATAGGGCTGGTTTGGAGCGACCATCCGTGAGTCTTGCATTAAACAAGTATCAAGTACGTCGATTTAGTGCTCATTTCTTTTCTTACCTCATGTGGATAGACATACTTAATTCTTTCCTAATACAATACTATGGTGGCTAGAGGACCAATCCAGAACAAAACATAATTATAAAAGTAACACAGATCACTGAACAACAAACACACAGCTATATACACAAATACAACTACATTACAATACATAGTGTCACATAAGAGCAAGTGGTTTACAAACCACACACACACACACACATATATACATCGAGTCAAAAAGAATATAGTACATATTAGAGAATACAAAATAGAACAACTACACTATTAGACCAAAACACGCCTAAGCGATCAAAAAGTGATAGGTAGTCCATATGCGGAAGCTGGATAACTAGAATCTACATCAGGTGCTAACCTGTAAAAATTCAGTCTTACCCGAGTATAAATACACAGGTCAATCTAGCTAAAATAGAGTAGTTAGGGTATAATAAGTGAAAGATAATATTTCACAAGGTATAAGGGTTCCATCGATAATAAATTGCTAGCACAAAGGCTAAGATAATGGTATGTAATTATATAACACATGGAAACAAGATGGAAATTTTCACAACAATAACATGTAGAACCCGTTCAAGGGTTCGAATCATCAGGAATGAAATCACAATAATTAAACAACATGATAGCGCTCAGGCTATATAAATAAACCAAAATCGGCAACCATGGTGAAAACATTCATAAATCATCTAAATTCTAGAAATCAACGTAAAGAAATCAGGAAAAGCAACAAAGTAAAGAATAAGACCTAACAGTCCAAAAATTAGCCCAACAGCTATATATGTAGAAAGGACCCAACAGTCCAATAAGTGGACCAATAGCTTGCCAAGTACTATTTTTAGGAGACCCAACAGTCTCAAATAGGACCCAACAGTCCGTGATTAGCCCAACAGCTTTATATATTTATATAGGACCCAACAATCCAAGTACTGGCAATAACAACAGCAGGATGTGTCACAAACTCCCAAACAATAATCCGAATAGTGACAATTGTGTAGCTTCAATAGAACGAATCTGGAATTAACCGATATAGCAAACCTACGTGTCCCATACCACATGGTTTGTCATATCGTTTAAATAACTTCCTCATTCTCTTGAAGAGTGCAAAAATGTGTATTTTTATATAAAAAATACTTGCTTCGAGAAAATGAGTTTTTAAAACGATTTTGAAATCATTTGGAATTTGTTTCTTTGAAAATCTCTATATTTTGGAAATATTGTATAACATATAGCTTTGAGATAATTATAATTTAAAGACTTATAAAACATTTATCTCAAAGAAATAATTTATAAGTAGAAAACCTTTTAAAAATCGGTTTATAAAAACGTGTAATGTCAACAAATTCACGAAATCATTCATGAAATCAACATAGGAAAATCACCTAAAACCTCACCAATCCAAAATACGGATAAGTGGTAACGTTGGCTCTTCCATCTTAGGATCAAGCCGATCAAAAACAACATCGAAATTTTGCTTCAGAAATCCATGTAAACAGCTCAGAAATTTTCAGCTGGAGCAAAACATGCTCCGATTCAAAGTTCCAGGCTGGTTTTCAACTAGTTACAGAGGTCTAAAAGCCTTAAAACTTTTACAGGCATATAGTTCAACAACTTTACTATCAATATAAAAAGAATGGATTCAATCGGATAAGAAACAGGAGAGATATAATGTCACAAAGTTGAACTCACAGCCATATCTTATTGTAAACAACTAGAGCAAAACATGCTCCGATTCAAAGTTCCAGGCAAGTTTTCAACTAGTAACAGAGGTCTAAAAACCTTGAAATTTTACGGCCATAAAGTTAACAACTCTACTTTCAATAAAAAAGAATGAATATAATCGGACAAGAAACGTGAGAGATATAGTGTCACAAAGTTGAACTCACAGCTAGATTTTACTGTAAACAACTGGAGCAAAACATGCTCTGAATCAAAGTTCGACAATAGATTTCTACAAGCTACAGAGGTCGGTATAACCTAAAATTTAACATTCATAAAGTTCAGAAACAATACTATGAAATAAAGAAAAACTGACTCAAATCGGATAAGAAATGTGAGAGATATAAGCTCTCAAAGTTGGACTCACAGCTTGTTTTCACTGTAAACGGCTGGAGCAAAACAGGCTCCGAATCAAAGTTTGACAGCAGATTTCAATAAGCTACAAAGGTCGGAATGACCTCAAATTTGACATGCATATAGACCAGCAACAATACTATCATTCTAAAAAATTTTGGCCTGATTTTGACAAGAATTGAGCAAGTTACAGCAGCTCAAAGATGGACTGAGATCTGTTTTGGAATGTAAACAGAAATTAAGTTTTTGTTTACAGTTTTCAGCAAATTCATCAAAACCAGTTCAAATTTCAACATTATCACTGAAAATATAGAATGTGTGAGTTATACTCACTTGTAAGAAGTTTGCAGCAACAAATTGCAAGCAACAACAACCAAAATCGGAGCTTTAGGCCTTAGAGAAGCTTTACAGACCTGGAGATGGAGAAAGAACAAACATGCAAATACAGATAACAAAGTTACAGTAGATAATTTCTCACAAAACAAAAGAGATAGATGATATAAATTCATGATTAAGAAGTGATTACCTGATTGGAAACGACTAGCAACAAGTTTCTAGCTTTTATTTGGATTTACAAGAGTTTTTGGGGAGATTTTGAAAGAGGGTTTTCTTCTTTTTCTTTCTCAGTTTTTCTGATTTTTGTTTACAGTAAGGAGAATGAAGAGATAGTCTGTACGTACTCTTCCGTAGTCTTCAGAAGGATCTAATGGGTAGTGGGCTTGGTTTAGTGAGGTTAGGATCCAATAAGGCTAAGATTAATTAATTTAAGCTATTATGTTATCACTAACCCAAATTAACACCTATTTAAGCCATATTAACACCAATTATTCATATTTAAGCATATTTCAAATTTATAAATTAATGCCACATGTATAAAATCATTTATACCACATTTAAACATTATTTTTTAACACAAACATTTCAAATTTTACACTTTCAACTAAAATATGTAATTTTTCACTTAATTGTTTAAAACTTACATTTTTAGTAACTAAATTTGTACAAAACACATTATTTAAACACAATAAATGTACAAACCTTATTAAAAATATTTTAACACCTAAATATTGATTTTAATCAATATTTCACTTTTTAATTCATCATTTGCAACTTAATAAATTTCCAAAACAACCAAAATTTGCCAATATCAATAAATTATCCAATTGTTGCATTTTTAACATGTATAAATATTTAGAACATGTTTTTATCACCAACTACACATTATAAAGTTCCAAAACTTTATTTTCTCCATACTTAAATTTACATAACCTAATAATATTGAATTGAGGTATTATATATATTATTTTCAGTTCAATATAACCCAAATCTCATTATTTAACCATTTCAAATGATTAAACAAATTATTATTTCCAAATTATATTTATTCTCCTAATTAAAAAATTATAATTATTATTATAATTTGTTTATACCGGTAATCACAAAACCAAGGTTGTTACAAACTCCCCCCGTATAAAAATTGCATCCCCACAATTCCTAGAGAAGAGCTATATTCAACACGATTTACTTCATCCAACAAAGGAAAATAGATAATCTTGAATTAGATTTCTCACCCTAAACATGAGAAGATAGAAAACCAGGGTAGGATCGCTTGATAAATTCTCTGGTTTCCCAAGTACAGTCATTGGGATTAGCGAACCATTAAATCTTCACGAGCGGTACATCCTTATTTCAAAGGCGTTTAACCTTCGAAGAACACAGACACAATGTTGCACAATAGATAAATCAGGTGAGATCTCAAGCTCTTGCAGATTAGGAGGATCAATAACAGGATCTGAATCACGAAGGCACTTCCGAAGCTGAGAGACGTGAAACACGTCATGGACTCCAGAAAACCGGGCTGGAAGTGCTACTCTATAAGCAACGGGACCGATACGCTCAGTAATAGGAAATGGCCCAATGTATCAGGGAGCCAATTTCCCAATCTGACTGAAGTGTACCACCCCCTTTAAAGGAGATGCACGTATATAGATATCATCGCCAATTGAGAATTCAAGAGGCTTCCTACGGTTGTCCGCGTAGGATTTTTGGCGACTCTGGGCCTCTTTCATTCTCACTCGAATAAGAGTAATCTTCTTGGAAGCTTTTCGAATGGAGTCGGGGCCCAATATCTGCTTTTCCCCAGACTCTAGCCAATATGAAGGAGAATGACACGGCCTTCCGTATAAGGCTTCAAATGGAGCCATGCCGATGCTAGATTGATAACTGTTATTATATGTGAATTCAACCAAAGGAAGGTGGTCTTCCTAACTAACACCGAAATCTAGAATGCAAGCTCGAAGTAGGTCTTCTAATATACGATTCACCGGCTCAGCCTGTCCATCAGACTGTAGGTGGTAAGCAATACTGAAATTAAGCTTTGTGCCCAAAGCTTGCTGAAGACTCTGCCAGAAATGACTCGTAAATATTGGATCATGATCGCATACGATAGAACTAGGAATACCGTGCAATCTCACGATTTCCTTAATATAAAGTTTCGATAAGAAAGATGCCGTCCAATTAGATTTAATAGGAATAAAGTGAGCGAACTTAGTCAACCGGTCCACTATAACCCAAATGCTGCTATGGCTGGACCTCGAATGAGGTAAGCCATCAATAAAGTCCATAGAAATTTGGTCCCACTTCCACATCGGGACCTCTAAAGGCTGAAGAAGACCACTGAGTCGCTGATGTTCGGCTTTCATGAGCTAACAAGTCTTGTAGTTACTTATATAACTCGCCACATCTCGCTTCATGACATCCCAGTAATATAAGCGATGCATGTCAGCATACATCTTGCTGCTGCCAGGATAGATAGTATACTTAGAACGGTGACACTCAGCTAGAATGTCCCGCCTAAGATCAGGAATACTAGGCACGACTAATCGGTTCTTCTTACAAAGACAGCCATGAACATCGATGCTGAAATCCCTCAACTCATCATCACGGGATTCAGACTTACAACGCTGAATGAGAGATACAATATCAGAATCTTGCCGCTGAGCCTCGGCAATCCGATCTAATAAAGTGGGTCGAGCATCCATGCGGTATAATAAAATAGGAGAATCTGATGATGGTGCACGATCTTAAATATCACAATATGATAAAGTCTATAAGATGTTCCATTCTGCAAGCATCATAGAAACTACAGTCGACTGCTTACGACTCAATGCGTCTGCAACTCGATTCCCCTTTCCAGGTGTGTACTGGATATCGAAGTCATATGAAGCGAGGAATTCGAGCCAATGATATTGTCGCATGTTGAGCTCTTTCTAGGTGAAAAGATATTTAAGAGACTTGTGATCGGTGTAGAGGATAAAATGCTCGCCCAATAAATGATACGCCATATCTTCAAAGCAAAGACAATGGCGGCTAACTCCAAATCGTGGGTGGCGTAACGAATCTCATTCGGACGCAATTTCCTTGAAGCATAAGCAACTACCCGATCCTTCTGCATAAGCTCGGCACCGAGACCGCAATGACTGGCATCGGTGTAGACAATAAGATCGTGGTTCCCTTCATGAACCACCAAAACAGGCGCATGAGTAAGAAGCTCCTTTAGTTGCTGAAAAGAAGCTTCGCATCGACCAGACCAAATAAAGCGAACACCTTTACATGTAAGGCTAGTAAGAGGAAGCACAATACGGGAAAAGTCTTTGTTGAATTGATGGTAATAATCCACCAATCCAAGGAAACTATGAATCTCAGTAACATTCTTAGGTCTCTTCCAGTTCTGAAAGGCTTCGATCTTTGATGGATTGACCGAAATACCATCAGATGATACTACATGGCTTAAGAACTTGACTTGCTTCTCCCAAAAATGGCACTTAGAAAATTTTGCTTTAAGTTGATGTTGGCGAAGAGTACTTAAATCAATCCTCAGATAATAGGCATGATCAGCTTCAAACTTAGAATAAACCAGAATGTCGTCGATGAATACAAGAACAAACTTATCGAGATATTCCCAGAATACTCGATTCATAAGGTCGACGAAATATGCGGGGGCGTTCGTTAAACCGAATGGCATGACGAGTCACTTATAAGAACCATATCGAGTGCGGAATGTTGTGAGAGGAATCTTTTCCTCTGCAACTCGAAGCTGATGAAATCCCATGGCAAGGTCAAGCTGAGAAAAGACCTTAGCACCACTCAACTGATCGAACATGTCATCGATCCTGGGCAATGGATAACGATTCTTGATGGTTAACTCGTTAAGCTTGCGGTAATCGATGCATAGCCTAAGAGTTCCATCAGATTTCTTCACAAATACCACCACGGCACCCCACGGTGAAGAGCTGGACTGAATAAACTACTTGGCTTCAAGTTCTAAAACTTTCTTTTTGAGTTCCTCATTTTCTTTAGTCGACATCCTAGTAGGAGGATGACTAACTGGCTGTGCTCCTGGAATGAGGTCAATGCGGAACTCGATCGCCTTCTTGGGTGGCAAACCTGAAACAGGCTCAAATATATCAGCGAAGTCACATACAACTGGAATCTGAGACATATCATCATCATTGTCTCGAGATTCAAGAGGGAATAAAGAGGCTCCGGAATCATGATCGATGTCCCGAAGAATAAGAGATAGCTGAGTAGGCGAGTCAGGATGTCGAAGATACAAAACTCTGTCAAAACAAAGAATTCTGGCTTCGTATCGAACGAGCCAGTCCATACCCAATATCATATCAAAGCCAAGGAAATGAATCACGTGTAGATTCGCATGGAAAGGAAAACAACAAATAAATATATCAACATCTTTACATAACATGCTAAGGGTTGTGGATCCCCCGATAGGATTCGCAATCCTCAATGAAGTAACAAGGCAAGAAACATCCAATGGTATAGCATCAACAAGTTCCTTCGATATGAATGAATGCGACGGACCCGTATCGAATAGAACTCAAATAGAACGACCATGGAATAATATGGAACCCTCAAGAATAGAAGGAGATGTACCTTGAGGTTGTAAAGGTCCACTAGAAGCATCCACTACATTAAGCTTTCCCGAACGAGGACCCTTAGAAGAATTAGGTCACTTGGAAGACCAATGTCCCTCTTACTTGCAATTGCGGAAAACGATAGGCTTAAGACACTCCTGAATGAAATGATCACATGAACCACAATTGAAACATGACTTATGAGTAGGAGGGGTTGCACCAGAATGAGAGCTAGTGACAAGTGGCCTCTTCTTCTGAGGAAATGACTTAGATTTGTGAAAAGGGAATTTATTTTTGTCTGGATTCTTACGAGTCTCAGCTTCATCACTACCATCCTTTTCCTTTTCAACCGCTTCCAAGTGAAGCGCTGCATCAACTAATTCTTCAAAGGATAGCTTAAGTTGCAACATAAGAGATTTCTTCAAATATTTCTTAAGGCCCGAAACAAACTTGAGATTCTTCTTATATAAGGTGCTGATATGCTCAAGGGCATATTTGGATAGGGCCTCGAAAGATGAAACATACTCGGCAACAGATGACTTTCCTTGCTTCAACTCAAGGAAACATCTTGCTAGGGTAGCCTTCTCGGACTCAAGAACAAATTTGAGCTCGAAACGTTCCTTGAATTGCTTCCACTCAAGGATGGCCTCATCGATCTCAGTAACAAGCAACTCATACCAATCCAACACATGTTCTTGCAACATGGTCGATGCGACAAGAATGCAGTGGTGGTCGGATATCTCCATGCGAGTAAAGATGCGCTCGCACGTACGAAGCCACACCTAAACCTTTAATACAGACTTTGAGCCTTTGAACGGCTTGCCTCCAAGATGGGTGAAATCACTACACATACGCGCAAATGCGAACTTGTGCGAAGGAGAATATCGAGAAGGTGCTGGAGGCTGAGTGCTGTGAATAAGCTCTAAGATCTGCTCGGTGGACATATAAACACCTTCGGGATGTGAGCCATTGGACGGCTCAACACCCGAATGGCGGCCTCTGCCTGTTCCAACCATCAATTGAAAGTATAAGATAAGATTTTGATTATTCACAGGGGTAAGATATTATTAATTGAATTCAACATATGGAATACTACGGATATTTAAAAAAATGCATTCCTAGACATATTCCTACTTATATCAACCCCCAAATTACATGATTAAGCACGACTACCATTAATGATAAGAATGCTTGATGTTTATGTGATCACATATGTTGTACTTCATTGTACTGTATTGCTTATATACCGTTCTGTGTTTATCACATTTTGTTCTAAATTCTGCTCTGATACCAAGCTGTAACGCCCCACCCTAAGACCTACACTAACAAAGAGTATTACTAGGCACTACTGTCTGCTAGTGCAGAGAATAGGGCTGGTTAGGAGCGACCATCTGTGAGTCTTGCATTAAACAAGTATCAAGTACGTCGATTTAGTGCTCATTTTTTTTCTTACCTCATGTGGATCGACATACTTAATTCTTTCCTAATACAATACTACGGTGGCTAGAGGATCAATCCAGAACAAAACATAATTATAAATGTAACACATATCACAGAACAACAAACACACAGCTATATAAACAGATACAACTACAGTACAATACATAGTGTCACATAAGAGTAAGTGGTTTACAAACCACACACACACACATATATATACATCGAGTCAAAAAGAATATAGTACATATCAGAGAATACAAAATAGAACAACTACACTATTAGACCAAAACATGCCTAAGCGATAAAAAAGTGATAGGTAGTCCATACGCGGAAGCTGGATAACTGGAATCTACATCAGGTGCTAACCTGTAAAAACTCAATATGACCCGAGTATAAATACACGGGTCAGTCTAGCTAAAACAGAGTATTTAGGGTATAATAAGTGAAAGATAATATCTCACAAGGTATAAGGGTTCCCATCGATAATAAATCGCTATCACAAAGGCCAAGCTAATGGTATGCAATTATATAACACATGGAAACAAGATGGAAATTACCACAACAATACATGTAGAGCCCGTTCAAGAGTTCAAATCAACAGGAATGAAATCACCATAATCAAACAACATGATAGCGCTCAGGCTATATAAATAAACCAACATCGGCAATCATGGTAAAAACATTCATAAATCATATAATTTCTAGAAATCAACGTAAAGAAATCAAGAAAAGCAACAAAGTAAAGAATAAGACCCCACAGTCCAAAAATTAGCCCAACAGCTATATATGTAGAAAGGACCCAACAGTCCAATAAGTGGCCCAACAGCCTGCCAAGTACTATTTATAGGAGACCCAACAGTCTCAAATATGACCCAACAGTCCGTGATTAGCCTAATAGCTTTATATATTTATATAGGACCCAACAGTCCAAGTACTGGCAATAACAACAACAGGTGTGTCACAAACTCCCAAACAGTAATCCAAATAGTGACAATGGTGTAGCTTCAATAGAACAAATATTGAATTAACCGATATAGCAAACCTACGTGTCCCATACCACATGGTTTGTCATATCATTTAAATCACTACCTCGTTCTCTCGAAGAATGCAAAAATGTGTATTTTTATATAGAAAATACTTGCTTCGAGAAAACGAGTTTTTAAAACGATTTTGAAATCATTTGGAATCTGTTTCCTTGAAAATCTCTATATTTTGCAAAATATTGTATATCATTTAGCTTTGAGATAATTATAATTTTAAAACAACTTATAAAACATTTATCTCAAAGCAATAATTTATATGCAGAAAACCTTTTAAAAATCGGTTTATAAAAACGTGTAGTGTCAACAAATTCACGAAATCATTCATGAAATCGACATACGAAAATCACCTAAAACCTCACCAATCCAAAATACGGATAAGTGGTAATGTTGGCTCTTCCATCTTAGGATCAAGCCGATCAAAAACAACATTGAAATTTTGCTTCAAAAATCCATGTAAACAACTCAGAAATTTTCAGCTGGAGCAAAACATGCTCCGATTCAAAGTTCCAGGCTGGTTTTCAACTTGTTACAGAGTTCTAAAAGCCTTGAAATTTTCCAGGCATAGAGTTCAACAACTCTATTTTCAATATAAAAAAAGAATGAATACAATCGGATAATAAATGGGAGAGATATAATGTCATAAAGTTGAACTCACAGCCAGATTTTACTGTAAACAACTGGAGCAAAACATACTCCGAATCAAAGTTTGACAACAGATTTCTACAAGCTACAGAGGTCGGAATGACCTGAAATTTAACATGCATAAAGATCTGAAACAATACTATCAACCAAAATAAACCTGACTCAAATCGAATAAGAAATGTGAGAGATATAAGCTCTCAAAGTTGGACTCATAACCTGTTTTCACTGTAAACGGCTAGAGCAAAACAGGCTCCGAATCAAAGTTCAACAGCAGATTTCTATAAGCTACAGAGGTCGGAATGATCTCAAATTTGACATGCATGTAGACCAGCAACAACAATATCATTCAAAAAATTTTTGGCATGATTTCGACAAGAATTGAGCAAGTTACAACAGCTCAAAGATGGATTGAGAGCTGTTTTGGACTGTAAACAAAAATTTAAGTTTTTGTTTACAGTTTTCAGCAAATTCATCAAAACCAGTTTAGATTTCATCATTATCACTGAAAAGCTAGAATGTGTGAGTTATACTCACATGTAATAAGTTTGCACCAACAAATTGCAAGCAACAGCAACCAAAATCAGAGCCTTAGGCCTTACAGAAGCTTCACAAACCTGGATATGGAGAAAGAACAAACATGCAAATACAGAAAACAAAGTTACAGTAGCTAATTTCTCACAAAACAAAAGAGATAGATGAAATAGATTCATGATTAAGAAGTGATTACCTGATTGGAAACGACTAGCAACAAGTTTCTAGCTTTTATTTTGGATTTACAAGAGTTTTTGGAGAGATTTTGAAAGAGGGTTTTCTTCTTTTTCTTTCTCAGTTTTTATGATTTTTGTTTACAGTGAGGAGAATGAAGAGATAGTATGTACGTACTCTTCCTTAGTCATCAGAAGGATCTAATGGGTAATGGGCTTGGTTTAGAGAGATTAGGATCCAATAAGGCTAAGATTAATTAATTTAGGCTATTATGTTACCACTAACCCAAATTAACACCTAATTAACACCTATTTAAGCCATATTAACACCAATTGTTCATATTTAAGCATATTTCAAATTTATAAAATTAATGCAACATGTATAAAATCATTTATACCACTTTTAAACATTATTTTTTACAAAAACATTTCAAATTTTACACTTTCAACTAAAATATGTAATTTTTCACTTAATTGTTTAAAACTTACATTTTTAATAACTAAATTTGTACAAAACACATTATTTAAACACAATAAATGTACAAACCTTATTAAAAATATTTTAACACCTATATATTGATTTTTAATCAATATTTCACTTTTTAATTCATCATTTGCAACTTGATAAATTTCCAAAACAACCAAAATTTGCCAATATCAATAAATTATCCAATTGTTGCATTTTTAACATGTATAAATATTTAGAACATGTTTTTATCACCAATTACACATTGTAAAGTTCTAAAACTTTATTTTCTCCATACATAAATTTACTTAACCTAATAATATTGAATTGAGGTATTATATTTTTTTTTTTCAATTCAATATAACCCAAATCTCATTATTTAACCATTTCAAATGATTAAACAAATTATTCTCTCCAAATTATATTTGTTCTCTTAATTAACAAATTATAATCATTATTATAATTTGCTTAAATAGGTAATCACAAAACCAGGGTTGTTACATTTTGGCATGCCATCGATATTGTGGGCCCCCTCTTTAATATATTGATTTTCCTAAAGTTTCATGTGCATTTGACTTGTAAATTTGAGATATCGATCATTTTCCATTGCGTTGAGTTATAATAACGATTCGATGCGATCCATAATAGGCGAATATGGATCGTACCAGATCCATTTTCCGCACACGGTGTATTTTCATACTTTTATCATTCTATTGAATCGTCTTCTGCTTTCACTCCGCCACTGCTTCATATTATCATCCATGCCTGGTCTTTGGGCTTTGTTATTATTAATCCGACTTATCGACCCTGATAATAGTCGATTTTAACTTGCCTAATCAGTTCGAATATAGCTGGGCCAAATGGTTGGATAACAGAAGGCTAACCCACATATACCCCATCACTTCCCCTTTAGACCTCCTTCCTTTAGCAAACAACCAAACTACCCCTTACACAAAATATCTCCTTATCTTCTAAAATCTTCTAGAAGATTCTAATTAAATTATGAAGCAAAGTGTATTAATTAGTTACTAATACATCATATGTTAATTAGATAAGTACAAAAGAGTTTGAGCAACTTATATCAAATAAAAAGTTGTTTATTGATAAGCTGATTTTCGGTCACGTTATCGATATTTCTTTGAAGTATTTATTTTTGTGAAAAAAATTCAAAAACAAGTTTCTCATCATTATTCATTAATTAAAAGATGTTTAACAAGGTTATAAAATTATATTTATAACACTTAATTATATTTTAAAAAGTTACGATATTCAAAGATGAAGTGTTCAGAATTATGTGTGGTTACACAATGCATACTGTATTCTCTTGATATGCTCTTCCTCCTTTTCAATTTAAGGAGCATCCTTCTTAGAAAGGATGATTCCAGATTGCATCAGAACATTTATGTGCTTGGAATTTCTCATATCGAACCTTTTTAGTATGGAATCTATGTAGAAAGATTGGGACAATCCCAATAGCCTCTTAGATCTATCTTTATTGATATTTGTTACCATGTATATAGATTGCTTCTGCCAAATTCTTCATGGAGAAATTCTTGGAAAGCCAAGCTTTCACTGATTGCAATTATGAAATGTCATTACCAATCAATAAGAGATCATCGATGTATAAAACTAAGAACATAATAACATTTCCTTGTTCCTTTTGGGCTACGCATGTTTCCTCCATTTTCTGATAAAAACCAAATTGTTTGACTACCTTATCGATACACTTATTCCTACTCCTAAAAGTTAGTTTAAGTCCATAAATGGATCTTGACAACTTGTAAGATTTGCCCTTACTCCCATTGACCTTGAAACCCTCGGGCTGCGACATATAGGCGGTCTCTTCTAAACCACCATTTAGAAATGTCGTCTTTATTCCATTTTCCTTATTTCATAGACGTAAAATGCAAAAATAGCTAGCACTATCCAAATGGACTTAGGTATTGCTACAGACGAAAAAGTTTCATAATAATCAACACCTTGAATTTAAAGAAATCCTTTCACAACTAGCCTTTTTTTCCGTAAGCCTCCACTTGTCCATCTGATTTTAGCTTTTTCATAAAAATTCATTTGTAGCCAATGGGTTTTACTCCCTTGTGCATGTTGGTCAAAGTCCGTACCTTGTTTTCATACATGGAATCCATTTCGGATTTCATAGCTCCAAGCCATAGTGCAGCGCTTGTTGGAACGAGATAGGAGTGTCATCATCGAAGCCATAGTCCTCCTTCTCGCCATCCATGAGAAAACCATAGTATCTCTTTGGTGGGCGAGATTCCCTATTAGACCTTCTAGTAGGTTGTGTGTTTTTGTAAATGGGTGAATTTGGTTCTTCTACTAGTTCAGCTTCTGTGCTAATTTCTCGAATCTCATACAAGTCTACAACTTCGCTGTTAATTTCTGTTAGTAGAAATTCATTTTCTAAAAAGACAACATGTTGAGAGACGATAACCTTTTGTTCCTCGGTATTCTAGAAATATATCCCCTTCTTGGTGTATTTTATAGATTTACAAAACATCGATCTTGCCTCGAGTTTAGTGGGATGAACGTTCTTAACTTAGGTTGGATAACCCTACACCTTCAAATATTTGTGTTGGGGTTTCTTCCCACACCATCTCATATAGGGTCAAAGGCATATATTTAGCATCAAATTCAAGATATGTGTTGCAGGTTCTAGTGCATATCCCTAACGGGAAAGAGATAACTCGGTTTTACTCATCATGGAACAAACCATATCTAATAAGGTTCAATTCCTTTGCTCTAGAACATCAGTGAGTTGCGGAGTATAGGGTGGAGTAATTTGAGAGATAATCCATTAAGTATTGTTAGAGCTCTTGTCTAACATACTCACCTCCTCGATCGGGTAAAAATATTTTAACCTTATTTTTCGTATGATTTTTGACCTTATTTTCATACTCAATGAATTTCTCACAGGCATCGGATTTGTTCTTTATAAGATACACATATCCTAGTCATGAGAAATCATCCATAAAGGATTGAAAGAATTATCTTTGGCAACTATAAGCATTGGACCATATACATTGGTATGTACAAGACCCAAGAGTTCATTAACTCTTTCATTGCTCCCACTAAAGGGGTGCTTGGTCCTTTTTTTTCCTTTGAGATGACTCATGCATATCAAATTATTCAAAACTAAATGATGCTAGAAAATCTTCAGTTTTCAATTTTTGTAGTCGTTTCTCACTTGTGTGACCTAGACTATAATGCCAAAGATAGTTATTATATATGTGAGCATTAGAAGAAATACCCACAGCACAAACATAATCGGTATTATCACATAAATGCCATTATCTAAAATACCATTGCAAACTTAATTTCCATTTAACATAATGTTCGTAACTTTAATGGCAAAATGAAAAATATGTACAGTTTTGGACAATCTAGACACAAAAATTATTCCAAAAATAATGTTTTTCAAATAATAGCAATTATTTAGAATTAAAACAAATTCATTTGGCAAAGCTGAATGATAATCTCCAACTGTTGTTGCATTTACCATAGATCCATCGACAACTTAAAGTCTATTTTTCCCTTCGCTACACGACGTCTATTCCTAAGTCCTTGTAATGAATTACAAATATGAGTTCCAGATCCTATATCTAAAACCTAAGATAGTTTATTGATTGCAAAATGATTTTGAATCATAAGTATACCTGTGGAACAACAGAAATATTCTATTTCTTCGCTTTGACTACCTTCAAGTGCTCTGGATGGTTCCGTTTCCAATGGCCACTCTTATGATAGTTATGACACTCACCCTTGTCAACTGGAGCACTCTTCTTATTCTTTTTATTAAACCATTTTCATTTCATTGAACCATTCGAAAATGATGCTTTACTCTTAACTGTGAGCATCACTCCTTGATCATGTGAAGAAAATGATAAAGTTAAGGGTATGCCCTAAGGATAATTATGTAATTTGTTACATATATCTAACTCGATAACCAACCTTATTCAAAATAAAAGGTGTCTTCTTTTTATTTTATACTTGATATAATGTTGTTAGATTAATTAATTAACTTAATTAAAAGTATATTTAATAGAAAATCCATAAATGGTTTGTTTATTGACAGTAGGTACAAAGTGTTGTGACCATGAGTATCTTATTACAATAAAAATAAATATACCATTTTAAATGTTCCTAGTCAAGATGCATCGAAATTGGACATCGATGTATCCGTTAAGAATGGAGTACGTAATGCTCTATAAATGTTGGACAGTATATTACTCATGGTTGATGTAGGTACTAGAGGTTACATACCGATAGGTTTTGGATAACTATGGAATGACTTACTCGATAGTTTTATGTTGGTTAATAATACTAAGGTCAAATAAAAAATAATGATGTGATTGATTTACACAATTCTCTCAACTTGATAATACTGTGGATCTTCAATATGAAAGCTCCTCTTTGATTATAATCAAATCATGACATGGAGTTCATCGATTGACTATAGTTGGGTCGAGTAAAAGTATTGGAAGTGAAGCACTATTCAAGAGAGGATTCGTCACCTTAGTTATATAGGGTTAGTATCACGGTCAACTCAAGTCAACTCAAAGCCAAAGTCTTTGACTAGAACATTTCGGTTAATAATAATTGTTATTATTGAACCAAAGACTTTGTGTTTGGACTATAGAGTTGAATATGGATGATATTGGAATTTTGACCTTAACCAAATTTCATAAGTCCAAAGTGATATAGTTTGACGAAGAGAATTGGTGTAAATAAATGTCACAACTGGGTAATGATTAATAAATTAAAATTGGATTTTATCGAAACTAAGTAAGCAATAAATTTGGTCAAAATCTCACACCATCTGCTAAGTGAAGTGTGAACGTTAACATTCGAATAGTTCGATGTTAATTACTGACCGAATTTACACCCAGGAGTCACACAATCGAAATGATGAATTCTCTTTAGACCAAATGATTTGATTAGTTTATAATTGTTATAAATTAATTAATATTAATGAAATATTAATTATGAAATTTGAATATGATTTGAGGAATAAATATTATTGTATATTTATAATAGTTATAAATATATCGATCGATATGCGAATGCGATAGCGATAAGCAGTTAAATTAGATTTAATTAATAATATCTATTTGGGCTTAAAATGAGTTTAAAGCCCATGAAAGGGGATGTAAATTTCGACAAAAGAGGATGTAGAGGAAGGCTAAAAATGGGTTTGGGTTATTTTAGATGGATGGCTCAGATTTGGAGAGAAAGGGTAAGGGATAATGGGATATGATCCACTTTTCTCTCCATTTCTTCCACTATAAAAGGACTTCTAACCCTAATGCATATAGAACTTTTTGCTTCCTCCTCTATCATCTTATGGTTGAAATTTATCCCTATATATACTCCGTCAAACTCAAATCAATTCAATTCAAATCAAAAGCTATTTGACAGCAAAGGGTTTGTGATTCTAGAACTAGCAATCTGACGAATCAGGAAGTTTTCTAAGGGAGGAGAACTCATCATTGCAAGGTGGAATTGAGGGCATTAGTTTTAGGTAAGTGTTTAGTTTGCATATATATAATGTATTACCTCTGTACAAACGTATATTGTTCATGTATATACATATATTGTTATTACTATATTGTTAGTTATGTGAGATTCCTATAGGTATTCTTGTTGTCACATATTGATTAGTTATGTGTATATGTTTATAAAACAAAACAAAGCTTATAATTTTTCCATAAGGATTTAATACACATAGCTGAAATTGTTACTTTTAATTATTTATATTTTATTAATATATATATATATATATTAATATATCAACTTATTTATTTATATGACTTATATTAAACTATATGACTATGTCACATATATAACTGATATAATAATTTTAAAATGTACATTCGTATTAAACATAATTTTTAGCAACTGAAAATAATTTTTGGTAATTACCCAGTATTTTTTATTATTATTTAATCATTATGCGAATTAATAAATTCGTATAAAATAAATTATGTTTCAAAAATTCGTTTTTATATTTTATACAACCAATATTATATCTCATAAGCTCTTGGAAAAAATTATATTTTTTTATATTATTTTTAATATTTTTAGAAATTATTTTTAATTCACCCAAAAAGCATTTAATTAATAAATAAAATATTATTTTGACTTAGAAAAATCCAAACATTTTTCTTAGACTATTTAATAGTATTCTTAATTTTCTAAAATATTAAAACTAGACATATTTGTTACATTTATATTTTCTATCTTTTATTAATTGTTGTTTGATTAATTAATTCTTAATATATATATAAATATATATAATAAAATTATATTTAAATTTTGAATTGCTTTGTATTCAATCTGGAATGAAAATAACAAAAAAATTATTTATTTTAAAGTTTTATAACTATATAAAATATTCTAAATCAGATTTACATTTAATAATTATATTCATATTTATAGATACACATTTATATATATGTATATATAATTATGTTACTTTAATACATTTAGATATGTGTATGTATATATATATATATAATTTCATATTATATATTTATATATGTATACATACACACATATGTATATATATATATGTTTATTTTTTTATACTATAATATTTCACATATATATTTGTATAATATTTCCTAATACACACACACACATACATTACTTGAATATTTACATACCCATATAATAATTGTAAACATATACGCATATTTGGACAGCATACAATACATATACGATGAGCTAACGTGTTACAATGTAAATCTCAACATCTATATACAGGCATGTTATACCTTGTATGGTATATTATGTTACACATGCACACACATATACATATGTATATGATACATATGTATACTTGTACATAAATTGAATAAATTTCTATCAACAATTTATAAATTTAAATAAAATATATGATTTTATTTAAATTAAATTTAGAAATACTCTAAACAAATTAGACTTCATAGGCCCAATAAAGATCCAATAGGGTAAAAGAACTAAAATTTACTCATAACTTCCACTGTGGGCTGGCCCAGTTCCAACAATGGTATCAAAGCCCAATAGCATATGTGGTCTAATTAGTCATGTTAGGGTTAACTATTTAAGCTCACAACCCAGTTAGTAGGGTATCTAAGAAAGGGAGTGTCGAAGGATTAGGTTTGAGAAATCAAGTACTCTGCCCTACCTAGCTATCGACCTGGCCTGAACAAATATGTGAGCCTAAAAGGTTGCCTATAATAGAAGAACCCCAACTTGAATTGAGCCTTGGGCTAGTTTCAAAATTGTTTTGAAATTAAAAATAAAAGTTTTAAATTTAAAAGTTAAATTTAAAATAAGAAAATTATTATAAATGTTATAATAAAAAATTTCAAAATTGTTTGAAAATTAAAATATAATATTTTAAATTTAAAAGTTAAATTTAAAATAATATATAAATATATTATATTAGTCGTAATATAATAGATTGTTCAAAATGTTTGAATATATATATATATATCAATTTCCAAATGTTAAAATTTATTAATTGGATTAGTAAAATAAATTAACTAAATAAGTTGATTATTAAAAATATATATACATATGCATGTATTATATATTAAGATATATGTTATGATATTTTGAAATGTTTAAACTAACATAAGTATATGTGTATGTATATGAATTGAATTTTGAAATTAATATAATTTAATTAAAATTGTTTAATTAAATAAATTAACTAAAAGTTAATTAATTATATAAATTAATTAATGGTTAATTAATTAATTAAATTAAATAAAGGTTAATTAATTAAATGAATATAAATATATACAAGATATATGTGTAATATTATAAAGGTTATAGTATTTAATAAATATTTAATATAAATGTTATATTAAAATAATAGAAAATTAATTAAAATGTTAATTAATTAAAAATTAATTCAATAAGATTTAATTAATATAATATTATACATAAAACTATTATATAAGTAGTATGAAATATAAAAGTTGTATAATAAGAAAACTTATATAATATGAATGTATAAACTAAATGTGGAATATTAAAGAAACCCTAAATAGACTTAAGGGATAAATACATACATATTGTATGTATACCGTGATTTCAGATGTGTCCGACACTTGAATCACGAGGGCATTTCATAGGAAATATATTATTCCATAAGTCGATATCACTAAATATAATATATTATAGATTATGAATCTTCAATATAATGTTGTCCTCTACCATATATATACTAATAAATTATTTGCATGCTCCTTGATTGTTGAGCAAACTCAAGCTAGGGATGTTATGTATAGTATTATGGATATACCGAATAGATGCAGTAAGATAACTATGTGTATTTGTTAAGCAAACTCAAGGTACATATACTATACTTAGGCCGTCGTGATATGGTAGGTACGAGTGAATAATCTCTTTTGGTTTGTTGAGCAAACTCAAGGACGAAATGAGATTAGGACAAGGAGCTATGGGTTAGGAGTTTTATGTGATGCAACCAATAAGGAGTTATCCATCGTCCATGGAGTTATGACATGTTGAACAAACTCAAGGTCAGAATTCCAAAATTATCGAGTCCTAACGCCCGCTAGTGAAGTTGAAAGACTTCTATGTTTCGCTTAGGGTTTAGTGAAACATAAAAGACTTGTCGGAGCCTTATTAAAAAAATGAAATTACAACATTTAACCTTTCTAATATTATAAGTACATATGCTATATAATGTTATAACAATCCACATCAATAAATTTGTGCATTTATTAAGATTGATAAAATGTTTATCAATTAAGACATACAAACGAATTGAAGATTGACAAATAGAAATATAACATATACTTACCAATAAAAGCTTATTGCATGTTAACGTTTCAAAACCTATGCATGTGCCCGATTTTACAACTACTAAATACACTCATAGTTTGGTCACTTACGTGTTTATTTGCTCGAGACCATGTATTGCATTCTATGAGTTTCAAACTCTAAAAGTAATACAGGACTATGGATATTTGATCCATATACTTCTCATATAAATGTTATATGGTAAACGTCAAAGTTTGTAATGTACAATATTTCAATGAAATTAGTTCATTCGAAAAACCAAATAAACCTTAGCGTGAGATCGAGTATTCAATTTGATTGATTACAAAAGGATCGTATTGTGTTAAATGTAACACTATACCAAAACTACAATATAAATCTAAGAACTCGATCATTGAAATGTCAGTTTGATTAGCTTACGGAAAGAGCAACATATTTATTGTCCTTAAAAGTTAAGGATAATCGAACGCGCTTTTGTGAAGAGTTTATTATGATATTGTAGTAGGGGTTTTCTTTTGGTTGGTTTGACCATTTAGAAAGAAAAACGAATGTACAAGAGTAGATGTGATTTAAGGTACAGTTGGGATAGAGAGAGTGAATAGTCACTTCTACTTCATAAAGAAAAATAAGAAATGAGAATTGTAATAATAATAATTGGTACTTAACATGTAACGACCCATAAATTTTAACTGTTTTAATAACGCAATTAATTGAAATTTTGTGAAATTTTAAACGATAAAATTTTGGAATAAAAATTTGATATTTGGAATGCGTCTAATTAAACATAGCAACTGGTAAATTTTCATCAAATAATATGGAAGTCTATTTTCTTGTGTAATTTCATTTTAATTCCAATCAATTAATAATTGATAATAATAGAATGTTTTCCAAACCTGAATATTTTTCTATAGAAAATTTGTAAATCATCTTCGGAGTGAGGCGTCAAATTTCGTTCTTCAAATTTTGACTGCTATTGCTCCATCTATCTTATTTCTGATAGATTTGCAGCATTTTTCGGTACCGATTATCGACTTTTGATAGGATGATCGTACCACCGATATTTGTATACCATTTTGATCGTCTTATTGTGCTGATCTCAGCGGTATATTCATTTTTGTTTTTCGAACACTGGTATGCAGTGAAACCAGTAATTCGGTTTCTCTATCGGTATCCATATTTGGCCTCTTTGTTTCTCGGTGTCCATTCATTTATTCCATGTGAGAAAATAAAGGGTCATAAACTTTAACATATCAACCCTTTCTATTCCCTAGAGTCATATTTCTGGTGGAATTCATTTAGTTGCTTCTTTCGGTTCATAGGAAAAAAAAAGAATATCATTCGCCTGTATGCCATTCCCAAACCCAGCCTATTTTTCTTCCTCACTTGCAGCCATCCTCCGACCAGATCTACAACCTCCTCCACGTGTGCAACTCGTCCTCTTCCCACCAAATCTCCGAGCGACGCCACCATATCATTTTGTGTCATCTTCCCCGAGCAAGCCATCCGCCATAGCATAACAGCCATGCCTTTCTTCTTTTATGCGTGCTCAGGTAAATTTGTGACTTGCATATATATATATATATATATATATATATATATATATATATATATATATTTGTCATTATATTGAGTTTACAGTATGTTCAGGAATTATACATACATATATATATATATATATATATATATTAGTTTTCATTGTCTGTTTATAAGATTTATGTATGTGTATACAAAACTTAATATGTGTCAGTTATAACGTGTTTAAATTATTTGATTTAAATTTTCGGTTTTAAATCTTATATATATTATTTCAAGTTACTGTATAGTTTATATAGGTAGTTTATTTCATGCTGTGCATATAAGCAATACTATTTATATAAGTTTACTATGTATGTATGCTACAGTATACTGCGACTTTAAAATTGTGTATATATACTATTTACACTGTGACCTATATATATGTAAAAATAGGACTGTTTATACTGTAACTTGTATATAAATACATAGCTTGTCTTTGATATAGATATAAGTTATATAAGATTAATATATACAAACATATAAAATTTGTATATGATATGTCTGTAGTGTCAGTATAAATTTTTTGAATGAAAGTACTAGCAGGTTGTTTTTTTTTTGAAAAACTTTATATATATGAGTACGTGAATATATATATATATACACACACCCACACACGGTAATAATGTTTCAATCTTGTTCGAAGATATATATTGGTATATGTGGGTTTAGTTGCATAATCAATCATTCGTATATTTCACTGGCTATGTATATTTGTCGGCTGTAAGTTTTCTTTTAGTTTAACATGTAATATACATGTATGTATTGATTGTATATGTGTGATGAAGAGTATTTATATATACATATTATGTCCAGATTTTTACCAGTAGAGTATACATGTTAGTATACATACTATATAACAGTTTATTTACATTTTAGTATATTTTTTGTTGTTGTTCAAAATGATATAATATATTATAAAAGAAGTTTTTTTATGTTAGTTATATAATAGTATATATATATTTATACAGATCTATATGCAGTATACAAGTTATATATTATTTTGAAAATATAGTCTATGAAGGTTAGTGGTACACATATGTTCATATGACCTGTTTGGTATTATATCCTATATATATGTTGTTTATAAGTATGTATAAAAATTGTGTATGAATATTTGTGGTTATTTATAAGGAATAAAATCTGTTATGAAAGTTGTTATATATGCTGGTTATAACATATAGGTTATACAAGTACTACATAATGTTACTTGTCTACATAAATATTTATTTTCAAAAATGTTTACTTGAAACAGTTATATTTGTATACCAGTATATTATTTTAAATGATTTCATGTACTGTTAATATCATATATTTATATATATTTGAGGTATGTGTTAAATTTAATAATGATCTTGGAATATATATAGATTTAGATTTTGACGTATATGTTATATATCTATATATATTAGCTTATATATATCAAGAGATGTGGATTTGGTTTTTCAGATATGCAAATAGTGATCTTAGAAATATATGTTTAAATAAAAAAAATGGTTTGTAAATATATATAGGGTATATTTTAACATGTGTGTTTTAATTTGAAACAATAACTTTGAGATATATATATTTAAAAATTGTATGTGTTTGATTTTAGAATATGATTTATATATATCTAGTTATATATAAGTTCACTTATACCATTTATCATCATTGATCCAATTCTGATTGATTTCATCAATTTCTATTTATCAGCTTTGAGCGTCAAATTTGTACCAATCTAGCTTGTTTTAGGATTCGTGCTTGGACTCGTTAATTATTTCATTGTCTATCCTCTAGCCTCGAAAGGTGAGCAATCACTCATGATTAACGTTCTTATATTTATTAAATTTGATTTCAATTGAAACGAAAATTGAAATATGCTGCTGCTAGTTATTTACATTGTTATATATATGCCATTATCTGTATCTGTTCACCTGTGACATCTGACACCATTATCTGTTATTTATATTGATGATATATGCATGTTACTATTGTTATTTTATTATCATATCTGTTATCACTCTGCAAGTTCCCTTTTAGTATAGAATCACTATGGGTTGAAATGATACATACCCGAACGATCTGTAGAATAGGAGAAAATCGTTATGGGTTGAAATGATAAACCCAAGCGATTTTCATTGAATTGAATTTGGGATTTCGGGTTGAAAAGATATATACCCGAATATGATTTAAATTGCGAATTGAAATGATAAATATACGTATCACTTGACCATAGGATAAAAAATTATGTGCAGACACCGTTGGTCTATTTATATATATTTTTGAAAATGATTTCTATGGTTTTGAAAAGAAATATATGATTTTGATAAATATTGATTTTTAAGATTTATCAAAGTTGATTTAATAAAGTTGATATATATAATATGTTTAAGTATTTATTTAATATATATATTTTCAAATATAGAGTTTATAATGATTCAGATTGGAAAGATAAATTTGAAATTGATTTGATATTTATTTAAGATTTTACTTAAATAAGTTTGGTTTGAAATTATTAAATTTGAGATTTTAAAGATATGATTTTATAACTTGATTTTGATTTAAAGTGATTTAAATGTATATTTCAAATAAATTGAAGGAAATATTTAGTTTATTGTAATTTGGGGTTTGTTTTAAATGATATTGGATTTATTAAGTGAAAATTTCAAGACTAAAATAATAGTAAAATGAATTTGATATATATATGAAATTTTCGAATTTAGTTTTGAAATGTTGAATATTTAAAGCTTTGAAATATATTGAAATTGAAATGGCTTATTTTATGGTTTAAATATGTATTTGAAATCGATAATTTGAAATGGTTTATTTAGAAACTGAATCGAATTGAAATTGATGATTTGAGATTTGATTAAGTTTGAATTTTGGAATTCGAGTTGATCCGAATTGATTTATGAATTTGTGGAAACTATTTTATTATACAAAGTATTTTTAAAACTATATCTAAAACTATTTATATTTTACTTTATAAATTATTTTAATATAAACTATTTTAATATAAACTATTTTAATATAAATCATTTTCAATATAAATTATTTTATTATAAGCTATTTTAATTTATAACTATTTTACATAAACTATTTTATTTTATAAACTATTTTACTATATATACCAATTTTAATATCTAAACTGTTTAAGAGGAAAGTGTTATGGATTCCAAAATGTTATGATTTCAAGCTATGATTTCAAAGTGTTATGAATTTCAAGGTTTTGATTCCCAAAGTGTTTTGATGTTTGAAGACTTATGATTCCGGAAGCGTTATAACTTTGGAAAGTGATATGATTTGGAAATGGGTATATTTGAAGTAAAAATGATATCGTTTTGATATGGTTTTAAAATGGAAATGATATTTTGGTTTTGAAGTATAAACTATTTTGAAATGACCGCGGTGTTATAATAACGTTTGGTTGTTAAAGAGACCGGGATCGGATATGGGCATACTCTCTGTCGATACCGAAAACCACTTTGACAAGCGTGTACGCGGTGTAGACTCCAGAATGAAGTAGGATGGTGGCGACGATTTCTAGTGAGGTATATACATGTACCCAACTCCAATGAGTTGGCATAAGGTGGCTAAAATATGAGCGATTGACGGGCCAATGAGGTAGAACCTCTTATCGGACGCATTTCTTCGATACCATTTTATTACTTTGTGATTGATTTGGTGGCCACCCCTCGATTTTTGATTTGGGAGTGTATTCCGAGGTGGGCGGTAGTGGCTTTTATGCGTTTCCACCAGCCCGGATGCATAATTGGTATATCTACCCTGGCATTGCCTAGTTGTGCCGTGTCACCTACCATATCAAGCTTTACTACGAGTTTGGATTTGTGCCGTAGCCTATGGAGTATTTAGGGTAGCTCCCGATCTGGGGGTACGCTGATACTGGATAGACTACCGGGACTATTATGTGTTAAGGTGGAAAATGTAAAGCCTTAATGCTATTTAAAAGTAAGTTTATTTTACTATAGACATTATTATAATAGCGTATATACTACATAGTAGATAGTTTAACGAATCCTTAGAGGATGGTTATCCCAAACATCCTTTGAGTTACTTGTATTTCAGTTGATATTTCACTTGAGTTGGATTTATTGATATAAGAATGTTAATCCTGACTTGAGTGTTTTGTGTTTTTGCTTTACGCTCGGGTCAGACCTAGTGATACAGCTTTCGAGACTCACCTTTGGAGTTGGAGCTTCGCTTGGAGATCCAGCTATATCGATTCTACTTTTAGTTATTCAGTTGATTCCAGTGATGTATTCAGATCTTGTATTTGATTATTGTATTGAGACATCTATGTATTCGTGACCTCTGTTGTATCGTACTTAACTCTGTTATATATATAGTAGCTTCATGAACTACTATTCTTTGTTTCCGCTGCTTTATTTTACATTACTCTATGTTTGTGATTCTGTGATTATTTATTTACTATATATGCTGAGTTTTGCCAAATTTAAATTAACAATCTGATATTTTGAGCAATTCAATTTCCGACCTATGTGGATACGAATGGCTGAAAATTTCAGGTCGTTACATGTGGTATCAGAGCCAGGTTTTAGGCAAAACTCAGCATATAATGTAAAATTCAATTACAGAATCACTTTCGTTCGAGCTTGAATTCCTTCCTCTTTGATTCGGTTTTCTTTGAATTTTGGAACGTTCCCATTGGTTCCAAAGTCCATTCTTGTCTCCCCTATTCGTGTCTTCTTGATTCTGGAGTATCCCATAACTCCACTTCGAATGATTTCTATAGCAAATCGGCGGTCTCGCCAATCTCCGAATGATTTGTAAAGGGGTGAAACTTCTTTTCAATAAGCATTGATTCACCGGAGATTTTGTATCGTCGGTTTACGATGATGTTATCTTTTGTTATACCCGAATTCTATCTCTAGCGATCGAATGTCAATTTGCCTTAGAATTTTACCTCGATCTTATTATTGAAGTCATGGTTGACCCGGTTAAGGTTGCCCGCGATTTATATCAGTCTATCCAACTTTTCTCTTTTTCTATTTAATCATCTTATCCCTTTCGAAGCCTATCTTCTAGTTGAATTCTTTTTGGTTAGGATCCCTTTGTATTTGGATTTCTATCCTTGTTTTGAAACCCATTCTTGAATCATCGAGTGAGGGTGTATATTTGTAATTAAAAAAAAATGTTTTATAGTGTGTTGTTTGAGTTGTTGATGTTGATTTGGGTTTTCGATCGATTCGTTTGATCAGCGATATCGATAGGATTTCCAAAACACTTGAATAGAGCATACTAACCCAATATTATTTTCAAATTTGGTAAAAGTAATAAATTTGTATGATTATATTATAAATATATAAGTAAAATTTTCTAGAATTTAATAAGTTAATTAAATTGGTTGTTTGGAATGGTAATATTTGATTATCATTTATTGTTTTATAAATGAATTTATAAACATGGTTTATAAATTAATTTGGAATTGAAATGAATTTAAAATTAGGAATTTGAGAATTTAATTTCCGGTGATTTCAAACTTTGGTTTTAAAGTTTTAAATTGTATATTATTTAAAGTAATTTCAAATAGAAATCGTTTTAAAGAATTTTAAAGGTTTTAAATCAGTGCTCTTCTCTTGTGGCGCTGGAAAAAAATTTCGGTCATGATTGTAGCATCATCAATATTCATTATCGAGTTTCGAAGAGGAGGCCACTCTGTAGCTTTGCTACACTTTTGTTTTGAAAATGAAATTGATTTGGATTGCTGAAGTATGACTTGATTTATAATATATATATTATATATATAGGTAAATGTTTATAAATTTGATTTGATATATATAGTATATATATATACTTATCTCTAAATTGTTTGAAATTAATCAGAAGTTTAATTCTTAAATTTTATGTTAAAGAATGATTTCAAGTATAATTAAAGCTAAATTTTTTTAATAAATATTTAAAAACTTGAAAAAATTGAGTTAGGAAAAATTTATTTGTATAATACTCAATTACATTCCAATATAACTTACCTAAATTATTCAGAAGTTGAATATGTAATTGGACAATATACAATATAAAATGATTTTATAAATAAAATTTGAGTGTTGATAATAAATGTTATACACTTAAATTTTGATTATAAAAATGTTAATAGAGATAAATAGAATAATAAGTTAATTGAATAATAAATGAGATAAATAAAATGAATTTTGTTCTGAAAGAATTAACAGATTGAAATTTAATCAACTAAATGAAATACCTTGAATTTAAAATCAATTATTGAATATTAATTAATTTAAATTGAAATTTATATGGTTTGAATTAATTAATTTCTTTTGTATTTCAATCTATTTTCGTTCTGGTTGTTTCTATTCTCCTACCTCCTTCCTTTTCGGGGACGAAAGGTTTTGAGTGGGGGAGAGTGTAACGACCCGTAACTTTTAACTGTTTTAATAACGTAATTAATTGAAATTTTGTTAAATTTTAAACGATAAAATTTTGGAATAAAAATTTGATATTTGGAATGCGTCTAATTAAACATAGCAACTGGTAAATTTTCATCAGATAATATGGAAGTCTATTTTCTTGTGTAATTTTATTTTAATTCCAATCAGTTAATAATTGATAATAATAGAATGTTTTCCAAACCTGAATATTTTTCTATAGAAAATTTGTAAATCATCTTCTGAGTGAGGCGTCAAATTTCGTTCTTCAAATTTTGACTGCTATTGCTCCATCTATCTTATTTCTGACAGATTTGCAGCATTTTTCGGTACTGATTATCGACTTTTGATAGGATGATCGTACCACCGATATTTGTATACCGTTTTGATCGTCTCATTGTGTTGATCTCAGCGGTATATTCATTTCTATTTTTCGAACACTGGTATGCAGTGAAACCAGTAAAACGGTTTCTGTATCGGTATCCATATTTGGCCTCTTTGTTTCTCGGTGTCCATTCATTTATTCCACGTGAGAAAATAAAGGGTCACAAACTTTAAACATATCAACCCTTTCTATTCCATAGAGTCATATTTCTAGTGGAATTCATTTAGTTGCTTCTTTCGGTTCATAGGAAAAAAAAGAATATCATTCGCCTGTATGCCGTTCCCAAACCCAGCCTATTTTTCTTCCTCACTTGCAGCCATCCTCCGACCAGATCTACAACCTCCTCCATGCGTGCAACTCATCCTCTTCCCACCAATTCTCCGAGCGGCGCCACCATATCATTTTCTGTCATCTTCCCCGAGCAAGCCATCCGCCATAGCATAGCAGCCGTGCCTTTCTTCTTTTATGCGTGCTCAGGTAAATTTGTGACTCGCATATATATATATATATAGCATTATATTGAGTTTACAGTATGTTCAGGAATTATACATATATATATTAGTTTTCATTGTCTGTTTATATGATTTATGTATGTGTATACAAAACTTAATATGTGTCAGTTATAATGTGTTTAAATTATTTGATTTAAATTTTCGGTTTTAAATCTTATATATATTATTTCAAGTTACTGTATAGTTTATATATGTAGTTTATTTCATGCTGTGCATATAAGCAATACTATTTATATAAGTTTACTATGTATGTATGCTACAGTATACTGCGACTTTAAAATTGTGTATGTATACTATTTACACTATGACCTATATATATGTAAAAATAGGACTGTTTATACTGTAACTTGTATATAAATACATAGCCTGTCTTTGATATAGATATAAGTTATATAAGATTAATATATACAAACATATAAAATTTGTATATGATATGTCTGTAGTGTCAGTATAAATTTTTTGAATGAAAGTACTAGCAATTTGGTTTTTTTTTGAAAAACTTTATATATATGAGTACGTGAATATATATATATACACACACACACACACGATAATAATGTTTCAATCTTGTTCGAAGATATATATTGGTATATGTGGGTTTAGTTGCATAATCAATCATTCGTATATTTCACTGGCTATGTATATTTGTCGGCTGTAAGTTTTCTTTTAGTTTAACATGTAATATACATGTATGTATTGATTGTATATGTGTGACGAAGAGTATTTATATATACATATTATGTCCAGATTTTTACCAGTAGAGTATACATACTATATAACAGTTTATTTACATTTTAGTATATTTTTTGTTGTTGTTCAAAATGATATAATATATTATAAAAGAAGTTTTTTTATGTTAGTTATATAATAGTATATATATATATTTATATAGATCTATATGTAGTATACAAGTTATATATTATTTTGAAAATATAGTCTATGAAGGTTAGTGGTACACATATGTTCATATGACCTGTTTGGTATTATATCCTATATATATGTTGTTTATAAGTATGTATAAAAATTGTGTATGAATATTTGTGGTTATTTATAAGGAATAAAATCTGTTATGGAAGTTGTTATATATGCTGGTTATAACATATAGGTTATATAAGTACTACATAATGTTACTTGTCTACATAAATATTTATTTTCAAAAATGTTTACTTGAAACAGTTATATTTGTATACCAGTTTATTATTTTAAATGATTTCATGTACTGTTAATATCATATATTTATATATATTTGAGGTATGTGTTAAATTTAATAATGATCTTGGAATATATATAGATTTAGATTTTGACGTATATGTTATATATCTATATATTAGCTTATATATATCAAGAGATGTGGATTTGGTTTTTCAGATATGCAAATAGTGATCTTAGAAATATATGTTTAAATAAAAAAAATGGTTTGTAAATATATATAGGGTATATTTTAACATGTGTGTTTTAATTTGAAACAATAACTTTGAGATATATATATTTAAAAATTGTATGTGTTTGATTTTAGAATATGATTTATATATATCTAGTTATATATAAGTTCACTTATACCATTTATCATCATTGATCCAATTCTGATTGATTTCATCAATTTCTATTTATCAGCTTTGAGCGTCAAATTTGTGCCAATCTAGCTTGTTTTAGGATTCGTGCTTGGACTCGTTACTTATTTCATTGTCTATCCTCTAGCCTCGAAAGGTGAGCAATCACTCATGATTAACGTTCTTATATTTATTAAATTTGATTTCAATTGAAACGAAAATTGAAATATGCTGCTGCTAGTTATTTACATTGTTATATATATGACATTATCTGTATCTGTTCACCTGTGACATCTGACACCATTATCTGTTATTTATATTGATGATATATGCATGTTACTATTGTTATTTTATTATCATATCTGTTATCACTCTGCAAGTTCCCTGTTAGTATAGAATCACTATGGGTTGAAATGATACATACCCGAACGATCTGTAGAATAGGAGAAAATCGTTATGGGTTGAAATGATAAACCCAAGCGATTTTCATTGAATTGAATTTGGGATTTCGGGTTGAAAAGATATATACCCGAATATGATTTAAATTGCGAATTGAAATGATAAATATATGTATCACTTGACCATAGGATAAAAAATTATGTGCAGACACCGTTGGTCTATTTATATATATTTTTGAAAATGATTTCTATGGTTTTGAAAAGAAATATATGATTTTGATAAATATTGATTTTTAAGATTTATCAAAGTTGATTTAATAAAGTTGATATATATAATATGTTTAAGTATTTATTTAATATATTTATTTTCAAATATAGAGTTTATAATGATTCAGATTGGAAAGATAAATTTGAAATTGATTTGATATTTATTTAAGATTTTACTTAAATAAGTTTGGTTTGAAATTATTAAATTTGAGATTTTAAAGATATGATTTTATAACTTGATTTTGATTTAAAGTGATTTAAATGTATATTTCAAATAAATTGAAGGAAATATTTAGTTTATTGTAATTTGGGGTTTGTTTTAAATGATATTGGATTTATTAAGTGAAAATTTCAAGACTAAAATAATAGTAAAATGAATTTGATATATATATGAAATTTTCGAATTTAGTTTTGAAATGTTGAATATTTAAAGCTTTGAAATATATTGAAATTGAAATGGCTTATTTTATGGTTTAAATATGTATTTGAAATCGATAATTTGAAATGGTTTATTTAGAAACTGAATCGAATTGAAATTGATGATTTGAGATTTGATTAAGTTTGAATTTTGGAATTCGAGTTGATCCGAATTGATTTATGAATTTGTGGAAACTATTTTATTATACAAAGTATTTTTAAAACTACATCTAAAACTATTTATATTTTACTTTATAAATTATTTTAATATAAACTATTTTAATATAAATCATTTTCAATATAAATTATTTTATTATAAGCTATTTTAATTTATAACTATTTTACATAAACTATTTTATTTTATAAACTATTTTACTATATATACCAATTTTAATATCTAAACTGTTTAAGAGGAAAGTGTTATGGATTCCAAAATGTTATGATTTCAAGCTATGATTTCAAAGTGTTATGAATTTCAAGGTTTTGATTCCCAAAGTGTTTTGATGTTAGAAGACTTATGATTTCGAAAGCGTTATAACTTTGGAAAGTGATATGATTTGGAAATGGGTATATTTGAAGTAAAAATGATATCGTTTTGATATGGTTTTAAAATGGAAATGATATTTTGGTTTTGAAGTATAAACTATTTTGAAATGACCGCGGTGTTATAATAACGTTTGGTTGTTAAAGTGACCCGGATCGGATATGGGCATACTCTCTGTCGATACCGAAAACCACTTTGACAAGCGTGTACGCGGTGTAGTTCCAGAATGAAGTAGGATGGTGGCGACGATTCCTAGTGAGGTATATACAAGTACCCAACTCCCATGAGTTGGCATAAGGTGGCTAAAATATGAGCGATTGACGGGCCAATGAGGTAGAACCTCTTATCGGACGCATTTCTTCGATACCATTTTATTACTTTGTGATTGATTAGGTGGCCACCCCTCGATTTTTGATTTGGGAGTGTGTTCCGAGGTGGGCGGTAGTGGCTTCTATGCGTTTCCACCAACCCGGATGCGTAATTGGTATATCTACCCTGGCATTGCCTAGTTGTGCCGTGTCATCTACCATATCAAGCTTTACTACGAGTTTGAATTTGTGCCGTAGCTTGTGGAGTATTTAGGGTTGCTCCCGATCTGGGGGTACGCTGATACTGGATAGACAACTGGGACTATTATGTGTTAAGGTGGAAAATGTAAAGCCTTAACGCTATTTAAAAGTAAGTTTATTTTACTATAGACATTATTATAATAGCGTATATTACTACATAGTAGATAGTTTAACGGATCCTTAGAGGATGGTTATCCCAAACATCCTTTGAGTTACTTGTATTTCAGTTGATATTTCACTTGAGTTGGATTTATTGATATAAGAATGTTAATCCTGACTCGAGTGTTTTGTGTTTTTGCTTTACGCTCGGGTTAGACTGAGTGATACAGCTTTCAAGACTCACGTTTGGAGTTGGAGCTTCGCTTGGAGATCCAGCTATATCGATTCTGCTTTCAGTTATTCAGTTGATTCCAGTGATGTATTCAGATCTTGTATTTGACTATTGTATTGAGAGTTCTATGTATTCAGGACCTCTGTTGTATTGTACTTAACTCTGTTATATATATAGTAGCTTCATGAACTACTATTCTTTGTTTCCGCTGCTTTATTTTACATTACTCTATGTCTGTGATTCTGTGATTATTTATTTACTATATATGCTGAGTTTTGCCAAATTTAAATTAACAATATGATATTTTGAGCAATTCAATTTCCGACATATGTGGATACGAATGGCTGAAAATTTCAGGTCGTCACATGTGGTATCAGAGCCAGGTTTTAGGCAAAACTCAGCATATAAAGTAAAATTCAATTACAGAATCACTTTCGTTCGAACTTGAATTCCTTCCTCTTTAATTCGGTTTTCTTTGAATTTTGGAACGTTCCCTTTGGTTCCAAAGTCCATTCTTGTGAAGACCCAAAATTTTTGAGATAAAAACAATTCTAAAATGAAAAGAAAATTAAATTAGTTAATAGAAAATAATTGAAGAATAAAATAATTTGAAAATGAATATCAAAAGGGAATAATTATTTCAATAAATAATAATGATAAGAAAAATAACTAAAGTATGAATGAGTTTTAAATACACATATCTTATGAATACTCTAAATTTATGTGGCCAGAAAAATGTAGGGTAATAAAATAACTTCTCTTGATAATTAAAATGCATAAAAACTAGTCAAGTAATATTTATGAGTATGAATGCATTTTTGATATAAATCAAGATAGATGATAAAAATATGTTAGCTAAAAATCAAGCTTACAAAAGAAATAAGAAAAAAAAAATATAAGGCTGAGCCACATAAAAATAATGTGCAGGGAAATCATGCAAATAGCATGTGCATAGAAAAGCAATGAGGCAACTGATTTACTAGAAATGGAAACCAAAAGAAAATGGCACTTTTAGCCATAAATTATACACATATGATTCTCTGAGTAAGGTAAGGATAGAATGGGTTTTTCCTCCATTAAAACCCTAGCAAAATGATTTAAATCAAGGGAGGGGCAACAGTTGTTTCTGGGGGAGAAAACAGAGGAAATAAAATTAAAAATAAAATAAACTCACATTGTCTTCAGGCCTGAGTATTCTCTGGCAGGAGCAAAGAAAGGTGAGTGATAATCACTTATGGGATTTGAGGCATTAAGACCCATGCTAAGGGCAGCCAAGTTATTTTCATATATAAATTCTATCATAATTTTCTGCTTGATTTTATTCTCTGAATAAATGCATGTTGATCATGGATGATATTTTGATTGAACTCTTGGTTGAAGTTTTGATCTGTCTTGGTTTGATAAGATTGTTTCAGTTTTTGCTTTAAAATACAAGTAATCAAACATGTATTCAGATCATAGAAGTGGATTTTATGATCCAGTTTTATATGAGAAATGAACTGAATGTTTTACTGAGAAATAGGGCATCAAAGGAAAATAAAGTAAGCAGTATGAATAATGAGATTTATGCTTATGCCTATATTAAAATGATATGAACAATGCAGTATCATGTATATGTGCTGAGTTGTTCCTATTATAAGTTAATATGTTTTTATGGGTTTTTCTAAAAGAAAAATAATGTCCTGTATTCTCAGTAAAATAAATGAATAGGATATATAACTTTATCAGATTTATGTGAGACATAGGAATACTTCTTTAGAAAAATATGTATACAAGTTTCAGAAAATATGATTAAAATAAAATAACCTTGGAATGGGATTTAGTATTTTTCTCATGGAAGCTTGATATGTTTGACTAAAACCCCTGAGAAAGTTTCATAACTTTTGACTCATGAAAGGAAGAAAAGAATGCAAAGCATTTCAAGTGATAATAAAAATTCTCAGAAGATAAATAAGCATGGTCTCTAAATTATAAGAATAATTTAGGAGTAGTGCCTTGATCTGCTCATCATCAGGAGGATGATGGGTATGTGCATGACTTGCTTAAGTCCTGTAGGCCTCTGTGTAAAGGGATAACAGAACTGAGCCCCTTTACAATGCACACATAGTGTTCAATGGCAAGGAGTTAGACCAAACCCAAAATGTAAAAAGAAATGAAATGAGATTGATCAATTAAGCTATGGAAATTGGAAATTAACCCATAGGAGCATGTACATGAAAGTCTGAATGAAGTGAATGCATGGTTGTTTGGGTGTATGATTGATAGATAAGCTTGACAATGCTCAGATTTTAGTATGAACTAGTATATCATTAAACTGATGTGTTTTCTATGCAGCTTTAAGAATTTACAAAGTATTTTAATATGTGATTACACTCATACCAGAAATTTATTTCTGACCCTATTTGTTACTTTGTAACATCTGGGGTGTCTTATTTTTATTGAGGCAGCTCTAGATATTGCTGCAGGAAAGGAAGCATAAGAAACTTGCTTGCATGGATATTTGAAGGTTTACTTGCATTTAGAATGCTTAAGGAATATGGCAGAAATATTGTAATAAATAAGCCAGGCAAAACTTCATTATGTTTTAAGTATTACCTGGACTGATATGTGCTTATTTTTCTGTGTAAAGAATATGTACGAACTTTAGTACTATATGTGTGTTTGTGAGTTTCTGTTTTAAGCAATTGATCTGGATAATCTCTGGTGAAGTTTGATATAGGAGATCATGCCATATAAATTGATATGTGGACATGACTTCCTTGACAATGTCTGAAGAACTCTTAATTGTAAAGAAGAAATAGTTTTAGAAAAATAAAGAACATGCAATAAATCTTTTAAAGATTGAATTGAACCTAGACCGGGCTAACCAGAAAAGCATGATCATGACTTGTAATTGATATAAGTATACGTCAAGCTTAAAAATGAAGCCTATAATTCTTAATCTGGGTGTAACGACCCTGAAATTTCAAAAATTCAAATTGAAAATATTTAATGAATTTTAAATATTTGAATGATGAATTGATTCGAATTTCAATTTTCCAGAATAAATTTTGCGATTAAATTTTAGGATTTAATCTACTGAAAATTTAATAATAATTTGAATTGGGATTTATAAATGAATGTAAAGAAAATCTGCTTTGGATTTTAAAGAAATCAAAATTTTCTTATTTAATTAAAATATATATAAAAAAAACTTTACATTTTGGAAATTGATCTCATATATGTAAATTAATGTGAGATGGACAGTGATGTTTAAAAGGAAATGAATTATATCTACAAAAAAAATAAATAAAAATAATAAAAACAAAATAAAGATAATAAAATAAAAAAATAAAAATAAAGTAACTCAGCCCATACCCTTATCACCAGCCCATTCCTCTGCCATACCCCCACGATCTCCTTACCCTTATTCTCTGATTAAACCACGAACCCTCCCCTCATTTTCTCATTCGAAAAAAAGAAAACCCTAATTAAAAGCAATCGAAGAAAAAAATGGCGGTTCTCTCGTTCGTCCCTCTTCGTCGCCTTCAAATTTGGGTTCGTTCTTCCTCGATTCGCCCCGAGAAACTAGAGCTCGTTCAAAGTCAAAGGAGTCGACTTTATTCGATGTTGCTTCGATCTGAAAATTTGGGCTTCGTCTTCGTTCTTGTTCGCAACCGCTTCGCGACCGTTTCAGAATTAAAGGTGAGAAATTTTAAATTCTCACATCTAATTTAAACTCATAAGTATGCGATTTGTGAATAAATTTACAAAGCTTTGATTTTGTGATGATTTTTTCTCTGTTGGTTCGACTCCTTGAATTTATAGCTTCGGCTGTTTTTATTTTAAATTGAGTTTGATTTTGGAGCATTTTGTTGATGACTAGTTCATCATAGTGGTTTCCTTTTGACTTCGGTCGTTTTGTGACATTGTCACTTCTGAACCTCTCAGTAGCATTTTGACCTGTTCGATCTTTGATCTTCTTGTCCTTGACTTGTTATCTCATCTTGGACTTGGTTATGAGGTTGGTCTCTCGGCTAGGAATTGTGTGATACTTTGTAATGACCGGAAGCTTTGATTTTTGTGATGTTGTCCTGTTGCCTAAATTTTTTTCGTTTGTTGCCTCGGTTACATTAAGCTGCACATGTTCACTGGCCCATAGGTTTTCTTTTATAGCTACCTTGTCCTTTGGATTTTCGGGCATATATCTATATATATATATATATGCATTCTTGTATGTATATATATATGGGTTATCAACTTATCTGGAGTCACTTGTTCAAGTTGGCACTAGTTCATTTCTAAGTAGTTTCACTGGTGCATTTCCTTTTTGTGGTGCACTGATTTGAGTCTTCGTATACATGATATATGCACTGTGCTGCCTCATTTTTACTTGTTGCTTTTGAATCTTGATGGAGCTGGCTTCCTTATGTCTCGGCCTTGAGTTGAGATTCTATGTGCATAACTGGTTCACATAATTGATATGCAGTAACCTATAGCACTTGACTTCGGCATCCCTTAATTACATTGTAGTTGTTCTTGTTTGTAACTGCAGTTTCATTGAAATTTTGATACTTGTTCGATTACTGTATTGACCTTGGATTTGTTCTAACTTGATACATTTGGATTTGAGCATACTTGAGTCTAGTTATCACTAGCACACTCATGCCTACACTTTAGTTCATTGTCTAGAACTTCTGGCCAGATTCAGTTTGCAAATAGTTTTGTATATTTTGATAACTTGAACCTTTGCTTGAATTGGTCTCGGCCTTGATTTGAAACTGTTTAGTCGACTTCGATTACTTCGATTATGTGATATTTTTGATGGCTTCAGCCTTGATTGATACTGCATTTCTTGGTTTCTGACTTCACTCTCTCTGGTTTCATGTTGATGTACTGGAATCAGATACTTTCCAATATTTGGGCCCTTCAGTTTCATTATCTCTGGGCATTGTACATGTATATATATGCATTCTTGCATGTATATATTTGGGTTATCATTTTGCCTGGGGTAGCTCTGTAGTGTCACGGCTATTCATTTGTGTCTGTACAATTGCATCATTTCAGTGCTTCATCACTCGAGTCTTTTTAGTTGCAGTGCTTTGTTATCAACATGCCGATAGTGTCCACTTGCCTGTAGTGTTCACTGTCTATATGTTGGAAATTTTGTGAGTAATTCTCATATCTAATTCAAATTTTTAAATGATTCTGTCTTGTAAAAAAAATGGTATGTCTGCAATTCAAGTTCATTGCTTTCACTGCCCACTGCTAGTACATGCATATACCCACCTCTGTTATGCTACACTGGTATCTAATTTATATGCTTTGATTTGAATTTGACTTGTTCCACATTGACTTCGGCCTGGACTTGGTTTTTAAAATTCTCGGCTTCAAATTTTTTTATGACTTACACCATGTTTGATTTTGTGAAATTCTGTCATGCCTCGAATTTGACTTTATTAGATTGTTAAACTTAATTCTGGTCGGCTTCGACTTTGATTCTTCACTGTCCTATGTTGTTTCCATCCATTGCCATTCATTATATTCATTGTGAATTGGTCGACATGCTTCATGTAGCTTGAATCATGTAGTTTACTTGATAGAATTTTGCTCTGACTAGTTCTGGAGTTGTCTTCGTCTGCACACTGATTTGGTTTGTTTTGAGTTGGTATTGAAGTTGCACTGCAGTTCAACTTTCTGGTCAGTTTCTCTGTAGCATACTGTGGCATTGATATGTTGGTCTTAGCCTTGAGTTGAGTTCACTGTTGTCTGCACACACCAGTCTTGCTTTATTGAGTTGCATATCTGAACTTGATTCACTTGAGCTCTTACTTCATCCCCACTTCATCACTGTATGTTGCACAGTTTCCAGATGTGGTCTCTGTGGTTGCTGTCCAGTTGTACTTGACATATTGAACTGTTATATTTGAACTGTGAATTGTCGCCTTGATTTTCCAGTAGCCACCGTGTACATTCTTGTACATTTGTCCGTAACTTGCTTTCACTTACTTGGTGACATTTGTGTTGGTTCACTTGGTAGCTTTTGTTGTTGTCCAGTTTGTACTTGTCTTGTTGAACTTGTACATGCATTTGCCTTGTTGCAGTTACTCTTTGAATTTTGATCGAGGCCATTTGCATTTGTGTTGAATCATATTTTGATTTAGATGGATTTGATAATCTTTGTAGTTAATCGCCGTTTTCGGCAATCCCATTCTTTTCTAAATCATCTTCATTTAGAAATCTTTTCATCTATCTCTGCTGATTTATTGTTTAACACTGTTAAGTGTTATATATTTTCATTATCCGATTTCTTTGTTAAAAGAGTCGGATAGACGGGAATTATTGTGACTGTCGTCTATTTAAATTATTACTGCCTCTATGCACTAATAAACTGGTTTGAATTAGATTGACCTTGCTATATTACAGCATGATAGGGGGTTCTCGCTTCGCAGTTTGGTGGCGAACGGGAGACTCTTACCCTACATGTCCCTGAGAGGGATGGGTTGGTTAGGCGTAAGCTGTGACAGTCGAAAGGCTGGCCGTAAAAGCAAGGGCAGGGTACCATTGTAAGCCACGGTGGGACTGGGATGGTTGCAAAGCCTACCGGTGGTCGCCGACGGTAGTCCGTTACAGAGTGGTATCAGAGCTTTGGTTTACACAAAGCTTAGTTTATGATGTTTAATATGAATAGTTACTAGAAACACTTTAAAAGTAAATGTTTTTCAAATCCAAAGAAGTATAAAATTGTTTTTGAAAATAAAGATTTTTAACTTAAGAAAAGTTAAATTGAATTGAATTAGTATTAATAAATGAATGGATTTGAAATTTAACTAAAGGAAGTTAAATAAATTGAACTTGATTTGATAAATTATTGAGATGGAAAGTTAAAATTGAAAGATAAGTGATTATATAATATGAATTTGGAAGTTTAAATTAATAAGTTGTTTAACTTATAAAATGAGAAAATTTAAGTAAAACCAGTTGTTAAAATGGTTAAGCAGTTTTGTTAAGTAAAACAAAATCTGAATTTTGAATGGTGATATGAATTTGACTTTAGTAAAAGTTAAATAAAATGCAAGTGAAGGAAAAATGAAATATAGCTTAAGTAATGTTGAATGAGGTTGAATTTGATATCTAAATGAATTGATAAAGTGAAGTAATGAATATGAATTTGAGTTATAGAAAGGAAATTCAACTTTAATTGTAAAAGTGAATTGGTGAATAAACATGGATTAGAAATATTTTTGTTAAGAGTTGAATAAAACTTAAGTTAAGAAGTTGTGAATATAGTGAATATTAGAATTCAATCTGAATTGGAATATAAACCAATTAAAATTATATGTGTTAAACCAAATTGAATGTAAGTAAAGTAAATAAATTTGGTTAAGTTGAATGTGCATTGGTTGCTAGTTGATTGTATGGAAATTCATTAAGTATTAATGAAATTGAATTAATGGAAATTGAGAGTTAAGTAATTGAATTCAAATTGAAGGATAAGAAATCCAACTAGAATCAAGTTTGATTTGAATTGAAAGCAAACTAACTTGAATATAAATTAATGAAAGTGAACTAATTGAATATGAATGAATGTTAGTAAAATCCAATGTGAATAAATCAAATGTGATTTAATTGAAAATCAAGTCGATGTTGAAAATAAAAGAATTTATAAGTAATTTACTTATAAATTAAATTTATGATATAAAACTGAGTTATAGAAGAAATGGTTAATGAAGTAAATTTCTATAAATTGAAGTCTTTATAAATAGAAATGGGATTTTTAACGTTGTTTATAAATCCGAAAATGACTTATTTTGATAAGTAAATCTTATAGCTTGTTAAATGAAGTATATTCACGATTTTGGACAGTGAATATATTATTGAATAAAATAGACATGTTTTGGGAAATCGATATTTAAAAATGAAGTTAATTGTTTTAAAAGATGTTTTAAAAGGCATTGAATATCGGAACCATAGATTTCAACATTCATTGTTGAAATAGACGTTTTCGAGATAAAAGGAAATGATGGACTATAACACTGTTGTTATAGTAAATGATTTCCGAAAGGAAATGTTTTGTATAGTATTGGGATTTATACATCTATCTAAATTTCGAATTCCTATACTAGTGATTTTGAGTTGTCGTAACGATGTTTTACGTAACATTCGTTTTAACTCAAATAAATATGTGAAAGAGAATGATTTCCTTAAAGATGAAATATATACTTAATTTTGATTTAAGTATATCGAATATTTTCAAATGTTGAAAATAAATGGATTTGTGAATTACTTATTTTTAAATAAGTATGGAAATGTTTTTCCAAAGATGAAATGTTGTGAATGTATTCCGTAAGGGATAAATGATTTGAAATTCATTTTTTGAAGTCGAAGTTGAAAAGTTAAATGAGAATTTGAACAATTTGTTCAATTTGAAATTTTTCAAAAAGATTGAATCGTTGAGTTAAAATTGAGTTTAACTTCGACATCAAAGACAATATAAGTTGAGCTTTGAATTTCAGATGATGATTTGGATTGTATGTCTAACATTGTGAATTGATGACATAGCAATTGATCTCTATTAAATATATATCTGTTGGTGGCGGAGAATTTATTCTCTTAGCTTAACACCCTTCTCTGAGACGTACGAGCTCAGAGGTTATATATCGGTAGACATCAATTCTGTGTTGAGAATTGACGATGTAAACGTGAAATCCAAATCGAATGTGAAAGTCGATAATAGATTGGAATTATGAATATGAATTAGGTTTGAGATAACCTTAAATTTCCAAATCGACTTAGAGGGAAATTTTGAAATCCTCTATTTTGTTATGAATATGGAATATGTAAGTTTTAGAACTTATATATATGAATACGGTAAATTTGAAACCGTTAGTTTAGAAAGACATTGTTATGGAAATCTTATGTATGTTTACATAGATGTTATATGTACGAAATGTGAAATGAAAGTACTACATATATGATATTATGTTTTCTAAACTGAGGATATGGAAAAGTACCTTCCATTTATTATTTGAGAAGGTTTTGGAACTCTCGATGAGTGTCCATTTGAAATTCGTAGCTACGTAGAATTTCCATTTAGTCAGAGTGACTATTTGAATCGGAAATCCCTCACGATGGATCATCGTGATGAGATTAGATTGATTGATGATTAGCGTAATTTGAGGGGCGAGATGCCCATAGTTACAAGCGATTCCACTGGGATAGTGGCGTAACCGCCGGGTAAACTGCAATCTAATGCCAGGCGAAATTTGAGGGGCGTGATGCCTACAGACACGAGCGATTCTACTGGGATAGTAGCGTAACCGCCGTGTGTACTGCAATCTATGGCGACAACCATGGCGAAATTTAAGAGATGAGAAATCTACAGCCACAAGCCACTCTACTGGGATAGTAGCGTAACCGCCGGGTGGAACTGTAATCCATGGGGGAACGTGCTTTCCATATCCATTTTTAAAAGAATTTTTAAAAGTATTTTCACTGGGAATTGAAGCAAGTATATTTAGTACTTGGAGATTTTTAGACCTGCGCCTGGCCAGCGTATGCCTAATGTCTGTGAGAACGAAGATGGACTTGTTAAATTTCGAGTTAGCAAGTATTTTCAAACTGTAAATAGCAAATCAATAGTTTGAAATTAAAATTACGAAATTCCTACCTAATAAACTAAGGAAGAGGATCTTTGTAATGTTTTGAAAGTCCACAGCTTTGGAAGAGATATATATTATATAAATCTCTAATGTGAAGGATTTTAAGTTTGAATCTGAGTGTTGTAAATTAAAAATGTTAGTAAAAGACTTTTGGGTTTTGATTTTAGAAAATCATTGAACAAAAGAGAAGATAAACAAAGCTAGTGAGATTAAACAAATGGAATGAATCCTATATTCATTTATTTGTAATAAGTTTTAAGTTTAGTAAAAATTGACTAGAGTATAAATATTAATGAAATTTTAACAACCTTTCCTTTTCGTGGACGAAAAGTTTTTAAGGAGGGGAGTTTGTAACGACCCTGAAATTTCAAAAATTCAAATTGAAAATATTTAATGAATTTTAAATATTTGAATGATGAATTGATTCGAATTTCAATTTTCCAGAATAAATTTTGCGATTAAATTTTAGGATTTAATCTACTGAAAATTTAATAATAATTTGAATCGGGATTTATAAATGAATGTAAAGAAAATCTGCTTTGGATTTTAAAGAAATCAAAATTTTCTTATTTAATTAAAATATATATAAAAAAACTTTACATTTTGGAAATTGATCTCATATATGTAAATTAATGTGAGATGGACAATGATGTTTAAAAGGAAATGAATTATATCTACAAAAAAAATAAATAAAAATAATAAAAACAAAATAAAGATAAAAAAATAAAAAAATAAAAATAAAGTAACTCAGCCCATACCCTTATCACCAGCCCATTCCTCTGCCATACCCCCACGATCTCCTTACCCCTTATTCTCTGATTAAACCACGAACCCTCCCCTCATTTTCTCATTCGAAAAAAAAGAAAACCCTAACTAAAAGCAATCGAAGAAAAAAATGGCGGTTCTCTCGTTCGTCCCTCTTCGTCGCCTTCAAATTTGGGTTCGTTCTTCCTCGATTCGCCCCGAGAAACTAGAGCTCGTTCAAAATCAAAGGAGTCGACTTTATTCGATGTTGCTTCGATCTGAAAATTTGGGCTTCGTCTTCGTTCTTGTTCGCAACCGCTTCGCGACCGTTTCAGAATTAAAGGTGAGAAATTTTAAATTCTCACATCAAATTTAAACTCATAAGTATGCGATTTGTGAATAAATTTACAAAGCTTTGATTTTGTGATGATTTTTTCTCTGTTGGTTCGACTCCTTGAATTTATAGCTTCGGCTGTTTTTATTTTAAATTGAGTTTGATTTTGGAGCATTTTGTTGATGACTAGTTCATCATAGTGGTTTCCTTTTGACTTCGGTCGTTTTGTGACATTGTCACTTCTGAACCTCTCAGTAGCATTTTGACCTGTTCGATCTTTGATCTTCTTGTCCTTGACTTGTTATCTCATCTTGGACTTGGTTATGAGGTTGGTCTCTCAGCTAGGAATTGTGTGATACTTTGTAATGACCGGAAGCTTTGATTTTTGTGATGTTGCATCACTTGATGTTGTCCTGTTGCCTAAATTTTTTTCGTTTGTTGCCTCGGTTACATTAAGCTGCACATGTTCACTGGCCCATAGGTTTTCTTTTATAGCTACCTTGTCCTTTGGATTTTCGGGCATATATCTATATATATATATATATGCATTCTTGTATGTATATATATATGGGTTATCAACTTATCTGGAGTCACTTGTTCAAGTTGGCACTAGTTCATTTCTAAGTAGTTTCACTGGTGCATTTCCTTTTTGTGGTGCACTGATTTGAGTCTTCGTATACATGATATATGCACTGTGCTGCCTCATTTTTACTTGTTGCTTTTGAATCTTGATGGAGCTGGCTTCCTTATGTCTCGGCCTTGAGTTGAGATTCTATGTGCATAACTGGTTCGCATAATTGATATGCAGTAACCTATAGCACTTGACTTCGGCATCCCTTAATTACATTGTAGTTGTTCTTGTTTGTAACTGCAGTTTCATTGAAATTTTGATACTTGTTCGATTACTGTATTGACCTTGGATTTGTTCTAACTTGATACATTTGGATTTGAGCATACTTGAGTCTAGTTGTCACGATCACACTCATGCCTACACTTTAGTTCATTGTCTAGAACTTCTGGCCAGATTCAGTTTGCAAATAGTTTTGTATATTTTGATAACTTGAACCTTTGCTTGAATTGGTCTCGGCCTTGATTTGAAACTGTTTAGTCGACTTCGATTACTTCGATTATGTGATATTTTTGATGGCTTCAGCCTTGATTGATACTGCATTTCTTGGTTTCTGACTTCACTCTCTCTGGTTTCATGTTGATGTACTGGAATCAGATACTTTCCAATATTTGGGCCCTTCAGTTTCATTATCTCTGGGCATTGTACATGTATATATATGCATTCTTGCATGTATATATTTGGGTTATCATTTTGCCTGGGGTAGCTCTGTAGTGTCACGGCTATTCATTTGTGTCTGTACAATTGCATCATTTCAGTGCTTCATCACTCGAGTCTTTTTAGTTGCAGTGCTTTGTTATCAACATGCCGATAGTGTCCACTTGCCTGTAGTGTTCACTGTCTATATGTTGGAAATTTTGTGAGTAATTCTCATATCTAATTCAAATTTTTAAATGATTCTGTCTTGTAAAAAAAATGGTATGTCTGCAATTCAAGTTCATTGCTTTCACTGCCCACTGCTAGTACATGCATATACCCACCTCTGTTATGCTACACTGGTATCTAATTTATATGCTTTGATTTGAATTTGACTTGTTCCACATTGACTTCGGCCTGGACTTGGTTTTTAAAATTCTCGGCTTCAAATTTTTTTATGACTTACACCATGTTTGATTTTGTGAAATTCTGTCATGCCTCGAATTTGACTTTATTAGATTGTTAAACTTAATTCTGGTCGGCTTCGACTTTGATTCTTCACTGTCCTATGTTGTTTCCATCCATTGCCATTCATTATATTCATTGTGAATTGGTCGACATGCTTCATGTAGCTTGAATCATGTAGTTTACTTGATAGAATTTTGCTCTGACTAGTTCTGGAGTTGTCTTCGTCTGCACACTGATTTGGTTTGTTTTGAGTTGGTATTGAAGTTGCACTGCAGTTCAACTTTCTGGTCAGTTTCTCTGTAGCATACTGTGGCATTGATATGTTGGTCTTAGCCTTGAGTTGAGTTCACTGTTGTCTGCACACACCAGTCTTGCTTTATTGAGTTGCATATCTGAACTTGATTCACTTGAGCTCTTACTTCATCCCCACTTCATCACTGTATGTTGCACAGTTTCCAGATGTGGTCTCTGTGGTTGCTGTCCAGTTGTACTTGACATATTGAACTGTTATATTTGAACTGTGAATTGTCGCCTTGATTTTCCAGTAGCCACCGTGTACATTCTTGTACATTTGTCCGTAACTTGCTTTCACTTACTTGGTGACATTTGTGTTGGTTCACTTGGTAGCTTTTGTTGTTGTCCAGTTTGTACTTGTCTTGTTGAACTTGTACATGCATTTGCCTTGTTGCAGTTACTCTTTGAATTTTGATCGAGGCCATTTGCATTTTTGTTGAATCATATTTTGATTTATATGCTTTGATAATCTTTGTAGTTAATCGCCGTTTTCGGCAATCCCATTCTTTTCTAAATCATCTTCATTTAGAAATCTTTTCATCTATCTCTACTGATTTATTGTTTAACACTGTTAAGTGTTATATATTTTCGTTATCCGATTTCTTTGTTAAAAGAGTCAGATAGACGGGAATTATTGTGACTGTCGTCTATTTAAATTATTACTGCCTCTATGCACTAATAAACTGGTTTGAATTAGACTGACCTGTGTATTATTTTCTTTTGAATATAATACTCGGGTCAGACCGAGTATTTTTACAGCTTGAAGATTTTCGAGCAGCGAAGTTAGAGAGAGAGTAAAGAATCATTTATTTCGAGAAAATTGTATTTTTAGATATTCCGCTGTATCTGTATTAAAGTGTATAAACTCTGATGTATATAAAAAGATTTATAGTAATGAAATAAAGATGCATTTGTTTTAATTGATTGTTATTATCTGTGTTTCTGTGGCTGATTCTGTTTAAACCTTATAAACTAAATAACAATTCGTCTTTTTGAACGTTTCGAGTTAGTTTAATTACCGACTGGAGGCGGTCAAAAGGGGGAATGTTACACTGGGCATATAAATTACAGTAGAAATTTGCATTGCTTTGTGTAGTAGATCCATATGCATTTTTTTAATACCTGTAGGTCTCACAGCACTATGTTTAACACATCTTACAATCTAGATACATGATCCAAGTCTGAATGCATTTGGTCATGACTAACCTGAGGCAGTTTAAAGTAACTTGTAGTCCTGTCTGAAATAGGCATGACCATCACTTAACAACACCTTAGACACTACCACTTATTGTTTAAGAGAACATCAGCTGTCTACCTAATAAGTTCACTTGAGAATTTTGTATTAATTTGATTCATAACATAGCTTTGATTATCTTGTCTTCAAATATATGCTAAGCCTCCATTTGATATGATAGATTGAGTCTGCATCTCTGTTCAAATGTATTATCTTCACTGCCTGGTTTTTGAACTAGTTTCTTACCCTGATATCTATTTGATCATATCATATTCTGAGCATTTGCCTTAAAAAGAAAATTGCTTGAGTTTAAAAGCAGAACCCCAGGCTAAACAAACATTCTAAAGTTGTTTTAAAAGCATCCTTACTTATCCAAAACAATAAGTGTCAAATACAAAATTACAAAGGTCTGATGTATGGCTTAAAAAGCCTGGAACTGATTAACTTGAGAAATAAAATAAGTAGGATATTAACTGAACAAAAATATCAATTAATTTTGGGTGTCAAGTTCAAAGAAAAGAAATAGATAAAAATTGCTATGTGACACAAAGTCTCTCAAATATGAGAAACAATGTGTGAATGAGTTCCTTTGCTATTTTAATTACTCTGATAAGCAAAGAACCATTTATATATTTTCATATATATAAATGATGTGAATTGATTTAAATACTGATATATTTATATTAGTAAAATTCAGGATCTTGGGTAATTAATTAAAAGAAATAAAATGAGCAAGAAGAGAGGTGATCCCTTAGTAAAAAAATTCCTAACTAAAAATCACTGCAAACAAGTGATCAGAGAAGTGGGTCACTTCAGTTGGTATTAGAGCTATGTTATTAAACATAGCAGAAATAAAGATCAAATCCTCCTATAGGAATAAAATCTTATGAGACCAAATACATAACAATATTTTCAGTATAAATAAAATTACTGAAATAATTAAATTAAAATTAAACTAACTAGTTATGTAAATTGTATAGCAAATCATGGTATGAAGACCACCAAGTCATGGAGCAGGACCCTCCAATACAACACCAATGGTTAATTTGCAAGATTTGGTGAGAGCATTTAGGGAAGGAGCAGTGCAGAGGGAAGAAAATCCTCATGAAGAATTAGCTAAGCTATTGAAGACATTTTCAAACTTAGGAGGCAAGGATTTTGAAGGCACTGAAGGAGTTATGGGTGTGCAGACATGGTTGAGAACTTTAGAAAGAATATTTGCAGACATGCAAATTAATGATCAAAGGAAGAGGTAGATAGCTTCAAGAAGGCTCAAAGGAGCAGCACTAGATTGGTGGGAGGTGATCATCACAGGAAGGCCAGAAAATGAGATAACATGGGATCAATTCAAGGATATGCTTGAGGCAAGATTTGTCCCAGCAACAGCTAAGGCAACACTGCTAGAGGAATTTATAAGGCTAAGGCAATGACCAATGAGTGTGACTGAATACACTCAAAAATTCGAGAGTTTGTCTAAGTATGGAACTATGCTCATAGGGAATGAAGAATCAAAGAATTCAAGGTTCATTCAGGGACTCAATGCTGGTTTGAGTAGAGCAATGCTACCATACAAAGACAGAACATTTGATCAAGTCATAGATCTTACTCTTTCTTTTGAACAACATGACAATGGAAGAGAAAAATTCAGGAACATGAGAGCTACTAATCAAAAGAAAGGGAAGAATAGAGCACATCCTTATGACAAGAAGAATGTAGACAAGAAAGTTGAAGGAGCAGCCACTGGGGAAATTAAGAAGAAGGTTACCTGCTACAATTGTGGCAAGGAAGGACAATGAGCAATAGGTGTCAAGCAGCTAAGAAAGCCCCATTCAGCTGCTATAACTGTGGGAAAGAAGGTCATATAAAAAGGAACTGCCCAGAGTTCAAGAAGGGAGCAAAGGTAGGAGCATTGGAAGCCAAGGCAAAGGCAAATGCAGTAGGAAACTTTAGACAATTGGAAGGTATACTTCTAATTAAAAATTACCCAATCACAATTATATATGACACTGGAGCCACACATTCCCTAATCTCACAAGATATAGTGGATAAATTAGTTCTCACATACAATACAGTTGAAAAACCCTTGTTTATTCAAAGCCCCCTAGGTAGCTCTTGTCTGCTAGGATTAAAATGTTTGGGAGTAGAATTAAACATAGGTGGAAATGTGTTTAAATCTGATTTATTTGTGTTGAAATATCCTGGAGTAGGAATTATTCTAGGAGTAGATTGGTTGAGTAAATTCAAAGTAATCTTGAATTTAGAAAATTTTATAATTTCTTTGAAAACAGAAAATGGTAAAAATATTATAGTCATGAGTGAAGCAGCCAAGATAAATTGCCTTAATCAAATATGGAGTATGACTGAAAAGGAATTGACTTTAGAAGACATAAAAGTAGTAAATGAATATCCAGATGTTTTTGGGGAAGTTGTAGGAGTTCCAAAAAATAGACCAGTTGAATTTCAAATAAGGCTAATTCCAGGATCAAGTCCTATCATCAAAAAGCCTACCAGAATGGGTCCAAAAGAATTAGTAGAATTAAAGCAACAGTTGGAAGAATTGGAGCAGAAAGGCTTTATAAGGCCTAGTAGTTCAAACTGGGGTTCTCCAGTTGTATTTGTGAAGAAACATGATGGTACACTAAGAATGTGTATTGATTACAGAGAATTAAACAAAGTGACCATCAAAAACAAATACCCACTCCCCAGAATTGATGATTTATTTGATCAATTAAATGGAGCAAGAATTTTCTCAAGGCTAGATTTAGCCTCTGGATTTCACCAAATGAAGGTTGAAGAGGAGAGTATTAAATACACTGCTTTCAACACAAGGTGTGGCTTATATGAATTCTTAGTAATGCCTTTTGGATTGACAAATGCACCATCCTATTTTGTAGACTTAATGAATAGGACATTTAGAGACTTTCTAGACAAATTTGTAGTTGTTTTCATTGATGACATATTAGTGTATTCAAAATCAGAAGAGGATCATGCAAAACACTTGCATCTGGTTTTGTCTAGACTAAGAGCACATGATTTAAAGGCCAAATTCTCTAAATGTACATTTTGGCAGAATGAAGTAAAATTTTTGGGACACATTATATCACAACAAGGAGTCAGTGTAGACCCAACTAAGGTGATAGCAGTGCAATCATGGAGTAGACCCAAATCAGTGACTGAGGTAAGATCAATTTTGGGAATGGCAGGGTACTATAGAAGGTTTATAAAAGACTTTACAAGAATAGCCATCCCATTGACCAAGTTAACTAGAAAGGAGCAACCATATGTGTGGACAGAGAAGTGTGAACAAGCTTTTTCATCACTGAAGAAGGCACTGATGGAAGCTCCAGTTTTACAAGTTCCAGAGGGTAATGAAGGGTTAGTGGTTTACACAGATGTTAGTGGATCTGGATTAGGGGCAGTGCTCATGCAACATGGTAGAGTCATAGCATATGCATCAAGGCAACTCAAGCCAAATGAAACTAGGTATTCTACACATGACTTAGAACTAGCTTCTGTAGTATATGCATTGAAGCTATGGAGACACTACTTATTAGGTGCTAAGTTTGAATTGTTTACAGATCATAAGTCACTTAAATATTTGTTTTCTCAAAAAGACTTGAACATGAGGCAACATAGGTGGGTAGAATTTCTAGCTGCCTATGATCTTGATATATTGTATACCCCCAGAAAAGCTAACAAAGTGGCAGATGCATTGAGTAGGCATCAGGAAAAATTGGCAAGCTTAATGATAACTGAATTCAAGGATTTGACAATCCTCAGTGAAGTGGAAATAAAAGATGAAGTTGGAGTATCAGATAAGGCACACAATGATATGATTGAATATGGAAAACTGAGCCTCATTTCTTTAAGGTCAACTCTGGTTGATAAAATAGGACAAATGCAGGATCAAGACACAAATTTAAAGGAGAAGAAGGACATGATGTCACAAGGCATGACAGTGGAAAATTATGAAGTAGATGAAAAAGGTTACTTAAGGAAAAAGGTGAAACTCTACATACCAAATATAGAGGAACTGAAGCAAGAAGTTATGGATGAGCATCACAAGACAAAATATACAATACACCCAGGTGGTACAAAAATGTACCATGATCTCAAGAGGAATTACTGGTGGCCAGGGATGAAAGGAGAAGTGGCAAAATATGTGGCAAATTGTTTAACATGCCAACAAGTTAAGGCAGATTATCAAATACCCTCAGCTTTACTGCAACCTCTAGAAGTGCCAACCTGGAAGTAGGAAAGCATTTCAATGGATTTTGTGGATGGTTTGCCAAGGACAAGAAGAGGCAATGATAGTATTTGGGTAGTGGTTGATAGGCTCCCAAAAATAGCACACTTCATCCCAATAAGTTCAAACAGAAATGCTCATAAGCTAGCTCAATTATTTGTGAAGGAGATAGTGAGATTGCATGGTATTCCCAAGACTATCATTAGTGATAGAGACACCTTGTTTACCTCAAGGTTTTGGAGTAGCTTTCAAGAGGCCATGGGGACAGAACTAAGCCTAAGCACAGCCTACCACCCACAAACAGATGGGCAAACTGAGATTGTTAATAAAGTTTTAGAAGACTTACTTAGAGCATGCATACTTGATTTTGGTGGCAACTGGGAAGATCATCTTTATTTAGCTGAATTTGCTTATAATAATAGCTACCAGTCCACCATAGGTATGGCTCCATTTGAGGCCTTGTATGGAAAGCCTTGCTTATCTCCTACATGTTGGATGGAGGTAGGTGAAAGAGTATTGCTTGGACCAGAACATGTGAAGGAAACTTCTGCAAGAATTGAATTAGTAAGGCAAAGAATGAGAGTGGCACAAGAAAGACAGAAAGCATATGCAGATAAAAGGAGGAGGCTAGTAGAGTTTGAAGTGGGGGATCATGTATTTCTCAAAGTTTCACCCATGAGGAAAATACTGAGATTTGGCAAAGCAGGAAAGCTATCACCAAGGTATATAGGCCCATATGAAATTGTTCAGAGAATAGGGACTTTGGCTTATAGATTGAAATTGCCAAAGGAATTGAGCAACATACATGATGTATTTCATGTATCTCAATTAAGAAAGTGGGTGCATGATAAGAAAACTATTCTTGAATCCCCTATACATGTTGAAATTCAAGAAAACCTGGTTTATTAAAAGGAACCAGTGGGCATAGTGGCTAGAGAAGAGAAGAAATTAAGAAACAAAATAATTAAATTGGTTAAAATTCAGTGGAGTCTAGATGGAAATGATTGTACTTGGGAGGCTGAAGATAGGATGAAGGATAAATATCCTAATCTATTTTCTGCATAAAGGTTTGCCTGAAATTATAGTAAATTTAAATACTATTTGATTAGTTCTGGATGCATAAGTTTTTAAATTGCTGAGATAAAGATTAAACTTTTGCATAGTGGAAAAGAAAAATATATATTTATTTATAATTGTGGGACACAATTCCTTTTAGGAGGAGAGTATGTGAAGACCCAAATTTTTTGAGATAAAAATAATTCTGAAATGAAAAGAAAATTAAATTAGTTAATAGAAAATAATTGAAGAATAAAATAATTTGAAAATGAATATCAAAAAGGAATAATTATTTCAATAAATAATAATGAGAAGAAAAATAACTAAAGTATGAATGAGTTTTAAATACACATATCTTATGAATACTATAAATTTATGTGGCCAGAAAAATGTAGGGTAATAAAATAACTTCTCTTGATAATTAAAATGCATAAAAACTAGTCAAGTAATATTTATGAGTATGAATGCATTTTTGAAATAAATCAAGATAGATGATAAAAATATGTTAGCTAAAAATCAAGCTTACAAAAGAAATAAGAAAATATATATATATAAGGCTGAGCCACATAAAAATAATGTGCAGGGAAATCATGCAAATAGCATGTGCACAGAAAAGCAATGAGGCAACTGATTTACTAGAAATGGAAACCAAAAGAAAATGGCACTTTTAGCCATAAATTATACACATATGATTCTCTGAGTAAGGTAAGGATAGAATGGGTTTTTCCTCCATTAAAACCATAGCAAAATGATTTAAATCAAGGGAGGGGCAACAGTTGTTTCTGGGGGAGAAAACAGAGGAAATAAAATTAAAAATAAAATAAACTCACATTGTCTTCAGGCCTGAGTATTCTCGGGGAGGAGCAAAGAAAGGTGAGTGATAATCACTTATGGGATTTGAAGCATTAAGACCCATGCTAAGGGCAGCCAAGTTATTTTCATATATAAATTCTATCATAATTTTCTGCTTGATTTTATTCTCTGAATAAATGCATGTTGATCATGGATGATATTTTGATTGAACTCTTGGTTGAAGTTTTGATCTGTCTTGGTTTGATAAGATTGTTTCAGTTTTTGCTTTAAAATACAAGTAATCAAACATGTATTCAGATCATAGAAGTGGATTTTATGATCCAGTTTTATATGAGAAATGAACTGAATGTTTTATTGAGAAATAGGGCATCAAAGGAAAATAAAGTAGGCAGTATGAATAATGAGATTTATGCTTATGCCTATATTAAAATGATATGAACAATGCAGTATCATGTATATGTGTTGAGTTGTTCCTATTATAAGTTAATATGTTTTTATGGGTTTTTCTCAAAGAAAAATCATGTCCTGTGTTCTCAGTAAAATAAATGAATAGGATATATAACTTCATCAGATTTATGTGAGACATAGGAATACTTCTATAGAAAAATATGTATACAAGTTTTAGAAAATATGATTAAAATAAAATAACCTTGGAATGGGATTTAGTATTTTTCTCATGGAAGCTTGATATGTCTGACTAAAACCCCTGAGAGTGTTTCATAACTTTTGACTCATGAAAGGAAGAAAAGAATGCAAAGCATTTCAAGTGATAATAAAAATTCTCAGAAGATAAATAAGCATGGTCTCTAAATTATAAGAATAATTTAGGAGTAGTGCCTTGATCTGCTCATCATCAGGAGGATGATGGGTATGTGCATGACTTGCTTAAGTCCTGTAGGCCTCTGTGTAAAGGGATAACAGAACTGAGCCCCTTTACAATGCACACATAGTGTTCAATGGCAAGGAGTTAGACCAAACCCAAAATGTAAAAAGAAATGAAATGAGATTGATCAATTAAGCTATGGAAATTGGAAATTTTTCCATAGGAGCATGTACATGAAAGTCTGAATGAAGTGAATGCATGGTTGTTTGGGTGTATGATTGATAGATAAGCTTGACAATGCTCAGATTTTAGTATGAACTAGTATATCATTAAACTGATGTGTTTTCTATGCAGCTTTAAGAATTTACAAAGTATTTTATTATGTGATTACACTTATACCAAAAATTTATTTCTGAACCTATTTGTTGCTTTGTAAAATCTGGGGGTGTCTCATTTTTATCGAGGCAGCTCTAGATGTTGCTGCAGGAAAGGAAGCATAAGAAACTTGCTTGCATGGATATTTGAAGGTTTACTTGAATTTGGAATGCTTAAGGAGTATGGAAGAAATATTGTAATAAATAAGCCAGGCAAAACTTCATTATGTTTTAAGTGTTACCTGGACTGATATGTGCTTATTTTTCTGTGTAAAGAATATGTACAAACTTTAGTACTATATGTGTGTTTGTGAGTTTCTGTTTTAAGCAATTGATCTGGATAATCTCTGGTGAAGTTTGATATAGGAGATCATGCCATATAAATTGATATGTGGACATGACTTCCTTGACAATGTCTGAAGAACTCTTAATTGTAAAGAAGAAATAGTTTTAGAAAAATAAAGAACATGCAATAAATCTTTTAAAGATTGAATTGAACCTAGACCGGGCTAACCAGAAAAGCATGATCATGACTTGTAATTGATATAAGTATATGTCAAGCTTAAAAATGAAGCCTATAATTCTTAATCTAGGCATATAAATTACAGTAGAAATTTGCATTGCTTTGTGTAGTAGATCCATATGCATTTTTTTAATACCTGTAGGTCTCACAGCACTATGTTTAACACATCTTCCAATCTAGATACATGATCCAAGTCTGAATGCATTTGGTCATGACTAACCTGAGGCAGTTTAAAGTAACTTGTAGTCCTATCTGAAATAGGCATGACCATCACTTAACAACACCTTAGACACTACCACTTATTGTTTAAGAGAACATCAGCTGTCTACCTAATAAGTTCACTTGAGAATTTTGTATTAATTTGATTCATAACATAGCTTTGATTATCTTGTCTTCAAATATATGCTAAGCCTCCATTTGATATGATAGATTGAGTCTGCATCTCTGTTCAAATGTATTATCTTCACTGCTTGGTTTTTGAACTAGTTTCTTACCCTGATATCTATTTGATCATATCATATTCTGAGCATTTGCCTTAAAAAGAAAATTGCTTTAGTTTAAAAGTAGAACCCCAGGCTAAACAAACATTCTAAAGTTGTTTTAAAAGCATCCTTACTTATCCAAAACAATAAGTGTCAAATACAAAATTACAAAGGTCTGATGTATGGCTTAAAAAGCCTGGAACTGATTAACTTGAGAAATAAAACAAGTAGGATATTAACTGAACAAAAATATCAATTAATTTTGGGTGTCAAGTTCAAAGAAAAGAAATAGATAAAAATTGCTATGTGACACAAAGTCTCTCAAATATGAGAAACAATGTGTGAATGAGTTCCTTTGCTATTTTAATTACTCTGATAAGCAAAGAACCATTTATATATCTTCATATATATAAATGATATGAATTGATTTAAATACTGATATATTTATATTAGTAAAATTCAGGATCTTGGGTAATTAATTAAAAGAAATAAAAGGAGCAAGAAGAGAGGTGATCCCTTAGTAAAAAAAAATTCCTAACTAAAAATCACTGCAAACAAGTGATCAGAGAAGTGGGTCACTTCAATTCTTGTCTCCCCTATTCGTGTCTTCTTGATTCTGGAGTGTCCCATAACTCCACTTCGAATGATTTCTATAGCAAATCGGCAGTCTCGCCAATCTCTGAATGATTTGTAAAGGGGTGAAACTTCTTTTCAATAAGCATTGATTCACCAGAGATTTTGTATCGTCGGTTTACGATGCTGTTATCTTTTGTTATACCCGAATTCTATCTATGGCGATCGAATGTCGATTTGCCTTAGAATTTTACCTCGATCTTATTATTGAAGTCACGGTTGACCCGGTTAAGGTTGCCCGCGATTTATATCAGTCTATCCAACTTTTCTCTTTTGCTATTTAATCATCTTATCCCTTTCGAAGCCTATCTTCTAGTTGAATTCTTTTGGTTAGGATCCCTTTGTATTTGGATTTCTATCCTTGTTTTGAAACCCATTCTTGAATCATCGAGTGAGGGTGTATATTTGTAATTAAAAAAAAATGTTTTATAGTGTGTTGTTTGAGTTGTTGATGTTGATTTGGGTTTTCGATCGATTCGTTTGATCAGCGATATCGATAGGATTTCCAAAACACTTGAATAGAGCAAACTAACCCAATATTGTTTTCAAATTTGGTAAAGGTAATAAATTTGTATGATTATATTATAAATATATAAGTAAAATTTTCTAGAATTTAATAAGTTAATTAAATTGGTTGTTTGGAATGGTAATATTTGATTATCATTTATTGTTCTATAAATGAATTTATAAACATGGTTTATAAATTAATTTGGAATTGAAATGAATTTAAAATTAGGAATTTGAGAATTTAATTTCCGGTGATTTCAAACTTTGGTTTCAAAGTTTTAAATTGTATATTATTTAAAGTAATTTCAAATAGAAATCGTTTCAAAGAATTTTAAAGGTTTTAAATCAGTGCTCTTCTCTTGTGTCGGTGGAAAATAATTTCGGTGATGACAGCAGCATCATCAATATTCATTTTCGAGTTTTGAAGAGGAGGCCACTCTGTAGCTTTGCTACACTTTTGTTTTGAAAATGAAATTGATTTGGATTGCTGAAGTATGACTTGATTTATAATATATATATTATATATAGGTATATGTTTATAAGTTTGATTTGATATATATAGTATATATATATATATATATTTATCTCTAAATTGTTTGAAATTAATCAGAAGTTTAATTCTTAAATTTTATGTTACAGAATGATTTCAAGTATAATTAAAGATAAATTTTTTGAATAAATATTTAAAAACTTGAAAAAATTGAGTTGGGAAAAATTTATTTATATAATACTCAATTACATTCCAATATAACTTACTTAAATTATTCAGAAGTTGAATATGTAATTGGACAATATACAATATAAAATGATTTTATAAATAAAATTTGAGTGTCGATAATAAATGTTATACACTTAAATTTTGATTATAAAAATGTTAATAGTGATAAATAGAATAATAAGTTAATTGAATAATAAATGAGATAAATAAAATAAATTTTGTTCTGAAAGAATTAACAGATTGAAATTTAATCAACTAAATGAAATACCTTGAATTTAAAATCAATTATTGAATATTAATTAATTTAAATTGAAATTTATATGGTTTGAATTAATTAATTTCTTTTGTATTTCAATCTATTTTCTTTCTGGTTGTTTCTATTCTCCTACCTCCTTCCTTTTTGGGGACGAAAAGTTTTGAGTGGGGGAGAGTGTAACGACCCGTAAATTTTAATTGTTTTAATAACGTAATTAATTGAAATTATGTTAAATTTTAAACGATAAAATTTTGGAATAAAAAGTTGATATTTGGAATGCGTCTAATTAAACATAGCAACTGGTAAATTTTCATCAGATAATATGGAAGTCTATTTTCTTGTGTAATTTTATTTTAATTCCAATCAGTTAATAATTCATAATAATAGAATGTTTTCCAAACTTGAATATTTTTCTATAGAAAATTTGTAAATCATCTTCTGAGTGAGGCGTCAAATTTCGTTCTTCAAATTTTGACTGCTATTGCTCCATCTATCTTATTTCTGACAGATTTGCAGCATTTTTTGGTACCGATTATCGACTTTTGATAGGATGATCGTACCACCGATATTTGTATACCATTTTGATCGTCTCATTGTGTTGAACTCAACGGTATATTCATTTCTGTTTTTCGAACACTGGTATGCAGTGAAACCAGTAAAACGGTTTCTGTATCGGTATCCATATTTGGCCTCTTTGTTTCTCGGTGTCCATTCATTTATTCCACGTGAGAAAATAAAGGGTCACAAACTTTAAACATATCAACCCTTTCTATTCCATAGAGTCATATTTCTGGTGGAATTCATTTAGTTGCTTCTTTCGGTTCATAGGAAAAAAAAAGAATATCATTCGCCTGTATGCCTTTCCCAAAACCAGCCTATTTTTCTTCCTCACTTGCAGCCATCCTCCAACCAGATCTACAACCTCCTCCATGCGTGCAACGCATCCTCTTCCCACCAAATCTCCGAGCGGCGCCACCATATCATTTTCTGTCATCTTCCCCGAGCAAGCCATCCACCATAGCATAGCAGCCGTGCCTTTCTTCTTTTATGCGTGCTCAGGTAAATTTGTGACTCGCATATATATATATATATATTTATTTATTTATCATTATATTAAGTTTACAGTATGTTCAGGAATTATACATATATATATTAGTTTTCATTGTCTGTTTATAAGATTTATGTATGTGTATACAAAACTTAATATGTGTTCAGTTATAATGTGTTTAAATTATTTGATTTAAATTTTCGGTTTTAAATCTTATATATATTATTTCAAGTTACTGTATAGTTTATATAGGTAGTTTATTTCATGCTGTGCATATATGCAATACTATTTATATAAGTTTACAATGTATGTATGCTACAGTATACTGCGACTTTAAAATTGTGTATATATACTATTTACACTGTGACCTATATATATATGTAAAAATAAGACTGTTTATACAGTAACTTGTATATAAATACCTAGCCTGTCTTTGATATAGATATAAGTTATATAAGAGTCTTTGATATAGATATAAGTTATAAATAAGACTGTTTATACAGTAACTTGTATATATACAGTAACTTGTTTATACAACCTCCTCCATGCGTGCATAATCAATCATTCGTATATTTCACTAGCTATGTTTATTTGTCGGCTGTAAGTTTTCTTTTAGTTTAACAGGTAATATATATGTATGTATTGATTTTATATGTGTGATGAAGAGTATTTATATATACATATTATGTCCAGATTTTACCAGTAGAGTATACATGTTAGTATACATACTATATAACAGTTTATTTACATTTTAGTATATTTTTTTGTTGTTGTTTAAAATGATATAATATATTATAAAAGAAGTTTTGTATGTTAGTTATATAATAGTATATATATATATATATATTTATACAGATCTATACGCAGTATACAAGTTATATATTATTTTGAAAATATAGTCTATGAAGGTTAGTGGTACACATATGTTCATATGACCTGTTTGGTATTATATCCTATACATATGTTGTTTATAAGTATGTATAAAAATTGTGTATGAATACTTATGGTTATTTATAAGGAATAAAATCTGTTATGGAAGTTGTTATATATGCTGGTTATAACATATAGGTTATATAAGTACCACATAATGTTACTTGTCTACATAAATATTTATTTTCAAAAATGTTTACTTGAAACAGTTATATTTGTATACCAGTATATTATTTTAAATGATTTCATGTACTGTTAATATATCATATATTTATATATATTTGAGGTATGTGTTAAATTTAAAAATGATCTTGGAATATATATAGATTTAGATTTTGATGTATATGTTATATATATATATATATATCAAGAGATGTGGATTTGGTTTTTCAGATATGTAAATAGTGATCTTAGAAATATATGTTTAAATAAAAAAAAATGGTTTGTAAATATATATAGGGTATATTTTAACATGTGTGTTTTAATTTGAAACAATAACTTTGAGATATATATATTTAAAAATTGTATATGTTTGAATTCAGAATATGATTTATATATATCTAGTTATATATAAGTTCACTTATACCATTTATCATCATTGATCCAATTCTAATTGATTTCATCAATTTCTATTTATCAGCTTTGAGCGTCAAATTCGTGCCAATCTAGCTTGTTTTAGGATTCATGCTTAAACTCGTTACTCATTTCATTGTCTATCCTCTAGCCTCGAAAGGTGAGAAATCACTCATGATTAACGTTCTTATATTTATTAAATTTGATTTCAATTGAAACGACAGTTGAAATATACTGCTGCTAGTTATTTACATTGTTATATATATGCCATTATCTGTATCTGTTCACCTGTGACATCTGACACCATCATCTGTTATTTATATTGATGATATATGCCTGTTACTGTTGTTATTTTATTATCATATCTGTTATCACTCTGCAAGTTCCATGTTAGTATAGAATCACTATGGGTTGAAATGATACATACCCGAACGATCTGTAGAATAGGAGAAAATCGTTTTGGGTTGAAATGATAAACCCAAGCGATTTTCATTGAATTGAATTTGGGATTTCGGGTTGAAAAGATATATACCCGAATATGTTTTAAATTGCCGATTGAAATAATAAATATCCGTATCACTAGACCATAGGATAGAAAATTATATACAGACACCGTTGGTCTATTTATATATATTTTTGAAAATGATTTCTATGGTTTTGAAAAGAAATATATGATTTTGATAAATATTGATTTTTAAGATTTATCAAAGTTGATTTAATAAAGTTGATATATATAATATGTTTAAGTATTTATTTAATATATATATTTTCAAATATAGAGTTTATAATGATTCAGATTGGAAAGATAAATTTGAAATTGATTTGATATTTATTTAAGAATTTTACTTAAATAAGTTTGGTTTGAAATTATTAAATTTGAGATTTTAAAGATATGATTTTATAACTTGATTTTGACTTAAAGTGATTTAAATGTATATTTCAAATAAATTGAAGGAAATATTTAGTTTATTGTAATTTGGGGTTTGTTTTAAATGATATTGGATTTATTAAGTGAATATTTCAAGACTAAAATAATTGTAAAATGAATTTGATATATATATGAAATTTTCGAATTTAGTTTTGAAATGTTGAATATTTAAAGCTTTGAAATATATTGAAATTGAAATGGCTTATTTTATGGTTTAAATATGTATTTGAAATCGATAATTTGAAATTGTTTATTTAGAAACTGAATCGAATTGAAATTGATGATTTGAGATTTGATTAAATTTGAATTTTGGAATTCGAGTTGATCCGAATTGATTTATGAATTTGTGGAAACTATTTTATTATATAAAGTATTTTTAAAACTATATCTAAAACTATTTATATTTTACTTTATAAAATATTTTAATATAAACTATTTTAATATAAATCATTTTCAATATAAATTATTTTATTATAAGCTATTTTAACTTATAACTATTTTACATAAACTATTTTACTATATATACTAATTTTAATATCTAAACTGTTTAAGAGGAAAGTGTTATGGATTCCAAAATGTTATGATTTCAAGCTATGATTTCAAAGTGTTATGAATTTCAAGGTTTTGATTCCCAAAGTGTTTTGATGTTAGAAGACTTATGATTCCGGAAGCGTTATAACTTTGGAAAGTCATATGATTTGGAAATGGGTATATTTGAAGTAAAAATGATATCGTTTTGATATGGTTTTAAAATGGAAATGATATTTTGGTTTTGAAGTATAAACTATTTTGAAATGACCGCGGTGTTATAATAATGTTTGGTTGTTAAAGAGACCGGGATCGGATATGGGCGTACTCTCTATCGATACCGAAAACCACTTTGACAACCGTGTACGCGGTGGAGATTCCAGAATGAATTGGGATGGTGGCGACGATTCCTAGTGAGGTATATACGTGGACCCAACTCCCGTGAGTTGGCATAAGGTGGCTAAAACAGGAGCGATTGACGGGCCAATGAGGTAGCACCTCTGATCGGACGCATTTCTTCGATACCATTTTATTACTTTGTGATAGATTTGGTGGCCACCCCTCGATTATTGATTTGGGAGTGTGTTCCGAGGTGGGCGGTAGTGGCTGCTATGCGTTTCCACCAGCCCGGATGCGTAATTGGTATATCTACCCTGGCATTGCCTAGTTGTGCCGTATCACCTACCATATCAAGCTTTACTACGAGTTTGGATTTGTGCCGTAGCCTGTGGAGTATTTAGGGTAGCTTCCGACCTGGGGGTATGCTGATACTGGATAGACTACTGGGACTATTATGTGTTAAGGTGGAAAATGTGTAACGACCCAGAATTTTTGATAATTAAAATTCGAATATTTAATTGATTTTAAATATTAATAAATGAATTTAATAAGTCGAATAATTTATTTAAAGGATATTGGATTTAATTTGGTCAATTAAATCGATAAATTAATAATTGAAATTCCAGAAATAATTGTAAATTGAGTTGAATATGATTGAAAATGATTTGTAAAATTTTATTTAATCATACTGGAGTTATAGAAAGGTTATAGAACTTTTAAAATTGAATTTGGAGTTAATCTATGAAAATTGAATATTTTAATATTTAATTATCAACTGTAAAAATAGCCAATTTTCGAACAGTCTCAGATTTCGACGAAAGCAGTTTCATCGGATCCGTAATGTGATATTATTGCATGGTTTTAAATTTCGTAATTTTTGGATTTACCATTTGTCCGGGGCAAGCCAAAACGCCTCGAAATCGATTTAAATCGGTTTAATTTAATTTGATCGTTTATTGCCATATCTCACATAGACGATCGAATTAGCTTCCAAAACCTGTTCCATTGCGTTCGGAACGCGGGATAAACCCTAGAAACGATAGTGACCGCGCGTAAATCGGAGTTTTGGAAAACCGGATGAATAGTGATTGAGAAATTCTCTATAAATAGGCCATTTATTCACAAAAAAATAAAAAAAGAGAAACCCTAACCCTAAACGTTACAGCCGCCACCCACTATTTCAATGGCCGGTATTCTCTTTCGATCTTCCTTCAATTTCTTAAAATCCATAAACAATTTGCGAAATCTTCCAACAACAAAGTTAAAGAGCATCTCGAGCCCTATAGATCCATACGACTATGATTTAAAACAAGTGAATGAATCGACGACAATTAGTGATCGAAGGGTCGAACTTCGTGCGCGTTTTTCGAGCATGGTGGAGGGCCGAGTGTCATGCCCTTCAAGGCGGTGGCGTGACTGGAGAGGGGCTTCGATATGGCATTGTTTGATCGGGGTAGAAGTCATCGTAGGGGAGGCACGAATTAGGGTTTAGAGGCGGCACGTTGGGTTCTCGCGTGAAGAATGCCTGCGGACAAACGGAAAGGAAGACGCAGCCATTGGCCCAAATTTTCTTTTGTTAAGATGAACGGCTGTGATGGTTTGTAAAATAAAATATAAAAAGAATTGTATTGATTTATAATTTAAATTTGTACGATGTTTAAAATACGATAACTCTTTGCTGCGAGGTCGAAAAATTTCAAAACGAAGTGCGTTGGAATCGTATTCGCGAATACTACGCGATGCAATTGGATTGGAGTCATTTGGAGCTAGTGTAAATTTCGGGTAAAATTAAACGCGTGTTTAATTTTATTCGAAATAAACGCTGAAATCGGAATTGAAATCAAGGTGAGATCTTCTCACTCAGATTTAAATTTGAATTGCAGTTATTGATTGTTATTTGGATGTGCTATTAGAATAGTAGGATATATCTATATATATATAGCAATATATACATATTGGCATATGTATATATTGGATTGATTGATTTCCCGCCTCGTATAGCGGATGAGACCCTATTGCGCCGTTAGTAAGCGGATAATATTTATTAAACCCATATACCGCGATAATTCCGTACTGGAGCGGAATTGGTATTGTGCTAACATCTGTGGATGCAGGGAAACAGGTTGGAGGGATCCAACTGGATTCCTCACCGTATTGATTATTTACAGATATTTTTGATATATTCTGTTATCATATGATGATATATGATATTTGATTGTTGTGATTGATTGTTTGGTGCTGTTGCATCATCGGATCCATTTTTGAAGTTTAAAAATAACGATATTATTTTTAAAAGGATTTCAAAGTGATTTTTGAAAGTATACGTTTTATTGAATTTTGGAATTAATTCATTTTAAATAAATAAATGTTATAATTTTCGTGTTATAAAAATTATGAGATTTGTGAAATATAAGCGAAAAGTGGTTTTTGAAATATAAGTTGATTAAATTGTAATTGGTTTAGATTGAAATTTTCGACTTATTATAAATGGATTATATTTATAGAAGATGTATAAAATTGTTATTTTATAAATAAAAATAAGGAGATTATTTAGGAGTTCTATAAATGTTAAAATGAACTTATAAACAGATTTTATAAGTAAGTAATATTGATAGATATACGATTTGTGAAGTTATAAGATGAAGGACTTTGAAACTAAATGAATTATAAGTTATCAACTTATGATTTGAATTTTTGTTATATAAATGAGTCAAATGGAATTGTTTAAATAAAGGGATTTCATAACTTGAAGTTGTTATAAAATATCAAATTGTGATTTATAAACGTTGTTTATAAATCCGAAATCACTTATTTTGATAAGTGAATTGTAGAAGTTAATTAAAGGAATTATATCCATGATTTTGGACAGTGGATAAGCTTTTAAATAAAAGGTGTAGAAATGTGGAATTTGGATAATGAAGTATATTCACGATTTTGGACAGTGAATATATTATTAAATAAAACGGAGATGTTTTAGAGAAGTGATATTACAAAATGAAGTAATTGTTTTAAAAGATGTTTTTAAAACGTGTTAAGTATCGAATACATAGATTTCAACATTTATTGTTGAAATAGACGTTTTCGAGAAATAAGGAAATGATGGACTATAACACTGTTGTTATAGTAAATGATTTCCGAAAGGAAATATTTTGTATAGTATTGGGATTTATATATCTATCTAAATTTCGAATCCCTATACTAGTGATTTTGAGTCGTCGTAACGATGTTTTACGTAACATTCGTTTTGACTCAAATAAAATTTGTGAAAAAGAATGATTTCCTTAAAGGATGAAATATATACTAATTTTTGATTTAGTATATCGAATATTTTCCAAGTGTTGAAAATAAATGATTTGTGAACTACTTATTTTCAAATAAGTATGGGAATGCTTTTCCAATATGAAATGAACTGTTTTGAGATTTTATCTTTTAAAGATAAATTGAAATGTGGAAATTGATTTGAAATTGTTTTCAAATGGTTAAGTGTGGAAATAATATATCTAGAAAAGATATTTTTGGAAATTAAATAATTTGGAGAATTATTTGGAATCTGATGATGTTGCGCATCTTTATTGATAGTTAAATAACTGACTATCGATAATTACCTTTAGATAGGTATTTGTTGTGAATTGGATGAATTTGAATGCCACACTTATTTTTGAATAATCGCTCACTATTCGGGTTAGCCGGGAAAGGACCATGGGGTCGTATAACCCATTCCGAATATGTGATACGTCGTTATGAATTGCATTTGAAGACCGGTGTTGAAGACCGGATATTTTTGAAAACGGAAGGATTACCGTCGAGTTACTCTACATCGGCTGATCTCCGATTTAGAGGTTTTATCACCCTTAGTGACGGGAAGTCCGGACGTGATTAGAAAATTATCCGGATGTGCAAGGGCTTCGTGAGAAGTGCCTTCGGTTCTGTTCGATCCCGGAACAGACTTGTATGGATTGTATGTCTGACGTTACAAATTGAGATATAAAGCTGATTTCTTTCAAATACATATCTGTTGGTGGCGGAGGATTTATTCTCTTAGCTTAACACCCTTCTCTGAGACGTACGAGCTCAGAGGTTATGTAGTTGAAATTTATCAGCGATATACTCCCAATTTGGTAACGTGGCATACTGAGTGTTGCTGTGAAATGATCAGTGTTTGATCATCTGTGATATGATCATTTGTTTGATCTTATATCTTTGTGATCATAGGTTGATCATTTGTTTGACCCGAAGCAGGGCTTTGTAGAAAGCGTAGCTTTGTGGACGAGACTTCGTCGAGCCTCACACCTCGGAAATGGTCGAAACAGGAAGGATGCAGCAAGGTTCTAGGGAGTAGCGCCCCTTAGTGTATGTCATTCCTTCTGGATAGAGGTGGTATCATGGTATGGAGCCCAGATACTTAACCTATGTGGTTGCTGCATTATTACTATGTGGTTTGTTGGAAATCGGGGATCCTCGGGAAGATCGGTTACGATCGGGGGATGACATACGCGTGTTAGTAGTTACCTATTTTTGCAGAGGTAACCCGGCCTTGTGTTGGCAGAGATCTAACCGTAATGTTAGGTTATTTCTCGGGTCGTCTATTCCAGGGACGTACCCATCGTGGAAAAGGAAGTTCCTTAGCCTAACCATTTGTTGGAAATCCAAAGAAACAATACGTGACTTGTACAGTTTTAGTTGTATTACCTGCTATGGAATGTGGCGGTAACCTGCTATTGAACATAGTAGCTATAGTAGGCATAAGTGCGGAATGCCTATGCTGGCTAAGATTAATATTATACTTTCAAAATGTTTCTACACTATGCACTAATAATAATATCAAAAATGATTTGATTTTGCATAGTAAGCATCTTTGACTATCATAAGAAGAAATCTCCTCCAATTCTGCGTTTGCATTGTGTGTGTGGCGGGAGGTCTTATGGTAGTTTCATTTTCCAAAAGCATTGCGAATTTTTTTTATTTTCTTTGTGAAAAATAGCTGTTTTACGATCTCACACCAGTCACCATGACTGACTCGGAGTTTATTGTTCCCTTCTAAACTCTGGGTGCCCACCAATTTCCACACGGGCAGCCTAGAGTTAGATTATCAGGATATTCTGGATATTCTGGAGCTTTGGAGATGAGCTGGATGACGAGACGTAGTATTTGTATCTGATAGTATTTATTCCGCTGTGCATTCTGTATGAGGACAAGTTTATATAACTGTCCATTGTTGTATTGAGTTGTATATTGACTCTGATTGATGTATGTATAAACTGATATAGTTCTTTGTTTTAAAAGACTAGTGTTTATCTATTATATATTGTTCCGCTGCGATATGTGAGATTCTGATATTGTTTCTGTTTCTGATGTTGTTCTGTTGTTTCTTCTTTCTCTTTTCTTCTTCTCTTTTTCTTCTACCTTTTTCTTCTATTTAAAACCCTCACTATTGGAGTTTCCGGCACTCGATTGCTCGGCAGTCGATAAAGTGAGTATCGATGTTGAATTTTCGAAAGTCGAAAATTCCGGTATGTGACAGCGTGGTATCAGAGCATATGGTTAAGCGACAACCCTGCTCTGTTGGGTGTTACTCATTAGAGATAGAGTCAGTAGTGCTCTAGAATGAGTTGAGTGTAATAATAGATACGAGTGCGTATTTGTTAGTGAATATAAAAATGTTTTATATTGTGTTTGCTTATCCGTTGAGATGTTTATGAATTTTGGTCGGTATGTGGGATGCCATATTTTCGATAGGGATTTCTAAACACTTAAACGAGGCAAGACGACACAGTATTGTTTTAAATAGGGTGAATGAAATAATTTTGCCCAAAACTATTTTTGTATATAAAGGAAATAATTTTCTATGAATTATCATAGTATATGGATGTTTGGATGTTAGGAAGTAATAATAGTGAATTATCATCACTGGAATTGAATAAGAAACTGAAATCGTAACTCCAAAGTTAAGAAATAAATTCACATACAAATGAAATGTAAGAATGTAAATTATAAATGTGATTTGTAATTTAAAATGGAATTCCAGAGAAGTTTTTGGGAATGTTTTGAAAAGAATCTGAAAATTTTGGAGATTTGGAAGTTTAAATCTTTTTGATTTGAAAATGAATTTCAAAGGTTTTGAAAATTATTTTAGAAGGATGAAAGCTCTAAACTCTTTTCGGTCGCTGGAAAATAATTCTGATGATGATCGCGACATCACCGGTGTTCATTTTCGGGTTTCCAAAAGAGGAATTGCTGCCAAATTGTTTTAAATGGAAGTTGTTTTGAAAATTTGGGTTTTGTTTTGGAAATTCAAAAGATAATTTTATTTGTTTTCAAAAATGGTTTTGAAAAAGTTGAAAAGACTCTGGAGTAATATATAAAAATATTTCTATTATTTAGTTGATAACTTATACAATTAGAATTTTGATAGAATAATTTAACTTAAAGAATGAAGTTAAATCAAAGTAAGTATAAGTGAATCGATTAAATAAAGTGAAAAGATTACTTAAAGAAAATTTATTAAGTTGAAAATAAATTTGGGGAAGTAACAAATAAATTGGAATTGAGTATAGAATTATGGAAGTAAATTGTGAATAAATAAATTTACAATTGTGATTAATGAAAGTGAAATTCTTAAGTAAATGTGATATTGAAATTATTCTAAGTGGATGATTGAATAAAGATAAAACTGGAATTGAAACTGAATGTTGAAAAGAAATTTGAATAAGTGAATTGTAATTTGTAATGAAGTAGTAACTGAACTAATCTAAAATATTGGCAGTTGAATGAACAATAATTGATAAATTCAATATTCAGAAGTTAAATAGAATCCAGATTTAATTGAAAGTGTAAATTGAATTCGAATAGAAATTTAAATGTAAAATTGAATGAAAATGAATAGGTGTAACTTCAACAGTGAAGTAAAAATGTATAAGCAGTTTATATTGAAAATTTTGTAATAGAATTTGCAAAATGGTTTGAATGTTGTAACTAGATATTATGGCTAGTAGGATATACAGGTGTAAAGGAATTGGGATTTTAATTTTGAAGAGAATTTGAATTGCTCGACAAAAAGGTAAGTATTTGAATTTCAATATGAGATTTGATGATTTCTTGTCTAGCCGCTTGGTTTTTTCTTTTTCTTTTTGAAATCTGAGAGTCCGTAGGGACGTTTTGTAGTCGTGCCGTATTAGCCGCGCAAAGGAGACGCTGGCGAAATTTTTCGAAAATTTAAGGCGTTAGAATATTTTTGAGAAATTGGAAAATTTGAAAATTTTGGAAAACTTAGTAAAAATGTAGTAAAAAGTTTAACTATGGATTTTGAAAGAGTTAAACACTTAAGTGGATTTGCAAAACTAATTTGAATAGTTTGTTTTGGAAAGTTAACGAATTCTGTAACTTCTTTCTTACTTGGTAATTTCGAGGACGAAATTCTTTTAAGGGGGGAAGTTTGTAACGACCCAGAATTTTTGATAATTAAAATTCGAATATTTAATTGATTTTAAATATTAATAAATGAATTTAATAAGTCGAATAATTTATTTAAAGGATATTGGATTTAATTTGGTCAATTAAATCGATAAATTAATAATTGAAATTCCAGAAATAATTGTAAATCGAGTTGAATATGATTGAAAATGATTTGTAAAATTTTATTTAATCATACTGGAGTTATAGAAAGGTTATAGAACTTTTAAAATTGAATTTGGAGTTAATCTATGAAAATTGAATATTTTAATATTTAATTATCAACTGTAAAAATAGCCAATTTTCGAACAGTCTCAGATTTCGACGAAACCAGTTTCATCGGATCCGTAATGTGATATTATTGCATGGTTTTAAATTTCGTAATTTTTGGATTTACCATTTGTCAGGGTCAAGCCAAAACGCCTCGAAATCGATTTAAATCGGTTTAATTTAATTTGATCGTTTATTGCCATATCTCACATAGACGATCGAATTAGCTTCCGAAACCTGTTCCATTGCGTTCGGAACGCGGGATAAACCCTAGAAACGATAGTGACCGCGCGTAAATCGGAGTTTTGGAAAACCGGATGAATAGTGATTGAGAAATTCTCTATAAATAGGCCATTTATTCACAAAAAAATAAAAAAAAGAGAAACCCTAACCCTAAACGTTACAGCCGCCACCCACTATTTCAATGGCCGGTATTCTCTTTCGATCTTCCTTCAATTTCTTAAAATCCATAAACAATTTGCGAAATCTTCCAACAACAAAGTTAAAGAGCATCTCGAGCCCTATAGATCCATACGACTATGATTTAAAACAAGTGAATGAATCGACGACAAATAGTGATCGAAGGGTCGAACTTCGTGCGCGTTTTTCGAGCATGGTGTAGGGCCGAGTGTCATGCCCTTCAAGGCGGTGGCGTGACTGGAGAGGGGCTTCGATATGGCATTGTTTGATCGGGGTAGAAGTCATCGTAGGGGAGGCACGAATTAGGGTTTAGAGGCGGCACGTTGGGTTCTCGCATGAAGAATGCCTGGGGACGAACGGAAAGGAAGACGCAGCCATTGGCCCAGATTTTCTTTTGTTAAGATGAACGGCTGTGATGGTTTGTAAAATAAAATATAAAAAGAATTGTATTGATTTATAATTTAAATTTGTACGATGTTTAAAATACGATAACTCTTTGCTGCGAGGTCGAAAAATTTCAAAACGAAGTGCGTTGGAATCGTATTCGCGAATACTACGCGATGCAATTGGATTGGAGTCATTTGGACCTAGTGTAAATTTCGGGTAAAATTAAACGCGTGTTTAATTTTATTCGAAATAAACGCTGAAATCGGAATTGAAATCAAGGTGAGATCTTCTCACTCAGATTTAAATTTGAATTGCAGTTATTGATTGTTATTTGGATGTGCTATTAGATATAGTAGGATATATCTATATATATATATATAGCAATATATACATATTGGCATATGTATATATTGGATTGATTGATTTCCCGCCTCGTATAGCGGATGAGACCCTATTGCGCCGTTAGTAAGCGGATAATATTTATTAAGCCCATATACCGCGATAATTCCGTACTGGAGCGGAATTGGTATTGTGCTAACATCTGTGGATGCAGGGAAACAGGTTGGAGGGATCCAACTGGATTCCTCACCGTATTGATTATTTACAGATATTTTTGATATATTCTGTTATCATATGATGATATATGATATTTGATTGTTGTGATTGATTGTTTGGTGCTGTTGCATCATCGGATCCATTTTTGAAGTTTAAAAATAACGATATTATTTTTAAAAGGATTTCAAAGTGATTTTTGAAAGTATACGTTTTATTGAATTTTGGAATTAATTCATTTTAAATAAATAAATGTTATAATTTTCGTGTTATAAAAATTATGAGATTTGTGAAATATAAGCGAAAAGTGGTTTTTGAAATATAAGTTGATTAAATTGTAATTGGTTTAGATTGAAATTTTCGACTTATTATAAATGGATTATATTTATAGAAGATGTATAAAATTGTTATTTTATAAATAAAAATAAGGAGATTATTTAGGAGTTCTATAAATGTTAAAATGAACTTATAAACAGATTTTATAAGTAAGTAATATTGATAGATATACGATTTGTGAAGTTATAAGATGAAGGACTTTGAAACTAAATGAATTATAAGTTATCAACTTATGATTTGAATTTTTGTTATATAAATGAGTCAAATGGAATTGTTTAAATAAAGGGATTTCATAACTTGAAGTTGTTATAAAATATAAAATTGTGATTTATAAACGTTGTTTATAAATCCGAAATCACTTATTTTGATAAGTGAATTGTAGAAGTTAATTAAAGGAATTATATCCACGATTTTGGACAGTGGATAAGCTTTTAAATAAAAGGTGTAGAAATGTGGAATTTGGATAATGAAGTATATTCACGATTTTGGACAGTGAATATATTATTAAATAAAACGGAGATGTTTTAGAGAAGTGATATTACGAAATGAAGTAATTGTTTTAAAAGATGTTTTTAAAACGTGTTAAGTATCGAATACATAGATTTCAACATTTATTGTTGAAATAGACGTTTTCGAGAAATAAGGAAATGATGGACTATAACACTGTTGTTATAGTAAATGATTTCCGAAAGGAAATATTTTGTATAGTATTGGGATTTATATATCTATCTAAATTTCGAATCCCTATACTAGTGATTTTGAGTCGTCGTAACGATGTTTTACGTAACATTCGTTTTGACTCAAATAAAATTTGTGAAAAAGAATGATTTCCTTAAAGGATGAAATATATACTAATTTTTGATTTAGTATATCGAATATTTTCCAAGTGTTGAAAATAAATGATTTGTGAACTACTTATTTTCAAATAAGTATGGGAATGCTTTTCCAATATGAAATGAACTGTTTTGAGATTTTATCTTTTAAAGATAAATTGAAATGTGGAAATTGGTTTGAAATTGTTTTCAAATGGTTAAGTGTGGAAATAATATATCTAGAAAAGATATTTTTGAAAATTAAATAATTTGGAGAATTATTTGGAATCTGATGATGTTGCGCATCTTTATTGATAGTTAAATAACCGACTATCGATAATTACCTTTAGATAGGTATTTGTTGTGAATTGGATGAATTTGAATGCCACACTTATTTTTGAATAATCGCTCACTATTCGGGTTAGCCGGGAAAGGACCATGGGGTCGTATAACCCATTCCGAATATGTGATACATCGTTATGAATTGCATTTGAAGACCGGTGTTGAAGACCGGTGTTGAAGACCGGATATTTTTGAAAACGGAAGGATTACCGTCGAGTTACTCTACATCGGCTGATCTCCGATTTAGAGGTTTTATCACCCTTAGTGACGGGAAGTCCGGACGTGATTAGAAAATTATCCGGATGTGCAAGGGCTTCGTGAGAAGTGCCTTCGGTTCTGTTCGATCCCGGAACAGACTTGTATGGATTGTATGTCTGACGTTACAAATTGAGATATAAAGCTGATTTCTTTCAAATACATATCTGTTGGTGGCGGAGGATTTATTCTCTTAGCTTAACACCCTTCTCTGAGACGTACGAGCTCAGAGGTTATGTAGTTGAAATTTATCAGCGATATACTCCCAATTTGGTAACGTGGCATACTGAGTGTTGCCGTGAAATGATCAGTGTTTGATCATCTGTGATATGATCATTTGTTTGATCTTATATCTTTGTGATCATAGGTTGATCATTTGTTTGACCCGAAGCAGGGCTTTGTAGAAAGCGTAGCTTTGTGGACGAGACTTCGTCGAGCCTCACACCCCGGAAATGGTCGAAACAGGAAGGATGCAGCAAGGTTCTAGGGAGTAGCGCCCCTTAGTGTATGTCATTCCTTCTGGATAGAGGTGGTATCATGGTATGGAGCCCAGATACTTAACCTATGTGGTTGCTGCATTATTACTATGTGGTTTGTTGGAAATCGGGGATCCTCGGGAAGATCGGTTACGATCGGGGGATGACATACGCGTGTCAGTAGTTACCTATTTTTGCAGAGGTAACCCGGCCTTGTGTTGGCAGAGATCTAACCGTAATGTTAGGTTATTTCTCGGGTCGTCTATTCCAGGGACGTACCCATCGTGGAAAAGGAAGTTCCTTAGCCTGACCATTTGTTGGAAATCCAAAGAAACAATATGTGACTTGTACGGTTTTAGTTGTATTACCTGCTATGGAATGTGGCGGTAACCTGCTATTGAACATAGTAGCTATAGTAGGCATAAGTGCGGAATGCCTATGCTGGCTAAGATTAATATTATACTTTCGAAATGTTTCTACACTATGCACTAATAATAATATCAAAAATGATTTGATTTTGCGTAGTAAGCATCTTTGACTATCATAAGAAGAAATCTCCTCCAATTCTGCGTTTGCATTGTGTGTGTGGCGGGAGGTCTTATGGTAGTTTCATTTTCCAAAAGCATTGCGAATTTGTTTTATTTTCTTTGTGAAAAATAACTGTTTTACGATCTCACACCAGTCACCATGACTGACTCGGAGTTTATTGTTCCCTTCTAAACTCTGGGTGCCCACCAATTTCCACACGGGCAGCCTAGAGTTAGATTATCAGGATATTCTGGAGCTTTGGAGATGAGCTGGATGACGAGACGTAGTATTTGTATCTGATAGTATTTATTCCGCTGTGTATTCTGTATGAGGACAAGTTTATATAACTGTCCATTGTTGTATTGAGTTGTATATTGACTCTGATTGATGTATGTATAAACTGATATAGTTCTTTGTTTTAAAAGACTAGTGTTTATCTATTATATATTGTTCCGCTGCGATATGTGAGATTCTGATATTGTTTCTGTTTCTGATGTTGTTCTGTTGTTTCTTCTTTCTCTTTTCTTCTTCTCTTTTTCTTCTACCTTTTTCTTCTATTTAAAACCCTCACTATTGGAGTTTCCGGCGCTCGATTGCTCGGCAGTCGATAAAGTGAGTATCGATGTTGAATTTTCGAAAGTCGAAAATTCCGATATGTGACAAAATGTAAAGCCTTAACGCTATTTAAAAGTAAGTTTATTTTACTATAGACATTATTATAATAGCGTATATTACTACATAGTTGATAGTTTAACGGATCCTTAGAGGATGGTTATCCCAAACATCCTTTGAGTTACTTGTATTTCAGTTGATATTTCACTTGAGTTGGATTTATTGATATAAGAATGTTAATCCTGACTCGAGTGTTTTGTGTTTTTGCTTTACGCTCGGGTCAGACTGAGTGATACAGCTTTCGAGACTCTCGTTTGGAGTTGGAGCTTCGCTTGGAGATCCAGCTATATCGATTCTGCTTTCAGTTATTCAGTTGATTCCAGTGATGTATTCAGATCTTGTATTTGACTATTGTATTGTGACATCTATGTATTCGTGACCTCTGTTGTATCGTACTTAACTCTATTATATATATAGTAGCTTCATGAACTACTATTCTTTGTTTCCGCTGCTTTATTTTACATTACTCTATGTCTGTGATTCTATGATTATTTATTTACTGTATATGCTGAGTTTTTCCAAATTTAAATTAACAATCTGATATTTTGAGCAATTCAATTTCCGACATATGTGGATACGAATGGCTGAAAATTTCAGGTCGTTACCTAACATTGGAATAAGAAATCCGATTTCTATTCCGAAATGTATTTTCATAGATAAAATTATTTCCTATGAGATTTATTTTTTTTACTTCAAGATATTTGATCAAAGAACTCTTCACTATAAAGTAGTTGCAATATATGAAATAAATAAATCTATATTAAGTGAATGATGGATCTCTGAATTCAATACGCTATAATAATAATGGCGGAAATAGTGGGAGCATGCCATATAACACTTATTAATTCATCAATTTACGAAAATTGTTTTCGTAAAATATACCAAACATTATTTATCAAATAATGACCATTTTCGGTATGGACTGAAAACAGACATAGTTATATTTCAATGTGAATATTATGAATATTCATTATGAAATAAAATTATAATATGGTATTTGTTTTCATGACAAAGTGATGCATTTGGAAAATACTGAAGTGTCTAAATTATTTACAATTATTTTGGAATTATAGACTAAGCTGTAGTTTGGAGAAATAAATTTTATTATATGATTATGAATCATATGATACTAATTAATTATATCTCAAACAATTAGGGGCTATGCATCCATTTGGACGGGGTGTCATAAGAGTTGATGAACTCTTCGGATTGATAAATATTGATGTATGCAATCGCAAGTCTATTAATACCAAAACAGTAACACATATTTCATTATATTTGCCGATGAGTTATCACCAACATAGACATGTGTATTTGATACACATGTAGTATGTCCATGATAAACTCATAGAGTATAAAACAAAATTAAATAAAATAACATGCGATAGAAATGATTCGATTTGATCGAATGGGTGAGTATGTGGAAAAGAGTTCTGAACATACCTAAAAATGAATAAAGATTCAATCTCAAAAGTCACCCCTCCATGTGATACATAATGATGTATCGATAAGGAGTAATCGAACTTTGTTTGACAAAGTATGGTTAATTGTGAGTAAAGTTGAGTTAATTTCTTTCTATAAGGTCATGTACTTAAGAGTGGCAAGGTTAATATTATTTCATTTGAATAATAGTTTACAAAATCATACAAGATAAAGGTTTATAAGAAACACCAACTTATCTTAGGCCAATGAGTTGGCAGGTTGTGCGAGTCAAAAGTTTGCATGTAATAATTTTTCATGAGAGATCTTGTATGAATCGCTCTAAAATGAGTTTGGAAAGGCTGTCATTAAATGACATATTTATGTTTTGATCATAAGTTCTGTAAACTAAAACCGAATCAGTTTTATATAAAACAATTCATAAATTATTTATGAATGCCCATTCTATTACATTGAGAAACAATTGTTGTTTCAAAAAATACCAACTTCGTAATAAGGGAATTTTTTGAGACATTATTGGTAGTAAAATGGAAGTGGATATGATCCATAGATAAAGCTGATTACATGTGCTGTAGTGAAATTAACCTAACCTAAATGAACACATCACATTATAGTGTGTAATAAGTATTCTCGCACACTGATGGAAACTATGAGTTTCTTATCAATGTCGAAAATATACAATCCTCGGTTGTTTAGTTAAAATATTAAGAGTGTTGACTCTATAATATGGTATGATTCGAAGATTGAAAATGAATTCCAAGTACGTTAGCATAATATGATTTTGGTAGTCATACGAAGGGATGTGATCCATCGGCCGCGATTGTGTCTTTATGAGCAAGACTAATGTACTTGGAATTAAATGAGCAATGTTAATAAGAATAATCTTGTAAATTTCAAACATTGAAATTAGCGTAATAGATTCATCATTCAATGTGAATAAGTTATTTTGGATTTACTTAAAAAATTATCGCTTTGTAAGACTTTGTGATTTGGTATATATGTACTGAAATGGAAAATTCTAAATAATGAATTAGAATAGACTATTGGACATAACAAACAAAGTGTCTCGAAGTCAGTGGGAGTGATATTTGGGTTTGTCACTGTTTGGATATGATCCAAGAATATATATGAATGTATCATTCGATAAGCATCAAAATTGAATAAGTGTTTTGAAATAGTTTGATTGTTAATCAAAATGTAGAGGAAGCGTGTGCTCATAGGAAAGAACGTTAAAATTTGTACATTGATATTTCTAACTGTAGGTAAACAACGCATCGCTGATTTTAATAATATACTTGTATTAAAATCGGCTTTAGTTATTTTAATAGTCGATGTTGTTGTAAATGATGTCTTTTATAGTAAGTATATAAGATATAGGGAACGTCCCAAACGATATACAAGGACACCCTATTAAAATGTTTGACAGGGAACATGTGAGATGGATTCCTCTTGCATTGGCAATATGAATTATCATACATGTTATGTTGTCTATGATATCGTGATTTGTTTATGTATTTGATACATGAAGCAAATATCAAATCCAAATTGATATCACTAAATGATTGTTTAGAGTGTTCTCCTGTATTTATGAAATACTAGAGAATTGTTTGCAGAAATAGTGAATTCCTTATAAAGGAATGTTCATACTTAAATTTTCATAAATATATTGAGTATAATATGTCAATAATAAATTCAAGTTAAGAATATTTAAATTGAAAATGTTTCAAATGAAAGACTGTAGCTGATTAAGTGGAAAATGCTAAGTACATCGCCTTGAATAGGCAGAAATAAAGAAATGTATATAATTATATAAATGCACAAATTTATAACTGAGCCGAGGGTGATTCCAAATATTGATAATCCTGTAACATTGTTATATGATAACAATGTTACTATATAGTTCATAACAGAACTCAAAGCCCACTGGAAGTCGAGAGACATACTCTGAATTGTTCCACATGATAAAGGTAGTTTATCAGCATCGAAGAGAGTTAATTGACATTGTAGATCATTGAAACATAATAGCATACCCATTCACTGATGGACTAACCTGATCGGTTTTGAGGAAACAGATTGGAAACATTAGAATTATATTCCATAATTGATCCTAGTGCAAGTGGGAGTTTGATAAAGATAAGGGGAATACTCTAGGGACAATTATATAATTATATCTAACTCAATAACCAATCTTGTTCGAAATAAAAGGTGTTTTCTTTCTATTATATACTTGATATGATGTAGTTATATTAATTAACTAATTTAATTAAAAGTATATTTATTAGAAAATCCATAAATGGTATGTTTTGTGATAGTAGTTACAAAGTGTTGTTACTGTGAGTAATTATTCATAATAAAAATAAATATACTATTTTAAATGTTCATTGTTAAGATGCATTGGACATGATATCCATTTATCCGGTGAGACTAGAGTACGTAATGCTCACCAAATATTATGTAGTATATTACTCATGGTTGTTGGAAGCACCAAATGGTTACGTACTGATAGTTATTAGATAACTATGGAACGACTCACTCGATATTTTTCTATTGGTTAATTTAACTAAGGTCAAACATAAAATATCGATGTGACTGACTTACATAATTCTCTCGACTTGATAATACTTTGGATCTTCAATATGAAAGCCCTGCTTTGATTATAGTCAAATCATGGCATGGTGTTCCATTGAGTGACTATAGTTAGGTCGAATGGAAGTGTTGGAAGTGAATCACGATTTAAGAGAGGATTCATCATCTCAGTTATATTGGGTTATTATCACAGTCAACTCAAAGTCAAAGTCTCTGGCAAGAGCATTTCAGTTAATAATAATTGTTATTATTGAACAAAAGATTTTGTGTTTGGACTATAAAGTTGAATATTGATGATATTGAAAATTTAACCATTACCAAATTCCATAAGTCCAAAGTAATATAGTTTCGACGAAGAGAATTAGTGTAAATAAATGACACAACCGGATAACACTTAATAAAGTAAAATTGGATTTTATTGAAACTAAGTAAGCGATAAATTTGGCCAAAATGTCATACCACCTGCTAAGTGACGTGTGAACGTTAACATTCGAATAGTTCAATGTTAATCGCTGACCGAATTCACACCCAAGAGTCACACAACTGAAATAATGAATTCTCTTTAGACTAAATGATTTAATTAGTTTATAGTTGTTATAAATTATTTAAATTAATCAATATTCATGAATATGATTTGAGGAATAAATATTATTGTATATTTATAATAGTTATAAATATATCGATCTTATGCAATATTGATAAGCAGTTAAATTAGATTTAATTAATAATATTTATTTGGGCATACAAATGAGTTTAAAGCCCATGAAAGAGGCTACAAATTTTGACAAAAAAGGTTATAATGTGTAACGACCCGGCTTTCTTTGTCCAGAAAGACGCATCGTTATAAAGAAAGAAAGGGATAGAAGAAGAAAAGAAAAGAAGAAAGAACAACAACACATCAGAGATCTCACAGCGGAACGAGAAATATTATATCACATAAGATATTACATAGTATCATATACATCAGAGTATACAATTTATACAACATAAAATAGACAGTTATAAACTTCTGTCTATTATACATCACAAGTACATCAGTACAATACAACATACACAGCGGAAAACTCTATATATCTACACGCTGAAGCCTCCTGCTCCTCAGCTCCTCCAGTATTTGTCAAGACTAACCTGAATCCCTCGACTACTCAATACAATATTGAGTACCCAAGAGTTTAATAAAACAGAAAATAAACACTTGGGTCAGACATGGGTCTGGTGTGAGTAAACGATTTAAATTGCTTAACTTTGAAAACCTTTGAAAACAAAAGTATCACGTAAGACTCCCCACACATAAACATGGGTAAGTTTTTACCTTACGCTAACTAAAACATTTGATAGGAAATCCAGTTATATTATAATAGGGTCTAGGGTTTCCAAGTAAAATACAGAAATAGCTGAAATGCTTACATCTCACATTCCAACATAGTTGGGCACAACTAATACGTACGGCACTTATTGGAGTTTGGATTCCATACAATGGCAGGGCTACTGGGGTACTGCCCGTCACAGTACGTGGCCTAGATCACCGTACCGAGGAGTACGCCCGCTCCCCTGCAACACAAAGCCGGAACCATCCCTTACTGGATAATCCCGAACAAGACAATCCCGTAGTTGGCGCGACCAACCACACACTAAGCCGAATAAAAGAAAAGGGACCTCTAGACAGGGATCTATCTTGCTCTCAGTGGGTGCTACCCACGAAGCCTTGCTGCACCTCCCCTGTTTTAGCCATTCCCAGTTGATGAGGCTTGAGGTTACGATTACCTTTAATCAGAACATATCACTTAGAAATGCTCATCGTCCGCCTGACGATGTGCTGAAAGCATTCAATCCATACAAGTTCGTTCCGGGTTCGAACGAAACCGAAGGCATTATCTCGTTACACTCGTTTTGGAATCACCCTCAGAGTTAACGACAATAACCCTTGCACTCTGAATCTTCATCTTCACTTGAGATTCACGACCTATCGTTAATTTGGATCGATGTGGTATTCGGGTCTCCAGACCTGGAATACCGGTATACGGAAACCCGATCCCGGTCTCATCGAAATCCAAAACGTATCTTTTAAGGCCAAGTTGTTTAAAGGTTTAAACAATTTAACTTATCTATATTCATACAGATAGATAATTCACAAATCACAATTGATAATCACATTATCAATTAAACAGATGATTCATAACCAAATAGGTAATCCATATCAACATCACAATAGTTAATCTCATAATGCAATCAAACATTCATACCACACAACATCACTTATCTCATTTCTGAGATTACATCCATTCATGACAGTCAATGTCATTCATTCATTCTTATATAAGCAATGATTTACTTAATCACAACATAATTAATTTAAAATGAATTAAATTAACTATCTCTATCTTTAATTAATTTAAAGTGAATTAAATTAATCACTTCATCTCTTTAATTAATTTAAAATAAATTAAATTAATTACTTCATTATAAATCTTACTTATATAATCATTAATTAATTACAAATAAATTAATTAATCTTTCTCTAATTATCCACTTTAATTAATCACCTTGATTAATCATTCTTTAATTACATTTAAGTAATTATCTTAATTAATTTCACAAATTAATTATCCTTAACCAAATACAGTAATTAACCTTTAATTACTTCATTAATTAATTAATTATAATTAATTACTTTAAGCCTTAATTAATTACAATTAATCACTTATCATTTGATTAATTAATCTTAATTAATTAACTCTTAATTACATCATTAATTAATTATAAACTAATGATTCCTAATTACAATCTTTATTTATTTATTTATATTTAAATTAATTAAATAATTAATCTTAATTAAACCATAATTATTAATCATGTTTGATTAATCTAATCCAGTAATTAACTTCCCTTAATTACTTCCCTTAATTAATTACCTTTAATTAATTACCTTAACAAATAATTAATTACCTTATTAATTAATCTTAATCCTTTAATTAACTTAATTAAATAATTTATTTAATTAATAACACTAAGTAATTAACTCTTAATCACTTCTTATTTAATTACTTTCATAAAATAATTATCCTCTAATTACTTTATTAAATATTTTATCTTTACTAACTTACATCCAATAATTATTTCTTAATTACTTCATCAAGTAATTATACTTAATTAATTTATAAGTGATTATCTTTAATTAATCATTAATTAATTACTTAGTTAATTATTTAACTAAATTAAATAATTTCTTAACTATAAAAGATCTTGATTAAGAAAACCATTATCTTAATTAAATTATTATCTATTCTTAAATCATTTTATATAAATGAATTATCCTTATTAATTTCACATATTAATTTCCTTTAATAAATCAAAACTCTTAATTACTTAAGATAACTCCTTATTTAAAATTAAACAATTTCAACATTTAAATTTTAACCTTTAAAATATTTGAAACCTTTCAAAGTTATTAAATAAATTTTAATACAAAGATTATTTTCAAATCCACTTCCTTAATCTTTTAAAACTTATATATTTAAATTATTTAAAACTTGTTTAAATTTCTTAAAACTTTGATCTAGTATTTTATATTGGAACTCCTTTGAATTCAATTCAAAATTAATTTAGTTAACTCCTTTAAAATCAACTATCTTAAGCATTTTAAGATTTAAATTATATAAGTTTAAACACTCCTAAAACTTGACTTTCATTTATTTGAAAAAACTTGCTTTTACAATTTAAACTCGATTTCTTTTTACAAAACATCGTTTATTTAAACCCAGATTATCCTACAGCAAAACCCGAGTCAAACATTAGCAAATCTCGAGCCTGTCCCGAGACAACCACCAAACTCATCTGCTTCGAGACTTCCCTTCATTCGCACGAGCCAAAACCCGAGACTTCTTCGTCTTCTCCAACGCTAAGCCCACCACTAACGTGCACGTGCACGTGCACAACCAACTGATCGACCTCCGATCATCCCTCCGACCTTCGACAAGTCGTTGATAGCTTCTTCCAGCCACCAAAGCACCAAGAATCCCAAGATATTGACAAACTCGCGATCGAGCTCTCAACCCAGATCGACATTAAAACTCGATCGACCAAATTCCTTCACCTCGCTGCCTCAGGCCACCAGAGGCCACATAGTTCTGGCCGAAGTTGCTCCGACAACCCACGAACACTTTCCCCCTAGACCGATCGCCTGAATCGCCCTGACGACACTGTAGTTTCTTCGAGAACCTGTTCAATAGTAGACGAGCTTGAACCCTATTTTGATGTCGTTAGCCATCCCCTATAACCTGGAATTCGATCGAACATTTTTCCTGAATTCTCCAACCTTTCAGTGAGCCTTGACAAAAATTTCGAAACCCAATGCTTCGCCGATCACCAGAATTTGGTGAAAAAGGCAATTCCGTTCAACCTCGAATTCAACGCTCATTTCTTCATTAAAAATTCCGATTTTTGTTTTAAAAATCATGATTTCCATATACGAAATGAATGGTATAAGTGAATCAAACACTTATTTCATTTGATTCAAACATGATTTTGAAATTTTTATCATATATTCATATTTCCAGATAGTAAAATAACAATTCTTCTTAAAACATTTTTAAGACCAATATCTTGATCATACAACAAACTTATCTAGATCTTAAAGCCTAATAATGCCTAGAGAAGAAGAATTGGATTTTTAAACAGGTTATTGAAACTTAGAACTAAGAACAGAGGTGGTTATGTTGTATCCCAGACATGCACAAGAATATATACACATGCATCTATATTCTTATCACACATGCAAACTTCATTCACTACTTTTCTACGAAGAGTCATTTCATTCAACAGATATGCAACTTTTCCCTAAACTAAAGTTTTGCCTGTACCCAAACAGAGGCTTATATAAAATTTCAAACATTTTCACAGGCGTATCACAAATACATACAATGCATTCATATTCATACATGCAAACAATTAACATTTCATTACTACAAGATTTTCATCCATGCATTTAAGTTTTGATCTCATATTTAACTGTTTATAAATTAAAAATTTACTCACCTTTTAATAAAAAGCAGAGAACAGAGGCATTTCTTATTTCCTGGAATTTGCATTTGATTTTGTTTCTGGTACTTGATATTTGAATTTGAAACTGAAACTTGCATTTGCTTTACTGAAGAAACAGAATCCTTGCATGCTTGTTAATAGTTGAAATCTGGAACCTTGTTTAGTTGAACTGAAACTGTTTGAGTTGTTGGTTGTAGCTTGATTCCTTTTGAATTGCAGAAGATTTGAATTGCAATCGAACTACATTTTAGTTGCAGGTTTTGAAAAAGAATTTCTGATTTGTTCTTGGATTTTAATCTCAGATTTGAAAGGGGTTTACAATTTTGCCATTAATTCTTTTTAATTCATGGAGGAAGAAAATAATTTAAGAAGAAGAAAGAAGAAAAATATGTTTAAATTCAAAAATGAAAGCCACATGTCTTCAAATTGAACAAATGTCATTCAATTTGTTTAATTGCTATACAAGTGTTATTAAGATGTTTAAATATGGTGACACATATTTTTTTTTATGTATTTTTAATAAATTTTCATTTAATCTAAATGTAAATATAACTTACATCTTTAATTTACTTTATTAAGGAAATATTCTAAAGCTAGTTATAATATAAACAAACATCTTATACATGTATTTAAAATCTAAAACTTTTATACATATACATTTATAACCATTTTAAATTTAAACACTTTTAAAAGAAAACAAAACAAAAGATATTTCCATTCACAATATATATCAAATATATATATTATAAATAGAATAAGATTTTATTAGCTTTAACAAACAAATCTTATTAATATTGCCAAATTAAGTATTTATTATTTACCTTTAAAAGATTAAATTAACCAATTTAAATTTAATTACATATGATAATTATCAATCCAATTAGATTATCAATACAGATTATTAAATTTATATTACCCAAAAACCCAGGATATCACATTCCTCCCCCCTTAAAATAATTTCGTCCCCGAAATTAAAAACAAAGTTAATTTAATAATCCAGCAAAGATTTCAATCTCTAACAGCAAAGCATACCTATCATCCAATTACTAACAACCAAAGCAACCAATCAAACAATTAAACCTAACTAATTATCCTGATACAAATCAGAATAAATCTTACTAACACTATCTAGAGTTTCCCCGGATATAAATCACCGGGAGACCCGCTCTACAGAATCTAAACAAACTACACCCCATAATCCAGAGCTTCCCTTATCTCTAGATCCACTAATCTGAACAGAATATCAGATCACACTCAAGTCTAGCTCATCTTCCAATCCATCTGAACTGCAGATTCCACAACCAACGATGAATCATACACGTACTCCCTCAGAGATACGTGAAATATAATGAATTCCATATATCCAAATTGGCCATTCGATCCTGTAGATCAAAGAACTAATCCTCACAAGTTCACTAGAAAACCCAAAATACTTCAGAGTTTGCTTTCCAAAATTACCAAATCTTATAGCTCTTTAATCGGAGAAAACTTAAACAACTTCCAATTTCCAACTCCGAATTCCAAACTCCGTCTTATATCTGCCTAACTCATCAGACGATCCCGAGCTACCTCATCTCTTCCCGATCAGCTCAACCTTCGCTGATGCTTCTTGAAACAAATATGAACCAAGCACAAAATGATCTTCAAATCTGCTGAAATCCACAAACTCTACTCCACAAGAAATAGAAGACTGAACTTCCTTCTCCCAGATTCCAGAAAATTCTATACACACTTAGAAATTCACATAAACTTCTTGTAGAAATCTGAGGTTACTTCCTTTCTTGCACAGCTACTACCTTTGCTTTCGCTGCACAACTCTGATTTTGAAATAGATGAGAATGTCGATGAACTCGAGCACAAACTAGATCCACAAACAAGCGGAAACATTGGTTATCTTAAAGACATAACCAACTTCTCAAAGAATAGACGAGTCCTCGGTCAATGGTTCTGTCTTCAGCTATCCTTAGCTAGAGGAAACTCAAAATTAGAAACAGAAGAGAAAACACAGATACTCCATAAAATTCTAAGATGCTTCACCAATCCTTCTCTAGGAACAAATCGATATAAACTAAATCTTTGACCTCTTCGATAACTTTTACTTCCTCTTGAGATGTCTCAATTTCATACAAAAGATTACTCAAGATGAACTCTCAAAATAATCGCAATTCACTTTTGCGATCCTACCTAGTTCGGATTCCAAAGAAACTGTTCTCTCTTTACTAATTAAAACAGCCTTAAACTTTTCCAAACAAGGTTAACCCTTCAATAAAGCCTTCACCATCTTCCCGGACTGTTGATAGAAGAACCACAAAGATTCCGGAACCATCGAAGAAACGAACCACACTGCTGCTTCCAAACTCTATCTCGACAGCACACCGAACACTCCGAGCTGCACTGCTATCACAGCTAACCAAGAACTTCTAATCCAAAGGCTTCTCAAAACTAAAACCATCAACAAACCTCTCAACGAATCTCCGAGATGGAAGACATCCAAAAGAAACTCGGGCTCCAAACCAACACCAACTTATTCTTCTTAAGGGAAACAATGAGACCATGTCCGAAGAAACAACTAATCGACCTTAGTCCCATACTTCAAAATAAAAAAAACTCTCTTACTTGATATCAGAGAATTCCTATACAGTCGAGTCTTTCCTGCGGTAGACATCAACTGTTCCTCCAATACCTTCTTAATCTTGTTCCAAAAGAAAATATCCTTCGGGAACATCCATCGTCACTGTATCTCATCATACAGCTACTATTACCTGAGGTATCAAGATATCATCACACACTTCTGCCTCATCGACAGATCCAACTCTACTCATCCAAATTTCAAAGATAAACTCCGAACCATTACAGTTTCCTTCGGAGATCGATGAAATCCTTCGCCACAGCAGAGTTTACTCGAGACAGTATTAGGTCTACAGTCTCGACAGATACACTTCCAACCTCAACATTCAAACTCTAACTATTGGTAATTGTGTTACACACACTACCATCCTATCTACCCTTATAACTTATATTGGAAAACCCGAACAGGTAACCCAATAAATAGGTAGAAATACATAAATATATATATTTAAAATGATACTTTTTTATATAGAAATTATATCTGGGTAAAATTATTTCATCTACCTTTTTAAAACAATATTGTGTCCGTTGGCCTGGTTCAAGTGTTTAGAGATCCCTATCAATAACGTTAGCTACTCGTATTGACCAGAATCCATATACCACTCAACCGATCAATTAACACAATATAAAACCATTTTTATATAACTAACAATTACGCGCTCTCAAGATAGACACCACTTCAGAGCCTAGGTATTCACTCAACCTACTGCTCTGATACCAAATGTAACGACCCGGCTTTCTTTGTCCAGAAAGACGCATCGTTATAAAGAAAGAAAGGGATAGAAGAAGAAAAGAAAAGAAGAAAGAACAACAACACATCAGAGATCTCACAGCGGAACGAGAAATATTATATCACATAAGATATTACATAGTATCATATACATCAGAGTATACAATTTATACAACATAAAATAGACAGTTATAAACTTCTGTCTATTATACATCACAAGTACATCAGTACAATACAACATACACAGCGGAAAACTCTATATATCTACACGCTGAAGCCTCCTGCTCCTCAGCTCCTCCAGTATTTGTCAAGACTAACCTGAATCCCTCGACTACTCAATACAATATTGAGTACCCAAGAGTTTAATAAAACAGAAAATAAACACTTGGGTCAGACATGGGTCTGGTGTGAGTAAACGGTTTAAATTGCTTAACTTTGAAAACCTTTGAAAACAAAAGTATCATGTAAGACTCCCCACACATAAACATGGGTAAGTTTTTACCTTACGCTAACTAAAACATTTGATAGGAAATCCAGTTATATTATAATAGGGTCTAGGGTTTCCAAGTAAAATACAGAAATAGCTGAAATGCTTACATCTCACATTCCAACATAGTTGGGCACAACTAATACGTACGGCACTTATTGGAGTTTGGATTCCATACAATGGCAGGGCTACTGGGGTACCGCCCGTCACAGTACGTGGCCTAGATCACCGTACCGAGGAGTACGCCCGCTCCCCTGCAACACAAAGCCGGAACCATCCCTTACTGGATAATCCCGAACAAGACAATCCCGTAGTTGGCGCGACCAACCACACACTAAGCCGAATAAAAGAAAAGGGACCTCTAGACAGGGATCTATCTTGCTCTCAGTGGGTGCTACCCACGAAGCCTTGCTGCACCTCCCCTGTTTTAGCCATTCCCGGTTGATGAGGCTTGAGGTTACGATTACCTTTAATCAGAACATATCACTTAGAAATGCTCATCGTCCGCCTGACGATGTGCTGAAAGCATTCAATCCATACAAGTTCGTTCCGGGTTCGAACGAAACCGAAGGCATTATCTCGTTACACTCGTTTTGGAATCACCCTCAGAGTTAACGACAATAACCCTTGCACTCTGAATCTTCATCTTCACTTGAGATTCACGACCTATCGTTAATTTGGATCGATGTGGTATTCGGGTCTCCAGACCTGGAATACCGGTATACGGAAACCCGATCCCGGTCTCATCGAAATCCAAAACGTATCTTTTAAGGCCAAGTTGTTTAAAGGTTTAAACAATTTAACTTATCTATATTCATACAGATAGATAATTCACAAATCACAATTGATAATCACATTATCAATTAAACAGATGATTCATAACCAAATAGGTAATCCATATCAACATCACAATAGTTAATCTCATAATGCAATCAAACATTCATACCACACAACATCACTTATCTCATTTCTGAGATTACATCCATTCATGACAGTCAATGTCATTCATTCATTCTTATATAAGCAATGATTTACTTAATCACAACATAATTAATTTAAAATGAATTAAATTAACTATCTCTATCTTTAATTAATTTAAAGTGAATTAAATTAATCACTTCATCTCTTTAATTAATTTAAAATAAATTAAATTAATTACTTCATTATAAATCTTACTTATATAATCATTAATTAATTACAAATAAATTAATTAATCTTTCTCTAATTATCCACTTTAATTAATCACCTTGATTAATCATTCTTTAATTACATTTAAGTAATTATCTTAATTAATTTCACAAATTAATTATCCTTAACCAAATACAGTAATTAACCTTTAATTACTTCATTAATTAATTAATTATAATTAATTACTTTAAGCCTTAATTAATTACAATTAATCACTTATCATTTGATTAATTAATCTTAATTAATTAACTCTTAATTACATCATTAATTAATTATAAACTAATGATTCCTAATTACAATCTTTAATTATTTATTTATATTTAAATTAATTAAATAATTAATCTTAATTAAACCATAATTATTAATCATGTTTGATTAATCTAATCCAGTAATTAACTTCCCTTAATTACTTCCCTTAATTAATTACCTTTAATTAATTACCTTAACAAATAATTAATTACCTTATTAATTAATCTTAATCCTTTAATTAACTTAATTAAATAATTTATTTAATTAATAACACTAAGTAATTAACTCTTAATCACTTCTTATTTAATTACTTTCATAAAATAATTATCCTCTAATTACTTTATTAAATATTTTATCTTTACTAACTTACATCCAATAATTATTTCTTAATTACTTCATCAAGTAATTATACTTAATTAATTTATAAGTGATTATCTTTAATTAATCATTAATTAATTACTTAGTTAATTATTTAACTAAATTAAATAATTTCTTAACTATAAAAGATCTTGATTAAGAAAACCATTATCTTAATTAAATTATTATCTATTCTTAAATCATTTTATATAAATGAATTATCCTTATTAATTTCACATATTAATTTCCTTTAATAAATCAAAACTCTTAATTACTTAAGATAACTCCTTATTTAAAATTAAACAATTTCAACATTTAAATTTTAACCTTTAAAATATTTGAAACCTTTCAAAGTTATTAAATAAATTTTAATACAAAGATTATTTTCAAATCCACTTCCTTAATCTTTTAAAACTTATATATTTAAATTATTTAAAACTTGTTTAAATTTCTTAAAACTTTGATCTAGTATTTTATATTGGAACTCCTTTGAATTCAATTCAAAATTAATTTAGTTAACTCCTTTAAAATCAACTATCTTAAGCATTTTAAGATTTAAATTATATAAGTTTAAACACTCCTAAAACTTGACTTTCATTTATTTGAAAAAACTTGCTTTTACAATTTAAACTCGATTTCTTTTTACAAAACATCGTTTATTTAAACCCAGATTATCCTACAGCAAAACCCGAGTCAAACATTAGCAAATCTCGAGCCTGTCCCGAGACAACCACCAAACTCATCTGCTTCGAGACTTCCCTTCATTCGCACGAGCCAAAACCCGAGACTTCTTCGTCTTCTCCAACGCTAAGCCCACCACTAACGTGCACGTGCACGTGCACAACCAACTGATCGACCTCCGATCATCCCTCCGACCTTCGACAAGTCGTTGATAGCTTCTTCCAGCCACCAAAGCACCAAGAATCCCAAGATATTGACAAACTCGCGATCGAGCTCTCAACCCAGATCGACATTAAAACTCGATCGACCAAATTCCTTCACCTCGCTGCCTCAGGCCACCAGAGGCCACATAGTTCTGGCCGAAGTTGCTCCGACAACCCACGAACACTTTCCCCCTAGACCGATCGCCTGAATCGCCCTGACGACACTGCAGTTTCTTCGAGAACCTGTTCAATAGTAGACGAGCTTGAACCCTATTTTGATGTCGTTAGCCATCCCCTATAACCTGGAATTCGATCGAACATTTTTCCTGAATTCTCCAACCTTTCAGTGAGCCTTGACAAAAATTTCGAAACCCAATGCTTCGCCGATCACCAGAATTTGGTGAAAAAGGCAATTCCGTTCAACCTCGAATTCAACGCTCATTTCTTCATTAAAAATTCCGATTTTTGTTTTAAAAATCATGATTTCCATATACGAAATGAATGGTATAAGTGAATCAAACACTTATTTCATTTGATTCAAACATGATTTTGAAATTTTTATCATATATTCATATTTCCAGATAGTAAAATAACAATTCTTCTCAAAACATTTTTAAGACCAATATCTTGATCATACAACAAACTTATCTAGATCTTAAAGCCTAATAATGCCTAGAGAAGAAGAATTGGATTTTTAAACAGGTTATTGAAACTTAGAACTAAGAACAGAGGTGGTTATGTTGTATCCCAGACATGCACAAGAATATATACACATGCATCTATATTCTTATCACACATGCAAACTTCATTCACTACTTTTCTACGAAGAGTCATTTCATTCAACAGATATGCAACTTTTCCCTAAACTAAAGTTTTGCCTGTACCCAAACAGAGGCTTATATAAAATTTCAAACATTTTCACAGGCGTATCACAAATACATACAATGCATTCATATTCATACATGCAAACAATTAACATTTCATTACTACAAGATTTTCATCCATGCATTTAAGTTTTGATCTCATATTTAACTGTTTATAAATTAAAAATTTACTCACCTTTTAATAAAAAGCAGAGAACAGAGGCATTTCTTATTTCCTGGAATTTGCATTTGATTTTGTTTCTGGTACTTGATATTTGAATTTGAAACTGAAACTTGCATTTGCTTTACTGAAGAAACAGAATCCTTGCATGCTTGTTAATAGTTGAAATCTGGAACCTTGTTTAGTTGAACTGAAACTGTTTGAGTTGTTGGTTGTAGCTTGATTCCTTTTGAATTGCAGAAGATTTGAATTGCAATCGAACTACATTTTAGTTGCAGGTTTTGAAAAAGAATTTCTGATTTGTTCTTGGATTTTAATCTCAGATTTGAAAGGGGTTTACAATTTTGCCATTAATTCTTTTTAATTCATGGAGGAAGAAAATAATTTAAGAAGAAGAAAGAAGAAAAATATGTTTAAATTCAAAAATGAAAGCCACATGTCTTCAAATTGAACAAATGTCATTCAATTTGTTTAATTGCTATACAAGTGTTATTAAGATGTTTAAATATGGTGACACATATTTTTTTTATGTATTTTTAATAAATTTTCATTTAATCTAAATGTAAATATAACTTACATCTTTAATTTACTTTATTAAGGAAATATTCTAAAGCTAGTTATAATATAAACAAACATCTTATACATGTATTTAAAATCTAAAACTTTTATACATATACATTTATAACCATTTTAAATTTAAACACTTTTAAAAGAAAACAAAACAAAAGATATTTCCATTCACAATATATATCAAATATATATATTATAAATAGAATAAGATTTTATTAGCTTTAACAAACAAATCTTATTAATATTGCCAAATTAAGTATTTATTATTTACCTTTAAAAGATTAAATTAACCAATTTAAATTTAATTACATATGATAATTATCAATCCAATTAGATTATCAATACAGATTATTAAATTTATATTACCCAAAAACCCGGGATATCACATAATGGGAGGCTAAAAAATAGGCTTGGGGTATTTTAGATAGATTGTAACGACCGACAAATTTATCACTTTGGTAAATTTGATTTTTAAAATATTCCAATTAAAAGGTTAATAATACACATAATATTGTTTTGAGCAATAATAAATAATAATAATCTTTTTTGAACATGAATAATAATGGTAATCTTATTTTGAATGGATGTTTACAAAAATATCTTCCTCGGGATTTAAATCTATAAAATAGCCGAAAATCATTTTATCGATAAACGGCTCTATAATTATCCACAGTCGTGAAAGAGACTGGATACATACACTCATTTTTATATTTAAATAAGAATATGAAATAAAATATATTTTTTAAAATAAAATGTATTTAAAGCATCATCAGTAATGTCATTGTAATTAATAATTAATTAATGATTTTAAATTGAGATTAAATGATTTAATAATTATTATAATTATCTAGATAATTGTTTTGAAATGATAATAATTCATTTGTAACAGTAATAAAGTGATAATAAATCATTTATAATTGTTTTATAAAGATATATAATTGATTTGAAAATATAAGATAAATCGACATCAATTTATCAATATAATAACACTATTGTAAACAATTGATCAATATTGATTTATATTGTTTTATAATTAAAAGGGAATCATTTTAATTCATGAATAATAATAAGAAAATAGTTTTCAAAGTTTGTTTACAAATATATATACGTTAATTAGTAAATGAAAATATGACCGAAGATCGGAATCCAAACTCGTGGCGGTTTGATGTATATAAGTTGTACGTCGTTGTTCAAATGACTTGTACACATTTGCAACATGCACATACACATATTAACATATACACAAACACATGATAAGAATAGAAAGTAAATATATATTTACTAATGGTAAAAGAATAAAATATCTAAAGTAATAACATATTAACATATACACAAACACATGATAAGAATAGAAAGTAAATATATATTTACTAATGGTAAAAGAATAAAATATCTAAAGTAATAATTACTTCAAAAAGCAAATATCAAATCAATCTTACACCACATCACATCACCACCTCCACCATCATCACCACCATCACCTACACCTCATCACCACATGAGGGGCTACAGTGTGCCATAAGGGGTGGAGGGGGAGGTGTTTTCTTGGGTAGGTAAAGGTATGGTGGTAATTTCACTTCGAAGATATTTTCTCATTTTTTTCTATAAATACCAACCCTCCTTCTCACTTATTCTTCACATTCATTCTTCTTCTTCTTCTCCGTTTTTCAACTTTCTAAATGCTCTCTAATGGCTTCCAAAGAGGCCTCTTCTTTAGTCTCAAAAACTTGAGAGAAAGTAGGGTGTTAAAAATAGTGGAAGTGCTTAAGCACTAATCCACCGATTACTCTCTAACTTTTTCAAAAAGTTAACCAAACCTTCTCTAATCTCTTCTAAACTCTAGTATTAAGCCTAAGTCATCATGGAAGCATGATTAGCAAGTGTAAGGAGCCATGGCCATGAGCTTTGGATCTTTAGGAGATGTTTAATGAAACGTTGATTTGTTTGAATGTTGGTAGAAAGTATTGGCTTGGAAATGGGTGAGAACTCCTAAATTAAATCTTTATAAATGGTTATAAATGTTTAACATGACTGTTGAAATGCTTAAGATGTTTAGTTGGATGAATTACGACAATTTGTGGATATTTTGAAAGTAATTAGTACCAAAAAGTTATATATGTTATAAAAAAGTAAGAAACTCTATATCTATTTTTATATACACTATATATTGGATGATATAATATGGTTTGCTATGTTTGATTATGATGATTGTTAATCATGTTTGGTTGCTTGTTTATGCTTTGATCATCAAGTATTGATTGTTTAATATAGTTTTTTTATACAGTTACGTTACACGTCGAAAATCACAAAGAAAATGTAATGATCCACAAATTTATCAATTTATCACTTGAATAAATTATATTTATTTTTAAAATATTTAGATATGGGTTAAAAGTAAGAAATAATCATGTTTTAAGTGGTAAATAATAATAGTTATTTTGTTTGGGAAAAATATTTGCGGACAAATTACCGTGGTAAAATATTGATAGTTTGTAGATATCGTCCTAGGTAATATATCGATAAAACAGCCGAATCGTTTTATCAATAAAACTGCTTTTAAACAGTAAGGATCATGCATGGCTCTGGATACATACACAAATATTGCATTCAAACAAGATTATGAAATGTATTTTGACATCGATAGTTGATTTCATCAGTTTTATATATTTCTTCGAAAATTCAAGTTAAGTTTAAATAATAAATAAATGGGTTTTTATTTACAAATAAACCTAGTTTACTCAATTAATAATGATGGTAAAATAGTTTTTAAAATTTGTTTACCAAAATAGATAGTTCGTAGAAAAATAGAAAATGTGACCGAAAACGTTTTCTGGAATTTCGACTTTTCGACACCGAAAAGTTGTCGGGAACATTGTTTGCCTTTATGCACTATGTACATACATATATAAGAGTTAAATAACCAAATAATAATAATATAATAATAGTATATTATCTTATGTTAATTATGTTTAGCAAGTCATGTGACAAGTCATGGTTTTAAAAATAATAACTTATATTTATAAGTATATATCATTATCTCTTGTCATATCATATCATCATCATCATTATCCATCATGACCCAGAGGATGTAACTAGAGGGGGGGATGTGACATATGAGGGGAGGAAGGTGATGATGTGACTTGTCAAAATAATGACATGTTAGGATATTTTAAAACTAAGGTTCAAATTGTAATTTTCCTACTTTCTTTCATATATAAATACACATTCTCTTCACCATATTTTCATTTACTTCTCCAATTCCAATTCTCTAAAGCTTTCTTCATGTTTTATGGCTTCTTATTTTAGTTTAATTTTTTTTTAAATCAAAAGATTTAAATTGTTTTAAAGATGCAAACTTGTTTTAAAACTCTTTCTTCTCCATTTTTCCCCCATTTTATTCGGCCATAACTTGTTACACCAAATCAAGATTTTAATTTTTTCAAATCGTATGAAAGTTTAGTAGATACAACTTTCTTTTTTATCACTTTTTCTAATTTAAATCTTAGGTATGTCAAAATCTCATTTCTTTTCAGTGAACTTTTAAACTCAGAAATTCAGGTCCAAAAATCCGAGAGTAATATGTCCAAAAATCAAGTGGAAGATGACATATTTTTGGGTGATTTTTTTTGCATCTAAGGCATTCCAGGTTTCAAAGATTTTCGGTGAGTAAAACTACTTTGTCTTGGAAAAGTTTTTGACTTTATTACGATGTGTTATTGTGATGATAATATGATGAGAAAATCTAATGATTATTATGTTGGTTGATGGTGATTCGATGGATGTTATTGAATTTAAGGTTTGAATGTGATGTTGTCGAGTTAGTAAGCATATAACCTTATGTTTATATATGTGCTTCATTGTGATGCTAAGAGAATGGTAGTATGGATGTATGGTTGTGATTTAAGAATCAAGTATGTTGAGTTGAAACAAAGTTAACAACTTTGTGTGTTGCGACGGACTTGAGATCCGACTTGAAATCAAAACTATGATTTCTAGTTTCAAAGTTTAGAAATGGTTTTAAGTTTTATCTTGGTTTAAAGTTTTAAAAACTTTCTAAATATTATTTCAAAACATGTAGGAGAAAGAATTTAAGTGAAGTATTTCACTTAAAATAATATAGAGCGAACTGCGCTCATAACGATAGTCGTTATGGATGCAGTTCGACAAAAATTCACGATTTCTATCTTTAAGTGATTCATTTTGTAATTATTTTGTAAAAGTTTTCCAAACTTAATTAGTAACATTAAAAGGAGATTAATATTAGATTATTTAATAATTTATTTATTTAATAAAATAATTAAAGATAATTAACAATTAATTAGTAAATAAGTAAGTGATTAGAGGTTAATTAACACTTAAGGAAGGTTAATGACTAATTATTGATTAATAAGGTTTTAATTAGTGATTAATGAAGATAAGAAGTAATTAAATGATTAATTATTATTTAATTAAGTTAATTAGTTGATTGATTATTATTTAATCAAGTGATTATTTAATTAATTAGGGTTTATCTAATAATGAATTGTTTAACCTTTAACTAAGATGTATTAAGAAGTTAATTAGGACTTAACTAAGTTCATTAAGTTAATTAAAGTTTAATTATGACTTAATCTTGATTTAATTATGATTAATTAAGATATAATTAGGGTTAAGCCAACTAAATATACTTTAATCTTTTCAAAGGTTGTTTTAAACCCAATCGGTTATATTTTAAATCAATTTTCTTTTTAAGATTAATTGATTTTAAATCAAAGGATCTCTCGTTTGGACCATTTAGTATCCAAATGAATTAAAGTAGTGATTATAAAATGTTGACATGTTTTATGGGAAGTAAGTGACTTGTGTTTAGCACAATTGCCGAATATCGGTAATGTGATAGACACAAGGAAGTTAATTTCAATAAGCGGGTCATGGTAACTTAAGCATATAGAATATACTTCTATATGTACATTTTTCACCGATAATGGATGTATCTATATTTGTTACTTGGACATCTACATATGATTGATTGTATGTTATGTATGAATCCTTACACATCTGATGTTAGGCAATACCATGATATAACTTGGATAAGTAAACCAAAATTTAATGATCCATTGTAGTCATTGAGCCTCAGTTTGTTTTTGGAAAGTTAGGTAGTGTTTGGTTTAAAAACGAATTTTGTGTTTTTCGTTTTCAACATGTATGCCAAATATGAGAAGAATGGAGTGACAATGGAGGGGATGAAAGAAAAACGGATGGAAGAACGAAGGGGATAGAGGAACGATGGAAGAATGGATTATTTCACGTGCTTGTGTTATTTCCCAAAACACGGAAAATAAAAAAAAAGTCATTTTCTATTTTGTATGTTAACTTCATTTTCTAAATTGGTCGTGTTCAGCAATATACATGCGTCATGTGCATTTTTGTATGGACGAAAACCCAAAACTAAAAACAACAAACCAAACACTACCTTAATATTTCATTTTCTTTTCAAATGGTCTTCAAGGTTATTCTATTTTGAACAAGATATTTGAAGAATGTTTTGACTATTGTTTTGAATATTATATAAAGAAGTTTTATAAACAATTTTAGGGTATTCATAAAAGGAGTTTTAGAAATAGTTTTGAATGTTTATAAAAAGATTTTATAAATGGGTTCGAATGTCTATATAGGAAGTTTTATGCAAGGTTTGAAAGTTTTTAAAGAAGTTTATATAACCGGGTTTGAATATTTATAAGGAGTCTCATAAATGAGTATGAGGGTTGATAAATGTTTTGTAAATGGGTTTGGGTTAAAGAAAAAAGGATTTCATGGGTAAGAGAATTTTATCAAAGGATTTATTGAAGATAATTACAACAGGAATTTGAGGTTTGGGTTTCTCGAGGTTGACCTTTTAAAAAAATATGGTATGGAACATCCGTTCCACACTTAACACCGAAGGAATAGGGCTTAGATTTATCCTTTTCTCCAATTTAAATAATGTAGTTAAATCCGTTTTAGAGATTTGGTAATGGGAAATCTTACAAATGTTTTTTTGCATATACTTACGTGATAAAGATAAGTATATGAATGTTTTTGAAAGAGATTTATCAAACAAAGATATGTTCTGAGGCTTAGTGGTTGCTATGGATAAATAAATCTCAAATGGAATTATTTATTGTTTGTTTATTTGATAGTTAAATAACCGGTTATCAAGTTTGACCCAATTTGACTTAGGATGCATGAATGTAAATTCGAGTTCCATGATGAGGATACGAAAAATTACTTCCAAAAGAACCAGGAATGAGTCAACCGAAAATTATCGGTGTCGGTACAGAGAGACTAGGATCAGATTTATATATTCGAAAACCACTTCGAACCAACTTGTACGTTCGAGTGGAAGACATCTTGATGATGATTGAAGATGGTGCTCTTTGAAGTGCAAGGGCTAATGCTACTAATCCTGAGGGTGATTCCAAAATGGATGTAGTAGAGTTAGTGCCTTCGGTTTCGTTCAGACCGAGAACGAACTTGTATGGATGAATGCTAGCATTGCATTGACGCCTAAAGAGTAATGTTACCATTCCAAGACGGATTGCTATTCGGAAAGGTAAAACATAGCCTCAAGCCTCATCAATCGGGAATGAGTAAAAAAGGGGATATGCGGCAGGGCTATGTGGGTCGCACCCATTAGGGTATATCATCACCCTTCTAGATATATACACAATCATCAATGGATTCATGTATGTGGGAGCGCTCGGTTAAAGGTTGCAAAGCAACTGGGATGATGATGTATTCAGTACTATCCAACAAGGGGGTAAGCTGGTCCTGTGTTGGCATGGGTCGTTAGGTATGACCTCGGTACATTTTTCTAGAGGTGTACTATGGCGGGCGGTACCCCAGTAGCCCAGTCATTAGTTGGAATCCATTCTCTAGTACGTGCCTTACATTTTCGTTTGTAGAGCCTAGTATGTTGGAATGTGAGATGCAAGCATTTCAGTTATTTTGTCTATTTACTTTAAACCTAGACACTATGATAATACCACTGGATTTTGATATTAAATGTTTTGGTTATTCTAAGGTAAAAACCAGTCCGTTTTTATGTGCGGTGTGGTCTTACGAGATACCTTTTATTTGAAAAGTTTCAAATGTAGAAATTAGTTTGGTTGTTACTTATTACCGATTTTTACTTACGCTGGTTTACCAGACTGACCCGGGCGTTATTCCATGTAATGCTCGGGTCAGACCGAACATGTTTTCCCAGGTTTAGCTGGAAACTTTGGAGTTGGAGAGGAGCTGGATGGTCAAGACGTATTCACATATATTTTTCTTCCGCTGTATTATAGAGTTTATATGTTTGTCAATGAAAGGACATGTTTCTATAACTATCCAAATTTAGGATAAGTCTAGTGTACTTTGATGTTGTATATATGGATAAAGATGTTTCCTTTTTGTAAAGATCATTGTTGTATTATATATTATTCGTCGCGTTGTGAGATTCTATGTTGTTTAGTTTTTTTCTATCTTCTACCTTCTTCTTTCAACCTAACAAATTAGTATTTCTGGTGCTTGAATGTTCGGCATGTGATATAGTGGAAGTATTAGTGTCGATTTTCGAGGGTTGAAAATCCGGTTCGTTACAGAAAATCACTTTCCTTTTACTAATGAGATGGTATATTGTTAGTCCATGAGTTGATGGTTTTGATGACAACAACCTTAGAATAAGATTATAAAATATAAATACTAACATTATAGTTTAGATATATATGTATATGCAGGATTTAACCATGCAGGTACCAAGAATGAAGACTGTACAGTATAGAGATTCAAGATATCAAGACTGAAGACTCATGAGTATCAAGATTATCAAGAGTTCAAGATTTCAAGATAAGTATTGAGTCTAGAATTATGTTAAAACTTCACAATAGCACTGAAATCTTCACTCCATTTTTCTTTTGGGATGGAACCCATTTCTACCTTTTTAGTGGCTTACAAACCCACGACAAGTAGCTTACAAACCTACGACAAGTGGCTTACAAACCCACGAACATCCTGGTTTTGTACAAGTTCTCGAGTCTTGACATGATGAGATATTCTGCAGGAAGAAGCTTGCAAAACTACTTCAAAATGTTTTTCAAAACAACTTCGGAATGATTTTCAAAATTGCTTTTCAAAATGTTTTAGCCTTAAAAATTATCTTTTCAAATGATTTTCAAAAAGATGTTTTAGCCTTAAATATTCTTGTTTTTAAACTTCGTTTGTTTTAAACTATCTTTTAATTATACTATATTTATACTTAGATTTAAATATAAAATTATAGTAAAATTATATATTGATTGTTCTCTATATTTATCTATGCATTTTATCAATAGTAAAGTACATTTATAAAGTTTAAAATAGTTTTAATATAAGATAAAGGTTATTTTCAAAGAAAATCAAAACATCAAATTTTCCTTTGGGATGTCGACATGCCCTAGTACCCCATGTCGACATAGTGTCAGTTAGTTTCAAAATTTGAATTTTAAAAGAAGTGTCTATTCGCCATAACCTTTCACGAATGGACATGACTGTTGTTCTTCTATAAATAGGGGTTAGTTTCAACGAATTTTATATCATATTTTCTGGTTTTTCACTTCTCTTCTTCTTCCACATTTTCTTATTCAAAATCCTATCATCACTCTACCGAAATCAACATTGAATCTAACTAGATTATCTCTGGTTTGATTCTCTATCACTATCTTAACAAGGTTCAAGTGCTAAATCTATCTAGCGAGAAAAGGTGTGATTGTAGCCTTGGAAATCAATCAAGTGAGAAAAGGTGTGATTGTAGCCTTGGAAATCAACTGGGTGAACTTGTTGCCCCGGAAATCAAGTATCTCTACCCAGAGGATTGTGATTCTGGAGGGTGTACCTCGTGTAAAGACCCGCTATTTTGGACCATTCAAATCGATAATAAAACCATACATATCTGACTTGAATAATTCAAAATACCGAATTGTTAATTTAAAATTTGGCAAAGCATAGCATATACAGTAAATAAATCAATCACAGATCACAGACACAGAGTAGAATAATGCAGTGGAATAGATAAAAGGATAGTAGTTCATGAAGCTACTATATACATCAGAGTTAGAAAATAAAATACATAAGAATATCTCAAATACAGTGAAGTCTTCAGTACAAGCAGATGACTTCTCTAAACCAATCGGCTGGAAAAGCTGAAAGCTGAATCGATAGTTGGATCTCCAAACGAAGCTCCAAACTCCAAAGGTGAGTCTCAATAGGCTGTATTACTCAGTCTGACCCGAGCGTAAAGCAAAACACAAAACACTCGAGTCAGGATTAACATTCTTATATAAATAAATCCAACCCAAGTGAAATATCAACTGAAATACAAATAACTTAAAGGATGTTGGGATAACCATCCTCTAAGGGTCCATAGAACTATCTACAAGGTAGAAATATACACTATAACACCGTGGTCATTTATACTTCAAAACCAATATCATTTTCATTTCAAATATCTCTATATTTCCCAAAATAGTATTTCTATACATTAAATAATTTATAAAGTAAAGTATTTTCAATTTCCTCAACTTAACAAATCGTTTCAACCCGACCTTCCCATTCAATCTCAATTTATCAATTTAAATTCAACTCAATCCCTAAATTAACCACTTAAATTTTATCGATCTCAAATTCGGATTTGAAATCACAAAATACCCATTTATATTTCAATATATTTCAAAACTTTAAGTATTCAACGTTTCAAACTAAATTTTATTCAATTTAGTTTCCTAAACAACAATTTCAAGTTTTAATTCAACCTAAATTTTCACTTTAATTCAATTTAGTTTCTAAATAACAAATTCAACTATATTAATTTCAAATACAGATCTGAATCTCAAAATAAACCATTTAAATTCCAATATAGTTCAAGGCTTAAATATTTAAATGTTCAATATATTTCATATAGATCTCGATTTAACCTCATTATTAATTAGTCTTGAAATACTCCCTCATTAGATTCAATATCATTTAAGTAACCTTAAATTACATTTTACTCAATATTACTTTAATTTATTTAAACGTGAAATATTCATTAAATCACTTAAATCAAAAATCCAGTTATACAATCATACCTTTAAATTTCCCATTCAATAATTTCAAATTGATTTAATTAAATAGGTTCTTATTTAAATACCATTTTTAATAAACCCAAATTTATCTCCCAATCTTAATTTTTCAATATATTACAAGAAAATCTATTTGAAACATAGATTTACTTGTATACTTAACCACATTATATGTATTAAATCAATCTAATTTATCAAATATTACTACTAAATCTATATATAAAATTTCCATTTTTATATATCTTAAGAATCAAAATTTATTAACCCATATATTTCTTTCCAAAATCATAGAAATTATTTCCAAAATATTTATATATGGACCATCGGTGTTTGTATGTATTTTTCCTATCATATAGTCAAGTGCTACAGATATTTATCATTTCAATCCGTACACTAAATATATACGGGTGGATATCATTTCAACCCTTAATCCCAAACTTAATTAAATGAAAATCGCTTGGGTCTATCATTTCAACCCATAACGAAATTCTCCTATTCTAAAGTCCGTTCGGGTATGTATCATTTCAACCCATAGTGATTTCTATACTAACAGGGAACTTGAAGAGTGATAACAAATATGAAAATAATAACAACAGGCATATATCTTAAAAATAAATATAAAGAATAGGATATGGTGTCATATCCCATAAGTGAACAGTTATAGATAATAGCATATATAACAATTTAAATAACTACAGCAGCATATTTCAATTATCGTTTCAATTGAAATCAAATTTAATAAATATAAGAACGTTAATCGTGAGTGATTGCTCACCTTACGAGGCTAAACAGATTTGACAAGGAAATGAGCTATGAATTCCAAGCGACGCTAGATGGATACGATTCGATGGAGAAAACGAGCACGACGGACAAAGCTGATAACAGGAATCGACGGAATCAAATTAGAACCGGGTTTGATGAAGAAAATTGGTATAAGAGAATTTGAAAACAATATCCATTTAAAGCACATATACATATATAAATCAAAATAAATATATTATTTTCTTATTAAATTAATATTTCTTTTTAAGACCAATATCAAAATAAAATACGTATGTAAGAAAAACCATTGTTTTGTATTAAAAATCAAATGTAATAAAATATGAAATAAATATTGTAACTTTCATATTGAAATGTACATAAACACATGCAAGTTTAAAGAAAAACAATGTTGAGACCCATTTTCAACATAACTTATATTAACTGCGATAAGAAAGCTATAAACACTTGTTATTCAATATATATATATATATATATAGCTTAGTTAGCATTACTAAATGCATAAACCAAAACTGATGAAAATAGAAAGTATGAATTAATGATGGCCTTGCCTATTTATGTTAAACTATCCCAGTTTATACATCAAAATTTTGCCTTCCTTTACATAAATTTAAACATTATCTTTTAAATGTAAATACTTAGACCCAAAATTTATAGCCAACAATCAAATGCTCCTAGGACCGGGACTGTAAAATATAAAGAAAAGTGACAAAATAGTTTAAACATACTTCTCCAAATACCATGTGACCTTAAGAAAAAGAGATCCTTTTTAAATATATATATATATATATATATACGTGTAAATTATAAACTTTTATGTTACATTGAAAATCAAAACATGTGAAAAAAAAATATATAGAGAAAAACATGTTGTGCTTAAAATAAAGGAAAAGCAATATAAACAATAAGAAAACAAAAGAAAAGGATGAAAAAGAAGAAGAAAAAGAAAAGAAGTAAGAAGGAAAAAATATATTAGTGCAGCCATTTACCTACAGAAGAAGCTTCACACGCAAGAGAGGAGATGAAGGTCTATTGATATGGAGTAGGGTATGTACGAGTGATTTGTATTTATAAGAGAAGCCCCACATTGATAAAGTGGAGAGAAATTTTGTTTAAAGTAGCAAGAAATAAAGATAGAAATGGCTAAAATTTAGCTGAGAATAATTTATGCTTTGAACGTATGCCATAATTTAAGCAAAAGACACTGATTTCAATTATATTAATAGCCAGGAATAGGAACGTTTCAAACGTGAATTGGGAAAATTATTTGCTTAAAATTGAGGAATGCTAAAAGGAATAGACAGATAGACCAGAGGTAACGTATCAATTTGAAAATAAACTAAGATGATGGAAAAGTAACAGCTATACGTTTAAAGAAATAAATTTTTGTTTGTTTGGAGAGCACGTAATGAGTTTGGAAATGAAGGATATTAAAATGGAAAAAGGAATGGACAGAGAAATTCAAGCAAAGATAAACGTACAGAAATAAATATAGAGTAGTGGAAATTTAAAAGTTAGAAAGCTTAAATCAAGGAAATATCAAATGCAACCGGCTAAAATAGGGGAAAGGTGATATAAACAAAATGTAAAAGCAACGGTGATCCTTAAATTTAGCTGAATTATTAAGGCAAATAAATATGGAGCATTGGTTAGTAACGCACGAAATTCGGAAATAACAAAGGAAAGGACCGGTCAAATAAATGAATGTAACGTGCAACGAATATAAAGTTTATATAAATAAAAGAAATCAATGAATGCAAAATAACGTATAGTATTTTATACGTTTCAACTTTTGAAATGGCATGGATGGATAGAGGAAATAAATTAAAATATGTATAAAGTTTGAATGCTGGTGAATAGAGGAAATAAATTAAAATAAATATGTATAAAGATTAGATTTTAAAATAAGATTTTTAAACAATATTGAATGCGTTGTTCATATATATTTTTCATATAGTTAGTACAATATACGCTAAATTTATACAAAAAGTAACGTATCTAAATTTATACGTTACTTATTTATTCTATGCCTATTAATTTATATGTTACTTATTTATTCTCTACCTATTAATTTATACGTTACCTATTTATTCTCTACCTATTAATTTATACTTTACTTATAAATAAAATATCATTATGTTAACTACCAAATTAAATGTTCATTTTAATACATTCTCTTTCCTTAATGGAAAGATTTCAACAAATACAAATATTAATTTCATATTAAAATCAAATAAAAATCTAACCCAACTACTTATATTTAATTTTACGTAATCCAAACATTAAATTTTTATTTCAAAATATTATTATTTAAAATTTCTTACAAATTCAATTAAATAAGTTATTCAAACCGTTTAAAATTTATGGGTTGTTACACTCTCCCCCACTCAAAACTTTTCGTCCCCGAAAAGGAAGGAGGTAGGAGAATAGCAACAAACAGAAAGAAAAAATAGATTGAAGTACAAGATAAACAATTAATTTAAAACTATACAAATTTTACTTGAAATATTCATTTAAAACTTCATTTGAAATTTAATTTTCTTTAATACTTTAATACCTTTCAAAACTCCTTTGAAAACAATTATTTACATTATTACTTATATTTACAAAGAAGCTATTGAAAATTTTAAATCCAAAATAAAAAAAACTTTTTTTTATTTATCTCAAGGTACTTCCAACATTATAATAAATTAATAATCATTCTCTTTAAATATGTTATAATTAATTAATAACTTCTGAAACACTAAAAATTTTCTATTATACCATGTAGTATATAAATAAACAATATTTTAAAGGATATATTCAAAAGAAGGAAAGAAGGAAAGAAGATAGATTCGGAAAAGAGAATATAGGTGAATAAATAAAGCAGGGCAGATAAGGTGGATTCAAAAGAATAGTATCGAGCACGAATAATTAATTTAGAACCATAAGAATTTCAATTTCAAATATTAATACAGAATTCCTTTGTTGAAAGTACTTTTATAATAAAATATTTTTATAACTCGATGTTTCAACAAGTTTATCCTTGTTCCTGTAGACTCTGGTAGTGCGTTGATCAAGCGCAAAACTAGAATTCTCCAGGTACTTAGTAGACTTGTTTTAACACCTAGTGAAAATACTGGAAAAACTTAAAAAAAAAACAGATATGGAAAGTACAATCCAAACAAAAAAACAAACAAAACCTTTGTCTAACCATGGTTCGCAGATACACAATGGTTACGCCTGGATCCCCCAGGAAACAATCCATATCCGTAAGCTTTCTCAGCCCTGCGAGTTACGCCATGATAACTAGTAGAGTGCAGGATACACAATGGTTACGCCTGGATCCCCCAGGAAACAATCCGTACCCCTAGGCAAGACTCAGCCAAGCAGTTGCGCTACTATTCGCGACCTACACAGATTGCAGGATACACAATGGTTACGCCTGGATCCCCCAGGAAACAATCCGTACCCCTAGGCAAGACTCAGCCAGGCAGTTGCGCTATGCAGTCGCGCTCGTAAGACCATGGGTAACGCCATGGAATTCGATGGACACTCGAGTATCATATCCGGAAAACCAAAATCAGAGAATATCGATAGAATGAATCCACAATGTGGCCACAAAGCGGATATCGAGCAGAAGGCACTTTCCATATCTTTACTTTGAAATATGTATCATATACTACCTTTCAAATTAATTTCAAATATCATACCTATATAAAGTCCATTATATATAAGATTGAATTTTCAAATCAAATACCTTTCCAAAATCAATAGTATATCAAATCACACTTATCTAGACTTCAATTATATAAGATTTCACTTTTCAAATTGAGTACCTTTTCAAATCTATAGTTTTCGAATCAACCTCATACTTATACAGACCAAATTTTTTTTTATAAGTTCGATAACTCCCAAATCAGGTATTTAGAAAAAAAATAAGGTTCCCAAATTTTAATTTGTTTCAATATTAGTTTAGTTTCAAAATCATATACAATCTCACTAAATTATTTCTTCTCAATTTAAATATCTTTAGTTTCAAAGTTTCCAACATAATAAATTTAGAAAATAATCCAAGTTTCTAAATCAATATCATTTAAGTCAACCAATTCATTTCCAAAATCAATGGTTTTCAAAATCAATTTTATACCTACATAAGGTCCATCTTATATAAGGATCAAATTTTACAAAATAAATCTCGCTGTATGGAGAGCCATATGGGATTGAATATCTTTGCTTTTATGGGTTATATATCTTTGTAATTTAAATTGGAAATTTTCTTTTAGTAAGCAAGATATTCTAACATGACAGCTTTCAATTTCAGCGTCAAAACATATCAATGATATTAGAATATAAGATGTACATACGTCATCATTTCGCAAAATCACATTTGATCGCTCGCTCGATCACACAAGTTCGCTTTCGAACTAGTATTGTTCATTCGACTTCCCTAATGCAGATTTCGTTCTGGTTTCTCGACTAGAATCCATCAGTCTCCTTGCATAGCCATATACTATGATAGAGAATTCTAGAATCAAGCCCAAAATCCATATCAAATATTCGCCATCAAGAATCGAATGAAAAATCCTAACACGAAATGGTGTGATTCACCTCGAACTTGTGTACTCAAACCTGGATCAACTTAATTATGCGAATAAAATAGCATACGTACAACTTATATATTTGTTCCAACTTGTTAAATATATAGTTTCATAAAGATGTTACTAAGTTAAAACGTTTAAAATTTATTCAAAATATTTTGAAGACCAAATTCTTTTCAAAACATTTCAAATCTAAATTTCATATTAGAAAAATTTAAAATTGCCTTATTCATACTTTAACATACATACCAAACTTATATACTTTATACTTCAAAATTTCTTAGCTTTTGAAAAGTTAACCTTGATTTGGAAGTGCTCGAACCTTCAAAATAGTTGAAGAAATCATTTTCAAATTCAAGAGTTGGAAATCAACAACAAATCAGTAAATCAATTTCAAAAGATAGGTTTATATCAAATTTGAAACTCGAGGACTGAACACCGGCTTACTTCAAATCATTTCAAATATATATATACATATATCTTTAAAATATCAAATCTTACTTTGGAATTTGAAATCAAAATGGTTTCACAAAATCACTCGCGTAGCAATGCTACTAAAGTGGCCTCTCCCCCACTATGAAACTCGAAAATCAATGTCGATGATGCATGCACTCATCACCGAAATTATTTTCCAGCGACATAAGTGAGTTCTTGTAATATCCCGGAAATTTTGACAATATCAATTTAATAATCTGTTTAATAATTAAATTGATATGGATAATCTTTGATAATAGTATTTGAATTTAATTTAATAATCTGATTAAATTAATATTAATTGATGATTTTATCTTTTAAAATCTAATAAGATATTTTCTATTTGAATATATATATATTTATTTGTATATATTTTAATAGAAGCTTTGGTAAATTGGAAATTTATATTTAATTTAATCTGGACTTTTCAAAGATATTTAAATAAGTAATTTTATAGTTTTAAAATACTTTAAGAAAATATTTAATTGGTTTAAGATATTTTTACTTAAGCTTAAATATAAATAAGATTTACAAAAATTGGTTTGTTTTATTTCTTTTTAAATATTTCTTGATAATATAATCTCTTGTTTAAATTATAAAATATGTTAATTTCAAATAATAAGTATAATGTATTATTTTTATTAATATGAATGGATTTTAAAGAATATGAAATTGTTATTTAATTGAATAAATAGTTATATATGTATATATATATATATAACTTGACTTTTTAAATTGAATCTTAGGATTTAATTTAATTGAATTTGAATTTAAGCTTTGAAATTCAAGAGAATAAATATTTAAATTGTTTGGATATTATAATATTTGTATAACTTTTAATTATAAATATAATTGGTTTTGTTTCTTTAAAATGATTTATATATATATAGATAAGTGTTTAATAAATAAGAAAAAGGCATTTATTTACTTTTAAAATAAATGAAAATAAGATAAAAAAAAATATTAAAAGACATGTGTCTTTATCTAATGACTTGTCTTAACATGTGTAAATAAAAGATAAACTCAAAATGACAAGTGTCCTTATTATTTTCTTTTTTCTTTTATTTTTATAAATCATAAATTTACTTATATAAACATATACATTTCCTTTACTTCATTCTTTCTAATCTCTTTTCAAAACCAAGAGAACTCAGATTTTTCTCTAAATACAAACCTGAAATCAATATACTTTCAGATCAGAATTTATACAAATCAAAGATTTGTAATCAACTCTTCAAACCAGAAAATTCAATACCCTGTCTCATTTTCAAAACCACAATTTCAAAGCCTGTAACCCAGTTTGCAAACCTGAGGTCTTCAGCATGGATTTCTTTTCAATCTGGAATCATCTCAACAACTTAGTGTTTCCAGCAGCATGCATGTAGTTTAGTCAAGTGTAAAGTCCAACAACTCAAGTTTTAATCAAAAGAGGCATTCCAGTTTAAAGACAAAACCTGTTTCAAGTTTTTCAAAATATAAAGGCTCTGTTCACTCTCAATTAAGGTGAGTAACTTTTTATTTAAAAAACCTAAATAAAATAACCAGTTGCATGTTCATATGTATGAATTCGTATGGTTATATGTATATATATTTATGGTGCATGTTGGGTATATGTGTGAATGTATATATGCGTGTATGGATGCTAATATCTGAAATGCCTCTGTTCCCAGATTCAAGACCAGTATTTTTGTTCTAAATTCCCCTATCTCATGATCTAAGCATTGTTATGAATTGTGATACAAACAAAAATTGTTTGGGTGATCATAAGTTTAAGCTTAAAAATTTTTAGTTAAGTCAAATTAAAATCTGAGTGTCTCTGAAAGCCTAAAATATCAATGCATGTTAAAATAAAGTAAAACTTAACTTTGTAATTTATAAATTCAAGTATATGTATTGAATATATAAGCTATAACATGATTTTTAACATTAAAATCATAACTTTTAGTTTAGAATTAAAAGAGCAGTTCTGGTTTTAACTGAAAATGGATTTTTGGTTAGAACTGTTAATCTAGGAGGATTGATTGACCAATATTTTGTCTGGTAATAGTGGAATGATCGTGGATGAAGGGAAAATTATTAGAATTTAAATTAAGGCAGTGAGGTAGAAATAATTTAGGATTTAAATTTATAAACCTAGTTTTACTGGGTTAGGGAAAAATGAACACCACGGCTTATCCTATCGATCGAGTGTTTCAGGGTTTTGGGTAAGGGAAGGTTTGGGTTTGACGAAGACATGATCGGAATTCCAGAACCTCTGGTGATCGGGATTTTGAAGGCGAGGAGATGTTGACAGGCTTTGGCGAATTCGAACTGATGGGTTCCAGGTTTTTGATTTAGGCTCGATTTTGAATTCGACTTAGTTTCGTTGATCGAGTGATGGGATTCTGGCATAGGAAGGATCGTCGAGATGGTGGAGTCGTCGTAGATGATCGGAGTTTCTGGGTCGTGACGATTATAGGTTTGAGGATGATTCCAGGTTATTGTTCCAGGTGGGTTGAAGGTCTCGAATTTGATTTCGAGATTTGTATAGTGATCTGATGATCGAGAGATGGTGTGAAGATGGATGTCGATGTGGGAAAGCCATCGTGGATGGTCGGAGGTGACTACGTCTCTGGTGCATGTGCACGGTGCACGGAAATTTGGGTTTTGGTGAAGTCTGTTTTTACAGAGGGAGGTCTCGCGTTTTGTTCGAGTTATTTCGAGGGAGACACGGGTTTTTAGGGGATGCGACTCGAAGTGTTTTGGTGAAGTCTCGAGTACAAATTTAAGTTGCCAGGTTTTTAAAAGCCTGTCAGTTTAAATTTAAACCTGAATTAAAATTTGTTAAGCAATATTTAAACAGGAATTGAAATCAAAATTTTAATATATGGATTCAAGTTTAGTTTTGAATCTGTGATTTGAGATAAATAAGATTTATAAATTTAAATGTTTTAAATAGGTTTAAATGTAGTTATATTTAAATGTTTTAAATTTAAGAAGAAATTTGATTGAAGTTCTTTTAAAAACTCTTAGAAGATATAAGATTTCTTTAACAGGTAAAAGTTTTTAAATTGGTTCTAAACTTTGTTAAAGACAAAATTTATATTCATTTTAAATCCCAAATTTAAAATGAAATTTAAAACTAAAATTTGAAATGGATATTTTCAAATGTAAGTAAGAATGATAATTGAACCATGAATAAGGAAATGTGTTATCTTAATAGTTTAAATCATTAAATCTTTAAGGTAATTAAAATGGTTTAATTAATTTAATTAATTAATGATTTGTATTAATTAATTAAGGATTTAATTTAATTTAATTAAGGTTTAAGATTAATTAAATAGAATAATTAATTTATAATTAAGGATTATAAATTGGAATATTAATTAATGATTAAGAATTAATTAATAAAGTAATTAAAGATTAATTAAGTTATGGTTAACACTTAATCAATTAAATAATTAAAGTTTAATTAATTGGTTATTAAGATTTATTAATTTGAAATTAATAATAATTAATATAAGTTAATTATTTAAGAAAAGTAATTAAAGAGTTGTTAATAGTTAATGAAGGTCATTAACTATGGATTATTAAATAATTAATTAATGTGATTAATTTTAATAATTAATTAGATTAATTAATTTAAAGATAATCAATTATAGAATTTGTTTAAATGAATTACTTAATGGAAGTAATTAAGAATTAATTACTTATTGTAATTAATTAAGTTAATTTGATTTAGTTAGATTAATTAATTAAGAAATGATTTGATAATAATTACTTAATGTAATTATTAAGGTATGATTATTTAGGGAAGTAAATAATAAGATAATTACTTGAAGTAATTAATTGATGGTTATGTATTAAGGAAAGTAATTTAAGTTTAATTACTTTGAATAATTAATCAAGGGATTAATTAAGAAATTAATTAAGGAGAATTAATTTAGTAAATGAAAGTAATTAAGGGTAGTTAATTACTGATTGAAGATTAATCAAGGTGATTAATAAATGTTGTTTAATTTAAAGTTAATTACTTAATGTAATTAATTTAATTAAGTAATTAATAATTAAGTTGTAATTAAGGATCATTAATTAATATAATTAATGATGTAATTAAGATTGATAAATTAAGTATATTAATAAATGAAGTGATTAATAAATGTAATTAATTAAGGATTAATATAATTAAATATAGTTGATTAACTTAATAAATTTTAGTTAATTAATTAATGAAGTAATTAAAGGTTAATTACTATAAGTGGTTAAGGATAATTTATTAATTAATAAATGGTTAAGTAAGAAGGATTTATAAAATAAAGTAATTAATTTAATTCACTTTAAATTAATTAGAGATGATATAAATCATTACTTATGAATGAGTGATAGTATTGAATACTTGGCATTGATTGATATCTCTGGTGAGATATATGCTGTATGTTATGGATGTTAGTTGAATTGTATGGATTATCTGATAATGTTGATTATCTGTTGTGAATTATCTTTCTTTGTGTATAAAGATAATGAATTGAATTTATTTTAACCTTTAAAACAACTTGGCCTTAAAAGATACGCTTTGGATTTCGATGAGACCGGGATCGGGTTTCCGTATACCGGATTTCCAGGTCTGGAGACCCGAATACCACATCGATCCAAATTAACGATAGGTAGTGAATCAAGTGAAGATGAAGATTCAGAGTGCAAGGGTTATTGTCGTTAACTCTGAGGGTGATTCCAAAACGAGTGTAACGAGATAATGCCTTCGGTTTCGTTCGAACCCGGAACGAACTTATATGGATTGAATGCTTTCAGAACATCGTCAGGTGGACGATGAGCATTCTAAGTGATGTGTTCTTTTCTAAGGTAATCGTGACCTCAAGCCTCACAAACCGGGAATGGCTAAAACAGGGGAGGTGCAGCAAGGTTAGTGGGTAGCACCCAAGTAGGACAAGATTACCTCTGTCTAGAAGTCCCTTCTTATTTCGGCTTAGTGTGTGCGGTTGCTGATCCCAACCGTGAGGTATCTTGTGCGGGAATTATCCAGTAAGGGATGTTCCGACCTTGTGTTGCAGGGGATTGGGAGTGATCCTCGGTACGGTGATCTAGGCCACGTACTGTGACGGGCGGTACCCCGGTAGCCCTGCCATTGTATGGAATCCAAAATCCAATAAGTGCCAACGGACTTGATTGTATAACCCACTTTGTGGCTAGTATGCTGGAATTTAATAATGTAACAATTTCAGCTATTTCATATTTATTTGAAAACCCTAGACCCTATTATAATACAATCGAATTTCCTATCAAATGTTTTGGTTAGCGTAAGGTAAAAACTTACCCATGTTTATTTGTGGGGAGTCTTACGTGATACTTTTTCTTTCAAAAGGTTTTGAAGTTAAACAAGTTTAACCTGTTACTCACACCAGACCCATGTCTGACCCAAGTTGTTTATTTCTGTTTTATAAACTCTTGGGTACTCAAATTTTTACGAGTAGCCAAGGGATTCAGGTTAGCCTTGACGAATTATGGAGGAGCAATGGAGCAGGAGGCTTCAGCGTTGTAGATATAGATAGTAGTTTCCGCTGTGTTGATCTTGTTTAGATCTTTGTTTGTATTGAGATGTAATAACTAGACAGATGTTTATAACTGTCTAGTATATGATGTGAATCTATGTAATCTCTGATAAGTGTTGTATATAATACTATGTAATATTTATGTGATATAATATATTTTGTTCGTTTCCGCTGTGAGTATTTGTGTTTGTTTCTTTTCTCTTCTTCTCTTTTCTACTTCTCACCCTTTCTTTCTTATTAGCGATACGACTTTCTATGGAGAGAAAGTCGTGGTCGTTACAGTTCTGGACTTCTATTTTCTTGAAAACTTCTTTGAAATTTCTTTGAAATCATTCAAAACTCAATAAAATCATTTGAAACATTTCAAATTCGGAAAATACTTTTAAATCATATTATTATTATATATTTCAAAATCTTAAAACCAGTTCCAAAATACCGGAGTTCAATTCTCGAATTTCAAATTTAAAATCCTTTAGTTATAAATCATTTTTAGATAGATCAAATTTCTTATATATTTTTTTTTCAAAATTACAAATCCTTTCGAAGTCTCAAATTCTCATTTTAAAAAGGGTATATAATCTTTATCGAAAACATTTCACTTTTATATATAGAATAAAATCATATTTATCAAGATAATACTTTCGATTTATAAAACAATTTCTAAAGTATAAACAAGCCCGATTTTAAAAGGATGATTTAAGAATGGATTTCAAAACAAGGATAGAGATTCAAATTAGAGAACTCTAATCAAACAAAATTTTTGATTCGAGGATAGGCTCGATCAAAGATGAGATAAATAAAATTTCAAAACAGAAGATGGATATACTTATATAAATCGTGGGTGACCTTAATCAGTCAACCGTGATTTCAAAATAAGATCGGTGTAGAATTCTGAGGCAAATCGTCATTCGATCGCCAGAGATAGAATTCGGCATAACAAGAGATAGCAGCATCTAAACTGAGTGATATATAAATCTTCGGTGAATCAATGCCAATTGTAAAGGAGTTTCACCCCTTTACAAAACATTCAAAGATCGGCGGGATCGCCTATTCTTATAGAGATGATTCGAAGTGGAGTTATGGGATAATCCAGAATCAAAAGAATACCAATAGAGAGAGACAAGAATGAATTTTGGAACCGTAGGGAACGTTACAATGTTCAAAGGAAATCGAGTCAAAAGGAAGAGATTAAACTCAAACAAAAGTGATTCTGTAAATAAATTTACAATATATGCTAAGTTTCGCCTAGAGCCAAAGCTCTGATAACAACTGTAACGACCCGCTATTTTGGACCATTCAAATCGATAATAAAACCATACATATCTGACTTGAATAATTCAAAATACCGAATTGTTAATTTAAAATTTGGAAAAGCATAGCATATATAGTAAATAAATCAATCACAGATCACAGACACAGAGTAGAATAATGCAGCGGAATAGATAAAAGGATAGTAGTTCATGAAGCTACTATATACATCAGAGTTAGAAAATAAAATACATAAGAATATCTCAAATACAGTGAAGTCTTCAGTACAAGCAGATGACTTCTCTAAACCAATCGGCTGGAAAAGCTGAAAGCTGAATCGATAGTTGGATCTCCAAACGAAGCTCCATACTCCAAAGGTGAGTCTCAATAGGCTGTATTACTCAGTCTGACCCGAGCGTGAAGCAAAACACAAAACACTCGAGTCAGGATTAACATTCTTATATAAATAAATCCAACCCAAGTGAAATATCAACTAAAATACAAATAACTTAAAGGATGTTGGGATAACCATCCTCTAAGGGTCCATAGAACTATCTACAAGGTAGAAATATACATTATAACACCGTGGTCATTTATACTACAAAACCAATATCATTTTCATTTCAAATATCTCTATATTTCCCAAAATAGTATTTCTATACATTAACTAATTTATAATGTAAAGTATTTTCAATTTCCTCAACTTAACAAATCGTTTCAATCCGACCTTCCCATTCAATCTCAATTTATCAATTTAAATTCAACTCAATCCCTAAATTAACCACTTAAATTTTATCGATCTCAAATTCGGATTTGAAATCACAAAATACCCATTTATATTTCAATATATTTCAAAACTTTAAGTATTCAACGTTTCAAACTAAATTTTATTCAATTTAGTTTCCTAAACAACAATTTCAAGTTTTAATTCAACCTAACTTTTCACTTTAATTCAATTTAGTTTCTAAATAACAAATTCAACTATATTAATTTCAAATACAGATCTGAATCTCAAAATAAACCATTTAAATTCCAATATAGTTCAAGGCTTAAATATTTAAATGTTCAATATATTTCATATAGATCTCGATTTAACCTCATTATTAATTAGTCTTGAAATACTCCCTCATTAGATTCAATATCATTTAAGTAACCTTAAATTACATTTTACTCAATATTACTTTAATTTATTTAAACGTGAAATATTCATTAAATCACTTAAATCAAAAATCCAGTTATACAATCATACCTTTAAATTTCCCATTCAATAATTTCAAATTGATTTAATTAAATAGGTCCTTATTTAAATACTATTTTTAATAAACCCAAATTTATCTCCCAATCTTAATTTTTCAATATATTACAAGAAAATCTATTTGAAACATAGATTTACTTGTATACTTAACCACATTATATGTATTAAATCAATCTAATTTATCAAATATTACTACTAAATCTATATATAAAATTTCCATTTTTATACATCTTAAGAATCAAAATTTATTAACCCAAATATTTCTTTCCAAAATCATAGAAATTATTTCCAAAATATTTATATATGGACCATCGGTGTCTGTATGTATTTTTCCTATCATATAGTCAAGTGCTACGGATATTTATCATTTCAATCCGTACACTAAATATATACGGGTGGATATCATTTCAACCCGTAATCCCAAACTTAATTAAATGAAAATCGCTTGGGTCTATCATTTCAACCCATAACGAAATTCTCCTATTCTAAAGTCCGTTCGGGTATGTATCATTTCAACCCATAGTGATTTCTATACTAACAGGGAACTTGCAGAGTGATAACAGATATGAAAATAATAACAACAGGCATATATCATTAAAAATAAATATAAAGAATAGGATATGGTGTCATATCCCATAAGTGAACAGTTATAGATAATAGCATATATAACAATTTAAATAACTACAGCAGCATATTTCAATTGTCGTTTCAATTGAAATCAAATTTAATAAATATAAGAACGTTAATCGTGAGTGATTGCTCACCTTTCGAGGCTAAACAGATTTGACAAGGAAACGAGCTACGAATTCCAAGCGACGCTAGATGGATACGATTCGATGGAGAAAACGGGCACGACGGACAAAGCTGATAACAGGAATCGACGGAATCAAATTAGAACCGGGTTTGATGAAGAAAATTGGTATAAGAGAATTTGAAAACAATATCCATTTAAAGCACATATACATATATAAATCAAAATAAATATATTATTTTCTTATTAAATTAATATTTCTTTTTAAGACCAATATCAAAACAAAATACGTATGTAAGAAAAATCATTGTTTTGTATAAAAAATCAAATGTAATAAAATATGAAATAAATATTGTAACTTTCATATTGAAATGTACATAAACACATGCAAGTTTAAAGAAAAACAATGTTGAGACCCATTTTCAACATAAGTTATATTAACTGCGACAAGAAAGCTATAAACACTTGTTATTCAATATATATATAACTTAGTTAGCATTACTAAATGCATATACCAAAACTGATGAAAATAGAAAGTATGAATTAATGATGGCCTTGCCTATTTATGTTAAACTATCCCAGTTTATACATCAAAATTTTGCCTTCCTTTACATAAATTTAAACATTATCTTTTAAATGTAAATACTTAGACCCAAAATGTATAGCCAACAATCAAATGCTCCTAGGACCGGGACTGTAAAATATAAAGAAAAGTGACAAAATAGTTTAAACATACTTCTCCAAATACCATGTGACCTTAATATAAAGAGATCCTTTTTAAATATATATATATATATGTACGTGTAAATTATAAACTTTTATGTTACATTGAAAATCAAAACATGTGAAAAAAAATATATAGAGAAAAACATGTTGTGCTTAAAATAAAGGAAAAGCAAATAAACAATAAGAAAACAAAAGAAAAGGATGAAAAAGAAGAAGAAAAAGAAAAGAAGTAAGAAGAAAAAAAAAATTAGTGCAGCCATTTACCTACAGAAGAAGCTTCAAACGCAAGAGAGGAGATGAAGGTCTATTGATATGGAGTAGGGTATGTACGAGTGATTTGTATTTATAAGAGAAGCCCCACATTGATAAAGTGGAAAGAAATTTTGTTTAAAGTGGCAAGAAATAAAGATAGAAATGGCTAAAATTTAGGTGAGAATAATTTATGCTTTGAACGTATGCCATAATTTAAGCAAAAGACACTGATTTCAATTATATTAATAGCCAGGAATAGGAACGTTTCAAATGTGAATTGGGAAAATTATTTGCTTAAAATTGAGGAATGCTAAAAGGAATAGACAGATAGACCAGAGGTAACGTATCAATTTGAAAATAAACTGAGATGATGGAAAAGTAACAGCTATACGTTTAAAGAAATAAATTTTTGTTTGTTTGGAGAGTACGTAATGAGTTTGGAAATGAAGGATATTAAAATGGAAAAAGGAATGGACAGAGAAATTCAAGCAATGATAAACGTACAGAAATAAATATAGAGTAGTGGAAATTTAAAAGTTAGAAAGCTTAAATCAAGGAAATATCAAATGCAACCGGCTAAAATAGGGGAAAGGTAATATAAACAAAATGTAAAAGCAACGGTGATCCTTAAATTTAGCTGAATTATTAAGGCAAATAAATATGGAGCATTGGTTAGTAACGCACGAAATTCGGAATTAACAAAGGAAAGGACCGGTCAAATAAATGAATGTAACATGCAACGAATATAAAGTTTATATAAATAAAAGAAATCAATGAATGCGAAATAACGTATAGTATTTTATACGTTTCAACTTTTGAAATGGCATGGATGGATAGAGGAAATAAATTAAAATATGTATAAAGTTTGAATGCTGGTGAATAGAGGAAATAAATTAAAATAAATATGTATAAAGATTGGATTTTAAAATAAGATTTTTAAACAATATTGAATGCGTTGTTCATATATATTTTTCATATAGTTAGTACAATATACGCTAAATTTATACAAAAAGTAACGTATCTAAATTTATACGTTACTTATTTATTCTATGCCTATTAATTTATATGTTACTTATTTATTCTCTACCTATTAATTTATACGTTACCTATTTATTCTCTACCTATTAATTTATACTTTACTTATAAATAAAATATCATTATGTTTACTACCAATTAAATGTTCATTTTAATACATTCTCTTTCCTTAATGGAAAGATTTCGACAAATACAAATATTAATTTCGTATTAAAATCAAATAAAAATCTAATTCAACTACTTATATTTAATTTTACGTAATCCAAACATTAATTTTTTATTTCAAAATATTATTATTTAAAATTTCTTACAAATTCAATTAAATAAGTTATTCAAACCGTTTAAAATTTATGGGTTGTTACACCTCGTAGCCTTGAAACCGAGGGTTGTAATTGTTGAATTGCTTTTGAAAGGAAATCCGTACTTAGTTGTGCGGGACTGGATGTAGGGTTACCCCGAACCAGTATAAAATCCGGTGTGTTCTTTCTTTTACTGCATTTACTTTATTTCTGCATCTGTGTTTGTTTCTGTGATTATATCTGTGTCTGAATATTGCATACATTTGTGTTCAAATTAACATAAACTTAAAAGGATTTAGTAATTTCTTAAAAACACTATTCACCCCCCTCTAGTGTTATTCCTAGCCTTAAGATCCATATTCCGCATTCCTCACATTTGGTATCATAGCAAGGTTTTCAAAAAGTTTCATAATCTGAATTTTGAAAAGTTTTCTAAATGGCTACCAACACTAGTACTGTTTCTAACACTAGTTCATTTGTAGAAGTTCAGTCTACTGCCAGACCACCACTTTTTAATGGCAGTAACTATGCATATTGGGCATGTAGGATGAAAACATATTTACAATCTATAGGATTAGAAACTTGGAATATCACACAAACTGAATATTCTGAACCCACAACTAATTTTGCATAGTGGACTACTGAGCAAAAGACTGTTGCACAAAATAATTCTAAAGCAATGAATATTCTGTTTTGTTCACTTGATAGGAATAAATTTAATAGAGTGTCAGTTTGTAAGTCTGCATATAAAATCTGGAAAACTTTGCAAGTGACTCACGATGGAACAAGCAAAGTTAAACAGACCAAAATTTCCATGCTCACAAATCAGTTTCAGTTATTTAAAATGAATACTAATGAGTCTATTTTCGATATGTATAGTCGATTTCAAGATACTGTGCATTCTTTAATATCCTTAGGAAAGGAATTTTCGGAAGAAGATCAAGTTAGAAAATTTTTAAATTCTCTCACTCCAGAATGGGATCAAAAGACACTTGCAATTGAAGAGGCAAATGACATCAATACTTTAAAGATAGAAGAATTGATTGGAAATCTAATGTCGTTTGAAGTTCAAATGATCGGGAGAAGAGAAAGCAAAGTATCTGAAAAGAAATCAATGGCATTCAATGCATTAACCGACGGATCAGACTCAAACAGTGATAATGATGAAGAGATAGCATTTATGACCAGGAATTTTCGGAAATTCCTGAAATACAGAAAGATGAATAATCTCAAGAGAAACAACTATAAGAATTCTGGAAATCAGAGTGTAGTGCCAAACAATGTCAAATGCTTCAACTGTGATGAACCAGACCATATCAAAAGAGACTGTCCATATCGAGAAAGGCAGAATCCTCCTATAAACCATGAATCAGTAAAGAAATGGAAGCGTGCGTTTACTGCTACTCTAGATGACTCAGACTCGTCCTTAAGCGATGATGATCAGAAGACAGATAATTCAAATTTGTGTTTCACGGCAGTTCACGACTTCAACGAATTCAAGGAAACGGACTCAGAAAAAGGTACACATTTACAATACAATTGATTGAAATTGCATGCTTAGAATTAGATGATTGATTGCTTGATTGATTAATTTTGAATTGGTGTGTTGATTGAATTTTAAATTTATTTATTATTATTATTTTATTATTATTTTATTATTATTATTTTTAATAATATAATAATATTTTCTGGAATATACTATAATTCTAATAATATTCCAGATATATACATATATATATATATACATTAAAATAATAAGTATATATATATATATACACGAGTACTTTGGCACGTGCGATGCACGTGCATAGGCGGAATTGGTATTATAAAACACTGTTTGTAAGGTTTTTTTGATCTTACGAAATGACTTTGTATGCGATGTTGCATTTTTATGTGCATACATGCAAAAATCAATTTTTTTACATTAATATTGCTATAAAAATTTGTTGGACTTAAATTGATGTAATAATTTGATCATACTCTTTTTAAGGAGTGTATTTATATTCTGCATATTATTAGTGGACAGCATGGCTATACACTATGTGATTAGCATTGTTAATAATATATAGATGGTTATCATTATACTAACATAATTAACTATATCATTTTGTATGTTACCACTGTTAGTCCAGGCTGTCCATCTTCATTTTGTATGTTATTGATAAACATATCTAGCCTGTATAAAAAGGCCGAAACATACTTCAAAATCACATTAAAGAATAATACATAAGCCTAGGATATTAAATAAAGAGGTGGTAAATGATGCCTTTTATGACTGATTAAATCTCATATATAAATAATAAGATCTAGTGTTAAATATAAGCTATTTCCATAAAACTTGTTGCACTTAAATATTCAAACAACCGAGTCAATGCACCTTCATTCTTGATCACTTAATTATGGTAGCATCTACCAACAATATTTTATTATTGTTTTAAAACTCTATCTCCATTTCATACTTGTCTTTTGGCGTTCAGATTCCAGGCTGTCACTTAACATGTGTGTATCATACGCATGGGTCACTTACATATGCAGAAACAGTCAGCTTGTATGTATAATGCAACACCTAATTAATTTTCACATGATCAATTTGTCTGATAGTATAATCTGTTAGGCTACAAATAAATTATTCAAGTACTAACCTATAGCATTGAAACCGAAGCAAGGAAAAAAGTCGCATCCTTGTCATTGGCACTGATAGAGACTTCTGAAAAAAAATGAAACTAAAATGGAGCTTTAAAATATAACTTGTCACTTCACATGACCAATAACTTTACTATAGTGCTGCATAAAAGTAAGCATACATGAGAAAACTTAACGGTTAATATTTTGAATAAAAATGAAATAAATGAATAGTCGGTCATAATGGTGAGATATGATTCGTAGTTACTACAAATAATGTGCGCAGTACTAAATAAAAAAAGTCCGCAATTTTAAATAACACAACACATGCAAAACCAAAAACCGTAATATGCTATAGGTTTAATACAGTAGAGTGGTGAAAACCAAATGAAAACAGGAAGAGTCTCTTCCAATGGAAGCACTCCTACATCTGGACATTGTGAAACTTTGAAAGGATTGTAACAACATTAGGAACTCCACCTTCCTTGCAGTGGTATAACCTGTAATAGTACACTGAAACTAATGGTCGGAATTAGTAAGTGATACTGAAAACTAAATAAGTTAAAAAAGAAATAGTAAGGCAGAAGCTAAGTCAACATAGACTCTCTTGTGGAAAACAAATCCAAATAAACCTTAGCAAGCTAGGCACTATTGAGCTAATGTAATACAGGAGAAAACAGAAGCAAAGTACAAAGTTAAAAATAAGGACCAAAATGGTCCACACGTCATCATGTGAAGAAACTTCAAATATTGTTATACATGAACTTAACCTTAACTAAGTAACAAAGCCAAGTTAGCACAAAAATCATTAACAAATTATACAGCATGTAATTTGTGGAATGCATACTGCTTCTAGCCAGCGCTTTAGTGCTAGCTTCTGAGCCTTTTCGTCTTATGACAAACCTTTACCAACCTAAAATATTCACACAATTACTAATTCAGATTCACATATATCAACGTATTAGTTTTTGAAAAAAAAAGAAACACTTACTTTGGCAGCTCTTTTTTAAGCTCTTGACCATCGAGAAATTGCAGATTCATGCTTCTCAACACTGAAGAAAGAGACCGAGCTAAGCTCCAGAGAAGCAGAATCTAATGCCTTCCACCTAAAAACCAATGTTTGTAGTAGTATAGACAAACTAAATTGAAGTAATATATATTTTGGAAATATCTCTTCTTAAATAACCAAAGTGAAAGCATTTTAATCAAATTCTACACTATCTTGCATCTATGTGGCACAACACAAAACCAAATACCTTTCTAACTATAATTTTTCAATAGATATTGGTATAGCTTCAGCTGTGATAATTAATTAGCAGATTCTGAAAGCTTAAAGAAAGAAAAAAGAAGAAGAAAACTAACCAAAGCTCCTCAACAATCACAGCACAATCAGCAAGATTTCTATGGGTCTTGTAGCTCTTATAAACTTTTTGCAACTTAACCGCTGCTGCATCAAGTTCATGCAATGGCCTTGGTGAGCTAAATTCAAGAAGTTGAGTCTTTTCTACAATCAAATTGTTGTCTCTATAACTTAACCTTAACTTTAATGCTATGCTGAACTTTACATCTAGCATTTCCTTTATTAAGAACCATGCTTTACACATACAACTTGAGAAAAAAATGAATATCTGCTATGTGTAAAAATATTAAACATTCTTTAAAATGAATCTTATAACATTCGTCTACACCATGGGAATTCAATTATACTGCATGTAATCACAGAAGTGGTCTATTTGTATACAGCTGAAAAATCATAGACGACAATGCATATGTAGGATATGTTATAAACATCAAGTGCCAATTATTTGGAAAAATAATGAAGTAAAAATTGGATATGAATACAGTATTATTACATACCTAATAGATATGAAGTTTGCCCTTCAAATGTCAAGAACTCACCCATAAATTTTAATTCTAAAAAGACAGTCAACGCGGACTTTCTTGGATGCTCATCAATATCAGGCTGGAGCATATAAAGAGCCACTATAAGCAAATTAAATGGAAAAAACAAAAATAGAATACTGAAGGAAAGAATTAAAAATTTCCATTTATAAACAATAACCTAAAAAGATGATGGAATCAGTAGAACAAATTAGTTTTCCACAATAAATTATAGTTTATTTTCATTTCAATTTATGGTAATTCAATCTTCTAAACCAAGGATAATACGGTAAGCACTATCATATTGATCCTATATTAAGAAGCATAATCATTGCCAAATGAATGAAATAAGCATGACACAATATCGCTTTTTACATAAAATAAACAAATTGACTAAATCTGATAATTAATTCATAGTAGATTGAATCTTATATATAGTGCCAAACAAATAACTGATAGCCTAATAATGAATTATGAAATATCTTACTTCTTTGGACATCATTCCAATATTAATGACTAATTTATTAGTCTATATATTATTGTCCATGCTGGTATGAACTGATTGAAAAGGATAAATAATTCACATTAAATCAAATCCTAAATATACAAACAAACAACTTACAAATTAAAAATATATGATAGTCGGCCAAAAAATATAAACTATAAACTCAGCTGGGTTCATGGTTACAGTGACATATAATAATGAATTTGGACAAATATTTCTCTACCTTAGCTGGTTTGGCTGTCAATCTAAACATTCCCTGTTAATTATTATGAAAGGGATTCATCTGCTTTGGTCGGAAACTAAAGCTTGACTGAACCATCAGATAAAAAAATCTAGATTTTGATCAATCAGTGTGTTTCAACCTATTTGATTTACTAAAATTCACTCTCATATTTTAAATAATAAGATGAAACTTTCTTATTTTTGCCTTCTGCTCAACTAAGTTGCTGCACTGCAGGAAAATCCAAATTGTAGACTTCAAAGGCTATCTACTAACACAATCTAACCAAAACAACTAAGGTTTTGAATGTCTACTATCATAAAATTATTAAAAATAACAAAAAGGGTTGTTCAAAAGGACCTTTTTTCTGATGTAGTCTTCAGATGCCACGGTTGTAGTGCATCATCTGATAAATACAAAGCAGGAGATTGAAACTTAATATAAAGCACAAAACTCTATCTTTGCTTTTGCTATAGACAAATCCCAAACATGGTTTGCTGCGTAATTAAATAATTAATCCATTGAAACGTAAATTCAAATTTAAATTGACAAATGTTTTGATTTGGAATAAAATTAAACCTTTAAAAGAGCAGTGTGAGATTTACCGAAGTCGTTATCAGCACTTACCACTCTAATTCAAATTCCTCAACCGAATCCCTAGCACTATCAGAAAAGAAAACATTAAAATAGTTGAAGGAAAAGAACAAATTCTGTAAACAATAATTCAAAAAGATGCTTACGTTAAGGAAGAAGAGAGGAGAAGCTACTCTTTTGTATTGTAGGTCCAGTCCTTGCCAGTTCAAAGCAAACCGTCTCGCATATTGAATACTCAACACGAAATTTGAAGATGGATCGAATTGGTTTTGTAGAGTGTGGTAAGGGAGAAGAAGATAAAATCAGGGGAAGTGAGCAGAATTATGCGCATATATGAACTAATCATCAAACGTGTGAAGGAAAACTGTCTAATATCCGTAGTAGTATAAACAGAGTAGTAAATTGAAAGGAGTAATTTACCTAGTAGCAAAAATATCAAGAAATACCAAATTGGAAATGGCTCTTCTTGAATTTCAGATCCACGAGCTTGCACGTCTAATTGAGGAATTACAGATCTATGGTTTAGCAGTTGTTTTCTTTTAGTAATTAGTGATTTGTAAATTCAACAATGCATTTTTAGTGAGGAAGAAGGGGTTTTGGATTTACAAACAAATGGGAGAGAGAAATAAAGTGCACGTTTAGGAAAAGCAAGGAAGGATGCAGATAAAAGAACGTGTTGACCCTTCTCTTATTACATGGAAACGTGGGGATCTTTTAAGTTAAAAGACATATAAATCCTTTCAACGTCTGAAGGAGTTAATACCAAGGTAAAATATAAAATGGGCAATTTTGACAGTTCTAAAAAGGCTTCACTTGTCCAGTTATTTGCTTTATATATAAGATATATATATATATTAGAATTCTTAGGAAAAACAAATCATAAAAATTCACAGGCACGTGTCGATATGGTCCCTACCCTGATGTCGACATAGGTACCAGAATTTGAAATTCAAAATTTGAATTCAAATGGTTGAATTTCCATCTACCTTTTCACTTCATTCAATACTCTAAAAAGGCATCTTTTGACCAGAGAACATGTATTTCAAAAATCTATTTTTCGCTATCTTTTATCACAACTTTTCACTTTCATTTTCAAATTCAAACTCTCTCTTCAAAACTCCAAGCTCTCTACTTTCTACTTTAATGGCTTCTTCAAGCAACCCCTCTACCATGAGACTTTCCAGAAACTTGAAAGAGTAACTCCTCAATAATCTGGAGGCAATAAAAGCATACGTCAATTATGCTAATTATGGAAAAGTCCATCTCGGAAAGTTTGCTATTTTTCAAGATTTTGCTTCTTATGAAATTAATACTCTTTTCGCAAACAATCAAATTCTTAGTCTTGTTGATTCTTCTCAAAATGATTTTGTTTGTTACCCAAATCTTGTTAAAATTTTCTATGCAAATCTCAATCGAGAATTTTATGAAGGAAATGATAATGAAATTTGGAGTAGTGTCAAAGGCACTAAAATTGTTTTGAATTGTGATCTTTTGGGTACCATTCTCAATTGCAAAAACACGGGAATGGATCTTTCTAGTTTTCAAATCGATGAACATGATCGTGAGACATTTCATCATATTTTTGAAGGAGATGAAAACTTTGAAATTAAAAACTGAAACTTTCCTCCTAAGGCAAGAATTGTCAATCTTCTTTTACAACATACTTTGACCCCAAGACCGGGAAATTTTAACAATCCTACTTCAAAAGTGTGCAAAGCACTTTTTGCTATTTTCGGAAAATATGATATCAATTGGGCGCAAGTTATTTTGGATGAACTTTGTCCTAAAAATTTTGAAATGGGAGAAAACACTTTATACCATGGAATTTACCTTACTCGGATTTTCAACTATTTTGGAGTAAATTTCAAAGGAGAAGAATTTATTTCAAGAAAAGTTTTTAATATCTCAAACATTTCTCTCATGAAAATCCCATATGTTTTTCAACCTTATGAGACTCTTGCCGAAAAGGAAGAGCATTTGGCTCATGAAGAAATGGAAGAGGAAGAAGAAGAAGGGGATGAAATGGAAATAGAAGAAGAAGAAGGTGAAACATCCCTAGAAAGTATTGAATATCCCTCCAATCCCACCAACCAAATCCTTCTCAAAAATCAAAAGATTATTGTTGAGAATCAACGGGTTCTTAAAAGATCCGTTAGTAAGAAGTTGGACAAAATATCATCCAAGATGAACAAGTTTTTCTCCAAAGTCAGCAAGAAACTTGGATTATCTTCATCTTCATCATCCTATAACTAGTTCTATATTTTCATATCATATCGAATTAGTTTAAGATTGTCTTAATTTGAATGTTTATGTAGTTCTTTATGATTAATCATTGTATCACTCTTCTATGCAATGAAATTGAATTTCCTTTCCGTTATCTAGCTTATCTTATCTTTTGAATAAATGTTAGTATATTATAAATATATATACACAATTATTCACAAAATCAAAATGGTCATCAAATTCCACTACTTCATGTCGACATCCCCCCTTTGACCATGTCGACATGTACTGGTCAGAAATGACATTTCATTTTTGAATTTGAAATTTGAATAACTACCATATGTCTATTCATTTCAAACGAATTTCTACACCTATAAATAGCCATTTCTTCCAGAATTCATTACTGAATATTATTTCTTATCTATTCTATCTCTCATTCTTCTCATAATTTAAAAAATGGCTAATCCAATTCATAACTTATCCGAGAATCTTGAAGAAACTCTTAATTCATTCAAGAATATTCTCTCGTTCATTCTTCGTAACCAGCGACACTTAGAGTTGAGTCAAATGCAGATGATCAAGGAGTAAGAAAGGCATTTCGAGGCAATTCGATGGATGATTTCTTCCCTGCACAAGGGTGATAACGAAGCACATCAAAGCAGACCCTATTTTCGGAAAAGAAGGATGGGTGGAAGTTCCCCGTAACGTTTAATTTGTTTGCTTTATTACTTTGTCTGAATTGATTGTTTTGATTGAAATTGGTTGTTTTGATTGATTTGATTTATACATTGGTGTGGTTTGATGATTGTATAAATATACATTAATATATTTATAATCGTTGATTGAATATCATGTCTATAAGTATAGTTATTTCTTATATACTATATTATATAGTTTATTAATGCAGGTACTTGAGTACAAGAATGAGGGGGAGTTATATAGTTTGGAGTTAGTTTGTTTTTGTTGATGACAAAAGGGGAGAAATATAAAATAGGGGAGTTAGGCATAGATTAAGGGGGAGTTATTAGATTTCGGGGGAGCCAATAGGATAGAAGTAATATTTTATAAACAAAGATTGTCATCATCAAAAAGGGGGAGATTGTTAGTCCATGAGTTGATGGTTTTGATGACAACAACCTTAGAATAAGATTATAAAATATAAATACTAACATTATAGTTTAGATATATATGTATATGCAGGATTTAACCATGCAGGTACCAAGAATGAAGACTGTACAGTATAGATATTCAAGATATCAAGATTGAAGACTCATGAGTATCAAGATTATCAAGAGTTCAAGATTTCAAGATAAGTATTGAGTCTAGAATTATGTTAAAACTTCACAATAGCACTGAAATCTTCACTTCATTTTTCTTTTGGGATGGAACCCATTTCTACCTTTTTAGTGGCTTACAAACCCACGACAAGTAGCTTACAAACCTACGACAAGTGGCTTACAAACCCATGAACATCCTGGTTTTGTACAAGTTCTCGAGTCCTGACATGATGAGATATTCTGTAGGAAGAAGCTTGCAAAACAACTTCAAAATGTTTTTCAAAACAACTTCGGAATGATTTTCAAAAAAAAATTTCAAAATGTTTTAGCCTTAAAAATTATCTTTTCAAATGTTTTTCAAAAATATGTTTTAGCCTTAAATATTCTTGTTTTTAAACTTCGTTTGTTTTAAACTATCTTTTAATTATAATATATTTATACTTAGATTTAAATATAAAATTATAGTAAAATTATATATAGATTGTTCTCTATATTTATCTATGCATTTTATCAAAAGTCAAGTACATTTATAAAGTTTAAAATAGTTTTAATATAAGATAAAGGTTATTTTCAAAGAAAATCAAAACATCAAATTTTCCTTTGGGATGTCGACATGCCCTAGTACCCCATGTCGACATAGTGTCAGTTAGTTTCAAAATTTGAATTTCAAAAGAAGTGTCTATTCGCCATAACCTTTCACGAATGGACATGACTGTTGTTCTTCTATAAATAGGGGTTAGTTTCAACGAATTTTATATCAGATTTTCTGGTTTTTCACTTCTCTTCTTCTTTCACATTTTCTTATTCAAAATCCTATCATCACTCTACCGAAATCAACATTGAATCTAACTAGATTATCTCTGGTTTGATTCTCTATCACTATCTCAACAAGGTTCAAGTGCTAAATCTATCTAGCGAGAAAAGGTGTGATTGTAGCCTTGGAAATCAATCAAGCGAGAAAAGGTGTGATTGTAGCCTTGGAAATCAATTGGGTGAACTTGTTGCCCCGGAAATCAAGTATCTCTACCCAGAGGATTGTGATTCTGGAGGGTGTACCTCGTAGCCTTGAAACCGAGGGTTGTAATTGTTGAATTGCTCTGAAAGGAAATCCGTATTTAGTTGTGCGGGACTGGATGTAGGGTTACCCCGAACCAGTATAAAATGCGGTGTGTTCTTTCTTTTACTGCATTTACTTTATTTCTGCATCTGTGTTTGTTTCTGTGATTATATCTATGTCTGAATATTGCATACATTTGTGTTCAAATTAACATAAACTTAAAAAGATTTAGTAATTTCATAAAAACACTATTCACCCCCTCTAGTGTTATTCCTAGCCTTAAGATCCATATTCCGCATTCCTCACATATATATGAAATGTTAAACCTCTTAAAAATGGTTTAAAATGTTTTAATAATGTTTTATAAACACTAGAAACAAATTTGGTGTAGTATGAATAAGAAATGAAAAACAAGTCAAAACTAGGCGCGTAGCGTAACAGTAGTTCGCGATTTCGCACCGTAAATTATAAATGACTATATAGAGTGGAAAATAGCTCGAAATTCTTTGTAATAAGAATTTTTGGACTATTATATCCATAGTTTTCAAATAAAGAAAGAAAATCTGGTTTTCATCTTATAGACTTTCAAATAATTAAAAAAACAAGTTTTCAAAAATATTACAGTTTTGTAGTTTAATGACCAAAGTTTATAAAGGATTTAAAATGGATATTTTAAATGTTTTAAAACTATGGAAAAATATTTATAAAAATTTAAAAATGGTTTGAAAGAGATTTGGATTATATAAATGAAATTCCAAATGATAGAAAAGTCATTTTAAATCAGTATAGCTTTAAAAACACTATTCGCAGCACTATTTGCAGCGTTTTTTAATAACTTTCGAAATATAACTTTAAAAGCAACAATTCTTTTCCAAATATTTTATAAATGTTTTCAAATGAATAACTAAGTGTTTTAAAGATGATTTAATGATTTTATAATTTATTTAAAAGAGTTTTAAAAAATGATTTAAAGAAATGCTGTTACAAACAAATGTTTTAATCTTGGCTCTAATAAGCCAACGAGTAGACCCGATTTTTCTGTTCATGAGATCTGGTTGAGGTGCTTAAACTAAGGAGATGTTCAGGAGCAACCAGTACCCTGGCTCACCTGGCTTCCCGTAGCCGAGAGATAGATGAGGTCGAAATGTCGGAAACGAGTTAAGTATAAAAGATTAAATTTTCCAAATTTAAACAATTAGGATTTACCATCTTAGACAACATGGTTTCTACTTATTAAAAAATTTATATTTTAAAAATAAGAAATCTTGGTTAAAATTTAAGTAAAATGATTCGAAATTATTTAATTAAACCAAAGAATTTAATAAAAAGAGGTTTAACGATTTCGTATACACCAACAAGAATGTTTTTTAAATATATATATATATATATATATATATATATATATATATCTCGAAGATATTTTTATCCAACAAAAAGAAATGAATAAATCAAATGATAATAGCTTATTTATAAGGCATCTTTTTATCGATAATTGGTTTGAAGGACCGGGGTCAGATTTGGGAAATTCCTATCCAGAAACCACTTCAGACAAATTTACATTTCGAAAGTGAAGAAAATATATATAAAAGACCTTGATTTTGAAAGCAGGGATCTTCATAACGGAAGGACTACATGTTGACAATATTCAGATTTGCACCTGAGATAAATAAATATCAATGGTCCCTTCATTTTGGGTTCTTCGTATGCAAGGACTAACTCGCTACTAATCCTAGGAGTAATGCCCCACAGGATGTAGTAGGAGAGTGCCTTCGGTTTGTCCAGTTCCTGGACAACTTGTATGGATGAATATCTGATGTTGCATTTCTAGATTATATTGATTGATCTCTATGAATGTATCATCTATTTGGTGGCAGATAAGGCAGCTTCTCTTAGCTTAACACCCTTTCCTGAGACATACGAGCTCAGTAGTTATACGTTTGTAGAAATCAGTTGTGTGATTGTGAAATGGCAAACTGGCATTCAAAGTGGAAGATGTGCCATATAAAAGGTAATCATTACCTCAAACCCTCATACTCGGGAATAGCGAAACAAGGGATGCTTTAAGGCTAAAGTGGATCACAACCAATCAGGGTATGAAATCACCTTCTAGATGGATAAAGTTTCTACCCACTATAAAGTTGGGTTTAAATTAAGTGGTGTATGCTATAAGACTCTCGTATAGGTCGGGAATGGCCGGGTTGTAAAACCCCTAATTTTAGGGATATTACTCAGGAGATTTAATTAGAATAAATTAAATAGAATAATGTTGATAAGGAGATTGAGGTTGATTAATAAAAATATAGTGGTCGTGCTTATTAAACTTAATGAACTTAAAAATGGATAAGTACTTAAATATAAGGGCATAACAGTAATTTCCACCCATATTTCCCATTCTTATACTATTCCCCTAACCGTACAAGTTCATTATTATTCTCAAACAAAAAACTATAAACATAAGAAGAAACAAGGCCAGCCATATGAAGATAAAAGAGAAGAAGAAAATTTAAGAAAAGCTTATGATTCAAGCTAGAGGAAAATCAATCTCAAATAATCTCTAATCTCCTTATCTCAAGCAAGGTGAATAATAATTTCTACATCTTTATTTTGATTTTTACATCATATGGTTTCAAATTGAATGATAAATCCGATTTTATGATATGAAGAATGATGATATGCTTGATTTTGATTTATGTATGTTTAAACAAGGTTGTTTAATAAGGGATATACACGGTTTTAGGGTAAAACCGAGAGGAAATGATTTTAAATGCCATGGGAAAATTAAATGTGTAGAAAACATGATTTTGGAGTTGGGTTTCAATTTTTATAATTTTCCAAGTTGTGGAGAGTTTATTATGAATTTTCAAAGGAAAATAAGGTTATTTGGGTTTATAAATTATTTTGGAGAATATATTAAGAATTTGGGTCTAATTTTTAATATGTTAGATAACATAATTAAAGTGAATTTATGGAATTTTTGGGGATTTTTACTAAGTGATCTAGTATGGAAATTAAATTGTTTTGAAAGGAGGACCTAAATGATTTAATTGTTTTATAAGAGGAAGGGCTTATTTTATAAATGTTAAATTGGTTTAAATCTGAGAAGATTGCGGCAAATATTATCCAAAATATTTAAAAAGTTATGAATACCAACCAAACGTTTACAAGTAGGCAAGTTAGTTGCAAAAAGTTTACTTATTTTGGAAAAATCAGCTTTTATTCAGAAAAGGTTGGTTCCGCCTTCTTTGGTGAACCTTTCATATCAGACCTCTCGAACAAGACCTTTCGACATCAATGACCAACAACGTTGAAAGCAATGCACATGATATCATTCAGGTGGTATGTAGCAAATTGATCTAAGTCGAAAGGTATGGTGTCGAAGAGTTGCTTTCGAAGGGTTGCTTCTGAAGGAGATGGATCCTTTGTTTATTTTTATTTGAAAAGAGAAATCACTTGCCTATCTTATAAAGACCTTTCGACATAGTCGAAAGGTTTGGTTTTCAAAAGGTTGTTTTAAAAGACCTTTCAACAAGGTCGAAAGGTATGGTTTTTATAAGTTGTTTTATAAGACCTTTCGTCTAATCGAAAGGTTAAGTTTTGAAAGGATTTAAGAGACCTTACGACATAGTCGAAAGGTTTGGTTTCGAAAGTTTGTTTCAAAGGGATTTTTGAAAAGAACAGCCGCCTTTATTTTATTCGACCTTCCGAAGGGGTCGATAGCAAGAGCTTTCGACTTAGTCGAAAGGTTTACTGGTTTTATAAATACAAGCCGCTTCCCATGTAACAACCCGAAATTTAACCCGTGATAATTAATTTGTTAATTATTTAAATAATAAAATAACTTTGTGAAATTATCAGAATTAAGCCACGGAAGTTGCACTATTGTGTCCGTGGTAATTTTCTGGTCAATTTCCATATATCGAACGTCAAAAACCGAGCTAATATGACGAAGTTATAAAATAATCAAAATAAGCAGAAATATAACGAAAAAAAATATGGTCAGGTCGACCGTCCGGTCGACCTGGGCAAGGGGGCGGTCAACCGCCCGGTCGAAACGCCTTGTATTTCGGCATGCAAATGAATGATAATTCGTTCAAACGAATTAGAGGCCACCGAACATGTCATTTGCAGCCTTTAGTTTAATCCGGTCCCTCCGTTTCTGCATCCGATGGCTCCTATTCAGCCTATGACGTGGTTGCATCCTACTCAATCTCCAAATCCAACGGTCCGAGATCCACTTCTATACATATAAATAGACCCTTAGACCTAACATTTTTTCTCATTCTAGGTTTTCTCCAATTGGGTTCACCTTTCTAAGAAGGACCCTAAACGGAATAATTTTTCCAAAGGAGAAAATTGTCACGTACGGAAATTTTCGACTTTCGAAAATTCGACATCGATACTCACTTTATCGACTGCCGAGCAATCGAGTGCCGGAAACTCCAATAGTGAGGGTTTTAAGAAAAAGAAAAAGGCAGAAGGAGAAGAAAACAGAAGAAGAAGGAAGAAGAAAGAAGAAAATAGAGAAGAACAAGAAAGAGAGAAGAACAACAGAACAACATCAGAACAGAAAACAATATCAGAATCTTACACATCGCAGCGGAACAATATATAATAGATAACACTAGTCTTTTAAAACAAAGAACTATATCAGTTTATACATACATCAATCATCAGAGTCAATATACAACAATGGACAGTTTTATAAACTTGTCCTCATACAGAATACACAGCGGAATAAATATATCAGATACCAATACTACGTCTCGCCATCCAGCTTATCTCCAAAGCTTCAGAATATCCAGAATATCCTGATAATATAACTCTAGGCTGCCCGTGTGGAAATTGGTGGGCACCCAGAGTTTAGAAGGGAAACAATAAACTCCGAGTCAGTCATGGTGACTGGTGTGAGATCGTAAAACAGTTATTTTTCACAAAGAAAATAAAACAAATTCGCAATGCTTTTGGAAAATGAAACTACCATAAGACCTCCCGCCACACACACAATGCAAACGCAGACTTGGAGGAGATTTCTTCTTATGATAGTCAAAGATGCTTACTACGCAAAAATCAAATTCTTTTTGATATTATTATTAGTGCATAGTGTAGAAAACATTTCGAAAGTAAAATATAAATCTTAGCCAGCATAGGTACCATTATAGTATGCTTGCTATAGCTACCATATTAAATGGCAGGTTCTACAACTAAAACCGTACAAGGCTCGTATTGTTTCTTTGGATTTCCAACAAATGGTCAGGCTAAGGAACTTCCTTTTCCACGATGGGTACGTCCCTGGAATAGACGACCCGAGAAATAACCTAACATTACGGTTAGATCTCTGCCAACATAAGGCCGGGTTACCTCTGCAAAAATAGGTAACTACTGACACGCGTATGCCATCCCCCGATCGTCACCGATCTTCCCGAGGATCCCCGATTCGCAACAAACCACATAATAATAATAATGCAGTAACCACAGAGGTTAAGTATCTGGGCTCCATACCATGATACCACCTTTATCCAGAAGGAATGACATACACTAAGGGGCGCTACTCCCTAGAACCTTGCCGCATCCTTCCTGTTTCGACCATTTCCGGGGTGTGAGGCTCGATGAAGTCTCGTCCACAAAGCTACGCTTTCTACAAAGCCCTGCTTCGGGTCAAACAAAATGATCAACCTATGATCACAAAGATATAAGATCAAACAAATGATCATATCGCAAATGATCAAACACTGATCATTTCACAGCAACATTCAGTATGCCACGTTACCAAATTGGGAGTATATCGCTGATAAATTTCAACTACATAACCTCTGAGCTCGTACGTCTCAGAGAAGGGTGTTAAGCTAAGAGAATAAATTCTCCGCCACCAACAGGAATGTATTTGAAAGAAATCAGCTCAATATCTCAGAGTGTAACGTCAGACATACAATCCATACAAGTTTGTTCCGGGATCGAACAGAACCGAAGGCACTTCTCACGAAGCCCTTGCATTTCCGGATAATTTTCTAATCACGTCTGGACTTCCCGTCACTAAGGGTGATAAAACCTCTAAACCGGAGATCAGCCGATGTAGAGTAACTCGACGGTAATCCTTCCGTTTTCAAAAATATCCGGTCTTCAACACCGGTCTTCAAATGCAATTCATAACGACGTATCACATATTCGGAATGGGTTATACGACCCCATGGTCCTTTCCCGGCTAACCCGAATAGTGAGCGATTATTCAAAAATAAGTGTGGCATTCAAATTCATCCAATCACAACAAATACCATTCAAGGTGATTATTGATAGTCGGTTATTTAACTATCAATAAAGATGCGCAACATCATCAGATTCCAAATAATTTTCCCAAATAATTTTTCTTCCAGAAATATCTTTACTAGATATATAATTTCCACACTTAACCATTTGAAAACAATTTCAAGTCAATTTCCACATTTCATTTTATCTTTGAAGATAAAACATCAAAACAGTTCATTTCATATTGGAAAAGTAATTCCATACTTATTTAAAAATAAGTATTTCACAAATCTATTTATTTTCAACATTTGAAAATATTCGATATACTTAAATCAATATTAAGTATATATTCATTCTTTAAGGAAATCATTAATTTTAACATCTATTTGAGTCAAAACGAATGTTGCGTAAAACATCGTTACGACGACTCGAAATCAATAGTATAGGGATTCGGAATTAAGATAGATATATAAATCCCAATACTATATAAAACATTTCCTTTTGGAAATCATTTACTATAACAACAGTGTTATAGTCCACCATTTCCTTATATTTCTCGAAAACGTCTATTTCAACAATGAGTGTTGAAATCTATGATTTCGATATTTAATCATTTTAAAACATCGTTAAAACAATTAACTTCATTTCAAATATCACTTCTCCAAAACGTATCCATTTTACTTAAAAATATATTCACTGTCCAAAATCGTGAATATAATTCACTTACCCAATTTCAATCTTTTCTACACATTTATTTCAAGGATAATTCGCTATCCAGAATTTCGAATATATCTTCTTTAATAACCTTCTATATTTGATTTATCAAATTAAATTGGTTTCGAATTTATAAAACAACGTTTATAAATTCACCTTTCTATTTTCTAACAACTTCAATTCGTAAATCTCCTTTATTAACAAATTCGATCAATATTCCACTTAAAGGCAAAAATCCAATTTACAAGTAAATTTCTTATCAGTCTTTATTCTACAATTTCATTCATTTTATAACTTCATACTTTATAAATCTATAAACTTCAAACTTTATAAATCTATAAACTTCAAATCTTCACAATTTATAATTCTATAAATTTCCTATCTTTACAACTTAAAATTTTATAAATTTTCTATCTTCACAATTTATAATTCTATAAATTTTCTATCTTCACAATTTATAATAACTCGTTTTAAATTCCAAAAATTTTAATTGATAAATATCAATTTTGTACATCCTTTAGATACATCGTTTTTAATAATTCGAAAATCCAAATTTGAACTATTTTATAAATTACTTAACTGTTTATTTCAAAAATCACCTCTCGGTTATATTTCACACACATTATAATTTTCATAACTTTAAACTTATAACATTCATTTATTTAAGATAAATAGATTCAAAAATTTAATAAAACGTATATTTTCCAAAAAATCACTTCAAAATCCTTTTTAAAGAAAAATCGTTATTTTTAAACTTCAAAATTGAATCCAATGATGCAACGCACCAATTAGTCCATCACACATCAAACATCATATATCATCATATGATAACAGAATATACATCAATATCTGTAAATGAATAAATACAATTGAGGAATCCAGTTGGATCCCTCCAACCTGTTTCCCTGCATCCAAAGACGTTAGCACAATACCAATTCCACTTCGAGGTGGAATATCGCGGTATATGGGTTTTATAAAAATAATCCGCTTACTAACGGCGCAATAAGGTGTAACGACCTAGAATTTTTGATAATTAAAATTTGAATATTTAATTAATTTTGAATATTAATAAATGAATTTAATAAGTCGAATAATTTATTTAAAGGATATTGGATTTAATTTGGTCAATTTAATCGATAAATTAAATAGTGAAGTTCCAGAGATAATTGAAAATCGAGTTGAAAATGATTTGTAAGACTTTATTAAATCATACTGGAGTTATAGAGATGTTTCAGGACTTTTAAAATTGAATTTGGAGTTAATCTGTGAAAATTGAATATTTTAATATTTAATTATCGACTGTAAAAATAGCCAATTTTCGAACAGTCTCAGAATTGAACGAGACCAGTTCCATTGGATCTGTAATAGTTAGTTATTATCGGATTTCAATTTTCGTATCAATCGGAGTTGTCGTTTGACCGTGGCAGCTCGAAACGCATCGATATCGTTTTAAATTTAAATCGTCGAGTTAAAATAGTCATTTTTCAAACGGTCTCGGATTTCGACGAAACCAGTTTCATCGGATCCGTAATGTGATATTATTGTAAGATTTCAAATTTCGTAATTTTTGGATTTACCGTTTGTCCGGGGCAAGTCAAAACGCCTCGAAATCGATTTAAATCGGTTTAATTTAAATTGATCGTTTATTGTCATATCTCACACATACGATCGAATTAGCTTCCGAAACCTGTTCCATTGCGTTCGGAACGCGGGTTAAACCCTAGAAACGTCAGCCGGCACGCTCGAATCGGAGTTCGGAAAAATTCGATGAATAGTAAATCGTGAAATTTTCTATAAAAGCCCCCTTATTCCTCACTTTTGCAAAAGAATAGCAACCCTAGGGTTTCAACAGAGCAGCCGCCACCATTAAAACGAATGGCCAGGAAGCTCTCGCGTTCTTTCCCTCCGATCTCCCAACCTATCAACTTTCACAGGAAATCTCCAACTACAAAAATCTAGAGGCCAACGAGACGAAGATATTCAACGGTTGTGATCAAATTTGGAGGCACGAGTCAACGGGAAACCACGAGCAAAGAGGGACAGTTCAGTCTCGTTTCTCGTGCAAATGGGGGGACCGAGCTTGACCCTGGTTCAGGCGGAGGTGGAGCTTCGAATGGCGAGTTGAATGGCGTATTCCGATCGAAGGGGAAACGCTCGTATTTAGTCGCGTCATTTAGGGTTTTGGGCGGCATGATGGGTGCGTACGCGATTTTCACCTGGGGAAGGAAGAGCGCGCGTGAGAGAAGAGGGGGGAAGCGGCCACGATTTCCTCCATTCGAAATCAAAGGCCCAGATCTGTTTTGGTATAAAATAAATAAAAAGCAAATGTAAATTATTTTATTTTAAATTCGTGTGACTTTAAAAGTGTATAACTTTTTACTGCGTGATCAGATTTCGATGAAACAAAGTGCGTTGGAATCGTATTTGCGAATACTACGCAATGCAACTGATTTGGAGTTGTTTGGAGCTAGTTTGAATTTTGGGTAAAATTAAACGCGTGTTTAATTTTATCCGAAATAAACGCTGGAATCAGAATTTAAATCACGGTGAGATTTTCTCACTCAAATTGAATGTGGAATTTTTGCAGTTATTGATTGCTATTGGATGTGATATTAGATATAGTAGGATATATCTATTATATATAGCAATATATACATATTGGCATATGTATATATTGGATTGATTGATTTCCCGCCTCGTATAGCGGATGAGACCCTATTGCGCCGTTAGTAAGCGGATTTATAAAAACCTATATACCGCGATAATTCCGTACTGGAGCGGAATTGGTATTGTGCTAACATCTTTGGATGCAGGGAAACAGGTTGGAGGGATCCAACTGGATTCCTCACCAGTATTTATTTATTTACAGATATTGATGTATATTCTGTTATCATATTGATATATGATATTGACTGTTGTGATGGACTGATTAGTGTTGTTGCATCATCGGATTCAGTTTTGAAATGTAAAAATAACGACTTTTACTTTAAAAGGGTTTTTAAAGTGATTTTTGAAAATATACGTTTTATGGAATTTTTGAATCAATTTATAAACGTAAAATTTTAAAGTTATAAAAGTTATAATTTTTAGTGAAATATAACCGAAGTGTCATTTTTGAAATAAAAGTCGATTTATTTATAAAATGGTTTAAGTTGGGATTTTTGAATAACTGTAAACGATTTGTATAAAAAGATTTATAAAATTGATATTTTATAAATCAAAATATTGGTCTTATAAAACGAATTTTTTATAAGTGTTAAAAAGAAGTATAAAAGGATTTCATAAGTGAATGAAATTAATAGATTTATAACGTGAAGTTATAAAGTGAATAGATGTTGTAGAATAAACGATTTATAAGTAATTTACTTATAAATTAGATTTTTGCACTTAATTGGGATATAAATAGAAATTGCTAAATGAAATGATTTCATAAGTTGAAATTGTTATGAAGTATAAATGTGATTTATAAACGTTGTTTATAAATCTGAAATCACTTATTTTGATAAGTAATTTTAGAAGTTAATAAAAGGAGAATTTTATAAATCGAAGTTGTTAGAATATACAAAGGTGAATTTATAAACGTTGTTTTATGAATTTGGAATCAATCAAATTTGATGAATGTAATATAGAAGTTATTAAGGGAATTTTATCCACGATTTTGGATAGTGGATAATTCTTGGAATAAAACGTGTAGAAAAGATTGAAATGTAATTATTGAAGTATATTCATGATTTTGGACAGTGAATATATTATTAAATAAAATGGATATGTTTCGGGAAAGCGATATTTGAAATGAAGTGATTGTTTTAAAAGATGTTTTAAAACGTGTGAACTATCGAAATCATAGATTTCAACATTTATTGTTGAAATAGACGTTTTCGAAAAATAAGGAAATGATGGACTATAACACTGTTGTTATAGTAAATGATTTCTGAAAGGAAATGTTTTGATGTAGTATTGGGATTTATATATCTATCTAAATTCGAATCCCTATACTAGTGATTTTGAGTCGTCGTAACGATGTTTTACGCAACATTCGTTTTGACTCAAATTGATGTTGTTATAGAAAATGATTTCCTTGAAGAATGAAATATATACTTGATATTGATTTAAGTATATCGAATATTATCCAAGTGTTGAAAATAAATAGATTTGGGAAACACTTATTTTTAAATAAGTATGGAATGATTTCCAAAATGAAATGAAACGTTTTGAGATTTTATCTTTTAAAGATAAAATTAAAATGTGGAAATTGATTTGAAATTGTTTTCAAATGGTTAAGTGTGGAAATAATATATCTAGTAAAAGATATTTTGAAAGATGAAATAATTTGGGAAATTATTTGGAATCTGATGATGTTGCGCATCTTTATTGATAGTTAAATAACCGACTATCAATAATTACCTTGAGTAGGTATTTGTTGTGATTGGATGAATTTGAATGCCACACTTATTTTTAAATAAACGCTCACTATTCGGGTTAGCCGGGAAAGGACCATGGGGTCGTATAACCCATTCCGAATATGTGATACGTCGTTATGAATCGCATTTGAAGACCGGTGTTGAAGACCGGATATTTTTGAAAACGGAAGGATTACCGTCGAGTTACTCTACATCGACTGATCTTCGATTTAGAGGTTTTATCACCCTTAGTGACGGGAAGTTCTGACGTGATTGAAAATTATCCGGATATGCAAGGGCTTCGTGAGAAGTGCCTTCGGTCCTGTTCGATCCCGGAACAGACTTGTATGGATTGTGTGTCTGACGTTACAATTTGAGATATAAAGCTGATTTCTTTCAAATACATTTCTGTTGGTGGCGGAGAATTTATTCTCTTAGCTTAACACCCTTCTCTGAGACGTACGAGCTCAGAGGTTATGTAGTTGAAATTTATCAGCGATATATCCCAATTTGGTAACGTGGCATACTGAGTGTTGCTGTGAAATGATCGGTGTTTGATCATTTGTGATATGATCATTTGTTTGATCTTATATCTTTGTGATCATAGGTTGATCATTTTGTTTGACCCGAAGCAGGGCTTTTTGAGAAAGCGTAGCTTTGTGGACGAGACTTCATCGAGCCTCACACCCCGGAAATGGTCGAAACAGGAAGGATGCAGCAAGGTTTTAGGGAGTAGCGCCCCTTAGTGTATGTCATTCCTTCTGGATAAAGGTGGTATCATGGTATGGAGCCCAGATACTTAACCTCTGTGGTTACTGCATTATTATTATCTATGTGGTTTGTTGCGAATCGGGGATCCTCGGGAAGATCGGTGACGATCGGGGGATGGCATACGCGTGTCAGTAGTTACCTATTTTTGTAGAGGTAACCCGGCCTTGTGTTGGCAGAGATCCGGTTAGGTTCTCGGGTCGTCTATTCCAGGGACGTACCCATCGTGGATAGGAAGTTCCTTAGCCTGTCCATTTGTTGGAAATCCAAAGAAACAATACGAGCCTTTACGATTTCAATTGTATAACCTGTCTCCTCAGGAGGCAGCTATAGCAGGCATAATATAATGGTACCTATGCTGGCTAAGATTTATATTCTACTTTCGAAATGTTTTCCACTATGCACTAAAAATAATATCAAAAAGAATTTGATTTTTGCGTAGTAAGCATCTTTGACTAACATAAGAAGAAATCTCCTCCAAGTCTGCGATTGCATTGTGTGTGTGGTGGGAGGTCTTATGGTAGTTTCATTTTCCAAAAGCATTGCGAATTGACATTAAAGTTTTCCTGTTGTTTATTTTAAAGATAAATAACTGTTTTACGATCTCACACCAGTCACCATGACTGACTCGGAGTTTATTGTTCCCTTCTAAACTCTGGGTGCCCACCAATTTCCACACGGGCAGCCTAGAGTTATATTATCAGGATATTCTGGATATTCTGGAGCTTGGAGATAAGCTGGATGACGAGACGTAGTATTTGTATCTGATAGTATTTATTCCGCTGTGTATTCTGTATAAGGACAAGTTTATATAACAGTCCATTGATGTGATGTATTGTATTGAGTTGTATATTGACTCTGATTGATGTATGTATAAAATGATATAGTTCTTTGTTTAAAGATTATTCATTTATCTATTATATATTGTTCCGCTGTGATATGTGAGATTCTGATATTGTCTCTGCTCTGTATCTGTTGTTGTTTTGTTGTTCTTCTTTCTTTTTCTTCTATCTTCTTCTTCTACCTTTTTCTTCTTTCTTAAAACCATAACTTTTCGGGTTTCCGGCAGTCGATGGCTCAGCAGTCGATAAAGTGAGTATCGATGTTGAATTTTCGAAAGTCGAAAATTTTCGGGATGTTACATTTGGTATCAGAGCATATGGTTAAGCGACAACCCTGCTCTGTTGGGTGTTACTCATTAGAGATAGAGTCAGTAGTACTCTAGAATGAGTTGAGTGTAATAATAGATACGAGTGCGTATTTGTTAGTGAATATAAAATTGTTTTATATTGTGATGATTGGTTTGTTGAGTGGTATATGGATTCTGGTCGGTATTGTCCGTACAACTCTATCGATAGGGATCTCTAAACACTTATATAGAACAATTCGGCACAGTATTGTTTAAAATAGGGCGAATGAGATAATTTTGCCCAAAACTATTTTTGTATAGAAAAGAAATGTTTTTCTATAAAGTACTATAATATATGGTTGCATGGTTGTTAGGAAAGTAATAATATTGAAATGTTATCATTATTATATGAAATTGAATAAGAAATTGAAATCGTAACCCCAAAGTTAAGAAATGAATTCATATACAAATGAAATTTGAGAATATAAATTATAAATGTGACTTATAATTTAAAACGGAATTCCAGAAAAGTATTTGGAAATGTTTTTGAAAGAATTTGAAAATTTTGGAGATTTGGAAGTTTAAATCTTTTTGATTTGAAAATGAATTTCGAAGGTTTTGAAAAAGTATTTTGGAGAGATAAAGCTCTAAACTCTTTTCGGTCGCTGGAAAATAATTCTGATGATGATCGCGACATCACCGGTGTTCATTTTCGGGTTTCCAAAAGAGGAAATTCCTGCCAAATTGTTTTAAATAGAAGTTGTTTGAAAAAATTGGGATTTTGTTTTTGAAATTCAAAAGATAATTTGAACTGTTTTCAAAAATGGTTTTTGAAATGTTGGTAAACTCTGGAATACTATGTAGAAATATTTATGAAATATTAATGTGAGATATAATTTGAAATAAAGTTCCAGAAAAATATTTGAAGATAAAATTCATAAAGGAATAGAATTAGTAATATGAATGTATGGATGATTTTATAAATCAAGATGTAAATGAGTCGAAGACTTATAAAATATTTGGAATTTGATAGAAATGAGATTCAAATTGAAAATGAAAGAATGTGTGAATGAGTAAATAAATTTGAATAAATGAAGTGAATAAGATTAAAACTGAATGTTGAAACCGAATTTGAATAAGTGAATTAGAATTGGAAATGGATTAGTAACTGAAACTAATTTAAAATGGTGCAGTATGAATGAAAGCTAATCAATAAAATTCAATATTCAGAAATTGAACTGAATCCAATTAAATGTTGGAATTGAATTCAAATGGAATTGAAATGTAAAGATTGAACGAAATTGAATATATAACTTCAATAGTGAATTAAAGATGATATGGAAGTAAGTATCGAAAATTTTGTAATTGAATGTACAAAATGGTTTGAATATATGTAACTAGATATTATGGCTAGTAGGATATACAGGTGTATAAAAGGAATTGGAATTTAATTTCGAAGATAATTTGAATTGCTCGACAAAAGGTATGTATTTTGAATTCGAATATGAGATTTGATGATTTCTGGTCTAGCCGCTTGGCTTTTTCTTTTCTTTTTGAAATCTGAGAGTCCGTAGGGACGTTTTGTAGTCGTGCCGTATTAGCCGCGCAAAGGAGACGCTGGCGAAATTTTTCGGAAATTCAGGGTGTTAGAAAATTTTTGAGGAAATTTTGAAAGTTTAAAATTTGAATTTAAACTCGAATTCGAATTTTGAAGTAAACAATGTTGTTTGGAACTTATAATTGAAATTGGAGAGTTAGTTAAAGTAATAACGAATCTTTAATAGGAAGATTTGTTTTGACAATTTGATAAAACTATTTGGATGTTGAAAAATAGTAGACGTGTTAAGGACTCTTTCTTCCTGACTTGTAATTTCGAGGACGAAATTCTTTTAAGGGGGGAAGTCTGTAACGACCCAGAATTTTTGATAATTAAAATTTGAATATTTAATTAATTTTGAATATTAATAAATGAATTTAATAAGTCGAATAATTTATTTAAAGGATATTGGATTTAATTTGGTCAATTTAATCGATAAATTAAATAGTGAAGTTCCAGAGATAATTGAAAATCGAGTTGAAAATGATTTGTAAGACTTTATTAAATCATACTGGAGTTATAGAGATGTTTCAGGACTTTTAAAATTGAATTTGGAGTTAATCTGTGAAAATTGAATATTTTAATATTTAATTATCGACTGTAAAAATAGCCAATTTTCGAACAGTCTCAGAATTGAACGAGACCAGTTCCATTGGATCCGTAATAGTTAGTTATTATCGGATTTCAATTTTCGTATCAATCGGAGTTGTCGTTTGACCGTGGCAGCTCGAAACGCATCGATATCGTTTTAAATTTAAATCGTCGAGTTAAAATAGTCATTTTTCAAACGGTCTCGGATTTCGACGAAACCAGTTTCATCGGATCCGTAATGTGATATTATTATAAGATTTCAAATTTCGTAATTTTTGGATTTACCGTTTGTCCGGGGCAAGTCAAAACGCCTCGAAATCGATTTAAATCGGTTTAATTTAAATTGATCGTTTATTGTCATATCTCACACATACGATCGAATTAGCTTCCGAAACCTGTTCCATTGCGTTCGGAACGCGGGTTAAACCCTAGAAACGTCAGCCGGCACGCTCGAATCGGAGTTCGGAAAAATTCGATGAATAGTAAATCGTGAAATTTTCTATAAAAGCCCCCTTATTCCTCACTTTTGCAAAAGAATAGCAACCCTAGGGTTTCAACAGAGCAGCCGCCACCATTAAAACGAATGGCCAGGAAGCTCTCGCGTTCTTTCCCTCCGATCTCCCAACCTATCAACTTTCACAGGAAATCTCCAACTACAAAAATCTAGAGGCCAACGAGACGAAGATATTCAACGGTTGTGATCAAATTTGGAGGCACGAGTCAACGGGAAACCACGAGCAAAGAGGGACAGTTCAGTCTCGTTTCTCGTGCAAATGGGGGGACCGAGCTTGACCCTGGTTCAGGCGGAGGTGGAGCTTCGAATGGCGAGTTGAATGGCGTATTCCGATCGAAGGGGAAACGCTCGTATTTAGTCGCGTCATTTAGGGTTTTGGGCGGCATGATGGGTGCGTACGCGATTTTCACCTGGGGAAGGAAGAGCGCGCGTGAGAGAAGAGGGGGGAAGCGGCCATGATTTCCTCCATTCGAAATCAAAGGCCCAGATCTGTTTTGGTATAAAATAAATAAAAAGCAAATGTAAATTATTTTATTTTAAATTCGTGTGACTTTAAAAGTGTATAACTTTTTACTGCGTGATCAGATTTCGATGAAACAAAGTGCGTTGGAATCGTATTTGCGAATACTACGCAATGCAACTGATTTGGAGTCGTTTGGAGCTAGTTTGAATTTTGGGTAAAATTAAACGCGTGTTTAATTTTATCCGAAATAAACGCTGGAATCAGAATTTAAATCACGGTGAGATTTTCTCACTCAAATTGAATGTGGAATTTTTGCAGTTATTGATTGCTATTGGATGTGATATTAGATATAGTAGGATATATCTATTATATATAGCAATATATACATATTGGCATATGTATATATTGGATTGATTGATTTCCCGCCTCGTATAGCGGATGAGACCCTATTGCGCCGTTAGTAAGCGGATTTATAAAAACCTATATACCGCGATAATTCCGTACTGGAGCGGAATTGGTATTGTGCTAACATCTTTGGATGCAGGGAAACAGGTTGGAGGGATCCAACTGGATTCCTCACCAGTATTTATTTATTTACAGATATTGATGTATATTCTGTTATCATATTGATATATGATATTGACTGTTGTGATGGACTGATTAGTGTTGTTGCATCATCGGATTCAGTTTTGAAATGTAAAAATAACGACTTTTACTTTAAAAGGGTTTTTAAAGTGATTTTTGAAAATATACGTTTTATGGAATTTTTGAATCAATTTATAAACGTAAAATTTTAAAGTTATAAAAGTTATAATTTTTAGTGAAATATAACCGAAGTGTCATTTTTGAAATAAAAGTCGATTTATTTATAAAATGGTTTAAGTTGGGATTTTTGAATAACTGTAAACGATTTGTATAAAAAGATTTATAAAATTGATATTTTATAAATCAAAATATTGGTCTTATAAAACGAATTTTTTATAAGTGTTAAAAAGAAGTATAAAAGGATTTCATAAGTGAATGAAATTAATAGATTTATAACGTGAAGTTATAAAGTGAATAGATGTTGTAGAATAAACGATTTATAAGTAATTTACTTATAAATTAGATTTTTGCACTTAATTGGGATATAAATAGAAATTGCTAAATGAAATGATTTCATAAGTTGAAATTGTTATGAAGTATAAATGTGATTTATAAACGTTGTTTATAAATCTGAAATCACTTATTTTGATAAGTAATTTTAGAAGTTAATAAAAGGAGAATTTTATAAATCGAAGTTGTTAGAAGATACAAAGGTGAATTTATAAACGTTGTTTTATGAATTTGGAATCAATCAAATTTGATGAATGTAATATAGAAGTTATTAAGGGAATTTTATCCACGATTTTGGATAGTGGATAATTCTTGGAATAAAACGTGTAGAAAAGATTGAAATGTAATTATTGAAGTATATTCACGATTTTGGACAGTGAATATATTATTAAATAAAATGGATATGTTTCGGGAAAGCGATATTTGAAATGAAGTGATTGTTTTAAAAGATGTTTTAAAACGTGTGAACTATCGAAATCATAGATTTCAACATTTATTGTTGAAATAGACGTTTTCGAAAAATAAGGAAATGATGGACTATAACACTGTTGTTATAGTAAATGATTTCCGACAGGAAATGTTTTGATGTAGTATTGGGATTTATATATCTATCTAAATTCGAATCCCTATACTAGTGATTTTGAGTCGTCGTAACGATGTTTTACGCAACATTCGTTTTGACTCAAATTGATGTTGTTATAGAAAATGATTTCCTTGAAGAATGAAATATATACTTGATATTGATTTAAGTATATCGAATATTTTCCAAGTGTTGAAAATAAATAGATTTGGGAAACACTTATTTTTAAATAAGTATGGAATGATTTCCAAAATGAAATGAAACGTTTTGAGATTTTATCTTTTAAAGATAAAATTAAAATGTGGAAATTGATTTGAAATTGTTTTCAAATGGTTAAGTGTGGAAATAATATATCTATTAAAAGATATTTTGAAAGATGAAATAATTTGGGAAATTATTTGGAATCTGATGATGTTGCGCATCTTTATTGATAGTTAAATAACCGACTATCAATAATTACCTTGAGTAGGTATTTGTTGTGATTGGATGAATTTGAATGCCACACTTATTTTTAAATAAACGCTCACTATTCGGGTTAGCCGGGAAAGGACCATGGGGTCGTATAACCCATTCCGAATATGTGATACGTCGTTATGAATCGCATTTGAAGACCGGTGTTGAAGACCGGATATTTTTGAAAACGGAAGGATTACCGTCGAGTTACTCTACATCGACTGATCTTCGATTTAGAGGTTTTATCACCCTTAGTGACGGGAAGTTCTGACGTGATGGAAAATTATCCGGATATGCAAGGGCTTTGTGAGAAGTGCCTTCGGTCCTGTTCGATCCCGGAACAGACTTGTATGGATTGTGTGTCTGACGTTACAATTTGAGATATAAAGCTGATTTCTTTCAAATACATTTCTGTTGGTGGCGGAGAATTTATTCTCTTAGCTTAACACCCTTCTCTGAGACGTACGAGCTCAGAGGTTATGTAGTTGAAATTTATCAGCGATATATCCCAATTTGGTAACGTGGCATACTGAGTGTTGCTGTGAAATGATCGGTGTTTGATCATTTGTGATATGATCATTTGTTTGATCTTATATCTTTGTGATCATAGGTTGATCATTTTGTTTGACCCGAAGCAGGGCTTTTTGAGAAAGCGTAGCTTTGTGGACGAGACTTCATCGAGCCTCACACCCCGGAAATGGTCGAAACAGGAAGGATGCAGCAAGGTTTTAGGGAGTAGCGCCCCTTAGTGTATGTCATTCCTTCTGGATAAAGGTGGTATCATGGTATGGAGCCCAGATACTTAACCTCTGTGGTTACTGCATTATTATTATCTATGTGGTTTGTTGCGAATCGGGGATCCTCGGGAAGATCGGTGACGATCGGGGGATGGCATACGCGTGTCAGTAGTTACCTATTTTTGCAGAGGTAACCCGGCCTTGTGTTGGCAGAGATCCGGTTAGGTTCTCGGGTCGTCTATTCCAGGGACGTACCCATCGTGGATAGGAAGTTCCTTAGCCTGTCCATTTGTTGGAAATCCAAAGAAACAATACGAGCCTTTACGATTTCAATTGTATAACCTGTCTCCTCAGGAGGCAGCTATAGCAGGCATAATATAATGGTACCTATGCTGGCTAAGATTTATATTCTACTTTCGAAATGTTTTCCACTATGCACTAAAAATAATATCAAAAAGAATTTGATTTTTGCGTAGTAAGCATCTTTGACTAACATAAGAAGAAATCTCCTCCAAGTCTGCGATTGCATTGTGTGTGTGGTGGGAGGTCTTATGGTAGTTTCATTTTCCAAAAGCATTGCGAATTGACATTAAAGTTTTCCTGTTGTTTATTTTAAAGATAAATAACTGTTTTACGATCTCACACCAGTCACCATGACTGACTCGGAGTTTATTGTTCCCTTCTAAACTCTGGGTGCCCACCAATTTCCACACGGGCAGCCTAGAGTTATATTATCAGGATATTCTGGATATTCTGGAGCTTGGAGATAAGCTGGATGACGAGACGTAGTATTTGTATCTGATAGTATTTATTCCGCTGTGTATTCTGTATGAGGACAAGTTTATATAATAGTCCATTGATGTGATGTATTGTATTGAGTTGTATATTGACTCTGATTGATGTATGTATAAAATGATATAGTTCTTTGTTTAAAGATTATTCATTTATCTATTATATATTGTTCCGCTGCGATATGTGAGATTCTGATATTGTCTCTGCTCTGTATCTGTTGTTGTTTTGTTGTTCTTCTTTCTTTTTCTTCTATCTTCTTCTTCTACCTTTTTCTTCTTTCTTAAAACCATAACTTTTCGGGTTTCCGGCAGTCGATGGCTCAGCAGTCGATAAAGTGAGTATCGATGTTGAATTTTCGAAAGTCGAAAATTTTCGGGATGTTACATTAGGTCTCATCCGCTATACGAGGCGGGAAATCAATCAATCCAATATATACATATGCCAATATGTATATATTGCTATATATATAGATATATCCTACTATATCTAATATCACATCCAATACAACAATCAATAACTGCAAATCCAAATTTATTTTGAGTGAGGAGATCTCACCTTTGCTTAAATTTGCAATCCATTTCCATTCTTGACTCGATTTCCTTGATTTATACCTTGTATAAACAATTATACGATTTATTAATATTAGGATAGATCGAAAAATAAATTTCCTGTTTTGTAATTTTAATTATCCAATGATTTTGTTTTAAACCAATTTCTCTAAATAAACTTATCTAACTAAAATTTTAAATTTAAACTAAATTTCCTTTAATGACTAAAAGAAATTTCATAAGTAAATTTAATTATACTAACATCATTATTTAAAGTAAACTAAAACTTTTATACTTATATATATATATATATATTTTTGTATCTTTAATAATTTTATTTCACTACTATCAACTTTAAAAACTAAATTTTCTTCTTTCTACTTCTGTATTTATATTTTCAGTTTGCAACTAAAATAATTAAATTCATTGATTTTTTCGTTTAACCCAATTTTGTCTTTAATAATTGATTTAACTAAAAAATTAAATTCAAAACACACTTCAAAAATTCTTTTTGGTAACAAAAATAATTGAACAAATTTATTCCTATTTTATAAATTTAACTTACTGAACTCAGAATTTATTTTGAACTGATTTGTAAGTTTCAAAAATTTTGTGAATATATATTTATACATACGCGAATGTTAAATTGAAAATGCAGATTGTAAATATACCTCACTGCAGATTTAAAAATCTATTTCCTGTAGAAATCATCTCTACGAGCATCACGAACGAACTCGTGCTCTGACTTTCGTAATTACCATCGTTCGCGACTCTAGCCTTGACGAACTCCATCGAAATGCAGCCTCCTCCCCACTGGCCTCGTTTGCACCATGCCTGCCGCCTCGCTGTCGATGATTCCCTCCATTCCAACATCGCGAACGCCTGACTTCCACGCAACTCGCAAATTCCTGGCCACGCCCTATCAACAGCGATGCCATTTACTTCGACCACCTCATCTCGCACGTACGCGAATCACCTCCTGTTCGCGAGTGCTTGCGCGAGCCTCCTCCTGCCTCGTGATTCCCATTGCGACTTCAACGAAGAACCCTTACCACCATTTCACGCGAGCGCCCCAAATCGATTCCAGTTGCCACGACCCCATCGTCGTGACTCAAATCTCGAACTCGTCTTCGACATCGCGACTGAGTCGCGAGCAATCTTTAGGTTGCGATTTGATTTTGTTTTGGGAGAAAAGAATGGGGTTTTATTTTCGTGAATGAATTTGAAAGAGAGGGGAACGAGCGAGATTTGTTGATTTAGTTGCTCGGCCATGACTTCGATTTCTTCTGTTTGCTGGGGAATTTGATTTCAATTCTAAAGAGGGATATTTAAAATATGAAGGAGCCATACTTATCACGATTCATTTGCGTGATTTTAGGCTGAAACAAAGGACGGGTTTTAAGGAGAGGAACGTGCTGTCTTTGACCAAAAATTTAAATTTAAATTTAATTTGAATTTGATTAAATTCCAATGCGTTTACTCTTCGTACGGCTACATAACAACTTCGATCAATACGAAATTTGAAACCCGGCAATAATACAATATTCCGGACCCAATGGAACTGGTTTCGTCGAATTCCGAGACTGTGTCCCGGAACGCTATTTTTAAATATTGGTTCGAACGATAAATTTTCAAAACTGAACGAAACACTTTGAAATACAATTCTGAAGCTTCTATTATCTTCAATATTATCATTACGAATTTTAAAAGCTTTTGAAATATTTTTCCTCAACTTAAAATTTAAGATTCGAATTTTTATTCAGCATACAACAGATTAAATTTTATAATTTAATCGCCAATTTACCCCGATAATTTGAAATTCAAGTCAAACCATCATTCAAATATTTAAAATAAATTAAATATTTTCATTTTAATTTGTTCGAAATTCTGGGTCGTTACAAAAATCCCTCCTTAAAAGAATTTCGTCCTCGAAATTACAAGTTAGGAAAAGTGGTCCTTAACTCGTCTATCATTTTTCACAATCAATAGTTTTATCAAATTTTCAAAACAAATCTTTCTATTAAAGATTCGTTATTAATTCAACTAACTTTCAACTTCAACTCTAAGTTTCAAACAACATTGTTTCCTTAACAATTCAAATTTAAATTCAAATTTTAAACTTCCAAATTTTCTCAAAATTGTCTAACACTCGAAATTTTCGAAAAATTTTGCCAGCGTCTCCTTTGCGCGGCTAATACGGTACGACTACAAAACGTCCCTACGGACTCTCAGATTTCAAAAAGAAAAAGCCAAGCGGCTAGACAAGAAAATCACCAAATCTCATATTTGAAATTCAAATACTTACCTTTTGTCGAGCAATTCAAATTCATCTTTGAAAATCAAATCCCATTTCCTTTAATACCCCTGTATGTCCTACTAGCCATAATATCTAGTTACAGCATTCAACCTATTTTGCAAATTCTATTACAAAATTTTCAATATAAATTACTTATACCATCTTTACTTCACTGTTGAAGTTATATATCTATTCCATTCAATTTTTTTGCATTTCAATTTCTCATTTGAATTCAATTTACCATTTCAATTCAATTTAACTTCTGAATATTGAATTTATCAATTATCTTTAGTTCATAACTACACTATTTTAAATTAGTTTCATTTACTAATTCATCACATATTCCAATTCATTTAATTCAAATTTGTTTTCAACATTCAGTTTCAATTTTATTCACTTACAATTGTAAATTCCATTCATTTTATTCAGTTCACAATTCAAGTTTCAATTTAACTAATTCAACTTCCATTTCTGTATTTCGTGAATTAATAAATTATCAAAGTAGCTTATTCGGATTCAATCCATTTTATTTTACCATGTTTGGATTTTATTCCACTTGATTCAAGTCTCATTTCATTTTCAATTTCAATTCTATCGCTTACCGATTCGAAATGAATCTCAACTTTCAATTTTACTTTCATTACATTGATTCACTTATACTTTCTTTAATTTAACTCCAATCTTTAAATTGAATTTATTCTATCAATATTCAAATTGCATAAGTTATCAACTTAATAATATTTCATAAAATTCTAGAGTCTTACCAACATTTCAAAAATCATTTTTGAACACAATTCAAATTATCCCTTGAATTTCCAAAATAAAACCCAAATTTTCAAACAACTCCCATTTAAAACAATTTGGCAGCAATTCCTCTTTTGGAAACCCGAAAATGAACACCAACGATGTCGCGGTCATCATCGAAGTTATTTTCCAGCGACCGAAAAGAGTTTAGAGCTTTTATCCCTTCAAAATGCTTTTCAAAACCTTTGAAATTCATTTTCAAATCAAACAGATTTAACTTTCCAAATCTCCAAAATTTTCAAATTCTTTTCAAAACATTTCCAAAAACTTCTCTGGAGTTCCGTTTTAAATTATAAGTCACAATTTTAATTTATATTCTCAAATTTCATTTATATGTGAATTCATTTCCTTATGCTTCCAATTCATATTCATAATTTCATTTGTTAAATGAATTTATTTGCAAATCTTTAGTTATTATTTTATTTCTTATTCAATTTATATAACAATGATAATATTCCAATCTTATTATTTTATAACAACCAAACATCCATATACTATGATAATTCATAGAAAATCATTTCTTTTATATACAAAAATAGTTTTTTGGGCAAAATTATCTCATTCACCCTATTTTAAAACTATACTATGTCGTCTTGCCTCGTTTAAGTGTTTAGAAATCCCTATCGATAATATGGCGTCCCACATACCGACCAAAATTCATAAACATCTCAACGGATAAGCAAACACAATATAAAACATTTTTATATTCACTAACAAATACGCACTCGTATCTATTATTACACTCAACTCATTCTAGAGTACTACTGACTCTATCTCTAATGAGTAACACCCAACAGAGCAGGGTTGTCGCTTAACCATATGCTCTGATACCACGCTGTCACGTACGGAAATTTTCGACTTTCGAAAATTCGACATCGATACTCACTTTATCGACTGCCGAGCAATCGAGTGCCGGAAACTCCAATAGTGAGGGTTTTAAGAAAAAGAAAAAGGCAGAAGGAGAAGAAAACAGAAGAAGAAGGAAGAAGAAAGAAGAAAATAGAGAAGAACAAGAAAGAGAGAAGAACAACAGAACAACATCAGAACAGAAAACAATATCAGAATCTTACACATCGCAGCGGAACAATATATAATAGATAACACTAGTCTTTTAAAACAAAAAACTATATCAGTTTATACATACATCAATCATCAGAGTCAATATACAACAATGGACAGTTTTATAAACTTGTCCTCATACAGAATACACAGCGGAATAAATATATCAGATACCAATACTACGTCTCGCCATCCAGCTTATCTCCAAAGCTCCAGAATATCCAGAATATCCTGATAATATAACTCTAGGCTGCCCGTGTGGAAATTGGTGGGCACCCAGAGTTTAGAAGGGAAACAATAAACTCCGAGTCAGTCATGGTGACTGGTGTGAGATCGTAAAACAGTTATTTTTCACAAAGAAAATAAAACAAATTCGCAATGCTTTTGGAAAATGAAACTACCATAAGACCTCCCGCCACACACACAATGCAAACGCAGACTTGGAGGAGATTTCTTCTTATGATAGTCAAAGATGTTTACTACGCAAAAATCAAATTCTTTTTTATATTATTATTAGTGCATAGTGTAGAAAACATTTCGAAAGTAAAATATAAATCTTAGCCAGCATAGGTACCATTATAGTATGCTTGCTATAGCTACCATATTAAATGGCAGGTTCTACAACTAAAACCGTACAAGGCTCGTATTGTTTCTTTGGATTTCCAACAAATGGTCAGGCTAAGGAACTTCCTTTTCCACGATGGGTACGTCCCTGGAATAGACGACCCCAAAAATAACCTAACATTACGGTTAGATCTCTGCCAACACAAGGCCGGGTTACCTCTACAAAAATAGGTAACTACTAACACGCGTATGCCATCCCCCGATCATCACCGATCTTCCCGAGGATCCCCGATGCGCAACAAACCACATAATAATAATAATGCAGTAACCACAGAGGTTAAGTATCTGGGCTCCATACCATGATACCACCTTTATCCAGAAGGAATGACATACACTAAGGGGCGCTACTCCCTAGAACCTTGCCGCATCCTTCCTGTTTCGACCATTTCCGGGGTGTGAGGCTCGATGAAGTCTCGTCCACAAAGCTACGCTTTCTACAAAGCCCTGCTTCGGGTCAAACAAAATGATCAACCTATGATCACAAAGATATAAGATCAAACAAATGATCATATCGCAAATGATCAAACACTGATCATTTCACAGCAACACTCAGTATGCCACGTTACCAAATTGGGAGTATATCGCTGATAAATTTCAACTACATAACCTCTGAGCTCGTACGTCTCAGAGAAGGGTGTTAAGCTAAGAGAATAAATTCTCCGCCACCAACAGGAATGTATTTGAAAGAAATCAACTCAATATCTCAGAGTGTAACGTCAGACATACAATCCATACAAGTCTGTTCCAGGATCGAACAGAACCGAAGGCACTTCTCACGAAGCCCTTGCATTTCCGGATAATTTTCTAATCACGTCCGGACTTCCCGTCACTAAGGGTGATAAAACCTCTAAACCGGAGATCAGCCGATGTAGAGTAACTCGACGGTATTCCTTCCGTTTTCAAAAATATCCGGTCTTCAACACCGGTCTTCAAATGCAATTCATAACGACGTATCACATATTCGGAATGGGTTATACGACCCCATGGTCCTTTCCCGGCTAACCCGAATAGTGAGCGATTATTCAAAAATAAGTATGGCATTCAAATTCATCCAATCACAACAAATACCATTCAAGGTGATTATTGATAGTCGGTTATTTAACTATCAATAAAGATGCGCAACATCATCAGATTCCAAATAATTTTCCCAAATTATTTATCTTCCAGAAATATCTTTACTAGATATATAATTTCCACACTTAACCATTTGAAAACAATTTCAAGTCAATTTCCACATTTCATTTTATCTTTGAAGATAAAATCTCAAAACAGTTCATTTCATATTGGAAAAGTAATTCCATACTTATTTAAAAATAAGTATTTCACAAATCTATTTATTTTCAACATTTGAAAATATTCGATATACTTAAATCAATATTAAGTATATATTCATTCTTTAAGGAAATCATTAATTTTAACATCTATTTGAGTCAAAACGAATGTTGCGTAAAACATCGTTACGACGACTCGAAATCAATAGTATAGGGATTCGGAATTAAGATAGATATATAAATCCCAATACTATATAAAACATTTCCTTTTGGAAATCATTTACTATAACAACAGTGTTATAGTCCACCATTTCCTTATATTTCTCGAAAACGTCTATTTCAACAATGAGTGTTGAAATCTATGATTTCGATATTTAATCATTTTAAAACATCGTTAAAACAATTAACTTCATTTCAAATATCACTTCTCCAAAACGTATCCATTTTACTTAAAAATATATTCACTGTCCAAAATCGTGAATATAATTCACTTACCCAATTTCAATCTTTTCTACACATTTATTTCAAGGATAATTCGCTATCCAGAATTTCGAATATATCTTCTTTAATAACCTTCTATATTTGATTTATCAAATTAAATTGGTTTCGAATTTATAAAACAACGTTTATAAATTCACCTCTCTATTTTCTAACAACTTCAATTCGTAAATCTCCTTTATTAACAAATTCGATCAATATTCCACTTAAAGGCAAAAATCCAATTTACAAGTAAATTTCTTATCAGTCTTTATTCTATAATTTCATTCATTTTATAACTTCATACTTTATAAATCTATAAACTTCAAACTTTATAAATCTATAAACTTCAAATCTTCACAATTTATAATTCTATAAATTTCCTATCTTTACAACTTAAAATTTTATAAATTTTCTATCTTCACAATTTATAATTCTATAAATTTTCTATCTTCACAATTTATAATAACTCGTTTTAAATTCCAAAAATTTTAATTGATAAATATCAATTTTGTACATCCTTTAGATACATCGTTTTTAATAATTCGAAAATCCAAATTTGAACTATTTTATAAATTACTTAACTGTTTATTTCAAAAATCACCTCTCGGTTATATTTCACACACATTATAATTTTCATAACTTTAAACTTATAACATTCATTTATTTAAGATAAATAGATTCAAAAATTTAATAAAACGTATATTTTCCAAAAAATCACTTCAAAATCCTTTTTAAAGAAAAATCGTTATTTTTAAACTTCAAAATTGAATCCAATGATGCAACGCACCAATTAGTCCATCACACATCAAACATCATATATCATCATATGATAACAGAATATACATCAATATCTGTAAATGAATAAATACAATTGAGGAATCCAGTTGGATCCCTCCAACCTGTTTCCCTGCATCCAAAGACGTTAGCACAATACCAATTCCACTTCGAGGTGGAATATCGCGGTATATGGGTTTTATAAAAATAATCCACTTACTAACGGCGCAATAAGGTCTCATCCGCTATACGAGGCGGGAAATCAATCAATCCAATATATACATATGCCAATATGTATATATTGCTATATATATAGATATATCCTACTATATCTAATATCACATCCAATACAACAATCAATAACTGCAAATCCAAATTTATTTTGAGTGAGGAGATCTCACCTTTGCTTAAATTTGCAATCCATTTCCATTCTTGACTCGATTTCCTTGATTTATACCTTGTATAAACAATTATACGATTTATTAATATTAGGATAGATCGAAAAATAAATTTCCTGTTTTGTAATTTTAATTATCCAATGATTTTGTTTTAAACCAATTTCTCTAAATAAACTTATCTAACTAAAATTTTAAATTTAAACTAAATTTCCTTTAATGACTAAAAGAAATTTCATAAGTAAATTTAATTATACTAACATCATTATTTAAAGTAAACTAAAACTTTTATACTTATATATATATATATATATTTGTATCTTTAATAATTTTATTTCACTACTATCAACTTTAAAAACTAAATTTTCTTCTTTCTACTTCTGTATTTATATTTTCAGTTTGCAACTAAAATAATTAAATTCATTGATTTTTTCGTTTAACCCAATTTTGTCTTTAATAATTGATTTAACTAAAAAATTAAATTCAAAACACACTTCAAAAATTCTTTTTGGTAACAAAAATAATTGAACAAATTTATTCCTATTTTATAAATTTAACTTACTGAACTCAGAATTTATTTTGAACTGATTTGTAAGTTTCAAAAATTTTGTGAATATATATTTATACATACGCGAATGTTAAATTGAAAATGCAGATTGTAAATATACCTCACTGCAGATTTAAAAATCTATTTCCTGTAGAAATCATCTCCACGAGCATCACGAACGAACTCGTGCTCTGACTTCCGTAATTACCATCGTTCGCGACTCTAGCCTTGACGAACTCCATCGAAATGCAGCCTCCTCCCCACTGGCCTCGTTTGCACCATGCCTGCCGCCTCGCTGTCGATGATTCCCTCCATTCCAACATCGCGAACGCCTGACTTCCACGCAACTCGCAAATTCCTGGCCACGCCCTATCAACAGCGATGCCATTTACTTCGACCACCTCATCTCGCACGTACGCGAATCACCTCCTGTTCGCGAGTGCTTGCGCGAGCCTCCTCCTGCCTCGTGATTCCCATTGCGACTTCAACGAAGAACCCTTACCACCATTTCACGCGAGCGCCCCAAATCGATTCCAGTTGCCACGACCCCATCGCCATGACCCAAATCTCGAACTCGTCTTCGACATCGTGACTGAGTCGCGAGCAATCTTTAGGTTGCGATTTGATTTTGTTTTGGGAGAAAGGAATGGGTTTTATTTTCGTGAATGAATTTGAAAGAGAGGGGAACGAGCGAGATTTGTTGATTTAGTTGCTCGGCCATGACTTCGATTTCTTCTGTTTGCTGGGGAATTTGATTTTCAATTCTAAAGAGGGATATTTAAAATATGAAGGAGCCATACTTATCACGATTCATTTGCGTGATTTTAGGCTGAAACAAAGGACGGGTTTTAAGGAGAGGAACGTGCTGTCTTTGACCAAAAATTTAAATTTAAATTTAATTTGAATTTGATTAAATTCCAAATCGTTTACTCTTCGTACGGCTACATAACAACTTCGATCAATACGAAATTTGAAACCCGACAATAATACAATATATTGGACCCAATGGAACTGGTTTCGTCGAATTCCGAGACTGTGTCCCGGAATGCTATTTTTAAATATCGGTTCGAACGATAAATTTTCAAAACTGAACGAAACACTTTGAAATACAATTCTGAAGCTTCTATTATATTCAGTATTATCATTACGAATTTTAAAAGCTTTTGAAATATTTTTCCTCAACTTAAAATTTAAGATTCGAATTTTTATTCAGCATACAACAGATTAAATTTTATAATTTAATCGCCAATTTACCCCGATAATTTGAAATTCAAGTCAAACCATCATTCAAATATTTAAAATAAATTAAATATTTTCATTTTAATTTGTTCGAAATTCTGGGTCGTTACAAAAATCGTTATAAATTAAATTATTTTACAACTCCAAATGGGTCCGAGAAGACCAAAGGAAAAGCTTAGGACCGGAGGTAAGTGATTGTAATTATTTTAAGATTTCTTTAATTAATTTAAAATAATAGTGTTTCCAATAGTTGTAGTTTTACTACGATTTTTGGAATAGCCTTTTTCAGTAGTTATCTACAGTTTTTAATTATTTTCAGTCTTTTTCCTTTCAGCTATTCCTTTCAGTAATTTTAGTATTATTTCTGTTAATTATAACTTATTACTGTTAAGCATAGCTTTTTATTAATTTACAGTCTATTTATAGTATTTAAGTTTATTTACTGTTATTTATTTCTTATTTACATCTTTTCGACGTTTTGGATTTTATGCAAGCGTCTATTCTCTTCATTCCCCTTTTCTGCACGTATGGATTAGAATAAATTGAACGCGAATATGGATTTTATAAGTAAGAATATTAAATGAAGAAAATAAGATGTAAATTATAAAGACTGTAATAAATAATGGAATTGGACTGAAATTACGCCTAATTATAATTAGAATCGGACTAAGTAAAGATAATTGGCATAGTTATAACTTAGAATTATAACTAAATGAAGTAAAAGATGAAGGAAGCTTATTTTCACACTTAGACCTTAGGTTATGTAATAAGCATGATTATAACACAGGTTATAATAAGAAAAAGAACAGAATGTGGCTTATTTTAAGGTTTCGGATAAATTAATAAGCGTAGAAAGTAAAAATGATAATAAAGGCTTATTTAAATAATTTATCTAAGTTAATAAGCAAAGATAAAAGTAGGACCTGTACCGAATAGCATTCCCTAGGGCTCGCTTATGCTATGAATGGTAGTAATTGGTTAAATAGAAGTCCAAATCACAAGGATTTGGATAAGGGGCACAACTAGATATTGTTTGGATGAAGAGCCAGTACCAGCAGCATTTCCCCTATTTTTCTATGGACACACGGTGATCTCGCATTAGCCTGAAGTGAGATGAAGGGCACGCTATGCTGAATGTTGGAGATATTAATAAGACCCAATAGGTGGAGCAAAAGGTAGCATGGGCATGGTGGCAGTTACGCATGCGACTTCCATTCGGGTGCTCAGTAATAGCCATGAGTTCCAAGTGCTTAGTATGGTGTCTTTAGTTGACACCATTGCCTTTTGTGTAGGGAGTTATATATGTCGTCTGGATCCACAGTAGTTGCTCTGTGCATCTTCCGTAGATACCATTGGTTGCTGAGTAGGGAGTTATATAGCAGCTGGTCCGCAGTAAGGTCTATGGAGTAGCAGGCCGATCAAAAAGGGTAGAATTAGGGTCACGTCCTAATTACATGATTAGGAATTTAGCCTAATTAAATCAGAACAAGTGCAAGCAATCAAAATTAACCTATCTTGAGCAATATTTAATCGTATTTATTTCTAGTTTATCTCTTTCCTATTTCCTTTGTTATCCTTATTTATGCTAGAACTGTTGTAGAGTCTATTACTTTTATCTTGCTTCAAGACTCTAGGAATTACTATAATTCACCAGACTTTTATTCTAACCCACTCCTCTATTTCCCCTTTTCCCCCTTAGGCAATCAAGGGAGAAGCTAGTAGATTGCTGCAGCTTAGAGTTCTTCTTGGAGGAGATTTCTTCTATGTACTTCTTTTATTTTCAACTTTTGTTCTAGTATGCACTGGTTTATTTATGAGGGATATTACGTACTCTGATTTTGAGACTATGAATTTTTATTTCATAAGACACAATGGGTTTTGAATGTTGTATTTGGCATTTGACTTATTTATGAATTAATTATGAAGCTTTGTTTTAATTAAATACTTATTTAGTTTCCTCTGTTTTTACCTATTTTTGTCTTGTGAATCTTTGTCTCTGTTAGTTTCAGTTATATCTACAACGCACCATGCCTTTTAATGTGTCCTTTTGGGTATATTAAGGGGTGTAGGGTGTTTCACTTGGTATCAGAGCGAGGTTAAAGGATTCCAAAAATTTATTTTGAAAGTAAAGTATTTTTTTTCAAAATAACCTGTTATAAAAGTATTTTTCAGAAAAGAACTTTTAGAAATGATTTTATGTATAAAAGAATTTTTATAAAAATTCCTCTCATAAGTCCAGTTCAATCTCCCTTTGACTCTTTCCTAAACTATTTTTTTCTTTTCGTAGAATGGCTGATGCCCTAAACCTTCCCGAGGGCATTCCAGTCCCAGCCTGGTTTCGTACGTACTTACAAGCCACGACTCCAAAGGTGCACGGGCATGCGCCCAATCCTACACCAGCGGGTGGGAATCCCATCAACCCACCTACCGCCATCAATTTCTCTAAGCTTTGTAAAGATTTTGCGAGTTTGGGCGGGAAGACTTTTCCGACAAGGAGACTTTTGTGGAGGCGAGAGCATGGCTTAGGGACATAGAGAAAATTTTTGGTCTTTTGGGATTGGATGGTCAGTAGCTAGTTCAGCTAGCCGCTTGGCAGCTGAAGGAGGAAGCATCTTATTAGTGGGAGGTGATCGATTTGGAGGGAAGGAATATTACTTGGGATGGATTCCGGGAGCGATTCGATGGGAAGTTTCTATCTCAGGCAGAAGAGAGTGTTCAGCTAGAGAAGTCTATCAATTTGAAGCAAGAAAGTTTGTCTGTCAAGGATTACATCAATCAATTCAATGAGCTGTCGTGGTTTGGTATGGACTTGGTGAACACACCGCACAAGAAAGCTATGAAGTTTGCGAAGGGATTGAATCAACCCCTTCAGGGATTATTGCTAACTCATGTGCCGATGGGAGCTACTTATGAGTCTTTGGTCGAGATGGCGCTTATGTCGGATACGGTCAAGGAAGGAGAGTCTAAAGAGGAGGTTAATTCGGAAGGTCCAAAGAAGAAGTGTTGGGAAAAGAATAAGAATAAGAAAGGTGATGGTCCTCAGAAGCAGATTAAGAAAGGAATTAAATGCCATGGTCGTGGGAAGGTTGGACATGTGGCCAAGGATGGTTGGAAGGAGAAGATGAAGGGTAAGTGTTATACTTGCGGGCAGCCCGGTCATATGAGTAGGAGTTGTCCCCAGGGAGTGAGTGCACTAGTTGCGCAGATTTAGGCGTTAGACACAACACCTTCCAGTAGCATTCTAGATAGAGGTAGGAAAGTCACAGTTGAAGGTTTGATTTCTATATCTGATTTTCCTATTTGGACTTTATTTGATTCTGGAGCATCACACTCTTTTATCTCTAGCTCTCTAGTAGATTGTTTGCACTTGGACATATCATTAGTAGTAGACCCCATTATTGTTTCAAACCCCATAGGAGGATCGGCACACTTATCTATGGTTTGTAGGGGTTTGAAAATCTTTATCCTATGCGTAGAGTTTGACTGTGACGCCTATGTTTTGGGATTCTCGGGGTATGGGATGATCTTAGGGATGGATTGGCTATCCACATACGGAGCTATCTTAGACCGCAAGAGGAGAGTCGTTAGACTTGAGACTTGCAGTGGTAGGACTCTGGAGGTATCTTGCGACCTGCAAGGGTCAGTCTTGTTGAGTTTTCCCTATTCCCTCGATTCATCTTCATCAGAGTTGCATTCGGTTCTTATCGTCAGAGATTTTGTAGACGTCTTTGAGGAGGTTAGGGGACTACCCCCTAAGAGAGAGATTGACTTCAGGATTTATTTGACCAAGAATGCCAAGACAGTAGCGTTACCTGTGAGACACATGGCACCTAGGGAGAGGAAAGAGTTGAGCAAGCAGATTCGTGAGCTCTTGGAGAAGGAATTCATAAGAAGGAGCATATCGGGGTGGGGAGCGCTAGTCGTCTTTGCCACTAAGGCGAATGGTTCTCTCCGACTTTGTGTGGACTATAGAGAATTGAATAAGCTCACCAAGAAGAACCGATATTCACTTTCTAGGATTGATGATCTTTTTGACCAGCTAGTAGGTTCTTCGGTTTTCTCTCAACTAGATTTAGCCACAGGATTCCATCAGCTTAGAGTCGCTGATGACAGCATAGATAAGACTGCATTTAGGACACCGGACGGATTCTTCAAATGGTTGGTTATGCCTTTTGGGCTAACCAATGCTCCAGCCTATTTCGTTAGTTTGATGAGCCGCGTCTTTAGGGATGTCCTAAATAAGTTTGTGGTGGTATTCGTGGATGATATCTTGGTATTTTCCAAGAATATGGAGAAGCATGTTGTTCATTTGGAATAAGTCCTTCGCACACTTCGTAGTCATCATTTGAGAGCTAAGTTTTCGAAGTTTCATTTTTGGAGAGAGGAAGTTCGTTTTTTGGGGCACGTAGTCTCGGAGGAAGGTTTGGCTGTTAACCCCGCCAAGGTTATTGCAGTACAAGAATGGAAGGCCCCCAAGAACGTTGCCAAGGTTAGGAGCTTCCTAGGATTGGCAGGCTACTATAGGAAGTTCATTAGAGACTTTGCCAAGATTTGGGCACCACTCACATGCCTTACTAAGAAGAATAAAGCTTTTGTGTGGCACGTAGATTGTGAGGATTCCTTCACAAAGCTTAAGAGAGCCCTTACTAGTGCACCAGTGTTAGTTTTACCCAATGGAGCAAAGCCTTTCACTATATACACTAATGCTTGAATAACGGGTCTAGGAGCGGTGTTGATGCAAGAAGGGAGGGTAGTGTGTTATGGTAGTAGGCAGTTGAGGACGCATGAGAAAAACTATCCTACCAACGATTTGGAGTTAGCTTCTATAGTTTTTGCACTTAAGTCTTGGAGGCACTATTTGCTTGGAGACAGGTTTAAGCTTTTTACCGACCAAAAGTCTTTGAGGTACCTATTCTCGCAGAAGGACTTGAACTTGAGGCAACAAAGGTGGATGGAGTTTTTAGCCTCGTATGATTTTGAGATAGCTTATGTCCCTGGCAAGGGTAATGTGGTTGCGGATGTATTGAGTAGAAAGAAGGCAACCCTTAGTCCTTTGTTCGTAGAGTGGAGGAGCTTGGAGTTTATTTCTACTTTTGATTTTAAGCCCTCAACGGACATTACTCCTGGATTGTTGGCAACCTTAGAGGTAAGGCCTACCCTTATGGATCAGATTGGCTCGAGGCAGTGGGAGGATTCGAAACTCATGGAAATTATGGATAGGATTAGCCGAGGAGAGGTCTTAAGACATCTCCAACGCTATTCCATTGATAGCAGAGGGTGGCTTAGGAGAGCTGGGAGGCTTTGTGTTCAACACACCGGTGACTTGTTGAGAGAAGTTTTGGAGGAGGTGCACAATTCCCGTATCACTATTCATCCGGGTGGTGACAAAATGTATCGGGGTATGAAGAGGATGTTCTATTGGGTGGTATGAAGAAGGACGTGGAAGAATTCGTAGCTAAGTGTCTCATATGCCAAAGGGTAAAAGCAGAACAGTAGAAGTCCGGTGGATTACTTCAGCCCATAGATGTACCGGAGTGGAAGTGGGACAGTATTTCTGTGGATTTCATTGATGGTTTACCCCGTTCTAGGAAAGGAAACACTAGCATTTGGGTGATTGTTGATAGATTGACCAAGAGTGCCCACTTCATCCCAGTTAAGAGTAAGCGTACGGCTTCATATTTGACATCCTTGTATATTCGAGAGATAGTCCGTCTACACGGAGTTCTTCTAGTGTTGTTAGTGATAGAGATCCCATTTTCACTAGCGAGTTTTGGAGAAGCTTACAAGAGGCTCTAGGGACGCAACTTAGGTTGAGTACGGCTTATCACCCCCAGGCAGATGGCCAAACGGAGAGGGTAAATAGGGTGCTTGAGGATTTGCCGCGGATGTGAATTTTAGACTTTGGAGGAACTTGGGAGGATCATCTTCCGTTGGTTGAGTTTGCATACAATAATTTTACCAAACAAGTATAGGAATGGCACCATTTGAGGCTTTATATTGGAGACCTTGCAAGTCCCCATCCTATTGGGTAGAGCCTATGGAGAAGTTATTACTTGGACCCGATATGGTTAGGGAGACCTTTGAGAGGGTGGATTTGATTCGGTGAAGGATGAAGACGGCTCAAGACAGACAAAAGTCGTATGCGGATAGGTGGAGGAGAGACTTAGAGTTTGAGGTTGGAGACTTAGTTTTTATCAAAGTATCCCCTCTTAGGAATGTGGTAAGATTCAGATCAAATGGAACGTTAGCCCCTAGATTTGTTGGACCATTTCCTATCACAGAGAGAGTTGGGAAGATGGCTTACCGAGTGAAGCTACCAGATAAGCTAGCATGAGTGCATGACGTTTTCCATGTTTTGCACTTGCGAAAAGTGCTTACATGACTCGACGGAGGTTGTAGAGCCTAGTCAGTTAGAGGAGATGGAGGTAGAAAGAGAAGCTTCTATTCGTCATATCCCCACGAAGATTGTTGGAAGAGATATCAAGCGACCAAGGAATAAGGAGGTTCCACTGGTAAAGGTGCAATGAGGAGATGATGTTGCAAACGCCACTTGAGAAGAAGAAGAGAAGATTCGTACTCCTATCCTCATCTTTTTGATGGTAAGTTTTAGAATTCCTTTTTCCATCTTTAGATTTGAATAGGTTCTTTTCTTTATTATCCTCTAGGAGGGTAGAACTTAGGATTTAACCTATGGATGGTAGGATTTGATGTAAACATGTTAATAGAACATGTTATGAATGATGTATGCTAGTGGTTGCAAGTGTTTGCTAGTGGATGCTATGGATGCAAATAGGTACACTTGGCACTATTATTCCTTAGGGATCGGCCTAACTAGGACACTAGAGCATATGCATATGGATGTGTGCGCATTTTATTTTATTTCCATGGTTGCTATAAATGGATGTTTATCACTTGATTGTTGCATTTGGGTGATGTTTGTAGCACGCATATAGAACTATTAGTTATCATTAGGAAATTTGTTCATTCATTTGGATACATGGCACGGGCATGATTGCATAAAAAGGAGGTCAACTGAATCAATGGACCGCCTACTCTTTTGCATTAGTTAGGGACATTTACACTACACTACACTAATTGCATAAGTATCATAAAATGCATTAGAAAAACTTAAGGACAATGGATGAATGGTTGATGATTGAGTAATTGGTTGTAGGATTGGACGAAAACATTTAGTACATTCTTTTATCCTTAGAGATTTCGAGGACGAAATCCCTTAAGGAGGGGAGAAAGTAACAACCCGAAATTTAACCCGTAATAATTAATTTGTTAATTAATTAAATAATAAAATAACATTGTGAAATTATCAGAATTAAGCCACAGAAGTTGCACCATTGTGTCCGTGGTAATTTTCTGGTCAATTTTCATATATAGAACATCAAAAACCGAGCTAATATGACCATGTTATAAAATAAACAAAATAAGCAGAAATATAACGAAAAAAATTTTATGGTCAGGTCGACCGGCCGGTCGACCTGGGCAAGGGGGCGGTCGACCATCCTTGTATTTCGGTAGGCGAATGAACAATAATTCGTTCGAATGAATTAGAGGCCACCGAACACGTCATTTGCATCCTTTAGTTTAATCTGGTCCCTTCGTTTCTACATCCGATGGCTCCTATTCAGCCTATGACGTGGTTGCATCCTATTCAATCTCCAAATCCAACGGTCCGAGATCCACTTCTACACATATAAATAGACCCCTAGAGTTAACGCTTTTTCTCATTCTAGGTTTTCTCCAATTGGGTTCACCTTTCTAGGAAGGACCCTAAACGGAATAATTTTTTCAAAGGAGAAAATCGTTATAAATTAAATTATTTTACAACTCCAAGTGGGTCCGGGAAGACCAAAGGAAAAGCTTAGGACCGAAGGTGAGTGATTGTAATTATTTTAAGATTTCCTTAAGTAATTTAAAATAATAGGGTTTCCAAAGTTGTTGTTTTACTACGATTTTTGGAATAGCCTTTTCCAGTAGTTATCTACAGTTTTTAATTATTTTCAGTCTATTTCCTTTCTGCTATTCCTTTTAGTAATTTTAGTATTATTTCTGTTAATTATAACTTATTACTGTTAAGCATAGCTTTTTATTAATTTACAGTCTATTTACAGTATTTAAGCCTATTTACTGTTATTTATTGCTTATTTACATCTTTTCGACGTTTTGGATTTTATGCAAGCGTCTATTCTCTTCATTCCCCATTTTCTGTGCATATGGATTAGAATAAATTGAACGCGAATATGGATTTTATATGTAAGAATATTAAATTAAGAAAATAAGATGTAAATTATAAAGACTGTAATAAATAATGGAATTGGACTGAAATTACGCTTAATTATAATTAGAATTGGACTAATTAAAGATAATTGGCATAGTTATAACTTAGAATTATAACTAAATGAAGTAAAAGATGAAAGAAGCTTATTTTCACACTTAGCCCTTAGGTTAAGTAATAAGCATGATTATAACGTAGGTTATAATAAGAAAAAGAACAGAATGGGGCTTAATTTAAAGCTTGGGATAAATTAATAAGCGTAGAAAGTAAAAATGATAATAAAGGCTTATTTAAATAATTTATCTAAGTTAATAAGCAAAGATGAAAGTAGGATTTGTACCAAATAGCATTCCCTAGGGAATGCTTATGCTAAGAATGGTAGTAATTGGTCAAATAGAAGTCCAAATCACAGGGATTTGGATATGGGGCGCAACTAGATATTGTTTGGATGAAGGACCAGTACCAACAGCATTTCCCCTATTTTTCTATGGACACACGGTGATCTCGCATTAGCCTGAAGTGAGATAAGGGGCACGCTATGTTGGACGTTGGACGCTATGTTGGGCATGGTGGCAGTTACGCGTGCGACTTCCATTCGGGTGCTCAGTAATAGCTATGAGTTCCAAGCGCTTAGTATGGTGTCTTTAGTAGACACCATTGCCTTTTGTGTAAGGAGCTATACATGTCATCTGGATCCACAGTAGTTGTTCTATGCATCTACCGTAGATACCATTGGCTGCTGTGTAGGGAGTTATATAGCGGCTGGTCCACAGTAAGGTCTATGGAGTAGCAGGCCGATCAAAAAGGATAGAATTAGGGTCACATCCTAATTACAGGATTAGGAATCCAGCCTAATTAAATCAGAACAAGTGCAAGCAATCAAAGTTAACCTATCTTGAGCAATATTTAATCGTATTTATTTCCAGTTTATCTCTTTCCTATTTCCTTTGTTATCCTTATTTATGCTAGAACTGTTGTAGAGTCTATTAACTTTATCTTGCTTAAAGACTCTAGTAATTACTATCATTCACCAGACTTTTAGTCTGACCCAATCCTTTATTTCCCCTTTTCCCCACCTTAGGAAATTAAGGGAGAAGCTAGTAGATTGCTGCAGCTTGGAGTTCTTCTTGGAGGAGATTTCTTCTATGTACTTCTTTTATTTTCAACTTTTGTTCTTGTATGCACTGGTTTATTCATGAGGGATATTACATACTCTGATTTTGAGGCTATGAATTTTTATTTCATAAGACACGATGCGTTTTGAATGTTGTATTTGGCATTTGACTTATTTATGAATTAATTCTGAAGCTTTTTTTTAATTAAATACTTATTTAGTTTCCGATGTTATTACCTATTTTTGTCTTGTGAATCTTAGTCTCTGGTAGTTTCAGTTATACCTACAACGCACCACACCTTTTAATGTGTCCTTTTAGGTATATTAAGGGGTGTAGGGTGTTTCATCCCAACCTTTCGTAGGGGTCGAAAGTAGGAGCTCTCGACACAGTTGAAAGATTTAAATGTTTTCCCTAATGTTTTATGAAGTAGAGGGTGGTTTTGAAAACTTTCACCTATGACCCAAAGTAATATCTTTAACTGTAAACCCAATGCTTTCGATAGGATGAACATTTAATGGTTTGAAGGGTAGCCTTCATTGGTTTCGAAAGGCTTCGAAAGAAGTGTTTTAAAAGGATTAAAAAGGGTGGTGCCTATTATTTTTAAATATAAGTTGTATGCTTTCGAAGGGGGTCGAAAGCAAAGCTTTCGAAGTGGTCGAAAGCAAAGGTTTTGATGTTGTCGAAAGGTTTTAAAACCCAAACTCAAATTTTTGAAGGAAAAAACCGACGGCATAAATAAAGGAGTTTTGTAATGACTATAAGTATGTAATTTTGAAGAAGTATTACCTTGATAAAATATTAGTTAAAGGAGTTAACTATGTTGTATATGAATTGTATTTCAAGGACCTTAAACCCGTAGGAGAGGTATTGTTAATTTGTTATGTTGCTTCTTCAAATATGAATATATTCACTATATAATAGACCCATAACTGTATTTTGGAGATAAAGGGTAGAAGAACCAACTAGGTTAACCCAATAGTGAATGTAAATTGATTAAACTACTGAATGAATAGAATTGCATCCAGGAGGTCAGGAAGACTAGAACATAGGATGCTGAAATATAAAGGAAGGATACTGGCAGGGGCCAGTATGTTCACAGTAAATCCAAGAAAGCTGTATGATATTGGCTAGGGCCAATAGGTTCATAGTTAGCCCATGAAAACTAGGTGTAAAGGAAGATGTCAGATAGACAGGTTCATAGTAGGCCCAGGAAAACTATGATTGAATACTGGCAGGGGCCAGTAGGTTTGTAGTAAGCCCATGAAAACTATATCTGGATGTAATATTGACAGATGCCAATAGGTTCCTAGTCAACCCATGAAAACTAGGATAAGAAAGAAGTTATTAGAATAACTAATAGGTTCAGAGAGAAACCATGAAATGATTAAGTTAATTGGTAGGGGCTAATAGGTTCTTAGTGATCCTATGAAAACTATGAAACTGGACAGGGAATCCGTAAGTTAAAAATAGGGTAATAGTTAGCCCATGAAAACTATGAAACTGGACAGGGAGACCATAAACATTAAACATGTTATTATTAAACCCATGAAAACTAATAGGTTAATAGTGACCCAAAAACTATGATTATGATAGGGTGTCAGATTAAACCGAGGATGGGTAATCTAAATTGTTTTAAGTATGCATATCATCATAATATTTTGAAATTGTATTGTAACGACCCGTAAATTTCAACTGTTTTAATAACGTAATTAGTTGAAATTTTGTAAAATTTTAAACGATAAAAATTTTGAAATATAAATTTGATATTTGGAATGCGTTTAGTTAAACTTAGCAACTGGTAAATTTTCGTCCGAAAATATGAAAGTTTATTTCGCACGTAAATTCACTTCAATTTTATCAGTTAAAAAGCGATGAAAATAAAATATTTCCGAAACCTAAATATTTTTACATAGAAAAATTCTAAACCATCTTCTGAGCAAAATGTCAGTTAGTCGTTTTTCCAAATTCGGACATCTTTGGCTCCGTCGATCTTATTTTTCTACGTTTTTCTTGCATTTTCCGCCAGTAGAAAATTCGAATTTTATAAATTCAATCATACCACTGATATTGGTACACCGTTTTGATCGTCTCGTCGTGTTGATCTCAACAGTATATTTATTTTTGTATTTTGAGATCCGATATGCGACGGGAAAAAAAAATGTTCGTTGTAACGGTAACCATTTTGTGTCTGTCGGTTCCTTATATCATTTCATATTCGACTGTTGAAATTGAATAGCTCGTTGGCTTTTATAATTCCCAAAAATACAGCTGTTACTTCAATTTATTATTGATTGTCCATTCATTTCGATGCCCTTCATTTATTCACTGTTCAAAAATTTAAAGAAAAAAAAACGTTTTATATGAATAGGAACTTGCCTGTATCCTGTAGCATTCTTCTCCCTGTAGCCTTTATTCTTCCCTCTGAGATCTCATCTCTTCATTCCCAAAACCTTCTCCACCTCATTTTCTTTCTCCACTCTCTCTACAGTGATGCGCCACCAACCCCGAGCCATCAACCACCCGAGTTCGGCCTCCCTCTCTCTGCCATGCCAGCACCCCAACCTCCGCTTTCTCTTCCGCCCTTCCCCCTCTTTGACCTGCCACCTCTGCCTCCACCTCAAACCAAATCAACCGCCACATCACTTCGGCGCAACCACCGCTCCATCAACCACCAGGCCGAAGACGTACACCCTTCCCTCCGCAACCTCCGCTTGTGTCCAGCCCGCTACCCACGTTGCTCCACCCCTGATGCCTGCCCATCCCCGCGAGTCGTGCCACTCGACCCAAGCTCCTCCTGCTACGCACCCCGCAAGCTGCCTTGGCCTGCCGTGCTCCACACCTCGCCGTGCATTCCACTCTCTTCTCCTCTGGCCGGTCCTCACCTCAGCACTACACCATTTTCTGTCATCTTCCCTGAGCTAGCTATCCGCCATAGCATGGCAGTCGTGCCTTTCTTCTTTCATGCGTGCTCAGGTATAAAGTGAGTCTGATATATATATAATTATATTGAGTTTAAAGTATGTTCAGGAAGTATGTATAATAGTTTCCATTTTCTGTTTACAAGATTTATATATGTGTTTGGTTTTGTTCTAAAATGTATATATGCAGTAAATTATTTACAAAGCATGAAAAGAAGTTTTGTTAAGTTGATAGATTTATATGAGAATTCAAGTATCTTGGAGAGTTAGGCTTAGAGCGGATGTATATGATGCTGGGTTATTTTAAGTTGTATTCTATCTATTATATATACATAAATTTAGTATTGTATAAATATATAAGTTTTACTATCGAACCATTTATTTATTCTTATATGTTAGCCTTCGGCTGTTGAAGTTTTTATATTTTACAAAGTATACAAGTTATAAAAGTTATATGCAAGTAGCTTAGAGAACTCTGGAAATGAAGATAATGTTAAAATGCACGCTATAAGCTAGAAGTGTAAATGCATGTGATGTTATACAACATGAACTTCTTATACAAACTTTACGTGTAAATGCATGTGATGTTATACAACATGAACTTCTTATACAAACTTTACGTGTAAATGCATGTGATGTTATACAACATGAACTTCTTATACAAACTTTACGTGTAACTGCATGTGATGTTGTAGCAGTATATGAAATTTTCAAACGGCTATTGTTTCATCTAAAAAAAATTCTTGATGTTTTTATAAGTTATAAAGGTTTAAAATATGTAGGTTGTACACAACTTTTTATTGTATATTAAATATTAAGCTTTGTATATGTTGTTTTCAAGATGATACTGTTAAGTAAGGAGAGATATTTTCGCACTGTTTACAAATTGAATATGGTGAACTGTTCATGGTTTTTATTTATGAAAGTAGCTGTAGATATATATGTTTTAGCATCAACGTTGAAATGAAATTTTAACCTGCTAAGTGTGGTATTATATAATTCTTATATATATAAATTTATAGATCTGTTGGGTGAGTTATGACAATTTGTTATATAGCATACGGTTGGTGTATACATTTCATTTTAGATACGTATTTTGATTTAAACATTTATTTTTGAAAGAAGTAATAAAATAACAAATAAATCTTTGTTTCAATAACATCCAGCTAATTTGATTCATTCTCATCGATTTCTTATGTATCAGCCGTGTCCGTCAAATTTTCGTGCCGATCTTGTTTCGCTTTGAAATTTGGATTTGGATTCAAAATCTGCATCCGTTCTCATCCATCGCTCTAGCCTCGAAAGGTGAGCCCTCACTCACGATTAACGTTCTTTTATATATTAAATTTGATTTCAATTGAAACGACAATTGAAATTTACTGTTGTTAGTTAATTACGCTGTTATATATGCTATTACCTATATCAGTTCACCTATGACATCTGACACCATTATCTGTTATATATGCAATGATAATCCTGTTTGGTTGTTAAATGATTGATTGTTTGATGTTTACAATTGGACGTTAAAATTGTAATGTATAAAGTGATAAATATTATGCAAGTAAACTTGACGTAGGATAATTAAAATTTGAATCGACATATATGTTGAATTTGATTAGTTGAATATGACCCCTTTTAATTGTTAAATTAATTGACATGTAGAATAGTGATAATTACACTTTGAACCATCGACGTATATTGGATTAATTGTTGTAGCGTAAAAATTTGAAATCAAATGACAAGTGAAGAACCGTATAAATAATTAGTGTAATAATCTTTAATCTACATGAAATGATAGTGTAGATTCTAGAGATAATTATATTAATTCGTACAAATAACAATGCGAATTAATACGGTTATTTCGGGATTATTTGAATTGATTATTGGATTGATAGTGGTTGTTGTTATTGCTTGTTTATTTACTTTGACACCATCCCAGTTATCACACTGCAAGTTCCCTTTGCCATGTTTTGATTTTGAATTGAATTGGAATCGGGTTGAAATGATAAATACCCAAATTGAACTTTGACCTTGGATATAGAGAATTAAATAAACCCGATTGGTCAAATAATTTGATTTAAAAATAAACGAAGATTTTATTTGAATAAATAATATGGTTTTGAAATGAAGTTGAAATTTGAATTTTAATGAAAGGAAAATGTTAATATAAAATAATCTGAAACAAAATATTAACAATGTAATTGATGAAAGAATGTTGTTTAATTTGAGAAATGATTGAATTAAGTATGAAATTATAATTAAGTTTGAAAATTATTAAACTTTGAAATGATTTGATAATTAAGTTGGAAATTATTAACTTTGAAATGATTTAACAATTAAGTTTGAAATTATAATTAAGTTTGAAATTATTAAACTTTGAAATTATTTAATAATTAAGTTTTGAATTATTTAATAATGAATTATTTAATGATTAAATTGAAATTGAACTTTTGAATAAGTAAATTTTACTTCGTAAATAATTGAAATTGAGTTTCTTTATTAATTAAGTTTTTGGAAAATTATTTAAGTAAGTAAATAAGTGAAATTGAATCTCTTTAACAAGAAATAAAATCTGATTTATTGAAATTAATGTAAGACTTGAAATTTAAAGAATTTGATTTGATGAATTTAATTTAATTAAATTTGTAAGTTTGATAAAATGAGGTTGAATTTGAATAATGGATTTAATGAATTGGGAATTTAATAGAAATTGTTTTGAATGGAAAATTTACTTAACGAATATTGAATAAAATCGATAGATGAAGTTAAATTGATTTGAATGTTAAATTAAATTAATTTAAATGTTTTCGGAATGAAACTTTTATACGAACTTGAATCAATATTTGAAATGTTTTAAATAAAAATTGAAATTGAATTGTAAGATCTTGAAATTATGAATGTGGAAGTTTTGAAACGTAAATACTGGAAATTGGTTTGGAAAGACAAATGAGATGTTGATTTACGAATTCTAATTGAATTGAAATTGATTTGGTTTTGAAATATATTAAATGACCAATCGGTGTAATAACTACGGAAGTTATTAAAGAGACCAGAATCGGTTATGGATATACTCTCTATCTAAACCGAAAACCACTTTAATAACTATACGCGGAGTGATGATCCAAAATGAAGTGGTTGGAATGATGTACGTGATGATTGAAGAAAGAGAACGATGATGGATAGCCTTGACACTTGTGTCAAATTGGAAATGACTAAAACAGGAGCCGTGGCGGGCCAATGGAGGATTAGCTACCTCAAGTGGACACACTTCTTCGAACTACTCATTACTTGTTGTCGATTGGTGCACCCTTGATTTTGGGAGTGTTGTTTCACGGTGTTGCGGGCGCTGCGGCGTTGCGTTCTCACTAGTCCGGATCAGGCGAACGGTAGTATCACTACCTTGGGTATTGCCTCATGTGCCTTGTCATACTTGTATCCCTTTATTCGCGACCACTACGAAATTGTTTTGTACCTTTAGTATATGGATTGCCCTCTGGTGACTTCCGGTTTTGGGGAAACTACGGTCTTGTATATACTTTTGGGAACAAAAATGTGTTAAGGGTGGAATGGGCCATGACTTAACACTATTTTGATATCTTTATATTACTGATAGACATTATCTACTTATCGTACACTACTACATAGTAGATAGTTTAACGGATCCTTAAAGGATGGTTATTCCAAACATCCTTTGAGTTACTCGTATTTCAATTGCTATTTCACTTGAGTTGGATTTATTAATATAAGAATGTTAATCCTGACTCGAGTGTTTTGTGTTTTGCTTTACGCTCGGGTCAGACTAAGTGTACCAGTATTCGAGACTCACCTTTGGAGTTGGAGCTTTGCTTGAAGATCCAGCCATCTATTCTGTTTTCAGTATTCGATGATTCCAGTGATGTATTCTGATTTGTATCTGATGTATTGTGTTACCCTTCCGTTGTATCTGGTTTAACTCTGATGTATCGTATTACTCTTCTGTTGTAAACTCTGATATATTTTATATATTCATATAGTAGCTTCATGAACTACTATCTCTTTTATTTCCACTGCAATTATTACTCTGTGTCTGTGATTCTGTGATTATTTATTTACTGTATATGTTCAGTTTTGCCAATTTAAATTAACAACGCGGTATTTTGAGCAATTCAATTCCGGCATGAGTGTCTACCTATACACTTATAATGGATGCGAATGGTCCAAAATAGCGGGTCGTTACATGTATGTTTTAACCATTGTGGATGCAGGAGCACAGAATATGGTTTTATAAAGGTTTTAGAATACTAGTGAGGGGAAAACCCGTTCCGCTAAGCGGCGTGGTCTCATTAGATATCTAAAAGGATTGAGATGTTAGATTATTATTCATACCAGGCTTTATGTCTGACTCGAAGTTTTTGTTTTCCCCTTAAACTCTCCGGTACTCAATTAATTTTGAGTAGTTTGAGATTTAAGGTTCTCAGGTGTAACGATCCATAATTTTCCGATAATTAAAATATTGAATTTAATAAGATTTTGTAATTTAATATTGGAAGAAATTAAATTTTATGATTTATTAATGAGAATAATAACCAGAATGAAATGTAACAATGTTAATTTAAGTTAATTGCTATCTATTTTAATGTAATTCCAATTAATTGAAATGATTGAAAGGTTATAATTGGTTATAAATTATAAATAAGGAAATCGATTAAATGTTATATTAATTGGTGAAATAATTTGTAATTGATTTTAATTGGATAAAATTGGTGTTGTGTAAATATTTAGAACATTTGTTTGTAGATAATAAACTTATAAATGTGATTAAATTAAGTAAAAAGTGACAATTGTTATTTGTTACCTATTTAATTAATTTGTTGAAATAAAATTTGAAACCAATGTGGAAATCGATAAAATTAAATACAATTGGAACATTGCAATTAATCTAATTTAATATTGCAGTAAATGTGAATTAAGAGAATAACTGTTGAATGTTGATGTAATAAAACGTAAACCAATGGTAATTACATCCATTTAATAACGATTGATTGAATAAAAAGATTGAAATCAAATTTAATCAAATTATCGGAATTTAAAATCTTAATTAATGGGTTTATTGCAATTGAAAGTAAACATTATAATTAGTGCAATAATTAACATTGAATTTGACATGAGAAATTAGCTTTAAAAAGATCGTTAATTTCTGTGTAATTAGAAATGATAAAATTAGTTAATTATAAAAATTGAATTGAAAAGTGATTTAATTAATTTAATAATAATTTATTTAATTAACGTGAAAATAGCCATTTTGGCCACTATCTCGATTTCGATGAAATCAGTTTCATCGGATCCGTAACGCTGAATTATTGTAAGACTTCAAGTTTCGTAACGATCGAACTTATCGTTTGATCGTACGGACTCAAACGCGTAGAAATCAATTTAATTGAAATCAATTTGAGATAAGCTAACTTCTGTATACAATGGAATTAGGACTTGAAACATGTTCCATTAAGTTTAAAAATATCGAAAACATCTATTTTGATATATGGGATGACCCACTTTCGTTCCGGAGATGGAACGGGCTTTTCGGGTCGTTATTTGTCGTTCGTACCAATTCGATCTGGTATTATTTCTTAGCAGGCATTGTTCATATAAATAGTTTTGTTCTAAACCTAGCAGCCTTTTATTTCTCATTTCTATACGTACTGAAAATTCTGTCGTTCCTCTCTCCTCAATGGCTGAAAAACCTGAATTCCCAATTCAATTTCAAATCAAAATTCAATTTCAAAAATTCAAACTCCTCCATACCCTATCATATTATAAACCGTTTCGAAGCTCTCGACGAGCGTAATCCACTGGTGGAATTTGTTTTTGTAATCGAATCACTGTTTGTCCAGAAATTCATGGTTTATTTTCGGCCGTCTACATTTGGGTTTGTCGTTTGACGGCGGATCTTCGATCATGCGACGATCAGATGATGCTGCGGCATAGAGCACGTCGTTTGGAGTCAATCCATACGGCTACTTGATGTCCAAGCTTAACTAATTCGCCACGGTAAGCTTGGATGGGGGCGGCAACGCTTGGGTCTTGGGGTGGTCGGAGGGTTCGTCGTGGGTACTGGGGGGAGCTGCTTGGGGAGAGCTTCTCGGCGGCGTGCGTGGATGTTGGCGCAGGCGTAGAAATCATCGGCTAAATTTAGGTTAGGGTTTCCTAGAGGTGGCGGCTCGTATGTGTATTCTCTAATGGTCGCGATTTTGAGTGGAGGACGTGTTAGTCTGGTGACGTGTTAGCTTGCGATAGGGTGAGTTATTATTATCTTATTTATTTTAATTTTAAATCGTGTAACTTCTAACGTACATAACTTTTACGTACGAGGTCGGATTGATGCACGGTTTGTTCCGCTGCGATCGTATCGAAATTCCGGACATTTTGGAACTTGTTTGGACAAATTCTAAGACTGTTCAATTTTGGGCCTTATTTTGGATTTCAAATTGATTTGAAATCAAAAGTGAGTGTTTCGACCCACTCACAATTACTAAATTATCTTATGTTAGTTAAATTGAATTTATGATGTGATTTGAAATTATTTGGTTGATGTTTGGTATATTTACTTTGTCATTCCATTTAAATTTGACCTTTATTGAATTGAATAGCCATTTAATTTAATATTAAAGTTTAATTGCTAGTTAATACCTGTCATTGATAATTGTTTGATTGTCATTGTTTACTTATTGGTTTGCATGATGATTGTGAGGATGTGATTGTAGATATTGGATGACTGGATGTTATATTTATATTGTTATAACACTACAAGTTCCCTATGGGTTGAAATGATACATACTCGAACGATCTGATAGATTAGGGAGAAATCGTTATGGGTTGAAATGATAGACTCGAGCGATTTCATGGATTTGAAATTAAATTTGGGATTGCAGATTGAAATAATATATACCCGTAAAATTTAAATATTTGCGGATTGAAATGATAAATATCTGTATCACTTGACCATAGCGTAGAAAAATATATAAGGACACCGGATTGGTTAAATTAAATGATTTTAAATCTTTAAATTTGGTGTAACGACCCAGAATTTTGAACAAATTAAATTGAGAATATTTAATTAATTTTAAATATTTGAATGATGATTTAATTTGAATCCCGAATCTAACTTTGAAAAACTGACGATTAAATTATAAAATTTAATCGATTGTATGTTGAATAAAAATTTAAATCTTCAATTTTTAGCTGAAGAAAAATATTTCGAAAGCTTTTAAAATTCGTATGGATAATATTGAAGATAACATAAGCTTCAGAATTGTGTTTCAAAACGATTAGTTCAATTTTGAAAAATATATTGTTTGAACCGATATTTAAAAATAGTCATTTTTCAAACAGTCTCGGAATTCGACGAAACCAGTTCCATTGGGTCCGTAATATTGAATTATTGTCGGATTTCCAATTTTGTATTTTTCGGGGTTGATATGTAACCGTACGGCGGTTAAACGCCTTGAAATTTAAATTGAATTTCAATTTAAATCTAAATTTAAATTATTTAACTTAGTCAACTTCACCACGTTATCCCTTTAATCACGCCTAATATCGCGCCTGAGAACGTGAAAACATGCTTCTTCCCAATTTTAAATACGTCCTCTTACTTCCAGTTCAAAGAAATCAAATCGAGCAGCTTAAAATTCATAACCGTTCCTCCCCAAATCAAATTCATTTTTTCTCCCTACCTTCAGCTCATTAAAATCGAGCTCGTTGTCGACTGGACGAAGTGGGTCGTGAGCGTTTTCGTGAGGATAATGGGGTTTGTCGAGCGGGTGAAGTCGCAAGGTAGCACGATTGGTCGTGGCAACGGCGACGGCTCGCGATCGAAGTGGGTGGTCGCGCGCACGGCAGGGGTTCACGTCAATCTATGGGCAGGGGCTCGCGATGAGCGTCGCGTTCACGATGGTGGTTCTGAGTTCTCGAGATGGCAGCGTGTGTTGTCGCAAAGTTGAGGCGTAGCGTTCGCTCTTGGAGGCGATGTTGGTGGCGACAGCGGCGGGGCTAGGGTTTGCATTGGTTCGTCGCTTGCGTGGGATGACGACCGGGAAATCAAGTCGAAGTCAGGATCGATTGGGCGATGTAGTGTGGCATAGGGGCTGGATGTTCGATTCGGCGACTTAGGGCATGTCGCGATGGTCGAAGTGGGGACGAGGGTAGTGGGTTCGAACGAGCATTTTCGCGATTTCTGGTCGCGATATAAACAGTGAGGTATAAATTATTTTCAAATTTAATTTATAGATTAGGAAGATTTTGGCAGTAAGATAAAAAATTTAATTTTAAAGGGAAGAAAGTTTTTATAAGTGTATAGGCAGTTAAAGAAGAAAAAAAATATACAACTTATATGTATAAATAAGTTGTTTTTTTCTGTAGTAAGGTATTTGTAGATTTATATTTGTATTTGCATTCAGAAAAGAGAGGAAAAAAAATGTGTTTGAAGGTTTATATGTATAAATTAGATTTTTCTTTATGAAACCTGTATAGCTTATTTTACAAAATCTATATAAGTAGTCTTAAAAGAAATAATAAAATTTAGTTAACCTATTTAAATTCTTTGTCACTAAAAATAATTGGTTAAAGGAAATTTGGTTTTAAAGTTAATTTTTAGTTAAACAGATTTTTAAAAGAAAATGGTTTAAAATAAAACTCGTTGGATAATTAAGATTACAAAACGAAAATTTGTTATTTGATTATTTCGAATTTTAATAAATTGTATAATTGTCATACAAGGTTCATACAATGAAGAAATGATCAAAACAGAAATGGGATTGCAAATAAAAGCTAAGGTGAGATCTTCTCACTCAGATTTATAATTGAATTGCAGTTGTTGATTGATTTGTTTGAATGTACTATTAGATATGATAGGATATATCTATATATATAGCAGTATATACATATTGGCATATGTATATATTGGATTGATTGATTCCCGCCTCGTATAGCGGATGAGACCCTATTGCGCCGTTAGTAAGCGGATTTTTATAAAACCCATATACCGCGATAATTCCGTACTGGAGCGGAATTGGTATTGTGCTAACGTCTTTGGATGCAGGGAAACAGGTTGGAGGGATCCAACTGGATTCCTCAACAGTATTTATTTATTTATAAATATTGTGATGTATATTCTGTTATCATATGTTGATATATGATGTTTTGAATGTGTGATGGACTAATTGATGCTGTTGCATCATCGGATTCAGTTTTGAAGTTTAAAATAACATCTTTTACTTTAAAAAGGGTTTTTAAAGTGATCTTGTTAAAATAAACATTTTATTTGATCTTTGAGTTGATTTATTTCAAATAAATAAACGCCTAAAATTTATAATTATAAAATGTGAAGATATGAATTTATAATTATAAAATGTGAAGATATGAATTTATAATTATAAAATGTGAAGATATGAATTTATAATTATAAAATGTGAAGATATGAATTTATAATTATAAAATGTGAAGATATGAATTTATAATTATAAAATGTGAAGATATGAATTTATAATTATAAAATGTGAAGATATGAATTTATAATTATAAAATGTGAAGATATGAATTTATAATTATAAAATGTGAAGATATGAATTTATAATTATGAAATGTGAAGATACGAAATTTATGGATTGATAAATTTTGAATTTATAAAATGTGAATGAAATTGTGGACTAAAAGATTTATAAGAAAATTTACTTATAAACTTGACTTTTTGCCCTTAGATGGAATATAAATAGAACTTGCTAATAAAAATGATTTTTGAAGCTGAAATTGTTATGAAGTGTAAAAGAAATTTATAAAAGTTGTTTTATAAATCTAAAATCACTCAATTTTGATAAATGGATTATAGAAGGTTATTTAAGAAGATTTATAAATCAAAGTTGTTATAAGAGAGAAATAGAAAAAAATAAACGTTGTTTTATAAATTCGAAATCAATTGAATTTGATAAATTAAATATAGAAGGTTATTTAAGAAGATATATTCACGATCTTGGATAGCGAATTATCTTTGAAATAAATGTGTAGAAAAGATTGAAATTTGGTTAAGTGAAGTATATTCACGATTTTGGACAGTGAATATATTATTGAATAAAATGGATTCATTTTTGAAGAAGTGATATTAAAAATGAAGTTAAACATTTTAAAGATGTTTTAAAATGTATTATGAATCGAAAACATGGATTTCAACATTTTTATTGTTGAAATAGGCGTTTTCGAAACTATAAGGAAATAATGGACTATAACACTGTTGTTATAGTAAATGATTTCCGAAAGGAAATGTTTTATATAGTATTGGGATTTACACATCTATCTAAATTCTGAATCCCTATACTAGTGATTTTGAGTCGTCGTAACGATGTTTTACGTAACATTCGTTTTGACTCAAATAAAGGTGTTAAAAGAATATTTTCCTTAAAGAATGAAATCATACTTAATTTGATTTAAGTATATCGAATATTTTCAAATGTTGAAAATAAATAGATTTGTGAAAATACTTATTTTTAAATAAGTATGGAAATGCTTTTCCAAATGAAATGAACGTTTTGAGAATTTATCTTCTTAAAGATAAATTGGAATTGAATATTGAAAACGATTTGAAAATCGAATATCAGTAGATATTCGAAAGTATAAATTCAATACGGAATTTATAAAAGAAAGCGAAGTTGTTTAAAAATAAATATTGATTTATTTTTGAAGTGTGGAAAATTGATTTGAAATTGTTTTCAAATGGTTAAGTGTGGAAATTTTATATCTAGTAAAGATATTTTTGAAGATAAAATAATTTGGGAAAATTATTTGGAATCTGATGATGTTGCGCATCTTTATTGATAGTTAAATAACCGACTATCAATAATTACCTTTAGATAGGTATTTGTTGTGAATTGGATGAATTTGAATGCCACACTTATTTTTGAATAATCGCTCACTATTCGGGTTAACCGGGAAAGGACCATGGGGTCGTATAACCCATTCCGAATATGTGATACGTCGTTATGAATCGCATTTGAAGACCGGTGTTGAAGACCGGATATTTTTGAAAACGGAAGGATTACCGTCGAGTTACTCTACATCGGCTGATCTCCGATTTAGAGGTTTTATCACCCTTAGTGACGGGAAGTCCTGACGTGATTGAAAATTATCCGGATATGCAAGGGCTTCGTGAGAAGTGCCTTCGGTTCTGTTCGATCCCGGAACAGACTTGTATGGATTGTGTGTCTGACGTTACAATTTGAGATATAAAGCTGATTTCTTTCAAATACATTTCTGTTGGTGGCGGAGAATTTATTCTCTTAGCTTAACACCCTTCTCTGAGACGTACGAGCTCAGAGGTTATGTAGTTGAAATTTATCAGCGATATATCCCAATTTGGTAACGTGGCATACTGAGTGTTGCTGTGAAATGATCAGTGTTTGATCATTTGTGATATGATCATTCGTTTGATCTTATATCTTTGTGATCATAGGTTGATCATTTTTGTTTGACCCGAAGCAGGGCTTTTTGAGAAAGCGTAGCTTTGTGGACGAGACTTCATCGAGCCTCACACCCCGGAAATGGTCGAAACAGGAAGGATGCAGCAAGGTTCTAGGGAGTAGGGCCCCTTAGTGTATGTCATTCCTTCTGGATAGAGGTGGTATCATGGTATGGAGCCCAGATACTTAACCTATGTGGTTGCTGCATTTTTATCTATGTGGTTTGTTGGAAATCGGGGATCCTCGGGAAGATCGGTTACGATCGGGGGATGTCATACGCATGTCAGTAGTTACCTATTTTTGCAGAGGTAACCCGGCCTTGTGTTGGCAGAGATCTAACCGTAATGTTAGGTTATTTCTCGGGTCGTCTATTCCAGGGACGTACCCATCGTGGAAAAGGAAGTTCCTTAGCCTGACCATTTGTTGGAAATCCAAACTCCAATACGAACTTTGTACGGTATTAGTTGTAGAACCTGCCATTTACGTACGGTGGTCACCACTGTTTAGATGGTAGCTATAGTAGGCATACGATACTGGTCGTATGTTGGCTAAGATTTATATTATACTTTCGAAATGTTTTCTACACTATGCACTAATAATAATATCAAAAGGAATTTGTTTCTTTTGCGTAGTAAGCATCTTTGACTATCATAAGAAGAAATCTCCTCCAATTCTGCGTTTGCATTGTGTGTGTGGTGGGAGGTCTTATGGTAGTTTCATTTTCCAAAAGCATTTCGAATTGACTTTAAAATTATCCTGTTGTTTATTTTAAAGAATAACTGTTTTACGATCTCACACCAGTCACCATGACTGACTCGGAGTTTATTGTTCCCTTCTAAACTCTGGGTGCCCACAAACTTCCACACGGGCAGCCTAGAGTTATATTATCAGGATATTCTGGATATTCTGGAGCTTGGAGATAAGCTGGATGGCGAGACGTAGTATTTGTATCTGATATTATTTATTCCGCTGTGTATTCTGTATGAGGACAAGTTTATATAACTGTCCATTGTTGTTTATTGATTCTGATGATATGATGTGATGCAATGTAATAACAGATATAATTCTTTTGTTTTTAAATGATATTCATTTATCTATTATATATTGTTCCGCTGCGATATGTGAGATTCTGATATTGTTCTGTTTCTGTTGCTGTTCTCTTGTTCTGTTGTTGTTCTTCTTTCTTTTTCTTCTATCTTCTTCTTCTACCTTTTTCTTCTTTCTTAAAACCATAACTTTTCGGGTTTCCGGCATTCGATGGCTCAGCAGTCGATAACGTGAGTATCGATGTTGAATTTTCGAAAGTCGAAAATTTTCGGGACGTTACATTTGGTATCAGAGCATATGGTTAAGCGACAACCCTGCTCTGTTGGGTGTTACTCATTAGAGATAGAGTCAGTAGTACTCTAGAATGAGTTGAGTGTAATAATAAATATGAGTGCGTATTTGTTAGTGAATATAAAATTGTTTTATATTGTGATGATTGGTTTGTTGAGTGGTATATGGATTCTGGTCGGTATTGTCCGTACAACTCTATCGATAGGGATCTCTAAACACTTGAATAGAACAATTCGGCACAATATTGTTTTAAATAGGGTAAATGAGATAATTTTGCCCAAAACTATTTTTGTATAGAAAAGAAATGTTTTTCCATAAAGTACTATAGTATATGGTTGCATGGATGTTAGGAAGTAATAATAGTGAATTATCATCACTAAAATTGAATAAGAAATTGAAATCAAAACTCCAAAGATAAAGAGATGAATTCACATATAAATGAAATTTGAGAATATGAATTATAAATGTGATTTGTAATTTAAAACGGAATTCCAAAGAAGTTTTTGGAAATGTTTTGAAAAGAATTTGTAAATTTTGGAGATTTGAAAAGTTTAAATCATTTTTGATTTGAAAATGGATTTCAAAGCTTTTGAAAAGTATTTTAGAGAGATGAAAGCTCTAAACTCTTTTCGGTCGCTGGAAAATAACTTCGATAATGACCGCGGCATCGTTGGTGTTCATTTTCGGGTTTCCAAAAGAGGAAATTGCTGCCAAATTGTTTTAAATAGAAGTTGTTTGAAAAAATTTGGATTTTGTTTTGGAAATTCAAAGGATAATTTGAACTGTTTTCAAAAATGGCTTTGAAATGTTAGTAAACTCTGGAATACTATGTAGAAATATTTATGAAATATTAATGTGAGATATAATTTGAAATAAAGTTCCAGAAAAATATTTGAAGATAAAATTCATAAAGGAATAGAATTAGTAATATGAATGTATAGATGATTTTATAAATCAAAATGTAAATAAGTTGATAACTTATAGAATATTGAAATTTGATTAGAATGAAATACAAATTGAAAAACGAATGAATTAGTGAATGAATGAATGAATTGCAATTGCAAGTACATGAATGTAAATTGAATTCGAATTGAAATCCAGTTTAATATAAGTGATTGTAAACCAAAATAGTAAATTGTAAATAAATTTTGGAAATGAACAAAAGTGAATAAAACTGGAATTGTGAATTGAATTCAAATGAATTTGAAAATGCAAAATTGAACGAAATTGAATATGAAACTTCAGCAGTGAAGTAGAGATGATATAAGCAGTTATATTGAAAATTTTGTAATTGAATGTACGAAATGGTTTGAATATATGTAACTAGATATTATGGCTAGTAGGATATACAGGTGTTATAAAGGAATTGGAATTTTGATTTCGAAGATAAATTTGAATTGCTCGAAAAAGGTATGTATTTAAATTTGAATATGAGATTTGATGACTTATTTCTCTAGTCGCTTGGCTTTTTCTTTTTCTTTTTGAAATCTGAGAGTCCGTAGGGACGTTTTGTAGTCGTGCCGTATTAGCCGCGCAAAGGAGACGCTGGCGAAATTTTTCGAAAATTTCGAGTGTTAGAAAATTTTTGAGAAATTTTGACAGTTAAAATTTGAATTTAAACTCAAATTTGAATTTTGAAGTAAACAATGCTGTTGAAACTTATAATTGAAGTTGGAAAACGAGATTAAATGATAACGAATCTTTAGTAGAAAGATTTGTTTTGATAGATTGATAAAACTATTGATTGTGAAAAATAGTAGACGAGTTAAGGACTTTTTTTTTCCTAACTTGTAATTTCGAGGACGAAATTCTTTTAAGGAGGGAAGTCTGTAACGACCCAGAATTTTGAACAAATTAAATTGAGAATATTTAATTAATTTTAAATATTTGAATGATGATTTAATTTGAATCCCGAATCTAACTTTGAAAAACTGACGATTAAATTATAAAATTTAATCGATTGTATGTTGAATAAAAATTTAAATCTTCAATTTTTAGCTGAAGAAAAATATTTCGAAAGCTTTTAAAATTCGTATTGATAATATTGAAGATAACATAAGCTTTAGAATTGTGTTTCAAAACGATTAGTTCAATTTTGAAAAATATATTGTTTGAACCGATATTTAAAAATAGTCATTTTTCAAAGAGTCTCGGAATTCGACGAAACCAGTTCCATTGGGTCCGTAATATTGAATTATTGTCGGATTTCCAATTTTGTATTTTTCGGGGTTGATATGTAACCGTACGGCGGTTAAACGCCTTGAAATTTAAATTGAATTTCAATTTAAATCTAAATTTAAATTATTTAACTTAGTCAACTTCACCACGTTATCCCTTTAATCACGCCTAATATCGCGCCTGAGAACGTGAAAACATGCTTCTTCCCAATTTTAAATACGTCCTCTTACTTCCAGTTCAAAGAAATCAAATCGAGCAGCTTAAAATTCATAACCGTTCCTCCCCAAATCAAATTCATTTTTTCTCCCTACCTTCAGCTCATTAAAATCGAGCTCGTTGTCGACTGGACGAAGTGGGTCGTGAGCGTTTTCGTGAGGATAATGGGGTTTGTCGAGCGGGTGAAGTCGCAAGGTAGCACGATTGGTCGTGGCAACGGCGACGGCTCGCGATCGAAGTGGGTGGTCGCGCGCACGGCAGGGGTTCACGTCAATCTATGGGCAGGGGCTCGCGATGAGCGTCGCGTTCACGATGGTGGTTCTGAGTTCTCGAGATGGCAGCGTGTGTTGTCGCAAAGTTGAGGCGTAGCGTTCGCTCTTGGAGGCGATGTTGGTGGCGACAGCGGCGGGGCTAGGGTTTGCATTGGTTCGTCGCTTGCGTGGGATGACGACCGGGAAATCAAGTCGAAGTCAGGATCGACTGGGCGATGTAGTGTGGCATAGGGGCTGGATGTTCGATTCGGCGACTTAGGGCATGTCGCGATGGTCGAAGTGGGGACGAGGGTAGTGGGTTCGAACGAGCATTTTCGCGATTTCTGGTCGCGATATAAACAGTGAGGTATAAATTATTTTCAAATTTAATTTATAGATTAGGAAGATTTTGGCAGTAAGATAAAAAATTTAATTTTAAAGGGAAGAAAGTTTTTATAAGTGTATAGGCAGTTCAAAGAAGAAAAAAAATATACAACTTATATGTATAAATAAGTTGTTTTTTTCTGTAGTAAGGTATTTGCAGATTTATATTTGTATTTGCATTCAGAAAAGAGAGGGAAAAAAATGTGTTTGAAGGTTTATATGTATAAATTAGATTTTTCTTTATGAAACCTGTATAGCTTATTTTACAAAATCTATATAAGTAGTCTTAAAAGAAATAATAAAATTTAGTTAACCTATTTAAATTCTTTGTCACTAAAAATAATTGGTTAAAGGAAATTTGGTTTTAAAGTTAATTTTTAGTTAAACAGATTTTTAAAAGAAAATGGTTTAAAATAAAACTCGTTGGATAATTAAGATTACAAAACGAAAATTTGTTATTTGATTATTTCGAATTTTAATAAATTGTATAATTGTCATACAAGGTTCATACAATGAAGAAATGATCAAAACAGAAATGGGATTGCAAATAAAAGCTAAGGTGAGATCTTCTCACTCAGATTTATAATTGAATTGCAGTTGTTGATTGATTTGTTTGAATGTACTATTAGATATGATAGGATATATCTATATATATAGCAGTATATACATATTGGCATATGTATATATTGGATTGATTGATTCCCGCCTCGTATAGCGGATGAGACCCTATTGCGCCGTTAGTAAGCGGATTTTTATAAAACCCATATACCGCGATAATTCCGTACTGGAGCGGAATTGGTATTGTGCTAACGTCTTTGGATGCAGGGAAACAGGTTGGAGGGATCCAACTGGATTCCTCAACAGTATTTATTTATTTATAAATATTGTGATGTATATTCTGTTATCATATGTTGATATATGATGTTTTGAATGTGTGATGGACTAATTGATGCTGTTGCATCATCGGATTCAGTTTTGAAGTTTAAAATAACATCTTTTACTTTAAAAAGGGTTTTTAAAGTGATCTTGTTAAAATAAACATTTTATTTGATCTTTGAGTTGATTTATTTCAAATAAATAAACGCCTAAAATTTATAATTATAAAATGTGAAGATATGAATTTATAATTATAAAATGTGAAGATATGAATTTATAATTATAAAATGTGAAGATATGAATTTATAATTATAAAATGTGAAGATATGAATTTATAATTATAAAATGTGAAGATATGAATTTATAATTATAAAATGTGAAGATATGAATTTATAATTATAAAATGTGAAGATATGAATTTATAATTATAAAATGTGAAGATATGAATTTATAATTATGAAATGTGAAGATACGAAATTTATGGATTGATAAATTTTGAAGTTATAAAATGTGAATGAAATTGTGGACTAAAAGATTTATAAGAAAATTTACTTATAAACTTGACTTTTTGCCCTTAGATGGAATATAAATAGAACTTGCTAATAAAAATGATTTTTGAAGCTGAAATTGTTATGAAGTGTAAAAGAAATTTATAAAAGTTGTTTTATAAATCTAAAATCACTCAATTTTGATAAATGGATTATAGAAGGTTATTTAAGAAGATTTATAAATCAAAGTTGTTATAAGAGAGAAATAGAAAAAAATAAACGTTGTTTTATAAATTCGAAATCAATTGAATTTGATAAATTAAATATAGAAGGTTATTTAAGAAGATATATTCACGATCTTGGATAGCGAATTATCTTTGAAATAAATGTGTAGAAAAGATTGAAATTTGGTTAAGTGAAGTATATTCACGATTTTGGACAGTGAATATATTATTGAATAAAATGGATTCATTTTTGAAGAAGTGATATTAAAAATGAAGTTAAACATTTTAAAGATGTTTTAAAATGTATTATGAATCGAAAACATGGATTTCAACATTTTTATTGTTGAAATAGGCGTTTTCGAAACTATAAGGAAATAATGGACTATAACACTGTTGTTATAGTAAATGATTTCCGAAAGGAAATGTTTTATATAGTATTGGGATTTACACATCTATCTAAATTCTGAATCCCTATACTAGTGATTTTGAGTCGTCGTAACGATGTTTTACGTAACATTCGTTTTGACTCAAATAAAGGTGTTAAAAGAATATTTTCCTTAAAGAATGAAATCATACTTAATTTGATTTAAGTATATCGAATATTTTCAAATGTTGAAAATAAATAGATTTGTGAAAATACTTATTTTTAAATAAGTATGGAAATGCTTTTCCAAATGAAATGAACGTTTTGAGAATTTATCTTCTTAAAGATAAATTGGAATTGAATATTGAAAACGATTTGAAAATCGAATATCAGTAGATATTCGAAAGTATAAATTCAATACGGAATTTATAAAAGAAAGCGAAGTTGTTTAAAAATAAATATTGATTTATTTTTGAAGTGTGGAAAATTGATTTGAAATTGTTTTCAAATGGTTAAGTGTGGAAATTTTATATCTAGTAAAGATATTTTTGAAGATAAAATAATTTGGGAAAATTATTTGGAATCTGATGATGTTGCGCATCTTTATTGATAGTTAAATAACCGACTATCAATAATTACCTTTAGATAGGTATTTGTTGTGAATTGGATGAATTTGAATGCCACACTTATTTTTGAATAATCGCTCACTATTCGGGTTAACCGGGAAAGGACCATGGGGTCGTATAACCCATTCCGAATATGTGATACGTCGTTATGAATCGCATTTGAAGACCGGTGTTGAAGACCGGATATTTTTGAAAACGGAAGGATTACCGTCGAGTTACTCTACATCGGCTGATCTCCGATTTAGAGGTTTTATCACCCTTAGTGACGGGAAGTCCTGACGTGATTGAAAATTATCCGGATATGCAAGGGCTTCGTGAGAAGTGCCTTCGGTTCTGTTCGATCCCGGAACAGACTTGTATGGATTGTGTGTCTGACGTTACAATTTGAGATATAAAGCTGATTTCTTTCAAATACATTTCTGTTGGTGGCGGAGAATTTATTCTCTTAGCTTAACACCCTTCTCTGAGACGTACGAGCTCAGAGGTTATGTAGTTGAAATTTATCAGCGATATATCCCAATTTGGTAACGTGGCATACTGAGTGTTGCTGTGAAATGATCAGTGTTTGATCATTTGTGATATGATCATTCGTTTGATCTTATATCTTTGTGATCATAGGTTGATCATTTTTGTTTGACCCGAAGCAGGGCTTTTTGAGAAAGTGTAGCTTTGTGGACGAGACTTCATCGAGCCTCACACCCCGGAAATGGTCGAAACAGGAAGGATGCAGCAAGGTTCTAGGGAGTAGGGCCCCTTAGTGTATGTCATTCCTTCTGGATAGAGGTGGTATCATGGTATGGAGCCCAGATACTTAACCTATGTGGTTGCTGCATTTTTATCTATGTGGTTTGTTGGAAATCGGGGATCCTCGGGAAGATCGGTTACGATCGGGGGATGTCATACGCGTGTCAGTAGTTACCTATTTTTGCAGAGGTAACCCGGCCTTGTGTTGGCAGAGATCTAACCGTAATGTTAGGTTATTTCTCGGGTCGTCTATTCCAGGGACGTACCCATCGTGGAAAAGGAAGTTCCTTAGCCTGACCATTTGTTGGAAATCCAAACTCCAATACGAACTTTGTACGGTATTAGTTGTAGAACCTGCCATTTACGTACGGTGGTCACCACTGTTTAGATGGTAGCTATAGTAGGCATACGATACTGGTCGTATGTTGGCTAAGATTTATATTATACTTTCGAAATGTTTTCTACACTATGCACTAATAATAATATCAAAAAGAATTTGTTTCTTTTGCGTAGTAAGCATCTTTGACTATCATAAGAAGAAATCTCCTCCAATTCTGCGTTTGCATTGTGTGTGTGGTGGGAGGTCTTATGGTAGTTTCATTTTCCAAAAGCATTTCGAATTGACTTTAAAATTATCCTGTTGTTTATTTTAAAGAATAACTGTTTTACGATCTCACACCAGTCACCATGACTGACTCGGAGTTTATTGTTCCCTTCTAAACTCTGGGTGCCCACAAACTTCCACACGGGCAGCCTAGAGTTATATTATCAGGATATTCTGGATATTCTGGAGCTTGGAGATAAGCTGGATGGCGAGACGTAGTATTTGTATCTGATATTATTTATTCCGCTGTGTATTCTGTATGGGGACAAGTTTATATAACTGTCCATTGTTGTTTATTGACTCTGATGATATGATGTGATGCAATGTAATAACAGATATAATTCTTTTGTTTTTAAATGATATTCATTTATCTATTATATATTGTTCCGCTGCGATATGTGAGATTCGGATATTGTTCTGTTTCTGTTGCTGTTCTCTTGTTCTGTTGTTGTTCTTCTTTCTTTTTCTTCTATCTTCTTCTTCTACCTTTTTCTTCTTTCTTAAAACCATAACTTTTCGGGTTTCCGGCATTCGATGGCTCAGCAGTCGATAACGTGAGTATCGATGTTGAATTTTCGAAAGTCGAAAATTTTCGGGACGTTACATTTGGAATTCAGCAAAATGATATTTTGAAATAGAATTTGATTTATATAAACTGAATTGTTTTAAATGAATTGTTTAAAGGATTAAATTTGAAAGTTTGGAATTGTTTTAGGTATATTGCTTAAAGGATTTAATTTGGAATTCTAAAGTTGAATTTGAAGTATAAACGAAATTTATCGAAATTGAGTTACTAAAGACGTTTGAAATTGTAAACTTGAAAACTATTGAAATTGGAATAGATTAAAACTGATATTTTAAGATTTGAAATTGGGTTTTGATTTGAAATCTGGATATGGTCCAGATTTGTTGAAATGAAAGAAATAGTAAAATTTGATGTTAATTTCAGATTTATTATTTTAATATAAACTGTTTAAAGATATTCCATTTCAAAATTCCTGATTATTAAGATTTTCAAACTATTAAATCAATTTAATCCATTCAAAACTATTTTAATCTATTTTGATCAATTTAAACTATTTTAACTTATTTAAATCTATTTATCTATGTAATCCAATTTACTCTATTTAAACCTATTTTAAACTAATTAACCCATTTTATCTATTTTAATCTATTTAATCTATTTTAAATCTATTTAATCTATTTTTAATCTATTTAATCTATTTTAAATCTATTTAAACTATCTTAAATCCACCTAAACTATTTTTATTTATTTTTAATCTTTTTAAAGTATTTTAAACTATTTTAACTACTTTAAACTATTAAACTATTTTAAACTATCCAAATTATTTTCTAAAAATTAAAACGGTGCAAGGTTGGACGGCTATACTTAAATCCTTGATTTAAAAGCGAATGTGGTTAAATGAGGTTATAACCTAAGTTGAGATTTAAATGATATTTTCTGGTGAAATGACACATTTGATTTAATATAATGATATTGAAATGAGATTTAACCTAATTTTCTCGATATGGTTTTGAAAGTGGATATGATTTCGAAAGTGATATGTTTGAATCGAATATGATATTTTGATATCAATTATGAATTGACTTTTGGAAATGTAAAAGAACCATCCGGTGTGAAATAAGCGTTTGGTTCTTAAAGAGACCGGGATCAGATATTGTCGTACTCTTTGCCAATACCGAAAACCAATTTAACAACTGTGTACGTGGTGGAGATTCCAAAATGAAGTAGGATGGTTTGGTGAACGATTCTGTATGAGGTATTTACGTAGCCCTGACTCCCACGAGCCATCTTGATGTGACTAAAACAGGAGCCACGCCGGGCCAAGTGAGGTCGCACCTCCGATCGGACATGCTTCTTCGAAACCATATTATGATTGTGATTGATTTGGTGGTCACCCCTTGATTTGATTTGGGAGTGTGTTCCGAGGTGGGCGGTAGTAGCTGCTATGCGTTACCACCAGTCCGGATCCGCAAAATGGTAGTATCCTACCCTGGGCATTGCCTCGCGTGCCTTGTCACATGCCTTATTGCGCCTAATACGAGTTTGTTTTGTACCGTGCCTATGGAGTGCCCTCTGGGTAAACCACCGGTTTGGTGGAGCTTACGGTATTGTATAGACTACGGGAAGATATAAAATGTGTTAAGGGGGATATGGGTAATGCCTTAATGCTATTTTAATACTTTAATTTACTGTAGACACTTTTATAATAGCGTATTGTACTATGTATGTAGATAGTTTAACGGATCCTTAGGATATGAAATCTCGAACATCTCTTAAGTTATTGCACTCACGTTAGACACTAGATAGGAGATGTCAAACCCCGTAAATGTCTCTGACGCTGTTATACTCATATTTATTTACTATTGATATAACTTACATAAGATCTTTTAGTTCTGACTCGAGTGTTTTGTCTTTTCAATTCGCTCGGGTCAATCTGATCTTTTCAGTGTATTGAAGACCATTTATCTCTGGAGGACAAAGACGAAGATTTGTATACTATTTATTATATCTATTCCACTACATCATGTTATTCCGCTGCATTGTTATTTATTTCTGTTGTATGTAACTCTGATTCTGTATTGTAAAGGTTTAATCAAATGTTATTTGAAGAACAACTTCATGAACTGTTTATTTGATTATTATATTTTGTCATTCCGCTGTGAGATTCTATGATTGTTTTTCTTTCCTCTTCTTTTTCTTATTTACCCCATAACAATCCTCCGTTTGAATGGTTTGAGTCTGATGTGTGTGGTTTATTGTCGATTTAAACTGTCCAAAAAGGTGGGTCGTTACATTTGGTATCATAGCTTTGGTTTAGCGATAACCTTAGCTTTGTAGGGTCCGACTCATTAGAGATAGGGTGGTAATGTAACGACCCAGAATTTTGAACAAATTAAATTGAAAATATTTAAATAATTTTAAATATTTGAATGATGATTTAATTTGAATCCCCGATATAAATTTGAAATTGGCGATTAAATTATAAAATTTAATCTATTGAATACTGAATAAAAATTTGAATCTTCAATTTTAAGCTGGAGAAAAATGTTTCAAAAGCTTTTAAAATTCGTATTGATGATACTGAAGATAATAGAAGCTTCAGAATGTAAATTCAAACTGTTTTGTTCGGTTTTGAAATCTAATTGTTCGAATCGATATTTAAAAATAGTCATTTTTCAAACAGTCTCGGAATTCGACGAAACCAGTTCCATTGGGTCCGTAATATTGTATTATTACCGGGTTTCAAATTTCGTGTTAATCAGAGTTGTTATGTGAGAATACGACACGCAAACGCATTGAAATTTTATCAAATTCAATTTAAATTTTAAAATTTAAATTGGTCAACATGGGAGCACGATAAAGGTAAGGTGAGCACGATCTTCTCTCTGCAAAAACCATCACGCCCCTTGCTCAAATCAATTCAAATGAAACTGTTCCCGTTCATTCAAAATTAACTGAGTAGCTTTAATAAAAACAATGGCCAAACAAAAATCGCAAACTCTTTTTTTTTTCCTCCTTGCGATTTCAATCGACATCAGGTCGATTTCGTTCGATTGGGGAGGTTGTCGCGATCTCGTACGCGCGTGGGAGGAACAAAGCGGCGTCAGGGGGGAGGCTCGAAATTGATTTAGGCTTGGGATCGGAGACGCAGTGTTCAAGGGGGGCGGTGCAAGTGGTGTGGGGCTGCAGGTGGATGGGCTCGAGACCGGCATCGCGACTTCGTGGACGAGCGAACTGGCACGCGCGTGGATTCTCGAGCGCGATAGGGTATGGCGGCGGCAAAGCGGAGGGAGGCGATCGAATTTCGTGGCCGGTCGTTCGACAAGGCTATGGGTTCGCGATGGTGAGCGCGAGCAGACTGGAGGGCGACTCAGGCGATGGTGGCGACATTCGCAGTGAGGTATATTTCGTTCATTCTTTGCACTTTAAAAATTTAACTCAGTTTTATAAATATAAACATGAAAGTTTATTTATATATGTATAAATCTAGATAAAATATATAGATGAAATTTAAAGAGTATTAAAGAGTCTTAAAGTAAGAATATATATATATATATATATGTAGAATTTTATATGCAGAAATTTAAATCCAATTTTTATTCTCTAAAAACAGTGAATATACCTATATATGATCTCATAAAAATAAAAATGATAATGGATATATTATAAAGGTAGTTTTAAGTTTAATAAAACTTATTTGATTTTTTTTAGTAAAGATATATTGGAAGATTTATAAATACGAAAATAGATAAGGTTTGAGATTACAGAGATTTTTGAATATTGAAAATTTGTATAAAATGAAAATAATTGACTAAGTTAATTCCTTTTGTTTAAGTAACTTATTTAAAAATTTATATTAGCTACTAAAAATAATTTAAAGAAAGAGAACTTAGTTTTAAAATTTTAAATTGAAGATTAGTTAAATTATTAAAGGGAAAATTTTTAGTTCAAAATAAATTACTAGTTAATTGAATTATAAAATGGAAAATGGATTATTCGAATTGTTCGAATATTAATAAAATTTTATAATGTTTATACTAGGTCAAAAATCTGTAAAGAACGAGCTGGAATAAAAATGGATTGCAAATAAAAGCGAAGGTGAGATTTTCTCACTCGAAGGAAAATTGATGTTTGCAGTATTTATTGCTATTTGGATGTGCTATTAGATATGATAGGATATATCTATATATATAGCAGTATATACATATTGGCATATGTATATATTGGATTGATTGATTCCCGCCTCGTATAGCGGATGAGACCCTATTGCGCCGTTAGTAAGCGGATTTTTATAAAACCCATATACCGCGATAATTCCGTACTGGAGCGGAATTGGTATTGTGCTAACATCTTTGGATGCAGGGAAACAGGTTGGAGGGATCCAACTGGACCCCTCACATTGATTGAATTTATTTCTACTGTGATGTGATAATCTGTGAATGATTATTGATGTTAGTGAATTGATATCTGGAAATTGTTTGAAAGCTAAAATTTAGCTGAACGGATGTTTGATATCATTGGATTCCAAAGATAAACAAAGTTGAATTTTTGAAATTCAAATAGAAATTTTTAAGTGAATTGATTTTTAGAAATTGGATAAATTTTGAAGAGAAGAATTTAAAAGTATAAAAGCTGATTTTTATAATCTTATCAGATTAATTCCAGAATCAAGTGAAAATGTTAAATAAATGGATTTCGTAAAATAGTGATTTTTAATTGAAGAATTTAGTAAAAAAATTGGATTTTTTTAAATAGATTGAAAGAAAACAATTGAAATTTATTTTCCTTAAAAGGAATTTATTTAAAAGAAGATAAGTTGGAAATCCAATTAGAAATTTAATTGGTAAATTGAAATGATTTGGGAAATCAATGTAAAATGAGTTCAATTTAAAGAATCCATTTAAAAACAGGATATTGAATGATTTGAAGGAAAATAAGGAATTTATTTTAGTAGGGATAAATAAAATTTGAAATCAATCTGTAATTGATTTAATATTTGGAAATGAATTTTTGAGAAATCAGTATGGAAATTTTATTTAAAGTTGAAAATAAATTCAGAAATCAATATTGAAATTGATTTGGTATTGAAGTTTTTATAAATGGAATTGGAATTTATAAAAGTTGTGTATAAATCCGAAATAGCTTATTTTGATAAGTAAAATATAGAAGTTAATAAAAAGAAGATTTATAAGTCGAGGTTGTTATTAAAAATAATAATAATAATAGAATTTATAAACGTGTTTATAGATTCGAAATCAATTGAATTTGATAAATTAAATATAGAAGATTATTAAAGAAGATATATTCGCAATTTTGGATAGCGAATTTTTATTGAAATAAAAATGTGTAGAAATGATTGAAATTGGGTTAAGTGAATTATATTCACGATTTTGGACAGTGAATATATTGTTGAATAAAAAGGATTCATTTTTGAAGAAGTGATATTTTAAAATGAAGTTAAATTGGTTTTAACGATGTTTTAAAAATGTGTTAAACATCGAAAACATAGATTTCAACATTTATTGTTGAAATAGACGTTTTCGAGGAAGAAGGAAATGATGGACTATAACACTGTTGTTATAGTAAATGATTTCCGAAAGGAAATGTTTTATATAGTATTGGGATTTATACATCTATCTTAATTCTGAATCCCTATACTAGTGATTTTGAGTCGTCATAACGATGTTTTACGCAACATTCGTTTTTGACTCAAATAGATGTTAAAATTTATGATTTCCTTAAAGAATGAATATATACTTAATATTGTTTTAAGTATATCGAATATTTTCCAAGTGTTGAAAATAAATGATTTGTGAAATACTTATTATTAAATAAGTAGGGTAATGCTTTTCCAATATGAAATGAAACGTTTTGAGATTTTATCTTCTAAAAGATAAATCGAAAATGAATATTTGAAAACGATTGTAAATCGAATATTAGTAGATATTCGAAAAATGTAAATTCAAGATGGAATTTATAAAAAGAAATGGGAATTCGTTTAAAAATAAATATTGATTTATTTTTGAAGTGTGGAAATTTTATATCTAGTAAAGATATTTTTGAAGATGAAATAATTTGGAAAATTACTTGGAATCTGATGATGTTGCGCATCTTTATTGATAGTTAAATAACCGACTATCAATAATTACCTTTAGATAGGTATTTGTTGTGAATTGGATGAATTTGAATGCCACACTTGTTTTTAAATAAACGCTCACTATTCGGGTTAGCCGGGAAAGGACCGTGGGGTCGTATAACCCATTCCGAATATGTGATACGTCGTTATGAATTGCATTCGAAGACCGGTGTTGAAGACCAGATATTTTTGAAAACGGAAGGATTACCGTCGAGTTACTCTACATCGGCTGATCTCCGATTTAGAGGTTTTATCACCCTTAGTGACGGGAAGTCCTGACGTGATTGAAAATTATCCGGAAATGCAAGGGCTTCGTGAGAAGTGCCTTCGGTTCTGTTCGATCCCGGAACAGACTTGTATGGATTGTGTGTCTGACGTTACAATTTGAGATATAAAGCTGATTTCTTTCAAATACATTTCTGCTGGTGGCGGAGAATTTATTCTCTTAGCTTAACACCCTTCTCTGAGACGTACGAGCTCAGAGGTTATGTAGTTGAAATTTATCAGCGATATATCCCAATTTGGTAACGTGGCATACTGAGTGTTGCTGTGAAATGATCAGTGTTTGATCATTTGTGATATGATCATTTGTTTGATCTTATATCTTTGTGATCATAGGTTGATCATTTTGTTTGACCCGAAGCAGGGCTTTGTAGAAAGCGTAGCTTTGTGGACGAGACTTCGTCGAGCCTCACACCCCGGAAATGGTCGAAACAGGAAGGATGCGGCAAGGTTCTAGGGAGTAGCGCCCCTTAGTGTATGTCATTCCTTCTGGATAAAGGTGGTATCATGGTATGGAGCCCAGATACTTAACCTCTGTGGTTGCTGCAAAATTTATTTCTTTGTGGTTGTTGCGAATCGGGGATCCTCGGGAAGATCGGTTACGATCGGGGGATGGCAAACGCGTGTCAGTAGTTACCTATTTTTGCAGAGGTAACCCGGCCTTGTGTTGGCAGAGATCCGGTTAGGTTCTCGGGTCGTCTATTCCAGGGACGTACCCATCGTGGATAGGAAGTTCCTTAGCCTGACCATTTGTTGGAAATCCAAACTCCAATACGCACCTTGTACGGTATTAGTTGTATAACCTGCCATTTACGTATGGTGGTCACCACTGTTTAGATGGTAGCTATAGTAGGCATACGATACTGGTCGTATGTTGGCTAAGATTAATATTATACTTTCGAAATGTTTCTACACTATGCACTAATAATAATATCAAAAAGAATTTGATTTTTGCGTAGTAAGCATCTTTGACTATCATAAGAAGAAATCTCCTCCAATTCTGCGTTTGCATTGTGTGTGTGGTGGGAGGTCTTATGGTAGTTTCATTTTCCAAAAGCATTGCGAATTTACTTTAAAATTTTTCTGTTGATTATTTTAAAGATATAACTGTTTTACGATCTCACACCAGTCACCATGACTGACTCGGAGTTTATTGTTTCCCTTCTAAACTCTGGGTGCCCACCAATTTCCATACGGGCAGCCTAGAGTTATGTTATCAGGATATTCTGGATATTCTGGAGCTTGGAGATAAGCTGGATGACGAGACATAGTATTTGTATCTGCTAGTATTTATTCCGCTGTGTATTCTGTATGAGGACAAGTTATATAACTGTCCAATTGTTTTATATTGACTCTGATGATTGATGTATGTATAAAATGATATAGTTCTTTGTTTTAAAGATTATTCATTTATCTATTATATGTTGTTCCGCTGCGATGTGTAAGATTCTGTTATTGTTTCTGTTGTTCTGTTGTTCTTCTCTTCATTTTCTCTTCTTCCGTTCTTTCTTGTTCTTCTTTCTTCTTCTTCTACTTTTTTTCTTCTATTTAAAACCCTCACTATTGGAGTTTCCGGCACTCGATTTCTCGGCAGTCGATAAAGTGAGTATCGATGTCGAATTTTCTAAAGTCGAAAAATTCCGTACGTGACAGGTAATACCCTAGGATGAGTCGTTAAGTGTATATATATGAGAGAGCGTATTTGTTAGTGTTATAAAAGGTTTTGTATTGTGTTAATTTGTTCCATTTAGTATTTATACATTTCAGTCGGTACATAGGACGCTATGGTATTGATAGGGATTTCTAAACACTTAATAGGGCAAACCGACACAATATTTGTTTTGAAATATAGGTAAATGAAATAATTTTACCTAGTATTATATGTTGTATATAAAAGAATAATTTTATAAATGATATGGTTGGATGTGGTATGCTGTTTGTTAGGTAACAAAATTTTATAAATATTGAATTGTAAAATAGGGTTTACAAATAAAATGCATATAAATTGGAAATTTGAGAACTTAAGTTCCAGGATTTTTGAAAATTTCTTTCGAAAGATTTTGGAATATAATATTAGTATTATTTGGAAGTATTTTCTGATATGAATATTTCAATATGATTTAAAAGAAATGTTTTAAAGCAATTTTAATGGAAATAAGTTCTGTACCCCCTCTCTGTCGTTGGAAAATAATTTCGGTGATGAGTGCACGCATCATTGATGTTCATTTTCGAGTTTCAAAGTGGGAAGACCGTTGTAGTAGTTTTACTGCACATTTGTTTTGATAAACAAATCTTAATTTTAACTTCGAAATATGATTGGTATATATAAGATATGAGTATCTATGTTATTTTAGAATGATTTGAAATGGAACCCGGTATTTAGTTCTTAAATTTTCCATAAATTAGGAATTTTAATTATTGTAATGAATGAAATCTTGACTATATCAATAACTGGATACTACTGAAATGAGAAAAATAAGAATTTGAGGCTAAGTGATTAAGAAATATATATATATAGGAAATGGAATTTGTAGCTTGTAAATCAAAAGATAAAAAAAAGTAAGAAAATGTAAATATTGAACATTTTGTTAATTAAAATAAATAAGATAACTTGTGTAACATTCAATTACATTCTAAAAGACATGTATATATATAACTTACCAAAATATTATAAGTTGAAATGTTAATAAGAATATGTAATAGAATATTATACAAGTAAAACTTAGAAAATGAAAGTGTTCAATGGAATTTCTTCTGTAAATAAGAATTCTGATGTTATAAAAGGTTATAAACTTAAGTTAACAATTTGAAATTTGCTAAGTAATTAAATGATAGAAGGTGAATACTGTATTATGTAGTTGGCTATAACTTCAGAAGTGTTGAAATAACATAGAAATAGATTTAATACTCAATAATGCTATATATGAAGGAAATAAATATGAAAAAAAGAAGAGTTGAAAATATAAGTAGGAGTTGATTCACAAATGAATAATGATGTTAAAAGGAAATCAAAGTAAATAATAAATTGAAGTAAACTGAAATAAAATGTATGTAATACTTAAATAATGAATTCATTGATTATTTTAAATAATTGAATGGAAATAAGTGAATATGTAAATAAATGGATGTAAATAAATGGAAAATAACATTGTACGTATAAATGAGAAATGAAAATTTTGTAATAATGAATAAAAATTTATGAAAATAAAACATTGTATGAATGAATGACACTGAAGAACAGTAAATAATGTGAAGGGAGATTAATAAGAATGAACTTAATGATATTTGGAATTATTGTTTGTTTTGGCTAATGTGATGTTTGGGAAAGAATACTTCTAACCGTATAAAGATGTATAAATAATTTTTAAGTTTTATCTAAGACTGTTGAGTGTATGGTATACTTAGTAGTTTATTTGTCATTTTATACGATTGAAAGTTTCTGAACCCGAAGAAACCATTTGTTTTGGTTGTATGGATGGATGGCTGATTACTTCGATTGTATGTGATGCTTGTATGGTTTTGTTTGCAAGCGATTGTTGTTATGCTGTGTTGGTTTGTTTGCTATTGATTGAAATAACTTAAATATTTCTCTTTTACATAATTATTAACTTCTTTGGATTATATAAGTGAAATACAGGTTTATGGAAGCAATAACTACTGCTTTTGGTTTCATAAATAAGCGTTGATTGCCCGACAAATAGGTACGTTTTCGGATTACGGTTGTATAGCGATATTATATTGTTTTCCTGTGGTTTGGGATATTTATTTTTGAAATATGATACATATATATATTGTTATTATTAATATTATTATTTCTTCCTGACCTCTCCGTACAAAGGAGACTCTGCCGAAATTTTCCGTGAATTTTGGACTTAGAAATTTTTTGTGGAAATGAAATGTTTTTTTTTCAAACTTTTATTGAACTTGAATATGAAAGGATTTAATGGTTTATAAATTGGTATATTTTATCTAAATTATTTAATTATGTAAATTAATTTTTTTATAAATTGAATACTTTGAATTAAGTATATTAGTTTTTATTCTTTTTTTCCTTTTCGAGGACAAAAAGTTTTGAGTGGGGAAGAGTGTAACGACCCTTAATTTTCCGATAATTAAAATATTGAATTTAATAAGATTTTGTAATTTAATATTGGAAGAAATTAAATTTTGTGATTTATTAATGAGAAAAATAACTAGAATGAAATGTAACAATGTTAATTTAAGTTAATTGCTAACTATTTTAATGTAATTCCAATTAATTGAAATGGTTGAAAGGTTATAATTGGTTATAAATTGTAAATAAGGAAATCGATTAAATGTTATATTAATTGGTGAAATAATTTTTAGTTGATTTTAATTGGATAAGATTAGTGTTGTGTAAATAGTTAGAACATTTGTTTGTAGATAATAAACTTATAAATATGATTAAATTAAGTAAAAAGTGACAATTGTTATTTGTTACCTATTTAATTAATTTGTTGAAATAAAATTTGAAATCAATGTAGAAATCGATAAAATTAAATACAATTGGAACATTGCAATTAATCTAATTTAATATTGCAGTAAATGTGAATTAAGAGAATAACTGTAGAATGTTGATGTAATAAAACGTAAACCAATGGTAATTACATCCATTTAATAAGGATTGATTGAATAAAAAGATTGAAATCAAATTTAATCAAATTATTGGAATTTAAAACCATAATTAATGGGTTTATTGCAATTGAAAGTAAACATTGTAATTAGTGCAGTAATTAACATTGAATTTGACATGGGAAATTAGTTTTAAAAAGATTGTTAATTTCTGTATAATTAGAAATGATAAAATTTGTTAATTATAAAAAGTGAATTGAAAAGTGATTTAATTAATTTAATAATAATTTATTTAATTAACGTGAAAATAGCCATTTTGGACACTGTCTCGGATTTCGACAAAACCAGTTTCATCGGATCTGTAACGGTGAATTATTGTAAGACTTCAAGTTTCGTAACGATCAGACTTGTCGTTTGATCGTACGGACTCGAACGCGTAGAAATCAATTTAATTGAAATCAATTTGAAATAAGCTAATTTTAAAGCTAACTTATGTATACAATAGAATTAGGACTTGAAACCTGTTCTATTGAGTTTAAAAATATCGAAAACATCTATTTTGATATATGGATGACCCACTTTCGATTCGGAGACAGAATGGGCTTTTTGGGTAGTTATTTGTCGTTCGTTCCAATTCGATCTGGTATTCTTTCTTAGCAGGCGTTGTTCATATAAATACTTTTGTTCTAACCCTAGCAGCCTTTTATTTCTCATTTCTATACGTACTGAAATTTCCGTCGTTCCTCTCTTCTCAATGGCCAAAAACCCTAAATTCCTAATTCAATTTCAAATCAAAATTCAATTTCAAAAATTCAAACTCCTCCAAACTCTATCATATTATGTACTGTTTCAAAGCTCTCAACGAGCGTAATCCACTGGTGCAATTCATTTTTGCAATCGAATCACCATTTGTCCAGAAATTCGTGGTTCATTTCCGGCCGTCTACATTTGGGTTTGTCGTTTGACGGCGGATCTTCGATCATGCAACGATCAGATGATGCTGCGCCATAGAGCACGTCGTATAGAGTCAATCCATACGGCTACTTAATGTCAAAGCTTGCTGTAACGACCCGTAAATTTTCGATAATTTTATTTGTTTATTTATATATTTAATTGAAATTTTGTGAAACTTTAAATAATAAAATTTTGAAATTTAAATTTGATATTTGAAATGCGTCTGTTTTAACATAGCAACTGGTAAATTTTCATCAGATAATTTGGAAGTTTATTTTCTAGTGTAATTTTATTTCAAGTTACATTAGTTAAGAATTGATGATAACAAAATATTTTCCAAACCTGAATATTTTTATACAATAAATTTGTAAATCATCTTCTGAGTGAGACGTCATAATTCGTTTCTTCAAATTTGGACTTCTATTGCTTCGTTTATCTTATTTCTGGCAAATTAACAACATTTTCGGTACCGATTATCGACTTTTGATCGGATGATCCTACCACAGATATCTGTATACCGTTTTGATCGTCTCGTCGTGCTGATCTCCGCAGTATATTCATTTGTATATGTTGGGATCTGGTACTATACGAAGTCAGTAAAACGATTACCGTATCGGTAACCATTTTCGAACGTTTGAGCCTGTGACCTTTCACTTAACCAATGTGTAAAATTGAATGGCCAATGCGTTTTAAATTCGAATTTATCTCGACTGTGCATTTCCATGACTTTTGATTTTCCCTGCCTCTTGATTTTTTTGTCTGTTCGTTATTTTAATTACCGGAAGTAATATAAAATAAGGGATGAAAAATATATCAGGCTGTTTTACCCTTCATCTTCCTCCAATCATATTTTTCTCGTGCCCAATCTTCTCTGCGTCTCCTCTCTTTTCTTCACCTTTCCTCTATCAAGCCCGTGCTCACGCCACACCCTCCTCTCCCTGGAAATCACATCACCACCGGAAACCCACTCGGCCTCTCTCTCTTTCCCAAAAGTCAGCAACCACAGCCGAACGCCTCAACCCGATCGGTTATTCCGTTGCACGGCCGACCACCACTCCATGGTTCCCTGAACAGAGCACGCAACCCTCCACTAATCACCTGACATTTCCACCCTATCTTTGGCCACGAACCCCTGACCTACGCCTACTCGCCGTTGCTCCATCGTAAGATTCTGCCGAGCATGGCCCATCACCACTCGAAGCCTCCTCTGCTCTTCCCTCTTTGCAGCTCATCAGGGTATCTATATATATAAACCTGTTATATATATTTCGTTTGTCTCAATAGGTTATAAAGCCTGTTATATATTGTTGACAATAAAATTTTGATTTTTATATGTTTATAGCTTTAACATAATAATAGTATATAATATATGTAGTAGTATAAAGTTTGGTATTCTTTATTTTGATTCACTTATATTTTGTTTCCATATTTTACATATTAGATGTTATATGATATTTATTGTATATAAGAGTATAATATTTTTTTTATTGCTCATTTATATATACAATTGTATGTCTGAGTTGGTTTTGAAAGTAAATATACTTTGTCTTCTGTACATATCTGCTTGTAGATATGATATGTTAGTTTCTATGATCTGATAGTTTATATATATATTAGTAGTTGATAATATGTTAGTTATATATGATTAGTTTATACAAATTTTATAATACGTCATATAAATTTATAACATACCTAGTCGTATGGTACTTTAGATTTTATTCGTATGACGGGTTGAGTATATATTTACAATAGATTATTTTATATATATATAAATAAGCTGCTTTGTTATCTTCTGTCTTATACCTTACAGCTGTTGATATGTGTGTATAGATATATAAGGACTTGCTTACAATATTTAGTATAAAACTACTTTATATATGAAACTGTTAAGTGCTTTCAAGTATACCAATATATATGTTCGTAGAGGTAAGTTCATGTTTATAGCATGTTAGTGATTTCATATAAAAGGATAAAGGTTGACTTTCTTTTGGAAATTTGTCAGAAGAGTATTTAGTCGATTTGAGTTTCGTTTTATAAAGATGTGATGCTGTGAAAAAAAATTAATGTGTCAAATTATATATATATATTGTTTGTAAGCCGTGTATATATATACGTGCTTGTTCATGTATATCGTCAAGTATGTTAGTGTTAACCCGCCTTTTGGCAAGGCCGCAGACAGACGGGTTTAACCTAATCAACTGCATGTTCGTCGAGGCTAGAGTACGATGGATTCAGTTGATTGGATGGATAGATGACGCAACATGCTTGGAAGATGGAAATATGGTTGGATAAAGGTTGATCAATGGTTCGGCTTGATGGAGGTTCGACATTGGGATCGTTCGGCATAGAGGAATGTTCGGCACTGGACGAGCGTTCGGCATAAAGAGATCGTCATTCGACATAGAGGAATGTTCGGCACTGGACGAGCGTTCGGCATAAAGAGATCGTCGTTCGACATAGAGGGATCGTTCGGCATTCCAGGAGCACTCGGCATTCAGTAGCGCTCGACATCCAGGAGCGCTCGGCATTTGGAAGTGCTCGGCATTAGAGGGATCGTTCGGCACTGAACGAGTGCTCGACATTAGAAGGATCGTTCGGCATAGAGGAATGTTCGGCACTGGACGAGCGTTCGGCATAGAGAGATCGTTGTTCGGCATTGGATGGAGCGCTCGGTATAAATCTCGTTCGGCATCTGGAGACGTTCGGCATTAGATGGATCGTTCGGCATCAAGGAGCGTTCGGCATTGGATGGGTCGTTCATCATACCTCACCTCGCTCGGCATTGCACCTCGCACCTCCATACCTCGCACCTCCATATCTTGGTACCTCGCACCTCCATACTTCGGTACCTCGCACCTCCACACCTCGGTACCTCGCACCTCGATACCTCTGTACCTCGCACCTCCCAACGTTCGGCATGAGGAGATCGTTCGGCATTCACGCCTTGTTCGGCATTCAGCGTTCGGCATCTATGGTTCGGCATATGGAGACCACTCCATTTGGGCTGAGGTACTCGGCTACCAGGCCCACCAGGGAAGTCCGACCCATCTTTGCCTATAAATAGAGAGGCAGGGGCACAGTAAAAGGGGATCTTCTTTCTGCTCTCTTACTTTCTCTTTTCTAAGGCTAAGGCAACTCTGCCATTTTGTAACTGTAATCGATTATTACAGCAATAAAAAGCAAACTTCTGGAGTGGACGTAGGCCGGAGTTAGCCGAAACACTATAAAATCTGTTGTTCTTTACTGCTTTCATTTCAGTTTTAACTGTTCTTCACATTATTACTCTCTACATACATTCTATCTCTGAGCTGTGATTGGTATTTGGTGCTTTCATATGGATTTTGGGGTTAGTGACCAATTTTGGCGCTAACACTTTGGTGCTTTCACTGAGAATTGAAACACTCAGTAATTTTGGAGTTAGGAACTTGGATCTTAGAAAGCAATGGCAAGACCACCAACGAGGAAGCAAGCAGTGGAAAGGAGCAATCAGGAAGGAAGTCAAGCGGCATCTTCTGGAGCTGGGGAGGGTCATGCATCCATCTACATAACTCGGGACGAGATGCAAGTGATGATGAATTCTATGCAAGAGCAGATGATGAAACGGCAAGAGGAGATGATGCAGGCTCTTCTTAGGTAATTTGGACAACCAGGAACTGCAGTTGCTCAAGATCGTGGAGCTGGACCAGAGGAACTCAACCAACGGACAGATGGAGTGAATCAGCAGGGGGCAGCTCCCAATCAACAAACAGTTAACAATCTAGATGGACCTAGACTCAGGGGCACACCACCAGGTGATGCTGGACCAGTTCATGGAGGGATACCGGATAACGCTACGCGGCCTGGCATCGATAGGAATACAGGAGTACGTGATGAAGAATATGTGCCAGAATTTCCTCGGGGACTCGGGGGGCAGTCTGGATTGGTTGGAAACACTGGATTGGCTGACATTATCAGGCGGACTATTCGTGGAGGTCTGAAAAACAGGGATTCAGAGGGAGTTAACAAAAGTCCGTTTACCCGGAACATCAGGACAGCTAGGAATCCGTCCGATTTCAAACTACCCACTCTGGAAGTATACAACGGGAAGACGGATCCCACCGACCACTTGATGAGGTACACTAGGCATATGGAAGTGCTGGGGGCCACGGAGGAGGTTATGGCCCGATGTTTCCCCCTGTACTTGACTGAAATTGCTGCTATGTGGTTTAGACAGCTGGAGGATGGATCCATTGGAACATGGACAGAACTGGTGGACAAGTTCTTAAGTCAGTTTCGAGTTCACATAAAAAGGCCAAAGAACGTGATGACACTAACGTCAGTCAAACAGGGGGCAGATGAATCGCTCAGGACATTCTTAACTCGATTTAATGCAGCAGTTACTTCGGTGGATCGGCCAGATCCATCAATGGTTCTGATGGCTGCGGTATCAGGAGTCAGAGATAATTCGGATTTCAAAGTATCGTTGATACGGGACCCACCGTTGGATCTTGGGGAATTCTTTCATGAAGCTGAAAGATTTCTTCGACAAGAAGATGCATGTTTGGACATGAGGCCAAAGGAAGTAAACACGACTAAGGATGGAGGACTACCCGGTGAAAGCTCGGGTGGGGGCGAGGATAAAGGGAAAAGGAAGCGCTGGGGAGAACCAAAGTTCTCCACTTACACAGGATTGAATGCAACGTTGGAACGGATTTTCTTAGATACTCGAGATCGCCTTTCTTATCGAAGGCCAGCAAGGAGGGAACCCTCAGAAAGAGAAAGGGCATCAGGAAGGCACTGTCTTTTTCATGACCTGGACGAGCATGACACTAACAGCTGCCGGCATTTGAAGGACATAATAGAGGAGCATATAAGGAATGGCCAGTTGCGATAGTATGTCGGAACTCGGAATGCGGCGGTGGAACAGGAGCAGCCACCGACTACCTTGGACGACGAGGGCATAAGGCCCATGAATGGTGGCCGATTGGTCATCAACTAATCTTGATGGTTTGGAATAAGTAACAAACTCCGGGCAAACGGTTGAATCACTTACTCATGTACGGGGTCGGAGATAACCCTCAGGCATGCTTTGAGATGATGGCTTATCAAAACGCCCGGGTTTGCGAAATCTATTTTTTCCTTTGACTTGGACATTTGCTTTTTCTGGTTTGGTTTTGGAGTTTGGTTTAAACTCCCTGTTTTGCTCATTTTCTGGTTTGGATTCTGGTTTGGATGTTTGTTTTTTGTTATGGATTTTTGATATGGGTTTCTGGTTTTCTATTTGGATTTGGATTTCAGATTGGATTTTGATTGGATTTTCTCTAGATTTTTGGCTAGAAGGTCGTTGAGTATGGACTATGCTCGGCAAGGGTCCGAAGAGACCAGAATTCGGCCTAGGACTTAGGCCATATATTATCGGTTACTATTTTAGATCGTCGAGTATGGACTATGCTCGGTAAGGGTCCGGAGTGACCAGGATTCGGCTTAGGACTTAAGCCATGGCATTCTTCGACGTTCAGGGACACTGAACCATGAACACCATGGAATTACTTAACATAGGTCGTCAAGTGTGGATTGTGCTTGGCAAGAACCCGGAGAGGTTACGGATTTGGATATTGGCTATGAATAGCTAGAGATTCGGACAAGGACCCGGAGCGGTCCCGGATTTGGATATCGACCCGGAGAGGTCACGGATATGGTTATAGGTTATTGGATATGGATGGATTGGAACTCGGTAGTCGAGTTCAGATGGATGTGGAATTGGATAAGGACTTGGTTACTGGATAAGAATCAAACATCGACTCGGAACAGTCACGGAAATGGATCAGGATATGGCCGTGGCACTCGGATAAGATGGCTTGGTAATGGATTGGATTATGAATCGGAAAGTATGGATGTGGATAACATACATACTTGGGATATTGGACTTGAGGCTATTCAAAACACACCTTTCACAGCAAGGCATGTTTTGGGGGGCAAGTGTTAACCCGCCTTTTGGCAAGGCCGCGGACAGACGGGTTTAACCTAATCAATTGCATGTTCGTCGAGGCTAGAGTACGATGGATTCAGTTGATTGGATGGATAGATGACGCAACATGCTTGGAAGATGGAAATATGGTTGGACAAAGGTTGATCAATGGTTCGGCTTGATGGAGGTTCGGCATTGGGATCGTTCGGCATAGAGGAATGTTCGGCACTGGACGAGCGTTCGGCATAAAGAGATCGTCGTTCGACATAGAGGAATGTTCGGCACTGGACGAGCGTTCGGCATAGAGAGATCGTCGTTCGACATAGAGGGATCGTTCGGCATTCCAGGAGCACTCGGCATTCAGTAGCGCTCGACATCCAGGAGCGCTCGGCATTTGGAAGTGCTCGGCATTAGAGGGATCGTTCGGCATTGAACGAGTGCTCGACATTAGAAGGATCGTTCGGCATAGAGGAATGTTCGGCACTGGACGAGCGTTCGGCATAGAGAGATCGTTGTTCGGCATTGGATGGAGCGCTCGGTATAAATCTCGTTCGGCATCTGGAGACGTTCGGCATTAGATGGATCGTTCGGCATCAAGGAGCGTTCGGCATTGGATGGGTCGTTCGGCATACCTCACCTCGCTCGGCATTGCACCTCGCACCTCCATACCTCGCACCTCCATATCTTGGTACCTCGCACCTCCATACTTCGGTACCTCGCACCTCCATACCTCGGTACCTCGCACCTCGATACCTCTGTACCTCGCACCTCCCAACATTCGGCATGAGGAGATCGTTCGGCGTTCACGCCTTGTTCGGCATTCAGCGTTCGGCATCTATGGTTCGGCATATGGAGACCACTCCATTTGGGCTGAGGTACTCGGCTACCAGGCCCACCAGGGAAGTCCGACCCATCTTTGCCTATAAATAGAGAGGCAGGGGCACAGTAAAAGGGGATCTTCTTTCTGCTCTCTTACTTTCTCTTTTCTAAGGCTAAGGCAACTCTGCCATTTTGTAACTGTAATCGATTATTACAGCAATAAAAAGCAAACTTCTAGAGTAGACGTAGGCCGGAGTTAGCCGAACCACTATAAAATCTGTTGTTCTTTACTGCTTTCATTTCAGTTTTAACTGTTCTTCACATTATTACTCTCTACATACATTCTATCTCTGAGCTGTGATTGGTATTTGGTGCTTTCATCTGGATTTTGGGGTTAGTGACCAATTTTGGCGCTAACAGTGAGTTTGAAGAATATTTTTATACGTGCATAACATAGAAATATTATATTTAGTTGTCCGAGTTTTAAAAAATTTAAGCTTTGTTTATATATATTTGGTTTTACTTGCCTGTTACATTATGTATACGTTGGTATATAAACATATATAGAGTCGCAGAAAATGTTATTTTATAAGTTATTTTTATGATGTCAGGTGGTGTACATAATATGTATAATTCATGTAGAATATATGCCTTGATTATGTATTGATTTGAATATGATATTTATATATAATAATTTTGATTTCTATTTTACCAAGGTCATAAGGCTTATCAAGTCTTGACTTTATATAACATATATATATATATTATGTGTGGTTAATTGAATAGTGATTTCGAAAATTTTATATTATTTTAATATTTGTTTTAAATTGAAATATTAAAAAATATATATAATATAATAATAATGTATATATTTTCAGTTTATATCAAAACTAACTCGATTTGTTTCACTGATTGCTGTTATCAGCTTTGTCGTCAAATTCGTGCCAACCTTGTTTGTTTTGGATTCGTGCCTGGATTTCGTAACTCAATTTCGTTGTCTATCTCTCTAGCCTCGAAAGGTGAGCAATCACTCACGATTAATGTTCTTATATTTATTAAATTTGATTTCAATTGAAACGTCAATAGAAATATGCTGCTGTTAGTTATTTACATTGTTATATATGCTATTATCTGTATCTGTTCACCCATGACATCTGACATCATTATCTGTTATTTATATTGATGATATATGCATGTTATTGTTGTTATATTATTTTCATATCTGTTATCACTCTTCAAGTTCCCTGTTAGTATAGAATTCACTATGGGTTGAAATGATACATACCCGAACGATCTTGTAGAATAGGGGAAAATCGTTATGGGTTGAAATGATAAACCCAAGCGATTTTCAATTAATTGAATTTGGGATTGCGGGTTGAAAAGATATATACTCGTATATATATATATATATATATATATATATATATATATGTATGTAAATTGCGGATTGAAATGATAAATATCCATACCACTTGACCATAAGGTAGAAAATTATATACAGACACCGTTGGTCTATATATAAATATTTTGAAAATGATTTCTATGGTTTTGAAAAGAAATATATGGTTTTGATAAATATTGATTTTTAAAGATTCATTAAAGTTGATTTAATAAAGTTGATAAATAATATGTTTAAGTATTTATTTAATATCTATATTTTCAAATATAGAGTTTATAATAATTTGAAATTGAGTTGAAATTATATTTATTTAAGAATTATACTTAAATAAGTTTGATTTGAAATGTATTGAATTTGAAATTTAAAGAAGTGTTTTACAACTTGAAATTTGATTAAAGGTGACTTAAATGGATATTTCAAACTTATATATATTTAAATGGGATATTTTGTTTATTTAAAATTTGTAAATTGAAGTTGTAGTTAGATGTTATTGAAATGATTAAGTAAATGTTTCAAAACTAAATAATAGTTAAGTGAATTTGATATATATATATATATATAAGTATCGAATTTAGGTTTGAAATGTTGAATATTTAAAGCTTTGAAATATATTGAAATTGAAATGGCTTATTTTATGGTGCAGATATGTAGTTGAAATCGATAATTTGAAATGGTTTATTGAGAAGATGAATCGAGTTGAAATTGATGATTTGAGATTTGATTAAATTAAAATTTTGGAATTCGAGTTGAGTTGAATTGATTTGTGAAATTTGAGGAAACTATTTTATTTTATAAAGTAATTTTAAATTATATTTAAAACTATTGATATTTTACTTTATAAATTATTTTAATATAAACTATTTTAATATAAATCATTTTTAATATAAATTATTTTATTTTAAACTATTTTAACTTATAACTATTTATATAAACTATTTTATTTATAAACTATTTTATTATATATACTAATTTTAATATCTAAACTGTTTAAAAGGAAAGTGTTATGATTTTCAAAATGCTATGATTTCAAAGCTGTGATTTCAAAAGTGTTTTGATTTTTAAAGACTATGATTTCGAAAGCGTTATAACTTTGGAAAGTGATATGATTTTGAAAATGGATATATTTGAAATGGAAATGATATCGTATTGATTTGGTTTTGAAATGGAAATGATATTTTGGTTTTGAAGTATAAACTATTTTAAAATGACCACGGTGTTATAATAACGATTGGTTGTTAAAGAGACCGGGATCAGATATGGACATACTCTCTGTCGATATCGAAAACCACTTTGACAACTGTGTACGCGGTGGAGTTTCCAGAATGAAGTAGGATGGTGGCGACGATCCTAAGGTATATACGTGGACCCAACTCCCGTGAGTTGGCATAAGGTGGTTAAAACAGGAGCGATCTCGGACCAGTGAGGTAGCACCTCTTATCGGACGCACTTCTTCGATACCATTCTATTACTTTGTGATTGTTTGGGTGCACCCCTTGATTTGGGAGTGTTGTTCGAGGTGGAGCGGTAGTGGCTGCTATGCGTTTCCATCAGTCCGTGTGCGTAATTGGTATATCTACCCTGGCATTGCCTTGTTTGCCGTGTCACCTACCATATCGAGCTTTACTACGAGTTGTGATTTCTCCCATAGCCTGTGGAGTATCGAGGGTAGCCCCCATTTTGGGAGTATGCTAATACTGGATAGACTACTGGGACTATTACGTGTTAGGGTGAGTTCAGATTAAATGTAAAGCCCTAATGCTATTTTAAAGTATGTTTATTTTATAATTAGACATTATTATAATAGCGAATATTACTACATAGTAGATAGTTTAACGGATCCTTAGAGGATGGTTATCCCAAACATCCTTTAAGTTACTTGTATTTCAGTTGATATTTCACTTGAGTTGGATTTATTAATATAAGAATGTTAATCCTGACTCGAGTGTTTGTGTTTTGCTTTACGCTCGGGTCAGACTGAGTGATACAGCATTTGAGACTCACCTTTGGAGTTGGAGCTTCGCTTGGAGATCCAGCTATCTATCGATTCTACTACCAGTTATTCAGTTGATTCCAGTGATGTATTCAGATCTTGTATTTGACTATTTTATTGAGACATCTATGTACTCGAGACTTCTGTTGTATCATGTTTAACTATGTTATATATATATAGTAGCTTCATGAACTACTATTCTTTTGTTTCCGCTGCATTACTGTTATATTACTTTGTGCCTGTGATCTGTGATTATTTTATTTACTGTATATGCTGAGTTTTGCCAAATTTTATTTACAATCCATTGTTTTGAATTATTCAAGCCCGACATGTGTGGATTTATTGTCGATTTGAATGGTCCAAAATACTGGGTCGTTACATGTGGTATCAGAGCTCTGGTTTTAGGCAAAACTCAGCATATAAAGTAAAATTCAATTACAGAATCACTTTCGTTCGAGCTTGAATTCCTTCTTCTTTGACTCGATTCCTTTGAAATTTGGAACGTTCCTTCGGTTCCAAAGTCCATTCGTGTCTCCCCTATTCGTGTCTTCCTGATTCTGGAGTATCCCATAACTCCACTTCAAATGATCTCTATAATAAATCGGCGGTCTCGCCAACCTTTGAATTATTGTAAAGGGGTGAAACTCCTTTACAACTAGCATTGATTCACCGGAGATTTCTGTATCCTCGGTTTATGATGATACTACCTTTTTTTATGCCCAAATTCTATCTCTAGCGATCGAATGTCGATTTGTTCCAGAATGCTACCTCGAACTTATTCTTGAAGTCATGGTTGATCCAGTGAAGGTTGGCCACGATTTATATAAGTCTATCCATCTTACCTATTTTGTTATTTAATTATCTTATCCTCGTTTCGAGCCTATCTTCGAATTTGAATTCATTGATTAGAGTTCCTCTACTTTGAATCCCACCTTTGCTTTGAAATCCGTTCTTGAATTATCGAGTGAGGGTGTGTATTTGTAATTAATATTAAAATGTTTTATATATTGTGTTGTTTGAGTTGTTGATGTTGATTTGGGTCTTCGATCGATTCGTCTGATCAGCGATATCGATAGGATTTCCAAAACACTTGAACAGAGCAGACTGACACAATATTATTTTCAAATTTGGTAAATGAAATAAATTTGTATGATTATATTATAAGAATATAAGTAAAATTTTCTGGAATTTAATAAGTTAATTAAAATGGTTGTTTGAAATGATAATATTTGATTATCATTTATTGTTCTATAAATGAATTTATAAACATGGTTTATAAATTGATTTGGAATTGAAATGAATTTAAATCAAGAATTTCAGAATTTAATTTCCGATGATTTCGCACTATGGTTTTAAAGTTTTAAAATGCATATTATTTAAAGTATTTTCGAATAGAAATCGTTTTCAAAGAATTTTAAAATGTTGAAATCAGTGCTCTTCTCTTTGTTGCTGGAAAATAATTTCGGTGATGGCGGCCGCATCATCGACATTCATTTTCGAGTTTCGAAATGGAGAGACTATTCTGTAGCTTTGCTATGGTTTTGTTTTGAATATATATATATATATTTCGATTTGAATTTCTTGGTATAATTTGATTTATATATATATATATATAGGTATCTTATTTTAAAATTTAATTTGATTTGATATAAATATATTATATATATCTCTAAATTATTTGAAGTAAATCAGAGATTTAAATTCTTAAATTTTAGGTTAAAGATGATTTCAATTATAAACTGAAGTCAAAATTCTTGGATAAATATTTAACTGGGAATAACTGAATTGTAAAATCTTATTTGTATAATACTCAATTACATCTCAACATAACTTACCTAAAACTTTCAGAAGTTAAAAATGTAATTGGATAATATACAATATAAAATGACTTTATAAGGAAAGATTTGAGTGTTATAGTAAATGTTATACACTTAAATTTTATTATAAAGATGTTAGTAGAGAGAAATAGAATAATAAGTTAATTGAATAATAGATGAGACAAATAAATTTGTCTTGAAGGAATTAATAAATTGAAATTTGATTAACTTATGGAAATACCTTGAATTTAAAATCAATTATTGAATATAAATTAATTTAAACTGAAATTTATATGGTTTAAATTAATTTATATGGTTTAAATATATGTAATAAGATATATTAAGTGGAATAAACTTAATAATAATTTGGATAAAAGAATTAAATTTGTTGAATAAAATATGAGGATAATAAATGATTATACAAATTGATGATCTAGAAATTGTTAATTGAGGATGACTAGATAATAAGATCATGAATTTAGAAATAGATAGATTGATTTAACTTAAGTGAAGTCAAATGGATTTAACCAAAATGTTGAATATGAATTAGTTTAATTTGAAATTTATATGGTTTTAAAATCAGTTGTTTATTTTGTTTTCAAAGCCATTTTTCTTTCTAGTTGGTCCTATTCTCCTACCTCCTTCCTTTTCGGGGATGAAAAGTTATGAGTGGGGGAGAGTGTAACGACCTGTAAATTTTAGATAATTTTATTTGTTTATTTATATATTTAACTGAAATTTTGTGAAACTTTAAACAATAAAATTTTGAAATTTAAATTTGATATTTGAAATGCGTCTGTTTTAACATAGCAACTGGTAAATTTTCATCAGATAATTTTGAAGTTTATTTTCTAGTGTAATTTTATTTCAAGTTACATTAGTTAAAAATTGATGATAACAAAATATTTTCCAAACCTGAATATTTTTATACAATAAATTTGTAAATCGTCTTCTAAGTGAGACGTCATAATTCATTTCTTCAAATTTGGACTTCTATTGCTTCGTTTATCTTATTTCTGGCAAATTAACAACATTTTCGGTACCGATTATCGACTTTTGATCGGATGATCCTACCACTGATATCTGTGTTTCCTGGAGATTTGACCAGGCAACTAGTACTCGGCATCCAGTTCAACTCGGCATCAGTGAGTGACCGGCATCAGAGAGTGTCCGGCATCAGAGAGTGTCCGGCATCAGAGAGTGTCCGACATCAGAGAGTGACCGGCATCCAGGAGTGTTCGGCGAAGCGCTTGACATCCAGGAGCACTCGGCATCCCAATGGAACTCGGCGTCAACTGGCACTCGGCGACAACCAATGCTCGGCGCTAGCGTTCGGCATACAATGGTGCTCGGCATCGAGACTACTCAGCACACAAGGGTGCTCGGCATCAAGGCTGCTCGGCATACAAGAACGCTCGGCATCGAGACTACTCGGCGTCAAGACTGCTCGGCATAACAAGCTACTCGGCGTCAAGGAGAGCACTCGGCAACAACCTATGCTCGGCGTCAACTAGTGTCCGGCATCCCACGGTACTCGGTGTTAGTGGAGCTCGGTGGTAGGATAACTCGGCAACGAGAACGTTCGAACTACATACATTGGTTGGTCAAGAGCTTCAAAGGGAGATACGCTCGGCTTCACTGCAATCACCCTACACTTCCCATACACCAGGAGCACCGTTCGGCATGGGAAGGACCGTTCGGCATGGGAAGGACCGTTCGGCATGGGAAGGACCGTTCGGCACAAAAGCGTTCGGCGTACCTGGTTCGGCACGCAGCACCTGGGCTCGAACGTTCGGCTAACAAGCCCGCTTGGGTAGTCCAGCCCATATTTGCCTATAAATAGAGGGGCAGGGTCACAGTGAAAGGGGGGGGTTTGGAGAGAAAATACGGGGAGACTCTGCCATTTTCAAGACTCATCTTCTCTACTTAAACAACTCCATTCAAGCATTTGATTCACGAATTGTATTTGTAATCAACCATAAAGGAAATCAATAAAGTTGAGCAAAGTGGACGTAGGCAATTACGCCGAACCACTATAAATTTGGTGTTCTTACTTTCTGCATTTGAATTAGGATTGTCTTCTCTGTTTAATTTACTTTCATCACTTATATCTCTACACAATCTTTCTGAACGAGGTTAGTGACCACTTTTGGTGCTAACACTTTGGTGCTTTCACTGAGAATCGAATTCTCAGACCTCAAGGATCTGCTTTGAAGCTACTGGATTGAGCAAATCCCCCAAAGAAGATCCGACTTACTGATAGAACATCCGCTGATTCTACTCAGAGTTCATACCAATAACTCTACAATGGCAAGACCACGTACCAGGTCAGCTTCTTTTAATGCGGATGCCCGAGAGACTGCTAGCGTGCAACAAGCAGGACCTAGCAATCAACCAGCGATCCCGAGTGCAGGGATTGCCGCTCAGGAACAGACTCCAGTTGTCACCAGAGTGGAGTTCAACGACTTGATGAGAGAACTTAGGGAAAGCAGGAGACAACTGGGAGAACAGATGCAAACTAATGCCAACCTGATGGCACAACTCACTCAACAGCAGCAACAGAATGCTGGGGGCAATCCAGCTGCTTATTCCTCTTCTGACAGCTCGACTTCTTCTGATGAGCCACCCAGGCGCAGACGCCGTAAGACTGAAGCTGCAAGGGCAGATGCTGCTGCTCGAACAGCAGGAGACCGCGACCAGGCCAGAACTGGAAACTTCCGAACCGGAGTACAGATGGAGGAGGGAGCTCCAGATCATCAAGATGTTAACAATGTTGAACCTCATGACGCACGATTGGCAGATCGCCAGGAAAGGAGGCATCAGCATGGACAGGCGCGTAGAACTGACTCCAACCTCCCAGCTTCCATACAGACACCCGATCTGACAGCCATGATCAGGCAACTGATGAAAGAAAATCAGGGCTTATCAAATGACGATTGGGGAGTGTCAAGAAGTCATACTCCGTTCACGGATGTTGTGCTGCAAGCGGCCTACCCCAAGAAGTTCAGCATGCCAACCATTCCTACATACGAAGGAAAGACTGACCCCAGACAACATGTAATGAGGTATGAATGGATGATGGATTCAGCCAAATGATGCCACCAAGTGTAGGTGCTTTCCGATTACTCTATCTGGGATCGCTACTATGTGGTTCACCCGACTTCCTCCGCGATCCGTATCAAATTTCGAGGAGTTGGCAAAGAAGTTTATTGAGCAATTCAGGATACACACTACACGCCCGAAGGACGTGATGTCTCTGTCAAGTGTAATCCAAAATCCCGGAGAGTCGCTGAAGGAGTACTTACAAAGATTCCACGTTGCGGCAACTGAAGTCAGTAATCCCAACGACCATGCAATTCTGATGGCTGTAATGAGAGGTGTAGATCCGGATTCTGAATTCGGAGATTGGCTGGCAGGAAAACCTCCGACTACGCTAGAACGTTTCTACTCCAAGGCACACCAGTTCATAAGAAGAGAGGAAGCTAGGTGGGTACGACGAGACAAGGCGCCGGGACCAGCCCAAGAGTCAATTAAGAGCAACATTGCTGTGAAGCAATCTGGAGACAATTCAGGAAAGGTCCAAGTCAACGTCCAGAGTAAGCCTGTGCAGCCCAAAGAGTCCGGAGGAAGAAGTCAAGGAAAGAGGAAAGAAGCGGGAAAGTGGAAGTCGAGAATTCCAAGCTACAGCGAGTACACTCCGCTAAACGCCCCGCTTGAGAACATTTACCTATCCACATGCAATACTTTTCAATACAGAAAACCACGTCCGAAAGAATCAACTGAAGAACAGAAACGGACTGGGAAATATTGCCGCTTCCATGAAACCTATGGACACAACACGGAAGAATGCAGACACCTGCATGACGCTATCGAGAAATTGATCAGACAAAAGAAGTTGCAAGAATTTGTAAAGGATCCACAGGAAGGAGGACATGGAACGTCCGACCCAGGTCGTGCACCGGCTCCACGTCATCCAGAGGAACCTGCCCGGACTGTTGGAAGACTGGTTATAAATACAATTATCGGTGGACCTCATCCCGCAGATAAGAACTGGCAAGAGATGGAACGATATGCGAGCTCCTTGAAGCATGCAGATTTTGAGTGCTGTTCGAACGTAGAGGACGGGGCCCCTGCTAAGCAGCAGCGCGTGATGACAGACGATATTGTGTTCAGAAACAGAGACGCTGATCAGGTAGAGGCTCCGACCATCGATCCCATGGTCATATCTGCAACAATCGGACCAGCATATGTAAAAAGAATTTTGATTGATTGTGGAAGTTCAGTCAACATCATCTTCAAGAAGGCCTATGATCAGATGAAGCTAGAGACAAAAGACTTGAAACCATCCAAAGCTCGTATCCACGGCTTTAACGGCGCTGCGACTGACGCTGTAGGATATGTCGAGTTACCAGTTGAACTGGGACAAGGCGAGTGTCGGAGGGTACGAATTCTACCCTTTGTAGTTTTGGATGTGGACTCTCCATATAATGTTTTCTTGGGTCGGCCGGCCCTGGCTGAATTTAGGGCGGCACTAGCCCCGTGGTGCTTGACTTTGAAGTTTCCAACTGACAAAGGAGTAGGCGTTGTTCACGGTGACCAAGCAGCTGGTCGTTCTTGTTATGTGGCCGAGCTCCGAGAAGCCCACCGGAGGGAGAAAGGAAAGGTTGCGGTTGCGGACAATCCCGTCCGCATCCTCAATACGAATAATTGACAAGTAGTGCCCGAGCCCTGGCTCGGGCATAGTTCTCGGATCTACGGAGATATAGATCCGAGAGACGACGATGAGAAACCCAGGGAAGAGAAGGCGGCACCGGCTGAATTGACAATTGACATTTCAGTTAGCCGTGACGACCCTTCGCGAATACTGAAGATCGGATCACAGTTGGGCCCCGCAATGACAGAAGACCTTAGCAACTTCCTCCGGGCAAACCTTGATGTTTTTGCCTGGACGCATTCTGATATGTGTGGGATTTCTCCCGCCATCACAAGTCATATGTTGAACGTAGACCCGAAATACGTCCCAGTCAAGCAAAAAAGGAGAGGAATGGATCCAGAGAGATCCGCCGCTCTTGGAGAGGAGGTGGACAAACTCAAAGCAAATGGGTTCGTCCGCGACGCCCTCTACCCGGAGTGGGTCTCCAACCCAGTGCTAGTAAAGAAGGCAAATGGGAAATGGAGGACTTGCGTAGTTATTCCGACTTGAACAAAGCATGCCCTAAGGACAGTTTCCCGTTGCCTAGGATCGATCAGTTGGTCGATTCCACAGCAGGACACGAATTATTGTCATTCATGGATGCGTACTCAGGATACAACCAAATCCCAATGCATATTCCGGACCAAGAACACACCAGCTTCGTTACAAATGTCGGGCTGTATTGCTATGTAGTGATGCCCTTTGGATTAAAAAATGCTGGAGCAACTTACCAACGTCTGGTGAATCGAATGTTCAAGGACCAGCTGGGCAAAACCATGGAAGTCTATGTGGATGACATGCTCGTGAAGTCACGGCAGTCAAACGACCACATTCAAGACTTAGCTGAAATGTTTAACATACTCAGGTCCTATGGAATGAAGATCAATTCGCTGAAGTGTTCTTTCGGCGTTGCATCAGGGAAGTTTTTAGGATTCATCGTCAACGCTAGGGGAATCGAAGCCAACCCAGAAAAGATCCAAGCCATTCGAGATGTACAAGCGCCCAGGACTATAAAGCAGGTACAGAGCCTGAACGGAAAAGTGGCTGCGCTGAGTCGATTTATATCCAAGGCAACTGACAAGTGCATCCCATTCTTCGACATAATAAAGAAAGGAAAGAGGAATTTTGAATGGACGTCTAGCTGCGAGGAAGCTTTCCAGAACCTGGTAAGGCATCTGGAGAGCCCACCAATGCTGTCTAAACCAGTTGACCATGAGATGTTGTACGTTTACTTGGCTATATCCCCTCATGCGATAAGCGCAGCTTTGGTCCGTGAGGAGGATCGGGTCCAGAAGCCGGTATATTATGTTAGCAAGCGTTTAATGGGGGCAGAGAAGAATTACCCTAAAATTGAGAAATTGGCTTATTGCTTGGTGATTGCATCACGCAAGCTGCGCCCGTACTTTCAAGCGCATTCAATCGGCGTTTATACCGATCAACCCCTGAGGCAGGTACTTCAACGACCGGAAACTTCTGGAAGATTGCTAAAATGGAACATCGAGTTGAGCCAATTCGATATCGCGTACTTACCATGGAGGGCCATCCGAGGGCAAGCGTTAGCAGACTTCATCGCTGAATTTACCATACCCATCAAACCGGACGATCACGATATCATTCCCCCCATTCGATGGAAATTATACACTGACGGTGCGTCAAACGACCGTTGCTCCGGCGCAGGCGTAGTTCTCATAACTCCGGAAAACCGATCAATCTGTTATGCCCTGAAGCTCGATTTTCCGGCTACAAACAACGAAGCTGAATATGAAGCATTGATCGCTGGCTTGAAGCTTATCAAAGAACTCGGAATCAAATCAGTCGAAATCTTTTGTGACTCGCAGTTAGTGGTTTACCAAGTACGAGGAGACTACCAAGCAAAAGGGCGAAAGCTTGCTCCGTACCTCGTTCAGGTCCAGGAACTACTATCAAATCTTGAGCGTTATGACATTTCACATATCCCGCGAGAACAAAACAAAGAAGCCGACTTGTTGGCTAAGTTCGCAAGTACCGACGATGTTCAACAAATGGGATTGTATCCCGTGGAAGTCTTGCATGCCCCGAGTGCGGACGAGATGAAAATCGATCTTGTGTTGGAAACAGAGATCGAGAAGGACTCGTGGATAACCCCATTCAAACTGTACCTGACAACCGGGGCTTTACCAGAAAGAAGAAGCGAAAGACGACATGTCCTTCGAAAGGCTGCGCGGTACGTAATGCAGGATGGATCCATGTACCGGAAAGGATTCTCAATCCCATTGTTACGATGCATCGCTCATGATGAAACAAAGCGAGTCTTGAGGGAAGTCCACGAAGGGGAATGCGGCGACCATACTGGGGGGCAAACGCTAGCAAAGAAAATCCTCCGCTATGGGTATTACTGGCCCACCGTAAACCGGGATGCCGCGGACTACGCAAGAAAATGCGACAAGTGTCAAAGATATGCAAAAATCCCGAGGGCTCCGTCAACGGAACTCACACAAATGATCAGTCCTTGGCCATTCGCGATCTGGGGAATCGACATAATCGGCTCTTTGCCTCTATCTAAAGGTGGTGCGAAATACGCGATAGTTGCAGTCGACTATTTCACGAAATGGGCTGAGGCAGAACCTTTGGCCACTATCACCTCTAAGAAAGTCATTAACTTCGTTGTACGAAACATTATATGCCGCTTTGGCCTTCCACGCACCATCATTACAGACAACGGAACGCAATTCGAAAGTAAAGAGTTCAAAGAGTTCTGTTTAAAGTACGGCATCGAGAAAAAGTTCGCTGCCGTTGCACACCCAAAAGCTAACGGACAAGTCGAGGCCGTTAACAAAATAATCAAGTCCATACTAAAGAAGCGCCTGGAGAAGGTTGGAGGCAAGTGGGTAGATGAACTCCCGACAGCATTATGGGCATATAGAACTACCCACAAGTCCGCAACCGGCCACACTCCGTTCGCCTTGGCATACGGCTCTGAGGCCGTTATACCCGTGGAACTTGAAGTTCCATCGCACCGAGTGACATACTATGACCCCAAGACGAACCAAAACCTCTTGCTGGAATCACTGGACTGCATCGACGAAAAGCGTGAAGAAGCTGAGTTAAGGGCGGCAGCGCACAGACATCGAGTCAAGCGCTACTACGATGGCAGAGTCCGCCCAAGAAGCTTTGATGTGGGTGATCTCGTTTTGAAACGAGTCTTCCCAGTACCATCACGCATGAATCCCAGCTGGGAAGGTCCATACGCCATTGAACGGAAGCTTGGAGAAGGAACATTCAAGCTAGCGACCGTTGATGGCGCGACACTCCCCCGAGCATGGAACAGTGAACATTTGCGGCACTATTACATTTAGCATGTTTCCCTTTCTTGTTATAGGCACTATTGTTTTCTGCATGTTTCCATTCAATAATGACTTAGTTTCCTTTTGAAGTTGTAATCGAGCAATTTAGTTGATTTTCATTAATAAAGGCTTGAAGCCACATTTTCTATGAAGTTTCTGTATCTCTTAATTGGATGATAAATTACATTATTCTGCGCGACGTACAGACTCATACAAACGACTTCCAATCTCCGAATCCCCAGAGTGCGGAGCGGAGTAATCTAAGTCCCCAGAGCGCGGACTAGAGTATAAACAATTTCCAATCTCCGAATCCCCAGAGTGCGGAGCGGAGTACTCTAAGTCCCCAGAGCGCGGACTAGAGTATAAACAATTTCCAATCTCCGAATCCCCAGAGTGCGGAGCGGAGTACTCTAAGTCCCCAGAGCGCGGACTAGAGTATAAACGATTTCCAATCTCCGAATCCCCAGAGTGCGGAGCGGAGTACTCTAAGTCCCCAGAGCGCGGACTAGAGTATAAACGATTTCCAATCTTCGAATCCCCAGAGTGCGGAGCGGAGTACTCTAAGTCCCCAGAGCGCGGACTAGAGTATAAACAATTTCCAATCTCCGAATCCCCAGAGTGCGGAGCGGAGTACTCTAAGTCCCCAGAGCACGGACTAGAGTATAAACGATTTCCAATCTCCGAATCCCCAGAGTGCGGAGCGGAGTACTCTAAGTCCCCAGAGCGCGAACTAGAGTATAAACGATTTCCAATCTCCGAATCCCCAGAGTGCGGAGCGGAGTACTCTAAGTCCCCAGAGCGCGGACTAGAGTATAAACGACTTCCAATCTCCGAATCCCCGGAGTGCGGAGCGGAGTACTCTAAGTCCCCAGAGCACGGGCTAGAGTATAAACGATTTCCAATCTCCGAATCCCCAGAGTGCGGAACGGAGTGCTCTAAGTCCCCAGAGCGCGGACTAGAGTGTAAACAATTTCCAATCTCCGAACCCCCAGAGTGCGGAGCGGAGTACTCTAAGTCCCCAGAGCGCGGACTAGAGTATGAAAAGTCTCAAGTCTCCAAGTCCTCGGAGCACAGTGTCAGCAAACCAAATAAAGACAAGAGAATCATTCAAACAAGAAGAAACTAAAATTTTATTCGATAAGTCCAAAATGGGGATACAAGATCACTCCTACAAAATTCGGGCCTATACAAACTACAAGCTATGGAAGATAGAAACTGTTACAAACTTAAGCAAAAACTTGTTGAACAAGTGCATCGATCATTTCTTCGACTTCTTCTTCTTGTTTGCTTTTGGTGTTTCCGACGACTCCTCTCCCTCACGTTTCTTCTTGGACTTTTTGCTTGCTAGAGAGACGGAGTCAGGAGTAGGAGACGGAACATCTAATGGTTTGGACCTGCCCGGGAGAATGATTTTCAAAGGCCTATTCCGCGGGTCAGTAAGTTCCAGGACTTCAGATTCAACTTTGACTTTGACCTTTCTCTTCTCCTCGTCGGCAAGACGATCCTTCATGCTCATCTCTGAAGTATGTTCAGAGGCGCCAGTGATTTTAACTTCGTCGCTTCCTTCGGCAGGAGACGAGGTATCAAGTTTGTCATCGTCAAGCGCCCCGATCACTTGAGCGTCTGGGCCGGGAGTTACCCTTGCGTGAGCAACGTCGCTTGTTTTCCCCGCTTCCTCCTTGGCGTCATCGCTCCTCGGAGTTAGCTCGGTGTCAGAACAACCTGTGAGAAAATATAAGAAGTGGGCATTAGAACGAATAACCACTGCTAAAAAATGACGGATCACTTCGACTTCTAGAGAAAGAAGAATCTCCTACCAGGATCAGGTTGACTGTCGGTGGCGCGCGGGGTTTCACCCTCCAGGATAGGTGACAGCACATGAATGCCGAGCCCGGGATCTTCGGGATCGTAGCTGGCATGCTGCTCGAATGGATCAAGCGTCGACCGACCAGCCGATTGAGCTGCATAAGGAGCGGCGATGTGAGGAGTAGTAGTGTCGGCCTCTGACGGGCCAGCCTCGTTATTCTTCTCTTTCGAAGGGGAAGAGCCTTTGCCATAGAGAGCCAATGCTACGGATAAATCCGATGGCTCATTCCCCCTCAGGAACTCCTTCACCAGTGCATCCTCGTCGATTTCTTCGGAGCCTGATTCGACCTTCTTGATCTTTATCAGAGTTTCCCACGCCTCAGCCAGAGATTCATGGTAGCCGTCGCCCAAGAATGTTAGGTCGCGGTGCATAAGGACGCGGGCTCCGTACTCGGCGATCAACGGGTCAAACATACTTTTGACTTCTTCCCTGCCGGTCTCTGCGGCCGCCTCCAGGCGAGAATCAAGCTCCTCCACAGCCATTCTTTTGCCCTCCTCACGGGCCTCATCCTTCATTTTCTCGACCCCGGCAAGTTCGCCGTCGAGTTTCGCCTTCAGGAGCCGGGTAGCAACAATCTCATCACAATACCGCTGTGATTCTTCCTGAGCGGCTATTTTGTCTTCTTTCTCCTTGGAGAGTTGTTCTTTCAGCTCTTTGACTTGAGTAGCGAGCGCGTCCCTTTCTTTTTGGACAGAGTCTTTTTCTAGGGCAAGGGCGCCGCTCCGCTGAACTGCTTCGTCAAGCTCCTTTTTGTGAGCCACCTCTAAGCGAGTAACTGCCTCGGTAGTATCTTTTGCACCTTGTTCGGCGGCTTCTAGCTTTAACTTATAAGAGGCGAGCTCTTCGTCTTGGAGTTTGATGATTTTCTTATCGCTGTCAGCCTCCAGATTCAGACGGTCGATCTCGTGTTGACGCTCAACAGATACTTCTGATATCTTCTCCACCAAGTGCACGAATGCGTCATGTTGAACATAGACGTCATTGTTGCAGGCAATGGCACTTTGCTTCACATGCCCTGGAATGTGATGGATGGCCGGGAGGAATTTCAAACCGTCAAAACAAATTTTCGGAAACTTGGCCTTAAGGTCGACCATCTTTTCCGCAACAGTTGGGTCTACGGCAGGAGCAGGAGGAGGAGGCTTAGAGAATTCCGTTCTCTTACGCGGCTCTCGAACTTGCCTCGTACTCGATGAACTGGAATGTTGTTCTCGAGCAGCATCAGACTGATAACCCTTCTGCACAGACTTCTCTTTATCCGGCTCAGTTGTAGGAGGAAGATCACGGGACTGGGAAGATTGATAGTGCGCTTTCTTGCGATGAGACGACTCGTGCGGACGATTGTCCCTATCTTCATAATCACCTCGGTCCCGGCGTCTGCCTGAACCGGAATCCCGTCCGGAGTGATGAAATATTGAAGACCCCTGAAGGCGATCAAGTCCGTGGGAGCGGCCCATATCACCTGCAAAGAAGGAAGATAACAACGAATTAAGGAGAATTCACGAATTAAAAAGACTTGAAGTATGTTATGGAATGCGCATGTGCGTGTGTGTCCTAAGTGTTCCCCCCGACAGACCCGTTCGTTTATCTTTGCTAATCGGAGTATCATCTCTGTGAGCCGGGAGTTGAACTCCTACATTGCCTCTAGCGGGCGAGGAGAATTTGAGAGCTTCAGGATCATCGAACCCGTAATTAAGTATGTCTTCGGGAATAGAGAGGTTCGAGAGACCCCTCAGAGAACTCTCCAGATGCTGCGAAGAAGCCTCTTTCTCAGGAGGGATAGGCGCAGATTTTGAGGTGTCGCCAACTTTCTCTTTCTGAACCGTATATTTTAGCTTTTTCTTTCCCTTCGAAGGGGAGGATGACGTCTCAATATCCTGAACTTCGATTGCCGGATTCCAAGCAGGACCCACGTTCTCGCCCTGAGTGTCGGGTGCATCATCCTCTCTACGCTCGCCTTCTTCGTGCGCGTCGGGAGCGCGACGCGACGACGGGCCGGCAAGTTTTTTCCCTTTACCAGATGGAGGTTTGGGAATTGTAACACCTTCTGGAAGGCTGACCCGACGATCAGGAGCTAGCAAGCCGAACCCCGACAGCGATTCATTTGAAATGATAGCTCGAATATCTCGATCCTCGGCCGGAAGAGCTCTAATCGCGTCGACAGCATCAGAATATCCTCGGCCTTCCGGACGCGGGTTAATGCCTGAAAAGATGAAATGAAGAGTTAAGAAAAACATGACTCCCATTAAGTACGAGTAACGGTTCAGCAGAGAGACTTACTGCCTTCAACCCATCTCCTAGCAAAACCAGACGGGCATCGCACATAGAACCACTCCTGTTTGTATAGGGCGAATTTGCTACAGGCCCCTGTCAAGATCTGGCACTTGTGATATGGCTCGAGGAATATGAAGGAAGGGCTATCTTTCCGTCTCTTGAACATATAAATGTATCGGATATCACCGGGGGTTGGAGGTCTGGAGAAGACAGCCATGAAGAGTAAATAAGTCCCATATAGGAACGCATGACCATTCGGGTGCAGCTGCGACGGAGCAATGTCTATATACTGCAGCACATCCCGGAGAAATAGGTTAAACGGAGGCACGCTGCCCATCCAGCACATGAACTTGTTGCAGGCCGTGTACCCGACTGGGGGTAGATGAGGACGGTCGTGTCTCGAAGGAACTAACACGTCAGCAAAGGGAATTCCGTGAATGGAACATATCCGTCGCAGAGCGGCCTCATTGATCTTCGAGGCTTGAGAATCGACCGGATTGTCCAGTAAGATGGTTGACTCCAGAGCATCGGGCGCCAAATTATGAGCGGGAGAGATTGACGGGTTGGAAGCATCTGCGGCTCCTTGCTTTGCTGACGGCCCAGGCCTGTCAGATATGGTGGCCGAACTAGATTTTCCTGACATCCCGAATAAATAATGAACCTGGCTAAATGCTTGAGAAAGCTATACTTGAAAAACGTTGAGCGTTAGAATTAGCAACACGAGTTTTTCCCCCCATGTGGTGTGTGAACTAGTGCAAGCAATTGTGTACAGGCAATAAGAATCTAAAGGTTTTAAAGATATAATAATTAGCTTCGAATCATCGCCTTCGAAGACCGTCATCGCTGACCGTCTCAAAAAGCTTGCCTTGAGGTGATTACAGTTCAAGATTCAAAAAACGTGTAATTTATGAAGTATCCGGCTTAAGTCTAATTTGACATTTATATCGTTCGGCATTTAAATGTCGTTCGGCAGTTACATTGTTCGTCCTGAGAAGAGTTCGGCATGTATCTTGGTTCGGTTAAGTCATTGTCAAGTGTTCGGCATTGAAATTGTTCGGCATGTAGATGTTTGTTCGGCATTTGAATGTTGTTCGGCTGGAGTTATTGTGCGGCAATTGTATTGTTCATCCTAAGTATAGTTCGGCACGTATATTGTTCGGCCTAGGCATTTATATTGGTCGGCATTTTTGATGTTCGGCGAATATAGTGTTCGGCAGTTATATTGTTCGGCAGGTATGTAGCTGTTCGGCATGACAGTTGTTCGGTAATTATGTCGTTCGGTCTAGATGCTATTCGGCATATATGTCCATTCGGCATAAGGGTAGTGTTCGGCCTTAGTTCGTTCGGCTAAGGTAGTGCTCCGCCCTCGATCATAACTCCGCCCTGCTCTTTCTCCATTTACGACGAACGACAGAGACAAGATCGCCCGGCGAAGGTTACGCCGTACGACACCCCAACTTCCTTTTTCTTCCAATCTTGATCAGCACAAAGGAGCTAGGTCTAACCACCGTGCACCGTTCGGCGACTCCGAACGTGCGAACCACTTCCACTAGCCACACATTGTGCAATAAAGTTGAAGTAATGTAATCGTGGAGGGAATGATACCTAGTTCGACGATCGAGGTTGAGGAAGGATCAACTAGACTTTATATCTGATAGAGTGGCAAGAATTGCAAATCTCTGGGAATAATAGAAGAGAAAGCGTAAAGGGAGAATGGTGGAAGGGCGCCTGGTTATATAGAGGGAGGTAGAAGTCGAAAAGGCCATGACCGGTAGAACCGGTCAAGGTCATAGCGTTCGGCCTCGGCGCATAACGGTTCGGCACTGAAGCATCACTCGGCAAGGAAGCACCGTTCGAACGCGCATGTCTCGTTCGGCATTTGGAACACGTCCGGCACACATCGATCCCACAAAAGGGGCGTCTCCGTTCGAGGTTAGCCAAGGGTTTAAGACGTGACAAAAAGGTTGCACGGTTCAAAGCGTACCACGTTCGGCCACGCGATACACTTTGGGGGGTAAGTGTTTCCTGGAGATTTGACCAGGCAACTAGTACTCGGCATCCAGTTCAACTCGGCATCAGTGAGTGACCGGCATCAGAGAGTGTCCGGCATCAGAGAGTGTCCGGCATCAGAGAGTGTCCGGCATCAGAGAGTGACCGGCATCCAGGAGTGTTCGGCGAAGCGCTTGACATCCAGGAGCACTCGGCATCCCAATGGAACTCGGCGTCAACTGGCACTCGGCGACAACCAATGCTCGGCGCTAGCGTTCGGCATACAATGGTGCTTGGCATCGAGACTACTCAGCACACAAGGGTGCTCGGCATCAAGGCTGCTCGGCATACAAGAACGCTCGGCATCGAGACTACTCGGCGTCAAGACTGCTCGGCATAACAAGCTACTCGGCGTCAAGGAGAGCACTCGGCAACAACCTATGCTCGGCGTCAACTAGTGTCCGGCATCCCACGGTACTCGGCGTCAGTGGAGCTCGGCGGTAGGATAACTCGGCAACGAGAACGTTCGAACTACATACATTGGTTGGTCAAGAGCTTCAAAGGGAGATACGCTCGGCTTCACTGCAATCACCCTAGACTTCCCATACACCAGGAGCACCGTTCGGCATGGGAAGGACCGTTCGGCATGGGAAGGACCGTTCGGCATGGGAAGGACCGTTCGGCACAAAAGCGTTCGGCGTACCTGGTTCGGCACGCAGCACCTGGGCTCGAACGTTCGGCTAACAAGCCCGCTTGGGAAGTCCAGCCCATATTTGCCTATAAATAGAGGGGCAGGGTCACAGTGAAAGGGGGGGTTTGGAGAGAAAATACGGGGAGACTCTGCCATTTTCAAGACTCATCTTCTCTACTTAAACAACTCCATTCAAGCATTTGATTCACGAATTGTATTTTTAATCAACCATAAAGGAAATCAATAAAGTTTAGCAAAGTGGACGTAGGCAATTACGCCGAACCACTATAAATTTGGTGTTCTTACTTTCTGCATTTGAATTAGGATTGTCTTCTCTGTTTAATTTACTTTCATCACTTATATCTCTACACAATCTTTCTGAACGAGGTTAGTGACCACTTTTGGTGCTAACAATCTGTATACCGTTTTGATCGTCTCGTCGTGCTGATCTCCGTAGTATATTCATTTGTATATGTTGGGATCTGGTACTATACGAAGTCAGTAAAACGATTACCGTATCAGTAACCATTTTCGAACGTTTGAGCCCGTGACCTTTCACTTAACCAATGTGTAAATCTGAATGGCCACTGCGTTTTAAATTCGAATTTATCTCGACTGTACATTTCCATGACTTTTGATTTTCCCTGCCTCTTGATTTTTTTTCTGTTCGTTATTTTAATTACCGGAAGTAATATAAAATAAGGGATGAAAAATATATCAGGCTGTTTTACCCTTCATCTTCCTCCATTCATAATTTTCTCGTGCCCAATCTTCTCTGCGTCTCCTCTCTTTTCTTCACCTTTCCTCTATCAAGCCCGTGCTCACGCCACACCCTCCTCTCCCTGGAAAGCATGTCACCACCGGAAACCCACTCGGCCTCTCTCTCTTCCCCAAAAGTCAGCAACCACAGCCGAACGCCTCAACCCGATCGGCTTTTCCGTTGCACGGCGGACCACCACCCCATGGTTTCCTGAACAGAGCACGCAACCCACAACCAATCACCTGACATTTCCACCCTGTCTTAGGCCACGAACCCCTGACCCCCGCCTACTCGCCGCCGCTCCATCGTAAGACTCTGCCGAGCATGGCCCATCACCACTCGAAGCCTCCTCTACTCTTCCCTCTTTGCAGCTCATCAGGGTATCTATATATATAAACCTATTATATATATTTCGTTTGTCTCAATAGGTTATAAAGCCTGTTATATATTGTTGACAATAAAATTTTGATTTTTATATGTTTATTGCTTTAACATAATAATAGTATGTAATATATGTAGTAGTATAAAGTTTGGTATTCTGTATTTTGATTCACTTATATTTTGTTTCTATATTTTACATATTAGATGTTATATGATATTTATTGTATATAAGAGTATAATATTTTTTTTATTGCTCATTTATATATACAATTGTATGTCTGAGTTGGTTTTGAAAGTAAATATACTTTGTCTTCTGTACATATCTGCTTGTAGATATGATATGTTAGTTTCTATGATCTGATAGTTTATATATATATTAGTAGTTGATAATATGTTAGTTATATATGATTAGTTTATACAAATTTTATAATACGTCATATAAATTTATAACATACCTAGTCGTATGGTACTTTAGATTTTATTCGTATGACGGGTTGAGTATATATTTACAATAGATTATTTTATATATATATAAATAAGCTGCTTTGTTATCTTATGTCTTATACCTTACAGCTGTTGATATGTGTATATATATAAGGACTTGCTTACAATATTTAGTATAAAACTACTTTATATATGAAACTGTTAAGTGCTTTCAAGTATACCAATATATATGTTCGCAGAGGTAAGTTCATGTTTATAGCATGTTAGTGATTTCATATAAAAGCATAAAGGTTGACTTGCTTTTGGAAATTTGTCAGAAGAGTATTTAGTCGATATGTGTTTCGTTTTATAAAGATGTGATGCTGTGAAAAAAAATTTTAATGTGTCAAATTATATATATATTGTTTGTAAGCCGTGTATATATATACGTGCCTGTTCATGTATATCATCAAGTATGTGAGTTTGAAGAATATTTTTATACATGCATAATATAGGAATATTATATTTAGTTGTCCGAGTTTTAAAAAATTTAAGATTTGTTTATATATATTTGGTTTTACTTGCCTGTTACATTATGTATACGTTGGTATATAAACATATATAGAGTCGCAGAAAATGTTATTTTATAAGTTATTTTTGTGATGTCAGGTGGTGTACATAATATGTATAATTTATGTAGAATATATGCCTTGATTCTGTATTGATTTGAATATGATATTTATATATAATAATTTTGATTTCTATTTTACCAAGGTCATAAGGCTTATCAAGTATTGACTTTATATAACATATATATATTATGTGTGGTTAATTGAATAAAGATTTCGAAAATTTTATATTATTTTAATATTTGTTTTAAATTGAAATATTGAAAAATATATATAATATAATAATAATGTATATATTTTCAGTTTATATCAAAACTGACTCGATTTGTTTCACCGATTCCTGTTATCAGCTTTGTCGTCAAATTCGTGCCAACCTTGTTTGTTTTGGATTCGTGCCTGGATTTCGTAACTCAATTTCGTTGTCTATCTCTCTAACCTCGAAAGGTGAGCAATCACTCACGATTAATGTTCTTATATTTATTAAATTTGATTTCAATTGAAACGTCAATTGAAATATGCTGCTGTTAGTTATTTACATTGTTATATATGCTATTATCTGTATCTGTTTACCTATGACATCTGACATCATTATCTGTTATTTATACTGATGATATATGCTTGTTATTGTTGTTATATTATTTTCATATATGTTATCACTCTGCAAGTTCCCTGTTAGTATAGAATTCACTATGGGTTGAAATGATACATACCCGAACGATCTTGTAGAATAGGGGAAAATCGTTATGGGTTGAAATGATAAACCCAAGCGATTTTCAATTAATTGAATTTGGGATTGCGGGTTGAAAAGATATATACTCGTATATATATATATATGTAAATTGCGGATTGAAATGATAAATATCCATACCACTTGACCATAGGGTAGAAAATTATATACAGGCACCGTTGGTCTATATATAAATATTTTGAAAATGATTTCTATGGTTTTGAAAAGAAATATATGGTTTTGATAAATATTGATTTTTAAAGATTCAATAAAGTTGATTTAATAAAGTTGATAAATAATATGTTTAAGTATTTATTTAATATATATTTTCAAATATAGAATTTATAATAATTTGAAATTGAGTTGAAATTATATTTATTTAAGAATTATACTTAAATAAGTTTGATTTGAAATGTATTGAATTTGAAATTTAAAGAAGTGTTTTACAACTTGAAATTTGATTAAAGGTGACTTAAATGGATATTTCAAACTTATATATATTTAAATGGGATATTTTGTTTATTTAAAATTTGTAAATTGAAGTTGTAGTTAGATGTTATTGAAATGATTAAGTAAATGTTTCAAAACTAAATAATAGTTAAGTGAATTTGATATATATATATATATAAGTATCGAATTTAGTTTTGAAATGTTGAATATTTAAAGCTTTGAAATATATTGAAATTGAAATGGCTTATTTTATGGTGCAGATATGTAGTTGAAATCGATAATTTGAAATGGTTTATTGAGAAGCTGAATCGAGTTGAAATTGTTGATTTGAGATTTGATTAAATTAAAATTTTGGAATTCGAGTTGATTTGAATCGATTTGTGAAATTTAAGGAAACTATTTTATTTTATAAAGTAATTTTAAATTATATTTAAAACTATTGATATTTTACTTTATAAATTATTTTAATATAAACTATTTTAATATAAATCATTTTTAATATAAATTATTTTATTTTAAACTATTTTAACTTATAACTATTTATATAAACTATTTTATTTATAAACTATTTTATTATATATACTAATTTTAATATCTAAACTGTTTAAAAGGAAAGTGTTATGATTTCCAAAATGCTATGATTTCAAAGCTGTGATTTCCAAAGTGTTTTGATTTTTAAAGACTATGATTTCGAAAGCGTTATAACTTTGGAAAGTGATATGATTTTGAAAATGGATATATTTGAAATGGAAATGATATCGTATTGATTTGGTTTTGAAATGGAAATGATATTTTGGTTTTGAAGTATAAACTATTTTGAAATGACCACGGTGTTATAATAACGATTGGTTGTTAAAGAGACCGGGATCGGATATGGACATACTCTCTGTCGATACCGAAAACCACTTTGACAACTATGTACGCGGTGGAGTTTCCATAATGAAGTAGGATGGTGGCAACAATCTTAAGGTATATACGTGGACCCAACTCCCGTGAGTTGGCATAAGGTGGCTAAAACAGGAGCGATCTCAGACCAGTGAGGTAGCACCTCTTATCGGACGCACTTCTTCGATACCATTCTATTACTTTGTGATTGTTTGGGTGCACCCCTTGATTTGGGAGTGTTGTTCGAGGTGGAGCGGTAGTGGCTGCTATGCGTTTCCATCAGTCCGTGTGCGTAATTGGTATATCTACCCTGGCATTGCCTTGTGTGCCATGTCACCTACCATATCGAGCTTTACTACAAGTTTTGATTTCTCCCATAGCCTGTGGAGTATCGAGGGTAGCCCTCATTTTGGGAGTATGCTAATACTGGATAGACTACTGGGACTTTTACGTGTTAGGGTGAGTTCAGATTAAATGTAAAGCCCTAATGTTATTTTAAAGTATGTTTATTTTATAATTAGACATTATTATAATAGCGAATATTACTACATAGTAGATAGTTTAACGGATCCTTATAGGATGGTTATCCCAAACATCCTTTAAGTTACTTGTATTTCAGTTGATATTTCACTTGAGTTGGATTTATTAATATAAGAATGTTAATCCTGACTCGAGTGTTTGTGTTTTGCTTTACGCTCGGGTCAGACTGAGTGATACAACATTTGAGACTCACCTTTGGAGTTGGAGCTTCGCTTGGAGATCCAGCTATCTATCGATTCTGCTACCAGTTATTCAGTTGATTCCAGTGATGTATTCAGATCTTGTATTTGACTATTTTATTGAGACATCTATGTACTCGAGACTTCTGTCGTATCCTGTTTAACTCTGTTATATATATAGTAGCTTCATGAACTACTATTCTTTTGTTTCCGCTGCATTACTGTTATATTACTCTGTGCCTGTGATCTGTGATTATTTTATTTACTATATATGCTGAGTTTTGCCAAATTTTATTTACAATCCATTGTTTTGAATTATTCAAGTCCGGCATGTGTGGATTTATTGTCGATTTGAATGGTCCAAAATACTGGGTCGTTACACTTACCTAATTCGCCACGGTAAGCATGGATAGGGGCGGCGGCGCTTGGGTCTAGGGATGGTCGGAGGGTTCATCGTGGATACTGAGGGGAGCGGCTTGGGGGGAGCTTCTTGGCGGTGTGCATGGATGTTGGCACAGGCGCATAAATCATCGGCTAAATTTGGGTTTGGGTTTCCTAGAGGTGGCGGCTCGTACGTGTATTCTCTGATGGTCACGATTTTGAACAGTGGAGGACGCGTTAGTCTGGTGACGTGTTAGTTTGCGATAGTGTGAGTTATTATTATCTTATTTATTTTAATTTTAAATCATGCTACTTCTAACGTACATAACTTTTACGTACGAGGTCGGATTGACGCGCAGTTTGTTCCGCTGCGATCTTATCGAAATTCCAGACATTTTGGAACAGGTTTGGATGAATTATGAGACTATTCAATTTTGGGCCTTAGTTTTTATTTCAAATCGATTTGAAATCAAAACTGAGTGTTTTGACCCACTCACAATTACTAGATTATCTTATGTTAGTTAAATTGAATTTATGATGTGATTTGAAATTGATTGGTTGATGTTTGGTATATTTACTTTGTCATTCCAGTTAAATTTGACCTTTATTGAATTTAATAGCCATTTAATTTAATATTGATGTTTAATTGCCAGTTAATACCTGTCATTGATAACTGTTTGATTGTCATTGTTTATTTATTGGTTTGAATGATGATTGTGATGGATGTGATTGTTGATATTGGATGAATGGATGTTATATTTATATTGTTATAACAATGCAAGTTCCCTATGGGTTGAAATGATACATACCCGAACGATCTGATAGATTAGGGAGAAATCGTTATGGGTTGAAATGATAGACTCGAGCGATCTCATGGATTTGAAATTAAATTTGAGATTGCGGGTTGAAATAATATATACTTGTAAAATTTAAATATTTGCGGATTGAAATGATAAATATCCGTATCCCTTGACCATAGCGTAGAAAATTATATTCGGACACCGGATTGGTTAAATTAAATGATTTTAAATCTTTAAATTTGGAATTCATCTAAATGGTATTTTGAAATAGAATTTGATTTATATAAACTGAATTGTTTAAAGGATTAAATTTGAAACTTTGGAATTGTTTTAGGTAAATTGCTTAAAGGATTTAATTTGGATTTCTAAAGTTGAATTTGAAGTATAAACGAAATTTATCGAAATTGAGTTATTGAAGATGTTTGAAATTGTAACCTTGAAATCTATTGAAATTGGAATAGCTTAAAATTGATATTTTAAGATTTGAAACTGGGTTTTGATTACAAATTTGGATATGGTCCATATTTGTTGAAATGGAAGAAATAGTTAAAGTTGATGTTAATTTCAGATTTATTGTTTTAATATAAACTGTTTAAAGATATTCCACTTTAAAATTCCCGATTATTAAGATTTTCAAACTATTAAACTAATTTAATCCATTTAAAACTATTTTAATCTATTTTGATCAATTTAAACTATTTTAACTTATTTAAATCTATTTATCTATGTAATCCAATTTAATCTATTTTAACCTATTTTAAACTAATTAACCCATTTTATCTATTTTAATCTATTTTAAATCTGTTTAATCTATTTTCAATCTATTTAATCTATTTAATCTATTTTAAATATATTTAATCTATTTTAAATCTATTTAATCTATCTTAAATCCACCTAAACTATTTTTATCTATTTTTAAACTATTTTAAAGTATTTTAAACTATTTTAACTACTTTAAACTATTAAACTATTTTAAACTATCTAAACTATTTTCTAAAAATTAAAACGGTGCAAGGTTGGATGGCTATACTTAAATCCTTGATTTAAAAGTGAATGTGGTTAAATGAGGTTATAACCTAAGTTGAGATTTAAATGATATTTTCTGGTGAAATGACACATTTGATTTAATATGATGATTTTGAAATGAGATTTAACCTAATTTTCTCGATATGGTTTTGAAAGTGGATATGATTCCGAAAGTGATATGTTTGAATCGAATATGATATTTTGATATCAATTATGAATTGACTTTTGGAAATGTAAAAGAACCGTCCGGTGTGAAATAAGCGTTTGGTTGTTAAAGAGACTGGGATCAGATATTGTCATACTCTCTGCCAATACCGAAAACCACTTTAACAACTGTGTACATGGTGGAGATTCCAAAATGAAGTAAGATAGTTTGGTGAACGATTCTGTATGAGGTATTTACGTAGCCCTGACTCCCACGAGCCAACTTGATGTGACTAAAATAGGAGCCACGCCGGGCCAAGTGAGGTCGCACCTCCGATCGGACATGCTTCTTCGATACCATATTATGATTGTGATTGATTTGGTGGTCACCCTTTGATTTTATTTGGGAGTGTGTTCCGAGGTGGGTGGTAGTAGCTGCTATGCGTTACCACCAGTCCGGATCCGCAAAATGGTAGTATCCTACCCTGGGCATTGCCTCGCGTGCCTTGTCACATGCCTTATTGTGCCCACTACGAGTTTGTTTTGTACCGTACCTATGGAGCACCCTATGGGTGAACCACCGGTTTGGTGGAGCTTACGGTATTGTATAGACTACGAGAAGATATAAAATGTGTTAAGGGAGATATGGATAACGCCTTAATGCTATTTTAATACTTTACTTTACTGTAGACACTATTATAATAGCGTATTGTACTATGTATGTAGATAGTTTAACAGATCCTTAGGAGATGAAATCTCGAACATCTCTTAAGTTATTGCACTCACGTTAGACACTAGATAGGAGATGTCAAACCTCGTAAACATCTCTAACGCTGTTACACTCATATTTATTTACTATTGATAAAACTTACATAAGATCTTTTAGTTCTGACTCGAGTGGTTTGTCTTTTCAATTCTCTCGGGTCATTCTGAGATTTTCAGTGTATTGAAGACCATTTATCTCTGGAGGATGAAGACGAAGATTTGTATACTATTTTTTATATCTATTCCACTGCATCATGTTATTCCACTACATTGTTATTTATTTCTGTTTTATGTAACTCTGATTCTGTATTGTAAAGGTTTAATCAAATGTTATTTCTAGAACAGCTTCATGAACTGTTTATTTGATTATTATATTTTGTCATTCCGCTGTGAGATTCTATGATTGTTTTTCTTTCTTTCCTCTTCTTTTTCTTATTTACCCCATAACAATCCTCTCTTTGAATGGTTTGAGTCTAACGTGTGTGGTTTATCGTCGATTTAAACCGTCCAAAAATGCGGGTCGTTTCATCAGGTTTTCTTCTCTGACGAACAAAGCTTCCGGAGGCGTGCAAGAGGCAGATAGTTATTAAGAGTTTTACTTTCTGCTGTGTATTTTGTTGTAAAGGCAGATTTATTACCCTTACTATATACTCTGATCAACCAAGGGGACATCTTCATATGTCGCTCTTGGTGTAATTGTAATAATTATATTTTGCTGAATGTAGGTAACGTAATTTGGGATTATGTAATGAACATGCAAGGTTTTTGTGGAAATATGTTTTTGAATTGTTAATTTTTTTTCCATATTTCTATGATCTGTGTATCAATGTATCTAGCACCGCCGTATTTGGTCGCCCAAAGATTAATAACTATGGATGACTACAACATCCGTAGCTATTAGTTTTAAGCCTCCAAGTAGAGGGATGTTACAAGTTGGTATCAGAGCATAGGTTTATGAAACTTTAAAAGAAAAGGTAAACCTAAAAGCTTTTTCAAACATAATCCAATGAATTTGAAACTATGATCGGTGTTTTAGGTTAACGCTATAGTAATGTATTTGTATTTGATATATAGATATATATCTAAGTACGTATTCCCCTCTCTCTTAGACCGTTCTTCTGTATCTTACTAAGGCTCGTATGTAGATATACGAGAAAGAAGATATGGAGGCAGGAAACGAAAGAGGAAATCTGGGTGGAGGAAGCACCACTACCAATGGAAATGCTCGACCTAATACTCGGAGAAACCCAGGTCGACATGCCAATGCTAATCAAAATGCTGAGGCCAATGTAGGTGCTGGAAATCCGCCAATAGATGCGGGGATGGTGTATCAGTTGTTGGATAATCTTTTGCAAGCAAGGGCTGCTGGGAATGTTGGTGGAGCTAATCTTGTAGTTTCAGCTAGTTATAACTATGCTAAGCTGAGTGGAGACTATGTCATATTGGGAGGAAAGCCGTTTGTTGGAACGAAAGATGCCGTGGAAGTAGAAAACTGGCTGTTGAACTGTGAAAGGGTCTTTACAGATTTAGGCTTGAATGATGGAGAGAAGAGAAGGCTAGCCTCTAGACAGTTGCAAGGGTTAGCACTGCATTGGTGGAACAGTGTGACGGCCAGAGTGCCTGAGGAAGAGTTGACGTGGGTTGATTTCAAAAGGATATTTGAGCAGAGGTTCTTGTCTGAGGTTGCCAATTCGGCGTTGATGAGGAAGTTTATAGATCTTGTCCAAGGACAGATGTCTGTGATCGAATATACTACTAAGTTTGATGAGCTATCTCGATATGGATATGCTTTGGTTGACACAGATGTCAGGAGGGATGAGAGATTCATTAGGGGTTTGTGTCCTGAGCTAGGAAGGATGGCTATGTCTCATATCAGAGAACCTTATCATGTGACAGTGGAGATGACTATTAGACATAAGGAGATGCTTGCTTTTTCAGCTCGAGAAAAGCCAGTTGAGTCCCAGGGTTCTCAAGGAAGGAAAAGGAAGTTCTTTAAGAAGAAGGAAGCCCAGAAAGGGGATGCCGCTAAGAAGGCAAACGCCGAGTTGGTGAGTTACATGTGTGATAAGAAGGGCCATTATGCCAATGAGTGTAGAACTGGTAAAGGAAAGAAGCCTGCGGAGGAGAAGAATGTGAAATGCTTCAATTGTGACCAAGTTGGGCATTGTAAGAACTAGTGTCCAGAGCCAGTCAGGGCGGACAGGGGGAAGGTGTTTGCAATTGGACCACCGTCTTCTTCTAGACCTACTGCAGCAGAGAAAGGGAAAACTATGATGGAAGGTACGCTTTTGATTCAGAGTATACCAGTTAGGGTACTTTTTGATACCGGTGCATCACACTCATTTATATCACAATATTTGGTTGATAAGTTATGTATAGAACCCACATACCTTATTGCTTCCTTAAGGGTTGTGAATCCAATAGGAAGGTATGCAATACTTGGGATGAGATGCGACCAGATAGAACTTGATTTGTTAGGTCATAAGTTTGCATGCAACTTGTATGTTCTTGATTTCGTAGATTTCGGGATCATCATACGTATGGATTAGTTGGGTAAGTATAAGGCTAGGATATTTTGCCAAGATGGGAAAATATCATTAAGACACCTAGACAATCATAAACGAATCATTTTCTCGGTGGAGAATTCCAGTAAGAGTGTTTGTACTTTGTTGAGTACCATGGAGGTTGGAGAAGAACTTAGTCAGGTTCATGTGGCTATAGAGTTTGCAGATGTCTTTGAGCCGGTTACTGGATTACCATCGAAAGGAGCTGTTGAGTTTCGAATAGACCTTGTACCGGGAGCTGAACGCGTCAGTAGACCACCTAACAGGATGACATCGATGGAGATGAAGGAATTGAAGGTGCAACTAGCGGATCTTGAGGGAAGGAATTTTATTAGACCAAGCAGTTCGCCTTGGGGAGCGGCTACGGTGTTTGTAAAGAAACTAGATGGATCATTAAGTATGTGCATCGACCATCGTAAGTTAAACGAAAGGACGATCAAGAATAGGTACCCTCTGCCAAGGATAGATGATATGTTTGATCAGTTGAGTGGAGCCAGAGTATTTTCCCAGTTGGATTTGGCAACGGGGTTCCATCAGTTGAGAGTGGTGGAGGATAGCATTCCTTTGACTGCATTTCGAACTAGGTATGGTTCGTATAAGAGGTTGGTGATGCCATTCGGATTGAGGAATGCACCTGCTTTCTTCGTTGATTTGATGAACCGGGTTTTCAGAAAGCACTTGGATAAGTTTTTTTTGGTGTTCATATATGACATTTTGGTGTACTCTAAAGATGAAAGAGAGCATGAGGTTCATCTTAGAGTGGTATTGGAGACACTGAGGCAGAATCAGCTGAAGGCAAAGTTTTCCAAGTGTAATTTCTATAAGAGAGAAGTTAAGTTTCTTAGTCATGTGGTTTCAGAGGAAGGATTGTCATTTGATTCAATTAAGATTGAGGCGGTCAATAATTGGGAGAAACTAGAGATGGTAACCAAGATCAGGAGTTTTCTCGGACTTACTGGCTATTACCAGAGATTCATCAAGGATTTCTCGCGGATAACAGTGCCTTTGACTAAGTTGACCAGGAAGGACGCGAGGTTTGCTTGGTCCGACAAATATGAGGAAGCATTCCTTAAGTTAAAGCATTTGTTAACCAATGCGCCAGTGTTAGTAGTTCCCGATGGTAACCAAGGGTTGGTAGTATACACTGATGCTTGTGGCCCTGGATTGGGAGCATCATTGATGCAGAAGGGCAAAGTTATTTCTTACACATCTAGGCAGCTTAGACCGCACGAAGTTAGATATCTTACTCATGACTTAGAGTTGGCTACAGTGATCTTTACCTTGAAGATCTGGAGGCATTATCTGTCGGGAGAGAGATTTGAGTTGTATACCGTTCATAAGTCATTAAATTATTTATTCTCTCGGAAGCAGTTGAATATGAGACAACAGAGATGGCTGGAGTTTTTGGCCGCTTATGATTTTGGTATAGAGTATACTCCTGGGAAAGGAAATAAGGTAGCAGATGCCCTTAATAGAAAATATCAAAATGTGGTGTTAGCGATGATGGCAAAATGGAAGGATCTAGAAGCTTTAGCCAATTATGGTGTGCAGTCGAGATCTACTACTAGTTCTAGTCAGGGTACCGCCGTGTTGTCTTGTTTAGATGTTCGACTAGTGCTGATCGAGAGGATAGCTTCTAAGAAGAGAGAAGATCCATTTTTAGCCGAGAAGATTAGAAGGATTGAGGGAGGATCGGTGGTTGATGACCTAAAGGATTTTAGTCTTGACCAAAGAGGATTGTTGAGAAAGAAGGGATGATTATGTGTTCCAGATGTAGAGAACATAAGGAGTGAAGTTCTAGAGGAATGTCATCGATCGAAGTTTACGATTCATCCTAGAGGAACCAAGATGTATCAAGATATGAAGAGGAGCTTTTATGAGGAAGGCATGAAGAAGGATGTTGGCTTGTGGGTTAGGCAGTGTATTAACTGTCAACAATTGAAGGCCGGACATCAGCTGCCGAGTGGGTTACTTCAGCCTTTAGATATTCCAGTTTGGAAGTGGGATTGGATATCGATGGATTTTATAGATGGGTTGCCAAGGACAAATAGAGGAAACGAAAGCGTATGGGTTATAGTGGACAGGTTGACCAAGGGTGCCCATTTCATTCCGGTAAAGTCAACCAGGACGGCACCTGTTTTGGCTAAGTTGTTCATGAAGAACATTGTTAGACTTCATGGGATTCCTAGTAGCATAGTCAGCGATAGAGATGCATTATTCACTAGTGAATTTTGGAAGAGTCTACAAGAGGTATTAGGCACCAAGCTCAAGATGAGTACAGCTTATCACCCACAGATGGATGGTCAGACATAGAGAGTCAACAAGGTACTTGAGGATTTATTGAGAGCTTGTGTGTTAGACTTTAGTCGATCTTGGGAAGATCACCAACGTTTGATTGAGTTTTCCTATAATAATAATTATCAGACTAGTATAGGAATGGCGCCTTTTGAAGCTTTGTATGGAAGACCTTGCAAATCGCCAGCGTGTTGGTTAGAAACTGGAGACAGATTGGTCTTAGGTTCGGATTTGGTTAGAGAGGCATCGGAAAAGATTGAGTTAATCCAAGGATGGATGAAGGAAGCTCAATCCAGGCAGTTGAGTTACACAGATAAAAGGAATAAAGACTTAGAGTTCTCAGTGGGAGACAGAGTTTACATTAAAGTATCACCGGTGAAGGGTGTGGTACAATTTGGAAAGTCGGGAAAGTTAGCCCCAAGGTATGTTGATCCATTTCAGATTATAGAAAGTATTAGAAAGCTCGCATATAGAGTAGAATTGCCGAGCAGTTTGGTAGGTGTCTATAATGTGTTCCATGTGTCTCATCTTCGTAAGTATGTGCATGATCCTGAGTTTGCTATTCCCTAGAAAGAGTTGGAGGACTTAGTAGTGGAGCCTGATTTGACTTTTGTTAGACAACCAGTCCGGGTTGTAGCGAGAGATAAGAAGTGATTGAGGACCAAGACAGTCAAGTTATTGAAAGTTCAATGGAGCAACAATGAGAAAGACTGTACTTGGGAGACAGAGGACAGGATTCGAGAGGCTTATCTTGATCTGCTTTGATGGTATGTCTATATCAGATTTATATAGATCGGTTGCTAGTCAGATTGGCTAGTATAGATGTTAGGAGATGTTACAGATGATTGTTATGGTTCCTAGTTAGTCCTTACTGAATTTCGAGGATGAAATTCTTTAAGGAGGGGAGCCTGTAACACCAATAATTTTAGTGACATTATGCAGGAGATTTAATTACAATAAATTAAATAGAATAATGTAGATAAGGAGATTGAGGTTGATTAATAAAAATATAGTGGTCGTGCTTATTAAACTTAATGAACATAAAAATGGTTAAGTACTTAAATATAAGGGCATAAGAGTAATTTCCACCCATATTTCCCACTCTTATACTATTCCCCTAACCATACAAGTTCATTATTATTCTCAAACTAAAAACTATAAACGTAAGAAGCAACAAGGCCGGCCAAAGGAAGATAAAAGAGAAGAAGAAAATTTAAGAAAAGCTTAAGATTCAAGCTAGAGGAAAATCAATCTCAAACAATCTCTAATCTTCTTGTCTCAAGCAAGGTGAATAATAATTTCTACATCTCTATTTTGATTTTTACATCATATGGTTTCGGATTTAATGATAAATCTAGTTTTATGATATGTAGAATGATGATATGCTTGATTTTGATTTATGTATGTTTAAACAAGGTTGTTTAATAAGGGATATACATAATTTTAAGGTAAAACCGAAAGGAAATGATTTTAAATGCCATGGGAAAATTATATGTGTAGAAAACATGATTTTGGAGTTAGGTTTCAAATTTTATAATTTTCCAAGTCGTGGAGAATTTATTATGAATTATTTGGGTTTATAAATTACTTTGGAGAATATATTAAGAATTTGGGTCTAAATTTTTAATATGTTAGATTATAATTAAAGTGAATTTTTGGAATTTTTGGGGATTTTTACTAAGTGTTTTAGTACGGAAATTAAATTGTTTTGAAAGGAGGACCTAAATGATTTAATTGTTTTATAAGAGGAAGGGCTTATTTGCTAATTGTTAAATTGGTTTAGATCTGACAAAATTGCGGCAAATATTATCCAAAATATTTAAAAAGTTATGAAAGTCAATCAAACGTTTATAAGTAGGCAAGTTAGTTGCAAAAAGTTTACTTATTTTGGAAAAATCATCTTTTACCCAGAAAAGGTTGGTTCCGCCTTCTTTGGTGAACCTTTCGTATTAGACCTCTCGAACAAGACCTTTCGACTTCAACGACCAACAAGGTTGAAAGCAATGCACATGATATCATCTAGGTGATATGTAGTGAATTGATCTAAGTCGAAAGGTATGCTGTCAAAGTGTTGCTTTCGAAGGGTTGCTTCCGAAGGAGATTGATCCTTTGTTTATTTTTATTTGAAAAGAGAAATCACTTGCCTATCTTCTAAAGACCTTTCGACACAGTCGAAAGGTTTGGTTTTCAAAAGTTTTTTTTAAAAGACCTTTCGACAAGGTCGAAAGGTTTGGTTTTTATTAGTTGTTTTATAAGACCTTTCGTCTTAATCGAAAGGTTAGGTTTTGAAAGGATTTAAGAGAACTTTCGACATAGTCGAAAGGTTTGGTTTCAAAAGGTATTTTCAAAGGGATTTTTGAAAAGAACTACTGGCTTTATTTTATTCAACCTTCCGAAGGGGTCGGAAGAAGGAGCTTTCGACTTTGTCGAAAGGGTTACTGGTTTTATAAATACAAGCCGCTTCCCAACCTACCGAAAGGGTCGAAAGCAGGAGCTCTCGACATAGTCGAAAGGTTTAAATGTTTTCCCCAATGTTTTATAAAGTAGAGGATGGTTTTGAAAACTTTCACCTATGACCCAAAGTAATATCTTTAAGTGTAAACCCAATGCTTTCAAAAGGATGAACTTTCAATGGTTTCGAAGGGTAGCCTTCATTGGTTTCAAAAGGTTTCGAAAGAAGTGTTTTAAAAGGATTAAAAAGGGTGGTGCCTATTGTTTTTAAATATAAGTTTTATGCTTTCGAAGGGAGTCGAAAGCATTCGAAAGCAAAGCTTTCGAAGGGGTCGAAAGCAAAGGTTTTGATGTTGTTGAAAGGTTTTAAAACCCAAACTCAAATTTTTAAAGGAAAAAACCCATAGCATAAATAAAGGAGTTTTGTAATGACTATAAGTATGTAATTTTGAAGAAGTATTGCCTTGATAAAAATATAAGTTAAATTAGTTAACTATGTTATATATGAATTGTATTTCAAGGACCTTAAACCCACAGGAGTGGTATTGTTAATTGTTATGTTGCTTCTTTAAATATGAATATATTTACTATATAATGGACCCATAACTGTATTTTGGGGATAAAGGGTAAAAGAACCAGCTTGGTTAACCCAGTAGTGAATCTAAATTAATTAAACTCCTGAATGAATAGATTTGCATCCAGGAGGTCAGGAAGACTAGAATATAGGATTCTAAAATATAAAGGAAGGATATTGGCATGGGCCAATAGGTTCACAATAAACCCATGAAAACTGTATGATATTGGTTGGGGCCAATAGCTTCATAGTTAGCCCATGAAAACTAGGTGTAAAGGAAGATGTCAAATAGACAGGTTCATAGTAAGCCCAGGAAAACTATGATTGAATACTGGCAGGGGCCAGTAGGTTTGTAGATAGCACATGAAAACTATATCCGGATGTAATATTGACAGATGCCAATTGGTTCCTAGTCAACCCATGAAAACTAGGATAAGAAAGAAGTTATTGGAATAACCAATAGGTTCAGAGAGAACCCATGAAATGATTAAGTTAATTGGCAGGGGCCAATAGGTTCTTAGTGATCCCATGAAAACTATGAAACCGGACAGGGAATCCGTAAGTTAAAAATAGGTTAATAGTTATCCCATGAAAACTATAAAACTGGACAGGGAGTCCACAAACATTAAACAGGTTATTAGTAAACCCATGAAAACTAATAGGTTAATAGTAACCCTAAAACTATGATTATGACAGGGTGTCAGATTAAACTGGGGATGGGTAATCCAAATTGTTTTAAGTATGCAGATCATCATAATATTTTGAAAATGTATGTTTTAACCATTGTGGATGCAGGAGCACAAAATATGGTTTTATAAAGGTTTTAGGATACTAGTGAGGGGAAAACCCGTTCTGCTATGCGGCGTGGTCTTACTAGATATCTAAAAGGATTGCGATGTTAGATTATTATTCATATTAGGCTTTATGTCTGACTCGAAGTTTTTGTTTTCCCCTTAAACTCTCGAGCACTCAATTAATTTTGAGTAGTTTGAGATTTAAGGTTCTTGGGTTTTCTTCTTTGACGAACAAAGCTTCCGGAGGGGTGTAGGAGGCAAAGAGTTATTAAGAGTTTTACTTTCCGCTATTTATTTTGTTGTAAAGGCAGATTTATTAGCCTTACTATATACTCTGATCAACCAAGGAGGCATCTTCATATGTCGCTTTTGGCGTAATTGTAATAATTATATTTTGTTGAACGTGGGTAACGTAATTGGGATTATGTAATGAACATGCAAGGTTTTTGTGGAAATATGTTTCTGAATTGTTAACTTTTTTTTCCATATTTCTGTGATCTGTGTATCAATGTATCTAGCACCGCCGTATTTGATCATCCGAAGATTAATAACTATAGATGACTGCAGCATCCGTAGTCGTTAGTTTTGGGCCTCCAAGTAGGGGGATGTTACACCGGTGAGGTAATATTTGGTGATATTCATATATTATATTTTCAGATAGGTCGGCCTTAATTCGCATGAGGACCAAAATAAGGGCCTCGGGTTCATTCCTTTGGAAATGCACTGTACGGGAGGTAGTCCCTTACCTCGCTATTCAGGTGTAAATCCAATATCCAATAAGTGTCGTACGGACTTAGTTGTGCAAAGTACTGAAATGTGAGATGCAAGCATTTCAGCTATGATTTATATGTTTATTTGCAAATGTTTTCAAAAGAATGTTATTAAAAATAATATTACCAAATTTCCATGTAAAAAAGTTTTGGTTATCGTAAAATTAAAACCCGTTCCATGTTTATGTACATCATGGTCTTATAAGATACCTTTTGTTTTCAAAACCCGTATTTCGAATTCTCACACCAGCCCTATTACTGACCTCGAGTTTATTTCATTTTCCTTAAACTCTGGGTACCTTATTTTTCTGAGCAGCCTAGTATTCAGGTTTAGTTAGAAAAAACCTAGAATATCTCGGAGCATGGAGTTAGAAGATTCTTCAGTAGACTATTATCCATTCCCACCACACTTGTGTACTATTGTATTCCATATTTTGTACGGACAGATTTTTATAACTGTCTATGTTTAACTCTGATAAATGTATTTAAATTTTCCGCTCTAAAGATTATATATATTGAAATAATATATGTTATTCCACTCTTATACGATTATGTTTTATCTTTTTTTCTTTTTACTCCTAAATAAACGGGTCTCCAGCGCTCGGATTTGCGGCATGTGAATATCGAGGATGTATTAGTGTTTATTTTCGAGGGCCGAAGAAACTGGTCGTTACATTTGGTATCAGAGCTTTGGTTCAGCGAACACCTAAGCCTGACCGCGGTAAAGTCTCATCAGATATAAGGTTAGTAATACCCTGGGATGAGTACTCGTAAGAGATAGGGCTAGTAACACCCTAAAATGAGTTGAGAGTATTATATATATGAGTACGTATTTGTTAATGATATATAAAAATGATTTCTGAAAAATATGGTAAACGAAATAAATTTACCTAGAATTATATTTTATATATAAAGAATACATTTTTAAAAAAGGATAAATAGTTAGATATATTATAACTTGGATGATTTTTAATCAGGATTTGTAAAATCTAAGTATAACATCTTGTGATTAGAATTTCACAGTTTGACTATAAGATGTTTAACAAAAAAAGCTAAGAATATTAAGGGATATAAATAATAAATAAAACTGGATAGATTGAAAAATGGTTATCAAGTAAGGATTTTAGTCTAAAAGGTTTTTGGGAAAAAAATTTCAAATAATTTTGAAAGTTGATAATAATAAATGTTCAGTTATTATTATCGATTAATCAATTGTTTGGTTAAAAGTTTCAATACAAATACCTCGTGAATTTAGTTTCACAATTTGACTATGTGGTGTCTGATTAATAACATTGGGTTAAGGAATTTGATAAAGATAAATATATGAATGTATTTTATATGAATGTTGTCACGACCCGACTTTCTACCACCAGAAAGACGTATCATGAATTAAGAAAGAAAGGGATAGAAGAAGAAAAGATAGAAAAGAAGAAAGAACAACACATCAGAATCTCACAGCGGAACGAATAAAATATAATATATCACATAAAATATTACATAGTATCATATTACATCAGAGTTACACAACTTATACATCACAGAATAGACAGTTATAAACTTCTGTCTATTATACAACACAAGTACATCAGTACAATACAGACTAATCCAAACACAGCGGAAACTCTATATATCTACTCGCTGAAGCCTCCTGCTTCACAGCTCCTCCAGAATTCGTCAAGACTATCCTGAATCCCTTGACTACTCAATACAATATTGAGTACCCAAGAGTTTAATAAAACAGAAAATAAACACTTGGGTCAGACATGGGTCTGGTGTGAGTAAACGGTTAGATTGCTTAACTTTGAAAACCTTTGAAAACAAAAGTATCACGTAAGACTCCCCACAAATAAACATGGGTAAGTTTTTACCTTACGCTAACTAAAACATTTGATAGGAAATCCGATTGTATTATAATAGGGTCTAGGGTTTTCAAGTAAAATACAGAAATAGCTGAAATGCTTACATCTCACATTCCAACATAGTTGGGCACAACTAATACGTACGGCACTTATTGGAGTTTGGATTCCATACAATGGCAGGGCTACTGGGGTACCGCCCGTCACAGTACGTGGCCTAGATCACCGTACCGAGGAGTACGCCCGCTCCCCTGCAACACAAAGCCGGAACCATCCCTTACTGGATAATCCCGAACAAGATAATCCCGTAGTTGGCGCGACCAACCACACACTAAGCCGAATAAAAGAAAAGGGACCTCTAGACAGGGATCTATCTTGCTCTCAGTGGGTGCTACCCACGAAACCTTGCTGCACCTCCCCTGTTTTAGCCATTCCCGGTTGATGAGGCTTGAGGTTACGATTACCTTTAATCAGAACATCTCACTTAGAATGCTCATCGTCCGCCTGACGATGTGCTGAAAGCATTCAATCCATACAAGTTCGTTCCGGGTTCGAACGAAACCGAAGGCATTATCTCGTTACACTCGTTTTGGAATCACCCTCAGAGTTAACGACAATAACCCTTGCACTCTGAATCTTCATCTTCACTTGAGATTCACGACCTATCGTAAATTTGGATCGATGTGGTATTCGGGTCTCCAGACCTGGAATCCCGGTATACGGAAACCCGATCCCGGTCTCATCGAAATCCAAAACGTATCTTTTAAGGCCAAGTTGTTTAAAGGTTTAAACAATTCAATTCAATACTTGAATTCACACAGCATTTAACACAGATAAATATCACACATTTATCACAGATATATCCAATATCATATCAAAGAATATCATAGCATATCATCCAATAGATATCAACCAAATCAGACATTCTACTCAAACAATCATCCATAAGCAACCATTTATTAATCCATATTATAATCAATTTAATCAACTTAAATTAAATTAATTACTTAAGAATTAATTCCTATCCTTGCTTAATCAGCCATTAATTAATTACAACCTTTTAATTAATTAATCATTCCTTTAAATATCCTTTAATATAAAGTAATCAATCCCTAATTACTTTTATAATTAATTAATTAACCTTAATTAACTAATTAATTACCTCTTAATTATTAATTAATAAAACTTAATTATTAATTAACAACCTTAATTACAAATTAATTAATTCATAATTACCTATTAATCAATCTTTAATGATAATTAATTAACCCTTAATAACAGTTAATTAATCCTTAATTAACTTTAATCATAGATTAATAATCTCTTAATTATTAATTAAGAAAACTTAATTATTCTTAATAAAACCTTATTAAGTATTTCTTAATTACCATTTTAATTAACCCTAAATCATTTAATTAATGCTTATTAATAATTAATTAAATAAATTAATTAAACTTAAATTTCTTAATTAACTTAAATAATTTCAACTCATTAAAAATCTTAATTAACCTTGAGATAAAACATTATCATTAAAACATTTGATCTTAGTAATTAACTTACTTAATTAGATCATTAATTAAGTTTTTAAATAAATAATCATTAATTACTTATCTCTAATTATTAATTAACAATCCTTAGTTACAATTTAATAAATCTTGAAAACCTTAATTGTTAATTTACTTATCCTTAACCATTAACTAATTTAATTAATAAATCACTCTTTATTTATTCCATTATTTTCAAACTTAAATTAAGTTTTTAAGATAAACATTTCCTTATTAATTACCTTATTATATTTCAAATTAAGTTTGAAAATAACTTAAGATTTGACTTAATATATTTAAGTTAATCAATTCATACAACTTAATTTTATTTAAAACATTCATTACAAAGAAATGAAATTTCAAGACAATTTATTTAACTTGATTATTTAAATTTAAAATCTTACCTTTAATTAAATTTTAAAAACTGATTTAAATATTTACTTTGGGTTTGACCCATATGTACTTGAACAAAAGCCAAGTCTTTCTTCTTCTTATTTCCCTTTTTAAAACAGAGTTTAGTTTTAAAATTTAAAACTGTTGGGTTTAAAAGTTAAACTGTTAAAACTTTTAACAGTTATCACTCACTCACTCGCGTACGACCCTAGTATAAACCCGAGCCAAAGCCTTTCTTCCCCGAGACCCCTTCGAGAAAAACTCATGAAACCCAAACCCAAATCAAACTGACACACCTCATCGTTCGTGCACGTGCACCACCAACGGTGAACTTCCGACCACCGCCAAAGCTTCCCACATACCCACTATTGCTCCAGCAACCCATCGCAAACATCAAAACACCATCATATGCCAAGATTCAAAATCGAGCTTCTCAGCAGAAACACGAACTTGAACATCACCAGAAATCGCCTCGAACTTCTCGTCTCCGATCATTGGAGTCGCGGCAACACCGACTACATCTTCCCTATCATTCCAAGCCACTATCTTTAAAATCTAACATCACTCGATCAACTCGAGATACAATAATGCCCTCATTTTCAGATTCGAACATTCTTTGGGTTTTAACCCTACTCTGACGAACTGCTGCCGCCACGGTGGAAATTAAAGCCACCTACCATTTTTGCCATGATCAACGACCTCACAGCCACCTCCAGTAGCAATCCCGTCCACCCCAAACTCCTTGATCGTCAGAGAAGACCAAAAACCCACTTTCTAATAAATCTTGAATATCTCATTCAATACCATCTTAAAAATTATGATTTAACTCTTAAAAATCATTATCTAAGACAAGGATTTAGATTATAAAAGAAAATCAAAAGAGTATATAGTTTGAATTTTAACATATATTAAAATTCCTACTGCCACTTTCTTTTCCAGGTAATATTTAAACTTTCCTTACTCAATTTTATTTTCGAAACTTAGACTAGGATTAAACAAACAAATCTTGTTTGAATTACAAAACCTGACAGAGAGCAGATGACCAGATTTTTGAATTTTGATCACAACTTTAAACTGTGAACCATAAACAGAGATATACTCTAGCAACCAACATGCACACATGGTTTCAACAATTCATATATACATGTATTCAGGTCTAAAAACAAACATGCATAAATATATTTCAAACATACATTCCAATTTTATTAACATATATTATCTGCATCAAATCTAAAGGGGATTTATGTTCACAGTTTATAGGCAGAGGATTTTGACTAACAATAAGATGTTTTAAAAATAACAGATATGCACATCTTTAAAAATATACAAGGCTTACATAATTACAGACATGCAAAGCAATTATCAACACATTAAATCACATGCAATAAATATTTGATACTTAGGTTTTTAATTTAAAGATTTACTCACCAATTATAAGCAGAGAACAAACAGAGTAGGTTTCCCAGGCTCTAAACAATTTGCAGATCAAATTTTTGCTTTGCTGTTGAAAATTGAATCCATACATGCATACAAGTTTTTGATTTAAAGAGTTGTTGAAACAGCTGAGTTGCTCATCCATTTGCATTGCCATTCATTTGAAGTTGCAGATTTGATTTGCAGGTTGAATTTCATTAGCTTTTAGTTTCAAAATCTCAGGTTTCAGATTTGCTTTTAGTTTTCACTTCCAGTTTTAGAAAAATAGTTTTCTGGTTTGAGTTAACTTTGAAACAAGGAAGAAAAGAAAATGAGAGGCAGAGAAGGTTTGGAACAAATTTTCTTATAAGTTTTTAAATTTTCAAATAAATAAAATGAAGGCCACTTGTTCTCAAGAATTTACACTTGTCACTAATATAAATTAATTGACTTACAAATGTTGTTAAGATAGCTAATATGGTTACACATGTTACTTAAGTATTTTAATAAACCTTTATTTAATTTAAATGTAGATATAAACTTACATTTTTAATTTACTTTATTAAAGAAATACTCTAAAGCTAGTTATAATATAAATATACATCTTATACATGTATTTAAAATCTAAAACATTTATATATACATTTATAACCATTTTATTTTGAGCATTTTTAAAACAAAGCTTTAAATCACAATTCATACATATATAAATTATCAATAGATTAAATTAAAAACAATCCAAATTATAACATATATATACATATATATTATAATCTGAAAACACATCTCTAATTTAAACAAAAGATTCTTTATTCACAATCAATATATACATTATAAATAGAATCTATTTTTATTAGCTTTTAAAAGATTAAATTTATCAATTTATATTAAAATTAGAAAGGAAAATTATCAAATCAATTAAATTATCAATACAGATTATTAAATTTAAATTGCCCAAAAACCCGGGATATCACATTCCTCCCCCCTTAAAATAATTTCGTCCCCGAAATTAAAAGCAAAGTTAATTTAATAATCCAACAAATATTTTAATTTCAAACACAAACCTATCATCCAATTTCTAACAACCAAAGCAACCAATCAAACAATCTAATCTAACTAACTATTCTGATATAAATCAGAATAGACTTCATAATACTATCTCGAGTTTCCCCGAGTATAAATCACTGGGAGACTCGCTCTACAGAAACTAAACAAACAACACCACTATGATCCAGAGCTCCTCTCTTCTCTAGATCTACAAATATGAACAGAATATCAGACCACACTCAAGTCCAGCTCAACTTCCAAATCCATCTGAACTGCAGATTCCACAACTTGCGATGAATCATACACATACTCCCTCAGATATACGTGAAATAAAATGAATTCCAGTTATCCAAACTGGCCATTCATTCCTGTAGATCAAAGAACTACTCCTCTCAAGAACACAAGAAAATCCAAAATACTTTTGGAGCTAACTTTCCAGACTTACCAAATCTTATAGCTCTTAAATCGGAGAAAAACTTAAACAATTTCCAATTTCCAACTCCGAATTCCAAACTCTGACTCATATCTGCATAGCTCACCAGACGATCCCGAGCTACCTCATCTCTTCCTGATCAGCTCAACCTTTGCTGATGCTTTTTGAAACAATTATGAACCAAGCACAAAATGATCTTCAAATCTGCTGAAATCCACAAACTCTTCTCCACAAGAAATAGAAGACTGAACTTCCTTCTCCCAGATTCTAGAAAATTCTATACCCACTTAGAAATTCACATAAACTTCTTGTAGAAATCTGAGGTTACTTCCTTTCTTGCACAGCTACTACCTTTGCTTTCGCTGCACAACTCTGATTTTGAAATAGATGAGAATGTCGATGAACTCGAGCACAAACTAGATCCACAAACAAGCGGGAACATTGGTTATCTTAAAGACATAGCCAACTACTCAAAGAATGGACGAGTCCTCGGTCAATGGTACTGTCTTCAGCTATCCTTAGCTAGAGGAAACTCAAAATTAGAAACAGAAGAGAAAACACAGATACTCCATAAAATTCTAAGATGCTTCACCAATCCTTCTCTAGGAACAAATCGATATAAACTAATCTTTACCTACGGGCAACCTTTGACCTCTTCGATAACTTTTACTTTCTCTTGAGATGCCTCAACTCCATACAAAAGATTACTCAAGATGAACTCTCAAACTAATCGCAAGTCACTTTTGCGATCCTACCTAGTTTGGATTCCAAAGATACTGCGTCTTATCACACAACTGCTCCTTCCTGAAGTCGCCAAGCTACCATCACTTACTTCTGCACAACTGATAGATTCAACTCTAGAAAATCTACTCACCCGAGCACAAACAAGCTTACACTTCAATAATGGACTCCGAATCTTGAAAAAGATTTCCTTCAGAGATCCGAGACATCCTTACTCCATACTGCCAACTTACTCGAGACGATATTGGGTTTACAGTCTCGATATATACTTCCAACCTCAAACATTCAAACTCCAACTATTGGTAATTGTGTTACACACACTACCACCTTATCTACCTTTATAACTTATATTGGAAAACCCGAACAGGTAACCCAATAAATAGGTAGAAATACATAAATATATATATTTAAAATGATATATTTTTTTTATATAGAAATTATTTCTGGGTAAAATTATTTCATCTACCTCTTTAAAACAATATTGTGTCCGTTGGCCTGGTTCAAGTGTTTAGAGATCCCTATCAATAACGTTAGCTACTCGTATTGACCAGAATCCATATACCACTCAACCGATCAATTAACACAATATAAAACCATTTTTATATAACTAACAATTACGCGCTCTCAAGATAGACACCACTTCAGAGCCTAGGTATTCACTCAACCTGGTGTTCTGATATTCACTTAACCAAAAGCTTAGGCATTCGCTCAACCTATGCTCTGATACCAACTGTCACGACCCGACTTTCTACCACCAGAAAGACGTATCATGAATTAAGAAAGAAAGGGATAGAAGAAGAAAAGATAGAAAAGAAGAAAGAACAACACATCAGAATCTCACAGCGGAACGAATAAAATATAATATATCACATAAAATATTACATAGTATCATATTACATCAGAGTTACACAACTTATACATCACAGAATAGACAGTTATAAACTTCTGTCTATTATACAACACAAGTACATCAGTACAATACAGACTAATCCAAACACAGCGGAAACTCTATATATCTACTCGCTGAAGCCTCCTGCTTCACAGCTCCTCCAGAATTCGTCAAGACTATCCTGAATCCCTTGACTACTCAATACAATATTGAGTACCCAAGAGTTTAATAAAACAGAAAATAAACACTTGGGTCAGACATGGGTCTGGTGTGAGTAAACGGTTAGATTGCTTAACTTTGAAAACCTTTGAAAACAAAAGTATCACGTAAGACTCCCCACAAATAAACATGGGTAAGTTTTTACCTTACGCTAACTAAAACATTTGATAGGAAATCCGATTGTATTATAATAGGGTCTAGGGTTTTCAAGTAAAATACAGAAATAGCTGAAATGCTTACATCTCACATTCCAACATAGTTGGGCACAACTAATACGTACGGCACTTATTGGAGTTTGGATTCCATACAATGGCAGGGCTACTGGGGTACCGCCCGTCACAGTACGTGGCCTAGATCACCGTACCGAGGAGTACGCCCGCTCCCCTGCAACACAAAGCTGGAACCATCCCTTACTGGATAATCCCGAACAAGATAATCCCGTAGTTGGCGCGACCAATCACACACTAAGCCGAATAAAAGAAAAGGGACCTCTAGACAGGGATCTATCTTGCTCTCAGTGGGTGCTACCCACGAAACCTTGCTGCACCTCCCCTGTTTTAGCCATTCCCGGTTGATGAGGCTTGAGGTTACGATTACCTTTAATCAGAACATCTCACTTAGAATGCTCATCGTCCGCCTGACGATGTGCTGAAAGCATTCAATCCATACAAGTTCGTTCCGGGTTCGAACGAAACCGAAGGCATTATCTCGTTACACTCGTTTTGGAATCACCCTCAGAGTTAACGACAATAACCCTTGCACTCTGAATCTTCATCTTCACTTGAGATTCACGACCTATCGTAAATTTGGATCGATGTGGTATTCGGGTCTCCAGACCTGGAATCCCGGTATACGGAAACCCGATCCTGGTCTCATCGAAATCCAAAACGTATCTTTTAAGGCCAAGTTGTTTAAAGGTTTAAACAATTCAATTCAATACTTGAATTCACACAGCATTTAACACAGATAAATATCACACATTTATCACAGATATATCCAATATCATATCAAAGAATATCATAGCATATCATCCAATAGATATCAACCAAATCAGACATTCTACTCAAACAATCATCCATAAGCAACCATTTATTAATCCATATTATAATCAATTTAATCAACTTAAATTAAATTAATTACTTAAGAATTAATTCCTATCCTTGCTTAATCAGCCATTAATTAATTACAACCTTTTAATTAATTAATCATTCCTTTAAATATCCTTTAATATAAAGTAATCAATCCCTAATTACTTTTATAATTAATTAATTAACCTTAATTAACTAATTAATTACCTCTTAATTATTAATTAATAAAACTTAATTATTAATTAACAACCTTAATTACAAATTAATTAATTCATAATTACCTATTAATCAATCTTTAATGATAATTAATTAACCCTTAATAACAGTTAATTAATCCTTAATTAACTTTAATCATAGATTAATAATCTCTTAATTATTAATTAAGAAAACTTAATTATTCTTAATAAAACCTTATTAAGTATTTCTTAATTACCATTTTAATTAACCCTAAATCATTTAATTAATGCTTATTAATAATTAATTAAATAAATTAATTAAACTTAAATTTCTTAATTAACTTAAATAATTTCAACTCATTAAAAATCTTAATTAACCTTGAGATAAAACATTATCATTAAAACATTTGATCTTAGTAATTAACTTACTTAATTAGATCATTAATTAAGTTTTTAAATAAATAATCATTAATTACTTATCTCTAATTATTAATTAACAATCCTTAGTTACAATTTAATAAATCTTGAAAACCTTAATTGTTAATTTACTTATCCTTAACCATTAACTAATTTAATTAATAAATCACTCTTTATTTATTCCATTATTTTCAAACTTAAATTAAGTTTTTAAGATAAACATTTCCTTATTAATTACCTTATTATATTTCAAATTAAGTTTGAAAATAACTTAAGATTTGACTTAATATATTTAAGTTAATCAATTCATACAACTTAATTTTATTTAAAACATTCATTACAAAGAAATGAAATTTCAAGACAATTTATTTAACTTGATTATTTAAATTTAAAATCTTACCTTTAATTAAATTTTAAAAACTGATTTAAATATTTACTTTGGGTTTGACCCATATGTACTTGAACAAAAGCCAAGTCTTTCTTCTTCTTATTTCCCTTTTTAAAACAGAGTTTAGTTTTAAAATTTAAAACTGTTGGGTTTAAAAGTTAAACTGTTAAAACTTTTAACAGTTATCACTCACTCACTCGCGTACGACCCTAGTATAAACCCGAGCCAAAGCCTTTCTTCCCCGAGACCCCTTCGAGAAAAACTCATGAAACCCAAACCCAAATCAAACTGACACACCTCATCGTTCGTGCACGTGCACCACCAACGGTGAACTTCCGACCACCGCCAAAGCTTCCCACATACCCACTATTGCTCCAGCAACCCATCGCAAACATCAAAACACCATCATATGCCAAGATTCAAAATCGAGCTTCTCAGCAGAAACACGAACTTGAACATCACCAGAAATCGCCTCGAACTTCTCGTCTCCGATCATTGGAGTCGCGGCAACACCGACTACATCTTCCCTATCATTCCAAGCCACTATCTTTAAAATCTAACATCACTCGATCAACTCGAGATACAATAATGCCCTCATTTTCAGATTCGAACATTCTTTGGGTTTTAACCCTACTCTGACGAACTGCTGCCGCCACGGTGGAAATTAAAGCCACCTACCATTTTTGCCATGATCAACGACCTCACAGCCACCTCCAGTAGCAATCCCGTCCACCCCAAACTCCTTGATCGTCAGAGAAGACCAAAAACCCACTTTCTAATAAATCTTGAATATCTCATTCAATACCATCTTAAAAATTATGATTTAACTCTTAAAAATCATTATCTAAGACAAGGATTTAGATTATAAAAGAAAATCAAAAGAGTATATAGTTTGAATTTTAACATATATTAAAATTCCTACTGCCACTTTCTTTTCCAAGTAATATTTAAACTTTCCTTACTCAATTTTATTTTCGAAACTTAGACTAGGATTAAACAAACAAATCTTGTTTGAATTACAAAACCTGACAGAGAGCAGATGACCAGATTTTTGAATTTTGATCACAACTTTAAACTGTGAACCATAAACAGAGATATACTCTAGCAACCAACATGCACACATGGTTTCAACAATTCATATATACATGTATTCAGGTCTAAAAACAAACATGCATAAATATATTTCAAACATACATTCCAATTTTATTAACATATATTATCTGCATCAAATCTAAAGGGGATTTATGTTCACAGTTTATAGGCAGAGGATTTTGACTAACAATAAGATGTTTTAAAAATAACAGATATGCACATCTTTAAAAATATACAAGGCTTACATAATTACAGACATGCAAAGCAATTATCAACACATTAAATCACATGCAATAAATATTTGATACTTAGGTTTTTAATTTAAAGATTTACTCACCAATTATAAGCAGAGAACAAACAGAGTAGGTTTCCCAGGCTCTAAACAATTTGCAGATCAAATTTTTGCTTTGCTGTTGAAAATTGAATCCATACATGCATACAAGTTTTTGATTTAAAGAGTTGTTGAAACAGCTGAGTTGCTCATCCATTTGCATTGCCATTCATTTGAAGTTGCAGATTTGATTTGCAGGTTGAATTTCATTAGCTTTTAGTTTCAAAATCTCAGGTTTCAGATTTGCTTTTAGTTTTCACTTCCAGTTTTAGAAAAATAGTTTTCTGGTTTGAGTTAACTTTGAAACAAGGAAGAAAAGAAAATGAGAGGCAGAGAAGGTTTGGAACAAATTTTCTTATACGTTTTTAAATTTTCAAATAAATAAAATGAAGGCCACTTGTTCTCAAGAATTTACACTTGTCACTAATATAAATTAATTGACTTACAAATGTTGTTAAGATAGCTAATATGGTTACACATGTTACTTAAGTATTTTAATAAACCTTTATTTAATTTAAATGTAGATATAAACTTACATTTTTAATTTACTTTATTAAAGAAATACTCTAAAGCTAGTTATAATATAAATATACATCTTATACATGTATTTAAAATCTAAAACATTTATATATACATTTATAACCATTTTATTTTGAGCATTTTTAAAACAAAGCTTTAAATCACAATTCATACATATATAAATTATCAATAGATTAAATTAAAAACAATCCAAATTATAACATATATATACATATATATTATAATCTGAAAACACATCTCTAATTTAAACAAAAGATTCTTTATTCACAATCAATATATACATTATAAATAGAATCTATTTTTATTAGCTTTTAAAAGATTAAACTTATCAATTTATATTAAAATTAGAAAGGAAAATTATCAAATCAATTAAATTATCAATACAGATTATTAAATTTAAATTGCCCAAAAACCCGGGATATCACAAATGTGTTTTATAAGAACAAAGTAATCGCTAAAGTAATTTTGAAAGAACAATAAAATTAGTTCACTTCAATCTAATGAATTGTTTGATCTAAAAGTTTAAGCACGAATATCTCATGAATTTAGTTTCACAATTTGACTATGGGGTGTTCGATAAATAATAAGTTAAAAACAAATTTGTAATTCGTTTAATATTCAAGTTTAGTAAAGTAAAGTGGAAATTTCATACTGTAAAAGAGTGTGAAATAAATATAAACTTAAGTTGTAAAGTGATTGTATAACCATAAGTTGTAATTATATAATGTGAATAAATTTAAGTAAGGATTTATAAAAAATTAAGTAAATAAGTTTGTATAAGTTATGAATTTGAGAAATGGAAAGTAAAACCAAATTTCAAAAATGGCTAAACATTTTTGTTAAGTAAAAACAAAATTTGAAATTGCACTATGAAATGAATATTTAACTTAAGTGAAGTTAAATGAAATAATATTATAAATATAAACTTAATTTTTGAAGTGATAATAAAACTTAAGTTTATAATAAACTTAAGTGATGATTTTATAGAATGGTTCATAAAATATTATTAGTATTTCAAAAAATATAGTAAGCAATAAATGAATATGAATAAAAATAAATATTATAGGCAAACACCTTTGGGTTTTTGTTCTGGTGTAATTTCGAGACGATATTCTTTTAAGAGGGGAAGTCTGTAACGACCCACAAATTTATCACTTTGATAAATTTGCTTTATTTTTAAAATATTCAAATTAAAAGGTTAATAAAAAAATAATATTTTTTTGAGTAATAATAAATAATAATCATCTTGTTTTGAACAATGAATAATATTGGTAATCTTATTTTGAATGGATATTTACAAAATATCTTTCTCAGGATTTAAATCGATAAAATAGCCGAAAATCGTTTTATCGATAAACGACTCTATAATTATCCAATGTCACGAACGGGAATGGATACATGCACTCATTTTTATATTTAAACAAGAATATAAAATAAAATAATTTATTTTGTTTTTAAAAATAAAATGTATTTATAACATCATTAGTAATGTCATTATAATAATAATAATTAATTAATGATTCTAAATTGAGATTTAATGATTTAATAATTATAATAATTATCCATATAATTTTTTAAAATGATATTAAATCATTTGTAATAGTAATAAAGTGATAACATATCATTTTTAATAGTTTTATAAAGATATATAATTGATTTGAAAATATAAGGAAAATCGATATTGGTCTATCGATATAATAAACTTTTTATAAACAATTGATCAGTATTTATTTATGGTTTTATAATTAAAATGGGATCATTTTAATTCATGAATAATAATAAGGAAATATTTTTAAAAGTTTGTTTATAGAAATATATACGTTAATTAATAAATGAAAATATGACCGAAGATCGGAATCCTCGTAACGGTTTGACGTATATAAGTTGTACCACATTGTTCAAATGACTTGTACACATTTGTGACATGAACACACACATTAATATATACACATACACATGATAAGAGTCGAAAGTAAATATATATTTTCTAATGGTAAAAGAATAAAATATCTAAAGTAATAATTACTTAAAAAGCAAACATCAAATCAATCTTACACCACATCACATCACATCACCACCTCAACCATCGTAACCACCATCACCTACACCTTATCACCACATGGGAGGGCTGATGTGCGCCACAAAGGGTGTAGAGGGGAGGTGCTTTCTTGGGTAGGTAAGGGTATGGTGGTAATTTCACTTAGAAAATATTTTCTCATTTTTTCCTATAAATACCACCACTCCTTCTCACTTTTTATTCACATTCTTTCTACTACTTCTTTATTCTTGAGCTTTCTAAATGCTCTCTAATGGTTTCCAAAGAGGCCTCTTCTTTAATCTCAAAAACTTGAGAGAAAGTAGGAGGGTTAAAAATAGTGGAAGTGCTTAAGCCCTAATCTACTGGTTACTCTCTAACTTTTTCAAAAAGCTAACCATATCTTCTTTAATTTCATCTAAACTCTAATATTAAGCCTAAGTCATCATGGGAAGCATGATTAGCAAGTGGAAGGAGGCATGGCCACGACCTTTGTGTGTTTAGGAGATGTTTAGTGAAGCGTTGATTTTTTTTGAATGTTATTACGAAGTATCGACTTGGAAATGGGTGAAAACTCCTAAATTAAATCTTAATAAATAGTTGTAAATGTTTAATATGACTATTAAAATGCTTAAGATGTTTGGTTAGATGAATTACAGTAATTAGTAGATATTTGGAAAGTAATTAGTAACAAAAAGTTAATATGTTATAAAAAAGGTAAGAAACTCTATATTTATGTTATATACATACATACATACATACATACATATATATATATATTATGTTTTGGATGATATATTATGGTTTGCTATGTTTGGTTGTGATGATTGTTAATCATGTTTGGTTGTTTGTTTATGCTTTGATCATCAAGTATGAATTGTTTAATATAGTTGTTTAACAAGTCACACTAAATACACATCTGAAAATCGTAATGGAAATCACTTTCCTTTTACTAATGAAATGGTATATATGAAATGTTAAACCTCTTAAAAATGGTTTAAAATGTTTTAATAATGTTTTTTAAACACTAGAAACAAATTTGGTGAAGTTTGAACAAGAAATGAAAAATAAATCAAAATTAGGCACGTAGCGTAATGGTAGTTTGCGATTTCATGCCATAAATTTTAAATGAGTATATAAAGTGAAATATAGCTTGGAATTCATTGTAATAAGAATTTTCTGGACTATTATATCCATAGTTTTCAAATAAAGAAAGAAAATCAAGTTTTCATCTTATATATTTTCAAATAAGTCAAAATCAAGTTTTCAAAAATATTGCGGTTTTTGCAGTTTAATGGCCAATGTTTAAAAAGGAATTAAAATGGATATTTTAAATGTTTTAAAAATATGAAAAAATCTTTATAAATCTTCTAAATGTTTTAAAAGAGATTTGAGTTATATAAATGAATTTCCAAATGATATAAAATTCATTTTAAATTAATATAACTTTAAAAACATTATTCGCAGCACTATTTATAGCGGTTTTTAATATATTTGGAAATATATCTTTAAAGTAACAATTTTATCCAAATCATTTAGAAATATTTTTAAATGAATAATTAAGTACTTTAAAGATGACTTAAATATTTTATAATTTATTTAAAAGAGTTTTAAAAAATGATTTAGGAAGAAGCTGTTATAAACAAATGTGTTAATCGTGGCTCTAATAAGCTGACGAGTGCACCTGATTTTTCTATTCGTGAGAACTAGGTGAGGTCCTTAAACTAAGAAGATGTTTAGGATTATCCAGTGCCCTGGCTCACCTGACCTCCCCCGGATGAAGAATAGATAAGGTCGAAATTTCAAAAATCAGTTAAGTATAAAATATCAAATATTCCAAATTTAAACAATTCAAATTTACAATCTTAGATAACATGGCTTCAACTTATTAAAAAAGCTTACGTTTTAAAAATAAGACATCTGGGTTAAGATTTAAGTAAAATGATTCAGAATTATTTAATTAAACTGAAGAATTTAATAAAGAGAGGTTTAATGATTCCTTATATACCAACAAGAATGTTTTTTAAGATATATATCTCTTGAAGATTTTTTTTTCCAATAAAAAGAAATGAATAAATCAAATGATAATTGCCTATTTACAGAACATCTTTTTTTTATAATTGGTTTGAAGGAACCAGGGTCGGATTTTGGGTAATTCCTATCCGAAAACCACTTCGAACAAATTTACGTTTCGAAAGTGAAGAAAATATATATTGAAGACCATGATTTTGATGGCGGGAATCTTCATAATGAAAGGACTGCTTGTTGACAATATTCGGATTTGCTCCCAAGATAAATAAATAGCAGTTGTCCCTTCATTCTAGGATCTTCATATGCAAGGAGTAACTCGCTACTAATCCTATGGGTAATGCCCAATAGGATGTGGTAGGAGAGTGCCTTCGGATTGTCCTACTGGACAACTTGTATGGACGAATGCCAGATGTTGCATTTCAAGATCATATTGATTGATCTCTGTGAACGTATCGTCTGTTTGGTGGCGGAGAAGGCAACTTCCCTTAGCTTAACACCCTTTCCTGAGATATACGAGCTCAGGAGTTATACATTTGTAGAAATCAGTTGTGTGATTGTGAAATGGAAAAGTGGCATTCAAAGTGGAAGATGTGCCACATAAAAGGTAATCATTACCTCAAAGCCTCACTCTTGGGAATAGTGAAACAGAGGATGCTTTTAGGCTAAAGTCGATCGCAACCAATCAGGGTATGAAATCACCTTCTAGATGGATAAAATTTCCGCCCACTACAACGTTAGGTTTAAATTAAGCAGTGTATGCTATGAGATGTCTCGGATAGGTCGGGAATGGCCGGGTGATGTAATACTCGGTGCTATTCATATATTATATTTTCGAATAGGCCTGTCTTCATTCACATGAGGACCAATATAAGGGACTCGATTGCATTCCTCTATAAATACACTATACGAGAGGTAGTCCCTTACCTCGCTACTCAGTTGGAAATCCAATATCCAACAAGTGTCGTATGGACTTAGTTGCAAAGTACTGAATTTGAGACGCAAGCATTTCAGCTAAGAATTATAAGTTTATTTGCAAATGTTTTCAAAAGAATGTCATTAAAAATAATATTATCACATTTCCACGAAAAATGTTTTGAATATCATAAGGTAAAAACCCATTCCGTGTTTATGTGCAGGGTGGTCTTATGAGATACAATTTGTTTTCAAAACCTGTATTTTGAGTTCTCACACCAGTCGAATGATTGATCCGGAGTTTATTTCATTTTCCTTAAACTCTGGGTGCCCTATTTTTCTGGGTAGCCTAGTAGTCAAGTTTAGTTAGAAGAAATACGGAAGAGCATAGAGCATTGAGTTAGAAGATTCTTCAGTAGAGTATTATCCATTCCCACCACACTTGTGTACTATTGTATTCTGCATTTTGTATGAATGGAGATTTATAACTGTCCATGTTTAACTCTGGTAAATGTATTTACATTTTCTGTTGTAAAGATTATATATTGAAATAATATATGTTATTTAAAATCTCATAACGTTTCTTAGAGGAGGAACCTTGATAAAAACCATATCCCCAACCTTAAATTCCAAATCTGAACGTCTTCTGTCGGCATATGACTTTCGTCTATCTTGTGTAGTCTTCAACCTCTTGCGAATCAAATCCACCTTCTCGGAAGTTTCCCTCACCAAGTCTGGCCCAAGCAAGATCCTATCGGTCGTATCCCACCAACAGGCTGGTGACCTACATGGTTTGCCATATAGGGCCTCGAACGGTGCCATCCCAATGCTTGCTTGATAACTATTATTATACACAAACTCCACCAAAGGTAGGTTGTCTTCCCAAGAGCCTATGAAGTCAATGATGCACAATCTGAGCAAATCTTCCAAAACCCTATTAACCCTCTCAGTCTGTCCATCTATCTGAGGGTGATATGCCATGCTCAGATTCAATTCCGTTCCCAAGGCCTGCTGAAGACTCCTTCAAAACTCGCTGGTGAATAATGGATCTCTATCGCTCACAATGCTGGCGGGAACTCCATGAAGCCTAACTATCTCCCTTACATAAAGAGTCGCCAAAGAAGCTGCCGTCCTATTACTCTTAATGGGTATAAAATGAGCGCGCTTCGTCAGTCTATCCACAATGACCCAAATTCTCTTGTTCCCTCTCCATGACCTTGGTAATCCATCCACGAAGTCCATAGAGACGCTCTCCCATTTCCATAATGGAATATCCAATCGCTGCAACAGTCCTCCGGGCTTCTTCTGTTCTGCCTTTACCCTTTGGAAAGTGATGCACTTCGATACATACTCCACCATCCTCTTTTCCATTCCGGGCCAATAGAATACCCTCTTCATATCACGGTACATCTTATCACCACCGGGGTGCACTGTCATCCTAGAATGATGTGACTCGGCCAACACCACATCTGCTAAATCCTCACTACGGGGAACACATAGTCTACCATCCCTTCTAAGCCATCCCCTAGTGTCCATGGTATAGCGCCTAAGATGCGGTGATGACTCTCCTCTACCAAACTTATCTAAAATCTCCTTTAACTCTTCCTCCTCACCTTGCCTTACTCCAATCTGCTCCATCAAAGTAGGCTGGACATCGAGGGCTGCTAACAATTCCGGAGCTAAATCTGATGGAGGTCTAAAATCAAAGGTAGCAATGTACTCCAAATGCTTTCACTCCAAAAACAGAGGACTTAAAACCACTTTACGTCTACCCAATGCATCTTCCACTACATTACCCTTGCCAGGGGTATAGGAAATCTTAAAGTCATAAAAGGCTAAAAACTCCATCCATCTTTGTTGTCTCAAATTCAAGTTTTTCTAAGAGAATAGATACTTCAAAGACTTATGATCCATGAAAAGCTCAAATCTTTCTCCAAAGAGATAGTGCCTCCAAGACTTGAGAGCAAAAACTATAGCTGCCAACTCAAGATCATGCATCGAGTAGTTCTTCTCATGCGTTTTCAACTATCTACTCGCATAGCACACTACCCTACCCTCTTGCATCAGTACTGCCCCTAGCCTCGTACCACAAGCATCCGTATAAAATGATAAAGGATTGGTTCCATCCGGTAATACCAATACGGGTGCGGTAGTCAAAGCTTCTTTCAATCCACTAAAGGCATCCTCACACTTAGCATCGCAAACAAAAGTTGAGTTCTTCTTTGTAAGGCGGGTAAGTAGAGCTGATATCATAGCAAAGTCCTTAATGAACTTCCTATAGTAGCCCGCAAGACCAAGGAAACTCCTTATGTCCGTGGCATTCTTAAGGGTCTGCCAATCCTGTATTCCTGCCACTTTCGCCGGATCTACTGCAAGTCCATCCTCCAAAACAATGTGTCCCAAAAAGCGAACCTCATCCCTCCAAAAGTGGCACCTGGAGAACTTCGCCTTCAACTTATGTGCTCGCAGGGTCCTAAGTACTTCTTCCAAGTGAACAGTATGCTCCTCCTTGCTTCGCGAATAAACCAAAATGTCATCGACGAACATCACCACAAACTTGTTCAACGATTCATGAAATACTCGACTCATCAGATCCACAAAATATGCCGGAGCATTGGTTAGCCCAAATGGCATGACTAACCACTCAAATAACCCATCTAGAGTCCTAAACGCGGTCTTCTCGATGCTATTCTCCGCTACATGCAACTGATGAAATCCCATGGCCAAATCGAGCTGTGAAAATACCTTGGCTCCAACTACCTGGTCGAAGAGATCGTCTATATGGGGAAGCGGATAACGATTCTTCGTCGTCATCTTATTAAGCTCCTTATAATCCACACAAAGTCTGAGAGAGCCATCGCCTTAGTGGCAAAGACGACGGGTGCACCCCACTCAGAAATGCTCCTACGAATGAAGCCCTTCTCCAAAAGCTCTCCAATCTGCTTGCCCAACTCACGACGTTCCTTAGGAGCCATATGCCTTACCAGTAAAGCAATCGGTTTGGCATTATCAACAAGATAAATCTTGAACTCGATCTCTCTTCGAGGTGGAAGGCCAGCAACCTCCTCGAACACATCTGGAAAGTCTCTAACAACGGGTACCGAACTCAAACTATCGGGCGATAAGTTAAGAGAATAAAGGTTGCTCAACATGACTGATCCTCTAGGATCACAAGATACCTCCAAGGTACGTCCACTACAAGTGCCTAATCTCACTACCTTCTTATCGCAATCAAGAATAGCACCACACATGGATAGCCAATCCATACCAAGAATCAACGCGAACTTGGAAAAGCCTAATACAAAAGCACTACAGTCAAACTCAACCCCTAAAATAAACAATTTAAAATCCCGACATAACATAGACAAATAGATCGATCTTCCTACGGGATTTGATACTACTACCGGGTTGGTCACTAAGCAAGCATCAAGACCAAGACTCTCTACAAGAGTACTAGATATAAAAGAGTGCGAAGCTCCAAAATAAAGTAGGGTACGAACAGGAAAATCAGAGATAGATAACACATCTTCGATGATCACCTTCTTTCCCTTGTCCACAACCGGACGAGTACTAGAGGAAGGAGCTGCCTCTAAAGCATAAGCCTGAGCAGGCTACGAAGGTGTCTATGAACTATCCTTGGGCTTCGACGGACAGTCCTTTTTCATATGCCCTACTTGATCGTAAAGATAGCACCTCAGTCTCGGTCACTCTCCTGCCCCTCTACAATCCTTAGCAAGATGACCTGGTTTCCCACAAGTATTACACTTCCAGTCCTTCCTTGGAACTTTCCCTTTTCCACCTGAGCCTCCCTCTCCTCTTTCCTTTCCACTGCTTCTTCCCATCACTCTTCTGCGCTACCTCTCCTTTCTTCTCAGTATCAGCAAGTAAAGCCATCTCTACCAATCCCTTAAAAGTGGCTCCTATCGAAATGTGGCTCACCACCAAACTCTGTAGTGGATGACTTAAACCCTTAGCGAACTTCAGCGCCTTCTTGTGAGGAGTATTGATCAGGTCTAGTCCAAATCTGGCAAGCTCATTGAATTGATTAACATATTCCTTAACTATCATATCCCCTTGCTTGAGCTGTATAAATTTCTCTAGCTACACTCCCTCTTCAGCCTGTGATAAGAATTTCCTCTCGAACCTAGTACGAAAATCCGCCCAAGTCAAATTATCAGCCTTAGCCTCGACAATCTCCCACCAACAAAGTGCCTCTCCCTGCAACTGCCATGAAGCCAACTACCTCCGAGCCAAGTGCTCCAATCCGATAAGTCCAAATATCCGCTCACAACTACAGATCCAAACTCTCGCCTCAGTATATGACTCGGTGCCAAGAAACGGCTTACCTCCTAAGCTGGTGTAGTCCTTGCATAACTTGGGAAAATTGGGAATGCCTGGCGGACGGGCTGGAGCCTCTTACACCGAAGCAGCATTCCTAGCTGGTGGCTCTGCTCATGCAGTGTCTTGTAAATAACGTCTGAACCAAGCAGTCATATTAAGGCCTGGAACTTCAAGGATATCTTACGGTTCAGACATTTCTATCTGTGGATATTAAAAGGATGGAATTATGTACTCCACAAATAGTTCAATAGATAGGGAGGAAGAGATATGAGGGACCCATTTCTAAAATTTCTTTTTTTCCAAAATATATACATATACTTTTAAAAGTATTATTTGGAATACCCTTTAAAAATTATTCGAACACCTTTATATTTTAAAAATATTTTTAGGATTACTGAAACCTTAGCTATGATACCAACTGTGACACCCCGCACCTCTAGGCACCCCGAAAATCGGACATGACTAGAAGCACGGGTGGTCGGGTGAAATAAAAATCCATAATATAGCATAGAGACTAAGGCAACAACATAAAATGATTAAAATATTACAGCGAAAGAAAACTTTCACTAATTACAAATTAATAGCAAAACAGCTTCATTAAAAACAACATTATCCCAAATTTATTTCCAAAACCAAAAGTACCAAGTAGTCTCCACCAAAACATAAAACATAACAAAGTTCACAATATAGGTCCCCATATATAGAGTAAAGTACGGAAAAGAGAAACGAAGAACATGAAATAAAAGAAACAAAAGCTGAAGATAAAAAGTACTCCAATGGCCCTCCAAACTTCAAAGAACTACAACCTAGACCTACCCTCCTGTGATTTGGGGAAAATAGGAAAAATAGGAATGGGTCAGACATAAAGTATGATGAATAAGAAATAAAATGAAGCAGAAAGAATAAAACAGTTTAATTCCACGTCTTCCTCGGATATCGCAGAGGGTGAATAATATAATGCAGTGAATCCTTCTTAGATACTGTTCCTAAGAAGCCAATGTCTGTGGTCACTCTAGGGAAGTCAACCATGCAGGAATACTAAATGTCAACGGGCCTGTCGGACCTGCTGTCCTTACCTATCCACGTGCTACAGCATGAAAGTCATGCTCTTCACCCGTGCACTGTGACTAAATGCCTCTTACGTCTGACCGGTGCTGACTCAGACAACCTCGCAGGACCACGAAGTTGCGCTCAGGCTCCGCTAAACTGAACACATATCCTCCTGTCTCCTCAGTCACCAATGTGGACTTGCCCCTATCCAAAGTGTCGGTCCTCCGAAAGAGCGCCCGCAGTTGGGTCGGTTGCACAAAATCCTCCAACGATCTGCCTAAAGAAGTCTACGTCGGAGCACACTTGTCATGTTCCGTCTGCGTCGATCTGCCTAAAGAAGCCTATGATTACGGATGCTACCTATCCTACGTACTAGCGACCTATGAAAGGTAACAAACATCCTTGCAAACCTACTTGCCCGCTCCTAGTACGTACATCCAAAACTATATTTTGGTCTAAACTGCATGAAACACCTATCCAGACCTTTACAGGGTTTTCCTACCAAATTGCTTCCACATTAATTAATTTTACCACTACAGTTTACATACTGTTTATTTCCATTAATCTGCTTTAGGACATTTTACATCCGATTTGGTTATTTCACAATTTCCCTTTTTCTTACATAAATGGTATTTCAATTTCACGTTCGTTCAGTCCGTATGGTTTGTCTATAATTTTTATGCCATTTTTTTACAGATTTACACTAGCCTTTAGGGTTCATTTAATTTACATTTTTTTCCACCCAAATTTACGTTCTCATTTTAGAGATATAATATGTACAAATTTTTTATCCAATAGCCACAAACCATTTAATTACACAAAATTCCACTTTTACATTTTTAGGCCACATATGAAACAAACAATTATGCCAATTAGACTTCCCAATTTTGTTCCAAAACCATATTCAAAATTATGTAATTATATCAATCAAAACCACAATTTTATTCAAGTAACATATTCTGAATTTCTTCAACTAACCTGTTCTACCATTAGAAATTGAATAACACTTCTAATTCAATTTACTTAAACCAGTCTTATTTACGCCATGAAACGTGAATAACAATTTGTTTGTTCCAAATTTCAACCCAAACTTGAATTAGAATTGAAAAGTGGTAGAAAGAGAAGATACAATAATTTACATAAATTTCAATCTTATTTATTCATAAAACGTGAATAGACAATTTATATGTCCCATATTTCAAACCAAACATGAATTAGATTTGAGAAGTGAAAGAAGAAGAAGAAGTTGCACTAATTTACATCTATTCTCAATTAATAACAAAAATTAATACATATTAACGTGCTAGAAAAGAACTGAAATTGAACTGCTTTATTTTTGTATTTCATATTAATTCCCACTCACCTGGCACTTGAGCTTGTATAAATTTGAAAAAGCTTTGCTTTAATCTTTCTCCCTTTGATTCTTCTAAATTCCCTAAACTGCTTGAATATATATAGATAATTTAATTTGGTAGAGATTTGTTTATTTATTAGAGAAAAGGAGGAAGAATAATACACACTAATTTACTATAGAATTATGGTGACGGCTGAATAAGAGATTAGGTTTAGGTTAGATGGTTTATTTATAGATTGTTTGAGTGAATATAATCCATTAGATTATTTTAGATTAAATATGGTTCTTTCATACACTTAATGGTTATCCATTCTAGCCCATATACAATACTCAACCAATAAAATTTAGCCATCTCATCCTAATACATCACTGGAGCGAATGGGAAACCTCCCCATGTTAGAAACAATGCTGAAATACATAGGAAAATCGCTAGAAACGAACCAGATAAGAAAAACATTGCTCCAGATTTTGGGCGACAATGGGACTTGATCCCTGGTCACTAAGGAAGTCAACATGTGCCTTTACCACTGTACCAAATGTGCTTTTAATTTCTTTTTAATTATATCTCCCATAAAATATCGGGGTGTTACAGAACATGTCCCATACCAATTGGTACTCCTAGGATTACCTCTCCCTCTTCTATTTCTTTAAGGCCTTACACACAAACTTCCCAAGGGTTCTCAAACTCTTTAACTTCTTCTTCCTCTTCCGGTACTTCTTCCTCAATCCCATCCATCTCTTCCTAGTTAATGTAGGAACTAGATGATTCTTCTTGCCAAATAACATGTTCCCAATCCAAGTCCCATAGCATATTGTAGCATTCGCTAGATATTACGGCATTTGGGTCTTCTAGAGGTTCTGATTCTTCCTCTATGGGGTCTGATTCTTCTTCTTTGGGTTCTGATTCTTCTTCCATGGGTTCAGATTCTGCTATGAGTTCTAGTGCGGAGCTAGCAGGATCTGCAATCCATATTCATTCTGAGACTTGCATGGGTTCGTCATCACTAAAAATTATAGTCATCTCGGGGGTCATGGGTGGTATGAGCATTTCTATCATCGGATATCCATCTTTGTTCCTTCGAGTGTACGGGCATGCTCTCTCTCAATCGAGGGCCAACCATTGCTAGCTGGATATTTCGGTTGTTCTTCGTCATCGCTAGAGAGAATAATGAAGTTGTCCTTCTCACCCCAATTTTCCCTTGAAGTCTCTCTATTAGAGTACTTTCCTTCATATGGTTTCTATAGTATAAACAACATTCCCTTAGATATATGTACTAAGCAATTTACTTAATATAACTTATTCTAATGTTGAGTTATTAATATCTCATTAACTTAGGCATATCCTATTTTAATTAGAAAAGTTTGCTAATCACTTGGTATTCTTACCTTAAACCAATGTTCGACCAATACTCAGAAAATAATCCGAGGTCTTTGTTTAATCCATTTATAAAGATAGCTTTTCCAACTTACACTTCTTTGTATGACATAATGGTTTATCCTTCCAAAAATCCTTCAAAAATTTCGCCAAAATGTTTTCCAAATTTTATTGCTATCACTTCCAAGAATCCTTTTCATAAAATTTTAGTCATTATGTCTATTATCCGGTATCCAGACCCTGCTATATTGAACTGAGCACAAGATAGATTCGACAGTTATCAAGAACGATGACCATGGAGAAATGGTTGTAGGACCCGGAAGTAAAGTAAAAATGGTTGTATGAAGCAAGAATTGAACGAAATTGGTAAATAAACGATGCAGAATGCTTTAATTATGCCTTTAGCATAGATAAGCAAGGGATTAGCATGGCTTGGTAGTACCATAGGGATCCATATAGTTGGAAAGGCAAGGGGTCGGCATGGTCGAAGCAAAGGAGGGTTCGATATAGATGAAGGTAGATGGATTGGCATGGACCATTGGTTTGGAAAGTTATATTTTAATTCACAAAGGAGATCGGCATAACATGTAAGAGGGATCAGCAAAGCTTGATAATTAGCAATGGGTCGGCATACTTGAGTCTACTAAGGAGGGATCGACATATGTTAGAAACCAAGTTCATTCTTGATTCTAACGATCAATATCTTAGGATCTATAGGTCCAAAGAAAATGAAATTTGGAGAGCAAGGTATATTGACCCTAGGGAACCTACCTTAGGGATTGCATGTCAGATGGCCAAAGAATGAGGGATCAGAATATGGCTATTTGAAGGGTTTGGCAGAAAATAGCTTGCAAGTGGAATTGAACCAAAGGTCAGTTAGTTGCATGAGCTCCACTAGTCCAAATGACATGATATTCGAAGAGCCAACATATCTAAGCATGAAGAAGCCACCATAGCGATCGCTGCCCAAGAATCAACCAATGAAGTGATCGATACCGATCCCTTTTCATTGGGATTTGGGCCTAGCAACTCCTATGGTGGGCCCATATGGATTAGAAGATCGTACAGCCGAAGTTTTAGAGAGATTGGTGGTTACCTTCACCTATAAATAATGGCCTAGGGGGTTGTTCTGAGGATCTTTACGCTACTGGTTACTTGAGTCTTTATTGTAGTCAAGCTTTTTTCTTACTTCTTGCTACTGTAATCAAACTGTTAATGAATCAATAAAGATAATCTTCAAAGTGGACGTAGGTATACAACGCTGAACCACTATAAATTCCTATGTTCTTGAATATTGCTTTGATTTACATGTTAGTTTATTCTATTCCTCGGTTTTAATTTTACTTTCTTCATTTACTTCTCTACATAAATCTATTCTTAGGTGTTTGTTACCAATTTGACTGCAAACATTTTGGTGCTTTCATTGAGAACCAGATTCTCAACGTGTTAGGATCCCCTTTGTTGCTATTGGATTGGGCAAATCCCCCAAAGGAGATCCATAGTTATCTTCATAAAGTTGCATATACTATTCAGATTTACTAAAATCTGAGCAAGTAGATTGATAATGGTGAGACATAGCGCATCTATTTTTTAAAATATGGATGGAAATGAGACTGCTAGCATTCAACAAGGAGGCCTAAGCAATCAGCCTACAAATTTGAATGCTAATCCGGTTGAAGTTCAGAGCGCTGCTGACTCTATAACCAAAGCTGAATTTCATAACCTAATGAGAGAGTTGATGGAAAGTCGTCGACAACTAAATTAGCAAATTCAGACTAATATTAACTTGATGAACCAGATTACTCAACAACAGTGTGGGAAAGCTAGAAGGGATCCCACTCCTTACTCGTCATCGGAAAGTTCAAGCTCATCGGATGAATACCACAGGCATAGGCGTCGCAAGGTTGAAGGAGATCATGTAGAAACATCGGAGTGCCCTTGGCGGACTAATATGGTCTACCAAGATAGATCGGTGTCGATCCCTCCCTAGGGATTGGTACCGATCCCTCCTCCAGAGGAGGAATTCCCCCATTACACTTGGGGAATCACACTAGAGTTATTCCCGGAAGTTTGGATGATGGAGTTCGATCAAAAGCTGACTAGGTACCCCACCATAATGACGACGAGATAAATGTTCAAGGTGCGCATCAAGAGGATGGTGAACCAAGAAGGCGCGAAATGGCCCATAGACATCGACCAGACCATTCACGTAAGGAGGAGCGCGACCACTGCTTGGCACCACCCATCCAGATGCCGGACTTATCAGCAATGGTCAAACAGTTATGAGAGAGAACCAAGACTTGACTAACGATGATCGGGGAATTTCGAGAAGCCATACCCCGTTTACTGACAATGTTTTGCATGCGGAATATCCGAAAAGGTTCAACATGCCATTAATGCCTGCCTACGAGGGAAAAACCAACCCCAGGCAGCATAGTGTGAGATACGAATGGCTAATGGATTCTGCAAGAGCCAATGATGCAACCAAGTGTAGATGCTTTCCCATAACCCTCTTTGGAATAGTGACGATGTGGTTCACGAGACTACCCCCACGATCAATTTCTAGGTTCGATGAGTTGGCAACCAAGTTTGTGGAGCAATTTCGAATGCACACGACTCATCCTAAAGACGTGATGTCCCTTTCAAGCGTGATTTAGGCTTCATGGGAATCGTTGAAGGAATATTTGGACAGATTTCATACCGCCGCTATGGAGGTCAGTAACCTAAATGATCATGTAATACTTATGGCCATGATGAGTGGGATTGATCCAAAATCCGAGTTTGGTGATTGGCTGACTGGAAAACCGCCTGCCACATTGGAGCGCTTCTATTCAAAGGCAGCTCAGTTTATAAGGAAAGAGGAAGCCAGGTCCTCTAGGAAAAAGAACGTTGCAGGATTGAGTGGAGAAGCAGTACAGAGTAATATTGCAATAAAACAGTCTGATGACAGTTCCGAGAAAGTACAGGTGAATGTTTAGAATAATCCGAATCAACAAAAGAAAGATGGAGATAGGAATCGAGAGCAGAAGAGGGATTTTGGGAGACTAAAGCCTAGAATTCCAATGTATGACAATTACACACAACTAAACATGTCCCTAGAGAACATTTATCTATCCACTTGCAATACCATGCAATTTAGGAAGCCGCCACCAAAGGAGTCAATAGAAAAGTAGAAGCAGACTAGGAAATATTGTCAATTACATGAATGTTATGGGCACAATGAATAAATGCAGGCATCTCCAGAATGTTATAGAAAAGCTAATTCGGGAAAGGAAATTGCAGCAGTTTGTGAAAACCCTGTAGGATAGCGGACAAAAGGCATCTGACCCTAATCGAGGAAAAGCTCCGCGTATGGTTGAGGAGCCTGCATGGACCGGTGGAAGACTGGTGATAAATACGATAGTTGGAGGACCGCACCCTAAGAACAGGAGTTGGCAAGAGATGGAGCACTTTGCTAGCGTGATAAGGCATGTAGATTTTGAATGTTGTTCGAATACGGAAGATGGAGCTCCAGCAAAATAGCAGCTTACTATGGCGGATGATATTGTGTTTAGAAACAGGGATGTAGACAAAGTAGAGCTCCAACAATTGACCCGATGGCCTTTTCAACTATGATTGGTCCTGCGTTGGTGAGAAGGATTTTAATTAATTGTGGAAGTTTAGTGTATAATCTTCAAAAAGGCATATGATCAGATGAGAATGGAAGCCAAAGACTTAAAACCATCTAAAGCTCATATTCATGGTTTTAACGGCGTTGTAACTAAAGTTGTTAGATATGTGGAATTACCCGTTGAATTGGGAGAAGAGGAACGAAGGAGAGTGTGAATCCTACCGTTTATTTTTTTAGATGTTGACTCTTCGTACAATGTTTTTCTAGGCCAACCGGCCCGGTCTAAATTTCGAGTAGCTCTTGCCCCATGGTGTTTAACTCTGAAGTTTCCGATGGATAATGGTGTAGGAGTTGTTCATGGCGATTAGGTGACTAGATGTGCCTGTTATGTAGCTGAGTTGAGGGAAGCTCAACGCAAGGAGAAGGGAAAGGGTGTGGACAAAGAAGTCCACATCCAAGCTACCGAAGATTGACAATTGGCACCTGAGCCTTTGATCAGGCACCGTAGTCGGTTCTATAGAGATATAGATCTGAGAGATGATGAAGAGGAGCCCAAAGAGACTAAGGCTGCACTGGCTGAGCCGACGATTGATAATATGGTCAGCCACAACTACCCATCACGAGTCTTGAAGATTGGATCACAACTCAACCCCCTGATGATGAAAGAACTCGCTAGTTTTCTCCGAGCGAACCTAGATGTATTCGCTTAGACTCCCTCTGACATGTGTGGAATCACGCCTGCCATTACGAGCCATGCATTAAATATTGATCCGAAGTATGTTCCGGTGAAGCAAAAAAGACGAGCCATTGATCCGGAGAGATCTGCTGCTCTTAAAGAGGAGGTGGATAAACTAAAAGTCAACAAGTTTATCCACGACGCCCTCTATCCTGAATGGATATCTAATCCCGTACTTGTGAAGAAGGTGAATGGAAAATGGAGAACGTGCATTGATTACTCAGATTTGAACAAAGCATGTCCAAAAGACAGTTTTCCCCTTCCAAGGATTGATCGGCTAGTTAATTCAACTTCAGGACACGAATTGCTATCTTTTATGGATGCGTATTCGGGATATAACCAAATTCTGATGCGTATCCCCGATCAGGAGCACACCAGCTTTGTTACCGATGTTAGGCTGTATTGTTACGTAGTAATGCCGTTTGGATTGAAGAATGCCGGAGCAACCTATCAACGCTTAGTTAACATAATGTTTAAAGATCGGATTGGAAAAACAATGGAAGTGTATGTGGATGATATGCTCGCGAAGTCACGACGATCAAGTGACCACATCAGAAACTTGGTAGAAATGTTTAACATTCTGATATTACAAGATGAAAATCAATCCTTTGAAGTGTTCATTTGGTGTTGCATCAGGAAAGTTCTTGGGCTTTATTGTCAACGCTCGTGGAATAGAAGCTAATCCAGAGAAGATTCAGGCTAACCGTGATATCCAAGCGCCAAGGACCATTAAACAAGTGCAGAGTCTGAATGGGAAGGTTGCCGGTTTAAGTCAATTTATCTCCAGAGCTACCGACAAATGCATCCCTTTCTTTGATTTGATTAGGAAGGGAAAATGAAACTTCGAATGGACGTAGGATTGTAAAGACACGTTCCAAGCTCTGGTTAATCATTTGGAGAGATCCCATGTCTTGTCAAAGCCGGTAGATCATGAGGAGTTGTACATTTATTTGGATGTATCAGTGCACGCAATAATTGCTGCCTTGATTTACGAGGATAATTGGATCCAGAGGCTGGTGTATTACGACGGTAAATGATTGACAGGAGCAGAAAGGAATTATCTGAAAATAGAGAAATTGGCGTACCACTTGCTAATTGCATCATGGAAGCTTCATCCGTACTTTCAGGAACATCCGATCAATATTTACACTGACCAGCCATTATGACAGGTCCTACAGTGACCCGAAATGTTTGGGAGGTTACTCAAATGGAACATTGAGCTCAGCCAAATCGAAATTACTTATTTCCCTCAAAGAGCTATCCAGGGACAGGCTTTGGCGGACTTTATAGTAGAGTTTACAGTGCAAGATGATCTTCCAGAAGGAAGTGAAATCCCTACTGTACGATGGAAACTATATACTGATGGAGCATTTAATGATCATTTTTCTAGAGCAGGGATTGTGCTTGTAACCCTTGAAAACTGGTCTGTTTGTTATGCATTGAAGCTTGATTTCCCAACAACAAACAACGAGGCTGAGTATGAAGCGTTGGTTGCTGGACTTAAACTCGCTAAAAAACATGGAGTTAAATCTCTTGAAATCTTTTGTGATTCGCAATTGGTGGTATATAAAGTTAGAGGAGACTATCAGACTAAGGGACAACTGCTTGCCCCATATCTTACCCAAGTTCAGGAGTTGTTGATAGAATTTGAATACTATGACATTTCATATATTCCACGCGATCAAAATAGAGAGGCATATTTGTTGGCAAAGTTACAAGTACCGGTGATGCACAACAGATGGGTTTGGTTCCGGTCAAAGTATTAGATACCCCAAGTATAAACATGATGGAAATCGATCAATACTGGAGGCGGAATCTGAAAGGGAATCGTGGATGACTCTAATTAAAGACTATTTACTGCACGGGGTCCTGCTTGATAAAAGAAATGAAAAGCGACAGGTCATTCACAAAGCTTCACGGTATATTATGCAAGAAGGAGTCATTTATAGGAAAGTTTCTTAGTCCCTCTTCTCTAGTGTATCGCTCGTGATGAGATAAAGCGTGTTTCAAAAGAAGTTCATGAAGGAGAATGTGGCGATCACACTGAGGGGCAAACTATGGCAAAGAAAATACTCCATTATTGGTATTATTGGCCAACCACAAATCGAGATGCCGTTGATTATGTAAGACGATGTGATAAATGCCAGATATATGCAAAAGTCCCGAGAGCTCCGCCAACAGAAATCACGTAAATGGTCAGCCCATGCCGTTCGCCATGTGGGGTATAGACATTATCGATTCATTACCAATCTCTAAAGGTGGCGCGAAGTATGCTATCATGGCGGTTGATTACTTCCCCAAATGGGTCGAGGCGGAACCTTTAGCTACGGTCACAACCAAGAAAGTAATCAACTTCATCGTCCAAAACATCATATGTCATTTCGGTCTCCCACAGACTATTATAACCAATAATGGGACTCAATTCGATAGTGCTGAATTTAAAGACTTTTATCGAAGATATCATATTGAAAAGAGATTTCCAACAGTCGATCACCCACGGGCAAATTCACAGGTTGAAGCTGTAAATAAAATCATCAAGTCAATTCTGAAGAAGCATTTGGAGAAGGCTAAAGGCAAGTCGGTGGATGAACTCCCTGCGGCACTTTGGGCTTACAGAACTACTCATAAGTCCACGACTGGCCATACTCCATTCGCCCTCGCTTATGGTTCAGAAGCCGTTATTCCTGTTGAGCTCAAAGTCCTTTCTCATCGAGTGACTTACTACGTTCCCAAAACAAGTCAAGATCTCCTCTTGGAATCTTTAGACTTTAGACGAGAAGCACGAAGATACCGATCTAAGGGCAACTGCACACTGACATTGAGTCACCCGGTATTACAACACTAAAGTTCGACCGAGAACCTTCAAAATTGATGATCTCGTCCTGAAACGGGTTTTTTCTAGCCCGTCACACATGAATCCGATTTGGTAAGGACCATATGTCATTGAACATAGGCTTGGAGAAGTAACTTTCAAGCTAGCCACTGTCGATGGCGTTACACTTCCAAGAGCGTGGAATAGCGAACATTTATGACGCTATTTCACTTAGTTTATTTCCTTTACATTTCAGTTGTATTTATTTTTAGAATTTTCTTTAGAATTTGATTTTATGAATATGTAATAAGACAATTTATGTTGTTCCTTTCCATTTAATGAATAAAGTTTTAGACTTCCTCTGTATTTATGTTTGCTATTGCATTCCATGATAATTACATAGTGAAACTGATTGATATCGATGTGTATGAACATGCTCCCAGAGTTTGGAATCAATCAATCGTGCTAACCCCCGATGGGATCAAACAAGATGAGCTCATTCAACTTGTTCGTTTAATAATTCCATTCAAAATCTAAAGAATGGGATACAAAATAAGGAACGAATGTGGCCGACAATCTCAAGATTGAAATATTCCTACCTGGACTGTGGGACTGAAACAAAAATCAAAGCTACCGAGATACGACCGATCACTCGCTAAATCAAAACCCCAAATTATGGAGGGCAAATTAATCAACCAAAAAAGAGTACGACATGACTGCTCTCCAAAATAACTCTAAGACCCCAGAGTGTGGACTGGAATATAAACATAAATCAGGTGGAGATCAACCGCCCGCAAAATAACTCTAAGTCCCCAGAGTGCGTACTGGAGTATAAACATAAATCAGGTGGCAACCGACCACCCGCAAAACTACTCTAGGTCCCCAGAGTGCGGACTGGAGTATATACATAAATCGGGTGAAGACCGACTGCCCATGAGATAACTCTTAGTCCCCAAAGTGCAGACTAGAGTATAAACATAAACTGGGTATGAACAAACCACCCATCAACTGAACCTTATCCCCAGAGTGTGGATATAATCATGAATGAATAGATGAGTGGATTTCGACCGTTCTCTATTCCACAAACTCCGGCATGAAACCGACAGAAGGAGTATAAATTTGTTAAGGACGGAGTTCGACCATCCACCTTCTACCCTCGCCAAATCAATGTCGGGGCAGAAGCACAGTTATTCAAAAAAAAACCGCTGATTCCACCAACGTAACACTACAGCCTGAGCTTGGTGTTTGATACGACTCGAGGCCACGACCACTTGGAGGCCTTAGGATGGAGTTTGCAAATTGTTACCCGAATTTACAAGCAACAAATTACAAGTACATTGAATGGAAAGTAATCGTTCAACTACTTAAATAGCAATTCACATGAAGCATAATAGAAAACAAAAGCTTTTATTTACATAACAGGTGTCAAAAATTCAATACAAGTTATTCCAAAAGGTCGGGATTCATACCCGTACAACCACAACTAGTGAAATAAATGACTATGCAAACTATATACATGAGCTGAAGAAACAACTACTTCTTCGACTTCCTCTCTCTTTTGGATTTCTCGGGGGTAGAGCAACTTGTGCTTCTCTTTTAGGACCCCTTACCACCTTTGGTCGGAGAGCTTGTGGAGGTAGGAGGAAGTTCAACAAGGATCGACCAACCCGGTGGAAAATTTTGCAATGGCACAAGATGAGGATCATCAACGTCCACCTCGACGGGTTAAATTTTAATCTTTCTTTGCAACAACTCCTCTTTTGCAATCCGTTCTTTCAAGCTAACCTTAGTAGTATGTTCAGAGGCATCGGTAATTATTATGTCATTAGACTCATCAACTGGGAGTGGATCCTCGGTCTTTTCTTCATCAAGGGCACTAATGACTTGAGCATTAGGCCCTGGAACATCAGTAGCAGCCTGGTCTTCAGCTATTTTCTCACGTTGCTCTACAGTAGCACCACTTCTTGGAGTTTGACTAGGGTCCGGAAGACCTGCAAGATTTGATAAAACAGGGAGATTAGCTCAAAATCATTGTGCGTAAAGAATGAAAACTTTTCATATACTAAGGAGTAAAGTAAAATACCAGCATCTGGTTGACTCTCTGTAGTTGCCGAGGTGCCTCCTTCTAAAATGGGGGATAACATCTTGGATTCAAAGACGGGCCTGTCCAGATCATAGCCAAGATCCCGCTCCGTATCAAGAGAGATTGATGTTTCAGCTACTTGGGATGGAGAGGGACCTTTAGGATCAGTCCCTGAAGATCCGGCAATATGTTCTCCTCCTTCGGTGGGTGCAGAAGCATTGAATAATCGAAGCTTTACAACAGCTAGATCCGAGGGCTCGCTTCCACGAAGAATTTCCCTTACTAATTCTTCTTCGTTGAGCTCGGCTTCACCCAGTTCCTTTTTCTTCATCTCGATAATGTGCTCCCAAGCTTCAATGAGAGATTCGAGATAACCCTCTCCAAGAAAACTTAAGTCATGATGGATCGGGACTTTGGCATTGTATTCAATAATCAATGGGTCGAATAAGTCCTTAATCTCATTCCTACCGGACTCCATGGCAGCTTCCACTTAGGAGTTAACTTGTTCGGTCATCTCTTTTCGGCTCTCTTCTCGAGCTTCTTCTTTAAGAACTTCGATTATGGACAATTGCTCATCGAGTTTAGCCTTTAAGCTTCTAGCCTCAATAACTTCCTCGCAGTACTTCTACGATTACTCTTGAGCTTCGGTTTTTTCCTCCCTTTCCTTCTTTAAAATTTCTTCAAGTTCCTCGACGCGGCAAGCCAGAGCATCTTTCTCCTTATGCAAGGAGTCCTTTTCTAAAGCAAGTGTCCTACTACAATGAAGTGCCGCATTGAGTTCCTTTTTATGAGAAACTTCTAAATGGCTTACTACCTCTGCTACTTCCTTGGCGTTCTTCTCCGCTTCAGCAAGTTGGGTTTTAAATTCTAACAATTCAGCGTCTTGATGCTTGATTATATCCTTGTCATGTATAACTTCCAAAATTAGGCGATCTACCTCATGTTGACGCTCGATGGATACTTCGAAGGCTTTTTCTACCAAGTGTATAAATGATTAGTGTTGCACAAATACATCATTGACGCATGCGATTGAAATTTCCTTGGTATGCCCCAGAATTATGTGAATGGAAGGAAGGACTTTAAGACCATTAAAGCAAATATTTGGAAAAGTGGCCTTGAGCTCAGCTAATTTCTCTACTGTGGAAACGTCGGGAGCGGTAGCCGACGAAGGTGGATCAGAGGTAGCAAGTGGATGTTTTCCTGATTGATGCTCACGAGATTGTCTAGAGCTTGAGGTGTCGGATTGTTGCTTGTGAGATGTAGCGATATGAGGGCCATGATAGGAAAGTTGGTCTCTACTTTGAGCCGGAAAGTCAGACTATTCGCCTTGACGAGATGTCTGGGACTGGAATTTGCGTTTGGAAGAGGAAGAGGATTCCCTTGAGTGATAATTCTTATCCCATCCCTCATCCTTCTCCCTGTGCCGGGTGGACTCTGAATCCTAGCTAGATCGGTGGTATGATAAAGAACTTCTGAGGCGACCAAAGGCCCTGGATTGAGACATTGCACCTATAAAGAGCAAATGAGAGCATATTAGTAATTATCACACGAAAGATTAACGAAAAGTGTATAGTGAAGTGCATGTGGTTGTGAGTGTCCTAGTGTTCCCCCAACAGACTGGTGACTATAGCCTTGCTCATCGGCATTTTCTCTCCTTTTTCAGAAGGTCAGATGCCTTCGCCAGTTCTAGTGGGAGAGTTAAGTCCTTCAATGTTAATGTTTGGAAAGTAGTAGGACATGATGTCATCCGGGCTTTGAAGATTCGAAAATCCTTTTAACGAACTTTTTAAGTGTTGAGAGGACGATTCCTCTTCAATAGGAGTAATAATGAACTCTGGGTCCGAGGCATTTTTTCTTCTTCGAAGCATGTACGCCAACCTTTTATTTCTTTTTGTGGGTGTTTGGGATTGTTTGACTTGCGACGGTTCAACAATTGGTGCTTTCCCGGGGCCTGCATCGACATCTCCCGGTTTGTTAGCTTGAGAATCCTTAATCTCACCCTCCTTGGTATCGTCCCGAGTCCCCTCGGCAGGTTCACGAGAGGATTGACAGCATCCCTTCTTTGTTCTACAACATTCTTTGGTAATGTCACACTTCCAGGAAGTCTGATACAACGGCCATCTTCCAACAGCCCGAACAGGGATAGTAACTTGTCAGTTACAAGGAGTTTGATGTCCTTATCCTCAACGGGGGTAGCACGGATGGAAGCGACTGCTCTTGAAAATTCAGCGCCTTTAGGACATGGGCGAACACCTGAAAGAACTCCGGATGTTGGTTGATTCAAAGGAAAAGTTATGACTTGGATTAGTTACTTGAGAGAGGGGGAAGGTAGTACTTACATCCTTCTAACCATCGTCTCGTAAATCCAAGAGGGCATCGAACGTAAAACCATTCATGCTTAAATAGTGAGAGTTTGTTCCAAGCGCCCGTCAGAACTTGGCAACTTGGCGAGGGCTCGAGAAAGACATAAGAAGGGCTCCCCGATCGTTGTTTGTAGTTGTAGATGAATCTTATATCTTCGGGAGTAGGTGGATGAATTAGGACATTCATAAATAACAAGAAGGTTCCATGTATAAAAGCCTAACTATTGGGATGAAGTTGTGTAGGAGCTATCCCAAGATATCTCAAAATTTCTCGGATAAACGAATTGAAGGGCGATACGCATCCAGCCCAACACATAAACTTATCGCAAGTTGTATGCCCCGCTGGGGGCAAGTGAGGTCTATCTTTTCTTGAAGGAACCAAGACGTCCCCAAACGAAATTCCATGAATGGAGCATAGCCGGTGGAGAGCAGCCTTGCCAATTCGAGAAGCCTGTGAATCCACTGGATTATCTAGAAGAATAGCGCCCTCTACAGCATCAGGAGCAGGGCTTATGTTTTTCGTTGGAAGGACTGGAATATCTGAGAATTGACTTGTGAGTTAGAAACTTCTGTTTGTTCTACATGATGGAGTGGAGAAGGCCTGCAAAATATAGTTGCGGAACTTGACTTCGCTTCAGAACCAATATGTCGCATCGCCGAATCAGAAAACATGTCAGCTGAACACTTTGAGCATCTGGAACCTATATCAGCTATACTCAGCAGATAATCAAGATTAGAAAAAATAACTTATTCCCCCCGTGCTAAGTGTGAACTAGTGTAGTGCAGACTAGTATATAACAGACATAAACAGTTTGAAATCAGAAAAACGAAATAAAACGGCTAAAATTGAGAGTTTTGTCCAGAGTGACCGTCATCGCTGACCGTTTCAACTGGCAAGAAAATTAATCAGCTATGAAAGCTTTGGGATCAACTATTGGCATATCGAAGTATGAAGTTTGTTACTTAAGTTCATTTGCAAGTTTGTCGCTTAATCCATATTGAAAGTTCCGAAGATTTGATTGTTCAATCTCAAGTTCGATAGTTTAAATATGCATGTTAGATTGTCCATTGTCATCATATGTTCAAGGATAGCAAGAAAAATTGCAAGTAAACTAAGTTAGATTAGTATGCTAGTTCAAAAAACCAAACATTGACCCCATGCCGATCCCAAAGGAAAGGCCGATCCCTATGCAAGGCCTTTATACCGATCCTTAACCCAGAGTAGGGAATGTCGATCCTTATCCGATACCACCACCTAATACCGATCCCTCTACAAAACTAAAACAACCAAACCCTATCATTGCAATATTACAGTCCACTGATCCCTCCATCAAAGCATTCCATACTGATCCCTCTCCTCAACTGAACTAACTAAACAACCAATCTCTTTCCTAGCCGATCCCTACCACTATCATATTTTAGTCTACCAGCCCATTCATTTATCTACCCCTGACTCTTCTTCCCTTAGAAATCCTCGCCGAACCCTCGTTCTATCTCTTCATCTCTTCTTCTTATGCATAATTCAACCTACAAAACCTTTGTTCCAACAATCATTAACCACTCCAAGATCATTTGCCACCTTGTACACACATCAGCAACTCAAGACTGATAACCTAATCATGTAATTGAAAGAAGTATTACAAATCCATACCTATATGAAAACATGGAGGTTTGAATTAAGATAGGGACTAGCATTTGAGGATTATCAAATCGAAAGCGAGGAAAAGGCAAGTTTGTGGAATGGTTGGAATCGTGGATGGATTTAACATCGAAGTTTGGAAAGCTTGGGTTCGGCAAGAAAGTTCTATGCGAAGGCAGGTAAAATGGAAAAAGTGAGGAACGGAGAAAGGAAAGGCTTATATATATATGCGTGTATGGAAGAGGGTTCAGCTGCAAGAGCATTGAAGACGTAATAAGGGGAAATGAGTCGGCATAGAAATATGTGATCCCTACTTACATAGCTACAAAATATCGTAATAAGGGGAAATGGGTCGGCATAATGAATGCCGATCCTTATAGATGAAAAAAAAAGAAAAAAAAGAAGGGTAAAAATTATTGTGAAGGTTTGGTTGTAAATGTGAACATACAAAATATCATAGAAATTGGCAATGGCCCGTAAGTGTTCGAACACCTCCGGGAGCCAACACAGAAGTGTGTATAAGAATGTGCACGAGAGTGGTTTAAAGTTTCAACCTTTTGAAATCAGTAGAAAGTGAAATCAAACCTGAAACTTTCAAGTTCAAGGCTGGACCAGATAATAAAAAAAAATTAAGTCTCGCATAACCGGATTTATATATGCTAGCAGAATATGGCACTGGATTTATATTATTGGAAATCAACCAAGCGTCATGGCAATCAACGAAGAATTCAATGGCTTGGGAAAAAAATTGAAAAAGGAATAACAATCATTTAGAAGGCTAGATGAACCTCTTTTCGACAATTCAGACTTGTTTTAATTCAAAGCACATCATGTTACTCACAAGACGTACTTTAAGGGGCAAGTGTTATCCGGTATCCTGACCTGGCTATATTATACTGATTGCACAAGATAGATTCGACTGTTATCAAGAATGACGACCACGGAGTAATGGTTGTAGGACTCGAAAGTAAAGTACAGACGGTTATATGGAGCTAGAATTGAACGGAATTGGTAGATAAACGATGCAGAATGCTTAAAATATGGACTTTAGCATAGATAAGCAAGGGATCGGCATAACTTGGTAGTACCATAGGGATCGGCATGGTTGGATAGGCAAGGGGCGGCATGGTCAAACCAAAGGAGGTTCGGTATAGATGAAGGTGGATGGATCAGCATGGGCCATTGGTTTGGAAAGTTATATTTCAATTCATAAGGAAGAGATCGACATAACATGTAAGAGGGATCGACAAAGCTTGATAATTAGCAATGGGTCGACATACTTGAGTCTACTAAGAAGGGATCGGCATATGTCAGAAACAAAGTACATTCTTGATTCTAACGATCAGTATCTTGGGATCTATAGGTCCAAAGCAAATGATAATTGGAGAGATGGACCCTAGGGAACCTATCCTAGGGATCGCATGTCAAATGGCCAAAGAATGAGGGATCGGCATATGGCTATTTGAAGGGTTCGGTAGAAAATAGCTTGCAAGTGGAATTGAACCAAAGATCAGTCAGTTGCATGAGCTCCACTACTCCAAATGACATGATATTTGAAGAGCCAACATATCTAAGCATGAAAAAGCCACCATACGGACCGCTGCCTAAGAATCAACCAATGAAAGGATTGGTACCGATCCTTCTTCATTGGGATTTAGGCCTAGCGACACCTAGGGTGGGCCCATATGGATTAGTAGGTCCTATAGCCGAAGTTTCAGAGAGATTGGTGGTCGCCTTCACCTATAAATACTAGCATAGGGGGTCATTTTAAGGATCTTTACGCTGCTGGTTACTTGAGTCTTTATTGTAATCAAGCTTTTTTCTTACTTCGTGCTGATGTAATCAAACTGTTAGTGACCAATAATGATAATCTTCAAAGTGGATGTAGGCATACAACGTCGAACCACTATAAATTCCTGTGTTCTTGATTATTGCTTTGATTTGCCTATTAGTTTATTATATTCCTCAGTTTTAATTTTACATTCTTCATTTACTTCTTTACATAAATCTATCCTTGGGTGTTTGTGACTAATTTGGTTGCAAACAATATCTAACTAAAATTTCTCAAAAATATAGATATACTTTCTCAAAAAGATATATATATATATATATATATTAATCCAAAATCATTTGTATATATCATTAACAAATAAGCTCTTATATATAATTTTCTCAAACTCATTCTAGGGTGTTACTAACCCTATCTCTAATGAGTTACTCATCCTTGGGTATTACTAACCCCATCTCTGCTGAGACTTTACCCCTACTAAAGCCAAGGTGTTCTCTCAACCTAAGCTCTGATACTAAATGTGAAGGCTCGTTTCTTCGATCCTCGGAAATCGATACTAATACATCCTCGGTATTCACGTGCTGTAAATCCAAGTGTCGGAGAGACAGATTCTCAAGGGTAAGGAAGAAAATAAAGACAGAACAAAATCTCACACAAATGGAATAAAATATATTATTTTAATATATATATATATATCTTTACAGTGGAAATTTTAAATACATTTATCGGAGTTAAACATGGACATTTATATATATCTGTCCTTAAAAATGTGAAATACAATAGTACATAAGTTTGGTGGAAATGGATAACAATCTTTAGAAGAATCTTCTACTCCATGCTCCGAGCTCTTCAAGATTTCTTCTAACCAAACCTGACTAATAAGATGCTCGAGAAAATTAGGGCACCCAGAGTTTAAGGGAAAAAGAAAATAAACACCGGGTCAGTCATGGGACTGGTGTGAGAAACTCAAAATACGCATTTTAAAAACAAAGGTATCTCATAAGACCACGCCGCACATAAATACAGAAAGGGTTTTTACCTTATGATAACTAAAAAATTTGCTACGAAAATTCAGGAATATGATTTTTAATGACATTCTTTGAAAATCTTTTCCAAATAAACATATTAAAATAGCTGAAATTGTTAAATTGGTTAAATTTGACGGCACTATAGGTTTACAACTAAGTCCAAAGGTACTTATTGGAGAATGGATTTCCATACAATGGTAGGTAAGGGACTACCTTCTGTACAGTACACCTCTAGAGGGATGTACCGAGGATCAATGTCTTCAAAATCTCTGCACCAGGCAAGACCGGCCTACCCACAAACCCGCCCAGTGGTGGATAGAACGAAATATGACATCACCCCAGTCGTAGCCGACTTATCCGTGGCCACAACATACACAACATACTCGACATATAGAGAGTAATCAAGAAAGGTGTTGACCATACCCTTATGGGCGCGACTCACATAGCCTTATGACATGCCCTGTTTAAGTCATTACCGGTTGATGGGGCCAGAGGTGGCGATTACCTTTCATATGGCACATTCCACTTTGAATGCCACATTTCCAATTCATAATCACATAACTAATTTCTACAAACATATAACTCCTAAGCTCCGCCACCAAACAGATGATACATTCATAGAGATCAATGGATGTAATTAGAAATGCAACGTCAGATATTTTTCCATACAAGTTGTCCAGGAACATGACAAACTGAAGGCACTCCCCTACCACATCCTATCGGGAATCAACCCTAGGATTAGTAGCGAGAAGTCCTTGCATCGAAAATATGAAATGAAGAACTACTGCCACATAATATGATATGGAAAATTTCCCTCGAGGGTCAGTGAAAAGCAGCCCTACATTTTATCTTCCAAAATTATTTCCATGTCTTCACTTCATATACGTAAATTGGGTGAAAGTGGTTTCTAGATAACAATTACTCAAATCCGACCCCAGTTCCTTTGAACCAATCATCGATAAAAAGATGTTAGGTGAATAGGGAATTATTCTTTGATTGATTAATTTCTTTTTTATAAAAAATATCTTCAAGAGATATATCTTTAAAACATTTCCTTCCATTATATACAGAATCATTAAACCTATCTTTGAAAAAAAAAAAATTTAAATCTTAACAAAGATTTCTTAGTTCAAATCAAAATTTTGATTGAGTTAAAACCATGTTATCTAGGATGTTAATCCAAAACCAGTAAATATTAAGTGAGCAGAATCTATAGAAATCATCTAATTCTAGGCAATGTTAATTCTCGTATTCAACAAGTACTATGGGTAGAATAATGGCGAAATCACCTTCTAAATTCCACTAATAGTATGAGTTCCCTCTTCAGAATTTAACACCACGTATAAGAATATTATCTCCATACAATCCAATTTATTTATATTTGGAAAATTATATCTTTTATACTTTGGGAAATTTTGATCCGAGTAAATCAAATTTACTATCGCCTCCATCGGACCAGTCCGGACAGCCAGGGAGAGCAGAAATTGGTTTTCCAAATTCAAGCCTAGACACTATCCCGCTGTCACCATAAGGCGGTCAAGTTATTTGATTGACTTTAAATCCTTTAACATACTTAATTAACTATTAATTATTTATTTAACAGCTTTGAAATAATTTATAAATCCTTCAAATCACATTTAAAATATTTCATTCTTCATTTAAAAATGTTTACAAAAGATTGGAAATGATTTGTTGCGTTTAGAACTATATTTCAAAAGTTATAGAAAAGTTCTACGAAATGTGCTGCGAATGGTGCTTTTTAAGCTGTATTGATCAAAACGAATTTTCTATCACTGGAAAATACATTTTTATAACTCAAATCACTTTTAAAATATTTTAGAATATTTTTAGAATTTATTTCATATTATTAAACAATTTTGAAATATCATTTTTGAAGAAGTCCTTTTATGGATTCTGAAATGCAAAAACACAATTATTTCGAAAATTTATTTTATTCGTATTTCAAAATCTACTTATCGAAATCTCGATTTTCTTTCTGTGTTTGAAAGCTATGGATAAAATGTTCAGAAAATTCTTATCTTGAAGAATTCTGAGCTATATTTCATTCTATATATTCGTTTGACTTTTATGGCGTGAAATCGCGAATTACCGTTACGCGACGCGCCTATTTTTGACTAAATTTTCAATATTTATTTAACTTGGCTAAAACACTTTTCAATGTTTATAAAACATCTCTAATCCATATTAAACCATTTTTAAGAGGTTTAAACATTCCATATATACCATTTCATTCAACAAAGGAAAATGATTTCCTTAGTGCTTATCGATGTGTATTAACGTGACTTTTATATATATTCAACAATAATATTAAACAACCAAACATGATGATCAAAGCATATTAAACATCCATTGCAGACATTATATCATCATCTAAAAATATAATATATGTAACAACCCATATTTTTAACAAATATTTTTAATAGAATTTATTTGAAACTTTGATTTTAAAATCATTTTAAATTGAAATTTTGGATTTTGTTTATAACTTATTTTCCAAATATAATAAATTAATGATTTTCTGAAAATTTTATATTTTGGTCAACTTTGGTCAAACTTTGACTTTCAGTTGAAATTTTAAATTTGAATTTTAAATTTCCAATCTTTTTCTTTTAAACTGTATTTAATCCTGATATTCGTTCTGCTTTTCGTTTTAACAAATTTTATTTTATACTTTGTAAATCTAATATAATTCAGCGTTTTACACGCAATTGTTTTCAGTATTGTTATTGTCTATTTTTCTATGTTTATTTTCTATTTTATTTTGGTTTGGGCTTGGATTTTCTATTGGATTTTGGCTTGTTTATTTTGATGGGCTTTGTAAGTGGACTTAGGAAATTCAAGAGGCATGAGTTCCTTTATTTAATATGAAGTGGTGCCTTTACATTTCCTTAGCCGTTCATTTCATTCCCATAGCCGTTCAAAATTTTTGTTTCTCATCTCTCCTCTCATTTTCATTTCCTGACAAAGAGATTTCCAGTAAATCCTTTCTTCCTTCTTCCTCTTTTTCATTTTTCTTTTCTCTTTTGTTTCAAGCATAGTTCGGCCCTAACCATTCCCTTTGCCGACCTCATCTCCACTCCATCACTACCATGATGACCGGCCTTCATCCACCATCACCATCCCAGTCAGGCCATGACCACCTTGATCCAAACTATCTGTGAAGACCCAAATTATTGAAATAAAAATAATTTTAATAAAATCAGAAAATGAGAATTTTTAAGAAAAGAAAATATAGTCTGACAATAATAATATTAGGAGTAAGTGAAATGATTAAATAAGAGGATAGAGATTTTTCAATAAAATATAATGGGAAGAAAATGATCAAATATGAGTGAGTTTTTATATACAGATATCTCCTATATATATACATATATATAAATATATATGTATTAGATATGAGTAGCCAAAGAAGTATAAAATGATAAAGTCCTTTTGATAACTAAATTGCATGAGAACCAGTTTAGTATTATTGTGCATAAATACCTTCTTAAAAATAAATCAGGAAATAAATGGTTTGAAATAATATAAGAGAACCATTCAGGCCTAACAAGGTATACAATGTATCTGAGTCACACAAAGATGATGTGTAGGTGAATCATGCAAATAACATGTGCACAGAAAAGCAGAGAAGCAACTGCTTTTACTAGAAATAGAAATCAAGAGAAAATGGCACATTTAGCCATAACAACACACACATAATTCTCTGAGTAATGTGAGGATAAAATGGGTTTTTCCTTTAGTAAAACCCTAGCAAAATGATTTAAATCAAGAGGGAAGCAGAGGTTTTCTTTGAGGGAAAACATAAACACAAAAAAAAATAGAAAGGAGAGCTCACCCTGTTTTCAAGCTTAGGCATTCTCGGGGAAGAGAGGAGGAAGGTGAGTGATTAATCACTTATGATCTGTAAGGCATTAAGACCCATGTTAAGGGCAGCCATGTTATTTTATATAAACACTACATTATGTTTTTCTGTTTGATTTTATTGTCTGGATGAAAATATGTTGATCATGGATGGTATTCTGGTTGGGTTTTTGGATGAGATTTTAACCTATTTTGGCTTGTTGTGATGGGTTCAGTTTTTGTTTTAAAATAATAGATAATCAAACAAATACACTAATCACAGAAATAGATTTTATATATGCTAGTTTTGATATGAAAAATGAATCAAATGTTTTACTGTGGAATAGGGTATCAATGAAAGAAAAGAAGTAGGCAGTGTGAATAATGAGATTCATGCTTATGTCTAGTCTATATTAAAAATGATATGAACAATGCAATATTACAAATATGTGCTGATTTGTTCAGATCATAAACCAATAAGTTTTTATGGATTTTTCTCAAAAAACCATTCCCTATGTTCACAGTAAAAGAATAAATATAGTTTTGCATATGACTTCTTCAGATTTGTGTAAGCAATGGAAAATTTCTAGAAATAAAAATATAAGCAGGTTTTAGAAAAATGTGATTAAAGCAAAAATGACTTTGAAATAAGGTGTGCAATTTTACATGAATGCTTTGTATGTCTGGATATGATCTTTGGGTGATTTTAATAATTCTTGACCTATGTAAGGAAGGAAAGAATATGAGTATCTCTGGAATTAAAAGAAAAATTCCCCAGAAAGAAATAAATAAGCATAGTCTCTAAATTATAAAATAATTTAGGAGTAGTGCCTTGATCTACTCATCAGCAGGTGGTTGATGGGTATGTGCATGACTTGTTTAAGTCCTGTAGGCCTCTGTGTAAAGGGTTAACAGAACTGAGCCCCTTTGCAATGCACACATGGTGTTCAATGGCAAGAGTTCAGACCAAACAAAATGAAAAGATGAGAAAGAGAAATTATGCTATGGAATTTAGGGAGTTAATCCATAGGAGTTTTGTACATGTACAACTGAATGAAGTAAGTGGATGAATGCTTGGGTGTATGTTTGTAGATAAACTTAAATATACACATTCTCAGATTTTAATTGGGATTTGAATAGCATTTAATAGAAAAGCTCTCTATACAGCCTTAAGAATTTACAAGATATTTTGCATACTTGATTTCACTCACACCAGAATTTATTTCTGACCCTATTTGTTGCCTTTGCAATACTTGGGGTGTCTCATTTTATTGGGGCAGTTCAAAGTTTTGCTGCAGGGAAAGATGCATGAATTGCTTGCTTGCTTGCATGGATAATTGGAGATCTTGAGGAATTTAAAGTGTTTAAGAGAAGTAGCAGTGTTATTGTAATAAATAAGTTAGACAAACTCTAATATGTTCTAAGTATTTTCATGACGGTCTTTTGCTTTGTTATCTGGAAAATAGTATGTAAGAAGAAAAAGAAACTTAAGTGTTATATGTGTTTGTGAGCTGTGGACTTAAGTAACAAATTTTGAAATAGTTTTAGTAGATAATGCTGAAGGAGAAGATGCCATTTAATCTGATGTGTGAACATGTTTTTCTTGACAGTATTGAGGCACTTCAGTTATGAAATTAGAACTGATACTAGGTAGGAAATATCTGATACTATAAAACTGATACTAAGTAGGAGAAATCTGATACTATAAAACTGATACTAAGTAGGAGAAATCTGATACTATAAAACTGATACTAGGTAGGAAATATCTGATACTATAACTACTGAACTAATACTAAGTAGGAAAAATATGATACTATAACTTCAAAACTGATACTAAGTGGCAAGACAAAAATTAAGAGTAGGAAACATGTATACCAACCAGTAGGCAGGGAAATGTTGCAAAGTGTTTATAGGTTCAGAACACCATTTCTATAAGTTTTAGTCCAAAAGGGTGCAAATATCTTTCAAAAACCAGATTCAACACTTTTCTAGCTCCAGATATAAGAAATTGTATGATTTATAAAGTAGATCACAACACCATCACTCATGTGATGATTATTTGCTCTGTTAACCAGGAAATATGCATTTTGTCTGTCATGATTGGTTTGTGCTTGTTGTGTCTGCACTTAGATCACATGTGTTGTTTTTCTCTGCTTAGACTTCAACCTAGTTTATCACCTCAGTATTCATATGATAAGTATCAAATCACAAAGAATTCCGGAAATTAAATGTATGGCTTGTAAACCCAGAGACCAATTAATTTGAGAAGTAAGCAAGAAAATAATAAGTGGCAATATTTGAATTTAATATTAATCAAGCTTGAGATCAAAAGGGAGAATGTAAAAATAGAAATGGCTATGTGACACCAATTCTCTGAAATATGAGAAATATAGTGTGATTGAATTTTCCTTGTTAATTTTAATACTCTAATATGCAAGGAAACATTTATATATCTTCACATATATAAATGACTTGATGACTTATATACTAATATTTTTATATTGGTAAGAATTTGGATCTTGGAGGAAATGAATTAAAGAAGTGATCACTTAGTTTGGAAAAAAAAATCTCAACAGTAAATCACTGAAAAATAACAATCTAAAAGAAGTGGGTCACTTCAGTTGGTATCAGAGCTATGTTATTAAAACATAGCATAAATATATTATCCAATTTTCTTGTATGGATAAAATTCTAATATATATATATATATATATAATAATGATAGAAGTAAATTTCAGAAAATAATTAAATTAGAAATATGACTAACTAGCTATGCAATTGAATAGTGAATCATGGTAGGAAGACCACCAAGTCATGGAGCAGGACCCTCCAATACAACACCAATGGTTAACTTGCAAGATTTGGTGAGGGCATTTAGAGAAGGACCAGTGCAGAGGGAAGAGAATCCTCATGAGGAATTAGCTAAGTTATTGAAGACATTTTCAAATTTAGGAGGTAAGGATTTTGAAGGCACTGAGGGAGTTATGGGAGTGCAGACATGGTTGAGAACTTTGGAAAGGATATTTGCAGATATGCAAATTAATGACCAAAGAAAGAGGCAGATAGCTTCTAGGAGACTCAAAGGAGCAGCATTAGATTGGTGGGAAGTGATCATCACAGGAAGGCCAGAAAATGAGATAACATGGGATCAATTCAAGGAAATGCTTGAAGCAAGGTTTGTCCCAACAACAGCTAAGGCAACATTGCTTGAAGAATTCATAAGGCTGAGGCACGGACCAATGAGTGTGACTGAATACACTCAAAAATTTGAGAGTTTGTCCAAGTATGGAACTATGCTCATAGGGGATGAAGAATCAAAGAATTCAAGATTTATCCAAGGATTAAATGCAGGTCTGAGTAGAGCAATGTTACCATACAAGGATAAAACATTTGATCAAGTCATAGACCTTGCTATTTCTTTTGAACAACATGACAATGCAAGGGAAAAATTTAGGAGCATGAGGGCTAATAATCAAAAGAAGGGGAAAAATAGAGCACATCCCTATGACAAAAAGAATATGGATAAGAAAATGGAGGGAGCAGCCACTAGGGAAGCTAAGAAGAAGGTTACTTGTTATAATTGTGGCAAAGAAGGACACATGAGTAATAGGTGTCAAGCAGCCAAGAAGGCATTGTTTAGCTGCTATAACTGTGGGAAAGAAGGTCATATTAAAAGAAACTGCCCAGAGTTCAGAAAGGGAGCAAAGGTAGGAGCACTTGAGGGCAAAGCAAAAGCAACTGCAGTGGGAAGTTCTGGACAATTGGAAGGTATACTTCTTATTAAAGATCACCCCATCTCAGTTATATATGACACTGGAGCAACACATTCACTAATATCCCAAGACATAGTGAATAAATTAACTCTCACATGCTATTTAGTTGATAATCCCTTGTTTATTCAGAGCTCACTAGGTAATTCTTGCATGCTAGAGATTAAATGTTTGGGAGTAGAGTTAAACATAGGTGGAAATATGTTTAGTTCTGATTTGTTTGTGCTAAAATATCCTGGAATAGGAATTATTCTAGGAGTAGATTGGCTAAGAAAATACAAAGCAATTTTAAACTTAAAAAATCTTACTATTTCTCTGAAAACAGAAAATGGTAAAAATATTATAGTTATGAGTGAAATTGCTAAAATCAATTACTGTAACCACATATGTAGCATGACTGAGAAAGAATTAACACTGGAAGACATAAAAATTATAAATGAATACCCAGATGTCTTTGGTGAAGTCATAGGTGTTCCAGAAAATAGGCAAGTAGAATTTCAAATAAGGCTAATCCCAGGAGCAAGCCCAATCATCAAGAAACCGACTAGAATGGGTCCTAAAGAATTAGTGGAGTTGAAACATCAGTTGGAAGAACTGGAGCAAAAAGGCTTCATAAGGCCTAGTAGTTCAAACTGGGGTTCTCCAGTTGTATTTGTGAAGAAGCATGATGGTACTTTGAGGATGTGCATTGATTATAGGGAATTAAACAAAGTCACCATTAAAAACAAATACCCACTCCCCAGAATTGATGATCTATTTGATCAGTTAAATGGAGCTAAGATCTTCTCAAGGCTAGATTTAGCCTCTGGGTTTCATCAGATGAAGGTAGAGGAAGAAAGCATTAAGTATACTGCCTTTAACACAAGGTATGGATTATATGAATTTTTGGTGATGCCTTTTGGATTGACAAATGCACCATCATATTTTGTAGATTTAATGAATAGGACATTTAGAGATTTTCTAGACAAATTTGTGGTTGTCTTTATAGATGACATATTAGTGTATTCTAAATCAGAAGAAGATCATGCAAAGCACTTGCATCTGGTTTTGTCTAGACTGAGGGCACATGATTTAAAGGCCAAATTCTCTAAGTGTACATTTTGGCAGGATGAAGTAAAATTTTTGGGGCACATTGTATCACAACAGGGGGTTAGTGTAGATCCAACTAAGGTAATGGCAGTGCAATCTTGGAGTAGACCCAAATCAGTGACCGAGGTGAGGTCATTTTTGGGAATGGCAGGCTACTATAGAAGGTTTATAAAAGACTTTGCAAGAACAGCCATCCCATTGACCAAGTTAACTAAAAAGGAGCAACCATATGTGTGGACAGAGAAGTGTGAACAAGCTTTTTCATCACTAAAGAAGGCACTGGTGGAAGCTCCAGTCTTACAGGTTCCAGAGGGTAATGAAGGGCTAGTGGTTTACACAGATGCTAGTGGATCTGGATTAGGGGCAGTGCTTATGCAACATGGTAGAGTTATAGCATATGCATCAAGGCAACTCAAGCCAAATGAAACCAGGTATGCTACACATGACTTAGAACTAGCTGCTGTAGTATATGCATTGAAACTATGGAGACATTACTTGTTAGGTGCTAAGTTTGAATTGTTTACAGATCACAGGTCACTTAAATACTTATTTTCCCAAAAAGACTTAAACATGAGGCAACATAGGTGGGTAGAATTTCTAGCTGCCTATGATCTTGATATATTATATACCCCTGGAAAAGCTAACAAAGTGGCAGATGCATTGAGTAGGCATCAAGCAAAATTGGCAAACTTAATGATGATTGAATTCAAGGATTTGACAATCCTTAGTGAAGTAGAAGTAAAAGAAGGAATGGGGGTATCAGATGAAGCACACAGTGATATGACTGAGTATGGAAAACTAAGCCTCATTTCTTTAAGGTCAACTCTGGTTGATAAAATAAGACAAATGCAGGATCAAAACACAGATTTAAAGGAGAAGAAAGATATGATGTCACAAGGCATGACAGTGGAAAATTATGAAGTGGATGAAAAAGGTTACTTAAGGAAAAAGGGGAAGCTCTGTCTGCCAAATGTAGAGGAACTGAAGCAAGAAGTTAGGGATGAGCATCATAAAACAAAATACACCATCCATCTAGGTGGTACAAAAATGTACCATGATCTCAAGAGAAATTACTGGTGGCCAGGGATGAAAGGAGCAGTAGCAAAATATGTGGCAAATTGCTTGACATGTCAACAAGTCAAGGCAGATTATCAAAAACCCTCAGGTTTACTGCAACCTTTGGAAGTGCCTACTTGGAAGTGGGAAAGCATTTCAATGGATTTTGTGGATGGTTTGCCAAGAACAAGAAGGGGCAATGATAGTATTTGGGTAGTGGTTGATAGACTCACAAAAACAGCACACTTCATCCCTATAAGTTCAAACAGAAATGCTCACAAGCTAGCTCAATTATTTGTGAAAGAGATAGTGAGATTGCATGGCATCCCCAAGACTATCATTAGTGATAGAGATACTTTGTTTACTTCAAGGTTTTGGAGTAGCTTTCAAGAAGCCATGGGGACAGAACTAAGCTTAAGCACATCCTACCACCCACAAACAGATGGGCAAACTGAGATTGTTGATAAGGTTTTAGAATATTTGCTTAGAGCATGCATACTTGATTTTGGAGGCAACTGGGAGGATCATATTTATTTAGCTGAATTTGCTTATAATAATAGCTACCAGTCCACCATAGGAATGGCTCCATTTGAGGCTTTGTATGGAAAGCCTTGTTTATCCCCTGCATGTTGGATGGAGGCTAGTGAAAGGGTGTTGCTTGGACCAGATAATGTGAAGGAAACTTCTGCAAGAATTGAATTAGTAAGGCAAAGAATGAGAGTAGCTCAAGAGAGACAAAAAGCCTATGCAGATAAAAGAAGAAGGCCAGTAGAATTTGAGGTGGGAGACTATGTGTTTCTCAAAGTTTCACCAATGAGGAGAATACTGAGATTTGGCAAAGCAGGGAAACTATCACCAAGATATATAGGACCATATGAGATTGTTCAAAGAATAGGAACTTTGGCTTATAGGTTGAAGTTACCAAAGGAATTGAGCAAAATACATGATGTATTTCATGTATCCCAATTGAGGAAATAGGTGCATGATAAGGAGGCCATTCTTGAATCTCCTACACATGTTGAAATTCAAGAAAATCTGGTTTATAAAAAGGAACCAGCGGGCATTGTGGCTAGAGAAGAAAAGAAACTGAGAAATAAAATAATAAAACTAGTTAAAATCCAATGGAGTTTAGATGAAAATGACTGCACCTGGGAGGCTGAAGATAGGATAAGGGATAAGTATCCTAATCTGTTTTCTACTTAAAGGTATGTTTAAAAATTATGATGAGACCTTAAAATTATTTATGTATGTTTGATTGATTTGGAATGAATGAGTTTCTGAAATCTCATTCAATTGAAATTATGCTTTGTATACATTTGGATGGAAATGTATGAGAGAATAATTGTGGGACACAATTCCTTTTAGGAGGAGAGTATGTGAAGACCCAAATTATTGAGATAAAAATAATTTTAATAAAATCAGAAAATGAGAATTTTTAAGAAAAGAAAATATAGTCTGACAATAATAATATTAGGAGTAAGTGAAATGATTAAATAAGAGGATAGAGATTTTTCAATAAAATATAATGGGAAGAAAATGATCAAATATGAGTGAGTTTTTATATACAGATATCTCCTATATATATACATATATATAAATATATATGTATTAGATATGAGTAGCCAAAGAAGTATAAAATGATAAAGTCCTTTTGATAACTAAATTGCATGAGAACCAGTTTAGTATTATTGTGCATAAATACCTTCTTAAAAATAAATCAGGAAATAAATGGTTTGAAATAATATAAGAGAACCATTCAGGCCTAACAAGGTATACAATGTATCTGAGTCACACAAAGATGATGTGTAGGTGAATCATGCAAATAACATGTGCACAGAAAAGCAGAGAAGCAACTGCTTTTACTAGAAATAGAAATCAAGAGAAAATGACACATTTAGCCATAACAACACACACATAATTCTCTGAGTTGTAACGACCCGTAAATTTCAACTGTTTTAATAACGTAATTAGTTGAAATTTTAAACGATAAAATTTTGAAATATAAATTTGATATTTGAAATGCGTCTAGTTAAACATAGCAACTGGTAAATTTTCGTTCGAAAATATGGAAGTTTATTTCGCGCGTAAATTTACTTCAATTTAATCAGTTAAAAAGCGATGAAAAATAAAATGTTTTCGAAACCTAAATATTTTTACATAGAAAAATTCTAAGCCATCTTCTGAGCAAGATGTCAGTTTGTCATTTTTCCAAATTCGGACATCTTTGGCTCCGTCGATCTTATTTTTCAGTGTTTTTCTTGCATTTTCCGCTATTAGAAAATTCGAATTTTTATAATTCAATCGTACCACTGATATCCATATACCGTTTTGATCGTCTCGTCGCGCTGATTTTTACAGTATATTTGTTTGTGGATTTCGGAGTCCGAAAGACGGCGAAATCTACGGAACGATTCTCGTATCGGTTCTGTATATTTGGCTTTCGGAGGTGACCATTCATTTTTCCAACTGTGACAACCAATAGCCTCGGGACTATTAATGTTTTGGAATTCACACTTTTGCAATTCGTAGAATCCCATACATATTTTGTTTGACCTTTCATATTTTTGTTCACGTTACTTAAATTACTCTCCATTCATGTAGTTCTCTACTGTGCATTCATTTACTTCATTTACTTCTCTGTTTCTCCATTTACAGTAAGCCTTCTTTCCCTTCTTGCTCTCCCTCCTTGCATGCCTTTCCCTCCACGTCTCAACCCAAGCAACCGAGCCTGCTTACACAATTAGCCTCAGCAACCTAGGCACCGCCGCCCAACCTTCTCCGCCTCCGGCCACTCCACCCATAGCCACCCTTCTCGGCCAATCTCCTCGTCAGTCGTGCCAACGTTTCTCCCAGCCCACTCGACAGCCACCTCATCCCACGGCCTCCCCTTGAACCGCCCCTGCCATGCGTCCAAGCAGCCCTCACCCTCCATGCTCTCACCACCATTCACCGTCGTACCTTCCGTCCACCAATGCCCATGCCAAAGCCCACACCACCGCATCAACCCCACGCCGAGCCACTGTCTCACCAATCTCCGCCTGCCACGCCATCTCAACCTCGACCACGTCCATACCTCCGAACCCATCACCCACGCACCTAAAGCACCACCCGAACCAAGGCTACCTCAACCGGTTCCCGTCTCCTCCATTCCAGATGCTGAGCGGCCTCAGCTACTTTGTCGAACCTATCGGCCAAGACCCACGCACGCAGCCAGCGCTAGCACTGCCTCATCTCCGCATTCTCACGTATAGTTTCCACTTCAGCACTTGCCTCCCCAGGCAAGCCGAGCCTTCACATCATCTTCCCTCTGGTCATAATGTATTCTTTTCACATATAGGTAGACTTTCCTGTCTTTAAGTGATTTGCTTCATATATATATTCACAGTTTATAAGTATGTTATGTATTTTATTACAAAGTCATATGCTTTGTATATGTAACCATTATATACACGTATAAATTTGTTATTTATATAAACGTGGGTTGGTTTCAATTGTTATATATAGTGGTAAGTTAAAAAGTTGTTATATATATGGTTCGTATGAGTGGTATTTCTTTGTTTGTGGTTTTTGTTTATACGTATTGTTGATATTACATGGGGTGCGTGCGTAAGTATACTGTGCTTAAGCATCAGTAATCACAGTGAAGTACATTTGATTATTTCATATATAAGTTATAATTGTAGATATTTTATCATATAGGTTATAATATATGGAACAGTATTTTGTATAAAACTTTGTCTATTTAAATCACAGCGTCTGTACGCATATGGTACTGTTACTGAAGAAAGTTTGTTTATGGGTTTTAGAAAAAATATAAGTATCAGAGTGTGTGTGTATATATATATATATATGATTTAACATTGCTTGTTGCGTCACATTTGTACATGTACTGTATATATATTATATTTGATTTCTGAAAGTATACGTTTTATAAAGATAAATAGATCTGTTTATATATACATTGGACCCATAGGTGATTGGATTACTAGTTTTGTATGCATATGTTTACAGCAATAATAATAATATTTAATATATGGTCTTCAGTTTATATGGCAGGGGCGGCCTTGTTATAATTGTGTTTGTAATAAGAGTGACGTTGGAATAGATTTTGCAACAATCTTTAAAACATATATTTAAAAAAAATTATATATATACTTTGATGTTCTTTATTCGAAAAATGATGACTTTAGAAATTTTATTTATATGTTTAAAAAGGTAAGTATTTATGTGTGTGTTTTTAATTTGTAACAATTTTTTTTGAAATACATACATCTATATTTAATTTAATATGTGTTTGAAATTTAAATATGATTGATATATATGATTATATATAGCTATATACATATAAATTCACTCATACTTTTTATCATCACCGATACAATTCTGATTTGACTTTCATCGATTTCCATTTTATCAGCTTTCGGTCCGTCGTACCTGTTTTCGTCATTGAATTCGTGCCTATCTCACTTCGCGCTTGGATTCGATACTCGTTCGTGTCTTTCTTCCCTAGCCTCGAAAGGTGAGCACTCACTCACGATTAACGTTCTTTTTTTTATTAAATTTGATTGCAATTGAAACGACAATTGAAATATGCTGCTGTTAGTTAATTACACTGTTATATATTCTATTGCCTGTATCAGTTCACCTGTGACATCTGACACCATTATCTGTTAATTATTTATGCGATGATAATACAGTTTGGCTGATAATTGATTGATTGTTTGATGTTTATATTGGACGTTAAATTGTTAATGATGTAAGTGATAAATAATTTGAAATTGAAATTGACGTAGGATAGTTAGATTTGATATATGTGTTAAATTTGATTAAATGACATTTGTATAATATGACCCCTTTAACTGTTAAATTTATCGACACGTAGGATTTGTTTAATTACACTTTGAACCACTGAATGTATGTTGTTAAATGGATGATGTATGAAATTGTAAATAGATGACAAGTGAAAACCGTAATGTCATAATCTTTAATCTACGTGAAATGATAGTGTAGATTCTAGAAATAATTATATTAATTCGTACAAATAACAATGCGAATTAATACGGTTATTTCGGGATTATTTGAATTGATTATTGGATTGATATTGATTATTGTTATTGCTTGTTTATTTACTTTGACACCATCCCTGTTATCACACTGCAAGTTCCCTTTGTTATGTTTTGACTTTGAACTGAATTGGAATCGGGTTGAAATGATAAATACCCAAATTGAACTTTGACCTAGGATAGGAAATTAAATAAAACCCGATTGGTCAATAATTTGATTTAAAAATAAAACGAAGATTTTATTTGAATAAAAATATGGTTTTGAAATGAAGTTGAAATTTGAATTTTATTGAAATGAAAATGTTAATATTTAAAAATCTGAAACAAAATATTAACGATGTAATTGATGAAAGAATATTGTTTAATTTGAGAAATGATTTAATAATTAAGTTGAAATTATAATTAAGTTTGAAATTATTAAACTTTGAAATGATTTAATAATTAAGTTGGCAATTATAATTAAGTTTGAAATTATTAAACTTTGAAATGATTTAATAATTAAGTTTGAAATTATTAAACTTTGAAATGATTTAATAATTAAGTTTGAAGTTATAATTAAGTTGAAATTATTAAACTTTGAAATTATTTAATAATTAAACTTTGAAATTATTTAATAATTAAGTTTTGAATTATTTAATAATTAAATAAGATTGGATTATTTAATGATTAAATTGAATTGAATTCTTTAATAAGAAAAATTGAACTTTTGAATAAGTGAATTTTTACTTCGTAAATAATTGAAATCGAGTTTTCTTTATTAATTAAGTTTTGGAAAATTATTTAAGGAAGTAAATAAGTGAAATGGAATTTCTTTAACAAGAAATGAGAATGTGATATTTTGGAATTAATGTAAGACTTGTAATTGGAAGAATTGATTTGACGAATTTAATTTAATTCAAAATTGTAAGTTTTGATTTAATGAAGTTGAATTTAATTAATGGATTTAATGAATTGGAAATTTAATAGAAATTGTTTTGAATGATAAAGTAACTTAACGAATATTGAATGAAATCGATAAATGAGTTTAAATTAATTTGAATGTTAAGTAAAATTTATTCAAATGATTTCGGAATGAAACTTATATACGAACTTGAATCAATATTTGAATGGTTTAAAATAAGATTGAAATTTGATTTATAAGATTTTGAAATGGTAAATTGGAAGTTTTGAAACGAAAATTTTGGAAATTGATTTCGAAAGACAAATGAAATGTTGATTTACAAATTCTAATTGAATTGAAATTGATTTGGTTTTTGAAATATATAAACGACCAATCGGTGTAATAATTACGGAAGTTATTAAAGAGACCGGAATTCGGTTATGGATATACTCTCTATCTAAACCGAAAACCACTTTAATAACTATGCGCGGAGTGATGATCCAAAATGAAGTGGTTGGAATGATGTACGTGATGACTGAAGAAAGAGAACGATAATGGATAGCCTTGACACTTGTGTCAAATTGGAAATGACTAAAACAGGAGCTGTGCCGGGCCAATGGAGGATTAGCTACCTCAAGTGGACACACTTCTTCGAACTACTTATACTTGTTGTCGATTGGTGCACCCTTGATTTTGGGAGTGTTGTTTCACGGTGTTGCGGGCGCTGCGGCGTTGCGTTCTCACCAGTCCGGATCAGGCGAACGGTAGTATCACTACCTTGGGTATTGCCTCATGTGCCTTGTCATACTTGTATTCCATTTATGCGCGACCACTACGATTTTGATTTGTACCTTTAGTATATGGATTGACCTCTGGTGACTTCCGGTTTTGGGGAAACTACGGTCTTGTATATGCTTTTGGGAATAAAAATGTGTTAAGGGTGGAATGGGCCATGACTTAACGCTATTTTGATATCTTTATATTACTGATAGACATTATCTACTTATCGTACACTACTACATAGTAGATAGTTTAACGGATCCTTAAAGGATGGTTATTCCAAACATCCTTTGAGTTACTTGTATTTCAATTGCTATTTCACTTGAGTTGGATTTATTAATATAAGAATGTTAATCCTGACTCGAGTGTCTTGTGTTTTGCTTTACGCTCGGGTAGACTGAGTGTACCAGTATTCGAGACTCACCTTTGAAGTTTGGAGCTTAGCTTGAAGATCCAGCCATCTATTCTGCTTTCAGTATTCGATGATTCCAGTGATGCATTCTGATTTGTATCTGATGTATCGTATTACTCTTCTATTGTATCTGGTTTAACTCTGATGTATCGTATTACTCTTCTGCTGTAAACTCTGATGTATTTTATATATTCATATAGTAGCTTCATGAACTACTATCTCTTTTATTTTCGCTGCACTTATTACTCTATGTCTGTGATTATATTTATTTACTGTATATGTTCAGTTTTGCCAAATTTAAATTAACAACGCGGTATTTTGAGCAATTCAACTCCGGCATGAGTGTCTACCTATACACTTATAATGGATGCGAATGGTCCAAAATGGCGGGTCGTTACATGAGTAATGTGAGGATAAAATGGGTTTTTCCTTTAGTAAAACCCTAGCAAAATGATTTAAATCAAGAGGGAAGCAGAGGTTTTCTCTGAGGGAAAACATAAACACAAAAAAAATAGAAAGGAGAGCTCACCCTGTTTTCAAGCTTAGGCATTCTCGGGGAAGAGAGGAGGAAGGTGAGTGATTAATCACTTATAATCTGTAAGGCATTAAGACCCATGTTAAGGGCAGCCATGTTATTTTATATAAACACTACATTATGTTTTTCTGTTTGATTTTATTGTCTGGATGAAAATATGTTGATCATGGATGGTATTCTGGTTGGGTTTTTGGATGAGATTTTAACCTGTTTTGGCTTGTTGTGATGGGTTCAGTTTTTGTTTTAAAATAATAGATAATCAAACAAATACACTAATCACAGAATTAGATTTTATATATGCTAGTTTTGATATGAAAAATGAATCAAATGTTTTACTGTGGAATAGGGTATCAATGAAAGAAAAGAAGTAGGCAGTGTGAATAATGAGATTCATGCTTATGTCTAGTCTATATTAAAAATGATATGAACAATGCAATATTACAAATATGTGCTGATTTGTTCAGATCATAAACCAATAAGTTTTTATGGGTTTTTCTCAAAAAACCATTCCCTATGTTCACAGTAAAAGAATAAATATAGTTTTGCATATGACTTCTTCAGATTTGTGTAAGCAATGGAAAATTTCTAGAAATAAAAATATAAGCAGGTTTTAGAAAAATGTGATTAAAGCAAAATTGACTTTGAAATAAGGTGTGCAATTTTACATGAATGCTTTGTATGTCTGGATATGATCTTTGGGTGATTTTAATAATTCTTGACCTATGTAAGGAAGGAAAGAATATGAGTATCTCTGGAATTAAAAGAAAAATTCCCCAGAAAGAAATAAATAAGCATGGTCTCTAAATTATAAAATAATTTAGGAGTAGTGCCTTGATCTACTCATCAGCAGGTGGTTGATGGGTATGTGCATGACTTGTTTAAGTCCTGTAGGCCTCTGTGTAAAGGGTTAACAGAACTGAGCCCCTTTGCAATGCACACATGGTGTTCAATGGCAAGAGTTCAGACCAAACAAAATGAAAAGATGAGAAAGAGAAATTATGCTATGGAATTTAGGGAGTTAATCCATAGGAGTTTTATACATGTACAACTGAATGAAGTAAGTGGATGAATGCTTGGGTGTATGTTTGTAGATAAACTTAAATATACACATTCTCGGATTTTAATTGGGATTTGAATAGCATTTAATAGAAAAGCTCTCTGTACAGCCTTAAGAATTTACAAGATATTTTGCATACTTGATTTCACTCACACCAGAATTTATTTCTGACCCTATTTGTTGCCTTTGCAATACTTGGGGTGTCTCATTTTATTGGGGCAGTTCAAAGTTTTGCTACAGGGAAAGATGCATGAATTGCTTGCTTGCTTGCATGGATAATTGGAGATCTTGAGGAATTTAAAGTGTTTAAGAGAAGTAGCAGTGTTATTGTAATAAATAAGTTAGACAAACTCTAATATGTTCTAAGTATTTTCATGAATGTCTTTTGCTTTGTTATCTGGAAAATAGTATGTAAGAAGTAAAAGAAACTTAAGTGTTATATGTGTTTGTGAGCTGTGGACTTAAGTAACAAATTTTGAAATAGTTTTAGTAGATAATGCTGAAGGAGAAGATGCCATTTAATCTGATGTGTGAACATGTTTTTCTTGACAGTATTGAGGCACTTCAGTTATGAAATTAGAACCGATACTAGGTAGGAAATATCTGATACTATAAAACTGATACTAAGTAGGAGAAATCTGATACTATAAAACTGATACTAAGTAGGAGAAATCTGATACTATAAAACTGATACTAGGTAGGAAATATCTGATACTATAACTACTGAACTAATACTAAGTAGGAAAAATCTGATACTATAGCTTCAAAACTGATACTAAGTGGCAAGACAAAAATTAAGAGTAGGAAACATGTATACCAACCAGTAGGCAGGGAAATGTTGCAAAGTGTTTATAGGTTCAGAACACCATTTCTATAAGTTTTAGTCCAGAAGGGTGCAAATATCTTTCAAAAACCAGATTCAACACTTTTCTAGCTCCAGATATAAGAAGTTGTATGATTTATAAAGTAGATCACAACACCATCACTCATGTGATGATTATTTGCTCTGTTAACCAGGAAATATGCATTTTGTCTGTCATGATTGGTTTGTGCTTGTTGTGTCTGCACTTAGATCACATGTGTTGTTTTTCTCTGCTTAGACTTCAACCTAGTTTATCACCTCAGTATTCATATGATAAGTATCAAATCACAAAGAATTCCGGAAATTAAATGTATGGCTTGTAAACCCAGAGACCAATTAATTTGAGAAGTAAGCAAGAAAATAATAAGTGGCAATATTTGACTTTAATATTAATCAAGCTTGAGATCAAAAGGGAGAATGTAAAAATAGAAATGGCTATGTGACACCAATTCTCTGGAATATGAGAAATATAGTGTGATTGAATTTTCCTTGTTAATTTTAATACTCTGATAAGCAAGGAAACATTTATATATCTTCACATATATAAATGACTTGAATTGACTTATATACTAATATTTTTATATTGGTAAGAATTTGGATCTTGGAGGAAATGAATTAAAGAAGTGATCACTTGGTTTGGAAAAAAAAATCTCAACAGTAAATCACTGAAAAATAACAATCCAAAAGAAGTGGGTCACTTCACTATCACCACATCTCCTTGCTAGAAACCCTAGCCGAGCTTTCCTTGATCACTACATCATCCCTTTCCTATTTGCTAGCCTCGGCCACCACCAATTCCTCCACCTCCTTTGCCTTGCTTTGCCATGACCAGATCCATCTCCAGGCCATGACCAGACCTGACCTGAACCATGAACCCAGACCGAGCCCATCTGCCTTGGGCCGAACCCAATTAGCCTCTTGACCTTTCACTTTTCCTTGCCTTCTGCATTCCATAACCCTATCTCTTCACATTCTAGCCCATAGCCGTGCCTTATGGTGACTATGGCCGAGCATGTGTGCCTTAAATCAGTCATGGCCGAACCATGTTTTGATGGTGGCTAGTCAATTTGCAAAGTGGCCGAGCCCACTTGATTTGGTTAAGTCCTCTTGCTTCACTTTGTTCATATTTTGATTTTGTTTAAGTCTAAATTCTTTTGTACAATCATATACTTATATGTGTTGTATATTGGTTGTTTACAAGACCTGGATCTTGGCTCTCCATCTACTCGAATCTAGTCGTGCTTTTCGGAGTTTGGTTGTGTGTCTTGAAATTGTCGTCTCTAGCTTTAAAAGGTGAGTTATCACTCTCGACATTCGTACTTATATATTTGTGAAACGATGACAAGTGAATATGTAGTAGTTGATATGCTATGTTGATATAAGCTCATATATGCCTGTGATATGATTATATGATGTTATAACCTGATTTTTATACCTGTTACATCACCTAATATGATATGCTATGCTGTTTGTTTTATATTCTGTTTCTCACTCTACAAGTTCCCTCACTATGGGTTGAAATGATACATACCCGAACGGACTTTAGAATAGGGAAAAATCGTTATGAGCTGAAATGATAGGCTCAAGCGATTTTTATTTTTATTTAACTTGGGATTGCGGGTTTGAAATGATAGAACCCGGGATTTTTATTTCACGAATTGAAATGATATACATCCGTATCACTTGACCTAGGTTAGAAAATATTATACAGACCCGTGGTTAATTTTTAAATAATAGTTTTATGAAATTATTAAGTATTTTGAAATTTAGTTATATGTAGATTTGAACTTAAGTTTGATTAAATGGTTTAAATAAATGTAGATATTGGTTTCTATAAGTTAAAAATTTATAGCTTATAAATGGTTTTATTTTACAACCTATGATTTTATTTAAAATTAATCTAACTAAATAATTTTAAAATTTAAGGTTAATTTAAGTGAATTAAATATAAATATAAATTGGTTTTATAAGTTAAAATTTTATAAGATGATAAATGGTTTTAATTTATAACATAAGAAACTGTTTAAAATTTAATTTAACTTAATAATTTAATTTGATTTAATTTGGTTGGATTTTTAAATTTAAATTTAAATATTTTATTTATAGAATGGATATTGTTAAAAGTAAATAAAGTATCAAGTTATTTGTTAAAGTAAAGTTAAGCAATATAAATGTAATTTTGACTTAATAAATGAATTTTGGTTAAAGTTGGATATTTTATTTATAAAATTTTATTTTATTTAAATCATATGTTGAATGATATCCAAATAAATATTTTTGAAAAGTGAGATATGTTTTATATGTTAAAAAATGTTGAAAACTGAAATTATAATGTTTCTGAAATGTTATAATAAATGTTAGATTTGTATTGGCAGCATTTCCAAAATGTTGTGGTTTTAAGGTGGCATTTTCTAAGTGCTGTTGTTTCTGAAATGAATTGTATTTCTGAGTTACTATTATACCTACTGTAACATTTTATAAGTGCTGCTGTTTCTGAAATGAACTGTATTTCTGAGTTACTATTATACCTACTGTAACATTTTATAAGTGCTGCTGTTTCTGAAAAGACAATATTTTTGAAAGGATAATATTTTCGAACTGCTACTATATGTATTATCACATTTTCCAAGTGCTACGAATGCTAAAATACAATGTTTTTTGAAATTGTTATAATTGAATGAATGAACTTAGAAATTCTACAACTTTGGAAATGAATATTATTTTGAAAGATATTGACATTGGATTTAAATGGTTTAAATGAATATGTTTTGATTTGAAATATAAACCATTTTGAAATTTATAACCACGGGTTATAATAACGATTGGTTGTTAAAGAGACCGGGATCGGATATGGACATACTCTCTATCGATACCGAAAACCACTTTAACAACCGTGTACGCGGTGGAGATTCCAGAATAAAGTAGGATGGTGGCGACGATCCTATTGAGGTATATACGTGGACCCGACTCCCGTGAGTTGGCATAAGGTGGCTAAAACAGGAGCGATTCTGGGCCAAGTGAGGTCATTCCTCCGATCGGTCACATTCCTTCGATGTTATATTCTGACTTTGTGATTGATTTGATGGCCATCCTTGATTTTGATTTGGGAGTGTGTTCCGAGGTGGGCGATAGTAGCTGCTATGCGTTTCCACCAGCCCGGATGCGTAATTGGTATATCTACTCTGGCATTGCCTCGTTGTGCCATGTCACCTACCATAGCGAGCCTTACTACGAGTTTGATTTGTGTCGTACCTATGGAGTATCCTCTGGTAGCCTCCCGATCTGGAGGTACTACGGTACTGTATAGACTATTGGCACTATATATGTGTTAAGGTGGAAAATGTAAAGCCTTAACGCTATTTTTAAGTAAGTTTACTTTACTTTAGACATTATTACAATATCGTATATTACTACATAGTAAATAGTTTAACGGATCTTTAAAGGATGGGCGATCCCAAGCATCCTTTAAGTTACTTGAGCATTTCTATTACAGTTCACTTGAGTTGGTTTACATTGTATAAGTATGTATGTCCTGACTTGAGTGTTTTGTGTTTTGCTTTACGCTCGGGTCAGACTGAGTTGTATCAGTATTCTAGACTCACCTTTGGAGTTGGAGCTCCACTTGGATCCATCTATTGATTCTGCTTTCAGTCATTCAGTTGATTCCAGTGATGTATTCGGATCTTGTATTTGACTATTGTATTTAGACATCTTTGTATTCGTGATTTCTGTTGTATCTTGTTTAACTATGTTATATTATATATAGTAGCTTCATGAACTACTATTCTTTGTTTCTGTTGCATTATTGTTATATTACTCTGTGTTTGTGATTCTGTGATTATTTATTTACTGTATATATTGAGTTTTGCCAAATTTTAAATTAACAATCTAATATTTTGAGCAATTCAAATCCGACATGTATGGATGCGAATGGTTGAAAATTTCAGGATGTTACAATATAAGTAAGAGTTTCTCACTTTCATTGGATATAGATCTTAGGAAAATTTGTTGTAGCTTCACCATGATTGCTTTAAACTTTACGAAACCAAGCTCCTATGCTTTGAATTGGTTCGGCCTTGGCCTTGGATGCTCACGGCCTTGGCCTTAAGGAGTGGTGGCCTTGAGTATTAAAAGAGGAAAGGAGGTGATTTGCCTTGGTTTGAAGTGGATTTGATAATATATGTATATTATACTAATTTAATTTCTTTTTGAATAAATTTTCTCTATTATTTTCCAAAGCTTATGGAGCCATGAAAGAGCTTGAAAGTGAAGAAGAAGATGATAATCATGTGGTGTAAAAATGTGAGAAAGTGTATGGATATTTATATGAATTTTTTTGGAAAAAATATATATGTGTATAATTACCATTTTTCCCTTGACCCACACCTCCTCTTACCCCTAGACGCAAGGCTCAAGCTCCCCCATGTGTGCCTCCATGTGTGTGATGATGATGTGTAAGAGTGAGATGATGTTCGCTTTTACAGAAGTAAACTCCTTTTATTTTTTAGTAAAAATAGCTTAGATTTTTCTTATATGTATATATATTTGTATATATATGTTATATGTATGTAAATGTGTGTACGTGACATGTTTGTGCATGTAAATGGATGTGCACAAGAGAACACACAATGTTTTAACGACTTTGAACAACTTCTATTTGTTAAACCGTTGAGAATCGGGAAACCAATTCCCGGTCACATTTCTTACATTTTAAATTACATATAAATTTAAAAAAAATTTAAAAATAAATTTCTCATCATTATTAATTAATTAAAATGTTATTATTTGAATTATTAAACCATGTAAATCAATATTAACAATTATTTACAATAATGGCTATTATACCGGTAAAGTGATATCGAATTTTCCTTCGATTTTCAAATCAAAAATATATATCTTTATTAAAATATTGTAAATGATTTACTAACACTTTATAACTATTTAAAATGAAATTAATCATTTTAAAATAATTATTTGAATAATTATAATAATTATCAAATCATTAAATCTCAATTTAAATTCATAAATCTATATTTAAATTTAATGGCATCACTGATGATGTCATAAACACATTTTATTCCTAAAAATAAAATAATTAATTTTATTTCATATTCTTGTTCGATTATAAAAATAAGTATATGTATCCAGCTCCGTGATGACTTTTGACGAATTTAGAGCTGTTTATCGATAAAACGGTTTTCGGCCATTTTATCGGTATTTTTCCAAAGGAAATATTTTTTGGAATATTCTTCCAAAATAAGTTCATTAATTATCCCATAAAACTTGATTATTTATGAAAAATAATCTATATTTGAATATTAAAAGTCATTTAAATATTTTTAATTAAAGTGATTAAATTACGGGTCGTTACATTATAACTTGGATGTTTTTTAATCAAGATTTGTAAAATCTAAGTATAAACATATTGTGATTAGAATTTCACAGTTTGGCTATAAGGTGTTCAACAAATAATGCTTAGAATATTAAGGGATATAAATAATAAATAAAACCTGATAAATTAAAAAATGGTTATGAAATAAGGATTTTAATCTAAAAGGTTTTTTAGAAAAAGTTTTCAAAGAAATTTGAAAGTTGATAATAGTAAATATTCAGTTACTATCATTGATTAATCAATTGTTTAGTTAAAAGTTTAGATACAAACACCTCGTGAATTTAGTTTCACAACTTGACTATGTGGTGTTTGATTGATAACATTAGGTTAAGGAATTTGATTAAGATAAATATATGAATGTATTTTATATGAATGTCTTTTATAAAATCAAAGTAATCTCTAAAGTAATTTTGAAATAACAATAAAGTTAGTTCACTTCAATCTAATGAATTGTTTGATTTAAAAGTTTGAGCACGAACATTTCGTGAATTTAGTTTCACAATTTGACTATGGGGTGTTAGTAAATAATAAGTTAAAAAACAAATTTGTAATTCATTAAATATTCAGGTTAAGTAAAGTAAATTGGAAATTTCATATTGTAAAAGATTGTGAAATAAATATAAATTTAAGTTGTAAAGTGATTATATAACCATAAGTTGTAATTATATAGTGTGAATAAACTTAAGTAAGGATTAATAAAATTTTAAGTAAATAAGTTTGTATAACTTATGAATTTGAGAAAATGGAAAGCAAAACAAAAATTTCAAAATGGTTAAACATTTCGGTTATGTAAAAACAAATTTTGAAACTGCACTATGAAATGAAAATTTAACTTAAGTGAAGTTAAACGAAATAATATTATAAATATAAACTTAAGTTTTGAAGTGGTAATAAAACATAAGTTTATAATAAACTTAAGTGATGGTTTTATAGAATTGTTCATAAAATATTATTAGTATTTTAGAAAATATAGTAAGTAATAAATGAACATGAATAAAAAGAATCTAAAGATTAACTAGTTCGAGTGGCTCGAAAGTAACTAAAAATGGTAGGAGTTTTGTTCAGATGGTATACACTTCTCTTAAGTATTACCCATCCGGTTAAGAGGATATGTGATACTATTGGTAGTACCCAGTTCCTTGGTATTATTCTAGTGTTACTCGATCTAGATAATTTTCTAAAGTTAAAAAGGAATATACTATAATAAGAGAAGTTTATTGTAAATTTGGAAAATAAAGATAAATTACCTTTTAAATTTAAATGGTTTCTTTTGAAAAAGAGATAGAAATATTTTGTAAATAAATATTTCAAAGCAATAAATTTATAAACAAAGTTTTATAAATAAAGGGATATATTTATAAATGACATTTCTATAAATAACAGTAATAAGTGCTATAAAGGAGATTCTATGAAGAAGTAGATTTTTGAGTGAAACTTAATAAATGAAAGGTTTTCAAAAAGATTTTGCGAAGTTAATAAGTACGTATGTTGTGCATAGATCATTTCATCGCACAATTTTGATCTAAGATTCAAGTAGGGAACTTTGAGATGTTTTCACCAGTCTGAAAAAATGTTTATCACTCGATTCTTGAAGATGAACATTGATGAGGGTTTTTGATTGGGTACTTTATTTTTCTATCATAGTTGAGTGCTATGCAAGAAAGACTAAAGTTCTAATCAAAAAGCCTTATCAGGGTCCGCACTAAAGGATCGGGGGATCAATACTAGTTCGGAAGTAAAGTTGTTGATTCGAATAGTAGATCGAATCAGATAATGCGTACGAATGATCTATATACATCATACGAGAGTAAGTTTAAAAATAAATATTTTAGGCAAACACCTTCGGGTTTTTGTTCTGGTGTAATTTCGGGGACGAACTCTTTTAAGGGGGGAAGTCTATAACAACCCACAAATTTATTAGTTTGACAAATTTGATTTATTTTTAAAATATTCAAATTAAAAGGTTAATAATACAAATAATATTGTTTTTAGTAATAATAAATAATAATCATCTTGTTTTGAATAATGATAAATAATGGTAATCTTATTTTGAATGGATATTCACAAAAATATCTTTCTCGGGATTTAAATTGATAAAATAGCCGAAAATTGTTTTATCGATAAACAGCCCTATAATTATCCAAAGTCGTGAATAGAACTGGATGTGTACACTCATTATAATATTTAAACATGAATATGAAATAAAATAATTAATTTTAATTTTAAAAATAAAATGTGTTTATAACTTCATCGGTAATGTCATTATAATTAATAATTAATTAATGATTTTAAATTAAGATTAAATGATTTAATAATTATAATAATTATCCAATAATTATTTTAAAATGATAATAACCATTTTTAATAGTAATAAAGTGATAATAAATCATTTATAATAGTTTTATAAAGATATATAATTGATTTGAAAATATAAGGAAAATCGATATAAGTTTATCGATATAATAACACTTTTTGTAAACAATTGATCAATATTTATTTATATGGTTTTATAATTCAAATGGAATCATTTTAATTCATGAATAATAATAATAAAATAGTTTTCAAAGTTTTTTTTTCAAATATATATACGTTAATTAATAAATGAAAATGTGACCAAAGATCGGAATCCAAATTCGTAACGGTTTGATGTTTATAAGTTGTAAGACATTGTTCAAATGACTTGTACAAATTTGTGACATGCACATACACACATTAACATATACACATACACATGATAAGAGTAGGAAGTAAATGTATATTTACTAATGGTAAAAGATTAAAATATCTAAAGTAATAATTACTTTAAAAAGCAAATATCAAATCAATCTTACACCACATCACATCACCACCTCACCATCATCACCACCATCATCTACACCTCATCACCAAATAGGGGAGGGGGCTGCCGTGCGCCAAGGGAGATGTTTTCTTGGGTAGGTAAGGGTATGGTGATAATCTCACTTCGAAGATATTTTCTCATTTTTTCCTATAAATACCACCCCTTCTTCTCACTTATTCTTCATATTCATTCATTCATTCTTCTTCTTCTTCTTCTTCTTTATTCTTGAGCTTTCTGAATTCTCTCTGATGGCTTCCAAAGAGGCCACTTCTTTAATCTAAAAAACTTGAGAGAAAGTAGGAGGGTTAAAAATAGTGGAAGTGCTAAAGCACTAATCCACTGATTACTCTCTAACTTTTTCAAAAAGTTAGCCAAATCTTCTCTAATCTCTTCTAAACTCTAGTGTTAAGCCTAAGTCATCATGGGAAGCATGATTAGCAAGTGGAAGGAGGCATGGCCATGAGCTTTGGGTGTTTAAGAGATGTTTAGTTAAACATTGATTTGTTTGAATGTTGGTAGGAAGTATCGGCTGGGAAATGCATGAAAACTCCTAAATTATATCTTTATAAATAGTTATAAATTTTTAACATGACTATTGAAATGCTTAAGATGTTTGGTTGGATGAATTACAGTAATTAGTGGATATTTGGAAAGTAATTAGTACCAAAAAGTTAGATATGTTATAAAAAAAAGTGAGAAACTCTATATTTATTTTTGTAAATATTATATATTGGATTATATAATATGGTTTGCTATGTTTAGTTGTAATGATTGTTAACCATGTTTGGTTGTTTTTCCAATCTTTGATCATCAAGTATTGATTGTTTAATATAGTTATTTTAATAAGTCACCTTAAATACACGTCAAAAATCACAAAGGAAATCACTTTCCTTTTACTAATGAAATGGTATATATGAAATGTTAAACCTTTTAAAAATGGTTTAAAATCTTTTAATAATGTTTTATAAACACTAGAAACAAATTTGGTGAAGTTTGAATAAGAAATAAAAAACAAGTCAAAACTAGCTAGGCGCGTAGCGTAACGGTAGTTCGCGATTTCGCACCATAAATTTTAAATGAGTATATAAAGTGGAATATAGCTCAAAATTCTTTGTAATAAAAATTTTCCAAACTATTATATCCATAATTTTCAAATAAAGAAAGAAAATCAAGCTTTCATCTTATAAATTTTCAAATAAGTCAAAGACAAGGTTTCAAAATATCGCGGTTTTGCAGTTTAATGACTAAATTTTAAATAGGATTTAAAATGGATATTTTAAATGTCCTAAAAATATGGAAAAATATTTATATATCTTTTAAAATGTTTTAAAAGAGATTTGGGTTTTATATAAATGAATTTTCAAATGATAGAAAAGTCATTTTCAAATCAATATAACTTTAAAAACACTATTCGTAGCACTATTTGTAGCGGTTTTTAATAACTTTTGAAATATAACTTTAAAGTAACAATTCTTCTCCAAATCTTTTATAAATATTTTTAAATGAATAATTAAGTGTTTTAGAGATGATTTGAATATTTTATAATTTATTTAAAAGAGTTTAAAAAAATGATTTAAAGAAAAGCTGTTATAAACAAATGTGTTAATCTTGGCTATAATAAGCCAATGAGTACACCTGATTTTTCTATTCATGAGACCTGGGTGAGGTGCTTAAAATAAGGAAATATTTTTGAGCAAACAGTGCCCTAACTCACCTGGCCTCCCTTAGGCGACGGATATGTAAGGTCGAAATGTCGGAGACGAGTTAAGTATAAAAGATTAAATTTTCCAAATTTAAACAATTCGGATTTACCATCTTAAATAACATGGTTTCAACTTATTAAAAAAAATATGTTTTAAAAATAAGAAATCTTGGTTAAGATTTAAGTAAAATGATTTGGAATTATTTAATTAAACCAAAGAATTTAATAAAGAGAGGTTTAATGATTCCGTATATACCAACTAGATTGTTTTTAAGATATATCTCTCGAAGATATTTTTTCCAATAAAAAGAAATGAATAAATCAAATGATAATCGCCTATTTATAAAACATCTTTTTATCAATAATTGGTTTGAAGGAACAAGGGTCGAATTTGGTTAAATCCTATCCAAAACCACTTTGAACCAATTTATGTTTCGAAATTGAAGAAAATATATATTGAACACCTTGATTTTGAAGGCGGGGATCTTCATAACGGAAGAACTACTGGTTGACAATATTCAAATTTGCTCCCAAGATAAATAAATAGCAGTAGTCCCTTTGTTCTGGGATCTTCGTATGAAAGGACTAACTCGCTACTAATCCTAGGGGTAATGCTCTATAGGATGTGGTAAGACAGTGCCGTGGGTTTGTCCTGTTCCTGGACAATTTGTATGAATAAATGTCTGACGTTGCATTTCTAGATCATATTGATTGATCTCTATGAACGTATCATTTGTTTGGTTGTTTGGTGGTGGAGAAGGCAATTTCTCTTAGCTTAACACCCTATCCTTAGACGTACGAGCTCAGGAATTATTGAGTTATACATTTGTAGAAATCAATTATGTGATTGTGAAATGGCAAAGTAGCATTCAAAGTGGGAGATGTTCCATATAAAGGTAATCGTTACGTCAAAGCTTCACACCCAAGAATAGTAAAACAGGGGATGCTTTAAGGCTAAAGTGGGTCGCAACTAATCAGGGTATGAATTCACCTTCTAGATGGATAAAATTTCTACCTAACATCAGGTTTAAATTAAGTGATGTATGCTATGAGACGCCTCGGATAGGTCGGGAATGGCCGGGTGATGTAATACTCGGTGCTATTCGTATATTATATTTTTGGATAGGTCGGCCTTAATTCGCATGAGGACCAACATAAGGGCCTCGGGTGTGTTCCTCTAGAAATGCACTGTACGGGAGGTAGTCCCTTACCTCACTATTTAGTTGGAAATCCAATATCCAATAAGTGTCGTACGGACTTAGTTGTGCAAAGTACTGAAATGTGAGATGCAAGCATTTCAACTAAGATTTATAAGTTTATTTGCAAATGATTTCAAAAGAATGTCATTAAAAATAATATTACAAAATTCCATGTAAAAATGTTTTGGTTATCATAAGGTAAATACCCATTCCGTGTTTATGTGCGGCGTGGTCTTATAAGATACCTTTTATTTTCAAAACCCGTATTTTGAGTTCTCACACCAGTCGCATGACGGACCCAGAGTTTATTTCCTTTTCCTTAAATCTAGGTTCCCTATTTTTCCGGGCAGCCTAGTAGTCAGTTTTAGTTCGAAAAATCTGGGAGAGCTCGTAGCATGGAGTTAGAATATTCTTTAGTAAACTATTATCCATTCCTACCACACTTATGTCCTATTATAATCATCGTTTTGTGAGAAATGCGGATTACAGATCTTAAGGCTAGAATTAACACTAGAGGGGGTGAATAGTGTTTTAAAGAATTACTAATTCTTTTTGAGTTTATATTAATTTGAACACAAATGTATGCAATATTCAGACACAGATATGATCACAGAATCAAACACGGATGTGGATATAAAGTAAAAGCAATAAAGGAAAGAACACACCGGATTTTATACTGGTTCGGAGTTACCCTACATTCAGTCCCGCAACACAAGTACGGATTTCCTTTCAAAATCAATTCTTACAATTACACCCTCGATTTCAATGCCACGAGGTACACCGCTCCAGATTCACAATCCTCTGGGTAGAGATACTTGATTTTACGGACAACAAGTTCACCCGATTGATTTTCCAAGCTACAATCACACCTTTTCTCGCTCGATTGAATACAAAGAAATCTATAACTCTGAATAGCACTGGGATCTTGTTGAGATAGTGATAGAGAATCAAACCAGAGATGATCTAGTTAGATTCAATGGTGATTTCGGCAGAGTAATTGTAAAAATGTATATAAAGAAATGTGGAAGAAGAAGAGGAGTGAAATCAGAGAAAATATTAAAATGTGAATTCGTTTAAAAAAGCCCCTATTTATAGTAGAACAACAGCCATGCCCATTCGTGAAAGGATATGACGAATAGACACTTCCTTTGAAATTCAAACTTTTGAAATAAACTGTCATCTTGTCGACAAGGGGTCCTTGGGGTTGTCGACAAGCCTAAGTTATTTTTGGTAATGTGTTTTTTTTGAAAATAACTTCTATCTTGTAATAAAACTATTTTAAACTTTATAAATATACTTAACTATAGTTAAAATACATAAATAAGTATAGAGAATAATATTTTGGTATATATAAAATTTGACTATAATTTTATATTTAAATCTAAGTATAAATATTAAAAGTTAAATATATTATAATTAAAAGATAGTTTAAAACCAAGGATAATTTGATATTGAAAATAAAGATTATTTTGAGGCTAAAAGTATTTTAAAACCAGGATAGATGTTTTTGATTAAAAAGGAAGATTTTTAAATCATTTTGTAAACAAGATATAATTTTGTAAAACATTTGAATAAAAGTTAGTGGATACAAAACAATGTTCCACTAGATTTTTCATAGGTTCCATCCTACTTAGGGTTCCATCCCTTTAACGGGCTCGAAGTGGATTCCATTCCACGAATAAAATGGATTTTTAGATGTCACTGCTTTTCTAGGAGTTTTAACAAAATTCCTAACTAAATTACTTATCTTGAAATCTTGAACTCTTGATAATCTTAATACTCATGAGTCTTGAATCTTGATATCTTCGATCTTGAGTTCATTAGTTCTTGAATCTCTATACTGTACAGTCTTCATTCTTTGGTACCTGTATATATATATATCTAAACAATAATGTTAGTATTTATATTTTATAATCTTATTCTAAGGTTGTTGTCATCAAAACCAACTTCTCAGTGATTAACGATCTCCCCCTTTTTGATGATGTCAACTTTTGTTTATAAAATATTACTTCTATCCTAATAACTCCCCCTAAAACTAATAACTCCCCCTTAATCTATGCCTAACTATCCTATTTTATACTTCTCCCCCTTTGTCATCAACAAAAACTAACTCCAAACTATATAACTCCCCCTTATTCTTGTACTAAAGTACCTGCATTAATAAAATATATAATGGAGTATATAATAGATAGATTAAGAGATAATTATACTGATAGACATGATAACTAATCAAAGATCATATAAATATCAATGTGTATTTATACATATTATGTTTTGCACACCAATTATCAATCCACACCAAATCAAATCAAATCAATCCAAGCAATCAATTCAAATCAAACAAAGCAATCAAATAAAATCAAACATTACGAGGAACTTCCACCCATCCTTCTTCTCCAAATATAGGGTCTGCTTTAATGACATCCCAATTTTCATTTTCATTGGTGAGAGAGACTGGAGGATGTGCTTCATTATCATCTTTGTGCAGGGAGGAAATCATCCATCGAATCGCATTGAAATGTTTTTCTTGCCCCTTGATCATCTGCATTTGACTCAACTCTAAGTGTCGCTGATTACGGAGAATGGAAGAAAGAATATTCTTGAAAGAATTAAGGGTTTCTTCAAGATTCTCGGTCAAACTATGAATTGGATCGGCCATATTTGAGTTTGCGAGAAGAAATATAGATAGAGTAGATAAGAAATGATTTTGAGTGATGAATTCTAGAAGAAATATGTATTTATAGGTGTAGAAATTCGTTTGAAATGAATCGACACAAGGTAGTTATTCAAATTTCAAATTTAAAATGAAAAGTCATTTCTGACCAGTACTTGTCGACAGGGTCTCTGGGGTTGTCGACAGGGGTCAGTTAATTTTGATAACTCATTTTGATTTTGTGAATAATTGTGTATATATATATATTTATATAATACACTAACATTAATTCTGGAGATAAGATAAGCTAGATAACAGAAAAGTAATTCAATTTCATTTCATAATAGAACGATACAATGATTAAACATTAAGAACTACACGAACATTCAAATCAAAACAAACTAAAACCAATACAACATGACATGAAAAGGTAGAACTAGTTAGAGGATGACGAAGATGAAGATAATCCAAGCTTCTTGCTGACTTTGGAGAAAAACTTGTTCATCTTGGATGACATTTTATCCAATTTCTTACTAACGGACCGTTTAAGAGTCCGTTGATTCTCAACAATGGTCTTTTGATTTTTGAGTAAGGTTTTGTTGTTTGGTTAGAGGGATAGTCAATACTTTCCAAGGATGTTTCACCTTCTTCTTCTTCTATTTCCATTTGCATTTCATCCCCTTCTTCTTCTTCTTCCTCCTCTTCCATCTCCTCATGAGCCAAACGCTCTTCCTTTTAGGCAAGAGTCTCATATGGTTGAAAAACATATGGAATTTTCATAAGAGAAATGTTTGAGTGATTAAAAACTTTTCTTGAAACAAATTCTTCTCCTTTGAAATCCACTCCAAAATAATTAAAAATCCGAGAGAGATAGATTCCTTGATACAAAGTGTTTTCACCCACTTCAAAATTTTTGGGACGAAGTTCATCCAAAATAACTTGCGCCCAATTAATATCATAATTTCCAAAAATAGCAAAAAGTGCTTTGCAAACTTTTGAAGTTGGATTGTTAAAACTCCCCGATCTTGGGGTCAAAGTATGTTGTAAAAGAAGATTAACAATTCTTGCTTTTGGTCGAAAGTTTCGATTTATGAATTCAAAGTTATCATCTCCTTCGAAAATGTGATGAAATGTCTCATGATTATTTTCATCGATATTAAAACTAGAAAGATCCATTCCCATGCTCTTGCAATTGAGAATGGTACCCAAAACATCACAATTTAAAATGATTCTAGTGCCTTTGACACTACTCCAAATTTCATCATCATTTCCATTATAAAATCCACGGTTGAGATTTGCATAGAAAATTTTAACAAGATTTGGATAACAAACAAAGTCATTTTGTGAAGCATCAACAAGACTAAGAACTTGGTTGTTTGCAAAAAGAGAATCGATTTCATAAGTAGAGAAATCTTGAAAGAAAGCAAACTTTCCGGGATGGACTTTTCCATAGTTAACATAGTTGATATATGCTTTTATAGCCTCCGGATTATTAAATAGTTGCTATTTTATATTTCTGGAAAGTCTCATTGTGGAAGGGTTGCTTGAAAAAGCCACTAAAGTAGAGAGTAGAGAGCTTGATATTTTTAAATAAGAGTTTGAATTTGAAAATGAAAGTGAAAAGTTGTGATAAGAGATAGTAAATAAATAGATTCTCAAGGGACAGGTTCTCTGGTCAAAAGGTGACTTTTTAGAGACTTGAATGAAGTGAAAAGATGGAGAGAAATTCAAACATTTGAATTTCAAATTTCTGTACCCTTGTCGACAACGTGGGGGGGGGGGGCTTGTCGACAGGTGTCTCTGAATTTTCATGATTTATTTCTCTTAAGTATTCTAATATATATAAATATTATTGTTAATGTCTATATAATATCTGGAATATTACTAGAATTATAGTATATTCCATAAAATATTATGATACTATTTAAAAATAAAAAATAATAATAAAATAATAGTAAAAATATAATAAAATAATAATAAAAATTTTAAAGTTTAAACGACACACCAATTCAAAATCAACCAATCAAACATCCAATCCTAAGCATGCAATTTCAACCAATGTATTGTAAACGTGTACCTTTTTCTGAGTCTGTTTCTCTAAATTCGTCGGAGTCATGAACTACCGTGAAACATATATTTGAATTATCTATCTTCTGATCATCATCGCTTGACGACGAGTCTGAGTCGTCTTGTGTAGCGGTAAATGCACGTTTTCATTTCTTTGCGGAATCATTGTTTATAGGAAGATTTTGCTTATCTGGATGCGGACAGTCTCTTTTGATATAGCCTGGTTCGTCACAGTTGAAACATTTGATATAGTTTGGCACTACATTCCGATTACCAGAGTTCTTATAGTTGTTTCTCTTGAGATTATTCATCTTTCTATATTTCAGGAATTTCCGAAAGTTCTAGGTCATAAAGGCTATCTCTTCATCATTATCGCTGTTTGAGTCTGATCCATCGGTCAATGCATTGAATGCAATTGATTTCTTTTCAGATGCTTTGCTTTCTCTTCTCCCAAGCATTTGGACTTCAAACGACATTAGATTTCCAATTAATTCTTCTATCTTTAAGGTATTGATGTCATTTGCCTCTTCGATCACAAGTGTCTTTTGATCCCATTCTGGAGTAAGAGAATTTAAGATTTTTCCGACTTGATCTTCTTCCGAAAATACCTTTCCCAAGGATATTAGAGAATGCACAATATCCTGAAATCTACTATACATATCTGGAATAGACTCATTAGGATTCATTTTAAATAATTGAAACAGATTTGTGAGCATGGAAATTTTGGTCTGTTTAACTTTGCTTGTTCCTTCGTGAGTAACTTGTAAAGTTTTCCAGATTTCATATGCAGACTTACAAACTGACACTCTATTAAATTCATTCCTATCAAGTGAACAAAACAGAATATTCATAGCTTTAGAGTTATTTTGTGCGACGGTCTTTAGCTCAGCAGTCCACTGTGCAAAACCAGTTGTGGGTTTAAAATATTCAGTCTGTGTGATATTCCAAGTGTCTAGTCCTACAAATTGTAAATATATTTTCATCCTACATGCCCAATATGCATAGATACTGCCATTAAAAAGTGGTGGTTTGACAGTAGACTGACCTTCTACAAATGAACTAGTGACAGAGGTAATAGAACCAGTGTTGGTAGCCATTTTGAAAATTTTCAAAATTCAGATTATGAAACTTTGAAAACCTTGCTCTGATACCAAATGTGAGAAATGCGGATTACGGATCTTAAGGCTAGAATTAACACTATAGGGGGTGAATAGTGCTTTAAGGAATTACTAATTCTTTTTGAGTTTATATTAATATGAACACAAATGTATGCAATATTCAGACACAGATATGATCACAGAATCAAACACAGATGCAGATATAAAGTAAAAGCAATAAAGGAAAGAACACACGGGATTTTATACTGGTTCGGAGTTACCCTACATCCAGTCCCGCAACACAAGTACGGATTTCCATTCAAAATCAATTCTTACAATTACACCCTCGATTTCTAGGCCAGGAGGTACATTGCTCCAGATTCACAATCCTCTGGGTAGAGATACTTGATTTTACGGGCAACAAGTTCACCCGATTGATTTTCTAGGCTACAATCACACATTTTCTCCCTCGATTGAATACAAAGAAATCTATAACTCTGAATAGCACTGGGATCTTGTTGAGATAGTGATAGAGAATCAAACCAGAGATGATCTAGTTAGATTCAATGGTGATTTCGGCAGAGTAATGGTAAAAATGTATATAAGGAAATGTGGAAGAAGAAGAGGAGTGAAATCAGAGAAAATATTAAAATGTAAATTCGTTTAAAACAGCCCCTATTTATAGTAAAACAAAAACCATGTCCATTCGTGAAAGGATATGACGAATAGACACTTCCTTTGAAATTCAAACTTTTGAAATAAACTGTCACCTTGTCGACAAGGGGTCCTTGGGGTTGTCGACAAGCCTAAGTTATTTTTGGTAATTTGTTTTTCTTTGAAAATAACTTCTATCTTGTATTAAAACTATTTTAAACTTTATAAATATACTTAACTATAGTTAAAATACATAAATAAATATAGAGAATAATATTTTGGTATATATAAAATTTTACTATAATTTTATATTTAAATCTAAGTATAAATATTAAAAGTTAAATATATTATAATTAAAAGATAGTTTAAAACCAAGGAGAATTTGATATTGAAAATAAAGATTATTTTGAGGCTAAAAGTATTTTAAAACCAGGATAGATGTTTTTGATTAAAAAGGAAGATTTTGAAATCATTTTGAAAACAAGATATAATTTTGTAAAACATTTGAATAAAAGTTAGTGGATACAAAACAATGTTCCACTAGATTTTTCGTAGGTTCCATCCTACTTAGGGTTCCATCCCTTTAACGGGCTCGAAGTGGATTCCATTCCACGAATAAAATGGATTTTAAGATGTCAGTGCTTTTCTAGGAGTTTTAACAAAATTCCTAACTAAATTACATATCTTGAAATCTTGAACTCTTGATAATCTTGATACTCATGAGTCTTGAATCTTGATATCTTCGATCTTGAGTTCTTCAGTTCTTGAATCTTTATATTGTACAGTCTTCATTCTTTGGTACCTGTATATATATCATGCATATACATATATATATATATATATATATATATATATATCTAAACAATAATGTTAGTATTTATATTTTATAATCTTATTCTAAGGTTGTTGTCATCAAAACCAACTTCTCAGGGACTAACACGTTTTGTACAGATAGAAATTTATAACTGTCCATGTTTAACTCCGATAAATGTATTTAAATTTTCTACTATAAAGATTATATATATTGAAATAATATGTGTTATTCCATTCGTGTAAGATTTTGTTATGTCTTCTTTTCTTTTTACTCTTAACGAACCAGGTCTCCGATGCTTGGATTTGTGGCACGTGATTACCGAGGATATATTTGTGTCGACTTTCGAGGGTCGAAGAAACAGGTCATTACATGGATGGCTCAGACTTGTGGAGAAATGGTAAGAGATATGATCCACTTTTCTCTCTATTCCTTCCACTATAAAAGGATTCCTAACCCTAATGCATACAAAACTTTTTGCTGCCTCCTCTATCATCTTATGGTCGAAATTTATACCTCTATATACCCCATCAAAACTCAAATTAAATCAATTGAAATCAAAAGCTATTTGATGCCAAAAGGTCTACGGTTCTAGGAATAGCAATCTGACGAATCGAGAAGTTTTCTATGGGAGGGAAACTCTTCAATGCAAGGTGGACTTGAGGGCACTAGTTTTAGTTAAGTGTTTAGTTTGTATATATAATGTATTACCTCTGTATAAATGTATAGTGTCCATGTATATTCATATATTGCTATTACTATGTTGTTAGTTAGGTGAGATTCCTATAGGTATTGTTATTGTCATATATTAATTGGTTACGTGTATATGTTTATAAAATTAAATAAAAATTATAATTTTTCCATAAGGATTTGATACACATAGATGAAATTATTATTTTTAATTATTTATATTTTATTAATTAATATATATACACATAGTTTAATATATTAACTGAATTATTTATATGACTTATATTAAACTATATGACAATGTCACTTAAATAACTGATCTAATAAGTTGAAACAACCCATAATTTTAAACAAATATTTTAAATTAATTTTTATTTAAAACTTTGATTTTTAAATCATATTAAAATTTGATTTTGGAATTTTCCAATGTATTTTTGGATTTTGTTTATAATTTATTTTCCAAATATAATAAAATAATGATTTTCTAAAATTTTTATATTTTGGTCAACTTTGGTCATACTTTGACTTTCAGTTGAAATTTTTAAATTTGAATTTTTAATTTCTAATCTTTTTCTTTGAAACAGTATTTGTTTCTGATATTCGTTTTGCTTTTCGTTTCGTCAAATTCTATTTTATACTTTTTAAATTTGATAAAATTCAGCGTTTTACACGCAATTATTTTTAGTATTTCATTGTTATTTTTCTATTTTACTTTTCCATCTTTTATTTGTTTGGGCTTTGAATTTTATTTGTTGTTTTGAGCTTGTTTTGAAATGGGTTTTTGGTATTGGGCCTAGGAAATTTCAAGAGACTTAAGTTCTTTTCATAAATATGAAGAGATGCCTTTACATTTTCCCATAGCCGTTCATTTCATTCCCATAGCCGTACAAAACATCTCACTTCTCATCTCCTTTCTCATTTGTTTCCTGAACGTGAACTTTACAGTAAGTTTTCATGTCTTCCTCTTTTTCATTTTTTTTCTTTTTCTCTTTTTGGTTCCTTCTTTTGCATGTTCGGCCTCCACCAATCATCACCCCTAGCCTTGCCGACCATCTCATCCAACACCACCTGTACGTCCAGCACCACCACACCTGATGATCTAACCTGACCATGGCCATGACCCCTTGATCAAACTCCTCCTCAAAACATCACAAAAACCCTAGCCGAACTCCACATATTCACCATCTTCCTCCCTACTTGCCTCGGCCACCATCACTTCCACCATCTCCAGCCCCTTGACATGACCAGACCCGACCCTTTTGCCGCACCTAAGGATGCCTGCACCTGACCTGAACCAAGCATGGACCCAGACCGAACCCACTTTAGCCTATAGTCGAACCACTTGAACCACATGACCATTCATTTGCCATGTCCTTTTTCCTTCCACTTGACTTTTGGTTTGCCAACCCTTCATCTACCCTATGCCATGCCTATTACTTGACCATAGCCAAGCCTACCTTGCCTTTAAACCATGGTGGCCGAGCCATTTATCATGTGATCTAGCCCATTGGTGTAGTGGCCGAGCCCACTTGTTTGGTTAAGCCACTTTGTTCCACATTTGTTCATATTTTACATTGTTAAATTTATATCCTTTTGTGTTGAATCTTTTCTTATGTATGTTGTATTTTATTTGTTTACAAGATTTGGATTTGGGTGCTACATCTCCTCGAATTTGATTCATGCTTTGTCGTGCTTTTTTCGGAGTTTGATTCTGTGTTTTGAATTTGTCATATGTAGCTTTAGAAGGTGAGTTATCACTCTCGACTTCGTACTTATAAAATTGTGAAACTAAGCCATGTGAATGTGTAGTAGTGATATGCCATGTTGATAGTAGTTTCATATATGCCAGTGATATGATATTTGATGTTATAACCTGATTATATACCTGTTTCATCACCTGATATGACATGCTATGCTTTACTATTTGTTTTATATTTCTGTTTCTCACACTGCAAGTTCCCTCACTATGGGTTGAAATGATACATACCCGAACGGACTTTAGAATAGGGAAAAGTCGTTATGAGCTGAAATGATAGGCTCGAGCGATTTTTATTTGACTTGGCATTGCGGGTTTAAAATGATAAAACCCAGGATTTTATATTTCGGTTTGAAATCATATATATCCGTATTCACTTGACCTAGGTTAGAAAATATTATACAGACCCGTGGTTAATTTTAAATATAAATATTTTCTGAAAAGGTAAGGTATTTGGAATTTAAAATATATGAGATTTTAACTTAAAAATTGGATTTAAATGATTTAAATAAATTTTATAGTGATTTTATATAAGTTAAAATTGTATAAGTCAATAAATGATTAAAAATGTAAATTAGAATGTGAATTAACTTAATAATTGAAAATTTGATTTACAATGGAATTTTAGGCTTAACTTAGTAATGAAATATTTTATTTATGAAATGGATATTTTTAAAAGTAAAAAAAAGTATCAAGTTATTGTTAAATTAAAAGTTAAGCAATTTAGGTGTATTTTTGACTTAATAAATGAATTATGGTTTAATTGGATATTTTATTTATAAAATTTTATTTTATAAAATCATAAGTGAAATGATATTCAAATAAATATTTCTGAAAAGTGAGATATGTTTTTATAAGTTAAAAATGGTGAAAACTAAAATTATAATGTTTCTGAAATGCCATAATAAATCTCAGATTTGTATTGGCAGCATTTCTGAAATGATGTGGTTTTAAGGTAGTGTTTTACAAGTGTTACCATTTCTGAAAATGTATTGTTTTTCCAAACACCATTATATCTGCAGTAACGTTTTCTGAGTGCTGTTGTTTCTGAAAAGACAATAATTTTTGAAATACTACTATATCTGCAGTAATGTTTTCTGAGTGCTGTTGTTTCTGAAAAGACTATTTTTGAAACACTATTATATGTACAGTAACGTTTTCTAAGTGCTGCTGTTTCTGAAAAGACAATGATTTCGAAATGCTAATATATGTATTATCACATTTTCAAAGTGCTACGAATGCTAAAAATACAATGTTTTGAATTATTCAAGTCCGACATGTGTGGTTTTATTGTCGATTTGAATGTTCCAAAATAGTGGGTCGTTACATTTGGTATCAGGGCTTTAGTTTTAGGCAAACCTTAGCCTATGGAGCAAAAACTCATTAGAGATAGGGTAAAAATACCCTAGAATGAGTGAAATCAGTCTTAGAATCATTTCTTTGTGAGAGAATGTATTTTTAAGTATAAAATGATTTTCAAAGGATTTTAAAGATTATTTTGGATATAAAATTTTCTTGTTTTAAAATCTCATTTCTTAACTTTATTCCTTTCGAATCCACCTTGTTTATTAGAATTCTTAGAAGGATTGTCCATTGTATCAGAAGGGCAAGACATCTGGAGTCTTCGCCATGACTTCTTCCACTCATGCTCCGCCTACTCCACCTGCTCCTAGTTATACCCAAGGTACTCTCCAGGGCACTTTTTCTCTGTTTAATTTTCCTGTTCGTGTTTTATTTGATACTGGAGCTTCGCATAGTTTTATTTCTATGGATCTTTGTGATAAGTTTGAGCATCTTCTTTCACTTATGTTTGCGGCTGTACCTTTGTGTGTTACTAATCCTATTTTGGGTCCCGCGAACCTTAGTAGAATTTGTAACCAAGTGAAACTCTTCTATTCTGGCAATCGTTTTTCTGGTGATTTCTATGTTCTAGGCCTTAAACCCTATTCCAACAAATTCCGATCATCACAGCCAATAGAAAAATCAAACCCTATTTTTCCAGTGATCCTCCATACCCCAACCTCCTCTGTGCCAAAAGCTCAAACGTCCAGTCGTCGCCGTTCAACGGCAAAAGGCCAAAACCCCAAAAACGTTCAATTCACAAATTCTCGGTGAATACATGTTTAAAACTTTTGATTATACTCTTAAAAATCATTATTTCCAAAAGCATTTTCGATGATATAATTGAAATCAGATAACATAATTCTCGAAATTCCTATATAGTTTGTGTTCAACTGTATTTCCTGATTTTCTAGGAAATTCATAGATTTATCATGCTTGAATTTATTTTTAAAACTTAGAACATGATTATATAAACATGTTTTGTTTCTACATTACTGGCTAAAAATGATCATAGAAGGAGCACTTTAATTCTTCTTTTATTTTGAAGACAGGTTTGGAAGCCTGTAATCATCAGAGGCAAATATTGCCTTTAACCCAGACATGCATTATTCAATCTGTACACATATGTATACATATATATACATACAAACATAGTTACAACATCATCCATATCGTTCATCATCATAGAGCATAGATCAAGAGAAGAAAAATTGGGTTTTAAAGAGAGTTTACTCACAGGTAAATAAGAAGAGTTGCTCACCTGACATTGAAAAACAGAGGGCTTGCTTTTTGAAAACTGGAAACTCTTGCAAACTGAAATTTGAAAACTTGAACACTTCTGATGTTTTGATTCCAGAGATCAAATGTCTTGCTTAAGTCTTAAAACTGGAAGCTTTAAAAACTGGCACTTGATTCCAGGCTTTTGAAAAAGATTTGAAGATGCTAAGTCTTTGTAAACGAGAAGAGGTAGATTGATATAATATTGTTTGTAAAATATCATAGATTTTTTATTTGCTTATGGAGGCTGATATGATAATATGGTGGCTTGCATTAATGGTTTGTACAACATTTATATTTTCTTTTCTTTCCTTTCGGCTGAAGGTAGTTTGCATTATGGGCTGCCTTGTACAATGGCATGGGTGAAGTTGCAATTGTCTTGTACTTGTTTATACATATAAATGTATTTCTTCTTTTGCTTTCGGCTGAGGTGATTTTGGTGGCTAATGCTTGAGTACTTGTTGTATATTATAATTCCTTTTGTACAATACAAGATGACATTTCTTCTTTTGTTTTATAACATATTATAAAAGTTGTTTTAGTTATGTGTGTACAGTTTTGGTTTCACACTTGTATACCTTTGTTTTGTATATATATGTTCTTATAAACTTTGGTTTATACTTGAATGTATGTAATGTTGTCTTCTTTTCTTTGTTTTAGTCACATTGCTTTGTAATATAATTGAATGTATTATTATCTGTTTTGTTACTTTGTATTGAATTTATATTTTATTTCTAGTCTACATAACTAATTTGCCTTGCTTACTAAAATGTTGTTTTAATTATTTTATTTTCATTTTATCTTGTAATATAAATGACATTCTATATTTTATAATTATTTTTAAACTATTTACTTGAAACTCAAATTCAACGTATACAATATTTAAATTCAAATGATCGTTCAAATATAATTGGGATTCGGGGAAACTCGAATCACTTAATCAATTTATTTCACAGTTTTATTCAAAAATTCATTTAATTATCAATTTAAATAAATTTAAATTTCGGGGTCGTTACAAATTTCCCCCCTTAAAAGAATTTCGTCCTCGAAATTCGCAGGCACGAAAATAACGCAGAGATAGATAGATCCGATCTCCTATAATTCCTCAAACTTAAGATATGAATTCCAAACTCAAGTCGGAATATCTCAGAATACATACCAATTTGTCCCTCTTCGGACTTTGGTATTCACAAGGAATTACAATAGAATTTCAAATTTTGGTTTCAAACGATATCCTTTATTGATTTAATTTCATATTTAGCTTCATATTCTATTAATCAATTTACCTCAAATTAAAATTTCCAGTTTCAAATTTATTAAGGTTTAAATCAAAAAGCTGATAAGAAACCAATGAAAATACTAAGTAAGAATTTTCTACAACGATTCGTAGAGCCATCATCATACCGAAACTTCTTCTTATAGCTGATACGAAGAAATCAAAGAATTTGGAAACGAATCAAAGAAGATTGATAAGAAGGTTATTTCCACTATTACAGGGTATTGACCATTTATAGTCGTATTCCCCTGTCCCGTATCTCGTCTTCTTCTTGTACTCATACTCACTATCAGTGGATAGTAAGAGAATTTACTGAGACGTTCGAACTGATATCTGAGGAATACTCATTCTAGGGTATACTTCACCCTATCTCTAATGAGCTACTTAACGTGTTATACTCCTGAGCTAAAGTTCAACCTTAGCTCTGATACCAAATGTAACGATCCGGATTTTCGCGTTCGAAAATCGACATCCATACTTTACATCGTACTCGAATGTCATAGATTCGACCATTCAAATCCGATTCGTCGAAGCTTATAACACCATTAAGTATAACAACACAGCGGAATAAAAAGAATAATACAGATATACAACATCTGATACAATATCCAGATACAATGATGATACAATGAATATCTATATACATCAGAGATATGATACAACAAATAGCAGCGGAAAAGAAAATAGATAACACCAACAGCGGATAGAATGTCTCCAATAGAATGCTCCAAGATAAGCAACGTCAGTCCATGAACTCCAAGAACTGAACTACCTCCAGATAATCTACTCAACCTGAATAGCTTAAAAACCCAACTCTAGACTGCCCGTGTGGAAAATAGTGGGCACCCAGAGTTTAGGAAGGGAACAATAAACTCCGGATCAGTCATGGGACTGGTGTGAGCAACAAAAACAGTTTATCTTTAAAAACAAATAGCAGAAGAATTTTAAACATTGAAATCCGCAATGATTTTCTAAAATGAAACTACCATAAGACCGCCCACCACACACACAATGCAAACGCAGACTTGGAGGAGATTTCTTCTTATGTTAGTCAAAGATACTTACTAAGCAAAATCAAATCATTTTGATATTATTATTAGTGCATAGTGGAAAACATTTCGAAAGTAGAATATAAATCTTAGCCAGCATAGGTACCATTATATTATGCCTGCTATAGCTGCCATATTAGATGGCAGGTTCTACAACTAATACCGTACAAAGTTCGTATTGGAGTTTGGATTTCCAACAAATGATCAGGCTAAGGAACTTCCTTTTCCACGATGGGTACGTCCCTGGAATAGACGACCCGAGAAATAACCTAACATTACGGTTAGATCTCTGCCAACACAAGGCCGGGTTACCTCTGCAAAAATAGGTAACTACTGACACGCGTATGTCATCCCCCGATCGTAACCGATCTTCCCGAGGATCCTCGATTCGCAACAAACCACATAATAATAATGCAGCAACCACATAGGTTAAGTATCTGGGATCCATACCATGATACCACCTCTATCCAGAAGGAATGACATACACTAAGGGGCGCTACTCCCTAGAACCTTGCTGCATCCTTCCTGTTTTGACCATTTCCGAGGTGTGAGGTTCGACGAAGTCTCGTCCACAAAGCTACGCTTTGTCACAAAGCCATGCTTCGGGTCAAACAAATGATAAACCTATGATCACAAAGATATAAGATCAAACAAATGATCATATCGCAAATGATCAAACACTGATCATCACACAGCAACACTCAGCATGCCACATTACCAAATTGGGATATATCGCTGATAAATTTCAACTACATAACCTCTGAGCTCGTACGTCTCAGAGAAGGGTGTTAAGCTAAGAGAATAAATTCTCCACCACCAAACAGAAATGTATTTGAAAGAAATCGGCTTTATATCTCAAAGTGTAATGTCAGACATGTATCCATACAAGTCTGTTCCGGGTTCGAACAGAACCGAAGGCACTTCTCACGAAGCCCTTGCAATTCCGGATAACTTTCAATCACGTCCGGACTTCCCGTCACAAAAGAGTGATATAAATCTCTATACCGGCGCGACTCAGTGCAGAGACATTCGACAGGTTGTCCTTTCATTTTCGAAAAATATCCGGTCTTCAACACCGGTCTTCAAATGCTATCCATATACGACGTATCACTATTCAGAATGGGTTATACGACCCAAAGGTCCTTTCCCGGCTAACCCGAATAGTGAGCGAAATATTTAAAAACATATGGATATTGAGATTTCAATTAAGTCACAACTTAAACCCAAACTTTCTTTTCAAATGGTTTATCAAATTACCATTTTAATCTTTTAAACAAAAAGATTCAATTCACAAAGTTCACTTAATTTCACAAAGATTCATTCACAGATTTTCCAAATCGATTTCCATTTCAATTTAATTAATTCGTTAAATCTTTAAATCAAAGATTTAACTAATAGCTTTCAAAACAATTTCATTTCGAATGGGTTAAATAAATCGTCATTTTAAATCTGTTAAAAACAAACAGATTTAATTCATAGTTTTCAAAAAGAATTCATTCATAACTTGGAAAACCATTTTTAAATTCATTCTTGAAATTCCTTTAATTAAACTGGAATTTCATTTCTTATCTGAAAGCTTTTATCATTTTAAAACAAACAGTTTCATTTCAGAAAATCTGATTCATCCATACGAGTTGAAATCCTTGGTTTAAGTTTCAAATTCCAACTTATACTGTTAAAATGGTTTAATTCATACAAACACATTTATATCATCTTTTATCCCTAGTTTCCAAATCATAGATTTCAATTTCAAATATTGGATTCAAATTTAAATCAAATTATTTAAATTTTCAAAACTCGATTAAGTTATTCGAAAATAAGACTTATCTTTGAAATTCCATTTCAAAAGCTTTTCACTTTAAACCCAAATTTCCGATTTCAAAATCAATTGAAATTAAAATTTCAATTTCAAAAATATTAACTTTAAATTATCTGTGACTTAATCGATTTCCACGTGAAATCCATATTTGTGTGTGTAAAAGTGTAGTCCAGGGGTTTCACACACAATAGTGCAACATCAATCATCACAGATATATCGATAAGCGATATAATCGATAACGCTTATCTTCATTCACAGATTCATAGATAAAATAAATTTATCAGTCACAAAGATTCACTATTACAATTCGATGTGGGTTTCGGATAACCAACTGGAATCCGGCTCCCTGTCGCATCGAAACTCAAATGTCGTTCTATGGGTCAAGGGTTTTCATATTCACATAGTAATATATCACAGAAACAGATATATCTATCGCAGATAAGTAAATTACCGATCACATCATAAATCAGGGTATATCACAAAGCATAACATGTCAGGGATATCAAACAATTCAATCATTTTGTCAAATCCAATCATCCATAAGTAAGATAAGTTAATTGTCTAATAAGTTCAAATCAGATTTATTACTTATGAATTACTAATCCGGGTTAATTAATATTACAAATCATTTTGATTAATTATTCTTTAATCATTTATTAATTAACCATTAATAATAAATTAATTAACTTTTAATTTTAATTCATCAACCTTTACTTATTAAATAATTAACTTTTAATTATTTATTTTATCAATTTTAATTATTATTTAAACTTTTAAAAATAACCATTTCAATACCATTTTTCTTTTCCAATCTCAAACCAAATTTAAACATACTTTAACTTAAAGATCAAATCTTTAAAACATTTAAACTTTTAAAATTTCAACTTTAAAGTTCCAAAACCAAAACAGAACAGATTTCTGTTCTTTAACCTTGGACAAAAATTTCCTGAGCCCAGGCTAATATTTCTCGAGTGTGACTTCGAGTTCCCTCAACATTTCAAAACTATTATATCCTCGCGTTCGACCCGGTACAAGACTCGAGCCATCCCCTGGTTTCCCCGAGTGCAAACCCGAAGAAAACTTCTTCTTCCCAACATCAGATACACGCGACACTTCGTGCATGTGTACACTTCGACCACCAACGTCTGACCATCGAAGCCATCTTACTCACACCGCCAAACCTCCCCTGGGGCGATTCCGACCACCCAAACCCAGTACGAAGCCAAAAATCTGAAACGAGCAAAATCGACCAACTAGAAAACCACCATGGCCGGCAATCTACCTCTTCCCAATCGCCTCCGACCTCGAGACCACTCGCCATCACCACCGAGGCTTCGCTGTACAACCCCGCGACCATCCCCACCATCGCGATACATCCAGAAACTAAGGCGATGTTGCAGTAGCTTTGAGAACAGGATCGACTCGCCATAGGCCTTAAACCCTATTCCAACAAATTCCGATCATCACAGCCAATAGAAAAATCAAACCCTATTTTTCCAGTGATCCTCCATACCCCAACCTCCTCTGTGCCAAAGCTCGAACGTCCAGTCGTCGCCGTTCAACGGCAAAAGGCCAAAACCCTAAAAACGTTCAATTCACAAATTCTCGGTGAATACATGTTTAAAACTTTTGATTATACTCTTAAAAATCATTATTTCCAAAAGCGTTTTCGATGATATAATTGAAATCAGATAACATAATTCTCGAAATTCCTATATAGTTTGTGTTCAACTGTATTTCCTGATTTTCTAGGAAATTCATAGATTTATCATGCTTGAATTTATTTTTAAAACTTAGAACATGATTATATAAACATGTTTTGTTTCTACATTACTGGCTAAAAATGATCATAGAAGGAGCACTTTAATTCTTCTTTTATTTTGAAGACAGGTTTGGAAGCCTGTAATCATCAGAGGCAAATATTGCCTTTAACCCAGACATGCATTATTCAATCTGTACACATATGTATACATATATATACATACAAACATAGTTACAACATCATCCATATCGTTCATCATCATAGAGCATAGATCAAGAGAAGAAAAATTGGGTTTTAAAGAGAGTTTACTCACAGGTAAATAAGAAGAGTTGCTCACCTGACATTGAAAAACAGAGGGCTTGCTTTTTGAAAACTGGAAAGTCTTACAAACTGAAATTTGAAAACTTGAACACTTCTGATGTTTTGATTCCAGAGATCAAATGTCTTGCTTAAGTCTTAAAACTGGAAGCTTTAAAAACTGGCACTTGATTCCAGGCTTTTGAAAAAGATTTGAAGATGCTAAGTCTTTGTAAACGAGAAGAGGTAGATTGATATAATATTGTTTGTAAAATATCATAGATTTTTTATTTGCTTATGGAGGCTGATATGATAATATGGTGGCTTGCATTAATGGTTTGTACAACATTTATATTTTCTTTTCTTTCCTTCCGACTGAAGGTAGTTTGCATTATGGGCTGCCTTGTACAATGGCATGGGTGAAGTTGCAATTGTCTTGTACTTGTTTATACATATAAATGTATTTCTTCTTTTGCTTTCGGCTGAGGTGATTTTGGTGGCTAATGCTTGAGTACTTGTTGTATATTATAATTCCTTTTGTACAATACAAGATGACATTTCTTCTTTTGTTTTATAACATATTATAAAAGTTGTTTTAGTTATGTGTGTACAGTTTTGGTTTCACACTTGTATACCTTTGTTTTGTATATATATGTTCTTATAAACTTTGGTTTATACTTGAATGTATGTAATGTTGTCTTCTTTTCTTTGTTTTAGTCACATTGCTTTGTAATATAATTGAATGTATTATTATATGTTTTGTTACTTTGTATTGAATTTATATTTTATTTCTAGTCTACATAACTAATTTGCCTTGCTTACTAAAATGTTGTTTTAATTATTTTATTTTCATTTTATCTTGTAATATAAATGACATTCTATATTTTATAATTATTTTTAAACTATTTACTTGAAACTCAAATTCAACGTATACAATATTTAAATTCAAATGATCGTTCAAATATAATTGGGATTCGGGGAAACTCGAATCACTTAATCAATTTATTTCACAGTTTTATTCAAAAATTCATTTAATTATCAATTTAAATCAATTTAAATTTCGGGGTCTTTGCAAATTTCCCCCCTTAAAAGAATTTCGTCCTCGAAATTCGCAGGCACGAAAATAACGCAGAGATAGATAGATCCGATCTCCTATAATTCCTCAAACTTAAGATATGAATTCCAAACTCAAGTCGGAATATCTCAGAATACATACCAATTTGTCCCTCTTCGGACTTTGGTATTCACAAGGAATTACAATAGAATTTCAAATTTTGGTTTCAAACGATATCCTTTATTGATTTAATTTCAAATTTAGCTTCATATTCTATTAATCAATTTACCTCAAATTAAAATTTCCAGTTTCAAATTTATTAAGGTTTAAATCAAAAAGCTGATAAGAAACCAATGAAAATACTAAGTAAGAATTTTCTACAACGATTCGTAGAGCCATCATCATACCGAAACTTCTTCTTATAGCTGATACGAAGAAATCAAAGAATTTGGAAACGAATCAAAGAAGATTGATAAGAAGGTTATTTCCACTGTTACAGGGTATTAACCATTTATAGTCGTATTCCCCTGTCCCCTATCTCGTCTTCTTCTTGTACTCATACTCACTATCAGTGGATAGTAAGAGAATTTACTGAGACGTTCGAACGGATATCTGAGGAATACTCATTCTAGGGTATACTTCACCCTATCTCTAATGAGCTACTTAACGTGTTATACTCCTGAGCTAAAGTTCAACCTTAGCTCTGATACCAAATGTAACGATCCGGATTTTCACGTTCGAAAATCGACATCCATACTTTACATCGTACTCGAATGTCATAGATTCGACCGTTCAAATCCGATTCGCCGGAGCTTATAACACCATTAAGTATAACAACACAGCGGAATAAAAAGAATAATACAGATATACAACATCTGATACAATATCCAGATACAATGATGATACAATGAATATCTATATACATCAGAGATATGATACAACAAATAGCAGCGGAAAAGAAAATAGATAACACCAACAGCGGATAGAATGTCTCCAATAGAATGCTCCAAGATAAGCAACGTCAGTCCATGAACTCCAAGAACTGAACTAGCTCCAGATAATCTACTCAACCTGAATAGCTTAAAAACCCAACTCTAGACTGCTCGTGTGGAAAATAGTGGGCACCCAGAGTTTAGGAAGGGAACAATAAACTCCGGATCAGTCATGGGACTGGTGTGAGCAACAAAAACAGTTTATCTTTAAAAACAAATAGCAGAAGAATTTTAAACATTGAAATCCGCAATGCTTTTCTAAAATGAAACTACCATAAGACCTCCCACCACACACACAATGCAAACGCAGACTTGGAGGAGATTTCTTCTTATGTTAGTCAAAGATGCTTACTACGCAAAATCAAATCATTTTGATATTATTATTAGTGCATAGTGGAAAACATTTCGAAAGTAGAATATAAATCTTAGCCAGCATAGGTACCATTATATTATGCCTGCTATAGCTGTCATATTAGATGGCAGGTTCTACAACTAATACCGTACAAAGTTCGTATTGGAGTTTGGATTTCCAACAAATGATCAGGCTAAGGAACTTCCTTTTCCACGATGGGTATGTCCCTGGAATAGACGACCCGAGAAATAACCTAACATTACGGTTAGATCTCTGCCAACACAAGGCCGGGTTACCTCTGCAAAAATAGGTAACTACTGACACGCGTATGTCATCCCCCGATCGTAACCGATCTTCCCGAGGATCCTCGATTCGCAACAAACCACATAATAATAATGCAGCAACCACATAGGTTAAGTATCTGGGCTCCATACCATGATACCACCTCTATCCAGAAGGAATGACATACACTAAAGGGCGCTACTCCCTAGAACCTTGCCGCATCCTTCCTGTTTTGACCATTTCCGAGGTGTGAGGTTCGACGAAGTCTCGTCCACAAAGCTACGCTTTTTCACAAAGCCATGCTTCGGGTCAAACAAATGATCAACCTATGATCACAAAGATATAAGATCAAACAAATGATCATATCGCAAATGATCAAACACTGATCATCACATAGCAACACTCAGCATGCCACATTACCAAATTGGGATATATCGCTGATAAATTTCAACTACATAACCTCTGAGCTCGTACGTCTCAGAGAAGGGTGTTAAGCTAAGAGAATAAATTCTCCGCCACCAAACAGAAATGTATTTGAAAGAAATAGGCTTTATATCTCAAAGTGTAATGTCAGACATGTATCCATACAAGTCTGTTCCGGGTTCGAACAGAACCGAAGGCACTTCTCACGAAGCCCTTGCAATTCCGGATAACTTTCAATCACGCCCGGACTTCCCGTCACAAAAGAGTGATATAAATCTCTATACCGGCGCGACTCAGTGCAGAGACATTCGACAGGTTGTCCTTTCATTTTCGAAAAATATCCGGCCTTCAACACCGGTCTTCAAATGCTATCCATATACGACGTATCACTATTCAGAATGGGTTATACGACCCAAAGGTCCTTTCCCGGCTAACCCGAATAGTGAGCGAAATATTTAAAAACATATGGATATTGAGATTTCAATTAAGTCACTACTTAAACCCAAACTTTCTTTTCAAATGGTTTATCAAATTACCATTTTAATCTTTTAAACAAAAAGATTCAATTCACAAAGTTCACTTAATTTCACAAAGATTCATTCACAGATTTTCCAAATCGATTTCCATTTCAATTTAATTAATTCGTTAATTCTTTAAATCAAAGATTTAACTAATAGCTTTCAAAACAATTTCATTTCGAATGGGTTAAATAAATCGTCATTTTAAATCTGTTAAAAACAAACAGATTTAATTCATAGTTTTCAAAAAGAATTCATTCATAACTTGGAAAACCATTTTTAAATTCATTCTTGAAATTCCTTTAATTAAACTAGAATTTCATTTCTTATCTGAAAGCTTTTATCATTTTAAAACAAACAGTTTCATTTCAGAAAATCTGATTCATCCATACGAGTTGAAATCCTTGGTTTAAGTTTCAAATTCCAACTTATACTGTTAAAATGGTTTAATTCATACAAACACATTTATATCATCTTTTATCCCTAGTTTCCAAATCATAGATTTCAATTTCAAATATTGGATTCAAATTTAAATCAAATTATTTAAATTTTCAAAACTCGATTAAGTTATTCGAAAATAAGACTTATCTTTGAAATTCCATTTCAAAAGCTTTTCACTTTAAACCCAAATTTCCGATTTCAAAATCAATTGAAATTAAAATTTCAATTTCAAAAATATTAACTTTAAATTATCTGTGACTTAATCGATTTCCACGTGAAATCCATATTTGTGTGTGTAAAAGTGTAGTCCAGGGGTTTCACACACAATAGTGCAACATCAATCATCACAGATATATCGATAAGCGATATAATCGATAACGCTTATCTTCATTCACAGATTCATAGATAAAATAAATTTATCAGTCACAAAGATTCACTATTACAATTCGATGTGGGTTTCGGATAACCAACTGGAATCCGACTCCCTGTCGCATCGAAACTCAAATGTCGTTCTATGGGTCAAGGGTTTTCATATTCACATAGTAATATATCACAGAAACAGATATATCTATCGCAGATAAGTAAATTACCGATCACATCATAAATCAGGGTATATCACAAAGCATAACATGTCAGGGATATCAAACAATTCAATCATTTTGTCAAATCCAATCATCCATAAGTAAGATAAGTTAATTGTCTGATAAGTTCAAATCATTTCTTTGTGAGAGAATGTATTTTTAAGTATAAAATGATTTTCAAATGATTTTAAAGATTATTTTGGATATAAAATTTTCTTGTTTTAAAATCTCATTTCTTAACTTAATTCCTTTCGAATCCACCTTGTTTATTAGAATTCTTAGAAGGATTGTCCATTGTATCAGAAGGGCAAGACATCTGGAGTCTTCGCCATGACTTCTTCCACTCATGCTCCGCCTACTCCACCTGCTCCTAGTTATACCAAAGGAACTCTCCAGGGCACTTTTTCTCCGTTTAATTTTCATGTTCGTGTTTTATTTGATACTGGAGCTTCGCATAGTTTTATTTCTATGGATCTTTGTGATAAGTTTGAGCATCTTCTTTCACTTATGTTTGTGGCTGTACCTTTGTGTGTTACTAATCCTATTTTGGGTCCTGCGAACCTTAGTAGAATTTGTAACCAAGTGAAACTCTTCTATTCTGGCAATCGTTTTTCTGGTGATTTCTATGTTCTGGGTTTTGATGCTTTTGATATATTGCTTGGGGGTGATTGGCTGAAGAGGCATGAAGCCGTTATATCTTGTAAAACCCGAACTGTTTCTCTTGTTGATGATCGGGGTAACCCTTTGATGATTCAGTGTCGTATGCCTCAGGATTTTGCTGGCAGATTTATTTTCTCTTTGGATTCTTCTCCTGGTGATCTTGATTCAACCCCTGTCGTTAAGCTCTATCCCGATGTATTTGGTGAAGTCTCTTCTTTACCTCCTAAGTGGGAAATTGATTTCCGTGTTGATCTTGTTCCTAGAGCTCGACCTGTAGTTCTTCCTCCCAGAAGAATGGCACCTCGTGAGAAGGTTGAGTTAAGGAAGCAAATTGAGGACTTGTTCTCCAAAGTTCTGATTAGACCTAGTCATTCTGAATGGGGAGCAGGAGTGGTTTTCGTCACTAAGTCCGATGGATCTTTGAGGATGTGTGTTTATTATAGGGAGCTGAACAAGCTCACTATGGGGAACAGATATCCTATGCCTCGTATCAATGATATGTTCGATCATCTTTTCGGAGCTACTGTTTTCTCTCAGCTCGATCTTGCCATAGGTTTCCACCAGCTCAGAGTTGCTGAGGAAAGTATTCCCAAGACTGCTTTCCGTACTGAGAATGGTTTCTATGAATGGTTAGTTATGCCTTTTGGTTTGACTAATGCCCCAGCTTTCTTTGTTGATTTGATGAATCGTGTTTTTCGTGGTGTTTATAACAAGTTTGTTTTGGTCTTCGTTGATGATATTCTTGTCTTCTCTAAGTCGGAGGAGGAGCATAAGGTTCATTTGAATTCTGTTCTGGAGACTCTAAGGAGTCACCAATTGAAAGCATAATTTTCCAAATGCCATTTCTGGAAGGATGAAGTTCGATTCCTCGGACATATTGTTTCTAGTAATGGAGTTTCTGTTGATCCAGTCAAGATCGCTGCGATCAATGTAAGTCTACCTTTTCTCATCTTTCTTTTGTAATCCAATTATTCTATCTTTCTTTGTAGTTCTTATTTTTCCCTATTCTATTTCAGGATTGGGAAACTCCTAGGACTGCATCTAATATCTGTAGCTTTCTGGGCCTTGCCGGTTATTATTGGAGATTCATTGAGAATTTTGCTTGGATTGCTGCACCTCTCACTGCTTTGACTCGAAAGAATGCTAAGTTTATATGGAATGATAAGTGTGAAGCTGCATTAAATGAGTTAAAGCGCAAGTTTACTTCCGCACCAGTTCTTACCGTTCCAAATGGAAGTGAGGGATTAACGGTATACATTGATGCTAGTCGTGAAGGTTTGGGAGCTGTTTTAATGCAGGATGGAAAGGTCATTACTTATGCCAGTCGTCAGTTGAAGACCCATGAAGCCAATTATGTTGCTCATGATTTGGAATTGCTTGCTGTGGTTTTTGCTCTGAAGCTTTGGAGGCATCATCTTTTGGGGACTAAGTTTGAGCTTTTTACGGATCATCAGTCTTTGAGGTATATTTTCACTCAGAAGGATTTGAATCAGAGACAAGTTAGGTGGTTAGATTTCCTTGCTTCTTATGACCTCGACATCAACTATACCCCTGGGAAAGCTAATGTTGTGGTCGATGCTTTGAGTTGGAAGAAGGCGATGTTGTGTCAGCTTGTTGTTTCTTCTTCTCTTTTGGATCGTATCATGGCTAAGCAGGATCAGGATCAGATGCTTAGGCTTATGAAGCAGAGTGTTCATAGCAGGGTTGGTGGTAGTAGTCTTGATGGTAGTGGAGCTCAGATCGATGATAGAGGGATTTTGAGCATTAATAATCGGATTTGTGTCCTGAATGTTGATGGATTGAGACAGGAGTTACTTCGGGAAAATCATCGATCCATACTTTCTATTCATCCAGGAGTGACCAAGATGTATCAGGATATGAAGAAGTTGTATTGGTGGAAGGGTATGAGGAGTGATATCTCCATTTTTGTTAGTAGGTGTGCGACTTGTAAACAAGTCAAGGCCGATCATCAGAAGACCCCTGGTTTGTTGCAGCCTCTTGAGGTTCCCAATTGGAAATGGGAACAAGTTTCTATGGATTTTATTGATGGATTACCGAGGAAAAGGAGGGGTAATGAGAGTATTTGGGTTATTGTAGATAGATTGACCAAGTCAGCTCATTTTATTCCGGTCAAGTCTACCCTATCTCCTTGAAGTTTAGCTGAGATTTTTTTGAGGGAGAATGTTCGTCTCCATGGTATTCTTGTCAGTATTGTTGGTGATCGTGATCCCATCTTTACCAGTCAGTTTTGGAGTGCTTTTCTGGAATCTTTGGGTACACATATGAATCTGAGCACTGCTTACCATCCGCAGACCGACGGTCAAACGGAAAGAGTGAATCAGATTTTAGAGGATCTTCTTCGTGCTTGTGTTCTTGATTATGGAGGATCTTGGGAAGATCGTCTCCATCTTGTCGAATTCACCTATAACAATAGTTATCAGGTATAATCTCAATCTTTTATTTGAATCTTGTCTTAATTTTTTATCTCTCATTTCATCTTTTGAATTCAGACTAGTATTAAAATGTCTCTGTTTGCTGCTCTTTGCGGACGATCTTGCAGATCACCATCTTGCTGGATTGAATCCGGTAATCATTTGGTTCTTGGTCCTGATATGATTCTGGAGGCTTCTGAGAGAGTTGAGGAGATTAAGAGGAAGACGAGGAATGTTAGGATAGGCAGAAGAAGTACGTTGATAGGCGTAGAAGGAGTTTGGAGTTTTTTGTTGGTGATCTGATTTTCCTTAAGGTCTCTCCCTTAAGGAATGTGATTCGGTTAGGTCATAGAGGGAAGCTTGCTCCTAGGTTCATTGGTCCTTTCCGCATTGTGGAGAGGATTGGTTCTTTAGCTTATCGTCTGGATTTGCTTGAGAAATTTTATGGAGTGCATAATGTATTCCATGTTTCGCATCTTCGTTGGTATCTTCATGATCCATCTCTTATTGTCCGGCCTTCTACTCTCGAGAGTTTGGATATTGAGCCTAATCTGACTATCGAGAGGAAGCCACTTCGTATTGTCGATAGAGGTACGATGCAGCTGAGAAGGAAATCTGTCAACCTGGTCAAAGTGCAGTGGAATACTGATGATCGAGATTGTTCCTGGGAGACGGAGGAGAGCATGCGTGCTTCGAATTCGGAATTGTTTGTTTCAGGTACTATTCGTTATTCTATCTTATTCTCTCTTTCTTTTTTTCCATGTCTCGTTCCTTTTCGAGGACGAAAAGCTTTGAGTGGGGGAGAGTGTAACAACCAATAATTTTTGACAAATATTTTAAATTAATTTTTATTTGAAACTTTGATTTTTATATCATTTTAAAATTTGTTTTTTGAATTTTCCAATGTATTTTTGGATTCTGTTTATAATTTATTTTCCAAATATAATAAAATAATGATTTTCTGAAAATTTTATATTTTGGTCAACTTTGGTCAAACTTTGACTTTCAGTTGAAATTTTTAAATTTGAATTTTTAATTTCCAATCTTTTTCTTTGAAACGGTATTTTTTTCTGATATTCGTTCTGCTTTTCGTTTCGTCAAATTATGTTTTATACTTTTTAAATTTGATAAAATTCAGCATTTTACACGCAATTATTTTCAGTATTTCATTGTTATTTTTCTATTTTACTTTTCCATCTTTTATTTGTTTGGGCTTTGAATTTTATTTGTTGTTTTGAGCTTGTTTTGAAATGGGTTTTTGATATTGGGCCTAGGAAATTTCAAGAGACTTAAGTTCTTTTCTTAAATATGAAGAGATGCCTTTACATTTTCCCATAGCCGTTCATTTCATTCCCATAGCCGTACAAAACATCTCACTTCTCATCTCCTTTCTCATTTGTTTCCTGAATGTGAACTTTACAGTAAGTTTTCATGTCTTCCTCTTTTTCATTTTATTTTATTTTTCTCTTTTTGGTTCCTTCTTTTGCATGTTTGGCCTCCACCAATCATCACCCCTAGCCGTGCCGACCATCTCATCCACCACCACCTGTACGGCCAGCACCACCACACCTGATGATCTGACCTGACCATGGCCGTGACCCCTTGATCAAACTCCTCCTCAAAACATCACAAAAACCCTAGCCGAACTCCACATATTCACCATCTTCCTCCTTATTTGCCTCGGCCACCATCACTTCCACCATCTCCAACCCCTTGACATGACCAGACCTGACCCTTTTCCCGCACCTAAGGATGCCTGCACCTGACCTGAACCAAGCATGGACCCAGACAGAACCCACTTTAGCCTATAGCCGAACCACTTGAACCACATGACCATTCATTTGCCTTATCCTTTTGCCTTCCACTTGACTTTTGGTTTGTCAACCCTTCATCTACCCTATGCCATGCCTATTTCTTGACCATAGCCGAGCCTACCTTGCCTTTAAACCATGGTGGCCGAGCCATTTATCATGCGATCTAGCCCATTGGTGTAGTGGCCGAGCCCACTTGTTTGGTTAAGCCACTTTGTTCCACATTTGTTCATATTTTACATTGTTAAATTTATATCCTTTTGTGTTGAATCTTTTCTTATGTATGTTGTATTTTATTTGTTTACAAGATTTGGATTTGGGTGCTACATCTCCTCGAATTTGATTCGTGCTTTGTCGTGCTTTTTTCGGAGTTTGATTCTATGTTTTGAATTTGTCATCTCTAGCTTTAGAAGTTGAGTTATCACTCTCGACTTCGTACTTATAAAATTGTGAAACAAAGCCATGTGAATGTGTAGTAGTGATATGCCATGTTGATAGTAGTTTCATATATGCCAGTGATATGATATTTGATGTTATAACCTGATTATATACCTGTTTCATCACCTGATATGACATGCTATGCTTTACTGTTTGTTTTATATTTCTGTTTCTCACACTTCAAGTTCCCTCACTATGGGTTGAAATGATACATACCCGAACGGACTTTTGAATTGGGAAAAGTCGTTATGAGCTGAAATGATAGGCTCGAGCGATTTTTATTTGACTTGGCATTGCGGGTTTAAAATGATAAAACCTGGGATTTTATATTTCGGATTGAAATGATATATATCCGTATTCACTTGACCTAGGTTAGAAAATATTATACAGACCCGTGGTTAATTTTAAATATAAATATTTTCTGAATATTTTAGGTATTTGGAATTTAAAATATATGTGATTTTAACTTAAAAATTGGATTTAAATGATTGAAATAAATTTTATAGTGATTTTCTATAAGTTAAAATTGTATAAGTCAATAAATGATTAAAAATGTAAATTAGAATGTGAATTAACTTAATAATTGAAAATTTGATTTACAATGGAATTTTAGGCTTAACTTAGTAATGAAATATTTTATTTATGAAATGAATATTTTTAAAAGTAAAAAAAAAGTATCAAGTTATTGTTAAATTAAAAGTTAAGCAATTTAAGTGTATTTTTGACTTAATAAATGAATTATGGTTTAATTGGATATTTTATTTATAAAATTTTATTTTATAAAATCATAAGTGAAATGATATCCAAATAAATATTTCTGAAAAGTGAGATATGTTTTTATAAGTTAAAAATGGTGAAAACTGAAATTATAATGTTTCTGAAATGCCATAATAAATCTCAGATTTGTATTGGCAACATTTCTGAAATGATGTGGTTTTAAGGTAGTGTTTTACAAGTGTTACCATTTCTGAAAATGTACTGTTTTTCCAAACACCATTATATCTGCTGTAACGCTTTCTGAATGCTATTGTTTCTGAAAAGACAATAATTTTTGAAATACTACTATATCTGCAGTAACGTTTTCTGAGTGCTGCTGTTTCTGAAAAGACTATTTTTGAAACACTATTATATGTACAGTAATGTTTTCTAAGTGCTGCTGTTTCTGCAAAGATAATGATTTTGAAATGCTAATATATGTATTATCACATTTTCAAAGTGCTACGAATGTTAAAAATACAATGTTTTGGAAATGTTATAATTTAATGAATGAACTTAGAAGTGCTACAACTTTGTAAATGAATGTTATTTTTGAAGGATATTGACATCGAATTTAAATGGTTTAAAAATGAATATGTTTGGATTTGAAATATAAACCATTTTGAAATTTATAACCACGGGTTATAATAACGATTGGTTGTTAAAGAGACCGAGATCGGATATGGACATACTCTCTGTCGATACCGAAAACCACTTTAACAACTATGTACGCGGTCGAGATTCCAGAATGAAGTAGGATGGTTGCGACGATTCTATTTTGAGGTATAAACATGGACCCAACTCCCGTGAGTTGGCATAAGGTGGCTAAAACAGGAGCAAGTGACGGGCTAATGAGGTAGCTCCTCTTATCGGACACATTCCATCGTATACCATTGTATTACTTTGTGATTGATTGGGTGCACTCCTTGATTCGGGAGTGTGGCTCAAGGTGGGAGATTGCTGCGGCTTTGCGTCACCACCGGCCCGGAAGTGTAATTGGTATATCTACCCTGGCATTGCCTAGTTGTGCCGTGTCACCTACCCTAGCATGCTTTACTACGAGTTTGATTTGTGTCGTACCTATGGAGTATCCTCTGGTAGCTCCAGTTTAAGAGGTATTACGGTACTGTATAGACTATTGGCACTATAAAATGTGTTAAGGGGGATATGGGTAACGCCTTAACGCTATTTTTAAATAGTTACTTTACTTTAGACATTATTATAATAGCGTATATTACTACATAGTAGATAGTTTAACGGATCCTTAAAGGATGGGCGAGCCCATGCATCCTTTAAGTTACTGATGCCTTTCTATTACAGTTCACTTGAGTTGATTTACATTTTATAAGTATGTATGTCCTGACTCGAGTGTTTGTGTTTTGCTTTACGCTCGGGTAAGACTGAGTATCACAGCTTTGGATTCATCTTCATGAGCTAGAGATTTACTGGAGCTTATTTTTATATCTAGTTGTCTATCTCCATTTCAGTTATCTCCTATTCAGCTTTGCTTATGTAGTAGTTGACTTATGTATTCAGACTTCTGTTGTATCTGTTTTTCAGACTATGGTATTTTGTATCTGTTTTGAGACTATGTATTCTAGTGACTTCATGAACCATTGTGTATTTTATTTCCCCTGCGAGTTATTCTAATATTCTGTGTCTGTGATTGGTTTTATTTGCTCCAAATTTATTTACAATCTATTGTTTTGAATTATTCAAGTCCGACATGTGTGGTTTTATTGTCGATTTGAATGGTCCTAAATAGTGTGTCATTAGATTTGGTATCAGAGCTTTGGTTTTAGGCAAACCTTAGCCTATGGAGCAAAAACTCATTAGAGATAGGGTAAAAATACCCTAGAATGAGTGAAATCAATCTTAGAATCATTTCTTTGTGAGAGAATGTATTTTTAAGTATAAAATGATTTTCAAAGTATTTTAAAGATTATTTTGGATATAAAATTTTGTTGTTTTAAAATCTCATTTCTTAACTTCATTCCTTTCGAATCCACCTTGTTTATTAGAAATCTTAAAAGGGTTGTCCTTTGTATCAGAAGGGCAAGACATCTGGAGTCTTCACCATGACTTCTTCCACTCATGCTCCGCCTACTGCACCTGCTCCTAGTTATACCCAAGGTACTCTCCAGGGCACTTTTTCTCTGTTTAATTTTCCTGTTCGTGTTTTATTTGATACTGGAGCTTCGCATATATTTATTTCTATGGATCTTTGTGATAAGTTTGAGCATCTTCTTTCACCTATGTTTTCGGCTGTACCTTTGTGTGTTACTAATCCTATTTTGGGTCCCGCGAACCTTAGTAGAATTTGTAACCAAGTGAAACTCTTCTATTCTAGCCATCGTTTTTCTGGTAATTTCTATGTCCTGGGTTTTGATGCTTTTGATATATTGCTTGGGGATGATTGGCTGAAGAGGCATGAAGCCGTTATCTCTTGTAAAACCCGAACTGTTTCTCTCGTTGATGATCGGGGTAACCCTTTGATGATTCAGTGCCGTAAGCCTCAAGATTTTGCTGGCAGTTTTATTTTCTCTTTGGATTCTTCTCCTGGTGATCTTGATTCAACCCCTATGGTTAAGCTATATCCCGATGTATTTAGTGAAGTCTCTTCTTTACCTCCTAAGCGGGAAATTGATTTCCGTATTGATCTAATTCCTGGAGCTCGACCTGTAGTTCTTCCTCCCAGAAGAATGGCACCTCGTGAGAAGGTTGAGTTAAGGAAGCAAATTGAGGACTTGTTCTCCAAAGTTCTGATCAGACGTAGTCATTCCGAATGGGGAGCAGCAGTGGTTTTCGTCACTAAGTCCGATGGATCTTTGAGGATGTGTGTTTATTATAGGGAGCTGAACAAGCTCACTATGAGGAACAGATATCCTATGCCTCGTATCAATGATATGTTCGATCAGCTTTTTGGAGCTACTGTTTTCTCTCAGCTTGATCTTGCCACAGGTTTCCACCAGCTCAGAGTTGCTGAGGAAAGTATTCCCAAGACTGCTTTCCGTGCTGAGAATGGTTTGACTAATGCCCCAGCTTTCTTTGTTGATTTGATGAATCGTGTTTTTCGTGGTGTTTATAACAAGTTTGTTTTGGTCTTCGTTGATGATATTCTTGTCTTCTCTAAGTCGGAGGAGGAGCATAAGGTTCATTTGAATTCTGTTCTGGAGACTCTTAGGAGTCACCAATTGAAAGCAAAATTTTCCAAATGCCATTTCTGGAAGGATGAAGTCCGATTCCTCGGACATATTGTTTCTAGTAATGGAGTTTCTGTTGATCCAGTCAAGATCGCTGCGATCAATGTAAGTCTACCTTTTCTCATCTTTCTTTTGTAATCCAATTATTCTATCTTTCTTTGTAGTTCTTATTTTTCCCTATTCTATTTCAGGATTGGGAAACTCCTAGGACTGCATCTGATATCCGTAGCTTTCTGGGCCTTGCCGGTTATTATCGGAGATTCATTGAGAATTTTGCTTGGATTGCTGCACCTCTCACTGCTTTGACTCGGAAGAATGCTAAGTTTATATGGAATGATAAGTGTGAAGCTGCATTCAATGATTTGAAGCGCAAGCTTACTTCCGCACCAGTTCTTACCGTTCCAAATGGAAGTGAGGGATAAACGGTATACACTGATGCTAGTCGAGAAGGTTTGGGAACTGTTCTAATGCAGGATGGAAAGGTCATTGCTTATGCCAGTAGTCAGTTGAAGACCCATGAAGCCAATTATGCTGCTCATGATTTGGAATTGCTTGCTGTAGTTTTTGCTTTGAAGCTTTGGAGGCATCATCTTTTGGGGACTAAGTTTGAGCTTTTTACGGATCATCAGTCTTTGAGGTATATTTTCACCCAGAAGGATTTGAATCAGAGACAAGTTAGGTGGTTAGAGTTCCTTGCTTCTTATGACCTCGACATCAACTATACCCCTGGGAAAGCTAATGTTGTGGCCGATGCTTTGAGTCGGAAGAAGGCGATGTTGTGTCAGCTTGTTGTTTCTTCTCCTCTTTTGGATCATATCATGGCTAAGCAGGATGAGGATCAAATGCTTAGGCTTATGAAGGAGAGTGTTCGTAGCAGGGTTGGTGGTAGTAGTCTTGATGGTAGTGGAGCTCAGATCGATGATAGAGGGACTTTGAGGATTAATAATCGGATTTGTGTCCAGAATGTTGATGGATTGAGATAGGAGTTATTTCGGGAAAATCATCGATCCAGACTTTCTACTCATCCAGGAGTGACCAAGATGTATCAGGATATGAAGAAGTTGTATTGGTGGAAGGGTATGAGGAGTGATATATCCATTTTTGTTAGTAGGTGTGCGACTTGTCAGCAAGTCAAGGCCGATCATCAGAAGACCCCTGGTTTGTTGCAGCCTCTTGAGGTTCCCAATTGGAAATGGGAACAAGTTTCTATGGATTTTATTGATGGATTACCGAGGAAAAGGAGGGGTAATGAGAGTATTTGGGTTATTGTGGATAGATTGACCAAGTCAGCTCATTTTATTCCGGTCAAGTCTACCCGTTCTGCTTCCATTTTAGCTGAGATTTTTTTGAGGGAGATTATTCGTCTCCATGGTATTCCTGTCAGTATTGTTGGTGATCGTGATCCCTTCTTTACCAGTCAGTTTTGGAGAGCTTTTCAGGTATCTTTGGGTACTCATCTGAATCTGAGCACTGCTTACCATCCGCAGACCGACGGTCAAACGGAAAGAGTGAATCAGATTTTAAAGGATCTTCTTCGTGCTTGTGTTCTTGATTATGGAGGTTCTTGGGAAGATCATCTCCATCTTGTCGAATTCACCTATAACAATAGTTATCAGGTATAATCTCAATCTTTTATTGGAATCTTGTCTTAATTTTTTATCTATCTCATTTCATCTTTTGAATTCAGGCTAGTATTGAAATGTCTCCGTTTGTTGCTCTTTACGGACGATCTTGCAGATCTCCATCTTGCTGGATTGAATCCGGTAATCATTTTGTTCTTGGTCCTGATATGATTCTGGAGGCTTCTGAGAGAGTTGAGGAGATTAAGAGGAAGATGAGGAACGCTCAAGATAGGCAGAAGAAGTACACTGATAGGCGTAGAAGGAGTTTGGAGTTTTCTGTTGGTGATCTGGTTTTCCTTAAGGTCTCTCCCTTAAGGAATGTGATTCGGTTTGGTCGTAGAGGGAAGCTTGCTCCTAGGTTCATTGGTCCTTTCTGCATTGTGGAGAGGATTGGTTCTTTAGCTTATCGTCTGGATTTGCTTGAGAAATTTTCTGGAGTGCATAATATATTCCATGTTACGCATCTTCGTCGGTATCTTCATGATCCATCTCTTATTGTCCAGCCTTCTACTCTCGAGAGTTTGGATATTGAGCCTAATCTGACTATCGAGAGGAAGCCACTTCGTATTGTCGATAGAGGTACGATGCAGCTGAGAAGGAAATCTGTCAACCTGGTCAAAGTGCAATGGAGTACTGATTATCGGGATTGTAACTGGGAGATGGAGGAGAGCATGCGTGCTTCGAATCTGAAATTGTTTGTTTCAGGTACTATTCATTATTCTATCTTATTATCTCTTTCTTTGTTTTCCATGTCTCGTTCCTTTTCGAGGACGAAAAGCTTTGAGTGGGGGAGAGTATAACAACCCATAATTTTTAACAAATATTTTAAATTAATTTTTATTTGAAACTTTGATTTTTAAATCATTTTAAAATTTGATTTTGGAATTTTCCAATGTATTTTTGGATTTTGTTTATAATTTATTTTCCAAATATAATAAAATAATGATTTTCTGAAAATTTTATATTTTGCTCAACTTTGGTCAAACTTTGACTTTCAGTTGAAATTTTTAAATTTGAATTTTTAATTTCTAATCTTTTTCTTTGAAACAGTATTTGTTTCTAATATTCGTTCTGCTTTTCGTTTCGTCAAATTATGTTTTATACTTTTTAAATTTGATAAAATTCAGCATTTTACACGCAATTATTTTCAGTATTTCATTGTTATTTTTCTATTTTACTTTTCCATCTTTTATTTGTTTGGGCTTTGATTTTATTTGTTGTATTGAGCTTGTTTTGAAATGGGTTTTTGATATTGGGCCTAGGAAATTTCAAGAGACTTAAGTTCTTTCTTAAATATGAAGAGATGCCTTTACATTTTCCCATAGCCGTTCATTTCATTCCCATAGCCGTACAAAACATCTCACTTCTCATCTCCATTCTCATTTGTTTCCTGAACGTGAACTTTACATTAAGTTTTCATGTCTTCCTCTTTTTAATTTTTTTCTTTTTCTCTTTTTGGTTCCTTCTTTTGCATGTTCGGCCTCCACCAATCATCACCCCTAGCCTTGCCGACCATCTCATCCACCACCACCTATACGGCCAGCACCACCAAACCTGATGATCTGACCTGACCATGGTCGTGACCCCTTGATCAAACTCCTCCTCAAAACATCACAAAAACCCTAACCGAACTCCACATATTCACCATCTTCCTCCCTACTTGCCTCGGCCACCATCACTTCCACCATCTCCAGCCCCTTGACATGACATGACCTGACCCTTTTTCCGCACCAAAGGACGCCTGCACCTGACCTGATCCAAGCATATACCCTGACAGAACCCACTTTAGCCTATAGCCGAACCACTTGAACCACATGACCATTCATTTGCCTTGTCCTTTTGCCTTCCACTTGACATTTGGTTTGCCAACCCTTCATCTACCCTATGCCGTGCCTATTTCTTGACCATTGCCGAGCCTACCTTGCCTTTAAACCATGGTGGCCGAGCCATTTATCATGCGATCTAGCCCGTTGGTGTAGTGGTCGAGCCCACTTGTTTGGTTAAGCCACTTTGTTCCACATTTGTTCATATTTTACATTGTTAAATTTATATCCTTTTGTGTTGAATCTTTTCTTATGTATGTTGTATTTTATTTGTTTACAAGATTTGGATTTGGGTGCTACATCTCCTCGAATTTGATTCGTGCTTTGTCGTGCTTTTTTCGGAGTTTGATTCTGTGTTTTGAATTTGTCATCTCTAGCTTTAGAAGTTGAGTTATCACTCTCGACTTCGTACTTATAAAATTGTGAAACAAAGCCATGCGAATGCATAGTAGTGATATGCCATGTTGATAGTAGTTTCATATATGCCAGTGATATGATATTTGATGTTATAACCTGATTATGTACCTGTTTCATCACCTGATATGACATGTTATGCTTTACTGTTTGTTTTATATTTCTGTTTCTCACACTGCAAGTTCCCTCACTATGGGTTGAAATGATACATACCCGAACGGACTTTTGAATAGGGAAAAGTCGTTATGAGCTGAAATGATAGGCTCGAGCGATTTTTATTTGACTTGGCATTGCGGGTTTAAAATGATAAAACCCGGGATTTTATATTTCGGATTGAAATGATATATATCCATATTCACTTGACCTAGGTTAGAAAATATTGTACAGACCCATGGTTAATTTTAAATATAAATATTTTCTGAAAATTTTAGGTATTTGGAATTTAAAATATATGAGATTTTAACTTAAAAATTGGATTTAAATGATTGAAATAAATTTTATAGTGATTTTCTATAAGTTAAAATTGTATAAGTAATTAAATGATTAAAATGTAAATTAGAATGTGAATTAACTTAATAATTGAAAATTTGATTTACAATTGAATTTTAGGCTTAACTTAGTAATGAAATATTTTATTTATGAAATGAATATTTTTAAAAGTAAAAAAAAGTATCAAGTTATTATTAAATTAAAAGTTAAGCAATTTAAGTGTAATTTTGACTTAATAAATGAATTATGGTTTAATTGGATATTTTATTTATAAAATTTTATTTTATAAAATCATAAGTGAAATGATATCCAAATAAATATTTCTGAAAAGTGAGATATGTTTTTATAAGTTAAAAATGGTAAAAACTGAAATTATAATGTTTTTGAAATGCCATAATAAATCTGAGATTTGTATTGGCAGCATTTCTGAAATGCTGTGGTTTTAAGGTAGTGTTTTACAAGTGTTACCATTTCGGAAAATGTATTGTTTTTCCAAACCATTATATCTACAGTAACGTTTTCTGAGTGATGTTGTTTATGAAAAGACAATAATTTTTGAATTACTATTATATCTGCAGTAACGTTTTCTAAGTGCTGCTGTTTCTGAAAAGACTATTTTTGAAACACTATTATATGTACCGTAACGTTTTCTAAGTGCTGCTGTTTCTGAAAAGATAATGATTTCGAAATGCTAATATATGTATTATCACATTTTCAAAGTGCTACGAGTGCTAAAAATACAATGTTCTGAAAATGTTATAATTTAATGAATAATCTTAGAAGTGCTACAACTTTGTAAATGAATGTTATTTTTGAAGGATATTGACATCGAATTTAAATGGTTTAAAAATGAATATGATTTGATTTGAAATATAAACCATTTTGAAATTTATAACCACGGGTTATAATAACGATTGGTTGTTAAAGAGACCGGGATCGGATATGAACATACTCTCTGTCGATACCGAAAACCACTTTATCAACTGTTTATGCGGTGGAGATTCCAGAATGAAGTAGGATGGTGGCGACGATTCTATTTTGAGGTATAAACGTGGACCCTAATCCCGTGAGTTGGCATAAGGTGGCTAAAACAGGAGCAATTGACGGGCTAATGAGGTAGCTCCTCTTATCGGACACATTCCATCGTATACCATTCTATTACTTTGTGATTGATTGGGTGCACCCTTTGATTCGGGAGTGTGGCTCGAGGTGGGCAATTGCTGCGGCTCTACGTCACCACCGGCCCGGAAGTGTAATTGGTATATCTAGCCCGGCATTGCCTAGTTGTGCCGTGTCACCTACCCTAACGTGCTTTACTTCGAGTTTGATTTGTGTCGTACCTATGGAGTATCCTCTGGTAGCTCCAGTTTACGGGGTATTACGGTACTGTATAGACTATTGGCACTATAAAATATGTTAAGTGGGATATGGGTAACGCCTTAACGCTATTTTTAAATAGTTTACTTTACTTTAGACATTATTATAATAGTGTATGTTACTACATAGTAGATAGTTTAACGGATCCTTAAAGGATGGGCGATCCCAAGCATCCTTTAAGTTATTGATGCATTTCTGTTACGGTTCACTTGAGTTGATTTACATTTTATAAGTATGTATGTCCTGACTCGAGTGTTTGTGTTTTTCTTTACGCTCGGGTCAGACTGAGTATCACGACTTTGGATTCATCTTCTGGAGCTAGAGATTTACTGGAGCTTATCTATCTATCTAGTTGTCCATCTCCATTTCAGTTATCTCCTATTCAGCTTTGCTTATGTAGTAGTTGACTTATGTATTCAGACTTCTGTTGTATCTGTTTTTCAGAATATGGTATTTTGTCTCTGTTTTGAGACTGTGTATTGTAGTGACTCAATGAACCACTATGTATTTTTATTTCCGCTGCGAGTTATTCTGATATTCTGTGTCTGTGATTTTGTGATTGGTTTTATTTGCTCCAAATTTATTTACAATCTATTTTTTTGAATTATTCAAGTCCGACATGTTTGGTTTTATTGTCGATTTGAATAGTCCAAAATAGTGGGTCGTTATATAAGTTTAAAATGTACATTTATATTGAACATAGTTTTTAGTAACTAAAAACAATCTTTTGGTAATTATCCAGTATTTTTTTATTATTATTTAACCATTATACAAATTAATAAATTCATATAAAATAAATTGTGTTTCAAAAATTCATTTATATATTTTTCTGAATACATTTGATATCTCATAAGCTCTCAATCAAAAAATTAGATTTTTTAAATCATTTTAATATTTTTAAAAACTATTTTTAATTTGCCAGAAAAGAATTTAATTAATAGAAAAATATTATTTTGACTTAGAAAAATCTAAAAAAAATTCTTAGGCTATTTAATAATATTCTTCGTTTTCTAAAATTTTAAAATTAGAAATATTTGTTACATGTATATTTTCTATCTTTTATTTATTGTTGTTTGACTAATTAATTCTTAAAATATATATATATTAATATAGTAAAATTATATTTAACGTTTTAATTGTTGTGCATTCAATCTGGAATGAAAATAATAAAAAAATATTTATTTTAAAATTTTATACTTATATAAAATATTCTAGATAATATTTACGTTTAATAATTATATTAATATTAATAGATACACACACACATATATATAATTATGTTACTTTAATACATTTAGATATATGTATGTATATATATTTAAATATGATTTTTATATTATATTTATATGTTTGTATACATATGTATGTTTATTTTTTATACTATGATATTTTACATATACATATATATATATATATATATAATATTTTTAAATAATATATATACACACCCATTACTTGAATATTTACATACACATATAATAACTATAAACATATACACATGTTTGGACAACATACAATACATATAAAATTAGCTAATGTGTCATTTTCGATGTAAATCCCAACATCTATATATGGGCATGTTATACCTTGCATGGTATATCATGTTACACGTGCACACACATATACATATGTATATGATACATTTGTATACTTGTACATAAATTAAAAATAAATTGAATTAATTTCTATCTACAATTTATAAATTTAAATGAAATATTTGATTTTAATTAAATTAAATTTAGAAATGTTCTAAATAAATTAGACTTCATAGACCCAATAAAAGATCTAATAAGGTAAAAAAATGAAATTCACCAAGAACTTCTACTGTGGGTTGGCCCAGTTCTAATAGAAAACTCGACTGATCTCAACATATTGAGTGACTCCATGAGGCTTACATTCAATTGGTTCATATTATGGTTTAATATGAATGGGTCAAACTGTGGAGTAAGAAACCCTAGGATCATGTCCTCTTACAGCTCTTTGCTTATCGTCACATCTAATTGAGCAAGTTTATCAATATAGCCTTTCATCGTTAAGACATAATCGTCGACTTTCATGCCATTCGACATCTTCTTGTTAAACAGTTTATTTGTTAGTTCGTACATTACGGAATAAAACTGTTCCACAAACAAAGCTCCGAGGCTACCGAAGATTTAATGGACATTCATGTTTTCATGTTATCTCTACAATAGTTTGTCTAATGTAGATAACATGTAAACTTGGGTGAGTTTTAGGTCTATTGCCCATTTATTATAAGTAATTTTAGGTTTGCGTCTACATCTTCTATGGTCTAATCCTTGGAGGTTCACTTATTGACGACCATAGGCGTTCAAATGTTAGAGCTATCTTAATTTCTCTTAACCAGTTTATGTAGTTAGGTCAGCTGACTTTGTCATTTTCAAAAAACAACTTTGGTCTAGACATTTTCTACAAATTTAATTTAGTAGATTATGACATTAATTCATAGTAGATGTTCTTAGAATATTAGTAAGGTTAAATGTTGCACTTTATTTTACTAATAAGCTCGCACTAGACTTATATGTTTCTCAAAACCCTAAGACGAAACATAGAAGTCTTTCGACTATTTTAGTGGGTGTTAGGACTCATTTCACTTGGAATTCTAAGCTTAAGTTTTCCTAACAAATCATAGGCCCAAAAATGATGGATAATACTTTATTGGTTTTATCATGTAAAACTCCTAACCCGTGGTCTTTTTCCTAATCTCATTTCAACCTTGAGTTTGCTCAACAAACCGAAAGAGATAATTTTCTTATACCTACCATCTCGTGACGATTTAAGTATAGTATATGTACCTTAAATTTGCTCAATAAATACATATAGCTATCTTACCTTGTCTATTCTATAAATTAATAATATTACACATAACATGTCTAGCTTGAGTTTGCTTAAGAACTAGAGCATGCAAGTAATTTTGTTAATATATAAATGGAAGTGGATAACTTTTATTTTAAAGATTCATAATCTTTAATATATTTAGTTGAGTGATATCGACTTGTGGAGTAATATATTTCCTATGATATACCTTCATAATTAGAGCGTCGAACACATCTAATATCATGGTACACGTACTATACGTAAGTATTTATTCCTTAAATCAATATAGGGTTTCTTATTGTTCCACCTTTTATTATACCTTCATATTATATAGGTTTTAATTATTGTATAACATTTTATAATTTGATTAACTTATATAATAATCTTATGTATAATGTTATATTAATTTTACTAATTAAATCTTAATTAATTATTAACATTTTTATTAATTATATATTATTCAATTAAACATATTAAATTGAATATGTACACTATAACATTTATAGTTATACATATATATCTTAATATATGTATATATGTTATTTATTAATTAACATTTAATTTATTTATTTAATTAATTATAATTTATTTTGAAAATTATATATACATACATCACCTTAAACACTTTAAGATAACATGACATGTATCATTGTATATGTTATTTAATTTAATTAATTACTTAATTTATTAATATAATTAATATTTAAATAATTTTGAAATTAAATTAATAAACTTTTCAAGTGAATTTTGAAAATTATTTTATAACAATTATTTATAAAATTTTACTTATTTTAAATTTAACCTTGTGTAGTTAAAGTCCCATTATAACCTCGTAACTATAGTGCACAATGCTCTTCAACCGCTATGCTTTTTCAATTTAGCTCTATTAAACAATATATCCACTTTAAGCCCTACTATTTTCCGCTACACACGCTAAATCAATGCCTTTTAGCACCTGTTTTAGCAAAATTAATATAAAATTTTGATTCGAGAAGTCCTCTTTTGAACCAAATCAATAACGTTAGAGTAAAAACCAAATTTCAAGGCATAAATGCTCAATATAAGTTAGAAATCTAAATCCGGTCTGCATAAATCATGATATTCTTCTATTTTGTTGTATAAGATTAAACAATATTTCTTTTTCCTACACATGAGCATGAGAATAAATTAACTTTAAATATATGGTTTTATATCAAATGAAGCCTTTTCCAAATCCACTTTTTTCCGCTATATCCCCGCTAAAAATTTTTGCGCCTCCACCGCTATAGGACTACTATGCGCTTTAATTACACAGATCTAATCTTATAAATTTAAAACTATATTTTAATTTCAAAACATATTCTAAAAATTAGTCCGAGGCCAAAATTCAAATTGAGCTTTTTATACTAGGGATAGCCTTTGGGAATACTTCACCTTTCGGGTCAGGCCAGTAACCATGTAGGGTAGGGTACTTAATTACCCAAATCTAGTCTGGATACTACTTTTCTAAACACCTTACTAAGTGGATAAGCTTAATTAGTTGGCCCTAATACTATTAATTTAGACTGCATAGGCTATTAAGCTCTGATACCATTGTTGGATATGGGTGCAGCATGTAGCGGGTTAAATTGGTGAATTTTAATTTCTTACCATTTTGGATTTTATTAAACTATGAAGTCTAAATTAATTTAGAGCTATCCAAATAAAATCATTATTTTATTTAATTGATTAATATAAAGGTTTTCTATTTGTTTATATAAGTGTCATATAATATGCACATGTGTATCAAATACACATGTACGTGTCCATGTATGTGCAACGTGTAATGTTTACATGGTTTAACATACCCATATTTAAGTGCTGGGATTTACACCGCAATGAACCCGTTAGCCTCTTCAAATATACATTTGTTGTTAGTTATAATAATGTTATTATTATACAAAATATACTTATATATATATATATATATATATATATATGCACGCGCGCGCACAGATATAAGCGTAAATGTAAATACACATATACACATACATATTTATATGTAAAATATAAAACAATTTAGAATTTAAATTAAATCTTTAAGAAAAATTCAAAATTGAAATTAGACTTAAGTTTGAATATATCCTTTTAAATTCAAATACAAATCTAAATTTTTTATAATTAATTTATAAATAGTATTTATATATAAACATGCATGAAAATATATTAATTTTTTTTGGAAATACATAAAAATGTATACATAAATATATTTTAACTTATATAAAATTCAAATGGTAATAATATAGCATAATAAAGTATAACTTATAAATATATTATTATTGGCTATGGATTACTTTAAAAAAATCAATTTTATTATTTCAAATTTCCATATGGAAATAAATTAAAAAATGTATTTTTTAATTTTATGAATTACATATATAATTATCTAAACTTATATATACGTATACAAACAAAAACACACACACACACACATATCTGTGTGTGTGTGTGTGTGTCAGCAAGTTATAATTTAATAATTAATTTTATTAAAACAAAATTCATTTAAATTAAAAATATGTAAACCAAGTTTTTTTTATCGTGTGCCTGTTAAAAACTTGCTTCTAATTAATTATAATAATTTATAGGTATATTTATATATGTATATTACTTTTAAAAATCAATTTTTAATTTAGAAAGCTTTTAAAATTATTTTAAATTTGGTTTTTTAATACGGCCGAAAGCACTATGGATTTATACATAGAAGAATTTTTATACAATACATTCTTGTGTAGACCAGCAACAATTGCATATGTGAAATCGTGATATAATCTAACCTATAAAAGTACAATAGGACTTATTTAATTTTATATTGGTCAAAATTCTAATATCGTCCACATTCAACTTGTATAGTCCAAATACAAATTCTTGGTTCAATAATAAAATTTATTGTTAACCATACTTCTCTAGATAGAGAATTTAACTTTAAGTTGACTATAGTTGACCACGATGCTAACCTCATATAACTGAAGAAACGATTTCTCTATTGAATATTGTTTCACTTCCAGTGCTTCAACTCAGACCTAACTATAGTCATTTGATGGACGTCATGCCACAATTTAAGTATAATCAAAGTGGAGTATCCATATAAAGTTTAACGGTATTTTCAAGTCAAGAAAACTATGTAATATTGTCACTGTAGGAAATGTGGATTACGGATCTTAAGGCAGAATTAACACTAGAGGGGGGGTGAATAGTGTTTAATTAATTTTATGAATCTTTTTGAAATCTTTTCAAATTAAATCCAAATAGATGCAATTCACAAACACAGAAACAATCACAGAATCAGACACAGATGCAAATAGTAAATAAAAGCAGTAAATGAAAGAACACACCAAAATTTTATACTAGTTTGGAGTTCCCCTACATCCAGTCCCATACAATTTCTTGTGCAGATTTCTTTTCAAATATAATATCGATATTATAACCTCGATTTCAAGGCCACAAGATACACCCTCCTGTCTCCGAGTCCAGGGCAAACTTTCTTGATTTAACCAGGCTACAAGATCACCTAATTGATTTACGGGCTAAAATCACACCCAATTGATTTACGGGCCATAATCATACCATTTCCAAGCACACTTTGATAGAGAGAGACTCGATGCACTTTGATCTTTCGATCTTTGATTACAAATGATCCTATAACTCCGAATATCGCTGACATCTTTGAGAGAGAGTGGCAGAGAATCAAACTAGAGATGATCGAGTTTAATTCACTTAGAATTTCGGCAGAGTTTTGTTAAAGCATTTGAAATATAAGAGAATATTTGAGTGGAGAAGAAGGAGTGAAGAAATGAAGAAAACTAACTTGAAATTCGTTGAAAACAACTGATATTTATAGGAGAACAACGGTCATGTCCATTCACGAAAGGTTATGATGAATAGGGACTTCTTTGAAAATTTGAATTTTAAATTCTACGGCTACCATGTCGACATGGGGGGATGAGGGATGTCGACATGCCTATGTTATTTTCGAAAATAGATTTTCTTTAAAATGATTTCTATTCTAAAACTTGTCGAAACAATTTATAAACTTTGTAAACTATTTTGAATATAGTTTAAACTTATAAAAGAGTTTTAGAAAGTAATCTTAAAATATATAATCTATAATATAAAAGTAATATTAAAAACTAAGTATAGATTTCTTTAAAATATATTAAAGCTAAAATATTAAAATCAAGAGATGGTTAAAAAAACAAGAGATGATTTTGAAATTAATATGATTAAAAATAGTTTTTGAGTTAAGGCTAAAATATTTAAATTGATAAAGATGACTTTAAAAAGATAGTTTTGAAAGAATAAATCATTCTTAAAATTTTGTGGATTCCATTCCACTAGAGAAGGTCGTGGGTTCCATCCCACTATTAAAGTGAGAAGGTGAATTCCATTCCACAATTAACATCCGAATAAAGATTTTAGTGCTATTATGAAGTTTTAACATAAATCTTGATTCTGTTACTTATCTTGATATCTTGAACTCTTGAACTCTTGATAATCTTGATACTCATTAGTCATCGGTCTTGATTTCTACTATCTTGAATTCATCGGTCTTGAATCTCTATACTCGGTCTTGAATCTTTATACTGTACAGTCTTCATTCTCAATACCTGCATATATATATATATATATATATATATATATATATATCCTACATATACATATATATATATATATCTAGACAAGAATATTAGTATTTATATTTTATAACTAGTCCTAAGGTTGTTGTCATCAAAACCATCATCTTAGGAACTAACAATCTCCCTCCTTTTGATGACAACCTTTGTTTATAAAATCTACTCCAATAAATTTCGATTCTACTCCGACTCCCCCTTATTCCAACGACTCCCCCTTAGTCTACTAAATCCCCCTTAATCTAAGCCTATATAACCTATTTTATAATTCTCCCCCTTTGTCACCAACAAAAAACTAAGCTTAAACTACATTACTCCCCCTTAAACTAATACTATGGAACTAAATGCTAATAACGAAGTATAATAAGCAAAACATAAATCTAATTTTATTATATATGATGTTACATTACACATATATATGAAACATAGACACAAATATATACAAGTACACAAAATATAAAAACATTAATATAATAACAATCTAACGAGAGTCCTTGACAATTGGTGACTTGTGAATCGAACAATTAGGGTAATGGAGACAAAAGTTTCCATGTTGTTCGACCAAATTACCATTTTTGTCAAAACAGACTTCTCCAACGCAAATAACTTTATCGTCTTCGTCCATTTGCGCTTCTTCCTCCTCCTCTACTTCTTCTTCTTCTTTGTTGTCCTCTAATGGATTATGAATATGTATGTTATAGGAATCATCTTCAATCACAATAGGGTCTGCATGATTATCCATTAGAAACTTTTGCAAATTTCTAAGAATCTTGCCCGATTTCTCTTGTTCCTTTGCCATCCTTATTTGAGTGACTTGTAATTCAGTCAGCATTTGCAGAGAATCCTTCATGATTTCCTTGATCTTCATTACTCGAGCCAATGTAGTTTGTTGAAATGGACCAGAATTAGGAGAAGGGAATGAAAAGATTGCATTTTGATTTGATTTAGAATAGGAGGCCATTATTTTATATTTTCAAAAGTTTATTATAGAGAAATGAAGTAAGAAGATAGAAAAATTTGAAATGTTGTGATTATATAACCACCAAACTGATTTTAGAAGGAAAATCAAAATTTCAAATTTTACCGTTGTATATCGACATGGAGGGTAGGGGCATGTCGACATCCCTTTGAAAATTTTGTTTTTCTTTATTTTTTTAAATATATATGTTACCATATCTATACACTATATCTCAGTTATAGAACAAATACCTAGTTCTCTTCTTAATTTAATAAAGGTTGATTGATTCAAGGGTTTGGTCAGAATATCAGCTATTTGATTCTCAGTGTTGATAAATTCAAGAGAAATAATCTCTTTACTTATATTATCTCTGACAAAATGATGTCTGATAATAATATTTTTGGTTTTGGCATGATGAGTAGGATTATTGGATAAATTCATTGCACTTGTATTGTCACAATAAATTGGTGATTTTGAAATATTTAATCCAAAATCCTCTAGGGTCTGTTGCATATAGATAACTTGAGAACAAGCCAAAGTAGCAGAGATATATTCTGCTTCAGTTGTTGATAGTGAGACAGTATTTTGCTTTTTAATAAACCAGAAAACTAGAGAATGTCCTAAAAAGTGACAAGTTCCACTTGTACTTTTTCGGTTTGATTTACAACCAGCATAGTCAGCACCACAATATGAGATTAAATCAAATGAATCATTTTTAGGGTAAAATAGGCCATAATCTAAAGTGTGTTTAACATATCTTAGGATACGTTTAACAGCTTTTAAATGGGTTTCTTTGGGTTGAGATTGGTACTTTGCAGAGAGACAGACACTATGCATGATATTAGGCCTACTCGCAGTTATATAGATTAGCGATCCAATCATTCCCCTGTATAGTTTTTTATCAACATCTTTTGACACGTCTTCTTTATTTAAGGCTTCATTGGTTGCCATAGGAGTGGGTTTTCCACTCGTAGTGGTCATACCAAACTTACTAACTAGATCCCTAGCATACTTTTCTTGACTAATAAAAATACCGCTATCTAATTGTTTTATTTGTAATCCTAAAAAGAAAGTAAGTTCACCCATATGACTCATCTCAAACTCTTTTGTCATTATTTCAGAAAACTCTTTGTTCATTCCATTGTTTGTTGATCCAAAATTTATATCATCTACAAAAATCTGTACTAATTGGATATCATTTTTGTTTCTTTTAATAAAATGAATATTATCTAATTTACCAATTTCAAAAATTTGATTGTAATAGGTAAGATCGTAATCTGTCATACCAGGCTCTAGGAGCTTGTTTTAGACCTTATAAAGCTTTCTTTAATTTGTAAACATGATTTGGAAACTTTTCTTCTTTAAAAAGTGGAGGTTGTTCAACATAAACATCCTCTTTAACAAAACCATTTAAAAAGGCACTTTTGACATCCATTTGAAATAATTTGAAATTGTTGTGGTTTGCGAAAGCAAGTAGAATTCTAATGGCTTCTAATCTTGCAACGGGTGCAAAGGTTTCATCATAGTCTATTCCTCTTCTTGACAATAACCTAGAGCGACTAACCGAGCTTTATTTCTAACGACCTCACCTTGTTCATTCATTTTATTTTTATAAACCCATTTAGTTCCTATTGTAGTTTTGTCCTCATGTAACAAACGGGATTTTCGATCCTCGAAAATCGACATCAATACGTCCAATGTATAGAATGCCAAGCAATCGAGTGCTAGAAACACCAGTTCATTAGGGGTGAAGAAGAAAAAGGTAGAAGAAGAAAACAGAAAACAACCACACAGAATCTCACAATCGCAGTGGAACAAAATATAATATATAATAACAGATTTTAAAAACAAGAACTGTACTGTTAATATACATACCACTATCAGAGTACAATAGACAACAATCAAACTGGATAGTTTAATAACTTGTCCTCACACAGCGGAAATATAAATCAAGTACGGGAATACGACTTTGTTATCCAGCTCGTCTCCTACGCTACATAGCAATCTATCCTGAATCTGTAATACTCCATCTGACCCGAGCATTATAACAAAATAACACCCGAGTCAGTTTGGAAAACCAGTGTAAGAAAACACACTCAATTTGAATTATTAAAGTTATCAAAATCCTTTGAAAAAAAAGGTATCTCGTAAGACCGCGTCACACATAAAAACGACGGGTTTTTCCCTTACGATAACCAAAACATTTTATAGAAAATCCAATGATGTTATAATAGTGTCTAAGTACAAATACTTATTCAAATAGCCGAAATTGTTACATTAATTAAATTCCAGCATACTAGGCTCTTCAAACAAAACCGCAAAGGCTCGTATTGGAGAATGGATTTCATACAATGACTAGGCACTGGGGTACCACCTATCACAGTACACGTCTAGAAACATGTACCGAGGACCTCACCGGGATCCCCTACAACACAGGACCAGCCTACCCCTAACCTGGATAGTACCGCATATGTTATCACCCCGGAAGTTCCCACCCTTAAAAATTCGAGCGCTCACTTTTCCATGCACAACCATATCCATAATTTATATATATTTCCGAAGGTATCTAGAAAAGTGATAACATACCCTAATCGAGTGCGACCCACTTAGCCTTGCTGCATATCCCCTATTTTAGGCATTCCCGGTTGATGAGGCTTGAGGATAACGTTTACCTTTTAAGAGCAATTTCACTTAGAATGCTCATCGTCCTCCAATGATGATGTTCTGGTAGCATTCGTCCATACAAGTTTTCGTGGGTCTCGACAAATCAAATCACCGTCTTCACTACCTTCACGATATCCATTCGTAATGCTCAAACCGGATCGAAGTGGTTTTCGGATAATTAATATGATCCCGGTCTCTTTGAAACGATTAACGAAATTGGCCAATATTGATAGTCGGTTATTTAACTATCACATACCATCCATAAGCAGTCACTAGGTCATTATTCATAATTCTTTAAAACATTCATTTCAAAATATCTTTACAAAGATATATATTCAAATCTCTTTCAAATTTATCAATATTTGAAAACATTTTCGAATACTTGTTTCCATAATAGGATATTTCCACCCGTACCTCACTTCAACACTTAGTGAAAATATTCTAAGTCCATTTTTTGAAATCATTTCTAATATCAATACTTAGGAGTTTTTTTTATCCTGTCTCCTACATTTCCGAAATTTATATTAATTCTTTTTCATTTTCCAAAGTCGATTATACTCACTTATAATCTCGTCTATCCATTTAAAACTTCTAAAATCATATCCGTTTCCACATCTTGAGAGAGCTTATAAATAAATTAAAATCATTTTCAAATCTCTATATATGTATAATAAGTATTTTTTTTAAAACGATAATTTATTTTTAAAAACATGTTTAAGTAAATATTTATGATTTTAAAACACTTTAATAAACATTGATACTTCATTCCCTATTTCATTCTAAAATAACAAATTGATTTACGAAGCTTACTATAAAAATTAGAAATTTATTTCAACTAATATTCGATATTTGAAATTTTAATTCTGAAGTATTTCAATAATAACTTACTTTTAATTACATAGTTTAATAAATAATATTCCCTTTAAACCAAACTTATCTTCTAAATAAAAATATATTTTTCCTTAAAATATCCCAATAACCAATATAATTTAATAATCCCTCTCGATTCACAACACGTCCATTCCATTTCGATTCCCTAATCCATTTTCACTTTGCAAAATAGAGTCTACTATTCTTTCCCAAACCTATTTTCATATCTTGATATAATTTCACACTATGAATTTATATTCCAATTTATCAACTAATAACATTTCCCTTATTTATAAACATTGTTTATAAATTTTATAAACTCATTTTCAAATCTATAACAGATTTACATAAATCACTCCATTTATAAATCGATTTCTATTAAAATCCCATTTACAAATCTATTACTCAATAAATCCCAATTATCTCTTAAACTCATTTAAAATTACAATTTAAACTTCTTTGCCATATTTTTTCAGAAATATCATTTAAAAATCCATTATCAAAAATTCTTTATATAAATTATTTTAAATATCTATTTTAAACTTTTTTACGGATAGTTAAGTACAACTCCAAATCAATTATTGTTTTATCCAAATCAATTTCGTAAAAATAATCCAAATTTCTATATGAATATTTTTATACTCAGAATCTTCTTTTAAATTCTTCCAAATTCTAAAAATAATATTTATGGTATCTAAAAATCAAAAGTTAGGCCAGTGCTACTATAGCATCCAATTATTCATATCGCAACAATACTCTATAACAGATTATTCTAACACATCATATATTATTATATATGAAAAACAATCAATATAAATTTAAGGAATCTAGTTGGATCCCTCCAACCTGTTTCCCTACATCCACAGATGTTAATACAACATAAAAGTACCAATCCCACTTCGAGGGGGATATCGCGGTATATAGGGTCATCCGCTATTATGCGGGGCGCATAGGGTGCCATCCGCTAAAATATGCTGGAACAATCAATCCAACTACTAATATATATACTACTATGTATAATATCACATTCAACTGATAATAATTTATCAATTCAACCAATCAATCAATAATTAATTTTAACTATTTAAAATTAACTAGTAATCCAAAAATGAGCGATATTAACTCACCATGATTTTTAATTTGTCGAACGTCCAGATTTTCAATTTTCTAAAATCCTCGGTTGGCCCCGAAATTTCCCAAACTAATTCCAAATTGTACATTTCACAGCTACGAATCCAACGTGACTGATTTCGCGATTTTTGAACCTCGTATGAATTTATTATGGATTAATAAACTACAAAATAAATTAATTGACAATTAAATTAGATTTAAAATCGTTTTAAACAATTTACCCTATACTCTCATCTCAAAGATAACCTTTCCCTATCGCATCCCAGGTTCGAGCTCGACTGCCATCAAGCACTTCTTCAAGTCGTCGTCCAAAACTCGCGACTGCGTTCCTGAGTTCGCTGCGCCAACCCACCGGATGCCAGCCTCGACTACTTTCATCATTCTCCACCACACGCAAAACCTCTTCAACTCCAAACACGAATCCCCTCCCTCCAAATCCTACTGCGCCACCACATACGTCTCCAGCGTCGCCCGCCACCCACCAGAAATCGTGACAACATCCCACTCGATGACTAGCCGTGACCTTAGCTCCAACACACACACGAACCTCGCCAACCACGCGCTCGATTGTCGCGAACGAGGTCATGCATCGCATCCACGTGCCTCGCCATCAAGTTCGAGCCTATGCGGCATTGCGATTTATATTTGCACGCGATTCCGTTTTTTTTATCTACTGCCCTTTTTTTATACTAAATCGTCGATTTTGTTCCTCTCTGAAGATGATGGGATAGAGAGCTCGTGATTTTTAAAAGGGAAGATATGTATTTAACGTAAAATGGGGATACAATCTGATTGAAATGAAAGAGGGGAGAGTTTTTGTATAAACTAGGCTTTCTTCAAAAGAAAGGAACGACTTCTACTTGATTTTTAAATTTATTTAATTATAAAATATCTCATTTGCATACCTTGAAATTCCGAACCCCTATTGAGGTGTGCCGCTTGGTGTTCCTAATGTTGTACCGTTATTCCGAACCCAATGGAATAAGTCCCGAGTCCCAATTCGATCGTATGTAGAAGATAGCTTTTTAAATCGACTATTTAAATTAAATTCAATTAAATTATTTCTAGGCGTTTTCAGATCGTACGACCAAACGGTAAATCCAAATGCTACGAGATTTGAAATCCGATAATAATACACTATTACGGATCCAAATGGAACTGGTTTCGTCGAATACCAAGAATGTGCCCTGGATCGCTATTTTTAATCGTCGATTAAATCGACAATTTCAAATTTTTTGAAATACCTTGAAATTTCAGTTTAAAAATTTTTCTAACTCAATTATAATTCAAAATCCAATATTTTAAACCATTTAAATATTCAAAATTAACCGTTGAAAAATCTGGGTCGTTACATTCCTCCCCCTTTAAAAGAATTTTCGTCCTCGAAATTGCTAAGGTAGGAAAAATGCTTCAAACCCATTACTTTTTCAAAAATCCACTTTGTTAAAACTCGGCACTTCACTTTTCTATATTTCTAAACCTACATTCACTAACTAGTTCCAACATTCATCCCAAAACCCTTAGTTTCCATTTCTTATTCAGAACCTTTTCTTTCCATTTAAATTGAAGAACCCTCTTTTTAAGTTAAAAAAAATTCAAAATTTTCTAACACCCTAAATTTTCGAAATTTTTTGGCAGAGTTTCCCTTGTACAGAGAGCCTTTTGCAATATGACAAGAGAGATAAAAATATATACATCGACCCACATGGTTGGAAAACACAATATATATCAACATAAATATTTTTTGCGGTATTTAATCCGAAAACGTACCTTATATTAGCGTTTCTAACCGTGCGGCTTATTTTATATGCAATTTGCACGACCAAAATCTAGCTAAATGGTCTTCTTGTACCTGTACTTACTCAGTTTAACACATCAGTTTCACAATTTATGAAATCTTATAACATTACATGCAATTTACTGCTTTAAACACATTGTTTCAAAATTCAAAACATGGCATATCAGGTATTTATAAGCAATCACAAGGTTCCATCATTAATTTTGTAACGACCCACTATTTTGGACCATTCAAATCGACAATAAATCCACACATGTCGGACTTGAATAATTCAAAACAATAGATTGTTAATTTAAATTGGCAAAACTCAGCATATATAGTAAATAAAATAATCACATATCACAGACACGGAGTAATATAACAATAATGCAGCGGAAACAAAAGAATAGTAGTTCATGAAGCTACTATATATATAATAGAGTTAAACAAGATACAACAGAAGTCTCGAATACAATAGTCAAATACAATATCAGAATACATCACTGGAATCAACTGAATATCTGAGAGTTGGATAGATTGCTGGATCTCCAAGCGAAGCTCCAACTCCAAAGGTGAGTCTCGAATACTGGTACACTCAGTCTGACCCGAGCGTAAAGAAAACACAAAACACTCGAGTCAGGATTAACATTCTTATATCAATAAATCCAACTCAAGTGAAATAACGACTGAAATACAAGTGACTCAAAGGATGTTTGGGATAACCATCCTCTAAGGATCCATTAAACTATCTATATATACAGTAGAATACGCTAAGTAGATAATGTCTAATCAGTAAGGTACGATATCAAAATAGCGTTAAGTCATTTCCCATTCCACCCTTAACACATTTTTATTCCCAAGAGCATATACAAGACCGTAGTTTCCCCAAAACCGGAAGTCACCAGAGGGCAATCCATATACTAAAGGTACAAACCAAAATCGTAGTGGTCGCGAATAGGATAATCAGTATGACAAGGTACATGAGGCAATACCAACTAGGATACTATTAGTTGCCTGATCCGGACTGATGTTGGGCATAGCAGCTACTACCCCAACACCGCGAAACAACACTCCCAAATCAAGGGGTGCACCCAAATCGAATCACATAAGTAATAGATAAGGTATCGAAGAAGTGTGTCCGCTAGAGATGGCGATCCTCAATGGCCCGGCGCGGCTCCTATTTTAGTCATGTCAGGGGTCATCCAAAAATCATTCTCTTTCTTCAGTCAACGCGTTCACCAAACCATCCACTTCATTCTAGATCAACACTCCGCGTATATTAGTTATTAAAGTGGTTTTGGTATCGACAAAGAGTATGTCCATATCCGATACCGGTCTCTTTAATAACTACGTATTATTACACCGATGGTCATTTAATAAATTTTCAAAATAGGTATATTTCAAAACCGACATATCATTGCCATTTCAAAACCATATAAATACGATATCACTTTTCCTTCAAATAAATCCATTTTCAAAATCATATCACTTTCCAAAGTTATATTGCTTTCGAAATCATAAGTCTTTTAAAAATCATAACACTTTGGAAATCAAAACTTGAAATTCATAACACTTTGAAATCCCAGCACTTTCCTCTTAAACAGTTTAGATATTCACAAATCAATTTACATAAACTCGAATTCCAAAATTAAAATTTAATTAAATCTCAAATCATCAATTTTAATTCAATTTAGTTTCTCAATAAACCCTTTCAAATTATCGATTTCAAATGTCTATTGAACCATAAATAAACCATTTCAATTTCAATATATTTCAAGTTTAAATATTCGACATTTCAAAACTAAATTCGATAATTCAATTTTTATGTCCCAATTTAATTTCATTACATTTAGTTTCTGAAATATTTCTTTAATCATTTCAATACATCAAAATACAACTTCAATTTTCAAATTTATATAGACAAAATATCCCATTTAAATTTTATATAAGTTTGAAATATTCATTTAAGCCACTTCTTAATTAATTCCAGTTATAAAACATATATTAAAATTTCAAATTTAATAGATTTCAAATCAACTTATTTAAGTATAATTCTTAAATAATTAAGAATTCCAAATCAATTCAAATTTATCTTTCAACCTGAAACATTATAAATTCTTTATTTAAAACATAAATTTTACATAAATACTTAAACATATTTCATATTGATTCAAATCAACTTATTAAATCAACCTTAATAAATCTTTAAAATCATTATTTATTAAAACCATATATTTCTTTCAAAACCGTAGAAATGTTTTTCAAAAACATTTATATATAGACCAACGGTGTCTGTATATAATTTTCTATCCTATGGTCAAGTGGTATGGATATTTATCATTTCAATCCGCAATTTAAAATATATTCGGGTATATATCTTTTCAACCCGAAATCCCAAATTAAATTTGAAAATCGTTGGGTTTATCATTTCAACCCATAACGATTTTCTCCTATTCTAAAGTCCATTCGGGTATGTATCATTTCAACCCATAGTCATTCTATACTAACAGGGAACTTGCAGAGTGATAACAGATATGATAATAATATAAAAACGGTAACAGGCATATATCATCAGTATAAATAACAGATAAGGGTGTCAGATGTCATAGGTGAACAGATACAGATGATGGCATATATATATATCAATATAAATAACAGATAATGATGTCAGGTGTCACATGTGACGACCCGACTTCCTACGCCCAGGAAATCGCATCATCAATAAGAAAGAAAGGGGTAGAAAATAGAAAAGAAGAGAAGAAAGAAAGAAACAACAACAACGATCTCACAACGGAACGAATAAATTATATTAATAACATAAACTATTACATAGTATACAACAATTTACAGAGTTACACAGCATATACATCACTTACTAGACAGTTATAAACATCTGTCTAGACATTACAACTCAATATACTACAGAGATACAGACACAGCAGAACTACTATATATATCTACAACGCTGAAGCCTCCTGCTCCATTGCTCCTCCACAATTCGTCAAAGCTAAACCTGAATCCCTTGGCTACTCGTAAAAATTTGAGTACCCAAGAGTTTATAAAACAGAAATAAACAACTTGGGTCAGACATGGGTCTGGTGTGAGTAACAGGTTAAACTTGTTTAACTTCAAAACCTTTTGAAAGAAAAGGTATCACGTAAGACTCCCCACAAATAAACATGGGTAAGTTTTTACCTTACGCTAACCAAAACATTTGATAGGAAATTCGATTGTATTATAATAGGGTCTAGGGTTTTCAAATAAATATGAAATAGCCGAAATTGTTACATTATTAAATTCCAGCATACATAAATATACAATCAAATCCGTTATCACTTATTGGAATTTGGATTTCCATACAATGGCAGAGCTACCGGGGTACCGCTCATCACAGTACGGGGCCTAGATCACCGTACCGAGGATCACTCCCAATCCCCTGCAACACAAAGCCGGAACCATCCCTTACTGGACAATCCCGAATAAAATCACCCCACAGATGGCCGTCGCCAACTGCACCACTAAGCCGAAATAAAAGGAACTTCTCTAGACAGGGATGACCTTACTCTCAGTGGGTGCTACCCACGAAGCCTTGCTGCACCTCCCCTGTTTTAGCCATTCCCGGTTGATGAGGCTTGAGGCTACGATTTACCTTTAATTCAGAACACACCACTTAGAATGCTCATCGTCCACCTGACGATGTTCTGAAAGCATTCAATCCATACAAGTTCGTTCCGGGTTCGAACGAAACCGAAGGCATTATCTCGTTACACTCGTTTTGGAATCACCCTCAGAGTTAACGACAATAACCCTTGCACTCTGAATCTTCATCTTCACTTGAGATTCACGACCTATCGTTAATTTGGATCGATGTGGTATTCGGGTCTCCAGACCTGGAATACCGGTATACGGAAACCCGATCCCGGTCTCATCGAAATCCAAAACGTATCTTTTAAGGGCCAAGTTGTTTTAAGGTTAAAACAATTCAATTCTTATCTATATACACACAGATAGATAACTCAATAGATAATCTACATTATCATCACAGCTGATAATTCATATTATCATTTCAATCCAACCAACATCTATATCATAGATCAGCACATCTCTTATCAGAGATATCAACAATGCAAAGCATTCAATAACATTCATCCATTCTTAAGTAATGATTTATCATCTCTAATTAATTTAAAGTGAATTAAATTAATTACTTCATTTTATAAATCCTTCTTACTTAATTATTAATTAAACCAATTAATTAATCATACTCTAAGTATCATCTTAATTAATCATTCCTGATTAATTATACTTTAATTACTTTAAGTAATTAATACTTAATTAATTTCACAAATTAATTATCTTAAACCATTCAGTAATTAATCTTTAATTACTTCATTAATTAATTAATTATACTTAATTACATTAATCCTTAATTAATTATAATTAAAGATATTTTTTTAATCACTCATTATTGATTAACTAATCTTAATTAATCAATCCTTAATTACATCATTTAAATTAATTATATTTAATAATTAATTCTTAATTAAACCATATTTATTAATCACTTTTGATTAATCTCATTTAGTAATTAACTTCCCTTAATTACTCCACTTCATAAATTAATTACTCCTTAATTAATTATCCTTTAATTAATCCCTTGATTAATTATTCAAAGTAATTACACTCCAGTTACTTTTATTATTAAATCATCTTTAGTTAATTACATCCAGTAATTACCTTTAATTACTTTCCTAAGTAATTACACTTCACTAATTACATTTAAGTAATTATACTTATTCAAATCACCAAATGATTATTTTAAATTAATTAAATTAATTAATTTAACTCATCAAATTTATTTAATTAATTACCTTAAGTAATTAATTCCTTTAATTACTTTCATTAAGTAATTATACTTAACCAATTCATAAAAGATTTATCATTTATTAAAAATCTATACTTATCTAAATAAATGATTAATCCCAAATTAATTAACCTTAATTTATTAACTTATAATCCTAATTATTTAATTAATTAACACTAAATCATTAATTAATTAAATTACCAAATTATTCTTTAATTACCTTATTAATTTAATGACTCCTTTATCATTAAACCTTAATCACTTTCTAAATTAAAGTATTAACCTTTAACTACTTTAATTATTACTAACAAAGACTTTAAAAGATTTAACTTTAAAATCTTTCTTTTAATTTATTTTAAATTAAAGATTTAAAATAGATTACAATTTAATTTTAACCAATATTTAAATCAAATATACAAAATCTTTTTAAATCAAATGTTAAGAACACTTAACATTTATAAAAGAAATTTACAAGATTTTTAAACCAATTTATTAAATTTAAAAATTCTTTTAAACTATATTTTGAACATTTAAAGATGTTTATATATTAAAATAAAAACTTATTTATTTTTACAACTGGGATTCAAGTTTAATTTGAATCCATACTTTAAAATTTTAATTTAAACCTTGTTTAAATTTCTGTTTTCAAATTTTTAAAATAGTTTTAAAATTTTAAAACAACAGATTTAAAAAAAACAGTACCAGGTCAATGACCCGAGCCCAACATCCAAAATACCCGAGAAAAACATCAAAATACCCGAGTACTCCTTCGAGTTTTTCATTCCATTTTATTTTCTAAAACTGTTATAACCCATATGAGTTTCCCCTGAACTAACCCGAGCCAGCACCCTGTTTTCTCGAGAATGACTTCGAGTCATCTCATCAATTTACTCGAGTATGCTTCTTCTTCCTCTAACTCAAAACCAACCATTGCCGATACCTTGTGCACGTGCACAAACGTTCTGGCCATCTCCGATCCATACTCTGACCATCGACAAGTCAGCGACCTCCTCCCCTAACGTTTCGATCACCCAGAACCTCGAATCGATTGCAAACTCAAAATCGAGCAACTCGATACAACCTGGAACCCAACTTGATCATCCAAATCCATCTCGCATGGCCAACTCCGTTCATCTGAACTTGCGCCACCAAGTCCAAAGCTGCGCCACATCATGATGCATCGATTCAGCCCATACCGGTCACCTCCGGTTTTTTTGACGACGACGAAATCGACTGGAAACTCACGTCGACCAAAACCAATTCTTAAACCCTACTTCTACCTCGCTGCGCCACCACGATGGATAAAAAACCCCTGACCATTTTTCCGATGATCACTGACCTACCAGCGTGCTCTAGCCTCAACCCCGAAATCCATAATCCATTTGATTGCCAGAAATTTACAGAAACCCAATTTTTATTCATACTAGAATATCTCATTAATTATAAACTTTAAAATTGTGATTTCTCTTCTAAAAATCATAACTTAGTCTAGAGCTTCAGTTTATAATCCTGAATTGTTAAATTAACATATTTGAATTTCCACTTATATTAAACTTGTTCTGTTCTTTTGATTTTTCCTGGCCACTCAAGTTTTGTTTTAACTTAAATTAAATTCTAAACTCTAATATATGATAAAACAAACAATATTTGTTTATAACTTAAATCATAATATTAACTAAGTTAAGAGATACAGAATTTTCAATCAAAACTTAAATTTAAAAACTGGAAACAGAGATAACAGACATGCACACCAATTTACATCCATATATATACAAAATATACATACATACCAAACATATTAAACAACATGCAGGCATATTATATCATAGATTCAAGAATTTATAGCATGCAACAGATATCATATACTTAAATTTTTAAAATAAATGTTACTCACCAGATGAAGAACAGAGCTTCCCAGGTTTTATTTTTAAAACTGAAGTGTCTTTGAACTTTAAAATCTTTTAACTTGAATTGCCTTTTGAAAACTGGTTTGCTTGCTAGAAAACTTGCATGCATGCTTTGGTTTCCAGATTTACTTGCTTTTGATTTCAGACAGAAGAAAATTTGCAGGCTTTGATCTTATTTTTGAAATTGTTTTGCATGCTCCAGATTTGAATAAGGAAACAGGCCTTTGTTTCCAGGGTTTTGAAAAAGATGCAGGCTTTGATTTAGTTGCATTTTGGTTTGAGTTTGATTTCTGGTTTGGAAGTATTAATTTCCAGTTTTGAAGAAATACAGGTTTGGTTCCAGATTGCAGAGAAATGATGAACTACTGGTTTGAAGATTCTTAGTTACAGGCTTTCATTTGATTTTTAAAATGAATTACAGATCTTTGATTTGAGATTGAGGAATTTGATTACTGATTTTGTTTGAGAAATTTTGTCTACAGGCTGAAAGTTTCTTTGCTTTTGAAAATGAAGATTTGCAAAAGAGATGAGAAGGAGGAAAACATCTTTTTATAAATATAAATGGTTTATTTAAAAATAAAAGAAAAATTAAAAACAAAATGACACTTGTCTTTATATGTGTTAATTTGTTTACATTTGTTATAACAAGCTTTTATAGATTTACACATGTCCTTATGATAAATTTATATTTATTTTAAATGTAAATAAAAGCTTTTTCTTTATTTACTTAAATACTTTTCTATTTATAAATTTTTTAAAAGAAAATAAAATCAATTGTATATGTATAAATAAAGGCTTATACATGTATTTTTAATCCAAATATTTTAAAACATTATCTCTTTTGAATTCCAAAATTAATTTACATTCAAATTCAAATTGACCCAATTTAAAGTCAATTTATAAAAACATATTCAGTTTGAAATAACAATTAAAGTCTATTTATATCCATATATACAAAAACAATAAATTAATAATATTGTTTGAAAATAACACATTTGTCAATTTTAAATAATTTATAAAGAGATTATAAATTACTACTATTATTAAATGAATTAACATATCATATGTAAATTGTATTTTAAACTTATATATATTCACTTTTAAATCATATTTAATAAGAAAATAAAATAATCCTTTTTATAAATCTTATTTAAAACCATATAGTTATTTTGTTTAAATAGCTTTGAAAAGCTTATATCAAATAAATCATAATTTCCCAACTATCAAAATATATATATTAGAAATTAAAAACAAGATTTTATTTATTATTTAAATTACAAACCCAAGCTTATCTATCTACAATATATACAATTATATATATATTATAAATAGAAATCATTTTATTAGTTTTTAAAAGATAAATTCATTAATTAAATATTTATTCAATTAGATTATTAAACCAATTCAAATATTTATTAAAAAAAATTATCAATCAATTTAATTATTTAAACAGATTATTAAATTGATATTGCCCCAAAATTCCGGGATATCACATTCCTCCCCCCTTAAAATAATTTCGTCCCCGAAATTTAAAATAAAGGTAATTTAATAATCTATTTAAATCACAATCATATATTATCATCCATATGCTAACAACCATAGCAAACAATTCATCCAATCAAACAATTCTAATTATCCAGACAAAATTCTGAATACAATCCCCTCGAGTTTCCCCAAGTATAAATATACCGGGATACTCGCTCTACAAAATCCAAACAATCAACAATACTAAGCTATAGAGTTCTTACTCATCTAGATCTATAGAACTAAACAAGATATCAGACTACAGACGAGTCTGACTCAACAACCAAATCTTCCAGAACTGCTGGTTCCCAAATCAGAGATAGATCAAACACGTACTCCCTCAGAGATACGTAAAATACATTGAATTCCAGTTATCCAAACTGACAATTCAACCTTGTGTATCAAAGTACTTATCCAAATTAGATCACAGAAAAGATCCAAAATAACTCGGAGCTAACTTCCCAGACTTACCCAATCTTATAGCTCCCTTTAATCAGAGAAAAACTTCACAACAACGAAGTCTCCAACTTCGAATTTCAAATTCCTTCGTCTTTTATCCACAAAATTCTTCAGACGATCCTGGCTTCATACAAATCCTTCTGATCAACTCAACCTTCGCCGATGCTTCTAGAAACAAACAGGACCAAAAATAACTCAACCAATGATCCTCTCAAGATCTACCCAATCCAAAACACAACTCTACTACCATCAGTAGACTGAACTAACTTCTCCTATCTGGAAAAGACAAACAGGAGCACTCGCCAAACTGCTTCCGCTACACCACTCTGATCTGGAGTAGATAAGAATGCTGATGAAGAACACAAGCACAAACTGGACAACACATCCCAGAAAATCTCAGATAACTCAAGAGAATACTCAAACTATCGCAAGTCACTTTTGCGATCAACCCAGCCTAACTGCAAAGAAAACTGTTCTCTCTTTACCAATCAGAACAGCTTATACTTAACTATCCAATCTATCGAAGAAATGGATCCACTCTGCTGCTTCTGAACTTCACCTTCAGAAAAATGCTTAGCCAAAAACTTTCTGCCAACACAAAGAACACTCCGAGCTGCACTGCTTCCACAGATGCCAAAGATTTCTAAATCAAAGCTCTTCGAGAAATTCGGACCCAAACCAACACAAACACCATGTTGAACTCAGCCACAATACCGAAATATACACACTTCCTTAAACTTGTTCCAAAGAAAACATCATCGGGAACATCCATAGTTACTGCATCTCATCACACAGCTACAATTTCCTGAGATACCATCACTCGCTTCTGCCTAACCGACAGATCCAACTCTACTCATCCAACTTCAAAGATAAACTCCGAACCTTAACAGGTTTCCTTCAGAGATTGGTGAAATCCTTACACCACAACAAAGCTTACTCGAGACGGTATTAGGTCTACAGTCTCGACAGATACACTTCCAACCTCAACACTCAGACTCCTAATCCTAGATGATAAATTATTATCATCTCAACCAATCATATCAAATACCATATACATTTAAAATGATACTTTTTTATATAGAAATTATATCTGGGTAAAATTATTTCATCTACCTTTTTTAAAATAATATTGTGTACGTTGGCCTGGTCCAAGTGTTTAGAGATCCCTATCAATAACGTTAGCTACTCGTATTGACCAGAATCCATATACCACTCAACCGATCAATTAACACAATATAAAACCATTTTATATAACTAACAAATACGCGCTCTCGAATATATATACACTCAGACTCAAACAGGTTGTTACAGATCCTGTCTCTAATGAACAATCCTTCTGAACCTAGGTATTCACTCAACCTAGTGCTCTGATACCACTGTGACGACCCGACTTCCTACGCCCAGGAAATCGCATCATCAATAAGAAAGAAAGGGGTAGAAAATAGAAAAGAAGAGAAGAAAGAAAGAAACAACAACAACGATCTCACAACGGAACGAATAAATTATATTAATAACATAAACTATTACATAGTATACAACAATTTACAGAGTTACACAGCATATACATCACTTACTAGACAGTTATAAACATCTGTCTAGACATTACAACTCAATATACTACAGAGATACAGACACAACAGAACTACTATATATATCTACAACGCTGAAGCCTCCTGCTCCATTGCCCTCCACAATTCGTCAAAGCTAAACCTGAATCCCTTGGCTACTCGTAAAAATTTGAGTACCCAAGAGTTTATAAAACAGAAATAAACAACTTGGGTCAGACATGGGTCTGGTGTGAGTAACAGGTTAAACTTGTTTAACTTCAAAACCTTTTGAAAGAAAAGGTATCACGTAAGACTCCCCACAAATAAACATGGGTAAGTTTTTACCTTACGCTAACCAAAACATTTGATAGGAAATTCGATTGTATTATAATAGGGTCTAGGGTTTTCAAATAAATATGAAATAGCCGAAATTGTTACATTATTAAATTCCAGCATACATAAATATACAATCAAATCCGTTATCACTTATTGGAATTTGGATTTCCATACAATGGCAGAGCTACCGGGGTACCGCTCATCACAGTACGGGGCCTAGATCACCGTACCGAGGATCACTCCTAATCCCCTGCAACACAAAGCCGGAACCATCCCTTACTGGACAATCCCGAATAAAATCACCCCATAGATGGCCGTCGCCAACTGCACCACTAAGCCGAAATAAAAGGAACTTCTCTAGACAGGGATGACCTTACTCTCAGTGGGTGCTACCCACGAAGCCTTGCTGCACCTCCCCTGTTTTAGCCATTCCCGGTTGATGAGGCTTGAGGCTACGATTTACCTTTAATTCAGAACACACCACTTAGAATGCTCATCGTCCACCTGACGATGTTCTGAAAGCATTCAATCCATACAAGTTCGTTCCGGGTTCGAACGAAACCGAAGGCATTATCTCGTTACACTCGTTTTGGAATCACCCTCAGAGTTAACGACAATAACCCTTGCACTCTGAATCTTCATCTTCACTTGAGATTCACGACCTATCGTTAATTTGGATCGATGTGGTATTTGGGTCTCCAGACCTGGAATACCGGTATACGGAAACCCGATCCCGGTCTCATCGAAATCCAAAACGTATCTTTTAAGGGCCAAGTTGTTTTAAGGTTAAAACAATTCAATTCTTATCTATATACACACAGATAGATAACTCAATAGATAATCTACATTATCATCACAGCTGATAATTCATATTATCATTTCAATCCAACCAACATCTATATCATAGATCAGCACATCTCTTATCAGAGATATCAACAATGCAAAGCATTCAATAACATTCATCCATTCTTAAGTAATGATTTATCATCTCTAATTAATTTAAAGTGAATTAAATTAATTACTTCATTTTATAAATCCTTCTTACTTAATTATTAATTAAACCAATTAATTAATCATACTCTAAGTATCATCTTAATTAATCATTCCTGATTAATTATACTTTAATTACTTTAAGTAATTAATACTTAATTAATTTCACAAATTAATTATCATAAACCATTCAGTAATTAATCTTTAATTACTTCATTAATTAATTAATTATACTTAATTACATTAATCCTTAATTAATTATAATTAAAGATATTTTTTTAATCACTCATTATTGATTAACTAATCTTAATTAATCAATCCTTAATTACATCATTTAAATTAATTATATTTAATAATTAATTCTTAATTAAACCATATTTATTAATCACTTTTGATTAATCTCATTTAGTAATTAACTTCCCTTAATTACTCCACTTCATAAATTAATTACTCCTTAATTAATTATCCTTTAATTAATCCCTTGATTAATTATTCAAAGTAATTACACTCCAGTTACTTTTATTATTAAATCATCTTTAGTTAATTACATCCAGTAATTACCTTTAATTACTTTCCTAAGTAATTACACTTCACTAATTACATTTAAGTAATTATACTTATTCAAATCACCAAATGATTATTTTAAATTAATTAAATTAATTAATTTAACTCATCAAATTTATTTAATTAATTACCTTAAGTAATTAATTCCTTTAATTACTTTCATTAAGTAATTATACTTAACCAATTCATAAAAGATTTATCATTTATTAAAAATCTATACTTATCTAAATAAATGATTAATCCCAAATTAATTAACCTTAATTTATTAACTTATAATCCTAATTATTTAATTAATTAACACTAAATCATTAATTAATTAAATTACCAAATTATTCTTTAATTACCTTATTAATTTAATGACTCCTTTATCATTAAACCTTAATCACTTTCTAAATTAAAGTATTAACCTTTAACTACTTTAATTATTACTAACAAAGACTTTAAAAGATTTAACTTTAAAATCTTTCTTTTAATTTATTTTAAATTAAAGATTTAAAATAGATTACAATTTAATTTTAACCAATATTTAAATCAAATATACAAAATCTTTTTAAATCAAATGTTAAGAACACTTAACATTTATAAAAGAAATTTACAAGATTTTTAAACCAATTTATTAAATTTAAAAATTCTTTTAAACTATACTTTGAACATTTAAAGATGTTTATATATTAAAATAAAAACTTATTTATTTTTACAACTGGGATTCAAGTTTAATTTGAATCCATACTTTAAAATTTTAATTTAAACCTTGTTTAAATTTCTGTTTTCAAATTTTTAAAATAGTTTTAAAAATTTAAAACAACAGATTTAAAAAAAACTGTACCAGGTCAATGACCCGAGCCCAACATCCAAAATACCCGAGAAAAACATCAAAATACCCGAGTACTCCTTCGAGTTTTTCCTTCCATTTTATTTTCTAAAACTGTTATAACCCATACGAGTTTCCCCTGAACTAACCCGAGCCAGCACCCTGTTTTCTCGAGAATGACTTCGAGTCATCTCATCAATTTACTCGAGTACGCTTCTTCTTCCTCTAACTCAAAACCAACCATTGCCGATACCTTGTGCACGTGCACAAACGTTCTGGCCATCTCCGATCCATACTCTGACCATCGACAAGTCAGCGACCTCCTCCCCTAACGTTTCGATCACCCAGAACCTCGAATCGATTGCGAACTCAAAATCGAACAACTCGATACAACCTGGAACCCAACTTGATCATCCAAATCCATCTCGCATGGCCAACTCCATTCATCTGAACTTGCGCCACCAAGTCCAAAGCTGTGCCACATCATGATGCATCGATTCAGCCCATACCGGTCACCTCCGGTTTTTTTGACGACGACGAAATCGACTGGAAACTCACGTCGACCAAAACCAATTCTTAAACCCTACTTCTACCTCACTGCGCCACCACGATGGATAAAAAACCCCTGACCATTTTTCCGATGATCACTGACCTACCAGCGTGCTCTAGCCTCAACCCCGAAATCCATAATCCATTTGATTGCCAGAAATTTACAGAAACCCAATTTTTATTCATACTAGAATATCTCATTAATTATAAACTTTAAAATTGTGATTTCTCTTCTAAAAATCATAACTTAGTCTAGAGCTTCAGTTTATAATCCTGAATTGTTAAATTAACATATTTGAATTTCCACTTATATTAAACTTGTTCTGTTCTTTTGATTTTTCCTGGCCACTCAAGTTTTGTTTTAACTTAAATTAAATTCTAAACTCTAATATATGATAAAACAAACAATATTTGTTTATAACTTAAATCATAATATTAACTAAGTTAAGAGATACAGAATTGTCAATCAAAACATAAATTTAAAAACTGGAAACAGAGATAACAGACATGCACACCAATTTACATCCATATATATACAAAATATACATACATACCAAACATATTAAACAACATGCAGGCATATTATATCATAGATTCAAGAATTTATAGCATGCAACAGATATCATATACTTAAATTTTTAAAATAAATGTTACTCACCAGATGAAGAACAGAGCTTCTCAGGTTTTATTTTTAAAACTGAGGTGTCTTTGAACTTTAAAATCTTTTAACTTGAATTGCCTTTTGAAAACTGGTTTGCTTGCTAGAAAACTTGCATGCATGCTTTGGTTTCCAGATTTACTTGCTTTTGATTTCAGACAGAAGAAAATTTGCAGGCTTTGATCTTATTTTTGAAATTGTTTTGCATGCTCCAGATTTGAATAAGGAAACAGGCCTTTGTTTCCAGGGTTTTGAAAAAGATGCAGGCTTTGATTTAGTTGCATTTTGGTTTGAGTTTGATTTCTGGTTTGGAAGTATTGATTTCCAGTTTTGAAGAAATACAGGTTTGGTTCCAGATTGCAGAGAAATGATGAACTACCGGTTTGAAGATTCTTAGTTACAGGCTTTCATTTGATTTTTAAAATGAATTACAGATCTTTGATTTGAGATTGAGGAATTTGATTACTGATTTTGTTTGAGAAATTTTGTCTACAGGCTGAAAGTTTCTTTGCTTTTGAAAATGAAGATTTGCAAAAGAGATGAGAAGGAGGAAAACATCTTTTTATAAATATAAATGGTTTATTTAAAAATAAAAGAAAAATTAAAAACAAAATGACACTTGTCTTTATATGTGTTAATTTGTTTACATTTGTTATAACAAGCTTTTATAGATTTACACATGTCCTTATGATAAATTTATATTTATTTTAAATGTAAATAAAAGCTTTTTCTTTATTTACTTAAATACTTTTCTATTTATAAATTTTTTAAAAGAAAATAAAATCAATTGTATATGTATAAATAAAGGCTTATACATGTATTTTTAATCCAAATATTTTAAAACATTATCTCTTTTGAATTCCAAAATTAATTTACATTCAAATTCAAATTGACCCAATTTAAAGTCAATTTATAAAAACATATTCAATTTGAAATAACAATTAAAGTCTATTTATATCCATATATACAAAAACAATAAATTAATAATATTGTTTGAAAATAACACATTTGTCAATTTTAAATAATTTATAAAGAGATTATAAATTACTACTATTATTAAATGAATTAACATATCATATGTAAATTGTATTTTAAACTTATATATATTCACTTTTAAATCATATTTAATAAGAAAATAAAATAATCCTTTTTATAAATCTTATTTAAAACCATATAGTTATTTTGTTTAAATAACTTTGAAAAGCTTATATCAAATAAATCATAATTTCCCAACTATCAAAATATATATATTAGAAATTAAAAACAAGATTTTATTTATTATTTAAATTACAAACCCAAGCTTATCTATCTACAATATATACAATTATGTATATATTATAAATAGAAATCATTTTATTAGTTTTTAAAAGATAAATTCATTAATTAAATATTTATTCAATTAGATTATTAAACCAATTCAAATATTTATTAAAAAAATTATCAATCAATTTAATTATTTAAACAGATTATTAAATTGATATTGCCCCAAATTTCCGGGATATCACATCACAGGTGAACAGATACAGATGATGGCATAGATATAGCAATATAAATAACTAACAGGAGCATATTTCAATTGTCGTTTCAATTGAAATTAAATTTAATAAATATAAGAACGTTAATCGTGAGTGATTGCTCACCTTTCGAGGCTAGAGATGCACTAGAAGATGGCACGGATACGCACACTGATACGGACATAGAGATTGAGTTACGAATCCAAGCAAAACAAATTGGCACGAATTCAACGATCAAAGCTGATAACAGAAATCGATGAAATCAAATCAAAACATTCAACATAGCAACAAATAAAACATGTCCTGCGTCAAAGTTTAACAATATAATTCTATGTGCTACCGAGATCGAAATGGTCTGAAATTTGGTATGAATAAAGATCAAAACTTGTATTTTAAACTGCAAAAGATTCACTTGTTTTGGACAAAAGACGAGAAAAGTTACGATGTCACGAACATAGACTCAGGCCATGTTTGCAGCAGTGTAAAATAATTTCTAAGTACAAAAGAACAGCTGCCTGGGTCTAACTTCCAAATGTAATACAGAGGATCAAATGACCTCGCATGAAGCTGAAAATTCGTAAACATAAAATAGAAAACTCAATCTTTCCAAAAAAAAAGAATCACTGTATTCCGACGTAAGACGGAAGAGATACGATGCGTCAAACATGAACTTAGGTCATGTTTGCAGCAGTGTAAAATAATTTCAAGTACAAAAGAATAGCTGCCTGGGTCTAACTTCAAGGTCCTCGACCACTAATCAAACGATGTCGAATTTTTGCTGAAATTTGACAGGCATAAACTAGGTAACTTCGACTCCTTTTTAAAAATAGAATCAACCCATTCCGATAAAACATGAGTGAGATATGATATCGCGAACATGAAGTCTAACTACTGTTCAGAAAAAATAACATGCAAAACTTATGAACTGTAATCATATGTAATACAATATACTTCTATATATACAGTCTAAGCTTGATAATATGTTAAATATAGCTTTATATGTATTTACAAACTCATACAGTAAGGCTATGCAAATCATATTTGTATACCAAATGTTAAAATCATGCATATGGACTAAATCTAATAATATAAGTCTTGTCTACTATATATTATGTAAACACTTTGCATATAACATCAGACTAATATATATAGACCACTGTAACAAAGATTTAGAAATATAATTTTAACTTTTGTAATATACACATACTGTAATAAATAGATGTATGACTAACATATATTTAGCTCAAACTTACACTTTACAGCTTGTATATTAACCAATATACGTAAAACTTGTACAACGTACATGTAAACACATATGTGTATGTTTTTTTTACATATAAACAATCAACAACTAACTTATAACTGGTATAACTTCTTTTCAATAAAACAAGACATGAAAATCAAAATAAATGTATGCAGACACTTCTTTGAACACAGCCTATAAAATACTATTATATAAGATAGTCTAAACCAATACTTTATTTTACTAACTAATATATATATATATACCCTTACAAATTTACACAGAACGCACCTATATATATAGCATATGTTAGATAAAATCTATGTGTGGTGAAGCAAACCTATATATATAATTAACAAATTGTATAAAATTCATATAAATAACATATACGCATATACCTCTTATATCAGAAGAGAAATAGGGAGCGAGGTAAGCTGGGTTGCATAATTTGATGAGAGGCGGATCTGGGATGCTAGGCAGAGGAGGAGCGATGGTACTAAGGGGTCGGGGTCGGAGAAGTGGAAGAAGGAGGCCAAGCTGAGGTGTCTACGGCGGCGACCTCACGTGCTCTGGTGATGAGGAGAGGACATTGAAGTGGATAGGATCACGGTGTTGGAGGTAAGGGAAGATTGGAGGATAGGTTGCGGAGCGGAGCTAGGTGGCTGATGTGGCGGTAGAAGTGGATCGGCTGACGTGAGCAAAGGGGAAGGAGGTGATGGCTCACGGCTGGAATGGGTAGGGAAAAAGAAGAAGAAAAAAAGAAAGATTTAAAAGAGGGATGTGAACAGTACACCAAATATAATTGTCTACAGCGATAAAGAAACGTGTTACCGTGAGCATGGCAAAAGTCACGCCTAAGAAATAGCAAAAATAAATGCAAACAGCTGGAAAGGCAATAGAGAAATTAAATTTGAATGTTGGGAATAGAGAAAGGTTAACAGCTGGATTTCTCGAAAAAAGCAAAGGTTACTAACGCAATTTATTTCAATGTTTGAACTGCACGGTTCCAAGGTTTGGAAGCAAGGAAACTAACGGTCACAAATCTCGGTACGGTACGACGCGTTACGTAAAGTGCAACGTACAACGAACTCCGAATTTTGACAATCGAATATACCATAGAGATCAGCACGACGAGACAATCAAAACGGCATATAAATATCAGTAGTATGATTGAATTATAAAAATTTGAATTTTTTTAATAGCGGAAAATGCAAGAAACACGCTGAAAAATAAGATCAACGGAGCCAAAGATGTCCGAATTTGGAAAAACAACAAACTGAAATCTTGCTCAGAAGATGTTTTAGAATTTTTCTGTATAAAAATATTTAGGTTTCGGAACCATTTTATTTTCATCGCTTTTTAACTGATTAAATTGAAGTAAATTTACGCGCGAAATAAACTTTCGTATTTTCGGACGAAAATTTACCACTTCCTATGTTTAACTAGACGCATTCCAAATATCAAATTTATATTTCAAAATTTTATCGTTTAAAATTCCACAAAATTTCTACTAATTACGTTATTAAAACAGTTGAAATTTACGGGTCGTTACACTCTCCCCCACTCAAAACTTTTCGTCCCCGAAAAGAAACGAGGTAGGAGAATAGAAACAACCAGAAAGAAAAATAGATTTGAAATACAAAATAACAATTAATTTAAACCATATAAATTCAAATTTAAATTAATTGATATTCAATAATTGATTTAATCCATTTGATTTCACTCAAATCAATCTCAACTATTTCCAAATTCATTATCTTATTATCCAATATCTTCAATTTACAATTTCTGAAACCATAAATTTGAATAGTCTTTTATTATAATCATATTTTTTCAGCAATTTAAATTCTTCTTTATTCCAAATTATTGTTAAATTTATTCTACTTAATATATCTTATCCCATATATTTATCCCATATAAATTAATTTAAACCATAAAAGTTTCGATTTAAATTAATCTATATTCACTAATTGCTTTTAAATTCAAGGTATTTTCAAAAGTTGATCAAATTTCAATTTATTAATTCTTTCAAACAAATTTATTAATTCTTTCGAAACAAATTTATTTCATTATTAACTGAGTTTACTTATTATCCTATCTAACTTTATTAACATCTTTATAATCAAAATTTAGTGTATAACATTTATTATAAACACTCCAATTTTATTTATAAATTCAATTTATCTTATATATTATCCAATTACATATTCAACTTCTTTATGATTTAGGTAAGTTGTATTAGAATGCAGTTGAACAATATACAAACAAAATTTTCCCAATTCAATTATTCAAGTTTAAATATTTATTCCGAATTTTGGTTTTATTTATAATTAAAATCATCCTTTAACAAAATCTAAGAATTAGACTTCCGATTAACTTTAAACAATTTAGAGATATATATAATATATTTATATCAAATCAAATTAAATTTTAAAATAAGATACCTATATATATGTAAATCAAAATATACTGAAGAAATTCAAATCAAAAAATATTTTTTTTTCTCAAAACAAAACCGTAGCAAAGCTACAGAATGGTTTCTCCACTTCGAAACTCGAAAATGAATGTCGATGATGCGGCCGTCATTACCGAAATTATTTTCCAGCGACAAAGAGAAGAGTACTGATTTAAACATTAAAATTCTTTGAAAATCATTGATATTCGAAAATACTTTATATAATATACATTTAAAATCTTAAAACCAGGGTTTGGAATCATCGGAAATTAAATTCTCAAATTCCTGATTTAAATTTATTTAAATTCCAAATCAATTTATACCATGTTTATAAATTTTTTAGAGATCAATAAATGATAATCAAATATTATCATTTCAACCACCGATTTAATTAACTTATTAAATTCCAGAAAATTCACTTAGATATATATATATAAGTATAATATAATCATACAAAATCTATTTCATTTATCAAATTTTGAAAATGTTATTGTGTCAGTTTGTTCTGCTCAAGTGTTTTGGAAATCCTATCGATAGCGTTGATCAGACGAATCGATCGGAAACCCAAATCAACATCAACAACTCAAACAAAACAATATATTTTAAAACATTTTAAATATTAATTTACAAATACACTTCCTCGCTCGGCGATACAAGGATGGATTTCAAATCAAGGATAGAGATTCAATTTGATTAATTCAATCAAAGGAAATTTTATTTGAGAATAGGTTGGAATGAAAAATAAGATGATTATTTAACCGAATAAGGAAATAGATAATCTTATATAAATCGCGGGCAACCATAACCGGGTCGACCGTGGCTTCAAGAGTAAGATCGATGTGGAATTCCGAGGTAAATCGACATTCGATCTCAAGAAATAGAATTCAGGTATAGCAGGAGATAAATAGCATCGTAAACCGAGGATACAGAAATCTCCGGTAAATCAATGCCAACTGTAAAGGAGTTTCACCCCTTTACAAATCACTCGAAGTTTGGCGAGACTACCGATTCATTATAAGGGTCATTCGAAGTGGAGTTATGGGATACTCTAGAATTAGAAAATGAATAGTGAGGGATACGAATAAATTTTGGAACCGCAGGGAACGTTCCAAAATTCAAAGGAGTCCAGTCAAAAGGAAGAGATTGAAACTCGAATGAGGGTGATTCTGTAAATACATTTACCCTATATGCTAAGTTTTGCCTAGAGCTACCAAAGCTCTGATACCAATTGTAACGGACTGCGTCAGTGGGGTAACGCCCACCGTAGCATACAGCAGTACCTGTGTTCTGCCTTTACAGCCAGCCTCTCGACTACACCAACCCCGTAGGGACATGTAGGAGTAAGAGTCATCCGCTCGCTACCAAACCAAATGCGAGAACCCCCTATCATGCTGCACCCGCCAAGTGCATAGGCAGACACACATGTCAGACTTGAATAATTCAAAACAATAGATTGTTAATTTAAATTGGCAAAACTCAGCATATATAGTAAATAAAATAATCACAGATCACAGACACAGAGTAATATAACAATAATGCAGCGGAAACAAAAGAATAGTAGTTCATGAAGCTACTATATATATATAACAGAGTTAAACAAGATACAACAGAAGTCTCGAATACAATAGTCAAATACAATATCAGAATACATCACTGGAATCAACTGAATATCTGAGAGCTGGATAGATTGCTGGATCTCCAAGCGAAGCTCCAACTCCAAAGGTGAGTCTCGAATACTGGTACACTCAGTCTGACCCGAGCGTAAAGAAAACACAAAACACTCGAGTCAGGATTAACATTCTTATATCAATAAATCCAACTCAAGTGAAATAACGATGGAAATACAAGTGACTCAAAGGATGTTTGGGATAACCATCCTCTAAGGATCCATTAAGCTATCTATATATACAGTAGAATACGCTAAGTAGATAATGTCTAATCAGTAAGGTACGATATCAAAATAGCGTTAAGTCATGGCCCATTCCACCCTTAACACATTTTTATTCCCAAGAGCATATACAAGACCGTAGTTTCCCCAAAACCAGAAGTCACCAGAGGGCAATCCATATACTAAAGGTACAAACCAAAATCGTAGTGGTCGCGAATAGGATAATCAGTATGACAAGGTACATGAGGCAATACCAACTAGGATACTAGTAGTTGTCTGATCCGGACTGATGTTGGGCATAGCAGCTACTACCCCAACACCGCGAAACAACACTCCCAAATCAAGGGGTGAACCCAAATCGAATCACATAAGTAATAGATAAGGTATTGAAGAAGTGTGTCCGCTAGAGATGGTGATCCTCAATGGCCCGGCGCGGCTCCTGTTTTAGTCATGTCAGGGGTCATCCAAAAATCGTTCTCTTTCTTCAGTCAATGCGTTCACCAAACCATCCACTTCATTCTGGATCAACACTTCGCGTATATTAGTTATTAAAGTGGTTTCGGTATCGACAGAGAGTATGTCCATATCCGATCCTGGTCTCTTTAATAACTACGTATTATTACACCGATGGTCATTTAATAAATTTTCAAATTAGGTATATTTCAAAACTGACATATCATTGCCATTTCAAAACCATATAAATACGATATCTCTTTTCCTTCAAATAAATCCATTTTCAAAATCATATCACTTTCCAAAGTTATATTGCTTTCGAAATCATAAGTCTTTTAAAAATCATAACACTTTGGAAATCAAAACTTGAAATTCATAACACTTTGAAATCCCAGCACTTTCCTCTTAAACAGTTTAGATATTCACAAATCAATTTACATAAACTCGAATTCCAAAATTAAAATTTAATTAAATCTCAAATCATCAATTTCAATTCAATTTAGTTTCTCAATAAACCCTTTCAAATTATCGATTTCAAATGTCTATTGAACCATAAATAAACCATTTCAATTTCAATATATTTCAAGTTTAAATATTCGACATTTCAAAACTAAATTCGATAATTCAATTTTTATGTCCCAATTTAATTTCATTACATTTAGTTTCTGAAATATTTCTTTAATCATTTCAATACATCAAAATACAACTTCAATTTTCAAATTTATATAGACAAAATATCCCATTTAAATTTTATATAAGTTTGAAATATTCATTTAAGCCACTTCTTAATTAATTCCAGTTATAAAACATATCTTAAAATTTCAAATTTAATAGATTTCAAATCAACTTATTTAAGTATAATTCTTAAATAATTAAGAATTCCAAATCAATTCAAATTTATATTTCAACCTGAAACATTATAAATTCTATATTTAAAATATAAATTTTACATAAATACTTAAACATATTTCATATTGATTCAAATCAACTTATTAAATCAACCTTAATAAATCTTTAAAATCATTATTTATTAAAACCGTATATTTCTTTCAAAACCGTAGAAATGTTTTTCAAAAACATTTATATATAGACCAACGGTGTCTGTATATAATTTTCTATCCTATGGTCAAGTGATACGGATATTTATCATTTCAATCCGCAATTTAAAATATATTCGGGTATATATCTTTTCAACCCGAAATCCCAAATTAAATTAAATTTGAAAATCGCTTGGGTTTATCATTTCAACCCATAATGATTTTCTCCTATTCTAAAGTCCGTTCGGGTATGTATCATTTCAACCCATAGTGATTCTATACTAACAGGGAACTTGCAAAGTGATAACAGATATGATAATAATATAACAACGGTAACAGGCATATATCATTAGTATAAATAACAGATAAGGGTGTCAGATGTCATAGGTGAACAGATACAGATGATGGCATATATATATCAATATAAATAACAGATAATGATGTCAGGTGTCACAGGTGAACAGATACAGATGATGGCATAGATATAGCAATATAAATAACTAACAGCAGCATATTTCAATTGTCGTTTCAATTGAAATTAAATTTAATAAATATAAGAACGTTAATCGTGAGTGATTGCTCACCTTTCGAGGCTAGAGATGCACGAGAAGATGGCACGGATACGCACACTGATACGGACATAGAGATTGAGTTACGAATCCAAGCAAAACAAATCGGCACGAATTCAACGATCAAAGCTGATAACAGAAATCGATGAAATCAAATCAAAACATTCAACATAGCAACAAATAAAACATGTCCTGCATCAAAGTTTAACAATATAATTCTATGTGCTACCGAGATCGAAATGGTCTGAAATTTGGTATGAATAAAGATCAAAACTTGTATTTTAAACTGCAAAAGATTCACTTGTTTTGGACAAAAGACGAGAAAAGTTACGATGTCACGAACATAGACTCAGGCCATGTTTGCAGCAGTGTAAAATAATTTCTAAGTACAAAAGAACAGCTGCCTGGGTCTAACTTCCAAATGTAATACAGAGGATCAAATGACCTCGCATGAAGCTGAAAATTCGTAAACATAAAATAGAAAACTCAATCTTTCCAAAAAAAAAGAATCACTGTATTCCGACGTAAGACGGAAGAGATACGATGCGTCAAACATGAACTCAGGTCATGTTTGCAGCAGTGTAAAATAATTTCAAGTACAAAAGAATAGCTGCCTGGGTCTAACTTCAAGGTCCTCGACCACTAATCAAACGATGTCGAATTTTTGCTGAAATTTGACAGGCATAAACTAGGTAACTTCGACTCCTTTTTAAAAATAGAATCAACCCATTCCGATAAAACATGAGTGAGATATGATATCGCGAACATGAAGTCTAACTACTGTTCAGAAAAAATAACATGCAAAACTTATGAACTGTAATCATACGTAATACAATATACTTCTATATATACAGTCTAAGCTTGATAATATGTTAAATATAGCTTTATATGTATTTACAAACTCATACAGTAAGGCTATGCAAACCATATTTGTATACCAAATGTTAAAATCATGCATATGGACTAAATCTAATAATATAAGTCTTGTCTACTATATATTATGTAAACACTTTGCATATAACATCAGACTAATATATATAGACCACTGTAACAAAGATTTAGAAATATAATTTTAACTTTTGTAATATACACATACTGTAATAAATAGATGTATGACTAACATATATTTAGCTCAAACTTACACTTTACAGCTTGTATATTAACCAATATACGTAAAACTTGTACAACGTACATGTAAACACATATGTGTATGTTTTTTTTTTACATATAAACAATCAACAACTAACTTATAACTGGTATAACTTCTTTTCAATAAAACAAGACATGAAAATCAAAACAAATGTATGCAGACACTTCTTTGAACACAGCCTATAAAATACTATTATATAAGATAGTCTAAACCAATACTTTATTTTACTAACTAATATATATATATACACCTTTACAAATTTACACAGAACGCACCTATATATATAGCATATGTTAGATAAAATCTATGTGTGCTAAAGCAAACTTATATATATATAATTAACAAATTGTATAAAATTCATATAAATAACATATACGCATATACCTCTTATATCAGAAGAGAAATAGGGAGCGAGGTAAGCTGGGTTGCATAATTTGATGAGAGGCGGATCTGGGCTGCTAGGCAGAGGAGGAGCGATGGTACTAAGGGGTCGGGGTTGGAGAAGTGGAAGAAGGAGGCCAAGCTGAGGTGTTTACGGCGGCGACCTCACGTGCTCTGGTGATGAGGAGAGGACATTGAAGTGGATAGGATCACGGTGTTGGAGGTAAGGGGAGATTGGAGGATAGGTTGCGGAGCGGAGCTAGGTGGCTGATGTGGTGGTAGAAGTGGATCGGCTGACGTGAGCAAAGGGGAAGGAGGTGATGGCTCACGGCTGGAATGGGTAGGGAAAAAGAAGAAAAAAAAGAAAGATTTAAAAGAAGGATGTGAACAGTACACCAAATATAATTGTCTACAGAGATAAAGAAACGTGTTACCGTGAGCATGGCAAAAGTCACGCCTAAGAAATAGCAAAAATAAATGCAAACAGCTGGAAAGGCAATAGAGAAATTAAATTTGAATGTTGGGAATAGAGAAAGGTTAATAGCTGGATTTCTTGGAAAAAGCAAAGGTTACTAACGCAATTTATTTCAATGTTTGAACTGCACGGTTCCAAGGTTTGGAAGCAAGGAAACTAACGGTCACAAATCTCGGTACGGTACGACGCGTTACGTAAAGTGCAACGTACAACAAACTCCAAATTTTGACAATCGAATATACCGTAGAGATCAGCACGACAAGACGATCAAAATGGCATATAAATATCAGTAGTATGATTGAATTATAAAAATTCGAATTTTTTTAATAGCGGAAAATGCAAGAAACACGCTGAAAAATAAGATCGACGGAGCCAAAGATGTCCAAATTTGGAAAAACGACAAACTGAAATCTTGCTCAGAAGATGTTTTAGAATTTTTCTGTGTAAAAATATTTAGGTTTCGGAACCATTTTATTTTCATCGCTTTTTAACTGATTAAATTGAAGTAAATTTACGCGCGAAATAAACTTTCGTATTTTCGGACGAAAATTTACCAGTTGCTATGTTTAACTAGACGCATTCCAAATATCAAATTTATATTTCAAAATTTTATCGTTTAAAATTCCACAAAATTTCTACTAATTACGTTATTAAAACAGTTGAAATTTACGGGTCGTTACAAATTTAGTTACTTTCCATTTGTTTCATATGCCATTTCATTAAATTCGAACGGTTCATAAACAAATTATTAGCATTCAACACATATTATACCCATATTTATTTCAAATTGATTTAAGATCAATTTATTCACTTCTCATTGATTTCATCCTTTTGTTTTGTATATAGTCGTCTGTAAATTTTAGCACCCTCTAATTCTGCATGTATTTCTCTTTCAGTTCTTATCTGAAATGGATTATGTACTATCCAACCATCCGAGTCACATAAATTATTGGTACCGCAAACATCAATGTGCCTGAATACATCAGGTGGTGAATCAAATTGCGTTCTCATGTCCAATGCCACTTCTACTACATCTGATTTCAGGTAATCCTGGTTTAGGATAAAGAAATGCATTGCTTGTATTAAAAGTATTTCAAAATAAAGCTTCATTTCTGTATACTGCTTCACTGGAAGCCTACTATATTTCTAAAGTTACACATCCTCGGGTTTTTAGCGACTTTGATGTATGCCTTAATATTTAGCAGATTCACCATATTAATTTTTTCTTAGACGTATATTAATATAAGACTGCAAGTCTTTTGGCTTCCAGAATATCCAAAATACAAGTGACAAAGTTTCACATCCACCTTATGAATACTTCAATTATTATAAATGCACATTTAAATGTGGGCATGTAGGCTGTATTCACACAGACTTTAACACTCTTATTCATATGTTATGTTCTAGTCAAATTCAGTTGTCTAGAAAGGAGTTGAGATGCTATTAACATGACTACTTATGAGAACCCAATATAGTACGTTGGATTCTGCACCTAGAAATTGAGCTTATAATGGTATAAAACAAAGACAATGGAACAAGGTAATTAAGGTTCAAAATTTTGGTTCCTAATTTCATTATTTAACTTCGGTCGGATTTGAAAATTTCAGACTTCATTCTGATCTTAAATTTTGGTACTTTATTCCACAAATTTACATTTATAAGTTAGATATTTAATTCAACATCTAACGCTTTTGATTTGAATTTATGTTTTATTTTGTCCTTGATTCAAATCGACCAAAGTCAAATTACTTTAATTGAAATTTTCGAATTTTTTATATATATAAGCTATATAAACTTATCTATTCACCATTCCATAATTTTTCCGTTAATTTTATTCCATTCAAAATTTATACTATATGGTTATATAATAATTTCACAACTCAAAATTTATATTTACTTCAATTCCATATTATTTCTATTCCAATCCTTTTTTTAATTTAATTTAAATTTCAATTCCTTTTAACCAACATCTCAAAACCATATTCGAGTATTCATACTTAAATTAAATTTCACTCCAAACAAATTCATTTTTAATTCGTTCAATTTAACCAAGTAAGAATTCAATTCCAATTTCAATTTTTTTTCCACACTTCCTTACTTATTTTTATTTGTTCCATTCACTTATACACATTCCTTATTAACATTCACACGCATTTATATTTAGTTAAATTCACTACATTCTATTCATTTCACTCCATTTAACTTTACTTAAGTTGATTTCAAATTCCTAAAAAATTTCTTTTACGAATTTAATTAATTTAACTTACATAAGTTAAATTTTAATTTCATCTTGGAATTTACATTTCCAAGTTTTATTTCAAAAACTTATTCTTTTCAGATTTCACTTCTCGTTTAATTGGAAACTTCAGGATTCAAACACCCGGTTTTTATTTCAAATTCTTTTGAAATAATATATATATATATAACTATGTTTTTAATAAACCATTTCCTTGGAATTTCCAAATAACACTAGTTTTTACCAAAAATCTCCATATCGATTTTCTACGGAAGCAACTCGTCACTTAGAAACTCGAAAATGAATACTGATGATGCTGCAGTCATCACCAGTATTATTTTCTAGCGACTGAAGTGAGTTCAGTGCTATATTACCTCAAAAATCCATTTAAAACAATTTCCATTCAGAAATATTCCAAATAATATTACTATTAATCATTTCAAAACACTTTGGAAAATATTTCCAAAAAATCTCCGGCATTTAATTTTCCAAATTCTGGTTTGAATTCATTTTTAGTTTTTAACACATTTGTATAATTCATATTTATACAATGTCTTTTTGGTGATATAAACCATTTCCACTTTTATAATCTTGTTTTGATTATATAATAACAACCAAACACATCAATCTACTATAATAATTTTTCAAAAAGTTATTCCTTTTATATCAAAATATAATTTGGATAAAGTTATTCTATTTACCCTCTTCAAAACCATACTGTGTCGGTTTACCTGGTTCAATTGTTTAGAAGCTCCTATCGATTTAGTGGCGTCCCACTATTCGACCAAAATTTATATGCCACTCAACAGATAAATTAACACAATAGATAACCATTTTACATTCACTAACAAATATGCGCTCATATTTATAAATACACTCAGACTCATTCTAGGGTATTACTGACCCTATCTCAAATGAGTAATCCCCACCAAAGCCAAGGTTCTCACTTAACCTTCAGCTTTGATACCAAATGTAACAAACGGGATTTTCGATCCTCGAAAATTGACATGAATACGTCCACTGTATAGAATGCTGAGCAATCGAGTGCCGAAAACACTAGTTCATTAGGGGTGAAGAAGAAAAAGGTAGAAGAAGAAAACAGAAAACAACAACATAGAATCTCACAATCGCAGCGAAACAAAATATAGTATATAATAATAGATTTTGAATATAAGAAATGTACTATTAATATACATGCCATTATTAGAGTATAATAGACAACAATCAATCTGGACAGTTTAATAACTTGTCCTCACACAGCGGAAATATAAATCAAGTACAAGAATATGTCTTTGTCATCTAGCTCGTCTCCTGAGCTCCATAGCAACCTATCATGAATCTGTAACACTCAGTCTGACCCGAGCATTATAAAAAAATAACACCCGAGTCAGTCTGGAAAACCAGCGTGAGAAAACACACTCAATTTGAATTATTAAAGTTATCAAAATCCTTTGAAAAACAAAGGTATCTCGTAAGACCGCGTCACACATAAAAACGACGGGTTTTTCCCTTACGATAACCAAAACATTTTATAGAAAATCCAGTGATATTATAATAGTGTCTAAGTACAAATACTTATTCAAATAGCCAAAATTGTTACATTAATTAAATTCTAGCATACTAGGCTCTACAAACAAAACCGCAAAGGCTAATATTGGAGAATGGATTTCATACAATGAATAGGCACTGGGGTACCACCTATCACAGTACACGTCTAGAAACATGTACCGAGGACCTCGCCGGGATCCCCTACAACACAGGACCAGCCTACCCCTAACCTGGATAGTACCGAATATGTTATCGCCACGGATGTTCCCACCCTTAAAAATTCGAGGGCTCACTTTTCCATGCACAACCATATCCATAATTTATATATATTTTTGAGGGTATTTAGAAAAGTGATAACATACACTAATTGGGTGCAACCCACTTAACCTTGATTCATCTCCCATGTTCTAGACATTCCCTGTTGATGAGGTTTGACGCTAACGTTTACCTTTTAAGAGCAATTTCACTTAGAATGCTCATCGTCCTCCAATGACGATGTTCTGATAGCATTCGTCCATATAAGTTGTTCTGGGTCTGGACAAACCGAATCACCGTCTTCACTACCTTCACGATATCCATTCATAATGCTCAAACCGGATCAAAGTGGTTTTCGGATAATTAAATCCGATCCTAGTCTCTTCGAAACGATTAACGAAATTGGCCAATATTGATAATCGGTTATTTAACTATCACATACCATCCATAAGCAGTCACTAGGCCATTATTCATAATTCTTTAAAACATTCATTTCAAAATATCTTTACAAAGATATATATTCAAATCTCTTTCAAATTTATCAATATTTGAAAACATTTCTGAATACTTGTTTCCATAACAGAATATTTCCACCCGTACCTCACTTTAACACTTAGTGAAAATATTCTAAGTCCATTTTCCGAAATCATTTATAATATCAATACTTAGGAGCTTTTTTTTCCTATCTCCTACATTTTCGGAATTTATATTAATTATTTTTCATTTTCCAAAGTCGATTATACTCGCTTAAAATCTCGTATATCCAATTACAACTTCTAAAATCATTTCCGTTTTCACATCTCGAGGGTGATTATAAATAAATTAAAATCATTTTCAAAACACTATATATGTATAATAAGTATTTTTTTTAAAAGAATGATAGTTTATTTTTAAAAACACATTTAAGTAATTATTTAAGATTTTAAAGCACTTTAATAAACATTGATACTTCATTCCCTATTTCATTCTCAAATAACAAATTGATTTACGAAGCTTACTATAAAAATTAGAAATTTATTTCAACTAATATTCGATATTTGAAATTTTACTTCTGAAGTATTTCAATAATAACTAGCTTTTAATTACATAGTTTAATAAATATTGTTCCCTTTAAACCAAACTTAGCTTCTAAATAAAAATATATTTTTCCTTAAAATAACCCAATAACCAATTTAATTTAAAAATCACTCTCGATTCACAACATGTCCATTCCATTCCGATTCCCTAATCCATTTTCACTTTTCAAAATAGAGTCTACTATTCTTTCCTAAACATATTTTCATATCTTGATATAATTTTACACTATGAATTTATATTCCAATTTATCAACTAATAACATTTCCCTTATTTATAAACATTGTTTATAAATTTTATAAACTCATTTTCAAATCTATAACAGATTTACATAAATCACTCCATTTATAAATCGATTTCTATTAAAATCCCATTTACAAATCTATTACTCAATAAATCCCAATTATCTCTTGAACTCGTTTAAAATTCCAATTTCAACTTCTTTGCCATATTTTTTAGAAATATCATTTAAATATCCATTATTCAAAATTCTTTATATAAATTATTTTAAATCTCCATTTTAAACATTTTTTCGAATAGTTAAGTACAACTCTAAATCAGTTTCTTAAAAATAATCCAAATTTCTATTTGAATATTTTTATACTCAAAATCTCCTTTTATATCCTTCCAAATTCTAAAAATAATATTTATGGTATCTAAAATACCAAAAGTTAGGCCAGTGCTACTATAGCATCCAATTATTCATATCACAACAATAATCTATAACATATTATTCTAACACATCATTTATTATTATATATGAAAAACAATCAATATAAATTTGAGGAATCCAGTTGGATCCTTCCAACCTGTTACCCTGCATCCACAAATGTTAATACAACATAAAAATAACAATCCCACTTCGAGGCGGATATCGCAGTATATAAGGTCATCCGCTATTATGCGGGGCACATAGGGTCTCATCCGCTAAAATATGCGGGAACAATCAATCCAACTACTAATATATATACTACTATGTATAATATCACATTCAACTGATAATAATTTATCAATTCAACCAATCAATCAATAATTATTTTAACTATTTAAAATTAACTAGTAATCCAAAAATGAGCGAGATTAACTCATCATGATTTTTAATTTGTCGAACATCTAGATTTTCAATTTTCTAAAACACCAATTGACCCCGAAAATCCCCAAACTAATTCCAGATTGTACATTTCACAGCTACGAATCCAACATGACTGATTTTGCGATTTTTGGACCTCATATGAATTTATTATGGATTAATAACTACAAAATAAATTAATTGACAATTAAATTATATTTAAAATCATTTTAAACAATTTACCCTCTGCTCTCATCTCAAAGATAACCCTTCCCTGTCGCATCCCAGGTTCAAGCTCGACTGCCATCGAGCACTTCTCCAAGTCGCCGTCCAAAACTCGCGACTGCCTTCCTGAGTTCACCGTGCCTACCCACCAGACGCCAGCCTCGACTACTTCCATCATTCTCCACCACACGCAAAACCCCTTCAACTCCAAACGCGAATCCCCTCCCTCTAGATCCAACTGCGCCACCACATACATCTCCAGCGTCGCCCGCCACCCACCAGAAATCATGACAACATCCTACTCGATGACTAGTCGCGACCTCAGCGCCAACACACACGCGACCCTCGCCAACCACGCGAGATCGATTGTCATGAACGAGGTCATGCTTCGCATCCATGCGCCTCACCATCGAGTTCGAGCCTATGCGGCATCGCGATTTATATTTGCACGCGATTCCCTTTTTTTTATCCGTTGCCATTTTTTATACTGAATCGTTGATTTCGTTCCTCTCTGAAGAAGAAGGGAGAGAGAGCTCGTGATTTTTAAAAGGGAAGAAACGTAAAAAGGGGATACGATCTAGTTGAAATGAAAGAGGGGAGAGCTTGCGTATAAACTGGGCATGCTTCAAAAGAAAGGAACGACTTTGACTTGATTTATAAATTTATTTAATTATAAAATATCTCATTTGTATATCTCAAAATTCCGAACCCCTATTGAGGCGTGCCGCTTGGCGTTCCTAATGTTGTACCGCTATTCCGAACCCAATGGAATAAGTCCCGAGTCCCAATTTGATCGTATGGAGAAGATAGATTTTTAAATTGACTATTTAAATTAAATTCACTTAAATTATTTCTAGGAGTTTTCAGATCGTACGACCAAATGGTAAACCCAAATGCTACGAGATTTGAAATCTGATAATAATACACTATTACAGATCCAATGGAACTGGTTTTGTCGAATTTCGAGACTGTGCTTCTGATCGCTATTTTTAATCGTCGATTAAATCGACAATTTCAAAATTTTGTGAAATCACTTGAAATTTCAGTTTTAAAATTTTTCTAACTCAATTATAATTCCAAATCCAATATTTAAAACCATTTAAATATTCAAAATTAACCATCGAAAAATCCGGGTCGTTACACCTCAGGTCTAGGATCAAGTTCCCATACATCATTTCTAGTGAATTGATTCAGTTCTTCTTGCATAGCAAGAATCCATGAATCATCAGATGATGCTTCCTTTGGATTTTTGGGTTCTATAGTTGATATGAAAGCTACATTACTCATCTTGTTTAGTTGATTTATAGTTCTAACAACATATTCAATATTTCCTAGTATATTTTCTATAGGATGATCTTTTAAAAGCCTGATCCTTTTATTAGGTTGAACAGTTTCACAATTTGTTTCATTTGATTCATTATTTAAAATAACAAAATCATCTTCATCATTTATTTGAACAAAATCTTTGAAATTTTCATCAAAAGATACATGCATTATTTCTTCAATGGTGTTAGTTTTTGAATTGAAAACTCTGTATGCTTTACTTCTATTAGAATATCCGATAAAGATTCCTTTGTCGGATTTAGGATCAAATCTATCCAAATTGTCCTTTGTATTTAGAATAAAGCATTTACTTCCAAAAACTTTAAAATAAGATACCTTTGGTTTCTTATTGAAAAGAAGTTCATATGGTGTTTTATTGGTTAGAGGTCTAATTAAAATCCTATTCAAAATGTAACAAGCTGTAGCGACTGCTTCAGCCCAAAAGCTTCTTAGTAATTTACTATCTGAAAGCATAGTTCTTGCACACTCTTGAATTGTCCTATTTTTACGCTCTACAACTCTGTTTTGTTGTGGAGTTCTTGAAAAAGAAAAATTATGAGTTATTCCTTTTTTATTACAGAAATTCTCAAAATTTTCATTTTCAAATTCTCCACCATGATCACTATGAATAGTTTTGATTTTTAAAGAAAGTTGATTTTGAATTATTTTTTTGCAAAAGTTTTAAATAAATCAAAAGCATCACTTTTATGTTTCAGAAAGATTGTCCATGTAAATCTAGAATAATCATCTACAATTACAAAAGCATATTTACTGTGATTTATTGACTAAATTTGAGATGGACCAAACAAATCTAAATGAAGTAACTCAAGTGGTTTTGAAGTTGAGATCATATCTTTCAATTTAAATGAACTCTTTCTAAGTTTTCCTAATTGACAAGCATCACGTATACTATCTACTTTAAAATCCATTTTAGGGAGACCTCTTACTAGATCAAGTTTTGAAAGTCTAGATAAGAGTTTGAAAATCAAATGCCCAAATCTTTTATGCCAAATCCAAGGGTCACTTGTATTAGCCAAAAGACATAGGTTATCATTTGAGATTTTCATACTGAGAATATAAATAGTTTTCTTCCTAATTCCTTCAAAGATAATATTTGATTTATTATCTTCGATGTGACACTTATCCTTTTCAAATTTAATTTTGTATCCCCTGTCACATAGTTGACTTATGCTAAGTAAGTTGTGGTTTAGATTCCTAACTAACAGAACCTCAGAAATAGTAGGAGTTTTAGAGTTACCGACATTGTCGATGCCAATCACATATCCTTTTGAATTGTCTCTAAAGTTGACCATTCCTCCATCTTCAAAAATTATGTCATTCAATATCTCCGGATTACCAGTCATGTGTCTTGAACATCCACTATCAAGTATCCATTTGTTTCTCTTGATTTGCACCATTTGTCCATTGAGTGTTGATTCTTCAAAAGACATATAACACATCTGCTCCTGCACAACACACCAATTCAGTAGATAACTTGATTTTCTATAATAACAATATGTAGACTTATAAGACAATGATGATTTGGATAGTTTTGAACTAGTGTTAACAGAATCTCCAAAAATTGCCACTTTAAACTTTTTCAAAATTCAGAATGTGATAACTTTGAAAACCAATGCTCTAATACCAAATGTAGGAAATGAGGATTACAGATCTTAAGGTAGAATTAACACTAGAGTGGGGGTGAATAGTGTTTAATTAATTTTATGAATCTTTTTGAAATCTTTTCAAATTAATTCCAAACAGATGCAATTCACAAACACAGAAAAAATCACAGAATCAGACACAAATGAAAATAGTAAATAAAAGCAGTAAAGGAAAGAACACACCAAAATTTTATACTGGTTCGGAGTTCCCCTACATCCAGTCCCACACAATTTCTTGTGCAGATTTCTTTTTAAATATAATGTCGATATTACAACCTCGATTTCAAGGCCACGAGATACACCCTCCTGTCTTCGAGTCCAGGGCAAACTCCCTTGATTTAACCCGGCTATAAGATCACTTAATTGATACGGGCTAAAATCACACCCAATTGATTTACGGGCCACAATCATACCGTTTCCAATCACACTTTGATAAAGAGAGACTCGATGCACTTTGATCTTTCGATCTTTGATTACAAATGATCCAATAACTCTGAATAGCACTGAGATCTTTGAGAGAGAGTGGCAGAGAATCAAACTAGAGATGATCGAGTTTGATTCACTTAGAATTTTGGTAGAGTTTTGTTAAAGCATTTGAAATATAAGAGAATATTTGAGTAGAGAAGGAGTGAAGAAATGAAGAAAAACTAACTTGAAATTCGTTGAAAACAACTGGTATTTATAGGAGAACAAAGGTCATGTCCATTCGCGAAAGGCTATGACAAATAAACACTTCTTTTGAAAAATTGAATTTTAAATTCTACAGCTACCATGTCGACATGGTGGGATGAGGGATGTCGACATGCCTATGTTATTTTTGAAAATAGATTTTGCTTTAAAATGATTTCTATTCTAAAACTTGTCAAAACAATTTCTATACTTTGTAAACTATTTTGAATATAGTTTAAACTTATAAAAGAGTTTTAGAAAGTAATCTTAAAATATATAATCTATAATATAAAGGTAATATTAAAAACTAAGTATAGATTTCTTTAAAATATATTAAAGCTAAAATATTAAAATCAAGAGATGGTTAAAAAACAAAAGATGATTTTGAAATTAATATGATTAAAAATAGTTTTTGAATTAAGGCTAAAATATTTAAATTGATAGAGATGACTTTAAAAAGATAGTTTTGAAAAAATAAATCATTATGAAAATTTCATGGATTCCATTCCACTAGAGAAGGTCATGAGTTCCATCCCAATAAAGAGGTCGTGTGTTCCATCCCACTATTAAAGTGAGAAGGTGGATTCCATTCCACAATTAAAATCTGAATAAAGATTTTATTGCTATTATTAAGTTTTAACATAAATCTAGACTCTATTACTTATCTTGATATCTTGAACTCTTGATAATCTTGATACTCATAAGTCTTCAGTCTTGATTTCTACAATCTTGAATTCGTCGGTCTTGAATCTCTATACTTAGTCTTGAATCTTTATACTGTACAGTCTTCATTCTCAGTACCTACATACCTATATATATATATCCTGCATATACATATATATCTAGACAAGAATGTTAGTATTTATATTTTATAACAAGTCCTAAGGTTGTTGTCATCAAAACAATCATCTCAGGAACTAACAGTCACTTTGAAATTTTTTCTTTGACCGTACGGTTATTCAAAATTTATCGATATGTAAGCCCTTGGTGCCTCTAGCAGCCATGAGTAATACATTTTTCAACATTTGGAGAGTGTTGCGTACTCTAGTCTCAACAAATTTATCGATATCCAGTCTCGCTACATCTTGACTAGGAATATTTAAAACGATATGTTTATTATATTATGGTAAATTGCTCATGATTACAACACATTGTAATCATTGTCAAAAAACACACCATTGATGGATTTTCTATTAAATATACTTAAATTAAATAATTATTTAATTTAACACTTTGTAACAAGTATGTAATAGAAAGAAAAGCACCTGTAAATTCGAATAAAATTTTATTATAGAGTTAATGATTTACAAAAAAATATAGAATTGCCCGTAGGGCATAAACCTCACTCTATCATTCATATCATTGTTTATATCACACTATAACAACACATATAATTATAAAAAACCAAAATCATACTTAATTTCAAACAAAATTCTCATACAGAAGTTAAGTTATACAATAAATTACATAATTTCCCCTAGGGCACACCGGTAACTCTATTAATCTCTCTATTAGACTTGGAGCCAATTATGGAGCCTCACGCTCATACCTTCGACCAGTCTTCCTAGATTAGACAAAGAAGGAGCCTTAGGACAATGTTATATTCATTATCTACTCCCTGATTACTTTATTTAAATTTATTGGACAACCAAGGTTTCATTGATCGTAACATTGGTACATCGTTACCAATCAATAGTATGTCATCGATATATAAAGCTAAGAACATTATAGCACAATTCTATTCTTTCGTGTATGTGTGTGTGTATGCATGCTTCGTTTGTGTTTTTACTGAAATGAAACTATTTGATTACCCTGTCAAAACATTTATTCCAAGTCCTAGTAGTTTTGTTAAGACCGTAGATTGATTTTAAGAGTCTACATACTTTGTCGCCCTCCCACTGTCCTCGAAACCCTTTGATGTGACATATGAATAGTCTCTTCTAAATTACAATTTAGAAATGTTGTTTTAACGTCAATATGCCATATTTCAATCATAATAAGAAGTGATTGTAAATAGAATCTGAATTTATTTAAGCATGGCAACTTGAGAAAATGTTTTTTTCATAATCAACACCTTGAATTTGTCGGAACGTTTGTCACCAATCTTTCTTTATCTATCTAGACCTTTGCATCTGGACTGATTCATTTCCTAAAGATCCATTTGCAACCTATAGGTTTTACCCCTTTTAGTACATTTTCCAAGCTCCAAACTTTATTCTTGTGCATGGAATCCATTTCGGATTTCATCGCATCAAGCTATAAGGTAGAGCCTTTACTTTAGAAAGCTTGTCGGTATGTGAAGGGATCATTGTCATGGAAGATACAATCCTCTTTCTCGTCATCAGTGTGAAACACATAGTTTCTCTCAGACATGTGATATTCTTCACTAGACATTATAATAGGTTGTGTGTCTTCTATAGGTGTTGAATTACTATCTAAATATCCAGTTCATGTGGGAGTTTCTTGGATCTCATCCAAGTCTATCTTACCACTACTAATTTCTTGTGATAGAAATTCCTTTTTCATTGTGTGTCTTGAAGTAAACACCATTTTTTATTACAAGAGATGTACTTTATTCAAGAAGAGCACTTATTTTGATGTCTTAGGGGTTTGAACGCATGACCTCTAAACCCTTAGTCTAGAGCACCACACCATTTAAGCTAATGATCCTTGCCCTTAAAAGAAATGCCTTTTCTTCCTCGGTATGATAGAATATGTATCCATGAGAATTTTTAAGATGGCCTATAAACTTGCATCAAACCGATCTTGCCTCGAGTTTAATGAGGTTTACATTATTAATATAAACCAGATAATCCCATACTTTAAGATAATTAGGATAGGGTTTATTACTAGTCCATACCTATTATAAGGCCTTAGGAACATTTTGATGGTGTGAAATTCAACATATATACCACAGTTTCAAGTGCATATCCCCAAACGAAAAGAGGAAAATCGGTATCACTCATCATTGATCAAAACCATGTATAACAAAGTTTGATTTCCCCTTTCCAAAACACTATTGTGTTGAGGAGTATAGGAAGGAGTGACTTGAGAGAGAATATCATTTTCTTTTAAGTACTCTTGGAGCTCATATCTATTGTACTCACTACCTTAATCGGATTGAATATTTTATTTTTCTTACATGTCTGGTTTTTAAATTTATTCTTATATTCCATGAATTTATGTAGACATCTGATTTGATTTTCAGAAGATATGCATATCGTTATCTAGATAAATCATCAATGAATGCAACAAAGTGCAAGGATCCACCTTTGGTAGCTATAGACATAGGACCACAAACATCTATATATTCTAGTCCTAAGCATTCAGTAACTCTTTCGTTGCTACCACTAATGGTAGCTTGGCCATTTTAAATTTAAGAAAAGATTTACAAGTATCAACTTATTCAAAATCAAAAGATAATAGAAACTCTTGGGTTTTTTAACTTGTTCAATTGTATCTTAGTTATATATACTAGTCTACAGTGCTAAAGGCGGCTATCATTTGTAAATGCATTATTATTTTCAATAGCAAATACACAATCATAGTTAAATATATAAATGCCATCTTTAAGAGTACTAAAGAAAACAGTTGTATTATCATAACAAATATCCATACAATTGTCATTATAAATAAAATTATAACCATTTTTATCAAATAGGAAACAAAGATTATTCCATTGATAAATTTCAGTAAAAAATAACAATCATTATAGAACTAAATCATGTCCACTAGAAAGTTTCACATGGTAATCTTCTACCACTATGGCAGCTACAATAGCTCCATTTGCAAATTGGAATTTCATGGTCCCTCCTCCTATGCACCTCTTGCTCTTGAGTCCCTATAACGAATTATAAATATGAGTTCAAATCTAGTATCTAAAATCAATGATGATACACTTATAGATAAATAATTTTTTATAAGGAAAATACCTTTAGGAGCGTAATTTATTCTTGAACATCTTCAAATAATCCGGACATGTCCACTACTAACATCCCTTCTTAAAGAAATGATGACATTTGTGACGACCTACCTTTCTGACCCCTGTGAATGACACTTAACACATCCTCGATGTTTGCGTGTCATTGCTCAAGCATTTGAAAGATGAGTTATCGTGGGGTAAAATAAAAGAATAGATCATAATAGAAAAATCTCACATCAGAACGGTTAAATATAATACAACAATAATATAGTACATCAGGTTACTCCTAATATGGAGTTATCGGAGTTACACAAAAGTACTACAACTATCAGACTAGGCGGTTATACATTCTTCCTTTACACTTTCTAATACAAAATATACATACATAATCATATATCGGAAATAGATAACTAGATAGGTAATGGAACCTTCTACTCATCCATTGCCTTCAAAGAGCCCAAAGGAAGCCTGCTACTCTCGAAGTACTTAAATATAATTGAACCCAAGAGTTTACATAAACTAAACAATTTGGGCCAGACAATAAGTCTGGTATAAGAAAATTTCTAAACAAAAGGGTTGAAGAACACGATATGTGAGACCATGCCGCCAACTGCAGAATGAGTTTTCCCCTCACAAAAACAACGTCCAATAACAACCATGGATACAAATAATTAAACATCGTGAAGTGCTCACAACGCTTCCCGATGAAATTAAGAAAGAGGTAAATTTAGAATATTTGGAATCAGAAGAAAGAAGGAAAATTTTCCAAAGTTGACTAGGAGGATGCAACCCCCTTTAAAGAAAGTATACCTCTAGTCAATATACTTAAGAGGGTCATTCTCTCTTGTGACTCCTCTTGGAAACTCCAAGCTAGACCACACCAACCTTATTTAGAATCTAAGTACTTTACATCTTAGTGCATGTATAACAGAAACCAACCTAGAGTAGATGTGTAACGACTCACCTTTTTGGATGGTTTAAATCGACAATAAACCACACATGTCAACTCAAATCATTCAAAAGAGAGAATTGTTAATGAGTAAATAACAAAATAAGAGAAAGGAAAGAAAAACAAAACACAGAATCTCATAGCGGAATGACAAAATATAATAATCAAATAAACAGTTCATGAAGCAGTTTAATAAATACATTTGATTACACTTTCACAATACAATCAGAGTTATACATACAGTAGGTAAAATAGGATAATGCAGCGGAAACAACATGATGCAGTGGAATAAAACTAGTTATATAATACTAAACTCCGTCTTCATCCTCCAGAAATAAGGTCTTCAACACTATAAAGCTTAGGCTGACCCGAGCGTAATGAAAAGACAAAACACTCGAGTCAGAACTAAAAGGTCTTATGTAAGTTAAATCAACAACAAATAAATATGAGTGTAATGGCTTCAGAGATGTTTACGAGATATAACATCTCCTATCTGGTGTATAACGTGCATGCAATAACTTAAGAGATGTTCGAGATTTCCATCTCCTAAGGATCCCTTAAATTATTTATATGTAGTAATATATGTTATATATGTGGTGTCTATCAGTAAAGTAAGGTATTAAAATAGCGTTAAGGCGTTACCCATATCCCCCTTAACACATTTATAAATGCCGTAAACTATATAGTACTGTAAACTCCACCAAACCGGTGGGTTATCAGGGAGCACTCCATAGGTACGACACAAAACAAAATCGTAGTGGGCTCGATAAGGCATATGACAGGGCACACGAGGCTATACCCATGGTAAGATTATACCGGATTGCGGAACCAGGCTAGTGGTAACGCATAGTAGCTACTACCGCCCACCTTGAACAACACTCCCATAATCAAATCGAAGGTGGCCACCAAATCAATCACAAAGTAACAGATATGGTATCGAAGAAGCATGTCCGATAGGAGGAGCGACCTCACTTGGCCTGGTTATGGCTCCTAATTTTAGTTATATCAAGCTGACCCGAGGGGGTCAGGGATGCGTTCTTACCTCATACCAGAAGCGTTCGCCAAACCATCCTACTTCGTTCTGGATTCTCCACCACGTGCACAGTTGTTAAAGTGGTTTCGGAATTGGCAGAGAGTATGACAATATTCGACCTCGGTCTCTTTAACAACCAAATGCTTACATTTTTCACACCGTGGTCATTTTTATGAAACATTTTTAATAATAAATCCAGAAAATAGTTTATACCTTCATATCAAGATATCCTTATACTTATTCCAAAAGTTTAAATATATTCATAAATACCGAGGAATATTTCTTTCAATCAATTTTGAAAATAATTTATAAATCTCTTCTAAACCATTTATAAACTATTTATATGCTTTAAAACCATTTATAAAGCTATTAATAAATTCCAAACAGTTTATAAATTCCTTTAAAACGCTTCCAAATTCCTTTATACAAGTTCTTTTATAAAACCCTTTATAAAATCCTTTAGAACCTTTATAAAATCCTTTATAAGAGTCCTTTTATTAAATCCAATATAAAATCCCTTACAAAACTTTTATAAATTCCTTACAAAACCTCTTACACTTTTATTTATTAAAGTTATTATAAAATCTATATTTATTTTATTAAATCAAAACTATATTATTATATTAAATTAAATTTAAAAAATATATATTAAAATTATATTAAATATTTTATTAAATTAAATTTTAAACTATTTTAAAAAAAAAATTAAAACTAAATAAAATCATAAGTTAAATTCTTAAATTTACATTTAAAACCATATATTAACTTATAATTTGAAACTTTTAAAAACATAAAAGATAAATTATTTCCAAATATAATTTTTTTTAAATCATTAATAAAATTTTAAAATTAAAATTTATAAATCAAACATACTTTAGTATTTAGAAAATAATTTAAAACCGACCAACGTTGTCCGTATATAGTTTTCTACCCTATGGTCAAGTGATAGGGTATGTATAATTTCAACCCCAAAATAGTTAAATTTTCCGGGTATATATCATTTCAACCCGTATCCCGAATCAACAATTTCCAAATCAACAAAATCGCTCGGGTTTATCATTTCAACCCATAACGATTTTCCCTAATCTATAAGATTATTTGGGTATGTATCATTTCAACCCATAGTGATAACAGAGATATAAACATCCAATCATCCAAAAATGTCAATAAATAAACATCCATCACAATAAACATCCAAATCAGCCAATAAATCACAAAAGTTAACTGGTTATGAGATATTTAACTAACAATTTATATTCAATATTAATTTGAATGGCAATTTAATTCCATAAAATTCAATTTCAATAAAAATGTTAAATTAAACAACCAGACAACAACCAAAAATATTCTTATCATATCATAAATTTAATTTAACTAACATAAGAAGGTCTAGTATTTGTGAGTGGGTTAAATCACTCACCTTTGATTTTATCGTCGATTTAAAATCCAAATAAAGCCCAAAATTCAAACAGTCTCAGAATACAGCCAAACCGGTTTCATATCGTCCGAAATTCCAATACGATCGCAATGGAGAAAACCGCATCCAAATCCGAGCTCGATGAAAAAGTTATTCAAGTTAGAAGTTTTAAAATTCAAATTTAAATTAAATAGAAAAAAAGAGCATAACCGTAATTATCTTAAACCCCAACCCTCACGAGCCATACACGCGCGCGACTCCATAGCAAACCCCGAAAAGCTGCCGCCATCTCACCCATGAACGCGTGCGCCTACGAACGCCTGACCCACGATCTGACACCATCGCCGTCATCTCCTCTCCACGCCGCCCTCCCTATGGTCGCCGCGACAACTTCGGCGTTGCCTAGACCTGACCGCTGCCATGCCTCTTCTTCATTGATTTGTAGCAATTCCGTGAACCTCAGACACGATGTAAACCCATGGATCGACTTGCCTCAATGCCCTCTACACTCTGGTGACCTCCGATCGTCCTATAGTCGACGATCCACCGTTGAATTGAAAACCCTAGGATGGATGGCCGATACTTCATCAACGATTTCTGGTCAATCCAATACTCAATTGCAAAAACGAATAGCAGATCTAGATTATGCCCGTCGAGAGCTTTTCAACGATATATAATTTGATATGGTTTGAAGAGTTTGAATTTTCAATTTGATTTTGAATTTGGAGTTAGGGTTTGGGTTGATAGCCATTAGGAAGGAAGAGGAAATGATTGAACAGACACATACAAAAAAATGGAATAGACAGCTAGGGTTTCAGAAAAAAAACTATTTATATGGACAGATGGATAAGAACGAATAGATATATCGAACTGGGTCGAAACGATAACAATGGCCCGAAAAGCCCGTTTCATCCCCGAAACGAAAGTAAGTCATCCCATATATCAAAATATATGTTTTCGATATTTTTAAACTCAATGGAGCTAGTTTCTAATTCCATTGTATATAGAAATTAGCCTTCAAAATCAAATTATATTCATTTAAATTTCATTAATCGATTTCTACGCGTTTCGAGCTCGCACGATCAAACGATAAGTCTGATCGCTACGAAACTTGAAATCTTACAATAATCCACCGTTATGGATCTGATGAAACTGGTTTTGTCAAAATCCGAGACAGTGGCCGAAATGGTTAATTTTCACGTTAATTAAATAAATAATTATTAAATTGATTTAATCACTTTTAAATTCAAATTTTAAAGTTAGCCATTTTATCATTCTTGATTACATAGAAATTTATAATCTTTTAAAATAAAATTTTCCAAGTTAAATCCAATATTTAAATATTACATCAATTCCAACGTTCAATTACAACTGTAATAAAAACCCAGTTAATTATAATTTAAATTCAATCAAATTCTTTTATTTTGATTTACACTCTTATTACTAAATCAACTATTACCCTATGAATATAATTAACATTAGTTTACATTTTATTACATTCATATTCTACAGTTATAATCTTAACTCATATTAACTGTAATATTTAATTATATTAAATTCACATTGATTTCCAAATTAATTTCAACGGATTAAATAATAAAATAATAATTAAAACAATTATTACACATTAGTAATTCAAATACATTTCTAAGTCTATTGTTTACAAACAAAGCTAACAAGTTTACGTACCAATTAATGGATTTCATATTCTGTAATAAACCTATTTCAATTAATAACATATAATTTCAACATTGAATCCAAAATTTAATTTATTCCATATTTACAATTATAACTAAATTAACTTTACAATTATTTTAATTGATTGAAATTGCATTAAAATAAATGTCAATAAAATTTAAACAACATTATTAAATCATATTCTAATTATTTTTCTCATTAATAAATCATAAATTTTAATTTCTCACAATATTAAATTTCAAAATCTTATTTAATTTAATAGTTTTAATTATAAAAAATACGGGTCGTTACAAGATGTGAATATACCCTGATGGGACCAACCCCACATAGCTTGCCCCCACTTGCTTTCTGGTTTTAGCTATTTTCGAAAAAGGATAACAATGCTCAAATGAGTAACAAATCGTCTTAATTGACGATACATCATGAAGAAAAGTGAACCGATAGTTAATAAATCAATTATAAAGGAAAATTAAAAAAGATCATATATGCAAACTAAATCTCATATTCTTACCACTACTCATCGATTCCAACCTTGTGCTATCCCTTGGTTGAAAATGAAGCCAAGCAAGTTAAGGTAGTGTTACATTTAGGCATTGCCTAGATGACATTTTCAACCTTCGAGACAGAAACGAGTTCATATCTTGACATTTAGTGTTAAAAGTACGACTAAATCCTTTCCATATAAGCAATATTGTCCATGGAAACTTCTTTTCAATAACCGAATCGAACTTTTATACTTTTAAAACTAGACTTGTGCTGGAATTTCACATTTCAAATAATAAATTTAACCGGCTTTATCAAGATGATTGATTTACTTTAAACACTAATTAATTTCTTTGGTGTCATTATTTAAAATGATCAATTAACTTAAATAAATGATTAAATATTTCAAACATTCTTCATTTAAAATAATTAATTAGCTTTAATCCAGCTTAATTACATCAAATAACATTATTTAAAGTGATTAATTAACTTTAATCATCCTTGTTTAAATGTTTTATTAACTTTAAAACATCATTATTAGAATAAATTAACCCTTAAACATCATTATTAAAATGTTTAACTAATTTTAAACATCGTTATTTAAATGATCAATTAATTTAAAACATTATTAATAAAGTGATTAATTAATCTTAAAAACATCATTAACTAAATGATTAACTAACATTAATACATCATTAATTAAATAATTAATAAACCTTAAACATCATTAATTAAAATGATTAATTAATTTTAAAACATTATTAATAAAATGATTAATTAATCTTAATCACATCATTCTTTAATTAATTAATCTTAATCATCATTATTTAAAATGATTAACTATTTTTAAAAATATCATTATTAAAATAATTAATTAATTCTAATCACTTCTTTATATGAATAATTAATTATGTTTATAAAACCCATGCACAGGATTTAATAAAAATATTTCAAAGGGGATAACATTTTCAATGTGCCGATATAGCAATAATCGCTATATGGACACTTTCATAATCACTTTTCATTTGTCATCTATTCAACAAAACATTACACATAATAATTGTGAGCACACATACAAAGGCAAGAAACAACTATACATTATGAAGAAAGTATCCTAATATTATTTACTTAGATTTTTCCGACTAACTTCAAGTTACTTTTCTATATAACAAGATGTCAACCTTTTGCAATGGTTACTAAGCCAAACAAGTCCAACACATTTAGCACATACAAACAAAAGGAAATAACATATACTTGCATCATAAAAATAAAAATCAAAAATTTATTTAAAAAGGTGATATTTTGCTCACCAAAATGCAAATAAACTAAGTCGAACTACCACAAAGCTTTGCATTAACAGCCGATCTATCTTTTGCTTCTCTACCCTAAATGGGTTAAAGTGGTTTGGCTGTGGGCTATAGGGGCTCGACCATGATGGTTTTGAGGGAGCATGGGCCTTGTTTTGGAGTATTTGAGGTCTAGAGAGCAAAGCAAAGGGTTTTAACAACTTTACTTAAGGGAAAAGGTAAAAAGAAGTGATCTTTAAACTTTAGAATCCTTTGAAAGCATGAACAAGCTTAGAAAAAGAATGAGTTTTGAAAATAAGTAAGGGAAATGATAAAATGAGAGAGAGAGAGAGAGAAAATAGAAAATTTATTTTTATGAGATGCGACCAAATTACCAAAATGTCCTTTAGTACACTACCCTCCATTCTCCTTTAGCCACATCATCACTTCCATCCTACTTTCTTAAAGCACACGCCATCCATGGAAGCCCACCCTTTTGTTGACAAAAAAAACTTCTTTGTACTTAAGATGTCATATAATATGACATATCATTCGTACTTTATTTTTATTTAAATTTTAAACTTTGAGAAGTGTCACATCTAAATTCTTACTTAAGTAAACATATATTTTTACCTTTTCTATGTTACTAATCCATATTTATATAATTATAAGTGTGTATTTTTTAACTATGGTGTTCACAACATTTTCAAATAACTTTTCGATGATGAAAAGTTGAAAATTCGAAAAATGATTTTCGGTCATATTTTTTATTTTTCTTTGAACTATATATTTTTGTTATCAAATTTTAAAAATCATTTCACCATCACTAGTTATTATGAAAAAGAGTTTTATTTAAGTTATAAATTCTATAAATTAATTATTTAAAAATATATTAAAAATTTATATTTAAAGTGATTAAATTACGTGTCGTTACAACATTCACCCTTCTCTTCTTTGGCATTCGCTCTAACCCTTTCCTCCCATCTTTCTCTTCTTCGAACTATTAAAAGAAGATGTTCCCTTGACGGCGAGTATTGCACTTGTTTCTTTCATGATGTATGCTCGGCTCCTAAATATATTAGGGATATTCAAGATAGTACACTTCAACGAATTCATATTGAAATTCAATATGAATGGATCAAACTACAGAGTTAATGATCCAATAATCAAGTCAATCTTTAATTTTGTACCAATAATCCTTTTCAACTCAACTAATATCTCTATGTACCCTGTCATATTGAGTATGTCATCTTGGATGGAAATTACTTTGCTCATTTTCATATGAAACAATTTACATGAGATCTCATACACTGCGGTACAAGACTTGTTAACCCCAAAAATGGATCAACACCCTGCATTGAGTGTGAAAGCACTAGCCTTGTTCTTATAGAGCAATAATATAGAAAATAAATGTAAAACGAGCAGACATAGCAAAAAGACAAGAAGATATTTATAGTGGTTTGGCTGTTAATGAAGCCTACGTCCACTTTATAACTTTCTATTAACTGACTGTCGTTACAAGTTGAATCGGATTACAATATGATTGAATCTTCTTAGTAAGATCAAGTCATAAGTACAAGAGTCCACTGGTGAATCACAATGAACCCCTAGATGACTATTGTGTGGGAGGTGAGGAGTGAAGAATAATCTATGTAGAGTTCCAGCAGGCAGTCCATAAGATCCTATTTATGTTACAGGTAGGATTGTATTTATAGGCATAGGAGATCAATTGGGCCGGGCCGCTTTGCCAGAAGCCTACACTCGATGATACAAAGGTTCTTGAAAATTTCATAACGATCCTACATAATGTGATGGATCACTAGCGATCCATGTACTAGGGGATTTTTAGGCTTCTTCTTTTAGTTTACACTCCATGTCTTTTATAGCTGCTCTCCATGTAATTTCATAGCTAGTTCCTTATTTTGATGATGATTCATGCACATGTTGGATTGAACTCTGACTAGAATTAGATGGGTCTTCGCTTCTCGAACTAGGTCGCTTGGAAGGCTATGAAACTTGGCAAACGTACTTAGAAGAGATGTCAATTCATGATGCAAGAGTCTTGAATGACCCATGAAGCTTTCTTATGGATTGCTAGCAATCCATCACCTTAGTAGATTTTTGGATAATTCTTCTTAAGGGCTTTTGGCTTGTTCTTTTGGATGCCTTGTTCAATTTTCAAGTCTTTCTGGCATAGTCCCTAAGTTCTAACTCCTATTGAATTCTACTGAGTTAAAAAACCGGTTAACATTTGTCCCCTAGAGTATGCTTTCATTGGAAACAAAGTGTGCTCTGGAACTGGTTGTCCTTGAATTCCTATTCCATGAAATCTAATCGATCGTATTAGGCTTACCGTAAGGTATTGTTTTTGACTTTTCAATTTTTGTTGGGTTCGGGATGTGGATCATCATTATTCATGGAAACTTATCGGTTTTGACTCCGTAATTTCGAAAGTATTTACGAATGGTAATAGGGTTGAGTTTGAAAAGTTTGAGCAAAAATTAATGTGAGATGATGGATCGCTAGCGATCCAATCACTTTGATTTTTTTTGCTGAAATCTTTCCTATTTAGTACTATCTTTGAGCCGACCCTTCTTAAATTTCCTCACTTTCTTTTCTTGCGACCCAAACCAACCACGACCTAACCAGCTTTTGCCATCGCCACCATTGATCTTTACTGCCAAAACATACTACCGCCGACCTCAGCTACCTCCGCCATCACTCCGAACCAAACCCTAGCACCTTAGGATACTCAAAGGAGGCAAGAACGACAATATCAGTTAAATTCAATGAATCACCTCATTCCTGGTTCTTAGCTTTTGGTCATCCTTCCACGAGGATGTCCACTTAGTAAATGAGGTGATTCATTGAATTTAACTGATATTGTCGTTCTTGTCTCCTTATCACCGCTTGCTTTGATCGTTGCCGACCTTGTAGACCGCTAAGCCTAGATTGGATTTCGACAAACCCAAAGTCGAACCCATTTTCCTTCGATCCGAGGTTGGTGAAGATGTGGTTGCCAGTGAATTTAGGGTGATCAAGGAGAATGGTGAATGAGGCAGGTTGATTGCGATTCATTGGAGGTAGATAGTGGACTCGTGTCTTGCACTTAACGCACTCTACTATCTTCGTCCAATAAATCAAAATCAATTAGCTCATGGCCTCGATGGTTCCAATGAGGCAGTTTACTATGGACTTGATCTTCCTAGATTAGTCTTACTGTCGCACGCTTGGTGTACCTGAGAATAGAACAAGCTTTCCTTGTCGCTTTGGACAACGAATCCATTATCGATAGTCGATCGATAACGGGTAAGTGTAGGAGGAATAACTTCAATGAATGATATGAAAAGCTTTTTCCTTTTCTGCTGTGAGTGAACTATCTACACATGATAGAGCATTTGTAGTGTTCAGGACACCGAGCCCATCTCACATAGATAACACACTGCACTTGCCCTAATCAATGCTTGCAATCCGATGAGTTGGCACAAGCCAACATCTTTTCGGAATTCAGGCGTTAAACATATGGGGATTTCTAGTTAAAAATAGGGTTACCTGACCATGTTGGATACAAGTTCTGTTATATAAGATGAAGCATCCATCATCTCGACATAAATCTAGTGGAGGAAGCCTGGTACTCTCAGAAGCAGAATCGACATCAGTTATGCCTTCATAAACGATTCCAGCAGCGCTTACTTCTTTGGCACCATAGGCTCAATATGGTCAATTGGTTCGATCGTCGATCGAACTCCTCCGAACTTTAGATTTTTATTTAGCCCTCCGGACAGATCTTTTACTCTCATTTCTGCTAAATTTCTGCATAATATTTGTTTACATCATGGTATTTCGGATGACGGTATGCGCCTTCCACTGAAAAATGAGTTTGCACACATGCCACCTTCGAGGTACACCGCCTGCCATTGGTACATTTGCTTGAATGGTGCAGTGCCCCCATTCAACCATTTCTTGAGAGACACTCTTCTAATGGGAATAGCCCCATTTCAGAATTATCCCAATGGTTATGCAATTTTGACTTGTATTGATGTTTTGTTTATATGGACATTCAACCATGCCCCAGTCTTCGACGAATTGAGATACTTCCTTTCATTTAAGAAGGGAGAGGAATTTCCATCTCTTGTGATTATTGAGGCTCAGAGAAATCGCAAAATCGTGTTGCAACTCCAAAGCAACTTATCCCAGTACAAGACCCAATATTTCTTTGCTAGATGTCCGGAAGGGTTCAATCGTCTTTGGACGACAGGGGGTAAGTTTTCTCTTCTCTCGTTGAGACTTATTACGATGGTGCGGGATTTTAATAGACTGAATGCTTCTTACAGTTATTCCAACGCCAAATAAAGATCTAGCACTAGACTCTATCTTCTGTACTCCGAAGGCCATAGATTCTAGAGAGAGATCGATCAAACTTTTGCTGACGGACAAGAATTTGCGTCGGTACAGATTGTTACATCTCGGGAGTTCTGCGTCACTATTGAGGTTCCATCCCTACCCGTTCTAAGATTAGAACACGCTCCACTTCTTTATCGCACAATTCCAAAGAAAGCGGTCTACAAGGAGAAGAAGGTCCATCCAGTGGATCAACTGACAAAAGAGAGAGCTGCTGCCATTCAAGATTGTAAGGGCAACGATAGTTTGTTAAAGGAATTGAAGGAGGCTCATGTAAAAATTGAAATCGTGTTCAGAGATGAAATCAAGAAAGCCCATATTGGGTCTCAATTTTTTTATCAATAGCAATTTGTCCATTCCTTCCTTGTCTTCCTCTCCGGATCCTTCCGTCCCTCCCTTCTCCAACCCATCCCCTATTTCCACTCTTCCTCCTTCCCCACCGCATCCTTTGTCTCCAGTTCCTGATTCTATGCTGGACGAGGCATTCCTGTCGGAGCTCTCTAACAGCAATTTTTCTCTTTCTCCCCTTCTGCCTACGCCAACCCAGCCTTCTTTACATGGCATATCTTTATGGAAGTGGTTAAGACCGTTCCTGTGCCTCAGTCATGTCGCCCCTCTTCCGTCAAACCCTCTCCCACGATGAAGCGAGGGCTTCTTCCCGCCTTCAAATCCATCTCTCTGTCAGTAGATTTTTTGAAAAAGAAGAATTGTTTTTCAAAATGTGTTGCATTGGGCCACATAGCCATGTCCTTCAGTAAATAATGTGTGTGCTTTAGGTGTGGGTTCTTTAGGCATTCAGTCTCCGTCTACAAACATCAAAAGGTAGGACAAAAAGTTCCTTTACATTCTTTCCACTCCCCAAGACAGACTCTTCTTCTTCCAAATCGTAGACCAAGATTTCTATCATTCCCCCGACACCACCCTCTCTTACTTTTGCCCCTTTATCTAATCACCCTGCGCCTCGCAAACCCTCTCCATCTTTTTCTTATCCTATCATTTCCACTTCTCCTAAGACCATGGACATACCCTCTCCTATCTCCAATTTAGCCACTGCCTCCATCACTGCAGGTTATTGGAACATGGAATCGGTTCGACTCTCCCTTGTCACCACCTTCCACACCGATGACTGGGAGATTTCCCTTCGTTCTGACCCTAGTTTCCTTTTCCACTTTCCTTCTACCAACCACTTGACCCAGGCTACTAACTGTCGTTTCATTGTTAAGCCTGATGGGTCGCTCTCATTGCTTAGTGGACTCCAGCGTCAAAAACCTATGTCAGGGAGTACGGGCTTCCATCTTGTGTCCGTATAAAGGGGGTGCCGGAGAATGTTCGCTCCTCGAACATCTTCCTTTCTGCATTGCTCCTTCCACTTGGCCTTTTGTGGACTTTGACACTTATGAGTGGGCCATAGTGGACGACCATTTCGTGTTCGCTCAAATGAGCCTTGATAAAGCTGTAATTCTCCCATGTTCGTTCATTGCTGAGGTGAATAATTTCGACTATAGAATTTCAGTGGAGCATTGGGTTCATGTTCATCCGGTCCTTGAACCCACCAACCTTATGCTCGGGGAAGATTTCACTAGCACTTGGCAGAATCTCTACGAGCCTCTTTATCTCCCTCCCTCATCTTTGAATCCCCCCGTTCGGAACCAAGATTTGATGCTATGTTCATTGAAGCAGAATTGGCAGATGTCGCTACCGGTGCTCCTTCTGTGACTCAGAACCCACCTCCCCTAAATGATTTATCTTTCGAAGTTCTTGGCCCAAGATGCTGGGACCATTGACCAGCTTTTGCTGAACCTAGATGGGACCCGTTGGATGTTGTTGACCTTTCCACCCCTTCCCTCCCTGTTTTACCCTCCACCTCACTACTAGACCTCCCCCTGCAAGATCTCCGAGCGGATTTCCACCTGGAGGCTTCTTCCCCGGTTCAAAATGCCGTTGAGCCCTCCCAGCAGCAGCCTCTCCCAACTTTCTCCACCACTTCAGTCAGATGTAGAGCTCAATTGCTGCCTTGCAATGCTGGGTCCATACCCCCCGCCTTTGGTAGTGTTTTTCAACATGTTATTTTTACTTCAGCTAACTCCACTTTGAACGAAAACATTTCACATTGCATGGGATTTGATTTATTACCCGATCATTATTCAACCATGTAAGCATTGGAAAAGAAGCACTTGTCCTTTTCCACATGAAGATTCTTTCTTAGAATGTTAAGGGTATGGGGGACCCCGACAAACATGGCTCTATCCGTCATATTTTATCCCCTTTACACCTCAATAACTTTTTCATCCAAGAATCCAAATTAGTTGACCCCCATCTATCTTTGCTTTGTCACATTGGGGGACCTAACCTCTCGGGTTGGGCCTTATTAATACATGTGGTTCCAAAGGAGGTATTTTGACTGTTTGGAATGAATCTCTATGGTCTCTCTCCTAAATCATTAAACACCCATCGGCTCTTCATGTTGCTTTGAAATTCATCCCTTTGGGAGTCACTATTTCTTTTCAAATATTTATGGTCCTCATAATAGTCAGGATAGACAAGCTCTGTGGTCTAGTTGCTCTGAAGTTGCTAGATTCATGTTTGGTCCTTGGATCCTTGGGGAGACTTTAATATCACCCACGATAATTCTAAGAATAATTCGTATGGGTCCTATGGCTTTGATTCATTAGCTTTTAATGACTTCATCAATTCATGCACCCTATTTGACCCTCCTATATCTAATCGTCTTTTCACTAGGAGCAATTGGAGTTCTGATCCCACCCTTGTCAAACTCAATCGCTTCCTTTTCAATTCATCTTGGGATGATGCTCACCCCCTCTCTTCTATCCATGGCCTTCCTACTATCCTTTCCGATCATTGCCCTATCCTTCTGGACTTTAGTGCATGTCGTACCCCCAGATCTTCCTTCAGATTTGAAAGATTTTGGCTTTTGGAGCTGCGTTTTGAAGATTTCATTAAGACCGCTTGGTCTGAGATCCCTCTCAGCATTCCACCTTTGCTACTTTGGTCGCCAAACTCAGAACTCTTCGCAAGCTTCTCTGACCTTTGTCCAGATCTATTTGAAGACCTCTCATATCCAAAATTGCCTCTACCTAAGATGCCATCCTTGACCTCAACATCAAAGAGGAATCCTCTACCCTCTCTGCTTTGGATTCCACCCTGCTCCTTTCCCTTGAAGTTGAGTTGGACAGACTGCTCAAGCAAGAAGAAATTGGGTGGAAGTAAAGATCTAATTCTAAGTGGTTGACCGATGGTGACAGAAATACAGCTTATTTTCACCGATTTCCCAATGAAAGAAAGAGAGAAAACTATTATCCCACCTTTTGGTCAAGGCCGGAATGTCAATAGATTATCTGAAAAGGATGGATATCAGGATTGGAGATCGATTGGAAACGAGGCTGTGATCGATGTCGTCAAAATTTGGCGGAGCTCCAATCAAGATGGAATCAATTGGGAATGATGAATAAGGCTAAGAAAGGCTACGTTTCAAATTTCAAGTCAATCGGAGTTCGTATGCTCAAGGTATGATCGATGCAAACTAAAGAAATCAACACAATCGCATCACTTCGTATCCATCATCATGCATCCATCTGTTCGTATCCATCCACTGAAGAGCCTTGTTCGAATCCATCGAGCTTTGGTAGTTCGTATCCAGGAAACCACTGTTCGTATTCAAGGCCAAGCAAGGCCGCTATCTGTTCGTATCCATCACATCCTCAGTCGTTCGTATCCATCATGTTGGAACGACTTTGATCGATACGAACAAAACCACACAATCGATGCGAACAGTTCAACTTAGATCGATACGAACAGAGCCGCGGCACTCGATATGAACGAGGCAACACATTTGATCGATAAGAACAGAGGCGCGACACTCGATACGAACGAGGCAACACATTTGATCGATACGAACAAAGCAGTGCGACCGATCGATACGAACAGAGAGATACGGAAGGATCGATTCGAACTACACAGCCTACCGAAAACTCGAATTAGCATCGATCATAACTGACAATCTACAAGTCCAAATGCCACCAAATTTCACAGGAGCTTGCGTACAACCTAAAGAATGTTCCTGCTCAGTTTCGACTCGATTGGACAAAATCTTGATCGATACGAAATTTGTTCGTATCGATCACGGATCGAGTCGGAATCACCTTGGATCGATCGCGTGGGCCCGCCCACGCGCCAGAAGAGGTCTCCCAAAATCTGAGCGAGATATTTGCAACCTACGCCTATAAATAGCATCCCAAAGCCTACATAAAAGGGACTTTTGGATTCTCCAACGTCGAGACTCTGCCAAAATCCCTATTATACTGTTGTACTCGAGAATTACTACTGTAATCCGTTGTAACCAGTAAGCCAAGTCAATAAAAGATTAACTTTTGAAGTGGACATAGGCCGGAGATAGCCGAACCACTATAAATCTTTTGTCACTGTCTATTTCTTTCAGTTTTAAGTTCGTTATTCTTCATTTTTATCCTCTACATTACTTAGATCCGTGATTTGTGATCATATACTGCTGATCTGTGTTCATATACTGGTGCTTTCACAATATTTTGGGTTTATGACCAATTTTGGCGCAAACACTTTGGTGCTTTCACTGAGAGCGACTAGCGCCCGCTAGACCTAATTTGAAGTTTAGATTTGAAAGGCTAAAGGATCAGATCTAAAAGGAACCATGACAAAGCAATCGACAAGGAGGCAAAGAGCGGAGAGAAGTCAGCATGAAGGAAGCCAGGAGGCATCTTCAGGAGCTAATCAGACTTCGGCTTTCATTACCAGAGACGAGATGGAGATGATGATGGGAGAAATGCATGATGAGTTTCTAAAGAGACAGGAGGAAATGATGCAAAACCTTCTCAGACAGTTTGGACAGGCAGGAACAGCTGGAATTGCTGGAGTTTAGATCCATGGAGCTGGAACAAAAGGACCCAACAGGCAATCAGACGGAGCAGCTCAACAGGGCGCAACCCCTAATCAGCACACGACTGTTAATCGGGATGGACCCAGGCATGAGGGCACACCACCTGGCAACGATGGACCAATTCATGGAGGAATTCCAGGTGACACCACACAACAAGATGCTGGCAGGAATGCAGGAGCGCGTGATGAAGAGTACATCCCAGAATTCCCTCGGGGACTCGGGGGGGAAACCCTTGATGGACAACACTGGGTTGGCTGAGATTATCAGGCGAACTATGCACGGAGGTTTAACAAATAGAGATCTGGAAGGAGTAAACAGGAGTCCATTTACCCGTGACATCAGAATGTCTCGGAACCCACCAGAGTTCAAGCTACCTACGCTGGAGGTATACAATGGCAAGGCTGATCCTACCGATCACCTGATGAGGTACACGAGACACAAGGAAGTGCTGGGGGCATCGGAGGAGGTTATGGTCCGATGTTTCCCCCTGTACTTGACGGATATAGCTGCTATGTGGTTCAGGCAGTTGGAAGAGGGATCTATCAGGACGTGGACGGAATTGGTGGATAAGTTTTTAAAGCAGTTTCGGGTTCATATCAAAAGGCCAAATAACGTAATGACGCTAACATCGGTGAAGCAAAGGACAGGAGAATCGTTCAGAACTTTCTTAACTCGGTTCAATGCAGCGGTTGCTTCAGTGGATCAGCCGGACCGATCAATGGTTTTAATGGCAGTAGTGTCAGGAGTCAGGGATAACTCGGATTTCAAAGTGTCATTGATACGGGACCCACCAATGGATCTCGGGGAATTCTTTCACGAGGCCGAGAGATTCCTTCGACATGAGGATGCATGTTCGGATATGAACTTAAAGGAAGTGAACGCGGTCGAGGATGGAGAGCCATCCGGCGGAAGCTTGGGCAAGGATAAGGATAAAGGAAAACGGAAGTCGGATTAGAACTTTGGCAGGGCAAGGGAACGTTGGGGAGAGCCAAAATTCTCCACTTACACAGGGTTGAATGAAACGTTGGAGCGGATATTCATGGAAACTCGGGATCGTCTTCCCTACCGAAGGCCAGCAAGGAGAGATCCATTGGAATGTGAAAAGGCATCAGGAAGGCACTGTCCCTTTCATGATCTGGACGGACATGATACCAACAGCTGCAGAAATTTAAAGGATATAATCGAGGAGCATGTAAGGAGTGGCCAGTTGCGACAATATGTCGGGACTCGGAATGCGGTGGTGGAACAGGAGCAGCCACCGTCTACCTCAAACAACGATGGCCCGAGGCCCAGGAATGATGGTCGATTAGTCATCGACTGACAGGGATATGGAATAAGTAGCAAACTACGGGCAAACGGCCAAGTCACTTACTCATGTACGGGGACAGAGATGGCCTCTAGGCTTGCTCTGAGATGATGATAGACCGCGACGCTATGGTTTGTGAAATTTGTTTTTTCTTTTTTGGTTTGGACATTTTCTTTATTCTGGTTTGGTTTTGGAGTTTTGGTTTGAACTCCTGGTCTTGTTTATTTTCTGATTTGGACTCTAGTTTGGATGCTTGTTTTCTGGTTTGGATATTGGTTTGGATTTCGGGTATGGATTTTTTGTTTTCTGATTTGATCTGGATTTTGGATTGGATTTCAATTGGATATTTTGTGTGGCTTTTAATAAAAGGTCGTCGGGTATGGATTATGCCTGGCAAGGGGTAAGTTGTTTCGTCCGAGCATGGCGAATCGACTTATTCAGGTCGTCGAGTATGGACTATGCTCGGCAAGGGTCCGAAGAGACCAGGATTCGACCTAGGACTTAGGCCCTATATTATCGGTTACTATTTCAGGTCGTCGAGTATGGACTATGCTTGGCAAGGGTCTGGAGCGACCTGGATACGGCTTAGGACTTAAGCTATGGCATTACTCAGCATTCAGGGACACTGACCACAGATACCAAGGCATTGCTTAGCACAGGTCGCCAGGTGTGGATTACGCTTGGCAAGAACCTGGAGAGGTTATGGATACGAATATCAGCTATGAACAGCTAAGGATTTGGATGTCAACCCGGAGAGGTCTTGGATTCGGTTATTGGTTATCGGATATGGATGGATTAGAACTCAGTTGTCGAGTTCGGACGGATATGAAATTGGCTAAGGGTTTGGTTACTGGATTCAAAATCGGACATTGACTCGGAACAGTCGTAGAAATGGATCAGGATATGGCTGAGGTACTCGGATAGGATAGCTATGGATGGAATATGGACATCGGATATCAAATTCAGAACTATTCAAAACACACCTTCTTACCACAAGGCAAGTTTTGGAGGGCAAATGTTATCCCACCTTTTGGTCAAGGCTGGAACATCAACAGATTATCTGAAAAGGACGTATATCAGGATTGGAGATCGATTAGAAACGAGGTTGTGATCGATGTCGTCAAAATTTGGCCCAGCTCCAATCAAGACGGAATCGATTGGGAATGATGAATAAGGCTAAGAAAGGCTATGTTTCAAATTTCAAGTCAATCGGAGATCGTATGCTCACGGTATGATCGATGCAAACTAAGGAAATCAACACAATCGCATCACTTCGTATCCATCATCATGCATCCATATGTTCGTATCCATCCATTGAAGAGCCTTGTTCGAATCCATCGAGCTTCGGTAGTTCGTATCTAGGAAACCACTGTTCGTATTCAAGGCCAAGCAAGGCTGCTATATGTTCGTATCCACCACATCCTCAGTCGTTTGTATCCATCAAGTTGGAACGACTTCGATCAATACGAACAAAACCACACAATCGATGCAAACAGTTCAACTTAGATCGATACGAACAGGGCCACGACACTCAATACTAATGAGACAACACATTTGATCGATACGAACAGAGCCGCGGCACTCAATACGAACGAGGCAACACATTTGATCGATACGAACAAAGCAATGCGACCGATCGATACGAACAAAGAGATACGGAAGGATCGATTCGAACTACACAGCCTACCGAAAACTCGAATTAGCATCGATCATAACTGACAATCTACAAGTCCAAATGCCACCAAATTTTCACAGGAGCTTGTTTACAACCTAAAGAATGTTCCTGGTCAATTTCGACTCGATTGGACAAAATCTTGATCGATATGAAATTGGTTCGTATCGATCACGGATCGAGTCGGAATCACCTAGGATCGATCGCGTGGGCCCGCCCACACGCCAGAAGAGGTCTCCCAAAATCTAAGCGAGATATTTGCAACCTACACCTATAAATAGCATCCCAAAGCCTACAGAAAGGGGACTTTTGGATTCTCCAACGTCAAGACTCTGCCAAAATCCCCATTATACTGTTGTACTCGAGAATTACTGCTGTAATCCGTTGTAACCAGCGAGCAAAGTTAATAAAAGATTAACTTTTGAAGTGGATGTAGGCCGGAGATAGCCGAACCACTATAAATCTTGTGTCTCTGTCTATTTCTTTCAGTTTTAAGTTGGTTATTCTTCATTTTTATCCTCTACATTACTTAGATCCATGATTTGTGATCATATACTGCTGATCTGTGTTCATTTACTGGTGCTTTCACAATATTTGGGGTTTGTGACCAATTTTGGCGCAAACACAAACCTTATCTTTGAAATCCAAAATGATGGGCATTCCTTCCAGGTTCGTCTGACCTTAATTGTCTCTTTACCTCGCACTTTCGGAAGCTCCTTGGTTATGCCCGTCCACCTCTGCCTCCTATCACTTGGAATGTGCTTTACCTGAACCTTTTGCCCATCCATCTCCATAACCCCTTCTCAAAAGCTGAAATCCTGGCTGCCCTCCATGAGATGGAAATGACAAATTCCCTGGCCCTGATAGCTTTGGTTCCTTTTTCTTCAAGCGTTTCTGGCTTATTATTCGTCGTGATATTCTTGCTCTATTCTTGGAATTCTATTCCAATCTGTCGTCTATTGCCAGAGTTAATTATGCTAATGTGATCATGCTTCCTAAGAAGTCTGGTGCCAATCACCTTTCGAATTTCCTCCCTATTAGTCTCCTAAATACCACTTTCAAGCTCATTACTAAAGTGCGAGCAAGCCGCTTTCAAAGTTTGATCTCTCGGTTGGTTAGGGAGGAATAATCTGCTATTATTCTTGGTCATAATATCCTCGACTGTGTGGCCGCAACCAGAAGGTAGTCTCTCACTGCCAGTTGACCTCTACCCCTGGAGTGCTCTTGAAACTTGATATTTCCAAGGCTTTTGACTCAGTTAGTTGGCATTTCATCCTTAACCTGATGTCCCACCGTGGGTTTTCTGCTCGCTGGATTGATTGGATTCATCATATTCTTACCTCAAGTATGTCCACCATCTCTGTCAATGGGGTGTGTGGAGGTCTTATCAAATCTGCCTGTGGCTTGCGACAACGAGACCCCTTCTCGCCTCTACTTTTCGTTCTTGTAGCTGATGTCTTTAATTGTAAGAACAAATTGGCTATCTCTCACAACCTGCTTGATGGAATCAGTCTTCCAAACTCGAGCGTTTCCTATTCTGACATTCAATTTGCTGATGACACAATTCTGTTCTCCTCGCCTGCCCGGGTCATATACACTGCCTTAAGGTTATGTTGTATGTTTTTGAAATTATTTCGGGCCTTTCCATTAACTACTCAAAGAGCAGAATCACTATGCTTGGTGGAGCTGACTATCTTGGGACCTTTGTGGCCAACACTCTCAACTGCGCCATTGAGCGGTTTCCCATCTCTTACCTTGGGATCCATATTCGTCCTATGAAATTGATTTGCTCTGACTGGCTCCCACTTATATCCAACGTTTCCTCACGTTTAGCTACCTGGTAAGCCTCTTCCCTCACCATGCTAGGACGTTTAATGTTGATTAAATCTGTCCTTTTTCTATCCCTACCTATTGGATTTCGTTTCACCAAATTCCTAGATGGGTTATTTTAGCTATTGACAAACTTCGCCGGTCTTTCCTATGGCATGGCACGCGAGCAAAGAATTTAGTTAGTTGGTCTATTGTTTGCAAAGATGTGTCTCAAGGTGGCCTTGGTATTCCTGACTTGTTCTTCTTCAATCTGGCGCTTCTTTCCAAATGGATTTCGCACTGTCTCTCCTCTGATACTCCTCTTTGGAAGTCCTAGATCCTAGTTAAACATTACGACTCCAATCCCTTTCGTATCCTCCTCTCCGCTCCCATCAACCCCCCTTCTCCTTTCTAGGCAGGCATCCTCTATTCCAACCCATAGGTTTTCCACATTTTTCATGTTCTAATTGGGAATGGACATTCCTGCTCACTCTGGCATGACTCTTGGTTTAATAACTCCCCATTGTCCAATTCATTCCCTGATCTCTTCCTGGTGGTCTCCAACAAATCTACATCTATTTTTGAAGCCATATCCCTTGGTATCCATTGCTTCTCTTCTGACCTTGCAATCTCTGGCTCTTTCCTCACCCTACTCCTCCATATTCTGCGCATCCTTCAGTCCATCGTCGTCCCCTGACAGCTTCTTCTGGGTCTAACCTTATGTAAATATTTCTTGGTTTCTTCGTGCAACCTTGCCCTTACCAATTCAGGTAGATTCTTCTCTTTCCCTAGACTTTGGAAATGCAAAATCCCCCATCATGCTCGTTTCTTCATGTGGATCCTTACTTTAGACAAAGCTAACGCTAAAGACATGCTCATTCATAAGGGCATCCTGATCGATCCTTGTGTGTCCTTTGCTCTGCTTATAATGGGTCCATCCAGCGCCTATTCTACAATTGTGACTTCTCCTGCTACGTTTGGGCGACTTGAAGCGCGCTCCTGCTTGGCTATATCCTAGCTATCTCCACCTATTATGACCACTGCAATATTCTACCCCCTCCACGGACTTAGATTTCTTCATCGCTGCCTTCAGTTGGGCTATTTGGCAGGAGAGGAATTTTCCCTGTTTCAAGAATGGTTTTCATTCCAAACTAAGTATTTGCTATAAATTTCTGATCTTTTCTACTCGTGGACAGGTAAGAGAGCTCTGTCTCCTATGCATCTGATCATTGCCCCTACGAATTCAGACATTGAATCTGTAGGAAGTTCAGAGATTCCAGATAGAGTAGGGCCAGCCCCTCAGCCCGTCATGTTTTTACTCGTCCATAGTGATGCCACTGTTTCGGTTTCTATCAACATGGTTGTACGGTTCTTTTGGTTTCTATGGTTGGAGCTGTTGCATGCATGGGGTTGTGACTGTAATACATTATTTTGCTATGTTTCCCTACTTTTTATTTTTAAGTCTATCGATGTTGCGTTGTATATATCTTTACATTACTTAGTTTATCCCTCCATGTTGGCTACCGGTCAAGCTTGTTGATCGGATCTATATTATAACTACATTATTATCTAATCGACTATGTAGTCTCGCACTACACAACCGTTTTCCTCAAAAAAGCCCATGCTGATGAAGTTGGCCTGAAAAAGGAGCTTGAAACTCGAGATAAGATCATCGAAGCTCAAAAGAGAACCATTGCTGGTCATGATGAAACTGTCGAAGCTCATAAGAATACAATTGCTAATTATGCAGGAATAGTGGAATCCAAAGATAAGACCATCTCCAACTAGGCTCAAGTAATTGCTTTGTTTCGAGAAAAAGTTGTGCAACTCGGATGTGAAAAGGCCAAAGTCGAAGTTGAGAAAGTCGTTGTGATGGCGCACTACTTGGAGCTGGAAGATACCTTCAAAAGGAGTATGGCGAAGACGGATAGCACCATTCTGAACTTCAACGTCAACTCCCTATTGCATTAGGGCAGTCTCTGTTATCTAGGCCTCAAATTCCCACGTACTCTTTTTGTGGTTTAGAAAGAAATCCCGGCCCATTTTTGAGAAGACGGCGATGTGCACACTGAACAAGAGCTGGAGGATGCCTATCTGAATAAAGAATCAAAGAGAGTTTTGGTAGAGGGTCGAGAGATTATTCAGGTTGAAAGGGAGTGAGAAGCCACCGATGCTAGAGCAGCTGCGGTTGCTAAAGCACTATCAGAGCCTTTCAGTTATGGGCCTGGCAAATCGTCTAAGTAACTTCATGATCAGACAGAAATCATTCTGGCTTCGATCGGTATTGCTTTGTTACATGTCCCTTCAACACCTATCTCCAAAGCCTTGGGAAGTCCTGATACTTCGCCCAAGGTTGTGCAACCATCTAAAGAAGAAAACGGTGGAGAGTACGAGGTTTAGTTTCACGGTCACACTTATGATGCAAGTAACTTTCTTATTTCTCCCGAGTTTGAGGACTTCCAACTCACGCCACTAGAACAAGATGAACTGAATGCTTTCCTTTTTTTATCTTATAGGCCCGTCTTCTTTGCCTGTCGAACTTCCAATTTCTCCAGTTTTGGGGCCACTGCTATCTTGACTAATTCAACGCTTGTTTCTATAGCTGCTTTGACCACCACGCTCATGTCTGGCTCGTAACCAGGTCCGGAGTCTGAGAAGATGCTGTGTTTCATGGCATGGATGACCCGTCTATATCTCTAGAGGGTGATTTAACAACAGCTGACACCCAAGAGCCGACAGACCAAGCTAGCCAGCCTGGTAAAACTGAGCAGCAGATGGTGGTAGTTAAAAAGGAGAAGGTAGAGGAGAAAAAGTATTTAAGGAGCTCCCGCAAGTCCCGCAAGCGCAAGACCAAAGGGGAGTCTTTCAAGGGGGCCAAATAACAAAAAGGAAACAAGGACATGGAGCTTATAATCGATATCTCTAGTAGCGATATGACTCTTGTTGGCGATGCTGAGGGGAAGAAGAAACTTCCGACCAAAGGCATAAAAGGAAGTGGTGGCAATAAGCATTGATGGGCTCGAGTGACAGTGGAGCCGGCTTTTGTAGCATTTTGATTTGTTCGACATGTATTATATACAAAGTACCGAGTCTGCACTTATCACTTTTGTTGTTGTAGCATCTGTACTTTTCTTTTATTGGCCAATATTGTATGGGTATGGCCCCCACAGTTTGACTTTGTACCGAGAATGTTATGAGAAATGAAAAGATTAATGTTTCTACTGCTGTCACTTCTGCGTTCTCTCATATTGATCACGTACTTAGCTTATTTTTATACCAATTATGTGTGTACATGATGTGATTGCTTGCTCTGCAATTTCTATACTTTATATTGTCGTGCCTTGTTTTATGGTATACGATGCCTTTATTTCCATGATTTCACGCATTATGTATGCTTTTTTCAGTTTTACAACTAGATCTGTTGTAATTGCCAAAATTCTTTGTTCGGTGTAACAAGACAGTGGAGTTCCTTTCAACTAAGTGTTGGTGTGTGCGCCCTCTACTTCGTAGGGTTATTTACTTCGAACTTTGATAAATGATCGGTTGATCTGAGCGATTGCTCTTATGTCTATAGCCAAATTTACTTTGTGGTTTCTATCTTCGGGAACTTGTGACTCGAATGTCAATGATCAGAATTCTTTGCTGATTTCTAGTTTTGCAACATTGCTAGACTCACGTCGATTCTTTTTTATTGTTGGAGTTGATCCTTACTAGTCCTACAATAGACAAGTTTCTCGATGTTGTCAGGACAATACCGATACTTAGAAAATCTTAACGGTTTGCTAATGATGCCGGGGCTACATCAAGCAATGCTTGCATGGCTTATGAAATACGTGGCATTTAAGAGTGCATAGCTTACAAAATATGCGGCTTTTGGGAGTGCGAGGCTCATGAAATACACGACTATTGAGTTTGAGTCGATTTACTTTCGTCGACTTGGCCAGTAAGCGGAGTGTACTTGGGTGTGATTTCACTTTCCCAAGCAGCTAGTGAATGATTTTGAGTCGGTTTACTTTCGTCAACTCAACAACAAATTTATATGAACACAGTTTTAGTAGTTCAAGAAACTATAGAGATTTCATTGATAAAACGAAAAGTAGAGCAAATTCTGCCTATTTACAATGCCCCAGTATAGTCGGGCGGCTTATTTGCGAAATAGGAAATACATAGATAAAAGCTAAATAAAGTAATACCAGAGCGAGTCATTGTTCCAAGCATGGGAATCTGAATTTCATCGACTGTGGTCAGCTTGAAAGTGCCATCTCTGAGATTTTTACCCGATTGAGTAAGGCCCTTCCTAGTTTGGTACGAATGTTCCTGTAGCCAGACAGGTCTATTTTAGGACGAGATCTCCCACTTCAAAAGTATGATTGTGGACCTTGGAGTTAAAGTGCCGTGTTACCCATTTCTAATGAGCCACAGTCCTTAGCTCGGCTTCCTCCCGTTTCTCGTCAACTATATCAAGTGACACAAGAAGGAGCTACTCGTTCTCTTTTGATTGAAGTGTCATTTTCGATGGTTAGGAACTTACAATTCGATCGGGATCATTGCTTCGGATCCATATGCTAGGGCAAATGGTGAGTGTCCAGTTGTTGACTTGTGCGTCGTCCGGTAAGCCCATAGTGTAAGTGGGAGCTCATCAACCCAGTTTCCTTTGACTTTCGTCAATCGTTTCTTGGTGGTGGACTTGATGATTTTGTTCACCACCTCCACTTACCCGTTTACTTGAGAGTGTGCCAGTGCGAAGAAACTTCTTTCGATGCGGAAATGCTTGTAAAAGTCCTAGAATTCAGCGCTTTCAAATTGAGTTCCGTTATCTGTGATGATTTTTATAACATCCCCTATCTAGAGGCTTGAATCTAAGCGCTACAAATACTGCAAACATCCATAGTATTAACTTCCGGTGACCAAATACGGTAATGTTAATGGTATCCATAATATCATAAGCACATGAATATGAAACAAAATCACAAATTTCACAGAAACAACTTTTCTGACTACATTTAAAAAACATGTTTCATATTCCATTACATAATCCCAATCGTCTCCTAGGTTCAGATCAACTATAATTATTACAAAATATGCCAAGAGCGACATATGATGATGCCCTCTTGATGCAGGCCAAGTGTTAGGTCGTGACCGACCTAACGAAATCTTAAGTCGCTCAGAAAGGTTGAGTCGTTTACGATCTAAGACCATGGGAGCTAGCAAGGAAGTTCGCGAGGAAGTACTAAGTCATGACCGACTTAAAGAAGCCATAAGTCGTGACCGACCTAGTAGAGAACTGCGAGTTAACAAGCTAAAGGGACTAAGTCGTGACCGACCTAAAGAAGCCATAAGTCGTGAACGACCTAGTGGAGAACCGCGAGTTAACAAGCTAAAGGGAAAGGCGCTCGAACGACTTAACGAGTTACGACCTATGCTAGGTCGTGGGAAGATCTGGGGAGATAAGCCGTTCACTATAAGTCGCGAGGTTTTAAGTCGTGAAGCCTTAGGTCGTGAAGACTTAGGTCGCGAAGTTTTTCTGAAGCCGCTTCTTTTAGATCGCTGATGGGGATGCCGTTCATTTTTAGGTCGCTCGCTCCAGATGCCGTTCATTTTTTAGGTCGTGTGAGTTGTATAAGTCGTATGTTGTAATATGTCGTCTATTCCTTAAGTTGTTAAACATATTGTTAAGTCGTATATTTTTAAGTCGTTCATTATAAGTCGTATGTCATTGGAATTATGTTGTAATGTGTTTATAATACATTCTTAAGTCGTAGGGTCTGTTAGGTCGCATACGACCTAAGGTGAGTCGTGTGGTGTCTTGAGTCGTGGACGACTTATGAGTTGTACATTTTCTATGGCGTGTGTTGTAACTTCTATAAATAGGCCGGTGGTGCCATTTGTAATAGTTTAGTTGATTTGAATAAAATTTCATTTTGTTAGCTTTGTGCTTTCATCCAAATTGGTAGTCGAGTGTAATCTCCTATCTCCACCTTCGACATTCGAGTGCGCTCGAATCTTCGATCGTTGAAGCCAATTCGCGAAATCAAGTGCGCTTGATCAATGCTCGAAGAATTGTAGATCTCTCCTCACGGTATCGTGCGCGATCAACGTGTCAGAGATAGCTAGAATTCGGTATCTTCGGAAAAACAAATTTGGGCATTCCAGTATTCATCAATCCACCGATTGCTACTTTCATCGTATCATCAATTTTTGTATTCCGCCGCTGCGTTATTTTGGTATCAGAGCTTGTTTTAGCCAATCATAGCTAAATCGAGTCTTGGAGCCGAGAATTTCGAAGTTGAAGTGTTAGCCGAGCCTTAAGTGTTGAGCCGAGCTAAGTAGAAGTGTTGGAGATTGAAAGTGTATCATTTGTTCATTTGTTTGTTCAAGGCCGAAAGTCGAAGTTTGAAGAATCAACCATGCCGCCGAGAAGAACTAATCGTCATCAAAACGTTGAAGCTTTGTATAGAAGAGAAGAAGCTGATGAGATGGAGCAAAGAATTAATGAAAACTTTAGTGAGAAGCTTAATGAAGGGATTGGTCGATTAGAGAAGATGATGTTAGAGATGAATCAAAATCGGAGAAGGGTTTCACCTGAATCCAACCATGGGGGAAGTAGAGTCTCACCACATTCCAATTGAGAAAGAAGTGTTGATGATGATCAAAGACGTGGGAGGAACGTGAATGATCGAGAACGGAGGAATGTAGATAGAAGGGATGTTGGAGGAAGACGTGATGGTAATAGAGATGTTGGTGGTCAGGATCGACATCGATATACATCGGATTTTGAAGAAGAGTATGATGGTGGTAGTGTTCATGGACGAGGACGTGGACAAGGAAGAAATCAGTCGGAGTATGATCACAAGTGGGAATCTGGGATGAAGACTGAAATTCCTGAATTCAAAGGAGGTATGCAAGCTGAGGAGTTTTTGGATTGGTTGTCTAATGTGGAGGAGATTTTTGACTTCAAGGAAGTTCCAGAACATCGTAGAGTGAAGTTGGTTGCTACAAGGTTGAGGGGTAGAGCTTTGGCATGGTGGCAGCAAACCAAACTTACACGTGAATGGATGGGGAAGTCAAAGGTTGAATCATGGGAAAAGATGAGGAAAATGATGAAAGCCACATTCTTACCTTACAATTATCAATCGCTTATGTATCAGAGGCTGCAAAACTTGAGGCAAGGAACGAAGTCTGTTAATGACTATGCTGACGAATTCTATCAACTGATTGCAAGGAACGATATCATGGAGACAGAGGAACAATTAACAGCTAGATTTGTTGGAGGGTTGCGTATGCAGATTCAAGACATGGTAAATATGTTTGATCCCAGATCTGTAGAGGAAGCACACCAGAAAGCGTTGGCTTGGGAGAAACAGGGAAGACGAGGAGGTGGTGTGTTTACAAATTCCAACAATCAAGTGAAGGGCGTTAGTGGAAGTTCTAATGTTTCAAAAGCTGTTGCAAAACCAGTTGTGAATGAGGTTGGAAAGGCGAAAGTCAATAATGGTTTCAAATGCTATAATTGCCAGGAAGTGGGTCATAAGAGCAGCGAATGTCCAAAACCGAAGAAGAGAACCATGATTGTTGAAGTGGAGGATGAGGATGTCGAAGAAGATCTCAATTCACAGCGTGATGAAGAAGAAGTGTCAGGAGACGAAGGTTGTAGTTTGATGATGAGGAGGTCTTGTTTGACACCAAAGCAAGAGGAAGAGTCGAGTTGGTTGAGGAGTAACATCTTTCAGTCAACATGCACTATTTTGGGAAAGGTCTGTAAATTTGTCATTGATGCTGGGAGTTGTGATAATATCATTTCAACGGAAGCTGTGAGAAAGTTGAAACTGAAAACGGAGAAACATCCTAGTCCATATAAACTTGCTTGGTTGAGGAAAGGAGGAGAAGTAAAAGTAGAGAGGCGAGCTCATGTTCCATTTTCTATCGAAAAGAATTACAAGGATGAGATTTGGTGTGACGTAGTTGACATGGATGTTTGCCATTTGCTGTTGGGAAGGCCGTGGCAGTACGATCGTGAAGTACAGCATAATGGTCGAACGAATAGTTACAGTTTCTTGTTTGAGGGCACGAAGATCACCTTAGTTCCGAAAAAGCGACAGCAGAATGAGAATAAGTTAGAGGAGATCGAGGAATTGAAAACTTTGTTGACATTGAAGGAGTTCGTGGAAGAGATAGAAGAGAGTCCTGAAGTTTTTATGTTGATTGGGCATGAAAGAAGTGAAGTTGCTGAAGTTCGAGAGGAAGTGAAACCAGTTTTAGAGGAATTCAATGATGTGTTTCCAGAGGAGTTACCGAAGGAGTTACCACCGCTTAGAGACATACAGCATCAGATTGACTTGGTGCCAGGTGCTGCATTGCCTCATAGACCACACTATCGGATGAGTCCCAGGGAACACGAAGAGTTAAGGATACAGGTGGAGGAATTGCTGGAACAAGGGCGAGTTCAGGAGAGTTTGAGTCCTTGTGCAGTGCCAGCTTTGTTGGTACCCAAGAAGGATGGAACTTGGAGGATGTGCACAGATAGTAGAGCATTGAACAAGATAACAGTCAGATACAGATTTCCGATGCCGAGGCTTGATGATCTGTTAGATCAAATCAGTGGGTCTGTGATCTTTTCAAAGATTGGTCTTAAAAGTGGTTATCATCAGATTCGCATTAGACCAGGGGACGAATGGAAGACAGCATTCAAGACGAGGGAAGGATTGTATGAATGGCTGGTGATGCCGTTTGGTCTATCAAATGCACCGAGTACATTCATGAGGGTGATGAACCAAATTTTCAGGCCGTACATTGGGAAATTTGTGGTAGTTTACTTTGATGATATTCTGATCTACAGTGCTAGTACAGAGGAGCATGTTCAGCATTTGAAGAAAGTGTTAATTATTCTTCGCGAAGAACAATTCTACGCTGCTACGAAGAAGTGTGTTTTTATGGCAAGGAGTGTTTTATTTCTGGGGTATGTTGTATCGAAAGAAGGAATAAAGGTGGACCAAAGTAAAGTTGAAGCTATCAGAGATTGGCCGCAACCCAAGACGATAACGGAAGTTCGTAGTTTTCACGGGTTGGCTTCATTTTATCAAAGGTTTATTCCACACTTTAGTAGTGTGATGGCGCCTGTTACAGATTGTATGAAGGGTAAACCGTTTGCATGGACAACGGAAGCAGGGGATGCTTTTGAACAAATCAAGGAACTGTTGACGATAGCACCAATTCTATCATTACCTGATTTTCAGTTATTGTTTGAATTACATACTGACGCATCGAAGGTTGGAATTGGAGGGGTGTTGAGTCAGAGGGGGCGTCCTATTGCATATTTCAGTGAGAAGTTATCAGGAGCGAAGATGAGATATAGTACATATGATGTGGAATTTTATGCTGTTGTGCAAGCTATTAAACACTGGAGACACTATCTATTTCAGAAAGAGTTTGTTCTTTATACTGATCATGAGGCGTTAAAGCATTTACAAGGGCAAGACAAGATTTCAGCGATACATGCATCATGGATTGCATATCTGCAACAGTTTACGTTTGTTGTGAAACACAAATCGGGAGTGACGAATCGTGTTGCGGATGCGTTGAGCAGAAGGAATCATTTGTTGACTACAATGAGGGTCGAAGTGACAGGGTTTGATGTGCTACCAGAATTATTTGTTGAAGATCCTTACTTTATGAAGTTTGTAGATAAAGTCAAGAATGGGGAGACGGATGAGTTCGTGATGGTGGATGGTTTTCTATTCAAAGGAAATCGATTGTGCATACCTGATTGTAGTTTGAGAATGAAGATTGTGAGGGAGCTACATGAAGAAGGCCACGTGGGTAGAGACCGTACACTACAGCTGATTTCTCAATCTTATTTTTGGCCGTCGATGAAGCGGGAAGTTGGAAGGTTTGTGGAGAGATGTCATATTTGCCAAGTTTCCAAGGGAACAGCGACGAATGCAGGATTGTATATGCCGTTACCTGTACCTGTTAAACCATGGGTTGATATCAGTATGGATTTTGTTTTGGGATTACCGAGAACTCAAAGGGGGAATGATTCGATATATGTTGTAGTGGACAGGTTTTCAAAGATGGCACATTTCATCGCTTGTAAGAAGACAGCTGATGTCGTCCGTGTTGCTGAGTTATTCTTTAAAGAAGTGTATCGTTTACATGGTTTGCCAGAATCCATTGTTTCTGATCGGGATACTAGATTTCTAAGTCATTTTTGGCTAAGTTTGTGGAAGATGGTGGGAACGAAGTTGAACTTTAGCAGCGCTTATCATCCGCAGACGGATGGACAGACCGAGGTCGTGAACAGATCGTTGGGGAATTTGTTGAGGTGTCTTGTGAAAGATAATCTGAAGTGTTGGGATATGAAATTATGTCAAGCGGAGTTTGCTCATAACCATGCTATAAACCGTAGTACGGGGTTCAGTCCATTTCAGATAGTGTATTCAAGTTCACCAAAGGGACCGTTGGATTTGACGATAGTACCACAATCCAAGGGAACCGTTAAACGGGCTATTGATTTTGTTGATGGATTGACAGAATGTCATCAACTCGTTCAGGAACGATTGAAGAAAGCGAATGAGAAGTACAAACGATCTGCAGATCTGAAGCGAAGGAGTGTTGAATTTAATGAAGGGGATTTGGTTTATGCAGTGTTAACAAAGGATCGTTTTCCGATGGGAACGTACAATAAATTGAAAGCACGGAAGATTGGTCCAGTAAAAATTTTGAAGAAAATCAATGAGAACGCGTATCAATTGGAATTGCCGAATAATATTCATACTTCTGATGTGTTTAACGTCAAACACTTAGTTCCGTACCATGGGGATGAGTGTGTTACGGAGGAGGAAGATGCAAATTCGAGGACGAATTTCTCTCAACCAGGGGAGGATGATGTAGGCCAAGTGTTAGGTCGTGACCGACCTAACGAAATCTTAAGTCGCTCAGAAAGGTTGAGTCGTTTACGACCTAAGACCATGGGAGCTAGCAAGGAAGTTCGCGAGGAAGTACTAAGTCGTGACCGACTTAAAGAAGCCATAAGTCGTGATCGACCTAGTAGAGAACTGCGAGTTAACAAGCTAAAGGGACTAAGTCGTTACCGACCTAAAGCAGCCATAAGTCATGAACGACCTAGTGGAGAACCGCGAGTTAACAAGCTAAAGGGAAAGGCGCTCGAACGACTTAACGAGTTACGACCTATGCTAGGTCGTGGGAAGATCTGGGGAGATAAGCCGTTCACTATAAGTCGCGAGGTTTTAAGTCGTGAAGCCTTAGGTCGTGAAGACTTAGGTCGTGAAGTTTTTCTGAAGCCGCTTCTTTTAGATCGCTGATGGGGATGCCGTTCATTTTTAGGTCGCTCGCTCCAGATGTCGTTCATTTTTTAGGTCGTGTGAGTTGTATAAGTCGTATGTTGTAATATGTCGTCTATTTCTTAAGTCGTTAAACATATTGTTAAGTCGTATATTTTTAAGTCGTTCATTATAAGTCGTATGTCGTTGGAATTATGTTGTAATGTGTTTATAATACATTCTTAAGTCGTAGGGTCTGTTAGATCGCATACGACCTAAGGTGAGTCGTGTGGTGTCTTGAGTCGTGGACGACTTATGAGTTGTACATTTTCTATGGCGTGTGTTGTAACTTCTATAAATAGGCCGGTGGTGCCATTTGTAATAGTTTAGTTGATTTGAATAAAATTTCGTTTTGTTAGCTTTGTGCTTTCATTCAAATTGGTAGTCGAGTGTAATCTCCTATCTCCACCTTCGACATTCGAGTGCGCTCGAATCTTCGATTGTTGAAGCCAATTCGCGGAATCAAGTGCGCTTGATCAACGCTCGAAGAATTGTAGATCTCTCCTCACGGTATCGTGCGCGATCAACGTGTCAGAGATAGCTAGAATTCGGTATCTTCGGATCAACGAATTTGGGCATTACAGTATTCATCAATCCACCGATTGCTACTTTCATCGTATCATCAATTTTTGTATTCCGCCGCTGCATCACCTCTTGGTTGACCAGAGTACTATATAGTCAAACCGACATAGTACAACACAGCAGATTCAAACAAAATAAAATAGCAACTCCTAAATAGCTATCCATCGGCCACCTGCTCGTTTTCGGAAGCTTTATTCGCCAACCTGCTAAAAAACTATAAACCACAACCCTCATCCTACTCAAATCAATTTTGAGCACCCGAGAGTTTAAGGGGAAAAACATAAACTTCGAGTCAGACATAAAGCCTAGTGTGAATAACACTATACATCCCGGTTATTTGATATTAAGTGAGACCACACCACTTAGCGGAACGGGTTTCCCCTCACTAATATCCTTCTAAAACATATCTTTTGGAACTCATAGTCCTGCAATCAAAAATGGTTAAAACTGTAAAGCATTATCGTGTAAACATACATATCAGGTAACAAAGGACTATCTGTCCGAACATTATAGTTTTGTTTGGCTAACTACTAACCTTTGGCTGACTCGGACCTACTAGACAATATAAACAAATAATCTAACAACTGTTAGATACTTCGCTTCTGGATGGTCTGTCCCTAACTTGATTTCTCCAGGTCAACTGATCCTAATGGTTTTGCGGTCTCACCAATAACCTACCTCTGTACAAATATATTCCTTTCTGTGTGCAACATCATTTTAGTCTTACCTGTGACAAAGCCCTACACACTTGAATTCTAGACTAAATTAGCTAGGGGCAAATAGCCAATGTATAGGGCGTGACCCTATACCAGTCCCATCTGGTATACAAATATCTGAGTCATTTTACTTAGGGTAATCTTTCCTTAAATTTTCCTTGAAAACCTTTTCACCTCAAATTGATTTAAAACCTTTAAATCAAACTTAAACAATGAAAATATATACTCTATGCTTTACTCAAAATCACCTCGCCGTGTTATATAAATTTTACACAAATCTTTGTTGATGAAGACATTTAAACCTTTGAAAGTACCCTTTTCGAATCCATTGAAAGTACCTCTTTCGAAACTAGGTAAACCCTTTAAAACCAAGGCCAAAACATACCTTTCGATACCATTGGAAAACCTTTCCTTTTAGACCTTTCGAAACTCTTAGGGAAACACCCCTTCGAAACCATTCTTTAAAACCTTTCAAAAGCATTAAAACATCAAACCTTTCGGAAGCCTTTGGGTTCAAGTAAAACATGTGGAAACCTCGAAACCATTCATAACTATGCCATTCGAAACATTTGGGTTTATCATCAATAGAGCAAAAGGGTCATAAAACATTTAAATCGAAAGCACTCTCTCGAAAGCATTTCCTAAGTAAAGAAATGATGGTGTCGAAACCAACCTTTCCGAAAGCATTAGAGAAGTGGCTAAGTTTTAAGGCAAAACAACCCTTCCGAAAGCATTGCTTCGAAAGGAAAAAGGCGGCAACAAAGAGGCTTCAACCCCGTCGAAAGCTTTTACTTAAAACAAAAGGCACAACCTCTTCGAAACCTTTCTTTAAATCAATTTGACCCAGTCGGAAGCCAACTAAGTCAAAAGCATGTCCTTCAAAAGCAAAGTAGACGCGTTTTCATTTGAAAGCAAAGTAGCGCTTCTACACTTTCGGAACCACCGGTTTCGACCGAATACCATCCGCCTATATCCAATTCACTACGCACAAAGTCTTTGATGCCATGCGCATTGGTTTCGATGGTTATGGTGGCAGAACTACTAAGTCAGAACCTAGGTGCCGAAAGTGGTGAAACATGCTAAAAGCATGTAAAAACTGATTTTAACTTTAAAGATAAATTCTTTTCAACTAATCTGCCTTATTTGTCAAAATATTATTGGTTACTAATTTTCTTTTCTAAAAGTGCTGCCAATATTTCAGAAATAAACAATTTAATTTATTTACAAAATAGCCCTTCTCCTTTTATAAATATATAAAACATTTAAGTCCCATACATTAAATAATTTTATATATCTATTAAAACACTTAGGTAAATTCTGCAAAATTTTAGAAAATTGTTTTTAATATGTTTTCTAACATATATTAATTTCAGACCCAAAACTTATATTATTTAGCCGTAAATAATTTTAAACCCAAATAATCATTTTCCTCGCTAGAAAATTAATATAAAATCCACATTAATTTAGAAAATTATGAAAATTGAAACCCATCTCTAAAATATCATTTCTGATCTAAATCTAAAATCGTAAGGCATTTAGATGTCATTCAATAGGGTTTTCACATTAAAACATATCATAAAACCTATATGAATGAGCCTAAATCATCAACAAGCATATATAAACATTTTATCCTTCAAAATTCATTGCATAACATTGCAAATAAATTCGAATTATCCTTAAAACCAAAAACAATTAAGAAAACAAGATAGGTAGTCATTATTCACCTTAGCTTTGAGATTAAGGAGTTGAGATTTGATCTTGAGTTAATTGCTTAAGCTTTTCCTTTGAAATCTTTCTTATCTTCTCTTCTCTTCCCTTAATGGTGGCCGGCCTCAAGTTTGTTTTTTTCTTTTATGAAATTAAAAATGAACGTGTGAATGATGGGGTTAAGGGTTTAGGGTATATGAATGTGTCCTAATCCTATATCTCCCCTTATCTATTTACCTTAACGTTTTAATTCTTTAGTTCATTTGTATATGGCACGGCTACCCTTACTAATCACAAATCTCAACCCAGTAACCATTTTACATTATTTCATTTAATTTACCTAAATAAAAGTTCCTAATAATGTTACTAAAAATTAGGGTCGTTACAGACTCCCCTCCTTAAAGAATTTCGTCCATGAAATTACGATAAGGTTCCCAACAAATCAAACATAAAGGTAAAACATACCATCAAACAGATCAGGATAAGCATCTCTAATCTTGCTCTTAGTCTCCCAAGTACAGTCCCTCTCATCGTCGCTCCATTGGACTTTAACTAAGCTGACTGTCTTGTTCCTTAGCCTCTTCTCATCTCCCGCAACTATCCGAACTGGCTTTCTAACTATGGTCAAGTCTGGTTCTACCACTAAGTCATCTAACACAGTCGGTGCTATAGTAGGCTCCGGATCTCTAACACACTTCCTTAGATGAGAAACATGAAAAACATCGTGGACTCCTACCAAACTATTCGGTAACTCTACTGTATATGTGAGTTTCCCAATCCTCTCTATAATAGGAAATTGTCCTACGAATCTCGATGCCAACTTCCCTGATTTCCAGAATCTAATCACACCCTTCATCGGTGATACCTTAATAAACACATCGTCTCCAATGGAGAATTCTAAATCTTTCCGTCTTCTATTTTCATAACTCTTCTGCCTAGACTGAGCCTCCTTCATCCTAGCCCGAATCAACTTAATCTTTTCTGCAGCTTCTCTGACCAAATCTGGACCAAGAACCAACCTATCCCCGGTTTTTAACCAACAAATGGGAGATTTGCATGGCCTTCCATACAAAGCTTCAAACAGTGTCATCCTTATGCTAGTCTGATAAATGTTGTTATACGAAAACTCGACTAAGTGTAGATGATCTTCCCATGATCCCCCAAAATCTAACACACAAGCTCTTAATCTTCTAAGACTTTGTTAACTCTTTCTGTTTGCCCATCGGTCTGCGAATGGTAAGCGGTGCTCATCTTTAGCTTGGTTCCTAAAATATCTGGTAAGCTCTTCTAGAACTCACTAGTGAACAAGGAATCTCTATTGCTTATGATACTACTAGGAATTCCATGAAGTCTAACTACATTCTTCATAAATAACTTAGCCAAAACAGGTGCCGTCCTAGTTGGCTTAACTGGAATGAAATGGGCACTCTTGGTTAATATATCCACTATGACCCATATACTTTCATTTTCTCTATTAGATCTCGGCAACCCATCTATAAAATCCATAGAAATAGAATCCCACTTCCATACCGGAATATCTAATGGCTGAAGCAATCCACTAGGCTTCTGATGTTCGGACTTTACCTGTTGACAGTTCAAACACTACTTCACCTATAAGCCTACATTCCTCTTCATTCCTTCCCAGAAGAAACTCCGCTTCATGTCCTGATACATCTTAGTTCCTCCTAGATGAATAGTGAACTTCGAATGATGGCATTCCTTCAAAACTTCCTTCCTTATGTCTCCCACATTCGGAACACATAACCTACCATTCTTTCTCAACCACACATTCTGGTCAAGACTAAAATACTTTAACTCATCGCTCTCCGTTCCATCCCTTAACTTTTAGACTGTTCAACCAATGCTGGATCCTCCTCCTGTTTAGAAGAAATCTTTTCAACCATCACTGGTCGAACTTCTAAACATGACAACACAACAGATCCTCCACTAGACCTAGCCTCAGATCTCCACTGAACTCTACAGGTTGACAACGCTTTCAAATCCATCCACTCTGCTATCATTTCCAACGCTACATTTTGATGATTTCTGCTAACCGCACCTGCAACCTTATTACCTTTTCTTGGTGTGTACTCAATATCGAAATCATAAGAGGCTAAAAACTCTAACTATCTCTGCTGTCTCATATTCAGCTCCTTTTGAGAGAATAAATACTTCAACAACTTATGATCTGTATAAAGCTCAAACTTCTCTCCTAAAAGGTAATGTCTCTATACCTTCACTGCAAAAATTAATGCAGCCAATTCCAAATCATGCGTAGGATATCTAACGTCATGCGGTCTAAGCTGTCGAGAAGCATAGGCAATCATTTTACCGCTCTGCATTAACACAGCTCCTAATCCTGTTCCATATGCATATGTATAAACTACCAAATCCTGATTCCCTTCTGGATCAACTAATATTATTGCATGAGTCAATAAGTGTTTCAAGCTCTGGAATGCTTCCTCACACTTATCGGTCCAAACAAACTTCACGTCCTTTCGTGTTAGCTTAGTCATCGGTGCTGCTATTCGCGAAAAATCTTTTATGAACCTCCGAAAATATCCAGCCAATCCAAGAAAACACTTTATCTCAGTCATTGTCTTGGGTCTCTTCCAATTATTCACCGCTTCAATCTTAATCGGATCTACAGACAACCCTTTCTCTGAGACTACATGACCAAGAAACTTCACTTCCTTCTTCAAAAAATGACACTTTGAAAACTTCGCCTTCAGCTAATGCTTCCTCGGCATCTCAAGCACAACTCTAAGATGAACTTCATGCTCTTTCTCATCCTTATAGTGTATCAAAATATCACCTATGAAAACCAACACGAATCTATCCAAGTGCTCTCGGAAAATTTGGTTCATCAAGTCTACAAAGAATGCTGGCACATTCGTTAGCCCGAACCACATTACTAACCATTCCTACGATCCATACCTGGTTCTAAACACCATCAAAGGTTACTATCCTCTGCTACTATAAGCTGATGGAAACCTGTTGCTAAATCCAACTGAGAAAATACTTGGCTCCAATCAACTGATATAAAAAATCGTCAGTTTTAGGCAACAGATATCGATTCTTTACCGTCTTCTCATTCAACTTACGATAATCGATACACAAACTTAACGATCCGTCTGGCTTCTTAGCAAACACTGCGGCTGCTCCCCAAGGTGAACTACTTGGCCTAATAAAATTCTTGCCTTATAAATCCAACAACTGCACCTTCAGCTCTCTCATCTCTATAGGTGTCATCTTGCTTGGCGGCCTACTCACTGGTTCTGCTCAAGGCACCAAATCTATCTGAAAATCTATGGTTCATTTCGGTGGTAATCCTACTACATGCTCAAAAACATCCACGAATTCTCTAACCACGAAAACTCGATTCAGCCCGTCTTCTACCTCCGTGGCACCCAACAAAGCATTTACCCCCACAAGTAGGGTTTTCTACGGTATATACAATTTGATCACTATATTCAGGGTGTCTAAGCGATATTTTCCTATCATGGCAAAATATCCTACCATCATACTTACTTAACCAATCCATACCCAAAATAATTCTGAACCCTACAAAGTCAAACACATGCAAACTACAAACAAAAGTATGACCTAACAAATCAAACTCTAGGTGGTCACACTTCATCCCAAGTGTCGCATACCCTCCTATCGGATTTGCAACACTTAAGGAAGTAACTAAGTATGTGGGTTCTAAGTTAAGCTTATCTACCAAACATGAGATATAAAAGAATGCAATGCACCAGTATCCGAAGTGTACCTCCCAACACTGCCTTCCCTTTCTCCTGCACTGTTGGTCCCAATGTAGCTGGTTCCAATGCAAATACTTTGCCCCTTCCATCCTTAGCAAGCTCTTTGCACTGGTTCTTATAATGACCAATCTGATCACAGTTGAAACATCTGATATTCTTCATCTCGATCACTTCCTTCGCCTTTCTAGTACGACATTCATTAGCAAAATGTCTCTTCTTATCGCACTTGAAGCAAACAGCCTCCTACTTCCCTTTCTTTGCGGCTCCACCTTTCTGTGCACCCTTCTTATGAAAGAACTTCCTTTTCTGACTCTGCCCCACCTGGACCTCTTTTGCCTTATTCTTCTCCAGAGAAGAAAGTATCTCCTCATGCCTCAACGCCATCTCTACTACGACATCGCAAGGATCCCTAATATGAGGTAATGTAGCCCTTGCCAACTCAGGCTTCAACCCCCTTATGAACATCTCATTTCTCTTCATCACAGTATCCACAGTGGCATGTCCATACCTAGCCAACTCCACAAACCTTCTAGCATACTCCAACATAGTCATCTCTCCTTGTTCCAACTCAGAAAACTTTTTGAGGAAGGCAGACTGTGCCATCACACACATGAACCTCTCATGGACTCTCCTCTTAAACTCAGCCCACATCATCGTTTCTCCATCCACTCCAACTGTCACACTATTTTACCAGAATAAAGCTGCTCCTTGAAGCTGTCTCAACGCAAGCCTCCACTTCTGCTCATCATTGAGCCCCAAGTCAGCAAAGATTCTCTCGCAATGCAACAACCAGCTCTCCACCTCAATAGCATCTTCAGTTCTGATAACCTCAATAGCATCTTTAGTTCTGATAAATGGCTTTCCTCCAAGCCTACCATAATCTCTGCTCAAGGTAGCATAAGTGTTGACCACCGGAGCTTCCTGAACTCCTACTCCAACATTTCCTCCAACCACTCCAGCAGCAATTCCAGCTTGCGTCATGTTCACGAAAAATTGATACATAGCTCCCATATCCACTTGTGGAATCCCAGCACCAACATTCCCAGCTTGTGCCTGACCTTGGTTCCTTCTAGTATTCGGTCTGGCATTTCCATTTGTGGTAGTGCTTCCTCCAAGATTCACTCTTCCACTTCTAGCGTCCATATCTGTATTCAAGTCTCATGATATACAGAAGAATAACCTAAGAGAAATAGGAGAATAGAGATATAGCGTATACTTATATATAGCAAATACAAGTATGTACGTTACTATAGCGACGTATGATGATGCCCCTTGGTTGACCAGAGTACTATATAGTCATACTGACATAATACTACATACGGAATCAAACAAAATAAAACAACTCCTAAATAGCTATCCATCAGCCACCTGCTCATTTCCGAAAGCTTTATTCGCCAACCTACTAAAAACCTATAAACCTCAACCCTCAGCCTACTCAAATAAATTTTAATCACCCTAGAGTTTAAGGAGAAAAACATAAACTTCGAGTCAGACATAAAGCCTGGTGTGAATAATACTATACATCTCAGTTATTTGATATTAAGTGAGACCATGTCGCTTAGCGGAACGGGTTTCCCCTCACTAATATCCTTTTAAAACATATCTTTTTCAACTCATAGTCTTGCAATCAAAACTGGTAAAAACTATAAAGCATTATCATGTAAACATACATTTCAAGTAACAAATGGACTATCTATCCGAACATTATAGTTTTGTTTAGCTAACTACAAACCATTGGCAGACTCGGGCCTACCAGACAATATAAACAACGAACCTAACATCTGTTAGATACTCCTCTTCTGGACGGTCTGTCCCTAACTTACTTTCTCCAGGTCAACTGATCCTAATGGTTTTGCGATCTCACCAATAACCTACCTCTGTACAAATATATTCCTTTCCGTGTGCAACATCATTTTAGTCTTACATGTGACAAAGCCCTACACACTAGAATTTTGGACTAAATTAGCTAAGGGCTGATAGCTAAATGTATAGGGTGCGACCCTATACCAGTCCCATCAGGTATACAAATATCTGAGTCATTTTACTTAGGTTAATCTTCCCTTAAATTTTCCTTGAAAACCTTTTCACCTCAAATTGATTTAAAACCTTTAAAGCAAACATAACAAAGGAAAATATATACTCTATGATTTACTCAAAATCACCTTGCCATGTTATATAAATTTTACATAAATCTTTGTTGACGAAAACATTTAAACATTTGAAAGTACTCCTTTCGAATTTATTGAAAGTACCCCTTTAGAAACCAAGTAAACTCTTTATAACCTAGGCCGAAAAGCCAAAACATACCTTTCAAAACCATTCATATAAACCTGTCGAAACCATTGAAAAACCTTCCCTTCGAAAGCTTTAAAACCTTAGACATCCTATCATTAAAACACTTAAACATTGCTTTTTGAAACCATTGGAAAACCTTTCCTTTTAGACCTTTCGAAACACTTGGGGAACCACCCCTTCGAAACCATTCTTTAAAACCTTTCAAAAGCACTAAAACATCAAACCTTTCGAAAGCCTTTGGGTTCAAGTAAAACATGTGGAAACCTTTTCAAACCAATCAAAACTATGCCATTCGAAACCTTTGGGTTTATCATCAATAGAGCAAAAGGGTCATAAAAATTTAATTTAAAGCACTCTTTCGAAAGCATTTCCTAAGTAAAGAAGTGATGGTGTTGAAACCAACCATTCTTAAAGCATTGGAGAAGCAGCTAAGTTTTAAGGCAAAACAACCCTTCCGAAAGCATTGCTTCGAAAGGAAAAAAGCAGCAACAAAAGGTTTCGACCCCGACGAAAGCTTTTACTTAGAATAAAAGGCGCAACTGCTTTGAAACCTTTCTTTAAATCAATTTGACCCAGTTGGAAGCCAACTAAGTCGAGAACATGTCCTTCGAAAGCAAAGCAGGCGTGTTTTCATTTGAAAGCAAAGTAGCGCTTCGACCCCTTCGGAACCCCTGGTTTTGACCCAATACCTTCCGCATATATCCAATTCGTTGCGCACCAAGTCTTTGATGCCATACACAATGGTTTCCATGGTGAAAGTGGCGGAACTACTAAGTCGGAACCTTGGTGCCAAAAGAGGCGAAACATGCTAAAAGCATGTAAAAACTGATTTTAACTTTAAAAATAAATTCTTTTCAACTAACCTGCCTTGTTTGTCAAAATATTATTGGTTGCTAATTTTCTTTAATAAAAGTGCTGCCAATATTTCAAAATAAACAATTTAATTTATTTAGAAAATGCCCCTTCTCCTTTTATAAATATATAAAACATTAAGTCCCATACATTAAATAATTTTATATATCTATTAAAACACTTAGGAAAATTCTGCAAAAATTGCAAAAAATCATTGTTAATATGTTTTCAAACATATATTAATTTCACACCCAAAAATTATATTATTTAGCCGTAAATAATTTTAAACCCAAATAATCATTTTCCTCACTAGAAAATTAATATAAAATCCACATTAATTTAGAAAATTATGAAAATTGAAATCCATCTCTAAAATATCATTTCTGATCTAAATCTAAAATCGTAAGGCATTTAGATGTCATTAAATAGGTTTTTCACATTAAAACCTATATGAATGAGCCTAAATCATCAACAAGCATATACAAACATTTTATCCTTCAAAATTCATGGCATAACATTGCAAATAAATTCAGATTATCCTTAAAACCAAAAACAATTAAGAAAACAAGAGATGTAGTCATTATTCACCTTAGCTTTGAGATTAAGGAGTTGAGATTTGATCTTGAGTTAATTGCTTAAGCTTTTCCTTTGAAATCTTTCTTATCTTCTCTTCTCTTCCCTTAATGGTGGCCAGCCTCAAGTTTGTTTTTTTCTTTTATGAAATTAGAAATGAACGTGTGAATGATGGGGTTAAGGGTTTAGGGTATATGAATGTGTCCTAATCCTATATCACCCCTTATCTATTTACCTTAACGTTTTAATTCTTTAGTTCATTTGTATATGGCACGGCTACCCTTACTAATCACAAATCTCAACCCAGTAACCATTTTATATTATTTCATTTAATTTACCTAATTAAATGTTCCTAATAATGTTACTAAAAATTAGGGTTGTTACAATTTTCAGTGGCACTCCAAACCTGCAAATAATATTTTTAGTGACAAATTAATTACTTTCTTAGTGGTAAAAGTAGCCAGCGATTCCGCTTCGACACATTTTGTGAAGTAACCAACAACAACAATAGCATATTTGGCTTCTCCTTTAGCAATTGGAGGCACGCCGATCAGGTCAATTCCGCCGATCGCAACGGCCATTAGCCAACCATTGGCATAAGTTTTGTGGATGGAGTTCTCTATATTTTGTCAAACTTTTGGCATTGCACGCATCGCCTGGCATAGTCCGCTGCATCATGGTTGATGGATGGCTAGAAGTAACCGTATCGGAGGATCTTCTTTGCTAGATTATGCCCTGCAATGTGGTTTCCACAATCGCCTTGATGGACTTCCCTGAGGATCCTTTTGGCTTCGTTGTTGTTTACACATCTGAGTAGTGGAGTAGAGAATCCCCACATGTAAAGAATTCCTTCTTGCAAAATGAACCGTGGTGCTTTACGGAGTAGCTTCTTTCGCTTGTTCCGATCCCTGGGGAGTGTACCTTTAATCAGATAATATTTCATCAGTGTCATCCATTATTCCTCTTCCTCTATGGTTTCCATAATCTAATCGATATTCATATCATCTATGCTGGGTGATGTAAGCGTTTCAACTAGGGCCAGTCCCATTGGTTAAGCATTTCCAGAACTGGCTAGTTTGACTAGGTGATCCACTTGCATATGTTGTTCCCTCGGAATGTGAATTAAAGTGTAGTGCTCAATGTCCTACAGTAATTCCCGCGCTTTTGATAGGTATAGGGCGAGGTTGCCCCTTGCTTGGTACTCCCCTTTCACTTGGAAGATGACTAGTTAAGAATCACTTAAGATATGGACAGCTTTTACTCCTAATTCTTTAATGATTTTTAATCCTGCCATCAAACCCTCGTATTCTGCTTCATTGTTGGTGGTAGGAAATTCCAGTCTTAGAGCGTAGCAAACAAATTGTCCTTCAGGGGTTTTCACTACTACCCCTGCACCTGAACAGGATTCATTCGATGCACCATTAACAAGCAACTTCCATTGTGGCACCATGTCCGAAGTGCTTTTTCTTCACCATCCTGTGGTAAATTCGGCGATGCAATCTGCTAATGCCTATCCGTTGATATTTCTTTGATGGTGATAAGTGATTTCATATTGGCTTAGCTCGATATTCCATTTCAGAAGTCGACCTAACGTCTCTGGGCGATACAGCTCTTGTTTCAGAGGTTGATCCATCAACACCTTGATGGGATGAGCCTGGAAGTACGGTTGTAGCTTCCTTGACGTGATCAATAGGTAATAGGCGAGTTTTTCCAACTTCGGGTAATTCTTTTCAGCTCCAGTGAACGGGTTACTGATGTAGTAGACGGGTTGCTGGACCCTAACCTCTTCGCATACCAATGCTGCACTCAAAGTATGGGTCGATTAGCGAGATAAACGAACAAATCATCCCTATTTATCAGCCTAGATAAGACCAAAAGGGTTTCTATATGATGGAGTAATTCTTCAAAGGCCGCCTGGCGGGCTTTGTTCCATTTGAAATTCTTCTTTCCCTTCTTCAATGTGTCGAAGAACGGTATGTATTTGTCATTCGCTTGGGAAATGAATCGGCTCAGTAAGGATGGCAATGGGGTGGGTTGGGCCAGGTATTTTATGCCCCAGACCCGCCCGGTAGACCCGGTGCGGGTCTGAACTTTCACCTTATACTCGGAACCTATACGGGTCAGGGTAGACCCGCCCCACCCCAAGACCCGGTGAAGCATTACATATTCATTCAAAATTATGTATTAATGTACATACATTTATTTATTTTTTTGTAAGAGGGATTGTTACTAAATGATAAAATAAATATAAATATCAATGTGTTTATAATGATAAGTAAGGTAATAAAAATAAGGTGTATGATAACGATTTAAGAAAAATAATTATACGTTATTGTATAATTATTAGTGATGCAACTTAATATCATTAAAATTATATAACTTATTAAATGGAACATTAGAAAATCCATGTAATAACCGCCTATGTATAAAAGGATTAACAAATCATCTTTATCATAATAAAGCGATTTTATGAAATCTCAGTAGTGCGGGTCAAGTTGGGGCGGGTTGGCCAAGCCCCAACCAGACCCTAGACCCGGAGCTCTTAAGAACGGGTCATGGGTCTACCCGCCCCGATGACCCAAAGGGGCGGGTCTTGGCGGGTCAAAACTGAGGCGGGTCTACCGGGTTTAGACCCTAGACCGCCCTATTGCCATCCCTGCGGCTCACCACTGCGATCTTTCAATTTAGACTTTGTAATTCCTTTTTGGTAGTAGAGGCTATAACATTCCTTAGGGCGGTAATATGTTCAGGATTAGCTTCAATGCCCCTTTCGTTCACGATGAAACTAAGGAATTTGCCAGAAGCAACGCCAAAAGTTCAATTCAATGGGTTGAACTTCATTTCATATTTCCGCAATATTTCAAATATCTCTGCAAGATTGTCTATGTGATTCTATGATATGCGTGATTTGACAAGCATGCCATCCATGTATACTTCCATCATTTTCCCGATCCGATCTTTGAACATTGTGTTTACCAGTCGTTGGTAGGTTGCCCCTGCATTCTTTAGTCCAAAGGGCATGACTTGATAACAATATAATCCAAGGTTGGTAATGAAACTAGTATTCTCTTAATCGGTTTCATGCATCATGATTTGGTTATATCCCAAGTAGGTGTCCATAAACGATAGTAGCTCGTAGCCTGCAAGACGTCAACAAGCTGATCGATCTTGGGCAATTTAAAGCTATCCTTTGGGTAGTCTTTGTTTAAATCTGAGTAATCAATGCAAGTCCGCCACTTCCCATTGGACTTATTTGCCAAAACCAGATTTGATACATATATGGGATAGGTTGCGACGTAGACGAAGCCATTTTCCAACAACTTATCCACTTCCTCTCTTAGTGCAACAGACCGTTCCGGTCTCAGAGTGCTCCTCTTCTGCCTCACAGGAGTGTACTTGGGATCGATATTAAGTGCATGACACGCTGTCTTCGGCGATATCCCACACATGTCATAATGCGTCCAAGCGAACACGTCCAGCTTGGCGTAAAGAAACTTGACTAATTCTTATCACGTCTTAGTTCTAAGATGTGATCCTATTTTTAGTACTCGTGTTGGGTCATCCATATCTATAGGGATAGGCACCGTAATCTCTGCTAGTGCTGCCCGTTCCTCCCCTGAACTCTTCTTTCTGGGGTCCATAGCCTTATAGAATCGGTTGTGGTCCCGAAGCCAGGGCTATTCTATAGTTGCTATGCTGACAGTTCGCGAATGTTTAGAATTTTCTCCACACTCTTTCCCTTTTCTTTCTTTCTTGTTTCACGAAATTCAGCGATGTAGCATTCCGTTGCAACACTCTGATCTCTCTTTATCACTCCAACTCTGTTTTCCATATGGAATTTCATAGTGAGACACCATTGTTCCAGGATAATTCAGAATCAGCGAGGGCCAGACGTCCCATGAATGCATTATAGGCTGAGATCTCGTCAATTATCACGAAGGTTTAGATGAGAACCACTCTTCGATCTCCTATTTCGAGCTCAACTGGCAGATTGATTGTGCCAACCGGTTGTAGTGGATGTTCGATGAATCCTTGATTTTGGTTCGGCACGCAAAGACATCCTTCATGTTAAGCATCATTTGGTCGAACCTATGTCGAAACAGAACGTTTACAGATCCTCTAGTATCAACCAACAACCAACGTACGACACCGGGTACGATTCCTATCGTCCCCACCATTGGATCGAAAGTTGGAGCTTCTATTCCTTCACTATCTCGATTTCGGAACACGATGTCGTCATTAAGAATCCTCTGTTGTTCAGTTGGGGTCCCGTCTTTAATTGCAAAGCAAGTTTCCTTTGGAGCATGTTTGAGTGAACTAGCATGTCTTTCCATCTCACCCCAACTTTTCTGTGCCAGATAAGGACCTCCCAAAATGGTATTGATGACAAGTCGATGTTCATCTCATTTGGATCCATCTGCGCTAAATCCAAATTGGTTTCCTTGGGTGTTAGGAGCATGAGGTCCGGTTGGCTGATCGAAATTTCGGTGCTTTTTCACATACTATTGGAGCAGTTTTCTCTAATTAGTTCTCCGATCACGTTCTTCAAATGGTGACACTCATTTGTGTTATGGCCCTAGGTTTCATGGAAGTAATAGAACTTCCTTAACTTCCTTTGTTGCACAGACTTTTCTTTCCGAGTTGGCTTCGGGTACTTTTTTGTTCCCTGAGTTACTAGGTAAATATTCTCCAAGTCGTCGTTCAACGGAGTGTATTCTCCATGTTTCAGAGCTCTGAGTTTCTTTCCCCCTCTATTGCCCTTGCGAGTATTATGATCCTAGTTCTTCCTTTTGTGGTTCCCATCTTTTCCAACGGTTACTTAAGAATTCTTGCCGTTTTGATTGACCGCCACATTACTTTGAATTGATTTATTTGGTCGCATATTAGTACTTTTACCTTCTAACGCATTTGCCTCTTCTAATCTCAAGTACTGAGTGGCCTTTCGATTGAATTCTTTCGTGGTGGTCGATTGCTTCATTTTATTCCATCTCCCAAAATCTGTTTCTGGATGGATCGAGCCGATTAAAGCCATGAATCATGTCCTTATTTGGATTGCTCACTTCGGTGACAGCTATGTTAAAGCAGTTCATGGACGATTTTAGTGATTCATTGGGTCCTTGGAAGTAATTGGATAGAGACATTGCGTCCTTTCGCTGAGCCATGTGCAGTTTAAATTAATCTAAGAACTTCCTGGCTAGCTCGTCAAAGGTTGAGATAGATCACGAAGGGAGTCTGGTAAACTACAAGGAGGCAACTCCTTCTAGATAAATGGGGAAACATATGCAATGAACTGCATCTGTTGCCCTTGTACCATCCATATTACAAATGTACTTGTACAAATGCTGTTGAATCTCAGTAGTTCCATTGTATGAGGACATAGCTGGTGGCATGGTGAATTACTCGAAGTACTCTACCCTCAAGATATTATAGGTGAAGGGAGTTCAGCTCGAAGTGGAACCCCAATCATCATCCTTTCTACCCTTGCTTTCTTCCATCAAGAGTCTGACCATGTCTGCAATGTATGCCTCACATGTCCGTTCATCTACGGGTCAGCTGTAAGTAGCTGCACCAAGTGTTTGACTTTGTAAACAGTCATGGTTGGCTGGCTGAAGCCTAGGCTATCTAGTCTTTGGGTGAGTCACTCCTACAGAGGTCCGTTGGCATGCGGTTGGTCTTACGGGTGGAGTTTGAGCATTCGAGTTTAATTCTCCTTCCTTTATTTGCTTGCCTCCCTCAGAGTAGGTATCAGCTACTAGTATGTCCTCCCGTGGAGTTTTCACTCCTAAGTTCAGGTTTGCAGTAGGCGCTTTAACAGTGGGTGGAGTATTAGCATTTTCCACTATCGAGACGCCTGAAGCTCCACCCATAACTTCCTTTTGCTTCTGTTTTTTGTTTCTTCTACTTGAGCCAGAAACAGAAGAAAACTTATGCTCTGTACCAGCCATGGCTTCGGGTGTTGTTCTGGGAGTAGTTAGTGATTGGAGCGTTAAGAGAGCATCTATCTTTTCCATAAGAGCCTTTTGACTATTTGCTTTTTTTGGGTTAATTTCATCAACCATCTGGTTCAATTATCCCTTAGTCATAACTTCATGCTGAGTGGAGGATCCTGGCACTTGATCTCCAGTGTTGGCTCCAAGTTGCAGGATGTTGACTTTAACTTGCCGAGGGGTTGTTTCTTCACCATCAATAGTAGCTCCTACTGATCTTTCGGAGGCAGTTCTCTTTCTTCCCGGTGCCATTGGTTTTCAACAACAAATCATCCAAGTAGAATTTGATGATCTAACTTCTGGACCTATCCGATCCAAAGTAGAGAGCTAGATCTAATCCTCGATTCAGGGTTCTCAGTGAAAGCACCAGCCCTGTTCCTACAGAGCAATAATATAGAAAATAAATGTAAAAAGAGCAAACATAACAAAAGGATAAGAAGATTTTTCTAGTGGTTCGGCTGTTAATGAAGCCTACGTCCACTTTTTAACTTTTTGTTAACTGACTGCTATCACAAGTTGAATCGGATTACAATATGATTGAATCTTCTAAGTAAGATCAAGTCACAAGTACAAGAGTCCACTGGAGAATCAAAGTAAACCCCTTAGATGACTATTGTGTGGGAGGAGAACAGTGAAGAATAATCTATGTAGAGTTCCAATGGCCAGTCCAGAAGATCCTCCTTGTGTTGTAGGTAGGATTGTATTTATAGGCACAGGAGAGAATTAGGCTAGGCCACTTTTCCAGAAGCCTACACTATGATACAAAGGTTCTTTGAAAATTTAATAACGATCCAATATAATGTGATGGATCGCTAGCGATCCATAAGGCATGGATCGCTAGCGATCCATGTACTTAGGGGATTTTTGGGCTTCTTCCTTTGGGTTGCACTCCCTATCTTATGTAGGTGCTCTCCATGTAGTTTCATAGCTAGTTTCCTTATTTTGATGATGATTCATGCATAGGTTGGATTGAACTATGACTAGAATCAGATGGGTCTTCGCTTCTTGAACTAGGTCGCTTAGAAGGCTATGAAACTTGGCCAATGTACTTAGAAGAGATATTGATTCATGATGCAAGATGCTTGAACGACCCATGAAGCTTGCTTACGGATCGCTAGCGATCCATGGTTAATGGATGACTAGCGATCCATCCCCATAGTGGATTTTTTGGTAATTCTTCTTGAGTGCTTTTGTCTTATTCTTTTAGATTGTTCAAGTTTCAATTCATTTTGCATAGCCCCTAAGTTCTAACTCCTATTGAATTCTACTAGGTTAAAAACCCCGTTAACAGGACTGTTCACCATACAATATTTTTAGGTGCTGAAATATGGATTAGGCATCCATATTCTCATATTGTCTATGGGATCCTACTCATAGTTGACAATACATGGAATTTAGCAAATTTATAGTCAATTGACCATGACTCAAGGAGGCTATTTGTTCGAGCATAGCATCTTCGTCAAGTTTATCCTTAGGCTCATTGGCGACTATATGCCACGGTTTTTCATGGGAAAGTGCAATTTTTATGTTCCTCAACCAGTACTTATTGTTCACACTATTTAGTGTTTTTTCTAAAAATAGCTTCATTGTTTCCATTTAAACTACACAAATTTATAGACTAAATTAGACAATGTCATATAATTCTTATACTTATTAGAATGGTATATACTCATATATGTTCTTATACTTATTAGATTGGTTTATTATACTTACAAAATAAGACTCCCACTAGATTCTACATCTCTCAAAAAACTAAAGAGATATGAGAATCTCCCAAATTCTTTTAATGGGTATTAAGATCCATTTATCATGTTACTATAACCTTGAGGGTGCTCAATAAATTGTATTCCCATAAATAGTAAGTAACAGTTTACTAATTATATCTTTTATATAACTCCTAACCATATATTTATCTACTCATAATCTTCATTATAACCTTAAGGTTTCTCAACAAATCATAAAGTACATTAGATACTCTAAACTCATCATTTCGTGATAGCCTAAGGGTAATTTTGTAAACCCTTAGGGTGCTCAACAAAGTATAAAATATTCTTTAGGGAATTTCTTTAAAATGTAAAAAGTTGCATTGATGTCCTTAATGTAAAAATTACTTATAACAATGGAAGACAAAATATGGCCTTAACCAATGAGTAGTAGATTCTTTTAATGAAGATAACACCTCGAACGTTTTACCCTTTACTGAAAAATGATTCATTTTTACTTTGCATTCTAGTTTTTATTTCCTCACATATATGTGTATATAATCTTCAAATTATATACATACATATATCTGTGTATGTATGTTGGACTCATGTTTTTTGCCGAGTTTTTTAGTTCTAGTGGTTGTTATGGACTGGATGCTTATGCTGACGAATTGCGAATGTTGGATTGCTATGATCGGTTAACTATACTTTCCTCGTTGTGGTTTTAAGACTTTTCGGGCTTGCCTATTGTAACATCCCGTATCTATAGGCCAAAAGCTAAGCGCTACAGATGCTGCAGTCATCCACAATATTAACTTCTGGTGACAAAATACGGTAATGCTAATGGTATCCATGATATCAGAAGCACTTGAATATGAACAAATTCACAGATTTCCATAAACAACATTTTGCTGATTACATTTCAAAACAAATTCATATCCAAGCTACATAATCCCGTATCGTTTCCCAGGTAAAGTTCAAATATAATCATTATAAAAATACGCCAAGAGCAACATATGACAATGCCCCATTGGTTGATCAGAGTCAATATAGTCATATCTGACTTAATATACACAGCGGAATCAAAACAAGATAAAACTATAACTCCTAATTAGCTATCTGTCAGCCACCTGCTCGTCTCCGGAAGCTTTATTTGCCAAAATTTCTAAACCTGAAACTTAACCCTTAACCTACTCAAATCAATTTTGAGCACCCAAGAGTTTAAGGGGAAAACAAAAACTTCGAGCCAGACATAAAGCCTGGTATGAGTAATACTATTACATCTCGGTTTACTGATATTAAGTGAGACTACGCCGCTTAGCGGAACGGGTTTCCCCTCACTAATATCCTCTTTAGAACATATATTTTGCAAATCTTTTCCTGCAACCAAACTGATATAATGATGATCATAATAGCGAAGTCCGTTAAGCTATAATCAGGTAACTAATGGACTATCTGTCCACAAGTAGTAAATGGAATATCTGTCCAAAAACTGGGCTGACTGCCCGCAAGCTAGACTAACTATCCGCAAACTGGACTAACTGTCGGAATCAAAATAGACTATATGTCCAAATCATTTTTTTTCTGCTTAAGGTTAACTACCCTTCATCTTTTTCCTTGAAAACCTTTTAAAAATGATTGACCTTTTAAATCATACTTATACAAGGAAAATATATTCTTAGCTTTACTCTAAGCTATTTTGCCATGTTATATATACTTTACTCAAAATAATGTTGATGAATTTTAATGAGGATTGGCTATCCTTCCAAAACAAGTTAAAACCCTTTTTAACTTGAAAATACTTGGGCTATATTGCCTATTTAATACATTCGAAACCTTTGTTTAAAACTTTTAAACAACCCTTTTGAAGCCCTTGAAGGTAACCCTTTTGAAACCATTGAAAGTAACTCTTTCGAAACCGTTAAAAGCCTTCACTTCAAAAGCTTCAAAAAATTAGATATCCTTCTTTAAACCCTTTAAATATTGCCTTTCGAAAACATAGGAAAAACCTTTCCTTTCAACCCTTTCGAAACCCTGGGGAACCACCAATTCGAAACATTCACTAAAACTCTTTTTAAAGCATTAAAATACTAAACCTTTCGAAAGCCTTTGGGTTCAATTTAAAACACGTGGAACCTTTCGAAACCATTCAAAAATTTACCCCTTCGAAACCTTTGAAAACTATTTCGGTCGAAACCCTTTGGATTATGCCTTCAAGTATAGCAAAAGGATCAGAAACCCATTAAAGTCAATAGCACTTCTTTCGAAATCATTAAAACTGTCTCTTTCGAAACCATTTGGGTCCTACTTCAATCATAGAAAAAGCTCTTAAAACATTTAAGTTGAAAGCATCAATTTCGAAACCATTTCCTAAGTAAAGAAGTGATGGTGTCGAAAACATCCATTCGAAAGCATTGGAGAAGTGGCTAAATTTTAGAAAACAAAGTAAACAACCCTTTCGAAACCATCTGGGTCGAAAGGTAGAAAGTGGCAGCAAAAAGATTTCGACTTAGTCGAAAGAAATCATTTAAAACAAAGGCGCAACCCAATCGAAACCATTTCTTTAAATCAATTTGACCTAGTCGAAAGCTAACCAAGTCGAAAGCTACTGAGTCGAATACAAGTAGGCGCATTTTCTTTTTAAAGCAAAGTAGTGCCTTAACCCCTTCGAAACCCCTGGTTTCCACCCTATAACTTCCACGTATATCCAATTCACTACATACTAGTTAACTGATACCATGTGCATTGGTTTTGAAAAAGACGGAGGCGAAGGTAAGGAGGCGGAACCTGGTGCCGAAAGCATCAAAACAGTGAAAAACATGTAGATTAGTCCTTTTAAACTATTTTGTTGTACCTAACCTCCTTTGTTTGTCAAGTTGTGATTAGTTGCAAGTTTCTCTTCTCTAAAAGTACTGCTTACTTTCCAGAATTTACAATTTAAATTAATTTACGAAAAGCCCCTTCTCCTTTTATAAATATATAAAACATTTAAGTCCCATACCTTAAATATTTTTATATACCCATTAAAACACATAGGAAAATTCTACAAAAATTCCAGAAAATCTTTTTTAATATGTTTTCCAACATAAAAAATTTCAGACCCAAACCTTTTATTATTTAACCGTAAATAATTTATAACCCAAATTAACATTTTCTTTACTAGAAAATTCATATAAATTCCACAAAAATTTAGAAAATTGAAACCCATCTCCAAAATAATATTTTTGGTCTATATAAAAATTCGCAAGGCATTTGGATGTTATTTAATAGGGTTTTCATACCAAAACATGTCATAAAATCCATATGAACAACCATAAATCATCAACAAGTATATATAATCATTCCATCATTCAAAAACATGTCAAATCAATGCAAAGCATTTCGGATTTCATCTTAAAACCGAAAACAAAAGAAATATGAGATGTAAACATTATTCACCTTAGCTTTAGAGATTAAAGAGATTGAGATGTAAATGGATTTGATTTAAGTTAGCTTATTCCTTAGCTTTTCTTAATCTTCTTCCTCTTTCTCTTGTTAATGGTGGCCAGCCTCAAGTTAAAATTTTAATAAAATGAAATGAATGTGTAAGGGATACACAGCCAACGGTTTACAGTATAAGAATGGCCTATTTCCTATTTTACCCCTCCTTTATTTCATGTTAACTCTTATTTTAATTCATTGGTTAAATGGCACGGCTACCCCTTAATAAAAATCAAGTCTCAATCCCCTAATCAACACATTATTTAATTTAATTTAACTAATTAAATATCCTAAATAATGTTACCAAAAATATGGGGTGTTACACTTATGGCCCTAGGAGTTTAAGGATGCTACACTAATATTAATTGGCTTCTTTTGATCTGCTTTGACGATTGCTTATTGTGTATATAGATCTATAGCCGTACACTTTGAGAGAGTTAAGGGTATACTCTAGGGAAATTTGATAATTTAATATGAATTATTAAAATCTCTTTCAAAATAAAAGGTGTTTTCTTTTGATTATATATACTTGTTATATTGTGATATATTAACTAAGTAATTAATTTAAGTATATAAAATTCTTAAATGATATGTTATGTGATAATGATTTCAAAGGGTTGCAATCATGAGAAAATTATCACAATACAAAATAACATATTATTTTAAATATTCCTCATCAAGATGTTTTGAGAAAGGATATCGATACATCTGTTGAGACCAGAGTATGTACACTCTTCAAATATTAGGTAGTGTATTACTCATGACTGCCGGAGGAGCCAAAGGGTTATGTATTGATAGTTATTGGATGTCTATGGATTGACTCACCCAAGAGTTTCTGGTTGTTCGATAAACAACTAGGTCAATCAGAAAATATCAGAATGATGATATTACAAAGATCTCGAGTTAAGAATACTATTGAGCTTTAGTGTGGATACTCCACTTTGATTATAATTAAATTATGGAATAGCGAATATCGAGTGACTATAGTTGTGTCCGACATGAAGCATTGGAAGTGAACACTATTTAGTAGAGAATTCATCTTCTCGGTTGTATAAGGTTAATATCACGGTCAACTATACTCCACTCAAAGTCAAAATATCCAATCATAATAGTGTGGTTAATAATAAATGTTATTATTAAACCAAGGACTTGGTTAATGGACTAATCAATTCAATATGGATGATACTAGAATATTAAACAATACCAAATTCCATAAGTCCTAATGTTATATAGTGCTAAAGAAAATAATTGGTGTAAATATTTGTTACTAAAAGGTACCGCTTAAACTGTAAAATTGGATTTAACCAATGAAGATGATATATTTGACCAAATTGCCACACCACTAGTTGGGGTGATGTGTGAACTTTAATATTCGATTTTTTTATATTCATCGTTGACTGAATTTACACATATGAGTTACATAACTGCATTGTTGGCATCTCCGAAATACCACACGATTTAATTAATTTGTAATTTTTATAAATTAATTTTTATTTATGAAATATTAATTAATTAATTAATTAATGTACTAGGTGCTATTAATATTTTCTAGGTGCCACTAGCAATTAATTGGGCATGTATATAAAAGTTATATGTGTGTGTGTAGTACTAATACAATATCAATATGCAATTAAATACAATTTAAATGGAATTAATTATTAAACGAGTTTTGGTTTTTAAAAGACCTAAATAGCCATATTTTATGTTAGCCCTAACAAGTGGAGGGAAGGAGACATTTTGATATGGATTCTAGATCTAGATCTAAGAATTAGTGAGTGGAGATATAGTAAAAGGAGGAGAATTAGTTTCCTTCTCTTCTATGTATAAATCAAGTTATCCTCTCACTTTTCTACCCTTGAACCCCTACAATCCTTTAGCAGGTCATACCCTTACATTCATCACCCATAGCTGAAAATTTCATAGTCCTATGTACAACAAATCGAATACATTGCGGTGCTCTAAATCATTGTAAGTTTTATAAATCGATACAAGCTGAATCTAGGAGTTTTCTTCAAACAAGCTGCTTTCAAAGGTTGATCTTTAAAAGATATAATTTTTATTTTACACTTATGTCTAATATATCATGTGATAATCTTAGAACGAGTTTATATATGCATTTGTTGTCACGTTAATATGTGTGTGTGTGTCTGCATGTGTGTGTGTGTGCGTGTGTGTGTGTTTAATTTAATTAAATGATTGCATTAACTTATAATGCTCTTTTAATCGAAATTTAAAACCATATGTGTGTGTGCATGTGTGTGAGATATAAATGTTTCATAATTTTCTAAATATTTTAATTAATTTTTAAATTGTTTTTACTATTTATAAAGTCAAATGTACTAATAATATGTATTTGAAAATGTATACAAATTAAATTAATGTTTTAAAATGCATTTGTTTTTTATTTTATTTTTAATTGAATTACATACATAATAAAATATATAAAATAATGTTATTTAATTATTATTTCAACATTGTTTATCTTTAGTGTGTGTGTGTGTGTGTATACATTTGTGTGTGTATGATTTATAAAATAATTATAATATAATAACTTTTTGTCTAGTAATAAAAATTAATTTTTTGTCTAAAAAGAAATTATATTTACATATACATATACATTTACATATATATATATATATGTATGTATAATTTTAATATTCACTTTAGAATATAATACATACGTCAGTTAAATTTATGTATTTAGATAATTATTTGGAAATAAAAATATATTTTTGACTTTAATATTTATTTTCATATTAAAAAATTTATGTAAATTAATTAAAAAAATTAATCGGTATTATAGATTTAGATTTGTTTTAAATTATTTTACCAACTCCTATTGTAGATATTTAAAATGTAAAATTTGAGTTCAAGTTATATTGACTTAGTCAAGAATCAATATAGGTATTTTTAATATTATATTTAAAATGTAAATATTTTGATTTACATTGAAATATTATATATATAAGACTACCAAGGCAAATAGAAATGGCGAATGTATATGTTATGGAAGCAAATCCCAACATCTATATACATATATGTTAACTACGTACATAACTACTATTTTACACATGCATGCATCTACATATGAGTATATAATAGTATACTCGCTAACTATATAAATATTTATTAATTAGATTCATTAATTAAATAAATCATAAAATTGAATAAAGTTGGATTTTAAATAAATTGATGGTCCATGGATCAAGTACACCTATTAGACTGCATTGGCTCATTATGATCCAAATAAGGAATTTCTCTTAAAATATATACATTTCACCCACTGTAGACTGACCCATTCCAACAACGATATCAAAACCCAAATGGTCAATGCTGTCTAAATTAGAAACTTTAGGACCAACTAATAATGCATGCTCATCTGATGGGTGTCTAGAATAGTAGTGTCTAGGCTTAGGGTTGAATAATAAAATATTATCCCCTACCTAACTACTGGCCCGAACCAATGTGTGGAGTAAGTCCAAAAGGTTGACCCAATTATAAAAGCCTTAATTTTTTTTTGAGAAAAATGTGCGATCCTTTGTAAATAGAGGAGAGCACACATGTAAATAAATGTATATCAAATAATAAGGTGCTGCCAACATGCCTGGTAGGTAACAAAACTAAATACAAGAATCAAAGAAACTCAGGTACCCCTAAGATGAGTTCCGGCAAGGCCACCACCCATCACACCCCAATATCGAGTTCCGGCATGGCCACCACCCGATACTGAGGTGTTAGAAGTACCTAAAACAAAAGAAAAATAAGGCTCCATACATATGGATCGGAAGCTCCATGTATCACCAACTAAGAAAGAAACTCCATGCATTTGGATCGGAAGGAAAGCATCTACTCTAAAGTGGAACTGGATATGATGCTGAAAGGAAAACTGCTCTAGAGACTCTGTACAGAGGAAAAAGTGCCAAGCAGAAGAATGGATCCTCCTGAAGATAATACACCAAAATAGAGATGAAAGTATCCTGTATCAGTGGTGGAACTACAGTAATCCTGAGTGGAATACTCTACTCTGATGGCCTCTCTACAGTCCGAGAACCTGCAATCTGAAGACACAAGAACCTGCAAAATGTGCCATACAACCTATCTCCCATACCTATGTATAAAGGATGACTAAGGAAAAGTTAGAATGATACATATATACGTATATTTATATAATTAATATACATATATATGTATAGATGAGATATAAAATAAAACCTAAATAAGACTAAACTGGACAAAAATAATAGAATTAAAGGGCTTAACAACTAATACCAACGAAGACAAGAATAATAATTGAAACAAAACTTAAAATATTCTTATGAATCTTTAATCATAAGTAAGTTTTGATTAACATTAAGATCATCATAAAAATTTGAAAAAATATTAATACTAATACTGTTAATGTTAAATATATTATTGTTGTGTTTAAATAAGTTAATATTATAGCTAACCTTATTAAGATACCCTTTAAAAAGATTATTTTTAGCTAATTTATATTTGGGATTAGAAATCCAATTAAAACAAAATGAAGAAATTTTAAAAATCAAAATATTAAGAAGACTATTATTATTATTAAAAATTCTTTGATTTCTTTCAAACCATATATACCAACTAATAATTGTGAATAAAGTGTCAAGTATAGGCCTTAGGCTAATTTTCAAAATGCAGTTTGAAAATTCAAAATATTTTTAGATTTAGAAGTTAAGTTTAAAATATAAAATAAATGTTATAAAAGTTACAAATTTTTTTGAATTTTTTTATTTAAATTTAATATTTTCAAAAATTATTAAATATTTAATTAATTAGATTAATTAAAAAATAATTAACAAAATGTTAATTGACTGAAACAAACATATATCGATATAATTATGTGTGTACTGCAAATGCTATAGTTTGATATATGTATGTATGTATATACGTATGTATATATATATCAAACTATAACATTTGCAGTTGTGTGTGTGTGTGTATAGCTAATATTTTGATCATAGTATATGTCTTAAATAATGTAAGGTAAATTAAATAATATTTTGATATATATTTATATATATATGACGATATATATATAACTATAAATGTTATAACTAATATTCATCTTAAATTTTTTATGATGAATAAAACAAATTTTTGAATTTTAAAATAACTTAACCAATTAGTTAATCAAATTAATAAATTAAAATTAATTAAATAATATTCAATTAATAATATACAAATGACTATCATATAAGTTAACTAAATTATAAACAGTTACAAATAAACTTATATAATATAAGTGTATAGTTTGAGTGGAATTATAGGAAAGCTAACTTAGATTTAAGAAATAAACATATACGTATTGTATGTATACCATGATTGATGTATTCAGCACTTGAATCGTGAGGGTATTTTAGAAGACATACATTATTCTCTAAATCAATATCACTCTAATAAATGTATACGTCAAAGGTTATGAACTTCTAATATATAAAGTTGTCCTCTACTATTTATGTATTAACAGAATACGTGCATACTCTTTAGTTATTGAGAAAACTTAAGCTAGGGATGGTATGTGTAGTACTAAAAATGTATTGACTAGATGAGGTAAGATGCATGCATGTATTTGTTGAGAAAACTCAAGGTACGTGTATTATACTTGGGTTATCACGAAATGGTAGGTACGGGTGAATAATCTCTTTCGCTTTGTTGAGCACACTCAAGGTCAAGATGAGATTGGACAGATACCATAAGTTATGAGTTTTATATGATACAACCACCAAAGTGTTATCCATAGCTTATGATCCTAGGATTTGTTAGCTAACTTAAAGTAAGGATCCCAAGGCAAGCGAGTTCTAACACTACTAGAGGAATCGAAAGATTTCTATGTTTCTCTTAGGATTTTGAGGAATATAAAGATCTAGTTGGAGCGTTGTTAGGAAAATGAAATGAAAACATTTTAATCTTTATAATATTGTTTCTACATATGCTATATAATATTAAAATAATCCATTTTGATAAATTTGTGAAACTAATGTAAAAATGTTTATTAGTCAAAATATACAAATGAAATGAAATAAGACTAACATAGAAATATAAAGTATACTTACAAATAATTTTTTGGCATGTCGTTAACTCAAAACTAATGCAAGAGCTAAATTATACAACTACTAAATACTTTTATACCTTGGTCACTTAGGTGTTTATTTACCCGAGACTGTGTATTGTCTTCCATTATTTTGAACTGTAAAAGCAATACAATAATATGAATATTTGATCCACATTTTATCAAATGTAAATGTTATATGGTGAACGGTCATGATTTGTAATGTACTAAACCTCAATGAAACTAGTTCAATCAAAATGAGCAAGTAAACAATAATGTGAGATCATGTGTTCAATATGATTAATTGCAGCAAAAATCTTATTGTTTCAAATGCAGTACCAGACCAACAGCTATTGGATTGACATAGGAATTCAATCACTGAAATGTTAGTTTAATCAGTTTACATAAAGTGCAACCCTTTTGATATTTTTAATTCTTAAGGATGACCAAATACACTTTTGTAAAGAGTTCGGTGCAATCTTGTAACAAGGATTTCCATTGAATAGTTTGACCATTTGAAAAGGAAAGTGAATGTACAAGAGTGGGTGTAACTTAGGCACAGTTTGGTAGAAGGAAGTGAATGGTCGCCTCTTCTTCACGTAGAGTCATTGGAAATGATAAATATATAAAATATTAATAGATACTTAACATGGAATGAGAAATACGATTTCTATATCAAATGTATTTTCTAATAGAAAATTATTTTCTATGTGAGTTATTTTTGAGTGCCAAGATATATGATTTGAAACTCTCGACTGTAAAATAGTTACAATAAATGAAATAAATAGCCCATATTAGGTGGTTGTGGAGATTCATATTTTATACAATGTTTTAGGAAATGTTGAAATAGTAGGAGCATGCCATACAACACTTATAAGTAGATGCATCAAGATATGAAAATTTGTTTTCATAAATATATTAAGGGTTATTTGCAAAATAATAAATATTTTTAGTATTGACTGAATATATATACAGTTTTGTTTTATTATGGATATTATGAATATGCACTGTAAAATAAATCTGGAATAAAGGTATTTGTTGCATTAGCTACATAATACAGAAGTACCTACATTTTTACTATTTTTGTGGAATTGTGGACTAAGCCATATCTTTGAGAAATAATTCTTTGACCATAAGATTATGAATCGTAGTGAATTGCATCTCAAACGATTAAGGACAAAGCACATATTCATTAGGAGCAATAAAAGATTTGGTGAACCTTTCCGATAATATAAATGTATGCAGTTTAAAGTCTACTGATACCAAAACGGATTCACTTACATCGTTAAATTCATAGATGAATTATCATAGAAATGAACATGAGTATTTGACACATACATAGTATGATACATTCATTGAATAATAAATGGAAGTAGAAAACATAACATGCAAAGAAAATAAAAGAATTCGATTTGATTGAATAGGCGAGCTTATTGTAAAAGGTTTAAATAGTACCTAAAAATGTATAAGATTAAATCTTCAAAGCCACTCGTCCTATGATACATGATAATGTATCGAATAGGAGTAACCGGACTTTGTTTGACAAAGAACGATTGATGCTGAATGAATCTGAGTTAACTTCTTTCTTGAGTACATACATAGGTTAAACTTAATTTCATCTAAAGCATAGTTTATTAGATCATACAAGATAAAAATTTATAAGAAACCCCTATGTAACCTAGGTTAAGGAGTTGATATATTGTGTAAGTCTAGAGGCTGCATGTAATATTCATTCGTAAGGCATCTTGTGTGGATTGCCCAAAAGGAATTTAGGGCAGACCAATATTTATTGACCAATTTATGTTATGAACATAAATTTCATAAATACTAATTAGTTTTATACATTTATAAAGGCAATTCATAAAATATTTGTGAATGTCTATCCTATTATATTAAGAAGCAATTGTCGTTTCAAGAAACGTCACCTTCATGCCGAAAGAATTTCCTTTAGGACTTATTAGTAGTAAAAAGGATTTAGATATGATCCAAAGATAAAATTGATTACATAAGTTGAAATAAAATTAACTAAGCCAAAATACACACAACTCGTTAGAATGTCTAATAAGAACCCTCGCGTATTAAAGAAAAACTATGAGTATCATAACAACGTCAAGTAAGGACTTCCTTAGTTTTCAATGAGCCATAAAGAGTATTGACTCTATCATATGGCACGATGCGTAAATCTAGAATAGATTCTAAGCACATTATCAAAATATGATTTTGATAGTTGTACTCAAATGGATATGACACATCGACCACAAATGTGTCTACAAGAATAGGACCAACGTAGTTGGAATGTAGTAAGTAACATTGATTAATTTCAATTATTGAAATAAACATAACAGATTCGTCTTTCAACGTGCTTAAGTTAGTTCGGGTTTGTTGAAATAAACGTAGAAGATACCTAAGTTTATGATTTTTGGACAAGATTTAAAGAATTAATAGAAAGTATCTTGTAACATCCCCCACATGAAGGCCCAAAACTAACGGCTACGGATGTTGTAGTCATCCATAGTTATTAATCCTCGGCGACCAAATACAGTAATGTTAGATACATTGATATAACAGAAACACATTGATAGGAATTTTTTTTAAAACTATTTAAACAAATTTCTCATTCCATTTCAAATCATTTCAGATTCATTACATAATCCCAAACTCGGGAACTACGTTTAGCGAAAATATAATTATTACAACATACGCAAAGAGTGACATATTAAGATGCCCCCTTTGAAGATCAGAGTATATGTATATAAATAGGCAGTCAAACAACTTTGCCTTTACAACAAACACAGCGGAATCAAAAAGAAAAGAACTCCTATTTAGCTAGCTTGCATCCTGCATGTCTCCGGAAGCTTATTCATCTAAAGAGCACCTAAAAATCCTCAACTCTTAAACTACTCAAAATTAATTGAGCACCCAAGTGTTTAAGGGGTAAACTTCGAGTCGGACAAAAAGTCTGGTATGAATAATAACCTACCATCTCGAACCATTTAGATATCTATTGAGACCATGCTGCTTAGCGGAATGGGTTTTCCCCTCACTAGTGTCTTACCCAAAAATTTATAATAACCATATAATGTGCTCCTGCATCCAAAATGGTTAAAGACAGCAATTTAAAATATTATGATGACATGCAAACAAGCAAAATATACTGGATTTCCCATCCCCATATATTTGACTATCTATCTCTGATATAGTTTCTAGGGTTACTACTAAACTATTGTTTTCATGGGCTAACTAATAACATGTTTATAGTTTATGGACTACATGTTCAATTTCATAGTTTTCATGGGATCACTAAGAACTTTTGTCAAACTAATGGACTATCTACCCGGTCGCATAGTTTTCATGGGATCACTAAGAACCTATTGGCCCCTGCCAGTAACTTCATACATTTATTTCATGGGTTCTCCCTGAACCTATTGGTATCTCCAATAACTCCCCCTTATATCATAGTTTTCATGGGTTTACTATGAACATATTGACTTCTGTCAATAACTTAATACGGATATAGTTTTCATGGATTCACTACAAACCTGTTGGCCCCTGCCAATAACTCTTACTAAACATAGTTTTCATGGGTTTACTATGAACCTATCTAAGCCGAAAACCTCTTAATTAGTCGTTGGGAATTCTATATTCTGGTCTACCTGAACTTCTGGATACAACTTTATTCATTCAGGAGTTGCTTAATTTCTATTCACTACTAGGTCAACCTACCTGGTTGTTCGGCCCTTACTCCCCAAAATACAGTTATGGGTCCATTACATAGTAAATATATTATTAGAAGAAGCAAATACAAATATAATACCCACATCTTTGGTTTAATACCCTAGAAATTATTTCCCCCGAAATTTGGTTAGTCCCTTTAACCCATTATTTTTTTTGTTAAGGCAAGCTTCTTCAAAAACTCCAAATTTAGAAGCATTTTAAAGCTCTTTTATAGTGCCATGGGTTTTTCCTTTTAAAAATGAGGTTGGGTTCTTTGTTTTGAAAACTAAGGCGTTCGAAACCTTAGACCTTTACTTTCGAAACCATTGGAATACCTCTTTCATAAGCATTCAAATCTTCTTTTTGAAACACTAAACATATGCCTTTCGAAACACTTTAAAACATCTCTTTCGAAACCACCAAAACATACCTTTCGAAAGCATTAAAGCATCACTTGCTAATTTATAGAAGCATAGCTTCGAAACCATTTGAAAGCACCCCTTTCGAAACCATTAGGTTTAATCTTAAACATATCTTTTGGGTCTAAGTGAATTCAAGCAAAAGTACCCCTTTCGAAACCATTAATCTTCAAACAAAAGAGAGTTTGGAGAAAAACAGATGGCGTTGGAACCATCCTTTCAAAAGCATTGGTCTTTAAGTAAAACAATAAGAAGGATAGTGTCAAAACCTCTTTCGAAGCCATTTCCTTTGAAACCTTTAGTATAAGTGGCTACTAGAGCCCTTTTGAAAGCATTGATTTAAAAACAAGGCAACTCATTCGAAAGCTACCCTTTAAGCAAAAAGGCGGCAACCTCTTCGAAAGCTATGTTAAACCCTTTTGAAAGCATTCTTTTAAAAGCAAGTCAAGCGGCGTTTCTTTAGAAAGAATAATGATGGCTTCGACACCATTGAAAGCTTGGTTTCAACTCCATACCTACCGCCTTTCTCCAATCCACTTCGTACCAAAGCCTTGATACCTTGTGTATTGGTTTTGATTGGTTGAGGCGGAAGTATAGTGTCGAAAGGTAGCTATTGGAAGTGACGAAACAATAAACTTATGCAAAACTGTTTTTGTTGCCTTTTTAAGTAATACTTTTCAACTAACTTGCCTATTTGTAAAAATATGATTAGTTGCCATAAACTTTAACAAACTCTTTTCTAAAAGACTATCGAATTTACTTAGGAATTAATTAAAGATAATTAACAAAATAACACTTCCCTTTAACAAAACAATTAAGACATTTAAGTCCTCCATCTTAAATAATTTAATTTACATAGTAAATTACTTAGGAAAAATCCCCAAAAATCATAGAAATTCACTTTTAATATGTTAACTAACATATATAAATTTCAGACCCAGATTCCTTTATATAATTGCCGAAATAAATATTTAAACCAAATTATTCATATCTTCCTTTGAAAATTCATAATAAATTATCCATAGTTTGGATAATTACGAAAATTTAAACCCATCTCCAGAATAATTTTTTTTATAACATATTAAATCCTCATGGCATTCGAAACCCATTATATACGATTTTAGCCTTAAAATCGAATAAAACCTTTTTTCAAACAAACTTGTTTGGATACAACATATCATGGACTCCAAGCATATCATCATTAAAATCATCATAAAGGATTTAACCTCAAACCCGAAATCAAATGCTCTTTAAAAATGAAAATGAGATAGTTTTGATTATTATTAACCTTAATTTGGATAAGGACTTGAGATTTGATCTTGTTTAATTCTCGTTGCTTGATTCCTTAGCTTTTACTTGAATTTTCCTCTTCTTTCCCTTAGGTAATGGTCAGCTTGCTCCTTAGTTCATGTTTTAGGATTTTGAACTTATGAAATGAAAATAGGAATAAAGGTTTAGGGGTTAAGGGTTATGGTGGACGGCTATTCTTCATAATACCCTTACCTTATTCTCTTATTAGTTAACTTATAAAACCATTCCATAAACCCATTCTTTTAAGTTTACATTTAGTTAACTTCGGCCTCTAATAAATTTCCAAATCTCAATTCCCTTATCACTCTAATATTTACATTATTCTATTTAATTTATCTAATTAAATCTCCTGAATAATGTTATTTAAAGTTAGGGGTGTTACAGGCTCCCCTCTTTAATGAATTTCATCCTCGAAATTCAGTAAGGACTAAATAGTAAGCATAGCAATCATCTGTAACATCTCCTAACTACCATACTAGCCTACCTGACAAGCAACAGTCTATATAAAGCAATTACAGAACACACCCTCATAGCAAATCAGGATAAGTATCTCTAATCCTGTCTTCTGTCTCCCAAGTATAGTCCTTCTCATTGTCGCTCCACTGAACTTTCACCAACTCGAGTGTCTTGTTCCTTAATCTCTTCTCATCTCTCGCCACTACCCGAACTGGTTGTCTAACAAAAGTCAAATTCGGTTTTACTATCTAGTCTTCCAAATCTGTCGGAGGAATGGTACTCTGGATTATGCACATACATACGAAGATGAGATACATGAAACACATTATGGACACCTGCCATACTGCTTAGAACCTCTACTCTATATGCGAGCTTCCAAAGATCCTCTCTATAATTAGGAACGGACCAGCATATCTCGGTGCCAGTTTCCCTGACTTTTCGAATCGTACCACTCCCTTTATTGGTGATACTTTAATGAAGACTCTATCTCCAACTGAGAATTCTAGATCTTTATGCCTCTTATCTACGTAACTCTTCTATCTAGACTGAGCTTCCTTCGTCCTTTCTCGAATCAACTCAATCTTCTCTATCGCCTCTCTAACCTAATTTGGAACCAAGAGTACTAGTCTGTCTCCAGCCTCCAACCAACATGTTAGTGATTTGCATGGCCTTCCATACAAAGCTTCAAAAGGCACCATTCCTATACTAGTCTGATAACTGTTATTTTAGGAAAACTCAACTAAGTGTAGGTGATCTTCCTAAGATCCCCCAAAGTCCAGTACACAAGCTCTTAAAAAATCCTCGAGTACTTTATTGACTCTCTCAGTCTGTCCATCCATCTGAGGGTAATACGCAGTACTCATCTTGAGCTTGGTACCTAACACCTCCAATAGACTCTTTTAGAACTCACTAGTAAACAAAGCATCTCGATCACTGACTATACTACTAGGAATTCCATGCAGTCTAACTATGTTCTTCATAAACAACTTAGCTAACAAGGGTGCCGTCCTGGTTGACTTAACGGGAATGAAATGGGTACTCTTAGTCAACCCATCTACTATGACCTATATACTTTCATTTCCTCTATTTGACCTTGGCAACCCATCTACAAAATCCATGGATATCGAATACCATTTCCAAACTGGAATTTGTAAAGGTTGAAGTAATCCACTCGGCTTCTGATGTTCAGCCTTCACTTGCTGACAGTTCGCACACTATCTAACCCATACGCCAACACCTTTTTTCATACCTTCCCAGTAGAAGCTACTCTTCATATCTTGATACATCTTGGCTCCTCCAGGATGAATCGTGAATTTGGATCGATGACATTCCCTAAGAACTTATTTCCTTAAGTCGTCAACGTTCGGGACACACAACCATCCCTTCTTTCTCAACCATCCCCTTTGGTCAAGACTAAAATACTTTAGATCATCGATCTTCGATCCAACCTCAAGCCTTCTAATCTTCTTGGCTAATAATGGATCCTCTTTCTGCTTAGAAGTAATCTTTTCGGTCAATACTAGCCGAACATCCAAACAGGACCACATGGCGGTGCTCTGACTTGAACTAGCAGTCAATCTTAACTGCACACTACAAGTATTCAAAGCTTCTAAATCTTTCCATTCTGCTAACACAGCTAACACCACATTCGGATGTTTTCTGCTAAGAGTATCTTTTGTTCCCTTTCCCAGGCGTACATTCTATACCAAAATCATAAGCTGCTAAAAACTCCAGCCACCTCTACCGTCTCATATTCAACTCCTTCTGAGAGAATAAATATTTTAAGGACATATGATCTGTGTATGGCTTAAATCTCTCCCCTAAGAGATAATGTCTCCATATCTTCAAGTCAAAGATCACCGCATCCAACTCCAAATCATGAGTAGGATTTCTCACCTCATGCGGTCTAAGCTGTTGTGAAGCATTGGCAATAACTTTACTCTTATGCATCAACACAACTCCTAATCCAGTTCCACATGCATCGGTATACACCACCAAACCTTGTTTCTATCTGGAACCACTAACACAGGCGCATTGGTCAACAAATGCTCTAACTTAAGGAATGCTTCATCATATTTATCAGACCAAATAAACTTCACATCATTCATGGTTAACTTAGTCAAAGGCGCTGTTATCCGCGAGAAATCCTTATTGAATCTTCGGTAATAGCCAGCGAGTCCAAGGAAACTTCTAATCACAGTCACTGTCTCTGGTCTCTTCCACTTATTAACAACATTGATCTTATTTGGATCGACTGACAAACCCTTCTCTGAAACCACGTGACCAAGAAACTTAACCTCTTTCTTCCAAAAATGACACTCGGAAAATTTCGCTTTCAGCTGATGCTACCTCAACGTCTCAAACACTACTCTAAGATGATCTTCATGCTCTCTTTCATTGTTAGAGTATACTAAAATGTCATCTATAAATACCAATACGAACCTATCCAAGTACTCTCGTAAAACTCGGTTCATTAAGTCTACGAAGAAAGCTGGTACATTCGTTAACCCGAATGGCATTACTAACCACTCGTACGAACCATATCTAGTCCGAAAGGCTATTAACGGAATACTATCCTCTACCACTCTTAACTGATGGAAACCTGTCGCCAAATCCAATTGGGAAAATACTCTGGCTCCACACAATTGATCAAATAAATCATCGATTCTTGACAAAGGATACATATTTTTGATCGTCCTCTCGTTTTACTTACGATAGTCGATACACATTCTCAACGACCCCTCCGGTTTCTTTATGAACACAACGGCCGCATCCCAAGACGAACTGTTTGGTCTAATAAAATTTCTCCCTTCCAGATCCACTAACTGCACCTTCAATTCTTTCGCCTCGCACTACAACAAAACAATCATATTACAACATTCCCTTTACAACCAACACAAAATAACAGTTGTAATAAGTAGTTTGTAACAACTATTTATTTTTAACAGTTGTAAAAAAGATAATTTTAACAACTTTATTTGTATAGTAGTTGTAATATGCCTCTTTAACAACTACTTATTTAAGCAAGTAGTAAAAAGCTATTTATAACAACTGTTTTTGTCATTTGTCTCCCGATGTCACTTTGTTGTCCCCAAAAAATTACAGCTCCCTCTCTAATTTTCTGTAACGACCCGTAAATTTTAATAATTTTTATAACGTAATTAATTGAATTTTGTGAAATTTAAATAATAAAATTTTGAAATATAAAATATAATATTTGGGATACGTATTTAAAAACATAGCAAATGGTAAATTTTCACCTGATAATATTGAAGTTTATTTTATAGTATAATTTTATTCAAACTCAAATCAATTAATAATTGACGGTAATAAAATGTTTTCCAAACTTGAATATTTTTATACAGTAAATTTCTAAATCATCTTCTGAGTGAAACGTCATTCTTCGTTTCGTCAAATTTGGATTTCTATTGCTCCGTTTATCTTAATTCTGGCAAAATAGCAGCATTTCTGGTACCGATTATCGACTTTCGATCAGATGATCGTACCACTAGTATCTGTATACCGTTTTGATCGTCTCGTCGCGCTGATCACCACGGTATATTTATTTTTTTATTTTGAAGTCCGATACACGACGGGAACAATCAAACTATATATTGTATTGGTACCAAAATTCATGACTTTTGATTTCCTTTCTTTCAAATTTGAACCGTGTCATCCAAGCAAGATAATTGCTTTAATAAATGTTGCAGAATCAATGGACAGACGTTACCATTCCCATCATTTCACTTTATTACATATGGTACGTTCCCTTTACCTGTTGCCTGTTCATCTTTTACCTGTTGCTTACCCTTTTATAAGTTAGTTCTTCTCCTCTCTCGGTTGCTTTCTTTTGCCTGAGATTTCACATGCTCCTTCATTTTTTCCACCCTTCAAAACTTTATGGTACGTTCACATTTTACTCCCCTAGCCTTTCTTTTTTTCCTCTGCCTTTGCATGTAACCATTTCTTCACACGCAGGCTTCACTTCGGCAATCTCATCTCGGCCGTGACCCTCCTCTCTGCTAACCGAGCTCCTACCTATCTCCGCAACAACCCCGCCACGCCGCAGCCGTACATCGCCGTCCCCACCATGCTCCACACCACCCCATCACCACAGTGCTCGGCCACCGGCCTTCTCCTCCACATCCATGCGTTGCAGACTTACCCTCTTTCTTCCCCTTCATCTTTTTCCTACGCCCATCCCCTCCACGTTCGGCAGCCCTACCCAGCTCCTCCTCCTTTACCTCTGCCAACTTCGCCCAGCCTCCCACAACCTCCGCCACGTCAGCACTCGGCAGCACCACCACCACAAAAACCCGAACACTCCCACCTGCACCTTGTTTCCCGAGCTTTGCCATCATTATCCCCTCTGTTCGTTAGTATATAGGTTTGTTTTTTTCTCTGATAGTTTAAACCAATACTTATATCTGTTGAGTTATAATATATTGATTATTATAAAAGGTTAGTATATATGTGCCTACTTACTTTGTATATGGGTCACAGTGGTATATAAGAGTTAAAATGGTCTCAGTTTGAATATCTCAAAGTTAACTTGTTATAAAAGTGCAGTTAGTTTTACAGACAATTGGTCTAAAACGTATAAATAAAAGAGTTGGTTTTGTGTTTATATTATACATATAAATATATTTGACCACTATTATATATTGATTTGCATAACTTTTTATAACCGGATTTCAATGTAAACAGGTTAGAGTATATTTATATACGTGAATATTTTGTTTTTATTGGATTCACATAATAGTTGCATGTTTCCAGTATTTAGTATTTGCAACTTTTATACATCTGTAAGTTATATGTACATATGGTTATCTAAATCTTTTCAACTAAGATCTGTTATTATATAATAGGGTATATGTTAGATTTATATGTGTTGTTGCTATAATATATAGATACGTATACGTATGGCTATGTAGATTATATGTATTTAATCAAGTATGTAAGCTATTTGTATGTATAGGCTATTATATATTTTATATTAAATTTGTTTATAAAGTCTATGTTGTTGTACCGTAAGTATATTATATACAGTTTAGTTTATATATATAATGTTCTGATTTGGTCTAAATTGATTTTTAATAGAATGTAAACTTAGTCTATATTGAGTTATAATATAGAAATAATGATTTATGTATGGGTTTTGCTATTTGTAGATACTGTGATTTTACTCTGTATATTTCAGATTGGATGTAAAAGAATTTTAAGTTTAAAGTATAAATATATATATATATAGATATTTTAAAATAAAATATACTTGGACCCCACTTTTAAAGTATATTTATATAAGCATTGATTTTAAATAATGATATATATACCTTTGATATTAGATGTTTGTATTTTAGGAATAATGATTTTGAATCATATTTATATATTTTATTTTAATCTTTGTCGTAAATTTAAAATATTGATTTTCATAAGATCATAAAAATAATAGTGTATATATTTTGTTTAGTTATCTCAAGATAACTTTGATTTGTTCTCATTGATTCCTTTATATCAGCTTTGTCCATCCAACTCGTGTCCATCGTGCTTTGCTTCGAAATCCGTGCTTGGATCCGAAATCCATCTCATTGTCTATCCTCTCTAGCCTCGAAAGGTGAGTAATCACTCACAATTAACGTTCTTTTATTTATTTAAATTTGATTTCAATTGAAACGACAACTGAAATATGCTGCTGTAGTTATTTTTTATTGTTATATATGCTATTATCTGTAACTGTTCACCTGTGGGATATGACACCATATCCTATTGTTTATATTATATTGTTATTGATGATATATGCCTGTTTTATATTATTATATTATCTGTTATCACTCTGCAAGTTCACTGTAGTTTAGAAAATCACTATGGGTTGAAATGATACATACCCGAACAGACTTTAGAATAGGAGAAAATCGTTATGGATTGAAATGATAAACCCACGCGATTTTCATTTGAATTGAAATTGGGATTACGGGTCGAAATGATATCTACCCGTATATATTTAAATTTCGGATTGAAATGATAAATATCCGTATTACTTAACCATATGATAAATATATATACAGACACCGTTGGTCCATATATATAAATATTTTGAAAATGAATTCTATGGTTTTGGAAAGAAATATATGGTTTTAACAAATGTTGATTCTTAAAATTTTATATAAATGGTAATAATATATATAGATTTAATAATAATATATAATTTAATTAAGATCGATTTAATACATATAATATGTTAAGTATAAAATATATATTTCAAAATAGATTTTTGTAAAAATTTGAATAAGTTAAGGTTGGGAAGAAAATTTGAATTTAGTAAAGAATTTTATTTAATTAAACCGATTTAAAACTTATTGAAATTGGGATTTAAGATATGATTTATAACTTGAGTTTGATTTAAATAATTTAATGAATATTTCTTGTTTAAATAAATTTAAGGAAATATTTAGTAAAATGAAATTTAAGGCTAGTTAAATGATATTGAAGTGAATATTCCCTGATTAAATAATAATAAAGTTAAATCAAGTGCTATATGAAACTGTTAAATTTAACTTTGAAAATGTTGAATATTAAAGCTTTGAAATATATTGAAATTTTAAATGGTATATTTAGAACTGAATTGTATTGATGAATTGAGCTTTGAATAAATTTGAATTTGGAATTTGAGTTAATTTGAATCGATCTGTGAGACTTGAGGAAATTATAAATACTTTACTTTATAAATTATTTAATGAATATACACTATTTTGGAAAAATAGATATTTTTGAAATGAAAATGATATTTTGATTTTTGAAGTATAAATAAATTTGAAATGACCACGGTGTTATAGTGTATATTTCCACCTTGTAGATAGTTCCGCAGATCCTTAGAGGATGGTTATCCCAAACATCCTTTAAGTTACTTGTATTTCAGTTGATATTTCACTTGAGTTGAATTTATTAGTATAAGAATGTTAATCCTGACTCGAGTGTTCTGTGTTTTGCTTTACGCTCGGGTCAGACCGAGTAATACAGCATTTGAGACTCACATTTGGAGTTTCCTTTGAAGATCCAACAATCGCCTCAGCTTTCAGTTCTTCTAGTTGATTTGTTCAGAGAAGTCATCTGTTGTACTGAAGACTTCACTGCATTTGAGATATTCTATTGTATTTTATTTCTAACTCTGATGTTTATATAGTAGCTTCATGAACTACTACTTTATCTATTCCGCTGCGTATTATTGTATTACTCTGTGTCTGTGATTTTGTGATTGATTTATTTACTGTATATTCTGAGTTTTGCCAAATTTAAATTAACAATTCGGTATTTTGAATTATTCAAGTCCGACATGTGTGGATTTATTGTCGATTTGAATGGTCCAAAATAGCGGGTCGTTACAGTTGATATCAGAGCTTTGGCTCTAGGTGAAACTTAGCATATATTGTAAATTTATTTACAGAATCACTTTCGTTTGAGTTTAATCTCTTCCTTTTGACTCGATTTCCTTTGAACTTTGGAACGTTCCCTACGGTTCCAAAATTCATTCTTGTCTCTCTCTATTGGTATTCTTTTGATTCTGGAGTATCCCATAACTCCACTTCGAATAATCTCTATAAGAATAGGTGATCCCGCCGATCTTTGAATGTTTTGTAAAGGGGTGAAACTCCTTTACAATTGGCATTGATTCACCGAAGATTTATATATCACTCGATTTAGATGCTGCTATCTCTTGTTATGTCGAATTCTATCTCTGGCGATCGAATGATGATTTGCCTTGGAATTCTGCATCGATCATATTCCTAAAGTCATGGTTGACCCAGTTAAGGTCGTCCGTGACTTGTATAAGTATATCTATCTTCTATTTTGAAATCTAATTATCTCATCTTCGTTCGAGCCTATCTTCGAATCAGAATTCTATTTGATTAGAGTCCCTCTAATTTGAATCCCTATCTTTGTTCTGAAATCCATCCTTGAATCATCCTTCGAAAATCGGGTTTGTTTGTATTTTGGAAATTGTTTTCTAAACAGAAATTATTATTTTGATAAGTATGATTATATTCTATAAATAAAAGTGAAATGTTTTCGATAAAGATTATATACCCTTTTTAAAATGAGAAATTGATGTTTCGGAAGGATTTGAAATTTTGAAAATTTTATAAGAAATTTGATTTATCTAAAAATGATTTATGACTGAAGGATTTTAAATTTGAAATTCGAGAATTGGCTCCGGTATTTTGAAATTGGTTTTAAGATTTTGAAATAATAATATGATTTAAAAATATTTTCCGAATAAGAAATGTTTCAAATGATTTTAATGAGTTTCGAAGAAATTTCAAAAGAAGTTTGAGAAACTAGAAGTCCAGAACTCACTTATGTCGCTGGAAAATAATTTCGGTGATGAGTGCACGCATCATCGACATTGATTTTCGAGTTTCAGAGTGGGGGAGAGGCCACTTTAGTAGCATTTCTACGCGAGTGATTTTGCGAAACCAATTTTGATTTCAAAATTTTGAAGTATGATTTGATATTCGAAAAATATATGTATATGTATTTGAAACGATTTGAAATGAGCCGGTGTTCAGTCCTCGGGTTTTGGATTTGATATAACCCTATCTATTAAAATTGATTTACTGATTTGTTGCTGATTTCCAACTCTTGAATTTGAAAATGATTTCTTCGACTATTTTGAAGTTCAAGTACTTCCAAATCAAGGTTAACTTTTCAAAGCTAAGAAATTTTGAAAAGTATTTTGATAAAGTATATAAGTTTGTTTTGAATGTTTAAGTATGAAGTAATATGATTTAAATAAGTTGAAACTGTTTGGTTAAGTAAATGAATAAGGCAATTTTAAAATTTTCTAATATGAAATTTAGATTTGAAATGTTTTGAAAAGAATTTGGTCTTCAAAATATTTTGAATAAAATTTAGTTTAAATGTTTTAACTTAGTAACATCTTTATGAAACTATATATTTAACAAGTTGGAATAAATATATAAGTTGTACGTATGCTGTTTTATTCGCATAATTAATTTGATCCAAGTTTGAGTACACAAGTTCGAGGTGAATTACACCATTTCGTGTTAGGATTTTTCCATTCGATTCTTGATGGCGAATATTTGATATGGATTTTGGGCTCGATTCTAGAATTCTCTATCATAGTATATGGCTATGCAAGGAGACTGATGGCTTCTAGTCGAGAAACCATATCGAAGTCCGCATTAGGGAAGTCGAATGGACAATACTAGTTCGAAAGCGAACTTGTGTGATCGAGCGAGCGATCAAATGTGATTCTGCGAAATGATGACGTATGTACATCTTATATTCTAATATCATTGATATATTTTGATGCTGAAATTGAAAGCTGTCATGTTAGAATATCTTTGCTTACTAAAAGAAAATTTCCAATTTAAATTACAAAGATATATAACCCATAAAAGCAAAGATATTCAATCCCATATGGCTCTTCATACAGCGAAATTTATTTTGAAAAATTTGATCCTTATATAAGATGGACCTTACGTAAGTATAAGATGATTTTGAAAACATTTGATTTTGGAAATGAATTGGTTGACTTAAATTATATTGATTTGGAAATTTGAATTTATTTTCTAAATCTATTATTTTGGAAACTTTTAAACTAAAGATATTTAATTTGAGAAGAAATAATTTGGTGAGACTGTATATGATTTTGAAATTGAACTGATATTGAAACAAATTGAAATTTGAGAACCTTGTGTTACTAAATACTTGATTTGGGAGTTGTCAAACTTATATAAAATTGATTTGTATGAGTATGAAATTGATTCGAAAACTATGGATTTGAAAAGAGTACTCAATTTGAAAAGTGAAATCTTATATAATTAAAGTCTATATAAGTGTGATTTGATATACTTTGATTTTGGAAAAGTATTTGATTTAAAAATTAAATCTTATATATAATGGATTTTATATAAGTACGATATTTGAAAGTGATTTGAAAAGGTACTATATGATACATATTTTCGAAGTAAAGATATGGAAAGTGCCTTCTGCTTGATATCCGATTTGTGGCCACATCTTGGATTCATTCTATCGATATTATTCTCTCCGATTTTTGGTTTTCCGGATATGATACTCGAGTGTCCTTCGAATTCCATGGCGTTACCCATGGTCTTACGAGCGCGGATGCATAGCGCAACTGCCTGGCTGAGTCTTGCCTAGGGGTACGGATTGTTTCCTGGGGGATGCAGGCGTAACCATTGTGTATCCTGCAATCTGTGTACGTCGCGAATAGTAGCGCAACTGCTTGGCTGAGTCTTGCCTGGGGGTACGGATTGTTTCCTGGGGGATCCAGGCGTAACCATTGTGTATCCTGCATTCTACTAGTCATCATGGCGTAACTCGTAGGGCTGAGAAAGCTTACGGATATGGATTGTTTCCTGGGGGATCCAGGCGTTATCATTGTGTATCTGCGAACCATGGTTAGACAAAGGTTTTGTTTGTTTTTGTTTGGATTGTACTTTCCATATCTGTTTTTAAAAGTTTTTCCAATATTTTCACTGGGTGTTGAAACAGGTCTACTAAGTACTTGGAGAATTCTAGCTTTGCGCCTGATCAACGCACTGCCAGAGTCTGCAGGAACGAGGATAAACTTGTTGAAACATCGAGTTATAAAAGTATTTTATTATAAAAGTATTTCCAACAAAGAAATTCTATATTAATATTCGAAATTGAAATTCTTATGGTTTGAATTAATTATTCATGCCCGATACTATTCTTTTGAATCTACCATATCTACTCAGCTTTATTTATTCACCTATATTCTTCTTTTCCAAATCCTCCTTCTTTTCCTTGTTGACTATATCCTTTTAAATATTGTTTACTTTGATACCACATGGTTTAATAGAAATTTTAGTGTTATAAATATTTTAGAAGTTATGAACTAAATGAAACATATTTAAAGAAAAATGATTATTGACTTATTAATAATGTTTGAAAAGTATCTTGAGATAAATTAATAAATTTATGAATTATGGATTTAATGTTTTCAAATAGCTTCTTTGTAAATATAACTAATGATGTAAATAATAGTTTTCAAATAGTTTTCATATATTTATAAAGGTGTTATTTAAAAAAATATAAACGGTATTTATAAAGGAAGCAAGAATTTTACAAATGGGTTTGAAAAGTTTTAAAGTATTAAAGATAAGTGAATTGCAAATGAAGTTTTCAAATGAATATTTCAAGTAGAATTTATATAGTTTCAAATTAATTGTTTAATCTTAACTTTCAATCTAATTTTCTTTCTGGTTGTTCCTATTCTTCTACCTCCTTTCTTTTCGGGGACGAAAAGTTTTGAGTGGGGGAGAGTGTAACGACCCGTAAATTTTAATAATTTTTATAACGTAATTAATTGAATTTTGTGAAATTTTAAATAATAAAATTTTGAAATATAAAATATAATATTTGGGATACGTATTTAAAAACATAGCAAATGGTAAATTTTCACCTGATAATATTGAAGTTTATTTTATAGTATAATTTTATTCAAACTCAAATCAGTTAATAATTGACGGTAATAAAATGTTTTCCAAACTTGAATATTTTTATACAGTAAATTTCTAAATCATCTTCTGAGTGAAACGTCATTCTTCGTTTCATCAAATTTGGATTTCTATTGCTCTGTTTATCTTAATTCTGGCAAAATAGCAGCATTTCTGGTACCGATTATCGACTTTCGATCGGATGATCGTACCACTAGTATCTGTATACCGTTTTGATCGTCTCGTCGCGCTGATCACCACGGTATATTTATTTTTGTATTTTGAAGTCCGATACACGACGGGAACAATCAAACTATATATTGTATTGGTACCAAAATTCATGACTTTTGATTTCCTTTCTTTCAAATTTGAACCGTGTCATCCAAGCAAGATAATTGCTTTAATAAATGTTGCAGAATCAATGGACAGACGTTACCATTCCCATCATTTCACTTTATTACATATGGTACGTTCCCTTTACCTGTTGCCTGTTCATCTTTTACCTGTTCCTTACCCTTTTATAAGCTAGTTCTTCTCCTCTCTCGGTTGCTTTCTTTTTCCTGAGATTTCACATGCTCCTTCATTTTTTCCGCCCTTCAAAACTTTATTGTACGTTCACATTTTACTCCCCTAGCCTTTCTTTTTTTCCTCTGCCTTTGCCTGTAACCATTTCTTCACACGCAGGCTTCACTTCGGCCATCTCATCTCGGCCGTGACCCTCCTCTCTGCTAACCGAGCTCCTACCTATCTCCGCAGCAACCCCGCCACGCCGCAGCCGTACATCGCCGTCCCCACCATGCTCCACACCACCCCATCACCACAGTGCTCGGCCACCGGCCTTCTCCTCCACATCCATGCGTTGCAGACTTACCCTCTTTCTTCCCCTTCATCTTTTTCCTACGCCCATCCCCTCCACATTCGGCAGCCCTACCCAGCTCCTCCTCCTTTACCTCTGCCAGCTTCGCCCAGCCTCCCACAACCTCTGCCACGTCAGCACTCGGCAGCACCACCACCACAAAAACCCGAACACTCCCACCTGCACCTTGTTGCCCGAGCTTTGCCATCATTATCCCCTTTGTTCGTTAGTATATAGGTTTGTTTTTTTCTCTGATAGTTTAAACCAATACTTATATCTGTTGAGTTATAATATATTGATTATTATAAAAGGTTAGTATATATGTGCCTACTTACTTTGTATATGGGTCACAGTGGTATATAAGAGTTAAAATGGTCTCAGTTTGAATATCTCAAAGTTAACTTGTTATAAAAGTGCAGTTAGTTTTACAGACAATTGGTCTAAAACGTATAAATAAAAGAGTTGGTTTTGTGTTTATATTATACATATAAATATATTTGACCACTATTATATATTGATTTGCATAACTTTTTATAACCGGATTTCAATGTAAATAGGTTAGAGTATATTTATATACGTGAATATTTTGTTTTTATTGGATTCACATAATAGTTGCATGTTTCCAGTATTTAGTATTTGCAACTTTTATACATCTGTAAGTTATATGTACATATGGTTATCTAAATCTTTTCAACTAAGATCTGTTATTATATAATAGGGTATATGTTAGATTTATATGTGTTGTTGCTATAATATATAGATACGTATACGTATGGTTATGTAATTTATATGTATTTAATCAAGTATGTAAGCTATTTGTATATATAGGCTATTATATATTTTATATTAAATTTGTTTATAAAGTCTATGTTGTTGTACCGTAAGTATATTATATACAGTTTAGTTTATATATATAATGTTCTGATTTGGTCTAAATTGATTTTTAATAGAATGTAAACTTAGTCTATATTGAGTTATAATATAGAAATAATGATTTATGTACGGGTTTTGCTATTTGTAGATACTGTGATTTTACTCTGTATATTTCAGATTGGATGTAAAAGAATTTTAAGTTTAAAGTATAAATATATATATATAGATAGATATTTTAAAATAAAATATACTTGGACCCCACTTTTAAAGTATATTTATATAAGCATTGATTTTAAATAATGATATATATACCTTTGATTTTAGATGTTTGTATTTTAGGAATAATGATTTTGAATCATATTTATATATTTTATTTTAATCTTTGTCGTAAATTTAAAATATTGATTTTCATAAGATCATAGAAATAATAGTATATATATTTTGTTTAGTTATCTCAAGATAACTTTGATTTTTTCTCATCGATTCCTTTATATCAGCTTTGTCCATCCAACTCGTGTCCATCGTGCTTTGCTTCGAAATCCGTGCTTGGATCCGAAATCCATCTCATTGTCTATCCTCTCTAGCCTCGAAAGGTGAGTAATCACTCACGATTAACGTTCTTTTATTTATTTAAATTTGATTTCAATTGAAACGACAACTGAAATATGCTGCTGTAGTTATTTTTTATTGTTATATATGCTATTATCTGTAACTGTTCACCTGTGGGATATGACACCATATCCTATTGTTTATATTATATTGTTATTGATGATATATGCCTGTTTTATATTATTATATTATCTGTTATCACTCTACAAGTTCCCTGTAGTTTAGAAAATCACTATGGGTTGAAATGATACATACCCGAACAGACTTTAGAATAGGAGAAAATCGTTATGGGTTGAAATGATAAACCCAAGCGATTTTCATTTGAATTGAAATTGGGATTACGGGTCGAAATGATATCTACCCGTATATATTTAAATTTCGGATTGAAATGATAAATATCCGTATTACTTAACCATATGATAAATATATATACATACACCGTTGGTCCATATATATAAATATTTTGAAAATGAATTCTATGGTTTTGGAAAGAAATATATGGTTTTAACAAATGTTGATTCTTAAAATTTTATATAAATGGTAATAATATATATAGATTTAATAATAATATATAATTTAATTAAGATCGATTTAATACATATAATATGTTAAGTATAAAATTTATATTTCAAAATAGATTTTTGTAAAAATTTGAATAAGTTAAGGTTGGGAAGAAAATTTGAATTTAGTAAAGAATTTTATTTAATTAAACCGATTTAAAACTTATTGAAATTGGGATTTAAGATATGATTTATAACTTGAGTTTGATTTAAATAATTTAATGAATATTTCTTGTTTAAATAAATTTAAGGAAATATTTAGTAAAATGAAATTTAAGGCTAGTTAAATGATATTGAAGTGAATATTCCCTGATTAAATAATAATAAAGTTAAATCAAGTGCTATATGAAACTGTTAAATTTAACTTTGAAAATGTTGAATATTAAAGCTTTGAAATATATTGAAATTTTAAATGGTATATTTAGAACTGAATTGTATTGATGAATTGAGCTTTGAATAAATTTGAATTTGGAATTTGAGTTAATTTGAATCGATCTGTGAGACTTGAGGAAATTATAAATACTTTACTTTATAAATTATTTAATGAATATACACTATTTTGGAAAAATAGATATTTTTGAAATGAAAATGATATTTTGATTTTTGAAGTATAAATAAATTTGAAATGACCACGGTGTTATAGTGTATATTTCCACCTTGTAGATAGTTCCGCAGATCCTTAGAGGATGGTTATCCCAAACATCCTTTAAGTTACTTGTATTTCAGTTGATATTTCACTTGAGTTGAATTTATTAGTATAAGAATGTTAATCCTGACTCGAGTGTTCTGTGTTTTGCTTTACGCTCGGGTCAGACCGAGTAATACAGCATTTGAGACTCACATTTGGAGTTTCCTTTGGAGATCCAACAATCGCCTCAGCTTTCAGTTCTTCTAGTTGATTTGTTCAGAGAAGTCATCTGTTGTACTGAAGACTTCACTGCATTTGAGATATTCTGTTGTATTTTATTTCTAACTCTGATGTTTATATAGTAGCTTCATGAACTACTATTTTATCTATTCCGCTGCGTATTATTGTATTACTCTGTGTCTGTGATTCTGTGATTGATTTATTTACTGTATATTCTGAGTTTTGCCAAATTTAAATTAACAATTTGGCATTTTGAATTATTCAAGTCCGACATGTGTGGATTTATTGTCGATTTGAATGGTCCAAAATAGCGGGTCGTTACATTTTCGTAGGCCGCTCAATTTATTAATAGGTCAAAATTTCTCAAAACTAAACCTAACCGCCGATTCAAATCACGAAACCCAAATTTCCAAAAAAAAATAACCTAATCTGCTCTGCAAAACAGCTGCTGGATATCGACCGAACACCATTTTCGTCCTCTTCCTCACATTAACATCGACGTCAGAGAGTTAATTGCTTCCTCGATCGTCCAGATCTTCTATACTTAAGGTATACTATTGCTTGATGATTTCATTTGTTTCGTTCCATTGAATGTTGTTATTATTTCTCTTCCATCTGCGTCTGTATTTGTTCTAATTGAATGATGCTTAACTTGCTAGATTGTTGGTACACAATAAAATCCGGAATACATATAATTCACAGTAGATTGATGTGTGATTTTGATGGTAAAAGCAGTATTTTCAGTTCATTTTTTTATATATTAATTTGATTAAATGAAAGGAAATGATGCTTGAGTAAAAGGTTTGAGAAACAGTTCTGGCAGTACTCACGATGGACATTATATGACTAGGAGAGGGCGCTTGCTTTAAGTTCTTGATTTATTTTGTATTCATTTAAACATTCAGATTTACTTAGAAATTGTCCGATTCGAATACCAGATCAAATTTGATTAAGAAGTCAAGGGTTTATAAGCATATATACCGTCTAAGTTTAAGAAAACAAATAACCAACGATTTGCTATGTAGGATTGTTTTCAATTATTAGCACACTCAAGTGGGTTTGTTTTAGTACATAATCCATTGGATAATGAAAAACAGTATCGAAAACTCATCGTTGTAATTGTAAGTAATGCAGACGTCTCATAAGTCCCTTGGTCGAATATACCCTCTAATTTCAGTCAAAATATGTAGCCCCAAAAGACCAAGTGGTTCTTTTAGGAGTGTACTTTAATTATGAACAAGAAACTATCAATAAACTTCTTAGAAAATACCGATCATTTCTTAGTATGTGTACTTTAATTATGAATCAACTGTGATTGTAGGAAAGGAAGGCATACTGAAAGGATCACTTAAGGACAAACATTTCAATGTTGGATCAATATACTATTGGGATTTGGTGCGTTGGAAGCAGCTGTTGGTGGAGTGAACACCTATTTGAGGTCACGTAAGCTTTTTCCTGGTTCTCTTCTGTATGTCAGAGCAGGTATATACTATGAGCTATATGAATATCATGTGTTATATGGGACATATATTTACTATTCTACTGGTTGATTAATTAAGATTAATGAAGTATGGTAGTTTATACCATTATATTTACTGATCTAATGTAGTATCCATATATGCAGTTGACTTATAAGCTTAAGGTTTAATCTCTGCAAATTATTTTTATTTCTTTGGATGTGTGTGTACACACACGTTTATGAATTTGTATTGATATTAGCTAAATCTTTATATAAACTAAGGATAGTTCTGGACCTAGTAGTTAGTTAATTCATGTTTTTTTGCCTAGGACAGTAACAAGTTAAACTATATGCTTGTTCATATTGTCATAGCAAAATATGTTCATGTTTTAAGTTGCATAGGAGCACGTTTTCTTGATTTAAACGGATTGTGTGAAATGGATTGGGGATAATGCATAGTATATTTAAAATAGTAACATAGTTCGGTTTTGGATAGTATATTTACAGTTGTTTGTTAAGTACTCTTAGTTGAGCATTTTGGTGACTCAATAGAATATTTTACGTTTTTAACTGGATCACATATTGTTTGTTCTCTGTAGTATGCATTATGATATGATTTGGTTCATGCATCCAATACGTCTATTTATATCTGGCCATAGACACATATATTTATTTTTACTGCTAAAATCATATATCCTGTTTTTATGAGTATTGAATGAGTTCTGCAATCAAACTTTGTATTAATGCTCTGTTCTAAATTGCATGGTTAAGCTTGTTTATTATGCTTATTTATAGCCAATGGAACGCTTCATTTTTTAGCATAGCATAGCCTTGAATCTGTCTATTTTGGAAAATACATGACTATCTTATATAGATGTCTTATCATACCTTTTTTACTTGTTACAAAATGGTCTATCCAAGAATCATGCAAGTCTTTTCAACTATTGTATAGCAGAGTTTTGTCCTCTGATTATATGTTGTCTGATTTGGTTTGTTTAACTTAAAACAACCTGATGTAGTAAGATTATAGATTGGTAAATAGGATGACACTAAATTGTTTCCAAAAGAAGGGAAAACAATGATATCCACTACTAGTGCTATTAACTATAATTCAGCAGCATATATAATGACCAAATTGTACATATCATACCCAAGGATACTGAACAAAAATCAAAGTCATGCTAATATCACAAGCAAACAGACAGCAGTCTATAATGACAGTAAGCATAACACTACAAATACATGGGAAACATTGCTTCACTTAAGGAAAAGAACTTTATTGGATATCAGTATCCAGTATATAATTTGATTTAACATTTTTTTAAACAGTATAAATAAAGTAAATTACAAGTAAACAATAATCATTTTAACATTATTTTATCCCCGCCTTAATTCACATTAAGAGAGAGAGAGAGGATGTATAACGATCTCCATTTAAAGCTTCGACATGGATGAGATATTTAATTCGGGTCTTCAGGCAGTTTCAAGTCTTCCCAATTAGTATCATCATGGTATACTGATAAAGGTCTGTTAAAAATGATTTCAGCACCAATATAAATTTTATAATATTTCCATTTTGGAATATGCTTTAATTCTGGATTTTATGGTATACTTTCATTTTTTATTGCTTGAGAGAAAAATGGTTGGATAATTCATCTTGTTAAAACTCAATCCTATGGTTTCAGGATGATTTCAATAATATTCATATTGATCCGGATGGTATAGATTATGGGTACTGCTACATGATATGCGGTATTTTTTTATCTTCATATCGGTAGTCAATTTGAACATGAATTGCAAAAAGGGTTAAATTTCTCTAGCAAATAACCAAGATAGATAAGATGTACGGAATTGTTAGCCAAAATATTTATGTGAAGTCACAAGGTTTTACATTTAGTCTTTCATTTTTCCTTTTCAGAAGTCATATCAATGTCAAGATTTACATTGGTTGAATGCAATGAAGCATGGATTCATTATTTTTTCTCCTACTTCTGAAAGGACGACATCATGCATTAGAGACGCTAAGACAAAATAATAAGCATTGGCCATTATATGCAAAATCATTTCTTAATCAAACTAAATTAGCTCTATATAGCAAAGCAGAGATTTACCATCAATTACTGCAACCTTCAGCTGAATATCTTGGAACGGTTCTTGAAGCTGACAAGTGTGCAGTAAGAATTTATTTACCATCAATTACCAGTTTTATCGTATGTTGTGAAATCAATTAATATGTGCATATTCCTTAGTTAAACGTGTTTACATAAGAAATCAAAAGTAGTGGCTCTGCTGCATCAATTAATATCAGCTCTTGTTAATCGATTTGACCCTGTTTTATATAAGGAGGCAAATTTAAGAAGGTTAGTGCAGTTTATCGTAACTGATTGTTTTTTTGTATTTTTTATTCATGCTATAATATTCTTAGATAGATAAATAGATTGCAACTGTTTTCTCTTAAAACTTGTTCCCTCGACTGATTTCATATTCTCGTGATATCTTGAGAAAATAATTACTCTCGACTCTAAAATAATGCATATATTCTATGATCCCTCAAGAAATTTTGATCTTGGATGTGACTATTTACATCATGCATGTGACAAAACTGGAGTCAGATGAGAATTATATTAATATTAGCTAATACTTAGTTCAACTCAAGTTTTTTAAATAGACAACTGGCAAATCATAAGTCCAGTTGAGGTTGCTGGATATGTTGTTGTTATGGATGAATTGCTTACAGTTCAAAATGTTTATACAAAGTGTAAGGTTTATAGTTGTATTCTTTTTTCTAGAGCAAAGATGTGATTATTAATGTTCTCAATTGTAAAATGGTGTTTGTTTTCTAGGTAAGGCCTAAGTCGCGTAACATATCATATTTAAAAAGAATAGTTCCTTCTTGGTTGGAATTCCAACATCAGCAGCGCTTCCATTTGGTGTTTTTGATAAGGTCTTATCAGATGACACAAACATGGTTGGGCTCATTTATCTAGTTTTACAGAATTGGCTAACATGTAATTTGCTTTACATAATTTGTTGAATGACAAGTTCTATGCATCAGCACTTTACCATGTAGATTCATGAATCATATATACTCATAGTGATAAATGCACGCATTACTTGCTATTAGTTATCATATGGCCCATTTGTAATATAATATAAATTAATTTTATCAGATAGTGGCTAGTGATCTTCAGCTCCTAATGGAACAACTACAAAAAGGAAAGTTTAACGCCTTGGCTGAAATCCGAAGAATAGTTTTGCATCTTGCTGCACCTCCTCAATTGTTATGTGTGGTATTTCTTATATAACAGAACTCTCAGTATGTTATATGTATGTCTGTACTTATGAAATGTATGTGTGTGTAATCCCTTATTTCAATATATATTTTATTAACCAAATAATACATACAGTCTATCAATGGCCTTGAGGAGTAACATAGTATTAAAAAATCAGGTGTAAGAGCTGAAACAAGCAATGAGAAGTTCTGGAATGCCTTAGCCTGGTGACGAAGGCAAGCAAAAATGGGACAGCTATCAAAATGGTCTTAAATAATTCAAATATCAAAATGGTTTAATAATGTTGATTGTTTATTTCTAACGATGAAACTCGATCATATAAAAATTAGCTTCATCATTCTTTCAGAACTTAGCTTTAGGTTAACATTGAGAATATGTTCTTAAAACCGCGTTTCCTTTAGTTTACAGGTCTGGGCTTTCAAATGGAACGAGAAAGCATATTTCAGTACACGTAAAGTGAAGCTTTATCATGATTATCTTTATATGGTTGTCCTTGTTCTTGAAATCATAAGCACCGACTATGCTTTTGTTATCCATATAACAAACCCATCAACTGGAAACTCTTCAGAAATCTACGCTGAGGTATGTGGTCTTTATTTGATATAGTTGGGAAAAGCTAGGCTCCTAATATGTTTATTAAAGTTGATATCCCAAGTTTACATTGAATTGATGCAACGATATCTTATCTTAGGCTATTTAAGACATCATAAGGTTGAATTTTGAACATTAACACTCTAAGCCTTTGAATACATTTGAACATAGGTATGACCAAAAAGGCACAAATATTCTATGAGGAGCCTAGTCTAACTGTTTCTTTGTTCATGACAATTAATATTTATTTACTAATTAACATCACATAAATAGGTGGTGAAAGGACTTGGTGAGAAACTAGTCGGTGCTTATCTTGGGCGTGCATTGAGTTTTGTTTGCAAGAAAAATGGTCTTGACTCCTCTAAGTTCATTCTTTATATCTATCATTATTATTATTAGATGAGATAAAAAGGGGAGTTTCTAACAAAAATTAGGCACATGTTTTGACATAAGAATCTTCACTAGTCTATAGCTAATGGGCTACCCAAGAAAACTAGCTGGCCTATTCATAAGAAGATCAGTCATTTTATATCAGATTCCAATGGCGAAGATTTAGAACTTTATGCTGGTACTGGTCCGTATGATAGGTCCGCCCTTTTTCAATCCTTGTTGAACCGTAGTTATTTATAAATTTATTCCTTAGCTTGTATTTTTGGTCAGGCGGCCACCGAGGGCAGTTAAAAGTGTGGTTTTACCAATGCCTAATTGGCTTGGCATGGCTAGAAGTTCATCTAGGTAGACTACTCCAGTCACACCATTTAATATTTTTTCTCTGTCAAGCAGCTGTCAGATTCTTGTCTGCTACAGCATGTCCAGGATTCCTGGTTGGTGAGTTTTACTTCGTATGCCGCTTCTTCAAACTGAACAAAATTTTGTAGTTAATATTGGGTTTTTCATTTAGGATGTTCACAGTATTACTCTTGATTTGTCATTTTTGTCACAGTATTTATCACCCTGCTTAGTCCTACTTTTTGTAATTTGATGAAAAGATGGGACGACGTGGCCTGATAATTAAGGAAGTTTAACCAAGCTACTGTTTAAGATAATGATAATCATAATAGTTTTTATTTTCTTTCTAATAGCATAGGCTAGTTCTTGCACATAAAATGTTACCTTGAGGGTTACTGGATAAACTGTGTCCATGTGAAGTTTATGTTGTAGATTTGATTTGTCGATCAGGAATGCTATAACATTAGATGATGGTGTTGCTAGCTCGTTTGGTGGCATGATTTGTTTGTGAACTTAGTGAAATTAGTTTTTAGTAGGTTAGCAAAAACCATAAGCACGTGTATAGCTATATATAAAGCATGGACTGAGCCCACCATTTTGGTGGTTGCACTCATGTATACATCAAGGAATGTGAGCATGCTTAGTTATGAGTGTTGTGCAATAGCGACAAACAAAAAAATGATTTTAAATGTGATTTGTAGATAGGCTTAGTTGATGCTTTTCTTTTCTATGCAATAGCAACAAACAATATGCCGCCTTCAGTTTCACCATAATGCTTTATTTTTGCAGTCTCATCGGAGTAGCAACAACGTCATAACTGGTGTTAATATACAATTTCAGCAGCAGCCTAGAAAGTAAAAATTATTAAGCACTAGTAGCAACAATGTCATAATTTGTTTTAATATACCACTAGGAGCAGATACTTGGAAAGTTTGGGTCAATGCGGTGGTGGATCTTGAAGCTCTTCTATTTAGGCCTACTTCAAATATCTATACGATTGGACTAGCGGTTGGGACGCTTATTCCTTGGCATAGAGAATTTATCTCTTTTGATTAGTATGTATATGTACTTTTACCGATTTATGTTATTGATTTAGTTATGCTTTAGAATGGAGTTATGAATTCATAAATGGAGTATGTTTTTGAATGTGAATAGTTCGTGTTGCTCCAAGTATTTGAATGATTGTGGTTATTATTAAAGAAATATTGGTTTTAATTATAATATCATGAAATTTTTGGTTAATAGCAATTGTGAAAATTTGAATTATAGTAGTTTGTAGCACTTGTAAAAATATTTGTTGCATTGTCATCAATAGTTATAGTAGATCCTACTACAACTATTATAAACTATTGAAAATGTTAACGCAACAAGCGGAAACAGTTGTTAAAATATTTATTACAAGTGTTGTAAACAGTTGTAAATAAGTCTTTTACAACTGCGAAAAGTAGTTGTAAATAACCCTTCTACAACTGCTATTTGTAGTTGTAAAACGACTTTTTACAACTGTTTATGCAACTATACATGCCCTTTGTAAAATAATCCTGCTCTATTACAACTGCGGATATAAAGACTGGCGGGTGCCAGTTGTAATAGACCTATTACAACTGTTTTTGGCAGTTGTGAAAGGGTATTTTTGTTGTAGTGTCGGTCGGTGTCATCCTGCTAGGTGGTCTACTTACAGGTTCTTCTCCTAGCATAAGATCTATCTGAAATTCAACAGCTTGTTTTAGTGGTAATCCTGTAACCGGCTCAAAAAACCTCTGCAAATTCTCTTGCTACACGAACCTGACTTAACCCTTCTTCTACTTCCATAGCACTCAATAGAGTACAAGCATTCTGGTCAAAATCCTTCACTGAGAATATAATTCGATTATGACTATGAGGGTGTCTCAGTGATATTTCCCTATCTTGACAAAATATCCTAGCCTCATATCTACCCAACCTATCCATACCCAAAATGATTTTTAAATCTACGAGATTGAAAACATACAGACTGCATGTAAACTTATGACCTAACAAATCAAGTTCTATCTGGTCACATCTCATTCCCAGAGTTGCATATCCTCCTATCAGATTTGCAACCCTTAAGGATGTAATAAGGTATGTGGGTTCTAAACATAACCTATCAACCAAACACTGAGATATAAATGAATGCGATGCACCAGAATCAAATAGTACTCTAACTGGTATACTTCGAATCAAAAGCGTACCTTCCGTCACAGCCTTACCCTTCTCAGCAGTAGTTGGCCTAGTAGATGATGGTCCAACAGCAAATATTTTTTCCTTATCCAACCTAACTAGTTCTGGACACTGATTCTTGTAATGCCCAACCTGGTCGCAGTTAAAGCACTTCACACCCTTCTTATCTGTTACCTTTTTCCCCTTGCCAGTTCGGCATTCATGAGCATAATGACTCTTCTTATCACACTTATAACAAACTAGATTAGCCTTAGCCTTTTTAGCAGCTTCTCCATTCTGGGTTCCTTTCTTCTTAAAGAACTTCCACTTCTTGCCAAGAGAACTCTGGGTTTCAACCTGTTTCTCCTTCCCATAAGTAGCAAGCATCTCCTCATGTCGGATTTCCATATCCACAACAACATTACAAGGATCACGAAGATGTGGCAAGGTCGCACAAGCAATCTCGGGTCTCAGTCCTCGAATAAACTTCTCATTTCTCTTAATGACGGAGTCAATAGTAGCATACCCATACCTGGATAACTCATCAAACTTAGCAGCATACTCAATCACCGACATCTCGCCTTGCACCAAGTCCATGAACTTCCTTAACAATGCAGATGTTTGTACCAAAATTTGGCACAACGCTCTTCGGATGTACTTGAAGAGATTAGAATGAAGAAATTAAATGGAAAAAGGGGCTAATCTAACAATCACACCAATAAAGTCAAACAGAAATAGAAAGTGACAAGAGTTTATAGTAGTTCGGCGTAGTATCCTACGTCCACTTTGAATAGTTTTTTTGTTTATTGATGATTGACAAATGATTACAACAGTACAAATCACTAGCTCTCAAGTTACAATGGAGTTGCAGTAGAGTAACAGCTTAGAAGCATCAAAAGTCCTTTTTCGTAGGCGTAGGGCTTCTATTTATAGGAGTAGATCTGGAAATACCTCCCTCAAAGCTCGGAACACTTCTTCTTACACGTGGGTAGGCACACCAGATCGATCTAGGGTCATTTGGGATCGATCCCCATCATCTTTGTATTGATCAATTTTAGCTCCATTTTAGCTGCGATCGATCGTGGTGGTCCCTTAGATGATAAGAAAGCTTTTGTGAAAATTTGAAGGCATTTGGACTTGTAGTTTTTGAGTTATGATCGATCCAAGGTTGATTTTGTAGTTAGGCTGAAGCATGTGTGTTGATGCTTTCGTATCGATGCTCCTTCGTATCGATCAGTTGCGCATCGATGATGTGGAGCCAGAGTTCAGGGGAGATCTACATTTCGTGCTGAGAGGTCGCTTCCTTTGGTTAGACCACGTCTTTTGTATCGATGGTAAGTTGCTCCCTTCGTGTCAATGCTTGCAAGTCATCTTCCTATCGATGCTTGCGCGTTGCCTTCATATTGATTGCTGGCTGTTAGTTTCGTATCGATGCTTGATCGTTGGTTTCATATCGATGCCTAGTTGATAGATATGAAATTAGTAGAAGTGGAATCGATACGAAATGGGTAGAAATTGAGCAGATGAGCTATGATCGATGCTATTTCCTGATGGATACAAAGGTGATAGACATGAAGTTGATGGATACGAAGTTGGATGGATACGAAGTGGGATGGACTTTGACGGAACAACTGCTATCTTCAACATGGATTTTGATCGATCCATAACTTGAGCATACGAACTCCGATTAACCCGAAATTTGGAATATTATCTTTCATAGCCTTGTTAGTCATACCATGCTAATTGTAGCCTGATCCAGACTCGGACCAAATTTGCCTGTATCCATCACGAACCTGTGTATAACCGATCTTCAGGACGGACTGTCTTTAGTTTCTAGTCAAGTCCTTAGTGTCACGGCCTTGCCAAAAGGCGAGATAACATTTGTCCCCCCCCCCCCAAAGTACGTCTTGTGTGAACACGACGTGCTTTGAAAAGCTGCATTCTTTACTCTGAAAAAGTTCTACCCAATTCGTTGAATAGTTGTTGTCTCTTCGCCAAGAGATATAACCTTTAATGATTTCCAGTAATATAAATATTGAATTGTAGACTGCCAATGATCATGCAGTGTTTTGTTGTGACTGAAGGTCGAGTGCTAGTAATTTGTTATTCACTGTTCTGGTTGTCACCAGGTAAGCATTCAATTCCTGTTGACTTTGAAAATCGAATGTTAGTTTGTCATACATGCACGTATGTTAACATGACTCCTGTTCATGTTTGCATGTTCACGGGTCATTGTCAAGTTCTTTTATTCTTGTTTGGATCGGGTTTCGTATCGCTCCTCACCTGGATCGATGTGAAACTCGAGTTGTAATGGCGCTTGCTGGTTGCTTTGATGTATTCCTTCGTATCGATCCTCTCCTGGATCGATCTGGGATGTTGGAATGTATGCTTTGTATCGATGGCTATCGATACGAAATAGATAGTCCCTAAGGGCGCTTCGTATCGATGGATACGAGGTTTTGGGTCTTCGAACAGATGGATACGAAATTGATGTTTCATATCGATGGAGTTGAATGGTTCAAATATGATCTTGCAGCGACTTTCGTATCGATGGATATGAAATAGATGGTTGGACATTGATGGATATGAAGTGCCAATGTATACGAACTAGCTGGACTGCCTTTTGTTGATGGATACGAAGCTGTGCCTTCGTATCGATGGAAGTGACCAATTCTCTCGGTAGAGCAACTGGGATACCAAACATTTTCCCCTGGATACGAAACTATATAAAAGGATTTTGGACTTAGAAAAATTTCATTATCTCTTGTTTTTACTTTTACTTCGTATCGATACGAAAAGAAAATGAATTGTAGAACTATCGTCCTCCAATCAACCAATTTTTTAATCTTAAATCCAAATTTCCTGAATTAGGTAATCGATTGAAAACCATTTTTAGATGATGAGATTCGAGTTTCACACCACTTCATCCAAGGCGATGTCCAATTCCAGCATTGTTGATGCCGGAATTGGGCTAAGGCGATGTCGAAGATGCAGTAATGGCGCCTTGGAGGCTTGGGGAAGAAGGAGAGCAATCGATGGAGACGATGGAGTGACTGACTTCCAATCTCTTGCTTCAAACCCGTATCGATAGGAGATGATGGAAGTTGCTTCGTATCGATTTGGGAAGTGAGGCGGTGCGTATCGGTGAAGACCAATGGATATGAAATTGAAAACTCTGGAGCGATACGAGTCAATCGATACGCATGGATCGATCGATACGAATGGAGTATCGATATGAACATATCGATACGAGTAAGTCCTTGGCCCAAGCTTTGGATTGATATGAATTTAAGCTTCGGGAGAACGATCTCATTCAAACCATGATGGATACGAAATCAACTACTTTTTGCATATTCGAATACTTAACTCTGACAAGCTTTAGCCTTGCATACTTGGACTTGACTATTAAACTGCATATATGACTATCCTTCAAAGCTCGTCGATGGAACTGTAATTTGACAAACATAACAAACTTTAACATGGATTGTTCTTCGAAGTCGGGATGGCATGGTTGAGACGGTCAGCGATGACGGTCACTCCGGTCGAATCTCGAAGTCTCGTCGTTTTACCATCTTTCGAATTTGTAGAAATTTAAAGTATTATGTAGCACTGCACCACACAACACGATCACACACTTTACACCGGGTGAAACACGGGTTTCTTGCCATCTAATTATGGTTTTTACTGAGTTCAATAGCAATGGATCCCGGAAGCTTCGAGCAGTAGGGAGTTCAGAGTCCTCCACTTCCTATAATTGAAGTGCCAGACATTGCAGCTGAAGTAGTAAGTCCTGCCCCAGATAAACTGTCGGGTGTAGTGTTAGTTCTAAATGCAGAGAATTCAGTCCGTTCCAAGATTTCTGGAGATATGCTTGGCAGAATTTGTCTCAGGCATGGACTATCTCTAGAAGATGTACTATTACCGGGGCCGGAAGATAGAGTGCACAATCCTCCGGAAGGGTTTACTGCTTGCAATAGATTTATGTGCGTTGCCGGAATGTTGCCCCCGTTCAACCAATTTATTCGGGAAGCCCTGTTCTTTTTTAGGATTTCTCCTTCTCAATTGCATCCGAACGGATACGCTCTTCTCAACAACTTGTATAATATCTTCATGGAGCATCTTTTCCGACCCCTGACCATCGAGGAAATCAGATACTTGTTCAACGTCAAGAATCGCGGGGATAACCCTTCGTTCACTTTTCTAGAAGCAGTCAGAAACTGCCAAGTAGTGGCTGGTGCTTAAAGTAAATTGAGCTACTTTAAGACTGAATGGTTCTTCGTTAGATATCTACAAGGATTTGCTAGACGATGGCTAGTTAGACGTAAGTGCTCCAACTTCTTCGCCGATTAACTGGGTAATATAAGTTGATGCTAAGGCTAATACTGCGTTTCTTTTACAGCTTCGATTCCCCAGCCCAAAGGAGCGCAATTTAAGGAGATAGTAAGGACTCTCCAATCGGTGCCATCTAAACTTAGAGAAATCGATGAAGTTCTTACTAATGAAAAATTGATCGTCGTGGGTCTTATAGATAGAGATCAAAGCATTGGGCTCATAGGAGTTCCCAGGGTGGCTCCGGTAAGGCAATGAAGAAGAAGAGCTCCTGGAGTCATAATCACTGAACGGGGCGATGACGAGAGTATGCCAGCCGGGGATGAGCCCGCAGTTACACCTTTGTTGAGTCTCCAATTATCAAAATCAAAAAGAAAAGGCAAGACCCGCGCCCATAAATCCAAGAGGCATAAGACCGTCTAGTATCTCTGCCTGCTGCGGCTACTATAAGTCCGAAGACTTCCTTTCCGCAAATGGAAAGTTCTTTGAGAGGATTATCTGATGTCTCTATTCCAGATGACATAGCTTCATTCCAAGATCTTGGATTAGAGGGAATCCCTTCCCCACCGCGAACTGGCGCAGGCTTAACTTCTTTAGACATAGGGGAGCCGACTCGTACGAGCAAGGCTACCAAAATCGGTCGTTTGAGGGGTTTGCACATGCATACACACACTTCACAGCATCACATAACTTCAAACCACATGTTTTCTAATCTTTGGAGATGACTAATTCCGCTTCTCTTTTCATTTTACAGACACAATGGTGAGACATGGGTCTATGCTCTGCAATCTTTGCTCTAAACGCCATTCTACCAGCTCTTACTCTGAATCTCATAAGTGTGAAAGTGAAAGGGACTATGATCGCGACAACCGCTCCAGCCAAGAGCGCGAGCATTATGAAAGGGAGAAAGAAAGGTCATATTAGAGTAGGCGCCGCTCTCGATCATGATCTCCACCATCTAAAGGACCCTCAAAACCATCCGGCTTTGGCAGGAAATCTTCTGAAACTGCACAACAAGTAGTGCCACCTCATGCTTTGAAATCCGGCAATCAACGTCATAAAACTGAAACGGAAGCTCCCATTGTCACCGAACAAACTGCTTTAGAGCCCATAGGGGAGGGAGCCATCTAATTGCCAAGTTAAAGAAAGATTTCCCAAGTATTTGTTTTGATGGCATCCACTTCCCCCCAAACTTGAAATGAATTCCCAACGATGCAGAAGAACTAGTACAGGATTACGTGCACAATGTGTACAACCAGTACTGGGAGTGGGTTAAAACTGCAAAAAAGGCTTCAACGGTAGTTTTTGAGCGGGCCAAAATAATTGAGAAAATGGAGGACGACCTTGCTCAGAAAGACAGAATAATAGAAGTGCTTAATAACAAAGTTGAATCTTCAAGGAAATTGGAGATAGAAGCCGACCAAAGAGTCGAAGAGGCCAGGCAATCCATGGAAAACATGCAAAAAAATCACATGGACCTAGTGCAGGAGATGGGCCACCATAACACTGTTATCACTCGGGAAAGGGATGAGGCGCGTAAAGAGGTCGAGGAGTTAATGGCGAAATTAACCGCGGCCATCAAGGAAAAAGACAAGGCCAATAAAGTCACCCGGGAAGCATGTGAACAGGCGGTGGTACTTAAGGATGAGAGGGATGCGGCAAATTTAAAGGCCCAGGAAGCTGATGCCAGGGTTGAGAGTGAAATCAAAGCGGTAGAGGCCAGGAGGGAGAATGAATTTGAAGATCTTTGTAACAACCCTATTTTAATTACCTGATTGTTTGGAAAAAAATTAGAAATAATGAATTCTAATTAGTGATTCATGAAATTTAGTTATGAAATTAATTGTAATATTTGAGAATAGTAACTTTGTTTTATCTTAATTGATCTTAAGATAATTTTGTGAAATGTGATAAATTTAAATAAGTGATTAATATTGAGATTTATTGTTTAAAACAGAAATTTGCAATTTATAGTTTATGTTATTGAAAATAATGAGAATAACTTTTCATTTTTAAAGTTACACATTTAAATTTATGTAATATCTCAATATTATTAAAAATAGGAATTTTAACTTGTTAATTTTGTTTTGGTAGTTCGCGAAATCGATTTATGAGTTTTGTAAAAACATTATTAAGTGAAAGTTAGTTTAAATTTGTGTTTTGATAAGTGATTAAGTAAAAGTTAAAATTAGCAACACTTCTTCTAAAAATGAAATTAGTAACACTTGGCATATTGGATCCACATCTCACCCTCATGGCCCATTTAGAATAATTAGAAAAGAGAAATAGGAGTACGTATACTTTCTTCCTTAATTCATTTCGTTCCAGAAAAAACAGAAACAAAATCTCTTGCTCTCATTAACCCAAGCTCAAGCAATCATCTAAGTCTAGTTGCAAAACAAAGGGGCTTTGTAAAAATCTAATTTAGGTAATCTCCTCCATCATCTAATGTATCTATTGTGTTGATTAATTTAAGTTTTGGTTTAGGGTTGTAATCTTTTTTTTCAATTTGCTGAAATTAAACTTAGGAATTGCTAAAAGTGTTGAGTTAAGGATTCTAGAAAGCTATTACATGGGAAAAAAAGGTGAGTAAATACCCACACAATCCATCTCTAGATAATTTGCATCCTTATGTAGTTAGAATAATCTGATATTTGCAGTTGTTGATTGAATGGATGATAAGTTATTGAATGGTCTTTGGTTGTTTGATGTTGTTGATTGCGAATATCTTGGATGTTAATCACTATTAGTAATTTAGGCATATCTTTTTCATATCTTGTCGAAATTTGGTAATTTTCAAAGTTATGGAAAGCTGAGACATTAAGGAACAACTTTCTTGTTGTATTTTCAAAAAATTATGCGATTCAAAGGGTCGAAATTGGGTTTGAAACTGATACATGCTCTGTTGTGTCAATTTTCTAAGTTGAAATCTGAAATAAAAATCATCATAACTTTTGATTGGTAAGTCGTAATTGAGTGAGGTTTTTTTCAGTTGAAAGGCATTTTTATAAGGAACAACCTTTACATTTTTTGTTTTGCATAATTTTGAAGTTTTCATGTTCGAAAACTTCTTTTTTTGTCGCTGGCCTATTAATTAAAAGATAGAATTAACAAACTTAAATCTGAGAAATTGTTTCAATCGTAACTTTTGAACCATATGTCCAAATTAAATGATCATTTTTTTGTTTAAAGGCTAAAACATTTATCTACAATTTTCATGTTTTGAGATTTGAAAAATTATGGGATTTAAGAGGTCGAAACTGCAGATCTAAAAGCTTTAAAATTGAGTTAAAAATATATAAATGGATATGCTTCATATTCAAGTAATTTTATGAAAGAGGGTTTATTTAAAATTATAAATCTCAAACTTGTTTCTAAATTAGTTTAACTTTATTTTGTAAATGATTTTAATAAGTAAATATATATATATATATTAATTATTTTTAGTATAAAGAGTTATGGATTTGAAGATATGAGTGATTATGGTTTTATAAAATAAGTAATAACATATGCAAGTGGCTTTGGAAATATGGTTTTAAAATGGCAAGTCTAGTTTATTTCTAAAATATATATATATCAAAATGGATTTGGAAAAGTAATAAATTGGTTTTAAAATATGGGTTATTAACTAAGTGTTTTTTATGGAAATTTGAGACAAAATTGAGTATACAATTGAAATTTTGGAATAAATAGAGTTATGGGATATAGTACCGAATAAGTGAATATTTTACTATAGTTAAATAATAAATGGGTTTATGGAAAATTAAATAATTATATATAAACAATAAACTCAAAAGAGAAATTTTTTTTGAGAACCTTAATTCTATAATTTGAGGAGCACTAATAATCGACTTAGTGTCATCGATTGGTTTAAATGCTTTCGAATAACGCTTCGTCGAATATGGTATAACTCATTGAATAGAATGTTTGAGTGGAATTTACTAGCCCATTAACGAATACTCAAATTTCACCGGGTAGTATGGGATGCCTTGGTTAAATTCTTGTGATCGTATTTGAGAAAATACTTAACACTTAAGAGTTGTATTCAGTTCTGGTGTGCGACAAGTGGTTGCTAGATCCTTAAGAGAATATGGTTCAGGTTTTCCAGTGTTATCCGTAATAAGTGATATTTACTAGCTTTTAGTAAATACTTGGATTTCACCATACGGTATGGGACGTATTGGTTAAATCGTAGTAATAACTGTAGGCGATAGTATTTGGCACTTTAGAGTTTACTCTCTTTTGGTGTGCGGCAAGTGGCTGCTAGATCCTTAAGAAGTTTATTCCTGGATTTATTTTCGAACATAATAATTTAATAATATTAAATAAATGTGGATTTATCGAGTCATGGTTTCTACGATCACCTTGATCGGTATGGACTATCCTTGAGATCATTCTGCGATTCTGTGTTCCCGGTCTGAGTACGATCCTTGGTATCGGATCGGTTCGAGTGATACCAATTTGTTTGTTTGTCTGCCACGGTTTTGAGTACAATCATTATGATTGTTTTGGACGATCATTACGATCGGTTTGGATTAAGATCTCTTGGATTCTGGATATTTGGATTTTGTGATTATTTTGTGTTCGTGAAATAAGTATATATATACTTGTGTCTTGTGTTTGTGAAATAAACATATATTATTGTGTCGTGTGTTCCTGAAATAAATATATGTTCCTGTCTCTTGTGATGGATGTTAAGTTAATTCTGTTATTTTGTGTTTAGTGACTAGTTCGTGTTTGTGACATAAATTTATAACCCTATACTGAGTTAATCATTGATATTTGTGTGCTTAGAGATATTGTGTTTTGTTCTGTGAATTCAATCCTGAACATCTTTATTTATATGTTTGTTTTTTTGTGTATCTCGTTCTCACCCTATTAGATATTTAGAGATAGTCTGACCCGGGTGTTATTTTGCTCGGGTCAGACCGAGACTTTTCAGGTTACAGGAATGCAGGATAAGTTACATTTGGATGTTTGAGCTAGCAAGGAGATAAACACTTTTAACTTTTTAGTTTATCTCATTTAGGAAATTTGTGAATATGTTTATAAGATGTACAATTGAGATTAGAGAATTCTTAAACTTGTATAACAATCGAGTTTAGTATTTCATTTTGTAAACTCAAAATTTGTATATGTGTAAGTTGAGATTTATTCCGTTGTGATCTGTGGTTGTTATTTATGTGATATATTGTTCTGATTCTGAGAAATCGGTGTGTCTATTACTTTGTATTAATACTATACACATCAAATTCAGTTCAGATATTTAGTGAAATGGTATAAATGACGTGTCAGTGTTAGTATGAAGATATATTCACATTCGATCGCCCTTAAAAAGTTGTATTCTCCAGATTAGCAGACGATATTACTTGTAATATTCTTTGCTAATCTGGGTATCGTGGTGGGGTCATTACAATCTCCTAGTTACGTACAATACTAACGTCTTAAGAAACCGCAATTTAAACTGGCTCGGAGATGATTGTCCCTTCCAACTATACAAGGCCTGGAGTCGCTTGGTAGATGACGAAAAGGTGATCCACGAGGCTACGACTATTGATGAGTTCGAACTGGAAGCTCAAATACTTGTCGGAGATGAATCAAAGGTCCTCCATGAAACAATTGTTGCTCTTGAAAAAGAAAAGTTGGCTGCCAAGTATCCGGACGCTGGAGAAGGATCTGGAGTTGAGCATCATGAAGTAGGTTTCGAAGCGCTCCAAGTCTCTCAATCTGAGCCTACTTCTTCTATCGATCCTCCAGTTGTCCCAGGATATACCCTAATAAGCCACACCTTTCTTTGATACATGAACGCGGCTTGGAAGGCACATCAGTTCAACACAAAAGTCAACACAAGGAAGGTATTTTGGACACTTCTTCCAGTTCTTAAAATGCAGGAGCACTATTAGATGATATTACTAATATATTCTCTTATCTTCATTCAGCTCTATATTCTGCATCAATCGATCCTCCTGCAACTTAAGAAATGCATCATGAGCAGGAGGCAACAATGATGGGGGCTACAAATACAACGGTTGCCTCATCGGCAGGGGTGATGCACGAAAGCAGTTATGTGATTGATGACAAATTAATGGAAGCGCTCCTCGACCACCGAAGCGATCCAAGTATTAAAATGCCGTTCAATGTGGATGAAGATGTGGTCGTTATGAGCTCCTCGGGTCCGACCAGCAGCATTCCAATGAGCATACGTGCGGACCGGGCGAAGCAGATAATGGAGGAAATAAAAGCCGAAATCGAGCAAGCTGAGTAGGCTCGTAGAGCTGGTGGGGGCATGGCAGGTCCTGGTCCGGTCCCGATACTTATTGTTTCTCCGGGTGGCACTATCATTGATACCAGCACGGCTCCTTTTTCTAACATCGAGAGTGCCACCATTCCTCCAGTTTCGCACACAAAGGACATTCCAATCCCTATGAGTCCTTGTGAGTTCAGAGGAGGAGACTGCTCCGATTCCCCTGGCCGGAGAAAAGCAGCTTGAGCAGGCCGGGGAGGGAAAGGCTCAAAGAGACATCCGAGTGGCAACTCGAGCGGGTCTATGCCGAAGAAAACAGGAAAAATAAAAAATCAAAGGCGTAGACTTGCACTTTTGCTTCTTCTTTTTTGAAGCTAGCTTGAAATAGGATTTTCTTTTGCTTTCGTAGGCCATGTATAGACGTGGGTTTGGCCTTGCTTATAGGAATTCATCGAACATATTTTTGTACTTATCTTTTTCAAAGAATAGTGGAAATAAAATTTCTTTTTGTTTTTCAGCATAACTCTGTGTTTATTTGTTTAAGTATTTCAGCACTCGTGTTTCCATTCAATGTATTTGTGAGGCTTTAGTTTCTGAGTCGAACTTGAGTCTTGTTGCTAAGTCCTGAAGTCATGGCTTCGGGTCATAATCAAACGTCAAGTCGAATCAAAACGTTGCACTGTCTCGATCAACGGCTGGTAACTGAGTTATGCCCCCAGTCCCGGGGAGAATTGAAGTAGTCAGTCTGTAGTCATTTTCATCCTTTGCTAATTTTAATTTAACTAAGTCGGAATAGAGTTAAAGTGAAATGAGTTTGAGTGGTCGGATCACACTTGCTTATCTGCTAGTATTTGCATCTGCACTCTGGGAATTGAACTTGTATGCCGGCGGTCGGTCACGCATGCTTATCGCTTAGAATCATATCCGCGCTCCAGGGACATGAACTAATATACGGGCGATAAGTCACACCTGTTTGGTATTCGGAATTATATCCATACTCCGAGGACATAAGTTAATTTACGGGTGGTTGGTCACACCCTTTTAATGTTTATACTATGGTCCATGCTCTCAGGGGTAGAGTTAGTTGATGGGTGGTCAGTCACACCCATCTAACGTTTAGGATTATATCCGCACTCCAGGGACATAAGTTGTTTCACGAGTGGTTGGTACACCCGTTTAGTGTCTATACTCCGGTCTGCGCTCTCGGAGCTAGAGTTAGTTGATGGGTGGTCAGTCACACCCATTTGGTGTTTATACTCCAGTCCGCGCTCTCGAGACTAGAGTTGATTGATGGGTGGTTAGTCACACCCATTTGGTGTTTATACTCCAGTTTGCACTTGGGAATATGGAGTCGGTCGACAGACGGTCAGTCACATCTGTTTAAGTATTAGGCTCTCGTTCGCACTCCGGGAACAAGGAGTTGATCAAGGTTGTGGATGGTCGGATCACATCCACCTTGATTTGGCAAGTGAAGTCGTAGATGGACGGATCCATCCTCTTTGAACTTGGAAGAATGAAGGCGAGGTCGTGGATGGACGGATCCATCCTCCTCGAGCCCGGATTTTGGAGTTTTGTACTTCAGCTCGCACTCTGGGAGCTGGAGTTCATTAGAGGATTGTCGTGTTTCAATCCTTCTTGATTTTATCGATGCTTGCCCCCGAGCTCAGGGTTTCACTTAGCGAGTGACCGGTCGGATCACGATCACTCCCTATTTGAATGAGTCCCTCCGTAGGATGGGACTTAGCTCTTCGTACATCGTGACGGTCACATGATGCATTTCAAGAATTGCCACTCTGGCTTGATGAGTCTGCATTTTATTGCTGAAATAAGAAAGTACGGCAAAGTCAGTTGCCTTATTACAAGTTCAAATTCAAAAAATGCATAAACAAATTTCAAAGGAAAAGCTGACTAAAATGAATCAAAGCCAGTTATGTGTAATAGCGATGGAGACTCTCGCTCTTCCATGCCCTTAGTAAAGTGAGACCGTCAATAGTTGATAGTTTGAATGTGCCGCCTCCAAGTCTCCGTTCAATGACATATGGTCCTTCCCATGTCGGTTTCATGTGTGAAGGGACCGAATAAATTCTCTTATGTACGAGATCGCCAACTTCAAAGGTTCTGGGTCAGACCTTAGCGTTGTATAATCGGGCAACTCGACTACGGTATGCGGCTGCCCCCAAATCTGCCTCTTCACGCTTCTCATTCAATAAATCCAGTGATTCTGCAAGTAGGATGGCATTCGTCTTTGGATCTTAGTAAGTCACACGGTGAGAAGGTACTTCTAATTCAACTAGAATAACGGATTCAGAGCCGTAGGAAAGTGCAAATGGAGTATGGCCGGTCGCGGACTTTTGGGTAGTTCGATATGCCCATAAGGCCATGGGAAGTTCATCGACCCACTTGCCTCCAACCTTCTCCAGTCGTTTCTTCAGAATGGATTTGATAACTTTGTTGACAGCTTCGACTTGTCTATTTGCTTGAGGATGAGCTACTGCTGATAAATTCTTCTGGATGTGGTAGCGTTGATAGAAATCTTTTAACTCGACACTATCGAACTGGGTCTCGTTATCAGTTACGATGGTGTGTGGGACGCCAAAGCGACAGATGATGTTGCGCACAACAAAGTTGATTACTTTCTTCATCGTGATAGTGGCAAGGGGCTCAGCTTCCGCCCATTTAGTAAAGTAGTCAACTGCAACAATGGCGTAATTCGCACCACCCTTGGCTAAAGGTAAGGACCCTATTATATCGATGCCTCATGTGGCGAACGGCCATGGACTGACCATCTGAGTAATTTTTGTAGGCGGGGCTCTTGGAATTCTGGCACCTATCACATTTCTTGGCATAATCTGATTCATCTCAGTTCACTGTCGGCCAGTAATATCCATATCTGAGTATTTTCTTCGCAAGGGCTTGCCCTCCAGTGTGGTAGCCACGCTCTCCTTCATGCACATCATGTAACACTCATTTGATCTCGTCGTGGGCGATACACCGAAGTAAAGGAACAGAATATCCCCTCCTATACAGGACCCCATTCTGGATAATAAATCGTGAAGCTTTTCGAAGAACCTGTCTTTTCTCATTTCTACATTCGGGTAAAGCTCCGTGCTCAAGATAATTTCTGAATGGAGTCATGCACAAATCCTTCTCGGGCATTTCCTTGTGCACCCAGTCTGTTTCCATTTGGTCAATGCTCGGAGCAGTAAGTGTCGCAATGGGGACAAGTCCCATTTGTTGTGCTTCGCCAGTGCTGGCCAGTTTTGCTAAAGAATCGGCTTTCTGATTTTGCTCTCGGGGTATACAGTGGATAACATAGTAGTCAAACTGATTCAACACTTCTTGAACCCAAGCAAGGTACGTGTCCAATCTGCGGTATCTGGCTTGATACTCCCCTCGAACCTGGCATACGATCAATTGTGAATCACAGTAAATCTCCACAGCAATGATTCCTAATTCTGTAGCGAGCCTATGTCCACCAAGCAAAGCTTCGTACTCAGCTTCGTTGTTTGTTGCGTGGAAGTCAAACTTCAAAGAATAGCATATGGATCGACCTTCTGGGTTCTCGAGTACCACTCCAGTGCCTGAGCAACAATCGTTTGATGCACCGTCAGTGTATAGCTTCCATGTATGCGTAGGAGATTCACTTGTTTCGGGCAAGTCCTCCGGTATGGTGAATTCTGCTATGAAGTCCGCCAGAACTTGTCCTAGAATGGCTCGCCTCGGTGTATAAGCAATATCAAATTGACTCAACTCGAAGTTCCACTTAAGTAACCTACCAGATGTCTCAGGTCATGTTAGGATATGTCGTAACGATTGGTCAGTATATACAGTGATCGGATGGGCCTAGAAATTTGGACGGAGTTTCCTTGAGGCTATGACGAGACAATAAGCCAGCTTTTCCATCTTCGGGTAGTTTCTTTCTGCTCCTGTCAGTCTCTTGTTGATGTAATAGATCGGTCGTTGGATCAGATCCTCTTCTCGAATTAACGCAGCACTGATTGCGTTTGCTGAAACCGCCAGATAGATGTATAATCTCTCATGATCGATCGGTTTCGACAAAATAGGTGGTGTCGCCAGATGCTGAACTGGTGCTTGGAATGCGCCTTCGCACTCCTCTGTCCATTCGAAACTCTGTTTTCCTTTTCTGATCAAATCGAAGAAAGGGATGCACTTGTCTATGGATCTGGAGATGAATCTGCTTAAAGCTGCCACCTTCCTATTGATGCTTTGCACTTTCTTTATGGTTCTGGGATTTTCGAGATTCCGAATAGTCCAGATTTTCTCAGGGTTGGCTTCAATTCCTCAGACGTTGACGATGAATCCAAAGAATTTTCCTGACGCTACCCCGAAATGACACTTCAATGGATTGAGCTTCATTTTGTACTGTCGGATTATGTTAAACATTGTTTCCAAATAATTGATGTGGTTGATAGATAGTCGCTACTTCATGAGCATATCGTCCACGTACACCTCCATGGTCTTTCCGATCTAGTTAGCAAACATTCGGTTCACATGGCTTTGATAAGTTGCTCCAGCATTTTTAAGTCCAAACGGCATCACCTTGTAGCAATAAAGTCCCAGATCAGTGACGAAGCTGGTATGTTCCTGGTCAGATAGATGCATCGGTATTTGATTGTAGCCGGAATACGCATCCATGAAAGATAAGAGCTCGTGTCTGGTTATTGAATCCACCATTTGATCAATTCTGGGAAGAGGGAAACTGTCTTTAGGGCAGGCTTTATTCAAATATGAGTAGTCCACACATGTTTGCCATTTCCCGTTTGACATTTTGACAAGCACCGGATTAGATACCCACTTTGGGTATAAAGCATTACGAATAAACCCATTCGACTTGAGTTTATTTACTTCTTCCTTCATGGCGGCAGATCTCTCTGGATCCATACCACGCCTTTTTTATTTGACCGGGACATGCCGTGGGTCAATATTTAATGCATGGCTCGCGATGTCTGGCAAAATTCCACACATGTCTGAACGAGTCCAGGCAAACACATCAAGGTTCGCCCGGAGAAAATCAACCAATTCCTATCTCATCTGGTGGCTAAGTTGAGATCTGACCTTTACCATTCTGGAATCGCCATCATCGTAGATCGGAACATTGATCATCAACTCCACCGGGGAAGCCTGACTATCTTTGACTTCCTCCTCATCACTATTATCTCTGGGATCAAAGTCCTTAAGGAACTAGTTGTGGCGCCTAAGCTTAGGCTCAGGCGTTAGTTGTCAATTTTATAAAAAACAAACGTAGAGAGATTCCTCTACGCCTTTTCCCTTCTCCTTCCGCTGCGCATCCCGCAGCTCTACAACATAACAGGCGCATCTAGCCGCCTGATCACCATGTACTCCTTCGACCCCATTATCAGTGGGGAACTTCAGAGTTAAACACCATGGGGAAATCACTGCTCTGAATTCCGCAAGGGCCGGTGGCCCAAGAAAGCATTGTAGGGGGAATGTATGTCTAACACCACAAACTGCAACATCCGGACTCTTCGGCGACTCCCATACCCAATTCAACGGGTAACTCTACCATGTCAGCTGGTATGGTTGCACTTCTATTAAAACCATGTATGTGTGACTAACATGGTTTTAGATCTTTCGCCTCCAATCTCATTTGGTTGTAGGCGCATTTGAAAAGTATATTGACAGAACTTCCGCTGTCGACTAAGATCCTCTTCATCCAAGTAGGACCTATCTGGACTGATATAACCAACAGATCGATAGTGGGGGCCTCGACCCTATCAGCATCACAGTTTCTGAAAACGATGTCATCTGTTATCATCCTCTGTAGTTTTGCCAGGGCCCCGTCATCTGAATTACTACAACACTCGAAGTCCACATGCTTAATCGAGCTGGCATATGACTCCATTTCCTTCCAGCTTCGATAAGCTGGATGAGGACCACCACTTACTGTATTAAATACCAACCTCCCGCCAGTACGCACAGGTTCTTCGGGCCTAGCTTGGCCTTGACCTTGCTTTGGATTAGATGGGCCCGCACCTCCATCTAGCGGAACCCGAACAAACTACTCTAACTTCCTTTCTCTAATCAAATTCTCGATGATGTCTTGTAAATGACGGCACTCATTAGTATTATGGCAATAATAATCGTGGAACCTAAAGAATTTCCCGGTCTGAATTTGTTTCTCAGATGATAGTTTCGGTGCTGGCTTCTTATACTGTTCGGTATTACAAGTCTTAAGGTAAACATTTTCCAGCGATGTGTTTAGGGGAGTATATCGGTCGAACATGGGAGTTCTGTGTCTCGGTCCGTGATTTGGGTCTCTCTTCTTACCCTAACCTCCGTTACCCTTCTGTTGACCTTGCTTATTCTGAATATTCAATTGCACTTTGCCGGAGTTCTCAGTGGTCTGCTTCATAGAAACATTACTTTGAATGCCTTCACCATTGGGCCCTGCTATGTCCTACTTCCTAGATCGTCTAGCATCTTCTCTCCTCAAGAACTGGGCTACCTTAGCATAGAAACGATTCCAACGAAGCGGGGGGGTTTCCCAGCCAACCAATCACCAAACTAGAAATTGGGATCGATCCCTTTAGTCAATGCCATCAGAATAGAATTATCATTGGGTTGCTGACCTCTGCACAAGCAGCATGGAACCTTTCCAGATAATGTCTAAGAGTCTCTTCTGGAGCTTGAGTAATAGTGGACAAGGTGTTGACATCCTTTGGCCTCGTAGCATGCTTACGAAATTGTTCGACAAACTTGGTAGCTAACTGATCAAAGCATGAGATGGATCTAGGTGGTAGACGAGTGAACCACATAGTTGCGATGCCCACTAAAGAAATAGGAAAGCTTCTACACTTAACCGCATCATCAGCTCGAGCGGCGTTCATGAGCCATTCATACTTTAAGATATCTTGGTTATGATCTGAATTTCCTTCGTACACTGGTAGAGTCGGCATCCTGAATCGACGTGGCGCCTCTGCATAAAGAATGTCATCGGTGAATGGAGTATGACTTCTGGAGATTCCCCAATCATCATTTGTAAGGCCTTGACTTTCTCTGATCGATGCTCCTTCGTATCGATCAATTGTGCATCGATGAAGTGGAACGAGAGTTCAGGAGAGATCCACATTTCATGCTGAGAGGCCGCTTCCTTTGGTTAGACCACGTCTTTCGTATCGATGGTAAGTTGCTCCCTTTGTATCGATGCTTGCAAGTCATCTTTATATCGATGCTTGCGCATTGCCTTCGTATCGATGCTTGCACGTTGCCTTCATATCGATTGCTGGCTGTTAGTTTCGTATTGATTCCTGATCGCTGGTTTCGTATCGATGCCTGGTTGATCGATACAAAATAAGTAAAAGTGGGATCGATAAGAAATAGGTAGAAGTTGAGCAAATGAGCTATGATCGATGCTATTGCCTAACAGATACAAAGGGGATGGACATGAAATTGATGGATACGAAGTTGGATGGATACGAAGTGGGATGGACTTTGATGGATACGAACTGATACCTTCTACATGGATTTTGATCGATCCATAACTTGAGCATACAAACTCCGATTAACTCAAAATTTGGAATATTGTCTTTCATAGCCTTGTTAGTCATACCATGCTCATTGTAGCCTGATCCGGACTCGGACCAAATTTGCCTGCATCCATCGTGAACCTATGTATAATCGATCTTCAGGATGGATTGTCTTTAGTTTCTAGTCAAGTCCATGGTGTCACGGCCTTGCCAAAAGGTGGGATAACAACAAACTAAGTAACTTCAAACAATAACCTTTCCTTAAATCTCCTACAGAATTCCGCCCAAGTCAATTCTTCCTCTATAACTCCAGTAGTGACACTGTTCCACCAATAAAACGTTGTTCCCTGTAGCTGCCTAGAGGCTAGTCTCCTCTTCTGCTCATCTTTCAATCCCAAGTCAGCGAAGATTCTCTAACAATGCAAAAGCCAATTCTCCACTTCTATAGCATCCTCCAATCCCGAAAATGGCTTCCCACCAAGACTGGTATAATTTCTGCTTAACTTAGCATAGTTGTTTCTAATTGGAGACATAGGATTAGCTCCTCCAACATTTCTAACCACTCTTCAGCTGCTCCAGCTTGCATCAGATTGGCGAAGAACCGATACATCATCCCTATATCTACTGGCGGATTTCCAGCACATAGGTTGGCATTTGCATTTTGATTTGCATTTGCCTGTCGACCCAGGTTCCTCCTGGTATTAGGTCGGACATTTCCATTTATTGTAGTGCTTCCACCACCGAGATTTCCTCTTCCATTTCTTGCCTTCATATCTTCCTTTCTCGTAAATCTGCATGCGAGCCTTAGTAAGATACAGAAGAACGGTCTAAGAGAGAGCGGAATACATACATACATACATACATATATATATATATATATCAAATACAAGTACGTTACTATAGCGATAACCCAAAACCCGATCTTATTTTCTGATTCATTGGATTAGGTTTTTAAAAATTCTTTTAGGTTTACTTTTTTTCTTGAGTTTTCATAAACCTATGCTCTGATACCAACTTGTAACATCCCCCACTTGGAGGCCCAAAACTAACGGCTACGGATGCTGCAGTCGTCCATAGTTATTAATCCTCGATGACCAAATGCGGTAACGTTAGATACATTGATACAACAAAAACACATGGATAGGAAAAAAATTAAAAAAATTTAAACATATTTCTCATTCCATTTCAAAGCATTTCGGATTCATTACATAATCCCAAACTCGAGAACCATGTTCAGCGAAAATATAAATATTACAACCTACGCAAAGAGCGACATATGAAGATGCCCTCTTTGATGATCAGAGTATATATTTATAGCCAGTCAAACAACTTTGCCTTTACAACAAATACAACGGAATCAAATAGAAAAGGACTCTTATTTAGCTAGCTTGACTTCTGCACATCTCCGGAAGCTTATTCGTCTAAGGAGGACCTGAAAATCCTCAACTCTTAAACTACTTAAAATTAATTGAGCACCCGAGAGTTTAAGGGGAAAACATAAACTTCGAGTCAGACAAAAAGCCTGGTATGAATAATAACCTACCATTTCGAACAATTTAGATATCTATTGAGACTATGCCGCTTAGCGAAATGGGTTTTCCCCTCACCAGTGTCTTACCTACAAATTTGTAATAACCATATATTATGCTCCTGCATCCACAATGGTTAAAGACAAAGCAATTTAAAATATCACGATGACATGCAAACAAGCAAAATATCCTGGATTTCTCATCCCCATATATTTGACTATCTATCTTAGATATAGTTTCTAGGGTTACTGTTAACCTATTAGTTTTCATGGGCCAACTAATAACCTGTTTATAGTTTATGGACTACCTGTCCTATTTCATAGTTTTCATGGGATCACAAAGAACCTTTTTCAAAATAATGGACTATCTTCCCGTTCTCATAGTTTTCATGGGAACCTATTAGCCCCTGCCAATAACTTCATACATTTTTTTCATGGGTTCTCCCTAAACCTATTGGTATCTCCAATAACTCCCCCTTATATCATAGTTTTCATGGGTTCACTATGAACCTATTGACTTCTGTCAATAACTTAATCCGGATATAATTTTCAAGGGTTCACTACAAACCTGTTGGCCCCTACCAATAACTCTTACTAAACATAGTTTTCATGGGTTAACTATGAACTTGTCTAAATCGACAACCTCATAATTAGTCTTTGGGCATCCTATATTCTGGTCTATCTGACCTCTTGGACGCAACTTTATTCATTTAGGAGTTACTTAATTTATATTCACTACTAGGTCAACCTACCTGGTTGTTCTACCCTTAGTCCCCAAAATACAGTTATGGGTTCATTACATAGTGAATATATTATTAGAAGAAGCGTATACAAAAATAATACCAACATCTTTGGTTTAATACCCTTGAAATCATTTCCCCCCGAAATTTGGTTAGTCCCTTTAACCCATTATTTTTTTTTACTAAGGCAAGCTTCTTCAAAAACTCCAAATTTAAAATCATTTTAAAGCTCTTTTATAGTGCCATGTGTTTTTCCTTTTAAAAATGTGATTGGGTTCTTTGTTTTGAAAACTAAGGCTTTCAAAACCTTAGACCTTTACTTTCGAAACCATTGGAATACCTCTTTCGTAAGCATTCAAACCTTCTTTTCGAAACACTAAACATATGCCTTTTGAAACACTTTAAAACATCTCTTTCGAAACCACCAAAACATACCTTTCGGAAGTATTAAAGCATCGCTTGCTAATTTATAGAAGCATAGCTTCAAAACAATTTGAAAGCATCCCTTTCGAAACCATTTGGTTAAATCTTAAACCTATCTTTTGGGTCTAAGTGAATACAAGCGAAAGTACCCCTTTCGAAACCACTACTCTTCAAATAAAAGAGAGTTTGGGGAAAAATAGATGTCTTCAGAACCATCCTTTCGAAATCATTGGTCTTTAAGTAAAACAATAAGAAGGATAGCGTTGAAACCTCTTTCGTAGCCATTGCCTTCGAAACCTTTAGTATAAGTGGCTACTAGAGCCCTTTCGAAAGCATTGATTTGAAAACAAGGAAACACATTTGAAAGCTACCCTTTAAGCAAAAAGGCGGCAACCGAAAGCTATGTTAAACCCTTTCGAAAGCATTCTTTTAAAAGCAAGGCAAGCGGCGTTTCTGTAGAAAGCAAAACGACGGCTTCGACCCCTTCGAAAGCTTGGTTTCGACTTCGTACCTACCTTCTTTCTCTAATCCACTACGTACCAAAGTCTTGATACCTTGTGTATTGGTTTCGACTTAGTTGAGGCGGAAGTATAGGGTCGAAAGGTAGCTATTGGAAGTGGCGAAACAATAAACTTATGCAAAACTGTTTTTAATTCCTTTTTAAGTAATACTTTTCAACTAACTTGCCTATTTGTAAAAATATGATTAGTTGCCATAAACTTTAACAAAATCTTTTCTAAAAGACTGCTGAACTTACTCAGGAACTAATTAAAGATAATTAACAAAATAGCACTTCCCTTTAACAAAACAATTAAGACATTTAAGTCCTCCATCTTAAATTATTTAATTCACATAGTAAATTATTTAGGAAAAATCTCCAAATATCATAGAAATTCATTTTTAATATGTTAACTAACATATATAAATTTCAGACCCAAATTCCTTTATATAATTGTCGAAATAAATATTTAAACCCAATTATTCATTTCTTCCTTTGAAAATTCATAATATATTATCCATAACTTGGATAACTACGAAAATTTAAACCCATCTCCAAAATAATATTTTCCATAACATGTTAAATCCTCATGGCATTCAAAACCCATTATATACGATTTTAGTCTTAAAATCGAATAAAACCTTTTATCAAACAAACTTGTTTGGATATAACATATCATAGACTCCAGGCATATCATCATTAAAATCATCATAAAGGATTTAAACTCAAACCCAAAATCAAATGATCTTTAAAAACGAAATAACATGGTTTTGATTATTATTCACCTTAATTTGGATAATGACTTGAGATTTGATCTTGTTTAATTCTTCTTGCTTGATTCCTTAGCTTTTACTTAAATTTTCCTCTTCTTTTCCCCTAGGTAATGGTCGGCTTGCTCCTTAGTTTATGTTTTAGGATTTTGAACTTATGAAATTAAAATAGGAATAAGGGTTTAGGGGTTAAGGGTTATGGTGGACGGCTATTCCCTATAATACCCTTGCCTTATTCTTTTATTAGTTAACTTATAAACCCATTCTTTTAAGTTTACATTTAGTTAAGTTCGGCCTCTAATAAATTTCCAAATCTCAATTCCCTTATAACTCTAATATTTACTTATTCTATTTAATTTATCTAAATAAATCTCCTGAATAATGTTATTTAAAATTAGGGGTGTTACATATCTATTGGCATCAAAATTGTCCGCCAACACCCAGTTGTATGAGAGCACCAATACCTAATTCAATCACAGAATATGAAGAGGAATAAATGAAGAACAAAATTAAAACAATCGGAAAGTAAGTAAATAGAGACAAGATTTTTAGTGGTTCGGCAAACTCCGGCCTACATCCACTCCCAAATAACCCTTTTTATTATACTGAAGATTGTTTATAGTTACAGTCCGAAATCCAAGCATAAAATTGACAGAGTGTAGCCTAGGTTGAAGATAAAGATAAGGAGAAAAAAGATCCCTTTTCTGATGTCATACCTGCTGTATTTATAGAGGAAGACGTGCATGGATCGGGCTGAAATTTCGAAAGAAGGTTTGAGAGACCAAGACGAGGCCACCCAAATATTTCCAAGCCCATTGGGACCCACAATAGGGATCGGTACCGATCCCTATTTTGGTGTGCAAATAGGGTGCGATCCCTCTGGGTGTTTCCCCATGATGATAGCTACCTTCCCTCTAAATTTCGTGCCATTTCGACTTACGGTTTGTGAGATATCGTGTTTTACGTGAAGTGGTGTTGTTTAAATCCTGCTTTCTACCGATCCCTATGGAGGGATAGATACTGATCCCTTGAACTTCTTCCAAATGCCATGTGATCCCTAGGGGAGCTTCTCCATGTTTTATTGTGCTTAGCCTCCAAGTTTCATACCAATTGGATTAGTAGAACTCGAGTTATTGCTTGATCTTTGAGTTAACATGACTTGGATGCGGCCTTCTGCCAATCCCTCTCGAGGGGTGTATATCGATCCCTCATGCTTTGTCCATTTGAGATGCGATCCCTAGGGTAGGTTCCCTAGGGTCCATATACTTTGCTCTCCAAATTTGGTATGCTTTGGACTTGTATATCTTAAGATAATGACTGTTTTCTGCAAGAATGCTCTTGTATTTCGATGTATGCCGATCCCTCCTTCTAGAAGTATGCCAATCCGTCCTTCAGGAAGTATGCCGACCCCTCCTTCATGAAGTATGCCGACCCCTATCCCTCCTTCATGAAGTATGTCGATCCCTCCTTCAGGAGCCAATCCATGTCGATCCCTTCCATTCATTGAGCCATATTCCGTACTTTGAGCATCCTACATTGTACATCCATCAAGTCCATTCAATCCTGACTTTATATAATCATTTGTACTTGACTTCTGGGTCCCACAAACATCACTCTGGACTCATCGGCCTCGATAATCGTGAAGTCTATTTGGTTAAATCTGCATGTATACTGCATTAGTAAAAGGTGGGTTAACGCTTTGCCCCCCAAAACATGCCTTGCGATAGGAAGGTGTGTTTTGAATTGCCGTAAAACCAAAATCCATGATTCATTGATAGCCGTATTTTCCAATCCAGAATCTTATCCGTTACCAATCCAAATCCATGATCTCTCCGGATCATTAGTGAAATCCATAACTATTCCGAGCCAATATCCAATTCCGAATACATTCCAAGTCCTTAGCCGAATCCTTATCTATCCAAAGCCAATAGCCAAATCCATGATCTTACCAGATCATTTGCCAAATCCAAAGCCTCGATCTCACCGGATCCTTGCCGAACACAATCCATATTTGAAGACCCGAGTAGGCCGATACATCGCATTTGAGCGAAGCGACCTACCCCTTGCTAGGCATAGTCCATACCTGACGACCCTGATCTCTCTGGATCCTTGCTGAGCATAATCTGTACTCGATGACCTGAGTAGGCCGATCCATCGCGTTTGAGCAACGCGACCTACCCCATAGTCCATACCTAATGACCTTGATCCCTCTGGATCCTTGCCGAGCACAATCCATACTCGACGACCTGAGTAGGTTGATCCATCGCGTTCGAGCGAAGCGACCGACCCCTTGCCAGGCATAGTCCATACCTAACAACCTGTGTTATCTGTTACATTGATCCAAATTTAAACATTCCTTAGTCCATTTGCCAAAATATAAAATAAGAGTCTGTACAACCAATAAACCAGAGTTCGAAGGAAACAAGAAGGAAAAAACAAATTTCATAAACCCGAGCATAACGGTTTATCATCATCTCAGAGCACGCATAGGGACCGTCCTCGATTCTGTACATGTGTATGTGACTTAGCCATCCCACTGCGGAGTTTGTTGCTTATTCCATGCCATCCCAATCAATTGATGACAAGTTTATGATGATGCCCTGATCCAGTGCCATTTTCATTCGAGTGGACGGTGGCCTCTCATGTTCCAACGCCGCAGCCTGAGTTGTTACATATTGTTGTAACTAACCATTCCTCACATGTTCCTCAATGATATCCTTTAAATACCTGCATTCATTTGTATTATGGCCATCTAGCTCATGGAATAAGCAGCGCTTTCTTGATATCCGTTCACATTTGAAGGGTTCCCTCCTTGCCGGCCTTCGATACGGAAGGCATCCTCAAGTATCCAAATATATACGTTCTATGGTTTCATTCAATTCCGAGTAAGAAGAGAATTTGGGTTCCCCTCTCTGTCGCTTTGATCCATCGAAGCTATTATCCATGTTCCGTTTACCCTTCCCCTTTCCTGAGCTTTCACAGAGCGGTTCTCCACCCCATACCGTATTAACTTCTGTTGCATCTTTATCAGCTTTCGTATCTTCTTGTCATAGAAACCTTTCTGCTTCATGGTAGAATTCCACGAGGTCAATTAGTGGATCCCGTATCAGTGATATCTTAAAATTTGAATTATCTGCAACTCCTGACACTTCCACCATTCGATCGATCTGGTCGATCCACCGAAAAAACTGCCGCATTGAACCTGGTTAAGAAATTCTTAAGTAATTCTCCAACCCGCTACTTTACCGATGTCAATGTCATCATGTAAAGACCCAGTATTTTGGACCATTCAAATCGACAATAAATCCACACATGCCGGACTTGAATAATTCAAAACAATGGATTGTAAATAAAATTTGGCAAAACTCAGCATATACAGTAAATAAAATAATCACCGATCACAGACACAGAGTAATATAACAATAGTGCAGCGGAAACAAAAGAATAGTAGTTCATAAAGCTACTATATATATATAACAGAGTTAAACAAGATACAACAGAAGTCTCGAATACAATAGTCAAATACAAGATCAGAATACATCATTGGAATCAACTGAATATCTGAAAGCTGGATAGATAGCTGGATCTCCAAGCGAAGCTCCAACTCCAAACGAGAGTCTCGAAAGCTGTATCACTCAGTCTGACCCGAGCGTAAAGCAAAACACAAAACACTCGAGTCAGGATTAACATTCTTATATCAATAAATCCAACTCAAGTGAAATAACAACTGAAAATACAAGTACCTCAAAGGATGTTTAGGATAACCATCCTCTAAGGATCCGTTAAACTATTTATATATAGTAGTGTACGCTAAGTAGATAATGTCTATCAGTAATATAAAGTATCAAAATAGCGTTAAGGCGTTACCATTATCCCCCTTAACACATTTTATATAAGCATCATAGTCTATACAGCACTGTAAACTCCACCGTAAACTAGTGGGCTATCAGGGAGTACTCCATAGGTATAACACGAAACAAATCGTAGTGGTCGCGCATAGGGATACGAGTATGACAAGGCACATGAGACAATACCCAAGGTAGTGAAACTACCGTTTGCCTGATCCGGACTGGTGAGAACGCATCGCCGCAACGATCGCAACACCGTGAAACAACACTCCCAATTTAAGGGTGTGCACCAATCAAAAACAAGTAATGAGTAGTTTACGAAGAAGTGTGTCAGCTAGAGGTAGCTAACCTCACTGGCCCGACACGGCTCCTGTTTAAGTCATTTCCAATTTGACACAAGTGTCAAGGTCATCCATTATCGTTCTCTTTCTTCAAATCCAGCAACGTCATCATTCCAACCACTTCATTCTGGATCACACTCCACGTATAATAATTATTAAAGTGGTTTTCGGTTTAGACAGAGAGTATGTCCCTGACCGATCCCGGACTCTTCACTAACTACGTAATTATTTCACTGATTGGTCATTTAATAAACTTTCAAAATAGTTTATATTTCAAAACCAAAATATCATTGCCATTTCAAAACCATATAAATACGATATCACTTCCATTTCAAAACCAAATACGATATCATTTCCATTTCAAATATATCCACCTCAAATATATCCATTTACAAAATCTTAGTACTTCAAAGTTATAACACTTTCTAAATCAAACACTTTGGAAATCATAATTCTTTGGAAGTCAAAATTTAGAAATCATAATGCTTTGGAATCATAACACTTCCCACTTAACCGTTTAAATATAAATAATAGTATATATAATAAAATAGTTTCTAATTTAAAATAGTTTATATAAAAATAGTTATAATTTAAAATAATTTATATTAAAATAGTTTATATGAAATAAATTTATAAAGTAACATATATAAATAGTTTTAAATATAAATTAAAAATACTTTATATAATAAAATAGCTTCCTCAAATTTCACAAATCAATTCCAAATCAACACCAATCCCAAAATTTCAAATTTAGTCAAATCTCAAATCATCAATTTCAATTCAATTCAGTTCTCAATAAATTATTATATCGATTTCAAATACAGATTTGAACCACAAATAAACCATTTAAATTTCGATATATTCCAAAGCTTTAAATATTTCACAATCTCAAGACTAAATTTGATAATTTCATATATATCTTAATTTAACCTTATCATTATTTAGTATTGAAATATTCACTTAATAAATCCAATATTTTTTAAATAAAACCCCAAATTACAAATAAACTAAATATTTCCTTCAACTTATTTAAACTTGAAATATTCATTTAAATCGCCTTAACCAAAATCAAGTTATAAAATTATATCCTTCAAAAATCTCAAATTCAATAAGTTCCAAATCAATTTCTAATTAAATATATTTCTTAATTAAATACAATTTCAAATCAATTTCAAATCTATCTTCTCAACCTCAATTTATTAAATCATTATAAACTCTATATTAAAATATAATATAAATAAATACTTAACCATATTATATTTTAATAAAATTAAACTTTATTATTAAGCTTATTTTATATTAAAACAAATTTATGCATAGCTTAAAATCAAGAATATAACTATAACTTTTATATCATATCTAAAATCCATATTTTTATAAAACCAAAAATTTCTTTTCAATGACCATAGAAATCATTTTCAAAATATTTATATATAGACCAACGGTGTCTGTATATAATTTTCTATCCTATGGTCAAATGATACAGATATTTATCATTTCAATCCGCAATTTAAATATATACGGGTATATATCATTTCCACCCGCAATCCCAAATTCAATTCAATTGAAAATCGCTTGGGTTTATCATTTCAACCCATAATGATTTTCTCCTATTCTACAGATCGTTCGGGTATGTATCATTTCAACCCATAATGATTCTATACTAACAGGGAACTTGCAGAGTGATAACAGATATGATAATAACATAACAGACATATATCATCAATATAAATAACAGATAATGGTGTCAGATGTCACAGGTGAACAGATACAGGTAATAGCATATATATAACAATGTAAATAACTAACAGCAGCATATTTCAATTGAAATCAAATTTAATAAATATAAGAACGTAAATCGTGAGTGATTGCTCACCTTTCGAGGTTAGAGAAATTTGAAAATGAACAGAGCTACGGATCCAAGCACGAATTCCGAAACAGAGCAGAATTGGCACGAATTTGACGATCAAACTGTTAGATAGAATCGATGAAATAAATCAGAATCTGAATCAATGAAGATAATTGGTATAAGTGAACTCGTATATAACTATATTTATAAAACCATACTCTAAATTTAAACACATATTAAATTAAAACATACATATTTCTTTTCAAATCAATAATTTAACTTTAATATAAAATAACATCTATATATACATATTAAAACCGTCATTATATACAAACTTCCTTTATAAAATAGCAGACCGAATAAGTATCACCTTTATATCATGTACTTCATAACCAATGTGTGATAGACTTACAAATATAATATGACGCATATATAAATGAATAGACCATACTTCTCAAAAAAGCAAACCAGGCAGGCAGCAGTATATATATTACAAAAATGTACAAATATGGATATACGTCTCAAACCCAAAACATACACTAACATAAAATATAATATATACCTCTACCATATTATAATAAGTATATACTATAAGCTTATATAACATATACAGCATCTACAAAGTACCGAAACATACTTTTAGATTTAAAATGTGAACAAACTTATTATATATAACAACATATATATACGAACAGACCCAAACACTATATAAGTATTTAATGACACTATATATATAATGTACCCCAATATACAATAAACTATTAAAAATCTTTGCATCAAACATAGCATACTAATTCTTATCTTAAATATATACACTTTAAACTGCAACTCATATAACTTTATATGTATACAACTCATATTATAAACATATTGTATTGACAGATGATACTAAAGTAAACTAATATGTATAAACTATATACTTTAACATATATAATTAACGAAGCATATACGTATATATACCATACCAATCCTTGATAAAAATAATAATATATATACCAACATTAAGTCAATACCTATACACGTTGACATATACAAATTAACACATCTGTTATTACAAACAAACTCTATTTTTTTAGGACAAATATAACATATATATTTCACAATTCAAAAGTTTATATTCTAAAGTCATCATTTTCTCAAAACCATACTATAACGTCTCTGTATATTATAATTTCTTAAACACATCAGTATATACAAAATATGACAGCCATTCCGCAAGTACATTTGAAACATATATATCTACATACCTCTTGTATAAAACGTACAAGACAACAGGCTATATTTCTATATAAACTTGGATAAACTTACATACTTAATAATGGAATATATTCAAACCTGTCAAGCTTTATACATATAACCTTTAAATACAACTTATATAAACTTATACTTAAAACCTGTATACATTTCAAAATCAAAACATCTATCCATATTATATTTTAAAACAATACTTAACAATAGATGAAAATTTAATATATATATATATATATACTTTATAGAACAGACTAAAGGATCGAACTTGCAACATATATGCATACTACCCTGGAATATACTATCTCTTCATAAAATAACATAAATAATATAATATACCTTAACAAATACCTTCTGTTAAATATAATACACCGCAACATATAAATATATGCCTTCATATAGAGTAGCCTTGGCCGCTATCGTAGAGTTGGTAGTGAGGCTTGGAGGTTGTACGATGGTTGCGTGGCCGGAGCAGCTGATGTGAGGAGAAAATCTCGGTGAGGTCATGCGGAGATGGGCGGATCCAGGTAGGCGCGGAGGAATTACTGGAGAGGCGGGTGGTGTTGCATTTAGTAATGGTGATGAAGGGGTGCGGGTCATTCTGACTGCGTGGGCGAGGGGAGAGCTAGCTATGAGCGGCCATTGGAGGTGGGAAAAGAAGAGGGAGGCTGCCGAATATAGATGCATGGTGGCGGTTGGGTTTGTTTGTGGTGGATGCGGTGTCAGTTGGAAGGAATAGAGAAAGAAAATAAGGAGGTGAAGCTTTTCTTTCAAGGGGGAGAAAGTGGATACCAGAGAAGGTTATAAATTATAAAGGATGAACAAAAGGGAAAGAGACAGAGAAAAATAAAACGTACCGAAGTGATAAATCTAGAAACAATAAAAGTTGGAACAGGTTGGAAAAACAAAAGTTAGGCACGTTAATTCAGGAAAGTATTAAAGGCAGATGACCGTTAAATTTCCAACCGTTAAAAAGTTGAATGGATTCAGAAACGAAAGGGCACAAACGGGTTCCGATATGGTTATCTGTTTCACAGATTCCACCGTGCACTGGGCACCAAAACACCAAATTGAATATACCGCAGAGATCAGCACGACGAGATGAACAAAATGGTATACAAATATCTGTGGTACGACCATCCGATCAAAAGTCGATATCGGTACCAGAATGCTGCTATTCTGTTGAAATAAAGATAAACGGAGCAATAGAAGTTCAAATTTGGAGAAACGAAGGATGACGTCTCACTCAGAAGAAAATAAACAAATTTATTGTATAAAATATTCAGGTTTGGAAAACATTTTATTATCATCAATTAACTGATTTAAATTTAAATAAAATTTACACAATAAAAATAAACTTCCATATTATCTGATGAAAATTTACCATTTGCTATGTTTAAATAGACGTATTCCAAATATCAAATTTTTATTTCAAAATTTTATTATTAAAATTTCACAAAATTTCAGTTAATTACGTTATTAAAACAGTTAAAATTTACGGGTCGTTACACTCTCCCCCACTCAAAACTTTTCGTCCCCGAAAAGGAAGGAGGTAGGAGAATAGAAACAACCAAAAAGAAATTAGATTGAAGTACAAATAAAATAATTAATTTAAACCATATAAATTTCAACTTAAATTAATCAATATTCAATATTAAAATTTAAATTAAAGATATTTCATTCAATTGATTTAGTTTCAAATTTATTAATTCCTTCAAAACAAAATTTATTTAATTTATCTCATTTATTTATTATCTTATTATCCAATTATCCTCTATTAACAATTTTCAAAAATCATAAATTTGAATAATCATTTATTATAATCATATTTTATTCGACAAATTAAATTCTTCTTTATTCCAAATTATTATTAAATTTATTCCATTTAATATATCTTATCACATATATATTAAGTATTTATACTTATTATAACTACTCAAATTTATTAATATATTCCTTTAACATCATTTTACATTGTATATTATCCAATTGCATAGTTAACTTCTGAATAATTTAGGTAAGTTATATATGGAATGCAATTGAGTATTATACAAGTAACTTTTCCCAACTAAATTATTTCAAATTTAATATTTATTCAAGAATTTAAGAGTTAAATTTCCGATTTCAATTCAAACCATTTAGATATAAGTATACATTTTCTCGAATCCAATTTATAAACATATATCTATATATATACATTATAAATCAAATTATGCCCCAGAAATTCAAATTCAATTTAATTTCCAAAAATAAAAGTGTAGCAAGCTACAGAATGGTCTCTGCACTCTGAAACTCGAAAATGAATGTCGATGATGCTGTAGTCATCACCGAAATTATTTTCCAGCAACAAAAGAGGAGAGTACTGATTTAAACTTTTTAAAATTCTTTAGAAACAAATTTCTATTCGAAACTACTTTCAATTATATGCATTTTAAAATTTTAAAACCAAGTTTGAAATCACCGGAAATTATATTCTCAAATTCTTAATTTAAATTCATTTCAATTCCCAAATCAATTCATAAACTATGTTTATAAATTCATTTAGAACAATAAATGATAATCAAATATTATCATTCAAACAACCAATTTAATTAACGTATTAAATTCCAGAAAATTTTACTTATATATATTTATAATATAATCATACAAATCTATTTCATTTACCAAATTTGAAATAATATTGTGTCAGTTTGCTCTGCTCAAGTGTTTTTAAATTCCTATCGATAGCGTTGATCAGACGAATCGATCGAAACTCAAATCAACATCAACAACTCAAACAACACACTATAAAACATTTTAATATTAATACAAATACACTCCCTCACACGATTACTCCAGAATGGATTTCAAAACAAGGATAGAGATACAGATTTAGAGGAATCATAATCAAAAGAATTCTAATTAGAATATAGGCTCGATAGGGAGATAAATAGATTTCAAAGAGAAAAAGAATGGATAGACTTATATAAATCGCGGGCAACCTTAACCGGGTCAACCGTGACTTCAAAATAAGATCGAGGTAGAATTCTGGAGCAAATCGACAATCGATCGCCAGAGATAGAATTCGGGTATAGCAAAAGATAGCAGCATCGTAAACCGAGGATACAGACATCTTCGATGAATGAATGCCTATTGTAAAGGAGTTTCACCCCTTTACAAATCATTCAGTGGGGCTATGGGATGCTCCAGAATCAGAAAACACGAATAGGGAGAGAAAAATGGATTTTGGAACCGAGGGGAACGTTCCAAAATTCAAAGGAAACCGAATCTAAGAACAAGGAATTCAAGCTCGAACGAAAGTGATTCTGTAATTGAATTTTACTCTATATGTTGAGTTTTGCCTAAAACCAGAGCTCTGATACCAACTGTAACGACCCAGTATTTTGGACCATTCAAATCGACAATAAATCCACACATGCCAAACTTGAATAATTCAAAACAATGGATTGTAAATAAAATTTGGCAAAACTCATCATATACAGTAAATAAAATAATCAACGATCACAAACACAGAGTAGTATAACAATAGTGCAGCGGAAACAAAAGAATAGTAGTTCATGAAGCTACTATATATATATAACAGAGTTAAACAAGATACAACAGAAGTCTCGAATACAATAGTCAAATACAAGATCAGAATACATCACTGGAATCAACTGAATATCTGAAAGCTGGATAGATAGTTGGATCTCCAAGCGAAGCTCCAACTCCAAAGGTGAGTCTCGAATACTGGTACACTCAGTCTGACCCGAGCGTAAAGAAAAACACAAAACACTCGAGTCAGGATTAACATTCTTATATCAATAAATCCAACTCAAGTGAAATAACAACTGAAAATACAAGTAACTCAAAGGATGTTTGGGATAACCATCCTCTAAGGATCCATTAAACTATTTATATATAGTAGTGTACGCTAAGTAGATAATGCCTATCAGTAATATAAAGTATCAAAATAGCGTTAAGGCGTTACCATTATCCCCCTTAACACATTTTATATAAGCGTCATAGTCTATACAACACTGTAAACTCAACCGTAAACTAGTGGGCTATCAGGGAGTACTCTATAGGTATAACACGAAACAAATCGTAGTGGTCGCACATAGGGATACGAGTATGACAAGGCACATGAGGCAATACCCAAGGTAGTGAAACTACCGTTTGCCTGATCCGGACTGGTGAGAACGCATCGCCGCAACGATCGCAACACCGCGAAACAACACTCCCAATTCAAGGGTGCGCACCAATCAAAAACAAGTAATGAGTAGTTTACGAAGAAGTGTGTCCGCTAGAGGTAGCTAACCTCACTGGCCCGGCACGGCTCCTGTTTAAGTCATTTCCAATTTGACACAAGTGTCAAGGTCATCCATTATCGTTCTCTTTCTTCAAATCCAGCAACGTCATCATTCCAACCATTTCATTCTGGATAACACTCCGCGTATAATAGTTATTAAAGTGGTTTTCGGTTTAGACAGAGAGTATGTCCCTGACCGATCCCGGACTCTTCACTAACTACGTAATTATTTCACTGATTGGTCATTTAATAAACTTTCAAAATAGTTTATATTTCAAAACCAAAATATCATTGCCATTTCAAAACCATATCAATACGATATCACTTCCATTTCAAAACCAAATACGATATCATTTCCATTTCAAATATATCCACCTCAAATATATCCATTTACAAAATCTTAGTACTTCAAAGTTATAACACTTTCTAAATCAAACACTTTGGAAATCATAATTCTTTGGAAGTCAAAATTTAGAAATCATAATGCTTTGGAATCATAACACTTCCCACTTAACCGTTTAAATATAAATAATAGTATATATAATAAAATAGTTTCTAATTTAAAATAGTTTATATAAAAATAGTTATAATTTAAAATAATTTATATTAAAATAGTTTATATGAAATAAATTTATAAAGTAACATATATAAATAGTTTTAAATATAAATTAAAAATACTTTATATAATAAAATAGCTTCCTCAAATTTCACAAATCAATTCCAAATCAACACCAATCCCAAAATTTCAAATTTAGTCAAATCTCAAATCATCAATTTCAATTCAATTCAGTTCTCAATAAATTATTATATCGATTTCAAATAAAGATTTGAACCACAAATAAACCATTTAAATTTCGATATATTCCAAAGCTTTAAATATTTCACAATCTCAAGACTAAATTTGATAATTTCATATATATCTTAATTTAACCTTATCATTATTTAGTATTGAAATATTCACTTAATAAATCCAATATTATTTACATAAAACCCCAAATTACAAATAAACTAAATATTTCCTTCAACTTATTTAAACTTGAAATATTCATTTAAATCGCCTTAACCAAAATCAAGTTATAAAATTATATCCTTCAAAAATCTCAAATTCAATAAGTTCCAAATCGAATTCTAATTAAATATATTTCTTAATTAAATACAATTTCAAATCAATTTCAAATCTATCTTCTCAACCTCAATTTATTAAATCATTATAAACTCTATATTAAAATATAATTTAAATAAATACTTAACCATATTATATTTTAATAAAATCAAACTTTATTATTAAGCTTATTTTATATTAAAACAAATTTATGCACAGCTTAAAATCAAGAATATAACTATAACTTTTATATCATATCTAAAATCCATATTTTTATAAAACCAAAAATTTCTTTTCAAAGACCATAGAAATCATTTTCAAAATATTTATATATAGACCAACGGTGTCTGTATATAATTTTCTATCCTATGGTCAAATGATATGGATATTTATCATTTCAATCCACAATTTAAATATATACGGGTATATATCATTTCCACCCGCAATCCCAAATTCAATTCAATTTAAAATCGCTTGGGTTTATCATTTCAACCCATAATGAGTTTCTCCTATTCTACAGATCGTTCGGGTATGTATCATTTCAACCCATACTGATTCTATACTAACAGGGAACTTGTAGAGTGATAACAGATATGATAATAACATAACAGACATATATCATCAATATAAATAACAGATAATGGTGTCAGATGTCACAGGTGAACAGATACAGGTAATAGCATATATATAACAATGTAAATAACTAACAGCAGCATATTTCAACTGTCGTTTCAATTGAAATCAAATTTAATAAATATAAGAATGTAAATCGTGAGTGATTGCTCACCTTTCGAGGTTAGAGAAATTTGAAAATGAACAGAGCTACGGATCCAAGCACGAATTCTGAAACAGAGCAGAATTGGCACGAATTTGACGATCAAACTGTTAGATAGAATCGATGAAATAAATCAAAATCTGAATCAATGAAGATAATTGGTATAAGTGAACTCGTATATAACTATATTTATAAAACCATACTCTAAATTTAAACACATATTAAATTAAAACATACATATTTCTTTTCAAATCAATAATTTAACTTTAATATAAAATAACATCTATATATACATATTAAAATCGTCATTATATACAAACTTCCTTTATAAAACAGCAGACCGAATAAGTATCACCTTTATATCATGTACTTCATAACCAATGTGTGATAGACTTACAAATATAATATGACGCATATATAAATGAATAGACCATACTTCTCAAAAAAGCAAACCAGGCAGGCAGCAGTATATATATTACAGAAATGTACAAATATGGATATACGTCTCAAACCCAAAACATACACTAACATAAAATATAATATATACCTCTACCATATTATAATAAGTATATACTATAAGCTTATATAACATATACAACATCTACAAAGTACCGAAACATACTTTTAGATTTAAAATGTGAACAAACTTATTATATATAACAACATATATATACGAACAGACCCAAACACTATATAAGTATTTAATGACACTATATATATAATGTACCCCAATATACAATAAACTATTAAAAATCTTTGCATCAAACATAGCATACTAATTCTTATCTTAAATATATACACTTTAAACTGCAACTCATATAACTTTATATGTATGCAACTCATATAACTTTATATGTATACAACTCATATTATAAACATATTGTATTGACAGATGATACTAAAGTAAACTAATATGTATAAACTATATACTTTAACATATATAATTAACGAAGCATATACGTATATATACCATACCAATCCTTGATAAAAATAATAATATATATACCAACATTAAGTCAATACCTATACACGTTGACATATACAAATTAACACATCTGTTATCAAACTCTGTTTTTTTAGGACAAATATAACATATATATTTCACAATTCAAAAGTTTATATTCTAAAGTCATCATTTTCTCAAAACCATACTATAACGTCTCTGTATATTATAATTTCTTAAACACATTAGTATATATAAATATGACAGCCATTCCGCAAGTACATTTGAAACATATATATCTACATACCTCTTGTATAAAACGTACATGACAACAGGCTATATTTATATATAAACTTAGATAAACTTACATACTTAATAATGGAATATATTCAAACCTGTCAAGCTTTATACATATAACCTTAAAATACAACTTATATAAACTTATAATTAAAACCTCTATACATTTCAAAATCAAAACATCCATCCATATTATATTTTAAAACAATACTTAACAATAGATGAAAATTTAATATATATATATATATATACTTTATAGAACAGACTAAAGGATCGAACTTGCAACATATATGCATACTACCCTGGAATATACTATCTCTTCATAAAATAACATAAATAATATAATATACCTTAACAAATACCTTCTGTTAAATATAATACACCGCAACATATAAATATATGCCTTCATATAGAGTAGCCTTGGCCGCTATCGTAGAGTTGGTAGTGAGGCTTGGAGGCTGTATGATGGTTGTGTGGCCGGAGCAGCTGATGTGAGGAGAAAATCTCGGTGAAGTCATGCGGAGATGGGCGGATCCAGGTAGGCGCGGAGGAATTATTGGAGAGGCGGATGGTGTTGCATTTAGTAATGGTGAATAAGGGGTGCAGGTCATTCTGACTGCATGGGCGAGGGGAGAGCTAGCTATGAGCGGCCATTGGAGGTGGGAAGACAAGAGGGAGGCTGCCAAATATAGATGCATGGTGGCGGTTGGGTTTGTTTGTGGTGGATGTGGTGTCAGTTGGAAGGAATAGAGAAAGAAAATAAGGAGGTGGAGCTTTTCTTTCAAGAGGGAGAAAGTGGATACCATAGAAGTTATAAAATTATAAAGGATGAACAGAAGGGAAAGAGACAGAGAAAAATAAAACGTACCGAAGTGACAAATCTGGAAATAATAAAAGTTGGAACAAGTTGGAAAAACAAAAGTTAGGCACGTTAATTCAGGAAAGTATTAAAGGCAGATGACCGTTAAATTTCCAACCATTAAAAAGTTGAATGGATTCAGAAACGAAAGGGCACAAACGGGTTCCGATATGGTTATCTGTTTCACAGATTCCACCGTGCACTGGGCACAAAACACCGAATTGAATATACCGCAGAGATCAGCACGACGAGATGAACAAAATGGTATACAAATATCTGTGGTACGACCATCCGATCAAAAGTCGATATCGGTACCAGAATGCTTCTATTCTGTTGAAATAAAGATAAATGGAGCAATAGAAGTTCAAATTTGGAGAAACGAATGATGACGTCTCACTCAGAAGATGATAAACAAATTTATTGTATAAAATATTCAGGTTTGGAAAAAATTTTATTATCATCAATTAACTGATTTAAATTTAAATAAAATTTACACAATAAAAATAAACTTCCATATTATCTGATGAAAATTTACCATTTGCTATGTTTAAATAGACGTATTCCAAATATCAAATTTTTATTTCAAAATTTTATTATTAAAATTTCACAAAATTTCAGTTAATTACGTTATTAAAACAGTTAAAATTTACGGATCGTTACACATCACATTCTTGGGTCTCATAATGTGAACCCGAAACTGCTTCATAAATCTTTCGACCAATCCTATCCATGTGCTAATAGAACAGCTCTCCAACTGTCTGAGCCATAGCGCGGCTACATTCGTTAAGTACTGGGGGAAGCATCATGCCAAGACTTCTTCAAAATCCCCCAGTACTTCCATGTGTCGTATATATCTCATCATACGCATAGTTGGATCAGACTTTCTGTCATAAGCTTGTAGTGTTGGTAGTTTGAATTCTGGTGGATTCCTAGCATTCCTGGTATTAGGAGCGAATGGACTTCTTTACATCCTCCAGATCCTTGTTCCCTAATCCTCCACTTATAGCTCACCTGATCATCTCTGCAAACCTGTCATTGTCTTCCAGTGGTAGTCTCATATCATCATGTCCAAGCTGCCCTACGAGGGAATTTTGGAACGTATTCCTCTGGACGAGCATCCAAATTCCGATTCGCACCAAGCTCCATGGGATTGACCGCAGATCCTCCAGCATCACGATCTACCAGACCTGGGGGCATGCCCCCATGTCTTTGGGGATCGGCGCCGATCCCTCTAAGATGGTCGGGGACTGGCCCCGGCTGCTCTGTTCCATTCCTTCGGCCATTGGCTCCATTTCCATGTTCCCGGTTCTGATTTCCAGTGATTCTTGCCACCTAAACTCCTTGATCCATAGCTTTGATAGTTCCTATCATTCCAACTTCTTGGTTTTGCACTCTAGCAGCTCCTATAGCACCAGCCTGTCTGATCTATCGAAGTAGATTCTGCATCATCTCCTCCTATCTTTTCAGCATCCGTTCCTGCATAGCGTCCATCATTATTCCCATTTCATCTCTGGTGATGTAGATAGACGTTAGATTAGCTCCGACTCCTAAGGAAGCCTCATGACTCCCTTCATGACGGCCCCTATCTACTACCTATTTTCTTATAGATTGCTTCATCATTGCTATAAATCCAAGCTCTAAATCTTTTCCAAAATCTAAATCCAAATTCAAATCCACTAGGGCTAGCTTTCTCAGTGAAAGTACCAAAATGTTGGCGTCGAAATTGGCCACCAACGCCCAGTTGTATGAAAGCACCAATACCCAATCCAATCACAGAAATATGAAGAGAAATAAATGAAGAAAAAATTAAAACAATCAGAAAGGAAGCAAATAAAAACAAGATTTATAGTGGTTTGGCTAACTCCGGCATACGTCCACTCTAAATAATCCTTTTTATTATACTGAAGACTGTTTACAGTTACAATTCGAAATCCTAGAATAAAATTGATGGAGTGTAGCCTAGGTTGAAGATAAAGAGAAGGAGAAAAACATCCCTTTTTTAATGTCATGCCTGTTGTATTTATAGAGGAAGACATGCACGGATCGGGTTAAATTTCGACAGAAGGTTCAAGAGACCAAGACGAAGCCACCCAAAAAATTCCAGGCCCATTGAGGCCACAATAGAGATCGGTAGTGATCCATATTTTTGTGTTCAAATGGGGTGTGATCTCTCTATGGGATTCCCCATGATGTTAGCTACTTGCCCTCCAAATTTCGTGCTATTTAGACTTACGGTTTGTGAGATATCGCGTTTTCCATGAAGTGGTGTTGTTTAAATCCTAATTTCTACTGATCCCTATGGAGGGATAGGTACCGATCCCTCAAACTTCTTCCAAATGCCATGCGATCCCTAGGGGAGCTTTTCGATGTTGTATTATATTAGCCTCCAAGTTTCATGCCAATTGGATTAGTAGAACTCGATTTATTGCTTGATCTTTGAGTCAACAAAACTTAGATGCCGCCTTCTACCGATCCCTCTCGAGGGGTGTATACCGATCCCTCCTACTTTGTCCATTTGATATGCAATCCCTAGGGTAGGTTCCCTAGGGTCCATGTATCTTGCCCTCCAAATTGGATATGCTTTGGACTTGTAGATCTCGAAATATTGATTATTTTCTGCAAGAATGCTCTTGTATTTCGATGTATGTTGATCCCTCCTTCATGAGGTAGGCCGATCCCTCCTTCATGAATCCAATTCCTCTTTCATGAAGTATGTCGACCCTTCCTTAATGAAATATGTCGATCCCTCCTTCATGAAGTTCGCTGATCCCTCCTTCATGAAGTATGATGATCCTCTTAGTGAGCCAATCCATGCCGATCCCTTCCATCCATTGAGCCATATTCCATACTTTGAGCATCCTACATTGTACATCCATCAATTCCATTCAATCCTGACTTTATATAATCATTTGTATTTGACTTCTGGGTCCCACAAACATCACTTTGGACTCATCGGCCTCGATACTCGCGAAGTCTTTTGGGTTAAATCCGCATGTATATTGCCTTGGAAAAAGGTCGGTTAATAGTATCATTTGACAAGTATCAGAACTGAATAAGTATTATGATAGAGAAATCAAATAGTTTAATTTTTAGTCAAAATCGAAAGGAAGCATGTGTCTATAAGAAAGAACATTAAAAGTATTAAGATATTTCTAAACAATACGCTACTATTGACTTTTAACAATGTACCTATGTTAAAATCAGTTTTTAGTCTAGTTATCTAATACTCGATTATAGACTTAAAAATAACATGTTTTACAATTAGTATAAAAGGGTATTGGGATTATCCCAAAAAGGGATACATAAACATGATATTAAAATGTTTAATGCATATGAGATGGATTCCTTATGCATCCGGAATAGAAACTATCATATATTTTATGTTGTCTACAATATCACATTTATATTATATATTTGATACATGGAGGAAATATCGAATCCATATTAATATTAACAAAATGGTAATTATAAGTATTCTCAAGTATTTAATGAAATATTGGAGAATTGTTTATGGAAACAACGAAGTACTTACGAAGAAGTTATCAGACTCGAACTTCATAAGTAATTTCAAGTATAATATGTTAATCCTAAATTCAAGTTAAATCTTAATTAAGAAGCTTTATGATGGAAATGTTCCAAATGAAAGATTTTGGTTGATTTAAATCAAAAGGCTAAGTACATCGTCTTGAATAGCACCGCAACAAAAGCTGTAAATATAATGCACAAATTTATAAACTGAGCTAGGTGTGATTCCAAATGTGTAGAATCCTATAACATTGGTAAGCTGCGACATAGATCATGAAAGGGACTAAAGCTCACTAGAAGTCGAGGAACATTGTCCAAAAATTTCTATATGATAAAAAAAAGTTTATCGGAGTTAGAGAGAGTTGATTGATAAAGTAGATAACTAAGATATTATAGCATATCCATTCACAATGGGACTGACTCAATTGGTTTTGAGAAAACTGATGGAATGGATGGGATTGAGAATCCATAACTAGCCCTAAGTGCAAGTGCAAGTGCGGGATTGAGAGAGTTAGCGGTATCTCCTAGGGGTAAGTTTGTAATTTATTATAAATTATTTGCTCTATAATAAAATCTCGTTCGAAATAAAAGATGTTTGTTTACTATTATATATACATGTTATATTGTGATTTGTTGACTAAGAAATTAATTTAAATATATTAAATATAAAATCTTTCATGTTATGTGATAATAAATACAAGAATTGTAACCATGAAAATATCATCGCAACATAAAATGACATATTATTTTAAAAATTCCTTGTCAAGATGTTTCAAGATAGGATATCGATACATCCATTGAGACCAGAGTATGTAACGTTCTCCAAATGTTTAGTAGTATATTGCTCATGGCTGCAGGGGATACCAAGGGGTTATATACTGATATTTATTAGATAACCATCGAATGACTCACCCAAGAGTTTCTAATTGGTTAATAATAACTAAATCAAACAGGAAAACTTAGAGTGATGATACTACATGGTTCTCTCGACTAAAGAATACTATTGTGCTTCAATGTGCATACTCCGCTTTCATTATAGTTAAATTATGGCATGACGACCATCGAGCGACTATAGTTGGGTTTGAGTTAAAGCATTGGAAGTGAGACACTATTCAATAGAGAAATCGTCTCCTCGGTTGTATAAGATTAGTATCACGGTCAACTGTAGTCAACTCAAAATCAAAATCTCTGGCCAGAGTAGTATGGTAAATAATAAATGTTTTTATTAAAGCAAGGACTTTGTTTATAAACTAACTGAGTTGAGAATGGATGATACTGGAACTTTAAACAAAACCAAATTCCATAAGTCCTAACATAATGTAACATCAACGAAGAGAATTGATGTAAATAATCATTATTAAAAGGTACCACTTAAATTGTAATATTAAATTTTACCGTTGAAGATTTATAAGCAATAGATTCGACCAAACCATCACACCAGTAGCAAAGGTGACATATGAATGTTAATATTTGAATTGTTAAATATTAATCGCTGACTAAATTTACACCTATAATTCGCACAACCACGTTGTTGACTTCTTCAAAGTACCACACGATTTAATTAATTCATAATTTTTATTAATTAACTTATATGTATGAAATATTAATTATTATTTATTTGTTATATTGGGTGCTATTAGTACTTTTTGGGTGCTAATAGTAATTAATTGTGTGCGTATATAAATGACATATATACACAAACACATGTATCAATATACGACATCGATTCGTATTTAAATACAATTTCAGTGTCACTAATTATTAAACGGGTTTTGGTTATTTTAAGGCCCAAATAGCCCTACTTTAGGCTGGCCATAACGAGGGAAGGGGAGGAGATATTGTGCTTTGAACTCTGGATCTAAAAATTAATAAGAGGAGAAATAGTAAAAAGATGATAATTTGTCCCCTCCTCTTTGTAACTACCACATCTTGAGACCTGAAAATGAACGCTAATGATGTTGCACTCATCACAAGAATTATTTTCAAGCAACAAAAATGAGTTTAGTGTATATATATACATATACATTTACATATACATACGTACACATATATATATATATATAATAGTTTAAGTAAACAGAGCAGCTAAAATATTTACATTACATACAAATTATCTTAATGTTCATTATATGCATTTATTTTTAAATTAAACCCAAAGTCATGCCCATGCATAGACCAAATTATAATAAAAAATAACACAGTAGAGTTTCAAGCTGACATATGATGATGTCATTCCGAACTCTTTAAACAACGAAAAATGTTATTTATTAGCTGAAAAAGCTCGCTGCTTCGTGTTTTGTCTTCGTCCTTCGGCTCTAAAGATAACCTACCTATACCCATAAACTCAACCTAGTCAAACGAGTACCCATGAGTTTATAGGGGAAAAAGATAATATAAACGTGGGTTAGACATGAAGTCTGGTGTGAATAATACCTAACCCAAAGCATGACATATGGTGGACCACTCCATCGCATATGGAATTGGTCTTCCTTTGAATATCATAACATAAAACATAAATGCAGTATTTGCGATACATTGGACAAACTTAGGTTATCCCCGAAGTACCAATGTTATTCTAGACTTGGTCATCCCCTGACTGAACACTCCCTTTAAAACTGTGCATGAGATCCTAGTTACTACCCCTACCCATCCATTTGTCAAGCGCACCCTTCGCATTCCTTACTTCCGAAATGCATAGTCCATCCTTGCATAGTTTGACATTCGAAACTCGATACCTCGAAACACACCCTAGCTTAGTTTGGTTTTACCTTAATTTGAACTACAAATCACAACCCTAACTAATCTGTCTTTCTTTAATTTATACTACAAAGAATCAGTTGCATGCTATTTCGTAGTTTCCTTTAGTCTATGATGCATAGAATTAACCACATCCAGTTCCAACTTTATTTAATTTATACTACAATGAATCAGCAACATGCAGTTTCGTTTCTCTTTAACTTATAGTGCAAAGAATTATCCACATGTAGTTTCATCTTTCTCTAATTTATACTGCAAATAATCAGCCACATGCAGTTTCGAGTGCGTATAACCCACCCGAACATCCTATGTCCCTTCGAAAGTTGGAATGCCTCTCCTCACCTTCTCATGGTGTGCATTCGAGTGAGCGTTTACACTCGGCATTAATGGCCCTTTCGAATCTCCGCTCTTGTGTAGGTTTTTCTATTACCTGGTATCCTTAAGCTCCCCAAGCTTTACCTAATTATCATGTATTAGGTTTTGGTTTTAGATTCATTTCGACGTAGTACAAACCTGCCCTCATTCGTATTGTGGTGCAGTTTGCCTCACTCATATTACAATGCAGTACATCCTACCTTCTTTCGGCCTTATCACGGTATATCTAGCCACACTTTCAGCTCAAGCAGTGTAATGACTTCGATGCAATTTCATACTATGCCTTTCGGCATTCGGCGTAGTTCTTGCCTACATCTTTCGACTTCTGGCTTTTGCCAACATTCCATCTTTTAATGCGTTACTTCTCCACACAGAGTTGACCCTCCTCGAAATTCAACATGCTTAGATAGCAATTCAATACCTTCGCCTCTGGGTACTTATTTTATTTTCTTAATATTTGGCTACCATATTAGCTCCATGTCAGACAAAGTCATACATATCTGTTACTAACCGTTACACATGTCACCATCTGATATGTTCAGACTCCACTTTCCTTTAGTGATAGTGTCCTTCAATTATCTTTTTAGCATTTATATAGGATCTTGTCCTCTAATTATTTAACATTACTTTTACCAAGTTTATATAATATTTTTCAGTTTCCTGTTTAATCACCTTCGACCAGCATAGTTCCTCCTTCAACGTTGACTGATTTTAACTTAGAAAATCCTTGCAAAATTCCAAAAAAATTATGAATAATTATTTTAACTTGTTTTACACTTATTTTTATTTTTCAATTATTTCTTTTATTTATTTACTAGTTACCTCTCATTCTTAACAAAAAGTTTTGATGTGGAAAATTCTTCAAATAAAAACCCATTTGTAGAATCATGATTAAAACATCATATTAAATTTTCATAGCATTTCGAAATTATTATAGTAAGGAAGTATATCTACATATCCCATGCATGGATAATTTCCCTAAAATATTCATTAGTACATCATTTATCCCATTTAAGCATTATTCATATGAGCCTCATCATATTAGATCAAAAACTGAAATCTAGCATAATGAAAGTGGTATAAGGGTTTAGTGTTACTCACTTAGACCTTGGAATAATCCTACTTTAATCTTCTTACTTCATCCTAGCTTACATTTTCTTATTTATGTTTTAGGATGCCACCATTAATGCACTCTTTAAGCTTTTATTTTATTTTTGAGTAGAATGAAATGAAGAAATGAGGTAACGGTTATGTTTAATGCCCATAATAATTTGGGCCTTGGCCCTCGTAACCCTCCCCCCAACATTAGTCCTTTTCCCTCTCCCTTATCTAATTTCCATAACTATACCCATCTTATTTCTCATTTCAATAATTAATTCTTTAGTTAATTAATTATTAATTTCAGGTTGTTACATGCTTCCTCCCTAGAAGAATTTTGCCCTCAAAATTCAATCAAGGTAAAGTAGCGGTTGCCAATCTATCACATGTCTCATGAGTTTCCCACCAATATGTCATAACAACAATGTACTAGTACATCTATTGATATAAAACATTCGGTTATAATGCTCACATATATATGGTTTACAACAATACATAGCCAACACATATCATAAGCCAAAACAGACAACTCCGGATAAGTCCTCTTAACCTTATCCTTCGTTTCCCATATACAATCCTCTCAGTCCTCGCTCCATTAGAAATACCAGATTCACTACTTATTCTAAAGCTGCTTCTCGTTGCGGTTCACTATCCGAACCAGTTTCTTTACATAGGTCATGTTCAATTCTATGACCAATTCGTCTACTACTCTTGGACTTACTACTACTTCCGGATCCCTAATAAACTTCCTCAAATTTAATATATGAAACACATTATAGATCTCTGAAAAATATTTCGGTAGCTTTTCTCAGTATGCTACTTTTTTGACCTTCTCTACAATCGAAAACACACTTACATATCTGGATGCTAATTTCCTAGCCTTCCCAAAGCATGTCACATCTTGCATTGGTGAACTCTTCACGAACACAAGGTCGCCTATTATTAACTCTAGTTCTTTCCTCCTCGTGACAACATAACTCTTTGGCCTAAACTGTATTTCCTTCATTCTAGTCTAGATTAGCTCTACTTTCAATAGCATCCTTCACCATATTGGGCCTGAATATGAGCCTATCACCCATCTCTAACCAACATGTGGGTGACTTACATGGCCTTCCATGCAATGCTTGAAATGGTACCATTCCAATATTGCTATGGTAGTTGTTGTTGTATGAAAACTCTACTAGATGTAAGTGATTTTCCCATGATCCCCTAAAAACTAAAATGTAGGCTTTCATTAAATCTTCTAGAACCCAATTGACCCTTTTAGTCTACCCATCCATCTGTGGGTGATACGTAGTACTCATACGCAACTCCAATCCCAAGGCACTCTACAAACTGTGCCAAAACTCATTGGCGGGTAGTGCATCTCGGTCACTATTAATAGTACTAGGAACTCCGTGAATTCCCAATGCCGCCTTGATATATATATATATATATATATATATATATATATCGATTAACTTTAGCATATTTCTTATAGCATTCACTATAATAAAATGGGAACACTTAGTTTGTCCATCCACTATGACCCATATACTTTAACTCCCTGCTCTAGACCTTCGCAATCCATCTTTGAAATCCATTGATATCGAATCCCATTTCCAAACTGAAACCTCGAAGGGCTGCAAGAGCCCACTCGGCTTTTGATGCTCAGCCTTCGCTTATTGGCATGTATGACATTTCCTCACATAGTCTCCCACATCCTTCTTAGTTCCTTCAAAAAAGAAATTTTTCTTCATATCTCGATACATCTTACTATTACCTGGATGAATGATGATCATTGAACATGACATTCATCAAATACTTCCTTTTGAAGGCCACCTATATCTGGAACATACAATATTCCATTCTTATACAATCTGCCTTCTCTATTAACACTGAACCTCTTTAGCTAAGCCGCCTCAGTTCTGACCCTAGGCTTCCCACTCTGTCGGTGCAGATCAGACCTTCCTTCTACTATTCGACAATCTTCTCTACCAGTGCAGGTCAAACTTCCAAGCAAAAGAATTCAAGAAGCGCTACTCGGTCCTACACTAGATTGAAACTACACATTCCATGTGGACATGACTCTAACATATTCTGTCATTCAATCATTGCCAAAGCACAATTATACTGCTTTTGGCTTAAGGAGTCAGCCACCATATTACTCATTCCTAGAGTATACACTATCCCAAAATCATATGATGCTAAAAACTCCAACCACCTTTGTTGCCTCATGTTCATCTCCTTTTGAGAGAACAAGTATGTAACATCCCGTATCTAGAGGCCAAAAGCTAAGAGCTACAGATGCTGCAGTCATCCATAGTATTAACTTTTGGTGATAAAATATGGTAATGCTAATGGTATCCATAATATCAGAAGCACTTGAATATGAACAAAATCACAGATTTCCAAAAAACAAAATTTTACTGATTACATTTCGAAACAAATTCATATCCAAGTTACATAATCCCATATAGTTTCCCAGGTAAAGATTAATTATAATCATTACAAAATACGCCAAGAGCGACATATGACGATGTCCCCTTGGTTGATCAAAGCAATATAGTCATATCTAACTTAATACACAGCGGAAATAAACAAAATAATCTGAAATTCCTAATTATCTATCTGTCAGCCACCTACTCGTCTCCGGAAGCTTTATTCGCCAAAATTTCTAAACCTGAAAATCTAAACCCCAGTCGAAAGCAAGCAGGTGCATTTTTAATTTAAAAGCAAAGTACTGCCTCAACCCTTTCGAAACCCCAGGTTTCGGCTACATACTTTCGCCTTCTATCCAATTCGCTGCGTACCAATACATTGATACCATGCGCATTGGTTTCGATGGTGTTGATGGCAGAGGGACTTAGTCGAAAGCCAACAAAGGTGGAAGTAGGTGCCGAATGCATCGAAACAGCGAAAAACATGTAGCAAATAGTTCTTTTCACCTAACTTGCTTTACGTGTCAAATTTTGATTGGTTGCCATTTTCTTTACCAATAAAAAGTACTGCAGTTTTCAGAACTAATCTGAATTATTTTCAAAAAGTCTCTTCTCCTTTTACAAATATATAGAACATTTAAGTCATACCTTAAATAATTTAATATACCCATTAAAACACTTAGGAAAATTCTATAAAAATTCCAGAAAATCTATTTTAATATGTTTTCCAACATATAAAAATTTCAGACCCAAATCTTTTATTATTTAACTGTAAATAATTATTAACCCAAATTAACATTTCCTTTACTAGAAAATTCATATAAATTCCACAGATATTCAGAAAATTCTGAAAACTGAAACCCATCTCTGAAATATCATTTATGATCTTCATAAAAATTCGCAAGGCATTTGGATGTCATTTTCTAGGGTTTTCACCTTAAAACAAATCATAAATTCAATACGAACAACCATAATTCATCAACAAGTATATATAATCATTCCATTATTAAAAAACATGGCAAATCAATGCAAAATATTCGGAATTCAACTTAAAACCGAAAATAATAAAAATTCGAGATGTAAACATTATTCACCTTAGCTTTAGAAATTAAAGAGATTGAGATTTGAATGGATTTGATTTGCTTAAGCTTCTTCCTTAGCTTTTCTCTATCTTCTTCCTATTTCTCTTGTTAATGGTGGCCGGCCTTAGTTTTAAATTTTTTTTGATAAAATGAAATGGACGTGTAGGGGTACACGGCCAAGGGTTTAGGGATATAGGAATGGCCTCTTTCCTATTTTACCCCTCCTCTAATTCAATTTAACTCTTATTTTAATTCATAGGTTAAATGGCTCGGCTACCCTTTGATTAAATCAAATCTCAATCCCCTAATCAACACATTATTTTATTTAATTTAACTAATTAAATATTGTAAATAATGTTACCAAAAATATAGGGTGTTATAAACACACCTCCTTAAAGAATTTCGTCCTCAAAATTACAGTAAGGGACACAACAAATCAATTAAAGAGGTAAAACATACCATCAAATAAGTCAGGATAAGTATCTCTAATCCAACTCTCAATCTCCCAAGTACAGTCCCTGTCATCGTCCCTCCACTGGACTTTGACTAATCTGACCGTCTTGGTTCTAAGCCTTTTCTCATCTCTCGCAACAATACAAACAGGCTTCCTCACTATAGTCAAATCCGATTCTACCACTAAATCATCTAGCATAGTCGGTTCAATAGTAGTCTCCGGGTCTACAACACACTTTCTGAGATGAGAAACATGTAAAACATCGTGTACTCCTACTAAACTGCTCGGTAACTCAACTCTATATGCGAGTTTCCCGATCCTCCCAATAATAGGAAAAGATCCAACTAATCTCGGTGCTAACTTTCCTTATTTCCCAAATCTAATCACAACCTTCATCGGTGATACTTTGACGAAAACCTGATCTCCAATTGAGAACTCTAAATCTTTCCGTCTCTTATCTGCATAACTCTTCTGCCTAGACTGAGCCTCCTTCATTCTAGCCCGAATGAGCTAAATCTTTTCTGCAGCTTCTCTGCCCAAATCTGGACCAAGAACCAACCTATCCCAGGTCTCTAACCAACTTACGGGAGATTTGCATAGCCTTCCATACAAAGCTTCAAATGGTGTCATCCCAATACTAGTCTGATAATTGTTGTTATATGAAAACTCGACTAAATGCAGATGGTCTTCCCATGATCCCCCAAAATCTAGAACATAAGCTCTTAACAGATCTTACAAGATTTTGTTAACTCTCTCTGTTTGCCCATCTATTTGTGGATGGTAAGCGGTACTCATCTTGAGCTTGGTTCCCAAAACTTCTTGTAGACTATTCCAGAATTCGCTAGTGAGTAAGGAATCTCTATCACTAACTATGCTACTAGGGATTCCATACAGTCTAACCACGTTCTTCACAAACATCTTTGCCAAAATAGGTGTCGTCCTGGTTGACTTAACTAGAAGGAAATGGGCACTCTTGGTCAATCTGTCCACTATGACCTAGATACTATCATTTCCTCTGTTTGACCTTGGCAACCCGTCAATAAAATCCATAAAAACAAAATCCCATTTCCATACCAGAATATCTAATGGCTGAAGCAACCCACTTGGCTTCTGGTGTTCGGCCTTTGCTTGCTGGCAAATCAAGCACTGCTTTACACGCAAACCAATATCCCGCTTCATACTTTCCCAGAAGAAACTCCTCTTCATATCCTCATACATCTTAGTACCTCCTGGATGAATAAAGAACTTCGAACGATGGCATTCCTCTAAGACTTCTTTCCTTATGTTTCCTACACTCGGAACACATAATCTTCCTTTCTTTCTCAACCTCCCATTAGTCAAGACTGAAATCCTTCAAGTCATCGCTCTCGGTTCCATCTCTTAAATTCCTGATCCGCTCAGCTAATACCGAATCTTATTCCTGTTTAGAAGCAATCCTATCGATCATCACTGGTTGAACTTCCAAACAAGATAACACTACGGTTTCTCCGCTAGACCCAGCCTCAGAACTCCACTGCACTCTGCAATCTGCTAATGCTTCCAAATCCTTCCACTCAGCAATCATTGCCAACACTACATTCTGATGTTTCTTGCTAAGTGCATCTACAACCTTGTTGCCTTTCCCCGGTGTGTACTCAATCCCAAAATCATAAGCAGCGATAAACTCTAACCACCTTTGTTGTCTCATGTTCAACTCCTTCTAAGAGATCAAATAATTCATCGACTTATGATCTGTATATAACTCAAACCTCTCTCCCAAAAGGTAATGTCTCCACACCTTCAACACAAAAATCACCGCAGCCAATTCCAAATCATGTATCGGATATCTGACCTTATGCGGTCTAAGTTTTCTAGAAGCATAGGCAATCACCTTACCTCTCTGCATCAGCACTACTCCTAATCCCATTCCACACGCATCTGTGTAAACCACCAAATCCTAATTCCCATCCGGAACAACCAACACCGGTGCATGGGTCAATAAGTGTTTCAAACTATGGAATGCTTCCTCACACTTATCGGTCCACACAAACTTTACATCCTTTCTTGTCATCTTGGTCATCTGTGCTGCTATCCATGAGAAATCCTTAATGAACCTCCGATAATAACCAGCCAACCCAAGGAAACTCTTTATCTCCATCACTGTCTCGGGTCTCTTCCAACTATTCACCGCTTAAATCTTAGTCGGATCCACTGATAACCCTTTCTCTGAGACTACATGACCAAGAAACTTCACTTCCTTCTTCCAGAAATGACACTTCGAAAATTTCACCTTCAGCTGATGCTGCCTCAACGTCTCAAGCACCACTCTAAGATGAACTTCATGCTCTCTTTCATTCTTAGAGTATATCAAGATATCATCTATAAAAACCAATACGAAATTATCCAAGTGTTCTCAAAAAACTCGGTTCATCAAATCCACAAAGAAAGCAGGCGCATTAGTAAGACCGAACGGCATAACTAACCATTCGTATGACCCATAACTGGTCTTAAATGCCATCAAAGGTATACTATCTTCTGCTACTCTGAGCGGATGGAAACCTATCGCCAAATCCAACTGCGAGAATACCTTGGCTCCACTCAACTGGTCGAACAAATCGTCAATCCTCGGCAATGGATATCGATTCTTTATCGTCCTTTTATTCAACATACGATAGTCGATACATAGCCTCAACGATCCGTCCGGCTTCTTAGCAAAAACTACGGCTACTCCCCAAGGCGAGCTACTCGGCCTGATAAAACTCTTGCCTTCTAAATCCACCAATTGCACCTTCAACTCCCTCATCTCTGAAGGGTTCATCCTGCTCGGTGGCCTACTCACTAGTTCTGCCCCGGAACCAAATCTATCTGAAACTCGACGGCTCATTTCGGCAGCAATCCCACTACAGGCTCAAAACATCTGCGAATTCTCTAACTACGAAAACTCGATTCAACTCATCATCCAATTCCATAACACCCAACAAAGCATTCACCTCACCGTTAGAACCTTCTATGGCATAAACTATCCAGTCACTACAATAAGGGTGTCTAAGAGATATTTTCCTATCCTGGTAAAATATCCTCGCATCGTACTCACTTAACCAATCAATACCAAGAATAATTCCAAACCCCACAAAATCAAACACATGCAAACCGCAAACAAAAGTATGACCTAACAAGTCAAACTCTAACTGGTCACATCTCAACCCTAGAGTTGCATAACCTCCTATTGGATTCGCAACCCGTAAGGATGTAACTAAATATGTGGGTTCTAGGTTAAGCTTATCTATCAAACATCTAGATATAAATAATGTGATGCACCAGCATCAAATAGAATGCTAGCAGACATACCATGAATTTGAAGTGTACCTCCCAAAACCGCGTCTCCCTTCTCCTGGGCTATTGGCTTTGAAGTAGCAGACTCTAATGCATACACCTTGGCCTTTTCATCCTTAGCAGGCTCTTTGCACTGGCTCTTATAATGGCCAATCTACTCACAATTGAAGCACCTAAAATTCTTCTTTCCAGCTACTTCCTTAACCTTTCCAGCACGACACTCATTAGCAAAGTGCCCCTTCTTATCGCACTTGAAGCAAACAATCTCAGGCTTCCCTTTCATAGCTGCTCCATCCATCTGAGCACCCCTCTTAGGAATGAACTTCCTCTTCTGATTCTGCCCAACCTGGACTTCGTTAGCCTTACTTTTCTCTAGAGAATCAAGAATCTATTCATGCCTTAAGGCCATCTCGACTATAAAATCAGAAGGATCTTTAATATAAGGTAATGTAGCCCAGGCTAACTCAGGCTTCAACCACCTGATAAACTTCTCGTTCCTCTTCATTACTGTATCCACTAAAGCATACCCATACTTGGCCAACTCCTCGAACTTTCTAGCATACTCCAGAATGGACATCTCTCCCTGCTCTAATTCAACAAACTTTCTGATCAAAGCTGACTGTGCCATCGCAGACATGAACCTCTCCTGGGACCTTCCCTTGAAACCTGCCCATGACAAAGTTTCCTTATCCACACCAGCTATCACACTATTCCACCAAAACAAAGCGACTCCCTGAAGCTGTCTAGATGCCAACCTCCTCTTCTGCTCATCACTGAGCCCCAAGTTTGCAAAGATTCTATCACAGTGCAGCAACCAATTTTCCACCTCTATAGCATCGTCTGTTCCTAGAAATGGCTTCCCTCCAAGCTTAGCATAATCTCCGCTCAGCTTAGCATAATGGTCAACTACCGAAACTTCCGGAACTCCTGCCCCTGCAGCATCTCCTCCTAACACTCTAGCTGCAACTCCCGCTTGCATCATATTCATGAAAAACTGATACATAGCTTCCATTCCAATTTACTAGACTCCAGCACTTACATTCTCTGCTTGTGCCTGACCTTGGGTCCTCATTGTGCTAGGTCTGGCATTCCCATCGGTGCCCTCCCCTCCTGGGTTAACTCTTCCTCTTCTACCTTCCATATCTATATTCAAACCTCATGAGATACAAAAAATAACCTAACAAGGATAGGAGACTAGAGATAAAGTGTATACTTATATATAGCAAATACAAGTACGCTACTATAGCGTTATCCCATACCCTAATCTCACTCTAATTCCTTAGGATTATGTTTTTAAAAACCATTTTTAGTTTTAAAGTTTTTCATAAACCATGATCTAATACCAAGTTGTAACATCCCGTATTTGGAGGCCAAAAGCTAAGCGCTATTGATGTTGTAGTCATCTATAGTATTAACTTCTGGTGACAAAATACGGTAATGCTAATGGTATCCATAATATCAGAAGCACTTGAATATGAACAAAATCACATATTTCCAAAAAAACAACATTTTACTGATTACATTTTGAAACAAATTCATATCAAAGTTACATAATCCCATATGGTTTTCCAGGTAAAGATTAATTATAATCATTATAAAATACGCCAAGAGTGACATATGACGATGCCCCCTTGGTTGATCAAAGAAATATAGTCATATCTGACTTAATACACAGCAAAAATAAACAAAATAGTCGGAAATTCCTAATTAGCTATCCGTCAGCCACCTGCTCATCTCTAGAAGCTTTATTCACCAAAATTTATAAACCTGAAAACCTTAACCCTAATCGAAAGCGAGCAAGCACATTTTTAATTTAAAAGCAAAATACTGCCTAAACCCCTTCGGAACCCCTGGTTTCAACTACATACATTTCGCCTTCTATCCAATTCGCTACGTACCAATAGATTGATGCCATATGCATTAGTTTCGATGGTGTTGAAGGCAGAGGGACTTAGTCGAAAGCCAACCATGGCGGAAGTAGGTGCCGAAAGCATCGAAACAGTGAAAAACATGTAGCAAATAGTTCTTTTCACCTAACCTGCTTTACGTGTCAAATTTTGATTAGTTGCCTCTTTCTTTACCAATAAAAAGTACTATAGTTTTCAAAACAAATATTTTTGAATTTTTTGCAAAAGGCCCCTTCTCCTTTTATAAATATATAAAACATTTAAGTCTCATACCTTAAATAATTTTATATACCCATTAAAACACTAAGGAAAATTCTACAAAAATTCCAGAAAATCTCTTTTGATATGTTTTCCAATATATAAAAATTTCAGACCCAAATCTTATATTATATAATCGCAAATAATTATTAACCCATATTAACATTTCCTTTACTAGAAAATTCATATAAATTCCACAGATATTCAGAAAATTGAAACCCATCTCTAAAATATCATTTTTGAACTTCATAAAAATTCGCATGTCATTTGGATGTCATTTTATAGGGTTTTCACCTTAAAACATATCATAAATTCAATAGGAACAACTATAATTCATCAACAAGTATATATAATCATTCCATCATTCAAAAACAAGGCAAATCAATGCAAAATATTTGGAATTCATCTTAAAACTAAAAATAATAAATATTTGAGATGTAAACATTATTCACCTTAGCTTTAGAGGTTAAAGAAATTAAGATGTGAATGGATTTGATTTGATTTGCTAAAGCTTCTTCCTTAGCTTTTCTCTATCTTCTTCCTCTTTCTCTCATTAATGTTGGCCAGCCTTAGTTTTAAATTTTTTTTGATAAAATGAAATGGACGTGTAGAGGGTACACGGCCAAGGCTTTAGGGATATAGGAATGGCCTCTCTATTTTACCCTTCCTCTATTTCAATTTAACTCTTAATTTAATTCATAGGTTAAATGGCTCGGCTACCATTTGATTAAACCAAATCTCAATCCCCTAATCAACACATTATTTTATTTAATTTAACTAATTAAATATCCTAAATAATGTTACCAAAAATATGGGGTGTTACAAAGTATCTCAAGGACTTATGATCGCTAAATGGCTCGAATCTTTCTCCTATGAGATAATGCCTCCAAATCTTTAATGCAAAGGCGATAGCCACTAGCTCTAAGTAACGAGTAAGATATTGAACTTCATGGGGTCACAACTGCCTAGATGCATAAGCTATTACCTTGCCTTTCTACATCAATACTGCTCCTAACCCTGAACTTGACGCATCTGTATATATGGTCATATAATCATTCCCCTCAGGTATCACTAGCACGGAAGCATTCGTCAACCGAAGTTTCAACTCTTGGAATGATGCTCCATACTCCTTTGTCCAAATATATTTCTTGTTCTTTCAAGTCGATTTCGTCATCGATGCTGCTATACGAGAGAAGTCCTTAATAAACCTCCAATTGTAGCCAACCAAACCTAAGAACTATGCACCTTAGTCACAGTCTCAGGTCTCTTCCACCCATTTACTATGTCAACCTTTGAAGGGTCAACAACCAAACCCTTTTCCGATACCACATGACCTAGGAACTTCACCTCCCTTCTCCAAAATTGACACTTAGAAATTTCACCTTTAATTTATGTCGTCTCAATGTCTCTAGTACAAGTTTGTGCGCTACATGGTCCTCTTCATCTCTTGGTATAATAAGATATCATCTATAAAAACTAATACATATTTATCCAACTTGTCTTAGAAAATTTTATTCATCAAGTCCACAAAGAACATAGGTGCATTGGTTAGTCCCAAAGGCATTACTATGCATTCATACGAACCATACCTCATCATGAACATAGTCAATGAAACACATCCCCCTATGACCTCGGTTAATGGAACCTTGAAGCCAAATCTAGCTATGAGAAAACCTTGGCTCCATTCAACTGATCAAACAAGTCATCAATTATCGCCAAGGATATTTATTCTTCATAGTTCTTTCATTCAGCTTTTGATAGTCAATACACAGTTTTAAAGACCCCTTGGACTTCTTTACGAATATTGTCGTTGCTTGCCAAGGTGAGCTACTCGACCTTACGAAGCACTACTCTATCTCCTTCATAAACCTTCTGTTAGGGGTCGATTAAATGGTTCGGCTCTCGGTAGCAACTCTGTATGAAACTCTACTGCTTTTGGGGGTGGCAACCCCGAGACTAGTTTAAACATATTAGAAAATTCTCTTACTACTCGTATTGCACTGAGACCTTCCTCCTCCGAGACTAAAGCGAACAAAACACCTTTGCATCTAGTTTTACATCCAAAACTATTAATACACTTTTGTTTTGTCATAGGTGATTCAAGGTTATTATCTTTCCAACGCAGTATACTTTAGTGTATAGCGCTACGACCAATCCATCCCTAAAATCTAGCGACCTGGAAATTCGAACATTTTGTCTTCGAATATCGAAACATTTTGAAATATAATTAAGTGCTATAAATATGATTTTATAACCTTACTAGACATCATTTAATTGATGAATAATGATAAGAAACTTTTTTTGAAAATTATTTACAGAAATATAATCTTCGAAGAAAAATCGATAATATGACACGTTAGCAAATGAAAACATTAGCAACTTTCTAATGATCAAATGAACATATTAGCAACTAATTAACACACATGTCTCTTCATAAAGCTTTAAATGTTGTAGAAGCTTCCATTAGGATAAGAGATATTACCATGAGAGGGGTATAATGATAATTAGCATAAAGGAGAAGTGACTTAAAGGAAAAGTGATGGGAAGTAAAGCTTCCAGGGCATGGTGCGGGAGTGAAGGCAAGCTTAGGTAACACCATTCTTGTGCCTATATAAGGAAAGGCACACCTTAGAGTTATAATCACAAATTCACAAAGCTTAAAGTAAGAAATCAACGGCTTCTTCTTCCCCTTCTCCTATATTCTAAAGAAAATTATTGCAAATAAAATCCAAATCAATTCAAATTTGGAGTGAAGCCTTGGGGGGTATTATATCACCTTCCACCAAGTTAGAAGTTGAAGAAACAAAGCACATCTCACCCCACGTAGGAAGGCCATGAGCATTGATAGGGATTTGGAGGCTAAGGCAAGGAAAAGGCAAGGAAAGAGAATGAGGAAAAGGTGTTGCTAGCTTAGGTTTGGACTTGGGTTCTTGGAGCTTGGTTGTTAGTGAGGTTAAAGGTGAGTTAACACCTCACTTTTAACGAAAATATTACACATACAAGTTTGTATTTGATAGTATATATGTTGTTTGAATTATCGTTAACTTATATTAGAACATTGGTTTGGGTTCTTACTTTAAAAGTAAAGACATATGTGATCCATGTATATGGACTTGAATGGACTTGGAATAGACTTGAATGGACTTGTATGACTTGTGACAAGACCTTGAACAAAGCACATAGATGTACTTTGGTTTAGATTGGACTCGGATTTAAAAGTGCACTTATAGCAATAGCCGTTATAGATGCAGTTATGAATTACCTTATTTTTGGTGATTGCTATGGAACTTTGTAAAGAGATCCTTAGGGATTTCCCATAATATTATAATATCTTATATATATATATATATATGTTTGTTTCTATTAAAAGCTTGAATAGTAAAAAGTTAAGTAACATCATGAAAAGTGGCCAAAACTTCACTTGTGTAAAACTGCCACGTTTAGACTTGATTTTTGGACTTTAAAAGTGGAAAGGATATTTAATTTTAAGTATATTCTATCTTTTTTTTCAAGTGTTTACTAACTCATATTATAGTATTTCAAAAGTGGTTTGAGATATTTATGAATTTATAAGAATTAGTTGTGAATTTTTAAAGAAGGGATATTTTGTTAAAATATATAAAAAAAACACGTTCTTTTCAAGTTTTGAGGAAAATTGTAAAGTTGTTATTTTCAAGTAATATTTTAGATAAATGTTTTAAAACCTATTATAAGTATTTTCAAGTATTTTAAAAGTATATACAAACCTTTTTGAAAAGAGGTTAGAATTGCTAAATGGCCAAATGGTTAATTGTTTAATTACTTGTTTGAAAAGTAATTAACTATGCTTAACACTAAAAGCCGACGAAGTAAGACTTATCTATTTATGAGAGTTAAGATTGATATCGAGTAGGGACAAGGAAATAGAGTTCTAACCAAACAGTTTCCCTCTTGGCCGAGGAATAGTAAGTCGGAAAATGTCGGAAACGTGTTAATCGTGTTGATTTCTTACTTGTTTAAGGAAATCATTAATACTATACTTAACACTAAAAGCCGATGGCATAGACTTATCTATTTGTGAGATTCAAGAATGAAGAGTCTGGGCAAGGCTTTGATGCAACCAATGCTCTAACTTAACTGGTTTCACTCTTGAACGAGGAATATTTAAGTTGGAATGTCGAAAACGAGTTAAGTGTATGAATCGTGATTTGTATAAGCAATTGTTTTGACTAGATAATCGATTAGCCGATTATCGGTCTTGACCTAATAGTGACTTAAGGGGTTATTGGAAGGTTTCGTGCTTTCATACCAATAAGAACCCCCTAGGAGGAATATTGGTATGAAATGTCTCTAGCTTTCGCTTACTTTTGAACGAATCGGAATTGAGTTATCTAGAAATTCACTGAATCAGTTTTGAAGAGACCGGGATCAGTAAGTGTTTTACTTATCAAATACTACTTCAAAACTAGTGTGAGACTGTAACAACCCATAATTTTGTAAATATTTTTGTTAAATTTTTATTTTGAAAATTTTGATTTTTAAATCATTTAATATTGAATTTCTGGGACTTTCCAATGTAAGTTTGGGATTTGTTTGCAATTTATTTTCCAAATACAATAAATAAATATTTTCTGTAAATTTTATATTTCGGTCAAATTTGGTCAAATTCTGAATTTCAGTTTAAATTTTTAAATTTGAATTTTAAATTTTTTAATCTTTTTCTTTGGAGCAGAATATAATGCTGATATCTGTTCTGCTTTTTGTTTCGTTAAATTCTGATTTATACCTTTAAAATTGGATAAATTACAGCGTTTTACACGCAATAAATTTCTGTATTCTTATTTTATATATTTTCATATATACATCTCTTTGTTTATTTCTCTATTTATTTGTCTAGACTTTTATTGTATTTATTGGAATTTATTTGTATCTTTTTATAAATGGCTGGAGAAAATCAAGGGGACACATGTTACTTTGTTTAAATGCTTGCCTTTTTAATTGCCTACTCTTTATTTCTTTTTTTAGTCGTTCCCACCGTTGTGTGGCCGTGCATTACTCTATCAAATCACATAGTAATCTTCTCAATATCTCACTTCCTCGTTTGCCTCTTCTGATTGAAAGATTTTTCATAAGTTTCTTTTATTTAATAGGAAATAAAGCCCATTAATTTCACCTTACCGTTTCTTTCTTTTGGCCGTGTATTTGCTATACCCTAGCCGCCTCTTACTTTTGCAAATCACGTACAAAAACATCTCATCCCATCTCATCTCTCATTTGCTTCCTGAGAAAAAAAAATACAGTAAGTTTCTATAGCCTCCTCCTTCTTCTTTCTCCTCTTTTCATTTTGTTTTCCATTGTTTCTATTCTAGGCATGCTCGGCCACCATCTTGTCTATGCCTTGCCGACCACTCCACCACTACCATGACCACCTCCATCAACCATCACCACTACTCCAAACAAGGCCGTGACCATAGACCTTTATTTCATCACCAAAACTTGTTCAAACCTAGCCTAGATCGCATATTTCATCCACATCTCCTTCATATTATCCTCGGCCACCAATTGCTCCAACACCTCCTTGCCATGCCATGACCACAAACACTTCCTTGCCGTCCCACTTGACCAAGCTAACCCATGGCCGAGCCCTTTGAAGCCAAGGCCGAACCCAAATTCAATCAAGTGCTTGCCTTTTTGCCTTCCCACAACTTGTAACCTCCACCTCTTCAATTTTTAGCCTTAGTCGTGCCTTGCATGACCTTTGGCCGAGCCTAGCTTGCATCAAAACCATCATGGCCGAGCCATGTATTGATGTGGTCAAGCCAAAATACAAAGTGGCCGAGCCCACTTGTTGGTGGAAGCAAGGTTATGTCATTTTGACTCATATTTTGTTCATTGTTTTGACTCTAATCTTTTGTATTGAATCATATTCTTATTTGTTTTATTTTATTTGGTGCAAGATCGGAATATTGGTTCATCATCTTCTCCTCAAATCTATTCGTGCTTTGTCCTGCTTTTCGAAGTGTAGTTGTGTGTCTTGAATTGTCATCTCTAACTTTAAAAGGCGAGTTTATCACTCTCGACATACATACTTTTATAATTGTGAAACAATGGCATGTGAATTGTAGAAAACTTATATGTTATGTTAATATGTTCATATATGCCTGTGATATGATTATATGATGTTATATACTGCTTATATATTTGTTACATCACCTTATATGATATTATATGCTCTACTGTTATTTTATTTTCTGTATCTCACACTGCAAGTTCTCTTTCACTATGGGTTGAAATGATACATACCCGAACGGACTTTAGAATAAGGAAAAATCATTATGAGCTGAAATGATAGGCTCGAGTGATTTTTATTGAATTTTTATTTGACTTGGGATTGCGGGTTTGAAATGATAGAACCCGGTTTTTTCTTTTCAAATTACGGATTGAAATGATACATATCCGTATCACTTGACCTAGGTTAGAAAATATTATACAGACCTATGGTTATATATTTTATAATATTTTCTAAAAAAAATTAAGTATTTTTAAGTTTTAAGATTTATGAAAATTTTACTTAAAAATTTGATTCAATGATTTTAAATATATGGAATTTTTATAAGTCAATAAGTGGTTTGATTTAAATTATAAAGTTATATCGGTTTTCTATAAGTTGGAATCTTTATATATCAATAATTGGTTTTAAATTGCTATTTAAAGATCTTTATTGATGATAAATAACTTAATAATTGAATTTGACTTAATATGGAAGTTTTAAATCTAACCTAGTAATTGTTATGAATTTTACTTTATGAAACAAACATGTTTTGTGTATTAAATAATGTGTTTTGAACTGATAAAATGGAATACAGTTTTAATTGGACATTTTGTAATAAAATTTATTTAATTAGAATATCATAGTTAATTGATGTCTAAATGAATAGATCTAAAAGAAAAAATTTGATTGTTATATTAACTATGAAAAAAATATTCTTTTGTGAAATGTTATGTTTTGTAAAATAAATAGTTATGATTTTTAAATGGAAAAATGTAACTTTAATTATGACCTAACTTGATAGTTGGAAATTTGGTTTTCAAATGGAAATTTTAAGTTAAGTAAATAAATAGAAATTTATTTCTATTTATGAAATGGGTATTTTAAAATAAAGTGTTAGGTTTGTGGTTAAAAATAAAAGGTTAAGTAAAATAGTGTATTTTGACTTAATAAATGAATTATGGTTTATATTGGATATTTATTTATAAAAAATTTATTTTATTAAATCATAAGTTAAATGATATCCAAATGAATATTTCTGAAATGTGAGATATGTTTTATAAGTTAAAAATGGCTAAAATTGAAGTTTTAATGTTTTTGAAATGTTATAATAAATCTGGAATTGTATTGGCAGCATTTCCAAAGTGCTGCTGTTTCTGAAATTTAACTATGTTCTGAAATAACTATAATACTACAGCACTTTATAAGTGCTGCTGTTTCTGAATTTGAACTGTTTTTGAAATACTAATATATCTACTGCAGCAGTTTATAAGTGCTGCTGTGTCTGAAATTAAACTAGGTTTTTGAAATACTAAAATACTTACTACAGCAGTTATAAGTGCTGCTTTTTCTGAAAGTGAACTGTTTTTAAAATTCTAATACCTACTGTTGCACTTTATAAGTGCTGCTGTTTTGAATTTGACAATGTTTTGAAATGTTAATATATTTACCGTAACACTTTATAAGTGCTGTTGTGGCTGAAATTTTAATGAACTTTGGAAATGAATATATTTTGGAATATTTTGACATTGAATTTAAATGGTTTAAATGAATATGTTTTGAGGTGAAATATAAGCCATTTTTGAAATTTATAAGTTAACACCCTGTTTTCGAAATTGGTATAATTGAATGAATGAACTTAATAATGCTATAACTTTGGCAATGAAATTTTTTTTTAAGGGTGTTATGATTTTTCTAAATATTATGATTTCCAAATGATAAAATTTTAAAATTGATATGGTTTCAAAGTATTATGGTTTCAAAGTGTTTGGTTACAAAGGTGTTAAAACTTTGAAAGTACTATGATTTTGGAAATGAATTTATTTGAAATAATATTTAATGAAGAATTGTTTTGAATATATTGATTTGCAAATTTAAGATTTAAGAATATTGCTTTATAAAGTGGTTTTGGTTTAAGATGATTTAAAAAGGAATATTTCAAGTTTAAATAAATTGAAAGAAATATTCAATGATTGGAAATTTGGATTTGTTCAAATGATATTTGGTTTTGAAGTATAAACTAGTTTTGAAATGGATATGATATTTGGTTTTGAAGTATAAATTATTTTGAAATAAATATCCATGGGTTATAATAACGATTGGTTGTTAAACAGACCGGGATCAGATATGGGCATACTCTCTGTCGATACCGAAAACCACTTTGACAACCGTGTACGCGATGGAGATTCCAGAATGAAGTAGAATGGTGGCGACGATTCCTATTGAGGTATATACGTGGACCCAACTCACGTGAGTTGGCATAAGGTGGCTAAAACAGGAGCGATTGACGGGCCAATGAGGTAGCACCTCTGATCGGACGCATTTCTTCGATACCATTCTATTACTTTGTGATTGATTTGGTGGCCACCCTTCAAATTTTGATTTGGGAGTGTGTTCCGAGGTGGGCGGTAGTGGCTGCTATGCGTTTCCACCAGCCCGGATGCGTAATTGGTATATCTACCCGGGCATTGCCTAGTTGTGCCATGTCACCTACCCTAGCGCGCCTTGTACGAGTTTGATTTGTGTCGTACCTATGGAGTATCTTCTCGTAGCCTCCCGATCTGGAGGTACGCATGTACTGTATAGACTACTGGCACTATTTATGTGTTAAGGGGGATATGGGTAACTCCTTAACGCTATTTAAAAGTAAGATTATTTTACTATTAGACATTATTATAATAGCGAATATTACTACATAGTAAATAGTTTAACGGGTCCTTAGAGGATGGGCGGGCCCAAGCATCCTTTAAGTTACTTGTACTTTTCTATTACAGTTCACTTGAGTTGGTTTACATTGTATAAGTATGTATGTCCTGACTCGAGTGTTTTGTGTTTTGCTTTACGCTCGGGTCAGACTGAGTTGTATCAGTATTTCAGACTCACCTTTGGAGTTGGAGCTTTTCTTGGAGATCCAGCTATCTATTTCGCTTTCAGTTATCCAGTTGATTCCAGTGATGTATTCTGATTTATACTTGATTATCATATTGAGACTTCTGTGGTATCTTGTCACTTCTGTTGTATCTTGTTAACTCTGATGTATATATATAGTAGCTTCATGAACTACTATTTCTTTGCTTCCGCTGCATTTTTTTTATATTACTCTGTGTTTGTGATTTATTTACTGCATATTCTGAGTTTTGCCAAATTTATATTTACAATCTATTGTTTTGAATTATTCAAGTCCGACATGTGTGGATTTATTGTCGATTTGAATGGTCCAAAATAGTGGGTCGTTACATTTGGTATCAGAGCTTTGGCTCTAGGCAAAGCTTAGCATATATGGTAAATTAATTTATAGAATCACTTTCATTCGAGCTTGAATCTCCTCCCTTTTGACTCGGTTTCTTTTGAATTTTGGAACGTTCCCTGCGGTTCCAAATCCATTCTTGTCTCTCCCTATTTGTCTTCTTTTGATTCTGGAGTATCCCATAAATCCACTTCGAATGATCTTTATAACAAATTGGCGGTCTCGCCAATCTCTAGATGACTTGTAAAGAGGTGAAACTCCTTTACAATTAGCATTGATTCACCGAGGATTTCGGTTTACGATGCTATCTATCTCTTGTTATCCCGAATTCTATCTCTTGAGATCGGATGTAGGTTTGTCCCAGAACTCTACATCGATCTTATTCTGGAAGTCATGGTCGACCCGGTTAAGGTTGCCCAAGATTTATGTAAGCTTATTCATTCCCTTATTCTGTTATTTAATCATCTTGTCTTTTGTTTCCAACTTATCTTCAAATCATTCTTGAAGTGTATTTTTGTAAACTAATATTTAAATGTTTTAATATATATTGTGTTGTTTGAGTAGTTGATGTTGATTTGGGTTTCCGATCGATTCGTCTGATCAACGCTATCGATAGGATTTCCAAAACACTTGAACAGAGCAAACCGACACAATATGGCTTTCAAATTTATTAAATGAAATAAATTTTGTATAATTATATTTTATATATGTATAATTTTCTGAATTTTGATAGTTAATTGAATTGGATGTTAAGAAATAATATTTGACTTTGTATATATCTTATAACATTGGCTTTTGTTTCATATATAAGTAATTGAACTATAAAATATGGTTATAAATTAATTTGGAAATTTAAATGAATTTAAAATCAAGAATTTGAGAATTTAATTTCGGATGATTTCGAACTTTGGTTTTAAAGTTTTAATAGATATATTATTTAAAGTATTTTCGAATAGAAATTATTTCTAAAGAATTTTAAAGTTTTAAATCAGTGATCTTCTCTTTGTCGCTGGAAAATAATTTCGGTGATGACTACAGCATCATCGACATTCATTTTCGAGTTTCGAAGTGAAGAGACCATTCTGTAGCTTTGCTACAGTTCTGCTTTGAAGAATTAAATTGATTTGAATTTCTAAAATTTGACTTGATTTATAATATATATTGATATATGGTTTAAATTTTATTTGATATATATATTGTATATATATTTATCTATAGAATAGTTTGAAGTTAACCTGAAATTTAATTCTTAAATTTTATCTTAAAGGATGATTTCAATTATAAAATGAAGCCAAAATTTTGAATAAATATTTAAGCTTGAAATAATTGAATTAGAAAGTTTTATTTGTATAATATTTTATTGCATTCCAGTATAACTTACCTTAATTATTTTGAAGTTAACCATGTAATTGGATAATATACAATATGAAAGGATTTTATAAATAGAATTTGAGTGGTTATAATAAATGTTATACACTTAAATTTTAGTATAAAAGAATTAATAGAGGTAAATAGAATAAAAGGTTAATTGAATAATTACAATATAAATGGTGTTAAAGGAATTTATAAATAAATTGGAGCAGTTATAAAAAAGTGTAAATAAACTTGATAATATGATTAGACATATTAAGTGGAATAAATTTAATAATAATGTTGGAATAAAGAAGAATGAAATTTAGTGAATAAATTATGAATATAATAAATGATTGTTCAAATTCATGACTTTGGAAAATTGTTAATTTAAGATAATTGTATGATGAGATGATGAGATTAAAAATAGTTAAGATTTATTTAACTTAAGTGAAATCAAATGGATGAAATTAATTATTGATGTAAGTTGAAATTTCATGGTTTTAAATTTATTATCTTATTCTGTTTTCCAATCTATTTTCTTTCTGGTTGTTTCCATTCTCCTAACTTCTAAGTGGAAAATCAAATTTCGAATTGGTCAACCCATGGAGCTACTGTCTTCTCTCAGCTTGATCTTGCCACTGATTTTCACCAGCTCAATGTTGCCGAGGAAAGTATTCCCGAGACTGCTTTCCGCACTGAGAATGGTTTTTCTATGAATGGTTAGTTATGCCTTTAGGTTTGACTAATGCTTCTGCTTCCTTTGTTGATTGATGAATCGTGTTCCGTGTTGTGCTTACCATGTTTGTTTTAGTCTTTGTTGATGATATCCTTGTCTTCTCCAAGTCAAGGAAAGAACAGGAGTCACATTCGAAATCTGTTCTGGAGGCTCTTAGGAATCATCAGTTGAAGGCTAAATTTTTGAAAGGCCATTTCTGGAAGAATGTAGTCCGATTTCTCAGGCATATTGTTCTAGCAATGGAATTTCCATTGATCCAGTTATGATCGCTGCGATCAATGTAAGTCTTTTCTTCTCATCTTCCTTTATGATTTCATAACTCTATCTTTTCGGTTGTCTCTATTCCTCCCTATCTTGCTGCAAGATTTGGGAAGGTATTGCCTATACCAGTCTGTTCTGGAAGCTTTCCAAGAATCTTTGGTACTCACCTGAATCTGAGAACTTCTTACCATCTACAGACCGACGGTCAGACGAAAAGGGTGAATCAGATTCTGGAGAATCTTCTACGTGCTTGTATTCTTGATATTGGAGGATTTTAGGAAGATAATCTCTATCTTGTTGAATTCACCTATAACAACAGCTATCAGGTGTAATTTCAATTTTCTTTTCATCTTGTCTTAATCCAATTTCATTTTATCTTGTTTTCCTTGTTTTCCCTGTCTCGTTCCTTTTCGAGGACGAAAAGTTTAGAGTGGAGGAGAGTGTAACAACCCATAATTTTGTAAATATTTTTATTAAATTTTTATTTTGAAAACTTTGATTTTTAAATCATTTAATATTGAATTTCTGGGACTTTCCAATGTAAGTTTGGGATTTGTTTGCAATTTATTTTCCAAATACAATAAAATAAATATTTTCTGTAAATTTTATATTTCGGTCAAATTTGGTCAAATTCTGAATTTCAGTTTAAATTTTTAAATTTGAATTTTTAATTTTTTAATTTTTTTCTTTGGAGCAGAATATAATGCTGATATCCGTTCTGCTTTTTGTTTCGTTAAATTCTGATTTATACCTTTAAAATTGGATAAATTACAGCGTTTTACACGCAATAAATTTCTGTATTCTTATTTCATATATTTTCCTATATACATCCCTTTGTTTATTTCTCTATTTATTTGTCTAGACATTTATTATATTTATTGGAATTTATTTGTATCTTTTTATAAATGGCTGGAGAAAATCAAGGGGACACACGTTACTTCGTTTAAATGCTTGCCTTTTTAATTGCCTACTCTTTGTTTCCTTTTTTAGCCATTCCCACCATTGTTTGGCCGTGCATTACTCTATCAAATCACATAGTAATCTTCTCAATATCTCACTTCCTCGTTTGCCTCTTCTGATTGAAAGATTTTTCATAAGTTTCTTTTATTAAATAGGAAATAAAGCCCATTCATTTCACCTTGTCGTTTCTTTCTTTTGGCTGTGTATTTCCTAAACCCTAGCCGCCTCTTACTTTTGCAAATCACGTACAAAAAGATCTCATCCCATCTCATCTCTTTGCTTCCTGAGAAAAAAAATACAGTAAGTTTCTATGGCCTCCTCCTTCTTCTTTCTCCTCTTTTCATTTTGTTTTCCTTTATTTCTATTCTAGGCATGCTCGGCCACCATCTTGTTTATGCCTTGCCGACCACTCCACCACTACCATGACCACCGCCATCAACCATCACCACTACTCCAAACAAGGCCGTGACCATAGACCTTTATTTCATCACCAAAACTTGTTCAAACCTAGCCTAGATCGCATATTTCATCCACATCTCCTTCATATTATCCTCGGCCACCAATTGCTCCAACACCTCCTAGCCATGCCATGACCACAAACACCTCCTTGCCGTGCCACTTGACCAAGCTAACCCATGGCCGAGCCCTTTGAAGCCAAGGCCGAACCCAAATTCAATCAAGTGCTTGCCTTTTTGCCTTCCCACAACTTGTAACCTCCACCTCTTCAATTTTTAGCCTTAGTCGTGCCTTGCATGACCTTTGGCCGAGCCTATCTTGCATCAAAACCATTATGGCCGAGCCATGTATTGATGTGGTCAAGCCAAAATACAAAGTGGCCGAGCCCACTTGTTGGTGGAAGCAAGGTTATGTCATTTTGACTCATATTTTGTTCATTGTTTTGACTCTAATCTTTTGTATTGAATCATATTCTTATTTGTTTTATTTTATTTGGTGCAAGATCGGAATATTGGTTCATCATCTTCTCCTCAAATCTATTCGTGCTTTGTCCTGCTTTTCGAAGTGTAGTTGTGTGTCTTGAATTGTCATCTCCAACTTTAAAAGGTGAGTTTATCACTCTCGACATACGTACTTTTATAATTGTGAAACAATGGCATGTGAATTGTAGAAAACTTATATGTTATGTTAATATGTTCATATATGCATGTGATATGATTATATGATGTTATATACTGCTTATATATTTGTTACATCACCTGATATGATATTATATGCTCTACTGTTATTTTATTTTCAGTATCTCACACTGCAAGTTCCCTTTCACTATGGGTTGAAATGATACATACCCGAACGGACTTTAGAATAAGGAAAAATCATTATGAGCTTAAATGATAGGCTCAAGCGATTTTTATTGTATTTTTATTTGACTTGGGATTGCGGGTTTGAAATGATAGAACCCGGATTTTTCTTTTTAAATTACGGATTGAAATGTTACATATCCGTATCACTTGACCTAGGTTAGAAAATATTATACAGACCCATGGTTATATATTTAATAATAGTTTCTAAAAAAATTTAAGTATTTTTAAGTTTTAAGATTTATGAAAATTTTACTTAAAAATTTGATTCAATGATTTTAAATATATGGAATTTTTACAAGTCAATAAGTGGTTTGATTATTATAATGTTATATTGGTTTTCTATAAGTTGGAATCTTTATATATCAATAATTGGTTTTAAATTGCTATTTAAATATCTTTATTGATGATAAATAACTTAATAATTGAATTTGACTTAATATGGAAGTTTTAAATCTAACCTAGTAATTGTTATAAATTATATATTATGAAACGGACATGTTTTGTGTAATAAATAATGTGTTTCGAACTGATAAAATGGAATACAGTTTTAATTGGACATTTTGTAATAAAATTTATTTAACTAGAAAATCATAGTTAATTGATGTCTAAATGAATAGATCTAAAAGAAAAAAATTGATTGTTATATTAACTATGATAAAATATTCTTTTGTGAAATGTTATGTTTTGTAAAATAAATAGTTATTATTTTTAAATGGAAAAATGTAACTTTAATTATGACCTAACTTGATAATTGGAAATATGGTTTTCAAATGGAAATTTTAAGTTAAGTAAATAAATAGAAATTTAGTTCTATTTATGAAATGGGTATTTTAAAATAAAGTGTTAGGTTAGTGGTTAAAAATAAAAGGTTAAGTAAAATAGTGTATTTTGACTTAATAAATGAATTATGGTTTAAATTGGATAATTATTTATAAAAATTTTATTTTATTAAATCATAAGTTAAATGATATCCAAATGAATATTTCTGAAATGTGAGATATGTTTTATAAGTTAAAAATGGCTAAGATTGAAGTTTTAATATTTCTGAAATGTTATAATAAATCTGGAAATGTATTGGCAGCATTTCCAAAGTGCTGCTGTTTCTGAAATTTAACTATGTTCTGAAATAACTATAATACTATAGCACTTTATAAGTGCTGTTGTTTCTGAATTCGAACTGTTTTTGAAATACTAATATATCTAATGCAGTAGTTTACAAGTGCTGCTGTTTCTAAAATTAAACTAGGTTTTTGAAATACTAAAATACTTACTACAACAGTTATAAGTGCTGTTGTTTCTGAAACTGAACTGTTTTTAAAATTCTAATACCTATTGTAGCACTTTATAAGTGCTGCTGTTTTGAATTTGACAATGTTTTGAAATGTTAATATATTTACCGTAACACTTTATAAGTGCTGTTGTGGCTGAAATTTCAATGAACTTTGGAAATGAATATATTTTGGAAGATTTTGACATTGAATTTAAATGGTTTAAATGAATATGTTTTGAGGTGAAATATAAACCATTTTTGAAATTTATAAGTTAACACCATGTTTTCGAAATTGGTATAATTGAACGAATGAACTTAATAATGCTATAACTTTGGTAATGAATATTTTTTTAAGGGTGTTATGATTTTTCTAAATATTATGATTTCCAAATGATAACATTTTAAAATTGATATGGTTTCAAAGTATTATGGTTTCAAAGTGTTTGGTTACAAAGGTGTTATAACTTTGAAAGTACTATGATTTTGGAAATGAATTTATTTGAAATAATATTTAATGAAGAATTATTTTGAATATATTGATTTGCGAATCTAAGATTTAAGAATATGGCTTTATAAAGTGGTTTTGGTTTAAGATGATTTAAAAAGGAATATTTCGAGTTTAAATAAATTGAAGAAATACTCAGTGATTGGAAATTTGGGTTTGTTCAAATGATATTTTGGTTTTGAAGTATAAACTAGTTTTGAAATGGATATGATATTTGGTTTTGAAGTATAAATTATTTTGAAATAAATATCCATGGGTTATAATAACGATTGGTTGTTAAAAAGACCGGGATCAGATATGGGCATACTTTTTGTTGATACCGAAAACCACTTTAACAACCGTGTACGCGGTGGAGATTCCAGAATGAAGTAGGATGGTGGCGACGATTCCTATTGAGGTATATACGTGGACCCAACTCCCATGAGTTGGCATAAGTTGGCTAAAACAGGAGCGATTGACGGGCCAATGAGGTAGCACCTTTGATCGGACGCATTTCTTCGATACCATTCTATTACTTTGTGATTGATTTGGTGGCCACCATTCGATTTTTGATTTGGGAGTGTGTTCCGAGGTGGGCGGTAGTGGCTGCTATGCGTTTCCACCAGCCCGGATGCGTAATTGGTATATCTACCCTAGCATTGCCTAGTTGTGCCATGTCACCTACCCTAGCGCGCCTTGTATGAGTTTGAGTTGTGTCGTACCTATGGAGTATCTTCTCGTAGCCTCCCGATCTGGAGGTACGCAGGTACTGTATAAACTACTGACACTATTTATGTGTTAAGGGGGATATGGGTAACTCCTTAACGCTATTTAAAAGTAAGTTTATTTTACTATTAGACATTATTATAATAGCGAATATTACTACATAGTAAATAGTTTAACGGATCCTTAGAGGATGGGCGGTCCCAAGCATCCTTTAAGTTAGTTGTACTTTTCTATTACAGTTCACTTGAGTTGGTTTACATTGTATACGTATGTATATCCTGACTCGAGTGTTTTGTGTTTTGCTTTACGCTCAGGTCAGACTGAGTTGTACCAGTATTCGAGACTCACCTTTGGAGTTGGAGCTTTTCTTGGAGATCCAGCTATCTATTTCTCTTTCAGTTATCCAGTTGATTCCAGTGATGTATTCTGATTTATACTTGATTATCATATTGAGACTTCTGTTGTATCTTGTCACTTCTGTTGTATCTTGTTAACTCTGATGTATATATATAGTAGCTTCATGAACTACTATTTCTTTGCTTTCGCTGCATTTTTTTATATTACTCTGTGTCTATGATCTGTGATTTATTTACTACATATTCTGAGTTTTGCCAAATTTATATTTACAATCTATTGTTTTGAATTATTCAAGTCCGACATGTGTGGATTTATTGTCGATTTGAATGGTCCAAAATAGTGGGTCGTTACAGTGACCTACCTTTCTGACCCTTGGGAACGACACTTAATACATCCTTGGTATTCATATGTCATTGCCTAAGCTTTCGAAAGACAATTTGTCGGGGGTTAAAATAAAAGAACAAATTAGAACAGAACAGAAAAGTCACACATCGAAACGGTCACGTATGATACAACAATAATATAGTACATCAGGTTACTCCTAACATGGAGTTATCAAAGTTACACAAAAGTACTAAAACTATCAGACTATGCAGTTATACATTCTGCCTTTACACTTTTTGATAAATATACATACATAATCATACAGCGGAAATAGATAACTAGGTAGATAAAAGAGCCTCTTGCTTTTCCCATACTCAACATTATTTCTTCCCATTGTCCTTGCGTCCACTATTACTTACTTTGCATTAAATGTATGTATGTTAGTAATTTGGTTTGCTTAGAAAGGTTTATACATTTTCATATGTTTGGAATATGGAAGTTCAGCAGCTTTCCCTTTTATCCATCTCTACCAGTACAAAATACTTAGCCAACTTTTTGTCTACCCTGCTTCTTGTTCCCCTTCCCTTTAGCAACTCGTATGTCTCCTTGTCCCCTAATGTTGCCTTCAAATTTGATTTTTGTCTTAGGTGGTCTTGATAGACACACACGCGCGCGCGCATACACACACACAGAGACACGCAAAGGCACGACTTGGTTTCATTTCCCTGACATTTTCTCTTCTTGCTCTTGCTCTTTCTTTTTTGTAAATCAAACAAAATAAACCCCCTTCCTCACTTTTAAAATCAACACATCCCAAATCATTTACTTCTAGCTAAACCGCCCAACATGAAAAGTGTTCGTCCCGATTCATATTATTTTTAGAAATTGGTTGCAGTCGGTTTCGCCGAGTGTAGAGAGAGAGATCACAATTAAATAGCAAGTGGAAAGATAATGTTCAAAGCTTTGTAAAATGATTTCTCATAATCCATGAAGAATTAGATGACGCCACTAGTATCGTTATGTTCGTATGGGGATAGAGGATTTTCGGAGGAAGTTCGGCCGCATTAAGCGATGGTCGTTGACAATCGTTGCGAGCTAGGGTTTGGGTTTGGGGAAGTTCTAGTTGGAGATAGAAAGATCGGAAACTAAGGTTAGCTTCAGGAATTAAGGCGGACTTGGGGAGCTTACTTGGTGTGAATCGGTGCACAAAAGTGTTGCGCACAATAGGTCATTGAAGCGATTTTGTAATCGACATGGTGATCAATAGTTGAAGTGAAGGGTTGGAGATGCTAAGGACAGGTGCGGTGGATCAGGTGAGTGAAGGCGAGTGCGTTGATGGGTTTGGATAGGGGGTTGGATGAGTGGTTGGCTATGTCGGAGATATGCGTGCACGTTTGTGCACGTTTGGAGTTTCAGGGGAGATCCTGTATTGGAGAAGAAGGGGGAACGGTAGTGGATGCGGGTTTGGTTTGTATGTTGGGCTCGGCCCATTTGAACGTGGGTGAGAAATTTAGTTAATTGTTTTAAATTTATTTATATAAGCACTTGAATTCAAAATATCATATCTTTCTCGTATTCCGATTGACATGCGGGTTTTTGCATATACTCGTATTGACAAGTACAATATTGTTGTGTGATTTAGTGATAGCATCGGACAAGTATAAATTAATGATATATGGAAACAGACAGGTTTTAAACTACGTTATTTTAAATAATAATGTCATTTAAATTTATATGCCTTAAATATTAATGTATGATTGGCCAAATAAATTATTGTTGAGTTAAATTGGATCGAATATAGTAATCGGGCATCTGTTTAGCGGAATAAAACACCATTCCGCTAATTAAATCAATTTGACAATTAATTAGCAGAATAAATCCCCGTTCTGCTATTTTGTAGTTTTGGACATTTGATTGTATATCGTTAACTGATATGCCACTTTGAATAAGTGATATATTAACAAATGATGGTTAAGTGTTGGATTTATTTACATAGTCGTGGATTATGTAAATATTTGTTGTTAACTTGAAAAATTAAATTGAATAATATGATAGTTTGTTTTAGTACCATGGCGATCGTTAAGCCTCCTTCAAAATTTGAAAAGCTAAGTATCGATTTGAAAGTTATTTTAAGAATAATTATTTTTATTATAAGATTTAAAGATAATTATTATTTAGTAATAAGATTTAAAAAGGTAATAACTTATTACTAATAATATTTTAAAGATAATTTATAACTGTTTTTAATAATGTTTTAAGTTAATTATTTTATTAATATGATTCTTAAAGTTTATTCCTTAATGAATGTTTAATTATTATTTTAAAGTTATTTAGTTATTGTTTTAAAATGTTTTTAATTTTACTTTAATTATTTATTTAAAGTGATTTAACTATACGGATTTAAGTTATTTAATTAAAGTTATTTAATTATATGGATTTAAGTTATTTAATTATATTTATAAGTTAATTAATTTTCATATTAATATTACACTACAAGAAAAGTCGATGTTTATAACTCAAATAGATAATGCTTTATTTGATAGTGTTCTTGTTTTATATTGTTTAGAATAGGAATTGGATACGTAACACATTGAAAAAGTGGTTCTCCCAATTATTTTTGTGACCACCTTTTCTCAAATTATTTCCGCTCTTTCCTTTTTCTTTTCGTTCCTTTTTCCATCGCTCATTCTACAGAAAGACTTAATTCTCTCTCCGCTCTTACAAAACCCCAAATCACTACTTCAGATCCATATCCTCCTTCATAAACCCTAGATATCGGATCAAGTTCAAAGCAGTCATTCGAAAATGCAATCTTTTATCTACGAGTGGCTTTGAATGGAGTTCCCTTCTGAGATACGAAGCCACGTGGGGGCTTACGGAGCATACTCCTCTTCCATCTCGTCATCACTGGCACCGCTTAAACACTGTGAGGTTCATGTACTCAATTTTTCTTTAGGAAAACAAGGGGTTTTGGGTAGTGATTATGTTATGTTATTTTTTTCAGTTTTGGTTAATGGCTTTGCCCATAATTTATTATGTACATACAGTTAATATGATACATACGATTAAATTGAAATGAAACATTATTTTCCTCATTTTTAGTTATGATATGATGGAGTGATTTTTGGTTAGGCTTCCTAGGTCAAAGTTCATAAAAATTAAAATTTTAACGATACTAAATTCAAGTTCATGCTGCAGCCTGCAATATAGGGTTATGTCAAGTAAATTGAAATCTGGACCGACTTTTGTTTCTTTTTTGAAACCAGTAATGAATTAACAGTGAACATGCTATTTCCTTTTGTTCAGTTGTTTATTTTCTTATAATATTACTACAAAAAAAGTTGGAGAAAACTGAATATGCTGTGTGCTAGATTTGGAAGAAAGACATCCACAGCCAAACAACACAATCAGTGAAAAAGAGGTTTTTTTTATCTAACCTCCTCCAATTAGGTAAATACAACATGCTTACAGTTTTTTAAAGTAAGTGCATTTGTTCCATTGCTTTAGGTACAATACCATATTCATGACCAGTATAAAGTGCAGTGCTTTACCAAAGGTATCTAACAGTAGTTATGATGTATGTCTACAAATGCTTTGAAACACATACTATGTGAAGAGTTTTGATGGTTGTCAAGAAGTTGTACCATGTGTAAATACAGAGATTTAATAAATGAAAGTTAAAACTACATAAATAATGTTCTCTTGAATTCCACAGTTTGTGTACAATTTGAAAGAATAGTACAAAGTGCGCACTACATAACAGAGTGCTGTTAACATTTATCAGAAGATATAAAATGTTGAACTTGAGGAGTGCAGTGATTTATGTATGTTTGCTTATTTATCAGAAGACATATCAGTTGATTAATGGTTAATAAATATTCTAGGACACAAATCCTAGCGATCTTGTGGGAAGCACTACATTTCATTTGGAGACAACTCATGTTATTCTTTGTTTGGGAAGTCACAGAATGAATTTGGTTAATGAAGCCAAATTGTAAATTTGTATTCTTATGTAATTGTGATGTATTCTTGTACAAATGGTGTTTCAGTCTACTTAGATGATAGCTAAGAATCACATATAACTGAGTAGTTTCTTTCTGCACAAATGCACACTCAAGTGTAGGTGGATAACTGTTTTACCTCTAATATTCCAAAAAAAAGTCCTTTATAATTTCTTTCTTAGTAAAATGTTCACTTAAATGCTGATAAAATGACTGGATGTACACATGATTGTTAATTTTGCAGTTTTTTTTGCAGATAAGAGTTGAAACTGACCCAGCAGATCAAACAGAACCGAGATTAACAATAGGATATATTTTCTATGCCAATAGTATTATTTTTCAACTTCATCTGGTCTTATAAGAATATATGTGCAAGGTTTTATTTCTAAAGCTTTACTAATATTTGCTTAGTAATTACTACAAAATTATTGGTTAGATTAAAATCTAGTCTATCTAAATGCACTGGATAAAGTTGATTAAATATTTGATTAATATTAATTAGCAGGTTGTTTTGACATATCAGTAAACAACATTGCATCATGTAACAAACTCCACTTTGTTCATATTATAAAGATAAAAACCTCAAATATATTTATTTCTTCACTAGCTAATTCACAGTTGCTTTGGTTTTCTGACTATAACCATACACTATCATGGATAATGAAGACATCAAGCCCCATCACTCCATCCTCGATGTCTATCCTTAAGCGAGTGTTCCTTTAAGGCTGTTATCTACACTATCTTTTGCTGGTGTTATCTTAGCTAGTTGTTAGTGATGCTTTAGATGTAATTTTATCCATGGCTATGGCATTTGTAGGAAAGCATGGATTTATAACTCGAAATTTGTTTAGATGGGCATTGCGATATAGAAAGTTTGAAGATTTGGCTAAGCAAGGATATCTTCTTTTTGCTAAAAGGTTAAAAGATGAGTAGGAGAAGAGTGTGGTTCAGGGGACTTTGGAGCGTGGACTTCATGTGAACTTAACAATCGATGAATTGTACAATGATGTGAGTTCTAACTTTTCCTACATGCGTATTTTATATTCAGTTTCATTTTATGTTCGCTTCGTAGTTGTATGCAAGTAATAAAAGACATTTTCATATGAATAACCTGGTAATTTCATTGTAACTCAGCAAAATGAAAATGCATGTAGTTTTTGAAATAAACATTCATGTCCCTTGATTATTGATGATTTAATCATATATTGTATCCTGAATAATTAATTATGACAAATTATCTGTTAATGACCGATGTGCATGCGTGTCTCGTTGATATATGAGATATTTATGTATTTCTCTTTAAATGGTAATATTTGTCTATTTTAGTCAATATTTGAAGTTCGGTTCTGTTTGGTTTAACTGCGTTATAGAAATTTTCTACAAGAAAAAGTGTTTATACTAAGTCTGGTTACATTTAACTGTGAAATTTAAACTGTGTATTAGCAATAGGACAATGTTTCTTTCATATGAAGTTCTCATATGTGGCCTAAAGTCCCACCACCACTTTTAGATGATATATGCTTTAATCTTCAAAGATTTATTGCCTGAATATGGTGTATAAATGGCTATACTTTTGTTTGCATTAGAAAACTGGGTAACTTGGCAAATAACGTTCTCAAATATGTTTGTTCTAAACTTGTCCTGGTTACCAATATTATCACACACCAATGCCAGATATTTACGTAGCCTATTCCTGCCACCTACCTCATCACCCACTAATGTTGGATGTTCCCATATCTCATTCAAATTACTTGCATTATCACACACACCGAAGCCAATTGCTCCCGTACCATATCTAAGCTACTTGCATCATCATCCATCAATGCTAACTGTTTTACATATTGAATTGTACTACGAAATATATTATCATGAACAACAATACACAGTTCACTTACACTCTCTTGCATCAATGTTTCATGCATTTTTTTATCTGAAATAATGTAAAATGTACCACTATTCCAAGAAAACTATTTTGCACTTCATTTATAAGTATTTATATATGGAATCAAAAAAAGGATAGACTTATAGCCATACCTATGAACGGTTCTCAGCTATGGCTTAAAGACTAAAGCGGTTGAGAAAATGAATTATCAAATCATACTAACAATAATAATAATTATCTAATCATACTGACAAAATCAACCCCACTTAGGGTATTTCCTCCATGGTACACTTACAAAGAAATGAGCTTCCATGACTATTAACACAGGTGCAACACTCTGTTTACACTAAAACTAAAATAACACAGGTATGTTGATGTTAAACTAAAATAGGTATTGGGGTGTATATAGCATGACTCTATTTATATTCTGATGGTTTAAATTGTAAGAAGAATTCATGCTTTGGAAAATTAGCAAAGTAATAAACATACGCTGGTGAAATTTTAGACCTTAATGTCAAACAAATGGAACTAAAGTCGTATATAATAATAACATAGAAACCTACATCATATCAAAAAAAAAATTATAGGTCAGATATTCTTAACTTGTATCGTATATATACTTATCAAATTCTTATATATGTTGTGCAAACATAGAAACAATTGAATACACCGTGTTTTTGCACCAAGTAGTCAATAATACATATAAAGCAATGGATGGGAAATCTTTAAAGTTCACCGTTCAATATGTTTCAGAGGATGAAGTTAGAATAAGAAATTGGTAGAGAACTCAAGTCATAAATATCCTAAAGAAGGTAATTGATGGCCAGTTATACGACATGCGCTTAAAAGATAGAAATCTAGCATTTTATGCCAATTTCTGTATTTTTATGTTGTTGGAATAAATAATGAATTGGGACTTTTGTGGCATTTAAAAAACAAGTCACCTTAACTTGGAAAGGTGACAATTGCTCATCTGTTGAAATTTCTGGACCTGATATTGGCTGGGGGCAGGTAAATGTTTTACATGTAGCCGCTCGTTTCATATAATTTTACGTTGAGTTAGGCTCATTTATATTATACTTAAATCAAGATATGGATAACATATATCAATATTCAATGATGATACAAGTTACATATGTGAAACTGCAATAGTTATCTATCAGCAATAGTTCTCTTCTTCTTCCCCGTTTAGATCTTTCACCTGCCAATCTGCAATTTGCACCTTCATGTTACACTGTTTAAATAATGGCTTCAAAGTATTTTATGCACTACCATAAGAGAAATGCTATGTAGTTCACCTAATACACAAGATCGTAACTAGTTTGTAAGTACACGCACTTATGCACGTGCACATGGATAAAAAAATAAAATGGAAACTACATTAGTAACAACACTAGTTTATCATTTATGTGCAGATTTTTTTTCTTTTTTCTTTTACACTGACTATATAAATAATTTTGTAGAGAGTCCCACTCAAATTCAATAGTAGACAAGGTCATGGACTCTTGACAGAGACATGCCAGTAAGTTCAAACAAACATTGACATCCTGTCAGTTGTCATATAAGCATTCCAAGTTTTTCATCTTTCTTTCTTTCTTTCTTTATAGAAGCTATTAACTCAACTGTTTAAATTGTTAATATTTTGCACGTCGATCCCACAGGAAGGTCGCTATGAGTACAAGTATATAGTAAATAGCAAATGGACATGCAATAAATCAGAGCCAATTATAGGGCAAAATGGAGATGGTCATATAAATAATTATATTCAGGTAAATTTTTTGATGGAACCTTATCCTTGTGTGTGCCTATTCTCCTTGTCATCAAGGATCAATTGAATTTCCACCCGACATTCCACGTTTTATTTTATTTTAATTGATTAAAATATCATAAACATGCGGTGGAGATTCAATTGGTCCACGAAACACGGGAGAATATCGCTGGTGATTATTTTCCATATGATTTGTTTCCATGCGTGATTGTTAAAAGCTACAAATTTTGTGATTTGACTGGTTTTGCTATATGTATCTGGCCGAAGGATCGATGATAATTTTTTTGTTATATTTTTCTGGTTATTTTGTTATATGAACGAGTGTTGTCTTGTTTTATGACCGTACAAGAACGTAAGCAACTTCTTCCATATCTGTTTGCTAACATGTATGCATTTCTGAATATCTCAAAGCTTATCACTTCTTCACTTTCAGCCTTTTTTTTGAAGGTTCATGATTTCATTCTAGCTGTATGTGCCATACTACTATCATACAGGCTATCTTCTGCAGTTCATCTATTAGGTAGTTCTTTCGGATAGTAGAGTTCAGGTATAAGATCTCTTCATTTAGTTCGTACTCTCCATTATTACAATCTTTGCAACCCTGCCCGATTTCTTTCCATATGTGTTTGCTCACCGAACAGTTAAAAATAGATGTTGGTGTTCTTCATCATGCTGGTTGCATGAAACACATTACAAATCATGTTAAAAGTCTTTCTATTTATGGCTTTTGATGAACTCATATACATTTCAGGATTATTGCTTTTAGACGAAAAAAACTCAGCCCATTCTATCTTGTTGTATGTTTCTCTATTTGCTTCTTAAGTAGTTTTAAGTGTGAAGTCGACATTTTTGCTTGGTTCCATGTCCAAATATCTGATTCAGCATTAGTATAAGTGGGAATATACTCAATTTAATTTTTAGATTTCTGATCACTATCAGATTATCTGTAGCCCAACATCCATTATTATTTTTATACGAATCACTTTATTGTCTCTATCTCCATTTTCCATAAAATTGTTTAAGCCAAGGTCAGTAACTAGGTTTGCATCACCTAACCATTGGTCTAACCTGACAAAAAAAGACCCACTGGGAGTCTTTATATCAACAAGTTGAGCCATATCTCAGATAATCATACTAACAACAACAACAATTATAAATAATAATAATAATAATAACAAGTTAATTATATAATTATAAGTTCAATAAAAATTAACTAAGTTTATAATAATAATAAATTATAAATATTAACCAAGTTAACTATGTATTATGAAAAATAACTAAATTTATATAATAATAATAATGATAAATTAATTAAGATTATAAAAATTAACTTTTTTTATTAAGTTATATAAAAATTAAATAAGCTTATAAAAATTAATAAAATTAATAATAATAATAATAATAATTTAACTAATGTTTATGAAAAATAACTAAGTTTATAATAATAACTAACAACAACAACAATCATAATAGTGATAATAATAATAAATAAACTAAGTTTGTAATAATAATAAAGTGATGAATTATAAAACATTAACCAAGTTAACTAAGTAATTATAAAAAATAAATAAGTCTATACAATAATAATAATCAATAGTAATAATACTAATAATAATAAATTAAACAAGTATAAAATTTAATTAAGTTTATAATAATAATACCAATAACAGTAATAACAATGGTCATAATAGCAATAATAATAATAAACAAATTATGTTTATAAAAATTAACCAAGTTTCATAGTAATTAACTAAATTTAGAATAATAATAATAAAGTATAAAGAGAAGAATTATTTAACATTAAGAAATATAAAAAATTCTTTCCGTTACATTTCCTTCTGATTTTTTATAACAATTATTCACTTCCAAGGACAAATTCAACATAAGAACACACCGAGAAGGTTATAACTTTCTATAAAATACTACCAAGTTCAAGAAATTGAAATATAATAATTTATAATCAAAACTGCAAATCTGAACATTTAAAAGAACGTAATATGTTAGTGTCTCTATCATTGTTGGCCTCTAAATGTATCCAGAAGCATCCTGCTTTTTAAACATTATTCTTTGGTACCTAATACTACAAGACATTTGAATATGAAAGCTAACAAGAAGAAAAAAATAGACCAAACAATATGGATCGGTGCAATTGACTTGGAATCCCCTTATTGGTGAACATTGTTTCTCTAGCCTACATCTAGAAACTCGTCATCAGGCAATAAGCATGCGTTTTATTCATATTAGGTTTGAGCTTCAGATTTCATGTGTTTTATTCATATTCATTCATAATGTGGACATTTACCTCATTTGCAGGTGTGTGAAAGGAGGAGGATCTTAAAGTTGTGGATATTTCTTCATTTTAATGCAAAATAACCAAATATGTACTTGTTCATTGTGATACTTTACTACTGCTTTTTAGGGTTTGTTTAAACATTTGCTACTATGTTTTGGTTTATGTGTTTTAAACTATGAGATATTATATGTATGAATATTCAGTAGTTTAATATAATGTGTTATATCTTTATGTTTATTATCTTGTACTATTCTTGTATTATTTAAATGATTTTATGTTAAAAAAGATTACTATTGCACATTTGATATGGTACTGAATATTGTTATTTATAAATAGGTTGCAGCTAAAACTATATAAAGAAACCATAACGCTTAAAAAATGCTATAGTTATTTAATAGCGTTGAATATCCGCTATTAATCTATCAATATTACAGGTACATGACATAAAGCGCTATGGTATCATAATAAGCGCTATACAAAAAATGTTAACAGGTCCATAAACGCTATAACCAAATTTACCATAACATAGTATAAGCGCTATCGTTGGTAAATGTTTTATAGCGGTTTATCAGTGTCGTGTAATGTCCAGCATCTACATTAACTTGTCAATGTACAACGCTTATAATCCGCTATTAACATGTTAGCGGATTATAAGTGCTATTAAGAGAAAAGGATAGCGGAAGATTTGCGCCATAATATGTAAACTTTTTATAGCGGTTGTTTTTGTGATATGAATTATATACACTATTTTTTATAGCATGTCGTTATACAGCGTTTATCAAACCGCTATTTTAGGATTTAATAGCGTTTTTCCTGCGCTATCATAGGGTCTTTTTGTTGTAGTGTTAGTTTAAAGTTAATTATTATTGTTTTGATAACGTTTTAAAAGTAAATAATTATTATATTATTATCATTTTGAAGTTAACTTCTTAATACAATAATAATGTTTTAAAATTAATTTAATATATTATTAATCATATTTTAAAGTTAGTATTTTAAATGAGATTTAAATTGAATGGAATAGAGGGGTGTTTAAATAATAACTTATTATTTTAAGTTATTTTAAATAATGTATGGTTTATCAAGGGAGCCTTGTTGACTTAAGGAGTTCATTAAATAGGTTGTTAAAATAGGGAAAGAGTTTTATAAACGGTTCTGGATATTTATAAAAGAACTTATAAATGAGTTTTTAAGGATTTGAAAAGGAGAAGTTTTATAAATGGAGCTTTGAGATTTATAAAGAATGTTTATAAATAGATTGGAGATTTATAAAGAAGCTTATTAAATAGATTTGGAAATATTTATATGATTCATAGCGAAATTTGAGGGGCAGGGAATGCCAACAGTTTACTATGGATTCGTTGGGATAGCGACGTAACCATTATGTAAGCAGCGATCCATAGTTGATACTGAACGGTACTTTCCATATCTATTTTTTTAGGGTTTTCAAGTTTCTAAATTTTGAAAGTGAAATGGTTTGTGAATATACTTATCCAGTTGAGATAAGTATATGGAAGTGATTTCCAAGTATCTGAAATGTGAATTTAAATTGATAAAAGATTTATTTAAAGAGGCTTGGTGATTTCCATGGTAAATGTAATCTTTGTGTTGAATGCTTGTTTATTTGATAGTTAAATAACCGACTATCAAATCTTGGCCTAAATATGTAATCCTTCTTAATTTTGGTGGTAGGGAAATATTTCCTACTTAACACCGAAGGATTTTGACTCTTGAAATATCTAGGGGAAACACGGGGATTAAATGGTACAGTTACCATCGAGGGTGCTATAATATATGTATAAACTCGTTTCGTTCTTCTAGGACAAATGATAAGGAGATCCGTCCACTTAAACAGTTAGGGGGTGATCCTGCTCTTATGTATTATCTTATTATTTCCTAAAGAACCAGTATTGAGCATTTCTGAAATCAACGATTGGTTTGTGGAGCACCCGGGAAGCGAAGAGTATACTCGTAAGAGATGACTCGAACCCGTAACCACTCTAAAAACTATATACGGTTCTATGGAGGAGATTCATGATATATTAAGAAGTTGGGATCCATGTGTGATTCCGAGACCCATTGGGGTATGGGAATCCGGGTGTGATTCCAAGTCCTATTTGAGATGTGGGAATCCATGTGAGATTCCGAGACCCGTTGGGGTATTGGAATCCATGTGGGATTCCATAATCCATTTTGATGGCGGTGCGTAAGCTGGAACGTCGGTCGTAGCCTCATCAACGGAAATGACTAAAACCAGAGATAGGAGGCATGGCCAGTAGGGTTGGCAAACCCATAGGGTGTAGTCGACTCCTCCTAGATGTCACTTACAATTGTTATGCATGCATGGGGCAATGCACTCGGTCTTAGCGAAACCATCCATGTTTTTCCTATGGTACATCACTAGGGATGTATGCTGCTTCTGAAGGATATCTCTGATCCTTGTGCAGGAGGACCGTTCTCGAAGTACTGAGGGGCACCTCCTTGGAAATCCTACACAATTAGCGAACGTGACTTATCGGTTTACGATTATATACATAGTATTGTTGTGATGTACACTCACGAGCATCACAGCTACTTGATTATTATTATTTTTGCCCTTAGACATTATTATAATATCACTATATTTTTTGATATAAAGGTTCTGGTTATCGTAAGGTAAAAAAACATCCATGTTTATATGCGGTGTGGTCTTACGAAATACCTTTGTTTCAAAAGGTCTATTTAAACATTAAGAATCCATTTGATTGTGTTTCTCATGGTGGTTTTACCAGATTGACCCAGGCGTGTTTTCCTATAATGCTCGGGTCAGACCGAGCATATTTCCAGGTTTACTTGGATGTTTAGAGCTTCAGGAGACGAGCTGGAGGCTTAGAGACATATTCACGTACATGGTTATTTTTCTATTGCATTCATGGTTGTATTTATCAGCAATTGTGAGGACGGATTGTTATAATTGTCTGGGCTGAAATAGGTTAGCATACTCTGATTGATGTCTTTATATACAAATATTACCGTTTTGTTTCTATGTAAAGATTTGTTATATATTATAGATTATTTGTTCCGCTGTGAGATTCTGTGTTGTTTAGTTTTTTCTTGTCTTCTTTCTTCTTTCTTTTCCCTAACTATCCGCCTTTCCATTCAATTTGGGTTGGACATGTGTGGTTTATTGTCAGCTTAAATTGTACAGAAAAGTGGGTTGTTACAACGTGGTATCAGAGCTTAGGTTGAGTGAACACCTAGGCTTTGGTAGAGTTGACATATTTGAGATAGGGTAAGCGAGACTGTAGGATGAGTTTGAGAGTGTATATATATATAAGAGCGCGTATTTTTTATTTTCATAAAAATGTTTTATGTTGTGTTGTTTGATCTGTTGAATGGCTTAAGAATTCTGATCGATGCTTTTGGCCAACGTCATTGATAGGGATTTCCTAAACACTCGAACAAGACCAACTGACACAATATTGTTTTGAAATTGGGTAAATGAAATAATTTTACCTATTATATATTTTACATATAAAAGAAAAAATTTCAAAAGAAAAAATAGTATAGTATGGTATTTTAAGGGGTTGTTTGTTAGGAGATAATAATATTCTATCATTATCATCTAGGATTTGATCGGTCATGCTCGCCAGTTCTGAGCATTGACCATTATCCATTAATTTATCTTGAATCTTCCTTTTTGAAACCTGGGTTGGGTAGACAGGAAATTTAGGAACATTGAAATGAATTCCTTGTGAATTAAGTTTCACAATTTGACTATAAAGTGTGCATTGATATGTTGAGTTAAAATTTGATTTCTAAAGGTTGTTTATTTAAAGGAAAATTTTGAATATTCTAGGATGAATATTTTAGAAATATAAAGGTTGATTGGATAAAATTAAGTTTTAATAAATGTTGTTTTATTAAAAGGAAATTGGAATATTTTGAAATAAATATTTTGGAAATGATTGAATATAAGAGTCGTTATTTTAATTGGGGTTTTATAAAGAAAGTTATTAAAAGAAAACTTAAACATTTCTGAAATAAACTTGAAAATGATTTATATAAGGAAGCTAGAACATTTTCACAATAAATATTTGAGAATGATTTCCTTTAAATGGGTATTTTTAATAAATTTGATTTATAAAAATGTGTGTATAAATACAAGTAATTCGAGAGTCTAAATCCTGGTGATTTTGGAAAATGATTTTTAAGGTTTACAAGTTACTAGTAGTATTTGAGAATATTTTTGGGACAAAAGTATTTCTAAGAACTTTCAAAGAAATATAAGTACTGATCCTGCTTCGGTCACTGGGAAATAATAACGACGATAATTGCAATGTCTTCGGTGTCCATTTTCGAGTTTCTAAGTGGGAATTTGCTACCATTAGGATCTTGTTATATAATTGTTTTGATAAAACAAACTTTGATTTGATTCCAAAAGTATGACTTGATTTACTATAAAGTAAATATGTATATTATTATTTCAAATGATTATGGAGAAAGAAAATAATACTTTTATTTGAGATAGTTTTAGAGTATAAATGACTTGGAAAAGATAATAATAATGGTTTTCTTAAAGGCGTTTCTAGTGTATCAATATTTTGGAAATAGTTGCTTAGAAATATATTTAAGTATAAATATCTTTGAAAAGGAATTTTATAGAAAGATGAGTATTCCTTTGGATTTGGTTTGGGGAACGAGTCCCGATTTATTTTGTGATGATCGGAATAATCTTCTAAGTTACGATCGGATGTTTGCTCAGTCGAACGGTATTCTGCACTTAGTAAATTATTCTTTTTCCCTTTTGCATCAATACTGCTCCCAATCCAGTACCGCATGCATCAGTGTATACTACCAACCCTTGGTTACCATCTGGAACTACTAACATTGGCGCATTGGTTAACTAATGCTTTAACTTAAGGAACCCTTCCTCACATTTGTCAGACCAAACAAACTTCACGTCCTTCCTGGTTAACTTAGTCAAAGGCGCTGCTATTCGCAAGAAATCCATAATGAATCTCCAATAATAGCCAGCAAGTCCAAGAAAACTTCTAATCTCGGTCACCATTTTTGATCCCTTCCAATTGTTTACAGTTTCGATCTTATCTGGGTCGACTGACAATCTCTTCTTTGAAACCACATGACCAAGAAACTTAACCTCTTTCTTCTAGAAATGACACTTGGAAAACTTCCCCTTTAGCTGATTCTACCTCAGCGTCTCCAGCACTACTCTAAGACGAATCTCATGCTCTCTTTCATCTTTAGAGTACACCAAAATGTCATCTATAAATACCAATACGAACCTATCCAGGTGCTCTTGGAAAACCCGGTTCATCAAATCTACGAAGAAAGCAGGTGCATTTGTTAATCCAAATGGCATCACCAACCACTCATACGAACCATACCTAGTCCAAAACGCCGTTAAAGGAATGCTATCCTTCGCCACCCTCAACTAATGGAACCCCGTCGCCAAATCCAATTGGGAAAATACTCTGGCTCCACTCAACTGATTAAACAGATCACCTATCCTTGCAGAGGGTACTTATTCTTGATTGTCCTTTCATTTAACTTACGATAGTTGATGCACATCCTTAATGACCCATCTGGTTTCTTCACGAACACCGCAGCTGCTCCACAAGGCGAACTGCTTGGTCTGATAAAATTCCTTCCCTCAAGATCCACTAGTTGCACCTTTCAATTCCTTCATCTCTGTCGGTGTCATCCTGCTAGGTGGTCTGCTGACAGGTTCGGCTCCCGGTATAAGGTCTATCCGAAAGTCAACTGCTCGTTTCGGTGGTAATCCAGTAACCAGCTCAAAGATATCTGCGTACTCTCTAGCCACACGGACCTGACTAAGGTCTTCTCCAACCTCCATGGCACTCAACAAAGCACAAACACTCTTACTGGAATTCCCCACTGAGAAAATGATTTGGTGATGACTATCTGGGTGTCTCAACAATATTTCTCGATCCTGGCAAAATATCCTAGCCTCATACTTACCCTACCAATCCATACCCAAAATGATCCCAAAATCTACAAAATCAAAGACATACAAACTGCATGCAAACTTATGACCTAACAAATCAAGTTTTAACTAGTCACATCTCATCCCAAGAGTTACATGTCCTCCTATTGGATTTGCAACCCTTAAGGAAGTAACAAGGTATGTGGGTTCTATATATAACCTATCAACCAAATATTGTGATATAAATGAATGTGATGCACCGGTATCAAAAAGTACCCTAACTGGTATACTCTGAATCAAAAGCGTACCTTCCATCACAGTCTTCCCTTTCTCTGCTGAAGTAGGTCTAGAAGAAGATGGTGGTCCAATAGCAAACACCTTCCCTCTGTCCGTCCTGACTGTCTCTGGACACCAGTTCTTATAATGCCCAACTTCTGAAGCATTTTACATTCTTCTTCTCTGCAGGCTTCTTTCCTTTACCAGTTCTGCACTCGTGGGCATAATGGCCCTTCTTATCGCACTCATAGCACACCAAATCAGCCTTTGCCTTCTTAGCGGCCTCCTCTTTCTGGGCTACTTTCTTCTTAAAGAATTTCCTTTTCTTTCCCTGAGGACCCTGGAACTCAACTGGCTTCTCCCTAACTGAAACAGCAAGCATCTCCTCATGGCGGATGGTCATCTCCACCACCACATGATAAGGTTCCCTAATATGAGTCATAGCTATTCTACCTAGCTCTGGCCTCAATCCTCTAATGAATCTCTCATTTATTCTGATATCAGTGTCAACCAAAGCATAACCATATCGAGATAGCTCATCAAACTTGGCAGCATACTCGATCATAGACATCCCTCCTTGGACAAGATCCATGAACTTCCTCATCAATGCCGATTTGGCAACCTCAGACAAGAACCTCTACTCAAACCTTCTCCTGAAATCAGCCCATGTCAACTCTTCCTCTGAAACTCTGGCCGTCACACTGTTCCACCAGTGAAGCGCTAACCCTTGCAACTATCTAGAGGCTAGCCTTCTCTTCTCTCCATCCTCCAAGCCTAAATCTGTAAAGATCCTTTCACAGTTCAACAGCCGGTTCTCAACTTTAACTGCATCCTCCATTCCAACATTACCAGCTGGAACTAAAGGATTAGCTTCACCAACATTACCAACAGCTCCTGCTTGCAAAAGATTAGCCAACAACTAACACACCGTCCCAGCATCTACTGGTGGATTTTCAGCACCAACATTGGCCTCAGCATTTTGGTTAGCATTAGCCTATCGACCTTGGTTTCTTCGAGTATTAGGTCGACCATTTCCATTGGTAGTGGTGCTTCCTCCACCTAGATTTCCTCTTCCGTTTCCTGCTTCCATATCCTCTTTCTCGTAAATCTGCATACGAGCTTTAGTAAGATACAAAAGAACGGTATAAGAGAGAGGGGAATACGTACTTAGATATATACCCATTTATCAAATACAAGTACGTTACTATTGCGTTAACCTAAACCCCGATCATAATTTTAAATTCATTGGATTATGTTTCAAAAAAGCTTTTAGGTTTATCTTTTCTTTTAAACTTTCATAAACCTATACTTTGATACCAACTTGTAACATCCCCCTACTTGGAGGCCCAAGACTAACGACTACGGATGTTGCAGTCATCCATAGTTATTAATTTTTGGCAACCAAATACGGTGGTGCTAGATACATTGATACACAGATCACAAGAATATGGAAAAAATTAAAAATTAAAAAACATAATTCCACATTCAAAACAAAGCACTTGATGTTCATTACATAATCCCAAAAATGTAACCACATTTAGAAAAATATAATTATTACAACTATGCCAAGAGCGACATATAAAGATGCCCCCTTGGTTGATCAAAGTATAGAGTAAGGCTAATAAATCTGCCTTTACATCCAAATACACAGCGGAAAAAGATAACTCTAAATAACTAACTGCCTCATGCACGCCTCCGGAAGCTTTATTCATCTAATAAGAGAACCTGAAAACCTTAAATCTCAAACTACTCAAAAATTAATTGAGTACCCGAGAGTTTAAGGGGAAAATAAAAACTTCGAGTCGGACATAAAGCCTGGTATGAATAATAATCTAACATCTCAATCCTTTTAGATATCCAGTGAGACCATGCCGCTTAGCAGAATGGGTTTTCCCCTCACTAGTATCCTAAAACCTTTATAAAACCATATACCGTGCTCCTGCATCCACAATGGTTAAAACATATATTTTCAAAATATTATGATGATATGCATACTTAAAACAATTAGGATTTCCCCAGTTTAATCTGACACTCCGTCATAATTATAGTCACTAGGGTCGCTATTAACCTTATTAGTTTTCATGGGTTTACCAATAACCTTGTTATAATTAATGGACACCTTGTCCTATTCATAGTTTTCATGGGATCACTAAGAACATATAGGCTCCTGCAAGTTAACTTAATTAATTCATGGGTCCTCATGAACCTATTAGTCATTCCAATAACTAATTACCTTGTCCTAGTTTTCATGGGTTGACTAGGAACCTATGGATTTATCCAGTAACTCACTTCACATCCTAGTTTTCATGGGTTAACTAGGAACCTACTGATACTTCCATTAGCCACTTTCTTATCCTAGTTTTCATGGGTTGACTAGGAACTTATTGAATGATGTCAATTCTTAATCCGAATATAGTTTTCATGGGTTCACCACAAACCAATTAGCCCCTGCTAACTATCCTTAATACATAGTTTTCATGGGTTTAGTATGAACCTTTTGGTTGCCACCAATAACTACTCTATCATAGTTTTCATGGGTTTACTATGAACCTTTTGGTTTCCTCCAATAACTACTAAGCTTTAAGCATCATATATTTTTGGTCACCCTGACTCCTTGGATGCAAATCTACTCATTTAGGAGTTTTAGCAATCTATATTCACTATTGAGTTAACCTTGCTGGTTCTTCTACCCATTTTTCCCCAAAATACAGTTATGGGTTATCATGTGAATATATTCATATTTGAAGAAGCAAAACAACAATTAAGACTACCACTCCTGTAGGTTTAGGGTCCTTGAAGTACATTTCATAAGGCATAGTTAACACCTTTAACTTATATTTATATTTTTTTTCAAGGCAACACTTCTTCAAAATTACATACTTAAAGTCATTACAAAACTTCTTTATATAAGCCGTGGGTTTTCCTTTAAAAATTTGAGATAGGGTTTTAAGATCTTTCGACAACGTCGAAAGCTTTTACTTTCAACCCCTTTGAAAGCTTTGCTTTCGACCCCTTCGAAAGCATAAATCATATCTTTTAAAACAATAGGCTCCAGCCTTTTTAATACTTTAAAACACTTCCTCCAAAACCATTCAACCTTGTTAAAGTATCATTAAATAAGAGTAGAACCTTTCGAAACCAATGAAGGTCAAACCTTTCGCAACCATTGAAAATCAAACCTTCTGAAAGCATTAGGTATATACTTAAAAATATTACTTTGGGTTATAGTGAAAATAAGTGAAAGTATCTCTTTCAAAACTACACTTTATTTTATAAAATATTGGGGAAGTTTGATGGCTTTGAAACCATCCTTTCGAAAGCATTAAAACATCTAGAAAACAATTGAACCTTTCGACAACGTCGAAAGCTCCTGCTTTTGACCCCTTCGAAAGGTTTGGGAAGCGACTTGTTTTTATAAAAACCATTAAACCTTTCGACAATGTCGAAAGCTCCTACTTTCAATCCCTTCAAAATCTTTAAACAAAAATAAAGGCGGCAGCTTTTTTTTCAAAATCCTCTTTGAAACAACCTTTCGAAAACATAGCTTTCGACTGTGTCGAAAGCTCCTTTAAAAACTATCCTTTCAAAACCATAGCTTTCGACCCTGTCGAAAGCAAGCATAACTTTCAACCTTATTGGAAGCACTTTATAAAACCAACCTTTCGAAAACATAGCTTTCGACCTTGTTGAAAGCAAACATAGCTTTCGACCTTGTCGGAAGCTTTTTAAAACAGGCAAGTGATTTTCTTTTTCAAATCATAGTAAACTAAGGGTCCATCTCCTTCGAAAGCAACCCTTCGAAACCATACCTTCCGACTTGGTCCAATTCACTACATACCACTTGAATGATATCATGTGCATTATTTTCGACCTTGTTGGTCATTGAAGTCGAAAGGTCTTGGTCGATAGGTCAGTCGAAAGGTTTGCCAAAGAAGGTGGAACTACCTTGTTCTGAGTAAAAGCAGATTTTGCCAAAATAAGTAAACCTTTTGTAACAAACTTGCCTACTTGTAAACATTTGATAGGTTTTTACAACTTTTAAATAATTTGGATAATATTTGCCACATTTTCTCAGATCTAAAATCAAATTAACATTTAACAAATAAGCTCTTCCTCTTATAAAAACCATTAAATCATTTAGGTCCTCCTTTCGAAATAATTTCATTTCCATACTAAATCACTTAGTAAAAATTCCAAGAATTCACTTTAATCATGTTATCTAACATATCAAAATTTCAGACCCAAATTCTTAATATATTTTCCAAAATAAATTTATAAACCCAAATAACCATATTTTTCTTTGAAAATTCATAACTAATTCTCCATGGCTTGGAAAATTATAAAAATTGAAACCCAACTCCAAAATTATGTTTTCTATAACAAAAAATTTTCCCATGGCATTTACAAATCATTAAGCCTCAGTTTTACCCTAAAACCATGTGTATCTCCTTTAAACAACCTTGTTTAAACCATACAACTTATAAATCAAGTGCATCATCATTCAATATATCATAAAACAGATTTACCCTTAAATCCAAAACCATATGATTATAAAACCAAAATATAGATGTAGAAATTATTATTCACCTTAGATTGAATAAGGAAATTGAAGTTTGATTGAGATTGATTTCTTCTAGCTTGATCCTAAGCTTTACTTTGATTTTTTTCTCTCTTCCTAATGGTCGGCCTTGCTTGCTTCTTACGGTTATAAATTTTATTTGAGGCAAAATGAACGTGTATGACTAAGGAGCATAGTATAAGGGGGAAATATGGGTGGCTATTTACCCTAATGCCCTTATGTTTAATTACTCAACCATTTATAAGTTCATTTAGTTAAATAAGCACGGCCACTAAATTTTATTAATCAACCTCGATCTTCTTATCTACATTATTCTGCTTAATTTATTCTAATTAAATCTCTAGAATAATGTCACTAAAAATTAGGGGTGTTACAGGCTCCCCTCTTTAAAGAATTTCGTCCTCGAAATTCAGTAAGGACTAACTAGCAAACATAGCAATCGTCTGTAACATCTCCTAACAACCATACTAGACTATCTGGCTAGCAACCAATCTATATAGATCTAATATAGACATACCATCAAAGAAGATCAGGATAAGCCTCTCGAATCATGTCCTCTGTCTCCCAAGTACAGTCTTTCTCATTGTCGCTCCACTGAACTATCACCAACTTGACTGTCTTAGTCCTCAATCTCTTCTCATCTCTCGCTACAACCCGAACTGGTTGTCTAACAAAAGTCAATCGGGCTCAACTACCAAATCCTCCAACTATGTCTGAGAAATAGTAGCCTCTGGGTCATGCACAAACTTGCGAAGATGAGACACATAGAATACATTATGGACACCTACCAAACTGCTCGGCAACTCTACTCTGTAAGCGAGCTTCCCAATCATTTCTAAAATCTGGAATGGTTCAACATATCTCGGGGCCAACTTTCCCGACTTTCCAAACTGTACCACACCCATCATTGGTGATACTTTAATGAAAATCCTATCTCCCACTGAGAACTCTAGGTTTTTACGCCTCTTATCTGCGTAACTCTTCTGCCTGGATTGAGCTTCCTTCATCCATCCTCAGATTAACTCAATCTTTTCCAACTCCTCTCTAACCAAATCCGGACCTAAGACTAATCTGTCTCCAGCCTATAACCAGCATGCTGGCGATTTGCATAGCCTTCTGTACAAAGCTTCAAAAGGCGCCATTCCTATTCTAGTCTGATAACTATTATTATAGGAAAACTCAATCCAATGTAGGTGATCCTCCCAAGATCCACCAAAGTCCAATACATAAGCTCTCAATAAATCTTCGAGTACCTTATTGACTCTCTCTATCTGCCCATCTGTCTGTGGGTGATATGTTGTACTCATCTTGAGCTTGGTACCTAATATCTCTTGTAGACTCCTCCAAAATTTGCTAGTGAATAACGCATCTCTATCACTGACTATGCTACTAGGAATCCCATGAAGTCTAACTATGTTCATCATGAACAACTTAGCCAAAACAGGAGTCGTCCTGGTTGATTTTACCGGAATGAAATGGGCACTCTTGATCAACCTGTCCACAATAACCCATATGCTTTCATTTCCTCTATTTGACCTTGGCAACCTATCTATAAAATCCATCGATACCAAATCCTATTTCCAAACTGGAATATCTAAAGGCTGAAATAACCCACTAGGCTTTTGATGTTCGGCCTTCACTTGTTGACAGTTGAAACACTGCCTAACCCACAAGCCAACATCCCTCTTCATGCCTTCCCAATAAAAGCTCCTCTTCATGGCTTGATACATCTTGGTCCCTCTAGGATGAATCATAACTTCGATTTATGACATTCCCCCAGAACTTCTCTCCTTAAGTTCTCTACATTCGGAACGCATAATCGTCCCTTCCTTCTCAACCATCCTCTTTGGTCAAGACAAAAATCTTTCAAATCATCGACCTCAGTTACAACCTCAAGCCTTCTGATCCATTCAGCTAAAACTGGATCTTCTCTTTGCTTAGAAGCTATCTTCTCAATCAGCACCGGTCATACTTCTAAACAAGATAACATGGCAGTACCCTGACTAGAACTAGTAGTAGATCTCAACTGCACACCACAACTAGCTAAAGCTTCTAAATTCTACCATTCTGCCAACATTGCTAACACCACATTCTGATGTTTTCTACTGAGATCATCTGCTACCTTATTTCCTTTCCCAGGAGTATACTCTATACCAAAATAATAAGCAGCCAAAAACTTCAGCCATCTCTGCTACCTCATATTTAACTCCTTTTAAGAGGATAAAAACTTTAATGACTTATGATCGGTAAACAACTCAAATCTCTCCCCTAAAAGACTTTCTGGGTCAAATAGGTAGGCGAAGCCAATTTCGATGTATTCCAGATGCCCGGATCAATCGTTTAGAATCCACTAAGGTCAGAGTCAGTCAATCGTTGGGTATAATGCCTCCAAATCTTCAAGGCAAAAATTACCGCTGCCAACTCCAAGTCATGAGTAGGATATCTAACTTCGTGCGTTCTAAGCTGCCTAAATGCATATGCAATAACTTTGCCCTTCTGCATCAATACTGCTCCCAATCCAGTACCACATGCATTAGTGTATACTACCAACCCTTGGTTACCAACTGGAACTACTAACACTGGCGCATTGGTTAACAAATGCTTTAACTTAAGGAACCCTTCCTTAGCCAGACCAAACAAACTTCACGTCCTTCCTAGTCAACTTAGTCAAAGGCGCTGCTATTCGCGAGAAATCCTTAATGAATCTTTGATAATAGCCAGCAAGTCCAAGAAAACTTCTAATCTCGGTCACCGTTTCTGGTCTCTTCCAATTGTTCACACCTTCGATCTTATCTGGGTCGACTGACAATCCCTTCTTCGAAACCACATGACCAAGAAACTTAACCTCTTTCTTCCAGAAATGACACTTGGAAAACTTCGCCATTGGCTGATTCTACCTCAGCGCCTCCAACACTACTCTAAGATGAATCTCATGCTCTCTTTCATCTTTAGACTACACCAAAATGTCATCTATAAATACCAATACGAACCTATCCAGGTGCTCTCGGTAAACCCGGTTCATCAAATCTACTAAGAAAGCAGGTGCATTTGTTAATCCAAATGGCATCACCAATCACTCATACGAACCATACCTAGTCCAAAACGCCGTTAAAGGAATGCTATCCTCCGCCACCCTCAACTAATGGAACCCCGTTGCCAAATCCAATCAAGAAAATACTCTAGCTCCACTCAACTGATCAAAAAGATCATCTATCCTCGACAGAGGGTACCTATTCTTGATCGTCCTTTCGTTTAACTTATGATAGTCGATGCACATCCTTAATGACCCATCTGGTTTCTTCACGAACACCGTAGTTGCTCCCCAAGGCGAGCTACTTGGTCCGATAAAATTCCTTCCCTTAAGATCCACTAGCTGCACCTTCAATTCCTTCATCTTTGTCAGTGTTATCCTACAAGGCATCTACTGACAGGTTCAGCTTCTAGTATAAGGTCTATTCGAAAGTCAACTGCTCGTTTCGGTGGTAATCCAGTAACCATCTCAAAGACATCTTCGGACTCTTTAGCCACATGAACCTGACTAAGGTCTTCTCCTACCTCCATGGCACTCAACAAGGCACAAACACTCTTACTGGAATTCTCCACTAAGAAATGATTCGGTTATGACTATCTGGGTGTCTCAACGATATTCCCTGATCCTGGCAAAATATCCTACCCTCGTACTTAACCAACCAATCCATACCCAGAATGAGCCCGAAATCTACGAAATCAAAGACATACAAACTGCATGCAAACTTATGACCTAAAAAATCAAGTTCTAACTGGTCACATCTCATCCCATGGCACTCAACAAATCCCGATTTCAAGATTTAAGAGAAAATAATAATAGTATTATATGAAAAAAATATTTGGGGAATTGGTTTAGGAAATTGAAATCATGATTCTTAGTTATTATACAAAGTATTTGATACCGCTTTGGAATTAAGTACCAAAAATATTGTCCGGTGTACTAAACTCACTTCTATCGCTTGAAAATAATTTCAATGATGACTGCACCATCGTCGTCGTTCATTTTTGGGTTTCTAAGTGTGGGATGTTACAATGTTGTTTGGTTAAACAGATTTTGATTTAATTACAAAGTAAGATTTGATATACAAAAGTTATGTATATATTATTTTAAAATGATTTGAAATGGAAATCGTTGTTTAGTTCTAAAGTTTTCTTATTAAGTTATTTCATGGACACATATAGCCTATGTATTAGGAAAGTATGGTATGTGCATCATTGATATGATATGTTGTTTGGTAGTTTTCATTTGTTAAAATAAAATGGAATTTTCGACGATTTTGGATAGCCGGGAACTTCCGAGTTATTATAGAACTTTTAGTTAAGTGTTTTTGAAAATATAAAGTTGAGTTTATATAACATTTGAATTTGAAGAGGCAGTAAGTTAAAAAAAAGTTTAAACTATTAATCATCCTTGTTAAGTAAAACAAATTTGATGTTTGTATATACACTTAGGATGTAATGGAGTATTTTACGAGTATGAACTTAAGTTATAAAATGTTATGAACTTGAAGTTATGATTCATGAAATGACGCATAAATGATTTAGTATTGAATGACATACTATTTGTATAAATGGGTGTGATTTAAAATGAATTGGTGTAGTTAAGTAACCAATAGGATAAATGTGTAAGTTGTACTTAGATCGTTTTATTCGCATAAATGTTCTTAATTCAGTATTCGAGTACATGTTTTTAAGGTGGATTACACCGGTCCGAACAAGGATTTTTCACTTGATTCTTAACGACGAACACTTGATAGGTTCATTATATGATCCTTATATTTTCTATCATATTATATGGCTATGCAAGAAGAACAGAGGTTACTAATCAAGGAACCAAATCGAAATCCGCACTAGAGAGGTCTAGTGATCTATACTAGTTTAGAAGTGAAATCTATGTGATTGAACAAGTGATTAGATCAGATATTGCGTACATATGGTTCATGTGCATCGTATGGGCTTTAGTACATTTGTATACTATGTTTGTTGGCTTATGAAGAGTTTTGGGAATGACTCTTCAATTATTATGAGGTAGCATAAATAATCGTCAAATATTGACCTGAGGGTGATAAGTGTAAGGTAAGCTTGGTAGATTGTTTATCATCCTTGAACGATGGGAGAGTTTTGAACTTGAGCAAACCTGAGTATGGGTTGCTAGTATTTGTGTGCCTGTTCCTTTCTTAAGGTTAGAAGTGCCGTGGAGCAAGGATGCTCGGGGAGGTATAAGGAAGAAAGATGGCAGTTTGAAGGAGATCCACCCAGAATGCTTATAGACTAGAGGTTCCTTCTTATCTTAGTATCATATATATTTTGCCGTGTACTCACTGCCTGAAGTGGTAAATATGCATTTTGGTTTGAATTTTAGCTTGTATATAGTTTCATCAATACTCTACATATGTATTTTGTTTCGTTTACCCCCTTTGATTATCATTCTTGTTTGAATTCAAGGATGAAATGTTCTATGTGGAGAGAATGTAGCGATCCGCAAATTCGAACACTTCATCTTTGAATTTTTTTTGAGAGAAATGTATGTTCCTCAAAAGTAGAGGAGAGCACACATGTATGTATATATATAACTGAAATCAAAGGAGCTGCCAACATGCCTGGCAGGTAACAAATCATAATACAAAAGTCAGAGAAAAAGAACTCAAGTACTTCTAGAATGGCTCCGGCAAGGCCACCACCCATTGCACCTCAATATCAAGCTCCGGTAATGCCACCGCCCAATATTGAGGTGTTAGAAGTACCTAAAAGAATCCATGATGCAACCTAGTGCGGATGAGATCGATAGGCAACTCCAGCAGAGATAGAATGCCTTACTGCAAACGCAAAAGATCCAGAATGAACGCCTCACTACAAATGCGGATGAACTAGAGTGAACGTCTCACTACAAAAGCTGATGAACCACGATGTGACCAAGTGCACCTAGGAAATCAACTTGCAGCTCCACCACGGAAAGAACGCCACACTGCAGACGCGGAAGAACCGAAAAGAATGCTTCACTGCCAACGCAGAAGGTCCAGAATGAATGTCTCACTGCAATCCTGTCGACAGCAACCCTGAAAACCTGCAAATAGTAATCTGGCACCATTTCTGGCCTAAACCTGTATCTGTAAATGGAACTAAAGGAAAATATAAGAATAGTACATATATATGTATTGATGAAGTAAAAGTAATAAAACTTAAATTAAAATTATTAAACAGTAAAGAAACTAAAATAAACGAAAGACTAATAAAAGGATCAAAGTTCATTATGCAACATCTTAACTAACTCTAAAGTTATGAAATGGTGATTACGGAAAATAAAAGGCATAAAAAGGAATAAAATATGAAACTAAATGCTTATAAACTATAAAATCAAAAAAATTAACATTATGCTCCTTTGATCAAAAGAAAATTATGAAAATCAGTAAAATCATCATTCAAATTCAAGAAAACGTTAATGCTATAATTATTATTATTAAAAATATTTTATTTTTGTCTAAATAACTTAATGTTATTTATAACCTTATTAAGATATTCTTAAAAAAAATTATTTTTAGACAATCTATATTTGGGATTTGAGATCCAATTGAAACAAAATGATGCTATTGTAAATACCCATATATTAATATGACTAGAATTATTATTAAAACGTCTCTGGTTTCTCTCATACCAAATATACCAACATATTATAATGAATAAAGTATCTAGTAAAAATCTATTTCCCTTTTTAAACTTAAACCTTAAATTATTCCTGTAGAAACCACAATCAGGAACTTTAGTTGTAAGATTAAAGTTAAAGATTTTAAGAGTATTGTTAAGAATGTAATAAGTATTCATACAATCGTAATAAATATGATTAATATCTTCAAAATGTAGTTTACAAAAAATACATTTATTATCAATTTTCATATTCTTTCTTTTTAAATATTCAATAGTATTTAGTTTCCATGCATGATTAACCACAAATGAATCTTAGCCAACGAAATGTTATAAATACATGCATGATTAACCACATATGAATATTGAAACATTTTCAAATAAAATTAAGTGTTATAAATATGATTTTATAACCTTGTTAGACATCAATTAATTGAAGAATAATTATAAGAAACTTGTTTTTGAAAATTGTTTATAAAAATATATTCTTCGTAGAAAAATCGATATTGTGACCAAAAATCGGTTTATCGATAAATAGCTTTTCGATCGACATAGTTGTTCGAACTCTTGTGCACTTGTATAATGATCAGATGAACACATTAGCAACTAATTAACAAACACACCTCTTCAAAAAGATTAGAATGTTCTAGAAGCTTCGATTAGGATAAGAGATATTATCATGAGAGGGGTATCATGGTAATTAGCATAAAGGAGAAGTGATTGGAGGTGAAGCTTCCATGGCATGGTAGGGGGTGAATGCAAGCTTTGGCAACACCATTCTTGTGGCCATATAAGGGAATGCATACCTTATAGTTATAATCACTAATTCACAAAGCTTAAAGTAATAAATTAATGGCTTCTTCTTCCTCATCCTCTCTTATTGGGTTCTTGGATATTGGTTGTTAGTGAGGTTAAAGGTGAGTTAACACCTCACTTTGGATGAAAATATAACACATATATGTTTGTGTTTGATTGTATATATGTTGTTTGAATTGTTGTTAACTTATGTTAAAACGTTGGTTTGGATTCTTACTTTAAAAGTAAATTACATATGTGATCCATGTATATGGACTTGAACGGACTTGGAATGGACTTGAACAGACTTGTATGACTTGTGACAAGACCTTGAACAAAGCATATAGGTTATAGATGGACTTTGGTTTAGATCGAACTCGGATTTGAAAATGCACTTATAGCGATAGTCGCTATAAATGCGGTTATAAATTGCCTTATTTTTGGCTGAAACTTTGTAGAGAGATCCTTAAGGGTTTCTCACCATATTTATAATGTCCTCTATATATACATACATATATATACATACATACATACATACATACATATATATATATATATATATATATATTTGTTGCTATTAAAAGCTTGAATCGTAAAAAAGTTAAGTAACATCTCGAGAAGTAGCCAAAACTTCACTTGTGCAAAACTGCTCCATTTAGACTTGATTTTTGGACTTTGAAGATTTGAAATGATATTTAAATTTAAGTATTTTGTTTCATCCTTTTTACAAATGTTTACTAACTCATATTAGAGTATTTCAAAAGTGGTTTGATATATTTATGAATTTTTAATAATTAGTTGTGAATGTTTAAAGAAGAAATATTTTGTTAAAATATATAGAAAACATGTTCTTTTCAAGTTTTGAGGAAAATTGTAAAGTTGTTATTTTCAAGTAATATTTTGGATAAATGTTTTGAAACCTATTACAAGTATTTTCAAGTATTTTAAAAGTATATACAAATGTTTTCGAAAAGTGATTAGAATTGCTAAATTGCCAAATGGTTAATTGTTTAATTACTTGTTTGAAAAGTAATTAACTATGTTTAACACTAAAAGCCGACGAAGTAAGGCATTTTTATTTATGAGAGTTAAAATAGATGTCGAGTAGGGATGGAGAAATAAAGCTTTAACCTACCAGTTTTCTCTTGGCCGAGGAATAGTATGTCAGAAAATGTCATAAACGTGTTAATTGTGTTGATTTCTTACTTGTTTATGAAAATCGTTAATACTATACTTAACATTAGAAGCCAACGAGGTAGACTTATCTATTTGTGAGATTCAAGAACGAAGTGTATAAGCAAGACTTTGATGCAACCAGTGCTCTAACTTATCTGGCTTCACTCTTGAATGAGGAATAGTTAAGATGGAATGTTGGAAATGAGTTAAGTGTTCAAATCGTGATTTGTATAACCAATTATTTTGACTAGATAATCGATAAGTCGATTATCAATCTTGACCTAATATTGACTTAAGGAGTTATCAAAAGGCTTTGTTTTTTCATACCAATAAGAATCCCCTGGGAGGAGTATTGGTATGAAACATCTCTAGCCTTCACTTACTTTTGAAAGAACTGGAATTGAGTTAGCCGAAAATTCAACGAATTAGTTTTGAAGAGACGGGATCGGTAAGTGTTTTACTTATCGAATACCACTTCATAACTAGTATACGAGTTCTATGGTTTGAAAGCGGTTGTGAAGTGAAATGTTATAGAGTTAAACTGTCAATCATAAGGTTAAGTCCAAGGGAGAGGTCAGTGTTAACATTTCAAACAATGCTATCATGTGGGGCAGTCTATCTTGGGGAGTATTCCAATAGAGAGGGTAGTGTTAGCATTCGTCGAAAGACTTATGCGGGAATCTATGTAGAGATTCAAGATCTGTTCGAGATGCTCGAATCCTTGTAGTGATTTGTAATATATTCGAGAAATGGAAATCCATTTGGAGATTCCTATTCTGTTCGAGTAATGATGACTCGTGTAGGAGATGCCGAGCATAGCCTCGACATCACAAATGACAGAAAACAGAGTAGGGGCATAGTCTGGAGTTTTGAAAACCCATGATAGGATATATCAACTCCAAATTTAGAGTATGCTTATCGATTGTTGGTCGGTAGGAACTGATGATATTTGGGATCATGTGTTAGGGTATGGACCGACTATGTTTTCCTTTGAGGTATATTTTATCTAGATATACGATGCTCGGAGGTATTTTCTGACCTTTCTGCAAGAGATTGGATTTGGCATCGATCGAAGAGATCTCCACGGAAAAATCCATTGTTCGAATGAACCACGCCAGTATTGATTGTACCCTAAATATGTTATGGTATGCTGAATGTTAGCACCATAGTTGTTTAGTATTTTTTATATTCTACACCCTATACATTATTTATCATATCACTATATTAAACTTAATGAATGGTTGGTTTCTTTGAGGGAAAAACCATTACGGGGATCTGTACGGTCTCGATGGTTATTGTTTCATGTTTCATAAGTTTACTCACGTTGGTTTACCAGATTGATCCGGGTATTATTTTCTTATAATGCTCGAGTCAGTCCCGTGTATGTTTCCAGATTTAGCTACGGACACTTTGGAGCTTACGGAGAAGAGTTGGATGGTTATCTTTCGTAGTATTCTTGTTTCCGCTGCATTTTGTATTGTACGTATCAACATATGTGAGGACAGGTTGTTATAACCGTCCAAGCTGATGATAGTACTTAGGTTCTAGTAACTCTGATATTTCTGTATCCCAAGTAACCCTTTGTACAATTTCGTTGATATTTTATATTGCCATTCCATTGTGAGATTCTGATATTGTGTTCTTTCTTTCTTGTCCTATTTTAATTTTTTATTTTACCCTAACTTTCTGTCTTTCCGGCACTTGGGTGCTTGGAACACGAATACCGTGGATGTACTAGTGTCGACATTCAAGGGATGAAAACTCAAGTCGTTACATAAAATAACTCTAAAGCATATGAAGTAAAATGCGTAGGGATCACATAGAAACTTACACGCACCTAACTCAATCTCTAAGTTAGTGCATCTCGATCCAAGAGTGGCATATCCTCCTATCGGATTTACTACATGTATAGAAGTGACTAAATAGGTACCCCCTAACCCTAGTCTATCAACCAAGTCTTAGCTATAAATGAGTGTGTAGAACTGGTATCAAATAATACTTTAATTGGAATACTAGAAATCAAAGTCATACCTTGCAAAGTAATATTCTTTCCTTTTTCCAAAGAAAACGGACCTCCCTCCGGACTTTCCAAAGCATAAACTTTAGGCTTTGAGCTCTGGCCAATCCTTCTTCAAATGTCCACCTTATCGTACTTGAAGCACTTTACCCTTCCAAGATTCTTAGGTGTCAAACACTTTGTCGCATAATGACCCTTCCGCCCACAGTTAAAACAAGATAAAACCTCGGCAATAGCGACTTCTCCACCCCTTCTCTTCGGCACACCCTTCTTTCCCTTGGTATATGAGGTAAACTTCTTCTTTTACACCATCTTAGGTCTTATCTCTACTCACCTTTATTTCTGATACATCCCATCATACCTTCGGGTGATATCCACCACGAATTCAAAAGAAAATTCCAAGTGCACCATTACCTTATGATCAAGACTCTGCTTCAAACCCTAATTCACTTCTCAAATTTCTTTATGGGGTGTTAATGATCTCCATACCATACTTAGACAAAGAGTTGAACTTCTGGATGTACCTTTCCACCTTAAGGTCGCCCTGCTTCAATTCTATAATTCCTACAGTAAACACTTATTTGAGACTCGAATATGAACTGACTCTCAAACCTCTCCTTGAACTGCACCCATGTAATTTCCTCCTCGAGAGTCTCAGTAATCACCGTTTCCCATCAGTCTAAAGCACTTTATGCGGTTTGCTTTGTACCAGCCTTCTTCTTTGCCCATCGTTCAACCCCAAGTCTCCAAATACGAGCTTATAAACTCTAAGCTAATTCAGCACTTTAACTATGGGCTCCTTCCCGATAATAACTTATTTCCCAAATTTCAATAGTCTTAGTTCATCTTTGAGAAAAAATTTCTTATTGCAGTAGGTCTTGGCTTTATAGCCTCTGGCATATCACCCTTATCATTTGTACCATAAACTACCTAAAAAGACATTCACGTCCATGCTTACTACATTAGCTGGCGGTACAGCTTCAGCCTCCACTGCTCTTGCTCTTTAATCTTTATTTCTCCTATTAGTCTATGTACTTTTAGTCTCCCGCCTAACATTTGCTCCTCCTATCGTGACTCGTCCACTCCACATTTTAATCTTGCTTTTTTTGTTAAGCAAGTCTTCATTAGAAAACAAAAGTAAGAGAGAGTGAAACAGCAATAGTAGAGAGATATATCTTCCTATATATCTATATAGAAAAATACAAATACATTATATGTATTAGCGCATAACCTTCCCCATGTATTTCTTTACTCTAAGTGTTATTCTTATTTTCTAGCTCTATTTCACTTAGTGCCCATTAATCTCGCTCTGATACCAACTATAACATCCTCCACTATGATAGTCGAAAATGAACATTGATGATGTTGTAGTCATAACCAAAATTATTTTCAAGCAACAAAAGCGAGTTCAGTATGTGTGTATATATAATAGCCTAGGCAAATAGAGCATATCCCGAGCTCTTTAAATATCAAAAATGAACATTATTTATTACATAACAAAGCCCCCTGCTTTCTCTTCAATCTTCGTCCTTTGGCTCCTAAGGTAACCCACCTATACCCATAAACTCAACCTATTCAAACAAGTACCGACGAGTTTATGGGTAAAAAATAATAAAAGCATGACTCGAATATAAAGTTTAGTATGAGTAATACCTTACCAAAAACACAACATATAGTGAGACCACTCCGTCATATACAAAATGGGTTTTTCCTTCACTAGCATAACATAAAACATAAATGCAGCATTTGCAATACATAGGTAAAATTTAGGCTATCCCGAAGCCATTATATGATTCCGCTCTTGGGCTCCACTCGACCGAACCCTCCCTTTAAAACTATGCATAAAAACCAAACTACCAAATGTACTTCCACCACCGCTCCGATTGTCAAGCACACCCTTCGTATTTCTTAGATTTGAAATGCGTAGTCCATCCCTGTGCATTTCGGCATTCGAAGCCCATAGCCTAAAATGCAACCCTATAATGGTTTGGGATTCACCTTAATATGAACTACAAAGGGCAAGCCTAAGCAGTTTATCTTTCTTTAATCTATACCGCAAAGAATCAACTGCATGTAGTTTTGTATTTCTTTTAGTTTATACTAGAAAGAATTTACCACATCCAGTCTATCTTTCTTCAATTTACATTACAAAGAATCAGCCACATGTAATTTCGTCAGCCACAAGCAGTTTCGTCTTTCTTTAATTTATACTGCAAAGAATCAGCCACATGCAGTTTCGTCTTTCTTTAATTTATACTACAAATGATCAACCATATACAGTTTTGAGAGCGTGCAACCCACCCAGACGTCCCATGTCCATTCAGAAGTTGAATGCCTCCTTTTACCTTCCTAAGGTATGCATTCGAGTAAGTGTCTCGACTCAACGTCAATATCCCTTCCAAATCCACATTATTTTGTAGGTTCTTATTTTACTTAGTCGTCTTAAGATCCTCGAGCTTTATCTAATTGTCATGTATTAGGTTTTGTTTCAAATTCATTTCAATGCAGTACAACTCTGCCATTGTTCATATTGCAATGTAGTTTGCCTCACTCATATTACGGTGCAGTACATCCTACCTTCTTTCGGTTGAATGATAGTATATCTAGCTACACTTTCTGCTCAAACGTGTAACAACTTTGGTGCAGTTCCCTACCGTGCCTTTTAGATTTTGGCGTAATTCTTACCTACACCTTTTGACTTAAGACTTTTGCCAACATTTTGTCTTTTAGCACTGTACTTCTCTTCGCAGTAATGACCCTCCCTAAAATTTGATAAGCTCCTATAGGAATTCACTACCTTCGACTTTGGGAAATTATTTTATTTTCTTATCATTTGGCCACCATATCATCTTCGTATTGGATAAATACTAACATGTCTATTACCAATCTTTACACCTATCGCCATCTATTAAGTTTAGGCTTCACTTTCTATTAGTGGCAGTGTCCTTTATTTATCTTTTCACGTTCATATAGGATCTTGTTCCTTAATCATTAAACATTAATTTTACCAAGTTTATATTATAGGTTTCGGTCCCTTATTTAATCCCTTTGGCTAGCGTAGTTCCTTCTTCGATGATGATCGATTTTAAATTAGAAGATCCTTATAAAATTCCAAAAAAATTATGGATAATTCTTTCAACTCGTTTTACACATATTTCTATTTTTCAGTTATTTTTCTATTATTTATTTACTAGTTATCTCTCTTCAAACATTCATAACCAACCATTACAATATAATTTATAGAATCATGATTAAAACAGTATATTATATTTTCATGGCATTTCAAAATCATTAGAGTAGGGAAATATATCTATACATCCAATGTATAGCTAGTTTTCCCAAAACATTCATTAGTAGATCATTTATCTCATTTAAACATTAACACATATGTACTTCTTCATATCAACAAAAATCGAAATAATACACAACAAAATGGTATAAGGATATTTTACTACTTGCTTAGACCTTTGAATAATTTTCTTTAATTCTTCTTACTTCTTTCTAGCTTACGGTTTCTTCTTCTTATTTGCGCTTTTTAGGCCACCATTATTAATGTGCTCTCTAAGCTTTTATTTTATTTTTGAGTATAATGAAATGAAGAAATGAGGTAATTCTTATGTTTATTGTTCCATAATAATTTGGGCCTTGGCCCTCAAAACCCTTTCCCCTCATTGGTTCATTGCCCTCTCTCTTATTTAACTTCTATAACTGTACCCATGTTATTCTCCTTTCAATAATTAATTATTCAATTAATTAAATATTGATTTCGGTTATTACACTCCTCTATATAAATCAACCCATCCTCTCACTTTTTTGCTCTTGAACCCTTACACTCCTTTGTTCGGCCGTACGCTTGCATTCGTCACCCATACCCAAAAATTTCATAGCCCTATTTACATCAAATCGAATATAGTTTGTTGAACTCTAGATCATTACAATGTTTGGAGATCGGTTCAAGCTGAATCTAGGAGATCTGTACATACAAGGTGCATTTAGGATGATCTTCAAAACGTATAATTTTTATTTTACATCTATGATTAATATATCATGTGTTGATCTTAGAATGAGTTTGTATATGCATTTTTTGTCACCTTAATACATACACACACACGCACACACACACACACACACACATATATATATATATATGTGTGTGTGTGTGTAATTTAACTAAATGGTTACATTACCTTATCATGCTCTTTTGATCTAATTTTAAGACCATATACATGCATATATATATATCCTATTCGGCCACATTTCGTTTGATATAAATGTTCCATAATTTTCTAAATATTGCAATTAATTTTTAATAATTTTTAAATTGTTGTTACTATTCTTAAAGTCAAATATATAATGTATACAAATTAAATTAACATTTTAAAATGCATTCGACTTTTTAAAAAATATTTTTCCCGATCGAATAATACATATATAATATAATATAATGTTATTTAACCATTGTTTAAACATTGTTTATATTTAATATATATAAGTATATGTGTGTTTGTATATATATAATTTATAAAATAATTATTAAAATAATAATTTTTGATTTTATAAAAAAATTAACTTTTGGTCAAAAATGAAATTATATATATAATTTTTATACTCATTTTACAATAAAATACATATATAAATTAATTTATGTATTTAGATAATTACTAAAAATTATTTTTAGGCTTCAATATTTATTTTTATATAAATACATTTATTTAAATGAATTAAAATATTTTAGTTGACATTTATAATCCTAGATTTATTTCAAAAATATTTTACTACATCCATTTTTAAATATTTTGATGTAAATTTTTGAATTCAAATTATATTAACTAGTTAAAAATTAATGGAGATATTTAAACAAGTTATTGTAAATTCTCTTTTTAAATATTTCAAACTTATGTATATACATATTTGAGACAACCAATGCATATAAAAATGATGAAAGCATGCGTTATGGAAGAAAATCCCAACATCCATATGTGTATACATCAACTATGTACACAACTACTATGTTGCACACGCATGATATATACACATGATTATATAATTTTATACTCATTAACTATATAAATATCGATGGTTTGCGCCAAAATTGGTCACAAACACCCAATAGTGTTTGTGTAGAGAAATAAATGAAGAATATTAAATATAAACAGAGAGAATATAGCAATAGATCAATAAGAAATAAGCAAATAACAGAGACATGGCGGTTTATAATGGTTCGGCGTTGTTTGCCTATGTCCACTTTAAAGAGATAGCTTTATTAATCACTTTGTAAATTGAGTACAAGAGGGATCAGATTGGAATCCATAATTATAATTGTAACGACCTAAAATTTTTAGTTATTTTATTTATTAAATTAATTGAAATTTTGTGAAACTTTAAACAATAAAATTTGAAAATAAAAGTTTTATATTTGGAATACGTCTATTTTAACATAGCAACTGGTAAATTTTCACCAGATAATATTGAAGTTTATTTTATTGATTAATTCTATTTCAAATTAAATCAGTTAATAACAGTTGAATTTAAAAGTGTTCCAAAACCTAAATATGTCAACATGAGAAAATTTATTTAGAACACTCTGAATCTGACTGCAAAATTCATTTCGCGAAATTCGGACGTTTCTAGCTCCATTTGGATTTTTCCGTACGGAATAGCAGCATTTTCGGTACCGATTATCGACTTTTGATCGGATGATCATACCACTAATATCTATATACCGTTTTGATCGTCTCGTCATGCCGATATCTATGGTATATTTATTTTCATATTTTGAGGTCCGATACGCAACGTAAACAATAAGCTGATCGTTGTTACAGTACGCTGATCTATGACTTAACTTTTCCTTTATGTTTCAAATCTGAAACGTGCTGTCCAATCAACAATTTATTACTCTAATTATTATTTCCTGAATCAAAGCACGTGACCGTTGCTATTACTTTTGTTACCTTTTATATTTATATTCGTTCCAGCTTTTCCTTTTTCCTTTGTTATACTTTTCATTTATATGCAACGTTTACTGTGCCTATTCTTTTTCACTTCCTATTCTTATATATTTATGGCCGAATGTCATCCTGCTCATCCCACAAATCTCGGATCCACTTCTCTTAGAAAAAAAAAGAAAAAAAATAGGAATTGAAACTACTGCTCTTCCCTTTTTCTTCCTCCCACCGACCTCGCCTCAAACAGCACCCAAGTCGAAGCCAATCTCCCCACCGACCACCTCGTGCTCCACTCCACCATCGGAGACCATCCCGACCACCGCGGTCCTCCGCCTTCGCACCTCAGATCGGCACCTCACCCCGCCGTTCTTCTCAGCCATCTTTGTCGCCCCTTAGTACTTTGCTAGTATATAAGGTACAATATATAATATATTATATAAAATTTTGTGTTAGTATAGGTACATATATATATTTTGTCCGGCTTCATGTATATTTTGGGTCTGTTTATATATTTTATTTTTTTAAGGTATGTCATATTGTAGTTGCAGTATTTTAAGTTTTATTGTATAATGATACGATAGTTTACATTACAACATATAAGCTTGTACGTTGGTTATTTGTATATAGTATTCATAGTTTTGGCCATTGGATTGTTGTATAGTAAGAGTTGATTTTGTAATATATATATTTGTGTGAAAGTATAGATATATAAGTATAATCTGTTTCAGTTTCTATAGATGTTAGTATATATACAAAATTTATATAAGTTCTGTTTTTTAGTTTTATATATAATCTAGATATATGAGCAATATATTGTATATAGGTCTGCATAAATTATATGAGATTTTCGAAAGCTGGTGTATTTGTTTGGTAGATATCGAGTTTTAAATTTTATATATATAACATATAGTTGTTTATAATATACAAGTTTATAATATTATATATATATATACACGATCTATTTGAGTCTACATATATACTAGAGCTTGCGTTAGTGTACAATTATACATCTATCTTATGTATGATAATATATATATCAGTATATATGTCTGTCATACGTTTTAATATATATGTGTTTAGTTCATTGTATGTCATATATCAGGGTTTTAAAACGTATGTGCTATATATTTGCAGTTTTCAATGTTTATTTATTTTATACGTTTGCAGAGCTTTTATATATATAATAGTTATATATATATATATGTTCAAGTATTAGGTAATGTTGTATACTAATAGTGTGTCCGTGTTTTATATTTGATTTTATATCTTGGTAATCTAATCTAATTTAAAGGTATATATAATAGTTTATAGACTTTTACTTTTCTAGTTTGATGTTTAAGCTTCGTGTATAATGTTTTGCAATAGATTTTAGCAAATATAGGTTGTTGTGTGCATTCTTAGTAATATAATAAAGTTTTCATATACATATACTGACTTTAATCTTAATAATATATATATATATGTTTTAATATAAAATATATGTGTTTGTATAAATTTTTAAATCAGTCAGTTAGCCTATATATATGAGTGTATATAAATTTTGATTCTTAAAATTTTGTAAGTATACATGTTTTCTGTATATGATATCGTTACTATATTTTCAACGGTATGATAGTTATAATGAAGGCTGATTTCATATTTATACAGTGTATATATGTATATTTGATTTTATAAAATTTTATGTTATGATGATAGGTATTGTTGTCTAATTGAATAATGTTGTGGTGAAAATTTGGCAGTGAATAAAATATATACATGGACACTTTGATTTTTAAGATATATATGGATTTTTAAATTTTAATATAGATATTTTAATTTTTATATGTATTTTTAATAACTATTGATTTTAAAAATAATATGGAAACTTATTTTAATGTGTTTATTGGAATATTGAATTTAAGGGAATATAGTATATTTTATATTTTGTTTCAGTCTTTATTAAACGGATTCTGATTTTTTCTTCATTGATCCAGTTCTGGTTTGATCCTGTCTATTCCTATTTACTAGTCTCTTTGTCGATTCGAGTTGATCTTGCCTTGTTTTGGGATTCGTGCCTGGATTCGTAGCCCATTTCTTTGTCTATCTCTCTAACCTCGAAAGGTGAGCAATCACTCACGATTAACGTTCTTGTATTTATTAAATTTGATTTCAATTGAAACGTCAATTGAAATATGCAGCTGTTAGTTATTTACATTGTTATATATGTTATTATCTGTATCTGTTCACCTGTGACATCTGACACCATTATCTGTTATTTATATTGATGATATATGTCTGTTATGTTATTATCATATATGTTATCACTCTGCAAGTTCCCTGTTAGTATAGAATCATTATGGGTTGAAATGATACATACCCGAACGATCTGTAGAATAGGAGAAAATCGTTATGGGTTGAAATGATAAACCCAAGCGATTTTCAATTGAATTGAATTTGGGATTGCGGGTCAAAATGATAGATACCCGTATATATTTAAATTACGGATTGAAATGATAAATATCTGTATCACTTAACCATAGGATAGGAAATTATATACAGACACCGTTGGTCCATATATAAATAATTTGAAAATAAATTCCATGGTTTTAGAAAGAAATATATGGTTTTAATAAATGTTGATTCTTAAATTATTATATAAATGGTAATGATATATATAGATTTAATAACAATATCTAATTTAATTAAGATTGATTTAATACATATAATATGGTTAAGTATTTAAATATATATTTCAAAATAGATTTTGGTAATAATTTGAATAAGTTAAGGTTGGGAAGATAATTTGAATTTAGTTGAAATTGTATTCAATAAAGAATTTTATTTAATTAAACCAATTTGAAACTTATTGAAATTGAGATGTAAGATATGATTTATAACTTGGGTTTGATTTAAGTAATTTAATGAATATTTCTTGTTTAAATAAATTTAAGGAAATATTTAGTAAAAATGTAATTTAAGGCTAGTAAATGATATTGAATCTATTAAGTGAATACTCCCTGCTTTAATAATAATGAAGTTAAATCAAGAGCTATATGAAACTGTTAAATTTAACTTTGATAATGTTGAATATTAAAGCTTTGAAATATAATGAAATTTAAATGGTCTATTGAGAACTGAATTGAATTGATGAATTGAGCTTTGAATAAATTTGAATTTGGAATTTGAGTTGATTTGAATCGATTTGTGAGACTTGAGGAAATTATAAATACTTTACTTTATAAATTATTTAACCTATATATATTATTTTGGAAAATAGATATATTTGAAATGAAAATGATATCTTGGTTTTGAAGTATAAATTTATTTGAAATGGCCACGGTGTTAGAGTGTATATTTCCACATTGTAGATAGTTCCACGGATCCTTAGAGGATGGTTATCACAAACATCCTTTAAGTTACTTTTATTTCAGTTGATATTTCACTTGAGTTGGATTTATTGATATAAGAATGTTAATCTTGACTCGAGTGTTTTGTGTTTTGCTTTACGCTCGGGTCAGACTGAGTGATACAACATTTTAGACTCACCTTTGGAGTTTGGATCTTTGTTTGGAGATCCCACCATCGATTCAGCTTTCAGCCTTCCAGTTGATTTGTTCAGGGAGGTCATCTGTTTGTACTGGAGACTTCACTGATTTGAGATATTATGTTGTATTTTATTTCTAACTCTGATGTTTATATAGTAGCTTCATGAACTACTATTTATCCATTCCGCTGCATTATTGTTATATTACTATATATCTGTGATTCTGTGATTGTTTTATTTGCTGTATATGCTGAGTTTTGCCAAATTTAAATTAACAATTTGATATTTTGAGCAATTCAAGTCCGACATGTGCGGATGCGAATGGTTGAAAATAGCGGTCTGTTACAATAATAGAGTAAAAAGAAAACAACAGTGTAAAGATCCTGAAAATGAACAATCAAGTCTGTTATTTATAAAGGAAGATGGCGAAATATCTCCTTGAAAATTCGGCAGAAGGCTCTCCAGATCCATAGGGGCCCACAAGAGGGATCACATGGCCCAAATCCCAAGAAATAAGGAAAGGGACCGATCCTTATTTTGGAGGATTTTGGGATTGGAATCCCTATGGGAGCTTCTCCATGTTGTATTATGCTTAGCCTCCAAGTTTCATGCCAATTGGATTAGTAGAGCTTGAGTTATTGATCAATCTTTGTTGCAACATGTTGTGCAGTTCGATTTTGTCCAATCCCTCTAGAAGGAAGAGGGTCGATCCCTCTTTCTTGCTCCTTTTGGGGTGTGATCCCTAGGGTAGACTCCCTAGGGTCTCCTCATCTTGTTCCCAAAGTTTCAAGTGTATTAGACTTCTCAATTTTGAGATATCAATCGTTTTCCATTGAGTTGCAATATTGGGTTGGATACGGTCCCTTTGATACCATCCTTTTGATACAATCCCTTTTATATGATCCCTTTCTTAGGTGAAGTATTTTACGATAACTTAAGCATACAAACTCCAAATGACTTGAGATTTGAAATTTAGCCTTGCGAGGCCTTCCTTGTCACTCATCGATCTCACTCAGTTTGGAACAAAAATTAAGGATATTCATCCTTCCCCTAGGGGAAGGGATAGGCACCGATCCCCTGCCCGAGGGAGGTACTAATCCATACTTAGAATATTCTGGAGAGTCTATCTCTTGGTCTCGATTGATCGTCGCTTCATATCATTGCCTACGCTTGATCTCTGAGCCTAATAATCATCCCTCTAGCCTGCCTTCCTCCATGATCATCCAGTCTAACTTGTCCAGTCGGTCTGAATATAACCGGGATAAAAGGTCGGATAAAATTTGCCCATCGAAGCAAGTTAGAGTCGTCGAGTTCAATTCCATTCAATTTTCTAGAGAGTCGTTATCCCTTCGTTGAACTGTCTTTTCCGTAGAGTCATATCTCACTTTGATCGTCATGACGCTTAGTCGATTTCCAATAGTATAAATTCAGGAACGTATTCCATCAGTTGCTAATTGTGTCCGGTTCTACGTGGCTAGTACGTTTTGGCTATCTGATCCAGTTTCTTCTTTGAAAACCTCAAGTGAGAATTCAATTTCTATTGATTTCGAGAAATCAAATTTTTGGGATGCACACGTGCACGTTCATGCAAACTTTCCTACAATTGGGTCCCGGGCATGACCATTTGCTCATGGGTCATGGCCAATTCCTTGTAGTTTAATTATCATTAGATTCCAATTCCTTCTTTTTTATAATGAAAGGGGTTGTTATAAGTCGGTCGATGAGAAGGGACTTCAAGTTCTATAGGGATGACAACCTTAGAGCCGTAAGCAAGGGCGAATGGAGTATGGCCAGTCGCAGACTTGTGGGTGGTTCTGTATGCCCATAATGCTGATGGGAGTTCATCGACCCACTTTCCTCTAACCTTTTCCAAATGCTTTTTCAGAATCGAATTTATGATTTTATTGATAGCTTCGACTTTTCCATTAGCTTGAGGGTGAGCAAATCCCGCAATTCTTTTCTCAATATGATCTCGACGGCAGAAGTCTTTGAATTCAGCATGATCGAATTAGGTCTCGCTATCAGTTACAATTGTTCATGAAAAACCAAAATAACAAATAATGTTTCAGACAACACGGTCGATTAATTTTTTCATTATGATTGTGGCTAAAGGTTCAGCTTCAGCCCATTTGGTGAGGTAATCAACAACTATGATGGCGTATTTCGTACCACATTTAGAAATCGGTAAGTAGCCAATGTTGTCAATACCCCAAGTAGCAAATGTATGGACTGACCATTTGAGTAATATCCATCGATGGGGCTCTTGGAATTTTTGAAAACATCTAGCACTTTTCATATTGTCTAGCGTGATCAGGTTCATCTCGATTGACAGTTGGCCAGTAATACCCGTAGTGGAGTATTTTTTTTATCCAGGTCTCCCCTACGGTGTGATCGTTGCATTTTCCTTCATGGACTTCTCTCAAGACTCGTTTGATTTCATCATAGGTGATATACCAAAGCAAGGGAATAGAAAAACCCTTTCTATACATGACTCCATCTTGGCTGATGTAGCGTGAAGCTTTTGCAGAGGATCTTTCATTTTTCATTCCTCCATCCAGGAATGATCCCTCTTTGCAGATAACCTTTGATAGGAGTCATCCACGATTCCTGTAACACCCCATATTTTTAGTAACATTATTTAGGAAATTTAATTAGTTAAATTAAATTAAATAACGTGGGTTGATTAATGGATTGAGATTTGTGAACTAATTAAGGGGTAGTCATGCCATGTTAATGAGTAAACAATGAATCAAAGAATTAAGGTGTTAGGAAATAAGGAAGGGCAAAATAGGAAAATGATTAAACTTATACCCTAAACCCTTAGGAATTTGCTTCCACACATTCATTCCATTTTTACAAGAAATTTTTTTAAGTTTAAGGCCGGCCGCCATTAGCAATCTCAAGAGAAGAAAAAGTTAGGATTCAAGAGAAGAATCAAATCAATTAATCAAGATCAAATATCACATCCTCAATCACAAAGCTGAGGTGAATAATGACTACATCTCATTCTTCTTAATAAATTTTGGTTTTAAGGAAAAATCTGAATTATTTGCATGATTATGCCATGTTTTTGAATGATTAAATGACTGTTGATGATTTATGCTTATTCATAAGGATTTTATGATATGTTTTGATATGTAAGCTCTATTGTTGACATCTAAATGCCTTGCGATTTTAGATATAGATCAAAAATAATATTTTAGAGGTGGGTTTCAATTTTCATAATTTTCTGAATTAATTTGGATTTTATATTTATTTTCTAGTGAAGAACATGATTTATTGGGTTATAAATAATTTACGGTTAAGTTATCTATAATTTGGGTCTGAAATTTATATATGTTTGAAAACATATTGAAAATGATTTTCTGGAGTTTTTATAGAATTTTCCTAAGTGTTTTGATGAATATATAAAATTATTTAAGGTATGGGACTTAAATGTTTTATATATTTATTTAACGAGAAGGGGTGTTTTGAAAAATAAAAATATTTGTTTATTTTCTAAAAATATTGGCCGCACTTTTGAAAAAGATATTTAGCAACCAATGAAATTTTGACAAACAATAGCAGGTTAGTTGAAAGGTGTTTCACTTTTAGGTTAAAAACGAAAATTTGCATGATTTTAGCATCTTCCGCCACTTTCGGCATTAGGGGTTCCGTCTAGGACGTTTCGCTACCATGCTTTTGAAACCAATGCGCATGGTGTCAAGATACTTGGTATGTAGCATATTGGAAAACAGTGGAAAGTACATAGTCGAAACGTTGGGTTTCGAAGGGGTTGGAGTATGCCTCTCTTTTAAATTAAAATAGCGCCTGCTTTGCTTTCGAAGGGATAGCTTTCGACACGGTTGGATTGTGACCGTGTCAAATGTTTTTAAAGAAAAGGTTTCGAATGGGTTGCGCTCTTTTGTTTTATGTAATGCTTTCGAAGGGGTCGAAAACCCTAGCTGTCGCTTTTCCTACCTTTCGGAGTCCATGGTTTCGGAAGGTATACTTTGTTTTTAAACTTGGCCACTTCTCCAATGCTTTCGGAAGTATGGTTTTGACACCATCACTTCTTTACTTAAGAATAGCTTTTGAAAGGAATGCTTTCGACTCTAATGGGTTTCAGATCATTTTACTGTACTTGAAGGCATAATCCAAATGGTTTCGACCGAAATGGTTTTCAAAGGTTTCGAAGGAGTAAAGTTTGAATGGTTTCAAAAGGTGTTTTCCACATGTTTTAAATTAAACCCAAGTGCTTTCGAAAGGTTTACTGCTTAAAAAGGTTTGATGCTTTCAAAAGGTTTTAAATGATGGTTTCGAAGGGGTGCTTCCCCAATGCTTTCGAAAGATTTAAAGAAAGGTTTCTAAGGGATGGTTCCCTAATGGTTTCGAAAGGTTGAAAGGAGAGGTTTTTCGAAAGGCAGTTTTAAAGTGTTTTAAAAGATAGATGTCTAAGGTTTTAAAGTTTTTGAAAGGAAGGTTTTTAATGAATTCGAAAGGTTTCTATGAATGGTTTCAAAATGAAGGCTTTGGCCTTTCGGCTTAGGTTGAATAAAGGGTTTTACTTGATTTCGAAAGAGGTGCTTTCAATGGATTCGAAAGGTGTACTTTCAAAAGTTAAATGTTTTCATCAACGAAAGGTTTGAGTAAAGTATATATATAACATAGCAAGGTGATTTTAAGTAAAGCATAGAGTATAAATGTTTTCCTTGTTCAAGTTTGGTTTAAAAAGGTTTTTAATCAATTTCAGATGAAAAGGTTTTCAAGGAAAATTTTGGAAAGGTATCCCTAAGTAAATTACTCAGATATTATAATACCAGATGGGACTGGTATAGGGTCTTGCCCTATACATTAGCTATTGGCCCCAGCTAATTTAGTCCAAAATTCCAGTTTGTAGGGCTTTGTCACAGGTAAGATTAAAATTATGGTTACACACAAATGGGAATATATATTTGTATACAGATAGTTTATTGGTGAGCCCGCAAAACCATTAGGATCAGGTGACCTTGGGAGATGTTAAATTAGGGACTGACCGTCCAAAAGAGAAGTATTTAACAAATAGTTAAGGACAGACCATCCAGAAGAGGTGTGTCTAGCTGATGTTAGATTATTTTGTGATTTTGCCAGGTAGGCCCGAGTCAGCCAAAGGTTAATCATTAGCCAAACAAAACTACAGTGTTCATACAGATAGTCCATTTATTACCTGATATGTAAGTTTACATATAATGCTTTACAGTTTTAACCAGTTTTGGTTGCAGTATTATAATTTGCAAAAGATATGTTTTAAAAGGATATTAGTGAGGGGAAACCCGTTCCGTTAAGCGACGTGGTCTCACTTAATATCGTATATCCGAGATGTATAGTATTATTCGCACCAGGCTTTATATATGACTCGAAGTTTATGTTTTTCCCCTTAAACTCTCGGGTACTCAAAATTGATTTGAGTTGGCCAAGGGTTGAGGTTTTATAGGTCTTAGTAGGTTGACGAATAAATCATCCATTGATGAGCAGGTGGCTGACAGATAGCTATTTAGGAGTTGCTGTTTTGTTTTATTTTATGATGTGTTGTATTTAAGGCAATTATGTCCATGTAGTACTCTGGTCAACTAAGGAGGCATCATCATATGTCGTTCTTGGCGTATTTATGTAATAAGTATATTTTATCTGAACCTGGGAAATGATTATGGGATTATGTGATTTGAATGTGAAACGTGTGTTTTGAAAATTGTAATGTGAAAAGATGTTTACATAATCTATGTTTTTGTTTCATATTCAAGTGCTTCTGATATTATGGATACCATTAACATAGCCGTATTTAGTCGTCGGAAGTTAATACTATGGATGACTGCAACACCTGTAGCGCTTAGCTTTGGGCCTCTAGATAGGGGATGTTACAACTTGGTATCAGAGCATAGGTTTATGAAATACTTTAACTAAAAATGATTTTTTGAAAACATAATCTTTAGGAATTAGAGTTAAGATCGGGGTATGGGATAATGCTATAGTAACGTACTTGTATTTGCTATATATATAAGTATACGCCTTATCTCTAGTCTCCTATCTTTGTTAGGTTATTCTTCTATGTCTTATGAGGTTTGGATACAGATATGGATGGTAGAAGAGGCAGAGTTAACCTAGGAGGGGACAACACCACCACTAATGGAAACACCCATCCCAATACAAGGAGGATTTAAGGTCACGCTCAAGTTGAAAACGTAGGTGCTGGAGTCCCACAAGTAGATATAGGGGCTATGTATCAGTTTTTCATAAACATAATGCAAAATGGGATCGTTGCTAGGGTTGTTGGAGGAAATGCTGTGGGAGGAGTTCAAGAAGCTGTAGTAGTCAACCACTATGCTAACTTGAGTAGAGATTATGCTAGGCTTGGATGGAAGCCGTTTATTGGAACAAAGGATGCTATAGAAGTGGAGAATGGTTGTTGCACTGTGAAAGGATATTTGCTGATTTAGGGCTCAACGACGAGCAGAATAGGAGACTTGCCTCAAGAAAGCTTCAAAGCGCAGCCTTATTTTGGTGGAATAGTGTGACAGCTGGAGTAAACGAAGAGGAGATGACATGGGCTGAGTTTAGGAGAAGGTTCCAGGAGAGGTTCATGTCAGTAATGGCGCAGTCTGTTCTGATCAGAAAGTTTGCTGAATTAGAACAAGGAGAGATGTCTTTGGAGTATGCTAGCAGGTTTGAAGAGTTGGCTAGATATGGGTATGCCACTGTTGATATAGTGATGAAGAGGAATGAAAAGTTCATCAGGAGATTGAAGCCTGAGTTGGCTAGGGCTACCTAACCGCATATCAGAGATCCCTGTGATGTGGTAGTGGAGATGGCGTTAAAACATGAAGAGATGCTTGCTTGTTTGGAGAAGAAGAAGGAGAAGTAGGTCCAGGTTGGGCAAGGTCAAAAGAGAAAGTTCTTTCACAAGAAAGGTGCTCAGAAAGGTGGAGCAGCGAAGAAAGGAAAGTCTGAAGTGGTCTATTACAAGTGTGATAAGAAAGGCCATTATGCTCATGAGTGCCGGACAGGCAAGGGAAAGAAGGCTGTTGAGAAGAAAGGAGATAGATGTTCAACTATGATCAAGTTGGGCGCTACAAGAACCAGTGCAAAGAGCCAGCTAAAGGAAATAAAGGCCAAGTATTTGCATTGAAGCCTGCTACTTCAAAGCCGATAGTGCAGGAGAAAGGAAAGGCAGTTTTGGGAGGTACGCTTCAAATCCATGATATATCTGTTAGCGTTTTATTTGATACCGGTGCATCACATTCTTTTATATCTTGATGTTTGGTAGATAAACTTAACTTGGAACCCATATATTTTGTTACTTCCTTAAGAGTTGCAAATCCGATAAGTGGGTATGCGACACTTGGGATGAAGTGTAACCACTTAGAGTTTGACTTGTTAGGTTACACCTTTGTTTGCAGTTTGCATGTATTTGACTTTGTAGGGTTCATAATTATCTTGGGCATGGATTGGTTAAGTAAATACGATGCTAGGATATTTTGCGAGGATAGGAAGATATCACTTAGACACCTGGACTATACTGATCGGGTAGTTTATACCGTAGAAAACCCTAGCTGTGAGGTGAATTCTTTGTTGGGAGTTATGGAGTTAAAGGATGAGTTAAATCGCATTTTCGTGGTTAGAGAATTCACAAATGTCTTCGAGCCGGTAGTAGGATTTCCACCGAAACAAGCCATTGAGTTTCAGATAGATTTGGTGCCTGGAGCAGAACCGGTGAGTAGACCACCAAGCAGAATGACACCTACAGAGATGAAGAAGTTGAAAGCTCGACTGGTAGATCTGGAAGGCAAGAGTTTTATCAGACCAAATAGTTCACCTTGGAGAGCAGCCACTGTATTTGCTAAGAAGCCGGATGGATCGTTAAGGCTATGTATCGATTATCGTAAGTTGAATGAGAAAACGATAAAGAATCGACATCCGTTGCCTAGGATTGATGATTTGTTCGATCAGTTGAGTGGAGCCAAGATATTTTCTCAGTTAGATTTGGCTACATGTTTTCATCAGCTTAGAGTGGCAGAAGATAGTATACCTTTAACGGCATTTAGGACAAGGTATGGGTCATATGAGTGGTTAGTTATGCCGTTCGGACTCACTAATGCGCCAGCATTCTTTGTGGATTTGATGAACCAGATTTTCCAAGAGCACTTGGATAGGTTTGTGTTGGTTTTTATATATGATATTCTAATATACTCTAAGGATGAGAAGGAGCATGAACTTCATCTTGGAGTTTTGCTTGAGACGCTGAGGCAGCATCAGCTAAAGGCTAAATTTTTAGAGTGCCATTTCTGGAAGAAGGAAGTGAAGTTTCTTGGTCATGTGGTTTCGAAGAAAAGATTGTCAGTCGATCCAGATAAGATCGAAGCTGTTAATAATTGGAAAAGACCAAAAATGGTGACTGAGATTAGAAGTTTTCTTGGATTGGCTGGATATTATCGGAGGTTTGTTAAAGATTTTTCACGAATAGCACCGTCGATGACCAAGCTAATGCGAAAGGATGTAAAGTTTGCATGGACCAATAAGTGTGAGGAAGCGTTCCAGAGCTTAAAACACTTGTTGACCCATGCACCTGTGTTAGTGGTTCCGGAGGGGAATCAGGATTTGGTAATTTATACAGATGCATGTGGTACTGGGTTAGGAGCTGTATTAATGTAGAGGGGTAAAGTGATTGCCTACGCTTCTAGACAGCTTAGACCGTATGAGGTTAGATATCCAACGCATGACTTGGATTTAGCTGCAGTTATTTTTGCATTGAAGGTGTGGATGCATTGCCTTTTGGGAGAGAGGTTTGAGCTTTATATGGATCATAAGTCGTTTAAGTACTTGTTCTCTCAGAAAGAGCTTAACATGAGACAACAGAGGTGTTTAGAGTTTTTAGTCGCTTATGATTTGGAATAGAGTACACACCAGGGAAAGGCAACAAGGTTGCGGATGCGCTTAGTAGGAAGCATCAGAATGCAGTGTTGGCTATGATAGCAGAATGGAAAAACTTGGAAACCTTGACAGCTTGCAGAGTGCAGTGGAGATCCGAGGCTGGGTCTAGTGAGGGATCTGCAATATTGTCTTGTTTAGAATTCCGACTGGTATTGATAGAGAAAATTGCTTCTAAACAGGAAGGGATCCAATGTTAGCTGAAAGGATCAGGAAATTAAGGGATGGAACGAAGAGCGATGACTTGAAAGATTTCAGCCTTGACCAAAGTGGGTGGTTGAGAAAGAAGGTTAGATTATGTGTTCCAGATATAGGAGACATACGGAAGGAAGTTTTGGAGGAATGCCATCGTTCGAAGTTCACTATTCATCCAGGAGGAACGAAGATGTATCAAGGTATGAAGAGAAGTTTCGGAGTCAATGGTTTCGGAAGTATACTTTGTTTTTAAACTTGGCCACTTCTCCAATGCTTTCGGAAGTATGGTTTCGACACCATCACTTCTTTACTTAAGAATAGCTTTCGAAAGGAATGCTTTCGACTCTAATGGGTTTCAGATCCATTTGCTATACTTGAAGGCATAATCCAAATGGTTTCGACCGAAATGGTTTTCAAAGGTTTCGAAGGAGTAAAGTTTGAATGGTTTCGAAAGGTGTTTTCCACATGTTTTAAATTGAACCCAAGTGCTTTCGAAAGGTTTGCTGTTTACAAAGGTTGGATGCTTTCAAAAGGTTTTAAATGATGGTTTCGAAGGGGTGCTTCCCCAATGCTTTCGAAAGGTTTAAAGAAAGATGTCTAAGGATGGTTCCCTAATGGTTTCGAAAGGCAATTTTAAAGTGTTTTAAAAGATAGATGTCTAAGGTTTTAAAGCTTTCGAAAGGAAGGTTTTTAATGAATTCGAAAGGTTTCTATGAATGGTTTCAAATGGAAGGTTTTGGCCTTTCGGCCTAGGTTGAATAAAGGGTTTTACTTGATTTCAAAAGAGGTGCTTTCAATGGATTCGAAAGGGGTACTTTCAAAAGTTAAATGTTTTCATCAACGAAAGGTTTGAGTAAAGTATATATATAACATGGCAAGGTGATTTTGAGTAAAGCATAGAGTATAAATGTTTTCCTTGTTCAAGTTTGGTTTAAAAAGGTTTTAAATCAATTTCAGATGAAAAGGTTTTCAAGGAAAATTTTGGGAAGATATCCCTAAGTAAAATGACTCGGATATTATAATACCAGATGGGACTGGTATAGGGTCTTGCCCTCTTTTAAATTAAAATACCAGATGGGTTTCGAAGGGGTTGGAGTATGCCTCTGTTTTAAATTAAAATAGCACCTGCTTTGCTTTCGAAGGGATAGCTTTCGACACGGTTGGCTTGTGACTGTGTCAAATGTTTTTAAAGAAAAGGTTTCAAATGGGTTGCGCTCATTTGTTTTATGAAATGCTTTCGAAGGGGTCGAAACCCCTAGCTGCCGCTTTTCCTGCCTTTCGAAGTCAATGGTTTCGGAAGGTATACATTGTTATTAAACTTGGTCACTTCTCCATTGCTTTCGGAAGTATGATTTCGACACCATCACTTCTTTACTTAAGAATAGCTTCTCATTCTTCTTAAGAGGGGTATCAATCAAGCTAGGACCAAACTTGGAAAGTTCGTTGAACTTCCGCTCATACTCGGAGAATGACATATCCCCTTGCTTAAGATCCATAAACTCCCTGTATAGCTGAGACTTCCCAGCTTCTAGCATCAACTTCGCCACAAAAGCTTCCCTAAAACACGATATCCAAACTTAAGAAAGATTCCAAAGGGATAACCTAAAGCAAATTCAAAAGGACTAACTCAAAACAATACCGAAACTGTTCCCAATAAATATCTGCCTAAATAGTGTTGGTTGTAACAAACTCCCACTAATCCTGGGCTGCCTCCTGCAACTGCCATGCTGCTAGCTGACGCTTCTAAGCATCGGTGATCTCCAAACCCATAAAAATCCTTTCCAAACTTCTCAGCCACTATCGAGCCTCAATGATGGTCTTTGATCCAGTAAACTTAGTACCACCTAGCCGAGTGAACTCCTTACAGAGAATGGTAAACCTAATGGGTGCAATTGGTGCTGGAACTGGGGCAACACCATGACCCTGACCTCTGGCATTCCTACGATTCATCCTGGAAATTCAAGAATGAATTTTAGGACAAAGATAAAGGAAAAAGATAAAAGACAAGATTCAAACTAGAATTGGAATCCTAATCAAAGAATTCTATTAAACAAGGTGAATTCGAAAAGAAAGAAATTCTAAGAAAATTAAATTTTAGAACAAGAAAATTTTATATCCAAAATAATCTTTCAAAATCATTTAAAATCATTTTAAAATCAATTTATACTTAAAAATACGTTCTCTCACAAGGAATGATTCTGAGACTGATTTTACTCATTCTAGGGTATTTCTACCCTATCTCTAATGAGTTTTTGCCCCGTAGGCTAAGGTTTGCCTAAAACCTGGCTCTGATACCAACTGTAACATCTCGCTATTTTGGAACATTCAAATCGACAATAAAACCACACATGTCAGACTCGAATGATTCAAAACAACGGATTGTTAACAAAATTTGGGGGAAATAAAATCAATCACAGAATCACAAAAATAGAATATCAGAATAACTTGCAGCAGAATAAAATAACTATAGTAGTTCATGAAGCTACTAGATACAAGGTCTCAAAACTAATACATAATACCAAAGTCTGAAGCCAATACATTTGGAAATTCAAGGTACATAAGTTCTCTACTACAAAAGCAAAATTTGAGTGGAAATAACTAGAATAGAAATATCAGGTAGACAACTAAATCTCCGGCGGATCTCTAGCTCCAAAAAGATGAAACCAAAGCTATGAAACTCAGGCTGACCCGAGCGTAGAGCAAAAACACAGAACACTCGAGTCAGGACATACATACTTATAAAATGTAAATCAACTCTAGTGAACTGTAAAAGAAATGCATTAGTAACTTAAAGGATGCTTGGGATCGCCCATCCTTTAAAGATCCGTTCAACTATCTACTATGTATTAATATACGCTCTTATAATAATGTCTAAAGTAAAGTAAACTATTAAAATAGCGTTAAGGCGTTACATTTTCCCCTTAACACATTTTTATTTCCCGTAGTCTATACAGTACCGTAATCCCGCCCGTACTGGACGTCGTCAGAGGGCACTCCATAGGTATGGTACAAACCAAACTCGTAGAAGGCGCGCTAGGGTAGGTGACACGGCACAACTAGGCAATGCTAGGGTAGATATACCAATTACACTTCCGGATTGTTGGTAGCACATAGCCGCAACTACCGCCCAACTCGATCCACACTCCCAAATCAAAGTTGCGCACCAAATCAATCACAAAGTTATAGAATGGCTCACGATGAAGTGCGTCCGATCGGAGGAGCTACCTCCTTGGCCCGTCGATTGCTCCTGTTTTAGCCACCTTATGCTAACTCTTGGGAGTTAGGTCTACGTATGTATACCTTTAGGATCGTCGCCACCATCCTACTTCATTCTGGAATCTCCACCACGTACACAGTTGTTAAAGTGGTTTTCGGTATCGACAGAGAGTATGCCCATATCCGATCCCGGTCTCTTTAACAACCAAACGTTATTATAACCCATGGTTATTCAATTTCAAATGGTTTATTTTTCATATCAAACATATTCCTTTCACAAACCATATAAATTCCATATCATTATTCTTTAAAATATTATTCATTTTTCCAAAGTTGTAACACTTCCAAATTCATTTAATTATAACCCCTTTGACGTAAAAATTTAGAGATCATAGCACTTTAAAAATGTAACCTTTAGAACCATACATTCGGAATCATAACCTTTTAGAAAATTTTGTAGCATTCAGGAAATGTCACTTTTAAGAAAACGCAGCAGTACAAAAATGCTACTGTAAGAATTCGCAACAGTGCAGAAATGCTACTATAAGAATTCGCAACGGTGCAGAATTGTTACTGTAAGAATCCGCGGTAGTCCAGAATTGTTACAGTAAGGAAATCACAGCAGTTTTGAATTATTACCGTAATACTTCCTACTACAATAGATTATAAAATCAAATGGTACATATATTTGCGGTTTTTATCATAGTCATTATATCATTCCTATTATATTACTCAAATTTTAGCTATTTGGTCATTAAAGAAACTACACCTTTAGTTAAATAACTTTGTTACTAAAATGTCAAATTTTAAAGCTGAAATTTCTTATGCTAAGTTAAAAGTACGTTATTAACTTATACTTTATTTTCTTTTAGTAAATAACATTTATCATTTTAATTACCCAAGTTATACAATTACATTAGTTAAAAACTTACATGTCAAATGTACATTTTAACTTACATTTTTCTTTCTTCTCAAAAACCATTTATCATTTTAATCACTATTACATGAATTAAAACTTACAATTTATAGGTTAGAATAAAATACCATTTTTTACGTCAAATCGGATTATTAAATTTCAATTAACCTTCATTATGTAAATTAGATTCCAAAATTTACATTTCCAACTATTTATTTCTTATAAAAAAATTAACTCATGTAAACAAATTCACAGAAATTATTACATTAAATTTTAGTTGAGATTCATATATAGAAATCCAAAATACTTAATAATTTTTAGAAAATCATTTTTAATCAACCACAGAGTCTGTATAAAATTATCTACCCTAGGGTCAAGTAAATACGGACATATATCATTCAATCCGCAATTTATTAATTTTCCGGGTTTTATATCATTTCAGACCCGCAATCCCAAGTTAAATAAAATTGCTCAGGCCTATCATTTCAGCCCATAACAATTTTCCTTAATCTAAAGATCATTCGGGTATGTATCATTTCAACCCATGTTGAAGGAACTTGCAGTATGATTACAGAATATTAAATAAACATAACAATATTCAATATATCATGGCATATGATCATAACAGGTAAAATATGATATGAAATAACATAATAATATTCAATATATCATGGCATATGATCATATGAAATAATATAATAATATTCAATATATCATGGCATATGATCATAACAGGTAAAATATGATATGAAATAACATAATAATATTCAATAGTGAAATTTCTTAACTTGCATATACAAATCCATACAATTCCATTGTCATCAATTCACCAAAATATAAGTACGTTGTGAAGAGTGATTACTCACCTTTCTTTGGTTAGAGAAGTGATTCAAAATGCAACACAACGACTACGACAAGCACGACAAATTACGTACAAACTTGAGTGAGAGGAGAATCCAAATCCGACGCTTTGCAAAATAAAATAAATTCCATGCGTAAACAAATAATTCACATAGAAAAATAAAAATAGAAAATATATATATTTGTAAACATGTGAAGAGGGCTTGTCTAAGGGTGCATAGGCTCGACCATAGGGGTTTTTTGGTTCGGCCTAAACTAGATTGGGGTTAGGGTTTAGTCTACAGGCTAGGGTTTGTGGCTACAAGGCTAGAGGAAGGCAAGGTTTGGGTTTAGGGTTTGGCCTACATGGTCAAGGCAAGGCTAGGGTTAGGGTTTGGTAAGTTTTTGGGTTCGGCCATAGGCTATGGCAAGGCTAGGGTTAGGGTTTTGGTTGTGGAGGGCTCGGCCTAGGGATTAGGTAATGGCGGAGGTGGTCACAGCCAAGGCAAGGCAAGGGGAAGGGGTTGAGGAAGTGGGGAGGTAGAGGCCGAAAATTATGGAGAAGAAAAAGGGAAAAAGGAAAGAGGAGAAGTTGTTTTGGTTAGGGTTTGTGGTTGGAGGAAGAGGAGATGGTGTGGTGATGAGCATGGCCAAAAATTTTTAGGGAAGGAGGAGGAAAAATTGTAGAGGAAAGGAGGGAGAAAGTCTAGGGTTTTGAGGAGGAAGATGAAGAAGAAACTTACATTGTTTTTTTTTTCTGTGGAGGCACAAATGAAAGTGAAGAGTCTATCACAAACCCTAGGATATTATATAGGCTTCTCATCTAACTAAAGGGTTTTCTAGCCCATTTTCACAAGCCCAAAGTCAACATGTAAATAAGATAAATGTTAAAGGAAAAATAACTTCGTCTAATACGCCAAAAGTTGTCGGTTTTGAAAAGTATAAACCAAAATTTTACAAAACAAAAAACAAAGAAAATGTTAGAATTAAATTCATCTTCATAAAAAAAAGCAAAAGTTAAAAATTCATATTTTAAAATTTTCAGAGAAAGTCAAATTTTTGACCAAAGTTGACAAAATTTGTATTTTAAGAAAACTCTTTATTTTATTAAATTTGGAAGAACATTTTACATCAAAACTCAAAATTATACATTAAATTTCCAAATTTATCAATTTTAAAATAATTACATTCAAAATTTCAAATGAATTTTCATTTAAAAATATTCTAAAAATTTGCGGGTTGTTACACTCTCCCCCACTCAAAACTTTTCATCCTCGAAAAGGAATGAGACACAGAAAACAAAGAAGGATAAGGTAGGATAACGAATAATACCTGGAACAAACAATTCCAGATTCGAAGCACGAATGCTCTCTTCCATTTCCCAAGTACAATCTCGATCATCAGTGCTCCATTGCACTTTGACTAGGTTGATAGATTTTCTTCGAAGCTGCTTCATACCTCTATCGATAATACAAAGTGGCTTCCTCTCGACAGTAAGGTTTGGCTCAACATCCAAACTCTCGAGAGCAGAAAGCTGAACAATCAAAGATGGATCATGAAGATACCGACGAAGATGCGAAACATGGAACACATTATGCACTCCAGAAAGTTTCTTAGGCAATTCCAAACGATAAGCTAAGGAACCAACTCTCTCTAAGATGCGAAAAGGACCAATAAACCTAGGAGCGAGCTTCCCTTTCCGTCCAAAGCGAATCACATTTCTTAATGGAGAGACCTTGAGGAAAACCTGATCACCAACAGAAAACTCCAAACTCCTCCTACGCCTGTCAGCATACTTCTTCTGTCTATCCTGAGCAATCCTCATCTTTCTCCTAATCTCCTCAACCTTCTCAAATGCTTCTAGAATCATATCAGGACCAAGAACCAAACGATTACCGGATTCAATCCAGCAAGATGGAGATTTGCAAGGGCGTCCATAAAGAGCATCAAATGGAACCATTTCGATGCTAGCCTGAATTCAAAAAGGGGATAAGATAGATAAATGTTTAACAACCTTAAATAGATATTTGAGATCTTTACCTGGTAACTTATTATAGGTGAATTCAACGAGATAGAGATGATCTTCCCAAGATCCTCCAAAATCAAGGACACAGGCATGAAGAAGATCTTCCAGAATCCGATTCACTCTATCCGTTTGACCGTCGGTCTGAGGATGGTAAGCAGTGCTCAGATTCAGACGAGTACCTAAAGATTCCTGAAAATCTTTCCAAAACTGACTAGTAAAGATGGGGTCACTATCGCAAACAATGCTAACAGGAACACCATGAAGACGAACTATTTCTCTCATATAAATCTCAGCTAAACTAGAAGCAGAACGGTTAGACCTAACCGGAATGAAATGAGCTGACTTAGTCAATCTATCCACAATAACTCAAATACTTTCATTACCTCTCCTAGTCCTTGGTAATCCATCAATAAAATCCATAGAAACTTGTTCCCATTTCCAATTAGGAACCTCAAGAGGCTGCAATAATCCAGCGGTCTTCTGATGATCAGCCTTAACCTGCTGATAAGTAGCACTTCTACTAACAAAAAGGGAGATATCACGCTTCATGCCTCTCCACCGATACAGCTTCTTCATATCATGGTACATCTTCGTCACACCTGGATGAATAGAAAGTCTAGACCGATGAATTTCCCGAAGTAACTCTTGCCTCAATCCATCGACATTCGGGACACAAATCCGATTATTAATCCTCAAAATCCCTTTATCATCGATCTGAGACCCACTTCCATCTTGGCTATTACCACTAACTCTATTACAAACATTCTCCTTAATAAGCCTAATTATCCTATCCTTATCCTGCTTAGCAACAATACGATCCATAAGAGGAGAAGAAACAACAAGTTGACATAACATCGCCTTATTCCGACTCAAAGCATCAGCTACAACATTAGCTTTCCCAGGGGTGTAGTTGATGTCGAGGTCATAAGAAGCTAGAAACAGAAGCCACCTAACCTGCCTCAAATTGAAGTCCTTCTGGGTGAAAATGTATTTCAAAGACTTATGATCCGTAAAGAGTTCAAACTTAGTTCCCAAAAGATGATGTCTCCAAAGCTTCAAAGCAAAAACTACGACAAGCAATTCCAAATCATGGGCTGCATAATTGGCTTCATGAGTCTTCAACTGACGACTAGCATAAGCCATAACCTTCCCATTCTACATCAGAACGGCTCCCAAACCTTCACGACTGGCATCAGTGTATACCGTTAATCTCTCATTTCCATTTAGAACGGTAAGAACTGGCGCGGAAGTAAGCTTGCGCTTCAACTCATTGAATGCAGCTTCACACTTATCATTCCATCTAAACTTAGCATTCTTAAGAGTTAGAGCGATGAGAGGTGCAACAATCCGAGCAAAATTCTCAATGAATCTCCGATAATAACCGGCAAGGCCCAGAAAACTACAGATATCAAATGGAGTCCTAGGAGTTTCCCAATTCTAAAATAGAATAGGGGGAATAAGAACCGAGAAAGAGATAGAATAATTAATGTACAAAGGAAGAAGAGAAGATAGACTTACATTGATCGCAGCGATCTTAACTGGATCAACAGGAACTCCATTACCAGAAACAATATGTCCAAGAAATCGAACTTCATCTTTCCAGAAATGGCATTTCGAGAATTTAGCTTTCAACTGATGACTTTTGAGAGTCCCCAGAACAAAGCTCAAATGAGATTCATGCTCCTCCTCTGACTTAGAGAAAACAAGGATATCATCGACGAAGACTAGAACAAACTTATTAAGAACATCACGGAAAACCCGGTTCATAAGGTCGACAAAGAAAGATAGGGCATTAGTCAAACCAAAAAGAATAACTAACCACTCAAAGAAACCATCCTCAGAACGAAAAGCGTTTTTGGGAATACTTTCCTTAGCAATTCTGAGCTGGTGGAAACCGGTGGCAAGATCAAGCAGAGAGAATACAGTAGCTCCACAAAGCTGATCGAACATATCATTAATACGAGGCATTGGATATCTGTTTTTCATAGTGAGCTTGTTCAGCTCCCTATAATCAACACACATCCTCGAAGAACCATCAGACTTAGTGACAAAAACCACCGCTGCTCCCCATTCGGAATGACTAGGTTTGATCAAACCATTGGAGAACAAGTCTTCAATTTGCTTCCTCAACTCAACCTTCTCACGGGGTGCCATTCTTCTGGGAGGAAGAACTATAGGTCGAGCTCCATGAATAAGATCAATACGAAATTCGATTTACCGTTTAGGAGGTAAAGAAGTGACTTCACCAAACACATCGGGATAGAGTTTGACCAAAGAAGTAGAATCGAGATCACTAGGGGAAGAATCAAGAGAGTAGATAAAACTGCCTGCATACTCCTGAGGCATACGGCACTGAATCACCAAAGGATCACCCTTATCACCAACAAGAGAAATGGTTCGGGCTTTACAAGAAATAACAGCTTCATGATTCTTCAACCAATCTCCTCCAAGTAATAGATCAAAAGCATCGAAACCAAGAACATAGAAATCACCAAAAAAACGATTGCCAGAATGGAAGAGTTTCACATTGTTACAAATCCTACTAAGATTTGCAGGACCACCAATAGGATTACTAACACACAAAGGTTTGGTTGCAAACTTAGGTGAAAGGATATGTTCAAACTTATCACAAAGGTCCACAGAAATGAAACTATGCGAAGCTCCATTGTCAAATAGAACATGAACCGGGAAATCAAACAATGTAATGGTGCTCTGGAGAGTACCTTGGGTATCACTAGGAGAAGGTGGAGTAGGCGGAGCATGAGTGGAAGAAGTCATGGCAAAGACTCCAGATGTCTTGTCTGATACAAGGGACAATCCTACTTGAAGTGGCCAGGCTGTAAACAGACATGGCAAAGGTCTCGCCTAGTCACCTGAACTGGAGGAACATCATCTCCGGCTAAAGTGGGACAACTATTGGCATAGTGACCCTTCCGATCACACTTGAAGCAAGTGATGGACGAAAGATCAATAGGCTGCCTCCGGGAAGAAGAAGATCCTAAACCTGGATTCTTAAGCCAATTCTACTTCTATCGATGGAAATTAGACTTCCTCTTCTTAGAGTTGCCAGAAGAAGGCTGAGATGAAGGTGCACGAGCAACAGATGCTTCCTCAGAAGTAGGGTTCTCATATCTAATGGCCATATCCATCAATCCAGTAAAAGGGCTATGCACATGAGAAATCAGACGATCATAAAACTCTGGGCGAGCTCTAGCTATAAACTTCTCATTCTTCTTAAGAGGGGTATCAATCAAGCTAGGACCAAACTTGGAAAGTTCGTTGAACTTCCGCTCATACTCAGAGAATGACATATCCCCTCGCTTAAGATCCATAAGCTCCCTGTATAGCTGAGACTTCCCGGCTTCTGGCATCCACTTCGCCACAAAAGCCTTCGTAAAACACGATATCCAAACTTAAGAAAGATTCCAAAGGGATAACCTAAATCAAATTCAAAAGGAATAACTCAAAACAATACCGAAACTGTTCCTAATAAATATATGTCGCAATAGTGTTGGCTGTAACAGACTCCCACCAATCCTGGGCTGCCTCCTACAATTGCCATGCTGCTAGCTGACGCTTCTGAGCGTCGATGATCTCCAAACCTGTAAAAATCCTTTCCAAACTTCTCAGCCACTGCAGAGCCTCAATGATGGTCTCTGATGCAGTAAACTTAGTACCACCTAGCTGTGTGAACTCCTTATAGAGAATGGTAAACCTAATGGGTGCAATTGGTGCTGGAACTGGGGCAACACCACGACCCTGACCTCTGGCATTCCTACGATTCATCCTGGAAATTCAAGAATGAATTTTAGGACAAAGATAAAGGAAAGAGATAAAAGACAAGATTCAAACTAGAATGGGAATCCTAATCAAAGAATTCTATTAAACAAGGTGGATTCGAAAAGAAGGACATTCTAAGAAACTTAGATTTTAAAACAAGAAAATTTTATATCCAAAATAACCTTTCAAAATCATTTAAAATCATTTTAAAATCAATTTATACTTAAAAATACGTTCTCCCACAAGTAATGATTCTGAGACTGATTTTACTCATTCTAGGGTATTTCTACCCTATCTCTAATGAGTTTTTGCCCCGCAGGCTAAGGTTTGCCTAAAACCTGGCTCTGATACCAACTGTAACATCCCGCTATTTTGAACCATTCAAATCGACAATAAAACCACACATGTCAGACTTGAATAATTAAAAACAACAGATTGTTAATAAAATTTGGGGCAAATAAAATCAATACAGAATCATAGAAACGGAATATCAGAATAACTCGCAGTGGAATAAAATAACTATAGTAGTTCATGAAGCTACTAGATACAAGGTCTCAAAACTAATACATAATACCAAAGTCTGAAACCAATACATTTGGAAATTCAAGATACATAAGTTCTCTACTACAAAAGCACAAGCTGAGTGGAAATAACTGGAATAGAAATATTAGGTAGACAGCTAAATCTCCGGCAAATCTCTAGCACCAAAAAGATGAAACCAAAGCTGTGAAACTCAGGCTTACCCGAGCGTAAAGCAAAAACACAAAACACTCGAGTCAGGACATAAATACTTATAAAATGTAAATCAACTCAAGTGAACTGTAAAAGAAATGCATCAGTAACTTAAAGGATGCTTGGGATCGCCCATCCTTTAAGATTCCGTTAAACTATCTACTATGTATTAATATACGCTCTTATAATAATGTCTAAAGTAAAGTAAACTATTAAAATAGCGTTAAGGCGTTACATTTTCCCTCTTAACACATTTTTATTTCCCATAGTCTATACAGTACTGTAATCCCGCCTGTACTGGACGTCGTTAGAGGGCACTCTATAGGTATGGTACAAACCAAACTCGTAGAAGGCGCGCTAGGGTAGGTGACACGGCACAACTAGGCAATGCCAGGGTAGATATACCAATTACACATTCGGGTTGTTGGTAACGCATAGCCACAACTACCGCCCAACTCGATCCACACTCCCGAATCAAAGGTGCGCACCAAATCAATCACAAAGTAATAGAATGGCTACCGATGAAGTGTGTCCAATCGGAGGAGCTACCTCCTTGGCCCGTCGATTGCTCATGTTTTAGCCACCTTATGCTAACTCACGGGAGTTAGGTCCACGTATGTATACCTTTAGGATCATCGCCACCATCCTACTTCATTCTGAAATCTCCACCGCGTACACAAGTGGTTTTCGGTATCGACAGAGAGTATGCCCATATCCGATCCCGGTCTCTTTAACAACCAAATGTTATTATAACCCATGGTTATTCAATTTCAAATGGTTTATTTTTCATATCAAACATATTCCTTTCAAAAACCATATAAATTCCATATCATTATTCTTTAAAATATTATTCATTTTTCCTAAGTTGTAACACTTCCAAATTCATTTAATTATAACCCCTTTGACGTAAAAATTTAGAGATCATAGCACTTTAAAAATGTAACCTTTAGAACCATACATTCAGAATCATAACCTTTTAGAAAATTTTGTAGCATTCAGGAAATGTCACTTTTAAGAAAACGCAGCAGTACAGAAATGCTACTGTAAGAATTCGCTGCAGTGCAGAAATGCTACTGTAAGAATTCGCAACGGTGCAGAATTGTTACTGTAAGAATCCGCAGTAGTGCAGAATTGTTACAGTAAGGAAATCGCAGCAGTTTTGAATTGTTACTGTAATACTTCCTACTACAATAGTTTATAAAATCAAATGGTACATATATTTGCGGTTTTTATCATAGTCATTATATCATTCCTATTATATTACTCAAATTTTAGCTATATGGTCATTAAAGAAACCACACCTTTAGTTAAATAACTTTGTTACTAAAATGTCAAATTTTAAAGCTGAAATTTCTTATGCTAAGTTAAAAGTACGTTATTAACTTACACTTTATTTTCTTTTAGTAAATAACATTTATCATTTTAATTACCCAAGTTATACCATTTACATTAGTTAAAAACTTACATGTCAAATGTACATTTTAACTTACATTTTTCTTTCTTCTCAAAAACCATTTGTCATTTTAATCACTATTACATGAATTAAAACTTACAATTTATTGGTTAGAATAAAATACCATTTTTTACATCAAATCAGATTATTAAATTACAATTAACCTTCATTCTATAAATTAGATTCCAAAATTTACATTTCCAACTATTTATTTCTTATAAAAAATTTAACTCATGTAAACAAATTCATAGAAATTATTACATTAAATTTTAGTTGAGATTCATATATAGAAATCCAAAATACTTAATAATTTTGAGAAAATCATTATAAATCAACCACGGAGTCTGTATAAAATTACCTACCCTAGGGTCAAGTAAATACGGACATATATCATTTCAATCCGCAATTTATTAATTTTTTGGGTTTTATATCATTTCAAACCTGCAATCCCAAGTCAAATAAAATTGCTCAGGCCTATCATTTCAGCCCATAACAATTTTCCTTAATCTAAAGTTCATTCGGGTATGTATCATTTCAACCTATGGTGAAGGAACTTGCAGTATGATTATAGAATATTAAATAAACATAACAATATTCAATATATCATGGCATATGATCATAACAGGTAAAATATGATATGAAATAACATAATAATAATCAATATATCATGGCATATGATCATAACAAGTAAAATATGATATAAAATAACATAATAATATTCATTAGTGAAATTTCTTAACTTGCATATACAAATCCATACAATTCCATTGTCATCAATTCACCAAAATATAAGTACGTTGTCCAGAGTGATTAATCACCTTTCTTTGGTTAGAGAAGTGATTCAAAACGCAGCACAACGACTACGACAAGCATGACAAATTACGTACAAACTTGAGTGAGAGGAGAATCCAAATCCGACGCTTTGCAAAATAAAATAAATTCCATACGTAAACAAATAATTCACATAGAAAAATAAAAATAGAAAATATATATATTTGTAAACATGTGGAGAGGGCTTGTCTAGGGGTGCATAGGCTCGGCCATAGGGGGTTTTTGGTTCGGCCTAAACTAGATTTGGGATAGGGTTTGGTCTATAGGCTAGGGTTTGTGGCTACAAGGCTAGAGGAAGGCAAGGTTTGGGTTTAGGGTTCAGCCTACATGGTCAAGGCAAGGCTAGGGTTAGGGTTTAGTAAGGTTTTGGGTTCGGCCATAGGCTATGGCAAGGCTAGGGTTAGGGTTTTGGTTGTGGAGGGCTCGGCCTAGGGATTAGGTGATGGCGGAGGTGGTCACGGCCAAGGCAAGGCAAGGGGAAGGGGTTGAGGAAGTTCGTCTATGGGGTTTTGGTTGGAGGAGGGGAGGTAGAGGCCGAAAATTGTGGAGAAGAAAAAGGGAAAAAGGAAAGAGGAGAAGTGGTTTTGGTTAGGGTTTGTGGTTGGAGGAAGAGGAGATGGTGTGGTGATGAGCATGGCCGAAATTTTTTGGGGAAGGAGGAGGAAAAATTGTAAAGGAAAGGAGGGAGAAAGTCTAGGGTTTTGAGAAGGAAGATGAAGAAGAAACTTACACTGTTTTTTTCTATGGAGGCACAAATGAAAGTGAAGAGTCTATCACAAACCCTAGGATATTATATAGGCTTCTCATCTAACTAAAGGGTTTTCTAGCCCATTTGTACAAGCCCATAGTCACCATGTAAATAAGATAAATGTTAAAGGAAAAATAACTGCGTGTAATACGCCAAAAGTTGTCAGTTTTGAAAAGCAGAAACCAAAATTTTACAAAATGAAAAACAAAGAAAATGTTAGAATTAAATTCATCTTCATAAAAAAAGCAAAAGTTAAAAATTCAAAATTTAAAATTTTCATAGAAAGTCAAATTTTTGACCAAAGTTGACAAAATTTGTATTTTAAGAAAACTCTTTATTTTATTAAATTTGGAAGAACATTTCACATCAAAACTCAAAATTATACATTAAATTTCCAAATTTATCGATTTTAAAATAATTACATTCAAAACTTCAAATGAATTTTCATTTAAAAATATTCTCAAAATTTGCCGGTTGTTACAGGTTTGATGCTTTCGAAAGGTTTTTAATGATGGTTTCGAAGGGGTGCTTCCCCAATGCTTTCGAAAGGTTTAAAGAAAGGTTTCTAAGGGATGGTCCCCTAATGGTTTCGAAAGGTTGAAAGGAGAGGTTTTCCAAAGGTTTCGAAAGGCAATTTTAAAGTGTTTTAAATGAAAGATGTCTAAGGTTTTAAAGCTTTCGAAAGTAAAGTTTTTAATGAATTCGAAAGGTTTCTATGAATTGTTTCGAAAGGAAGGTTTTGGCCTTTCGGCCTAGGTTGAATAAAGGGTTTTACTTGATTTCGAAAGAGATGCTTTCAATGGAATCGAAAGGGGTACTTTCAAAAGTTAAATGTTTTCATCAACGAAAGGTTTGAGTAAAGTATATATATAACATGGCAAGGTGATTTTGAGTAAAGCATAGAGTATAAATGTTTTCCTTGTTCAAGTTTGGTTTAAAAATGTTTTAAATCAATTTCAGATGAAAAGGTTTTCAAGGAAAATTTTAGGAAGATATCCCTAAGTAAAATGACTCTGATAATAGAATACCAAATGGGACTGGTATAGGGTTGTGTCCTATACATTAGCTAATGGCCCCAGCTAATTTAGTTCAAAATTCCAGTGTGTAGGGCTTTGTCACAGGTAAGACTAAAACTATGGTTTCACACAGAAGGAAATATATATTTGTATACATATAGGTTATTGTTGAGCCCGTAAAACCATTAGGAACAGGTTACCCTGGGAGATGTTAAGTTAGGGAAAGACCGTCCAGAAGAGAAGTATTTAATAGATAGTTAAGGACAGACCATCCAGAAGAGGTGTGTCTAACAGATGTTAGATTATTTTGTTATTTTGTCTGGTAGGCCCGAGTTAGCCAAAGGTTAATAATTAGCCAAACAAAATTATAGTGTTCGGACAGATAGTCCATTTTTTACCTGATATGTAAGTTTACATATAATGCTTTACAGTTTTAACTAGTTTTGGTTGCAGGATTATAATTTGCAAAAGATATGTGTTAAAAGGATATTAGTGAGGGGAAACCCATTAATGTAATAAGTATATTTTATCTGAACCTGGGAAATGATTATGGGATTATGTGATTTGAATGTGAAACGTGTGTTTTGAAAATTGTAATGTGAAAAGATGTTTTTGTAATCTATGTTTTTGTTTCATATTCAAGTGCTTCTGGTATTATGGATACCATTAACATAGCTGTATTTAGTCACCGGAAGTTAATATTATGGATGACTGCATCATCTGTAGCGCTTAGCTTTGGGCCTCCGGATAGGGGATGTTACAATTCCGTTTTCGGCTCCATCTCTAGAACCCAATCAATCTCCATCTGGTTGATGCTCGGAGCATTTATTACTTCAACCAGGACCAAGACCATTTTTTTGCATCCTCAGAACTGGCCAGCTTGGCTAGTGGGTCGGCTTTCTCATTTTTTTTTCTCTAGGGGTGTGTGTAATGGTGTGATACTTAAAGTCTACCAGTAGCTCTTGGACCTGGCCAAGATAAGGAGCAAGTTGCTGCCCCCTAGCCTGATAATCTCCCCTGACTTGGTAAACTACTAACCGGGGATCAAAAGAGATTTGTAAAGTCTTCACTTCCAGTTCCCTGCCAAGTTCAAGCCCGGCGATCAAGGCTTCATACCCAGCTTCGTTATTTGTTGCAAGAAAGTTGAATTTTAGGGCATGGCAGATCGGTCATTCCTCAAGAGTCACTAACACGACTCTAGCACCAGAACACCGATCGATGGATGCTCCATCCATGTACATTTTCCATCGGTTGGTCGATTCTCCACTACTCTCTGGAGAGTCCTCTGGTGTAGTGAATTCAGGTATGAAGTTTGTCAATGCATGTGTCTGGATAACTCTCCGAGGGAGATAAGTAATATTGAATTGGCTTGGCTCAGTATTCCATTTAAGCAATCTTCCAGACGTCTCAGGTCACTTTATAACCTGTCATAACGGCTGGTCGGTGTAGACGTTGATGGGATGAGCCTGGAAGTAAGGGCGAAGCCTTAGTGATACAATAAATGGGCAGTATGGAATCTTCTCCAGCTTCGAGTAGCTTCTCTCAGCACATGTCAATCACTTACTAACATAATTTACTGGCCTTTATATCTGATTCTCTTCGTGTAATAGTGCGACACTTATGGCATGTACCGATACCACTAAATAGATGTATAAGTCTTTACGATCCAGTGGCTTGGATAGGATGAGAGGTCTTTCTAAGTGATCACCAGAGCTTGAAACACACTTATGCAATCCTACGTCCATTCAAAGCTCCTCTTCCCTCTTTTGATCAAGTCGAAGAAAGGAATATACCTATCGCTGGCCCTGGACATGAATCTGCTTAAGGCGCCGACCTTCACATTAGGGCTCTGTACCTGCTTAATCGTCTTCGGCACTTGGATTTTTTGAATTGCTTTAACCTTCTTGGGATTTTCCTCGATTCCGCGAGAGTTAACAATGAAGCTCAGAAATTTTCCCGATGCAACCCCGAAAGAGCATTTTGTTTGATTGAATTGCATTCCATAATTTTAGAGAACACTGAACATCTTCGCCAAGTCATCAATGTCGTCGTTTGATCGTCGTGACTTCACGAGCATATCATCCACATATAATTTCATCGATTACCCGATCTAATCTTTGAACATCCGATTGACTAGTCTCTGGTAAGTAGTTTTAGCATTATTTAGTTTAATTGGCATCACAACATAATAATATAGCCCTAGATCGGTAATGAAGCTGGTGTGCTCCTTGTTCGGGACATGCATCGAGATCTGGTTGTATCCAGAGTACGTATCCAAAAATGAAAGCAGTTCATATCCAGCGGCTGAGTCTACCAACTGGTCGATCCTCGAAAGTGGAAAGCTATTTTTCGAGCATGCCGTGTTCAAGTCAAGGTAGTTGACATATGTCCGCCACTTTCCATTAGCTTTTCTCATAAGAACTGGATTGGGTACCCATTTTGGGTTGAGAGCATCATGGATAAACCCAAGTTTATCCAACTCCTCTTTAAGTGCAGCAGATCTCTCCAGATCCATGCCGTGTCGCTTTTGTTTCACCGGGACATGCCTCGGGCCGATATTCAATACATGGCTCGCGATAGTCAACGAGATCCCACACATCTTAGAATGGGTCCAAACGAACACATCAAGATTCGCTCGGAGAAAGCCAGCTAATTCCTTCATCATCGTTGCACTGAGCTATGATCCGATCTTCTGGACCCATGATGGGTCGTCATGGCTGACCGTATGTTAATCGTTAGCTTAGTGGTGCAGCCTGGGATTCTTTGGGCTCCTCTTCTTCATCTCTAAGGTCTATATCTTTATAGAACCGACTATGCTGTTGTTGCTTGATATTGGCCTTATGTTGTAAGCTGAAAAATGCTTAAGTAGATTTGCCCAAGCAGTGGGATCGGTTCTGATCCCTTGTATTAGTGGGACTTAAGCAGTTTTTGCTTTGACATGAACATACTAGACTGTATGAACTCAAAATCAAATAATGGGATATGCCATATATGACTTGCATACTTGAACTAGCATATGGCCTTGAATCGGATGTTTACAATTTCAGACTTGAATAGATTAGCATATTTGTACCTGTTGTAACACGTGTCATGAATGAACTTGAATATGAATGTCACATTCTTATACACCGATAGCTGATTCCTAAATTTGAACGTAACTATTTCACATAACCATCAACATGACATCTGGTTGGAACGATCAGCGATGACGGTCACTCCAGTTGAGCTCCTGGGTTTTGCCATAACTACCATATAGTATTAAACCGTATTACAATGCAGAACACCGCATTAAATTGTACTTAACATAGGGGACATTTGAATTGGGTTTGTAAAGTCGCCTAGGTAATGGGATTTGTGTCGGCCCCTTGCCTAGGAAAGTCTTGTAACTTCAAATCTTTGGTGGTATATGTAGTCACGAAGAACGTCAGTTGGATTTAACGTCGATCCCCATGTTCGAGCATTTCTCTAATGCATAGTCAATGGCATGAAAGTCGGTCAGGACGGCATGCGATGACAGTCGCTCTGGTCAAACTTCCAAATCCTGTCATGAGCTGATGAATCCGATGGTGTTGGGTTCTAGGCGCTTTTAGTGATTATCTATGATGGTTAAGGATCAGGCTTAAATGAGCATTGAATCAAACATCAAGTAGAGTTTAGTCTTGTTTTGCATGCGGATACATAGCTAGCTTTTGCTTTGAGTTTGAATCTGCTTGTATATTCGAGTAAGGCGCTTTCCATTCGATGTACTCAAGATCCATTACTCGTTGTTTGGGTTGGAGTGATGGTCAGTTGCCCATGAGCTTGGGCATCGATTTGATGATTCTATCTCTAGGCATCCTTTCGGTCGTAGCCTCGAGTCGTTGTAAACACTAGGTATGAGTCACAGTACTAAGCAATCGCAGTCAGTCTTTGGATGATCACACTTCTACTCCAGGTCTCGGGTTGACAAATGTACTGCATGGATGGTCGAGTCTCGTCCTAGTCGTGTTTATACTCCCACCTAAGCTTCGAAGACTTAGAGTTGATCGATGAATGGTCGGTTCACATTCATCTTGTTTCTTGCTCGTGCCCCCAAGTCTAGGGCATACATCGATAAGTAGGAAGGCAATTCATGTCCACTTTAGCTTTATACTCTTTCCCATTGAATCATGGGATCGAGTTAGTTGATGAAAGGTAGAGTCTTGCCTATCCTGGATTGTATTCCAGTTTTCCTTCCGGGGGGAATACTTCGATGCTTCGTCGAATTTCGGGCATGAGTTGGGTACTGGACGGTCAATCACGTCCACTTTTGGCGCAAATGTCGCCATACTCTGGGCAAGGACCAAAGAATGGATGGTTAAGTCACATCCAATCTATGATTGTTGCTCCCCATGTCAAACCAAGTGCAAGGATTAGTGTGCAGACGGTCAAGTCACATCTGTTTCGAACTGCTCTTTTAGTCGAATCATGGTCAGAGCTAGCTAATAAACAGTCATGTCGCATTCATTCGGAGAAGGACAGTCATCCACATTTATTTTGATTTATGTTCTCTTTTCGGACGAAGGAATAGAATTAGCTTAGGAGCGGTCGAGTCATGCTCACCTGGTTTCATACTCCTCCTGACGGATTCAAGGAGGGTGATGGAGAATGAATGAACGTCCATTTGTGGTTAATGCGGATTGATATTAACCATTGATCCAGTGGCACGATATAGAAAGTTTGGATCGATATTGCGGGTTAATCGAATGGCATGATAAAGTTTGTTACCCGTAACTTTGGATGTCGTTCCGGTTGGTTTTGTATTAAAGCCTCCCTGCGGTTGTTGTCTTGAGTCATAAAGAACACTATGTCAGAGCTATGATCAGCTGTCGTATTCGGCTTTCAGTAGTTTGTACTCCTGCCCCCAGTTTTGGGTTAGCGGAGTTAGTTTGTGGATGGTCGAATTCCATTCATAGTGAGTTTATACTCCTCCTGTCGAGTTTAGGTTGTAGTTTATGGAATAGTGAGTGGTCAAACCGCACTCATCTATTTGTTTATACTTATATCTGCACTCAAGGAATAAGAGTTTGTTGGCGGGTGGTCAAATTGCACTGAATTTGTGTTTATACTCTAGTCCTCACTCTGGGGACTTAGAGTTATTCTGAAAAATGGTCGAACCACATTTTCCTTAGTCATCTCTTCTACCCCGAAGTCAAGGGTAGAAGTCGAAGAGTGGTTGGTCGTATCACGTTCACTCTTACATGAAGTTCTTCGCATCGAATCGTGGGAAGGAGCTGACTAACGGATGGTCAAGTCATATCTTTTCTATGTTTTATACTCGGCCTGTCAGTTTATAGGGGAGAGTTAATGGATGAACAGTCGAACCACATCCATTTTCTACCTATACTCTTATCTACACTGGGGGACCAGAGTTATTCGATGGATGGTCAGTCACACCCGTTTGATGTATATACTCCAGTCCGCGCTCTGGTGATCAAAGATGTTCGATGGGTGGTCCGTCACACCCGTTTGATGTTTCCGCATTCTGAGGACCAGAGTTGGTCGATGGACGATCAAACCGCGTCCATCTTTTTATGTCTATACTATGTTCAACGCTCCGAGGACAAGAGTTTTATGATGGGTGGTTTGTCACACCCGTTTTTTATTTACACTCCACCTGTTAGGTCAAGGTAATAATTTTCAAATGAACAATTGAGTCATGTTCATTCGTGGGAAGGAATTCTATGCCCAGTGTTGAGGACAAAAGTTAGCGAGTGGACGGTTGATTCACGTCCACTTGGTGATTAAGCGATGGATAGTCGAACCATATCCATGGTCCATGCTTGGGTTGGATAATCAAGTCTTATCCAAATGCTTTGTACTCCTCCCGAAAAGTCAAGGGAGAGAGTTGTTGGGTGGATGGTCAAGTCACATCCACCTCACGTTGCAGTTGTGTCCTCGTGTCGAGGGTGACAGTTGATGAGTAGATGGTCAATCATGCCTACTTTAAGTCGAGCTCCTAGAATGCCTCCTGTGTCCAGGGTAGGAGTTAATGTGTGGATGGTCAAATCATGTCCACTTTAGTTGGACCTCGGTCTTGCTGAGTTTCGGGAGAGGCATAAGTATTTTTGCAAACTTCAAGTATGAGTTGAGGAGTGGATGGTAGGGTTGCATCCACTCTATGTGTTTCTCCGGTCTTCAAGTCAAGTGTGGAGGTCGATGAGTGGACGGTCAGTCGTATCCACTTTATATCGAAGTTTGACCTTTTCGGGCTCTGAGCAAGGCATAGATGTTCTGTCATAATGGAAGCATAGAATAGGAAGTGGGTGGCCGAGTTATACTGACTTTCCATTTTGGGTTCTTACCGCAAGTCAGGGGCATATGGTAGCTGATGAGCGGTTGAACCACGCTCTTTTTGATGAGACTCCGAAGGTCCGATCATGGTATGCAGAGATTGATTGAAGCCTAACTCTGGGTACTTGGTCACCTGCATCATTTGCAAGCAGTTCATTCAAATTAGTCGTGGTTCAAAACATGACTTAAATTGAATTAAATTTTATTGATAGGTGAAGCAGTGTCATGTGCTCGCTACTCCACTTTACCTCAGCACTTCTCGGTTAGAAGTCGACCGTAGGTGGTCCAGTTGATAATCAAAGGTCTTTATTGGTAAGGGTAGGATGTTCTCTACCTGCCTATCTACGGGGCTTGCACATATTGTTGAAACTTTCCTTTACAGATCAGCTTTCCAATCACATCTCGGAGGCGTCTGCAATCGCCGGTGTTATGACCATATATATCGTGAAATATATAATACTTCCCAGACATCCTCTGGGTTTCGATGGACCCTCTCGGGCTGGTTTCCTACACTTCTCCGAGTCATGAGTCGCCAAGTAGATGCTTTCAATTGAATAATTCAATGGAATGTATGTGTCGAATCTTGGGATTTTAGGGCATCTCCTAGAATCCAAGTTCTCATTGTAACACCCCTAATTGTTGATAACATTATTCAAGAGATTTAAGTAGATAAATAAAATAAAATAATGTAAATGTTAAGTGATAACGGGGTTGAGATTTGAATAAATTTAATTAAGGTCGTGCCTAATAAAATAATTAATGGGCATAAGAATGGTTTTTGGTTAATCAAATTACATAAGGGTATATTAGGAATTTGCCGCCCATAACCCTTACCCTTATATATATATATATATATATATATATATGTTCCTACCATTTCATCATTCACATCATTTTGAAATGCAAATTAAAAACTTAAAGAACGGCTGGCCATTAAGGAAGAAGAAATTCAATTAAAAGCTAGAGAATCAAGCTTAGGGGAAATCAATCTCAATCCAATCTCCTTATCTTAGTCAAGATGAATAATAATTCCATCTCTATTTTTGTTTTGAATCGTATATTTTTGGATTTAGAGGTAAATTTGTTTTTATGATAAATTGAATGATGATATGCTTGAAGTTTGATTTGTTTAATTTAAACAAGTTTGTTTAAATGGATTTATACACGGTTTTAGGGTAAAACCGAGATATGTTGATGTTTAAATATCGTGGAAAAAATTTATGTTGTATAAAACATGATTTTGGAGTTGGGTTTCAATTTTCATAATTTTCCAAGCAATGGAAAGATTGTTATGATTTTCAAAGGAAAATATGGTTATTTGGATTTATAAATTTATTTTGAAAAATATATTAAGAATTTGGGTCTGGAATTTTGATATGTTAGATAATATGATTAAAGTGAATTTCTGGAATTTTTGGAGTTTTTCTAATGTGATTTGCTGTGCAAATTAAATTATTTTTGAAGAGGGACTTCTTTGCAAAATTAGTTTTGCTTAATGGAAGGGCTTATTTGATTAACTTAACAATGGTTTAGATCTGAAATTAGTAGCAGTTATATTGGAAAAGAATTTGAAAAAGTTAAGGCAACCAATCTGGTGTTGACACGTAGCAGGTTAGTTAGAAAAAGATTTGATTTAAATAGTATTAAACCAGGTTTACTCAGAAAAGTTAGGTTTCGCCTACTTTTGAAGTACCTTTCGACATAGAGCTTTCGCCTTCAACCTAGTCGAAACCTACTAAGCCGAAACCAATACACAAGGTATCACAAAGATGGTACGCAGTGGATTGTGTAGAATATACTAGTGTATGATTTTTGTTTGATGATAATAAACACACATATATATATATATTCGTTTAAATGTATTTATTTTATTCAAACAAACACTTCATTACAAATTCAAATAGTACAAATTTAAGCTCACACTCTATTTACACAATTCCAAATACAATTTTAAATTACAACACAATTTTCATACATGTTTCACCTCACTACATATTCACTCATCACTCGTATTTGATCTTCAACTCTGTTCCAGCCTGTATCCAACATCTAATCGATCTGCAAAATAAAGATTGACGCAGTAAAATTGAAAAAGAAATATTTTGCAGTGCACAAAGAAGTGTGTGCGTTTGAAAATATTGTTTGCCTTAGTTATTGGAGTTGTCATCGTCATTTTTTTAATTCAACTTTCTATTTCAAACTAGAATAAAAAATACGCGAACAACATGTGACATGCACAGTGTATCATTGTACATGTCATAAGGTCGTGCACACCGATATACACTTGTTTGTTAAAATTGCAGGGACAACTGAGCATAAGGTCAAACCCCAGCCAAGGCTGGATTCAACTCAGGTGCAATGCAAAAACAAACAACACAGCAATGGTCAGTACAAAGCAATCAAGGACAGGTGAGCACAAAGTCAAACCCAAGCCAAGACTGGATTCAACTCAGGTGCAATGCAAAAACAAACAACACAGCAATGGTTAGTACATATGGATATGGATATGCATTCAGGCATTCGGGCATTTAATATGCAAGCATTCAGGCATTCAATAAACATGCTCATATGGATATGCAAGCATTCAAGCATGAACACACATGAAAACAACATGCAACCAGACTTCAAATGGAACCAAACTACAATAACCAGGGCACCAAGTTTATCAACCTAGCAAACATTGAATAGAATACAAGGAAATGGACATGGAACTCGACCACAAACAAGCACAAAATCATTATAGCCAGAGAATACAAGTGCACCAGACACAGCAAGTCTAACAAGCACTGTGACATGTATATACATATGCCAGAATGCAAGCACTCGGGTGAACAGAGAATAGCCATAGCAATCACACACATATATGCATACATGTATGTATGTATGTATGTATGTATGTATGTATGTATGTATGTATGTATGTATGTATGTATGTATGTATGTATATACATAGAGACATCGGAGCAAACTCAAGCAAGGCAACATAGGGTGACACACAAACATACACTGAATAATCAAGTTCAACTTGGCTCGATAGAAAAAGACAAAGCAAGCAGTTTTCAAATATTTGCAATAAGCAAGGGCAACATGAGCATATAAATGAAGAAAATCAAGGCATGTGGGTAATTATTAGTGGTAGTTTGAACAAAGTCAAGGAAATTTAATCAGCGGTCACATATTTCAGAAAATGAAACAGCGAATGATGAATTGAACAAGTCTTAGCAGCAAAAAATGGAACCAGATATATTTAAGCATATTTGAATATATCATAAAGATATTCGATCAATGAACAAGTCGAAAATCACACAATCGTTCAATCGGAATCGAATGGCCGAGCGCAGGAATTGACAAATTCAAATAAAAATATACAAAATGAAATTATAGGGTTTTGATCCCTATAAATGCCCAATTTCATCATTGGAAAATTATCAGAGTTCAAAACAATCACCGAAAGCATTCAAGAGACAAAAACATACCAAAGTCGAACTCAAACCCTCTGGAGCAATCAAAGAAAACTGATCGAAGAAGCACAAAATCCAATTCTTCAGAATCGATCAACTCAACCAACAGAGAGGATTCTAAAGCTCTAAAATTGTTGAACCCCAGAAATTCGTAGCAACCCGAACTTATCAGAGACTCAAATTAAAGGAAGACGACTTAATTTGAGGAATCATAGGCTTGAAAATCAAAAACCCTATTCCAGATCGCAAAAGAAACAAGACGGCATGGATGAGCAGGAAGCAAAAACAAAAAGGGAAAACTCATTTATGTTATTTTCTTCTAATTAGGCCGTATAGACATTATTAGACATTATGGTTTTTTATTTATTTTTTAGTACTTTTGTTTGTTTTTTTGTTTTTTATTTAAGTCAAACTCTAGATTAACTAGTTTACGCTAAAGAAATCAATGGCTTTCAAAGGAACGATGGAAAGTGAAGATGATGATGGTGATGATGAAGGAGCAGCTGAATTGGCATTGATAATAAAGAGATTCAAAATGTGGAACCGCAAATATGAAAATCCAGCCCTAAATCAACAACTGAAGAGTAGAATCGTCAAAGTTCTAGACAACTCAGAAAAGCAGGAGGTCATTTGTCACAATTGCAATAAATCTGGTCATATCAAGCCAAATTGTCCTCAAAATCGATTCAGCAAAGGAAAGAAACCGAAAAGGAGAAGTTTTGCAACAACTTGGGATGAAAGTAATGAAGATGATGATGAAAGCACTGGCAGTAAGAGTGAAAGAGAAAATCTGTGTTTTTTAGGAGAAACAAGTGACAGCGATGATGACAAGCCAAGCAAGATATCAAAACTTACTCACGCGCAATTACTTATATATTTTCATGAAGTAAATGGCTGTTTTGAAAGACTTAGGGAGAAGTACGCTAAAATTGAATCACAAAAGGATAGTTTGATAACACTAAATATGTAGCTTGATCAAATAGTTCAAAACTATAGAAAAAAGAGCCCTAAGTGTGACAAGTGTTCATCATTAGAAGAGGAAATTAAAAAAATCAAAAACTAAAACTAAATCGCTTGAAAATGAAATTCTGATTTTGAAAGAAAGCGAAAATACTATGAGAGAAAATTCTATTAAAAAGTGCACTTTGTTATTAAATGAAAATGAATCTCTCAAGTCAAAAGTCCAACAATTGTCTACAACTTTAGGAAAATTATCCAAAGGAGAAAGATCACTAAATATGCTATTAGGAAAACAAACTGTCAATACTATTAGACAAGGACTTGGGTATACTCAATCTGAAAAAGGTAGAAGTAAAACTAATCATGTCAACTCCAAGTGCACGATTTGTGGAAAAATTGGACACAATCAAAACAATTGCTGGTATAGACCCAAACACACGAAAACTATACCAATTTGGGTTCCTAAAGGCACGAATGTAAAATCCCTTAAAATCAAACAAATATGGGTGTCAAAAGGAACAAACATAGACTGTCTTGGTTCAACGTAAACTTGTTTTTCAAATTTTTTTGTCACTAACAATCATGGACCTATGAAAACAAAATGGTCACTAAACTCTTTTCTCGTGTAGGTATGTTGGGAGGCTAAGGAATAGCAAGAATGGTACCTGGATTCTGGCTGTTCCAGGCACATGACGGGCGAAAAATCAAAGTTCCTTAGCCTAGAGAAGTACAAAGGTGGCAAAGTCACAATGGGCAACAACGATAAATGTAAAACTATCGGTAAAGGTAAAGTAGGCAATGTCACATTTACCTTAAACGATGTTATATGTTGAAAATCTGCACCATAATCTGGTTTCAATCAGCCAGTTATGTGATAAGGGAATGAATGTTGTTTTTGATCCTGATTTGTGCAAAATTGTTTACCAATCATCAAAAGAAACATTATTTTTAGGTAAGAGGAAAGGTAATATATACTCTCTATCTTTTGATGATCTCACTCTTTCAAAATGTTTGGTAGCTAAGGATGAAGAAGTAAACTTATAGCATAGATGATTAGGACATGCTAGCATGAATCTGTTAAACAAATTAAAAAGAAAAGATTTGGTAAGAGGTTTACCATCTCATGATTTCAAAACAGAAACTCTATGTAAAGCATGTACTATGGGAAAATTTAAAAAATCATCTTTTCATGCCAAGAACACTGTAAGTACCTTAGAATCCTTGAACTAGTTCATATGGATCTGTTTGGACCTAATGATATTGCAAGTTTAGGTGGTAAGAGAAATTGTTTTGTATTGGTTGATGATTACTCTAGATACACGTGGGTATACTTCTTAGCGAAAAAATCAGAAACTTTCTCATACTTCACTAAATTCACAAAATTAGTTCAAAATGAAAAAAGGAGTTTCTATTATTCCGCTAAGAAGTGATCATGGTGGTGTAACGACCCGTATTTTTAACACTTTAAAAATACGAATTAAAATAAAAAATTTGGATAAAAATCCGAAGGAAATAAAATTTTGTGTTGTTAAATGTGAATTACAAGTTAAAATGCAAAACTGAATTCTGAAATAACTTATTTGTAAATTAAATATGGATGTTAACTTGTATTGAATGTAAATAATAAATTGAGTTTGATTGTAAACCAAATTGGTTATGATTGTAAACAAAGAATAAATAAAATGGTAGATTTAATAGTGGAAGTTTATGTTATTGAAACTAATATAAATAAATGTAACTTAATATTACAGTTGATTGAAATCAGATAATAACTGAAACTGTAATTTGATAAAGATGTTACCTTGTAATTGAACGTAAGTAAAGATTTAAATTTGAGTGTAACAAGTAATTGAAATGAATTGAATTTGATTGTAAACAACGAAATAAATAAAATGTTACATTTAATATTGAAGTTATAATATTGAAATCAAAGTAAATGAATGTAATTTAATATTACTGTGAATTTAAATAAGATGATAGCTGAAGAAATGAAAGTAAATGAATTATAAACTATTGATAATAATATATAAGTAAATGGTTGATTCAATAATGAAAGTGTAAATCGAAATAAAAGAATTCAATTGGAATTAAATAACTTGAATTTGAATTACAATATAATTGAACGCTGAATCTAATATAATCTTTTATACTGGATTTATAATGGAAAACCGCATTGTAAAAGATTGTTAATTACTGTGAAATTAAAAATGAAATTTGTGAACAATTGAAATTTGATTTAAAAGTTAATAATTTAAAATTGGGAATTTTATATTGAAATTAGACTGTAGAAATAGCCATTTTTACAACTGTCTTGGATTTCGACGAAACCAGTTTCATCGGATCCGTAACAGTGAATTATTGTAAGGTTTCAATTTTCGTAGCAATCGGACTTGTCGTTTGGTCGTGCGAGCTTGAAACGCGTAGAAGTTTAACGTCGTTAATTAAAATAATCGACTTCAAAAAGATATCTTCCACATACGATTGAATCAGGCCTTGGGACTAGTTCCATTGCGTCCGGAACGGGGGTAAAACCTTATAAACGCCCGGCGACATGTCTCGATTGGAGTTCGGACGCCTTTGGACCTACCTATATAAATACACACACAAACCAAGACAGTTTTATTGTCATTTTAATCCAGAAACTCTAATTCTATCTCATGGCCGCCACCTATTCAATGGCCAGAATCGCTCGAACTTCTTTCCTTGATATCTCTCAATCCGTTCAACGAAATCAAAAAATTCCAAAAGCAAAGTTGTAGATCTCGGCGAGCTCTTCAAATCCATACGGTTGATCTATGCTTTTACGTCACGGATTCGCCTAGATCTGACTTGGAAGCGTATACGGTATTTCTTGGTTTGCGTGCAAACGGTGGCGAATGGGGTGACGAAACTTGGCGCGGAGGTGGAGCAAGGAGAGGCGCACGCGATGGCATCCCCTGATCAACGTCCGGTCGCTCTAGTTGCGTGCGTATGGAAGGAAGGAACGTCGTTCATCTTTGTGGCGGTGTTCTTGCGTACGAGTAGCCTGTAGCAGCGCGTTTGGGAAGATGAGGGAATGTTCGGCGTTGACCTTCTGATCTAAATCTAGCGGCCAGATTTAAATTGGTATAAAAAAAAGAGATTGTAATTTAATTTATGTAAATTTGTATATATAAACTTTAAACAATCATATCTTCGTCGTACGTTATCAGAATCGGACGAAACTGGCGACGTTGGAATCGCAGCGACGAGAGCTACACTGCAGTGTAGATCCGGGACTGTTTGGAGCTCGTTAAAATTTTAGGTTAAATCGAACGCCGTTCGATTTAATTTAAAAATCGTAAAACCAAGTTGAGTGTTTATACGCTCACAATTGACTAAAATAATTTATGGTAGTTAAATATGATATTATGAAGTGATATGAATTTTATTTGTCGTTGATTGATAAAATTTAATTGTCGTATTGATTTTCATTTGAATTCATAGTTGAAAATTAAATTGACAGTCAAATTGAAATTAATTTGAATTGCGATTAAATTACCTGATATTGATAACTATAAAATTGCCGTGAATTGTATTGTCTATTGGATGATGTATTTCGATGGATGCTATTGGTTGATATTTAAATGTTTGGATGTTTATTTGCTTATATATATCCTGTTATGCATACATATGACACTGTGATTTGGTTTAAGTGATATATATATTCATCCCTGACATTTAATTGAAATAAATAATCACTTGGCCATAGGATAGAAAATTATATACGAAGACCGGGTTGGTTAAATTAAATGATTTTAAAAGTTGTTTTGAAATTATTTAAATGAATTGATTTTAAGAATAAAATCCAATTTATGGAAATCGAATTATTTTGAATTGAAGCTCGAGATGTTGGAATTTAAACTTGGTAAATGAAATTGTGTAATTATTTGAAGTTTAGATTTTAAGTAAAAAATTTGAAATACGGCGTAAATTTTCGAAAGTTGATTTGTTTTAAAAGATTGGACTTTTAATCGAACTCTGAATATTTCTAAGAAATTTATATGAAATGATATTTCAAGTTTGAGTTTGAAATTGAAAATTAATTTGAAATTGAGATTTAATTAATTTGGAATTGAATTGAAATCAAATTTAGATATAAATCGAATTATCAAATTTAGTTTTGAAATGTGAATATTTAAAGCTTTGAGATATATTGAAATTGAAATGGCTTATTTTGTGGTTCAAATATGTATTTGAAATTGATAATTTGAAATGGTTTATTTAGAAGCTGAATCGAGTTAAAATTGATGATTTGAGATTTGATTAAATTTTAAATTTGGAATTCGAGTTTATGTGAATCGTTTTGTGAAATTTGAGGAAGCTATTTTCATATAAAGTATTTTAAACTATATCTAAAACTATTTATATTTTACTTTATAAATTTTAATATAAATTATTTTAATATAAATCATTTTCAATATAAATTATTTTATTATAAACTATTTTAACTTATAACTATTTTATATAAACCATTTTATTGTATAAACTATTTTTCTATATATACAAATTTTAATATCTAAACTGTTTAAGAGGAAAGTGTTAGGATTCCAAAATGTTATGATTTCAAGCTATGATTTCAAAGTGTTATGAATTTCAAGGTTTTGATTTCCAAAGTGTTTTGATTTTAAAAGACTTATTATTTCGAAAGCGGTATAACTTTGGAATGTGATATGATTTTGTAAATGGATTTATTTGAAGTAAAAGTAATATCGTATTGATATGATTTTGAAATCGAAATGAGATTTTGAGGCGGAAAATGATTTTGAAATCGAAATGAGATATTGAGGCGAAAATGATTTTTGAAATGAAATCGTATATTTTGAGTAGATATGACGATTCTGAAATTGAAATGAGATATTGAGGCGAAAATGATTTTTGAAATGAAATCGTATATTTTGAGTAGATATGACGATTCTGAAATTGAAATGAGATATTGAGGCGAAAAATGATTTTGAAATCGAAATGAGATATTGAGGCGAAAAATGATTTTGAAACGGAATCTTACATCTTGAATAGATATGATGATATTTGAAATGGATTTGATTTTGAAGCGAATATGATATTTTGATATCAATATGAATCGATTTGAAATGTAAAAGAGCCATTGGTGTAAAAATACGTAGTTATTAAAGAGACCGGGATCGGATATGGACATACTCTCTGTCGATACCGAAAACCACTTTAATAACTAGTATACGCGGAGTGTTGATCCAGAACGAAGTGGATGGTTTTGGTGAACGTGTTGATTTGAAGAAAGAGAACGATTTTGGATGACCCCTGACATGACTAAAACAGGAGCCGCGCCGGGCCATTGAGGTTCGCCACCTCTAGCGGACACACTTCTTCGTTACCATGTCTATTGCTTTTGTGATTCGATTTGGGTGCACCCCTCGATTTTGGGAGTGTTGTTTCGCGGTGTTGGGGTAGTAGCTGCTATGCCCAACATCAGTCCGGATCACGCAACTACTAGTATCCTAGTTGGTATTGCCTCATGTACCTTGTCATACTGATTATCCTATTCGCGACCACTACGATTTTGGTTTGTACCTTTAGTATATGGATTGCCCTCTGGTGACTTCCGGTTTTGGGGAAACTACAGTCTTGTATATGCTCTTGGGAATAAAAACGTGTTAAGGGTGGAATGGGCCATGGCTTAACGCTAGTTTGATATTTTACTTTATGATAGACATTATTGTATATATCGTATTCTATTATATAGTAGATAGTTTAACGGATCCTTAGAAGATGGAAATCCCGAACATCTCTTAAGTTAATGCACACACGTTAAACACTGGATAGGAGGTGTCTAAAACCCGTAAACATCTCTGACGTCGTCGCACTCATATTTACTTACTCGATTTAACTTACATGAGATATTTTAGTCCTGACTCGAGTGTTTTGTCTTTTCATTACGCTCGGGTCAGCCTGAGCATTTCAGATAAGGTTGAAGATCTATTCTGGAGGACGAAGACAGAGTTTGGTATTACATCATTTGTATTCTACTACTGTATTATTTTTCCGCTGCATTGTTGTATTATCTCTGATATGTATGTAACTCTGATTTATGATGTATAATAATAATGAAATTTATTTATTTAACAGCTTCATGAATTGTTATTTTATTATTATATCTTGTTCCTTCCGCTGCGAGATTCTGTGTTGTTTCTATTCTTTCTTATCTATTTCTTATTTACCCCAATAACTATCTGTATTTTGGATTGCTTGAGTCGGCATGTGTGTATGCTTTGTCGACTTGAACGGTCGAAAATGCGGGTCGTTACAGGTGGAGAATTTGAAAATTATGAATTTGAAAATTTTTGTGATGAAAATTGATTTAAACATGAATTCTCTGCCTCACGTACTCCACAACAAAATGGAGTAGTCAGGAGAAAGAATCGAACCTTACAAGAGTTGGCTAGATCTATGATAAATGAGTATGAACTACCCTTGTCCTTTTGGGTAGAGGCAGTAAATACAGCTTGTTATATAATGAATAGAGTCATGATTAGGCCGATTCTTAAGAAAACACCATATGAACTATGGTTCAACAAAAAGCCAAACATTGCATATTTCAAAAATTTTGCATGTCCATGTTTTATTCTCAATACAGGTGATCAACTAGGAAAATTTGAGCCAAAAGCAGACGAAGGAATGTTCATGGGATACTCTTCCAGAAGCAAAGCTTATAGAGTATACTACAGAAGGACGAGAATAATCGTGGAGTCAATCAATGTGAAATTTGATGAAGGCATTGATGATCAAAGCAAAGAAACAATCAAAACCAATGTCGAAGAGGAGAACGAAAAAGATGAAAGTGAAAATCCAAAAGAAATTGCAACCGCGGAAGAAGTCCAAAGAAATCTGGAACCAGAGAGATTGAAATTCAAAGCAGATCATCCTCCAGAATTGGTAGTAGGTAACCCTACCGCAGGTATTCAAACTCGTTCCTCTTTTAGAAATTTATGTGATTTGTGTCTTTACAGTGGATTTATTTCAGAAATTGAACCCAAAGACATAGATGCAGCTCTCAGTGATGAAAGTTGGTTTATGGCTATGCAAGAAGAGCTAAATCATTTTGAACGAAATGAAGTTTGGATTCTAGCACCTAGACCTAATGATTATCCAGTTGTAGGAACCAAATGGATTTTAAAAAATAAATTTGATGAATCTGAAAATGTGATTAGGAACAAAGCTAGGTTAGTTTCTAAAGGTTATAATCAAATTGAAGGAATTGATTTTGATGAAACTTTTGCACCAGTAGCAAGATTAGAATCCATTAGAATCTTGTTAGCTTTTGCTTGTTATAAAGGATTTAAACTAAGACAAATGGATATTAAAGTGCTTTTCTTAATGAAATTTTGAAAGAGGATGTATTCGTTGAATAACCTGAAGGCTTTGAAAGTCAAGAATACCCTAACCATGTATATAAACTTAAGAAAGCACTATATGGATTAAACAAGCCCTTAGGGCTTTGTATGAATGTCTTAGCACTTATCTCCTTGAAAATGGGTTCAAAAAGGGCTGTGTAGACACTACATTATTTCTATTTCATGAAAATGATGACCTATTGATTGTTCAAATATATGTTGATGACATTATTTATGGTGCCACTAACAACCTTTTGTGTGATAAATTTGAAAATGTCATGCAGGAAAAGTTTGAAATGAGCTTGGTAGGAGAGTTGAAATTATTTTTACGATTTCAAATCAAACAAAGTGAAAAAGGTACATTCATCTATCAAACAAAATATATTAGAGAGCATGTCAACAAATTTGGATTGAAAGATGCTAAACCTGCAAAAACTCCCATAAGCACAACAATTAAACTTGACAAGGATGAAAAAGGTAAGGTAGTTGATCAAAAGAAATATCGAGGTATGATTGGATCACTTCTTTATCTTACTGCTTCTAGACAAGATATTATGGTCCCTGTTTGTTTATGTGCACAGTTTCAATCAAGTTCAAAAGAATCTCATTTAAAAGCTGTAAAAAGGATTATAAGGTTTCTGTTGCACACCCCATGGTTTGGTCTATGGTATCCAACTAATGATAACTTTGAGTTAAAAAGGTATTCAGATGCAGACTATGATGGTAGTCTAGTTGATAGAGAAAGTACTAGTGGAACGTGTTTTATGTTGGGACATTTGTTAGTTGCATGGTCAAGTCGAAAACAAAATTGTATTGCATTATCTACCACTAAGGCAGAGTATATTGCTCTAAGCGATTTCTCTGCTCAAATCTTATGGATGATACAAACCTTACAAGACTATGGTCTAAATTTTAAACGAGTTCCACTTATGTGTGATAGAAAAAGTGCAATTGATCTCTCAAATAATCCTGTACATCATTCTTGCCACAAGCATATAGATGTTAGACATTATTTCATTAGAGAATACATTTCCAAAGAAAATATCTACATAAACTTCATTTCAATTGATTCTCAATTGGCTGACATTTTTACAAAACCCTTTCCAGAAAATAGTTTTTGTCGACTTCGTCTCAGTTTAGGCATTTTAGAAATGTGATTTTATATTCTTTTTTATTTGATCTTAAATGCCTATGTTAACTAATCTGACTTCCTATTGATTATCAAAAAGATAAATAGTGACTAAAAAAGTGATGAGTGTTGATCTTGATCATACGTTATGTCTTGAGTGAGTATATTTAGAAATTTTTTTAAAAAATTCAAACAAAATTTGTAATAACTTTGGTTGGTAAAAATTCCATGACCATCTCTGTTCCTATCATATTTCTATGACAATCACTCATCAAAATCCAATATAGTATGTCAAAATGTGGTATTTAAATAGGAAATTATTCATTTTTTTTAAATTAGCAATAAAATCATCCAAAAGTACTCACTCTCATTTAAAAGTCCTCACGATTATGCATGGGTGAACTACTTGAAATCTCTGATTATGTGCTTTCAAGCTCAATTAAAAATCCTTACGGTTATGCATGTATGGAACACATATCAAAATTGGATGAAATAGGCGAGTTGATTCTAACCCCATTTAAAAGTCCTCACGGTTATGCATGGTTAGAAGATGCTTGGAATTCATTTTTTATAAAAATAGAGAATACTACTAATCTCATTTAAAAGTCCTAACGGTTATGCATGGTTAGTAAGTATTTAAATTCCTATCATAAATATACCACAAATGGACATGACTATATGGTTTTCTATGCCGACATCACCTCTATCACTCTAAAATGGAATATGCGCCTAACAGAGAATTTATGATTTTTGTTTGATTTTTTTTTAAATTTGATATTTATACTCGATTAGGTATTAATGTTGTATTAATGTCAATCACTTTATCACTCTTATCTAACACAGTTACTCTTTTGCTGATAACAAAAGGGGGAGAGAAGTTAAGATTTTGGCAAATAAGTCATTTTTTATTTGCATATTCTCATCTTTGCATATTCTCATCTAGGTTCATTGCATTTTTTTTGTTTGCATTTTTTTCATGCATATGTGAAGGGGGAGCTTTGTTGTAGGGGGGTATTCAAATAGGGGGAGCTAATAGAATTCATAAAGACAAATACATTTAATAGAGTCAAAATCTTAATATGTGTTTGTTATCATCAAAAGGGGGAGATTGTAGAATATACTAGTGTATGATTTTTATTTGATGATAATAAACATATATATATATATATATATATTCGTTTAAATGTATTTATTTTATTTAAACAAATACTTTATTACAAATTCAAACAGTACAAATTTAAGCTCTTGCTGTATTTACACAATTCCAAATACAACTTTCAATTACAACACAATTTTCATACATGTTTCACCTCACTACATATTCACTCATCACTCGTATATGATCTTCAACTCTGTTCCAACCTGTATCCAGCATCTAATCTATCTGCAAAATAAAGATTGACGCAGTAAGATTGAAAAAGAAATATTTTGCAGTGCACAAAGAAGTGTGTGTGTTTGAAAATATTGTTTTCCTCAGTTATTGGAGTTGTTCGTCATCATTTTTTAATTCGTCTTTCTATTTCAAACTAGAATAAAAAATACATGAACAACTTGTGACATGCACAGTGTATCATTGTACATGCCACAAGGTCGTGCACACCGATATACACTTGCTTGTTAAAATTGCAGGGACAAGTGAGCACAAGGTCAAACCCAAGCCAAGACTGGATTCAACTCAGGTGCAACGCAAAAACAAACAACACAGCAATGGTCAGTACAAAGCAATCAAGGACAAGTGAGCACAAGGTGAAACACAAGCCAAGACTGGATTCAACTCAGGTGCAATGCAAAAACAAACAACACAGCAATGGTTAGTACATATGGATATGGATATGCATTCAGGCATTCAATATGCAAGCATTCAGGCATTCAATAAACATGCTCATATGGATATGCAAGCATTCAGGCCATGAACACACATGAAAACAACATGCAACCAGACTTCAGATGGAACCAGACTATAATAACCAGGGCACCAAGTTTATCAACCCAGCAAACATTGAATAGAATACAAGGAAATGGACATGGAACTTGATCAGCAACTAGCACAAAATCATTATGGCCAGAGAATACAAGTGCACCAGACACAGCAAGTCTAACAAGCAAAGTGACATGTATATATGTATGCCCGAATGCGAGCACTCGGGTGGACAGAGCATAGCCATAGCAATCGCACACATACATACATGTATGTATGTATGTATATACATGGAGACATCAGATCAAACTCAAGCGAGGAAACATAGGGTGACACACAAACATACACTGAATAATCAAGTTCAACTTGGCTCGAAAGAAAAGGACAAAGCAAGCAATTTTCAAAGAGATGCAATAAGCAAAGGCAACATGAGCATATAAATGAAGAAAATCAAGGCATGTGGGTAATTATCAATAGAAGTTTGAACAAAGTCAAGGAAATTCAATCAGAGGTCACATATTTCAGAAAATGAAACAGCGAATGATGAATTGAACAAGTCATAGGCAGCAAAAAACAGAAACAGATATATTTAAGCATATTTGAATATATCAGAAAGATATTCGATCAATGAACAAGTCAGAAATCACACAATCATTCAATCAGAATCGAATGGCCGAATGCAGCAATTGACAAATTCAAATCAAAATATACGAAATGAAATTATAGGGTTTTGATCCCTATAAATACCAATTTCATCATTGGCAAATTATCAAAGTTCAAAATAATCACCGAAAGCATTCAAGAGACAAAAACATACCAAAGTCGAACTCAAACCCTTGGAGCAATCAAAGAAAATTGATCGAAGAAGCAAAAAAATCCAATTCTTCAGAATCGATCAACTCAACCAACAGAGAAGATTCGAAAGCTCTAAAATTGTTGAAGCCCAAAAATTCGTAGCAACCCGAACTTATCAGAGACTCAAATTAAAGGAAGATGATTTAATTTGAGGAATCATATGCTTAAAAATCAAAAACCCTATTCCAGATCACAAAAGAAACAAGACGGCATGGATGCGCAGGAAGCAAAAACAAAAAGGGAAAACTCGTTTATGTTTTTTTAATTGGGTCGTATAGACATTATTAGACATTAGGGTTTTTTATTTATTTTTTAGTACTTTTGTTTGTTTTTTTGTTTTTTATTTAAGTCAAACTCTAGATTAACTAGTTTACGAACTACGGTTTTGTAGTTCGAGAATTCGCAACTCAGTGGCTGAGTTTTGGCAGGGTTTTGAGCTTATAGTTAGGTTAATCTAGTTAGCGAGTATCGCAAGTTTACGTGTTTTTGTATGCATCTGATTACTTAATTTCTAGTAGAAACCTTGGGGGCAGCACGTACGCAAATTTTTGCCAAAGCTGGGTAAAACTATGTCTGATCTTTATTGCATTACTTTCTGTTTTTATATTATTTCCGTAATAATATTTTGTAGACCCTATTCATCCCCCTCTAGGGTGAAAACGATCCTACAGATTGGAGGAAAGCGAAAGGTAAGGTGTCGAAAGCATGGCTTCCGAAGGAGTCGCTACCTTGGTTTGTTTTCAAAAGAGAAGCGCCTGCCTTTGTTTTGTTTTAGCCTTCGAAGGAGTCAAAGCATATGGTTTCGAAAGAGGTTTTAAAAGGTTTCGAAAGGGTTTCCATAACATAAGTTTCTTTCGAATGGGTTATGAAAGAATGTTTTGAAATAAGGGGTTTCGACCTAGTCGAAGCCTTGCTGCCGTTCTATAGTCGTTCGATGGTATTTAAGATATCAATGCTGTCGAAAGGTACTTTGTTTTATAAGTTTAAGCCACTTCCTGTAGCTTTCGAAAGGGGTTAGGGGTTTCGAAGGCAATGGTTTCGAAAGGAGTTTCGACGCCAACCTTCTCATATTCTACAAAGATGTTTTATGCATTCGAAAGGATGGTGCCCATGCCATCATGTTTCCCCAAAATTTTCATGTATAATAAAGGATGGTTTCGAAAGAGATGCTTTCGCCTATATTCACTTTGACCCAAATAATATTTTATGTACAAACCCAATGGTTTCGAAAGGGGAACTTTCAATGATTTCGGAAGGGTTATTTCCAATGGTGTCAAAAGGATACTTTCAATTGGTTTCGAAGCTATGCTTCTAAAGTTAAATGTTAATACTTTAATCCAATCGAAAGGTTTCGAAAGGAAGGTTTTAAAGTATTAAAAAGGCAGGAGCCTAATGTTTTGAAGATAGATTTTAATGCTTTCGAAGGAGGTTATCCTATGAAGTCGAGAGCAAGGTTTCGAAGGTTTCGAAAGGTATAGAAACCCAAACTCATTTTTTTAAAAGGAAACCCCATGGAAAAATTAAAGGAATTTTTGTAATGGTTTTGAGAAGTTGCTTTTCTTGATAAAATTATAGGTTAAAGGGATTAACCATGTTCTATATTAGACCCACATGCGTGGTATTGTTATGTTATTACGATTGCTTCTTCAAATATAATTATATTCACATTGTTTTGAATCCCATAACTGTATTTTGGGGAAGGGTTGAAGAACCAGGTAGGTTAACCTAGTAGTGAATATAAATTGATTAAACTCCTGGATGAGTATACTTGCATCCAAGAGGTTTGGGAGATCAAAACATAGGATGCCTAAATTTTGAAGTTTCCAGGGAGAGGTTCAGTGATCCCATGAAAACTATAACTAGAAAGTTATTAGGGTTACCAGTAGGTTCATAGTGATCCCATGAAAACTATGTTATAAAGAGTGGTTGGCAGGGGCCAATTAGTTTGTAGTGCACCCATGAAAACTATATTCGGATAAGTTATTGACAGTTGTCACTAGATTCCTAGTCAACCTATGAAAACTAAGATAAGAGAAAAGTTATTGGAGTCACCAATAGGTTCAGGGGAACCCATGAATTAATTAAGTTAATTGGCATGGGCCAATAGGTTCATAGTGCACCCATGAAAACTATGAAATAAGACAGGTAGTCCGTACATTATATAAAGGTTATTAGTAAGCCCATGAAAACTAATAGGTTAATAGTGACCCTAGAAACTATAAAATATGACAGGTAGTCAATTTAAATAGAGGATGGGAAATCCAGTATGTTTTAAAATGTTTGCATATCATTATAATATTTTGAAACGGCTATGTTTTTAACCCTTGTGGATGCAGGAGCATAGTATATGGTTTTATAAAGGTTTTAGGATACTAGTGAGGGAAAAAACCCGTTCCGCTAAGCGGCGTGGTCTCACTAGATATCTAAATGATTTGAGATGGTAGATTATTATTCATACCAGGGTTTATGTCTGACTCATAGTTTATGTTTTCCCCTTAAACTCTCGGGTACTCAATTGATTTTGAGTAGTTTGAGAGTTGATATTTTCAGGTACCTCATCAAACGAATAAGCTTCTGGAGATGTGCAGGAGGCATGATAGCTATTTAGAGTTCTCTTTTCTTTTGATTCCGCTGTGTTATTTGTAATGGAAAAGTTGTTATATTACTTGTATATACTTTGATCATCCAAGGGGGCATCTTTCAATGTCGCTCTTGGCGTATGTTGTAATAAATATATTTTCTTTAAATGTGATTTGCGATTGTGGGATTATATAATGAATTGGAAATGTTCTGAAATAGAATGTGATTTTGTTTAAAGTTTAAAATTTTTCCATATTCATATGTTTCTGTGTATCAATGAATCTAACACTACCGTATTTGGTCGCCGAGAATTAATAACTATAGATGACTGTAGTATTCATAGCCGCTAGTTTTAGGCCTCCAAGTAGGGGGATGTTACAAGATGGTATCAGAGCATAGGTTTATGAAACTTTAAAAGAAAGTTAAACCAAAAAAATTTTGAAACATAATCCAATGAATTTGAAAATATGATTGGGGTTGGATTAACGCTATAGTAATGTACTTGTATTTGATATATATATATATATATATATATATAAGTATGTGTTCCCCTCTCTCTTAGACCGTTCTTCTGTATCTTACTAAGGCTCATATGAAAATTTACGAGAAAGAAGATATGGAAGCAGGAAACGAAAGAGGAAATCTAGGTGGAGGAAGCACCACAACTAATGGAAATGCTCGACCTAATACCAGGAGGAACCAAGGTCGATCGGTAAATGCTAACCCAAATGCTGAAGCAAATGTTGGTGCTGGAAATCCGCCAGTAGATGTGGGGATCGTGTATCAGTTGTTAGCCAGTCTTTTGCAAGCTGGAGTTGCTGGTAATGTTGGAGGAGCAAATCCTATGGCTCCAATTGGGAATAACTATGCTAAGTTGAGCAGGGGTTACACCAGTCTGGATGGAAAGCTGTTTGTTGGGATGGAGGATGCTGTTGAAGTTGAGAATTAGCTATTGCACTGTGAAAGGATCTTTAATGATTTAGGATTGGATGATGGACAAAAGAGGAGGGTGGCCTCTAGGCAGTTGCAAGGGGCATTGCTTCACTAGTGGAATAGTATGACTGCCGCAGTTCCGGAGGAAGAGCTAACATGGGCTAATTTCAGAATGGGGTTCGAGCAAAAGTTTTTATCTGAGGCTGCTAATTCTGCGTTGATGAGGAAGTTTATGGATCTAGTCCAGGGTAATATGTCAGTAATTGAGTACGCTGCTAAGTTTGATAAGCTGTCTTGATATGGATATGCCACTATAGACACTGACATTAGAATGATTGAGAGGTTCATTCGAGGACTGAGACCGGAGCTTGCTAGAATGACCATGACCCATACTATGATCCTTGTAATGTAGTGGTGGAGATGGCCATTCTCCATGAAAAGATGCTTGTTGGTTGTGCTAGTGAGAAGTCAGTTGAATCCCAGGGTCCTTAGGGAAAGAAGGGGAAGTTCTTTAAGAAAAAAGGTGCCCAGAAAGGGGATGCTGCCAAGAAGGCAAAGGCTGATTAGGTGTGCTTCAAATGTGACAATAAGTGTCATTATGCTCATGAGTGCCGGAGAGGCAAGGGGAAGAAAGCTGCAGATAAATAGAATGATAAGTGCTTCAGCTGTGATCAAGTTGGGCATTATAAGAACCAGTGTCCAGAGCTAGTCATGGCGGACAAGGGAAAAGTTTTTGCTGTTGGATCATCAGCTAAGCCTACTGCAGCTGATATAGGGAAGACTGTGATGGAAGGTACGTTTTTTATTCAGAGTTAACCAGTTAGGATACTATTTGATACCGGTGCATCACATTCATTTATATCACAGTATTTGGTTGATAGATTATGCTTAGAACCCACATACCTTGTTACTTCCTTAAGGGTTGCGAATCCAATAGGAGGGTATGCAACTCTGGGGATGAGATGTAACCAATTAAAACTTGATTTCTTAGGTCATATATTTGCATGCACTCTGTATGTTTTTGATTTCGTAGATTTCAGAATCATTTTGAGTATGGATTGGTTGAGGAGATATGAGGCTAGGATATTTTGCCAGGATGGGGAGATATCTTTGAGAGACCCTAATATTCATAACGGAATTATATTCTCAGTAGAGAATTCTAACCGGAGTAGTTGTGATTTGTTAAGTGCAATGGAAGTGGGAGAAGAGCTAAGTCAGGTTCGAGTAGCAAAAGAGTTTGTAGATGTCTTTGAGCCAGTCACAAAATTACCATTGAAACGAGCTGTTGAGTTTCGGATAGATCTTGTGACAGGAGCTGAACCTGTGAGTAGACCGCCTAGCAGGATGACACCGACAGAGAAGAAGGAACTAAAGGTGTAGCTAGTGGATTTGGAAGGACAGAATTTTATTAGACCAAGCAGTTCGCTCTGGGAAGCGGCCACGGTATTCGTGAAGAAGCCAAATGGGTCGTTGAGGATGTGTATCGACTATCGTAAGTTGAACGAAAGGACGATAAAGAATATGTATCCTTTACCAAGAATAGATTAATAGTTTGATCAGTTAAGTGGAGCCAGAGTATTTTCCCGGTTGGATTTCGCGACGGGGTTCCATCAGTTGAGAGTTGCGGAGGACAGTATTCCTTTGACAGCATTTTAAACTAGATATGGTTCGTATGAGTGGTTAGTAATGCCATTCGGGTTGACGAATGCGTCTACTTTCTTTGTAGATTTGATGAACCGAGTCTTCCGAGAGTGTTTGGATAGATTCGTTTTGGTGTTTATAGATGACATTTTGGTATACTCTAAGAATGAGAGAGCATGAAGATCATCTTAGAGTGGTGCTTGAGATGCTGAGGCAGAATCAGCTAAAGGCGAAGTTTTCCAAGTATCATTTTTGGAAGAAGAGGTGGTCACGTGGTTTCAGAGAAAAGGTTGTCAGTCATTCCAGATAAGATTGAAGCTATGAACAATTGGACGAGACCAGAGATGGTGACCGAGATCAGAAGTTTTCTTGGACTTGCTAGCTATTACTGGAGATTCATCAAGGATTTCTAACGGATAGCAGCGCCTTTGACTAAGCTTTCCAGGAAGGAGGTGAAGTTTGTTTGGTCCGACAAATGCGAGGAAGCATTCCTTAAGTTAAAACATTTGTTGACCAATGCACCAGTGCTGGTAGTTCCAAACGGAAACCAAGGCTTTGTGGTATATACTGATGCATGTGGAACTGGATTGGGAGCAGTGTTGATGCAGAGGGGAAAAGTTATTGCCTATGCATCTAGGCAGCTTAGAGCGCATGAAGTAAGATATCCTACTCATGACTTGGAGTTGGCTGCGGTAATTTTTGCTTTGAAGATTTGGAGGCATTATCTCTTAGAAAAGAGATTTGAGTTGTATACCGATCATAAGTCTTTAAGATATTTATTCTCTCAGAAGGAGTTGAATATGAGATAGTAGAGGTGGCTGAAGTTTTTGGCTGCTTATGATTTTGGTATAGAGTATACTCTAGGTAAAGCTAATAAAGTAGCGGATGCTCTTAGCAGAAGACATCAGCATGTGGTGTTGGCTATGTTGGTAGAATGGAAAGATCTAGAAGCTTTGGCCAGTTGCGGTGTGCAGTTAAGATCAATTGCTAGTTCTAGTCAGAATACTGCCTTGTTGTCTTGTTTAGATGTTCGACCGTTGCTGATCGAGAGAATTGCTTCTAAGCAGAGGGAGGATCCATTATTAACCGAGAGGATCAGAAGGCTTGAGGTTGGAACTGAGGTCGATGATTTGAAGGATTTTTGTCTTGACGAGAGAGGATGATTAAGAAAGAAAGGGCGACTATGTGTTCCAGATGTTGAGAACTTGAGGAAAGAAGTTCTTGGGAAATTTCATTGATCCAAGTTTATGATTCATTCTGGAGGAACCAAGATGTGTCAAGATATGAAGAGGAGCTTCTATTGGGAAGGCATTAAGAGGGATGTTGGCTTGTGGGTTAGGCAGTGTGTAAACTGTCAACAAGTGAATGCCAAACATCAGAAGCCGAGTGGGTTACTTCAGCCTCTAGAGATTCTAGTATTGAAATGGGATTCGATATCCATGGATTTTATAGATGGGTTGCCAAGGTCAATGAGAGGAAATGAGAGTATATGGGTTATTGTGGACAGGTTGACCAAGAGTGCCCATTTCATTCCAGTAAAGTCGACCAGGACGGCACCTGTTTTAGCAAAGTTGTTCATGAAGAACATAGTTAGACTTCATAGAGGTCCTAGTAGTATAGTCAGCGACAAAGATGCTTTATTTACTAGCGAATTCTGGAAAAGTCTACAGGTTGTGTAAGGCACTAAGCTCAAGATGAGTACCACATATTACCCACAGACATATGGGCAGACAGAGAGAGTCAACAAGGTGCTCGAGGATTTGTTGAGAGCTTATGTATTGGATTTTGGTGGATCTTGGGAGGATCACCTACATTTGGTTGAGTTTTCCTATAATAATAGTTACTGAACTAGTATAGGAATGGCGCCTTTTAAAGCTTTGTATGAAAGGCCATGCAAATCCCATGTATATTGGTTAGAGACTGGAAACAGATTGGTCTTAAGTCTAGATTTGGTGAGGGAGGCATCAGAAAAGATTGAGTTCATCCGAGAAAGGATGAAGGAAGCTCAATCCAGGCAGAAGAGTTACGCAAATAACAGGCGTAAAGACCTTAAGTTCTCAGTGGGAGACATGATTTTCATTAAGGTATCACCGATGAAGGGTGTCGTACGGTTTGGGAAGTCGGGGAAACTAGCACTGAGATATGTTGGTCCACTCCCGATTATAGAAAGGTTGAAAAGCTCGCACACAGAGTAGAGTTGCCGAACAGTATGGCAGGTGTCCATGATGTATTTCATATGTCTCATCTTCGCAAGTATGTGCATGATCCAAAGGCTACAATTCCTCCGATAGGGGTTGGAAGATCTAGTAGTAGAGCCTAATTTGTAACACCCCGATATTTTACGGGAAATATAATTAAAATGAAATTAAAAGCGCATTTGGTACAGTGGTAAAGGCGCATGTTGACTTCCTTAGGGATCAAGTCCCGTTGTCGCCCAAAATCTGGAGCGATGTTTTTGTTTAGCTGGTTCGTTTCTAGCGATTTTCCTACATATTTCAGCGTTGTTTCTGACATGTGGCGGCTTCCCATTCGCTCCAGTGATGTAATAGGATGAGATGGCTAAATTTTATTGGTTGAGTGATGTGTATGGGCTAGAATGGATAACCATTAAATGTATGAAAGAACCAGATTTAATCTAAAATAATCTAATGGATTATATTCACTCAAACAATCTATAAATAAACCACTAACCTAAACCTAACCTCTTATTTAGTCGTCGCCATAATTCTACAGTAAAATTAGTGTGTATTATTCTTCCTCCTTTCCTTTACTAAATAAACAAATCTCAACCAAATTAAATTATCTATATATATTCAAGCAACATGGGGAGTTTAGAAGAATCAAAGGGAGAAAGATCAAAGCAAAGCTTTTTCAAATTTATACAAGCTCAAGTGCCAGGTGAGTGGGAATTAATATGAAATAGAAAAATAAATTAGTTCAATTTTATTTTTTTTCTGGCACGTTAATATGAATTAATTTCTGTTATTAATTAAGAATAGATATAAATTATTGCAACTTCTTCTTCTTCTTCCACTTCTCAAATCTAATTCATGTTTGGTTTAAAATATGGGACATATAAATTGTCTATTCACGTTTTATTGCATAAATAAGATTGAAGTTTACGTAAATTATTGTATCTTCTCCTTCTTCCACCTCTCAATTATAATTCATGTTTGCGTTGAAATTTGGAACAAACAAATTGTTATTCACGTTTCATGGCATAAATAAGATTGGATTAATTAAATTGAATTAGAATTGTTATTCAATTTCAAATGGTAGAACAGGTTAGTTGAATAAATTCAGAATATGTTACTTGAATAAAATTATGGTTTTGATTGATATAATTACATAATTTTGAATATGGTTTTGGAATAAAATTGGGAAGTCTAATTGGCATAATTGTTTGTTTCATATGTGGCCTAAAAATGTAAAAGTTGAATTTTGTGTAATTAAATGGTTTGTGGCTATTGGATAAAAATTTTGTACTACATAAATCTCTAAAAGGAGAATGGAAATTAGGGTGGAAAAAAATGTAAATTAAATGGACCCTAAGGGCTAGTGCAAAACTGTAACAAAATGGCATTAAAATTACAGACAAACCATACGGACTGAATGGACGTGAAATTGAAATACCATTTATGTAAGAAAAAGGGAAATTGTGTAATAACCAAATTGGATGTAAAAATGGCCTAAAGAAGATTAATGGAAATAAACAGTATGTAAACTGTAATGGTAAAATTAATTAATCTGGAAGCGATTTGGTAGGCAGACCTTGTAAAGGTCTGGATAGGTGTTTCATGCAGTTAAGACCAAAATATAGTTTTGGCTGTACGTACTAGGAGCGGGCAAGTAGGTTCGCATGGATGTTTGTTACCTTTCATATATTGCTAGTACATAGGATAGTTAGCATCCACAATCATAGGCTTCCTCAGGCAGATCGACGCGGACGGAACAGGACAAGTGTGCTCTGACGTAGGCTTCTTTAGGCAGATCGTTGGAGGATTTTGCGCAGCCGACCTAGCTGCGGGCGCTCTTTCGGAGGACCGACACTTTGGATAGGGGCAAGTCCACGTTGTTGACCATGGAGACAAGAGGATAGAAGTCCAGTTTGGCGGAGCCTGAACGCAACTTCGAGGTCCTGCGAGGTTGTTTGAGTCGGCGTCGGTCAGACGTAAGAGGAATTTAGTCACAGTGCACAAGTGAAGAGCATGACTTTCATGCTGTAGCACGTGGATAGGTAAGGACAGCGGGTCCGACAGGTCGATTGACGTTTAGTATTACTGCATGGTTGACTTCCCTAGAGTGACCACGGACTTTGGCTTCTTGGGAACTGTATCTAAGAAGGATTCACTGCATTATATTATTCACCCTCTACGATATCCAGGGAAGACCTAGAATCATACTGTTTTATTCTTTCTGCTTCATTTTATTTCTCATTCACCAGACTTTATGTCTGACGCATTCCTATTTTTTCTATTTTCCCCAAATCACAGGAGGGTAGATCTAGGTTGCAGTTCTTTGCAGCTTGGAGGGTCATTGGAGCAGTTGTTATCTTTGGCTTTTGTTTCTTTTGTTTCATGTACTTCGTTTCTCCTTTTTCCATACTATACTCTATATATGGGGACCTATATTGTGAACTTTGGTATGTTTTATGTTTTGGTGGAGACTACTTGGTACTTTTGGTTTCAAAAATAAATTTGGGGTAATGTTGTTTTTAATGAAGCTGTTTTGCTATTAACTTATAATTAGTGAAAGTTTTCTTCCGCTATAATATTTTAATCATTTTATGTTGTTGCCTTAGTCTTTGTGCTATGTTATGGATTTTTATTTCACCCGACCACCCGTGCTTCTAGTCATGTCCCATTTTCGGGGTGCCTAGAGGTGCGGGGTGTCATAGTTGGTATCGGAGCTAAGTTTTCGGTAATCCTAAAAATATTTTAAAAATATAAAGGTTTTCGAATAATTTTTAAAGGATATTCCAAATAATACTTTTAAAAGTATATGTATATATTTTGGAAAAAAGGAGAAATTTTAGAAATGGGTCCCTCATATCTCTTCCTCCCTATCTATTGAACTATTTATGGAATACCTAATCCCATCTTTTTAATATCCAGGGATAGAAATGTCTGAACCGTAAGATATCCCTGAAGTTCCAAGCCTTAATATGCCTGCTTGGTTCAGACGTTATTTGCAGGTTACTGCACGAGCAGATCCACCGGCTAGGGATGCTGCTCCGGCGGAAGGGGCTCCAGCCCGTCCACCAGGCATTCCCGATTTTCCCATGTTATGCAAGGACTACACCAGCTTAGGAGGCAATCCGTTTCTTGGCACCGAGTCATATACTGAGGCGAGAGCTTGGATCCGTAGTTATGAGTAGATATTTGGACTTATGGGATTGGAGGACTTTGCTCGGAGGCAGTTGGCTTCATGCCAGTTGCAGGGAGAGGCTCTTTGTTGGTGGGAGATTGTGGAGGCTGAGGCTGATAATTTGACTTGGGCGGATTTTCGTACTAGGTTCGAGAGGAAATTCTTATCGCAGGCTGAAGAGGGAGTGCAGCTAGAGAAATTTATACAGCTCAAGCAAGAGGATATGACAGTTTGGACTAGACCTGATCAATACTCCTCACAAGAAGGCGTTGAAGTTCGTTAAGGGTTTGAGGCAGCCACTGTAGAGTTTGACGGTGAGCCACATTCCGATGGGAGCCACTTTTGAGGGATTGGTAGAGATAGCTTTACTTGCTGATACTGAGATTAAAGGAGATGTGGCGCAGAAGAGTGATGGGAAGAAGCAGTGGAGAGGAAAGAGGAGAGGAGGAGGGTCAGGTGGAAAAAGGAAAGTTCCAAGGAAGGATTGGAAGTGCAATACTTATGGGAAACCAGGTCATATTGCTAAGGATTGTAGAGGGGCAGGAGAGCGACCGAGACTGAGGTTCTATCTTTGCGATCAAGTGGGGCATATGAGAAAGGACTGTCCGTCGAAGCCCAAGGACAGTTCACAGACACCTTCACAGCCTGCTTAGGCTTATGCTTTAGAGGCAGCTTCTTCCTCTAGTACTCGTCCGATTGTGGACAAGGGAAAGAAGGTGATCATCGAAGGTGCGTTATCTATCTCTGATTTTCCTATTCGTACCCTATTTGATTCTGGAGCTTTGCACTCTTTTATATCTAGTACTTTGGTAGAGGGTCTTGGTCTTGATGCTTGCTTAGTGACCGATCCGGTAGTAGTATCAAATCCCGTAGGAGGATAGGCATATTTGTCCATGTTATGGCAAGATTTGAAATTGATTATTTTAGGGGTTGAGTTTGACTGTAGTGTAATGGGCTTTTCCGGGTTCGGGTTGATTCTTGGTATGGATTAGCTATCCATGTATGGTGCTGTTCTTGATTGTGATAAGAGGGTAGTGAGGTTGGGCACTTGTAGTGGACATACCGTGGAAGTATCTTGTGATCCTAGAGCATGTTGAGCTACCTTTATTCTCTTGACTTATCGCCCGATAGTTTGAGTTCGGTACCCATTGTTAGAGACTTTCTAGATGTGTTCGTGGAGATTGCTGGCCTTCCACCTCGAAGAGAGATCGAGTTCAAGATTTATCTTGTCGATAATGCCAAACTGGTTGCTTTACCGATAAGGCATATGGCTCCTAGGAACGTCGTGAGTTGAGCAAGTAGATTGGAGATCTTTTGGAGAAGGGCTTCATTCGTAGGAGCATTTCTAAGTAGGGCGCACCCGTCGTCTTTGCCACTAAGGCGGATGGCTCTCTCAGACTTTGCGTGGATTATAGGGAACTTAATAAGCTGACGAAGAAAAATTGTTATCCTATTCCCTATATAGACGATCTCTTCGACCAGCTAGTAGGAGCCAAGGTATTTTCGCAGCTCGATTTGGCCATGGGATTTCATCAGTTGCGTGTGGCGGAGGATAGCATCGAGAAGACTGCGTTTAGGACTCCGGATGGGTTATTTGAGTGGTTAGTCATGCCATTTGGGCTAACCAGTGCTCCGGCATATTTTGTGGACCTGATGAGTCAAGTATTTCGCGAATTGTTGAACAAGTTTGTGGTGGTGTTCGTCGACGACATTTTGGTTTATTCGCGTAACAAGGAGGAGCATACTGTTCACTTGGAAGAAGTGCTTAGGACCCTACGAGCACATAAGTTGAAGGCGAAGTTCTCCAAGTGCCACTTTTGGAGGGATGAGGTTCGCTTTTTGGGACACATCGTTTTGGAAGATGGACTTCCAGTAGATCCGGCGAAAGTGGCAGCAGTACAGGATTAGCAAACCCCTATGAATGCCACGGACATAAGGAGTTTCCTTGGTCTTGCGGGCTGCTATAGGAAGTTCATTAAGGACTTCGCTAGGATATTAGCTCCACTTACCCGCCTTACCAAGAAGAACTCAGCTTTTGTTTGGGATGCCAAGTGTGAGGATGCCTTTGGTCGATTGAAGGAAGCTTTGACTACCGCACCCATATTGGTATTACCGGATGGAACCAAGCCTTTCTCAGTTTATACGGATGCTTGTGGTACGGGGCTAGGGGCGGTACTGATGCAAGAGGGTAGGGTAGTGTGCTATGCGAGTAGACAGTTGAAAACGCATGAGAAGAACTACCCGGCGCATGATCTTGAGTTGGCAGCTATAGTTTTTGCTCTTAAGTCTTGGAGGCACTTTGTCTTAGGAGAAAGATTTGAGCTTTTCACGGATCATAAGTCTTTGAAGTATCTATTCTCTCATAAAGACTTGAATTTGAGACAGCAAAGATGGATGGATTTTTTAGCCTCTAATGACTTTGAGATTTCATATACCCCTGGCAAGGGTAATGTAGTGGCAGATGTGTTGAGCAGATGCAAAGTGGTCTTAAGTCCTCTGCTTTTGGAATGGAAGCATTTAGAGTACATTGCTACCTTTGATTTTAGACCTCCATCGGATTTAGCTCCGGGATTGTTAGCAGCCCTCGACGTCCAATCTACTTTGATGGAGTAGATTAGAGCAAGGCAAGGTGAGGACGAAGAGTTAAAGGACATTTTAGATAAGCTTGGTAAAGGAGAGTCATCAGCACATCTTAGGCGCTATACCATGGACATTAAAGGATGGCTTAGAAGGGATGGTAGAGTTTGTGTTCCCGGTAGTGAGGATTTAGTAAATGCGGTGTTGGCCGAGTCACATCATTCTAGGATGACAGTGCACCCCGGTGGTGATAAGATGTACCGAGATATGAAGAGGATATTTTATTGGCCTGGAATGAAGAAGAGGGTGGCGGAGTATGTATCGAAGTGCATCACTTGCCAAAGGGTAAAGGCGGAACAAAAAAAGCCCGAAGGACTATTGCAGCCATTGGATATTCCATATGGAAATGGGAGAGCATCTCTATGGACTTCGTGGATGGATTATCAAGGTCACGGAGATGGAATACGAGCATTTGGGTCATTGTGGATAGACTGACGAAGAACGCTCATTTTATACCCATTAAGAGTAATAGGACGGCAGCTTCTTTGGCGAATCTTTAGATAAGAGAGATAGTTAGGCTTCATGGAGTTACCGCCGGCGTTGTTAGCGACAGAGATCCATTATTCACCAGCGAGTTTTGGAGGAGTCTTCAGCAAGCCTTAGGAACAGAATTGAATTTGAGCACGGCATATCACCCTCAAACAGATGGACAGACTGAGAGGGTAAATAGGGTTTTGGAAGATTTGCTCAAATTGTGCATCATTGACTTCGGAGGCTCTTGGGAAGACCACCTACCTTTGGTGGAGTTCGCGTATAATAATAGTTATCAAGCAAGCATTGGGATGGCATCGTTCGAGGCCCTCTATGGCAGACCATGTAGATCACCAGCCTGCTGGTCGGATACCACCGATAGGATCTTGCTTGGACCAGACTTGGTGAGGGAAACTTCCAAGAAGGTGGATTTGATTCGCAAGAGGTTGAAGACTGCACAAGATATACAAAAGTCATATGCCGACAGAAGACGTTCAGATTTGGAGTTTAAGGTTGGAGATATGGATTTTGTCAATGTTTCTCCTCTGAGAAACGTTATGAGATTTGGCTCAGTGGGTAAGTTGGCAGTAAGATTTGTAGGACCCTTCCCTATTACCGCACGGATTGGAAAAGTGGCATATAGAGTTGATCTTCCAGATAAGTTGGCAGGATTTCATGATGTTTTTCATGTTTCGCATATGAGGAAGTGTCTACGTGATTCCGCAGTAGTATTAGAACCCGATCAGCTAAGGAAAGTAGAGGTAGAGCGCGAATCACTTGTGCGTCGTACACTCACCCGTATATTAGAACACAACATCAAGAGATTACGCAACAAGGAAGTTAGTCTAGTGAAGGTTCAGTGGGGAGATGACCCCAAGGAGTGCACATGGGAATCTGAGGAGAGAATTCGAACTTCTTATCCTTTTCTATTTGAAGGTACACTTCAAATATCCTATCTTTGATCTTTACTTAGTTAGGGTATTTTTGATAATCTTTAGGTGAAACCTATGGATGGTAGCTTGGTTGTAAACATGTCATTAGGGCATGTTATGTTTGATGAATGAAAATGATTGCAAGTGGATGCCAATGTTTGCAAATGGATGCATTGCATGCACTAGATAGAAATTTATTAGGATAATCGGCCAACTAGGTACACACACCTGCATATGCGTGCATGTTATCTATTGCATTTGCACATGGTTGTATATATATATATGTGTGTGTGTGTGTGTGTGTATAAATGGATGTTGCATATGGATGGTGCATTTGGGTGAATGATTGAAACATACATATAGAGTTATCAATTATACTAGGGTAATTGCATACATTTGGTTGCATGGCATAAGCATACTTGCATTACAGGAGGTCAACTGAATCAGTAGACCGACTACCTTTTCGCATTAGGTAAGTTCATATGCATTTCACTTTGCATAAATCATAAATTGCATTAGTTAAAAATAAGGACAATGGTAGAAATGGATGATGGTTGAGTAGATGGATGTAGTTCTTGGATGTTGGTTGTTAATTACGTTCTTCCATCTTTGGAGATTTCGGGGACGAAATCCTTCAAGGGGGGAGAATGTAACACCCCGATATATTACGGGAAATATAATTAAAAAACAATTAAAAGCGCATGTTGACTTCCTTAGTGACCAGGGATCAAGTCCCGTTGTCGCCCAAAATCTGGAGCGATGTTTTTTTAGCTGGTTCGTTTCTAGCGATTTTCCTACGTATTTCAGCGTTGTTTCTGACATGTGGCGGCTTCCCATTCGCTCCAGTGATGTAATAGCATGAGATGGCTAAATTTTATTGGTTGAGTGATGTGTATAGGCTAGAATGGATAACCATTAAATGTATGAAAGAACCGAATTTAATCTAAAATAATCTAATGGATTATATTCACTCAAACAATCTATAAATAAACCATCTAACATAAACATAATCTCTTATTCAGCCATCACCATAATTCTACAGTAAATAGTGTGTATTATTCTTCCTCCTTTTCTCTACTAAATAAACAAATCTCTACCAAATTAAATTGTCAATATATATTCAAGCAATTTGGGGAGTTTAGAAGAATCAAAGAGAGAAAGATTAAAGCAAAGCATTTTCAAATTTATACAAGCTCAAGTGCCAGGTGAGTGGGAATTAATATGAAATAGAAAAATAAAGTAGTTCAATTTCAGTTCTTTTCTAGCACGTTAATATGAATTAATTTCTGTTATTAATTGAGAATAGATGTAAAATATTGCAACTTCTTCTTCTTCTTCCACTTCTCAAATCTAATTCATGTTTGGTTTAAAATATGGGACATATAAATTGTCTATTCACGTTTTCTGGCATAAATAAGATTGAAATTTACGTAAATTATTGTATCTTCCACTTCTCAATTCTAATTCATGTTTGGGTTGAAATTTGGAACAAACAAATTGTTTTCACGTTTCATGGTGTAAATAAGATTGGATTAGTTAAATTGAATTAGAATTGTTATTCAATTTCTAATGGTAGAACAAGTTAGTTGAATAAATTCAGAATATGTTACTTGAATAAAATTATGGTTTTGATTGATATAATTTCATAATTTTGAATATGGTTTTGGAACAAAATTAGGAAGTCTAATTAGGATAATTGTTTGTTTCATATGTGGCCTAAAATGTAAAAGTGGAATTTTGTGTAATTAAATGGTTTGTGGCTATTGGATACAAATTTTGTACAGATTAAATCTCTAAAAGGAGAACGTAAATTAGGATGGAAAAAATATGTAAATTAAATGGACCCTGAAAGCTAGTGAATTTAGCAAAATGAAGTTGATCAAAATGCAAAATTTAATAACTAAAGAAAAAATTCAAACCAATCTTAAACTTAAAATTAACGAGTTTTTGACTCCACGGACAAACCATACGAACTGAACGGACGTGAAATTGAAATACCATTTATGTAAGAAAAAGGGAAATTGTGAAATAACGAAATCGGATGTAAAAATGGCCTAAAGCGGATTAATGGAAATAAACAGTATGTAAACTGTAACGGTAAAATTAATTAATCTGGAAGCGATTTGGTAGGCAGACCTAGTCAAGATTTGGATAGGTGTTTCATGCAGTTAAGACCAAAATATAGTTTTGTTTGTACGTACTAGGAGTGGGAAAGTAGGTTCACAAGGGTGTTTGTTACCTTTCATAGGTTGCTAGTACGTAGGATAGATAGCATCCGCAATCGTAGGCTTCCTCAATCAGATCAACGTGGACAGAACAGGACAAGTGTGCTCCGACGTAGGCTTCTTTATGCAGATCGTTGGAGGATTTTGCATAGCCAACCCAGCTGTGGGCGCTCTTTCGGAGGACGGACACTTTGGATAGGGAAAATTCCACGTTGGTGACCGAGGAGACAGGGGGATAGGAGTCCAATTTGGCAGAGCCTGAGTGCAACTTTGGGGTCCTGCGAGGTTGTTTGAGTCGGCGCCGGTCAGACGTAAGAGGCATTTTGTCACAGTGCACGGGTGAAGAGCATGACTTTCACGCTGTAGCATGTGGATATATAAGGACAGCGGGTCCGACAGGTCGATTGACGTTTAGTATTACTGCATGGTTGACTTCCCTAGAGTGACCACGGACTTTGGCTTCTTGGGAACTGTATCTAAGAAGGATTCACTGCATTATATTATTCACCCTCTACGATATCCGGGGAAGATCTGGAATCAAACTATTTTATTCTTTCTGCTTCATTTTATTTCTCATTCACCAGACTTTATGTCTGACGAATTCCTATTTTTCTTATTTTCCCCAAATCATAGGAGGGTAGGTCTAGGTTGCAGTTCTTTGCAGCTTGGAGGGTCATTGGAGTAGTTGTTATCTTCGGCTTTTGTTTCTTTTGTTTCATGTACTCTGTTTCTCCTTTTTCCGTACTATACTCTATATATGGGGACCTATATTGTGAACTTTGTTATGTTTTATGTTTTGGTGGAGACTACTTGGTACTTTTGGTTTCAAAAATAAATTTGGGGTAATGTTGTTTTTAATGAAGCTGTTTTGCTATTAACTTATAATTAGTGAAAGTTTTCTTCCGCTATAATATTTTAATCATTTTATGTTGTTGCCTTAGTCTCTGTGCTATGTTATGGATTTTTATTTCACCCGACCACCCGTGCTTCTAGTCATGTCCGATTTTCGGGGTGCCTAGAGGTACGGGGTGTCACATAATTTGACTTTGGTTAGACAACCGGTTTGGGTTGTTACGAGAGATGAGAAAGATTGAGGAACAAGACAGTCAAGTTGGTGAAAGTTCAGTGGAGCGACAACGAGAAGGACTATACTTGGGAGACAGAGGATAGGATTCGAGATACTTATCCTAATCTGCTTTGAGGGTATGTCTATATTAGATTTATATAGATAATTCCTAATCAGGTAGACTAGTGTGGTTGTTAGGTGTCGTTACAGATGGTTGCTATGTTTAGTATTTACTCCTTACTGAATTTCGAGGACGAAATTCTTTAAGGAGGGGAGCCTGTAACACCCCTAATTTTTTATAACATTATTCAGGAGATTTAATTAGATAAATTAATTAGAATAATGTAACTTTTAAGTGATAAGGGGTTGAGATTTGAATAAATTTAATTAAGGTCGTGCCTAATAAAATAATTATTCGGCTTAATAATGGTTTTTGGTTAATCAAATTACATAAGGGCATATTAGGAATTTGCCGCCCATAACCCTTAACCTTATATATATATATATTCGTTCCTACCATTTCACCATTCACGTCATTTTGAAACGCAAATCAAAAACTTAAAAACAACCGGCCATTAAGGAAGAAGAAATTCAATTAAAAGCTAGATAATCAAGCTTAGGGGAAATCAATCTCAATCCAATCTCCTTATCTTAATCAAGGTGAATAATAATTCCATCCCTATTTTTTTTGAATTGTATATTTTCGGATTTAGAGGTAAATTCATTTTTATGATGAATTGAATGATGATATGCTTGAAGTTTGATTGTTTAATTTAAACAAGTTTGTTTAAATTGATTTATACACGGTTTTAGGGTAAAACCGAGATATGTTGATGTTTAAATGCCATGGAAAATTTTTATGTAGTATAAAACATGATTTGGGAGTTGGTTTTCAATTTTCATAATTTTCCAAGCTTTGGAAAGATTGTTATGAATTTTCAAAGGAAAATATGGTTATTTGGGTTTATAAATTTATTTTGGAAAATATATTAAGAATTTAGGTATGGAATTTTGATATGTTAGATAACATGATTAAAGTGAATTTCTAGAATTTTTTGGGATTTTTCCAATGTGATTTGCTATGCAAATTAAATTATTTTTGAAGAGGGACTTCTTTGCAAAATTGGTTTTTCTTAATGGAAGGCTTATTTGATTAACTTAACCATGGTTTAGATCTGAAATTAGTGACAGTTATTTTGGAAAAGAATTTGAAAACGTTAAAGCAACCAATCTGGTGTTGACACATGGCAGTTTAGTTAGAAAAAGATTTGCTTTAAATAGTATTAAACCAGGTTTACTCAGAAAAGTGGGTTTCGCCTACTTTGGAAGTACCTTTCAACACAGAGCTTCCGCCATCAACCTAGTCGAAGCCTACTAATCCGAAACCAATACACAAGGTATCACAAAGATGGTACGCAGTGGATTGGAGGAAGGCGAAAGGTAAGGTGTCGAAAGCATAGCTTCCGAAGGAGTCGCTACCTTGGTTTGTTTTCAAAAGAGAAGCGCTTGCCTTTGTTTTTTAGCCTTTGAAGGAGTCAAAGCATATGGTTTTTAAAGCGGTTTTAAAAGGTTTCGAAAGGGTTTCCATAACATAATTTTGCTTTTGAATGGATTATGAAAGAATGTTTAAAAAGAAGGGGTTCCGACCTAGTCGAAGCCCTGTTGCTGTTCTATAGCCTTTCAATTGTATTGAAGATATTAATGCTGTCGAAAGATACTTTGTTTTATAAGTTTAAGCCACTTCCTGTAGCTTTCGAAAGGGGTTAGGGGTTTCGAATGCAATGGTTTCGAAAGGGGTTTCGACGCCAACCTTCTCATATTTAACCCAGATGTTTTATGCTTTCGAAAGGATGGTGCCGACGCCATCTTGTTTCCCCAATATTTTTATGTATAATAAAGGATGGTTTCGAAAGAGATGCTTTCGCCTATATTCACTTTGACCCAAATAATATTTTATGTATAAACCTAATGGTTTCGAAAGAGGGACTTTCAATGATTTCGGAAGCCTTACTTCCAATGGTGTCGAAAGGGATACTTTCAATTGGTTTCGAAGCTATGCTTCTAAAGTTAAATGTTAATGCTTTAATACAATTGAAAGGTTTTGAAAGGAAGGTTTTAAAGTATTAAAAAGGCAGGAGAGTAATGTTTTGAAGATAGATTTTAATGCTTTTGAAGATAGTCATCTTATGAAGTCGAAAGCAAGGTTTCGAAAGGTATAGAAACCCAAACTCATTTTTTTTAAAGGAAAACCCATGGCTAAATTAAAGGAGTTTTTGTAATGGTTTTTAGAAGAAGCTTTTCTTGATAAAATTATAGGTTAAAGGGATTAACCATGTTCTATATTAGACCCACATGCATGGTAATGTTATTACGATTGCTTCTTCAAATATAAATATATGTAGGAAGTCCTTGAGCTGCTTGCTTGGCGCTTGGAATAAGTGGGATAATGGAATCGCATCCTTGGGGCGAGTTGCATACATTCTTAATTGCTCGATGGACTTCTTAGCCAGTTGATTAAACAAGGAAATGGACCTGGGCAGTAATCGTGTAAATCACATGATTGCTACTCCTTCGTGGGATATAGGAAAGCATCTGCATTTGAGGGCATCCGTCGCTCTAGCAGAATCCACGTGTCACTCGTACTTCATGAGATGTTGTCGAGGGTCGGTATTCCTAGAATACACTGGCATGGTCAGCATGTTGAATCACCTTGGATATTATGCCTATAGAATAGCTTCGATGAATAGGTTTCGACTAGGGGAGATGCTCCAATCGTCGTCAGTCCGGTCCGTTTTCAAGTTATGGCTGCTTGTAATGCTTGTAAATGTTGTATGCATGATTGTACAACGTTTGAATGGTTAAGTATGCCGACCAAATGGAGAATCGGTTAGGATGGGGTCGTGGATCGATGATGATCCCCAAACTTTCACTCAAATGAGGTACGATTCGTATAAGGCAGTAAGGAGGCCTCTTGAGGTTGCTCAACAAGTTTCAAGTCATTTGAAGTCTGTATGCACGAGTTATGACCAAAACAAGATGGATCGGTATTAACGGATTGGTGATAATTTACTTGGAGTCTGACCCGAGAAAATTTGCTATTTTCTTGGGGTCGACCACTGGTTCACTTGGGTTGGTGTCGAACGGTGCTTGGAGTCATATTGGTGTTTACTTGGCAAAAATCTTGGCTTTACCCGAGTATGACTTCGGGTCAGAACATATAGAGTCTGCTTCGAGTCATATAAGTGATTACTTCAGGTCAGCCTTAAAGGGAGTTTTTCGACAAACGTTTTGATGATTTTTGATGGTTTTTGACGACTACCACTCGTGACTCGATGATAGAGGTTCCATAATAGTAAGTGATGACTTTGATGAAGGATAGCTATACTCCAAGATGGCATAATAAGCAGCGTAGGGTGATCGTCACAGAAGCCATCGTACCATAGTTGCCAAGTCAGGTGTTTGGAAGCGGGTCAGTTGAGAGCGGTCACAATCTATCCTGGGAGCTTGACCCGGTAATCGATCCTAAATTGTGTCATATCGCGTTGGTTCTCTAGCCTTTGGGAGTACCGTTTGAGTAGCAATTCCTTGTCCATTCCTTGGTCGCAATTCAACAGCTGCCACTTGATCCTCTATGCCCCGGTCAGTTACAGGACGTAAGGGAAGTGAATAGAATGCCCCGTCTTTAAGTTGAGTTCCAAATCCAGAATGCGGGAGCGCTGCGCTACGGCATGGGTTTGGGTGCTTGGCACTCTAAAAAAATTTTTAGAGCTCTTTTTGTTTATGTGCGGCAAGAAGGAGGGATCATATATGATCCTTTTTTGTCCCCAAGAAGAAGGGATCGGATATGACCCCTTTTTGAATGCAGACATGACCGATCGGTTAGATAGCGATCGGTTTTGATACCTTTAGGTTGGATCGTTAGCGGTACATGGAGTGGACCAATCGGTTGGAGTATGAAGCGATCGGTAGTGAATGTAGGGATCGGCTACAAGTGATCGGTGAAAGGGATCGGTTCTAGATCCCAAGAATGAAGGATCGAATACGATCCTTTTTTGAGTGCGAAAAGGATTGGCTGGAGCATATGGGAGTGAGGGATCGGAGAGCAAGGATTCAGTTGTGGAACGAGGCAAAGGGATCGGATCGGTCGAATGATGCTGGTGGAGGGATCGATCATTTTGGAGTATGGAGGGATCAATCATGATGGAGTATGGAGGGATTGGTTCTAGATCCCAAGAACGAGGGATCAGATACGATCCCTTTCTGAATGCAAAAGGGATCAGCTGGAGGGATCGGTCGTTGCATTTGGAGTCTGAAACTTAACAAGGCTTGATTATATAGGGGAGGATTGGGCATGACCCCTTTCCTTATAGGGGACTTAACTATTTTTGGCTCCGCTAACTTGAGTGTGAACTTCAGCATCTGACCTAAGAACTTGCATACATGAGTGAATCTGATCCCTTCTAAATGGACATGAATACATGAACCACTCCAAACAAGGACGCTAGCATCATCATTTCCTTCAACTCCGCGGGAAGTTGAATTAATTCCTCTAACCATAGCTATCAGCTTCCTTTAGATTTCCTTCAAATCTTAGTAGAATAGGAAGTTTTTGGAGATGAATCTGGATCTCTTCCTCGGACTTATGCAATCCAACAATAGAATAGGGATCCAAATAAGCTAAGAATCAAGTCTTTTAGTGAAAGCACCAAAATGTTTGTGCCAAAATTGGTCAAAAACACACAATAGAGTTTGTATAGAGAAATAAATAAAGAATATTAAATTTAAACAGAGGGAATATAGTAATAAAGCAATAAGAAATAAGCAAATAATAGAGACACAGCACCTTATAGTGGTTCAATGTTGTTTGCCTATGTCTACTTTGAAGATATAACTTTATTGATCACTTTGTAAACTGAGTGCAAAAAGGATTGGATTGGAATCCATCAATATAATGGAGTACAAAGAAAACAATAGCGTAAAGATCCTAAAAATGAACAATCAAGTATGTAATTAAAGAGGAAGATAGCGAAATCTCTCCTTGCAAATTCAGCAAAAGGCTCTCCAAATCCATAGTAGCCCACATGAGGGATCGTATGGCCCAAATCCCAATAAATAGTGATCGGGGCCGATCCCTAGTTTGGAGGAGTTTGGGGGTGCAATCCCTAAGTGGGCTTCTCCATGTTGTATTATGCTTAGCCTCCAAGTTTCATGCCAATTCTATTAGTAGAACTAGAGTCATTGATCAATCTTTGTTACAACATGTTGTGTAGTCTGATTCTGGCCGATCCCTCTTGCTTGCTCCTTTTCGGGTGAGATCCCTATAGTGGACTCCCTAGGGTCCCCTTATCTTGTTCCCAAAGTTTCAAGTGTATTGGATATTAGATTTTTGGATTTCAAGATATCGATTGTTTTTCGTTGAGTTGCATTGTTGGGCTGGATACAATCTGATCCCTTTTATATGACCCCTTTGATACGACCACTTTGATATGATCCCTTTTATACGATCCCTTTTATATGATCCCTTTCTTAGGTGAAGTAATTTTCCCATAACTTAAGCATACAAACTCCAAACGACTTGAGATTTGAAATGTAGCCTCGTGGGGCCTTTCTTGTCACTCTATATCGATCTCACCCAGTTTGGGACAAAAATTGAGGATAGGTACCATCTCCTAGGGAAAGGGATAAGCACCGATCCCCTACTTGTAGGAGGTACTAATCCGTACTTAGAATATTCTAGAGAGTCTACCTCTTGGTCTTAGTTGATCGTTGCTTCATATCATCGCATATGCTTGATTTATGAGCCTAATAATCATCTCTCCAGGCTGCCTTCTTTGACAATCGTCCAGTCTAACTTGTCTAGTCGGTCTGAATATAGCTGGGCCAAAAGATTGATTAATTAGATTCATTAATTAAATAAACCAGAAAATTTAGTAAAAGTGGATTTTATTTAAATTAACTAAATTAAATCTTGTACAACACATTAAACTTCATAGGCCCATTATGACCCAAATAGGGACTTTTTTTAAAAAGTCTACCTTTTGATCACTCATTGTAGACCAGCCTAGTTCCAGCACATTTTTTTACCACTGGGTTATATTTATTTGATTTACATCTTTAGAGGCTCTCTTGGTGTTTTGAGTACTTTATTTTATCATTGCCTCTTGATTTGTGTATAGTTAAGTTCCAGTTCTTGGTTTCGGTCTTATCGTCAGTATATGAGTCCATCCATAGGACTTGGGAGGGTATTTTTTTTCTTTGTATAGGTTTTCTTGCTACATACCAGGCTTTTTGGCAGCTCGTTTTTTGATGTAAAATAGAATTAAATGAATGCTCTCCTCCTTGGGAGGATCACCCAATTCCCTCAAAAAGTTACAATTATTCTTACCAATCCAGAGACAACCTAAACATCACTATAAATAGTTTATGGCTTGAGGGTGCTCGATAACCATAATTATACATAGTACTGTGTTTAAATTGTAAATGATGGAGAACAACAATATTTTCAATTCCTAATTTAAAATAATAATGATCGAGTATTATCGACATTTTAAGGGAGATGAGTGTAATACCTTATGACATCATTTGCATCTACATTCTATGTATAACCCTTTAAGTTTATATAGGCTTTAAGTCTATTAACCTACTTTTTCTTAAACATATGATATGTGTGTGTGTGTGTGTATGCATGCATGCATATAGTAGTTTATTATAACATTAATGATTCATTAAGTTACATATATATATATATATATATGTATGTATGTATGTATATGTATATGTATATATTTGTATGTAATTCTTTTTTATTAATTAAACCTTTTAAAATCAATTTAAAATGAATATAAGATTTATATTTATGTAAAATTTAAAAAAAATTATATTTATATTTTATAGCCCTTTACAAAATTTTATTATATCTTATTTAAATTCAAACAGTTTTGGATTTATGAATATAATATTTAAATACGCATGTTTGAATCAACATAAAATGCAAAATAATTTTGGGCCTTCCACTATGGGCATAATTTTGAAGCGGACCACTTTGATGAGTCAAATAAGGGCCACAAGATGGGATTTTTTCCATTCAAAAGAACGTTCCTTATTTAGAGTAATCTTCTCCTTAGTTAAACACACTTGCTTTATACACCCATTTAATACGATTTTTCAAGTGACCGCCCTATTATTGGTTATTTATTCATGTTAACATAATGTAGGCTCTAATACCATTGTTGGATCAGATCCATAAGCAATAGGGTGAAAAGGAGAAACTTTAAAACAAAACAAAATCTTTTGTTAATTTTTTTCACTAAATCTTATTTTGTTTTTACATGAATAGCTTTTTTATACTAAATTGTATTTAGCGATCATTAGTAAAAAGGAGCTTGTTGTATGTATTTAATTATGATATACTTTGATTTAATTTAATTTAATTTATTTATTATGTGTGTGTGTGTATTTGTGTGTGTGTGTTTTATTTAGTTTGAGTTCAACAAATTTTATTTTTAGTTTTACAGACTCGTATTCATAATAAGAATGTCAGTATGTAATTAAATAAAGTAAGAGATATATAAGGTGAATAATAAAAGGGTATTTGCGATTATTGGAATTTATGATCATGTGGTATGTATATACAATGCCAACAGCTATATAATTCCTATTAATATATTTTGCATTTAATAGGGAGATTTATATATACACTTATACGAGTATATTTATATGTTATTAATGTGTGTGTGTTTATATACACACACATACATACATATATACACACACATACACACACATACACACACATACATATATATACACACACATATAAATGGTAGAGTTAGGGGTTTGCCCTAAGGGCAATTATGCAATTATTACATATATCTAACTCGATAACCAATCTTGTTCGAAATAAAAGGTGTTTTTATTTTATTGTATATTTGGCATAATATGTCATATTAATTAATTAATATAATTAAAAGTATATTACGTACAAAATCCATAAATGGTATGTTTTGTTATAGTAGTTACAATATGTTGTAATCATGAGTGATTTATTATAATAAAATAAACATATTTTTTAAATATTCCTAGTAAGATGTATCGAGTTTGGATATTGATACATCTGTTAAGACTGGAGTACGTAACCCTCTTCAAATGTTAGGGACTGTATTACTCATAACTGCTAGGAAGCACCAAGGGGTTACGTGCTAATAGTTATTGAATAACTATGGAGTGACACACTCGATAGTTTTATATTGGTTAATATGGCTAATGTCAAACAGAAAATATCGATGTGATAAAATTACATAGTTCTCTTGACTTGAGAATACTATTGATTTTCAATGTGGAGGCTCCACTTTGATTATAGTTAAATTGTGACACGACGTCCATCGAACGACTATAGTTGGGTCGAGTGAAAGTATTGGAAGTGAAACACTATTCAAGAGTGGATTCGTCTCCTCGGTTATATGAGGTTAGTATCACGGTTAACTGAAGTCAACTCAAAGTCAAAGTCTCTGGCTAGTGCGGTATAGTTAATAATAACTTTTATTATTAAACAGTGGACTTTGTGTTTGGACTATAGAGTTGAATATGGATGATATTAGAATTTTGACCATTACCAAATTTTGTAAGTCCAAAATGATATAGTTTTGACGAAGTGAATTTATGTAAATAATTGTCACTAAAAGGTAACACTTAATAAAGTAAAATTGGATTTTAGTGATGCCTAGTAAGCGAAATTTTTGGCCATGATGTCACAGCACCTGCTAAGTAACGTATGAATGTTAATATTTGAATGTTCGATATTAATCGCTAACCAAATTTACACCTAAGAGTCACACAACCGAAATGTGGAATACTCCTGTCACTGCCTGATTTAATTAAATTATAATTATTATAAATTAATCGATATTTATGAAATATTAATTATAAAATTTTATTTGATGTTTATTGATCAATATTAAATGTGTGAGTGTATAATAGTTATAAATACATTAATCAATATACGTTTAGATTGGATTTAAATGAGCTAATTATCGACTGGGCTTGAAATGATTTTGAGGCCCATATGGGGCTTGATAGAGTGTGGCCATAATGAGATCTAGGTGAGGTAGGTCATGTATGACATGATGAAGGAGATTTTGAATTAAAGAAAGATGGGAGAAATGGTAGGAGAAAAAAGGGATCTAGATCCACCTTTTACTTTCTTGTACCTTTTTTATTTAATTCCTTTAACGCTCATTTTTTATTTCATCCTTATGTTGGCCATACTCCTTCCATGTACTCAAAAAATTCAATCCTAAACACATCATATTAAAATATAATTCGATTGTCAGTGGTATGTATATTTGCAAGCTATCAACTTCTGGATTTGGAATTGGATTCAAGGAGATTGGTTCTTCATTTCAAGGTTCAAATTCTAGGCATAAGGAAAATGTAATTTTACATGATTATAATCATATAAATGCTTAACAAATTATCATATCATGTATTACTCTAGATAGAATCATTTATCATGAATCTCTATATCTTTGTGTTGTCACATATTGGATGGTAATATATATGTGCGTGCATACATAAAAAAATTCCATGCATAGATTCCTACGACCTTAATTAAAAATATATTTTTTTCCAAAATAAAAAAGATATATATTAAATATTTTACTTAACTAAAAACCAAATTAATAAGAAATAACATTTTATTAAGCATAATCTGTATTTCATAAAATTTTATTTATCTATATAAGATTCTGAAAATTAAAAAAACATTTTTTATATTTTGTTATTATACATATATTTATTTAATTTAATTTAAAATTAATTTACACATACAATAAATATAAATATTTTGTTTATAAATAATGTAACATGTAAGTACATAATTATAATATTAAATATGATGTCATTTTTGTTCATAGAAATTATTGAAATAATTTATTTTAACTTATTGCATATTGTTGGGTGTATTTCGACCTTGCCACCGAACCAACTCCCTCTCCAAGCAATGCCGAACCAACTCCCTCTCCAAGCATCTACCGGACCAAGCTCCTCCCACCATCTACCGGACCAAGCATCCACCGGACCAACTTTCTTCCATCCCACCGGACCAACCTACTGCCACCGAACCAACCTCCTTCCATCCCACCGGACCAGCCCATGCCGAACCATCTCCACACCGGACCAACCTCACTATCCCACCACCGGTCCAAGCAACTACCGGTCCACTCTACACTCCAACCACCTCCGAACCAAGCGATGCCGAACCAAGACGTACCAGGCCAGATCACATCATCCCAGGCCCATCAGCAACTATACACATCCTGGAACCCTACCCCTAGCCTCACTCTATAAATAGAGGGGCAGGGGTACAGCAATGGGGAGAAGTTTTGAGAGCTCAAGCACGGAAGGAACTTTCAAACAACTTTCTTTTACTTGTACCAAAGCTTTGTACTTGTAATCACAACAAAAGAAGAGAAATAACATATAAAGTGGACGTAGGCACATTCTGGCTTAACCACTATAAATCTGCGTGTCTTTTTACAGTTTAGCCCCTGTTTTTCATATATTTGCATAAATCTCCAAAATCACTAAGAACAACATAAGATCTACTAAATCATACAACTTTGAGGTGTTTGTCCATTTTTTGTGCAAACATTTTTGGTGCTTTCATTGAGAGATAGAAGCTCGAAGCTTCAGCTTCATCCGCTTAACAAGTTTTCCTAACAGCATCGTCCGCCACTTGGAAAGCATGCCTCCCAAACAGAGAAAAGATGTTAACAAAGGAAAAAACATCGCATCCAGCAGTCTTCCAGATCCAACTGTCATGAATCAAGTAAATCGTCCTCCTCCAGCAACAGTAACAAATGAAGAACAGGCTAACCCAACCACTCCTGCCACAGAACAGCCTGCAGCAATTACTAGAGCAGATCTGGACAGAGTTGTGGTTGAAGTAACTAACCGCTTCACGTCCCAGCAGGAAGCCTTGGTGGACCATCTCATGTCACGCTTAAGGGACGCTGAAGAATCCAACCGCAACACTGAATCATGGGGCGAGTCCCAGTCTGGAGGATCTCAGAGACAACAAAGATCTTCCTTCTTCGAAGGAGCTAACGGCAGAAGTAGCCATGGTAGGATCCGAGACCGAGCACAGCCCGAAGTTAGGCCTGAGGAAACGTTTGGTACCGAACCCAACGGGGGAGGTACTGGGCGAAGGTCAACTGTAGCTGAGCCTGTCATGCTGCCTAACCACAGAAACGCCAGTGAACGGGGCCGAGCTAGAGTCCAGCCCGAAGTTGGACCCGAGGAAGTGCTTAGATTAGAACCCAGCAGGGGGAGATCAAGGCAAGGGCCAACTGTAGCTGACCCGAGCATGCTCCCAGAAGACCAAAGGCAGCCACTGGAAAATATGAGGAATGATAGACGATACCATCCCTACAGGTCATCTGGACGGAATCAATCCCACAGAACAGAACCAAACTCATTTCTATCTGCTCCAAGTTCTGATGAAAGGATGGCATGCTTATTCAGAGAGTGTGTCCAACGGGAGCAAAGAGATCGAGGGATAGGCGCTAGGGTAACCAGCCCTTTCGCCCGCAATATCGAAATTGCTATCACCCCCCGAGAATGGAAGATGCCAACAATGGAACCCTACAAAGGGACCTCCGATCCCGTTGTACACTTAGAGAGGTACACGCAGCATATGCTCATGAGTGGGGCGACAGAGGGAGTACTATGCAAATGCTTTCCGCTCTTCTTAGCAGATCTTACTACCTCTTGGTTCTGCCATCTACCCCAGGGATCCATCAGCTCGTGGGAAATGTTGAAAGAAAAGTTTATCAGTCAGTTCCGCATTCATGTGGAACAACCTAAGGACGCTTATTCCTTATCCAGTGTCAAACAGAAACCTGGAGAGAAGCTGCAGCAATACCTAACCCGATTCAACGCCGCAGCAGCCGCAGTCCAAGATGCCGATGAGAAGCTTATCCTAATGGCCCTCTGTAGTGGTGTGCATCCGGAGACTAAATTCGCTAGAAGGTTGACGAAAGAAAAACCAGCTACTTTACCCGATTTCTTCCATGAAGCCGGGAAATATATGAGGCTTGAGGATGCTGCCGTCGAGGGGCAGTCAGGACAGCAAAATTAGGCAAATCATAGCAATGCCCCTGCTGTGGCAAGGGACGGTCGGAGAAATGACTCCAGAGACAATGCTGGGGGCAAGAAGGGAGAAAAGCGCCTATATCGGCCAGGACCAAGATTCGACACTTACACTCCTTTGAACGAGACCGTCTAAAATATCTTCCTTGCCACCCAAGGCAAAGTTAGATACAAACGCCCACCATGCAAGAAGGAATCAGATAACGCACAGAAGTCTGGAAAGTTCTGCCGCTTCCACGAATCTCACGGGCATGATACCAACGAATGCCATCATCTCCGAGATCTGATTGAGGAACACATCAGAAGAAAGAAACTGGAACGTTATGTAAAAGGTCAAGACAGAACCCCAGCTCCTGCCAATGAAAACCCAAGGCTACCCTCACCAGGGGCCGACAGAGGAAACCGCAACGCTAGCAGCTCTAGTCAAGAAAAGATAGTGGTCCATACCATCTCAGGAGGGCCACACATCGCAGACAAAAGCTGGAAAGAGATGGAAAGGTACGGAAGGTCGCTTAGAGACAATAAAGACTATGTCAATTCGGTTATAGAAGAACGCCACCCGAAGCGGAAAGAAAGTGATGACATCACATTCGGTAAGCGTGACCTAGAAGGAAGGCAGTACCCTCACATAGATCCCATGGTTATCTCTGCCCGACTCGGTCCCGCCGAAGTTTACCGAATCCTGGTAGATACTGGAAGCTCAGTAAACATCCTGTTCAAACACGCATTCGACAAAATGAAGCTATCAATGAAGGATGTATCTCCCTGCGATAAACCACTACACGGTTTCACTGGAGATGCGAAGATGCCTCTCGGACAACTGGACCTCTTTGTTGAGATTGGAAGCCATCCTCGCTCCGTTGTACGGAAACAGACATTTGTGCTAATAGAAAACCGTTCGGCCTACAACGCCTTCTTAGGAAGGCTAGCTTTGTCTGATTTCCAAATTATCCTAGCCCCATGGTGCCTAAAGATGAAATTTCCAACGGACCATGGAGTAGGGGAAGTAGAAGTAGACCAGGACGTTGCTCGAGACTGCTATGTGACTGAACTTTGCAACAACCACAGGAAGGATAAAGGGAAGGGTGTAGAGATTGCCCTCTGCACAAAAAGTCTGGAAGCATAGCAACTAAAGAAAGCCCCTCCTCTTCGATATACCAGCGACCCTTTCAATGAATTAGACCCTAGGGACAAAGAGGAGGAGGCCACCGCCGAGCCTGCAGAGGCTATGGAGTTTATATCTGTAGACAAGCACGACTCAAGTAGACTATTGAAAATTGGGTCCCAACTAAAAGCCGAATTGAAGGAACAACTCATCGATTTTCTCCGCCACAACTTGGATGTATTCGCTTGGTCACACGCTGACATGACCGGAATCTCCCCCGACATAGCATGCCACGTATTAAACATTGATCCTACCAAGGCGCCTGTAAAACAAAAAAAGAGAAGTATGGGGGCAGAGCGATCAGCAGCCCTCGATGAAGAAGTAAAGAATCTACTCGCCAATGACTTCATATGAGAAGCTGTTTACCCGGAATGGATCGCCAACCCGGTACTGGTAAAGAAGGCTAATGGGAAGTGGCGGACCTGCATCGACTTCTCCAACCTAAACGACGCCTGCCCAAAGGATTGCTTCCCACTTCCCAGAATCGACCAACTTGTAGACAGCACAGCCGGGCACGAGCTCCTATCTTTTATGGACGCATACTCAGGATGTAACCAAATTCCTATGCATGCTCCCGACCAAGACCACACTAGTTTCATCACCGACCGGGGTTTGTACTGCTATAAGGTAATGCCTTTCGGACTTAAAAATGCAGGAGCCACCTACCAGCGCCTCGTCAACAAGGTGTTTGCGGGGCTAATAGGACAAACTATGGAAGTATATGTGGACGACATGCTGGTGAAATCACGGAAAGCCAAAGATCACGTAAGCCACCTAGACGAAATGTTCCAGGTACTTCGACAGTATGGAATGAAGTTGAATCCACTAAAGTGCTCCTTCGGAGTATCATCGGGAAAATTCATAGGGTTCATCGTCCATGCCCGAGGGATTGAAGCAAACCCTGAACAAGTCCGAGCGCTAAGGGATATCAAGATACCTTCCACCCGAAAGGAAATGCAAAGCCTAAATGGAAAAGTGGCCGCCCTAAGCCGATTCATCTCCAAGGCAACGGACAAGTGCGTCCCCTTTTTTGAAGCTCTAAAGAAAGATAAAGGAAAGTTCGAATGGACAGACGAATGCTTAACCGCTTTCCTTAACCTAATCGAACGCCTCCAGAAACCACCGGTACTCTCGACTCCAAGCGAAGGCGAAGAATTATACCTATACCTTGCTGTGTCATCTCACGCTCTAAGCGCTGCCTTGGTAAGGGAAGACAACCGCACGCAACGACCAGTTTACTTCGTCAGCAAAAGGTTTACTGGGGCAGAAGTCAGATATCCTAAACTTGAGAAGTTAGCATACTGTTTACTAATCACATCACGGAAATTGCGTCACTACTTCCAGTCCCATTCCATCAAAGTTCTGACCGATCAACCGCTGAGGCAGGTACTCCATCGTCCCGACACTTCTGGGCGATTACTTAAATAGTGCATTGAACTGAGTCAGTATGATATCACCTATCACCCTCGCACCGCCATCAAGGGACAGGCCATGGCTGATTTCATTGCAGAGTTCACTACCAACGAAGATCAGGAGTAATTGGAAATAATAGAAGATATCAAGTGGAATCTCTTTGTGGATGGTGCATCAAACGAACAAGGCTCGGGGGCAGGTGTGGTAATAATCACTCCCAGGGGAAACAAACTGCACTATGCTATAAGGTTGGAGTTTGCTGCCACCAACAACGATGCAGAATATGAAGCAGTGATAGCTGGACTAGAAATTGCCATAGAAATCGGGGCCAATTCTTTGTGTCTTCACAGCGATTCTCAACTTATTGTTAATCAAATACTAGGAGAATTCCAAGCTCGAGAAGAACGACTCATAGCATATCTAAAGAAGACCAAGTTACTTCTCAGCCGATTGGACCACTACTTAGTCAAACACATCCCTCGGGAGGAGAACCGAGAGGCCGACGAATTAGCAAAGCAAGCAAGTGTGAGAGACATCACCATCTTCGGGGCAGTAACCATCTCAAAGCAACTGGCCCCAAGTTTTGAGCAAGTAAATCTGATAGCTGCAACCGAAGAAGCAACTTGGATGACTCCCATCCGAGACTACCTACAAAGTGGCACTCTACCCAACGGGCGTAACGAAGTCAAGAAAATCTTGAGGAAAGCATCCCACTACACAATACAAGAAGACATCCTCTATCGGCGCGGATTCTCTAACCCGTTATTAAGGTGTGTCGCTGGGAGAGAAGCCAAGGAAATCTTATCCAACATCCATCAGGGGAGCTGCGGAGATCACACCGGAGGGCAAACATTAGCAAAAAAGATACTCCGATATGGATATTTCTGGCCCACCTTAAGCAAGGACGCCTTAGATTTCATCAAGAAGTGTGACAGATGCCAAAAATTGGCTAAGATTCCACGGCTACCAACAACTGAGATTACTCAAATGACCAGCCCTTGGCCCTTCGCAATATGGGGAATTGATTTAATCGGCGAGCTACCGATGGGCCGAGGCGGGGCCAAATATGCTATAGTGGCAGTTGATTATTTCACCAAATGGGTGGAAGCGGAACCTCTGAATAAAGTATCTTCAGTAAAAGTTATTAACTTCTTAATCAAAAATGTGCTATGCAGGTACGGAGTCCCACTCAAAATCATATCAGACAATGGACTTCAGTTTGACAGCGAGGAATTCGCCAACTGGTGCCAAGAACACGGAATTCATAAAAGCTTCTCATCCGTAGCATATCCCCAGGCAAACGGACAAGTCGAAGCAGTCAACAAAATTCTGAAAACTCTGATCAAAAAGAAGCTCGAAAAGTCAAAGGGCGCTTGGGTGGATGAACTCCCTGCAGCACTGTGGGCCTACCGCACATCTTTCAGAACATCAACAGGGCACACTCCTTTCTCTTTGGCATATGGATCGGAGGCTATGCTCCCAGTTGAAACCATTGTGCCTTCCCACCGTAGGATCCACTATAACCCAGAAGAGAATGAAGAACTCCTCCACATGTCTTTGGATCTAGTTGAGGAGAGAAGGAATGATGCAGCCCTTAAAGCAGCAGCCCACAAGCAGAAAGTGGCAGCCCAATACAACTCCAAAGTCAAGCATCGTACCTTACAAGAAGGGGATCTTATCCTCAAGCGAATCTTCCCTCGCCCCGGAGCACTAGACCCAATCTGGGATGGACCATATGTAATTCATAGAGATCTCCACAATGGAGCCTATATTTTGTCAACAGTGGACGGAGAGGTGTTCCAGAGGGCATGGAACATCCAACACCTCCGTCGATACTTTTCTTAACTTGTATTGCCCATATGAAGTGAATTAACAAAGAGAATCAGTGGACGTAGGCCTTTTCATGCCGAATCACTTTAAAAAACTTTGTCTCTTTTTTAACTTGTTCCTTTATATCTTGGCTACTTGTTAACTTTATCCTTTTCTGTTGAACAAAATCCTATGCGTATAGCATTTCCACTCAAAGCACTCCACGGCGCAACTTCGCCTGGGCAAAACCTAACAGGTACTATGCGAATCTATGCCCTCGCCAATGAGACACTTTTGCTCCAGCATCCCTCTGTTGTGGGTTAACTCATTGCTTGCGACGGCCCTTAAAGCCAACTGTAATGAGCCGATTATAAGCCACCGAGAAGGCCGACTATAGCCGAGGCAGCTCATTACGGCGTTAGGCTCGCCGGCAACTATGAACCGACTATAAGCCCCAACATAAGGTGTGGCCAGCCAGGGGCAGTTCACAGTTGACGATCGGCACCCACGCTAGCCGGCCACAGTAAATCGAATAATACCCACGATTACGGGCCATAATGGCCCGGGTAGTTACTGTGCGCGATCTCGGCTCCGATGTGTCTTAGGTGCGGCTGTGGTAAAAAAGAATTAACTCCCCACGGAGGCGTAAGATGGGTGACAAATGTCTCCAAGACCCACAGCTAGGGAAAGTGACTACAAAACCCGTTTGCCACGAACTTAAGCACATCGAAGGCCTTCCATGATTGGAAGTTTTACTATTTCACATATTTCAATTTTACTTAAAAAGCTTTCCTCCTATCCTCTATAACAATCCATAAAGTACAGGATACAGAGTAGGAGATACTCGCCAATGGATGCAGGGATTCACAATCGGATGGTAGGGCATTCAACTGCTTTCCATGATATTCAAAACTGCCATCTACAAACAGAACATGAAGGGCGGTATTTTCTTCCTTTATGTACAAATACATGACTATAATTTATTCACACCACACACTAACATTGCAAGTCATGAAATTATGTCTTAAACCAAAACCCGACATCAAACACAATTTAATTACAAGAATATACATAGCTATATTTCTCATACGACATGCCAAAATAACAGCAAACATTCAAAAGACGACAAAATCAGCTTAAGTTAAAGAATTACACGTCAAAAATAAAACTATTTATTACAAGTGGCAGAATATTACAACCTAAAGGCTACTTTACCATTTTTTCGACTAACATATACAACCCTGTCAAATCCACAAAAAGAGTTTTTCCAGGTATAATCAAGGGGCCGGCTGCAGTGGAGCTTTATCCTTGTCCTGTTGACCCCCTGTCCAGTCAGAGAAAGGATTCATTAGCAATAAGGAACCAAGTTGATGGAGAAACTAAAAAGGGAGACTTACCAGCGCCTGCTTCCTGACTATCCTGATCGTCATCCTCTACCTGCACGCCTACCTCCTCAGCGGCAAGCAACCGCATACCTTCCTTCACCGCCACCTTCTCCTCCTTGGCAAACTGAGCAGTGACCGCATCCATGCTGAAGGCCACGCCACCATCTTTATCCGCATCGGCCTTAGCCTCCTCCAAAGCCCGAAGATAGATCTTAGCCATGACCCTAGGATAATCATCCATCCAGGATAGGTTGCCCTGCTTCCAAGTTCGGAAGTACATGTCCTGAAGCATTTCATCCATCATCCCCTCATTCTCCTCAAACTCCCTCATCCGGGCCTCGGAAGCCGACAACCTTCCAACAGCAGCTTCTCTCTCCAAACGGTATCTCGAGCAGTCAGCCTGAAGGGATTTCCGCATCGCCTCCATCTCCTCCTTCAGCCTAACCTGAGCAAGCTCTGCGGATTCAAGCTTCCCCGACAGCTCCTCTACCCGCTCAAGATCCGCCCTCCGAACCTCATCCACTGTCGAGATGGCCATATTTATCTGCTCCTTGCAGGCAGCCTCCATCTTCCGCAGTTCCGCCTTACTAGCCTCCTCCATAGCCTTCCTCAACCGCCCGGAGGCAGCCTCATGCTGAGAAATCTGAATGGCCTGATCAGCGAGCTGTTTGGCCTGGTCCGAAACCACCAATCTTAGTCGGATGTTGGCACTCCCAATCTCCTCTCCAGCCTTAACCAGCCGGGCGTGATGCCCCATCAACTTCCTAGTCTCCTCCGCCACCCGATCAATATTAGCCTTGACCTCGTCTCCCATGGTAACTATCCGAGTGGTAAGTAGATCAAGATCTAAGGACTTAGCTTCATCAAGCACCCGTACCATGGGATTGCGGGGAAGAAGGTGCTCACCAGTAACCTCGTCAAAGATAATGTCGTGGGAACTTGGATCCAGATCAGGATAACCCGCAAATGGATTACGAGCCAAGTCAGGACGATCGATATGAGTAACGGAAGGGTTTTCGGACGGGTGCGGAGAGGGTGCAAACTCGTTGTCCTCCTCCGTGATATCATGAAGAGGCTGAGCCGGGAGCTGAGGACCGGGCGAAGGTTCGGATAAAGGATGAATCCTCTTTCTCTGCTGAATACCCTCTTCGATAACCCCGAGAAGAGGACGGTAGCCGACTACATCCCCGGAGCGGTGGGTCGAAGGCTTCGGCTTGACAGAAGTTTTGGAAAGCTTATATTGCTCAAGCCTGTGCCGAAGGTCTGAGGCCTTGGATGTCTTGCCTGCTCCTGATATGAAAAACAAGTGTCACAAGCTTACATCACTATATGATTCGAGAAACGCGGTAAATTACAAGTTAAAAGAAGAAAGAAAGCACGTCTGTTATACAAACCCTGGGGAGAAGTAGGATACTGCAATAAGTCCTGGATTTCATTCCAGGACGGGAGCGGATCATAAAATATTCCTAAGTCCCTATCATTAATGAAGCATGCAGGAGTCAAGAGTTCACCTTGAGTCGTCGGAGCCACCTTGGCTGGAATGGTCTGAGAAGACTCGCTTGCACCGGTCCCGGCCTTGTCCGCTGTCCCGGTTTTCTCTACCAAAGCCGGATCTTCGTCCAGCCCCTTGAAAGCCTGGTGGAACGCATCATCCGTCCACTCCTGAATCTCGCCCGCCTGCCCAGGAAGCAAGGCCCCGATGCCATCGCCACCTTTATCACCTTCCCGACCATCTCCACCCTCACCTCTTTCCTCCTCTATGTCTTCCTCCTCCTGGGTAAGTGGACAATTGCTGGGGGAGGGACCGTCCGACTTCTTGAGTTTCTTACCTCCGACGGCTGGAGGTTTTGTGAAAGGTTTCCTCTTGCTACTCTCTACCGTAACACCTCCCTTAGTCTGAACAGCCGCCCTCTCCTCCGCCGTTTCCCTCAGCTTGACTACTGACTGCTGTGGAAGGATTAAGTTATACTCCAGAAGGGTCGCATTTCTGATCAGGTAGGCAGATGATCTATATTTCCCGAGAATAGCTTCTATCTCAGCCGCCGTCTGAACCAGGCGGTCAGTCTCCACAACCACAAAGCCACCTGTCGCTAGCAAAAATGAGAAAGTATGAGAAGAAGCATCGCAACCGTAATGGAAATTATAAGTAAAAGCATCAACTTACATCCAGAAGTAAAGCGCCGAATTGAAACGGAGTCGTCCCTGACAAAGAACCATTCCTTCTTGAACATGCTGAATTTGGAATACAGATCCAAGACCGGCTTGAAGGTCACAGCTGACTTCAAACTAATGTATGGGGACCCCTTCTTATAGCCCCTCAGATTATATAGATACCGGATCTCTCGGTTGGAAGGAGCACGACCATACTTCCTCTGGAAAATGATGAAGAGGCTCACCAGTATAGCATAGGAGTTGGGTTGAAGCTGGAATGGGGCCACCTTTAGATATGTGAGGAAGCTGGCTATCCAAGCGTTAAGAGGAGGAATGGCACCACACATGCAGTGGTATCTGCTGTAGGTGAAGTACCCTTCAGGAGGATCGTACGGCATAACGTCTCTCCCAGGCAATAGCAAGTGCGCCCTATCGATTCCAAAGGATCGGGAAATGACATCAAGCTGCTCCTCCTTGAGGGAGCTAGGAAAGCAATCGGGCGGGGAGTTCAGAAGTTCCTGAGGGCCGTACCCGTCCACTAGTGATCTCAGGGTTGGTCCGTGACGTTTTGGATTCGGCTGAACAGGGGGCACCGAGGAAATTTCTCCTTCGCCCTGGGACTTCTTTTTGTCCGATCGAGTTTCCGCTTTGCGAGACATTATCTGCAACATAGAAAAGACAGGTTGTTAAAACAGAGGATATAAACAGGCAAGTTTTTCTTTTCAAGCCCATTCGGCATTCACATCATTCAAGTTCATTCGGCGCTAAGATGATTCATAAGTTAAAACTTCATGTTCATTCGGTAATACAAAAACTTCATGTTCATTCGGTAATACAAAAACATCAAGTCATTCGGCAGATAAGATCTTACCTGATTCGGCACCTGTGTTGATTCGGCACTAACGAAGTCCGGCACTAACGAAGTTCGGCACTAACGAGATTCGGCACCCTAGTTGATTCGGTACTCTACTGGTTCGGCTCCTCAAATGGTGAAGGGAAAGTAGTAGCACGAAGCCCATATTTATAAACGTACCGGGACAACCGAACCAACCGATTCGGCGTCTGGAACCAGATGTGGCTATTCAAAGGAGAAACAAAGCACGCCATGTGCTGGCACATAACCTGCTTTGGGGGGCAAGTGTTGGGTGTATTTCGACCTTGCCATCGAACCAACTCCCTCTCCAAGCAATGCCGAACCAACTCCCTCTCCAAGCATCTACCGGACCAAGCTCCTCCCACCATCCACCGGACCAAGCATCCACCGAACCAACTTTCTTCCATCCCACCGGACCAACCTACTGCCACCGAACCAACCTCCTTCCATCCCACCGGACCAGCCCATGCCGAACCATCTCCACACCGGACCAACCTCACCATCCCACCACCGGTCCAAGCAACTACCGGTCCACTCTACACTCCAACCACCTCCGAACCAAGCGATGCCGAACCAAGACGTACCAGGCCAGATCACATCAGCCCAGGCCCATCAGCAACTATACACATCCTGGACCCCTACCCCTAGCCTCACTCTATAAATAGAGGGGCAGGGGTACAGCAATGGGGAGAAGTTTTGAGAGCTCAAGCACGGAAGGAACTTTCAAACAACTTTCTTTTACTTGTACCAAAGCTTTGTACTTGTAATCACAACAAAAGAAGAGAAATAACATATAAAGTGGACGTAGGCACATTCTGGCTGAACCACTATAAATCTGCGTGTCTTTTTACAGTTTAGCCCCTGTTTTTCATATATTTGCATAAATCTCCAAAATCACTAAGAACAACATAAGATCTACTAAATCATACAACTTTGAGGTGTTTGTCCATTTTTTGTGCAAACACATATGAAATTAAAAAATAATAATTTTTAAATATGTTTAAACCATAAAAGTAAAAAAAATTAGGCTGAAAGCATTTATTGTATGTATACATATATATTTTATTATAATTATTTACAATTTATAATATATTTACAATTTATAATATATTTACAAGTGTAAACATTTATATGTATTATATATATATAATATTTTTAAGTTTTATTATATATATATATTCGAATTATATGTAATATTAATTTAAAACTACGTTTTGCATTTATATTCAACATATTTTGCAATCTAATTGTGTTTTATATTTTTATATATATTTGTATAAGTGTATTATATAAATTTTATTTTTAAGCAGTACTTTATAATATGAACAATTATATATATATATATATATTATTACTCGAAAAACCAACCTTTCGACTTGGTCAAAACCAATTTGAGAAGAGGTTAAAGAAGAGTAAGAGAAGAAGGTTTCAGGTGGTCCTTTCGAAGGAGTTGAAGGGATGCTACCGTCAAAGTTTGGAAGCTTTAGAACCTTTCGAAGGTGTCGAAGGGTATCTACGATCGAAATCCAGAAGGATGTTACCTTTCGAAGAAGTTGATGGAGTCGAGAACTCCTTCCGCCTTCAATAACCACATTTCGACTAGGTGATTCCATATGCATGAATACCTTTCAAATGAGACGAGGCAGTACATTTCGAAGGCAATGAAGAATAGTTCTTTGCTCATGTGCCAAACCATTCGAAACCAATGATTTCGCCTTCATTCAAACTACTCGAAAGCAAGCATTGTCCTGAGCAACTCCTTCGATAGCTATAATAAGCCTTCCGGCTGGTCAAAGCTAATGTGATAAGCTGTAATAAGCCTTTCGAACCGGTCGAAGCCAATGTGATCCAGGAGGATTCCGCATCAGATCAGGAACAAGTGCTTAGGCGTAACCAACATCATTGAAACCATTAAACATGCCTATCGATAGAGTTGGAAGCGCTTACAAGGCAACACAAAGAAGAGAGGCGCAGCCCTTCCTTTCGACAAAGACGGAGCATACTTGAGTCATTCGGAAGCCACCTTTCGACCAAGTCAGAAGCATCAAGGTCGAAAGGTGCTGACCCGCATCTATAAATAAGACCCAAGGGGTCGCGTTTTGGGGATCGGATCCCTTCCACTCTAAACTTGTATTTTTCTTAATGAAAAGTGTTGTAAACCTAATTACAAAATTGAATTGGGGATTTGGAGAAATAAAGTATACTTGAGCTAGTTAAAGGGAAGTCTTAGATATTTTAGATTACTTTACTGTTTAGAAGCTTTTGTTGGGTTTAACTTTGTTTTCCAGGTTTTGTCTACATCGAAAGGCAACTATCGACACAGTCGAAACCCTTCGGATTCAAATAACTCCGATTACTAAATTCAAGCTATCTTCCCCTTGAGCCACCGCTTTCGACCAGGTCGAAACCAAGTCACAACCTACTTAAACCTTCAACTAACACAAGGAACCTAAGGACCCGGCTTTCGACAAGGTTGAAACCCATCTCTGAAACACTGAAGCTTGAGATTATTAGTTCAAACCCAAGCAGGTTAAGCCCATTGCTTTCGACAAGGTCGAAACCCTTACTTCTAATCCTTAACCTAAGCCCAAGCCATTCAACTGCTTAAGACCCCTGACCAGGTCGAAACCAACAATGGTGAACCTTATTCAGGATATCTCAACGAATCAAAAGGAAAGCATACGAAGGTGAATCCACACTGATTCAACTGAGTCGAAAGGTTATTAAGCACAAATACCGACCCTTTCGACTGAATCGAAAGGTCGTACTGAGTGACTTCTATCTACTAAGGCCCATTCGAAAGGAAATTCAAGAAGGATATATATTTCCCTTCCTATTCTACTTACCTAAAAGATAATCTTCATTCCTTAGCACAACCTTGGGGTGTTGAAAAGATTTCTTGTTAACATTTTGACGCTAGAAGGAGAGCTCGAAACTCCGACTTGGTTAAACCCCAAACACTACTATTCTCTAACCCCATTTAACCCTATCAAGTTCATCTACTTTAGTTTAATCATGGCGAGAACAATTAAGAGATCTGAACAAGGGTCATCTGAACCACGCTTGAAAAGTTTCTCCCCAATAGTCAACAAGGATTCCATCCAAGATGAAGAGCAAAGGTTAAGGCTAGAAGCTCTTAGAATTATAAACCAAAAAAAAGCGGAATCATACAATCCTGAGAAATGGAGCATAAACCCCTTTCATGTTAGCCCCACCCTTATCTTTGCATTAGAAAAGAAAATAAATGGAAGTGACAATGTATTCAATCAAATGAGAAGAACCATCCAACATTATTCCAAAGGCACCATCTTTGAGAAAGAGATAATGGATGATTACAATGTCTTTGCACATAAATGGCAACCAACTACAGCAAGAACACTTCCAACTAGAGAAATTCAAAGGGTGGCAAAAAGAAAAGCAATTGAAGAACATGAAAACATAAGGCCAAGAAATAAAAAGTCAAAAAGCCATCTGTAAGAATCAAGCTTCAAATCTAGACTTCCAAAGGAGTGCAACTTAACAACATCCATAGAGAATGTCTACTTACTAACTAAGGATGAACTTAACTATTGGCCATCACAAAAGAAGAAGCCAAAACATGAAAGGAATCTGGGAGGATCCTATTGCTACTACCATATGATAAATGGCCATGAAACCAATCATTACAGAGCCCTGGAGGGGATGATTATAAATTTCTTCCAACGAGGAAAGATTCACGAATTTGTAAAAAGAATTTGAGACAAAGTCAATAAAGAGCTGCTTTTCATAAAAAGAAAATCTACATGGTTGGGAGTGAAATGCTCCTCATATTTGGATACTACCTTAGATGGTAGTCTACCTAAGATGGTAGAAAAGACTCTGTCCACGCCGAGTTGGCCAGGGCAGAGCACCTCCTGGAAGGAGGGTGGGTAAGCCTTTAGCCGCTCCATAAGATGGCCAGGTTCAAGCACCGGACAAGCCCTTGGTCACGCCTCTGGTCAGGTTAGGTCAAGGCACCTCCTGGAGGGAGGACGGAGTAAGCATTTAGCCGCGCCATAAGATGGCCAGGTTAAAGCACCGAACAAGCCCTTATCTGTGCCATGCTATGGCTAGGGTAAGGCACCTCTTGGAGGGAGGATGGAGTAAGCCTTTATTTGCGCCATAAGATGGCCAGGGTAGAGCACCGAACAAGCCCATGTCTGCATCATACAAGGGCCAAGGCAGGGCGCATCCTGGAGGGAGGTCGGGTAAGTCCTTGGTTCCAGCCTCTAAGATAAACTAACCAAGAGCATCGGACAACAATGGACTAAGACGTCCAGGCCTAAGAAGAGACCCATCAAATAATGGACTAAGATGTCCAAGCCCAAGAAAAGGCTCATTCTATAATGGACTGAGACGTCCAAGCCCAAGAGGAGGTGCATTTAGCAATAGACTAAGATGTCTAAGCCCGAGAAGAGGCTTATCAAATCATGAACTAAGATGTTCAAGCTCGAGAAAAAGGCATTTCCAGTTGTGGACTAAGACGTCCGAACTCAAGAGGAAACTAATCAAATTACTTCTTACAAGACCTGAAGGGTTCATACATCAAAGGAGAAGAACAGAGTTCCACTTATAAATACCAGAATCTTGGTTTCGGGTCTTTCATATCGAAATTTCATCTATTAATACCTGAATCTGGGTTTCGAGTCTCTCATATCTGAATTTCGTCAATTAATACCTGAATCTGGGTTTTAGAATATTCATTTCAGAACTTCATTTATCAATACCTGAATCTGGGTTTTGGGTATCTATCAATCGCTAAAACATCTTTATCATACCCGAATCGGGGTTGTGAGGCTACTACTCATCAATGCCCTAATCTGGGCTTGGAATTTCTATAGTGGATTTCTATCGCAAATGCCTGAATCTGGGACAAAGAATACTCTCAAGGAGATCATTGCTATACGTTACAGCTAATGCCCGAACCTGGGCCTCGGATTTCTATTCTCTCGAATCTCATTAATACCCCAAAATGGATCAATGGGTTTCTACCGTAGATATTCAGATAATGATTTCTGAATTTAGTACTATTATTAAATCTCTCTTGAAAATTTCTGTCCAACATTTATACCCCTGTTTGATGGTATGATTTCCAATTAACATTGCTTAGACATTCCGGCCAAATGGTTGGAGTTGAATTCTTATTTATTCCTCATCAAGGTTGAAGATGAGATTTAGACATTTAATATAAACTACTTTTCATGTAGTTAACAAGATGAATTGCTAATTTAAGCAAATGATAAACATAAACGGGTATGTCAATTTCAAGCAAACAATTAGAAATATTGTTTGCTTCATACTTTTCAGGGAAATCAGCACAGCAAAGAGAAATGAAAGATTCAGCAAATATGGAAGTAATGAATGAGCTATCAAAAAGCATTTCATAAGTGACATTACAGAAAAGGATTACAAATCAGGTAATATTTACAAAATTTATATGATTTACATAAGTCATGAAATAATTTACAAAACTATGAGGTTATTAACATATATACAAAATGAGATTATACATTTCAAAGATACAAATATATCAAAAGTCTTGGGCGGTTTTGTTAAGATTCTCGACAACTAAAGGATCGATTACGTGACGAATTGCAGCGCAGAGAACTTCTTTGAGTTTCTTTTTCTTCTTCCTGACTTTATCCGCGTCATTAATTGTCTCAATATTTGTTTTCAGAGCGCGGTTGAAAGCTCTGTTTGCGCCCCATAGGGTCTTGTTATCCCTTTCTAATTCTGCAGCATGCTTTTGGAGGAAGTATTTGTCACGTTCAAGCTTCTAAATTTTAGCGGCATACTCATTTATATTCTGAGAATATTTCACTCTTTGTTGCTCATTGAAATACTTAGCTATTTCAAACTTAACTCTCATGCACCAGTTACCCACGGCATTCTCATCTAACCCTGGAGGAGGGTTAATCATTGAGGAAATTTTTTAAATAGCAAGAGTATTTGACCTTGTGGGTTTGGAGACTGAGGGAGAAGCACGAGGAACCGGCAAATCAATACTTGAAATCTTCTCCCTCATGATGAATTCTAATGATTCGCACTGAGCTTGACTGCCCTTCAATTTCAATTCTAAATCGTTCATCTGTTGGATAAGCACCGACATCTTATGATTGAAATTGATTGAAGGATTAAACTTTATTTGTCGCTTTAGTGACGAGATCATTTCATCTTTACTTTAATGTCAGCCTCGAGATAGGCGACTTGATCTTTCAAATTGCTAGCAATGGTTTTTTGAACAAAGTATCTTTTGTGCCATTTCAAGGCTTTAGCGTTACCATCGAAGCGTTCCAGTAAAATGCCATCGCTGAGTTCACTCCTTCCGCTTGATTTTAGTAGTTTCTCTCTAAGAGTAGCGATGCGTGATGACAAAACATGGGGGAAAGAAACTATAGATAATTGTAGCTCCTATTTAAATAAAAATAATAAAACAAAGTTAAAATCAAGATGAGAAGTTTCTTTATTATTATAATAACAGATTACAACTTAAACAATAACGAAGTTGAAAATATACAATAAACTATTAGTTTACATCTAAAGCTGAGAAACTACTTTTCTAACTTTATCTAATGAGTTAGCGGAAAGAGTAACCGTTGAATCAAAAGGGATATTGACCCCTTCTGGAGTGATAACTGGAGGACATTTACTATAGTCACACTTCCCCGTAGGAGGACTATCACGACCACAAATTAACTTAGAGTGAAATGTTCTGATCTCCTTAAGAAGTATTTCCTTCTCATCACTAAGGAAGTCAAAGCAAAGATGGGGATATTCCAAGTAGATTTTTTGCAAATCTCTAAGAAAACAATGTCTTGCCAATTTCAAAGATTTAAAAATTGATGCCTTTTCAAGATAAAAAGTTCTCAGTTTAACATATTGGCTTAAGTGGTCTCTAGAAACAAGTCGATCTAGTGAACAGTCACTTTGTAATAATATAATAATACGAAGCTAATCATAAAAAATGAAACTAAAATAGATATTTATAGATCAATACACTGTTACAAATTTACAATTACTCATCTGGTTCATACAAAACAGACTTAGTGAACAACTCAAATACAAATTTGTTTTTATAATACTTAAGCTTTTCAGGAGGGGAGGTCTTGGGGAATCGGTCTGACCCGTGGTAAGTTCCAACAAGCTCCAAGGTGCAGGTCAGAACCGAACTCATCCAATTATCTCTTATGAAAGCGTCTAAGAAGGACCCCACTAAATTCGCCTAAGTATGAAAAATCAATTATCGAATGTCTATAATAAGCCTTGTATAAAAAGTTGATTAGGATGTCTCTTTCTTCAATCAGCATCCAAAATATAGTGAATAACTTCCGATTTTCCTTCAAGAGAGCGTCGTATCAGGGGCGCGCTCTCTTTAATAAGGAGGCAGCCTTCTGATGTTTAAAAGGCGCCAGCACCAAGGCACTTCTATTGAGTCTATGATACTTATCAGAAAGTACATTATGCTCCCGTATTTGCTTGTCTGACTCCCTATATAACTTGTTTATTTCAACTTGTTTTCTCTCAAGTTTGGTTTTATTAGGGAGGACAGATTTCTTCCTTATCTAAAATTGTTGGGTGAGTTTCAGCCGAACCAACTCACTACCGGATCAAAACGACCGAGCCAACCTTCTCCAAGCTCCTACCGAACCAGCTCCTTCCCATGCCTACCGAGCCAACCTTCTCCAAGCTCCTACCGAACCAGCTCCTTCCCATGCCTACCGAACCAGCTCCTTCCCATGCCTACCGAACCAGAGCCAATTCCACTCACCACCGGACCACCTACCACCGATCCAATTCCTCTCACCACCGGACTACCTACCACCGGTCCAATTCCTCTCACTACCGAACCAACCTACCTCCAATACCCAGCCGAACCAGCCTCAACCCTCTACTACCGGACCAAGTTCCCCCGGACCAAGATGTACCGGACCGACACTGCCAGGCCAGATTGCATCAGCCCAGGCCCACCAGTAGCTATATACATCCAAGACCCCTGCCCCCAGCCTCACTCTATAAATAGAGGGGTAGGGGTATAACAATGGAGGACAAGTTTTGAGAGCTCAAGCACGGATAGAACTTTCAAACAACTTTCTTTTACTGGTATCGAAGCTTTGTACTTGTAATCTGAACAAGAAAGGAGAAATAATATATAAAGTGGACGTAGGCACATTCTGGCTGAACCACTATAAATCCGCGTGTCTTTTACAATTTAGTCCCTGCTTTTTACATATTTGCATAAATCTCCCAAATCACTAAAAACAACATAAAATCAACTAAATCATACGACTTGGAGGTGTTTGCCCATTTTTTGTGCAAAAATTTTTGGTGCTTTCACTGAGAACTAAAAGCTCGAAGCTTCAGCTTCTTCCACTTAACCTTCTTCCTAACAGCGTCGTTCATTGCTTGGAAAACATGCCTCCCAAGCAGAAGAAAGATGTTAACAAAGGGAAAAACATCGCAACCAGCAGTCTTCCAGATCCAGTGGTCACAGACCAAGTGAATCGTCCCCTTCCAGCAGCAGTACCAGATGAAGGTTAGGCAAATCCGACAACCCCAGCCTCAGAACAGCCGACAGCAATTACTAGGGCAGATCTAGATAGGGTTGTGACGGAAGTGACTAACCGCTTCACATCCCAGCAGGAAGCCTTGGTGGACCATCTCATGTCACGCTTAAGGGATGCTGAAGAGTCCAACCGCAACACTGAATCATGGGGAGAGTCCCAGTCCGAAGGATCTCGGAGACAGCAAAGATCTTCCTTCTTCGAAGGAGCTAACAACAGAAGTGGCCATGGTAGGAGCCGAGACCGAGCACAGCCCGAAGTTAGGCCTGAGGAAACGCTTGGAACCGAACCCAACGGGAGAGGTACCGGGCGGAGGTCAACTGTAGCTGAGCCTGTCATACTGCCTAACCACGGAAACGACAGTGAACAGGGCCGAGCTAGAGTCCAGCCCGAAGTTGGACCCGAGGAAGTGCTTAGATCAGAACCCAGCAGGGGAAGATCGAAGCAAGGGCCAGCTGTAGTTGATCCTAGCATGCTCCCAGAAGACCAAAGAAAGCCACTGGAAAATATCAGGAATGATAGACGATACCATCCCTACAAGTCATCCGGATGGAATCAGTCCCACAGAGCAGAACCGAACTCATTCCTATCTGCTCCAAATTTTGATGAAAGGATGGCACGCTTGTTCAGAGAGTGCGTCCAACGGGATCAAAGAGATCGAGGGATAGGCGCTAGGGTAACCAGCCCCTTCGCCCGCAGTATCGAAATTTCCATCACCCCCCGAGAATGGAAAATGCCAACAATGGAACCTTACAAAGGAACCTCCGACCCCGTTGTACACTTACAGAGATACACACAGCATATGCTCATGAGTGGAGCAACAGAGGGAGTACTGTGCAAATGCTTTCCACTATTCTTAGCAGATCTAGCTACCTCCTGGTTCTGTCATTTACCCCAGGGATCCATCAGCTCGTGGGAAATGTTGAAAGAAAAGTTTATCAGTCAGTTCCGCATTCATGTGGAACAACCCAAGGACGCTTATTCCTTATCCAGTATCAAACAGAAACCTGGAGAGAAGCTGCAGCAATACCTAACCCGATTCAATGCCGCAGCGGCCGCAGTCCAAGATGCCGATGAGAAGCTTATCCTAATGGCCCTCTGTAGTGGTGTGCATCCGGATACTAAATTTGCTAGAAGATTGACAAAAGAAAAACTAGCTACTTTACCCGATTTTTCCATGAAGCCGGGAAATATATGAGGCTTGAAGATGCTGCCACTAAGGGGCAGTCGGGGCAAAAAAATAAGGCAGCTCACGGCAACACGCTCGCTGCAGCGAAGGACGTTCGAAGAAATGATTCTAGAGACAACGCTGGGGGCAAGAAGGGAGAAAAGCGCCTATATCGGCCAGGACCAAGATTCGACACTTACACTCCTTTGAACGAAACCATTGAAAACATCTTCCTTGCCACCCAAGACGAAGTTAGATACAAACGCCCACCATACAAGAAGGAATCAGATAACGCACAGAAGTCTGGAAAGTTCTGCCGCTTCCACGAATCTCATGGGCATGATACCAATGAATGCCATCATCTCCGGGACTTGATTGAAGAACACATCAGAAGGAAGAGACTAGAACGCTATGTAAGAGGTCAGAACAGAACTCCAGCTCCTGCCAATGAGAACCCAAGGCTACCCTCACCAGAGATAGGCAGAGGAAATCGCAACACTAGCGGCTCTAGTCAAGAGAAGATAGTGGTCAATACCATCTCGGGAGGACTGCACATCGCCGACAGAAGCTGGGCAGAGATGGAAAGATATGGAAAGTCGCTTAGAAACAATGAAGACTGTGTTAATTCTGTTATAGAAGAGCGCCACCCGAAGCGGAAAGAGAGTGATGACATCACATTCGGTAGGCGTGACCTAGAAGGAAGGCGATACCCTCACATGGATCCCATGGTTATCTCTGCCCGGCTCGGTCCAGCTGAAGTTTTCCGAATTCTAGTAGACACTAGAAGCTCAGTAAATATCCTATTCAAGCATGCATTCGACAAAATGAAACTACCAATAAAGGATGTTTCTCCCTGCAATAAACCACTACACGGTTTCACTGGAGATGCGAAGATGCCCCTCAGGCAACTGGACCTCTTTGTTGAAATTGGAAGCCATCCCCGCTCCGTTGTGCGGAAACAGACATTTGTGCTGATAGAAAACCACTCGGCCTACAACGCTTTCTTAGGAAGGCCAGCCTTGTCTGACTTCCAAATTGTCCTGGCCCCATGGTGCCTAAAAATGAAATTTCCAACGGACAATGGAGTAGGGGAAGTAGAGGGAGACCAGGACGTAGCTCGAGACTGCTATGTAACTGAACTTCGCAACAACCACAGGAAGGATAAAGGGAAGAGTGTAGAGGTTGCCCTCTGCACAAAAAGTTTGGAAGCATAGCAACTAAAGAAAGCCCCTCCTCTTCGATATACCAGCGATCCTTTCAATGAATTAGACCCCAGGGACAAAGAGGAGGAGGCCACCGCCGAGCCTGCAGAGGCTATGGAATTTGTATCTGTAGACAAACATGACTCGAGTAGACTATTGAAAATCGGGTCCCAACTAAAAGCAGAGTTGAAGGAACAACTCATTGACTTTCTCCGCCACAACTTGGATGTATTTGCATGGTCACATGCTGACATGACCGGAATCTCCCCTGACATAGCATGTCACGTACTAAACATTGATCCTACCAAGACGCCCGTAAAACAAAGAAAGAGAAGCATGGGGGCAGAACGATCAGCAGCCCTCGATGAAGAAGTAAGGAACCTACTTGCCAATGACTTCATATGAGAAGCCATCTACCCAGAGTGGATCGCCAACCCGGTGCTGGTAAAGAAGGCTAATGGAAAGTGGCGAACATGCATTGACTTCTCCAACTTAAATGACGCCTGCCCGAAGGATTGCTTCCCACTTCCCCGAATCGATCAGCTTGTAGACAGCACAGCCGGGCACGAACTCTTATCTTTTATGGACGCGTACTCAGGATATAACCAAATTCCTATGCATGCTCCCGATCAAGACCACACTAGTTTAATCACTCCCAGGGGAAACAAACTGCACTATGCTATAAGGTTGGAGTTTGCTGCCACCAACAACGATGCAGAATATGAAGCAGTGATAGCTGGATTAGAACTTGCCTTAGAAATCGGAGCCAATTCTTTGTGTCTTCATAGCGATTCTCAACTTATTGTTAACCAAATACTAGGAGAATTCCAGGCTCGAGAAGAACGACTCATAGCATATTTAAAGAAGACCAAGTTACTTCTCAGTCGATTGGACCACTACTTAGTCAAACACATCCCTCGGGAAGAGAACCAAGAGGCTGACGAATTGGCGAAGCAAGCTAGCGTGAGAGACGGCGCTATTTCCGGAGCAGTAGCCATCTCAAAGCAACTGACCCCAAGTTTTGAGCAAGTGAATCTGATAGCTGCAACCGAAGAAGCAACTTGGATGACTCCCATCCGAGACTACTTACAAAGTGGCACACTACCCAACGGGCGTAACGAAGTCAAGAAAATCTTGAGGAAAGCTTCCCGCTACACAATACAAGAGGACACCCTCTATCGGCGCGGCTTCTCTAACCCCTTATTAAGGTGTGTCGCTGGAAGGGAAGCCAAGGAAATCTTATCCAACATTCATCAAGGAAGCTGCGGAGATCACACCGGAGGGCAAACTTTAGCAAAAAAGATAGTCCAATATGGATATTTCTGGCCCACCTTAAGCAAGGACGCCTTAGATTTCGTCAGAAAATGTGACAGATGCCAGAAGTTTGCTAAGATTTCGTGGCTACCAACAACTGAGATTACTCAAATGACCAGCCCTTGGCCCTTTGCAGTATGGGGAATTGACTTAATCGGCGAACTGCCAATGGGCCGAGGCGGGGCCAAATATGCTATAGTGGCAGTCGACTATTTCACCAAATGGGTGGAAGCAGAACCCCTGAATAAAGTATCTTCAACGAAAGTTATTAACTTCTTGATCAAAAATGTTCTATGCAGGTACGGAGTCCCATTCAAAATTATATCAGACAATGGACTTCAGTTTGACAGCGAGGAGTTCGCCAACTGGTGCCAAGAGCACGGAATTCACAAAAGCTTCTCATCCGTAGCTTATCCCTAGGAAAACGGACAAGTCGAAGCCGTCAACAAAATTCTGAAAACTCTAATAAAAAAGAAACTCGAAAAGTCAAAGGGCACTTGGGTGGATGAACTCCCTACGGCACTGTGGGCCTATCGCACATCTTTCAGAACATCGACGGGGCATACTCCTTTCTCTTTGGTATACGGATCGGAAGCTATGCTCCCAGTTGAAACCATCGTGCCTTCCTACCGTAGGATCCACTATAACCCAGAAGAGAACGAAGAACTCCTTCACATGTCTTTGGATCTAATTGAGGAGAGAAGAAATGATGCAGCCCTCAAAGCAGCAGCCCACAAGCAAAAAGTGGCAGCACAATACAACTCCAAAGTCAAGCATCGTACCTTACAAGAAGGAGATCTTGTCCTCAAGCGAATCTTCCCTCGCCTCGGGGCACTAGATCCAATATGGGATGGACCATATGTAATTCATAAATATCTCCACAACGGAGCTTATATTTTGTCAACAGTGGACGGAGAGGTGTTCCAGAGGGCATGGAACATCCAACACCTCCGTCGATACTTTTCTTAACTTGTACTGCCCATATGAAGTAAATTAACAAAGAGAATCAGTGGACGTAGGCATTTTCATGCCGAACCACTTTAAAAAACCTTGTCTCTTTTTTAACTTGTTCCTTTATATCTTGGCTGCTTGTTAACTTTATCCTTTTCTGTTGGACAAAATCCTGTACATATAGCATTTCCATTCAAGGCACTCCACAGCGCAACTTCACCTGGACAAGACCTAAAATGGTACTATGCGAATCTATGCCCTCGCCAATGAGACACTTTTGCTCCGGCATCCCTCTGCTGCGGGTTAACTCATTGCTCGCGACGGCCCTTAAAGCCAACTGTAATGAGCCGATTATAAGCCACCGAGAAGGCCGACTATAGCCAAGGCAGCTCATTACGGCGTTCGGCTCGCCGGCAACTGTGAACCTACTTTAAGCCCCAACATAAGGTGTGGCCAGCCAGGGGTAGTTCACGGTTGACGATCGGCACCCACGCTAGCCGGCCACAGTAAATCGAATAATACCCACGATTACGGGCCATAATGGCCCGGGTAGTTACTGTGCGCGATCTCGGCTTTGATGTGTCTTAAGTACGGCTGTGGTAAAAAAGATTAACTCCCCGCGGAGGCGTAAGATGGGTGACAAATGTCTCCAAGACCCACAGCTAGGGAAAGTGACTACCAAGCCCGTTTGCCACGAACTTAAGCACATCGAAGGCCTTTCGTGATTGGAAGTTTTACTTTTTCTCATATTTCAATTTTATTTAAAAAGCTTTTCTCATATCCTCTGTAACAATCCCTAAAGTACAGGACACAGAATAGGAGACATTCGCTAATGGAAGCGGGTACTCACAACAAGACACTGGACCGCATTCCATACTCGGTCACACAAGACATTCAAAGCTGCCATCTACAAGTAGAATATGAAGGGTGGTATTTTCTTCTTTCATGAATAAACACATGGCTATAATTTATTCACACATCACACTAGCACTGCAAGACATGAAATTATGTTTTAAACAAGAACTTGACATCAAACGCAATTGAATTACAAGCATATGCATAGCTATATTACTCATATAACATGTCGAAATAGCAAAAACATTCAAAAAACAACAGAATCAGCTTAAGTTAAAAAATTACACGTCAAGAATAGTGTTGTTTATTACAAGTAGCATAATTACAACCTAAGAGTTACGTTACTGTTTTGAGACTAACATATACAACAATGTCAAGTCCACAAAAAGATATCCAGGTCCAATCAAGGAGCCGGCTGCATCGAAGTTTTATCCTTGTCCTGTTGCCCACCTGTCCGGTCAAAGAAAGAATTCATTAGTGATAAGCAACCAAGTTAACGGAAAGACTAGAAAGGAAGACTTACCAGCACCTGCTTCTTGACCATCCTGGTCATCATCCTCTACTTGCACACCTGCCTCCTCAGCAGCAAGCAGCCGCATACCCTCCTTCACCGCCACCTTCTCCTCCTTGGTAAACTGGGCAGTGACCACATCCATGTTGAAGACCACGCCACCCTCTTTATCCGCATCAGCCCTAGCCTCCTCCAGAGCCCGGAGATAAATCCTGGCCATAACTCGGGGGTAATCATCCATCCAGGATAAGTTACCCTGCTTCCAAGTACGGAAATACATATCCTGGAGCATCTCATCCATCATCCCCTCGTTTTCCTCAAGCTCCCTCATTCGGGCCTCAGAAGCACGCAGCTTAGCAACGGCAGCATCCCTCCCCGATTGGTATCGTGAGCGGTCCACCTGAAGGGATATCCTCATCGCCTCCATCTCCTCCTTCAACCTGGACTGAGCAAGCTCCGCGGCCTCGAGTCTACCCGACAATTCCCGTGCCCGCTCGAGTTCCGCTTGTCGAACCTCATCCACAGTCGTGATGGCCATGTCAATTCGCTCCTTGCAGGCGGCCTCCATTTTTCGCAACTCTGCCCTGCTGGCCTCTTCCATAGTCTTCTATAGTTGCCTGGATGCGGCCTCGTGCTGAGAAATTTGGATGGCTTGATCGGCAAGCTGCTTAGCTTGGTCGGAGACCATTAGCTGCAGCCGAATGTTGGCACTCCCAATTTCCTCCCCGGCCTTGACTAGTCGGGCATGATGCCCCATCAATTTCCTGGTCTCCTCAACAACCCGGTCAATATTTGCCTTAGCCTCATCCCCTAGGGTTACAACCCGGGTAGTAAGCAAATCAAGGTCCAGGGACTTAGCTTCGTCAAGCACCCGTACCATAGGATTGCGAGGGAGAGGATGCTCACCAGTAACCTCGTCGAAGGAGATATCATGAGAGGCCGGATCCAGGTCTGGATGACCCGCAAACGGATTGCGAACTAAGCCAGGGTGATCTATCGGGGTGAAGGTTGGATTCTCAGACGGATGTGGGGAAGGCCTAAACTCAGTATCATCCTCTGTAATATCGTGAATAGGCTGGAGTGGGGCCGGAGGACCAGGAAGAGATTCAAACGTAGATCGACTCCTCTTCTTCTATTGTATATCTTCTTCAATAACTCCAAGAAGAGGACGATAGCCGACTACGTCTCCAGGACGGTTAGTAGGAGGCTTCGGCTTGGCGGAAGCTTTGAGGAGTTTGTATTGTTGAAGCTTGTGCCAAAGATTTGAGGTCTTGGCCGTTTTGCCCGCTCCTGGAGTAAAAATCAAGTGTCACCAGCATGTATTGAGCCATCATTCGAGAATTAAAAAGAATAGAGAGAAATTCACCTTGAACCGCAGAAGTTGCCTCAGTAGAAGCACTCCCGGAAGATAAATCGATGTCGGTCCCAACCTTATCAACTTTCTTGGACTTCTCTGTTTCCTCCAAACCTTCGAAGGCTTGGCGGAAAGCGTCATCCGTCCACTCTTGCATCTCGCCTACTTGCCCAGAAGACAAAGCCCCGGTGCCATCGCCACCACCATCACCTCCTCCTTTACTTCCGCTCTCACCTCCTTCATCTCCGCCTTTCCCCTCATCCACATCTCCCTCCTCTGGAATGTCTGGACAGGTACTGGGAGAGGGACCGTCAGACTTCTTGAGTTTCTTTCCCCCGGCGGCTGGAGGTATCGAAAAGGGTCTCCTTTTGCTACTCTTCGACGCAGGCCCTCCTTTAGCTTGGGCAGCCCTCTCTTCCATCGTATCCCTCTGCTTGACCACGGACTGATGTGGTAAGATCAGGTTGTGCCCCAGAAGTGTAGCGTTCCTGATCAAGTAAGCAGCTGACCTATCTCTTCTTGAAATAGCTTCTATTTCCGCTGCCATCTGAACCAGGCGATCATTCTTCACGACCGCAAAACCACCTGTCGCTAGCAAGAAATAAAAACACATAAGAAGAAGCATTGCAACCAGAGCAGAAATTGTAAATAAGCTTTGACTTACATCCGGAGGTGAAGCGACGGATAGAAACAGAGTCGTCCCTAACAAAAAACGATTCCTTTTTAAACATGCTGTACTTCGAGTACAAGTCCAGGACTGGCTTGAAGGATACGGCCGATTCCAAGCTGATGTATGGAGATCCCTTCTTATAGCCCCTCAAGTTGTACAAATACCGGATCTCCCGGTTTGAAGGAGGATGCCCGTATCTCCTCTGGAAGATGACAAAAAGGCTCACCAGAATGGCATAGGAGTTAGGCTGAAGCTGAAGTGGAGCCACCTTCAGGTATGTGACGAAGCTGACTATCCAGGCATTGAGAGGCGGGATGGCACCACACATACAGTGATACCTGCTGTAAGCAAAGTAGCCTTCAGGGGGGTCATACGGCATCACTCCTTCCCCCGGCAATAGCATGCGTGCTCTGTCAATCCCAAAGGAGCGAGAAATAACATCAAGTTGATCCTCTTTAAGTGAGCTAGGGAAACAATCAGGAGATGAGTTCAAAAGCTCCTGAGGACCGTATCCATCTACCAATGATCTCGGGGTGGGCCCATAACATCCCGGTCCTGACTGGGTTGGGGGCACGGCGGGAGGCCCTTCTCTGTCCTGAGATCTCTTCTTCTCTGATCGGGTTTCCACTTTGTGAGACATTTATCTGCAAACACAAAAAGGCACGTTGTTAGAATAAAGGATGTAGAAATATAAAACAGAAAGTTTTCATGTTCATCCGATCTTAAGCCCATTCGGCAATAACTCATTCGGCACTCAGGATCCACATGCCCATTCGGTAAGTCATGTTCCCGAGCCCATTCGGCGATAACACACTCGGCAAAAGAAGATCTCACCTGGTTCGGCAAAAGTTAAGAGCTCGATTCGGCTAACACGTTTTGGTTCGGCGAAGACAAAGGTTTGGCTCGGCTGATAAGGGATAACGATGGCATCAGACCCCTACTTATAGGCAAGATGTAAACGACCGGACCAACTGGTTCGGTACACCGAACCGAATAAGAATGACCGAACAAAAACAAAGCATGCCATGTGCATACACATGCCCTACTTTGGGGGGGCAAATGTTGGGTGAGTTTCAACCGAACCAACTCACTACCGGATCATGACGACCGAGCCAACCTTCTCCAAGCTCCTACAGAACCATCTCCCTCCCATGCCTACCGAGCCAACCTTCTCCAAGCTCCTACTGAACCAGCTCCTTCCCATGCCTACCGAACCAGAGCCAATTCCACTCACCACCGGACCACCTACCACCGGTCCAATTCCTCTCACCACCGGACCACCTACCATCGGTCCAATTCCTCTCACTACCGAACCAACCTACCTCCAATACCCAGCTGAACCAGCCTCAACCCTCTACTACCGGACCAAGTTCCCCCGGACCAAGACGTACCGGACCGACACTGCCAGGCTAGATTGCATCAACCCAGGCCCACCAGCAGCTATATACATCCAAGACCCCTGCCCCCAGCCTCACTCTATAAATAGAGGGGTAGGGGTACAACAATGGAGGACAAGTTTTGAGAGCTCAAGCACTGATAGAACTTTCAAACAACTTTCTTTTACTGGTATCAAAGCTTTGTACTTGTAATATGAACAAGAAAGGAGAAATAATATATAAAGTGGACGTAGGCACATTCTGGCTGAACCACTATAAATCTGCGTGTCTTTTACAATTTAGTCCCTGCTTTTTACATATTTGCATAAATCTCCCAAATCACTAAAAACAACATAAAATCAACTAAATCATACGACTTGGAGGTGTTTGCCCATTTTTTGTGCAAACAAAAATAAATGATTTACACCATTATTACCATCGAAGAGAAAGATATCTATATACCTGTGATATTGGGACAGAGGTCTGAGAAGCCTGCCCTTTCCCTTTAGGCTCTTCAACATTAATGGGTGCAGGCTCATCCTCTTGAGGAGTGGAAGACCCAACAGATTCAGGTGGAGTAGCTGCAGGAAAAGTTGGCTCTTTCTCTGAAACTTTGGTGTTGTCATCCCGATCCTTATCAGAGGCTTCGTTGTGATCTCCCCCATCTCCACTTGAGCCCCGATCACCATCAATGTTTTCATCATTATCATCGTTGTGGTTATCATCATCATTTTTATCATCGCCTTCTTCACCGGCAGCATCATCATTGTCACCCTCATCCTCATAATCACATTCAATTTCAAAGGAGAGGACGTCGAAGGAAAGAACTTTTTAGGCATCGATTTCCTCCTCTTCTACAGGCTCAATCCCCTGCTTTATTTGATTGATCTTGGCCATTACTCTATCAACCAGGGAAGAGTCAAGCGAGGGGAAACTCTAGTCAGGGCACTTCTTAAAATTATCAGCATAAGCAAGCATGAGGACTTCTTCGTAGGAATTCAGCATTAATTGCCCGAGAGTAGAACTGATAAATTGAGATACTCGCTACTTAGCATCAGGGATCGCATCGGCAACGAGTTTCAGGGAGGCTCTGTTTTTCTTGAACTTCGCCTTCAAAGAAGTGTTTTTTGCTACTATGCGGGCTTTCTCTTCATCAGAATCTTTTAGAGCTAGCTCCATAGTGAATTTTTCGTCAGTAAGAAGTTGACAAGCCCTTCTCTCTTTTAGGAGATCAGTTTCTAATCAGGTAAATGAAGTTATTAATTATTCCAGTTCTTTAGTTGCTTCGTCTTTGGTCATAGAAAGAGAGGACACTTGGTTCTTAAGAGCAGAAATTTCCTCTCAAAATTCAGAGGACTCGGTAGAAGACTTTGCTGCTTGCTCATTCAAAAATATTCAATTCTTAGAAATCTGAAAGAAGAAAAAGCAAGGCAAGTTAAAGATTTAGAGAAAACCAGTAATAACAAAGTTAATTAAGGTAAAACTCACCAAAAATTGTTGCTCTATCAAAGAGCAATAATGTCCTACCAAATTAGAGACAGTTGAAGGCAGGTGGATAGAGGTGAAAGATTCAGAATGCAAGATAGACTCGGTTATCTCTCCAAAATTAATGGAAGGAGAGGAAGAAGATGACGGCTTCGAAGGAATTTGCTTTAAAGAGGGAGTCGTCTGCAGAGCTAGTTGCATTTGTTCGAGTGCAGCTGGAGAATCAGAAATGGAAATGCAAGAAAGAGGGTCGATCATAGTTAAAGTCTGCCTCGGTTTTTCCTTAGGAGCTTCAATGATTGGGCTTTTCAAAGCTTTATCAAGAGATGAATTCTCCTCCTCCTATACATCAACAGCTTTAGCAATCTTCTTGGATGGCTCTATTTCAAATGATGGTACCAATTTCCTTTTGAAGGCCCTCCTAGTTTTTCCAAGAGATTCAATAATAAATGATGCTCCAGAAGTTGTAGGAGGAGGAGCGGCACCGCGAACCGGCATTGTAACTTGAGGAGTAACTATAAAGAATCCAAGCAAATTGTATGTTAGCAAAATAAATTGGAAAAGCGACACAGCAATTCATGACAAGTGCAGTGTTCTTCACATACCAGTGTGGTTAGCACAAATGGGTAACATGGGAGAGAAAGTTGATGGCTCTTCTAGAGAGAGGAAGTGTTTGCCTTGGGAGGTATGTTGAATAGATGGGGGAGTGCCTAGGATCCTTGGCCTATTAGTAGAAGAGAGTGCTTTCGTAAATTTGTAGGAGTCAACATCATCAGTCTGCTCCCAACTTGGCTTGAGGCCGCAATCAGAGACTCGACTATTCTCTTATCATCATTATTAAGCTCTTTAGCAGGGGCACCTGACAAAAGCAGAGATTAAGCAAAAGAAAACATTGAATAAGGGAAGATAATAAAAATCTAGACTTACGAGGGGAGGCGAAAGTCCCGCTGATGTTTGAAAAGCACTTGACAAAGAAAAATTGGTTTTTCTAGTCTCTAAACTTATTAACCCCATTTGATATCAGCTTCTTCTGGGGATTGGCTTTGTATATCTGACCAGCCGGGTCAAGTAGTTCAACAATTCAGCGTTAAGGGGGGAAGTCCAAATTCCAATGTCATCATTTCCAAAGACAAGAAATTGGTATAAACATTAGGCGACAATTGGATCGGAGCAATCCCGAGATGAGAAAGGAACGTGGATAAGAACTCTGGAAAAGGCCAGAATCCTCCATGTCATATATGGATGGCAGTGTAGGCAAAGAACCCTTCGGGAGTGTTGTTGATAGTATCAGTCTCCTAGGGAGGAATGGCTTCAACACCGGTAATGCCAAAGTCATTGAGGATAGCATTAACTTTGTCTTGGGTTAATATGAGAGAATGCTTGGAAGTAGCTTCGGCCTTCTTCAAAGAGCTCATGATTCTGCTAGGTGAAAACATTTCAGTTAAAATTTTCAAGTTTATATGAACGTAGGATTCATTCAAGAATTAGTTAAAAACCTACTTGAATAACTTAAACAAAAACCAAACATGAAATCTTAAATTTTCGAAAAATGTTTGAGTTAAAAGTTAAAGATATTGGGCTTTCGATAGAGTCGAAAGAAAAGGGACAATAACACTTAATAAACACCTTTCGACACTGTCAGAAACCTAAGTAGGAGTGTTCATGGAGCTTTCGACAGAGTCCAAAGGAAAAGGAAGTTAACATTTAGCTACAACCTTTTGACAGTGTCGAAAGCACAAATATGAGCAATCATCAGGCTTCCGACATGGTTGAAAGAAAAGATGAGAATGTAAAGTGACACTTTGCCGAAAGCTTCACAGGAGCTAAATTGTTAAAAGGATGTAGTCCAAGTTAACTTAAAACTTGAACAAAAATGTGCACTACAAATATTTCATAAATAAAGTAACAAGACCTTTCGACATTGTCGAAACCTTTGACTTAGGTTTTCCAAGAGAAATACGAATGTCATCGAAACCTTATATACCCATTGAGTCGAAAGGTCCTAATTTAAATTTATATGCACTTAGAACGTTTCGACAAAGCTGGACAAAAATGACTCTAAGGGGTTTCGACACATTAGATACAAAGGGGTTCGAAAGGGTCGAGGGGGCATTATGATTTCAAAAGATAACTAAGGAAAGTGGGTAGCAATTGGCACAAAAGGTTTTGACTAAGTCGAAACATACTACATTCGAGAGGGGTGACTACACTCTACTAAACTGCAAAGCCTTTCGACAAGGTACATAAAATTTACGCTACAACACCTTTCGACCCCATCGGAAGGGGCTAAGGAAACAAAACCAATAATGCCACATCAATCCCATTCGAAGGGGTAGAAAGTTCATTTTGCGGCGCCAATTTTTCGTTCGTACACTTGAAACTTCCATGCGAAGAAAATAGATGTTTCTATCTTCCCCAAACCCAATTGTGAATCTAGGTTTTCAAAAATTTATTAAACAAATAGATTGAATCTGTGAAGAAAATGGATTTCAACATGATTTAATTACTTCGATTTCGAAAACTTTTAAAACGAAAATCTATGTTTTTTAAAGAATAACAGTAACCATAAAACACTGGAATAAATTCAGAACGAAAAGTAAACCCATCGATTCATGGAATTGAGTCAGGGAAAATCTCTTGTATAAATCAAATTTTTAAAAATCAAATTAAACACGCTTTTTAATAAAATTGAAGTTCAAACAGTTTTTAAAATCGGAATCCCGATGGAAAGATCTGAAAGGGAGAAATTCACTGAAAAATATAAAAACAGAGATAAAGAGAGATTGTAAAAATTGAGATGAATCTAAACTTACGATTAGATTTGGTTTCTGCTTTGATTTCTGGAAGCTGAAGGAAAGTTTGAGAAATTTTGGGAATTCTTTTACTTTTCACGAAATTTTGGTTGCAGGAAAATGAGGAAGAAGAAGAAACAGCGTACTTATAAGAAAAGTCTTCCGAAAGCTACCAACCGTAAGATCAGATTTAAACAAGTGGCGCAGATTCACGTGGGAAGACCAAGGGGAGGGAAACTTTTAGATTTCGACACAAATGACTTGGAAAGTCAAGAACATCCCTTTGTAAGGGGGGGAAATGTTACTCCAAAAACCAACCTTTCGACTTGGTCTAAACAAATTTGAGCAGAAGTTAAGGAAGAGTAAGAGAAGAAGGTTTCAGCTGGTCCTTTCGAAGGAGTCGAAGGGATGCTACCGTCAAAGTCTGGAAGCTTCAGAACCTTTCGAAGGTGTCAAAGGGTATTTGCGGTCGAAATCCAGAAGGATCTTACCTTTCAAAGGAGTTGATGGAGTTGAGAACACCCTTCCACCTTCAATAAACATCTTTCGACTAGGTGATTCCATATGCATGGAGACCTTTCGAATGAGATGAGGCAGTACCTTTTGAAGGAAATGAAGAATAGTTCTTTGCTCATGCGCCAAAACATTCGAAACAATGGTTTTGCCTTCATTCAAACTACTCGAAAGCAAGAATTGTCCGGAGAAACCCCTTCGAAAGCTATAATAAACCTTTCGAACCAGTCAAAGCCAATGTGATAAGTTATAATAAGCCTTTCGAACTGGTCGAAGCCAATGTGATCCAGGAGGGTTCCGCATCAGATCAGGAACAAGTGCTCGACATAACCAACATCATCGAAACCATTAAACAATGCCTATCGACAGAGTCGGAAGCACTTACAAGGCAACACAAAGAAGAAAGGTGCAGCCCATCCTTCCGACAAAGGCGGAGCATACTTGAGTCATTCGGCGGCCACCTTTCGACCAAGTCGGAAGCATCAAGGTCGAAAGGTGCTGACCTGCATCTATAAATAAGACCCAAGGGGTCACGTTTTGGGGATCCGTTCCCTTCCACTCTAAACTTGTATTTTTCTTAATGAAAACTGTTGTAACCCTAATTACAAAATTGAATTGGGGATTTGGAGAAATAAAGTCTACTAGAGTTAGTTAAAGGGAAGTCTTAGATATTTTAGATTACTTTACTATTTAGAAGCTTTTGTTGGGTTTAACTTTGTTTTCCAGGTTTCGTCTACATCGAAAGGCAACTGTCGACATAGTCAAAACCCTTCGGATTCAAATAACTCCAATTACTAACTTCAAGCTATCTTCCCCTTGAGCCACCGCTTTCGACCAGGTCGAAACCAAGTCACAACCTACTTAAACCTTCAACTAACACAAGGAACCTAAGGACCCGACTTTCGACAAGGTTGAAACCCATCTCTGAAACACTGAAGCTTGAGATTATTAGTTCAAACCCAAGCAGGTTAAGCCCATTGCTTTCGACAAGGTCGAAACCCTTACTTCCAATCCTTAACCTAAGCCTAAGCCATTCAACTGCTTAAGACCCCTGACCAGGTCGAAACCAACAATGGTGAACCTTATTCAGGATATCTCAACGGAATCTAAAGGAAAGCTTTCGAAGGTGAATCCACACTGATTCAACTAAGTTGAAAGGTTATTAAGCATAAATACTGACCCTTTCGACTGAATCGAAAGGTCGTACTGAGTGACTTCTGTCTACTAAGGCCTATTCGAAAGGAAATTCAAGAAGGATATATATTTGCCTTCATGTTCTACTTACCTAAAAGATAATCTTCATTCCTTAGTACAACCTTGGGGTGATGACAAGATTTCTTGTTAACATATATATTTGTATTATATTATTTATTTATACCTGTGTGTGTGTGTAAACAACACATATTTATACAAAGGGGCTAACATGTCCATTGCAGTGTAAATCCCAACATCGATATATGGGCAGGCCAAACTACGTACACTATATCATGTTGCATGTGCACATACAAACATATGTGTATATGATACACATATATATTATATAATACAAATTATAGAACATTATTTATGAATTAAATAAAATATTGATTTTATTTAAAACGAAAATTTATATAGTTCAAAATAAATTTAGACTAAGAAGATCCAAAAAGGTTTTAAAAAACTAAAATTTACCCAATTATTCCGATGTAGGCTGATCCAGTTCCAACAATGGTATTAGAGCCAAAAAGCATATGCGGTCTGAATTAGCAGTATTAGGGCACTTATTAAAGCCTACCCATATAGTGTGATGTCTAGAAAAGTAGAATCTAAGGTTGGGTTTGGGTAGTCAAGTGCTCTGCCTTATCTGGCTATTGACCTGGCCTGAAAGGATGAGGTAAGCCCGAAGGTTATCCATAATAGAAAAGGCCTAGCTTGAATTTGGCCTTAGGCTAATTTCAAAATTGTTTTGAAATTAAAATAAAAGTTCAAAATTTATAATTTCAATTTAAAATAAGAAAAATATTAAATTGTATAATATAGATTTTCAAATTGTTTTGAAATTAAAATAAAAGTTTTAAATTTAGAAGTTAGATTTAAAATAAAACACTTATCATAAAAGTTATAATATAATTTTCCTAAATGTTTGAAAATATTATAAAATTAATTTCAAAAATATTATTTATTATTAAGGCTAATAAAATAAAATAATTAAGTAAAAAGGTTAATTAATTAAATATTTATACATGTATAATATATATAATGATATACATTATGTTGTCTTGAACTATTTAAGATAATACGAATATACATGTGTATAAAAAATAACTTTTGAAATTAATAAAATTTAATTAAAATTATTTAATTAAATAAATTAATTAATTAAAATAAATATATCATATGTATATTACTGTAAATGTTATAGTATATATGTTCAATATAATAGGTTATAATCAAACAATTTAATAATTAATTAAAGTATTAATTAATTAAATAAGATTTAACTAATATAATATTATACATAAAATATTATATAAGTTAAACAAAGTATAAAAATTATATTATAATAAAACTTATATAATATAAATGTATAAACTAAAGGTCGAACATTAAAGAAACCTTAAACAAACTTAAGGAATAAATACATATGTAAAAGTAGATATACCGTGATTTTTGATGTGTCCAACACTTGAATCACGAGGGTATTTCATAAAAATTACATTATTCCATAAGTCGGTATCACTCAATTAAATATATTGAAGATTATGAATCTTTAATATAATTGTTGTCCTCTACCCTCTATATATTAATAAATTACTTACATACTCTCCGGTTGTTGAGCAAACTCAAGCTTGAGATGTTATGTGTAGTATTATTAATTTATTGACTAGATGAGGTAAGATAACTATATGTATTTATTGAAAAAATTCAAGGTACATATACTATACTTAGGCTATCACAAAATGGTAGATATAAGTGAATAATTTCTTTTGACTTATTGAGCAAACTCGTGATCGAAATGAGATTAGGACAAGGGACCATGGGTTAGGAGTTGTATATGATACGACAGATAAGGAGTTATCCATCATTAGTGGGGTTATGATTTGTTGAGCAAACTCAAGGTCAGAATCCAAAGACAGATAAGTCCTAACACCCACTGGTGAAGTTAAAAGACTTCTATGTTTCGTCTTAGGGTTTGGAGAAACATAAAAGACTAGTGGGAGCCATAGAAACATTTAACCTTTCTAATATTGTAAGAATATCTGCTATAATAATCTACATTGATAAATTTATGCAATTAATTTGATTGATTACAATAATGATCTTGTTGTGTTAAAGGCAACATTGGACCAAAGGCTACAAGATAGATCTAAGAATTCGATAACTGTAATGTCAGTTTGATCAGTTTAGGTAAAGTGCAATTTATTTAATATCCTTAAAAGTTAAGGATGACCAAACGCGGTTTTGTAAAGAGTTTGTTATGATATCATAGTAAGGATTTCCAATGAATAGTTCGACCATTTAGAAAGGAAATCAAATGCATTAGAGTGGATGTAACCTAAGGCACGGTTGGGATAAAGAGAGCATATAACACCCCACCTCTAAATTCATACTACCAAAGAGTATTACTTGGTAATACTTTCTGATAATACATAGAATGAGGTGATATTAAGCTGCCACACATGAATAATCCATTGGCCTAATATTGGTACGTATTCAAAAGTCGAATAAACAACTCACCCTTACGTACTAAGTATCAATACAAAGAAATAAACACATATGTTTCTAGGATAGAACAATACATAATATAAAATAAATATCAAAGAGCACAGAGTCATAAACTGTAGCAATAATATATAATAGGAATATACACAAGTCTGAGTGGGATATAAATAGGTCAAATTCCTACTATCTCAAAAATAAGTACAATGTATGCCCAATATACAACTCAATGTTATACATACATAAGATGACTCAATACATAAATGATACACACACACACATATACAATACTCTATCCTCCATCTATGCCCAACATCAACAAACTGGTTATCTTGTCCTTGAACCTAAAATATCTCAGACTGACCCGAGTATTATATAAATAACATACGGGTCAGACTATGTCTAAAATGCAGGTGTCTATATATCATAACAATAGCATGGTATAGCATCAATGACATAAATAGCATAAGAATATGTAACACCCCTAATTTTTGATAACATTATTCAGGAGATTTAATTAGATAAATTAAATATAATAATGTAAATGTTAAGTGATAAGGGGGTTGAGATTTGAAGAAACTCAACTAAGGTCGTGCCTAATAAAATAATTAAAAGGGCTTAAGAATGGTTTTTAGGTTAATTAAATTACATAAAGGTATATTAGGAATTGCCACCCTTAACCCTTACCCGTATATATTTTCGTTCCTACCATTACATTCTCATTCATGTCATTTTGAAAAAATGCAAACCAAAAGATTAAAGAAGGGCCGGCCATTAAGAAAGAAGAATTCAACTAAAAGCTAGAGATTCAAGCTTAGGGGAAATCAATCTCAATCCAATCTCCTTATCTTAATCAAGGTGAATAATAATTCCACTATTTTTGGTTTGAATTATATGTTATCGGATTTACGGGTAAATTCGTTTTTATGATGAATTGGATGATGATATGCTTGAATATTGATTTGTTTAATTTAAACAAGATTGTTTAAATGGGATTATACACGGTTTAGGGTAAAAACCGATATATGTTGATGATTAAATGCCATGGGAAAATTTTATGTTATGTAAAACATGATTTTGGAGTTGGGTTTTAATTTTGATAATTTTCCAAGCTATAGAAAGATTGTTATAAATTTTCAAAGGAAAATATGGTTATTTGGGTTTATAAATTTATTTCGGAAAATATATTAAGAATTTGGTTCTGGAATTTTGATTTGTTAGATAACATGATTAAAGTGAATTTCTAGAATTTTTGGGGATTTTTTCAAAGTAATTTGCTATGCAAATTAAATTATTTTAGAAGAGGGACTTCTTTGCAATATTGGTTTTGCTTAATGGAAGGGCTTATTTGATTAACTTAACCATGGTTTAGATTTGAAATTAGCAGCAGTTATCTTAGTAAAGAATTTGAAAAGTTAAGGCAGCCAATCTGGTATTGACATATGGCAGGTTAGTTAGAAAAATGTTTGCTTTAATTAGTATTAAACCAGGTTTTTCCAGAAAAATGGGTTTCGCCTTCTTTAGAAGTACCTTTCGACACAGTGCTTTCGCCTTCAAACCAGTCGTAACCTACTAAGCCAAAACCAATACACAAGGTATCACAAAGATGTATGCACTGGATTGGAGAAAGGCGAAAGGTTAGGTGTCGAAAGCATGGCTTACGAAGGGGTCAATACCTTGGTTTGTTTTAAAAAGAGAAGCACCTACCTTTGTTTTGTTCAAGCCTTCGAAGGAGTCGAAGCATATGATTTCAAAAGCGGTTTTAAAAAGGATTCGAAAGGGTTGCCATTAACATAAGTTTTCTTTCGAATGGGTTCCTTTACTTATGAAAGAATGCTTTCGAAAGAACGGGTTCCGACCTAGTCGAAGCCCTGCTGCCGTTCTTTAGCCTTTCGATGTTGTTGAAGTCATCAATGCTTTTGAAAGGTAGTGTTTGTTTTTTTTAAAAGATGTTTTAAGCCTCTTCCTAAATGCTTTCGAAAGGGTCCAGGGGTTTCCAAGGCAATGGTTTCGAAAAGGGTTTCGACGCTATCCTTCAATGTTTTGTTTAAATGGTTTGAAGCTTTTGAAAGAGATGGTGCTGACGCCATCATGTTTTCCCCAATATTTTTATAATATAAAGGATGGTTTTGAAAGAGATGCTTGTTCCTATATTCACTTTGACCCAAATAATATTTTAAGTATAAACCCAAAGCATTCGAAAGGGGGACTTTCAATGATTTCGAAAGGGTTACTTCCAATGGTTTCGAAAGGGGTACTTTTAATTGGTTTTGAAGCTATGCTTCTAAGTTAATACTTTAATACAATCGAAAGGTTTCGAAAGGAAAATTTTAAAGTATTAGAAAGGTAGGAGCCTAATATTTTAAAGATAGATTTTAATGCTTTCGAATGAGGTTATCCTATGAAGTCGAAAGCAAGGTTTCGAAAGGTTTTGTAACCCAAACTCAATTTTTAAAGGAAAAACTCATGGCTAAATTAAAGGAGTTTTGAAATGATTTTAAGAAGAAGCTTTCCTTGATAAAATTATAGGTTAAAGGGATTAACCATGTTTTTCATGAAAAGTATTTCAAGGATATTAAACCCACAGGAATTGTTTTGTAATTATGTTTGCTTCTTCAAATATAAATATATTCATATTATAATGGACCCATAACTGCATTTTGGGGGAAAAGGGTAGAAGAACCAGCTAGGTTGACCCAATAGTGAATATAAATTGATTAAACTCCTAGATGAGTAGATTTGCATCCAAGAGGTCGGGGAGACCAAAGCATAGGATGCCTAAATATGGAAGTTGTCAGGGAGACAGGTTCATAGTGATCCCATGAAAACTATACTTAGGAAGTTATTGGAGTTACCAATAGGTTCATAGTGATCCCATGAAAACCATATTATAAAGAGTGGTTGGCAGGGGCCAATTGGTTTATAGTGATCCCATGAAAACTCTATCTGGATTAAGTTATTGACAGATGTCAATAGGTTCCTAGTTAACCCATGAAAATTAGGATAAGGGAGAAGTTATTGGAGTAACCAATAGGTTCAGGGGAATCCATGAATCAATTGAACCCATAGATGTGGTAGTGTTAAGTTAATTGGCAGGGGCCAAAAGGTTCATAGTGCACCCATGAAAACTATGAAATCGGATAGGGAGTCCATATATTATATAAATGTTATTAGTAAGCTCATGAAAACTAATAGGTTAATAGCGACCCTAGAAACTATAAATATGATAGGGAGTCAATTAAACAGAGGATGGGAAATCCAGTATGTTTTAACATGTTTGCATATCATAATAATATTTTGAAATGATTATGTTTTTAACAATTGTGGATGCAGGAGCACAGTATATGGTTTTATAAAAGTTTTAAGATACTAGTGAGGGGAAAAACTATTCCACTAAGCGGCATGGTCTCACTAGATATCTAAATGATTTGAGATGGTAGATTATTATTCATACCAGGCTTTATGTCTGACTCGAAGTTTATGTTTTCCCCTTAACTCTCGGGTACTCAATTGATTTTGAGTAGTTTGAGAGTTGAGGTTTTCAGGTACCTCATTAGACGAATAAATCTTTCGGAGACGTGCAAGAGGCATAATAGCTATTTAGAGTTCTCTTTTATTTGATTCCGCGGTGTTGTTTGTGATGGAAAAGTTGTTATATTGCCTGTATATACTCTGATCATCCAGGGGGCATCGTTATATGTCGCTCTTGGCACATGTTGTAATAAAGATTTTTTTTTTTGAACGTGATTTGCGATTATGGGATTTTGTAATGAATTGGAAATATTTTTGTTTCCTGGAGATTTGACCAGGCAACTAAGTACTCGGCATCCAGGAGTACTCGGCATCCAGGACTACTCGGCATCCAGGAGTACTTGGCATCCAAGTGTACTCGGCATCCAGGAGTACTCGGCATCCACGTAGCGCTCGGCGTTGGCAAGCGCTCGGCATCCAGGAGTGTTCGGCTTCGAGGTTCGTCCGGCATCCAAAGGTTGTTCGGCATTCATCTAACCTCAGTCAACTTCAATCATTGCTCGGCATACACTCCCCACTCGGCACCTCACCTCTGTTCGGCATAAGAAGATTGTTCGGTATTCTTCTCAGCTTGTCCGGCTATAATTATTGCTCGGCCCACTCTTCCTACATAACAAGCATCGTTCGACATGAGGAAGATGGTTCGGCATCCGACCGTTCGGCCTGTTTGGTTCGGCATATAGAGACCAGTCAATCTGGACTGAGTTATTCAGCTACCAGGCCCACCAGAGAAGTCCAACCCACCTTTGTCTATAGATAGAGAGGCAGGGGCACAGTGAAATGGACCTTTTTTCGGGAACACTGGGGAGACTCTGCCGCTTTCAAGACTCATCCTCTTTACTTATCAATTGTATTCAAGTATTTGATCTACGGATTGTATCTGTAATCAATCTTCAAGTAAAGCAATAAAGTTTAATCCCAAAGTGGACGTAGGCCATTACGCTGAACCACTATAAATCCGATGTTCTTACTTTCTGCATTCAAATTAGCATATTCTTCCTTGTTTAATTTATCTTCATCACTTATATCTCTACACAATCTTTCTCAACGAGGTTAGTGACCAATTTTGGTGCTAACACTTTGGTGCTTTGACTGAGAATTGAATTCTCAGACCTCGAGGATCTGCTTTGAAGCTACTGGATTGAATAAATCCTCCAAAGAAGATCCGACTCATTCATAGGACGTCCGTTGATTCTACTCAGAGTTCATACCAATAACTCTACAATGGCGAGACCACGTACCAGATCAGCTTCTCTAATGCGGACGCCCATGAGACTGCTAGCGTGCAACAAGCAGGACCTAGCAATCAGCATGCAATTCCAGGTGCAGGGACTACCGCCCAGGACCAAATGCAGGTTGTCACCAGAATAGAGTTCAACGACTTGATGAGAGAACTCAGGGAAAGCAGGAGACAACTAGGAGAGCAGATGCAAGCTAACGCCTACCTCATGGCACAACTCACTCAACAATAGCAACAGAATGCTGGGGGCAATCCCGCTCCTTATCCCTCATCCGACAGCTCAACTTCCTCCGATGAACCTCCCAGGCGTAGACGCCGTAAGACTGAAACTGCGCGGGCAGGTGCTGCTGTTCGAACAGCTGGAGACCGTGACCAAGCCGGAGCTGGAAACTTAGGAGCCGGAGTGTAGGTGGAGGCTGGAGGCCCAGACCATCAAAACGCTAACGATGTCGAACCTCAAGATGCACGCTTGGAAGATCGCCAGGAGAGGAGGCATCAACATGATCAGTCACGTAGAACAGACTCCAACCTTCCACCTTCCATACAAACACCAGACCTGACAGCCATGATCAGACAATTGATGAAAGAGAATCAAGGCTTATCGAATGACGATTGGGGAGTGTCGAGAAGTCATACTCCATTCACAGACATTGTTCTACAGGCAGCGTACCCCAGAAAGTTTAGTATGCCAACTATCCCAGCTTATGAAGGAAAGACTGATCCCAGACAGAATGTCATGAGGTATGAGTGGATGATGGATTCAGCTAGAGCAAACGACGCAACCAAGTGTAGATGCTTTCCAATTACTCTATCTAGGATCGCTACTATGTGGTTCACCCGACTTCCTCCGCGGTCCGTATCCAGTTTCGAGGAATTGGCGAAGAAGTTTATAGAACAGTTCAGGATACACACTACTCGTCCAAAGGACGTGATGTCTCTATCAAGTGTAATCCAGACTCCTGGGGAGTCATTGAAGGAGTATTTACAAAGATTCCATGTTGCGGCGACTGAAGCCAGTAATCCCAATGATCATGCAATTCTAATGGCTGTGATGCGAGGTGTGGATTCGGATTCTGAGTTCGGAGACTGGCTGGCAGGAAAACCTCCGGCTATGCAAGAGCGTTTTTACTCAAAGGCACACCAGTTCATAAGAAGAGAGGAAGCCAGGTGGGTAAGGCGAGATAAGGCACCGGGACCTGTCCAGGAGTCCGTAAAAAGCAACATTGCTGTGAAGCAGTCCGGAGACAACTCAGGAAAAGTCCAAGTCAATGTCCAGAACAAGCCTGGGCAGCCTAAGGAATCCGGAGGAAGAAGTCAAGGGAAGAAGAGAGAAGAGGGGAAGTGGAAGCCGAGAATTCCAAGCTACAACGAGTATACCCCGCTGAATGCGTCTCTTGAGAACATTTACCTATCAACCTGCAATACCTTTCAGTACAGAAAGCCACGTCCAAAAGAGTCAACCGAGGAACAGAAGCGGACTGGGAAATACTGCCGCTTCCATGAGACTTATGGGCACAATACGGAAGAGTGCAGACACCTACACGACGCTATAGAGAAGTTGATCAAGAAGAAAAAGTTACAGGAGTTTGTGAAGGATCCACAGGACGGAGGACAGGGAACATCCAACCCAGGTCATGCACCAGCTCCGCGTCATCCCGAGGAGCCTGCCCGGACTGTGGGTAGACTAGTCATAAACACGATCATCGGCAGACCTCACCCCGCGGATAAGAATTGGCAAGAGATGGAGCGGTATGCTAGTTCCCTGAAGCATGCAGATTTCGAGTGTTGTTCCAACGTAGAGGATGGGACCCCTACTAAACAGCTGCGTGTGATGACAGACGATATAGTGTTCAGAAACAGAGATGCTGACCAAGTGGAGGCTCCTACCATCAACCCAATGGTCATATCTGCTACAATCGGACCGGCTTATGTGAAAAGTATTTTGATTGACTGTGGAAGTTCTGTCAACATCATCTTCAAGAAGGCTTATGACCAGATGAAGATGGAAACGAAGGATTTGAAACTGTCTAAAGCTCATATACATTGCTTTAATGGCGCAGCGACCGATGCAGTGGGGTATGTTTAGTTACCAGTCGAACTGGGACAAGGTGAACGTCGGAGGGTGCGAATCCTACCCTTCGTAGTTTTGGATGTGGATTCTCCGTACAATGTGTTCTTGGGCCGACCGGCCCTGGCTGAGTTTAGGGCAGCATTAGCCCCATGGTGCTTAACTTTGAAGTTCCCAACTGACAAAGGAGTAGGTGTTGTTCACAGCGACCAGGCGACTTGTCGTACTTGTTATCTGGCTGAGCTCCGAGAGGCCCATCGGAGGGAGAAAGGAAAGGTTGTGGACAATCCCGTCTGCATCCATGATGCTGATAATTGACAAGTAGTGCCCGAGCCCTGGCTCAGGCATAATTCTCGGATCTTCAGAGACATAGATCCGAGAGACGACGATGAGAAACCCAGGGAAGAAAAGGCAGCGCCGGCTGAATTAACAGTTGACGTTTCAGTCAGCCGAGACAATCCATCGCGAGTACTGAAGATCGGATCACAACTCGGCCCCGCAATGACTGAAGACCTTAGTGATTTCCTCCGAGCGAATCTTGATGTTTTCACCTTGACGCATTCTAATATGTGCGGGATTTCTCCTGCCATTACGAGTCATATGTTGAACATAGACCCGAAATACGTCCCGGTTAAACAAAAGAGGAGAGGAATGGACCCAGAGAGGTCCGCTGCTCTCAGAGAGGAGGTGGACAAACTCAAAGCCAATGGGTTCGTCTGCGATGCCCTCTACCCCGAATGGGTATCGAACCCCGTGCTGGTGAAAAAGACGAATGGGAAATGGAGAACATGCATAGACTATTCCGATTTGAACAAGGCATGCCCCAAGGACAGTTTCCTGTTGCCTAGGATTGATCAGTTGGTTGACTCCACTGCAGGACACGAGCTGCTATCATTCATGGATGCATACTCAGGCTACAATCAAATCCTGATGCATATTCCAGACCAAGAACACACCAGTTTCGTCACAGACGTCGGGCTATATTGCTATGTAGTAATGCCTTTCGGATTGAAAAACGCAGGAGCAACTTATCAGCGTCTGGTGAATCGAATGTTCAAAGACCAACTTGGTAGAACGATGGAAGTCTATGTGGATGACATGCTCTTGAAGTCACGACAGTCAAACGACCACATTCGAGACTTAGCAGAGATGTTCGATATACTTAGATATTATGGGATGAAGATCAATCCTCTGAAGTGTTCCTTCGGCGTTGCGTCGGGAAAGTTTTTGGGATTCATTGTTAACGCAAGGGGAATTGAAGCTAACCCAGAAAAGATTCAAGCTATCCGAGATGTGCAAGTGCCCAGAACTATAAAACAGGTGCAAAGCTTGAATGGGAAAGTGGCTGCGTTGAGTCGATTCATATCCAGAGCCACGGACAAGTGCATTCCTTTCTTTGATATAATAAAGAAAGGGAAGAAGAATTTCGAATGGACATCTAACTGTGAGGAAGCATTCCGCGATCTGGTGAGGCATCTGGAGAGTCCTCCAGTGCTGTCAAAGCCAGTAGACCACGAGATGTTGTACGTGTACTTGGCTGTATCCCTACATGCTATAAGTGCGGCTTTGGTCCGCGAGGAGGACCGAGTCCAAAAGCTGGTGTATTACATAAGTAAACGTTTAACGGGGGCAGAAAGAAATTATCCTAAAATTGAGAAATTGGCCTATTGCTTGGTGATTGCATCACGTAAGCTGTGCCCATACTTTCAAGCACACTCGGTTAGTGTCTATACCGATTAGCCCCTACGGCAGGTACTCCGACGACCAGAAACTTCTGGGAGGTTGTTAAAATGGAACATCGAGTTGAGCCAGTTCGATATCACCTACTTGCCATGAAGAGCCATACAAGGGCAAGCATTAGCGGATTTCATCGCTGAGTTTACTGTATCTGACGAATCAGACAATCACAGTGCCATTCCCCCCGTCTGATGGAAATTGTACACCGATGGGGCATCAAACGACCGTTGCTCCGGAGCTGGCATAGTTCTTGTAACTCTAGAAAATCGATCGATCTGTTATGCTTTGAAGCTCAATTTCCCGGCTACGAATAATGAAGCAGAATATGAAGCACTGGTTGCTGGCTTAAAACTCGTTGGAGAACTTAGGGTTAAATCAGTCGAGATCTTTTGTGACTCGCAGCTGGTGGTGTACCAAGTGCGAGGAGACTACCAAGCAAGGGGACAGAAGCTTGCTCTGTACCTTGTTCTGGTTCAGGAACTATTATCGAATCTCGAACATTATGACATTTCGCATGTCCCGCGTGAACAGAACAAAGAGGCCGACTCATTGGCTAAATTCGCAAGCACTGGCGATGCACAGCAAATGGGACTGTTTCCCGTTGAAACCTTGCATGCTCCAAGCATCAACGCGATGAAAGTTGATTTTGTGTTTGAAATAGGAATCGAGAGAGAATCATGGATAACCCCATTCAAACTATACCTGACAACCGAGACTTTACCAGAAAAAAGGAGCGAAAGATGACAGGTCATTCGAAAGGCCGCACGATATGTGATACAAGATGGACTAATGTATCGAAAGGGGTTCTCGGTCCCCTTATTACGATGCATTGCCCATGACGAGACAAAGCGGGTCTTGAAGGAGGTTCATGAAGGAGAATGTGGCGACCATACTGGGGGGCAGACACTAGCAAAAAATATCCTCTGCTATGGATATTATTGGCCAACCGTAAATCGGGACGCTGCAGACTACGCAAGGAAATGTGACAAGTGTCAAAGATATGCAAAAATCCCGAGAGCTCCACCAACAGAACTCACACAAATGGTTAGTCCCTGGCCATTTGCAATCTGGGGAATCGACATAGTCGGCTCTCTGCCTATATCCAAAGGTGGTGCGAAATACACGATAGTTGCAGTCGATTATTTCACAAAATAGGCCGAGGCAGAACCTTTAGCCACAATCACCTCTAAGAAAGTCATTAATTTCGTTGTACGAAACATTATATGCCGCTTTGGCCTCCCTCGAACCATCATTACGGACAATGGAACGCAGTTTGAAAGCAGAGAGTTCAAAGAGTTCTGTTTAAAGTATGGCATTGAGAAGAAGTTTGCCGCCGTTGCGCATCCAAAAGCTAACGGACAAGTCGAGGCCGTAAACAAAATAATCAAGTCCATACTAAAGAAGCGTTTGGAAAAGGCCGGAGGCAAGTGGGTAGATGAACTCCCGACAGCATTATGGGCTTATAGAACTACCCACAAGTCCGCGACTGGCCACACTCCATTCGCCTTGGCATACGGCTTGGAAGCCATTATACCCGTGGAACTTGAAGTTCCATCGCATCGAGTGACATATTATGATCCCAAGATGAATCAGGATCTCTTGATGGAATCACTGGACTGCATCGATGAAAAACGTGAAGAGGCTGAATTAAGGGCGGCAGCACATAGGCACCGAGTCAAGCGTTATTACGACGACAGAGTCTGCCCAAGGATTTTTGATATGGGTGATCTCGTTTTGAAACGAGTTTTCCCGGTACCATCACGTATGAATCCCAACTGGGAAGGTCCATACGTCGTTGAACGGAAGCTTGGAGTGGGAACATTCAAGCTAGCGACCGTTGATGGCGTGACACTCCCCCGAGCGTGGAACAGTGAACATTTGCGACATTATTACATTTAGCGTGTTTCTTTCCTATTTTAGGCACAGTTATTTCTTGTATGTTTTCGTTCCGTTATCACTTAGTTTCTTTTTGACCATGTAATCAGGCGGTTTAGTTGGTTTTCATTAATAAAGGCTTGAAGCCGTCTTTTCCATAAATTACCAATGTTTCAATATCTCACAGTCGGGAGATGTATTGCTAGAGTTACATTCTTCTGTATGACGTACGAACTCATATAAATGACTTCAATCTCCGAGTCCCCTGAGTGCAGACCGGAGTACTCTAAGTCCCCAGAGCACGGACTAGAGTATAAACAACTTCAATCTCCGAGTCCTCTGAGTGCGGACCGGAGTACTCTAAGTCCCCAGAGCGCAGACTAGAGTATAAACGACTTCAATCTCCGAGTCCCCTGAGTGCGGACCGGAGTACTCTAAGTCCCCAGAGCGTGGACTAGAGTATAAACGACTTCAATCTCCGAGTCCCCTGAGTGCGGACCGGAGTACTCTAAGTCCCTAGAGCGCGGACTAGAGTATAAACGACTTCAATCTCCGAGTCCCCTTAGTGCGGACCGAAGTACTCTAAGTCCCCAGAGCGTGGACTAGAGTATAAACGACTTCAATCTCCGAGTCCTCTGAGTGCGGACCGGAGTACTCTAAGTCCCCAAAGCGCGGACTAGAGTATAAACGACTTCAATCTCCGAGTCCCCTGAGTAAGGACCGGAGTACTCTAAGTCCCCAAAGCGCGGACTAGAGTATAAACGACTTCAATCTCCGAGTCCCCTGAGTGCGGACCGGAGTACTCTAAGTCCCTAGAGCGCGGGCTAGAGTATAAACGACTTCAATCTCCGAGTCCCCTGAGTGCGGACCGGAGTACTCTAAGTCCACAGAGCATGGACTAGAGTATAAACAACTTCAATCTCCGAGTCCCCTGATTGCGGACCGGAGTACTCTAAATCCCCGGAATGCGGACTGGAGTATAGGCAATTCAAATCTCTGAATCCCTTGAACGCGGATCAAATTACCCTAAATCCCTGGAGCGCGGGTTTAAAAAAAAAATTCTAAGTACTCAAGAATGTGGAACAAGAAATATGCCACTCCAAAGAATGTTCGAACAATGTAAGAACGGATTGGGAAATTATGCAACTCATAAGAACTTGAGTTTTGACCACAGTTGTTCAGAAAACCAAAAAAGCAAAAGAATCGTTCATGTGACAAAGAAACTGAACTTCGTTTAATAGTCCAAAATGGGGTTACACAATTATTCCTCCAAAACTTGGAGTCAAAAATCTGTCTACACAAACTACAGAAACAAAAACATAAAAAGTAGTTACAAGACCTAAGCAAAATCTCGTTGAACGAGTATAGCGACTATTTCTTCGATTTTTTCTTCTCATCTTCTTTCGTTTTCTCAGATGATTCCTCTCCCACACGCTTCTTCTTGAATTTCTTGCTTGCTAAAGAAGCGGAGTCAGGAGTGGGAGAAGGAACATCCAGCGGTTTGGATTTGCCAGGGAGAATGATCTTCAAAGGTCTATTCTGCGGGTCGGTAAGTTCCAATATTTGAGGCTCGACCTTGATCTCGACCTTCTTCTTCTCCTCTTTTGTGAGACGCTCCTTCATGCTCACCTTCGAAGTATGTTTGGAGGCGCCAATGATCTCGATTTCATCACTCCCTTCGACGGGAGATGAAGCATCAAACTTATCATCATCTAGCGCCCCGATCACTTGAGCGTCAGGGCCAGGAGTTACTCCCGCATGAGCAACATCGCTTGCTTTCTCTGCCTCCTCCTTGGCGTCATCGCTCCTCGGAGTTGGTTCAGGATCAGAGCAGCCTGCGTGAAGACATAAAGAATGAACATTAGGACAAATAACCGCTACCAGAAAGTGATAGATCTTTTAACTTCTAAAAGAAGAATTTTGTACCGGGTTCTGGCTAGCTATCAGTTGCGCATGGAGTTTCACCCTCTAGAATAGGGGATAGCACATGAACGCCAAGCCCGGGATCTTCTGGATCATAGCCGGCATGCTGCTCGAATGGGTCAAGTGTTGGCCGACCGGCCGATTGAGCAGAAGGAAGAGAAGCAAAATGAGGAGCTGCAGCCTTAGCCCAGATGGACCAGCTTCGTCGTTTTTCTCTTTTGGTGGGGGAGAGCCTTTGCTATAAAGAGCCAAAGCTGTAGATAAGTCCGCTGGCTCGTTCCCCCTGAGAAATTCTTTCACCAGAGCATCCTCATCGACTTCCTCAGAGCCCGAATCGATCTTTCTGATCTTTATTAAAGTTTCCCAGACCTCAGCAAGAGATTCAAGATAGCCCTCGCCTAGGAATGTCAAGTCGCGGTGCATAAGGACGCGAGCGCTGTACTCGGCGATCAGTGGGTCAAACATGCACTTGACCTCTTCTCTACCAGCCTCTGCAGCTGCTTCGAGGCGAGAGTCAATCTCCTTATAAGCTTTTCTCCTGCCCTCCTCACGGGCTTCGTCTTTCATTATCTCAACCTTAGCAAGTTCATCATCGAGCTTGGTTTTTAAGAGCCGTGTAGCAACAATTTCATCGCAGTATCGTTGGGACTCTTCTAGAGCAGCTATTTTCTCTTCTTTCTCCTTAGATAATAGCTCTTTCAACTCTCTGACTTGCAGGGCGAGCGCGTCCCTTTCTTTCTGGAGAGAATCTTTTTCTAAGGCAAGAGCTCCACTGCGTTAGACTGCTTCATCAAGTTCCTTTTTATGGGTCGCCTCTAGACGAGTGACGGCCTCAGCAGTGTCTTTTGCGCTCTGCTCTACGGCTTCAAGTTTTGACTTGTACGAAGCAAGCTCTTCATCTTGACTCTTGATGATGTCCTTGTCCAAGCCAGCTTCCAACTTCAGACGGTCAATCTCCTGCTGGCGCTCAACAGATACTTCCGAGACTTTTTCGACCAAGTGTACAAACGCGTCATGTTGAATATAGACGTCGTTGTTACAGGCGATGGCACTCTGCTTGACGTGCCCTGGGATATGATGAATAGCTGGGAGGAATTTCAGGCCGTCAAAGCAGATTTTTGGGAATTTGGCCTTAAGATCGACCATCTTCTCTGCTATAGTTGGGTCAGCCGCAGGAGTAGAGGGAGGAGGCTTTGAAAGTTCTGTTCTTTTCCGATGCTCCCGAGTTTGCCTTGTGCTCGACGAACCGGAATGTTGTTCTCGGGAGACATCGGGTTGAGACCCCTTCTGCGAAAGCTTTTCTCTATCTGGCTCAGTTTGAGGAGGAGGATCACGAGAATATGAAGACTGGGAATATGTTTTCTTTCGATAAGACGAATCGCGAGGACGGTTGTCTCGATCCTCGTAATCGTCTTTGTCCCTACGTCTGCCTGAGCCTGAATCCCGTCCGGGATGGTGAAATATAGAAGAACCGTGGAGGCGATCGAGTCTGTGGGAGCGCCCCATGTCACCTGCAAAGATTTAAAGAGTTAGAATCGGGGTAATTAAAAAACTTGAAGTGTATGGTGAAGTGCGTGTGTGTCCTAGTGTTCCCCCCGACGGACCGGTTCCTTTATCTTTACTGATTAGAGTGTTATCTCCCTGAACTGGGGGTTGAACTCCCGTGTTGCCTTTAGCGGGCGAATGAAACTTAAGGGCTTCCGGATCGTCGAAACCATAATTGAGTATATCGTCGGGGATGGTAAGGTTCGACAGACCCTTTAAAGAACTTTCCATGTGCTGTGAAGAAGCCTCTTTCTCTGACGGGATGAGCGTAACTTTGGAAGTTCCGCCAACTTTCTCTTTCCGTATCTTGTACGTCAATTTCTTTTTTCCCTTCGAAGGGGAAGATGACGTTTCAATATCGTGCACTTCGACCGCCGGGTTCCAAGAAGGACCCACATTCTCGCCTTGTATCTCAGGAGCTTCATCCCCCTTGTGTTCTCCCCCTTCGTGTGCATCGGGGGTATGGCGTGATGACGATCCAGCTTGTTTTTTCCCTTTAACGGGTGCGGATTTAGGAATGGAGATGCCCTCATGAAGGCTAATCTGGCGACCTCCTGCTAACAAACCGAACCTCGACAATGATTCATTTGAAATGCTGGTTCGGATGTCCCGATCCTCGGCAGGAAGAGCTCTGATGGCTTCGACGGCCTCAGAATATCCTCGGCCCTCAGGGCGCGGGTTAATGCCTGAAAAGATGAAACAAGAGGTTAGAAAAAGCATAGCTCCGATTGAGCATGAATGTTGACTCAGGGAAGAGACTTACTGCCTTCAACCCATCTCCTCGCGAAACCAGGAGGGCAACGCACATAGAACCATTCCTATTTGTACAGGGCGAATTTGCTACATGCTCCGGTTAAAATCTGGCATTTGTGGTACGGCTCGAGGAACATAAAGGAGGGGCTATCTTTCCTCTTCTTGATCATATAAATATATCTGATGTCGCCAGAAGTTGGAGGCCTAGAGAAGACGGCCATGAAAAGTAGGTAGGTCCCGTATATGAACGTGTGACCGTTTGGATGCAGCTGCGATGGGGCGATGTCTATGTACTGCAACATGTCCCGAAGAAATAAATTGAATGGAGGCACACTGCCCATCCAGCACATGAACTTATTACAAGCAGTATATCCGACTGGGGGCAGATGAGGACGATCATGTATCGACGGGACCAACACATCGGCAAAAGGGATTCCGTGGATGGAGCATATTCGCCGAAGCGCGACTTCGTTAATCTTCAAAGCCTGTGAGTCGATCGGATTGTCCAAGAGAATCGATGCCTCCAGGGCATCAGGAGCTAAGTTATGAGCAGGGGAAGTCGATGGATTTGATGTATCCGCGACTTCTTGCCTTGAAGACGGCCCTGGCCTATCAGATATAGTGGCGGAGCTGGATTTTTTAGACATCTCTAATAAATAGTGAATCTGGCTAAGCGCCTGTGAAAACTATACTTGAAAAATGTTCAGCGTTAGAATTAACAGCATGAATATTCCCCCCACGTGGTGTGTGAACTAGTGCATGCAATCGTGTACAAGCATTGAGAATTTGAAAGTCGCAAAGATACAAAACTGAGCTTCAAATCATCGCCTTCGAAGACCGTCATCGCTGACCGTCCCCAAAAGCCTGCCTTGTGGTGATTACAGTTTCAGATTCAGAAAACGTATGTTAATCTAAGTTCAGATTTATGTCTACTAAAGATAGGGAGTTAATGATCCGGGTCAGTTTCATATGTTGGTAGGCTATGGTCCTTGTCCTTGTTTTGTTATGTGATCAGGCAAGGCAATTGTTGGTTCGGCACTCATGATTGTTCAGCACTTATGATTGTTCGGCATCTGTATTGTTCGGCCTAAGTATGGTTCGGCATTTGTATTTTTCGGCCTAAGTGTGGTTCGGCATTTATGTTTGTTCGGCCTAAGTGTGGTACGGCACTTGTGACTGTTCGGCAAAGCATCGTTCGGCCAAAATCTTGTTCGGCCGAGACAACGCTCGACACACCGTCCTTAACAGCGACCTCATTCCCCTCTTCTTCCTCCATCCACACCTAACCACGAGGATGAATCGTTCGGCAAGCCATGCCAGACCTTACCATTCGACGCCCCTAACCATCTCCTACTTCTCCTATGTTCTTTCTTCCTCCAATCTCGTTCGGCACAAAAGATTTATGCCGAACCACAACACGTCTACCAACAGCTTCCTAGAAAGCTTATCTCTACTCACTTCTCCTTCCACCCTCATCGTGTAACTCTGAAAACTTCTAGGATACCTTAGTCAAGGCTCGATTCACCCTATCAATTAAGGAACTCGAGCGTAAAGACCGTTTCAAGCTATGGGAGGATTTAGGCGGAAGAGTCAATACCTAGTTTGTAGGTTGAAGACTTGGAAAGGATCGATGAATCGTTGAAGGATGTTAACTGGAGACGTCAGCAGGTGCAAGGTAGAGGTGTTAAAAGTGTGAAAAGAGAAGAATGAAGAAGGTGCCGGCTTTTATAGGGAAGAAGAAGAAGTCGAAAAGGCTATATCCGGTGGAACCGGTCAAAGCCACAGCGTTTGGCATCGGCATACAAAGTCGTTCGGCACATGAGGAGTGTTCGGTTTCGATTGCCTCGTTCGGCATTTATACCACGCTCGGCACACACCTCCACCACTAATATTCTCAAGAAGGCATCTCCAAGAAGAGTTAACCTAGATTCGAAGCGAAGTACAGGGGATATGTAATTCAAAGCGTATCACGATTCGGTCACGTAATACACTTTGGGGGGCAAGTGTTTCCTGGAGATTTGACCAGGCAACTAAGTACTCGGCATCCAGGAGTACTCGGCATCCAGGAGTACTCGGCATCCACGTAGTGCTCTGCATCCACGTAGCGCTCGGCGTTGGCAAGCGCTCGGCATCCAAGGAGCGCTCGGCATCCAGGAGTGTTCAGCTTCCAGGTTCGTCCGGCATCCAAAGGTTGTTCGGCATTCATCTAACCTCAGTCAACTTCAATCATTGCTCGGCATACACTCCCCACTCGGCACCTCACCTCTGTTCGGCATAAGAAGATTGTTCGGTATTCTTCTCAGCTTGTCCGGCTACAATTATTGCTTGGCCCACTCTTCCCACATAACAAGCATCGTTCGGCATGAGGAAGATGGTTCGGCATCCGACCGTTCGGCCTGTTTGGTTCGGCATATAGAGACCAGTCAATCTGGACCGAGTTATTCAGCTACCAGGCCCACCAGAGAAGTCCAACCCACCTTTGTCTATAGATAGAGAGGCAGGGGCACAGTGAAATGGACCTTTTTTCGGGAACACTGGGGAGACTCTACCGCTTTCAAGACTCATCCTCTTTACTTATCAATTGTGTTCAAGTATTTGATCTACGGATTGTATCTGTAATCAATCTTCAAGTAAAGCAATAAAGTTTAATCCCAAAGTGGACGTAGGAAATTACGCCGAACCACTATAAATCCGGTGTTCTTACTTTCTGCATTCAAATTAGCATATTCTTCCTTGTTTAATTTATCTTCATCACTTATATCTCTACACAATCTTTCTCAATGAGGTTAGTGACCAATTTTGGTGCTAACAATTTTGAAATGGAATGTGATTTAGTTTGAAGTTTAAAATTTACCATATTCATGTGTTTCTATGTATCAATGAATCTAACACCGCCGTATTTGGTCACCGAGGATTAATAACTATGGACGAGTACAGCATCCGTAGCTATTAGTTTTGGGCCTCCAAGTAGGGTGATGTTATAGAATATCCCAAGGAAGCAAAATACCACAACCATGCACAATAATCAATCATCCATATACAAGCCATATTGAAATACGTATCATGCGTGTGATGTCAAGTAAGTGAAACAATCCTTTCATCCAACTATAAACAAATATAAGAAATCAATAACCACATAGGACATGCTTTCAGCAATGGCTAAGATTATTTCTTATATAATCATGAAGTAGAAATACTTGGGGTTCGTGATAATCCACACATATGAAAACATACATAACCATGCTTTGAAATCAAACATACAAGAAATAAAATTATGGTTGTAATATCCCAGAAAAATGTGAACACTTTATATTTAAATATAATGATTATTTAAATAATTGAATTATGAATTTAATATTTATTAAATGGATTTAATAGCATTATTAAAATCCTTTTTAATTAATTAATAATGATGGTAAACTCATTTTGTAAATTTGTTTACATAAATAAATAGTTCGACGAAAATTGAAAATGTGACCAAAATGCGTTTTTGGAATTTTCGACTTTTTACCGAATGAAAGTTGTTGCAACGTTATTGCACACACATACATTTGTGTACACATATTAATATAGTAAATAGGAATTCAATTACCACTAAATAAAAATCAATTAACCTAAGTATCATTAGGAAACTTTTAAAAAGTAATTAAAAGAGAAGACTTTTGCTAATCTTTTGCTATTTTATATGTGATGTGATGTGTAGTACATGGATCATATGGAGTGGCACATGGGTATATGATGAGGTAGTTGAAATATCTAGGGCTACAAGGGTAATTTTGGCTAAGGGTATGTGAAGTTTTTGCAAAAATTCTATTTCTATAAATAAGCACCCTTGCCTTCACTTTCATTTTACAACTTCTTTCTCTTCTTTTACACTTCCTCCATTTCTTATCTCTACACAAAAATTCTTCAAAACACTTTCTAAAATCATTAAAAAGCATTGGAATTCATTTTATCTACTTGGATCTCAAAGTTTGGAGCAAAACCTCCCTCTTTCTTCCTTAGATGTGTGCATTTTGGGGTTTAATGGCCTTGGCCGTGCACTTTTTGGGTTGATCTAGGCTTAGTTTGGCTTGCTTTAGTTGAGGGTAGGAAGTGTGGCATGTTGCTTTATTATGGTAGAAAGTTATCTTTGGAAAAAGTGAGTTAATCTCACTTTAAATTGGTTTTAAATTTGCAAAATATGGTACAAATTGTTGTTTATATTGTTTATACTTGTGTGTTTTGGATTTGATTCCCGGCATAAGTAACCATTGATTTGCAGGGGACAAAAGCAAGAGGAAGTTGAAGTGTGTTCGTAGAGAAAAAGTCGGTACAGAACACTTCGAAGAACATACACATACGAGATTTACAGGGGACTTTTGTAGAGAAACCCTAAAGGGTTTCTCACCAATGTTGATTTACTTTTTACTTATGAAATCTCCTTTTTAAATCTTGGTTAGTGTCTCTTGTGCTTCTGTTTGAATCATTAAATATTTGGTCGTGCTTTCGCAAGTTTAAAATGTTGTTTGTACCACGTTTGATGGCTCGAAGAAGGTTATAACATCTAAGTCCAAAGTGTTTAAAAGTTAGAAAAGATTTGGTCCAGGTTTTGCAGTTTGAAAGTCAAGTTTTAAAACTACTTTCAAATGGATTTTGTTGACTTCAAAAGTCTCTAAAATTTTGTGAATGCATACTAGACTCATAATATGTTGTTCTAAAAGTAAAGTATAGTATTACTTCGTAAAAATGTGGGGAAATTTCCATTTTGAAAAGAACCGATTTAAAGGAATTTTCCACACTTTTTAGTGGCACTTTTGTGGCACTATTTCCAACTTTTATAAAATGATTTTAAACTTGTTTTTTCTTCTTCAATCTCTTTTAGTGAACTTTTCTAGCATCTATTTAAGTTTTTTAAAAATGGTTTGGAATTTATATAAATATCTAAAAGAAGAAGTTTTTATTTTGAAAACAAGGAATGGAAATGGTTTTGAGTTCTAATATATATTAAACTTGAGATTTTCTTTTTAAGTAATATTTGAAATGGATGTTTTAAAAAACTATATTTGAAGTACTTTGTAGTTTATTGAAAGTGAAAAGGAAGCATGGATTACAACACAGTTGTTGTAATAAATGTTTTTCGAGAATGAATAATGAAGTCATCGATTATAACATTTTTGTTATAATAAATGATTTCAAAAAGTACAAAAAATTCTTGAATTATAACACTTTTGCTATAATAAATGATTTCATAAAGTTATTAAGAAAACTTGTTACTTGACTTAATAAGTATGGATATTCTTAAACTTTTGGAGGAGTTTTGTTTTAAAGATAATAATAAGTTGATTTATAAATGATATTTTATAAATGAAAAAGTCTTTAAAAGATTATTTTAAAGATAGAGCTAAGTGTAATTGGTTTTGGGTTTATAGTAAACAATGTCTTAATGACATTTGTTTCTAACCCTTCTTTCTGGTACACCAAGAAATATAACTAGCTCTTTAAAAGAATATTTTAAAGAGTATTTTTAAAGTGTTTTACAAATATCGATGATGTGAAAATCAAGCATAGGTGTGAATCAAATGTTTTAAAAGTTTGATTTCTCTCATGGAAAGGATTTAGTCTTATCCTTAATACCAAAGATCGAGAAAGTAGATTTGTTACTATCTATGAGATTTAAAAACTGGAGTGTTTAGGCAAGGCCAGAAGCAACCAGTGCCCTGACTTATCTTGCTTCATTTTTAAGTGAGGGATAGTACGATTTGTAAATTGAAGTTTGATGATAAGGGTAAGAAATTTGATTTCCATAAACGATATCACTTATATAAAAAGGATTTAGGCATATACTTAACACTAAATGTTGAGGTATGGAAATCGTCTTTATCTCGAAAGTTAAGAATATACGTCGAGGCAAGGCTTGAGAGGCAAAAATTCCCCAACTTGTACGGCTTCATTGTTAATCGTGGGATAGTACGAGCTTGAAATCGACGAGTCGTGATGGAGATTTTGGTAACGACCTGATTTTGGTATTTGGTACGTTATCATAAGCGATAAGTGTGCGATATTCCAAGTACGTTATCATAATATGATTTTGGTATTTGTACCCAAAAGGATATGATCCATCGGCCACAAAGGTTTCTTCAAGTGCAAGACTAATGAAGTTGGAATATAATGGGTAACATTGTTAAGAATAATATTGTAACTTTCAATTATTGAAAATAGCGTAATAGATTCGCTATTAAACGTGCTCAAGTTAATTTAGATTTACTCACAAAATTATCGTTTGGTACGACTTTGTGCCTTGGTACATATGTATTGAAATGGAAAATTCTAAATAATGATTTACAATAGACTATTTATATATAACAACCAAAGTGTCTCGAAGTCGGTGGAAGCAATATTGAGTTTGTAAGTTTTTTGGATATGATCCATGAAATGATACGAAAGTATCATTCTATAAGCATCAGAATTGAATAAGTATTTTGATATAAACCTCGAATAGTATTATTTCAACCAAAATGTAGAGAAAGCATATGTCCATAAGAAAAAACATTAAAAGGTACATAAATATTTCTAAAACTATGAGTAAACAACATACTATTGATTGTTATTGATGTACTTATATTAAAGTCGGTAATAGTTTGGTTATCTAATACTCGATATTGGATTTGTAAATTATATCTTTTATAATAAGTATAAAGGATGTTGGGAATGCCGCAAACGATATGCAAAGACACCTTATTAAAATGTTTAATATGGAATATGTAAGATGGATTCCTTATGCTTTGGCAATAGGAATTACCATACATATTGTATTGTCTACAATATCGTATTACGCTTATGTATTTGATGCATAAAGCAATTATCAAATCCAAATTAAGATCACTAAATGGTAGTTTAGAGTTTTCTTGAGTATTTATGAAATAATAGAGAATTTTTATAGAAATAATGAACTCCTTATGAAGGAGTATTCGAACTCAAACTTCATAAGTAATATTGAGTATAATGCGTCAAAATTAGATTCAAGTTTAAACCTTAGTTAAGGAGCTTTAAGTTAGTAATGTTCCAAATAAAAGGTTGTGACTGATTAAATGAAAAGACCAAGTACATTGCCTTGAATAGCGTTATGGTAAAAGCAATGTATAAATATATGTGCACTAATTTATAACCGAGCTAGGGGTGATTCCAAGTATTAAGAATACTACATTATTGTTATATGGTAGCAATGTAAAAAAACTGCCTTTTCAATCCTTAGAAGTCGACACTAATATATCCATAGTATTCACGTGTCGAACATTCAAGAGCAGAAAAGAAAAATTGTTGGGATGAAAGAAAGAAAAGACAGAACAGAATCTCACAAAAGGTGACGAATAACATATAATATACAAATAGTATTTACAAAAACAAAACTGAACTTTTATATACATATATCAATCAGAGTACAACACTAACCCACCATCAACCTAGACAGTTATTACAACATGTCTTTACAATTGCTGATAACTACAATAAGAACAAACAGCGGAAGATAAAAGAAAATATGGAAGTATATCCTATAGGCATCCAGCTCATCTCCTGAAAGCTCCAAAGTGTTCAGCTAAATCTGGAAAATATGCTCCGGCTTACCAAAGCATTATAGGAAAACAATGCCCATGTCAGTCTGGTAAAACCAACGTGAGAAACACAATCTCATGGATTACTATATGTTATAAAACCTTTTGAAATAAGGGTATATCGTAAGAGCACGCCGCACATAAACACAGACGGGTTTTTACCTTACGATAACCAAATCAGTTTTATTATTAAAATCCATTGATAGTATACTAATGTCTAGGGGTTGAAAATATAATAATCAAGTATACAATCAAAAACTGTAAGACTCGTAGGATAATTGTGTAGGATTACATGGAGGGGCCTTCAGAACCTCTAGGGATGGTCCTCCTGCAAAAGGATCAGAGATATCCTTCCGCAGCAGCATACATCCCTAGTGATGTACCATAGGAAAAACATAGCTAGTCTCGATAAGACCGGGTACATCGGTCCCACGTGCACATCCATATAAGTATCTCTAGGAGGGAGTCACATGCACCCTATGGGTTTGCCAACTCTACTGGCTTTTCCTCCTATCTCTGGTTTTAGTCCTTATCACTGGTGAGACTACGTCCAGCATTCTAGCACACGAGTCGCCACTTGTACAATTCTCGGAACCCCACATGGATTCCCATACCTCAACAGGTCTTGGAATCGCACATGGATGCCCTCATCTTAATAGATCGCGGAATCACCCACACCTCAATAGGTCTCGGAATCACACATGGATTCCCACATCTCAATAGATCACGAAACTCCTTCAAGCATAGAACATGTATGTGGTTTTGGAGTGGTTACGGTTTTAAGTCATCTCATATAAGTACATTCCCCCGCTTACCCGATACTCCAAAAACTAATTAACGATTTTCCTTGTAAACTCAAATCTGGTTCTTTTAGAAATATACAAATAATACACGGAAGCGGGGATCACCCCTTAACCGTTTATTGGATGGATTTCCCTATCGTTTGTCTAAGAAGAATAGAACGAGATTTATATGCAGTACAGTATCATCGAAGATGACTATGACATATAACTCATGTGTTTCTCCTAGATATTTCTAGAGTTATATCCTTTGGTGTTATGTATGGAAAGAGAGTTTCCATACCATCAAAATTAAGAAGGATTATTTAGGCCAAGATTTCGATAGTCTATTATTTAACTATCGAATAAAATAACTACAAATCAGGAATTTAATTTGATAGGAAACTAAACTCGATTAAGCACATCAATAACCGCTAAGCCTCTTTAATTATTATTTCATTAATTAAAACACTTTGTAAATATTTGGAAGTCGTTTCCATATACTCATCTCGACGGTACAAGTATATTCACAAAACACTATATTTTTAATACTTAGAAAATATAATCATATACTTATCTCAACAGTATAAATATAATTACAAAACTTTAAGGAAGATTTTCTATTTTCCAAACCATATTTAAATGGGACAAAAACAATATTATTTTAAAACATTTCTTACTGAAAACCAAATGTAACGAACTGTATTTTTGAGTCTTCGAATTTGAATATTTAATTTATTTAAATATTCGAATTTGAATTTAAATACAATAAAATATATGTTTTAAATTGTTAATCGATTTTTGGTGATGTATTATTAATTTAATCTGTTTGATTTTTCCATAATTATTAGTTTAAAAAATAATTACATTTTCGTTTAACATATTTTATGGCAAACGTTGACTTTTTTGAAATTTAAGAGAATAAGTTAACTAGTGTATTATGTTGTTGTTTTGTGATCGTGTCGTATTATTGTGCACAATTGTATTTTTTTTGTTATTTTGCGGCTCGTACGCGAATGTGATATTGTGTGGCGGGTGTACCACAAAACTTTTCAAAACCAAAATTTACACACACTATTCTCACACGCAAGCATCTCTTCTTTGTCCTTGGACAGGACTTTGGTTCACTTTGCAAGTTATTGACTTTTATTTTCCTTAGCTTTTAAGTATTGGCTATTATATATGCTCACATTCATTCGCAAAAGGGGCATACATTTCCAAATGCATAAAAGAGAAACAAATGGACACATGGTATTTTCTTTTATCTCCTCTACAATCAAACAAAATGTACACAGCAAACTTTTCACTTTTCAATTTAATTATTCCAATATCTCTCCTTACACAAAGTATTAATAAAAGTCACCAACATGAAAGTTGTAAAGGACGAAGAGATCAACATTTTCCGTTCAAGTTGCACTCAAGATGGTGGCGTCATGGAGGAGTTATTCTCCGATGAAATTCGTGCAGTGTGTGGTTGCGAGTGTACTGTGAGAATACATTTTTATCTATATTACTGTGTGTGAATGAAGGAATACACGTGTATGTGTGTGTGTGTTCATGGATGCATGGAGAGGGAAGTGTGGTGCAGGCGTGCATGGAGATGTTGATGAAGAAATGGGAGTAGGTAGCTTGTATGGATGTGCATGAAGATGTTGTAAGCATGGGAACACGCGTGCAAATTTGTGACATGAAGAAGTCAGCAGGTTGTAAAAAAAAGAAATAGGTATGTGAGAGAGGAAGGGGAAGTGCAGATGGGTTAGTGCGTGTATGGATTAGTAGGCGCATACAAAAGAATGTAGGAAAGAAGATGGAGCTTTTTCACTTAAGCCCCCGTTAATATGGTCATTTGCATGTGAGTTGCATGGTAGGAAATTGGTAGCAGGCATGCAAGAAAAGAAGGAAAAGAAGGACATGGAGCTTTTGCAGTTTAACCCTTGTCAATACGGTCATTCACGCATTTGAAAATCTAGAAGATAGCTTTCTGTTTGCAGCGGGTTTGTAGCATGATGGGCTTTGGGCCTTACGGGTAAAGGTTGGGTGAGAATATATTAATGAATTTAAGTTAATTAGATTAGTTAATCTAATTTATTAAACGATGTTAACTTTAAAAAGATTTAACTTCCCCAAACAGAAACCATTTAATCCGCGGATTTCAACGCCAGATTTCTATTAACGAATAGAACACAATAGTACAACTTATTGATAGTTTTTAATAAAGTATAAATTAATGATAAAATAATGGTGATTTAACTTAATTACGTTGTTTGAATAATAACGTAGTTAAATTTTAACAGAATAAAACACCATTCTCCTATAATTCAATTTAATAAATTATTTTGGACATCTATTTAGCAGAATGAATCCATGTTCTGCTATTATATTAACTTGGACATTTATTTATATGCTAGTTAATTTCGATTGATGTGTTATTGTCCATTTACCACTATTGAGAATAATGTGTTGTTGTTATTGTTTGTTTGGTTGTTTGAATTGTGCTTGGCCAGTTTATGAGAAATTATTATTGTATATTGATTGTTGATTTTGCTCAATCAGTTTATGAGAAATTATCTTTTTCATGTGTGGGTTAGATAGACTATAATTACATATGAATTGAGAATGAACATCTTATGATTAGAATTTCACAATTTGACTATAAGGTGTTCGTTTGTAATATCGGTGAAGGAATTAGTTATAATAAAAGGAGATTATTATAATTTTAAAAGGGAAATATATTTATCTTTTGAATGAAATGTTTTCCAAAGAGATATATAGATAATTTGGAAATACATATTTATAAAAATGTTTTTCCCATATCTTGATATAAAAATATTTTAGGAATAAATGTTAAATGTTTTGGATCAAAGAGGAATTAAAAAGCTATTATTTCGAGAATTTAAATCCCGATGGTTTTAGAATGGCTTTCAAGAAGATTTTGGAGAAATAAACAATACTATGATTGAAAGTATTTGTGATTATTAGTGCAAAATGATTTTTCACTTTGGGGAACAAAAAATGATTTATTATGTTACCTATGATTCAGCTAACCCATAACTAAAAAGTGGGCAAAGAGTTTGGTAACTCTTAGTATAGTCTACTCTTAGCATAGAGGGGTATACTTATTTATTTATTTTAAGAGGTTGGGACCCAGTTGCCTTGTTTACGGGAGAAACCTCCCAATCTTGTTGCATATATTTTGATATGCCTTTATAGTAGATTATTTTTGTATTTCCAAATAAATATATCAAATACAACATTGTATTATTATATAGAGTATTTGATACCATTTTCAAAGTGATTTGTTTTTAATTCCCGAAGGAAAGTGTGATTTGATATGAAAAGATATAAATATTATTATTTCAAAGGTTTGAAATGAAATCGGGAATTTAGTTCAAAGAGATTATTTTTTGAAAAGGATTATATTTTGAAAATAATTTAATTAGATTTCATAAATCTAAATGTAAGGATTAAGTCTAAGTGGGTAGATTGGAAGCTACATTTGCATGTTATATGCTATGTAGTTTAGGAATTACATTTATGTTTGCGCGTTGTAGGCTTCATGGATCAAATTTGTGGTAGGAGAACTACGTAGGCTTAATCCTGTATCTAATTGGATACCCAATTAGATAGAGGTATGTAGGCAGTCACAAGTGGTAGTGATGCAACCCCAATAATAATATAACATTTTTCTTTTTATTGTTTGTTATTTATTATGTGCTTATGTCTCTTTCTTGCTTACCATTTTTATTCTATATTAACATGTTTATTGAGTTTGCAAGAATGACTGTTGTTGTTTCTCTCATCAAAGTTGTGTAGCGTTATATTTATAGGTTTTTTTAGTATTTGATTTTGGTTTGTATTAAAGCACACCCTGTAGAATAAATATTTACTCTAAGTGTACTATTGAAATAGTATCATATGCATTTAGTAGGATTGTAAATTTATCAAATGATGATGTGTATTAAGATGGTAGTTTTCATTCATAGTATTAGAATGGACGAATTTTTCAGCTATTTTGACTGGTCCGAAAATCTGGCTCGTTACAGATGGTATCAGAGCTTAGGTTAGGTGCCTAAGTAAAATTTAACCTAGGTTAGTATATCAACCTAGGAATATTAAAATGAAACTACCTTAATTTGATAAATAAAATGGATAGGATATGGCACCGTACCTCTGACTGGGGTTATGGATGATACTATTTTTGGTATGCTTAACTTTTGTTAATTTTTTAACTTTCATTATATATTTCCATCCTTGGAATTTCGAGGATGAAATTCTTTTAAGAGGGAAGAATGCAATGACCCGTATTTTTGAGTCTTCAAATTTGAATATTTGATTTTATTTAAATATTCAGATATGAATTTAAATATAATAAAATATATGTTTCAAATTATTACCCGATTTTTGGTAACGTGTTTTTAATTTAATTTGTAGGATTTTTCCATAATTTTTAATTTGAAAAAGTTTAATGTATTTTACAACAAACGTTGGCATTTCTGAAATTTAACAAAACAAGTTAACTGGGGTATTTTATTATTGTTTTATGATCATGTCGTATTGTTGTGCACAATTGTATTTTTATTTTTGTCGTTCATGGCTCATACGCTAATGTGATACTGTGTGGCGGTGTACCGCAGAACTTCTCAAAACCAAAATTTACATATACAATATTCTCATACATAAGCATCTCTTCTTTGTTCTTGGACAAAACTTTGGTTCATTTTGCAAGTTATTGACTTCAATTTTCATTAGCTTTTAAGTATTGGTTATTATATATGTTCACATTCACTCACAAAGGGGGCACAGACTCCTAAATCCGTAAAAGAGAAATAAATCAATACATGGTATATTCTTTTAGGGAAATTTTGGCTTACATTCCTCTCTTTTTAATAAATTAGGCCCACATCCCTCCACACTATAAAATACAAATTACATCCATGTTTTTATGCCCAGGCAAATATTCACTATCATTAACAACTTGAATTGCAATATATTATCGGATTTCAATTTTGATTTCACTATTAAATCCATAAATTTTATTATCTTTCTATTAAGATCCATATATAATATGTTTTGATAATATATATTTTTGAGAAAAATGTGTGATCCTCTAAAATAGAGGAAAGCACACATGTAAATATGTATATAACACAAGACAAGGTGTTGCCAACATGCCTGGCAGGTAGCTAACCTAAGTACAAGTATCAAAGAAAAGACTCAGGGACCCCTCAAATGAGCTCTGACATAGCCACCGCCAATTACACTCCAATATCGAGCTCCGACATGGCCACCGCCCGATATTAAGGTGTTAGAAGTACCTGAAAAACTATGGAATATCACATAGCCAATGATACTGGAAGCCAGCTCCATCTAAGAAGGAAACTCCATGTTTCTCCATGCCGCTGACTCGGAAGGAATGGAAATGCGAATGATCTGAAATGGAACTGTGAATGATCTGGAATGGAAAACTCCACTCTGAAGACTCATTAAACCTGGAAGAATCGCCTAGCTGAAAAGTGAATCCTCATGAAAGTAGAACGCCATAATGAAGATAAAGATGTACAGAGAAGAACCCCTCACTGCAAACAGCAATCCAGTACCTACATATCTAGCCCAAACCTGTATCTGAAAAGGAACTAAAGAAAATAGTTAGAATGATACACATATATGTATATAAATGAAATTTATATACATATATATGTATAAATGAAATAGAAGCAAAGATACAAAAGTTAAGCTAATAGGACAGAACAAAATAAAGATTAGAAAAATGACTAAAAAGAATCCATAATCAAATGAACTTAAAGATCTATAAACTAAAACAAACAAAAACTAAAACAATAACTAAAACAAATCAAAAATTATCCTTATGGTCCTTTGATCAAAAGGATATTATGATACACAGTGAAATCATCATTTAGGTTTGAAAAAATATTAACACTACAATTATTAATGTCAAAAATATAATTTTTATGTTTAAATAGTTTAATATTATTATTAACCTTATTAAGATATTCTTTAAATAGATTATTTTTAGCTAATTTATATTAAGGGTTAGAGATCCAATTAAAACAAAATGAAGAAATTATAAAAATCAATTTATTAAAGTGACTATTATTATTTTTAAAAATTCGCCGATTTCTTTCAAACCAAATACACCAACAAACTATAATGAATAAAGTGTCAAGTAAGAATCTATTTTCCATTTTGAACTTAAATCTAAATCTATTCCAATAGAATTCACAATCAGACATTTTAGTTATAATATTAAAGTTAAAGATTTTAAGGGTGTTATTCAGAATGAAATAAGTATCCATGCAATCATAGTATACATGTTTAATATCTTCAAAATGCAGATTACAAAAATAACATTTATTATCAATTTGTATATTTTTTCTTTTTAAAAATTCTATAGTATTTAGTTTTCCGTGCATAATTAACCACGTGTGAATTTTAGATTTAGGAGGAGCATTTGATTTTCAAATAAATTTAAAAGAGTTATTGGTTACACCCGAAAAGTTAATAAATCTATAAAATGAATTAGAAGTATATTTCTTACTCTTATCTCATTCCCAACTAATATTATCATTATCACTATTAATATTATATATATTTAATCTAGCATAAAGCAAAGAAAGCTTCCTAAGAGTTGAACCTACTAAAATTCTGTTAAAACTAAAATTCCAAGGAGTGTTATTTTTGGGAGAAAAAACTTCTATAATTAAAGCATTCTTAAAATTACAGATTTCATATAGCTCTTTAAATTCGATCCTAAGAGGAATAATGGAAATCCAACGATCATGCTAAAAAGAAGTACTATACCTGAATGAACTATTGTATGAGTGCCTAAGTTAAAAATCTCATGACATTTTAAAATAGATTTCCAAAAATTAGATAGTTTACGTATAACTGTAGGAGTAATTTGATATATATTATTACTACCATTATAGTAATATTTAGAAAGGGATTTTCACTTCAAGGACTTATTTGTGCAGGTAATAAGTTTTAAGGACACTATTTCTAAAAAATTAGTTTTAAGGACATTTTACAGGAAAAAGATAAAAGAATTTATCATTTTCAGTTATACAGAAATAATGATAAAAAGATTTATCATTTTCCTGTATAACTTAAAAAGATAAATGAATTTATCATTATCCTGTAAATTGTCCTTAAAACTAATTATTTAGAAGTGTTGTCCTGAAAACTTATTACCCTGAAAATAGAAGCCCTTCAACATAATTTCCACTATTTAGAAATGATTTCTTTCCAAATAGAATTATCATTAATATCCTTAAACTTCCATAACCATTAACCTAACAAAGACAAATTCATATTATGCAAATTAATGACTCCTAAACCACCATCCTTTTTGGATTTACAAACCATTTGCCAATTTACTAAACATTTAATACTGCTATTAGAGTTTTCCCCACCCCATAAGAAGTCCCATCTTATTTTATCTATTTTATCGATCACCCAATCTGGAAAAAGATGCATAGACATCCAATAGATCGAGAGAGATGATAAGTAGAGTTTATTAGAACTAATCTACCCGCTCTCGATAAAAATCTCTCATTCCAATTAGAAATCCTATTTTTGATTTTATCTATGATTATAAACCAGTCATCATGTTTAAGTTTAGTAGGTCTAATCAAAAAACCAAGATAATCAAAAGGAAAATTCATAGTTTTACAGTTAAGCATATTAGCAACTAAATTTTCAACTTTTTCAAAATCATTTAATACTAAAACTGAACTTTTATCAAAATTTAGTCTTGAACTATACTTTTAAACCTGATAGTAGTTCAAAACTATATAAAATAAACTTAAGAGTAATAACGTGTCTAGGCAAGTGGGAAGAAAAAAGCAAGGTATCATCTGCAAATTGAAGGACAGATATAGATATCGTTACCAACATTCCCCAGAGATCCATTATCAACCGCTTTTTTAATTATCTTAGTGAAAACATCTGCGGCTAAGTTAAACAAAAGAGGCGATAAAGGATCATCTTGCCTTAAACCTCACTTAGATTGAATTTTATTACCTAAAATACCATTAACCATAATATAGAGTTACCAGTTCTAAGTAAATTCACGATCCAGCTAATCCATCTATGAATGAAACCTCTAGCATGAAATATATTTACTAAAAAACCCAATCTACCGAATCAAAAGCTTTTGTGAAGTCCAATTTTAAAATTGCAGAAGTTATATTATTCTTACAACGGTGATTAATGTATTCTTGAACAATAGCCACACCGTCGGTGATATTTCTCCCTTTAATGAAAGCAGATTGTGAACAGTCAATTAGATCGTTCATTCTTATACTAAGTCTATTAGCTAAAACTTTTGAAATAATTTTTACGGAACAGTTAATTGATGAAATAGGTCTAAATCTTTTAAATTATTAGCACCTACTTTTTTATGTAATAAAATAACATTAGCAAAATTAAATCTTCCTAATTGCAAATTTCCATTGTAGAATTCATTAAACATGCTAATTAAATCGAATTTTAAAACATCCCAAAATGTTTTATAAAAGAAAATAGGGAACCCATCCGGACCCAGGGATTTATCACTTGGCATGTCATTAATAGCTTTCCAAATTTCCTCTTAAGTAAAAGGATTATCTAACTCAGAAAGATCAACATTAGAATCAGAAGGATAAGATCATTCCATCTAGCATTAATTCTATATTTGTTTTTATTACCAAAAATATCTCTATAATAGTCTGTAAAAGCCTTATTAAGATCTCTTTGATCGACTAATTCTTCATTATTCACAAAAATAGAATTAATTGTATTACTACGTTTTCTACCAATTGCCATATTGTGAAAAAAAATTGGTATTATTGTCACCTTCATTTATCCACTGAATTCTAGATCTCTGTTTCCACATAACCTCCTCTTTTTCTAAAATAGAGTTAAGCTCTTCTTCTAGATTAGCGAGAACGTTACGCTCACCTAAATTTAGTTGTCTAGTTTTTTCTATCTTGTTTATTTTAAGCATCTCAGAAAGTGTATTTTCTTTTTTAATTTTAATACTACCAAAAACATTCTTACTCCACTTATTTTTAATATTATAAAAGCTCATAGAAATCCACTTATTTTTAATTAAATTCGAAAAATTGTATTCTAATAACCACATTTTTCAAATTTAAAAGATCTATTAATAACTCTATGTTGCTCACAAGTGAGAATAATACGACAATGATCAGAATAAGTATAAGGCAAACCAAAAACTATACAAATAGGAAATTTATCCTAAATTTCATCACTAACGAAAAACCTATCAAGAAGAGCCATAGATGGGGACTCCCTAGTATTAGTCCAAGTAAAATCTCTATTAGATTGAAGGATTTCAATCAAATTAGAATTAATAATAAATTGGTCAAATTCCTCCATAGCAGATAAATCACCCTCCCGTGGTGAACGCTCCTCTATAAAATGCGTAACGTTGAAATCACCCCCCAAAATCCAAGAACCCGGAGCTAAAGATCTAAACTCTAGACATTCCATAGAATCCGACGACCCATTTTTGAGTTAGGCCCATAAACATTATAAATATTTAAAAAAAATTATCACTAAGATTAATGAGAATAATATGCAGAGAGTGTTGCTTGGAAATAGGCCTGTAAATGGATGCAATCGGATACGGATAGTGTTTTATCCGTATCCGTATCCGAAAATGAAAATCTGTATCCGCATCTGTATCCGATATCCGCGAATACCCGTTGAATATTATCTGTATCCGTATCCATGAATATTTTCGGATATACGAAAATATCTGTATCCAAACCTCAAAATGTATTCGAAAATATCCGAAAGTTAATCAATATAATGCATATTTCATTTTTTTTATTGAAAAAAAGATGGAAAAACCTTGTAATACATAAATTACATCAAATTAACAATATCTAATCAATCACACAAAATCCATACGATAATATTGCATATATAAATATAATCCATACGCAAAATCCATAGACTAATTCAATCACAGCAAATCATAAAAGCAAATATGCATCATACATCTTCTTAATTGTAACAAAAAATAAAAATCATCTTCATAACATACATATAGCCTAAAATATTGCATTATTTTTCCATGGAGTGGTTAATGCTTCAAAAGATTACCCTGCAAAATACAAAATTGTGTATTAATAAAAAAAATTCCCTACGCAAGCTCCAAAATGAGCTAGCTTGCTTTTCAAACTGTTATTTAATTCGTCATGGTCAAATCTTACTTAGAAAGATGATGTGAAACCTTCTGAGTAAGAAAAACTCCAATAGTTAAATCTACAACTGACCCCTTCCATGGAGAAAATCTTCTATCACCTACATAAAGAGATGAAGATATGTAATTTATTCTCAGTTTTATACTCTAGAACAATTGTTTACAGATAGTAAAAAATATGAACAAAAACTTAATTGATAATTTAACAGTAATACAAATAGTTTTGGACAGTACCTGTATCGCGCGTGATATCCAAAGAGACCTAAGACTATAAAAAAATAAAGCTTTTTCAGAATTTCATAAAAATATAGAAAAACATAACCCAAAATGATTACAAAATTCAACAAAGATTCATGGAGTAAAATATCAAAAAGTTGCGAAAATCAATTTGCTAAGCAAAAACATGCTTACAATATGATGAAGCAGCATACCTAGATGATGAAGCAGCATATCTCGAGTTGAAGACCAAAACCTCCGACCTATCTCCAGCCTCCTTTACCGACCTACGACGCATCTCCCTCCGACCTAATTTCAGCGACCTAACAACCACTGCCGACCTATCACCGCTTCACGACTTATCAATTACCGACCTATCTCCAGATTCCATCACGCGACCTTCCGACCTAGTTTCCATCCCACGACCTAACTCCATTTCTGACCTAGCCATAAGTCGTTGCCGAGATAAGCTGATGCCTTCTTCATCGAGTCGCGAACGAGTAATTTAGGTCGCAAACTAGTATTGATAAGTCGGAGCCGAGCTAAGTCGTTGCCGACCTTAGATAGGTCGTAACCGACCTAAGGACTTTGTTTTTTTTTTCTGTTCTTTGTGTGTGTTGAGTTGTAACTACTATAAATAGTGGATGAGTTGTAACTTTTGAGGTTGTTGATTTTTGAATAAAATTCTCTTTTGTTAGCTTTGTGCTTTCAATCTCAATTGGTAGTCGAGTGTATCTCCTATCTCCACTTACGTCATTCGAGTGCGCTCGAATCATCGTTTGCTGAAGCCGATTCACGGAATCTTGTGCACAAGATCAACGTCGAAGAATCGTAGATCTCTTTCCCGGTATCTTCGGATCAACGAGTCAGAGATAGCTTGAGTTCGGTATCTTCGGATCAACGAGTTCGGGCATTTCAGTATCCATCAATCCACAGATTGCTATTTACGTCGATTGAAGATCGTTTTGAATTATCCGCTGCGTCAGTTTAGTATCAAAGCCTGTTTTAGCCAATCATAGCTAAATCGAGTCTTGGAACCGAGAATTTGAAGTGTTGAAGTGTTTGTGAAGTATTCAATCATGCCGCCAAGACGAGTTCAACGTCATCGCAATATTAATGCTTTGTACGGAAGAGAAGAAGCCGATGAGATGGAGCAAAGAATTAACGAGAATTTCAATGAGAAGCTTACGGAAGGGATTGGTCGATTAGAGAGGATGATGTTGGAGATGAGTCAAAATCAGAGAAGAGTATCACCCGAATCGAGCCATGGGAGAAGTAGAGCTTCACCACATTCAAATCGAGAGAGAAGTGTCGATAGTGATCATAGAAGCGTGGATCGAGATTGTGATAGAAATGTTGATGATCGAGGTCGTGATAGAAATGTGACTGATCGAGATCGGAGGAATGTAGATCGTAGGAATGTTGGTGGAAGAAATGGTGGTGGTAGAGATGTTGGTGGTCAGGATCGACATCGATATACATCGGATGGTGAAGAAGAGTATGATGGTGGTAGTGTTCATGGACGAGGACGTGGACGAGGAAGGAATCAGTCGGAGTACGATCACAAGTGGGAATCTGGGATGAAGACAGAAATTCCTGAATTCAAAGGTGGTATGCAAGCCGAAGAGTTTTTGGATTGGGTGGCTAATGTTGAAGAAATTTTTGATTTCAAAGAAGTTCCAGAACGTCGTAGAGTGAAGTTGGTTGCTACGAGGTTGAGGGGTAGAGCTTTGGCATGGTGGCAGCAAACCAAACTTACACGTGAACGAATGGGGAAGTCAAAAGTTGAATCTTGGAAGAAGATGAAGAAATTGATGAAAGCAACGTTCTTACCTTACAATTATCAATCTCTGATGTATCGACGTTTGCAGAACTTGAGGCAGGGCACAAAGACTGTTAATGATTACGCAGATGAGTTTTATCAGCTTATTGCAAGGAATGATATTATGGAAACGGAAGAGCAGCTGACATCTAGATTCATTGGGGGATTGAGAATGCAGATTCAGGATATGGTTAATATGTTCGATCCAAGATCTGTGGCGGAAGCACATCAGAAAGCGTTGGCTTGGGAGAAGCAGGGACGACGAGGAGGTGGTGTGTTTACGAATTCCAATAATCAAGTGAAGGGTGTTGGTGGAAGTTCTAATGTGTCTAAACCTATCAGTAAACCAGTGGTGAAGGAGGTTGAGAAGTTGAAGGTTAACAACAGTTACAAATGTTACAATTGTCAGGAGATGGGTCATAAAAGCAACGAATGTCCGAAGCCGAAGAAGAGAACCATGGTGACAGAAATTGAGGAGGAAGATGAGGAAGAAGCTGAATGCTCTAATTCTTTACCAGTTGAGGAGGAAGACTTACTATCGGGAGATGACGGGTACGCATTGATGATGAGGAGAAGTTGTTTAACACCGAAGCAAGAGGAGGAAATTAGTTGGTTGAGGAACAATATCTTTCAATCTACATGCACTATTCTGGGAAGAGTTTGTAAATTTGTTATTGATGCTGGGAGTTGTGATAATATTATCTCTACAGAAGCGGTGAAGAAGTTGGAGTTGAAAACCGAGAAACATCCTAAACCGTACAAGTTAGCTTGGTTGAGGAAGGGTGGTGAAGTGAAAGTTGGACGTAGAGCTTGTGTGAAGTTTTCAATTGGGAAGAAATACAAAGATGAAATTTGGTGTGATGTTGTAGATATGGACGTTTGTCATTTGTTGCTGGGGAGACCGTGGCAGTATGATCGAGCTGTGCAGCATGACGGACGGACCAACAATTACAGTTTCATGTTCGAAGGTACAAAGATTACTCTGGTTCCGAAGAAACGCCAACAGGAAGAAAACAAACTGGAGGAGATTGAAGAACTGAAAACGTTGTTATCTTTGAAGGAGTTTGTTAAGGAGGTCGAGGAGGAATTGGAAGTGTTCTTGTTGATTGGGCGTGAGAGCAGTGAAGAGGTTGAAATTCCAGAAGAAGCGAAGTCAGTATTGAAAGAATTTGAGGATGTATTTCCAGACGAGTTGCCTAAAGAGTTACCGCCGCTGAGAGACATTCAACATCAAATTGATCTTGTTCCGGGAGCAGTATTGCCACATAGACCGCATTATCGAATGAGTCCGAAGGAGCATGAAGAATTGAGGAGACAGGTAGAGGCATTGCTTGAACAGGGGCGTGTGCAGGAGAGTCTGAGTCCTTGTGCTGTACCCGCTTTATTGGTACCCAAAAATGATGGGACGTGGAGGATGTGCACGGACAGTCGAGCATTGAATAAAATCACTGTACGATACAGATTTCCAATGCCAAGGTTGGATGACTTGCTGGATCAGTTGAGTGGGGCTACTATCTTTTCGAAAATTGATTTGAAAAGCGGATATCATCAAATTCGGATTAGACCTGGAGACGAATGGAAGACAGCCTTCAAGACGAGAGAGGGGTTGTATGAATGGCTGGTGATGCCGTTCGGTCTTTCGAATGCACCGAGTACGTTCATGCGAGTGATGAATCAAATTTTTAGGCCTTTCATTGGGAAATTTGTGGTGGTGTACTTTGATGATATCTTGATTTATAGTAGGAATCTGGAAGAGCATGTTCAACATCTGAAGGAAGTGTTAATTATTCTACGAAAGGAACAATTTTATGCTGCGACAAAGAAATGCGTGTTCATGACGCATAGTGTTTTGTTCTTGGGGTATATTGTTTCGGAGAAGGGCATCCAGGTAGATCAGAATAAAGTTGAAGCAGTCAGGAATTGGCCACAGCCGAAGACAATTACAGAAGTGAGAAGTTTTCATGGGCTAGCGTCATTCTACCGAAGATTCATTCCACACTTCAGTAGCGTGATGGCACCGGTGACTGATTGCATGAAGGGGAAACAATTTTCTTGGACGGAGGAAGCTGGGATTGCTTTTGGAAAGATCAAGAAGTTGCTGACATCTGCACCAATTCTTGTATTACCAGATTTTCAGTTATTGTTTGAACTGCATACTGATGCGTCAAAGGTTGGAATTGGAGGGGTGTTGAGTCAGAATGGGCGTCCTATTGCATATTTCAGCGAGAAGTTGTCAGGAGCAAAGATGAGGTACAGTACCTATGATGTGGAATTTTATGCTGTTGTTCAAGCGGTGAAGCACTGGCGACATTACTTATTCCAGAAAGAATTTGTTTTATACACTGATCACGAGGCGTTGAAACATTTACAAGGACAAGACAAGATTTCAGCGAGACATGCATCGTGGATTGCTTATTTGCAACAGTTTACTTTTGTCGTTAAGCACAAGTCAGGGGTAACCAATCGTGTGGCTGATGCTTTGAGTAGGAGGAATCATTTGTTGACAACAATGAAAGTGGAAGTGACAGGTTTTGAATTATTGCCAGAATTGATTGAAGAAGATCCTTACTTTGTGAAATTTGTTGAAAAAGTAAAGGAAGGAAATACGGATGAATTTGTGTTGGTGGATGGTTTTCTGTTTAAGGGAAACCGTTTGTGCATCCCAGACTGTAGCTTGAGAATGAAGATTGTTAAAGAACTACATGAAGAAGGCCATGTGGGTAGAGATCGTACGTTGCAGTTAATTTCTCAATCTTATTATTGGCCGTCAATGAGGAAAGAGGTAGAAAGATTTGTGGAGAGGTGTCATATTTGTCAGGTTTCGAAAGGAACAGCGACGAATGCGGGGTTATATATGCCGTTACCCGTGCCTACCAAACCATGGGTTGATATCAGCATGGATTTCGTGTTGGGATTGCCGAGAACTCAGAGGGGAAATGATTCTATATTTGTTGTGGTGGACAGGTTTTCGAAGATGGCACATTTTATAGCCTGTAAGAAGACCGCGGATGCAGTTCGAGTGGCACAGTTATTCTTAAAAGAAATATATCGTTTACATGGTTTACCCGAATCTATTGTTTCTGACCGAGATACTCGATTTCTGAGTCACTTTTGGTTGAGTTTAAGGAAAATGGTGGGAACGAAGCTGAAGTTTAGTAGTGCATATCATCCTCAGACGGATGGGCAAACTGAAGTTGTGAATAGATCATTGGGAAATCTGTTGAGATGTCTTGTACAGGATAATTTGAAAAGTTGGGATTTGAAATTGTGTCAAGCTGAGTTCGCACACAATCACGCAGTCAATCGAAGTACATGTTTCAGTCCATTTCAGATTGTATATTCCAATTTACCCAGTGGACCGTTGGATTTAGCAATAGTGCCACATTTGAAGGGAACAGTTAAACGGGCTGTTGATTTTGTTGATGGGTTGAAAGACTGCCATAGAATCGTTCAGGAACGATTGGAAAAGGCAAATGAGAAGTATAAACAAATGGCGGATAAGAAACGAAGAAGTGTAGTCTTCAGAGAAGGTGATTTTGTTTACGCGGTTCTGACGAAAGATCGTTTTCCGGTTGGAGCCTACAACAAATTGAAAGCTCGAAAGATTGGACCAGTAGAAATCTTGAAGAAAATCAATGACAATGTTTATCAGTTAAAGTTGCCAGATCATATTCACACTACTGACGTTTTCAACGTTAAACATTTGATTCTGTACCATGGAGATGAGCTTGTTGAAGAAGAGAGAAGTACAAATTCGAGGTCGAATTTTTGTCAACAAGGGGAGGATGATGAAGCAGCATACCTAGATGATGAAGCAGCATATCTCGAGTTGAAGACCAAAAGCTCCGACCTATCTCCAGCCTCCTTTACCGACCTACGACGCATCTCCCTCCGACCTAATTTCAGCGACCTAACAACCACTGCCGACCTATCACCGCTTCACGACTTAACAATTACCGACCTATCTCCAGATTCCATCACGCGACCTTCCGACCTAGTTTCCATCCCACGACCTAACTCCATTTCCGACCTAGCCATAAGTCGTTGCCGAGATAAGCTGATGCCTTCTTCATCGAGTCGCGAACGAGTAATTTAGGTCGCAAACTAGTATTGATAAGTCGGAGCCGAGCTAAGTCGTTGCCGACCTTAGATAGGTCGTAACCGACCTAAGGACTTTGTTTTTTTTTCTGTTCTTTGTGTGTGTTGAGTTGTAACTACTATAAATAGTGGATGAGTTGTAACTTTTGAGGTTGTTGATTTTTGAATAAAATTCTCTTTTGTTAGCTTTGTGCTTTCAATCTCAATTGGTAGTCGAGTGTATCTCCTATCTCCACTTACGTCATTCGAGTGCGCTCGAATCATCGTTTGCTGAAGCCGATTCACGGAATCTTGTGCGCAAGATCAACGTCGAAGAATCGTAGATCTCTTTCCCGGTATCTTCGGATCAACGAGTCAGAGATAGCTTGAGTTCGGTATCTTCGGATCAACGAGTTCGGGCATTTCAGTATCCATCAATCCACAGATTGCTATTTACGTCGATTGAAGATCGTTTTGAATTATCCGCTGCGTCACAATATATTCAAAATCTCAAATTATTTCCATGCATAAGAGCATCTCCAACAGAGCGAGAATTCTCAAATCCGCACCCAAAATCGTTCCCAACAGAGTGCGAGAATGTGTGATAGTGCGAGAATGGGGGGCTTCGGGCTGAGAATGCCCAATCCATTGAGGCGCTTGTTGAACAGGCGCCTGTTGCCAGGCGCCTGTTGAACAGGCGCCTGATGTTCAGGCGCCTGTTCAACAGGCGCCTGGCAACAGACGCCTGTTGCTAGTAGGCGCCTGTTGAACAGGCGCCTACTATCCTCTAACGGTCGTTTCCCCAACGGTCGTTTTTCCTCCTTAAATACCACTCCCTCTTCTTCGTTCATTTCAAACCAATTTTCATTTTTGCAAATTTTTTCTGCCACCGATCTCAACTGAAAATGTACTCCGATTTCGACGTTGTAGCTGCAAGGGCCAGTTTTGACGAATACGACTTGCAAGACGCTACGATTCCTGTTGGGGGGGAAGTAACTAATGCAAGTTGGAGCGCTGCGGAAGACTACGATCTTTGCTACATTTACTGTGCACTATCAGTCGATCCTATTCGAGGGACCAATCAAAGTGGTGAATCTTTTTGGGGCAAAATTACTAATTGCTACAATCGGAAGAACATTAATCGAAAAAGAACGCTATCTTCGGTCAAAGGTCATTATGGAAAAATAAATCGTCAAACGCAAACGTTCGATTCTCAAATGTTCAAATTGAAGCAAACGAATCCTAGTGGCTTTGGGAATGAAACACATTTAGTAAGCTTCAATTTAATTTCATTGTATTTTTTTCATCTTAGTTCCTTAAGTTTACCAGTTTTTTTTTGAACAGAGAATGGCCGCAAACAAGTTGTTCAAACAAATCTATAAACCTGATAGTAAACAAGCACCACATTTTTATCAGTTCATGCACGTATATGACATGTTGGTCGAGCATGTTAAATGGAAATCATCGCTTCAGAAGACCGTTCAACAAGTTCAATCAAACAGCTGTAGGGGTAAAACGCCTAGAGTCGGAGAAACCTACAGTCCTATGGAATCCCAAGGAAGCTTCGGTTTAGGATCAGAAGAAGGCCCATCCCCAAATGAAGATCATTTTGTTAGGCCACAGGGTGCAAAAGCGGCCAAAAAGAAGCAGACTGCGGCAGCGGATCAAGACGAAATTAAAAAACTCATGCTTGAATCTGAGGAAAGATTTAACCGGGCAATGGACACTCGAGCACTGCAACACCAAGAAAAGTTATCAAGAATGGATCAACTTATTGCTGGAAACCGCCAAAGAGATGAAGATGCAATCATGTTTATGGATACGTCACATATGTCTGCAGAACAGCTGCAGTATACGGAGCAAAGAAGGAGAGAAATTATGAGGCGTAGACTTGAAGAGGATCAGTAAATGAATTACCGTTTCTACAACCATTGTATCTTTAAGTACCGTTATTTGTATTGTGTTCTTAATGCAAGCAATTAGTAATATAAGTTTTTCATTCAAATTGCATTACACTAAAAAGTGATTTTAACACCCTTAGCTTAATTATACGGAAACAGATTACAATAACCTTAATACGAAACAACATAAACAGTAGTAGAAAACGTACGAATACAAATACAGTTTCACTGATTTCCAGAAAACCCCCAAAGATGATCTATGAGATCATTTTGTAGTCTTCGATGAAGGTGAGCACTACGGTATGACATTTGACTTTGTACATGAAACTCGAGTTCAAGTGCGCTTCCAATCAGATCGTTGCGCCAAACAAGCGGTGGTGTAGGAGCACCCTCGTACACGTAATCTTCTTCCATGTCTTTTTCATCCTCTATAATCATATTATGTAAAATAATACAAGTGTATATTATTTTTGTCATTTTAACTGGTGACCAAAGTCTGCATGGATTACTGATCCCCCGTGTTGCCTGCTAGATTGACCAACCTGTAGCGCAGCCATACTTAGTAGTTCCTTTTCGCGGCGAAAATGATCTTCCATCATTTCATCAAATTCGTCGTCGCTATCATCAAAAAATATATAATCTTCGGCCGCCATTTGTTATATTTGAAATTGTATGAATTAAGACTGAGCAATAATACTTCTCAACATCTAGCAAGCCTTTTATAGCTTAATTCCCGGTACTGTTCCCATCCCATCATACAACTGTAGCCATCCCAGCATACAACTGTAGCCATCCCATCAAACAACTGTAGCCATCCCATGTTTAAGCAAGTACTGTATGTAGGAGCAGTGTTGAATGGTTCTTATCGTACTACTGTAGCAATATTACTTTATCTTATCATACAACTGTAGCCATCCCATCATTCACATGTATCATCACATCATTCAACTGTAGCCATTTTCTTAACGCAATAATACAGAAATGAACAAGCCATTGTTACTGAAACAGCCAACAGTAATACAACCAACCAAAAAAAACCACTACAACCAACAAGTAACAAACTCAACGAGAATACACTCAACTTAAGGATATCCAAATCGTTCTAGCCAATTTTGACGTACGATATAAGCCTCATGGCCAGTGAACGTGCTGTGATATTTGAGAAAGTAACGACCTTCAAAGGTGGAACGGGTTGGTTCGAATACATTTTCAAATATAACTTCATTGATAACTGTACTGTACCGCGTACAGGCGTTGCAGAAGTTCCCATACGTAGTCCTCAACTCTACTTTCGTACGTCTGGTTCTACACTCAACATTGTTATTGTATAGTTCAGCAATGGTGTCCCAAAACTGAGTTTCCATTATCTCTTCATCGTCGCACATCTGATCAGTTTGTATAAAAACATTTACTAAATGTTTCAATTCAGTAGCCGAAAATATTATAAAATGACTAAACTCAGAAAGAAATAAAATAAAAATAAAGTACATTAGAACCTAGACATGCATAATGGATACATCCTTAATATTATAAAATGACTAAACTCAGAAAGAAATAAAATAAAAATAAAGTACATTAGAACCTAGACATAATAATAAATGCATACTTATATACTGACCCAAAACCAAATGCCCAAAACAAAACAAAACACAGAAATCTAGTTCTTAAGATGACCTGTAAAAATTTGGAAGGTTAAATGAAACAAAAATAATGTAGACATTTATATCGGTAGGCATTAATAGACACAACCAACGATGAACAAATGCATAAAGGATTTCCATTATTTTGTGTTCTTAAAGGTCCATAAGGTTCCATTATTTAGTAACGACATTATGCAACTTGTTAACAGATTAATTATTTTATTAGTATAAATTGTAATACATGTATTTATTTCTTTGGAGACAAGGAAAGAATGACAAAGTTAATACTGATTATACTTTTTGAACTGTTATGAGAGGAAAATTAACAATTTAATCTATGCAGCACACCTGTGCATGGATAACTCCCACTATTAACTACAAAATCAACTATAGAGAAATAACAGTATGGTATAACATCCTCCTGAAAAGGTTCATTTAGACCATAAAACAAACGCAGTTTGCTTGGATAATGCAGACACAACTTTGTGTGATTTTGCAGACATAAAATCAACAAATGCAGTTCGCAAAATCATCAAATAACCTAAAGCTAAATAATTGAGACATTAATAATCATCTTACTATAAAAAAAGATACGAACTTATGTGATGATAAAACCAAATAGTTTAAACGGTATAATCAAAATAAAATAAAATAAAAAGACTGAAAGCTTATTGAAACTGAGATGCGGCGGTCGAACGGAGTGCGGCGGCGGTCGAACGGAGTGCAGTGGAAGATGCAACAGCTGCGGAGTGGAATTATGGAACTAGGGCTGGAAGATGCAACAGCTGCGGTCGAATGAATGCGATCTAGGGTTTTTGCTTTTTCTATTTTAAACTTAGATCTAAGGTTTGAAGCTTTGAACGGCTGTGTGGAATGGAAATATGGAACGGGCGTGAGAATAATTATGGGCATTTGGGCTGGGCCAAGTGGTAAGGGTTGTATTTTTGTAAAATGAAGTGTATTTGTATTAAATTTATGGATATAAAATAACATATTAATATATATATTTAATTTCAAACCGGACGGATATTTATCGGATACGGATACAACCATATCTGTATCCGTATCTGAAATATGTTTCGGATATCGGATATTTTTCATGTTTTCGGATATGGATGCGGAAGGATTTCGGGATATTTCGGGTATTCATTGACAAACCTACTTGGAAATACATTGGAGCAGTTTAAAATAATTGACTCGCCACCCAATCAGTAAACCCCCAGAAGCGCCTACAGAAGGTAAATAAGCACACTTCCTAAAATGATACCCACCTAATCTTTTATAAATACAAATATCGAGACATTCAATTTTAGTTTCTTGTAGGAGTGCAATGTCAATAGAATAGTCTTTAATAAAAGCTCTAACCTTGTCATACTTATTTAAATCATGCAAACCTCTGATATTCCAACTAATAATCCTCATATACCAACAGATCTAGCCTTATCAAATTCCCTACTTCTAATATACTCAAGATCTACCTCAACATCAGAATAAATGAAAGTTGGAGTGTATACCTGTGCCTGAATTTGTAGCACCACTCGTGGCACTCGAATCAGGTAACTAACCTGTAAACCGAAACTGACTACAACAAATCCTGGCACTACATCGAACTAATCCACTAACATCCACGGATTTTCTACGCATACCTCTCCTCGATGAACAAGAACAAGAAACGGGAATTATTGACGATCCCACTATTATGAACATCGGCTAAAAGACAAGAGCTCCCCATCAAATTAGAATCCAGATCATTGTTCATTTTATTAATATCCACCATATCAACTGTTTCAACCGAATCCATATTGAAGCCATCACTCTCGTGCACCATAAAGAAATAATTTTTACAGATTTCCCCACCATATCAGCTGAACCCGAACAACTCATTAATCTCCTATGCGAATCAACATCACATTCCTTCTCAAAACCAACATCACATTCCTTTTCCAATATATCAACATCACATTCCTTCTCCAAACCAACATCACATTCTATCTCCAAACCAACTCAATCCTCCTTCTCCAATATATCAACTCCAATAATAGGCAATATGGAATAATCAACACAATCACCAAACTTGACATTATAATCCTCTCCAAAATAATCTATGAAATCAACATACAATGGAACTCCAAGCTTATCATCTAAAGCTCCATCCAAACCAGTGAGATTAACAGCATATGGGACAAGACTCAAAGCTTGCGAATCATCAGGTAAATTTAAACTTTGTGCACCATGCACACTGATATCAGCGTGCATGTCAGCATTATCATCAATAGACATGATCTTCCTCTCTTCATCCGATACTTCCAATAACTTGTCCAAAAATACATAAGCCTCCTTCTCCAATAAATCAACTCCAGCAACAGGAGAAACAGAAGACCAAATCCAATCATAAAAATCTCCAAGCTTGACATTAAATTCTTCTCCATTATAATCAGAGTAGTCAATAGATAAAAGTTCCCCAAGCTTATCATCTAAAACTCCAACTAGTTCAGTATGATCAACAACATACGGCATCTCTTCACCCAAAACTTCCAACCACTTGTCAATACAATTGACATCAGCATTCGTTATATTCTCCTCAAAACTCCTTGAGCAATTATCCATTCGAATATCAGAAACACTACTATCAGCCAACACTTTACTATCATCCAGGATAACGCCATTAAAAGCATCAGAGATTACTTTACTTCCTCTCGCTAACTTCAATTGTTTCGCATCAGCACTATGAAACAGAGAATGACATTCCAATCCACTATCAACTCCAGACCTTTCAGAACTAATATCAGAGACTGTCAACGAGGCAAGGCACTCAAATTTGTTGGCGGTGGTTAATTCAAAATTATCCAGTTCATGAGCTTTAGTTTTGTCACTTTTATTATTTACTTGAACGAATCCATTGTTTAAATCGTTCAGCTCCATACCTTTTCCAGGAACATCCAAGGATGAGACAGAAAAATTTATCAAATCGCTTGCCTTTGACTCATGAGAATCCACTGTACAATGTGTAATAGCAGGATTGAACAGTATAGGATCGAAACCATGTATTTCTTCTTTCATGGCAATGGTAAGAAAAATAGAGTCAACACAGCGGAACTTCCTATTCAACACAACATCATTCTCATCTTTTGTATCGGAACTGTTGAAAGAAGATTCAGATTTTCCAAAATACTCTTCTGGATCTCCAAATCTTTCTCTATATCCCTTACCAATATTCGGTGAGTTAATTGCATCAAAATGAACAAACAATTCTTCTAAATAATTGATTCCCTCATTTCTCTTTTGCCATAGATGATCTAGCAGAATCCCCTTTAACAACATACATTTTAACACAAATTGGAAGCCGTGGTCGACCAACGAAGGACAAGAAACAGAGATATTCGATTTCGTCGAACATGAATTCTTTTTGTGAGCAAAATTACCACACGCAAAACATCTGATTGGGTCTCAACACTGTTTAGAAAAATGATTGTTATCTCCACATCGAAAGCAGAAACTTTTTCCTCTCTTTGAATCTATCTAGTTTTTATTTCGAGAACGAACATGAAACTGAGAGGATGGTAACGAGAAAGGTAATCGATTCTTTACAACTTGCGCGTAAGTTCAATTTGGGAAAGAATCTCGATGAGGAATAGCAGAATGAAAAGTTGAATTCGACATCAACGAAGATGACGATCTTGGAAAGCAAGAAACAGAATAGGACGCCATTTTTCTGTTTTGATAATATTTTTAATTTACAGCGACAAGTATTTACCCATGCAAATATTGCCTAGGCAACTGGGGGGCAAATATTTACCCAGGAAAATATTTACTAATGTTTTGTTGCAACAACATCATCATTACAAAATGTCGTAGTTCAGATTCTGGTTTCAGTTGCACCATGCTTTGCATTCTGTTCCAGCTTTCCATACTTCACTCCCAGCTCGCATATTTCAGGCTTCATGCTTCAGGGTCTGATCACTTTCAACTTTATCAATCGCTGCCTTGTTTTTCCTTATTTCTACCTCACTTTGTACATGCAATGCTGATTATTATGCATGTGCAGTTAGTTTGAACATGTTGCGGTTATCAACTCAGAAGAATTGTGCAACATAGTTTCTTCCAGTGTCATTTATACCTCCATGTTGCAACATGCAACATACTTTTTTACAAGTAGTCCCTCTGTATTTTTCATGTGTAATGCCCATTCATGTCGCTCCTCCATATAATACGCAGAACAATCACACAACTCCATACCACACAGTTCTTTACTTCAACTGCAATCCAAAGAAGCATTAACAACAACTCTTCATATCTGCAACAAACCTTGACATTTCCCCAGCATCCATGTGATCTGTCTTAGCGCCTTCATACAGCATCATCCAAATCACACCCTACCTATTTCGCTTGTTTGGTCATCTGCCAATTTCAACAACTAAATTTGTGTGGCAAATTCAAGCAATATTTACCGAGCAAATATTAGCTTCTATAAATATTTTAAAAAATTTACCAAAACATATCATATATGGATCTTGATAGAAAGATAATAAAATTTGTGATTTAATGGTGAAAACGAAATTGAAATCCGATAAACCTATGGAAAGATATCACGTATTTAATATTGTAAGTTAACTTCTCATTACAGCAGATGTCTAAATTTTTCATGCTGAATTCGGAGGAGGGGAACTTACATTAAGTTCGAAAATAGGCACGTATACCTAATTTCCACTTTCGTTTATCTCCTCTGCATGCAAACAGAATGCACACAGCAAACTTTTTCACTTTCCAATTTAATTATTCCAATATCTCTCTACACTAAGTATTAGCAAAAGTCATCAACATGCAAGTTGTGTAGGACAAAGAGATCAACATTTTCTGTTCAAGTTGCACTTGAGAAGGTGGCGCCATTGAGGAGTTATGCTCCGATGAACTTCCTACAGTGTGTGGTTGCCTGTGTACTGTGAGAATGCATTTTTATTTGTATTAGTGTGTATGGGTGACTTAATAAACATGTATATGTGTGTGTTCAGGGATGTATGGAGAGGGAAGTGTGGTGCAGGCATGCATGGAGATGTTGGTGAAGGAAATGGGAGCAGGTAGCTTGTGTGGACGTGCATGGAGATGTTGCATGCATGGGAATGCGTGTACAGGCTTGTGTAACGTGAAGACGTAAATAGGTTGTAAAAAAAAGAAACAGGTGCGTGAGAGGAAGGGGAAGTGTAGATGGGTTGGTGCGTGTATGGATTAGCAGGCGCAGGCAAATGAATATAGGAAATAAGAGGGGGATTTTGCACTTAATCCCCCATTAATATGGTCATTTGCACGTGAGTTGCATGGTAGGAAATTGGTAGCAAGCATCCAGAAAAGAAGGAAAAGAAGGAAGTGGAGCTTTTGCGGTTTAGCCCTTGTCAATATGTTCATTCACGCATTTGAATATCTGGGAGATAGCTTTATGTTTGCAGCGGGTTTGCAGCATGATGGGCTTTGGGCCTTACGGGTAAAGGTTGGGTGAGAATAGATTAATGAATTTAAGTTAATTAGATTAGTTGATTTAATTTATATTAAATAGTGTTAATTTCAAAAAGATTTAACTTCCCTAAACGGAATCCGTTTAACCTGCGGATTTCGACGCTAGATTCATATTAACAAATAGAACACAATAGTTGTTGATGGTTTTTAACGAAGTATAAATTAATGATAAAAAATGGTGATTTAACTTAATTATGTTGTTTGAATAATAATGTGATTAAATTTTAGTAGAATAAATCACCATTCTGCTATAATTCAATTTAATAAATTATTTTGGACATCTATTTAGCAGAATGAATCTCCGTTCTGCTATTATATTAACTTGGTCATTTATTTATATGCTAGTTAATTTCGATTGATGTGTTATTGTCCATTTACAACTGTTGAGAATAATGTATTGCTATTATTTTTTGTTGTTGTTTGAATTGTGCTCGGCAAGTTTATGAGCAATTATTATTGTATATTGATTGTTGATTTTGCTCAACCAGTTTATGGGAAATTATCTTTTTCATGCATGGGTTAGGCAGACCATAATTACATATGAATTGAGAATGAACACCTTGTGATTAGAATCTCACAATTTGACTAAAAGATGTTTGTTATCAGTTAAGGAATTAATTATAATAAAAGGAGATTATTATAATTTTAGAAGGGAAATATATTTATCTTTTGAATGAAATGTTTTCCAAAGAGATATATAGATTTTTGGAAATACATATTTATAAAAGTGTTTTTCACATATCTTGATATAAAAGATATTTTGGGAATAAATGTTAGTTTAAATGTTTTGGATCAAAGAGGATTTAAAAAGCTATTGTTTTGAGAATTTAAATCCTGGTGGTTTTAAAATGGCTTTCGAAAAGATTTTGGGAAAATAAATAATACTATGGTTGAAAGTATTTTTGATTATTAGTGCAAAATGATTTGTCGCTTTAGGGAACAAAAAATGATTTGTTATGTTACTATGATTCAACTAACCCATAATTAAAAAGTGGGCGAAGGGTTTTGGTAACCCTTAGTATAGTCTACTCTTAGTGTAGAGGGATATACATATTTATTTATTTTTAGAGGGTGAGACCCAGTTGCTTTGTTTATGGGTGAAACCTCTCGATCTGGTTGCACATATTTTGACATGCTTTTATAGTAGAGTATTTTTGGATTTCCAAATGAATATATCAAATAAAACACTGTATTATTATACAGAGTATTTGATATCATTTTGAAAGTGATTTTTTTTAATTCTCGAAAGAAAGTATGATTTGATACGAAAAGACATATATATTATTATTTCGAAGGTTTGAAATGAAACAGGGGATTTAGTTCAAAGAGATTATTTTTTGAAAAGGATTATATTTTGAAAATAATAAAGTTAATTAGATTTCATAAATCTAAATGTAAGGATTAAGTCTAAGAGGGTAGATTGGAAGCTACATTTGCATGTTATATGCTATGTAGTTTGGGAATTGCATTTATTTTTGTGCATCGTAGGCTCCATGAGTCCTTTTGGTGGTAGGAGAACTATGTTGGTTTGATCATGTATCTAATTGGGTATTCAATTAGATAGGGGTACGTAGGTAGTCATAAGTGGTAGTGATGCAGCCTCAATATAATATAACATTTTTCTGTTTAGTGTTTGCTATTTATTTGTGTTTATGCTTCTTTCCTGCTCACTATTTTATTCCGTATTGACATGTTTATTGAGTTTGCAGGAATGACTATTGATGTCTCTCTCATCAGAGTTGCGTAGTGGTATATTTATAGTTATTTTTAGTATTTGATTTGTATTAAAGCACACCCTATAGAATAAATATTTACTCTGATAAGTGTACTATTGAAATTGTACCGTATACATTTAGTAATGTTGTAAATTTATCAAATGATGATGCGTATTAAGATGGTAGTTTTCATTCATAGTTTCAGAACGGATGGATTTTTTGATGATTTTGACTGGTCCGAAAGTTCGAGTTGTTACAAGTAATGTAATAATAAGAGCTCACTAAAAGTCGAAAAACATACTCCGAATTGTTCCACGTGATAAAGGTAATTTATCAACATCAAAGAGAGTTAATTGGCATAGTAGATAATTAAAACAACATGGAAGATCCATTCACGAAGGGTCACACTCGATCAGTTCTCATCAGATTGATCGAAGGGATGGGATTGAGATTCTATAATTGGCCCCAAGTGCAAGTGGGAGATTGATAGAGTTAAGTGTATGCCATAGGGACAATTATATAATTGTTTCACATATCTAACTCGATAACCAATCTTGTTCGATATAAAAGGTGTTTTCTTTCAATTATATATTTTATATAATATGTTATATTAATTAATTAATTTAATTAAAAGTATATTTAATAGAAAATCCATAAATGGTATGTTTTGTGATAGTAGTTTCAATGCGTTGTAATCATGAGTGATTTATCACAATAAAATAAACATACATTTTAAATATTCCTAGTCAAGATATATCGAGACTAGATATCGGTACATCCGTTGAGATTAGAGTACATAACGCTCTTTAAATGTTGGGCAGTGTATTACTCATGATTGTTGAGAACTCCAAGGGTTTACATACTGATGGTTATCGTATAACTATTGAATGACTCACTCGATAGTTTTCTATTGGTTAATATGACTAAAGCCAAATAGAAAATATCGATGTGATAAAATTAAAAAATTCTCTTGATCTGAGAGTATTGTTGATCTTCAATGTGTAAGCTCCACATTATAGTTAAATTGTGGCACGACGTATATCAAACGAATATAGTTGGGTCGAGTGGAAGCATTGGAAGTGAAACACTATTCAAGAGAGGATTCGTCTCCTCGGTTATATGAAGTTAGTATCGCAGTCAATTGAAGTCAGCTCCAAGTCAAAGTCTTCACTACAAGAAACTACAATGTTTCTTCACAACCGTCGGCGGCCGTTGGAAATAACCATCGCGAACATGGCCGTCGAAAAATAGTCTTTCAAATGGCTTTTTGACAGCTTAGTCGATATGTTTTCGACGGCTGCGAAGACATTTCTGATGGCTTCCGACGCCTCATCGTGTACACGTGTGTGGATTGCCTATAGTGTTGTCGGTAGCCGTCGAAAACCGTAAAAATGCGTGAAAGATAGGCCGTCAAAAGTCGTCGGTACCCGTCAGCAACTGTCATAAATCCGGAAGTTTTTTTATTCCAGTAGCCTATAACCCCCAACCAACACATACGTATCAATATATATAAATAACTCAATTTCACATATACGACTTATATATATATATATATTAAAGCCCAAATCACATATATAACATTAGCAATAACAAAATATCAATATTTATAATAAATCAACCTCAAACAACCCATAACATACTCAGACATCCAACAACATCTCAAATACATCTCAAAATGTATCAAACAAGTCCAACAACAACTCAAAACAAGTCAAATCAACCTCACACAAATCCAACATCTTAAAATGTATCAAACAACTCAAATCAACCTCACCCATCTCAAACATATCCAAACATACCAAACTCTCAAACACCATACCAACAAAATCAAACTATCTCACCCATCTCAAAGTGCATATATGTACAATGTTCCAACACTAACAAAAAATACACACCTATCAATCCTGGTCATCGCCTTTTGATCCACCTAATGAGGGAAATGTGCCATGCTCCTGCACAAATGCAGCAAGACGCTCGTCCAACTTGGCCAGCTCCGTAACCCGACGCTTGTCTCACTCCTCCAGCTCCACAATCTTAGCTTTCAACTCTTGAATCTCCACGTTGTCTTCGGCTTTTTTGTAGACGCTTTGCCTGCGTCTAACCTGTAACATTATTTAACAAAGTGTATAAGTTTCATATATTGTGATTAATAAAATCAATATGTTATACATTATTCATAAATATAATATACATAAACATTACCTCTTGATTCCCAAAATCATAATGCCTATTCCATGATTTCGGCTCCATGACTGCATCAAAGATTGCATCGTCTTTATCAACAGTCAGCTCTTCCCATCCCGATCCGTCAAGCACTTTATCCCGTTCTCGCATGAATTTTTCTTACGATTCCAAATAAAATTACAATCAAAATTCATACTTTTAATTACTTATAACTTATTGTTTAAAGTGATTATGAATAACTTAGAATTTAAAATAAGCTTACAATGGCTTGTTGTGATTTTGAGTCGTGCCATGTGTATGTTACTGTGTCATCTTCATTTTCATGCTCGATGTCATGAGTACAAGCAAAAACGTCCATGTATGAAACAGGTTGACTACGCTCTCTTTCCTGAAATAATTATTATGTATTATTATTATTATATATATATATAATTATTTATGTAATAACTATTTAAAATCGCAATTAATAAATTTACTAACTCTTGATGGTAATGTTGGAATGATTTCGAACCCCCACGGTGTGTGGTTGGATTTATATTTCTATTCGTAGAGTTCCTCTATGACTCTGCCTATAAATTTAAAATTAACATTATATTTGATAATTGTAAATTGATGCAATTATTATTCTAATTCTACTAAATTTTTAATAAATATACAAAACTTGTAAACTTACCTTCACTTCGTCACTACCCCAGAAAGCAACCCAAGCTTGTCAAAAACTCTCTTAAGGGATTTAAAAAATAAAGTATTATACACTAATTTTTTTATATTAGCATTAACATTAATTCATTATTTAAATTTCTTAACGATTAAAAACTAATAAAATCTTGTTTTTTCTAACATATTTTAGCTAATACCAATTTCAATTTATTACACGGTAAAAAAAAATTAAACGTATACACTAATTTGTTTATACATATTACCACATACATCAAGGATATATAAACTAACTATGAGATTATGTAAATAAATTTTTTTTGTCGACATTTTAGATAACACATATACTAATTAACACTAAATTATGTTACACTAATACACACATACACTAATCAATCCAAATTAGCTCTAAGTATACATTAATTATTGGCTTTAAACACTAATAACCCTAATTAACATTTCTCAATCAATCAATATACACAATTATAACCAATCAATAGGCCATTATCAATAAATATACACACAAATTAACACTAACTTTATTATAATTCGGGTCAATTAGTTTAGGGGAAGAATATACCTGATATTTGATGAATTGAAGGTGTAGGCGGTTGGAGGTTGCAAATTGACGAAGAACTTGACGGATTGCGGCGGCTCACGACGGGTAGGGTCGGATTTGAGTGGATTTGGAGGTTTAGGGTTTTTAGTTTTTGATTTAGGATTGTGAAATGAGGAAGAAAACGGGCTCGGCTGCTGCTATATACGTGAAATCCTAACAGTTTTTTATGGTCGTCAATGGCTTGTTTCCGACGGCTGTTAAATAAAATAATTTATCTTTTCTTCCTACTTAAAATAAATTAAGTTTAATTTATTTTATTATCAAATTTTAATTTGATAAATGTTTTTAAAGGTTTATAATAATGCGGTTTTGTTTCCAACTATTAAAAAAGTTATTTTTATTCGTTATACAATAATTTTTAATGATTTGATAATTAATTGTGAATTTTAAATGTATTTAATGTAATAAATTCATATAAAATAAAAAATTTAGTAATTTTTTTTATTGAATCTTATGTCCATCCAAGGTATTTTGGGCATATGGTCGAAATATGAAAGGAAAATAAACAGGTTTAAGGTATCAAACTTGATTTTTCAAATTTATAACCGTTCGTCGACATTCAGACTTCATTTCATTCGAAGGTCAAACGATCTTCAAACGAGACAAAATTCAAACCATATATACTATACGAGCGTAACGGCATGCGCTTCGCGCGTGATGAAGGCAGTTGAAGTGTTTTTCTACAAATTGTATTTGTTTAATACGTTCAAAAGAAAAATAATTTCCATCAATATTTAGCCATATTTTTGTGGTGAATATTATGTAGTTAATTTGTATTTTTTTTCTACGTCACAATATCTAATTTTTGTTAGTTTAAAATTTTATCTATATTGTGAATTAAAAAAAACGAATTTGTAAAGTAGTTTATTTGTCAGATTCTATTTTTAAGCGATATTAAGACTTGGAAAATATTTATAGAGGAAATTTGAATTAGTAAAGGAAGCTTGATTGTCAGATCTTATTTTTAAATGAAACTAAATTTTGGTCATACCTTTAGGGAAACATTTTTGGTAATTCACGTTGACGCCAAAAAAGTGTTACATCAAATATATTAGAACTATTAATAAAGAAATATATATATAAGGGTATTTTTGGAACTTCAAGGTTGGACCAAAGTTTTTGTTTATATTTCAATTATTAATAAAGATTATGTATTTATCCAATTCGTACGGTTGGATTTAAGAAAACAACATACAGGAAAAAAAATTAGGCCTCAAACAGGTCATTTTCATAGAAGTTGTCTTAACAATACATATCAAGTGTTATACAACTCCTTGGGAAATGATATATTTTGAGTTTAATTTTTTTTCCTTCCATTTTTTCTCGATTCTAGCCATACAGATTTGATAAATACATTATAAATTATATGTGATCCAAATTCCGTCTTGTTTGAAGATCGTTTGGGCTTCAAACGAAAGGTTATTAGTCCGAATGTAAACGAACGGTTATAAATTTGAGAATCAAAATCGACACCTAATTTTTTTAAATTTTTTTATCATATTTTGGAAGTAGGTCAAATATTTTGGATCGACATAAGATTCAAAAAATTATTTTTCCACCGAATATTTTCTTTTATATGAATTTATAATGTTAAATACATTTAAAAATTCAAAATTACTTATAAAATGGTTAAAAAAATATATTTAAATTCATAAAACATTACGCATCGTAAATTTCATCGAAGTTATAAATGGACAGACTGAAAGTTGCATAGATTAATCGTTTGAGTTTGATTTTCAATAAAGTTAAATATCGAATTACACAACAAAAGATTATCAAAAACACTAATTTAATTAGCTACAAATCGTTACAAAATTGCAGAATTGAATAAAATACCTTCTTTAATTTTTAGCAATTAAATTAGCATTTTTAAGAAAATTTCAAACTTTTATAAATCATAAGTTAAAATAATGTGATAAATTAAATTAATTAACATATGTAGCCGTAGAAAGCCGTCGAAAACCATATGACGGAGCCGTCGGCGGACGTCGGAAGCTTCCATTGTTATAAATTAATTAATATTTATAAAATATTAATTATGAAATTTTATTTGATGTTTGTTGATCTATACTAAATGTGTACGTATATAATAGTTATGAATACACTAATTGATATACGATATCAATACACGTTTAAATTGGATTTAAATGTGCTAATTATTGATCGGGTTTGAAATTAATTTGAGGCCTATATGAGGCTTGATACAGTGAGGTCATTATAAGGGCTAGGTGAGGCCGACCATCTATGACATGGAGAATGGGATTTTGAATTAAAAAAAGAAGGGAGATATGATGAGGGAAAAAAGGATTTAGATCCACATTTTACTCTCTTGTATCTCTTTTATTTAATCCCCTTAATACTTATTTTTGGTTTCATCTTTCTGCCTTCTCCTCTTCATGAATTAAGGTTGGCCATACTCCTTCCATATACTCAAAAAATTCAAGCCTAAACACATCAAATGACATACAATTTGATTGTAGGTAGTAGATGTATTCGGGAGCTAGCAACTTTTGGATATGGAATTGGATTCAAGAAGCTTGGTTCTTCATTTCAAGGTGTGAATTATAGCCATAAGGCAAACATAATTTTACTTGATAATAATTATATAAATACTTAACAAATTATCATATCATGTATTAGTTTAGATATAATTTATCGTGAATCTGTATATCATTGTATTGTCACATATTGGATGGTTATATATATATATATATATATATATATATATATATATATAAAATTCCATGCATAGATGCTCATGGCCTCGATTAAAAAAGACTTTTTTAATATATATATATATTAAATATTTTGTTCAACTAAAAACCAAACTCATAAGAAATAACATCGCACTAAATATAATCTATATTTCAAATTTATTTATTTATTTATATAAGATTTTGAAAATTAAAAAAAATTATATTTAATTCGTATTTATATTATATATATACTTTATTTAATTTAAAGTTAACTTATATATACAACATATATATATATATCTGTTGTTTATATATAAATAATGTAAAATGTAAGTACATACTTTTAATATAAAATATGATATCATTTTTATTCTTGGAAATTATTAAAATAATCAATTTTAACTTATTCCTTATGGAATTAAAAAATAATAACTGTTGAATAAGTTTAAACCGTAAAAAAACAATTTTTTAGGCCAAAAGCATTTATTGTATGTATACATATATATTTTATTATCATTATTTACATTATAATATATTTAGAAGTATATATATTTATATGTATATATATTTATATGTATAATATATATAATATTTTTAAATTAAATTTAATATATACATATATATATAAGTCAAATTATATGCAATATTAATTTTAAACTACTTTGTATATTTATATTCAATATATTTTGTGATCTAATTATATTTTATATGTATATATATTTATATAAGCGTATTATATAAACTTTAAGTAGTACTTTATCATATAAACAATTATACATATATATTTTTATTTTTTATTTATATTATAATATTTATACGTACATATATATGTAATGTGTGTGTATGACAACACACATGTATACAAATGGGTAACATGTGTGTTACGGTATAAATCCCAACATTATATATGGACATGTCAAACCATGTACAGTGCACGTACATATCATGTGTACTTGAACGTACAAACATATGTGTATATGATACACACACACACACATATATATATATATATATTATATAATACAAACTATACAAAATAAAACATTATTTATGAATTAAATAAAATATTTATTTTATTTAAAAAGAAAATTTAGAAAGTTCCAAATAAATTTAGACTACATAGGCCTAATAGAGATCCAAAAAGGTAATTTTTACCCAATTATCCCACTGTAGACTGGCCCAGTTTCAATTATATATGTGTGTGTGTGTTTGTGAGTATTTATTTATTTCGGCTATTAACATGATAATTTTTTGGTTTGTGTGTATACACACACACACACATATACTATAAATATATTTGACTTGTTATAGTATATGCGGATATATATCCATATAATAAATATATTTGACTTGTTATAATATATATGAATATATACGAACAAACATATGTGTGTGTGTGTATTTAAATTTAGATCTAATTTTATCCACATTAATATATACATACATGCATATATGTATGGTTTAAAGTTTAAAATTTAAAAGTCTTTTTAAAATGAATTACAAGTCGATGGCAAAGTGTTTATTTAATTATAAAACTCGAAAGAAATAAACATTTTATCCGTGAATATATGCATACACATTACACACGCCCATACATATATGAGTATATTAAGTTATGGCCCAGCCATATATGAAAAAATAATTTATATTTATACATTAATTAATATTTAATTTTTTTATATAATGATCAAATCTTTGCAATTAAAATTATCGTAAAAAAGTTTTTTGGTTGAAATTAATTTGGAAATATATGAAGATATATGTATAAAATTTTAAAACATAAAATGTACCTTGATTTATCGGTTGTCGACACATTGTGATGTTTGCTCTTCCTCTTTGAATCACTATTCCTTCTCCTTTAACTTTGTGTTCAAATTTTAGTCTCAAGACTTCAACTAATTCTAATGGAGGATAATGTTATTTTCACTTGTGTATTTCGAATGAGAAGGTGTGGCTATTTGTAGCCATTAGAAAATATAATATCTCTACGTTTTCCCCTCTTTCAATTCTAGATGTGATCTTGTTCAAAAGACCCAGTCAAAACTTTTCCCCATCTCCTTGTATGACCGGCCCCACCCACCCACCCCTCGATCATAAACTTCCATGATGTTGGACCTAATTAATCTACCATATCTTAATTAATAAATAAATTACTTAAGCTATATAGTAGTTAAACTAATATATAACAATTATATATTATTTTTTAATTAATTTTAAGCCCTAAAATAAATAATAAATGTCATAAAAATTCAGTACAACATTTGTATTATTAATTTATATCATTAATAAATTGACTTTAATTAGTTGAACTCGGAAATTAGCTAACAACACTGTTGTGTCGACTCCTTGGTGTGTCCTCGGTAATGTTTATACAATTTAAATATTAAAGCATGCACAAATTTTATCGAAGTACACTATTAGGCATGCGTTCAGTTGCTTATAGATCATTTAGATAAAATTCAATTTCTAATCTTTATTAAGCTACGCTTTTATAACGATATTTTATGCATGTTTTCTTTTTAGTTATCACGATACCACTAAGATATATAGAGTTTGGTCAATTGTTAAAAATCCAATAATAACCGTAGTAAACTGCACAACATCATTTTAAAGTCCTTAGTTCAATTCATTAACATTTATCGATTATCCATTATGTTTTGCCTAGAGATTTTGGCTTTAAGTTGATTATCAAGTACAATGATACTAATTTTCTATAACAAATGAGATTAATACTCTCTTGAGTAGCATTTCACTTCAATTAGTTCAATATGCACTCAACTATCTTTAATAATAGTTGTAATAGCTCTGGTGTCACACTTTTTTGGTATCAACGTGAACTACTAAAAACGCCCCTCTATATATTATTAAATCTTAATCACTTAAAAATATGATCTAATATTAAATTTCTTTTACAAATTCAAACGCCCCTAAAAGTAGGATCTAACAATTAAATATGCTTTACAAATTCAAAACGCTTCTAAAAATAGAATCTAAAATTAAACTTCCATTACAAATTCAAAATACTTCTTTACAAATATACAAATCTTAATATCATTTGAAAATAAAATAAAATCATTTTTTTGACTGATTTAAACATATGCAATTTATAAAGAAAACGATTCACGTGCAAAGCGCGTGCCATAACACTCGTGGCTATAACATGATTGTAATGTTATGTGATTAGTCATAATCAAAGTACAACCTAACTAATTAAAATCAACAATACTCTCAAGTCTGACATTACTGCACGTCGTTATATAAAATCTTCTATTTTGACTTAGTTGCATTAACCTATATAAGACACTTGTTGAGTGGTCCGTGATTGTTCCAAACAGCCCTAAGTATATAATCCCCTGGCGTCCTTAACGGTTATGGGTAATCCACCGTCCATTGTATGATGAGTATTACATACACTAATCTGGACGGATGTATCGATATTCTTTTCTCGATTCACCTTGACTAGGAACAATTTGAGGATAAATATTTTGATTCAAAACTCATGGTTATGAACACATTCGTAACTACAATCAATAAAATATTTTTTCTAAGGATTTTCTAATTAAATATGTTTAATGTATTCATATCATTGTTTTTATAACAACAAATATAATAAGAAAAAACAAAAGCATAATTTATTTCAAATAAGGTTCTCATATAAGAGTTAAGTTATATAATAAATTACATAATTACCCATAAGACATGATTTTAATTCTATCAGTTCTTACCATTTGTAATTTTACTATCTACGAGTTACTTCGACATATTTCTAGGCCATTACTAAATGGACTCCACTTTTGAATAGGAGAAGGGGGAAGGAATTCGGTCAGACCCCGTCGAAAAATATTACACCACGTGCGGTGACCTACTGCCGAAAAACTCATCCATAATCGATGACCATGCATGAAAAATCCATTGTCCAGTAGTGGAGTCCCTTTAACAATGCAAATGATTTAGTATTGCTTTCCAAGTAGTCGATCCATTATTTGCATTTGTAGTTCCAAAAAATTCTTTCTTTTTATAATATTTATTCTTCATCCAAACAGCCCATATGGATTTTTGTTTTAAATATCTCCATATATGTATGAATACAATAGGCTTTTGTAAGTCCTCGGTCTTTCTCAAACCAAGCCCTCCTTTTACTTTTGAGCATCCAACCATTTCTTTATCTAATTTCAACTAGTCTCCACATCCATTTCGCTTCCAACCATTTTGGTAGAATTATATGATTCTTTGAAAGTAAAGGCTTCGTTTGTTTAAAATTCTGAAAGCTAAATACTGATTATTGAATACTGAAAGCTGAATACTGATCACTGAATGATTAATGCTGAATTATGAAACATTGTTTTTTTTTTCATATTTTTAAAACTTCCAATTAGAACTAATGGAAATGATTATTTTGACAATATTAACTTTTCTATTAATTGGTTATTTACATTGTAACTATGAAAATGAAAACTTTGAATAATTGATATATATTTTTAAAAGCTTGAAATTTGAATTTTTGTATTTTAAAAATACTTCGGCTTTGTGGAAACTCGAATAATGGATAATTATTTGAATTTTTTTGGTTTTGGAAGACTTGATTTTCAGTTTGTTATATTCAAAATTTCAATTTTGAAATGTTAAAGTTCCATGAATAAAGTTTACAAAAATTTAATCCAAAATAATAATTATCAAAATTATATAACTTAGAAAGGGGAAAATATTTTAAAGGATATATTATCCTAATAATTTAAGCATAATGATAGAAGCCTATCTTTTTGCTACAAGGACAGACCCAAAGCCCATCGCTCAAGCGCGCTTCCCATCGTTCAATTTTTATGGCATCCACCAGAAGCCTCATTCTCTTTCTCAAATCCATCTTACATGGACGGTACATATTCTCTATCACGAATTCCTCCTCCACCGCTCATCCTAAGTGCCAACTAAAATCCGATAAAACAAAAATCCAATAGTGAGCTTCTTCAAGTAATAGCAAATCCATGCCCAAATCATCAAATCTGGTCTACACAACGATCCTTTCGCCCTCAGCCACCTCCTCAACTTCTGCTGCACTTCTCTATCTCCCAATCTTCGCTATGCTTTCCTCCTCTTCTCCCACTCACCTCGCCCTCCAACTTCATGTTCAACTCCCTCATCCGCGCCTTCTGCTTATCCTCCAACCCCCACTTCAGTATTATCCTTTTCCATACCATGCTACATTTTGAGTACGCCCATCCCACCTAACTCACTTACCCTTATGTACTCGCAGTGATCGCGTGCTTAGTCTCGCCTCACATTAAATTTGGGCGTGTCCTTCATGGGCTCGTTATAAAACAAGGTTTCAACATTAATGTCTACGTCCACGACGCTATTATACATATGTACGCGAGTCGTAATTTGTTGAACGAAGCTTATAGATTATTCCAAACAAGCGTTAGTGATAGGTTTGATGTAGTTTCATGTAGTTCTTTGATGATGGGTCTAGCAAAGGTAGCGCTGACGAATATACAAGCACATAAAGTTTTTTTTACTTAACAATACTACTACTAATCAAATAATAACAAATCAAATACTTAATAGCTATTTGATCGGAATTCATGCTTGGTTATTTTATAAATTATTTTGATTGTTATTTATAACAAAATTGATACATACATACATACATACATACATACATACATACATACATACATATATATATATATATATATATATATGCAAAAAAGATACCTAGTTTCTGTTTGATATAAGTTGATGCTCTGTAAATTTAATTATTTAGTTGACTGTCATGTATGACAAAAGTGATACCAAAATAGTGCAAAACTATTACCTAGTAGTTGTATAATTGGAATTCATGCTTGTTTATTTTATAAATTATTTTGCCTGTTATTTATAACAAAATTGATACACACACACACACACACACACACATATATATATATATATGCAAAATTGATACCTAATTTCTGTTTGATAAAAGTTGATGCTCTGTAATTTTAATTATTTATTTGACTGTCATGTATGACAAAAGTGATACCAAAATAATGCAAAACTGATACCTAGTAGCTGTTTGTTTGGAGTTACACTTACTTACTTTATAAATTATTTTGACTGTTATTTATATGAAACTTGATACCTATATATATGCAAAAATGATATTTAGTTTCTGTTTGATATAAGTTGATGCTATGTAAATTTAATTATTTAGTTGATGTGATACCAAAATAGTGCAAAACTGATACCTAATAACTGTTTGTTTGGAGTTGACGCTTACTTATTTTATAAATTATTTTGGCTGTTATTTATATCAAAATCGATACTTATATATTTGCAGAAATGATACATAGTTTTTGTTTGAAATAAGTTGATGCTTTGTAATTTTATTTATTCATTTGACTGTCATGTATGACAAAAGTGATACCAAAATAATGCAAAATTGATATCTTGTAGTCGTTTGTTTAGAGTTGATGCCTAGTTATTTTATAAATTATTTTGACTGTAATTTATATCAAAACTGGTACCAAAATATATGCAAAAACGATAACATTGATACTAAAACTGTTGATTATTTTAAAGCATATGATCTATTTGCATCATTATCTCTTAAATACAATGTTATATATTTGTTACATACCTGATACTACAAGTGATGCAAACTGATACTAACAATATATTTTGTTTAAACAGGATTGACTATGGTATATATATATATATATATCATGATATTCATCATTTCACTGGATGAAGCCAAATACCGATCAAAATAAAACCTGAACAAACGTTGCAAACAAGAGCAAGAATTATGTATGAGATATTGACGGACAATGATCACTATTGGAATTTAGCCAAGTTCATGTCAACATTGGAAGAAGAAGAAAATATAAAGAAGTGAATTTGTTGTAAAAACTGTTGTGATGTTCAATTCAACTAATATACATTTGAGATGTTGTATTAGAACTAATTGAATTTAGCTTTTTTTAATGTAGATATAAATAATTATTGAAATTATGTCAGTTTGTTGTAAAAACTACGTCTTATTTCTGATGTTGTAAAAATTAGCTTTGTTTAACTTTTCTTACATGTAATGTTATGCTATGGCTGTATTTTATATTAATTTATACCTGAAACTGATACTACAATATGCATGAACTGATACTATTTTTTATCATATTTGAAACTGATACTGATACTAATATAATGAAAAACTTATACCATGTTCTGTTATACCTAAAAAAGATACTAATAGCGTGCAAAAATTGATATTATATTTTGTAATAACTAAAACTGATACTAATAGCATGCAAAAACCGATACCATATTTGTACATGTCTGAAACTGATACTAATAGTATCAAAAACTGATATTAAACAACTAGTATTGAATAAACTGACGAACATCACCACATAACCTACAAACAAACGAATAATAAAACTGATACCAGTTATACTAGAAAACTGATAATTAAAATGAAACTACAAATGTTACTATATAACCTACAAACAAATAAATAATAAAACTGATATTGTTTATACTACAAAACTGATACTATAAATGAAAATACAAATGAAACTATATAACCAAGTTCAATTATAAAGAGCAAACCAATGACAAATTTATGCTAAACCAATATACTTATATAACCAGGTTCAATTACATAAAATTGCCAAAAAAGTCATACAACAAAGTATAAATCTCAACAACTTCATAAAAACATGAAAAACAAATCTTATCTTCTTACAAGCTTGATTATCACACTTATTGTGATCAAATTGCTTGCATACACCACATTTACTCTACTTATATTCAAAATATGCAAATCCTTTTCATTTTATAGAAGGTCTACCAGCACCACCTTTCTCCTTAGGTTGTTAATAACATCTTCAACACTTGCATTAATAACATGCTTATCAAAATTAAAAATAGAATTAATAGCATTAGCATAAGAAGAACGATAAGCATCTACGGTGAAATAATACTCAACATTTTCTTAAAGCATTTGTTTCATATGAAGATAACAATAACTATAAAAGGATGAAGGAAAAACTTCAGGAACACCTAAAATAAAATCTTGATGGAGATCCAGCATAAAAACCAAATCATGATCTTCTTGAAGCATTTGTTTTAGATTATTCAAAAATCATTAAACTATACCCATAGCAAAAGGAAAAATCCGCAAATAAAAAAAACTTTAAAACAAAATTTAACCAAGTGTTAACTTAAAACTGATACCTAAAAATTGCTAACTCAAAACTAATATCTAAAAATGATAACTAAAAACTGATAACTAAATTCTGATACTATACAGTAAAACATGTTTAAATTCTGATACTTAAAAACTGATACTAAGCAATAATCTAATAATACATACCTACCAATGTCACAAATGCAATACTACAAACTATCACTTTTTCACAGCAACTGATACTACAAAGTATCAATCACGATAACCTTATTCTCAAGCACGTAAGAAATATCTCAATGGACGAAGGAGTAAGTTGAGGCCAATAACGATAAATTTCATTCTTCAGATCATAAAAAAACAATCAAAGGACAACCGAGTGCTGAAAGTATTATCATCGAATACAAACAAAACAAGAAGACTATTGTCGCCATTGCAAAAAAAAAACATCCGTACAAAAAAGTTTGCTTCAGATCGTCATTTTATTACAGTATAGTAATTTTCTTTATACAACAACGATTACAAAAAAAATAGACTTTCCAAAAACGATACATATAGTATATAAAACTGATACCTAAAAACTTATCCTTAAATTAGTAATAAAATTGATACTCAAACGGACTTCATTAAATGTTTGATACTAATAAAACACTAATTCAACTCATTGATTGTTTGGTGCATATCATCATATTTACTCTGTAAAAACTTTATTTTTTTTATGTACTCAAACAAACAAAACATTAAAAAACTTTCACATTATATTATTGTGAAAAATGATACTAAGAAAAAAAAATGATACATAAAAATTGATCCATGGTTTCTTCAGTTCAAACTCAAATTCTCAAATTCAACTCTCGTATAAAACAACTCTCAAATTCTCAAATTCAACTCTCAAAAAATAAAATAGAAATGTTAATAAAATTTGAGTTCAAATTCTCAAACTGAACTCTGTCTCTTCCCAAATAAATACTTTTTCCAGTTCAAAGTCCAGAAAGTTAATAGAATTTCCATGGTTTCTTCTTATGCTCTTCCAACTGAAACCTAAATTGATGAAGTATCGAATTAAGTGACTGGCGATTCGTTCATTCGTCACCACCTTAGAAAGTTCTATTTTTAATCTGCAAATTGAAGTGAGATTATTTGGGTTTCGAAGAGGATATTTTGTGCTCATGATTAGGGTATTGTGAAAATGAGAGAGCTTTGGAGTTGGAAATTGAACGACAAGGTTAATCTTTTATGGTCATCCAGAAGAAGAAGAAGGTGCACGTCTTAGGGTTCGAACGCAGAAATAAATGTTTTTGTCCTTGAAGCAAAATTATTAGTCGGTTATCTTTAGTACTAAAAAAGCATCTAAATTTGTCCTCTAGAATATTTTTCTGATTTAGAAATTTGTAGTTTCGGGTTTTTTATTCTAAAAATTAAAATATTATTTAATTTGGTTTTCTTTTTTTTTTCTTTTTTCGAAAAAAGAATCTGTAGTAAAGTAACCAAAAGTATAGCAAAAAAGTTTGAAATTTAAAGTAAAATGAATTTTCAAAATTTAAAAATTCAAAAAGTTTTAAATTTTAGTATTTTTTGAGCAACGTAACAAACGTAACCAAGGGTATATATGGAAAGAATTATTCTTAATCATTAGGAAGAAAAAACATTATGAAAATGCTTAACAATTTTTTACTATATAAATGTTTTAGGCCTGAATGCTTATTCAAACTAAACAACAGCTGTTCATACTAAGTGATTGCTTATTATAATTTTTCACCCCCATTTTTTGGTCGATTTTGTCTGTTCGGGCCATTTATTTGTTTCCTTAGTTACTTGGTGTTGTGTGAAATGGAAATTGGAAGTTAGTAATTGATAAAGTACGGATCTTGTCACGATTATTTTTAGAGAATCTGCTGATTTTTTGTGTGTGGTTATTTCACATTTTTATTCCACTTTACTTCATGGGACTTTGGCATGGAAAAACAATTCATACTAATGAAGAAACCCAAATCGAAATCAAAGTGCAAACGCCACAAATTGGAAGCAATAACAATGAAAAAGAAGAAATGATAGAAGAAGAAGCTCCTTTACCAAAACCCAATACCCCAAAACAGTCAAAATTCCCATATTACAGTCCTAGTCCAGTACCAAGCTCACACAAAAACTCCCCTTCAAATGCAAGTGTAAACTCAACTCCACTTAGAATCTGTAAAAGACCATTTCCTCTTCCCTCTCCAGCTAAGCTAATTAAGCTATTTCTAGTATGCCGCCATGGATGGGCTAGGAAAGTTAGCGACGATTCGATTCCAGAAGGGACTGGAGTGAGGTTGAGCTTGGGCTGAATAAAAAATTTGGGTTCTCGAAGCAGTTTTATGCAAAATATGAGCTTGGTGATGAGGTTGGGAGAGGGAATTTTGGGTATATTTGCTGCGCAAAAGTTAAGAAGGGGGAGATGAAAGGAAAGGAGGTTGCTGTAAAAGTAATTCTCAAAGCTAAGGTTTGAGGTTCTAATCAAATTTTGAACAAACTGTATTTTATGAGTGGAATTTAAACCATTTCAGGTCGTATCATACTATCATGTATATAACTATAGTCAGTAGATTACGACCATATTGTGGATATATGTATGTGAAAACCAAATCTCAAACCAGATCGCATAAATGCATAACAGATAGCACAGGATGGTTACTCACATAGTCCAATGTGCCCGTAAAAGATGGATAAGATATTGAAACAATTTGTTTGTATTCTGCCATGAGTTATGGATTACAATACTTTTAGAAGCCACAATATGTACCCCTAAACTCATTTTTTTCTACTATGGTAGATGAAGACAGCTATTTCTATTGAAGATGTAAGAAGAGAAGTGAGAATATTGAGTGGCCTTGCTAGGCATAAGAATTTAGTGCAGTTTTATGGAGCTTATGAAGATGATGAAACTGTGTATATAGCAATGGAGTAAGTATATAACTTTAAATTATGGTTCCAAAATTCTTAATTGTGAAATGACCAATCATTTGGGTTCTACCAGTGTGTACATCAGCTTCCATTCATTTAACTGCTGTATTTTTCTGAGTAAAATATTGACCATCTGTACAAATGCATTTACACTAGTTTGTAAAAGAAAAGTTCATTATATTGTACATTCATATTAGTGGCAGTTGGTATTTGACCTTAATTACTTTTTTGTTCTACAAATGAAAAATAAATATAATGTTCTATGCTTTAGGTAAAGCACAAATATTCATTTTTCCCCCTCCTAAACTATGAGGGTTAGTATATGTATATGTCTTGCTTAAGGTGATTGATATATCTTCTCTTTAAAGCTAGAGCAACCTTTATCTAAAATGAAAATTATATCAGTTTCCGATGCATGCAAATCATACAACACCAGGTATGGATCCAAGTTTTTTTTTTATTAACAAGGGGTGGCAAAAAACATAAGAAGTTATAAAAAAAACAAAAACATGTATATGTAAAGTAAAAAGAAAAAAAGGGGAAAAAAACATTATCATTGACTATGTTAGAGGTTACAAAATTTAGAAAATACTCTTTTGAGTCTTAAGTGGTAAATAATTCTTAACTAATTGCCTATACCTATGATCAAGTATGTAAAATAATGAGATGAAGTAAGAAATATTTTTAAGTTATAAAAATATGAACCTTACTAGTACAAACATAACATTAACCAGCTAAAAGTGGGTTTTAGATAATAAACTCTAGAGATGATTTGTGTAAAAGACAGAAGCTTCTATTTACATATCGTCATTAAGTACAATTCGTGCATATTTCACACAAATAAGGTAGTGTTTCTTTATTTGTTAGTTGTTGCCCAAAATAGGTGTTCTTTTCGTACTTAATTTATGTTTGATTGTCTCTATATATTTACAAAACTTATAGAAACATGATATATTGGCTGGTAATTTTATCAAAATATCAAGGGCAAAATGGTCTTTCCATATTGAGAAAACTAGGGAGGGCAAATGACCTCCCTTGCCTCAATGTGGAACCACCCGTGTATAACACATAGTTTTTTACTTGTGTTTTTAAAACATAAATGAATATTAAGGTATATGATGCTTATATTAGCATCATATGTTTGTCTTTGTTATGCTGGTATGATTATAGAATACTGTTAGATTAGTAATTCATGATGAACTTCAGTCAAAACTTCTATTTAAACTGCTGAGATGTAACAGGAAAATATTTAAATAAGTTTGTTCATCTTCTCCTCAAAACATAACACGACTTGAACTAATTTTGTTAAACACTTATTATTGTTTTATGCACCCACAAATTTGCACAGGTAAGTTGAGACAGAAAATATTATAAGCATATAGGCCAAAACGAGCACATATATACATTATATTGGCCTAATTTTAACCATGTGAGACATGGCGAGGATACCCAATCCAACTAGTTACTTTAAACTCTTAAGCTTAATTGTAATCAATAATTTTTACTCATTTTTCTTTAGAATGTCTTCATCTTTCAATTCCCTTGACAAAATATGTTACTAAAAAGCTGGATCAAATTGACAAGGAAAAGGTCTATTTTTCTCTCTCTTTGATAATACTCCCACACAAATAATTTTTTTGTCAATGGATGAACTGCAATAGTATGTATGCTCTTAAGAAGCGTACCAACTTAATGAATAGAAGTGAAACTATTGCTTCAAATAGTTGTATTTGCTTAATGAATAGAAGTTTAACTATTGCTTCAAATGGTTGTATTTCTCTAAGTAGCCATAAAAGCAATATTTATTGATGGCCTGTTAGAATAATATCACTTGAAAGTTAATATCGTTTGCCAGATGCTACAGGCATTACATTTGAATCAGAAACCAATACCATATAAGTATTACCAAATTTATATACAAAGTCCTGTACACAGTATAGCATTTCAAATGTCATTTCATGCATATTTGTATCATATTACTTAATATTAGCTTAAAATCATCGAGGAATTTATTATCTCTGTCGTCAAGACAAAGTACTCTTAGCTTATATTTTCTGTAGAGATAACTGAAAAACAACGTTTCCTTTTTTGACTCAGGTTATGCAAAGGGGGTGAACTTCTGGATAGAATACTTTCAAGGTTTTTATTTACTTAACCTGATCCAAGGAGTGCACTGTTTTGGTCTTTTGAAACTTTATAGTACTTAAATACAGTTTGCTTCCCCGCTGCATGGTCACTATATCAGTGCGGAGATAATGACTTCTAAGTAACTGAATATTGACATTCCCTTGGGTGAAATCGGAAAGTTGTCATTGAATTGCTCCTAAAACTTGATCTCAAAAAACATTTTCAGCCAACCTATTTAAATTTGAATATAATAATAGCAATGAATGAAGCTTGCTTAATATGCGAATAAATTACTACATATTTATTTACAGGGGAGGTAAATACTCCGAAGAGGATGCAAAGGCTGTCATGATTCAAATTTTAAGTGTCGTATCTTTCTGTCATCTTCAAGGTGTTGTTCATCGAGATCTCAAGCTAGAGGTGATTAACAACCACAAAGGTATCAAATAAGCTCTTCAAATTATTCTTACATTGTTTCTTTTTTTTGTACAGAACTTTCTTTTCACTTCCAAGGACGATAATTCTACCTTGAAAGCAATAGATTTTGGCTTGTCGGATTTTGTGAAGCCAGGTTAGTGTTGCCTAACTTTACATATAGGTGATTTTGCTAAATGCATGTCTAGTTTTGCTAAAATGATGTGTAACATCTGACATTTCTGATGTATTACCTCAATAATTTTTTTTGAATATTTGTTAATCCTAATAAAATTGGATACCTAGTACCGATTGAAAAATATTCGTTACACCAATTTGTAATTTAGAGACTAATCCAATTTATAGTTAAGTTAAGACACCTCTTAAAGTCCACGAGAACCAATGGGTCGTCTATTTTTTATCCAATGCAGATGAAAAGCTAAATGACATTGTTGGAGGTACATACTCTGTTGCTCCTGAAGTTCTTCATAGGTCACATGGCACTGAAGCAGACATGTGGAATATTGGTTTGATTGCATACACACTTCTTTCTGGTAGTCGACCTTTTTGGGCTCGTACAGAGTCGGGTATATTTAGAGCAGTTCTGAAAGCAGAGCCAAGTTTTGAGGAAGATCCTTGGCCTTCATTGCCTTCTGATGCTAAAGACTTCACTAAAAGGCTACTTGACAAAGATTATCGAAAAAGAATGACTGCTTCACAAGCTCTCTGTAAGATTTAAACTGAGCTTCCGAACATTAGACTAAGTTGCAACAATGCCCTCAAACTTTAAATTATGTTTGCTGAGAGGTAAAATGTTGGCTGAGAGGTAAATGGTTATGTCCTTAATTTATCCACTCTGCCCCTTCATGAGTTATAAAGCATTCATTTTGCTTGCTTCCCCTTCCAAAAATATACATGAAACTTTTTCTTCTTCTTTATTTCTCGATATAGTTAATGCTATACCAATATGGTTCTTTACTTATAAATGATGGCTGCTGTTGGTTTAAACTTGAACTCATGTAAGTCTATATGCTTAAATCAAACAGACCATTCTTGGATCCGAGATTCTCAAGAGGTTAAAATTCCGCTGGATATCAAAATTTCAAGTATGTGAGAGCTTATATGTACTCATCATCCTTAAGAAAAACTGCACTAAAGGTATTTCTCTTTACAATTTGTGTGTGATGCTTGGACTTGAAAATAACATATGCTTAGAAGTAATTAATTATGCTTATGTGATTCAACTAAAATGAAATTGTAGCTGATTTTAATTCATGCTTAATTTTTGGTGAGCATAGCCAATTCTGTTAAACCTGGCAATCTTTACTGCTGTGTTTTGGAATCAGTGATGTAATATTTCCAGATCGAAAAAGGTGTCACGATCACATCGGTGAAGATGGCACGTCGATTGGAGTTGCAGAGGAGCAGTGGAGAAAAGGAAAAGGAGGAAAGAGTGGCAGAAGCCTTTTGACAGGCTTCCAGTCGACTGGTGGCAGCCACCAGTCAACCGGAACTCATTTCCAGTCAACTGGTGGAGCCAATGGCCGACTGCTTTTTTGGGTTTTTAACCCGAGTGCACCACTCCTTTTGCAGTCGACCGGAAATCCCTTCCAGTCGACTGGGCTAATCTACTGACGAGTATTTCTAGTTGACCGGATCATGGTTTTCTGGAGCAATTAGATTTTGAGGCTTCAGGGGCGATTTCCTCTTTTTCAGGTGTTTTATAGTTTTCACCTTAGATTTTTGCAGAGCTTTTGATCCAACGACAGAAAATACAACAGAGCATCATAAGTAGACCTATTTAGGGTTTATTGTTTGTATCCAATTTGATAAAAATTGTTTTCTTTGTATCTTTTTCTTTAAGATTAACCTCCACTATCTATCTTATTATCAATCTTATAACCCTTTTCTGTCCGAAAGTAATAAAACATTATCTTTCCAAAGTGAATGTACACTATCTCACAGTAGTGTAACCATTATAAATATAGTGTCTTTATTTTTATCTATGCATCTGTGATTGATTTGGGATGTTAGTTTTCTGTTTGTTATACCTCACCATCAACACGATTCACGATTTACCATTTTCACTGCGTTGGGCCTGAAATTTTCTCCAATAGTTAGATATCAGAGCTATTTGATTATCGACGGAAGGTGTTAGACAATATGGCAGAAATGAAAGTACACAAGTTGTAGCAAGACCTATGTCAAAGGATCTTATGTAGCATCAGAATTTCAGTTGACAATGGAATAGTGGAAAGCGGATAATGATTTCGAAAAGTGATAATGGAAGATAAAGGTTCTTCTAAGGAGAAATACGGTTCATCATGTAGTGTTTGAAAGTGTGTACGCTTGTGCACACTAATTACGGATCGTGTAATATGGACTAATATATGCGGAATGTTATTTACAATTGCTATATAAGTAAATATTCAATAAACTAACTATATAGCAATTCACAGATATAGAATAGTAAATGCAGTAAACAGTAAAAATCACACCAGGGATTTTTATACTGGTTCGGACCTCCCGTCCTACGTCCAGTCCCAGACTTCTATCTGGATTTCACTACAAACTACCTCGCTTCATCCGGAGGAACAGGTTTATAACACCCGAACAGCCGAACGGGATTTCGTGCCTCTTACAACACCGAGGACTTCAAAAAATAAATACAGTTGTCGTTGACAACTTGTGCTCTTGATAACACGGATTTGTCACTTGTAGTACACCCTTCCTATAATCTTATCCTCAAAATATGTGAATGATGTTTGTGAAGATTGAAGGAAGTATATTACTTATTTGAATCAAAAGATATGAAATAATTTCAATGATTCAATAAGCAATTGAAATGTTTGAGAGCTCAAGACAGAGATCAATAGAATAGAGATTAGAATAATAGAATTGGTTAATTGAAATAATGATTTCATGATGTTTATATAAGAAATAAACAGTTGTAACCTTTTGTGAAAAGGTACAAACAAAGGTCATGATCATTGGTGAAGAGAAAGAGAAGCAACCGTTGAAGAAAAGGAAGTGTCTGTACGGAAGGTTGCTTTCTGTTTGAAAACGGTCGACAGGTCAAAATGGACCAGTAGACAGGAATTTGAATATATATACGTTATGTACACTTGTGCACGTTATCTGTGCATTCTGGGCAGAAACGGTCGACCGCCTTGTTTTAAACCGGTCGACCGGTTTAGCCCAGACTGCACAGTTAATGTGCACTCATACATATATACATTTATATTCAAAGATTGAAGGTATGAGATTATTTGAGGATAGATTTTAACATAAATAACACTACTAACATACCAAATAATCAACTTCTAATGTATGGATCTCTTTGTGTCTCTTTAAAACAATGAATAACTTCTTTTTGTCGATCACGGCTTATCCCTTTGTCAGAAATCAAAACTCTATAAAAATCTTGACTCAACAGTGTTCGATACTGAGAAATTGCGTGCTGATATTTCAACCACAGAAAGGGAGGAGATGGAAAATTTATGCTTTTATTACTCTACAGCTTGCGATGTGAGAGAATGTCATCTTAGAGATTAACAGTGAAACCACAACTAAAGGAATTTGGGTCAAGCTTGAGAATTACTACTTGAAGAAGTCACTTACAAATTGTTTGATTTTGCCGAAGTCATTTTTCACTATGAAGATGAGAGAGAATAATTTGGTTATGGTACATCTAAGTCTCTTTGACGATCTTCTGATAAAGATGAAGACCGTGGATTTGAAGGTAGATCAAGAACATAAAGCGATTGTTCTTTTGTGTTTCCTTCCGGAGCGATACATAGGTGTTGCTAACAATCTGATATATGAGAGAAATACTTTGAGGTAGATGTGAAGTCAGGTCTTCTATTTGAAGACTTAGGGGACCATATGAAGGAAATGAGTGAAGGTAGATGAGTAGGGTGAAGAGATGAGGAAAAAATTGAAATCCCAGGAAGCGTTTCAAATCTAGCATGTCCAAAAATGGTTAGAGTTGAAAGTCTAGAAATGAAAAGTGCCACTATTGTAAGAAAACATACCATTGGAAGAGAGATTATTCGGACTTGAAGAGGAAGATGATCTTCTTCGATTGCAGTGGAGATGCCTATATCGGACAGTGTGTTGTCTACAGCACTATCAGATGTATTAGACCATTGGGTGATTGATTCATGTGCGTCGTTTCACATGATGCCATATAAGGATTATTTCTGCTCTTTTGTTAGGAAGGAGGAAAATGCAATCTTTATGGGAACTAATGTTAGTTGTAGAGCTATGAGAGAGGGTACAGTGCAGATTTGCATGTTTGACGGAGTGATTCACAATTTAACAGGTGTTCGCTATGTTCCAGGTCTTCGTAAGTTATTGATTTCTTAAGGTCAGTTGGCATCTATGGAATGCAAGGTGGCTATTGAGAATGATAGTTTGAAGGTTTCGTGGGATGTGCTAGTTCTAATGGCCCTGAAGTAGAGCTATAGCTTCAGATGAGATAGGTGAAAATGTAATCCACAAATGTCTTATAGCGGTGCTGATGAGGTAAAGCTGGAAGAAGTTCAGTTCAGGTAAAGCTGGAAGAACTTTCAAGGTGGAGCTGGAAGAAGTTTAGGCGATGTTGTATCTATTCGAGCCAGTTTAGGACTGTTAGGTCGCCCGATAGGTATGAAAATTGATTGTATGCAAACTTGAGCTTTGATGATCAGTTTGATTATTCTCTACCTGTGGTTCGTGATGAGTCATTTGACCTTGAAAAAACATGAATTCAAGTGATAGCTCGAAGTGAATGTATGCTATGGAAGAGGAGTTAGAGTCGCAGAAGAAGAACAAGACTTGGAATTTGATACCATCACTTCAGTGAAACCGAGCCATATCTTGCAAATGGATGTTCAAGGTGAAGGATGATGAGAGCTACAAGGCCAGATTAGTTGCAAAAGGATTTTCATGGAGAAATTGAATGAATCATTATGAAATTTTTACGTCTGTAGTTAAACATACATCTATCCGGATTTTGCTTGCTACAGTTTCTGCTCATGATTTGAAAGTTGGAGCAACTTGATATGAAGATCACTTTCTTGCATGTTGACTTGGAGGAGATCATTTACATGTAGCAGTCAGAATGATTTGTTATAAGTGAAAAAAAGAATTGGTTTGCAAGTTAAAGAAGTCTCTTTATGGACTTAAGCAGTTGTCTAAACGGTGGGACAAGATGTTTAATTGTTGTGTTCTTTCATTTAATTTTGAACGTAGTAGTATCAAAGACATATGTGTTTATTACAAGCATTTAAGGAATGATAATTAGATGTATTTGCTTTTGTACATAAATGGTATGTTAATTGCATCCAAAGACAAAACTGAAATTGATAAATTAAGGTTGAAATTAAAAGCGGAATTCAATATTAAAGATCTTGGGAAGCGTAGAAAATTTTGAGGATGGGATCCAGAGAGGCGGAAAGCTTGGACTTTTGAGGCTCGTTCAAAAAAAACACATTTGAAATGTGCTTGCTCAATTTAGCATAGAGGGAGCAAATACAATCAGTACACTCATGCATTTGGACATACAACTTTATAGTAAATACTTCTCGATTTCAAAGAAAGACGAGCCTTATATGGAGAATGTGTCATATGCAAGTGTAGTTGGTAGTTGCTATGGTTTACACTAGGTCTAACATTGCACACGCTGTTGGATTAGTTAGTAAATATATAGCAAATCCGGGTAAAACGCATTAGGAGACAATGAAATATATTTTTAGGTATTTTAAAAGAATTCCAAACCATGACTTGTTTTTGACGGCAAATGCATAAATTTTAGCTTGGTTGGATTTTATAATTTCAACTATGCTGGGGATAGAGATCGAAGGAGATCAACCTGAGGTTATACGTTCGTTTTTGGAGGGACAACTATTAGTTGGAGAGAAATGTTGCACGATATTTGTTTTGTCTACTACAGAGGCAGAGTTGATAGTTGTTGCTGAAGCAGCTAAAGAAGCAATCTACTTAAGCGGTTGACATGTGATTTGAGTTTCGTATATGATGAGATATTGGTGAGTCATAACAGTTAAAGTGCAATTCACTTAGTGAAGAATTTGGATTTCAGCTTAAGGACGAAGCATATAGAGGCGAGTCTTTTCTTATCTCAATGAACGAAGAGAAGTTAGTTCGTGTTCAGAAGGTTCGCATAGAGAAAAATGTAGCTGGTTTGTTTACCAAATCTTTGCCTGTTGCAAAGTTTGAGCATTACTCGAACTTGATCCGCTTATTGAGATGTGAGTGCCACATGATGGCACATTGGGTTAAGTGAGTTGGTTGATTTTTTTTTTTATGTTATGATATTGGAGATTGATAGATCCTACTTACATGGAGAGAGTACTATCAACACTTTGTTGGCGAGTGGTCGTTTTGCCGGAGTTTGTCAACCAAGTACAATGATTGATGACCATGCCGAAGCTCATTGAAGAAGTATTCGTGATGTCATGTCCGAGATTGCTTGAAGTATGAATGTGTAGATGGAGTTTGGACGGCTTGTATGAAAATGTAGTATTAGGACGAAGATTGTTGGATCTAGTGATATAATATTTTCAAAACGAAGAAGAAGATGCCACGATCACATCGGTGAACGTGTTGCGTCGATCGGAGTTGCAGAGATGAAATAGCGGATATGAGACGAAGGAGGAAAGAATGATATAAGCGCATAGCAAGCTATAGGCTACCAGTGGACTGGTGGCAACCACCAGTCGATCGGAACTCGACCGGTGGAGCCGCCAGTCGACTGCTTTTTTTTGGGGGGGGGGGGTTTCAACCAGAGTGCACCATTGCTTTTCCAATTGACTAGAAACCCCTTCCAGTCTATTGGACCGGACGTATGATAGAGATTTACAGTTGAATGAATCGTGATTTTTATCAAGCAATTTGATTTTAAGATTTCGGGGGCGATTTCATCTTTTCCTCGTGTTTTAGAGTTTCCACTATAGATTTGTGCAAAACTTTTGATTCGACAATAGAGAATACGACCCGAGCATTATAAATAGATCTATCTAAGGTTTATTGCAAGGTTCGAGAATTCGGTTTCGGTCATTTGATATTTTCTTGGTTTCGGTCAATTTCGGAAATTTTGGATGTTTCGGTTTTTGTTTCGGTTTCATTCTGTATTTGTAATTAAAAAGTAATAATAAACATTGTGCAAATAAAATAAAAAATACAATGCATAAAAAGATAATAATACAACATATAATATTATTACATCCAAAAACCATTCCTTAAAGTTGAATTGTTTAGTAAAGCTTTAGTAGTTAAAGGCAAATCAATGAAATTCGCATGACAAATTCGCATGACAGTAATATAATTCGCATGACAAACTCATCGCGATGCCTGCTGCGATGAAAATTGACAGCAATACTTCTCGATTTTCTCATCGCGATGCCTGCTGCGATGAAAATCGACAACAAGACTTCTCGATTTTCTCATCTCGATGCTTGATTTGTGCTGCCCCATGAATTTGCTTCTCGAATTTTGAATTTTTGATGCTCGATTGGTAATTTTGCTTTACAGTTCGTAAATTTATGTACAGTTTGTTTCGATTTGATGGTTTTTTTTTTTTTGATTTTTTTTGATTTTTTGTACTGAAGGTTGGCGAGACGAGATTTTAACCTAATCTCGTCCCGCCTCCGGCCGGAACCGATCCGAGGTGGCCGGAATCTCGGGGTTCCGGCCGGAACCTTAAATCATGGTTTATTGTTTATCAGTGATAGAATGAGTTTTTTTTTTTGCATCTTTTTCTTTAGGGTTGTCTTCGTTATCAATTTTGTAACTCCTTTTTTTTGTGAAAATAATAAAATTTCCTCTTTCCAAAGTGGATGTATGGTATCTCACGATAGTGAAATCACTATAAATATGGTGTATTTACTTTTCTATTTGTGCATATGTGATTGATTTGAAATATTAGTTTTCTGTTTGTTTTATTTCACAATCAACACGATCCGCAATTTACCATTTCCGCTTCTTTGGACGTGAATTTTACCCCAACACTGTGTTTGTTAAGTTATAAATTCAACTGGTTAAAAGGCAATATTTCTTCCTTAATGTTATTAAACATAGTCAAGGGTCCAAAAACTGTTTGAACTTTGACCCTACACTCAAGTAGGGCCAGTTATGTCCTTTCTTTCTTCTTCTTCAATTTTTTTAGAGGGTGAGGATCATTGATGTCCTTTTCTTACGTTGTAGATGAATTTCAGCGATTTACATTGATTACTATTGTTTGTTCATCGAAAATAATATAATGATCCAGTTACAGCACAGACTTTTGCATGATGTGCATTTTGCCATCACGTCTCTAAACAACAAATGGTCTGTACAGTGTACACAGCCTAACTTTCTCCGACGCAATTAGTCAAGCCAAGATGTGGATTTTGTTTCTCAAAAAGCCTTGGTCTTGTTTGAATAAATGTTTGGGATGTATATCACATTTGCCTATCTATGCCAAATTTGATGATATTGGATTATATATTCTCTTACATTGTTACAGTGCGAAACCTTTTTTTATCATGCTGGAGGCTTAAATTTACATTTTAATATACAATGATCTCCAATAGAAATTAAATAAAGATAATAAATTGCAGTTTGTTGCTTCTGAGGTTTTGATATAAATATGCACAAAATGTCCGATATATCAATTACCAAATACTTGCAAGGTGCCAGCAACTACTGCTTTGTTTCGCAAAAGTAACCTTGTCTCATCTTGAAATTTACCTTTCATCTCTTGAAATTTACCCGTTGGAGGCTGAATCGTAGATAATATGACGTAGACCAAAATTTATGTAATTCCTATAATGAAATCTAGTATTAACTGTTCCTACTTTGCCTTTTATGAATGGCAGGCTCTTGCCAAGACCGTAACAGTTTCCCACCTCCCATATTTTCGAGAACAGTTTGCATTATTAGGACCTAACAAGAGTGGTTACATCTCAATACAAAATTTCAAGACGGTAAGTAACATTTCAGTCCATCCCAATTTTCTGCTTTCAGTAATATTATATCAAGTTTTGAATCTTAATGTGACTGTAGGCCTTGATGAAGTACTTAACAGAAGCCATGAAACAATCAAAAGTTCTTGATTTCGTTAACATGGTACCTTCTGGTTTCAATTTTTATTTCCTCTACTGCTTCTTGTTTTTAAATGAGGTAAGCATTGAATGTTATGGATTCTTAATATTCAGGTGAGCTCTCTTCCATACAGTAAGTTGGATTTTGAAGAATTTGTTGCTGCTTCAATAAGTATTTACCAGCTCGAAGGGCAAGATGATTGGGAGCAGCATGCTCGTAGAGGTTATGAATTATTTGAAAAGGATGGAAACAGAGCTATAGTGATTGAAGAGCTTGCATCGGTATAACCTGTGGTTATATACGTGTATTAACTTAAAATCAAAATAAAGACTCAAATGATAATGAACTACGTACGTTATTAGTAGAGTTATGAATTGTTTATGCAATTTTTGATGATTTTTACGTGCTACTTGAATTCAGGAACTGGGACTTCCTCAAGACGTTTCAGCTCATGTTGTTCTTCAGGACTGGATAAGGCATCCAGATGGAAAACTCAGTTTCTTGGGCTTCCTCAAGATTTTACATGGAGTTTCACCACGTTCTTTGGCAAAACTCTGCAACTGAGTTGTAATTTGATGAACGATCGATTATTGCATGTTTGGAGAATGTATAGATAAAGATTGAGATAAGTAGGTTACAGTGTAGTTGTAGCGTGCATGTAATATGCTTTTACGAGTGTGTAACTGGATAATGCAACTTTTATGTCGTAGTCTTCATCTTAACACTTATTGACAAGTGTTAACGATTTACCAACAGCTGCATTGATCATAGCAGTTTATTGGCATTCAAGAGAAGTTGGTTTCTGATGCTTGTTTCATTGATTTGTCGGCATGCATGCATTTTAATCACCACATGCTTCATTCAGCTTTGATTTTCAGATCCTGACACTGTTTGGATACTTGCATTTAATTCCAAGTCCCTGAAGCAGTTGTGGTTTTCAGTAGCATGATAGAGTGGAACCTGTGCTTCGCACACAGGCTATTGATGGAGATGTGGTTTTGACTAGAGTTGTTATGGTTGCGGTAACCGTCTGTAACCGTTGTTGACGGCTATAAATTCTTATAATCGTTATCGTAACCGTCATTTTTAAATTTGAATCATGGTATACATATATTTTCAATTATATGCATTATTGATTATAAATTCATATTGCTCTAACTGTTTTTTAAATATTTATTTATTTTTTTTATAAAATGATCAATATGCATGCGTATGTTGTCAGTTCATGAAGACACATATTATTAATGTACATACTATCCCATTAACTTAAATTACTAATTTTTACACTTTAATGTTAAATATTACACAAAACAATCATTTATGGTTGATATTGTTAAATGCGGTTATCTAATTCTTTAACCTTAACCGTTACCGTTATAAATGATAACCGCATGAACGGTTGGTATGGTTGAACGGTTCAAGGTTCAACCGTAACAACCCTATTTTTGGTGTCATGTTTAGAAGAAATATCATTTTGTGTTTAAAATAGTTTGATTTTTTCATATAGAATTCCAAAATAGATATTTTACATGGCATTGACTACATATTCATGAACACACTGATGTAGGAAGCAAAGCAGATACTCTGTAATGGAAATGAATTGCAGAAAACGATAATAAAATGTTGTACTCTAGTACATAGATTTAAATAAACTTCAGATACAAACATAGAACATACTTGAACAGTTCTAGTTCAAATGGCTGAAATACGATATAAGTACAGTCTGAAATATCATAAGAACATAGAACAGAACTTAAGACATGCAGGTGAGGATGGTTTGCCAATTTTAGACAGAAAATTTCAAGTTTCTGCCTTGGGTCATTCCTCCTGATCATGGCGTTCATGCAAGTACAAATGTTTTTTCCTAAAACTTCCGGTGAAGGAAAAAATATTTCAAAGGCCAGTCAAAGCTATATATTGTTAAAAGTTCATACCTTTCTCTCTTGAGTTAGTAATTTTGTTACTGACAAAATAATCAAAATGTCATGTTTAGAATAAAGATCGGCCAACAAAGGATATAGTTTGTATTAAAAATTAGATAAAAGGAACAACATTCTTAAATTAATCCATCTTCGAAATCTGAATTGGAACACGATAACCTTTTTGTACATGGAAAAAAAAAATCAAAATGCGGAATAAAAGTGTTGAGGTAAATTGTTTGTTGAAGATGGAGGCAAACATACTAGTCCCACATCGAAAAAAATGTTTTAAAAGGTTATAAAAACGTTGTTTCTTACAACTACATATTAATTAACTAAACTTTTATTAAAAGTAGGTTTACTCATACGTTTACGTTAAATTTTTTCAATATGTTTAACATGGCTTGAAATATTATAATAATTTATAATTAATTACAAATATTTAATACTTACTTAAATAATTCGTAAATTGTAGTTTATAATTAATAATTTATAAATGAAAACTTAGATAGGTAATTATTTATAATTTATAACCAATGATTATCAATAAATAATTTATATTTTCTAATTATTATCTATATTCAATAATTATTTTTTATATTTAATAATTATTATTAATTGTTAATAATTAGTAAATTATAGTTGATATTTATTAAATACATTTAATAATTAATAATTACTATTGAATAATTAATATTCAATAGTTACTATTAAATAATTAATGTTTAATTATAATTAAGAAGTAATAATTAATAATTAATAACTAATAAATAAGCAGTAATATTTAATAATTAATAAGAGGCTGAATTAATGTTAATTTTTTTGAATAAATTTACTATTGTTTTAAATATTATAATAATTAATAATTAGCAATTTCTAACTAATAAAAAATACATTTACTATTGCTTTAAACGTTCACAGCTTATATATAGTCATTATTTGTAATTTATTATACTGAATGATTATTAACTAATAATTTATAGTTACTAATTTTTATTTATGTATAGCAAACGTTATAAAAAATTATAATAAGAAGTAATAAGTCACAACTGATAATTAATAATTAATATTTAATAATTAATATTCAATTATAATTAGTATTCAATAATTACTATTCAATTATAATTAAGAAGTGATAAGTTACAACTGATAATTAATAATTAACAAATAAAAAATAGTTTTTAATAAGTAATAATTAATATCGAATAATTTCTACTAAATAACTAATAGTTAGTAATTAAGCCTAATATTTAATAACCAGTAATTAATAAGTAATTAATATTTAATAATTAAGAAGTAATATTATTTAGTATTTGATATTTAATAATTATATTTAATATTTACTATTTCAAAAAGTTTAAAATTTAAAATTTCTAAAATAATTTGGAAATTACATAAAATATAGAAACAAAATTCTGAAACCTTTATAAAATTCAAAAATAAAATTTTATAATAATGTTTGTTATCCCTCTCATTTTGATGTCCTTAAAATTGACAGTCAACCCCCAATAGCTCCCATGCTTCCCGCCCTCTTTTCTACAGATTTTCATTTCCTGCTTCCCCATCTTTCCTTAAACCAAAATCCTATGAAAAATTTCTTACACACGACTAAAAAAATCACGTTAAAAAAGATCGGAAAACATGTACGAATTGAAGAAGAAAATAGAATCCGTGATGGTGTTTTCCCATCTTTTAATGTGAATAATGTGACTTTTGAAACAAAGAGGAAGAGCAATCAAAAATAGAACTTTAAGCCAAACAAGAAAAACAAGCACGGAACCAACTCTAATCCAAAAGACAAAAGGAATAGGGGATGTTTTTACTGCGGTAAAACTAGACACTACAAGCGAGAGTGTAGGGCACTGCCAAAACAGAATAATAGAAACTATGCAAATATGGTTGATTCCGAGAAAATGCAGAAAATCATTGCTATGATTTCAAATTTACAGATTGACATGGTAACTGAGTTGCACATGGCTATTTCTGAAACAAAAACTTCAAACTGGTGGTTTGATTCCAGTGCAATGGTTCATGTTTACAGCAATAGAGATCTGTTTAAAACTAATAAGAAGGTTGCATAACAACAAGAAGTGAGCATGGAAAATGAAAATGGTGCAAAAGTTCTAGGAAAAAGAAATGTGGAGTTTCATTTTACTTCCAACAAGAAGATTTTTCTTACTAATGTGCTCCATGTTCACGATATCAAGAAGAACCTGGTCTGTAACAACCAGCCTTTTCGACCCTCAAATGTCGACACTAATACATTCACGGTATTCACTTGTTGAGCATTCGAGTGCTGGGAAGACAGATTGTTGGGGTGAAAGAAAGAAAAGACAGAACATAATTTCACATTGTGACGAGTAATATATAATATAAAAATGATCTTTACAAAAGAAAAGTGTAATATACATACATACATCAGTCAGAGTAAATTAACATATCATCAGCCTGGACAATTATAACAGTCATTCCTCATAAATGCTGGTAAATACAAAACAAGGAATACAGCGGAAATAAAGATACGTGGATACATCTTGTAGGCATACAACTCGTCTCTTGAATCTCCAAAACATCCATGACTAAATCTAAAAATATGCTCGGACTGACCCGAGCTTTGTAAGAAAATAAAGCCCGGATCAGTCTATTAAATCGGCGTGAGAAACACAAATCATATGAATTTTAATGTTATAAAACCTTTCAAACACAAAGGTACCTCGTAAGGCCATGCCACAAATAAACACGGACGATTTTTTACTTTATGATAACCAAACCATTTTTATCAGAAAATCCAATGACATTATAATAATATCCAGGGTTTTATTTTGGATGAATGATTCTCTCTTATTAATGGAAGAGATTAGTTATCTCTTTCAAAATGAGTCTTTAAAATTAATTATTGAATAGCTTGATTTAGTGAGTTAATGAAAATATTTCCAAGTAGTGAATAGTTTCTTCTTATAAAAAATTAGAGCACAAAATCGACGTATTTAATAGATGTTTAAGACAACGATATAGATGGTCGCTTCTAACCATCCCTATTCTCCGCATTAGCAGACAGTATTACCCAGTAATACTCTTTGTTAATGTGGGTCTCGGGGTAGGGCGTCAAAGCTTAGTATCAGAAAATAAATAAGAAATAGCTATGTTGCATATGAGTGTACAACACATCAATAATAGGTATCAATCAAAACAGCTAAGGAGCGTCCGCTAATTGTGTAGGATTTTCATAGAGGTGCCCTCAGATTCTTTGGGACGGTCTTCCGGCACAAGGATCGAAGATATCCTTCTAAAGCGTTGTATATCCCCAACTGATGTACCATAGGAAATACATAGTTGGCCATACTAGCCGAGTGCATTGCTCACACATGCATAACAATTGTAGGTATCTTTAGGGTAGAGTCGACTGCACCCTCATGGGTTGCTAACCCTTTGGCTATGCATCCTATGTTTGGTTTTGGTCATCTCCGCTGGTGAGGCTACATCCGGCATTCCAGCACATGAATCATCACTCGAACAAATTTCGAAACCACATATGGATTCCCATACCTTAACAGGTCTCGGAATCACACATGAATTCCCACATTCTAAACAGATCACGAACAACTACATGTGTTCGAGCAACTCAAACAGATCTCAAATCCCCATATAGATTTGAACATCTCAAACCAATCTCGAACCTCTTCCAAAGCATAGAATACGAATATGGTTTTGGAGTGGTTACGGTTTTAAGTCATATCATATAAGTACAATTCCCCGATTACTGGGCACTCCAAAACCAATCGATAGATTCCGGTAAACTCAACTCTGGTCCTGTAGGAAATAAACAGACAATACATAAGAGCAGATATCACCCCCTAACCGTTTAAGCGGACGAATTTCCTTATCATTTGTTCTAGAAGAGCAAAACGAGTTTATACGTACAGTATAGCATCACCGAAGATAACCGTACCATATAATTCTCGTGTTTCTTTTAAACATTTCCAGAGTTATAATTGATCAAGATTTGATAGTCGATTATTTAACTATGAAATGAACAATCAATCAAATCAAAGGTTTAATTTCATTAGAAACCAAGCATGATTAAACACATAAGCAACCGCTAGGTTTCTTTAATTAATCCTTTCATTAATTAAACTCACTCTGTAAATACTTGTATCAAGGTACTTTTACAAAGATATACATAAGTACATTACTCTTTCACTATTCATTTATACTCTTTCAATGCTTGGAAAAACATCCATATACTTATCTTATCGGTATAAGTATATCTACAAAACACTATACTTTCACTACTCATAAAATGTATCCATATACTTATCTCAGCTTTATAAATATACTAACAAATTTTAAGGCAGATTTTCTATTTTTCCAAACCATATTAAATTAGGCTAAAAATAAATATCATTTAGAACATTGTTTACTATAAACCCAAATCGCTTTCCTTTTGGTGTTAAGTATGAAAAAAAAATACTTTCCATACAACCATAAGTTTAAATGATCATTTATAGAAATCAAATTTCATTCCTGTTATAAAATTCCTTTTATAAACCCATTCCATATATACAAGTCCCTTTATAAATCTCCAAATTAATTTATAAAACTCTTTTTATAAATCTCTAAAATTATTTATAAAACTCATTTTATAAATCTTTAAAATATTTAAAAAACTCCTTTTATAAACCTCTAAAATTATTTATCTCATATACTTATTACAAATATTTAGTTTAAGACGATACCAAATATTTTCCATGAAACAATCATTTCATATATCACTATGAATTCACAAATGTGATTTATTAATCCAAATTATCAAAATGATATCATTTCTTTTTTATAAAATAACATTTATAAATATATTCTTTTATTTATAAAACACCATTTGTAAATTTTTCTTTCCATATAACATTTTAATCAAAGTGTTTCACAAATATTTATTCAAAAATATTTCTATTTCCTTTAAAAACAGAATCACTTTATTATAAAAGATAAACTCATTTTTCTTTATAATAAATACTTCCCAAAATACTTTTAAAATATTTCCATATATGTTAGAAAAGACTAACAAAAAGGTTGAAGTAAGACAGAGATATTCAAAAACAATTTCTAAATAAAAGTCACTGAAAATTTGAAAAGTCACATTTAAAATCATTCTCCGCATCAAAACCATTTAAAATCAAAAACAGCAAATAATAGTACTTTCAAAATACTAAAATGAGGCCTAGAGCTACCATTTCATTTAACAAATGTTATCATAGCACTACTAGGGATATAGTGTATTCCAACGCCCATGTTCCAACGGTCTCCAACCGCATTTCTAACGGCTTCCAACGGCTCGTTGGATTTTGTCGTAACCGTCTGAAGCCGTTGGAAACCGTTGGGATGAAGCCGTTTGCGACCGTTGGAAGCCGTTGGAAAAGTTCCTGCATATTTTACCGAGATCCGACCTGAAGCTCATTATCTCCTTCCCCAATCAATATTTTCACCCAATTCCCCCATTCCACCACCTCCTAGCCTGCTACCGCCGCCCCAAACACCATCCCAACCACCTCCGACGCCATCTAGAAGCTGCTCTAGCCCATCTCCACCCTTCTAGCTCTCCAAATCGGTAATTTTGCTAAACCTAATATTTAGGTTTTTTTGATTTAGGGTTTAATTTGAATTGTGATTGATTCCTACTTGTTAGTGTATGCATATTACATCATGTTATCCCCTAATTGCAACTATTATCCCATAATGAACAAGTTATTACCAATTGAAAATTTTGTAATTTAGGATATTGCATTAGTTTATGTTGATTTGGTTAGTATTGAACGTATGTGTGTGATAGAGTTTATTGCATTTGGAAGCCGTTAGAACAGATATTGCATTTGTGCGAACACGATTTTTGTATTTGTGCGAACACGCGAATTGATTTAGTGTATAAATGAATTTGTAATAAATGAATTTTGTGTACAAATTTTGTTTATAAATGAATTTAGTACTTACGTAATAAAACGGTAAAATATAAACCAATATTAATTAAACGAGTTATATATTTAAATTTAATATAAACAAATATTTAAATCCTTAGATATATTTGGCCCCGTCTGACAAGTGTTGTATATGATCGTTTTAGGGATATTCATTTTTTTCACAAAACAGACAACTCTATTCATCTGATACATCATTTGTCGGATTTGTCCCTGTATTGGACAAGTGATGCAGCAGCGGATAACAGAAATGGATACAACGATGAAAGTAGCAATCGATGGACTGAAAATACCGAACGCCCAAATCCGTTGATCTCAAAGATACCAGATTCTAGCTATCTTCGTCACGTTGATCGCGCACGATGCCGTGAAAGAAGATCTACGATTCTTCGAATGTTGATCTAGCGCACTAGATTCCGTGAATCGGCTTCAGCAATCGTTGATTCGAGCGCACTCGAATGCCGAAAGTGGAGATAGGAGATTACACTCAACTACAATTTAAAAAGAGGCACAAAGCACTCAAACAAAGTTTTTATTCAAAATCAACTATCTTTACAAATGACACGACTCGCCTATTTATAGGCTTACAACACAGCACAACACTTACATCACAACACATTACAAGGCCATCACGACCTAACATATTTACACATGACCGACCTAACATAGGTCGTTAACGACTTAAAGATAACGCGACTCAACACATACGCGACTTAACGCTTACAACATGGACGACTTACGACTTAACATATGTACAAGTTACAACATATTACAACACTAAGCGACTTAACCTCAACATACGAGTTACGACCTAACACCTGAAATGACCTAACCAACCCAGCAACAGGAACTCTTCACGTGACCTATCATTTGAGCGACCTAAGCTCTGGAGCGGCATAATGAAACAGCTTCTCTTCAGTGAGCGACCTAAATTCCGTAGCGGCATAAGAAGAGACGCGGCATAAGGTCGAGCGACCTAACTTCAGAAGCGGTTTAAACTTGAACGACCTAGAGACAGAATTTGTTTTCATTATGTGTTGGGAGTTAGGTCATTCGCGACCTACATTGGAGCGACTTAAAGTTTCTCTTTTCCATCATTAGGTCGCTGGAGCGACTTATCCATTCATTAGGTCGCAACACGCTGGTTCGTAGCGACTTAAGATAAGGTGGCTTCCTGCTAGGTCGTTGGCGACCTAAGGCATATGACTCAGCACAGTTTATTACATCCCTTTGTATCTCGTTAGCTCGCAATTTATTAGGTCGTTTGCGACCTAAGATTCGCGAATTATGGTATTTCATGAATTCCGGAGCAGCTTCGATCTCGTGACCATGGTGCGCTGCATCATACTCCCCCGGTTGACAGAAATTCGTCCTTGAATTTACAGTTTCTTCTTCTTCGACCAGCTTATTCTCGTGAAACGGCACCAAGTGTTTGACATTGACAATGTTAGCAATAGGAAAATGTTCCGACAAACTCAATTTATAAACATTCTCATTAATTCCCTTCACGACTTCCAAACGACCAATCCTCCTAGCTCCTAGCTTGTTGTAAGCACCAAAAAGAAATCGATCCTTGGTAAACATTTCATACACAAAATCTCCTTCTTTGCATTCAACACTTCGTCGCTTAATATCTGCTGATTGCTGATATTTCTCATTTACCTTCAGCAATCGTTCCTGTACAACTTTGTAGCATCCTTGCAACTCATTCACAAAAACATTAGCCCGTTTAATCACCCCTCTCTGCGGTGGCACTGTTGATAAATCTAACGGTCCTTTAGGGATTGTTGAATAAACAGACTGGAATGGACTGATACCCGTGCTACGATTAACTGCGTGGTTGTGTGGAAATGCAAATGCCCAAATGCTACGATTAACTGCATGGTCGTGTGCAAACTCTGCTTGACATAACTTCGAATCCCAACTTTTCAAATTATCATCCACGAGGCATCGCAATAGATTACCTAGGGATCTGTTCACAACTTCAGCTTGTCTATCCGTCTGTGTATGATTAGCGCTACTAAATTTCAACTTAGTCCCAACCATTCTCCATAGACTCATCCAAATATGGCTCAGACAACGAGTATCTCTCTCCGAAACAATAGATTCAGGTAACCCATGAAGTCTATCGATCTCTTTGAAGTATAATTGAATGACATTAACGGCCTCTGCAGTCTTCTTATAGGTAATGAAATGTACCAATTTTGAAAACCGGTTAACCACCACATAAATAGAATCATTGCCATGTTGCATTCGCGGCAATCCCAAAACAAAGTCCACACTAACATCCATCCTTACTTTAGTAGGTATAGGTAACGGCATACATAAACCTGAATATGTCGTGGTCTCCTTTGAAACTTGACGGTTATGGCTCCTCTGAACAAACCTTTCAACTTCCTTCCTCAGTGACGACCCAAAATAAGACTTTGAGATTAGCTGCATGGTACGATCACGGCCCATGATTTTATCTACATGCAAGTCTTTGATAATTTTCATTTGCTAACTGTAATCAGGAGTATACAACTGCCTTCCTTCGAACAAAAACCCAATAACCAGTCTTCTCAACTCTTCCTGCTCTATTGGACACATATGATAACGTGGTCTAAGTGGTACAATAGCATCTGGCACTTGATCAACATGATGTTGTATGTCCCTTAGTGGCGGTACTTCCTTGGGCAACTTTGCAGGGAGTACATCTTCGAATTCATTTACCACTGGCACATCCTTCTCAGGAGTCTCGAGATCTTTACTGGTTTCATTCCCATTCAACACAAACACTTCCGCTCTATCCTCCACTTCTTTAACAAACTCTTCTGTAGATAATAGACTAATCGAATCCACCTTCTTCACTGATAAATTACCCCCTTCATCTCTTGACACTCTTTCTTCATCCTCATCAAACCTCGCTGGTTGTGAATTTTCAACTCCATGTTCATCAAACTTTGTTGGTTGAAAATCATCAACTTCCTTTTTATCAAACTTTGCTGGTTGTGAATTTTCAACCTCATGTTCGTCAAACTTCGTTGGTTGAAAAACATCAACTTCATCTATATCCAACTTCGCGGATTGTGAATAATCAACTTGATGGTCATCAAACTTCGCGGGTTGAGAAGAATCTACTTTATCTTCCACTTCAACACTATCTTTCACTTCTTCAACAAATTCTTTCGAAGATATTCGATTGGTTGCTTCCACCTTCTTTTATGGCTTGCTTTGACCTTGTTCACGCTTCTTAAGAACTAAGATAATTTTGGTTCCTTCAAACACGAAACTATAGCTGTTGGCGTGACTATTATGTTATACAGCTCTATCATACTGCCATGGTCTTCCCAATAGTAGGTGACACACATCCATATCAACCACATCACACCATATATCATCTTTGTACTTCTTCCCAATAGAAAATGTAATCAATGCTCGTCTTCCCACTGTCACTTCTTCACCTTCCTTTATCCATGCCAGTTTATAAGATCTAGGGTGTTTTTCAGTCTTCAACCCCAACTTCATAACGGCTTCTTCAGAAATAAGGTTATCGCAACTTCCCGCATCAATAACAAATTTACAAACCTTTCCCAAGATAGTACAGGTAGACTGAAAAATATTGTTCCTTAGCCAAATAGAATCATTCTCATGCTTTGACAAAGTACACCCTTCGTCTCTATGACCACGTATGTCTCTATAATCATGCAAATCTCTTCTACTCGGTCTTTTGACATCACGACATGGTTCATTGTCAAACTCATGTGGAGTTCTTCTCTCTTCATCTTTGTACCCATGGCGATCTTGTCTTATTGAAATTGATGATCCTCTTTTATCTTGATAAGATTGTGGCGACACCCTCCTTGCTTCCGTAACCGATGGCGAAACTCTGTTTCCTCCATGGTTCAAGACTGGTGACCTTCCTCTTTGACTTTGATTCAAATCCATCATCAACTTCTCCAACTTTCCAAAACCTTTATTGAACTTCTCTTCGAGGTTATCACTAATTCGTTGCTCTATTGCCTCAGCATCTTCTCTTCTATACACATCGGCAATATTCTGATGACGATTACCTCTTCTCGGATGCATTGTTGAATCAAACAATCTCCAACTAACTTTAACTTGGATTCAACTTAACTTCAACACTTTAACTCGGCCTTGATCTACAAAGTGATGCACGGCTTCAATAGCTCTCGGATCTAACACTGATAGGCTTGATTGAAATTGAACAAAGACTTCTCTTTGCTCCAACAGGCTCGTCTTAGCTATGATTGGCTAAGTCTCGCTCTGATACCAAATGATGCAGCAGCGGATAACAGAAATGGATACAACGATGAAAGTAGCAATCGATGGACAGAAAATACCGAACGCCCAAATCCGTTGATCTCAAAGATACCGGATTCTAGCTATCTTCGTCACGTTGATCGCGCACAATGCCGTGAAAGAAGATCTACGATTCTTCGAACGTTGATCTAGCGCACTAGATTCCGTGAATCGGCTTCAGCAATCGTTGATTAGAGCGCACTCAAATGCCGAAAGTGGAGATAGGAGATTACACTCAACTACCAATTTAAGAAGAGGCACAAAGCACTCAAACAAAGTTTTTATTCAAAATCAACTATCTTTACAAATGACACGACTCGCCTATTTATAGGCTTACAACGCAACACAACACTTACATCACAACACATTACAAGGCCATCACGACCCCACATATTTACACATGACCGACCTAACATAGGTCGTTAACGACTTAAAGACAACGCGACTCAACACATACGCGACTTAACGCTTACAACATGGACGACTTACGACTTAACATATGTACAAGTTACAACATATTACAACACTAAGCGACTTAACCTCAACATACGAGTTACGACCTAACACCTGAAACGACCTAACCAACCCAGCAACAGGAACTCTTCACGCAACCTATCATTTGAGCGACCTAAGCTCTGGAGCGGCATAATGAAACAGCTTCTCTTCAGTGAGCAACCTAAATTCTGTAGCGGCATAAGAAGAGACGCGGCATAAGGTCGAGCGACCTAACTTCAAAAGCGGTTTAAACTTGAACGACCTAGAGACAGAATTTGTTTTCATTATGTGTTGGGAGTTAGGTCGTTCGCGACCTACATTGGAGCGACTTAAAGTTTCTCTTTGCCATCATTAGGTCGCTAGAGCGACTTATCCATTCATTAGGTCGCAACACGCTGGTTCGTAGCGACTTAAGATAAGGTGGCTTCCTGCTAGGTCGTTGGCGACCTAAGGCATATGACTCATCACAGTTTATTACATCCCTTTGTATCTCGTTAGCTCGCAATTTATTAGGTCGTTTACGACCTAAGATTCGCGACTTATGGTATTTCATGAATTCTGGAGCAGCTTCGATCTCGTGACCATGGTGCGCTGCATCAACAAGTTACAAACACTATAAAGTAATTATATTTTGTCAATCATATCACTTTAAACAGTTCACCAAATTTCGACGGCATTTCCTTTACGTTCCTTACGCATTTGTGTACGATACAAGGAACACGAGGGAAATGCTGCCGAAATTTTGCAAAATCGTTTAAAATGATATGATTTACGGAATATAATTACTATTGTGTTTGTAATGGGAAGTAGGATGACCGACTATCAAAGAAGACACATAAGTGGCAATGAATCAATAGTTGTTTATTTTAAATAAAGTTTGTAGAAAAATTTTAAAATTTAGCACATGTTTACTAAATCAGTAAATAAAATTTAAAAAAAATATAAAATAAACGATTTATAATTTTTTTACTTTATCATAGGTTTTCAAGTAGGAAAAATGGTCAATTACTTTAATGATCGGAGCTGGATGTATCAAAGAAGGGAAATTAATGGCGCAATAAGTGAACATTTTCTAAAAGAGGTACAAGTGTTCATCAAATTTGCTATAAGTAATATTGCAAACGATGAAGAAATTCATTGTCCATGTAGTAGATGCAAATTGTTGAACTATTTAGTACCGAATATAGCTAAGTGGGGAATAAACCAAAGTGGATGAGCGCGACTGTATGGGATAAGTGGGTTGACTGGTGGAACTCTGAGGAGTTCAAGGTAAATCTATAATGAATCTCAGTAACTTTTTTATTATCACATCACTGCGAAGATTTGGTAAATTTATCTATTATCACATTTGTATATTGATCAGTTCAGTAATTAGTTATGTGGAGTTAAATTATCCAAATTATCAATTGCAGGAACGAGCTTATGGACATCCCATTGGCTTAGTGGACTTATTTGCTCACACCCACGCATCTAGGCAAGTAGACGAGTCTGGCAAAATCACATATCAATGGGGTGATCAGGATAGGGCGACTGAGGCATATGTATGCGTTTTTTAATTTCTAATACTTACATCGATAAGTTTATTAATTACTAGCTATGTAAAATAAAAATTACATTCTACTATTTTTCAACTGAAATTGTTTTTTTTTCATTATAGTCAAGGTTACAGGAGGCACAGGCTTATGCGCTTCAGCAGTCTGGTCGTGATGAGTTGACACAGGAGGAGCAAGATAACATATTTGACGCTGTTATGGATCCGACGCAGCGGAGTAGACGTTATGGCTTCGGGAACGTAACAGTAATTAATCCTTTTACATATGTACAACAATTTAGTGTTTAGATATATAGTGTTATAATATTTTATATGCTGAGACAACCCTTTTGCTATTATTTCTATTTGCAGGCTTGACAAGCTCAAAAGGCCCAAGACAAAGAAGAAATTAAGGAGCTTAGAGCTATGATTGAGCAGCTACAGGAGGAGAATCGTCTGCGAGCTGTACAGATGGAGCAGCTGAATCAAAAGCTTGCGGAGTATGTGCAGAATCATGGTACCTTTCCTTCGTCGTCTGGTGCTTCCGGAGGCGACGACGAAGATGCTTGAGGAGGTATGCTTTTTAGTGTTTGTGTTTGAACGATGTGTATATTGACTTGGAGATGGTTATTATGTATTTTAATGTTGTATATATTGGTACGGAGTGGGTGAGAATGATATTTTGATGGTATGTACGTGGTTTGTTGACATGTTTTGATGGTATTTACGTTGATGGTATGGTTTATGATGTTTGAATGGTTTGGTTTGTTTATATTGGTGTTTAATTGATTTATGTGTGTTGTTTATATTGGTATTGATATATATATATATATATATGTGTGTGTGTGGAATGGATTGGAAATGTATTGGAAATGGAATGGATTGGAAATGGTGTGGCTGGAAGGTGAATAGGCTTGCTGTTGTACAGCAAAATAAACCCAGATTTCCAAAGGTTTCCAACAGCTTATTGGACATTTTATTCAAACGGCTTGTAACGGTTTCCAACGGCTATTAACCGTTGGCGGCCGTTGGAAATTCCGTTGGAAAATAGCCGTTGGTTCCGTTGGAAAGCGTTGGTTTTATTCCAACGGCTTCCAACGGCCGCCAACGGCTACGAGGCATTGGAATAGCCGTTTAATCTTGTAGTGTAGTTTTTACCCTAAAAAGAATTCAACTTTCACGACATATCAAAGTCACATGAAATATGGCAAGGCTACCAAGCTTCCGGCACTCAAAAATTAACAATCAATAGCTAACACATCATTTATCCAATATTAATTAATCCATGTATTAATCAACTTAAAAAATCATTATTTTACTACGGGGATTTATTCTATTCAATAGATGTCCAAAATAATATATTCAATTTAATTATAGCAGAACAGAGTTTTATTTTGCTAAGTAGATATCAAAAATGAAGTATAACTAATTTGACAACATTATTATTTAAATCAACATAATTATATTCAATCACTATTATTTTTATTATAAATTTATAATTCATCAAAGCTATCAACTATTTATACCATAGTATTGTATTCGTCAATACAGGTCTAATGCAAAAATCTACAAGTTAAACGGATTTAAAATGAAGAAGATATGACATTTTAAATCCAACATACCTAGTTTATATTAAATTTAAACAAATAAATTAAAATGTATTCTCACCAAAACAAGAAGGCCCAGCTCGCGAACACTCCAAAACCAATCCGCCATTAATAGTTCCTTTTCCTCCATTTTCCCCAAATTTTCAAACGCGCGCCTGTTAACAAAATCAACCACATTTCGGTCAAACCCCAACTACCGCCGCTACACCCCCTCCTGGCCCACGTTGCCGCCTCCATCTGAACCGCAACCCTTTGCCTCACTTCCAGCCGCCTCCACGTCACACTCGATGCTCCACATCGCCGTCCCCATCACGATTTCCAAACCCCAAAACAGCAAATAGCCAAACCCTAATTTGATCTCATCTCGTCACCATCGACCGCCGTAGCCACCCCGACCAAACCGGTCGAAATAAACTAATTCGGTTGGTTCATTTGGTTTTAACCAAGGTTTGCTCACCCTTATTTATAATTATAAACCACCTACAGTTCTGCCAGTGTACACACTACTAAAATAGTTTATTCATTGTTATAATTATAAATAATGCGACAACACTATTATTCCTATAATAGTGCGACAATTTATATACTTTCCATGCACGATTACGTATATCAACATGTATTCAGCGTGCGCGCATATATATATATATATAACTCTTTTCTTTCACGTTTATATGGGCCTTCGCGATCTATATCTACACATTTAGCCTCCGTATCAATATGTGCCTGGTTTTGGTGTCTTTCTATTTTTGCTGTTACATTATATTTCATTCACATAATTGCATGCACGTGTACCTATATATATTTTGTTGAAGCTTCTGCATGTTCCATATATATATATACATATTTGTCTTTAAATATGTTTGCAATTGTGTATTGGTCTTTTTGATTTAAGTTTGTATTTTTTAAAACAAAAAGTATTTTTGTGAGAAACTCTTCTTCTAAGTGGTTTTGTAGAAATTCCATTAAAAGATTTGTAATTTTTACTGGTTTTTTAGGAAAATTGATATGAGAAATGCATACATGAACCTTAGAGTACTTAGTGAAAGCAGACTATATATGGGTTTTATTTGTTATCTTTTCAACCTATCACTGGCACAATCTTAGATGATTTTATTTTATTCTTCTTTTTGTAACAAATCCACACCTTGTTGCTCTAAGAGTTACTTCCCCTAAAACGCCTAACGCCCTCATGGCTAACGGCTAAACTGGGTACTTTTCTCTTTCAAACGAGCTTACGTCTGTTGGATTTATTACGGACAGGAACAAAATACAAACATCTCATCATTATCAATACTCATTCCAGAAAGATAATAAATAGTAACCATACCTGAGTCGCTTCACCTTTCTTCTTTGATCCATGCCTTAAGTAATTAGCTCATGAAGAAATCAAAGATCACTATAAAAAGTACTAAGGATCATTAATAATACTGAATTTTTTTACAACAGAGGACTTAATATTACAAGTAGATTAATATTACAATTCGAGAGGGAGAGATATATATATATGTTCTGAAGGCCTTACATGCCTTTATATAGCCATGCTCAGAACACTCTCGAAATACAACCGGATAACTTACAATTGTGGGTAAGATTCCCACTTTATTAATACATAATGGCACACTAAAAAAGAAAAGATAAAAGCAAGCATCCACTAAACTTTGTTTCCTCCATATGTGTTTTTAGTGGATACTTTTAATTATGTGGTATGCCTTTTGTCACATCATTGTCACATCAATCCATTTGGTCTTAATTTTTTTTGTTTTACTGCTGCTAGTAGAATCTTCTTTGTCTTCCCCTGTTACGTGTAATTTTCTGTAGATTTTTATGGTGTTGGGCCTTGGATGAAAATTTTCAAAAGGCCTGTAGTCTGGTTCAAATTCTTCTATGTTCTTGGAGATGTATATTTTTGCCACTGGGGACTCAGCATGTAGTTTGAAATATTTATTGTCTGTATTTGTCCAGTTTAAGTTTTGTCCTATTATGTAGGCTATGTATTTTTCATAGTGCTGTTGGTCATACATCTTGGGTGTAGAATTGTTACTGAATTCTGTAGGTTCTTCCCAAGATGGGTAATCATGATCAAAACTGTGTGCCTTAATTTTTATTATATGTCTAGCAGGATCAAGGATGCTGTTGCCATAATGTGGAGGAACTGTAGATATGTCTAGGTGTAATTCTGTATCAAGGACTTCTGTAAAATAATCAGTTATCAAACATAGAGGTTCTGGCAATTCTGTTGGATGCCAGCCATTTATATAGATATCTTTGACAAAACCATAGTTTAGGAGGGTCGTTGGATCCAAAGTGAACTTGTCATGGACCAAGTACTTGTATTGTGACAGTCTGAGACTAATAAGAGGCATAGACGCAACAATTGTACATCTACAATCTGAATAAAAGTCTTTGCAGTCTGTAAATTGTTTAGTGCAAGGAATGTTCTGGTTTCTCAGTATTTCCCAGTTTATCTTGAATCCAGGAATTTTTTGTGAAGAAATTTTTGTAAGTAGAGAATAAATTTCTTTGTATGTTGGAGCATTTTGTTTTTTAGTATTTTGTAGAAACTGTATTTCCTTGTCAAGTGTCTCAAGAAAAGAAATTTCCTGATTCTTTATTTGTATTGGAGAAGCTTGTGGGATATGTCCAAGCTGTACCATTTTTCCTTTGTTGGTCTCCTTTGTAATAGCCGCAAATGTTGTTTTGGGCTTTAAGCATACTTCTGTAGGGGATATTATCTCCTCTTTTATTTGTATTCCCAAGGCTATGTTTTGTATTTGTTTGATTGTGTCAGAGACTATGTAATCTGTTCCAAGAATCTTTTCAATAGCGATCTTGGCTGTCTCATAATTGTAATATCCCTTATAATATGGCCTTCCATATTTTGGGTTTTGTTCAAGTTCCTTAAGTTTAGGAACCATTTCTTCCCAATCAAGATATATGCCTGCACTAGGTCCGTTGAACAAACAATAGTGTGTGAACTTTTTTGTGGTTTTTGTGTCTGTAAATAACTCAACCAAAGTATATAATATACTCAGATTTTGTTTATTTTCTTGTGGAGTGGTTGACAGATTCCATATGTTGTCTAGTATCATTTGTTGTTCTTCAGATAATTGGGCATTTGTAACAAATCTGTTTTGTGCATATGTCTTCAAAAATCTTTTGCTATTTGTCATCTGATTTGTAGTTGTCATTTCTATTTCTTCTTCTCTGTTAACAAGATCACAATCTTCAAAAGGGTTTGTAGGTTCACAAAATAAGAAGAGTTAAATTAAAATAAGTGTGAAAACAAAATAAGTTAGAAAAGTAAGTCGATTCGATGAAGTGAATTGGAAGAGAGTAGTGAATGGAATGTAAATAAGTTGGAAAACTTATAGAAGTAAAAAATTTGAATTAAAGGGTAACTGAATCAAATTAAATAAAAGTGAATTTGAGGAAAAAGTCTAAGTAGACTAGACTAAATGAAATGGCCATTGAAATAAAATTCATCAAGTTGGAAATAAATTTATGAATGAATAGATTAATTTAATTTGTGAGTAAATGGAATTGAAAATTTTAAGGTTTTAAAACTTGAATTCATATAAAAGGATTGTTTAAAATATTTGAATTGGTGAATTCAATATTTGAATAATGAATTAATATTTGGATTTTAAATTGAATATTAGTTTAACGGATTGAATAACTTTATTTAACTCCTTTCAATCAACAAATAATAACAGTGAATTCATTTTCAAAATTTGATTTTAGAAAATAAATGGTTTAAATAAATAATTTGGAAATTCTTGAAAATATCATTCTGAGTCACTATCTTGGATTTTGACGAAACTAGTGCCATTAGACCCAAAATAATAAATTGTTGCATGCCAAAGAGTTTCGTTACGATCGGACATACTATGTGGTCATGCATTCTCGAAACACGTAGCAATTAATTTTAGAAATTTAAAATATTATATAATTTGATTATAAAAGCTAACTCTGTATATGATAGAATTAGGTTTCGAAAATAGTTCCATTGAGTTCGAAATAAGCGTATTTATCTGGGAACACCAGTGAGTATGTCTCAATTGGAGTTCGTAGAGCATGAAAAGTGTCAGTTAGAAATCCTATATATAGGACTCCAAACCCATTCTTTTGGCTGAAACCGAATTCACAAACCCTAGCTGCCTTTTTTTTAGACCTAACCCTAGTCATCCAATGGCGATAGTCACGGCCGCCAGAGGCTATATCGGACTTCGGTCCTAATTAGACAATTGTTCGACGTGAGGTGTTGAGCTAGATGGATAGTCGGATTAAGTTGTTTCATTATGCACTAGCCAAAATTTCAAATCGACAGCAGGGCAGTTTTTTGGGTTTCGGTAAACTTCAGGTGACAATGGGAGGTAAGGCTAGAAGTGATGAGTTGTGTGATGACCCACCTTTTTGGACGGTTTAAATCGACAACAAACCACACATGTCTAACTCAAACCATTCAAATGGGTAGATTGTCAATGGGATTTAATAAGAAAAATAAGAGAAAAGAAGGAAAACAAAACACAGAATCTCGCAGCGGAATGACAAAATATAATAATCAAATAAATAGTTCATGAAGCTGTTTTACAATATACATTTGATTACATAATTTTTACAACATAATCAGAGTACAATCAACAAGATACCAATAATGATGTAGCAGAATAATACTAATAATATAATATACTAAACTCCATCTTCGTCCTCAAGAAATAGTGTCTTCAAACACTGAAATGCTCAGGCTGACCCGAGCGTAATGAAAAGACAAAACACTCGAGTCAGAACTAAAAGTTCTTATGTAAGTAAAATCAACAACAAGTAAATATGAGTGTAATAGCTTCATAGATGTTTATGAGATTTTACATCTCCTATCTAGTGTATAACGTGCGTGCAATAACTTAAGAGATGTTACGGGATTTTTCATCTCCAAAGGATCCGTTAAACTATCTATATGTAGTAAGATACACTATATATGTAGTGTCTATCAGTAATGTAAAGTATTAGAATAGCGTTAAGGCTTTACATTGATCCCCCTTAATACATTTTTAAGTAGGTAGTCTATGTAGGTCCTGTAATACAACCAGTAACGTCGGAAGCCAGTGAGTCCCCTATAGGTACCATACTAAAACAAAATCGTAGTGGGCGCAAATAAGGATAAAGAGTATGACAAGGCATATGAGGCGATGTCTAAGGTAGGATACTACCGTTTTGCGTTTCCTGACTGGTGGTAACCCCTAACGGCCCACCGTGAACATATATCCCATAATCAAATCAAGGTGCACCAATCAAGTCAAAATCAATAGAGTAATACGAAGAACAGATGTCGCTAGACGTAGCTAGCCTCATTGGTCAGGTATGGCTCCTGTTTTAGTGTGACGCCCCACCTCTATACTCACACTAGCCAAAGACACTACGGGGTAATGCTGTCGACTAGCACGAAGAATAAGACTGTTGAGGAGAGACCATCTGTGTAATTGATTAGTGCGAGTACCAATATGCCAGATAAAAGGTCATGTATTTCATTTCAATAGGAAATCTGACATATCAAATACAAACTCAAAGCTACTACACAGTGGCTATGTGGTCTTCGGAAACAAATATAAAATAAGCATAACACAAAATTAGTCACAGATATTCATATCACTAAGGCGGAAACAGATATGAATATATCACATAGAAGTGAACATCAAAGTAGTGGTCATACAAGATCCACCACATCACAAAAGAATAGGTACAAGTCCTAGACAAAAGAATATGTATACATCAAGGAGTCTCTATCTCGAATGTATAAAAACAAAAACTACTAAGCTAAAGTAGTTAGCCAAAAGTCAGAAGCTAGTCCCTACTAAGAAGTACAGTAGAAGCACCTGAAACACCTCAGCCTGACCCGAGTATTATTTAAGAAGAAAAATAATAAACGGATTAGTCTAGCTATAAATATCATACAAGATGACGTAGGATAAGAGATACGACAAAAATATATGATAACAATAATGCCATACAGTGACAAGTATACATTTGATAATAACAAAAATCATACAATATCTCGAATCTCCTCAAATATCCAAAAAGAATATCATATTCTTTAGCTATTCACCAAACCTCAAATATTGACAAAACATATCAATGCAATCACAAAAATTGGTGAAACACAAATTCTAGAAATCAATGATTAGAAATCCAGAAAACACAAAGGAGGAGGCCTATCACAGACGGGAGCAAGAAAACTCACCAACACGTGTATCACAAAAGGAACGCTATTCCATGGTCGCTAACCCATAAAATTTGAGCCGAAGCTCCACAAACTGCCCGAAGACCATGGGTCGCTACCCCACCAATTTGTGCCGAAGCTCCACTGAAGCAAGGTTTAGTCCCCCACGCACACAAAGGGACATCACATATCTCTAGCCTAAATCACAAAGTGATCATCATTGATCGATAAGTGTAAATTACACTAAGCTAGTAAATAAATGAGTTTAGCTTCATGTCCCACAACTATTGGCTTAACTTAAATATTTACGAACAAATTGTAGATTTCCACTCGAAAATTGTCACGAGATTTCAATCGAACAAGTTTAAGAATTAACCGATGAAGTAAACGTTTCATACCACTTGTTTTGCTATGTCGTTTAATTAGATTTCTCATACGAATGAGGAAAAGGTTTGTATATACTAATAGATTGGAAAACGGTTTTGAAACGAGTTTTGTATTAAAAATAGTGTTGAAATCGTTTTTGTGAAAGAGTTTGAGTATTTACTACTAGTATAGAAACCTTTATATTTTAAAGTGACAACACACAGAAATGATTGTAAAACAATCTATCACTAAAATCCACATTCGATGACGTGGATTAAAACCATAAAAATCGATATCGAATCCATTAAATGGATATTCCCAAATTTTCAGAAAAGAAGTCATCAAAGTCGATAATAAATGACAACAACTAACCAAATCAACAAAAATCGATAAAAATTGGAAATCCACTCAAAAATAGGCAAAATATACAAAATTGAACAGTACCAGACGTCTGGTAGGTTTAGCCAGACGTCTGGCCCTAGGTTCTGGAAATATATATATTTTTCTCCTTTTTCTTTTTAATTCCAGAAACCTTCCAGACGTCTGGTTGGGTTTAACCAGACGCCTGGTTGGGTTTAACCAGACGTCTGGATTTTGGCTCTGCCATTTTTTTCTGCATTTGTCATTTTTTCTCTTTTCCAGAGACACCTACCAGATATCTGGATTTTTCAACCATACGTCTGGATTTTTCTGCTAGGCAAAAATTTACCTAGCCCAGAGAGGTCAAATCCAAACCGGAAGCGATCGAACGAGTGATGGATGTTAGGGATTTATGCCAAGCGACAACCCAGCCCTATAGGCTCTTCGATACACCACCAATAACATGTCCAAACATCCAAGATAGGATCTTTAAAGATTTTGACTTCAAAATACCAAAATTGGAAAATTCACCAAACCAATTCAAATCAAAAGCAATTGAACATGAAATAGATGTTAGGAATTCATACCTAACAACAATGAAAGCTATAGACATAGATGTGAGTTCAAGAACTCACCTTTAAACTCAAAAACAACAATTGAGAAGCTCTAATACAAAGCAAGACCAATTCCTCTTCACTACACCTATAGAATATTTAATCTATTATCAAAGGAAAAGTTTTTCCTAAGTTAGGTCATAAGAAATTCTGAAAATTGAAGAGAGATTGAGATGGAGAAGATGAAGAGGATGCTTACCTAAGCTTCTCTTTGATTTTATAACTAGAACTTGAATTTCCTAAGAGAACTAGGGCTTAGGAATTTTAATTTCCTTTCTTTTCCCCTATTTTTCCTTTTGCTTGAGAGTGTTAGGAAATTATGAAAGGAATGAATGAAGAGGAGTGGAGTTTGGGTAATTGGTAGAGGAGTTTGGGTTCTATTATTGGGTTAATGGGCTAGAACCCAACCCAAAGCCCAAATGAAAATACCAAAATCCTAATCGACTCCAAACATATCGATGTTTATACTCACACATGTTGTAAACGTCGTTTTAAAATCAATGGAAGTGGTCTCGAGTCCAAATTCGATTGTTTACAAAAAGTCACATTTTGGACTTTAAATTCAACTAACGATGCTATATTTATATAAAACATTTAAATATATAATCGTAAAATATGCAAGTTGTTACAAACTCCCCTACTTAAAGAAATTGCGTCCTCGCAATACTTAAGAAGAAAATAAATAGTAACAACCACTTAAGGCATAACAACCCAAAAGAAAATTTTGAAGTGAGAAATTGACCTTAAAGAGCACAAGAGAGTAAGTCTGGATGTGTTCGCTCGATGAATTCTCTAGATTCCCAAGAACAATCCTTAGGATTTGCAGACCATTGAACTTTCACACGCGGAACATCTTTATTTCAAAGGCGTTTAACCTCCGTAGTCAAATTAGGTGAAACCTCAATTTCTTCAATAACACCGGACTCAAGAATAGAATCAGAATCTCTAAGGCATTTCCGTAGTTGAGAGACGTGAAATACGTCATGAATAGCGAAAAATTGAGCCGGTAATGAAAGGTGATAAGCCACAGAACCAATGCGTTCGGTGATGGGAAATGGGCCAATATATCGAGGTGCTAACTTTCCCGATCGACTGAAACGCACAACACCCTTCATAGGTGAAACACGAATGAACACCATATCTCCCACACACAAAAATTCCAAATTCCTTCTTCGGTTATCGGCATAGGATTTTTGTCTACTTTGAGCTTCTTTCATCCTATGACGAATAAGGTCAATTTTTTCTATGGAATCACGAATAAAATCTGGACCTAAAACCAGCTTCTCACCGGCTTCAAGCAACACGAAGGAGATCGGCATGGCCTTCCATAGAGTGCCTCGAAAGGTGCCATACCAATACTAGATTGGAAGCTATTATTATAAGAAAAATCAACAAGAGAAATATGATCTTCCCAACTTCCACCAAAATCAAGAACACATGCACGAAGAAGATCTTCAAGTGTTTGATTCACACGCTCTGTTTGTCCATCAGACTGGGGATGATAAGCGGTGCTAAAATTAAGCTTTGTTCCCAAAGCTTTTTGAAGACCTTTCCAAAATCCACTAGTAAATAATGGATCACGATCGCTAACAATAGAAGTAGGAACTTTATGCAATTTAACAATTTCTTTAACATAGAGTTTGGCCAAAAGGGTTACGGTCCGGTTGGACCGAACGGGAATAAAATGGGCGGATTTTGTAAGTCTATCTACAATCCCCCATAGACTGTCATGACCCAAACGAGAACAGGGAAGACCGTCAATAAAGTCCATGGAAATTTGATCCCACTTCCAAACTGGAATGTCCAAAGGTTGAAATAACCCACCGGGCCTTTGATGCTCGGCCTTTACGAGTTGGCAAGTCATGCAACGCTTAATAAAGTTGGCAATATCAGATTTCATTCCATCCCAATAATAAATTCGCTTCATGTCCGCGTACATTTTACTACTACCGGGATGAATGGTAAATTTAGAACGATGAGAATCTTCTAAAATGTCTTTACGAAGATCACTAATATTTGGCACGATAAGTCTACCAAATTTCTGAATGCCTCCGCGAGCATCAATATCAAAGTCTTTCAAACCACCAACATCAATTTTATCCCTGCAACTTTGGCTAAGAAGAGCCAATTCGGGATCTTGCTTTTGAGCTTCAAGAATGCAGTCTAAAAGAGAAGGATGAGCAACAAGGCTACATAAAACAAGAGATGAACATGAATCGGGTTCACGATCTCGAATCTCACAAGTGGACAAAGTCTCGAGGTCATTCCATTTGGATATCATCATGGAAACAACCGCTTGTTGCTTTCGACTAAGGGCATCGGCAACACGATTTCCCTTTTCGGGGATATAAAGAATATTAAGATCATAAGATGCAAGGAATTCGAGCCAACGTTGTTGACGCAAATTAAGTTCCTTTTGAGAGAACAAATACTTCAAAGATTTTTGATCGGTGTAGAGAACAAATTTCTCTCCCAAAAGATAATGACGCCAAATTCTAAGGGCGAACACAATGGCTGCGAGCTCTAAATCATGAGTGGCATATCTAGTCTCGGCAGGCTTTAATTGCCTACATGCATAAGCGATAACACGTTCCCTTTGCATGAGAATGGCTCCCAAACCAACACGACTAGCATCGGTATAAACAATCAAGTCTTGGTTCCCTTCGGGAATCACAAGAATAGGAGTATCGGAAATGAGTTCTTTTAATTTTTGAAAAGTAGCTTCTATGCTAAATCATTTATTTCATGAACCTCTTTCCCGAAAAGCTAAGACATTCAAAATTATGATTAACTTTATGTAATCATCTTTTTAAAAAAACAAATTTACTTATTACAAGTAAATATACTATGTCTGATTGTCTCATCATAGTGTTTAGGAGACTCCTATCGATAACGTTGACCAGACGCATCGACCAGAATTCTTAAAGCACTCAATGGGCAATACAACACAAAAGCATCTTCTATATGATAAACATGTCTCTTAAATTTTTTACGAATATTCTTTGCTTGTTTTAAGAACAAAATCCAATTATACTTATAAATATATCTTATTAGAAAGATTTGCAATTTTAAGTTGCCGTTTTCACCCATAATCAATGAATACAAGGAGGGACCCATCGAGATATTCGCAGAATAGTCGATTCATAAGATGGATGAAATAAGCTGGAGGGTTCGTCAAACCGAATGACATAATGAACCACTCATAAGAATCATAACGAGCGTGGAATGCGGTAAGGAGAACGCTATCCTCCGCAACTCGTAGCTGATGAAAACCGGTAGCATGGTCGAGCTGAGAAAAGACCTTAGCACCTCTAAATTGATCGAACATATCATCGATCCAAGGAAATGGATACTTATTTTTAATGGTCAACTCGTTAAACTTGCGGTAATTAATGCAAAGCCTAAGAGTACCATCAGATTTCTTTACAAAGATAGCTGAAGCTCACCATTAAGAGGAACTAGAATGAATAAACTGTTTTGCTTCCAATTCGGATAATTATTTACGCATCTCCACATTTTCCTTATTGGACGTACGATAAGGAGGATGAGTAATAGGAACAGGTCCAGGGATTAAATTAATTATGAACTCAATTGCTCGCTTAGGTGGTAATCCTAAGACAGGTTCAAAGATATCGAGAAATTCACGAACTACTTGAATGAGGCAAATAATATCTTCCTCATCATGTGGGTTTAAGGAATAAAATGATGCCACCGATTTGGAATCGAAATCATTAAGAACAATAGAAATCTTCTTAACAGATTGAGGATGTCGAAGATGGATAGTCCTTTTGGGATATAGGATATGGGCTTCATAACGATTAAGCCAATCCTTTCCCAAAATCAATTCCAAAACCTAAGTAGCGCATAACATGCAAATCAGATCGGAAAGCATAATCACATAAAATAATCCCGACATTTTTACAAAGTAAACTGAGTATTGCGGATCCACCAACCGGATTCGCAATTCTCAGTGAAGTCATCAAGCCCATAATATTTAAAGAAAAAGTATCAACAAGTTCTTTTGATATAAAAGAAGGAGATGCACCCGTATCAAAAGAATTCGAATAGGATAATCACGAAACAAAATAATGCCATCAAGGACAGAATGAGAAATACCTTGATCAAGGGAAGTGTTACTAGGGGCTTGCACAACATTCAGCTTTCCCTCTTTCTTGCTTTGAAGTTTGGAACATGAAGATAAAAGATGACCCAAACTTTTGCACTAGCAACTAGTAAGGGGCTTCAAACACTTATTTGCATAGTGGTCCTTAGAACTACAATTGTAGCATACTCCACGATTAGGGATTGGAGTCTTTGCTACCGAAGTTGCTTGCTTCACTTTCTTGTTGGGATTAGGTCTTTTGAACTTAATATGCCTCTTCTTGGAAACCCCAATATCACCATCACTTCCTTTATCAGCCTCTTCAAGTCGAAGAGTAATATCTACAAACTGGTCGAAAGGCACTTCTAATTTCAGAGGTAAAACCTTTTTAGGATTCTTATTCAAAGCACAGATAAACCTTTGATTCTTTACAAGATCTAAAAGTTGTTGGGCAAACATGAATACGCCATCCAGAGGAGGACCACTGGATTGACCAGCGCTAGGAATGCCAGGTCTAACCATTTCTCTTCTTTAAGAAAGAAAGAAAGAAGATGAAAAAGGTTATTCTCAGAATGAATTCAAATAAACTAGATTGATAAACAAGGCATCATAAAAGAAAATAGGATGGAACGGGTCCAACGACTCAGATTAAATCCTAAGGCACGATTCCTAAGAGAGACTTAGAACAATGATCCTTGCTAGATTATTCTACATTGTTTTAAAGTTTGGCTCTGATACCAAGCTGTGACGCCCCACCTCTATACTCACACTAGCCAAGGACACTATGGGGTAATGCCGTCGACTAGCACGAAGAATAAGGCTGTTGAGGAGCGACCATCTGTGTAATTGATTAGTTCGAGTACCAATATGCCAGATAGAAGGTCATGCTTTTCATTTCAAGAGGAAATCTGACATATCAAATACAAACTCAAAGCTACTACACAGTGGCTATGTGGTCTTCGGAAACAAATATAAAATAAGCATAACACAAAATCAGTCACAGATATTCATATCACTAAGGCAGAAACAGATATGAATATATCACATAGAAGTGAACATCAAAGTAGTGGTCATACAAGATCCACTGCATCACAAAAGAATAGGTACAAGTGTTAGACAAAAGAATATGTATACATCAAGGAGTCTCTATCTCGAATGTATAAAAACAAAAACTACTGAGCTAAAGTAGTTAGCCAAAAGTCAGAAGCTAGTCCCTACTAAGAAGTAAAGTAGAAGCACCTGAAACACCTCGGTCTGACCCGAGCATTATTTAAGAAGAAAAATAATAAACGGATCAGTCTAGCTATAAATATCATACAAGATGAGGTAGGATAAGAGATACGATAAAAATATATGATAACAATAATGCCATACTGTGACAAGTATACATTTGATAACAACAAAAATCATACAATATCTCGAATCTCCTCAAATATCCAAAAAGAATACCATATTCTTTAGCTTATTCACCAAACCTCAAATATTGACAAAACATATCAATGCAAATCAAAAAAATTGGTGAAACACAAATTCTAGAAATCTATGATTAGAAATCCAAAAAACACAAAGGGGGAGGCCTATTACAAACGGGAGCGTGAAAACTCACCAACACATGTATCACAAACGGAACGCTATTCCATGGTCGCTAACCCATCAAATTTGAGCTGAAGCTCTACAAACGGCCCGAAGACCATGGGTCGCTACCCCACCAATTTGAGCCAAAGCTCCACCATAGCGGGGTTTAGTCCCCCACGTTGACAAAGAGACATCGCACATCGCTAGTCTAAATCACAAAGTGATCATCATTGATCAATAAGTGTAAATTACACTAAGCTAGTAAATAAATGAGTTTAGCATCTTGTCCCATAACCACTAGCTTAACTTAAATATTTACAAACAAATTGTAGATTTCCACTTGAAAATTGTCATGAGATTTCAATCGAACAAGTCCAAGAATTAACCGACGAAGTAAACGCAAGCGCTTCATACCACTTGTTTTGCTAAGTCGTTTAATTAGATTTCTCATACGAATGAGGTAAAGGTTTGTATATACTAATAGATTGAAAAACGGTTTTGAAGCGAGTTTTGTATTAAAAATAGTATTGAAATCGTTTTTGTGAAAGAGTTTGAGTATTTACTGCTTGTATAGAAATCTTTATATTTTAAAGTGACAAAACACAGAAATGATTGTAAAAACAATCTATCACTAAAATCCCCATTCGACGACGTGAATTAAAACCATGAAAATCGATATCAAATGGATAATCCTAAAAATCCAGAAAAGAAGTCATCAAAGTCAATAATAAATGACAACACCTAACCGAATCAACAAAAATCGATAAAAAATGGAAATCCACTCTAAAATAGGCAAAATAGGCAAAATTGAAAAGTACCAGACGTCTGGTAGGTTTAGCCAGACGTCTGGCCCTGGGTTCTGGAAATATATATATTTTTTCTCCTTTTTCATTTTAATTCCAGAAACCTTCCAAACGTCTGGTTGGGTTTAACCAGAAGTCTGGATTTTGGCGCTGCCATTTTTTTCTGCATTTGTCATTTTTTCTCTTTTCCAGAGACCCCTTCCAGATGTCTGGATTTTTCTGCTAGGCGAAAATTTGCCTAGCCCAAAGAGGGAAAATCCAAACTGGAAGCGATCGAACGAGCGATGGATGCTAGGGATTTATGCCAAGCGACAGCCCTATAGGCTCTTCGATACACCACCAATAACATGTCGAAACATCCAAGATAAGATCTTTAAAGATTTTGACTTCAAAATACCAAAATTGGAAAATTCACCAAACCAATTCAAATCAAAAGCAATTGAACATGAAATAGATGTTAGGAATTCATACCTAACATCAATGAAAGCTATAGACATAGATGTGAGTTCATAACTCACCTTTAAACTCAAAACAACAATTGAGAAGCTCTAAACCAAAGCATGACCAATTCCTCTTCACTACACCTCTAGAATCTTCAACCTATTATCAAAGGCAAAGTTTTTCCTAAGTTAGGTTATAGGAAATTCTGAAAATTAAAGAGAGATTAAGATGGAGAAGATGAAGAGGATGCTTACCTAAGCTTCTCTTTGATTTTAGAACTAGAACTTGAATTTCCTAAGAGAACTAGGGCTTAGGAATTTTAATTTCCTTACTTTTCCCCCATTTTTCCTTTTGCTTGAGAGTGTTAGGAAATTATGAAAGGAATGAATGAAGAGGAGTGGAGTTAGGGTATTTGGTAGAGGAATTTGGGTTCTATTATTGGGTTAATGGGCTAGAACCCAGCCCAAAGCCCAAATGAAAATACCAAAATCCTTATCAACTCCAAACATATCGATGTTTATACTCAAACATGTTGTAAACGTCGTTTTAAAATCAATGGAAGTGGTTTCGAGTCCAAATTCGACTGTTTACAAAAAGTCACATTTCGGATTTTAAATTTAACTAACAATACTATATTTAAATAAAACATTTAAATATATAATCGTAAAATATGCGGGTTATTATTTCAAATTGGCACAAGTGTCAGGGTCATCCATCATCGTTCTCTTTCTTCAAATCCAGCAAACGTTCACCTAATCAACCACTTCATTCTGGATCATCCACCACGTACACAGTTGTTAAAGTGGTTCCAATATTGACAGAGAGTATGCCAATAAGAGGCTCCGGTCTCTTTAACAACCAAACATCATTTTTCACACCGGTTGGTTCTTTTACATTTCGAAAACGATTCATATTTGATATCAAAATATCATATTCACTTCAAAAATATCACCTCATTTCAAAATGACATATTTACTCAAAATATGTCATTTTCACTTGAAAATATCATTTCAATTTCCAACTTAGGTTATAACCTCATTTAACCACATTCGCATTTAAACCAACGATTTAAATATAAACATTCCAACTTTTCACAGTTTGAATTTTTAGAAAATAGTTTAAATAGTTTAAAATAGTTTAAATAGCTTAAATAGTTTAAAGATTTAAAACGGTGGATATAAAATGGTTTGAGTATTGAAAATGGTTTATATAGTAAAATAGTTTGGAAAATCTAAATAATTTGAATATTAAAAAGATAGATTTTAAACAGTTTATATTAAAATAATTTATTTTGAAAATAATATCAAATCAAACTGTTTCTTTCCATTTAAAAAAATCTGGGCCCAGGTCCAAATTTCAATCAAATAAAAATCAAGTTCCAATCTTTCAATCCAATTGACTCAATTTCGATTTAGTTTCAAGTCAACTTGATTTCAATTTCAATTTGAATTAACTTCAATTTTTGAAACGTTCTTTTTTAACTTCAAATTCGATTCAACATTTCAAACCTTGAATTAGAATCAATTTAATTCATATAAATCCACAATTTACTACCTTTAAAACAATATCATTTAACCAAAATGCAAATTCAAGATTTTTAAAACCATTTAACCAATCCGGTGTCCGTATATAATATTATACCCTATGGCCAAGTGATCAATTAGTTCAATTTTAATTACATGGATGGATATATATCATTTCAATCCAAATCAAAGTGTCATAGGTATATATCATTTCAACCTATTTCTTAATTTATTCGAAATAATTCAAATAACAGTTTATATGTTGTCACTTAATATACAGAGTGATAATAGGGATATGAAATTAAATAAATAAACACCCAATCATCCAAAATGTCAACAAATAGACATCCATCACAATCAACATCCAAATCAGCCAATAAATCACAACAATTAACTGGTTATCAATATCAGGTATTTAACCAGCAATTAAATCCAATATTAATTTAAATGTCAACTTAATTCAATATAAAATTCAGTTACAATTAAAATGTCAAATTTAAACTACCAAACAGCAACCTATCACTTCATAAATTTAATTCAACTAACATAAGAAGATTTGGTATTGCGTGAGTGGGTTAAATAACTCACGTTTGATTTATAGCCGATTTGAAATCCAATAAAAGCCAAAATTCAAGAGTCTCCAATTTCAACCAAAACAGTCCCATGTTGTCCGATATTTTGATACGAACCCAACGGAAGAAACCGCATGAATCAGAGTCCATATGCGGAAGATATTCAAGATATAAGAATATTATTAAAATGAAATATAAAAACCCATACACGTATTTTAATAATAAAATAAAACAAATTAATTACTCACGTTAAGAATTTTGAAGCCCGCACATGTTTCTAAAGCCTGGAGAATCAACGGAAAAATGACATGATGGCTCATGAATGGAGGAAGGAGGCTTTAGGAATGGATCTGCAAACAAATGAAAAAGATTCACTTCATGAAAATAAGGTGCTCATGTTTGTTTGGTTTTTTATTTTAAGAAGAGAAAGAAAACTTCAGGCAAAAATAATATTTGCAGCACGTTTTGGACATGGAAAGTTAGAGGGAGAGATTTATGAAATAGAAAATGAATAAGGGTAATGCACGCTTGAAATTGGAATATGAAATGGAAGGATACAAGAAGATGTAAATTTGCAAAATGAAAAGGGACTAACATGCAGGTAATTAACAAAGGGTGAAAGACACATGTTGGAATTTGAGAAGACGTGCTTACAAGGCAAGCAAAACGTTTGGTATAAAATTTCTAAACGTGCGCTACCTCAATTAATTTCATTAACATAGAGGAAATGTTTCAAGGCAAGGCTCACGTGTAAATAAATAAAATTTAATGGAAAACCAAAAGAGGCATGTATTTAATAAAAGAAAGCAATAAAATAAAATAAATGAGAGCAATGATTTAAATTTGAGAATGTAGACTGTACATGGAAAGAAAAACTCTAATATACTCAAATTTAAAAAAAATGTTCATTTTAACCTATTTTATCAACCCCAATACACTTAAATTTCCACCTTTATATATCTTTATTTAGTACACACTAAATAAAATTAAACATTGCAATTAACGTAATGGGGACCGCCGCTGCACACAATAAAAGATAACTCGAGACTCCAAACACAAATTTAAAAACAATGTTTTTCTCAGCGCACAAATCAGGAACTCAAATATTTAATTTATTTTAAAATTTAAGGTAAGCGTTAAAACTACTTTTGTACCGTCTCCGACTGCTATTTAATGATCGTAAAATGTTGTTTCAAAATTCAATTTTTCTCTTATCACACAATTATACTTGATTACAAAATGAAAACCTTCATTTATTTTATTTCCCAAAACATTCTTTTAGGTTGATTAAAATATTCCATAGAACATATCAAAATGTTGTCTATGAACACCAATACAGACCTATCCAAGTGCTCTCGGAAAACTCGGTTCATTAAGACCACGAAGAAAGTAGGCGCATTAGTTAGTCCAAATGGAATTACTAACCATTCGTACGAACCATATCTTGTTTGAAACAATGTCAACAGAATACTGTCCTCCGCCACCTTTAGTTGATGGAACCTTATCGCCAATTCCAATTGAGAAAACACTTTAGCTCCACTCAACTGATCGAATAAGTCATCGATTCTCGGCATAGGATTCCTATTCTTTATAGTCTTCTCATTCGCTTCCAGTAGTCAATACACATCCTTAACGACCCTTCTGGTTTTTTCACGAACACCACGGCCGCTCCCCAAGGCGAACTGCTTTGTCTAATAAAACTCTTTCCTTCGAAGCTCACTAGCCATACCTTTAACTTCTTCATCTCGGCAGGTGTCATCCTGCTAGGTGGTCTACTTATGGGTTTTGCTCCTAGCATAAGATCTATTCAAAACTCGATAACTCGTTTCGGTGGTAGTCTTGTGACCAGTTCAAACACATCTGCAAATTCTCTTGCTACCAAAGCTGAATTCAAATCTTCTTATACTTCCATGGCACCCAACACAGCACAAAAAAATCAAATTTGAATTCTCCACTGAGTATACTATTCGGTTACTACTGCTAGGATGTCTCAATGATATTTCCCTATCCCGGCAAAATATCCTAGCATCATATCTATCTTACCAATCCATATCCAATATGACACTGAAGCCTACGAAATCAAATACATACAAATTGCATGCACACTTATGACCTAACAAATCAATTCAAACTGGTCACATCTCATCCCTAGAGTTGCATACCCTCCTATCGGATTCGTAGCCCTTAAGGAAGTAACAAAGCATAACTTATCTATCAAACACTGAGATATAAATGAATGTGATGCACCAGTATCAAATAGTACCCTAACTGATATACTACGGATCAAAAGCTTACCTTCCATCACAGATTTTCCCTTCTCAGCAACAACTGGCCTAGAAGATACCGGTTCCAAAGAAAAAACTTTTCCCTTGTCTGCTCAGACTGGCTCTAGACATTGATTCTTTTAGTGCCCCATCTAGTTACAGTTGAAGCATTTCACTCCTTTCTTATCAGCAACTTCCTTCCTTTTGCCAGACCGACAATCATAAGCAAAATGTCCCTTCTTATCACACTTGTAGCAAACCAGATCAGCCTTCCATTTTTTGGCAACTCCTCCTTTCTGAGCTTCTTTCTTCTTAAAGAACTTTCTCTTCTTATCCTGAGAATCCTAAGTTTCACCCTGCTTCTCTTTTCCAAAAGTAGAAAACATCTTTTTAGTCCAGATTGCCATTTCCACTACAACATTGCTCGAGTCTAGAAGATATGGCATGGTTGCCCTAGCAATCTCCGGCTTCAATCCCAGAATAAACTTTTCATTCCTCTTAATGATGGTGTCAATGGTAGCATATCTATATCTGGATAGCTCGTCAAACTTCATAGAATACTCCAACACTGATATCTCTCCCTGCTCTAAATCCATAAATTTCCTGAGCAAAGCAGACTTAGCTACCTCGGAAAAAAAATCTCTTCTCGAATCTCCTTCGGAAATTCGCCCAAGTTAACTATTCCTCTGGCATACCCATGGTAACTCTATTTCACCAGAATAATGCTGCTTCCTATAACTATCTCGAAGCCAATCTTCTCTTCTTCTCATCGTCCAAACCAAGATCAACAAAGATTCTCTCACAATGCAATAGCTAATTCTTCACTCCTACAACATCCTCTGTTCCAAGAAAAGGCTTCCCACCCAAATTGGTATAATCTCGACTCATCTTGGCATGGTTATAGCCAACTGGCACCACGGTATTTGCTCCTCCTGCATTCACGCCATTTCCTCCAACTACTCCAGCAGCTGCTCCAATTTGCATCAAGTTAATGAAGAACTGATACATTTTCCCCATATCTACTAGGGATTCCTGCACTTACGTTGGCATTTGCATTTTGATTAGCATTTGCCTACCGACCCTGGTTTCTCCTAGTATTGGGTCAAGCATTTCCGTTACTTGTGGTGCTTCCTCTACCAAGATTCACTCTTCCATTTCCTGCTTCCATACCTTTCTTTCTTGTAAATCAGCATACGAGCCTTAGTACGATATATAAGAACGGTCTAGGAGAGAGGGGAATACATACCTGTATATAGCAAAATACAGGTACGTTATTATAGCGTTATCCCATACCCCAATCTTATGCTCTAATACCAAACTGTAACATCCCCCATTTAGAGGCTTGAAACTAACCGCTGCGGATGCTAATGCCATCTATAATTATTAATTTCCCGATGACTACTGTTAGATACATTAATAAAAAAGAAGCACATGAATATGAAAAAAAAATTAAACACAATTTGAATTCAAATTTTATCATTTCATTCCATAATAAGATTTCAATTTCATTACATAATCCCATTTCGCAAACCACGTTCAGAGAAAATAAATATAATTATTACAACAGACTCCAAGAGTGACATATGAAGATGCCCCTTGGATGATCAGACTCAAATATCTGGCATTTAATATAGCTTTCCATTACAACAAAAAGAATCAAAACATAGCGGAAAATAGATACACAACTCCTACTAGCTAGATTTCCTCATGCACGTCTCTAAATTCTTATTGGTCTAAGGAGAACCAGAAATTCCCTTACTCTCGACCTACTCAAATGAGTACCCGGGAGTTTAAGGGAAAAGACAAAAACTTCAGGTCAGACAAAAAGTCTGCTGTGAATAATAACCCACCACCTCAGACCAACTAGATATCTAGTGAGACCACGCCGCTAAGAGGAACATGTTTTCCCCTTACTAGTATCTTAACCATAATACAATAACCATATACATTGTGCACCTGCATCCACAACAGTTAAAACATAACATATTATGATGATATTCAAAACTACAATACGCCCTGGATTTTCCATCCCAATATATCTGAATATCAATTTCAGTTTATAGTTTCTAGGGCTACTATTAACCTATTAGTTTTTTTGTGGGCTGACTAATAACCTGTTCCAATCTTACGGACTGTCTGTCGAAGTTTATAGTTTTCATGGGATCACTAAGAACCTATTGCTTTCTACCAATAACTTTATCCAATCATAGTTTACACGGGATCACTATGAACCAATTAGATCCACTAATAACATCTTTCAAATCATCGTTTTCATGGGCTAGCTATGAACCTATTGATCTTTATTGATGACATATTTCGGGACATAGTTTTCATGGGATCATTACGAACCTATTGGCCCCTTCCAATAACGTTTCTCATAACATAGTTTTCATGGGCTAACTAAGAACCTGTCTAACTCAATAATCTTTTGATCAATTCTAGACATCCTATATTCTGGTCTACCTGACCTCTTGGATGTAAATCTACTCACACAAGAGTTAAGTAAATTTATATTCACTATTGGGTCAACCTAGTTGGTTATCCTGCCCTTAACACCTCAAAAGGCAGTTATAAGTCATAAACGAAGTGAATATGATAGCTATAGCATTCGTAATAACTGATCAAGTAAACCCAAAACATAAACATCCATAATTAAGTCCTTGTAATCATTTTCTTAATGATTTATGGTTAATACCCTTAACCCATAATTTAAACAAAGAAATCATCTCTTCGTATTTTCAATGTATAATGCCATTTGTAAAACCCTTATTACATTGCCACGTTTTTGTATGAAAATGATATTGGGTTTATCACCAGTTAAAACATTTTACAATGATCAACGTCGACATGCTATCATGTCGATGTCGAGATATAAGGCTCTCCGCCCTTATTGGAAAACATCATGAATATGCGGCATCTTGCGCTTCTTCGATAATAACGACATCGATTCTCGATAATGTGGACACCATCTGCTTTGGCGATGAGGCAGCTTTGTTTTGGCTTTAAAACAACATGTATAGTCCATGTCGACGCTATTGTTTAGCGGCGACATGGTCTCTCCGCATTTATAAAAGAGCGGCGACACAACTAATGGGGAACCATGAGAAGTACGACAACACGAATCATGTCGACGCTATTAAGTATTGATAAGCTTGATGACCCTTCTCCTTATATTTTAGAAGAAATGTAAGCGCAATGAGAGCACATGCGATATGGATGTGCGAAGTGACCTCGTCGACGCAATGAAACTGCCGCATTTTCTTGACCTTGAAGAGGTTGAAACCACGTCGCACTATCGAAATAGTGCCCTGTGTTTTCATCTCATTGATGTCGAAGGCATTTTTAAGTGCGGCAGCATCATAATGGGGAATGACATCATCGTAATTATCACTAAAGCTGAATTTTTACTAAATCAAGTTTACCTTTTACCAAATACCTTTTGTTTATCAAGATATGATTGGTTACAATAAAACTTTATAATTTCTTTTTAGAATATGCTGCCACACCAAATTTTCCAAGTTCAAAGCATGTGTTAAACCAACTAATTAATTAATTATCCATTTACACGCTTTTCCAACATAATAAATTCATAATAATATGAAATCACATGGGAAAATTCCCAAAAATTCTCAGTAACTCTAAAACACTATTTTCTTCACTGTATAAAATTTTTGTGTCGAAAATCATAATTTAATTACTTAATTAAATTAAACACGAATTAAATCCACTTTCCCTCTTGAGAAATTCATAAAATATTGATCTTAACTTAGAAAATTATGAAATTAAAAACTCACCTCCAAATTAATCTTTTACACATCATCTCAAAAATTCATGGCATTTGGAGATCGAAAACTAGGTTTTAGCCTTAAAACCAAATTATTTAACTTCATGAATTCCTTATAAATTATCACTTATTAAAAAAATAGCAAACTCATCATGGAATATCATCAAGATCTTTATATATTCGATTTTAAATCTAAACAGAATCAAATCAATTATAAAACGATTAAAATGAGATGGATTTAGATTTTTATTCACCTTGGTTTGATAATGGATTGAGATTTGAATATTGCTTAATCTTCCTAGCTTCCTTTCTTGAATCTCCACTTGATTTTCGTGATTTAGATGGTAGTTAATCGTCGGCCATTGCTTGCAATTTCTTTTAATTTTTTTGATTTATGAAAACATGAATCGAATGGAATAAGGGTTTAGGGTTATAAGATCTGCCTATTTCTATTTTACCCTTTCCCTATTCAAATATGTGTTTAAGTTATAAAACAAGCCTACAGATTTATTTGGTTAAGGCACGACCTTACTTATTTTCAAATCTCAGTTCCCTTATCAATCTAATCATCACATTATTCTATTTAATTTATTTAGTTGAATATCTTAAATAATGTTAATCAAAATTAGAGGTTGTTGCAAGTTAGATTCCGAATATGACGGCTCGATGTTGAATGGATTCATGAGAATGGTTATCCACACAAGGCAAGTTCTAAGAAAGGTGATGTAACTTTCCCTATCTTAAGGCCCGAAGTTAAGCGCTACATATGCTACAATTATCTATAGTATTAAATTCCGGTGACGAAATACGGTAATGTTAATGGTATCCATAATATCAGAAGCACATGAATATGAAATAAAATCAACACATATTCAAAACAACTTTTCTGATTACATTTCAAATCAATATTTCATATTCAAATACATAATCCCAAACGATTCCCATATTTTGATCAAATATAATTATTACAAATTACGCCAAGAGCGACATATGAAGATGCCCGCTTGGATGATCAGTGTACTAAATAGACATATCAGTCTTAATACACCACAATGGAAATAAAACTAAAAAGCTTCTATATAGCTAGATTTGCCTCCTTCACGTCTTCGAAAGCTTATTCGTTCAGCCTACTAAACTTGAAAAACCTTAACTCTCAATCTACTCAAATTAAATTTTGAGCACCTGAGAATTTAAGGGGAAAAACATAAACTTCGAGTCAGGCATAAAGCCTGGTGTGAATAATACTATTACATCTCGGTTTACTGATATTAAGTGAAACTGATATTAACTGAAACCACGCCGCTTAGCGGAACGGGTTTCCCCTCACTAACATCCCTTCAAAACAAATCTTATTGCAAATCAGAATCCTACAAACAAAATGATTAAAATAATAATAGTAATATCATATATACTCATAAATCAGGTAACAAATGGACTGTTTGTCCAAAAAATATAGTTTTGTTTGGCTAACTACTAACCATTGGCTAACTCGGGCCTACCAGAAAAAATAAATAATCTAACATCTGTTAGACACAATTCTGGATGGTCTGTCCTTAAACTTACTTCTCCCAAGGTCAACTGATCCTAATGGTTTTGCGAGCTCACCAATAACCTATCGTCCTTCTCTATATATTCCTTTCTGTGTGTAACATCATTTAAGTCTTACCAGCGACTAAGCACTACACATTGGAATTTTGGAATAAATTAGCTAGGGGATATAGCTAATGTATAGGGCGCAACCCCATACCAGTCTCATTTGGTATTCAAATATCTGAGTCATTTACTTAGGGTTAACTACCCATCAAATTTTCCTTGAAAACCTTTGTTTCAAATTGATTTAACCCTTTAAATCATACTTAAACAAGGAAAATATACTTTTGCTTTACTCAAATCTATTTGCTATGATATATGCTTTACACAAAACATTGTTGATGAAAACCCTTGAAACCCTTGTTTAAATGCTTTAAACAATCTCTTTCAAAACCTTTGAAAGTAACCCTTTCAAAACAAGTTAACTACTTTACGTTAAAACTATAGGCCAAAAGGCCAAAACATACCTTTCGAAATCATTTAAAATAGACCTTTTGAAACTATTGAAAGTGTCCTTTCGAAGGCTTTATAGAACCTTAGAAATCCTCTTTTCAAAACATTTTAAACTTGCCTTTCGAAAGTATTGGAAACCTTCCATTCAATTACTAAAAGTAAACCTTTCGAAAACATTGGGGAACATCCCCTTCGAAACCTTCATTAGATACCTTTCGAAAACATTAAAGTCCTTTACATAAAACAAACCTTTCAAAAGCATTCAGTTCAAGTAAAAGTTTGTGGAACATAGTTTCGAAACCATTTAAAACCAGTCCTTTCGAAACCTTTGGGTTTAACTTCCAATATATCAAACGGTCTTAAAAGAACTGGGTCAAAAGCATCTCTTTCGAAAGCATTGTTCCTAAATACAAGAAAGTGGATGGTGTCGAAACCAACTCCTTCGAAAACATGGAGAAGCGACTTCTAAGTTTGAAGCAAAAGAACCCTTTTGAAAGAATTGCTTCAAAAGGTTGAATGCAGCAGCATGGGTTTTGACCCCTTCGAAAGCTTTATAAAAAAACAAAAGGTAGCAACCTCTTTCGAAGGCTCTTTTTCAAAAACAATTGACCAAGTCGAAAGCTGGTTCCTTCGAAAGCTTCATTCGTAACCAAAATAGTTCTATGTTTTAAAGAGCTACTTCTACCCCTTCGAAATCCTGTTTCGACTCCAAACATTTCGCCTAACTCCAATCCACTACGTACGGAAGCTGGTACTATGTGTATTAGTTTCGACCTGGTTGGAGGCGGCAGTATATGGTCGAAAGGTGGCTGCTATAAGTGGTGAAGTAGTGGTTTCTTGCAAAACTGATTATAAACCTTTTAAAGTAATTTTTTTCCAACTAACTTGCCTAGTTTGTCAACATATAATTGGTTGCCAATACTTTTACAAAATCTTTTTCTAAAAGTGCTTCCGAATATAGTTATTAAAAAATTAAAAACATTTAACAAAGTAGCCCCTTTTCCTTTTGAAAGTATATAAAACATTTAATTACCATACCTCAAATAATTTTATATCCTTAATAAAATACTTAGGAAAATTCTCCAAAAATTCCCCTAAATCACTTTTAATATGTTTTCTAACATATTTAAATTTCAGACCCAAAGCTAACATATAATAGCCAAAATTAATTTAAACCCAATTTAATTATTTTCTTTACTATAAAATTCATAATAAATCCACAAAATCTCAGAAAATTATGAAACTTGAAACCCATCTCTAAATTATTATTTCTGACCTCATATCAAAAACGTAAACCATTTGGATGTCATTTAATAGTTTTTCCAAATCAAAACTTATCATAAAGTCTATATGAAACTACATAGTCATCAACAAGCATATATATTCATTTAAATAATCAAAACATGGCATTTTATTTGCAAAATATATTCGGATCTTATTTAGAAACCGAAGCCATAAAAATGAGATGTAAGTACTATTATTCACCTTAGCTTGTTGTTAAGGAGCTTGAGTGCTCTTGAATTGATTTGATTAAGCTTCTTCCTTTGATTCTTACTTATCTTCCCCTTATCATCTTCTAATGGTGGCCGGCCAAGCTTAAGTTTAACTTTTGTTTGTGAATGATGTAAATGAAAATGGAATGAGGGTTTAGGGTATAAGAATATAACTTATCCCTATTTTGCCCTTATCCTAATCCTCTTACCTATTCCATTCCATTACTCTTTGGCTTATAAATTAATTAGGCACGGCTACCTTATATTATTCAAATCTCAATCCCTTAATCATTTACATTATTTCATTTAATTTATCTAATTAAATGTTCTAAATAATGTTAGTCAAAATTAGGGTCATTACAGGTGACCTGCAGACAGAACGGCTGAATGGTTCTATCATGGAATTGAGGAATGTAGAATGGTTCCTCGAGAATAATGAGAATGAGATGGAGCAAAGAAATGGATCGGATATGCATGCTAATAGATCGTCGATACTTGGAGTGTTTTATGATGTACTCAAAGCAGGGGTATTGTAAGGACGCTCATGGGTACATAAAAGGCTACCTCGGATTGGTTGAATGGATCCATATGCCCTGAACTGGTTGAATGGGTATATTATCAACTTCGGGCTAAAGAGAGTACACTGAAAACCGGGATTTCCATTAGTCCTCGGGAGTAGAAACATCATATGAGTTATCATACGTCCATAGCACATCGAGGGATGGTGAAGATTGTTTGATGGATGCTATGGTTGTTTGATTGTTCTTCCATATTCTATCACTCTAGGGATGTCATTGGAGATAGGTATTGAAGAAAGGGATACCTGGACACCCGTTGCTAACCTAAAAAATGGATCAACATCCAGGATTAAGCATGAAGGCACAAGCCCTGTTCTTACATATCAATAATATATGAATAAAATATAAAAAGAGAAAATACTAAAAAAGACAAGAAGATTTTTATAGTGGTTCAGCTATTAATAAAGCCTACGTCCACTTTATACTTTCTATTAACTGACTGTTGTTGCAAGTTGGATCAGATTACAATATGATTGAATCTTCTAAGTTAGATCAAGTCATATGTACAAGAGTTCATTGAAGAATCACAACGAACCCCTAGATAACTATTGTGTGGGAGGAGAAGAGTGAAGAATAATCTCTACAGAGTTCCAGCAGCCAGTCCAAAAGATCCTCTTTATGTTGCATATAAGTAAGTATTTATAGGGGAATTCAGTGAGTATTGGGCTAGAAATCCAAGTGCAGAAGAGTCCAGTTGTTATGCCAAGTCATCACCGAAAATCTCAAATCAATCTGAGTCATTTCTATGGACCGCTAGCTATCCATAAGGGATGGATCGCTAGCTATCCATCAACTTAGCATATTTTTCTATCAGAAGCTTTACTTAGTGCTACGAAGGGCTTGGAAAGTTTGAGGGCGATTCAACCTATCTTGATGGATTGCTAGCCATCCATAGGGGATGGATTGCTAGCTATCCATCCACATAACATATTCTTGAGTGATCTTAGTTTAGTTGTCTTCCTATTTTCTATTTAAGTGCCTTATCCAAATATCAAGTCGTTTGGAGTTCGTTTGATCATCCGTCTTCATAGGTCATCTGGTCCAGAAGAATCGTCCATAACTCACTCAATACTTAACCAAATCACATGAAACTTCAAATATGCAATGTAGATGAGTAGAAGAGCCTCCTCTATGGATCATAGGTCATGGGGCCCATTCCTTATGGGTCAGACCTGATGGATCAAACTGGCCCAATTTGGAGAAGAGTCATCCATAACTCGTTCAAAACTTAAAGAAACCAGACAAAACTTTGCAAGTACTCTCTTTAGGGTGTCTGGGACCTACACTATTAATTTTAGATTGTAGGGCCCAACCTACATGGATTTTAGAGATCCATCTAGTTAGTCGCTAGCGATCCATCAAACCACCTCCAAATGATTCCCTTTTTTTATTTGAGCCTTCTTTTATATCTTCTAAGTGTTCTCTCAAAATTTCAAGTAAATCTGACTCCATATGAGTTCTCTAGGTCCATTTTAAGTTAGCTGCTTTTGAGCAAACAGCTTGAATCAGATGAGTCTTCACTTCTCGAGCTAGATTGTTTGGCATGCTAGGAAACTTGGCAAGTATTCTTAGAAGAGGTAGTAGATCATGATACAAGAGGCTTTGACAACTCATGAAGCTTCCTTTTGGATCGCTAGCGATCCATGGATGATGGTTCTCCAATGATCCATCTACTTAGTGGATTTTTGGCTTGTTTTCCTTAAGTTCCATTAGCTTGTTCTTTTAGATGCCTTGTTCAAGTTTCAAGTCATTCTGGCTTAGTCTAGATGTTCTAACTCCTATTGAATTCTGTTAGGTTAAAATCCAGTTAACATTTGCCCCCCAAAGAATGCTTTCGTTGGAAACAAAGTGTGCTTTGAAACAAGACAAGTTTTAGATTACTATTATATGAATTTCTGCGAATCGTCGGAGTCCATCTCAAGATGTTGTTTTCAATTGACTGACTTCTGATAGCCATTTTTTTATTTCAATCCGAATTTCAATTCCTGGTATTGATGATGCCATATTTTCTTCGTAGTTTACACAAGGGTTTAGGTCGGTAAGTGGGTGCATGACGTAGGTTTGGAGTCGACCTATATAGTTTTAACTCGACCGGTGGTGAAGCTAAGTTTTGTGTCGAACGATTATACATCGTTCTGGAGCGAAGTCTTGCTTTTTTTCTTTAACTGTTTCTTTTCAAGGACTTGGTTAAGTTCATGTTCTCGTTTTGAATTCTAATGCGATGATTTACTCCAAAATTGGATATAGTGGATGATTGAATCGTATTACTCTTCCCGCATCTGTACTCTAGTGATCCAAAAAAGAAAAGTTTCCTGCGTCGCTTCGGATAGCAGCTCCGTTATCGATCGTTTATTGATAACGGGTAAGTGTGGAAAAGATAATTTCAAGGGGCGATATGAATTGTTTTTCAAATGTAAACATGTTATCTACACTAGATTGTTCGTTTGCAGTATTCGAGATACTAGACTCTTCTCATGTAGATAACACACTGCATCGGCCCCGGTCAACGCTCAGAACCCGACTGGTCAACATACGCCGACTTCCCTTAGATTCTGGGCATTGGTTATACGAGGATATTATTTAAAGTAAAACATACCCGACAAAGCTGAATGCTAAGTTTTATTGTTGAAAATGACTTTACGATCATCCAACCTTTAGTTTGGTGGAGGAACTTCTACTCCTCCAGAAGCTGGGTCCTTCGCAACATAGGCTTCGCTTCCCGTCATATTGGGATGATTGATTATAGTTAAATTACAAGGCACAGCTACTCTTATAGAGTTGTAGTTGAAGTTCGATCAGGCACAGTTTCAGTCTTCGAAAACTAGTGCATGACTTGTTCAATTGCGATTATCCTTCTTTTGCGTTTTTCGAATTCAACCTGCACAGCAGCCTCTGTCTCCAGGAACTAATTGGTTTAATTGATCGATTCCGAGCATTGTTTATTCTCGCTGTGCACCTCTTGTATTCATGTGCTGCATACTCGTTTACTGTAATTCTATACATGTAAGTAATACTTCTGTAGTCATTTCGGCATATTCTATTTCATAGCCTTGTTCAGAATTATGAGGTAGCTTGGTCATGCTAGTTCTGTAGCTAATCCCTACTTATGCTCAATTGAGTTCGTTTCAACAAAGTGTTGGTGTATCTGCCCTAGTCCATAGGACTGATTTCTCTGAATATTAAGTCTATATGTTTTCGGGAGACTGGGTCTCCTGGGCAATACGTTCGATTACCCTTGTTTGATTGACACGATAGCTCCTATCTCCAGGAACTAGGGACTTTGCTGCTTGATTCCAAGCTCTGATTTCTTCAACGATATCCGTTTCCTGACTGTAACTGAATTCCTTTAAGTTGACATCATCATCCAATGTCATTCTAGGTACATGTGTTGGAAAGACGCGCCGCCATCATCTTTTGCTAGAGTGAATTCTTCCAAGTCCAGTGTTGAGACCCTAATCATGTACCAGTTTCTATCTCCAGAAACTTGTACACGGATGACTCATCTCTGTGGATTTTTCCTTGATGTTGTGAATCTTCAGATAGCATTAGATGCCAGAAGGTAGGGCTGAAGATTCAACCAGACTCTTGCTTCTATTTTCGAAAGTTGATGTATTGATAGTTTCTTTATAGGGCTTTCTTCTTAGCATCACCAAACTTTGGATAATGGCATATTCCTACAAATGATCTAGTTAGACAGTAAGTAGGCCATCGATCCTTCTCATCATTGCCAGACTTTGAGCGACAGTTGATTTTTGAACGTTAAATCCTTTATTTCCTTTGTTGGCGATTTTGTTGCGAGAATGCTCTGTTTTGCGATATAGAACCGTTATCTAACCAACCTCGTGGTTATTCGTGTTTGGACTTTGCAACATTTCTTTCGATCGAGTATTCATGCATCTATCCCTACTCGATGGACTAGCTATTTTGAACGCCTGCATTTTGGGCGATTGTGAGAGATGGAGTGATTTGGGACAAATGATTCGATTGCCCCTGGTCTGGCTCTCAATCTTATTCTAGGATTGAAGAAGTCTGATGGTTTTAGTTCCGACCTTCCATGATTGTCCCTTAATGTCCTTAGTTATGCATGCTTTGCTTGATTGTTGTCGTCACGAAAGTTCTGTTCATATGCCAATTCCTGTCTTTAGGAATTAATAACCTTACTACTTGGTTCCAAGCAACATTTCCTTGAGGCTGCCTATCTTTTGGCTGTATCTAAATTCTTTCTAAGTTGAATTCAGGAAATTTGGTTGTGCACCAACTTTCATCCCTAAAAATTAGCACATGAGCAATTTAATCCTGGAATTTCCTTTTGGCGTTGCTTTATTCCAGTGCAGTGGCCGATTCCAGTGATGAAAGGTCAAACCATCCAGCTGACCTATGAAAGGCTATGACTTCCTATTGTTGCCAATTTTGGGCAACGGTAGTTTTATGAAGATAAGGATAGAATCTCAGTTGAGGACTAACTTCTATCTCTGGAAGCTAGTGCATTATGGTTTACAACGATGAGCGTTTCTCATCGAACTTGTAGATTAAAGTTTTCTTGGCATTGCCGAGGTAGCACTAGTACATAGTGAATAGCAAATTTTTCAGCATTGCCTTGGTAATGTCGGTACTTAGGAAATAGAGGGTTTCTTAGCGTTGCTGGGGGAACACCAATAATTATGAAATAGAAAGTTTCTCGACGTTGCCGAGGTAACACTGGTACTTAGGGAATGAGAAAAGGCCTTAGCGTTGTCGGGGCAACACCGACACTCAAGAGGTTGGGATCAATTTTCCCCGCCGATCCGGCAATGCTTTTAATCCACGTGGGCACTAGTTTCAATCTTCGAAAACTTGCACTTCAATGATTGGATTGTAGAAGTCTTTTCTTAGTACTTCCTATCTTCGAGCAATGTTAAATTTATGTTGGTTAGGATTGAATCATTCATCTGATCCTGTATAGTTGAGCAGATCCCTTTTAATCCGATGTGGCTGTTTTTCTCAACATTACTTAACTTTGGGATACGCCATGGTCTTGAAGGATGGGTGTCCCAGGCGTTTCTGTAGCCTAGTCTTATTTATTACCGTCAAGTATTACCCTTGGAAAAATAGGATTGTTGCTTAACCAATTCCACCGTTATTCTCATTCACGAAAAATCGAATTTCCTCCAACTGGTTTTTATTATGATCTGACTTCTATCTGCAGAACCCTTCATTTCTAGGCGGAACCCTTTATTTCTAGGTGTCAACTTCCAGGTTCTTATAGACAATTATAAATTATGGAGCGAGTCATCACAATGCCCCCGGTACGACTGTGCTCATTCCTATCCTGACCACGGACCGGTAGAGTTCGATAGTGCTTGTCTTGAATCTGTAACACTTAGCCTTGCTTGTTTCAGGCCATATGCATTATGCTAGGCTGATAGCATTGTTGTGGATATCAACCTTATTCGTTAGTTCCAATCTTCGAGAATCAATGGTTTAGCTACTCGATTTTGAGCGTTCTCTCCTTGTTGTTGTCTTTCTTCGGATAATAGATGGTTTTCTACAATTTGGAGTTTGAGACCTCAGTCGAGCACCTGCTTCTATCTTTGGAAACTGGTGCGTTGATGATTTGATTTTGGAAATGCCTTCCGTCGTCGTTTATCTCTAGACGATGGTAAGTTCCTCTTTTTATTACAAGTTGGAGCGACTTTTTATCCTGACCAGGTGTTAATGTGCTATGTGCCCCTCAGTCCACAGGGCTAATTATTCCGAACAATTGATGTGAGACTTGATGTTCTGGGCGGCTCCCTGGATGCCCCCAGTCAAAGGTGCATCATAGCTCCTATCTTTGGGAAATAGTGACTTGGATGTCTTGAATTTAGACGTTTTGTAAGTAAACTTTGGTCAAAGATTATAATTCTTTGCTGACTTCTTGGTTTGTAAACTTTGAAGCACTACCGAAGCAATGTCGGTTCTTTTGGGTAGTTGGAGTTAATCCCTGTTAATCCTAAAATAGTCAAGTTTCTCGGTGTTTTCGGGACAATACCGGTACTTAGAAAATCTTAACGGTTTGCTAATGATGTTGGAGCAATATCAAGTAGTACTTATGCAGCTTATGAAATGCATGGCTTTTAATAGTGCGCGAATTAAAAAATGCACGGCTTTTAAGAGTGTGTGACTTACGAAATGCACGGCTTTTGAGAGTGCGCGGCTTTTGGGAGTGTGTGGCTTACAAATGCGTGGCTTTTGAGAATGCGTAGCTTATGAAATGCATGGCTTTTGGGATCGGTACAACCCGTCGATCCGGAACGGTTTGGAACTTCTTGACGTTTCCAATCTTCGGGTAACATGAGGAGTTCATGCCTTAAGAGCATGCTTCCATGGCTCAAGAAGTGATGCGCGGCTTATGGGAGTGCACGACTTATGAGATCGATATGACCAGTCAATCCAAAATAGATTGGAACATCTCGATGTTGCCAATCTTCGGGTAACGTAAGGAGTTGGTGCTTCGAGAACGTGGTCCCACGGCTTAAGAAGTGATGCGCAGCTTATGGCAGTGCGCGACTTATAGGATCGATATGACCCATCGATGCGGAACGGATTGGAACTTCTCAACTTTTCCAATCTTGGGTAATGTGAGGAGTTCGTGCTTCGAGAGCATGGTTCCGTAGCTCGAGAAGTGATGCATAGCTTATGGCAGTGCACGGCTTATGGGATCGATATGACCAGCCAATCTAGAACGGTTTGGAATTTCTTAGTGCTACCGGAGCGACACCAATTTTGGAAGAGACAGGGATCGAGTTCCGTCGACCCAACGGTTCGAGTCGATTTGACCCCATTGACTCGGTAGGTTATTTGGTTGAACATGGTTTTATTGGTTCAAGAAGCTAGGCCTGGCTTACGGGATGCGCTAAATGGTTTGGGCCTTCCCGGTGCTAGAGGAGCGATACCAGTCTTAGAAGGTAAGGATCAAGTTTTCCCATCAATCCGGCGATTTGACTTCGCTGGAACGTGATTTCCTCAATTCTAAGAGATAAGTGGTTTTTGGATCGGGTAACCGTGGCTTGGACAGTCCTCCCATATTTTGAGAAGATGTGCATGGCCAAACAGATATGGTTGTCATAGTGGAGAGATCTACAGCCGACTACATAGAGATGGTTATGGAGAAAGAGCTTATGGTAATTCAGGGCAAGACTCTCAGTTTTTGGTCCACACTACCTTTAGAGAATTGGTCTTCAATTGTAATATAGTCTAAAAGGAAAAGGAACTTGTCACCATGGGTGGTAAAGGAGGAGTTAGGAAGAAGTAAGCAAGTATTACGCTTCTATTTTGTTTGTTGCGCTAGCTAGGTCGTTAAGTCCATAATTGTCAACATGCCAGAATTTTTGATCGGGCGTAATAGAACTATGGTATGATTAGTCTTGGCTTTCCTTATAGCTATTCAAGCATGTGTGGTGCCCCCATGCCATAGGGCTGTTTGCGTGCTTAAACTGTAGCCGAGGTTTCTCCACAACCCGTTTGGTTGCACGTGGTCCAGTGGATGCAATTGTGTCTTCTAAATGATTAAAGCATGGGAAAGTCTCTATCTTCATAGACTTATATATTAGGGATTTCAGATACTTGGTTCTCCCATGTGCCGAATCTTGGCTTGATTGGAGTCGGCCTCTGATTGATCACAAGGTCGGTTTAGTTTTGGCTTAGTTTCTTTGAGCGACTTTGAAGCTCTGGAATTCAGCATTGTTTGTCTCATTGGTCGTTGGAAGTGATTCTGTTAATTTTGTGGAGTGGCTGATGTGATTGTTGATTTGTGGCCCCAGAGCATGACTTCACTGACTTTGGGCAATTCTGGATGAGATGACCGCTGATCTTCCAATTGGCCTTTGCAGTGCTTTAGTTCGCGAAGGATTTTTGATTAAGATGACTGCTGATCTACTGGTTCGCCTTCATGATGCTTTAGTTCGTGAAGGAGTTTTTGTGGTCGGATGTCCGACGACCAGACGGCTTTAGAACGATAATTTATCGATTTCGAAAGGAATTTTGGTTGGATGTCGAGCGAACGGATGGCCCTAGTGCAATTATTCATCGACTCCAAGAAAAGTTGTGGGTCATGTGTCCGACGATCCAACGGTCTTAAAGCGATGATTCATCGAATTCAAAAGGAATTTTGGTCGGATGTCCGACGACCAGATGGCCCTGGAGCAATAATTCATCGACTCCAAGATGGAACATGTGTCCGACGGCCCGGCGGTCTTAAAACGATGATTCATCGACTTTAAGAGAAATTTTGGTTGGATGTTTGAAGACCAGATGGCCTTAGAGCGATGATTCATCGACTCCAAGAAGAGTTTTGGGTCGTGTGTCGGACGGCCCGGCGGTCTTAAAGCAATGATTCATCGACTTCAAGAGAAATTTTTGGGATTCGGCTCGCGGGAACATACTTTTATTGGTTCCTGGAGACTAGGGGGGTCTATTTGTTCGATGATCCTTTGGACTAGCCTTCTCGACGCTACCGGAGCAACGTCGGTTCTCAAAAGAGGGATCGATATGACTCATCGAGGGCATAGAAGCATTTCTTTTGCTATGTTGTCTGCAATGCACCCACTGTCCTGGTACTGCTCATTTGGAAAAGAAAAGTAGACAAGGATGGACGAGAAGGCACCGCTTTAGGTTGTTGCCCCATTCCTAAGTATCTAGCTAAAGTATTATTTGGTAATCATCCTTTCGTTTGATTTCGCTAGTTAGCCGAGGTGTTTTTCTACTAGGTCTTAGTGGCCTTGCTTGGGCAGAAGGTCCGGTAGCTCCTTCACCGTTTGGTATGTTCTTTGGCAAATTGACGGGTTTACCTTCTGCTAATTGCAGTTCCTCTAGTCTCTAGAATTGGCTTGCCTTCCTATAGAATTCTTCCAGAGTAGTAGGTTGTTTCATCCTTTAATGTTTCCTGAGGGACTTGCCGTAATCTGCATTCGTCGCTTTCGGTTCATCCACATGCTAGTCATACGGCTTCGATAAATGGGTTTCGATTGGGGAAGATGCTCTAATCGTTTTTAGTCTGGTCCGTTTTCAAGTTACGGCTGTTTATAATGCTTGAGAATGATATATGCATGATTGTCCTATGCTTGAATAATTGGAAATGCCGATTGAATGACAAATTACTTAGGATGGGGTCATGTATCAGTGACGATCTCCAAAAAATTTCAAACTAGGTGAGATCGGTGGAGCAACAAGGAAGGCCCTATAAGGTTGCATTCCAAATGTCAAGGCATTTGGAGTTCGCATGTTCGAGTTATGGGCAAAAGAAGATGGATCGGCGTTGATGGATCGGTGGTATTTTACTTGGAGTCCGACCGAGAAATTTTTCCATTTGCTTGGAGTAAGCACATGGTTCGCTTGGAGGCACAGAATTTGAAGTGCTGGGTTGGTGATGAACGGTGCTTCGAGTCATTTGCATATTTGCTTGGAGAAAATCTTGGTTTTACCTGAGTCTGATTTCGGGCTAGAATTTCCTAGGTTTGCTTCAAGTCAAATGGATGATTACCCAAGTTTGACTTAGAGTTAGGACTTCCAGAGTCTGCTTCGAGTCAAATAGGTGACTACCTGAGTTTGACTTCGAGTTAACCCTAAAGTGAGTTTTTCAATAACCATTTTGATGAATTTTGATGATTTTCGATGACGCCATTCGTGATTTGATGATGAGAGTTCCATGATGGGATTGGAAGCTGGTCAGTTGGGAGTAATATACCACTGGAGCTTGGCTTTATAATCGATCCCAATTTGTGTCATATCATCTTGGTTCTTCTACCTCTGGGATTACCGTTTGAGTAGTAGTTCCTCGTCCATTGCTTGGCACTGTGTGCGGTACGGGTTTTTGAGCTTCTTCTAGTGTTTTGCACGTTAGAATTTTCATCCAATTTGTTTTCCTCAAATTGTTTGTCATCTTCAGAGCCGGAGAGAGCCATTGTTATATCTCCTCATGGGGTTTTCATCCCTAAGTTTGGGTTTATAGCAGGTGCTTTTTGCAGTGGGTGGAGTGTTAATGTTTACTTCCATCATGATTCTTGGAGCTCTGCCTACTACTTCGTTTTGCTTTTGCCTTCTGTTTCGTCCATTCAAGCCAGAAACAGAAGAACGCTCTTGCTCCATAGTAGCCATGGCTTCAGGCACCGTTTTGGGAGTAGTTAGTGATTGGAGCGCTAAGAGAGCATCTACCTTTTCCATAAGAGCCTTTTGACTATTTGCCATTTTCTGGTTAATTTCATCAACCATCTTGTTCAATTCTCCCTTAGTCACAACTTCATGCTATGTGGAGGATCCTGGAACCTAATCTCTAGAGTTAGCTCGTAATAGCAGGTTGTTGGGGTTGTTGACTTCAATTTGCTGAGGGTTTGTTTCTTCACCAGCAATGGTAGCTCCTATGGATCTTTTGGAGGTAGTTCTCTTTCTTCCTGGTGCCATTGATTCTCAACAGCAAATCTTCTAAGCAGAGATTATGGATCTAACTTCTAAACCTATGTGATCCAAAGTAGATAGCTAGATCTAAGCCTAAGTTGGGCTCTCAATGAAAGCACCAAAATGTTAACCCAAAAAATTGAACAACACCCTGGATTGAGAGTGGAAGCACCAGCCCTGTTCTTACAGAGCAATAATATAGAAAATAAATATAAAAAGAGCAGAAATAGTAAAAGGACAAGAAGATTTTTATAGTGGCTTGGCTGTTAATGAAGCCTATGTCCACTTTATAACTTTCTATTAACCGAATGGTGTTACAAGTTGAATCGGATTACAATATGATTGAATCTTCTAGGTTAGATCAAGTCATAAGTACAAGAATTCACTGTAGAATCACAGTGAACCCCTAGATGACTAATATATGGGAGGAGAAGAGTGAAGAATAATCTCTGTAGAGTTCCAGCAGCCAGTCCAAAAGATCATCTTTATGTTGCAGATAGTTGAGTATTTATAGGGGAATTCAATGAGTATTGGGCCAGAAATCCAAGTGCAGAAGAGTCCAGTTGTTATGCTAAGTCATCACCGAAAATCTCAAATCAATCCGGGACATTTCTATTGATCGCTAGCTATCCATAGGGGATGGATCGCTAGCTATCCATAGCAGATGGATCTTTAGCTATCAACCAACTTAGAATTTTTCTACCAGAAGCCTATACTTAGTGCTACGAAGGAACTTGGAAAGTTTTAGGGTAATCCGACCTATCTTGATGGATCGCAAGCTATCCATAGGGGATGGATCGCTAGCTATCCAAAGGGGATGGATCAATAGCTATCCATCCACTTAACATATTTTTAAGTGATCTTAGTTTGGTTGTCTTCATATCTTCTATTTAATGCCTTATCTAAATATCAAGTCGTTTGGAGTTCGTTTGACCATCCGCCTTCATGGGTCATCTGGTCCAGAAGAATCGTCCATAACTCACTCAATACTTAACCAAATCACATGAAACTTCACACATGCAATGTAGATGAGTAAGAGAGCCTACCTTATGGATCATAGGTCATAGGGCCCACTCCTCATGGGTCGGACCTAATGGATCAAACTAACCCAATTCGAAAAAGAATCATCCATAACTCGCTAAAAACTTAACGAAACTAGACAAATCTTTGCAAGTACTCTCTCTAGGGTTTGTGGGACCTACCCTATAAATTTTAGGTTGCGGGAAGGCCCAACTACATGGATCGTTAGCGATCCATCTAGTTAGGTCGCTAGCGATCCATCAAACCACCTCCAATTGATCCAATTTTTTATATGAGCCTTATTTTATGTCTTCTAAGTGTTCTCCCAAAATTTAAAGTCATTCCAACTCCGTATGAATTCTCTAGGTCCATTTTAAGTTAGCTGATTTTGGTCAAGCAGCTTGATTTAGATGAGTCTTCACTTCTAGAGCTAAATTATTTGGCATGTTATGAAACTTGACAAGTATTCTTAGAAGAGGCAGTAGATCATGATGCAAGAGGCTTTGACAACTCATGATGCTTCCTTTTGGATCGCTAGCGATCTATGGATGATGGATCGCCCACGATCATTCTACTTAGTGGATTTTTGGCTTGTTTCTCTTAAGTTCCATTGGCTTGTTCTTTTAGATGCCTTATTCAAGTTTCAAGTCATTCTAGATTTCTGGATGTTCTAACTCTTGTTGAATTCTACCGGGTTAAAAACTCAATTAACACCTGTCATCACACTTGGTTTGTAATGTACGTATTCATAGAGTAGCATATTATGTTATTATGTGCTAACTCTTTGGTTACAATGACAGGTTGGGAATGATTCGTGTACCCTTGTTCCTTACTATATCGACCTGTATAGTATCTTGAGATTCATTTACCACTTACACCGGACTGTTGACTGAGTCGAGGTTTTATGCTTTGCTTCTTATTATCTCATGTACTCTTAAATGAGCAGGTCTAAGTGCGATGCAGTAGCTGTGCAGAGGACGAGCTGGATGGAGCTATCTCATATTATATATAGATTTCTATGTTTATTCTGTTCTGTAACACTATGGCGCTTTGGCAGTGTTTGCTTATTATTTTGAGATAGTTATTTGGGTTTATTTCCATTGTATAAACTCTATTACTCAATGTATAACTCTATGAATCTGTACTCAAATATTTAGATCGCTTAGTTATCACCATCTCTCCTATTTTACATCTGTGATGTATATTATATTTTATTCCATACGATGTGAGATATAAAAGTTCTATAATGTCTTATTTCATTTTAAAACCTTGATGATCGTTCTACATCGGTCGGGCACATCAGCAGCGCACTATCTTATGTATATTGGGTGCGTTGGTGTGGGGCGGTCGTCATATTTGGTATCAGAGCTTAGGTTACATGATTAAACCGAGTTGATATCATAGTCAAGTAGAGATAGGGAAGGATTTATCACCCTAGACTGAATCGAGAGTATGTATACATGAGAGAATGCATACTTGTTATATATTTTTGTTTTTAAAACTATATAGTAGTGTGTGTATATATATAGTATATAAGTCGCATGCACACACGAGTACCATTGACACGGTTTTATTTATGAGATACTGATAATTCTTGTTACAAATCAAGAATAAGCCAGCAAACAAGAAACACTGTGAAGAACTCCGTCTTTGAAGTTGAGGAAGGAGCAAGATCGAGGGCTACTAACCCTGACTTGCAAGCCATGTTCAACATGATGATGGCAAACATGCTTCAAAATGATCAAGAGACCGCTCTAAATGCTGTTGTTGGTGGTGGTATTCAAGTACAAGCACTGAGAGCTGACTTTGCCAAGCTATGCAAAGATTACTCCACCTTAGGAGGCAAACCTTTCCTTGGAACGAAGGGGGCTATTGAAGTGTAGGATTGGTTGGACACCTACGAGCGTATCTTTAGTGATATGGAAGTAGATGATGCCATGAAAATGGTGAAATGCCATTACTATTGCCACACCCAAGGATCAATTTACTTAGGATTGGTTCAAAGTTGGGTTTGAGGAGAAGTTCGTTCCGGCTGCTCATAAGTCAGTGCTATTTAGGAAATTTACTAATTTGAAGCAAGAAGATATGTCTGTCTTCGAATATATTGCTGAGTTTGATGCTTTGTCAAAGTACAGGATGTCTTTCATCGACACTCTGTTGAGAAAGAACGTGAAGTTCATTATGGGTATGGACGATTACCTAAGGCAAAAATTGGTGAGTCACATCGATGAGCCATCCTAGAGACTTGTCGAGAAATCTCTTCGCAAGGAGAGTTTATACCCAAAGTCCGAATTAGCTGTTGTTGCTAAGGAAGAGCCAAAACTGCAACAAACCAGTGGAGGCAAGAAGAAATGGAATGGAAAGTGGAAGCAGTTTCAGGGAAAGAACGTAAGAAGAAGGCTAAATGGGATCTTATTTGTTATGGTTATAGAGACAAGGGTCACCTAATCAGAGACTACAAGACTGATGAGAAGAAAAGGTGTTATAACTATAGCAAACCCGGAAATATACCGAAGAATTGTTCGGAACCGCCGCAGCAGAAATAGGTTGTGAAAGCATATGCTTTGGATTTTGTTTCGACTTCGTCAAGTGCTCCCTCGACGAAAGAGAAAGGATGGAGCGTTGTTATTCAAGGTATGCTTTCAATTTATGATGTTCCCATATGTGTTTTATTCGATATCGGAGCTTCACATTGCTTCATATCTAGTGATTTGGTAGATAAACTAGGATTGAAACGTGAAATAGTTGACCGACCCTTAATCGTGACAAACCCTATTGGGGGCTCCACTAGACTACACATGGTTTGTTAAGGTTTGACCTTATCGAGTCATGGATGCTATTTTGTTTATGATTGCTTTGAATTTCGTTGGGTTTGGGATTTCTTGGGAATGGACTGGCTAAGGAAGTATGTGGTAGTAGTGGATTGCGAGAAGTAGTTGGTGCAGATTGGGGCTATGGAGGGGAGGGCGGTAGTGATTGGCTGCTTACCAGAGGATGGGGTTATGCTTATCTTTCTATATTTGCTTGAGACTCCACATGATGGATTGTTATCTGCGCCTATCATTAGAGAGTATCCAGATGTGTTTGAGGAAGTGACCAGATTATCGCTGCATAGAGAGATTGAGTTTTGCATAGACTCGATGAAGGATGCCAAACCGATAGTTATGCCTTTGAGGTGTATGGCACCCAGAGAGCAGAAAGATTTGGTGGTGCAAGTGGATGACCTATTGAAGAAAGGGTTCATTCGTAGAAGCATATCTGAGTAGGATGCACCTGTAGTATTCGCCAATAAGGCAGATGGTTCTCTGAGGTTGTGTGTGGACTACCATGAGCTGAATAAGATGATGAAGAAAACAAGTATCCACTTCCACCTATTGATGACTTGTTCGACCAGCTCCATGATGCGAAGGTGCTCTCTCGATTGGATCTTACTATAGGATTTCACCAGTTGAGAGTAGTGAAAGAGAGTGTGTAGATCACCGCATTTCATAGATGATATTTTGATCTATTCTAGGACATAGGAGGAACACAAGATGCACTTGAGGATTGTGCTTGAGGTATTGAGGAAGCACATGTTGAAAGCGAAGTTTTTGAAATGTCACTTTTGGAGGAAAGAGGTGAGGTTCTTGGGTCATGTCGTCTAGGAGCAGGGCATCGCAGTAGATCATGCTAAGGTGGCATCGGTTTAGGATTGGAACCAACCCAAGAATGCTACGGATGTGAGGAGTTTCTTAGGATTGGCGAGATATAATAGATGCTTTATTAATGACTTCTTGAAGGTAGCAGCACCATTGACTAATTTGACAAAAAGAATCATATTTTTGTGTAGGACGCGAAATGTGAACATGTGTTTGTAAGTTTGAAAGAGAGGTTGACTGGTGCACCAGCATTGACCATTCTGAGCGGGAATGAGGAGCTGACAGTATACACAGACACCTGTGGTTCTGGATTAGGAGCGGTATTAATGTAGAAGGGAAAAGTTGTCACCTATGTTAGTCGACAGCTGAAACTGCATGAGAAGAAGTATCCAACTCATGATCTGGAGTTGGCGGCTATAGTGTTTGCTTTGAAGATTTGGAGGCACTACTTATTAGGAGAAAAGTTCGAGTTATTCACGAATCATAAATCTTTAAAGTACGTTTTCTCCCAGAAGGATCTCAACCTTCGCCAGCAATGATGGTTGGAATTCTTGGCCTCCTATGATTTCAGCATTTCTTATATAGCTGGTAAAGGAAATGTGTTCGTCGATGCATTGAGTAGAAGAATGCCAGTTTGGGAACGATGTATATGGAGTGAAAACAGTAGAAGTATATTGTTGGCTATGACTTCAGACCCCGTTGTGAGTTAGAGCTGGAGATACTAGCAAGTTTGACAATCAGCCTTGCTCTGATTTAGCAGATCAGTAACAGTCAGAGGCGCGAACTAGACTAGTAGATATCATGGCAAAGATAGAAGGAGGAGTAGAGTCTGAAGATAAGAAGCAATACAGACTCGACTGAGAAGGTTGGCTCTGTAAGGATGGGAGACTGTTTTTTCGCGATGTCGATGGACTACGAGATGAGGTACTACGAGAGTGCCACCATTCTAGGTTGACCATACATCCCAACAATAACAAGATGTACTGTGATATGAAGCATACCAATTATTGGGAGGGGATGAAGAAGGATGTCGGGACAGTTATCTCAAAATGTATGAACTGCCAATTTGTGAAGACATAGCAGAAGAAGTCAAGTGGGTTGTTGCAACCGCTTGAAATTTATAAATGGAAGTGGGAGCAAGTATCGATGAACTTTATTGATGGACTGCCAAGGACTCAAGTAGGGTACGATAACATTTGGGTCATAGTCGATCGATTGACTAAGACTGCTAGATTTATACCCATCAAGTCAAATAGAACGACAGTCAAACTGGCCGAGTTTTACATAAAATGGGTTATACAATTTCATGGTGTGCCGAAAGGCATTATGAGCGACCGAGACCCATTGTTCACTAGTGGGTTTTTGAAGAGCTTACAGGAGGCATTAGGTACCGAGCAGCATCTTAGTACAGCTTATCACCAGCAAATTGATAGGCAGACCGAGAGAATGAATCATATCTTGGAAGATCTCTTGCGAGCTTGCATTCTCGACTTCGGAGGCTCATGGGATGATCACTTGCATTTAGTAGAGTTTGCATACAACAACAACTATCAATCTAGTATCGGTATGGCACCATGTGAGGCATTATATAGCTGACCATCTAGCAAAAAAGCTATGCCAATAAAAGACATGAAGATTTGGTGTTTTCTGTTGGCAATATGGTGTTCGTCAAGATTTCTCCTTTGATGAATGTTATTCAATTCGGTAGTAAGGGAAAGTTGGCACCAATATTCGTAGGTCCTTTTCCGATAACAGAGAGGATTGGGAACCTAGCATATAGGGTCAACTTACCTCAGAAAACGGTCGGTGTGTACAATGTCTTCCACGTTTCTCACTTGTGGAAGTTTATGCATGACTCAAGCGAGATGATTACACCGGATCAACTGGATGATATCGAGATTGAACCAGAAGCTTTGAGACCTTATAGGTCGGATCGTATTTTCGGATGCGATACGAAGCAGCTTAGAAGGAAGAGGGTGGAGTTAGTGAAGTGTCAATGGGGAGAAAGTGGAGACGATTGCACATGGGAAACCGAAGAGAGCATGAGGGCCACATATCCGGAGCTCTTTTCATGGTAAAACCTAATGTTTATCGTGTTTACGTTCACCTTTGATTTCATATAGGGTATTATAGTATCTCGCATGCTAGGATAGGTTTGCCTATGTTATTGATTGCATGACTGCTTGTTTGATATGTTTGATGGTTGCACGTCATTGATAGGCATGCGAGGTGATTATGATTGACTTTTCCTTGATTCATTTAGGGATTTTGGGGGCGAAATTCCTAAAGGGGGGAGAATGTAACGACCTGTGTTTTATGTATTGATGGATCGTAAAATATTATTATTTTATTCATGCAAGGTTGTATGACTCTAAAATTTTGGGAAGTGACTCTTAGGGACATTTTCCTCATCAATGATTTTTCCCGAATTTCTTTGTAACCATTTGACCGCGAAAATCTTATTTGGACTATAACTTTTGATAAGAGCTAAATTAGGGTCTCAAACAACTATCATTGCTTCAGGATGATGGTTTTCCATTCCATGGAGTGGTCATAATAGAAAAACGGACTTATCGTTTGAAAGTTATAGCTGTTTTAGTAGGAAATTAACCGAGTCCATGCTTAGTCCCACTAACCCACTTCGAAATTTGTGCTAAGGGGAGGCTGTAGGAACTGATCTAGGTCATTTCCATCTTCTCCAAAATAATTCTAAACTTCCATTACCCTAATTTCATCAAAAATCACACATTTTCCTTAATAATCTTAGTTAAATCATTGATTAGAGAGGTGATTAGTATATAGAAGATAGAGATTATCATTTTTGCTTATTTGAATCCTTCTCCTTTGTGTCCAAAATTGGTCGATTTGACAAGTTGGTACCGAGTTGTTCCTATTACTTGGATCGGCATGAAACATTCAGAAGGGGAAGTACGCACTCTATATGTCATGTTGAAGGTGTTTGTTTGCTAATTTGGAGTTTGTTGGCGACACAGTAGCACGATGATAGTTTTAGGACTTGATAATAACTCGATGCTGAAAGGAGTTAGGTTCCACACAGGCGGGTTTTGAAAAAGGTGATCTGTGGATGGAACGGTTGAATGGTTCTATTGTGGAATTGAGGAATGTAGAATGGTTCCTCGAGAATAATGGAAATGAGATGGAGCGAAGAGAGGGCTCAGATACACGTGCTAAGGCATCATCGATACTCGAAGTGTTTTCTAATGTACTCAAAGCAGGGGTATTATGAGGTTGCTCATGGGTACATTAAAAGGCTACCCCAGATCGATTGAATGAATCTGTGTGCCCTGGACCGTTTGAATGGGTCTAGTGTTAGCTTTGGGCTAAAGAGAGTACACTGGAAACTAGGATTTCCATTAGTCCTTGGCAGTAGAAAGGTCATACAAGTTATCATATGTCCAGAGCACATTGAGTGATGGTGAGGGTTGCTTGATGGATGCTATGGTTGTTTGATTGTTCTTCCATAGTCTATCACTCTAGGGTTGTCATTGGAGATAGGTATTGGAGATAGGGATACTTGGACATGCGTCATCACACTTGGTTTGTAGTGTACGTATTCGTAAAGTAGAATATTATTTTGTTATGTGCCAACTCTTTGGTTGCAAGGATAGGTTAGGTATGATTCGTGTACCTATGTTCCTTACTATATCGACTTGTATAGTATGTTGAGATTCATTTACCGCTCAAACCAAACAATGTCTGACTCGAGATTTTATGCTTTGTTTCTTATTATCTCAAGTAGTCTTAAATGAGTAGACTAGAGAGCAAGTCCAGGTGCGACGTAATAGCTGTGCAGAGGATGAGCTGGATGGAGCTAATCTCGTATTATATATGGGTTTCTATGCTTATTTCATTGTGCAACACTATGGAGCCTTGGCAGTGTTTACTTATTATTATGAGACAAATATTTGAGTTTATTTCCATTGTATGAACTTACTCGCTGTATAACTATGTGAATATGCACTCAGATATTTAGATCACTTAGTTATTACTGTCTCTCCTATTTTATATCTATGATGTATATTATATTTTTTTCCATATGTTGTGAGATATACGACAGGTTCTGTGAAGTCTTGTTTCATTTTAAAACCTTGATGATCGTTCTACATTGACCGGGCACATTAGCAGTGCACTATCTTATGTATATTTAGTGTTGGTGGTGTAGGGCGGTCATTACAAGACCAGAAAACCATATGGCATTTACTCGCATAGAGGACCAAAAAAACGATCTAGCAACTACTTAAATAGAAGACCAGGAAACCATCTGGCAATTACTTGAATAGAATACCAGAAAACCATCTGGCATTTACTTGCATAAAAGACCAAAAAACCATCTGACATTTACTCGCATAGAAGACTAGAAAAACATCTAGCAACTACTTGAATAGAAGACTAGAAAACCATCTGGCAATTACTTGAATAGAATACCATGGCATTTACTCGCATAGAAGACCAGAAAACCATCTGGCAATTAGAAGATTGCTTTAGCTTTGCTTTGGAGCACAAAAAATCACATTTGATTGGTTCTTCCTCTAGAAGATTGTTTTTGATCCATTCTTTAGGATAGAGTTTGATTTATTTAATTGATTTCTTTTACCCCATATTATCGTCTTAGGTAATGATTTAGGTTTTGATCGACTTCTTTTGCCTCTTATCACCATTTTAGGCGATGATTTCAATTGATTCCCTTATTACTATCTCTAGGTAATGATTTTGATCTTGATTGAACCCCTTATCACCATCTTAGGTGATGATTTAGGTTTTGATTGAGCTCTTTTGCTCCTTATCATCTTCTTTAGGCGATGATTGAGCCCCTTATTACAATATAGGTAATGATTTAGGATGGTTGGTGCATTTGGTTGGCTATCTTAAGCAGAACTAAAGTCTTACCCGTCCTTCGTCTAGGAGGCACTCTAGTTTGGCCTTATAGGAAAAACTGAAGGCTGGTTTGGTACTTTGGCCAGGCCATCTTAGGCGGGACCAAAGGCTTACTCCGTCCTCCCTCTAGAAGGTGCTCCGACCACGCCACGTAGGCGGGACCAAAGGCTTGCAATGCTTTGGCCAGGCCATCTTAGGCGTGACCAAAGGCTTGCACTGACCTCCCTCCAGGAGGTACTTTGACCTAGCCCTTGTGGTGGGATCAAAGGCTTTTTTTGCCCCTTAATACCTTATAGGTAATAATTTAGGCTTTACCTTTATTTTACAAATCCCGATTACGAAGTCTTCTTCTTTATTTGTTACTCATTCATTGTAGACACATTTGCCTTTTGCTTAAATCTAATTAACAAATTCTTGAAGCTATCATTTTCCCAATAAATTCTCAATCATTCCTTTAAGATCTTGGCATTGATTTGTTTTGTGTCCAACCCTTCGGTGATATTGGCAATAAGTACCCCCGAGATATCTTTCATTTCCTGGTTGCTTCTTCTTTGAAGGCCACTAGTTCAAACTCATTTTGTAATTAGTAGAAAGATGTTCTCATAGAAAGTAGTAAGATAGAAAATTTTAGAAGAACTGGAACTTCTAGGGCACTGTGCTTTTTGTTCCCATTTAACTTTATTGTAGCATCAGATTGGTGCATTAGTATCATCCGTGAACTTTCTTTTTAAAGATTTGTGAGTTTTAACTGGGACAGAAGAATGGTCAATTACTTTGTTTCATCTCTGGGCAAACTTGTCGAAATCTCTTGTTATTTCCTCTTCGAAAATAATTCCCTTAGATTGGAATTGTACAGCCCTCCTCATTTTCAAAAACAAGTTATCCGACTTTAGGCTCTCTTTTCCCATGATAGAACAATGACCGTGGATCGGGGTAGAACCTATATGGAACGGGTTTATGCTCCACTTGTTAGGATTATAAAGAGTTACTTATCTCTTTTCTTCCATAATTTGCAATGTTAATAACCTGAACACTTGTTCCTAATAAAACCGAGGGTCATGGGTTATATGATAAGTTGGTTTGGCTAATCAAGGCTCAAAAGATCCTTGTTCAAAGATGATCATCATACGACTTAATGGGTTATGCTGGATGTGGTAAGTCCTCTATAGGAAGTAAAAAGTCCCTAAAGTTCTTTGTAGGAATATGCAAGGTATGGAAAGTCCTTTAAGGAGATATGCAGGTTGGAAAAATTCTGTATATCCTTTATATGCAAGCTTGGGAAAGTCCTTTATATCTCTTATATGCAGGCAAGAGAAGTCCTTTATTAGAATGTAGGGGGAAGGAGGTTCGAGCCCTCCTTCTTGCATTAAAATGTTAACAAAATTTCCTTGTCAGCCCCAAATATGCAAGGCAAATAAGTCTTGATTAGCAAAAGGCTTGAATCGCCTTACGTTAACCCATAAGAAGTATGCGAATCCAAAGTGAAGTGCGCATGTTCGTGATGTCAACTTTCAAGAGGAAAAGTAATGTGCATGTCAAAAGATCTCATCTAAGTACATAATAGAGTTATGTGCATGTCATAAGACGTATCATAGTCAAATGTCTTTATTCACTTGTAATATGCTATGCAAAGTTTATTATTCAAGTTCTTATGTGAAAAACTCTCCACTTTACAATAGGCTATATAAATCCCCAATTCAATTTAGGGTTTACAAATTTGAAAAATGTAAGACATGAGATGAGAAAAATTCGCCCATCCATGTTGCCATTAGGTCTATATTTATAGGGGCGGAGGTAGGCAGATCGGTTACCACGTGTCGTGCGATATAGGTAGATTTACGATATTCAATATCCCATTTGGATTGTCAATTCTTAGCATTGCCTATTACGTTGATGACATATGACATCCTTGTTCACATTATTGAAATTCGACATTCTTCTTTGTATTATCGATATTCGACATCCTTCCTTATGTTGTCAAATCCGACATCCCTCTACATTGTTGGTACCCGACATCCTTCGTGGTTCCAATGAAATTCAGTATCTCTCTTTATATTGATGCCATTCGACATCTTTCTAGATATTGATGAAATGCAGTATCTTTGAAAACTGTAGATATTCGATATCCCTTATATCTTTGAAGCTCAGCATCCTTTGCTGCTTATGTATGCTTTATAATGGTTATAATTGTAAAGACTCGACATCTAAGTATTCAAAATCTTTTAGTAATGCGGTATCTCTCTTCGCACTACTTAATGTTGTAGTAGTTCGACTGCTCTCTTTGATTGCCTTCAGGTTCGATATATTTTATTGTAGAATTTCGACATCTTCATGAAGTGTTTGAAGTGCGATATCCCTTGCCGAATGCTTTACTGTTTTCCTTTCGACATCTTGAATTTTGACATGTTCCCTTACATATTCGACATCTTTATTTGTAGTAACTTTCTAGCCTTCATTTACTCTTCCTTTAACTTGCTTTCAATACATTTTAAGCTTATATAGGTATGTATATATGTATTTGTGTGTATGTATGTGTATGTATGTATGTATGTATTACTAAGGAATTTAAAATATTTGAACATATTTGAAAAAGTCAATAATATAGATTCAAATTTGAAATCCAAAATATCTAATTTTTCTAAGTAAATGTTTTGAAGTATCAAAACGAAAACTATAAGATAGTTAAAGATATTTTAAATATGCATAATAAATATACATACGTGTGTGTAGATAATTTTTAAAACAAATAAGTACCATAAAATAAAATAATTTTACTATTAAAATACATAAACTATTTAAAAAATTCCCAAGTTAAAAATAAACATATAGTAATTAAGTTACCATTATTAAAAAAAATATTACATAATTTCGGCCAAACAAATATTTTTTTAATATTACAAAGCCCCAACAATAATATTTACAACACACAAAAGTTCATACAGGAGTGGGTGTGTGTGTGTCTCTATATATACATACACACACACACACACACAGATATATATATATATATATATATATATATATATATATGCAGATTCAAAAGATTATAGATGACAGGATTTGCATATATAAAATCATTATAAAATATAAGGGATCTAACCTACACTATCAAGATGTGATATATATAATTAAAACTAAGATTAGAAAATTACCTTAAGAAGCAGCCTAGGATCACACATTGAATGTAGAATAACTTCTAGATCTCCAAGATCCACATCTAATCCTTGCAAGAGGTGGATGGACCATGTAACGACTCGGAATTTCATCGTTTTGATTTTGAATATTTAATTAATTTTAAATATTTAAATAATTGATTTTAAAAGCTTAATAACTCTTTCTAATTAAAAATAATAATGGTGAACTTGTATAGAAAAATATTTATAAAAATTAATAGTTCACTTTAATATCGATAGCGTGTCCGAAAATCAATTTATCAATAAACGGTCTTGAAATGCATGAAATTATCATTCTGGGGCATTGTCTCGGTTTTGACGAAACTAGTGCCATTGGAACCGGAATAATAAGACGATGTACGTCGATGAGTTTCGTGGTGATTGGACATGTTGTATGATCGTGCGACCTCGAAATGCAAAGTGATTAAAAAGAGAAACTAAAATAAGATATAATTTTTTTATATAAAACCCCTAATTGATTCCTCTTCCTCAGTTAAAAACATTTCTTTCTTTGTTTCAATCTCTAGTAAAATAAAACTATAGCTATCCCTTCTCTCAATTCTTCCCAGAGCAATAGGCGATAAAAATAAGCAACATCGGATCCGTTGAACTCATGGTGAGAGGGGCTTCAAATCTATGTAGGGTTGGTGACATGCGGTGGTGATTGGAGGAGATGGATATTAGAGGTCGATGCTAGGGTCTTGGGTTGTCGTCGCTGGAGGTGGAATTAGGCCATGGCAATGGGTGTGTCAAGCTACTTAAGCGAAGGCAAGTTGGTAAAGGAAGTTTGGTGAGGCACGTTGTGTTGGGTGAAGTGCGATTGTGACGACTTGAAATTTTTAATGTTTAGAATGGTAATATTTAATTTATTTAAATATTCAAATTTGATTCAAATTTAATAAATAATAAGAAAATAAATTATCAATAAAATGGCTCGATTTTTATCGACGTGTTCTTATTTTAATTTATAGGATTTTTTCATAATTTTTAATTTGGAAAATATTTAAATTTTCGTTTGACGTATTTTAAGGAAAATGATGGTATTTTTGAAATTTCTTAGAATAAGATAACTAGTGTATTTTACTATTGTTTTGAGATCATGTCGCATTTTTATGCGCGATCGTATTTTTGTTTTCGTCGTTCGCGGTTTATACGCAGACAAAATGCTATGTAGCGAGATGCTGGACAAAATAAACATATCTCTATACTTGAAAATTCAACACCCTAACTTTTCCCTCTTCCGCTTTCTCTTTTCTTTTTTCAATCTCCAGTAATAAGAGAACAAACATCCAACTTCAAAAAATATTCGCAAGCTTTACTCAACTAAAAATCACCAAATCAGATCCAATGAGTTTGTATTAATAAGATCTTCAAATCCATATAGGCGATGGGTGGCGCGACGTCGATTTGGGTTGCTCGACATGAGGAGCATAGACTAGGGTTAAGATTTGGCTTCGATTTAAGCGATGATGGGATGCGGCGTTACTTGCTTTGAGTGTGTTGCATGAAGGGCTTTGATTTGTGGAGTTTTGTTGAGGTCTGATCTAGTGTTGGGGATCGTGACATTTGGGTGTCGCGTAGGGTGCTGCCAAGTTGAAATTCAATCCTGGTGATCGAGCTTCATTCCATGGTGTGGGATGTAGAGAGGAGGAGAAGAGAGACTTGTAGGTAAAGTCAATACGTCGAATAGTTGACCAAAGTGGGAGGGAGAGTGTACGGCCATGCACTGTGCACCATTCTTGTGTAAAGGGGAGAGTGATTAAAGTTTGAGAAAGAAAGGTGATTACTGGATTTGGTAATTAATGAATTAAATTGTAATTAATTAATGTAATTTAATTCTCAAATCTTATAAAATGAATAAATTCTTTATAAGAGGTCCAACCGCGGTGTGGTTTGTTGCATTGCACTCGTAGGAGCAATATATACATGCTGGAATTGATTTCGTCAAGTTTGGAGCAAGTGAAATTTTTAGCTATAATCGAATGCCATTTGATTTTAGATCAAACTGGAACGCTTAAGCATCCGCTGAAATTTTTAGTGAGTTATCTCACCTCTATATGAATATTATATGATATACAGTATATATAAATTATTTTTTTACGCTTGAATGATTTATTGATTTGGTTAAATTTCTACTTTGAAAAGCTAATGGCATATAAAATGAAATACAGGGAATTTTACAGGAGAATCCGGGATACTCATTATTATTGATTTTAATTTCAGTTATATATATACTTATAGTATAAATTGTTGAATGTCAAAATTTTGGTAGTTCGGTCATATTGGATGTGACATTGATATATGTTAAAAGTTGAACCATTTTATTGATAGAGGTAATAATAGCATTAGTTAAGTGCGATGATAACTCTAGGCCTCATTTTAGTATTTTAAAATACTATGTGTTGGGCATGTTTTCACCGAACCAAAGAGGGGAGGTAAGTCCTCGCCGAACCAGGGTAAACCAGACCATCCACCAAATCAACTCCACTGGTCCACCCACTACCGAATCAACCTACTTCCCATACCACCGAACCAACAACTTCGCCTACTTACCGAACCAGATCCCACTGAACCAACAACTTCGCCTACCTACCGAACCAGATCCCACCGAACCAACAACTTCGCCTACCTACCGAACCAGATCCCACCGAACCAACAACTTCGCCTACCTACCGAACCAGATCCCACCGAACCAACAACTTCGCCTACCTACCGAACCAGATTCCACCGGACCAAGGCGCTCCGGACCAACTTTGCCAGGCCAGATTGTATCAGCCCAGGCCCACCAGCAGCTATATACATCCAAGACCCCTACCCCCAGCCTCACTCTATAAATAGAGGGGCAGGGGTACAACAATGGGGGACAAGTTTGAGAGTCAAGCACGGACAGAACTTTCAAACAACTTTCATATACTTGTATCAAAGCTTTGTACTTGTAATTTGAATAGAAAAGGAGAATAACATATAAAGTGGACGTAGGCACATTCTGGCCGAACCACTATAAATCTGTGTGTCTTTTACAGTTTAGTCCCTGCTTTTCATATATTTGCATAAATCACCCAAATCACTAATAACAACCTAAAATCAATTAAATCATACGACTCGGAGGTGTTTGTCCATTTTTTTGTGCAAACATTTTTGGTGCTTTCACTGAGAGCTAGAAGTTCGAAGCTTCAGCTTCTTCCACTTAACCTTCTTCCAACAGCATCGTTCATTTCTTGGAAAACATGCCTCCCAAGCAGAAGAGAGATGTTAACAAAGGAAAAAACATCGCAACCAGCAGTCTTCCAGATCCAGTGGTCACAGATCAAGTAAATCGTCCCCCTCCAGCAGCATTACCAAATGAAGGTCAGGCAAATCCGACCACCCCTGCCACAGAACAGCCGGCAGCAATTACTAGGGCAGATCTAGACAGGGTTGTGGCTGAAGTGACTAACCGCTTCGCATCCCAGCAGGAAGCCTTGGTGGACCATCTCATGTCACGCTTAAGGGATGCTGAAGAGTCCAACCGCAACACTTAATCATGGGGAGAGTCCCAGTCCGGAGGATCTCGGAGACATCAAAGATCTTCCCTCTTCGAAGGAGCTAACAACAGAAGTGGCCATGGTAGGAGCCGAGACCGAGCACAGCCCGAAGTTAGGACTGAGGAGACGCTTGGGACCGAACCCAACGGGGGAGGTACCGGGCGGAGGTCAACTGTAGTTGAGCCTGTCATACTGCCTAACCACGGAAACGCCAGTGAACGGGGCCGAGCTAGAGTCCAGCCCCAAGTTGGACCCGAGGAAGTGCTTAGATCAGAACCCAACAGGGGAAGATGGAGGCAAGGGCCAACTGTAGCTGATCCTAGCATGCTCCCAGAAGACCAAAGGCAGCCACTAGAAAATATCAGGAATGATAGACGATACCATCCCTACAGGTCATCCGGACGGGATCAGTCCCACAGAGCAGAACCGAACTCATTCCTATCTGCTCCAAATTCTGATGGAAGGATGGCACGCTTGTTCAGAGAGTGTGTCCAACGGGATCAAAGAGATCGAGGGATAGGCGCTAGGGTAACCAGCCCCTTCGCCCGCAATATTGAAATTGCCATCACCCCCCGAGAATGGAAAATGCCAACAATGGAACCTTACAAAGGAACCTCCGACCCCGTTGTACACTTACAGAGATACACACAACATATGCTCATGAGTGGAGCAACAGAGGGAGTACTGTGCAAATGCTTTCCACTATTCTTAGCAAATCTAGCTACCTCCTGGTTCTGTCATTTACCCCAAGGACCCATCAGCTCGTGGGAAATGTTGAAAGAAAAGTTTATCAGCCAGTTCCGCATTCATGTGGAACAACCGAAGGATGCTTATTCCTTATCCAGTATCAAACAGAAACCTGGAGAGAAGCTGCAGCAATACCTAACCCGATTCAATGCCGCAGCGGCCGTAGTCTAAGATGCCGATGAGAAGCTTATCCTAATGGCCCTCTGTAGTGGTGTGCATCCGGATACTAAATTTGCTAGAAGATTGACAAAAGAAAAACCAGCTACTTTACCCGATTTCTTCCATGAAGCCGGGAAATATATGAGGCTTGAAATTGCTGCCACTGAGGGGCAGTCAGGGCAACAAAATAAGGCAGATCACGACAACATGCCCGCTGCAGCGAAGGACGTTCGAAGAAATGATTCTAGAGACAATGCTGGGGGCAAGAAGGGAGAAAAGCGCCAATATCGGCCAGGACCGAGATTCGACACTTACACTCCTTTGAATGAAACCATTGAAAACATCTTCCTTGCCACCCAAGATGAAGTTAGATACAAACGCCCACCATACAAGAAGGAATCAGATAACGCACAAAAATCTGGAAAGTTCTGCCGCTTCCACGAATCTCATGGGCATGACACCAATGAATGCCATCATCTCCGGGACTTGATTGAAGAACACATCAGAAGGAAGAGACTAGAACGCTATGTAAAAGGTCAGAACAGGACTCCAGCTCTTGCCAATGAGAACCCAAGGCTACCCTCACCAGAGATAGGCAGAGGAAATCGCAACACTAGCGGCTCCAGTCAAGAGAAGATAGTGGTCCATACCATCTCGGGAGGACCGCACATCGCCGATAGAAGCTGGGCAGAAATGGAAAGATATGGAAAGTCGCTTAGAAACAATGAAGACTGTGTTAATTCTGTTATAGAAGAACGCCACCCGAAGCGGAAAGAGAGTGATGACATCACATTCAGTAGGCGTGACCTAGAGGGAAGGCAGTACCCTCACATGGATCCCATGGTTATCTCTGCCCGGCTCGGTCCAGCCGAAGTTTTCCAAATTCTAGTAGACACTGGAAGCTCAGTAAATATCTTATTCAAGCATGCATTCGACAAAATGAAACTATCAATAAAGGACGTTTCTCCCTGCAATAAACCACTACACGGTTTCACTGGAGATGCGAAGATGCCCCTCGGGCAACTGGACCTCTTTGTTGAAATTGGAAGTCATCCCCGCTCCGTTGTGCGGAAACAGACATTTGTGCTGATAGAAAACCACTCGGCCTACAACGCCTTCTTAGGAAGGCCAGCCTTGTCTGACTTCCAAATTGTCCTGGCCCCATGGTGCCTAAAGATGAAATTTCCAATGGACAATGGAGTAGGGGAAGTATAAACCACAGGAAGGATAAAGGGAAGGGTGTAGAGGTTGCCCTCTGCACAAAGAGTTTGGAAGCATAGCAACTAAAGAAAGCCCCTCCTCTTCGATATACCAGTGACCCTTTCAATGAATTAGACCCTAGGGACAAAGAGGAGGAGGCCACCGCCGAGCCTGTAGAGGCTATGGAATTTGTATCTATAGACAAACATGACTCGAGTAGACTATTGAAAATCAGGTCCCAACTAAAAGCAGAGTTGAAGGAACAACTCATTGACTTTCTCCGCCACAACTTGGATGTATTTGCATGGTCACATGCTGACATGACCGGAATCTCCCCTGACATAGCATGCCACGTACTAAACATTGATCCTACCAAGGCGCCCGTAAAACAAAGAAAGAGAAGCATGGGGGCAGAACGATCAGCAGCCCTCGATGAAGAAGTAAGGAATCTACTTGCCAATGACTTCATACGAGAAGCCATCTACCCAGAGTGGATCGCCAACCCGGTGCTGGTAAAGAAGGCTAATGGGAAGTGGCGAACATGCATTGACTTCTCCAACTTAAATGACGCCTGCCCGAAGGATTGCTTCCCACTTCCCCGAATCGATCAACTTGTAGATAGCACAGCCGGGCACGAACTCTTATCTTTCATGGACGCATACTCAGGATACAACCAAATTCCCATGCATGCTCCCGATCAAGACCACACTAGTTTCATCACTGACCGGGGATTGTACTGCTACAAGGTAATGCCTTTCGGACTTAAAAACGCAGGAGCCACCTACCAGCGCCTCATCAACAAGATGTTTGCAGGGCTAATAGGACGAACTATGGAAGTGTATGTGGATGACATGCTGGTAAAGTCAAGGAGAGCCGACGATCACGTAAACCACCTGGGCGAGATGTTTCGAGTACTTCGCCAATACGGAATGAAACTTAATCCTCTAAAATGCTCCTTCGGAGTATCATCAGGAAAGTTCTTGGGATTCATCGTCCATGCCAGAGGGATTGAAGCAAACCCTGAATAGATCCGAGCTTTAAAAGATATCAAAATACCCTCCACTCGAAAGGAAATGCAAAGCCTGAATGGGAAAGTTGCCGCCCAAAGCCGATTCATCTCCAAAGTCAAGCGTCATACCTTACAAGAAGGAGATCTTGTCCTCAAGCGGATCTTCCCTCGCCCAGGAGCACTAGACCCAATCTCGGATGGACCCTATGTAATTCATAAAGATCTCCACAATGGAGCTTATATTTTGTCAACAGTGGACGGAGAGGTGTTCCAAAGGGCATGGAACATCCAACACCTCCGTCGATACTTTTCTTAACTTGTACTGCCCATATGAAGTGAATTAACAAAGAGAATCAGTGGACGTAGGCATTTTCGTGCCGAACCACTTTAAAAAACCTTGTCTCTTTTTTAACTTGTTCCTTTATGTCTTGGCTGCTTGTTAACTTTATCCTTTTCTGTTGAACAAAATCCTGTGCATATAGCATTTCCATTCAAGGCACTCCACAATGCAACTTCACCTGGACAAGACCTAACAGGTACTATGCGAATCTATGCCCTTGCCAATGAGACACTTTTGCTCCGGCATCCCTCTGCTGCGGGTTAACTCATTGCTCACGACGGCCCTTAAAGCCAACTATAATGAGCCGATTATAAGCCACCAAGAAGGCCGATTATAGCCAAGGCAGCTCATTACGGCGTTCGGCTCGTCGGCAACTGTGAACCTACTTTAAGCCCCAACATAAGGTGTGGCCAGCCAGGGGTAGTTCACGGTTGACGATCGGCACCTACGCTAGCCGGCCACAGTAAATCGAATAATACCCACGATTACGGGCCATAATGGCCCGGGTAGTTACTGTGCGCGAGCTCGGCTCCGATGTGTCTTGAGTACGGCTGTGGTAAAAAAGATTAACTCCCCGCGGAGGCGTAAGATGGGTGACAAATGTCTCCAAGACGCACAGCTAGGGAAAGTGACTACAAAGCCCGTTTGCCACGAACTTAAGCACATCGAAGGACTTCCGTGATTGGAAGTTTTACTATTTCGCATATTTCAATTTTATTCAAGAAACTTTTCTCCTATCCTCTGTAACAATCCCTGAAGTACAGGACACAGAATAAGAGACATTCGCTAATGGAAGCGGATACTCACATCAAGACACTGGACCGCATTTCATACTCAGTCACGCAAGACATTCAAAGCTGCCATCTATAAGTAAAATATGAAGGGCGGTACTTTCTTCTTTCATGTATAAACACGTGGCTGTAATTTGTTCACACATCACACCAACATTGCAAAACATGAAATTATGTTTTAAACAAGAACTTGACATCAAACACAATTGAATTACAAGCATATGCATAGCTATATTTCTCATACAACATGTCAAAATAGCAAAAATATTCAAAAACGACAGAATCAGCTTAAGTTAAAAAGTTACACATCAAGAATAATGTTGTTTATTACAAGTAGCATAATTACAACCTAAAAGTTACGTTACTGTTTTGAGACTAACATATACAACAATGTCAAGTCCACAAAAAGATATCCAGGTCAAATCAAGGAGCCGGCTGCGTCGGAGTCTTGTCCTGTTGCCCACCTGTCCAGTCAAAGAAAGAATTCATTAGTGATAAGCAACCAAGTTAACGGAAAAGTCTAGGAAGGAAGACTTACCAGCACCAGCTTCCTGACCATCATGGTCATCATCCTCTACTTGCACACCTGCCTCCTCAGCAGCAAGTAGCCGCATACCCTCCTTCACCGCCACCTTCTCCTCCTTGGTAAACTGGGCAGTGACCACATCCATTCTGAAGACCGCGCCACCCTCTTTATCCGCATCAGCCCTAGCCTCCTCTAGAGCCCGGAGATAGATCCTGGCCATAACTCGGGGGTAATCATCCATCCAGGATAAGTTACCCTGTTTCCAAGTACGGAAATACATATCCTGGAGCATCTCATCCATCATCCCCTCGTTTTCCTCAAGCTCCCTCATTCGGGCCTCAGAAGCACGCAACTTAGCAACGGCAGCATCCCTCTCCGATCGGTATCGTGAGTGGTCCGCCTGAAGGGATATCCTCATCGCCTCCATCTCCTCCTTCAACCTGGACTGAGCAAGCTCCGCGGCCTCGAGTCTACCCGACAATTCCTGTGCCCGCTCGAGGTCCGCTTGTCGAACCTCATCCACCGTCACAATGGCCATGTCAATTCGCTCCTTGCAGGAGGCCTCCATTTTTCGCAACTCTGCCCTGCTGGCCTCTTCCATAGTCTTCTTCAGTTGCCTGGATGCTGCCTCGTGTTGAGAAATTTGAATGGCTTGATCGGCAAGCTGGTTAGCCTGGTCGGAGACCATTAACCGTAGCCGAATGTTGGTACTCCCAATTTCCTCCCCGGCCTTGACTAGTCGGGCATGATGCCCCATCAATTTCCTGGTCTCCTCAACAACCCGGTCAATATTCGCCTTAGCTTCATCCCCTAGAGTTACAACCCGGGAAGTAAGCAAATCGAGGTCCAGGGACTTAGCTTCGTCAAGCACCCGTACCATGGCATTGCGAGGGAGAAGATGCTCACCAGTAACCTCATCGAAGGAGATGCCATGAGAGGCCGGGTCCAGGTCTGGATGACCCGCAAACGGGTTACGAACCAAGCCAGGGTGATCTATCGGGGTGAAGGTTGGATTCTCGGATGGATGTGGGGAAGGCATAAACTCAGTATCATCCTCTGTAATATCGTGAATAGGCTGGAGTGGGGCCGGAGGACCAGGAAGAGATTCAAACGTAGATCGACTACTCTTCCTCTTCTGTATATCTTCTTCAATAACTCCAAGAAGAGGACGATAGCCGACTACGTCTCCAAGACGGTTAGTAGGAGGCTTCGGCTTGGCGGAAGCTTTGAGGAGTTTGTATTGTTCAAGCCTGTGCCGAAGATCTGAGGTCTTGGCCGTTTTGCCCGCTCCTGGAAAGAAAACCAAGTGTCACCAGCATGTATTGAGCCATCATTCAAGAATTAAAAAGAATAAAGAGAAATTCACCTTGAATCGCAGAAGTTGCCTCAGTAGAAGCGCTCCCGGAAGATAAATCGGCGCCGGTCCCGACCTTACCAGCTTTCTTGGACTTCTCCGTTTCCTCCAACTCTTTGAAGGCTTGGCGGAGAGCGTCATCTGTCCACTCTTGAATCACGCCCGCCTGCCCGGGAGGCAAAGCCTTGGTGCCATCACCGCTCCTGAGGGTCGTACCCATGACATCCCGGTTCTGACTGAGCTGGGGGCACTGCGGAAGGATCATCTCTGTCCTGGAATTTTTTTTTCTCTGATCGGGTTTCAACTTTATGAGACATTATCTGCAACACGAGAAAACACATTATTAGAATAAGGAGATAGAGATATAAACGAACGAGTGTATGTTGTCCAGAGTTTCACTTATAAACACATAAACTCATTCAGTATAACAAAGTTCAAGGTCATTCGGCCTTAGACCCCCAAGCCCATTCGGTAGAGCATTTGAGTTCGTTCGATCATAAAAGAAAAACCATTCGGCAGAGGAAGACTCACCTGGTCCGGCAGATGAGTTGGTTCGGTATACAATTGATTCTGATGTCTCAAACGGTGAAGGATGAACAGAGATGCAAGGTCCATACTTATAGGCGAATAATAACGACCGAACCAACTGGCTCGTCACGCACGACCGGATGAAAGTGTCCAAGCCGAAACAAAGCGGGACATATGACTGGCATATGCCCCACTTTGGGGGGGCAAATGTTGGGCATGTTTTCACCGAACCAAAGAGGGGAGGTAAGTCCTCGCCGAACCAGGGTAAACCAGACCATCCACCAAATCAACTCCACCGGTCCACCCACTACCGAATCAACCTACTTCCCATACCACTGAACCAACAACTTCGCCTACCTACCGAACCAGATCCCACCGAACCAACAACTTCGCCTACCTACCGAACCAGATCCCACCGAACTAACAACTTCGCCTACCTACCGAACCAGATCCCACTGAACCAACAACTTCGCCTACCTACCGAACTAGATCCCACCGAACCAACAACTTCGCCTACCTACCGAACCAGATCACACCGAACCAACAACTTCGCCTACCTACCGAACCAGATCCCACCGAACCAACAACTTCGCCTACCTACCGAACCAGATCCCACCGGACCAAGGCGCTCCGGACCAACTTTGCCAGGCCAGATTGTATCAGCCCAGGCCCACCAGCAGCTATATACATCCAAGACCCCTACCCCCAGCCTCACTCAATAAATAGAGGGGCAGGGGTACAACAATGGGGGACAAGTTTGAGAGCTCAAGCACGGACAGAACTTTCAAACAACTTTCATATACTTGTATCAAAGATTAATTTGAATAGAAAAGGAGAATAACATATAAAGTGGACGTAGGCACATTCTGGCCGAACCACTATAAATCTGTGTGTCTTTTACAGTTTAGTCCCTGCTTTTCATATATTTGCATAAATCACCCAAATCACTAAGAATAACCTAAAATCAATTAAATCATACGACTTGGAGGTGTTTGTCCATTTTTTTGTGCAAACACTATGGTTTGCTGTTTTGATTTGAAAATGGTTTTGATTTGGAGAATGATTTTAAATCTGACTTTTGAATTTTCTATTATATTTCATTTAAAATGGGTTTTGAACTTCTCTATTTTACTTCAACCTTTTAGTTAGTCTTTTCTAATTTATATGGAAATGTTTTAAAAGTATTTCGGGAAGTATTTATTTTACAAAAAAGTTAATATAATAATGAATGTTTATTTTGAAGGAAAATAAAGGGTAATTTATCTTTTATAATGAAGTGATTTTGCTTTAAAGGAAGATAGGAATATTTTGGTACAAATATTTGTGAAAGGTTTTTATATAAAATATTGTATAAAAAGGATGGTTTTATAAATGATATTTTATAAATAAAAGGATAGATTTATAAATGATATTTTATAAAGAAAAGAACATATTTTTAAGTGGGGCTTTGTAAAAAGGAAAAATTATATAATTTTCATAAATTGAAAAATAAAACACAGTTGTGAATTTATAGTGATATATGAAATGATCGTTTATGGAAAAAAATTAGGCCTATCTTGAAATCGAAGTTTATGATAAGTATATAAGATTTAAAATTTTAGATTTATAAAAGGAGTTTTATAATTATATTTGGAGATATAGAAAAAAAATTTATAAATAGAAAAGAGTTTTATAAATGAAATTGGAGTTTTATAAAAAGAGTTATAAATAAATTTGGAGTTTAATAGAAAGAAGTTTCATAAATGAATTTGGATTTTTATAAAAAAAAGTTATAAATAAATTTGGAGTTTTATAGAAAGGAGTTTGATAAATGAATTTGGAGTTTTATAAAAAGAATTATAAATAAATTTGAAGATTTATAAAAGGACTTTTATAATGATATTTTATAAAAGGTGTTTGTAAATATAAAAGAGTTTTATAAATAGAAAGGAGTTTTATAAAGGAATTTTATAAAAGGGATTTATAAAAAGAATTTTTATAAAAAGAATAGGACCTGATTTCCATAAATGATCATTTTAAATTATGGTGGCATGGGAAGTATTTTTTTCATACTGAACACAAAAAGATAAAAGTGGTTTTGAGTTTTATTATTACTTATATTTTAAATGACATTTGTTTTTAACCCAATTAAGTATGATTTGGAAATGCAATCTTTTTTAAGATTTGTTAATATACTTATACAGTTGAGATAAGTATACGGGCATATTTTCTAAGTATTGAAAATGTAGTGTTTGTGAATATACTTATATTGTTGATATAATATATGGAAAAGTTTTCTATGCTTTGAAAGTTAAATGTTTAGTGAGTATACTTATACTCTTGAGATAAGTATATCAATAATTTTCAAGTATTGAAAGAGTATAGAAAATTGGTGAATATATCTTTGTAAAAGTATTTTGACACAAGTATTTACAAGGAGATTTTAATTAGTGAAATAATTAATTAAAGAGGCTTAGCGGTTGCTTATGTGCTTAACCAGGGTTGATTTCCATGTGGAATTAAATCTCTGGTTGGATTGTTTGTTTATTTGATAGTTAAATAACCGACTATCAAATCTTGACTAGTTTTGAAACTATCATTGTTGGCTCAAAGAGACCGAGATCGAATATATTATCCAATAACTACTTCGAACCGACATAAGCGTTCGAATTGGAGGCATCGAGAAGATGATGGAAATCGAAGATGAAGTTCTTTGAAGTGCAAGGGCTACTTGCTACTAATCCTGGGATATAGTAGTAAGTAGTGCCCTTGGTTTGTTCATATCCTGAACAACCTGTATATATGAATGATGGCATTGAATTGTTGCCTGGAGGGCAGTTTTAACATTCCAAGTGGGATTGCTATATAAAAGGTAAAATGCAGCCTCTAGCCTCACACCCAGTAACGATTAAACAAGGGATATGCTTCAAGGTAATGTGGTTAGCTACCATTAGGTTATGGTCATTACTCGATCTAGATCAATATTGACCCATTTATGTATGATAGTGACTCGGTACGGTTGTTGGCCGACAACTGGGGTGATGATCATATTCGGTACTATCGAGGAAGGGGTAAGTTGGTCCTGACTCGTAGGAGTTGAAAGGTTTTCGACCTTGTACATTTTTCTAGAGGTGTGTTGTGGCAGGCGGTACCCCAGTAGTCTTTTCATTTTATGGAATCCATTCTCCAATAAGTGCCTTACGGACTTAGTTGTGCTCAAGTATGCTGGAATGTGAGATTCAAGCATTCCAGCTATGCTATATATTTATTTTAAACCCTAGTCATTATTATAATATCAGTGGATTTTCTATTTGAAATGGTTTGGTTAAAGTAAGGTAAAATCTAATTCGAGTTTATGTGTGGTGTGGTCTTACAAGATACCTTTATTTTAAAAAGGTTTTATAACATTAAAATCCATTTGGTTTGTGTTTCTCACGCTGGTTTACCAGACTGATTTGGACATTATTTTCTTATGATGCTCAAGCCAGACTGAGTATATTTTCAAATTTAGCTTTGGATGCTTTAGAGCTTCAGGAGATGATTTGGATGCCTCCAATAAGTATTCATGTATATTTTATTTCCGCTGTATTTGTTGTTTTGTATTTACCAGCATTTATGAGGACAGGTTGTTACAACTGTCTAGGCTGATGAACAGTTAGTTTACTCTGATTGATGTATATACACTATAGTTTTTATTTTGTAAAGACCATGTATATATTATATGTTACTCGTCATGATGTGAGATTCTGTTCTATCTTTCCTTTCTTTCACCCCAACAATCAGTCTTTTCGGCACTTGGGTGCTTAGCACATGAATGCCGTGGATGTATTACAGTCGACTTCTGAGGATCAAAAAGGCGGGTCGTTACACGTGGTATCAGAGCTTAGGTTGAGCGAACACCTAGGCTTTGGTGGGGTAAACTCATTAGCGATGGGTTAGTAACACCCTAGAAGAGTTGAGTGTGTATATATATACGAGAGCGTATTTGTTAATGCTTTAAAAATGTTTTATATTATGTTGATTGGTCTGTTGAGTGGCTATGGATTCTGGTCAATACGAGTTGCAAACTTATTTATAGGGTTTTCTAAACACTTGAACAAGGTAAACCGACACAGTATTTTTTTTGAAATTTGGTAAATGAAATAATTTTACATAGATTTCATATTTTATATAAAAAAGAATAATTTTCAGAAATTGGTATAGTTATTTATGAAGTCTTTATTTGTTAGGAAATGATAATATTCAATTATTATCATTTATTGTTTGATTAGTTATGCTTGTCCAGTTTATGAGCATTTATTGTATGATTAAATTAAATACGAACACCTTGTGAGTTCAGTTTCACAGTTGGACTATAAGGCGTTTGGTGATAATGTTAGGTTAAATTTTAATTATAACAAAAGGTGTTTATTATAATCTAAACAAAGATACACATTTGTGAAATGATTTTATGTAAGAAAGTGAAATTATATAAGTATAATTTATAAATATGGTTTATAAATAAAAATGATTTAAACTAAGAATTTGAGAACTTGAATCCCGATGTTTTTGGAAAAAAAATTTCAAAGTTTTGGAGCAAATAATAATTTTATTATCTGAAAGTATTTATGTATGGAAATATTTCAAATGGATTTTAAAGGAGATAGAAAGCATTGGACTCACTTATGTCACTGGAAAATAATTATGGTGATGACTGTAGCATCATCGACGTTCCGAGTTTCTTAGTAGGGGATGCTACTATAGTAATTTACTATAGAGTTGTTTTGGGTAAAACGGATTTTGGTTTAAAAATTCCAAAAAATATGATTTGATGTGCAAAAGGAGATATGTATATTATTATTTCAAATAGAGTTGAAATAAAACCTGGGTGTTCAGTTCTGAAGTTTTCGGTTAAGTTATTTTATGGTTGCGTGTATACTATGCATTAAGGTAGTTTTGTTTGTGCATCACATTATGATATGTTGTTTGATGGTCTTCATTTCTTGAAATGAAATGGAATTTTTGGCGATTATGGACAGTCAAAAACTTATGAATTTGTTGAGAAATTGAAGCTGAGTGTTTTTGTGAAAATATAAGAAAATAAATTTTGTAACTTATAAATTTAGGGAGATAGTAAGTTAGAATGAGTTTTAAATTTGTTGAACATCCTGGTTAAGAAAAAACTCTGATATTGTATATATACTCTTAGGATGTAGTGGAGTATTATATGAATATGAACTTGAGTTATAAAATCATAATTGACTTAAGTAAAGGTTTTATGAAATGGTTTGTAAATGATTTTGGTATTAAATGAAATACTATTGGTGTAATTAAATGTGGTAACATTTCATAGTCATGTTTAACTCTCTTTTGGGATATGTAAGTGAAATTCAGGTATGTGCGTAGAGTTTGATTACTCGACAAATTGGTATGTGTTTATTGCGTATGGGGTTTGCTATGTGTCATACATACTTTATAAAGTATATCATAAGTATATATTATTGTTGATGATTTTATGCCTCAGTTATGGGAGGCCACTTTTGGGCTTTTGTTTTTTTTTTGTTGATTTGGACTTGTTGTTACGAGTTGTAGTTTTTCCAGATCGAGCCGCACAAAGGAGGTACTGTCGAATTTTTCGGTAACTTAAAAGGATTTTATAAGATTAATAACTCATTTTAATTAATCGGATTTTAAAAGTTTAAGGGTTTAGAGATAATTTTCTTCCTTTGAGAATTTCGGGGACGAAATTCTTTCAAGGGGGGAAAATGTAACGACCCAAAATTTTTAATGTTTCAAATGAGAATATTTATTTTATTCAAATTTAATAAATGATAAGAAAATAAATTGTTAATAAAAGGGCTTAATTTTTATCGACTTATTTTTATTTTTATTTATAGGATTTCTCCATAATTTTTAATTTGGAAAATATTTAAAATTTCATTTGATGTATTTTACGGCAAACGATCGTAGTTTTGAAATTTCTCAAAATACGATAACCAATGTATTTATTGTTTTTTTGAGATCGTGTCGCATTTTTATGCACGGTCGTATTTTTGTTTTCATCGTTCGTGGTTCATACACGAACGAAATGCTGTGTAGCGAGATGCCGGAAATTGGAAAATAAACATATCTCTACACTTGAAAATTCAACACTATGACTTTTTCCTCTTCTCCTTTCTGTTTTCTTTTTTTCAATCTCCAGTAAAAAGAAAATAAACATCCAACTTCAAAAATCAAAATCGCAAGCTTTACTAAACTAAAAATCACCAAACCGGATCCAATGAGTTTGTATTGATAAGATCTTCAAATCCGTATAGGCGATGGGTGGTGCGATATCGATTTGGGTTGCTCGATGTGAAGACCGTGGACTAGGGTTAAAGTTTGGCTTCGATTTTAGCGATTATAGGATGCGGCGTTAGTTGCTTTGAGTTTGTCGCATGAAGGTCTTTGATTCGTGGAGTTTTCGTGAGGTTCAATCTATTCTTGGCGATCACGACATTTGGGTGTCGTGTGGGGTGCTACCAGGTCAAAATTTGATCCTGGTGATCGAGCTTCATTCCATGGTTTGGGATGTGGAGAGGAGGAGGAGAGAAACTCATAGGTGAAGTCGCTTCATCGAATAGTTGATCGGAGTGGGAGGGAGAGTGCACGGCCATGCACTGTGCACCTATTTCATGTATAGAGGAGAGTGATTAACGTTTGGGGAAGAAAGGTGATTAGTGGAATTGGTAGTTAATTGATTGAATTGTAATTAATTAATGTAATTTAATTCTCAAATCTTATAAAATAAATAACTTCTTCATACGAGGTTCAATCGAGATACGGTCTTTCATGTTGCGCTCGTAGAAGCGATATCTATGCACTAGAAATGATTTCGTCAAGTTTGTAGCAAGTGAAATTTTGTGTTATAATCGAACGCCATTCGATTTTAGATCAAACTAGAACGCTTAAGCGTCCAATAGAATTTTTGGTGAGTTATCCCACCTCTGTACAAATATTGTATGATACATAGTAGGTATAAATTATTGTCTTGTGCTTGAATGATTTATTGGTTTGGTTGAATTCCCGCTTTGAAAGAAAATGACATATAAAATGAAATACATGAAATTTTGTAGGGGAATCTGGATTCCTTATTATTATTGATTTTAATTTCAATTATATACTTATTGTATAAATTTTTTATTATCAAAACTTAGTAGTTTAGCCATATTGTATTTGACATTGATATATGTTAAAAGTTGAACCTTTATAGTGATAAAAGTAATAATAGCATTGATTAGTGCTATGGTAGCTCTGGGCCTCATTTTAGTACTTTAAAATACTACTGTTTGCTGTTTTGATTTGAAAATTGTTTTGATTCGGAGAATGATTTTAGATGCGACTTTCGAATTTTCTATGATATTTTATTTAAAATTGGTTTTGAACTTCTCTATTTTACTTTAACCTTTTTGTTAGTCTTTTCTAATTTATATTGAAATGTTTTAAGAGTATTTTGGGAAGTACTTATTTCATAGAAAAGTTAATGTAATAATGAATGTTTATTTTGAAGGAAAATAAAGTGGAATTTATCTTTTATAATAAAATGATTCTGTTTTAAAGGAAGATAAGAATATTTTGGTATAAATATTTGTGAAATGTTTTTACATAAAATGTTGTATAAAAAGGATGATTTATAAGTGATATTTTATAAATAAAAGTATAGATTTATAAATATATTTTATAAATAAAAGAATAGATTTTTAAATGGGGTTTTATAAAAAGGAAAAATTATATCATTTTCATAAATTGGAAAATAAATCACATTTGTGAATTTATAGTGATATATGAAATGATCGTTTTTTAGAAAGTATTTAGACCAATCTTGAAATCAAAGTTTTGGGATGAGTATATAAGATTTAAATTTTTAGTTTTATAAATAAATTATGAGATTTATAAAAGGAGTTTTATAATTATATTTGGAGATTTATAAAATAAGTTTTATAAATTGAAAGGAATTTTATAAATAAATTTTAGGTTTTATAAAAAGTGTTATAAATATTTGGAGCTTTATAGAAAGGAGTTTATAAATGAATTTGGAATTTTATAAAAAGAGTTATAAATAAATTTGGAGTTTTATAGAAAGGAGTTTTATAAATGAATTAGGAGTTTTACAAAAAGAGTTATAAATAAATTTAGAGATTTACAAAAGTAGTTTTATAAATGATATTTATAAAAGGGGTTTGTAAATATAAAAGGGTTTTATAAATAGAATGGAGTTTTATAAAGGAATTTTATAAAAGGGATTTATAAAAAGAATTTTTATAAAAAGAATGAGACCTAATTTCCATAAATGACCATTTTAAATTATAGGGGTATGCGATGTATTTTTTTCATACTTAACACCAAAAAGAGAAAAGTGGTTTAGGTTTTATTGTTACTTATATTTGAAAAGGCATTTTTTTCAACCCAATTAAGAATGATTTTGGAAATTAAATGAAATTCTTCTTAAGATTTGTGAATATACTTATACCGTTGAGATAAGTATATGGGTACATTTTCTAACTATTGAAAATGTATTGTTTTGTGAATATACTTATACTATTGAAAAAAGTATATGGAAAAGTTTACTAAGTTTTGAAAGTTAAATGTTTTGTGAGTATACTTATACAGTTGAGATAAGTATAGTAATATTGATCAAGTAGAGAAGTTTGATGAACATAACTTTGTAAAATATTTTGATACAAGTATTTACAAGGAGATTTTATTTAATGAAAGAATTAAGTAAAGAGGCTTAGTGGTTGCTTATGCATTTAACCAGGGTTGGTTTCCATATAGAATTAAATCACTGGTTGGATTGTTTGATTATTTAATATTTAGATAACCGACTATCAAATCTTGGCCAGTTTTGAAATTATCGTTGTCGGTTCGGAGAGACCGGGATCGAAAACCACTTCGAACCAGCATAAGCGTTCGAATTGGAGACATCGTGAAGATGATGGAAATCGAAGATGAAGTTCTTTAAAGTGCAAAGGCTACTTGCTACTAATCCTGAGGATGTAGTAGAAGTAGTGCCTTCTGTTTGTTCATATCCTGAACAACTTGTATGGATGAATGTTGGCATTGCATTGTTGCTTGGAGGGCAGCAAGTGGTATTGCTATATAAAAGGTAAAACGTAGCCTTTAGCCTTAAACCCAGTAATGACTAAAACATAGGATATGCTTCAAGCTATGTGGTTCGCTATCATTAAGTTATGGTCATCACTCGATCTAGATTAATATTGACCCATTTATGTATGACAGTGACTTGGTATGGTTGTTGGCCGGCAACCGGGGTGATGATCATATTCGGTACTATCCAGGAAGGGGTAAGCCGGTCCTGACTCATAGGGGTTGAAATGTGTTCGACCTTGGTACATTTTTCTAGAGGTGTACTATGGCAGGCGGTACCCTAGTAGCTTTGACATTATATGGAATCCATTCTCCAATAAGTGCCTTATAGACATAGTTGTGCCTAACTATGCTAGAACATGAGATGCAAGAATTCCACCTATGTTATATATTTAGCTTAAACTCTAAATATTATTATATTATCACTGGATTTTCTATTTGAATTGGTTTGGTTATCGTAAGGTAAAAACCCATTCGTGTTTATGTGCGACGTGGTCTTACGAGATACCTTTATGTATGAAAGGTTTTATAAAGTTAAAATCCATATGGTTTTTGTTTCTCTCGCTGGTTTACCAAACTAATCCGGGCATTATTTTCTTATAATGCTCGAGTCAGACCAAGCATATTTTCAGATTTAGCTTTGGATGCTTTGGTGCTTCAGGAGACTAGGTTGTTGCCTCCAAGATGTATTCACGTATATTTTATTTTCGCTACATTTGTTGTTTTGTTTTTATCAGCATTTGTGAGGACGGGTTGTTATAACTGTGCAAGCTAATGAACCATAAGTTTACTTTGATTGATGTATGTATATTATAAGTCATATTTTGTAAATATCATTTGTATATTATATGTCACTCATCACGATGTGAGATTATGTTTTGTCTTTTCTTTTGTTCACCCTAACAATCTGTTTGTCCGGCACTTAGATGCTCGGCATGTGAATACCATGTGTATAAACATTCCAACAGTCGTAGGTTGTGTGTGCATGACAATAGTGCGCGCGCACTATTTTGTGTACAGGAATTCAATTTTGGGGGAGAGGGAAGAAAGGTTAGTGGAATAACTAAGTTTATTAATTTAATTAAGTTAATTAATTAAAGCTTTAAATTCAAAATCTTATAAAAACTATAACTTTTACATACGAGGTCCAATCGAGATGCGGTCTTTTGTGTTGCGCTTGTAAGAGCGTTATCTAAGCACTGAAGTTGATTTCGTAAAGTTTGGATCAAGAAGATTTTGAGCTAATATCGAACGTCGTTCGATTTTAGATCAAGCAGGATAGCATAAGCGTCGGCTGGAGTTTTGGTGAGTTAACTCAACTTTGGATAAACACTATATGATATATAGTGTTTGGTTGAATTCCCGTTTTGGAAAATAGGTAGCATATAAAATGAAATATATGGAACTCAGGGAAATTTGTAGAGGGATCTGGATTCCTCGCCACTGTTCATTTTAATTTCATTTATATACTGTATAAATTGTTGACTACTAAAGGCATGGTAGTTTGGCGTTATTTGATGTGACATTGATATGTGTTAAAAATTAAACCTTTTTAGTGATAATGGTAGTGGTAGCATTGGTTAAGTGCTATGATAACTCTAATCCTCATTATAGTATTTTGGAATTGCTATCATTTGTTGCTTTTGATTTGAAATTGGTTTTGATTCAGAGAATGATTTTAAATGTGATTTTCGGAATTCATTGTGATATTTTAATTAGAAAGGTTCTTGAACTTCTCTATTTTACTCTAACTATTTTGGAAATGTTTAGAAAATATTTCGGGAAGTATTTTTTTATGGAAAAGTTAATATAACAAGGAATGTTTATTTTAAAGGGAAAAGGGAATTTATCTTTTATAATAGGGTAATTCTGTTTCAAAAGAAGATATAAATATTTAGAAATAAATAATTGTGAAACGCTCTATATGAAATATTGTATAGAAAGATAGATTTATAAATGGTATTTTATAAATAAAAGAATAGATTTGTAAATGATATTTGATAGATGATATTTTACAAATGGTATTTTATAAAAAGGGAAATGATATCATTTTGATAAATTGGAATAATAAATCGCATTTGTGAATTTATAGTGATATATGGAATGATTATTTTATGGAAAGTATTATTCCGATATTGAAATTGAAGATTTTTGATAAATATATGAGATATATAATCAAGATATTTATAAAAAAATTTACTAATAGAAATGAAATTTATAAAAGAAGTTTTATAAATAGAAAAGAGATTTATAAAAGAAATTTTATAAATAGTAGAGAGTTTATAAAAGGAGTTCTAGAAATTGAAAAGAGATTTATAAAAGGAGTTTTGTAAATATAAAAGCGATTTATAAAAGGAATGAGATTTGATTTCTACAAATGATCAATTTTAAATTATGGTGGTATGGAAAGTATTCTTTTCATACTTAACACCAAATTCCATGGTTGGAAAACTCGTCCCAATCCTGAGAATTAAGAATGTATTTCGAGGCAAGAATAGTACGTTAACTTGTCCGACTATATTGTTAATCGAGGGATAATACAATTTTGAAATGAGGAAGTTGTGGTAAGTATATTTGGTCTAACTTCCGTATGATCCATTTACTTACACCAAAAGAAAAGTGTTTTGGTTCTATAGTTAATAATGTTTTTAAATGACATTTTTTTGGCCTATTTAAATATGATTTTGGAAATATGACATCTTTCTTAAGATTTGTAAATATACTTATACCGTTGAGATAAGTATGTCGTTATATTTTCTAAGTATTGAAAATGTAAGGCTTTGTGAATATGCTTATACCGTTGATATAATTATATGGAAAATCTTTCTTAAGATTTGTATATAATTATACCGCTGAGATAAGTCTATCGTTACATTTTCTAAGTATTGAAAATGTAGGGTTTTGTGAATATACTTATATAGTTGATATAAGTATATGGAAAATCTTTCTTAAGATTTGTAAATATACTTATACCATTGAGATATTACATTTTCTAAGTATAGAAAATGTAGGGTTTTATGAATATACTTATACCACTGATGTAAGTATATGGAAAAGTTTTCTAAGTATTAAAAGTGAAATATTTTGCGAGTATACTTATACAATTGAGATAAGTATCTCAATATTTTCAAGTATTGAAAAGATAGAGAGGGTTTGTGAATATATCTTTTGTAAAAGGTATATTTATACAAGTATTTACAAAGTGATTTTGATTAATGAAATAATTAATTAAACATGGTTAGTGGTTGTTTATTGCTTAACCATGCTTGATTCCTGTATGAAATTAAATCTCTAATTTGATTGTTTGTTTATTTGGTGGTTAAATAACTAACTGTCAAATCTTGGCCCGTTTTGAAACTATCGATTATTGGCTCGGAGAGAGCAAGATCAGATAAGCATGAGTTATCTGAAAACCACTTTGAACTAGCTTAAGAATTCGAATTGGGATATCATAAAGATGATGGAAATCGAAGATGAAGTTCTTTGAAGTGCAAGGGTTACTTGCTACTGATCTTGAGGATGTAGTGGAAGTATTGTCTTCGGTTTGTTCACATTCTGAATAACTTGTATGGATGAACGCTGGCATTGCATTATACCCTAGAGGGCAGTTTTAGCATTCAAGTGGGATTTACTAAATAGGTAAAACGTAGCCTAAAGCCCCAAACCCAATAATTACTAAAATAGGGAGATGCTGCAAGGCTATGTGGTTCTTTACCATTAGGTTATGATCATCACTTGTATCTAGATCAATATTTATGGATTATGTGTGCTGGGACCTCAGAACGGCTTGTTAAGTTAGCAGGCGAGGTGATGATCATATTCAGTACTATCTAGGAAAGGATAGCATTGTTCTGTGTTGGTAGAGGTGCAAGATTTGCAACCTCGGTACATTTTATCTAGAGGTTTACTGTATAGAAGGTAGTCCCTTACTTTTTCATTGATGGAATCCATTTTCCAATACATGCCTTTATGGACTTAGATGTATACTAAATATGTTGTTGAATGTAATTAATGTAACAATTCCGCCTATGATTCAATATTTATTTTAAACCCTGGACATTATTATAATATCACTGGATTTTCTGATAAAATGGTTTGATTATTGTAAGGTAAAACTCATTCGTGTTTATGTGCAGCATGGTCTTACGAGATACCTTTATTTTTAAAGGGTTTTATAACATTAAAAATCCATATATTTTATGTTTTTTATTCTGGTTTAAATGACTGATCCGGGAGTTATTTTATTATAATGCTCGAGTTAACCTGAGCATATTTCCAGATTTATTTATGGATGCTTTGAAGCTTCAGCACACGAGCTGGATGCCTCCAAGACCTATTCATGTATTTTTTTATTTCCACTGCATTTTTTATTTTGTATTTATCAGCATTTGTGAGGACGGGTTGTTATAACTATCCAAGCTAATGATAGGTTAGTTTACTCTAATTGATGTATCTCTCTTTTTTAAAGACCATGTGTATATTATGCATTACTCATCACGATGTGAGATTTTGTTCTGTCTTTTCTTTTCGTTCACCCCAACAATCTGCCTTTCCAACACTTGGATGCTCGACACGTGAATACCGTGGATGTATTAGTGTCGACTTTTGAGGGTCGAAAAGGCGGGTCATTACACGTGGTATCAGGGCTTAGGTTGAGTGAACACCTTGGCCCTGATACAGTAAACTCATTAGAGACAGGGTTAGTAATACCCTAGAATGAGTTTGAGTGTACATATATTGAGTTTGAGAGTGTGTGTATACATGAGAACACGTATTTGTTAGTGCTATAAAAATGTTTTATATTGTGTTGATTGGTCGGGTGGTTTATGAATTTTGATCGAGAGGTGGGACTCTACGGTATCGATAGAGGTTTTTAAATACTTGAACAAGGCAAACCAACATAGTATTGTTTTTGGAAATTGGTAAATGAAATAATTTTACCAAGAATTATATTTTATATATAAAAGAATATTTTTCAAAAATTAATGTAGTTGTTTATGATGTGTTTGTTTGTTAGGAAATGATAATATTCAATTATTGTCATTTATTCTTTGATTAGTTAGGCTCGACTAGTTTTATAAGCGTTGACTATTGTTTGTCGATTATTGCATTTTTCTCGACCACTTTATGGGCAGTTTTACCATTTTAGTGCATAGGTTGAGTAGATAGAATTTGTTGGGACATTTAAACGAACACCGTGTGAATTAAGTTTCATAGTTTAACTATAAGGCGTTCGATGATAATGTTGGGTTAAAATTTAATTTTAATAAAAATTGTTTATTATAATATAAACAAAGATATACATTTGTGAAATGATTTTACATAAGAAAGTGAAATTTTATAAGTATAGTTTATAAATATGGTTTATAAATAAAAAGGGCTTAAGCTGAGAATTTGAGAATTTAAATTCGGTGTTTTGAAAATTAGTTTTTCCATGATTTTTAAGAAAATAATATTATTATTATTTCAAATTATTGATTAATAAAAATATTTCAAAAAGATTTTAAAGGAGATACGTATATTATTATTTCAAAATGATTTGAAATAAAACCCGGTGGGTAGATCTTAAGTTTTCAATTATGTTATTTTATAGAGGCATGTATCCTATGCATTAGGGTAGTTTGATTTGTGCATCTCATTATGATATGTTGTTTGGTAATTTTCATTTGTTAAAATGAAATGAAACTTTCAACAATTTTGGACAGTCAAAAACTTCCGAATTAGTTGAGAACTTGAAGTTAAGTGTTTGTGAAAATATAAAAGTAGAGTTTTGGAACTCTATAATGGAAAGATAGTAAATTAAAACAAGTTTTTAATTTGTTGAACATCCTGGTTAAGTAAAAAAAATTGATATTGCACATATACTCTTAGGATGCGGTGGAGTATTATACAAATATGAACTTAAGTAAGTTTTAAAATAAAGATACGTCTTTCTGAAATGTTTATAAAAACTTAAGTAATGTTTTATGAAAAATTCATAAATGATTATACTATTAAATGAAATACTACAGCTGTAGATGAATCAGATTTAAATTAAAAAGAAATTAGTGTAGTTAAGAAAACAATGGAATAAATATGTAACAACCCGCATTTTCATGCAGTAGAATATTTAAATAATTGATTTATTTAAATATTAGATTGCTAAGTTAATCGATGAGCTAAAATTCAACTTTCACTCATGGATGAATTAGGACTTGATACCACTTCCATTGGGTCCGGATCGTCCAAGCTGTTGAGAATGAGTATAAGCATCGATATATTTCGACCGATAGACTTTTAGCTAGTAGCATGCATTCGATTCGTAGATCGATCCAAAAGGCTAACTTTTGTATATGGTGGAATTAGGTGCCAAAACTTTTCCATTAAGTCTGGAATATGGATATTTGGCTATAAACAATAGTGAGCACGCGTTGTTTGGAGTTGCATATTTTTCGCTACGTATTTGTACTCGTATTGATTTGATACGCAAGAAATTATCACCCCTAGCACTGTCTTGGATTTTGATGAAACTAGTACCATCAGGACCGAAATAATAAGGTGATGTACGCTGAAGAGTTTCGTAGCGATCCGACGTCCCCTGTGATCGTACGAGCTCGAAATGCGTAATGTTTTAATTTAAGAAATTAAATTAAATATATACACATATATTTTAATATATATACACACAAACACACATATAACCCTCTCTCTCTCTTCACTTTTACTTTCCATTTTTCTTCTTCCATTAAACGAAATTAGCTCCTTCCCTTCAAGAAATAAAACCAAGACTTGTAGGCAATGAAATTCGAAGTGGTTGGATCCGTTGAACTCGAGGAGGCAAGTGCTTCAAATCCATGTCAACATTGTCATGCGCTGTGACATTTGAGCGGTGGTTGTACCTTCATCGACGAACTAGGGTTCGACCATGACAGTGCTAGGTGGCAAATTAGGAAAATCGAACACCACCGTCGTGATGCTCTTGTTGAGGTGCACTTTCCTACCGAGTTTCGGAACCTCTGATGCACCAGAGGAATTCGCGATCTGAAGAGGGCTTTAGGGGGAGCTGTTATGTCACAATGGTGGGGAAGCATACGGACGTGGAATGGAGGGTACTGGCTTGTTAGTCGTTGCTCCAGGAGTTGCTTGCAAGTAGTTTCGGTCGTTTTCGTCGACCGTAGCTTGAGATTAGGAGGAGGACGTGCACTGTTTGGGGTTTATGTACTGGAGTCTGTACGTGCACATGAATTGGGGAAGAAGAAGGTTAGTGTTAATTAGGGTGATTAGTTGATAACTAAGTGATTTAATTATTTCAATTAATCACAATTCATATTTAATCCATATTTCTTGCATACAAAGTCCAATTGAGACGCAGTCTTCGCCGTTGCACTCATAGTGAGGTTATCTCCAACATAGTATAGGCTTGGACTGGATTCATACACTTGACAATTTAAGTTCAGGTGAGCGCTATTACAACTTTTTGAAATTATTTCTCGGTACAAATCCCCATAATTTTATATATTGAAAAGGTTATCCAGTAGTGGAAGAAAATATATACATATATGAAATTGTTTCCCTATTTGATTGGATTTGTTTGAGTAAAAATTCGGGATAATTTATTAATATCCTGTATATTCATATTGTATTATAGTTGTGTCGAATAGAGCTAGATAGTGGTGAAATTAATTTATAGTTATTATAAATTAATTAAACTATAGTTTAGAGTTATAATAGCGATAGAAATATCATTATATATTTTATTGCTAATATTCGGGATAATTGATTAATATCCCGTATATGTAGATATAGGATTCTATTCGTAGCTAATATAATTGGATGGAATTGGTATTAATTTTTAGTGTGATTATCAATTAATCAGAACTCTAATTAGGATTTATATTAGTGATAGAAATATTATTATATATTTTATCACTTATCGGAAGTTAGAAATTACAAAAGAAATAATTTATCACTTAATAGGGTTTGATAAAGTTGTAAAATCCAGAATATTGCTCTAACAGGATTTATTAAATTTTGACCCTAAGAAATTATTTTTAATGCACATGTATACATATATATGAATTATATACGAGCTATATAACATTTTGAGGCCTTATTTATAGCTAAACTTAATTTAATAGCATAATTAAGTGAAATTAAGCTATAATATCATTGATAGGCATGAGTATTATTTATAAAATATTTTTGGTACTTCTATGAAATAATACGAAGAATGTATGATTCGGGTAAATAAATAAATAAATAATCTGATTGTTGAATTAAATTCTCAAGCAAGATGAATTTAGTTGAATTGAATGTAAGGATTTATAGGAAGTCCTTAATGTTGTGAACAGGCTGATAAGTGTATATAATTGTATAGTATGGATTTCATCAAATAATTAAATTAGCCGAATGAGTAAAACTACGTGAAAGAATATGTATACATTAGTGGAGTTTATCTATCAATATAAGCTCACAGAAAATATACTTGGTGGAGTTTGATATTCAAGAAATATATTTGGACGAGTTAAATAAATTAAAGGAGTAGAATGTCATATATTGTGATCTAGTTACCGATGAAAGTTCTGGTGGCAAGATGATGTAATAGATATAGTCGAGATGATGCTCAAAACGAGGTAGAACTTGTATGATGTTTCCACTTGGTGCGAACGAGATGTTATCCATGGGATGTTGTGATAATATGACTTATTAGGTTAGACTAGAGCTATATGTTAACTCTGGTTGTTCGATACGTATGTTTGAGAGATGATACGTTCTATGCGGCTTCGATGGATTAACTTAAACTATCGAGAGCACGTTATATGGGATACGCTGTCAGCCATACAGTATGGATATGCAGTGATTACCTAGATGATCCATGATACCATGGGAGAACTGCACGACTTGCATACAAGATTTTGGAGCATGTTCGGAGAGAGATGGCGACTGCTATCTAGAATAGATCATATATCACCCATGCCTGTAGTAGAGGTCAAGGTGAGATCTATACGCATCTATTGCATTATGATGTGACTCGGAATCTATGGTATATTTAGATACTAACTAATTTTGGTATGTTCTCCAATGGGTAGTCAATGAAAGGACAATAAGTAATATATCGTATAGTAGACGATTAGTAATATATCATATAGAAGACGAATAGTAATATGTTATATAGTAGACAATTAGTAAGATGTTGTATAGTTGACGATTAGTAATATGTCGTATAGTAGACGATGGATGCTATATTGCATAATAGGCGATTAGTAATATATCGTATAGTAGGCGATAAATACTATAATATATAATAAACGATTTATAGTATATCGTATAATAGATAGTTTAAAACGAATAGTGGGTGGTACGATTCTTTTGTGGAGTTACGTATACTTTTTCAAATTTCTCGACATTAGATGTAGACCTAGATTAGGATTCCTATACCACCACTAGTCTCGAGTGAGTGTGGTTTTGACCTTACACTCATACAATAAGATGTGACTCACATCTTGTTGTTCTGTATTCCAGTTTTAACTACAACATTATATTTATTCATAATGAATTTGAGGATATAGGAAGAAAGAAAGGTAAGGTATAATTCCCTATCGTTTAGGAAAAGTTTTCTTTACTTGTTTATAGGCAGTCTGGATTTCCCCAGAGCTATGTTTGTGGAGAGGGCTGGCTGTGATTTAACGATCCCTGTTTATTTGTCTATAGTTTGAATATACAGTATTCTAAAATAGTTTCCCTCATACCGGACTTTATGTCTGATCTGCGTTTTGTCTTTGTTTGCTTATGTCATGACAAATCTCGGGTACTCGATTGAGTAGTTCGAGAGTCGGCTGCTTTTGGGGATACGCTCACAGGATGCAGCTGGAGTATTTTGGAGGGGTAGCATCGAGATTTTAGGATATATATATACTTGATACATTTATAGTACATGACAAATTCATTTATTTTATATGAGATTGTTGTATCATATATTTATTCAGAACTCCATTCTATTGAGAGTTGATGTATTTTGATTTTTTTTGTATTGATATCTATTTCTCAGTCACTTCCGCTAGTGTGGTCTCTTATATATTGTCATCTTATTCTATTCATGTATATTCAGTATATTATATGTTGTCATTTCATTGTGAGATCTTATCGATTTCTTCGTTTAGTGTTTTGTTTTAATTTTACCTCAACGGACTGTCTTTTGTGGTATTCAGGAGTCAGACGTTGTCATTCGATGTTGATTTATGGTACTACGAAGGGTGGGTCGTTACAGTTGGTATCAGAGCTTAGGTTTAGTACTCGGACCAAGTAGACCAATTTGAGTTAATCAATCTGAAATTAGGAGATACGTTGAGAGAGCGTAGTTATATTTTTTCTACTATATTATATTGTATACACCGCTTGTCTTCTAGATTTAAATCATTTCTCTCGCTAGTTGCTAAGGTATTTTCTTCAGGCTATCCACATGAGCAAACGGAATACATGAGCGAATGCGAATAGGCAGTTTGAGATGTCTGATTGGTTTAAAGACAAGTTAGCTGCCAGAAAGGATGTTTTATCATCCATGAACATTTCCAACAGATTGAGGTTAGAGCCTAAAGTGGTGTGCCCCTAAGGGCATCGGTATTTCTAACTCCTTCAGCTTTAGACTCTTCGAAGCAGTGTTGGAATTTCCTTAGCCTTGGAAGGAAGCCATATCTGAGTCCGGAGACTGTTGCTAAGGAGTGGTCTTGGACACATGCTAGAGAATGCTTCCATAGATTTAAGTCTAAGGGATATTCTCATAATGAGGATTATTTCTTGACATTTGGGAAAGGGAGGCTTTGGCTGGGTAGGATGTAGAGTTTGAGTGGCTAATAAGCAGACCTGTGATTCAAAATTTATTCAGGCGTCACTTTAAGTTCTCAGTTAATTTTTGAAATCGAAAAGAGCATGTAGCTTGAGTATTCCAACCATCTTTAGCAGGATAGCTTGTCGGTGAAGGAGTGATGATCAATTTAACATTTTGTTTTGAGGTTTGAGATGGTCGGTACTCTATTGTTGTAGGTAAAGAGTCTTGTCTTGGGTCTTAAGCATTGATTGGGGGTTTATTACTCAGCCTTATCCCTGTTAGGGTCCACTTTTGAATATCTGGTTAGGATCGTTCTCCTTAGTGAGAATGCCCACAAGATGCCATTAAGGTAACAAAAGTGGAAAACAACCGAGTCTCCAACAGAAACGTAAAAACCATGTTACAAGGAAGATTGAGCCTATTCGAAAAAAAGAAGATGGCCCGGTATGTCACTCTTATGGCATATAGGAGACATTTTGCTATGAAATGTCATCGAGTTAAAGTGAAGCATAAGTGCTTCAATTACGATCAGCTTGATCAATTGAAGATGGAATGTCCAATATTTTCGAAGGATGTGTAAGTGATGATGACTTCTGCCTCTTAAGCATTACCGGGTCATAGCGGGCTTATGGCTCAGGAGAATCGAAAGGAGCTTATAAAGTGAGATATGCTCTATTTTTGGAAACTCGCTTCTGTTCCTCCCAACACTTGAGCGGTATATTTATCTGTTGCTAATTACTCAATAAATAGGCTAAACTTTGCACCTTTTATAGTAGGTAAATTCTTCAATAGAGATAAACCTGGTATGAGACACCTTTTTGCTAAACTAAGGTGGAGCGACCGAAGTGATACCATTCAAACTTTATGCAAGAGCTTTCAAGCTGAGTGGGTTCAGTCGACGAAGTGTGCCTTGGATTTATATCCAGGTGGGGTTCGGTGGATGTCCAGTAATGAGCAAAGACCTAGCGGAGGACTTATAGGTGTTAGTCTAGAGCCATTCGTGTTATAATTGTTTTCCTTTGTGTCAGTGAACCTCAGGTGATGGGAGTAATCCCATTATGCTAAAAGGAACATTTTCTAAAGAATAGTCTTTTCACATGCTAGTTCTTAACCTATAGTTTAAGCAAAGAGTTTCTAGGTGATTTGCACCAGTTAGAAAAGAATTTTTCACTTGATTCTGATAGATAAGCACCTGAGTCGGATTCTTGGGATGACTGAGAGATTTCCAAAACATGACATTAGTCATGCCAGGAGATTCTAGTAGTCGGATCAAGGAATCAGATCAGAGTTTTCACGGATGGAGTTAGGTGGTCGACCCTAATTTAACAAAGAAATCTTCTGAGCAAACGAAGGTTTGGAATGAGCACTGTGTTATTGGAATGATCTTTAGTAATTATAAAATTTCAGTATAGGATAATTATTATTGCGTGGGAGAGTTCAGGAAAGGATTTATCAACTAGTTTTTGTGGCAATTCGGATAATCTTCTAGGTGACAAGATGATACTTGCTTAGACGGTAGTGCACTTAGAATATTATCCTTATTAACATTTTTCCATAGGTGAATTTAAACCCAAGCAAACCCAGGCAATTGTAAATCTTCATGTAATGATGATTTAATCAGTGTCATTTTCTCTTCTAGACAATGAGTTTTATTCGTAAGAAAAGGAAAGTTGTGGCATTAATGCTGGATTTATTTGTGAGTTTCGAGACTCGAGGATCTTGCATGTCGAATAGGTTTTCCTCTTCAAGCTAGGAGGTGTAGTAGTTATTCATGTGTTATATTCACGAAAGAAGTTACACCACTTAGACATTTATTCCTTTTGAATGTCGAATGGACTCATTGGAGTTTATGGTTTAACATGCACGTTCGACTCTTAATGGTTAATGTGCATGTTGTTATATACTCCTTTTAAATATTTAATTGTTTTGTATGCTTGTTTGTTGCTTATTGTTGTTTACTGCTGCTTATGTTTGCTTGCTACTGTTTGATATGGTTTAATTTCGCTATTAGCTGATTTTGTTGATCGCTTGTTGCGCGTTTGATAATTAGTATGCTTGTTATTATTGCTTATTCTTACTTGCTATGATTTGCTAGTTACTTTGTAAATGGTTGCTTGTCGTTGCTTATTGCCTTATTGTTGTTTGTCGTTGTTTGCTATTGCTTGATTATTTCTCGTCTTATATGTTTGGTTGCTTGTGTGGTAGTTATAATTTCATAATTTAAAATAAGATTTAGAGAGAGATGGCTATATAAAATAGATTATGAATCTATGGCCATTGTAGGGATTGATATAAGATCTATGTGAGTCTATTGCCTTTTGAGGTGACTCGGAGTCAATTGTATATTTAGATATCCACTTATTTGAGCTAACTCTCCAATGGATATATATATATAGTCGTGATAGTATCAGTTACTATGCTAAGACTATACATATTTAAATTTATGCTAGTTGCATTCATTTTAGAAATGCAAGTTAGAGCATGGGTTGAATTGCATATTTGCATGATATGGGTTACTGAGTTACTGTGTTAGCATGTATGCGTTTGTTGATTCGGCATGCTTAAATCCATGGTTAATGTTGCAATTATGTTTAATCCTCTTTGTTGAATACGTGAGCAGGTACATGGAGGCAGTTATTGGCTGTTTCGATTGCTTATTTGCTTATGTTAGCACTTGGCATATGCTTGCTGGTGAAAGAGATACGTGTTTATGCTTAACGGATGTGTTTGCTATGTGACATATACACTCTATAAGGTATATCATATGTATATATTGCATGTATGTGTCCCAGATATTGGATGTATATTTGTTATGATTGAGACTGGTTGGGATTTTTTCGAATCGAGCCGCACAAAGGAGGCGCTGCTGAAATTTTCCATAGCCCGAGTCGAATTTGAGAGAAAAGTTAACGAGTAAGCTGTTGGACATTGTATAGCTAGTTAACTTTTCTTTTGAATGGCAAGTTTGCACTTCATTTTCTATTTCCATTTCCTTGGAAATGTGTGCGTAAGTTAGGCATTTAGTTTAGATTTTGAGTATTTGCAAATGCTCAATTTATGGGATGCGTCATGTCATTAGACATGTGTATTTCCATGTATGTTTTGTGTAGACTAGTTCCAAGATGTGATGGTATATGACCAGCTTATTATGGGTTATTATATGTGGCAAGGGTAAATGCTAGTTAATGATTGTTATGGTTATGTTGGTGTTCGGTTGTTGTAGTATTTGGGTAGAGTTACATTTTGCCACGAAATTTCGAGGACAAAACCCTTTTTAAGGGGAGAAGAATATAACAACCCGTATTTTTATGCACTAGAATATTTAAATAATTGATTTATTTAAATAATAGATTGCCAATTTAATCGATGGGCTAAAAAATCAACTTTCACAAATGGACGAATTAGGACTTGAGACTACTTCCATTAAGTCCAGATCTTCCGAGCGATTGAGAATGAGTATAAGCATCGATATATTTCAACCGATGGATTTTTAGCTAGTAGCCTGTGTTTGATTTGTAGATCGATCCAAAAGGCTAACTTTTGTATACGGAGGAATTAAGTCCCGAAACCTTTTCCATTAAGTCTGAAATATGGGTATTTGGTTATAAAAGATAGTGAGTACATATCGTTTGGAGTTGCAGATTTTTCGATATGTATTTGTACTTGTATTGATTCGATACACAAGAAATTATCATCCTGGGGCACTGTCTCGGATTTTGACGAAACTAGTACCATCAGGATCGGAATAATAAGGTGATATACGCTGACAAGTTTCGTAGCGATCTAACGTCCCGTTTGATCGTACGAGCTCGAAACGCATAATGTTTTAATCTAAGAAATTAAATATATATAGTTTAATATATACACACGCGCGCGTGCGCGCGCACACACATAACCCCCTCCCTCTCTTCACTTTTGCTTCCCATTTTTCATCCTCTAGTAAATGAAATTACCTCCTTCCATTCAAGAAATAAAATCAAGACTTGTAGGCAATGAAATTCGATGTGGTTGGATCCGTTGAACTCGGGGAGGCAAGTGCTTCAAATCCATGTCAACATTGTCGTGTGCGGTGACATTTAAAAGGTGACCGTACCTTCATCGACGAACTAGGTGTTAGCACCAAAATTGGTCACTAACTTCGTTGAGAAAGATTGTGTAGAGAGATAAATGATGAAAGTAAATTTAAACAAAGATCAATATGCTAAATTGAATGCAAAGACGAGAACACCAGATTTATAGTGGTTTGGCGTAACTGCCTACGTCCACTTTGAGGTTAATCTTTATTGCTTCACTTGATAATTGATTACAGATACAATCCGTTTTCCAACTACTTGAATACAATTGCTAAGTAAAGAGGATGAGTCTTGAAAGTGACAGAGTCTCCACAGTGTTCTCGAAAAAAGGTCCATTTCACTGTGCCCCTGCCCCTCTATTTATAGACAAAGATGGGTTGGACTTCCCTGGCGGGCCTGACAGCCGAATACCTTGGCCCAAATGGAGTGGTCACTGTACGTCGAACCGAACAGGCCGAACGGTCGGATGCTGAACCATCCTCTTCATGCCAAACGAAGCGCTTGTTGTGTGGGAAGAGTAAGCCAAGTAACAATCGAAGCCGGTCGTGCTGGGAAGAATGCCGAGCCATCTTTGACTGCCGAACGTCCTTGGTATGCCAAACGATACGCTGGCCGAGCGATGTCTCTAGCCGAACGATACACTGGCCGAGTGATGTCTCTGGCCGAACGATATCTTGACCGAACGAGGTCTCTGGCCGAACGATGCCTTTGGCCGAACCAATATCTTGACCGAACGAGGTCTCTGGCCGAACGATGCCTTTTGGCCGAACGAAGTCTTTGGCCGAACAATGCCTTTGGCCAAGCGCTCCTGGATGCCGAGCGTTCCTGAATGACGGTTGCAAAGAGATGCCGAACGATCCAGTTGGGCCGAACGGTGGATATGTCGAGTACTAAGTTGCCTGGCCAAATCTCTAGGAAACACTTGCCCCCCAAAGTGTATTACGTGACCGAACGTGATACGCTTTGAATTACGTATCCTCCATGCTTCGCTTCGAACCTTGGTTCATCACTCTTGGGGGTTGCTTTCTTGTGAATGCCGATTATGGAGGTGTGTGCCGAACGTAGTGTAAATGCCGAACAGAACAGCTGAAGCCGAACGCTCCTTGTATGCCGAACGACTTCGTTTTGACCGGTTCTAACGGTCATCGTCTCTTCGACTTCTTCTTCTTCTATATAAAGGCCGACCTGCTCCATCTTCTTCTCTTTTTACACTCACTTCTTTTATCTTATACTTGAAAAACTCGCATGTTAACAGCCTCCAAAGACTTTACAATCCTTCCCCATCCACTCGGCATTAATTTAAAACCGCGCCCTCAACTTCAGAATTCTCCCAAGTCTCGATCTACTCATTAGGTATTGATCCCCTTATTTAAATCCTTCCCCTAACTAAAAGTTTAATAAGAGGCTCAAGTTCGTAAATTAGAATTGTAGCCGATAGGTGTTAGGTGGATGAGAGAATCGAACTGCGATTAGGATGTTCTTTTAGGGCCAGATGATGTGGAGGAAAGTAGGAGTGGCCAATGATGAGCATACGAGGGAGTAGTTGGGAGATGTATTATGGTCCGGCATGGTTTTTTCGTGCCGACCGAGATTGGAGGGAAAGAATGAAGGAGGAGCAAGAATTGGCTAGAATGCCGAACAGCATGATCCGGTATGACTCGCCGAACGATACGTCCTCGTTGTTCGGTGTGGATGGAGGAAGAAAAGATAAATGAAAGCATTGTTTAAGGAAGGAGTGCCTAGCGTGGGGCTCGGCGTAACTTTGGTTCGGCGTGATTCACCACATGCCGAGCAGTGGAATGGAAGGATAGGGAGGAAGTACGAACTAGATAGGATGCCGAACGATACTTCGGCCGAACAGAACTTAGACCGAACTGCGCTTTGATCGAACGATACCCAAGCCAAACAATAGTTAGGCCGAACGATAATTCGACCGACCAAGATTTAGGCCGAACGATAGATAGGCCGGTCGATAGTTTGGTCGGTCGATACTAAGGCCGAACAACGTGAATGCCGAACCACACTTAGGCCGAACAACACAAATGCCGAACCATATCAAGGCCGAACAATCATAAATGCCGAACAATAATAAGTGCCGAACCAACAATTGCCTTGCCTAATCACATAACAGAACAAGGACAAGGACTCTAACATACTAGCATATCAAACTGATCTGGACTATTAACTCCCTAGCTTCAGTAGACATAAACCTGAACTTAGATTGACATAATCGGATGACTTCTTTTAACATTTTCTGAATCTGAAACAGTAATCGCCATAAGGCAGGCTTTCGGAGACGGTCAGCGATGACGGTCTTCGAAGGCGATGATTTGAAGCTCAGTTTTATATCAGTAACCTTGTGACTTTCAAATTTTCAACGCTTATACACGATTGATTGCACTAGTTCACACACCACGTGGGGGGAATATTCGTGTTGTTAATTCTAACGTTGAACATTTTTCAAGTATAGTTCTCACAGGTGCTTTGCCAGATTCACTATTTATTGGAGATGTCTAAAAAATCTAGCTCCGCCACTATCTCAGATAGGCCCGGGCCATCTTCAAAGCAAGAAGTTGCGGACACTTCAAATCCGTCGACTTCCCCCGCTCATAATTTAGCTCCTGATGCCCTGGAGGCATCGATTCTCTTGGATGATCCGATCGATTCACAGGCTTCGAAGATTAACGAAGTCGCGCTTCGGTGAATATGATCTATCCACGGAATCCCTTTCGCCGACGTGTTGGTTCCGTCGAGGCATGATCGCCCACATCTGCCCCCAGTTGGGTATACTGCCTGTAATAAGTTTATGTGCTAGATGGGCAGCGTGCCTCCATTCAATTTATTTCTTCGGGACGTGTTGCAATACATAGACATCGCCCCGTCGCAGCTGCATCCAAATGGCCACGCATTCATATACGGGACCTACCTCCTTTTCATGGCCGTCTTCTCTAGGCCTCCAACTTCCGGCGACATCAGATATATTTATATGATTAAGAAGCGGAAAGATAGCCCCTCCTTTGTGTTCCTCGAGCCGTACCACAAATGCCAGATTTTGACCGGAGCATGTAGCAAATTTGCCATGTACAAACAGGAATGGTTCTAAGTGCGTTGCCCTCCTGGTTTTGCGAGGAGATGGGTTGAAGGCAGTGAGTCTTTTCCCTGAGTCGACATTAGCGCTCTATCGGAGCTATGCTTTTTCTAACTTCTTGTTTCATCTTTTCAGGTATCAACCCACGTCCTGAGGGCTGAGGATATTCTGAGACCGTCGAAGCCATTAGAGCTCTTCCTGCCGAGGAACGGGACATCCGAACCCTCATTTCAAATGAGTCATTATCGAGATTCGGACTGTTAGCAGGAGGTCGCTGGATTAGCCTTCCTAAGGGCGTCTCCATTCCCAAGCCCGCATCCGATAAAGGGAAAAAACTAGCTGAATCATCATCACGCCATACCCCTGATGTACAGGAAGGGGAGAAAATCAAAGAGAGTGAAGCTCCTGAAACACAAGGCGAGAATGTGGGTCCTACCCAGGATCCGCTGGTCGAAGTGCATGATATTGAAACGTCATCTTCCCCTTCGAAGGGGAAAAAGAAATCGACGTATAAGATGAGGAAGGAAAAATTTGGTGGAACTTCCAAAATTACCCTTGTCCCAGCGGAGAAAGAAGCTTCCTCACAACATCTAGAAAGTTCTCTGAAGGGTCTGTCGAACCTCACCATCCCTGATGATCTACTCAACTACGGTTTCGACGATTCGGAGGCCCTTAAGTTTCATTCGTCCCGCTAGAGGCGATACGGGAGTTCAAGCCCGAGTCTAGGGAGATAATACTCCAATCAGTAGAGATAAAGGAACTGGTCCGTCAGGGGGAACACTAGGACACACTGCACACACGCACTTCACCATACACTTCAATTTTTGCCATTACCCCGATTTTTCCTGACTCGCTGTTATTTTTATTCTATGCAGGTGATATGAGATGCTCCCACGGAATTGATCGTCTCCACGGCTCCTCCATCTTTCACCATTCTGGCCGGGATTCAGGCTCCGGTAGACGCAGGGACAGGGACGATTACGAAGACCGAGACAACCGTCCCCGTGAGTCGTCTTATCAAAAGAAACCATATTCCCAGTCTTCCTACTCTCGCGATCTCCCTCCTCAGACTGAGCCAGACAGAGAAAAACTTCCGCAAAAGGGGTTTCAACCCGATGTTTCCCAAGATCAACACTCCGGTTCATCCAGCACATGGCAATCTCGGGAACATCGGAAAAGAACAGAACTTTCAAAGCCTCCTCCCCCTGTTACTGCGGCTGACCCAACGATAGCAGAGAAGATGGTCGATCTTAAGGCTAAATTTCCAAAAATCTGCTTTGACGGCCTGAAGTTCCTTCCCGCTATTCATCACATCCCAGGGCATGTCAAGCAGAGTGCCATTGCCTGCAACAACGACGTCTATGTTCAACATGACGCGTTTGTACATTTGGTCGAAAAAGTCTCGAAAGTATCCATCGAGCGCCAACAGGAAATTGACCGCTTGAAGCTTGAAGCTATCTTCGACAAGGACATCATCAAGAATCAAGATGAAGATCTCGCTTCATATAAGTCCAAGCTCGAGGATGCAGAACAAAGTGCAAAAGACACTGCCGAGGCCGTCACTCGCCTAGAGGCGACCCATAAAAAGGAACTTGATGAAGCAGTCCAGCGCAGCGGGGCCCTTGCCTTAGAAAAAGATTCTATCCAGAAAGAAAGGGATGCGCTCGCCCTGCAAGTCAGAGAATTGAAAGAGCTATTCTCTAAGGAGAAAGAAGAGAAAATGGCCGCTCAAGAAGAGTCCCAACGCTATTGCAACAAAATTGTTGCTACGCGGCTCTTAAAAGCAAAGCTCGATGATAAGCTTGCTAAGGTTGAGATAATGAAAGACGAAGCCCGTGAGGAGGGTAAGAGAATAGCTTCTGAGGAGATCGACTCCCGCCTTGAAGCAGCTGCAGAGGCCGGTAGAGAAGAGGTCAAGTGCATGTTTGACCCGCTGATTGCCAAATACAGCACCCGCGTCCTTATGCACCGCGACTTGACATTCCTAGGCGAGGGCTATCTTGAATCTCTAGCTGAGGCCTGGGAGACTTTAATAAAGATCATAAAGATCGAGTCGGGCACTAAGGAAGTCGATGAGGAGGCTTTAGTGAAAGAATTTCTCAGGGGGAACGAGCCATTAGACTTGTCCGCGGCTATGGCTCTCTATGGTAAAGGCTCTCCCCTATCAAAAGAGAAAGACGACGGAGCTGGTCCATCTGGAGCTGAGGCTGCAGTTCCTCCTTCCACTCAACCGGCCGGTCGGCCAGCACTTGACCCATTTGAGCAGCATGCCGGCTACGATCCGGAAGATCCCGGTCTCGGCGTTCATGCGCTATCCCCTATTCTAGAGGGTGAAACCCCACGCGCAGCTGATAGCCAGCCAGAAACCGGTATAAAACTCTTCTTCTAGAAGTTCAAAGATCTGTCGCTTTCTGTTAGTGGTTATAGGTCCTAATGTTTGTCCTTTATATTTTTATGCAGGCCGCTCTGATCCTGAACCAACTCCGAGGAGCGATGACACCAAGGAGGAGGCGGGGAAAGCAAGCGATGTCGCTCACTCGGGAGTAACTCCCGACCCTGACGCTCAAGTGATCGGGGCGCTAGATAATGATAAGTTTGACACTTCATCTCCCGTTGAAGGGAGTGATGAAATCGAAATCACTGGCGCCTCAGAACATACTTCGAAGATGAGCATGAAGGAGCGACTCGCAGAAGAGAAGAAAAAGAAGGTCGAGATCTAGGTTGAGCCTCAAATACTGGAACTTACAGACCCGCTGAATAGGCCTCTGAGAATCATTCTCCCCGGCAAATCCAAACCGCTGGATGTTCCTTCTCCCACTCCTGACTCCGCTTCTTTGGCAAGCAAAAAATCCAAGAGGAAGCGTGAGGGAGCGAAGTCATCTAAGAAAACAAAGGAAGACAAGAAGAAGAAGCCGAAGAAATAGCCACTATACTCGTTCAACGAGATTTTGCTTAGGTCTTGTAACTACTTTTACTTTTTCGTTTCCGTAGTTTGTGTAGATAGATTTTTGACTCTAAGTTTTGGAGGAGTAGTTGTGTAACCCCATTTTGGATTATTGAATAAAGTTTAGTTTCTTTGTCACTTGAACGATTCTTTCGCTTTTTTAGCTTTCTGTATAACTGTGGTCGAAACTCAAGTTCTTATGAGTTGCGTGATTTCCCAATCCATTCTTACATTGTTCGAACATTCTTTGGAGTGGCATATTTCTTGTTTCACATTTTTGGGTACTTAGAATTTTTTGTAATCCACGCTCCGGGGATTTAGAGTAATTCGGTCCGCATTCAGGGGACTCGGAGATTCGAATTGTCTATACTTTAGTCCGCGCTCCGGGGACTTAGGGTACTCCGGTCCGCACCCAGGGGACTTGGAGATTCAAGTCGTTTATACTCTAGTCCGCGCTCCGGGGACTTAGAGTACTCCGGTCCGCACTCAGGGGACTTGGAGATTCAAGTCGTTTATACTCTAGTCCGCGCTCCGGGGACCTAGAGTACTCCGGTCCGCACTCAGGGGACTCGGAGATTCAAGTCGTTTACACTCTAGTCCGCGCTCCGGGGACTTAGAGTACTCTGGTCCGCACTCAAGGGACTCGGAGATTCAAGTCGTTTATACTCTAGTCCGCGCTCCGGGGACTTAGAGTACTCCGGTCCGCACTCAGGGGACTCGGAGATTCAAGTCGTTTATACTCTAGTCCGCGCTCCGGGGACTTAGAGTACTCCGGTCCGCACTCAGGGGACTCGGAGATTCAAGTCGTTTATGCGAGTTCGTACATCATACGGAATGATGTAACTCCAGCGGTTCATCACCAGATTGTAAGGTACAGAAACAATAATAATTCGTGAAACAGACGGCTTCAGGCCTTTATTAATGAAACAAATTAATTTGTCCAATTACACACTAAAAAGGAAATTAAGAATCAGTGGAATAAAAAGATACAGCAAACAATTATACCTAAAACAGGAAAGAAACAGGCTAAATGTAATAACGTCGCAAATGTTCACTGTTCCACGCTCGGGGGAGTGTCACGCCATCAACGGTCGCTAGCTTGAAAGTTCCTTCTCCAAGCTTCCGTTCAACGACATATGGACCTTCCCAGTTGGGATTCATACGTGATGGTACCGGGAAAACTCGTTTCAAAACGAGATCACCCACATTAAAGATCCTTGGGCGGACTTTGTCGTCGTAATATCGCTTGACTCGGTGCCTGTGTGCTGCCGCCCTTAGTTCAGCCTCTTCACGTTTTTCGTCGATGCAGTCCAGTGATTCCAATAAGAGATCCTGATTCGTCCTAGGATCATAATTTGTCACTCGATGCGATGGAACTTCAAGTTCCACGGGTATAATGGCTTCCGAGCCGTATGCCAATGCGAATGGAGTGTGGCCAGTCGCGGACTTGTGGATAGTTCTATAAGCCCATAATGATGTTGGGAGTTCATCTACCCACTTGCCTCCAGCTTTTTCCAAACGCTTCTTCAGTATGGACTTGATTATTTTGTTTACGGCCTCGACTTGTCCGTTAGCTTTTGGATGCGCAACGGCGGCGAACTTCTTCTCAACGCCATACTTTAAACAGAAATCTTTGAACTCTTTGCTTTCAAACTGTGTTCTGTTGTCCGTAATGATGGTTCGAGGGAGACCAAAGTGGCATATAATGTTTCATACAATGAAATTAATGACCTCCTTAGAGGTGATTGTGGATAAAGGTTCTGCCTCGGCCCATTTTGTGAAATAGTCGACTGCAACTATCGCGTATTTTACACCACCTTTGGATATAGGCAAAGAGCCGATTATGTCGATTCCCCAGATTGCAAATGGCCAGGGACTAACCATTTGTGTGAGTTCTGTTGGTGGAGCTCTCGGGATTTTCGCATATCTTTGACACTTGTCACATTTTCTTGCGTAGTCTGCAGCGTCCCGATTTACAGTTGGCCAATAGTATCCATAGCGGAGGATCTTTTTTGCTAGTGTTTGCCCCCCAATATGGTCGCCACATTCTCCTTCGTGAACCTCCTCCAAGACCCGCTTTGTCTCATCATGGGCAATGCACCGTAGTAAAGGGACCGAGAACCCTCTCCGATACATTACTCCTCCCTGCATTACATATCGAGCGACTTTGCGAATGACCTGCCGCCTTTCGCTTCTTCTTTCGGGAAAAGTCCCGTTTAGCAGGTATCGTTTGAACGGGGTCATCCACGACTCCTAATCGATTTCCAATTCCAACGCAAAATTGACTTCCATCACATCTATGCTTGGAGTGTGTAAGGTTTCGACGGGAACTAATCCTATTTGCTGCGCATCGCCTATGCTTGCGAATTTGGCCAACGAGTCGGCTTCCTTGTTTTGTTCACGCGGGACATGCGAAATGTCATAATGTTCAAAGTTTGTCAATAGTTCCCGAACCAGAGCAAGGTATGGAGTGAGCTTTTTTCCCCTTGCTTGGTAGTCTCCTCGCACTTGGTACACCACCAACTGCGAGTCACAAAAGATTTCCACTGATTTAACCCTGAGTTCTCCAACGAGTTTTAAGCCAGCAATCAGTGCTTCATATTCTACTTCATTATTCGTAGCCGGGAAACTGAGCTTCAAAGCGTAACAAATCGATCGATTTTCTGGAGTTACGAGAACTACACCAGCTCCGGAGCAACGGTCGTTTGATGCCCCATCGGTGTACACTTTCCATCGAATGGGGGGAATGACACTGTGATTATCTGGTTCGTCAGATACAGTAAACTCACCGATGAAATCTGCTAGTGTTTGCCCTTGTATGGCTCTTCTTGGCAGGTAAGTAATATCGAACTGACTCAACTCGATATTCCATTTTAACATCCTTCCAGAAGTTTTTGGTCGTTGGAGTACCTGCCATAAGGGCTGATCGGTATAGATACTGATCGAGTGTGCTTGAAAGTACGGACGTAGCTTACGTGATGCAATCAGCAAGCAATAGGCCAATTTCTCAATTTTAGGGTAATTTCTTTCTGCCCCCGTTAAACGTTTACTAACGTAATACACCGGCTTTTGGACTCGGTCCTCCACGCATACCAAAGCCGCACTTATAGCATGCAGGGAAACGGCCAAGTATACGTACAGCATCTCATGGTCTACTGGTTTTGACAGCACTGGAGGACTCTCCAAATGACTCACCAGATCTCGGAACGCTTCCTCACAGTTGGATGTCCATTCGAAATTCCTCCTCCCTTTCTTTATTATATCGAATAAGGGAATGCACTTGTCCGTGGCTCTGGATATAAATCGGCTCAGCGCAGCCACCTTTCCATTCAAGCTTTGCACCTGTTTTATAGTTCTGGGCGCTTGCACATCTCGAATAGCTTGAATCTTCTCCGGGTTAGCTTCAATTCCCCTAGCATTAACAATGAATCCCAAAAACTTCCTCGATGCAACGCCGAAGGAACACTTCAAAGGGTTGATCTTCATCCCATAATATCTGAGTATATTGAACATCTCCGCTAAGTCTCGAATGTGGTCGTTTGACCGTCGTGACTTCACGAGCATGTCATCCACATAGACTTCCATCGTCCTACCAATCTGGTTTTTGAACAGTCGGTTCACCAAATGCTGATAGGTCGCTCCCGCGTTTTTCAATCCGAAAGGCATTACTACATAGCAATATAGCCCAACATCTGTGACGAAACTGGTGTGTTCTTGGTTCGGAATATGCATCAGGATTTGATTGTATCCCGAGTATGCATCCATGAATGATAACAACTCGTGTCCTGCAGTGGAGTCGACCAACTGATCAATCCTAGGCAATGGGAAACTGTCCTTGGGGCATGCTTTGTTCAAATCGGAATAGTCTACGCAAGTTCTCCACTTCCCGTTCGCCTTTTTCACCAGCACGGGGTTTGATACCCATTCAGGGTAGAGGGCGTCGCGGACGAACCCATTGGCTTTGAGTTTGTCCACCTCCTCTCTGAGAGCAGCGGACCTCTCCGGGTCCATTCCTCTCCTCTTTTGTTTAACCGGGACGTACTTCGGGTCTATGTTCAACATATGACTCGCAATAGCGGGAGAAATCCCGCACATATCAGAATGTGTCCAGGCGAAAACATCAAGGTTTGCTCGGAGGAAATCACTAAGGTCTTCAGTCATTGCGGGGCTGAGCTGTGATCCGATCTTCAGTACTCGCGATGGATCGTCTCGGTTGACTGAAATGTCAATTGTCAATTCAGCTGGCGTTGCCTTTTCTTCCCTGGGTTTCTCATCGTCGTCTCTCGGATCTATGTCTCTGAAGATCCGAGAATTATGCCCGAGCCAGGGCTCGGGCATTACTTGTCAATTATCAGTATTATAAATGCAGACGGGATTGTCCGCAACCTTTCCTTTCTCCCTCCGATGGGCCTCTCGGAGCTCAGCCACATAACAGGCATGACCAGTCGCCTGGTCTCCATGAACAACACCTACTCCTTTGTCAGTCAGAAACTTCAAAGTCAGGCACCACGGGGCTAATGCTGCCCTAAACTCAGCCAGGGCCGGTCGACCCAAGAACACACTGTACGGAGAATCCACATCCAAAACTACGAAGGGTAGGATTCGCACCCTCCTATGCTCGCCTTGTCCCAGTTCAACTGGTAACTCAACATACCCCAATGCATCGGTCGCTGCACCATTAAAGCCATGTATACGAGCTTTAGACGGTTTCAAATCCTTCGTCTCCATCTTCATCTGGTCATAAGCCTTCTTGAAGATGATATTGACAGAACTTCCACAATCAATCAAAATTCTCTTTACATAAGCCAGTCCGATTGTCGCAGATATGACCATCGGGTCGATGGTGGGAGCCTCTACTTGGTCAGCATCTCTTCTCTTGAATACTATATCGTCTGTCATCACGCGCAGTTGTTTAGCAGGGGTCCCATCCTCTACGTTGGAACAACACTCGAAATCTGTGTGCTTCAAGGAACTAGCATACCGCTCCATCTCTTGCCAGTTCTTATCCGCAGGATGAGGCCTGCCGATGATCGTGTTTATGACTAGTCTACCCACAGTCCGGGCAGGCTCCTCGGGATGACGCGGAGTTGGTGCTCGACCTAGATTGGACATTCCCTGTCCTCCTTCCGGCGGATTCTTTACAAACTCCTGTAACTTTTTCTGCCTAATCAGCTTCTCTATAGCGTCGTGTAGGTGTCTGCACTCTTCCGTATTATGCCCATAAGTCTCATGGAAGCGGCAGTATTTCCCAGTCCGCTTTTGTTCTTCGGTTGACTCCTTTGGACGTGGCTTTCTGTATTGAAAGGTATTGCAGGTTGATAGGTAAATGTTCTCAAGAGATGCATTCAGCGGGGTATACTCGTTGTAGGTTGGAATTCTCGGCTTCCACTTCCCCGCTTCTCTCTTCTTCCCTTGATTTCTTCCTCCGGATTCCTTAGGTTGCCCGGGCTTGTTCTGGACATTGACTTGAACTTTTCCCGAGTTGTCTCCGGACTGCTTCACAGCAATGTTGCTTTTCACGGACTCCTGGACAGGCCCCGGTGTCTTATCTCGCCTTACCCACCTGGCTTCCTCTCTTCTTATGAACTGATGTACCTTTGAGTAAAAACGCTCTAGCGTAGTCGGAGGTTTTCCTGCCAGCCAGTCTCCAAACTCTGAATCCGGGTCCACGCCTCGCATCACAGCCATAAGAATTGCATGATCATTGGGATTGCTGACTTCAGTTGCTGCAACATGGAATCTCTGCAAATACTCCTTCAATGATTGCCCAGGAGCCTGGATGACACTTGATAGAGACATCACGTCCTTTGGACGAGTAGTATGTATCCTAAACTGTTCTATAAATTTCTTCGCTAACTCCTCGAAACTGGATACGGACCGTGGAGGAAGTCGAGTGAACCACATGGTAGCGATCCCAGATAGAGTTATTGGAAAGCATCTACACTTGGTTGCATCATCTTCTCTAGCTGAATCCATCATCCATTCGTACCTCATGACATGCTGTTTGGGATCAGTCTTTCCTTCATATGCCGGGATAGTTGGCATACTAAACTTCCTGGGGTACGCTGCCTGTAGAACAAAGTCTATGAACGGAGTATGACTTCTTGACACTCCCCAATCATCGTTTGATAAGCCTTAATTCTCTTTCATCAATTGTCTGATCATGGCCGTTAGGTCTGGTGTTTGTATGGAAGGTGGAAGGTTGGAGTCTGTTCTACGTGATTGATCAGGCTGATGCCTCCTCTGCTGGCGATCTGCCAAATGTGCATCTTGAGGTTCGACATCATTGGCATCTTGATGATCAGGGCCTCCAGCCTCCACCTGCACTCCAGCTCCTAAGTTTCCAGCTCCTGCTTGGTCACGGTCTCCAGCTGTTCGGACAGCAGCACCTACCTGCGTAGTTTCAGTCTTACGGCGTCTACGCCGGGGAGGTTCATCGGACGAAGTTGAGCTGTCAGATGAAGAATAAGGAGCGGGATTGCCCCCAGCATTCTGATGCTGTTGTTGAGTGAGTTGTGCCATGAGGTTGGCGTTGGCTTGCATCTGCTCTCCGAGTTGTCTCCTGCTTTCCCTGAGTTCTCTCATAAAGTCGTTGAACTCTATTCTGGTGACAACCGGCATTTGGTCCTGAGCGGTAGTCCCTGCACCTAGCATTGCTTGCTGATTGCTAGGCCCTGCTTGTTGTACGCTAGCAGTCTCGTAGGCGTCCGCATTATGAGAGGCTGATCTAGTACGTGGTCTTGCCATTGTAGAGTTATTGGTATGAACTCTGAGTAGAATCAACGGACGTCCTACGAATGAATCGGATCTTCTTTGGGGGATTTATTCAATCCAGTAGCTTCAAAGCAGATCCTTGAGGTCTGAGAATTCAACTCTCAGTGAAAGCACCAAAGTGTTAGCACAAAATTGGTCACTAACCTCGTTGAGAAAGATTGTACAGAGAGATAAATGATGAAAGTAAATTTAAACAAAGATCAATATGCTAAATTGAATGCAAAGACGAGAACACCAGATTTATAGTGGTTCGGCGTAACTGCCTACGTCCACTTTGAGGTTAATCTTTATTGCTTCACTTGATAATTGATTACAGATACAATCCATTTGCCAACTACTTGAATACAATTGCTAAGTAAAGAGGATGAGTCTTGAAAGCGGTAGAGTCTCCTCAGTGTTCTCGAAAAAAGTTCCATTTCACCGTGCCCCTGCCCCTCTATTTATAGACAAAGATGGGTTGGACTTCCCTGGCGGGCCTAGCAGCCGAATACCTTGGCCCAAATGGAGTGGTCACTGTACGCCGAACCGAACAGGCCGAACGGTCGGATGGTGAACCATCCTCTTCATGCCGAACGAAGCGCTTGTTGTGTGGGAAGAGTAGGCCGAGTAACAATCGAAGTCGGTCGTGCTGGGAAGAATGCCGAGCCATCTTTGATTGCTGAACGTCCTTGGTATGCCGAACGATACGCTGGCCGAGCGATGTCTCTGGCCGAACGATATCTTGACCGAACGAGGTCTCTGGCCGAACGATGCCTTTGGTCGAACGAATATCTTGACCGAACGAGGTCTCTTGGCTGAACGATGCCTTTGGCCAAACGAATATCTTGACCGAACGAGGTCTCTTGGCCGAACGATTCCTTTGGCCGAACCAATATCTTGACCGAACGAGGTCTCTGGCCGAACGATGCCTTTTGGCCGAACGAAGTCTTTGGTCGAACAATGCCTTTGGCCGAGCGCTCCTGGATGCCGAGCATTCCTGAATGACGGTTGCAAAGAGATGCCGAACGATCCAGTTGGGCCGAACAGTGGATATGTCGAGTACTAAGTTGCCTGGCCAAATCTCCAGGAAACACTAGGGTTCAACCATGATAGAGCTAGGTGGCAAATTAGGCAAATCGAACACCACCGTCGTGGTGCTCTTACTGAGGTGCACCTTCCAACCGAGTTTCGGCACCTTTGATGCACTAGAGGAATTCGTGAGCTAAAGAGGGCTTTTGAGGAGAGCTACTATGTCATGATGGTGGGGAAGCATGCAGATGTGGAATGGAGGGTATCGAACTGTTAGTCGTTGCTCCAAGAGTTAACAGGTAGTTTCGGTCGTTTTCGTCGACCGTAGCTTAAGATTAGGGAGGTGGACATGCATTGTTTTGGGTTTGTATATTAGAGTGTGTATGTGCACATGAATTGGGGAAGAAGAAGATTAGTGTTAATTAGGGTGATTATTTGATAATTAAGTGATTTAATTATTTCAATTAATCTCGGTTCGTATTTAATCCATATCTCTTGCATACGAGGTCCAGTCGAGACGCGGTCTTCGACGTTGCACTTGTAATGAGGTTATCTCCAATATAGTATAGGCTTGGACTTGATTTAGACACTTGAGAATTTAAGGTTTAGGTGAGCTGTAATGACCCGCTATTTTGGACCATTCAAATCGACAATAATCCACACATGTCGGACTTGAATAATTCAAAATAACAGATTGTAATAAAATTTGGAGCAAATAAAATCATTCACATAATCATAGACACAGAAATATCAGAATAACTCGCGGCGGAGGATAAAATACCACAGTAGTTCATGAAGCTACTATAACAAAGTCTTAAAACAAATACATAATATCAGTCTGAAAACAAATATAATAGAAATCCCAAATACATAGAAGTCCACTAATACAAGAGCTGAAATAGAACAACTGAAACTGAAATAGATAGATAACTAGATAAGCAGAATCTCCAGCGATTCCTAGCTCTAGAAAGTGAAATCCAAAGCTGTGAATACTCAGGCTGACCCGAGCGTAAATAAAAACACAAACACTCGAGTCAGGACATACATACATATACAATGTAAACTAACTCAAGTGAACTGTAATAAAAGTGCAAGTAACTTAAAGGATGCTTGGGACCGCCCATCCTCTAAGGATCCATTAAACTATTTACTATGTAGTAATATTTCGCTATTATAATAATGTCTAATAGTAAAATAAACATACTTAAAAATAGCGTTAAGGCTTTACATTTTCCACCTTAACACATAAATGTGCCAGTAGTCTACACAGTACCTGCGTACCTCCAGATCGGGAGGTTACAAGAAGATACTCCATAGGTACGACACAAATCAAACTTGTAGTAAAGCTCGCTATGGTAGGTGACACGGCACACAAGGCAATTCCAGGGTAGATATACCAATTACGCACACGGGCTTGGGGAAACGCGTAGCAGCCACTACCGCCCACCTCGGACACACTCCCAAATCAAAATCGAAGATGGCCATCAAATCAATCACAAAGTAAGAGTATAATATCGAAGGAAGGTGCCCGATCGGAGGAATGACCTCACTTGGCCCGAGATCGCTCCTGTTTTATCCACCTTAAGCCAACTCACGGGAGTCGGGTCTACGTTCATACCTCAATAGGAATCGTCGCCACCATCCTACTTCATTCTGGAATATCCACCGCGTACACAGTTGTTAAAGTGGTTTTTGGTATCGACGGAGAGTATGTCCATATCTGATCCCGGTCTCTTTAACAACTAATCGTTATTATAACCCGTGGTTATAAATTTCAAAATAGTTTATATTTCAAATCAAAATACTTCATTTAAACCATTTAAAAACGAAGTCATTATACTTACAAAATCAAATATTTAATTCCCAAAAATTTAGCCCATTCTGAGCTCATTTATTAACTTAAATACTTTAAAACATTATAATTTCTGCTTTCGCAGCTCATAGAAAATGTTGCGGTAAGTTATATTTGAAAACAATTCATTTCAGCAAAGACAGCATTTATAAACTGCTGCAGTAGTTCAATTACATTTGAAAACATGTACAATTCAAAATAGACAGCATTTCAAAACTACTGTAGGAGTTCAGGGTTAATTACATTTGAAAATCTCATTTCAGCAAACTACAGTACTTATCAAGTGCTACTGTAGCTCTTTTATTAGTTTTAGGTTTTAGTTGTAATTCAGCAACCACAGCACTTACCAAATGCTGCAGTAGCGCTTAGTTAATTTAGCCTTTAGTTCATTTGGATCAACCACAGCACTTACAAAGTGATGCAGTTCCATTTACTTCAGATTTTAAGTTGATTCCAGAAACGATAGCATTTATGAAGTGTTACTAAAAAATTTCCAGATTTATATCAAAATTTCCAGAAACAATTAAACTTCAATTTTAACCTTTTTTACTTAAAAAAATCATATTTTTCCACTTCAAAAATGTTCATTTAAATACCCTTTAACTTATGATTTTATAAAGAAGAATTATACAATAAAAATCAAATTTTCCAATAATTTCACTTATTAAATTCAAGTGTACAATTTTCTTATTCTTTTCATTTTTTAACAATTTACCTTAACGCTTAAATTTTAAATTTCCATTTCATAAATAAAACTAAATTTCCATTTTGTTTAATTAACTTAAACTTCCATTTAAAAATCAAATCACAAATTTCCAAATTAAGTTATGTTTCAAATCATAATTTTTCCATTCATTTATTTAACATTTTTAATACATAGAAAAATCATTAACCCTTTATTAAATCATTTTAAATTCAATTTAAATCAAATTATCATATTTTTACATTTTAAAAATGCTTAAAATTTTCCAGAAAAATATATAAAATAACCACGGGTTTGTATAATATGTTCTAGCCTAAGTCAAGTGATACGGATAATATATCATTTCAATACGTAATTTACAAAGAAAATCCGGGTTCTACAATTTCAAACCCGAAATCCCAAGTTAATAAAAATAAATAAAAAAATCGCTGAGGCCTATCATTTCAGCCCATAACGATTTTTCCCTATTCTAAAGTCCGTTCGGGTATGTATCATTTCAACCCATAGTGATTCTATTCTACAGGGAACTTACACTGTGATAAACAGAAATAAAATAAACAATATAACAGAATATAACATAGCAAATGATGTGACGGGTTTATAACAGAGTTTAACATCATATAATTTACATCACAGGCAGGTATAACATGATATAATAGTTTCTACACATTCACTTGTTGTCACTTCACAAATTATATAAGTATAAATGTCATGTGTGAATACTCACATTTTTACGCTGGAGTTAGCGAATCAAACACACAAACAAAAATCCAGAAAGCACAATAGCACGACTTGATTTGAGTGGATAGATAGCCAAGATGTTAATCTTGTATACAACAATAAAATAAAGCAATATAATTATATATTTATAATACAAAGAAATCGAAACAAAGATGGAAACAAAATAAATAAAAGGCATCACCAAGCTTTGAAATCAAAAATGCTTGACCATGACTCCTTGTTTGCTTGGCCATACATGTTTTAATGGATGGTAAGGCTTGGGTTTGGCAACAAAAAGGCACGGCTACACAAGAATGTGAAGGGGTAGAAGTTTGCAAGCATGGAAGGTCAAAAGGCAAGGCTAAAAGAGGGGTTTTGGTTGCATCTAGGCTCGGCCTATGGATCGAGTGGCTTAGCCAGAGGCTGCTACAGGTCAGGTCATGATGGTCAGGGGTCATGTCATGCTAGTGGTGGTGGCTAAAGGTGGTGGCTACAAAGAAGGGGGTGGTGAAGATAGGCTCGGCTATGTAGTTTTGGGAGAGATCTTCAATGTTTTGTGGAGTTTTGCTCATATGGAGGTCACGGCACTTGCTGGTCAGAGGAGATGGAGGTCAGGCCATGGATGGTGATGAGGAAGGAAGTGGGGTGGTCGGTGGAAGTGGTGAAGGGATTTAGGCCGAGCAAAGCTAGAGAGGAATCAAGCAAAAAATCATTGGAAAAAATGAAGAAAAGAGTAGAAAAAAAAGAAGCCATTACCAAAATTTTTAGAAATGAGTTTGGCCGTGAGAAATGAAATGAATGGGAAGTTTTCACGTGAAAAACAAACTAAAACACACGGCTACAATTAAGTTTTGAACGGCCAAAGAAATTGAAAAGTCTAGAAAATGAAAAGTCAAAAGTTTTAAAGCTTTTTTTTGTCTCTTAAAATTTCCAATTCATTTTAATTCAATATAAACAAAATAAAATCAGTAAATAAAATAAAAATTAAACAAAATAATGTGGAAATGAAAATAATAATTATTCTTAGGAAAATAGGAAAATAAATAAAGAAATAGTTTATTATATTGAAACTAGAATTAAAAATTGTAAACAAAATATAACTAACATTGGAAAATTACAACTTTACTTCTAAAATGTTTTAAAAATAAAATATTGAAATAAAATTTAATTTAAAATAATTTAAAAATATTTTCAAAAATCTTGGTTTGTTACACTCTCCCCCACTCAAACCTTTTCGTCCTCGAAAAGAATGAAACGTGGAAAACAAAGAAAACAAGATAGAAAAGCAAATAGTACCTGAAATGAACAATTCCGAATTCGAAGCACGAATGCTCTCCTCCGTCTCCCAGGTACAATCTCGATCATCAGTACTCCACTGTACTTTGACTAGACTAACAAATTTCCTTCTTAACTGCTTCGTACCTCTGTCGACAATACGAAGTGGCTTCCTCTCGACAATCAGATTAGGCTCAATATCCAAATTATCAAGAGCAGAATGCTGAACAATAAGAGATGGATCATGCAGATAGCGACGAAGATGAGAAACGTGGAATACATAATTCACTCGAGAGAACTTCTTGGGCAAATCCAGATGATAAGCCAAAGAACCAACTCTTTCCACAATGCGGATAGGACCAATGAACCTAGGAGAAAGCATCCCTCTACGACCAAAGTGAATGACATTCCTTAAGGGAGAGACCTTAAGGAAAACCTAATCACCAACAGCAAACTCTAAACTCCGCCTACGCCTATCAGCGTACTTCTTCTGCCTATCCTGCGCAACCCGCAACTTCTTCTTAATCTCCTCAACTCTCTCAGAAGCCTCCAAAATCAAACCAAGACCAAGAACCAAACAATTACCGGATTCAATCCAGCAAGATGGAGATCTACAAGGTCGTCCGTAAAGAGCAGCAAACAGAGACGTCTTAATACTGGCCTGAATTCAAAGCTAGAATGAGATAGATAAAGGATTAAGATAAGCTTAAAACAGAAGATTAGATTATACCTGATAACTATTATTATAGGTGAATTCGACAAGATGGAGATGATCTTCCCAAGATCCTCCATAATCAAGCACACAGGCACGAAGAAGATCTTCGAGAATCTGATTCACTCTTTCCGTTTGACCGTCGGTCTATGGATGGTAAGCAGTGCTCAGATTCAGATGAGTACCGAAAGATTCCTAAAAAGCTTTCCAAAACTGACTAGTAAAGATTGGATCACGATCACAAACAATACTGAGAGGAACACCATAGAGACAAATAATCTCCCTCATGTAGATCTCAAACAAACTAGAAGCAGAACGGGTAGACTTGACCGGAATGAAATGAGCTGGTTTGGTCAATCTATCCACAATAAACCAGATACCCTCATTACCCTTCCTAGTCCTTGGTAATCCATCAATGAAATCCATAGAAACTTGTTCCCACTTCCAATTGGGAATCTCAAGGGGCTGCAACAAACCAGGGGTCTTCTGATGATCGGCCTTGACTTGCTGACAAGTCGCACACCTGCTAACAAAGATAGAGATATCCCGCTTCATCCCTCTCCACCAATAAAGCCTCTTCATATCCTGATACATCTTCGTCACACCAGGATGAATAGAAAGTCCGGATCGATGATTCTCCCGAAGTAACTCTTGCCTCAATCCATCAACATTCGGGACACAAATCCTACCATTTATCCTCAAAATCCCTCTATCATCGATCTGAGCTCCATTACTACCCCGACTACTACCACCAACTCTGCTACGAACATTCTCCTTAACAAGCCTAAACATTCTATCCTCATCTTGCATAGCCTTGATATGATCCAAAAGAGGAGAAGAAGAAACAACCAGCTGACACAACAAAGCCTTCTTCCGACTCAGAGCATGGGCCACAACATTAGCTTTACCAGGAGTATCGCTAATATCGAGGTCGTAAGAAGCCAGAAACTCAAGCCAACAAACTTGCCTCTGACTCAAGTCCTTCTGGGTGAAGATATATCTCAAAGACTGATGATCAGTGAAAAGCTCAAACTTAATTCCTAGAAGATGATGCCTCCAAAGCTTCATAGAAAAGACAATAGCAAGCAACTCTAAATCATGACCAGCATAATTAGCCTCATGGGTTTTCAACTGATGGCTGGCATAGGCAATGACCCTACCATCCTGCATGATAACAGCACCCAATCCCTCACGACTAGCATCAGTATATACTGTTAATCCCTCACTTCCATTCGGAACAGTAAGAACTGGTGCGGAAGTAAGCTTGCTCTTTAACTCATTGAATGCAGCTTTACACTCATCACTCCAAATAAACTTGGCATTCTTACGAGTCAAAGCGGTGAGAGGTGCAGCAATCCGAGCAAAATTCTCAATGAATCTCCGGTAGTAACCGGAAAGGCCCAGAAAACTACGAATATCGATTGGAGTCTTAGGAGTTTTCCAATCCTGCACAGAACAGGGATAAATAAGGACAACTGGAAAGATAGAATTAATTGAATGAAATAAGGAAAGAGAAGGAAAGAAAGACTTACATTGATCGCAGCGATCTTGACTGGATCAACAGAAACTCCATTACTAGAAACAATATGCCCGAGGAATCGGGCTTCATCCTTCCAGAAATGGCATTTAGATAATTTAGCCTTCAACTGATGATTTCTAAGAGTCTCAAGAACAAATTTCAAATGTGACTCATGCTCTTCCTTGGACTTAGAGAAAACAAAGATATCATCAACAAAGACTAGAACAAATTTATTAAGCACATCACAAAAAACACGATTCATCAAATCAACAAAGAAAGCAGGAGAATTAGTCAAACCAAAAGGCATGACTAACCATTCAAAGAACCCATTCTCAGTACAGAAAGTAGTCTTGGGAATACTTTCCTCAGCAACTCTGAGCTGGTGGAAACCTGTGGCAAGATTAAGCTGAGAGAAAACAGTAGCACCATAAAGCTGATCAAACATATCATTGATGTGAGACATAGGATATCTGTTTTTCATAATGAGCTTGTTCAGCTCCCTATAATCAACACACATCCTCAAAGAACCATCGAACTTAGTGACAAAAACCACCGCTGCTCCCCATTCTGAATGGCTAGGTCTGATCAGACCCTTGGAGGACAAGTCCTTAATTTGCTTTCCCAACTCAACCTTCTCGCGGGGTGCCATTCTTCTAGGAGGAAGAACTACAGGTCGAGCTCCAGGAATAAGATAAATAAGAAAATCAATTTCCCGCTTAGGAGGTAAAGAAATGACTTCACCAAATACATCGAGATAGAATCTGACCACACGGGTCGAATGAAGATCACCAGGAGAAGAATCCAGAGAATAAATAAAACTGCCAGCAAAATCCTGAGGCATGCGGCACTGAATAATCAAAGAATTTCCCCGATCATCAACAAGATAAATAGACCAGGCTTTACAAGAGATATGGGCATCATGCCTATTCAGCCAATCACTTCCAAGCAATAAATCAAAAGCATCGAAGCCCAGAACATAGAAATCACCACTAAAGCAATGATCCAAATAGAGAAGTTTCACTTGCTTACAAATCCTATTAAGGTTTGTGGGACCACCAATAGGATTAGAAACACATAAAGGAATAGAAGCATACTCAGGAGAAAGGAGATGCACAAACTTATCACACAAATCAATAGAGATAAAACTATAGAAAGCTCCAGTATCAAATAAAACACGAACAGGATGCTGAAATAAAGAAAAGGTGCCCTGAAGAGTACCCTGGTCATCACTAGGAGCAGAAGCAGGTGGATCAGGTGAAGAAGCAGAGGTAACAGCAAAAATACCACAAGGCTTACCCTTCTACTGGGTAGGGCAATCCTTCGTGAGATGGCCAGGCTGAAGACAGATATGGAAGAGATCATGCCTATTCAACTGAGCAGGAGGAGGAACAGCAGCACCAACTGAAGTAGGACAACTATTAGCATAGTGTCCCTTCTGATCACATTTGAAGCAGGTAATGGTAGAAAGGTCAACAGGTTGCCTCTGAGAAGGAGAAGATGATGAAGATCCCAAAACTGGATGCTTGAGCCAATTCTTCTTCTACTGACGGAAATTAGACTTTCTCTTCTTAGAGTTAGCAGAGGAAGACTGAGATGAAGGAGCACCAACAACAGTAGGACCCTTAGAAGTAGGGTTCTCATAACGGATAGCCATATCCATAAGCTCGGTAAAAGTGCCATGAACATGAGAAATGAGACAAGCATAATACTCAGGACGAGCACCAGCTATGAACTTCTCATTCTTCTTAAGAGGAGTGTCTATTAGGCCAGGACCGAACTTGGAAAGTTCATTGAACTTCCGCTCATACTCATAAAAGGACATGGTACCCTGCTTGAGATCCATGAATTCACGATAAAGCTGAGATTTACCGGCTTCTGGCATCCATTTTGCCACAAAAGCCTCCCTAGAAAGAAGATACAGAAACAAAACTTAAGATAGATTCAAAAGAAAGGAAATGGGAACAAAATTCAAGGTAACACAAAGGATACCTAAACTGCTCCCAGGAAATATCACCCTCGTCAGTGTGAGCTGTAACAGACTCCCACCAATCTAAGGCTGACTCTTGCAGCTGCCAAGCTGCTAACTAACGCTTTTGGGCATCAGTGATCTCGAGACCAGAAAAGATCCTCTCTAAACTCCGTAACCATTGCTGGGCTTCAATAATGCTCTCTGAACTGGTAAACTTGGTTCCACCAAGTTGAGAGAATTCCTTACAGAGAACAGTAAACCTAACAGGTGCAGCAGGTTGAAAAGCTGGGGCAATACCACGACCCCTACCTCTGGCATTTCCACGATTCATCCTGAAAAATCAAGAATGAATTTTAGGACAAAGGTAAAGAGAAGACAAAGATAAGACAAGGCAAGATAAAATAAAATTCACTAGGATGAATATCCTAACGAAAGAAAATACTACCAAGGTAGATACGAAAGGAAGGAAGTTTAGAAAAATCCCTTTAAAACAAGAAAAGTTTGTATCAAAATAATCTTTGAAAAATCCTTTGAAAATCATTTTATACTTTGAAAATACGTTCTCTCACAAAGAAATGATTCTGAGGTTGATTTCACTCATTCTAGGGTATTTCTACCCTATCTCTAATGAGTTTTTGCTCCGCAGGCTAAGGTATGCCTAAAAACCTGGCTCTGATACCAACTGTAACGACCCGCTATTTTGGACCATTCAAATCGACAATAATCCACACATGTCGGACTTGAATAATTCAAAATAACAGATTGTAATAAAATTTGGAGCAAATAAAATCATTCACAGAATCACAGACACAGAAATATCAGAATAACTCGCACCGGAAGATAAAATACCATAGTAGTTCAGGAAGCTACTATAACAAAGTCTTAAAACAAATACATAATATCAGTCTAAAAACGAATATACTAGAAATCCCAAATACATAGAAGTCCACTAATACAAGAGCTGAAATAGAACAACTGAAACTGAAATAGATAGATAACTAGATAAGCAGAATCTCCAGCGATTCCTAGCTCCAGAAAGTGAAATCCAAAGCTATGAATACTCAGGCTGACCCGAGTGTAAATAAAAACACAAACACTTGAGTTAGGACATACATACTTATACAATGTAAACTAACTCAAGTGAACTGTAATAAAGGTGCAACTTAAAGGATGCTTAGGACCGCCCATTCTCTAAGGATCCGTTAAACTATTTACTATGTAGTAATATTTTGCTATTATAATAATGTCTAATAGTAAAATAAACATACTTAAAATAGCGCTAAGGCTTTACATTTTCCACCTTAACACATAAATAGTGCCAGTAGTCTACACAGTACCTGCGTACCTCTAGATCGGGAGGCTACGAGAAGATACTCCATAGGTACGACACAAATCAAACTCGTAGTAAAGCTTGCTATGGTAGGTGACACGGCACACAAGGCAATGCCAGGGTAGATATACCAATTACGCACACGGGCTGGTGGAAACGCGTAGCAGCCATTACCGCCCACCTCGGACACACTCCCAAATCAAAATCAAAGATGGTCATCAAATCAATCACAAAGTAAGCGTATAATATCGAAGGAAGGTGCCCGATCGGAGGAATGACCTCACTTGGCCCGAGATCGCTCCTGTTTTAGCCACCTTAAGCCAACTCACGGGAGTCGGGTCTACGTTCATACCTCAATAGGAATCGTCGCCACCATCCTACTTCATTCTAGAATCTCCACCGCATACACAGTTGTTAAAGTGGTTTTCGGTATCGATATAGAGTGTGTCCATATCCGATCCCGGCCTCTTTAACAACCAATCGTTATTATAACCCGTGGTTATAAATTTCAAACTAGTTTATATTTCAAATCAAAATACTTCATTTAAACCATTTAAAAACGAAGTCATAATACTTACAAAATCAAATATTTAATTCCCAAAAATTTAGCCCTTTTCTGAGCTTATTTATTCACTTAAATATTTTAAAACATTATAATTTCATCGTTCGCAGCACATAGAAAATGTTGCGGTAAGTTATATTTGAAAACAATTCATTTTAGCATAGACAACATTAATAAACTGCTGCAGTAGTTCAATTACATTTGAAAACAAGTTCAATTCAGAAAAGACAGCATTTCAAAACTGCTGTAGTAGTTCAGGGTTTAGATACATTTGAAAATCTCATTTCAGCAAACTGCAGCACTTATCAAGTGCTACTGTAGCTCTTTTATTAGATTCAGGTTTTAGTTGTAATTCAGCAACCACAGCACTTACCAAGTGCTGCAGTAGCCCTTAGTTAATTTAGCCTTTGTTCATTTGCATCAACCACAGCACTTACAAAGTGCTGCAGTATCATTTACTTCAGATTTTAAGTTGATTCTAGAAACGATAGCATTTCTGAAGTGTTACTAAAAGAATTTCCAGATTTATACCAAAATTTCCAAAAATAATTAAACTTCAATTTTAACCATTTTTACTTAAAAAAAATCATATTTTTCCACTTCAAAAATATTCATTTAAATACCCTTTAACTTATGATTTTATAAAGAAGAATTATACAATAAAAATCAAATTTTCCAATAATTTCACTTATTAAATTCAAGTGTACAATTTTCTTATTCTTTTCATTTTTTAACAATTTACCTTAATGCTTAAATTTTAAATTTCCGTTTTATTTAATTAACTTAAACTTCCATTTAAAAATCAAATCACAAATTTCCAAATTAAGTTATGTTTCAAATCACAATTTTTCCATTCATTTATTTAACATTTTTAATACATAGAAAAATCATTAACCCTTTATTAAATCATTTTAAATTCAATTTAAATCAAATTATCATATTTTTACATTTTAAAAATGCTTAAAATATTCCAGAAAAATATATAAAATAACCGCGGGTCTGTATAATATTTTCTAGCCTAAGTCAAGTGATACGGATAATATATCATTTCAATCCGTAATTTACAAAGAAAATCCAGGTTCTATCGTTTCAAACCCGAAATCCCAAGTTAATAAAAATAAATAAAAAAATCGCTCAAGCCTATCATTTCAGCCCATAACGATTTTTCCCTATTCTAAAGTCCGTTCGGGTATGTATCATTTCAACCCATAGTGATTCTATTCTACAGGGAACTTACACTGTGTGATAAACAGAAATAAAATAAACAATATAACAGAATATAACATAGCAAATGATGTGACAGGTTTATAACAGGGTTTAACATCATATAATTTACATCACAGGTAAGTATAACATGATATAATAGTTTCTACACATTCACTTGTTGTCACTTCACAAATTATATAAGTATAAATGTCATGTGTGAATACTCACATTTTTACGCTGGAGTTAGCGAATCAAACACACAAACAAAAATCCAGAAATCACGATAGCACGACTTGATTTGAGTGGAGAGATAGCCAAGATGTTAATCTTGTATACAACAATAAAATAAAGCAATATAATTATATATTTATTATACAAAGATAAATTGAAACAAAGATGGAAACAAAATAAACAAAAGGCATCACCAAGCTTTGAAATCAAAAATGCTTGACCATGACTCCTTGTTTGCTCGGTCATACATGTTTTAATGGATGGTAAGGCCCGGGTTTGGCAACACAAAGGCACAGCTACACAAGAATGTGAAGGGGTAGGAGTTTGCAAGCATGGAAGGTCAAAAGGCAAGGCTAAAAGAGGGGTTTTGGTTGCATCTAGGCTCGGCCAGAGGCTGCTATAGGTCAGGTCATGATGGTCAGGGGTCATGTCCTGTTGGTGGTGGTGGCTAAAGGTGGTTGCCGGGGCTACAAAGAAGGGGGTGGTGAAGATAGGCTCGGCTATGTAGTTTTGGGAGAGATATTCAATGTTTTGTGGAGTTTTGCTCATATGAAGGTCACGGCACTTGCTGGTCAGAGGAGATGGAGGTCAGGCCGTGGATGGTGATGAGGAAGGAAGTGGGGTGGTGAAGGGGTTTAGGCCGAGCAAAGCTAGAGAGGAATCAAGCAAAAATCATTGGAAAAAATGAAGAAATGAGTAGAAAAAAAGTAGCCATTACCAAAATTTTCAAAAATGAGTTTGGCCGTGAGAAATGAAATGAATGGGAAGTTTTCACGTGAAAAACAAATTAAAACACACGGCTACAATTAAGTTTTGAACGGCCAAAGAAATTGAAAAGTCTAGAAAATGAAAAGTCAAAAGTTTTAAAGCTTTTTTTTGTCTCTTAAAATTTCCAATTCATTTTAATTCAATATAAACAAAATAAAATCAGTAAATAAAATAAAAATTAAACAAAATAATGTGGAAATGAAAATAATAATTATTCTTAGGAAAATAGGAAAATAAATAAAGAAATAGTTTATTATATTGAAACTAGAATTAAAAATTGTAAACAAAATATAACTAACATTGGAAAATTACAACTTTACTTCTAAAATGTTTTAAAAATAAAATATTGAAATAAAATTTAATTTAAAATAATTTAAAAATATTTGCAAAAATCTTGGTTTGTTACATGAGCGGAATTATAACTCTGAAATTATTTCTCAAAACAAATCCCCATAATTTCATATATTGAAAATGTCACCCAGCAGTAGTAGAAATATATACATATATGAAATTGTTTCCCCATTAAGTGGATTAGTTTGAGTAAATATCCGGGATAATTCATTAATATCCCATATATTCATATTGTATTATATTCGTGTTGAATAGAGCTAGATAATGATGATATTAATTTATAGTGATTATAAATTAATTAAACTCTAATTTGGAGTTATATTAGAAAAATATCATTATATATTTTATTGCTAAAATTCGGGATAATTGATTAATACCCGTTATATGTAGATATTGGATTCTATTCGTAGCTAATATAATTGGATGGAGTTGATATTAATTTTTAGTGTGATTGTAGATTAATCAGAACTCTAATTAGGAGTTGTATTAGTGATAGAAGTATTATTATATATTTTATCACTAATCAGAAGTTAGAATTACAAAAGAAATAATTTATTACTTAATAGGGTTTGATAAAGTTGTAAAATCAATAATATTGCTATAATGGGATTTATTAAATTTAGACCCTAAGAAATGGTTTTTAATGCATGTGTATACATATATAGATAATATACGAGACTGTTGTATCAGATCTTTATTCAGAACTCCATTCTTTGGAAGTTGATGTATTCTGATTTTTTTGTATTGATATTTATTTATCAGTCACTTCTGCTGGTGTGGTCTCTTATATATCGTCATCTTATTTTATTCATGTATATTCAGTATATTATATGTTTTCATTTCGTTGTGAGATCTTATCGGTGTCTTGGTTAGTGTTTTGTTTTAATTTTACCTTGATTGACTATCTTTTGTGGTATGCAGGAGTCAGACGTTGTTATTCGATGTTGATTCAGGGTATTATGAAGGGCGGTTCATTATAAAATACATAAGTTGTTCATAGATCATTTTATTCGCATAACTGCTCTTGATCCAAATTCGATTACATGGTTTTGAGGTGATTTGCATCGATTTGAACAAGGATTTTTCACTCGATTCTTGATGATGACCATTTGATATGGATTCTTGATATGATTCTGAAATTTTCTATCATAGGATATGGCTATGTAAGGAGAATGGAGGTTTCTAATCAAGGAACCTGATTCGAGTCCGCGCTAGAGAAGTCGAGTGAGCGATACTAGTTCGAAAGAGAAGTTTATGTGATCGAGCAAGTGATCGGATTTGATAATGCGTACGGATGATATATGTACATCGTACAGGCTTTAATGTAATTTTATACTTCTTACATTAGAAATGCAAGTTACGTGGTTTGATATGGCAAGTTGATGTGTGATGATTGTTATATATGATTTAGCAGCTTAGATTCAGGATATATGATGGATGAGTTGTTGTATTGTTTCATTTATCCTGTTTATCTCTCTTTTGGATTAAGTAAGAAAAATTTAGGTGTTGAATCAAAGGCTAGCTTGCTGCTTTTGGTTGCATGAGTAGAGTTTGCTTGCTTGACAAATGGTACATGTTTATGCTTAACGAGTGTGTTTGCTATGTGAAATTACACACTCTATAAGGTATATCATAAGTATATATTGGTTTTGTGTTGTCCCCAGATATGGGAAGTCCCAGTTATGGGCTCGTATTAATATTGTGATTTTTTCAGACCTAGCCGCACAAGGGGGTGCTGCCGAAATTTTAACCTAAGGATAAGAAAACATTTTCTTCTTTCAAAATTTAGAGGAATAAATTCATTTAAAGGGGGAAGAATGTAATGACCCGGAATTCTATCTTTTTGATTTTGAATATTTAATTAATTTTAAATATTTAAATAGTTGATTTTAAAAGCTTAATAACCTCTTTTAATTAATAAATAATAATGGTGAGCTTGTTGTAGTAAAATATTTAAAAAATAAATAGTTCACATTAATATCGATAGTGTGTTCGAAAATCGTTTTATCGATAAACGGTCTCGAAATGCGTGAAATTATCATTTCGAGGCACTGTCTTGGATTTTGACGAAACTAGTGCCATTGAAACTGGAATAATAAGGTGATGTACACCGACGAGTTTTGTGGCAATCGGACGTGCTGTATAATCGTGCGAGCTCGAAATTTGCATTGATTAAAAGGAGAAATTAAAATAATATATTGTTTTATTATGTGTGACTCCCTCATTCGGTCCTCTTCCTCGTTAAAAACATTTCTTCTTCGTTTCAACTTCCAGTAAAAGAAAACTATAGCCGCCCTCTTCTCTCAATTCTTCCCAGAGCTATAGGTAATGAAAACGAGCAACGTCAGATCTGTTGAACTCGTGGTGAGAGGGACTTCAAATCTATGTAAGGTTTGTGGAGTGAAGTGGTGATTGGAGGAGATTGACATTAGAGGCTGATGCTAGGATTTGGGGTTGTCGTCGCTAGAGGTGGAATTACGCCTTGGTGATGGGTGTGTCCAACTTCTCGAGCAAAGGAAAGTTGGTGGAGGAAGTTTGATGAGGCGCGGCTATGTTGGGTGAAGTGCAACAGTCCCTCATCGTGTAGTGGAGGTCGAAGTCGAGATGGTACGGAGGTGACTGGAGGTGAAATCGTTGATTTGGTTGAACTCGGGGCGTGAAGAGGAGTCGATTGGTGGCCATTAGAGGCGCTTCGGGTGGCTGTGGTGATGTTTGACTTTTGGGGGCAATGGACGTCAGCTACAGGTCGACTTGGCAGGACAAATGGGAAGTGGGTGGGTGCGTCATGAAGCTCGAGTTGAGAGAAGATTTTTGGAGGTGACGATGTTGGATTTCATGGAGTGTAGCTCCGTGTCGCGGGTTGTGTGTGCACGACAATGGCGCATGTGCACTATTCTCGCGTATAGGAATTCAATTTTGGGGGAGAGGGAAGAAAGGTTAGTGGATTAAGTAAGTTTATTGACTTAATTTAATTAATTAAAGTTTTAAATCTAAAATCTTATAATAATAACTTTTGCATATGAGGTCTAATCGAGACGCGGTCTTTTGCATTACTCTTATAGGAGAGTTATCTACGCACTGGATTTAATTTCGTCAAGTTTGGGTAAGAATGATTTTGAGCTTAAATCAAATGCCGTTCGATTTTAGATCAAGCAGGAACGCGTAAGCATCGGCTGGAGCTTTGCGAGTTAATTCACCTTTGGTAAAACACTATATGATATATAGTAAATATAAATTATTGTTCACATGCTTGAATGATTTATTTGTTTGGTTTAGTTGAATTCTCATTTTGTAAAATGGATAACATATAAAATGAAATACAGGGAACTCAAGGAATTTTGTAGAGGGATCCGAATTTCTCTCCATTGTTTATTTTATTTTCATTTATATACTTGTATAAATTATTGAACACTAAAGGTTTGGTAGTTTGGCCTTATTTGATGTGACATTAATATATATTAAAGATTGAACCTTTTTAGTGATAAAGGTAGCACCAGCATTGGTTAAGTGCTATGGTAACTGTAGGCCTCATTATAGTATTTTGGAAATACTATTATTTACCGCTTTTGATTTGAAATTGGTTTTGATTCGGAGAATGATTTTAAATGTGATTTTTAGAATTCTCTGTGATATTTTAATTAGAAAGGGTTTGAACTTCTCTATTTCACTCTAACCTTTTTGAAAACGTTTTAAAAAGTATTTCAGGAAGTATTTATTTTACAGAAAAGTTAATATAATAAGGAATGTTTATTTTAAAGAAAGAAGGGGAATTTATCTTTTACAATAAAGTGATTCTGTTTTGAAAGAAGATAGAAATATATTGAAATAAATAATTATGAAACGCTCGATATGAAATATTGTATAAAAAGATAGATTTATAAATGGTATTTTAAAAATAAAAGAATAGTTTTGTAAATGATATTTTATAGATGATATTTTATAAATGGTATTTTATAAAAAGGGAAATGATATCATTTTGATGAATTGGAATAATAAATCACATTTGTGAATTTATAGTTATATATGGAATGATTGTTTTATGGAAAGTATTTAGTCCGATCTTGAAATCGAAGATTTATGATAAGTATATGAGATTTAAAATCAAGAGATTTATAAAAGAAGTTTTATAAATAGAAAAGAGATTTATGAAAGAACTTTTATAAATAGTAAAGAGATTTATAAAAGGAGTTTTGTAAATAGAAAAGAGATTTTTATATATAGAAAAAAGATTTATAAAAGAATTTTATAAATAATAAAGAGATTTATAAAAGGAGTTTTGTAAATAGTAAAGAGAATTATAAAAGAGCTTTGTAAATATAAAAGAGGTTTATAAAAAGAGATTTTATAAAAGGAATGAGATTTGGTTTCTATAAATGATCCATTTTAAATTATGGCCATATGGAAAGTATTTTTTCATACTTAACACTAAATTCCGAAGTAGGGAAACTCGATCCTATCCTGAGAATTAAGAATGTACGTTAAGGCAAGGATAGTACGTTAACTTGTCCGACTATATTTTTAACCGAGGGATAGTATAATTTTGAAATCGAGAAGTGGTGGTAAGTATATTTGGTCTAATTTCCATACAATCCATTTACTTACACACAAAAAAGTGTTTTGGGTTTATAGTAAATAATGTTTTTAAATGACATTTGTTTTAGCCCACTTAAATACGATTTGGAAATATGAAATCTTTCTTAAGATTTGTGAAATACTTATACCGTTGAGATAAGTACATGGTTACATTTTCTAAGTGTTGAAAATGTTTGGTTTTGTGATTATACTTATACCATTGATATAAGTATATGAAAAAGTTTTCTAAATATTGAAAGTGAAATGTTTTGCAAGTATACTTATATAGTTGAGATAATTATATCAATATTTTTGAATATTGAAAAGGGTAGAGAGGGTTTATGAATATATCTTTTGTAAAAGGTATTTTATTACAAGTATTACAAAGTGATTTTGATTAATAAATAATTTGTTAAAGAGGCTTAGTGGTTGCTTATGTGTTTAACCATGCTTAGTTCTCATATGAAATTAAATCTTTGATTTGATTGTTTGTTTATTTGATGGTAAAATAACCGACTATCAAATCTTGGACAGTTTTGAAACTATCGATTGTTGGTTCGAAGAGACCAAGATCGGATAAGCATGGGTTATCCAAAACCACTTCGAACCAGCTTAAGCGTTGAAATTGGGATATCTCGAAGATGATGGAAATTAAAGACAGAGTTCTTTGAAGTGCAAGGGCTACTTTCTACTAATCCTGAGGATGTAGTAGAAGTAGTGCTTTTGGTTTGTTCGTATCCTGAATAACTTGTATGGATGAATGCTGGCATTGCATTGCTGCTTGGAGGGCAGTGTTAGCATTCCAAGTGGGCTTGCTAAAAAGATAAAACATAGCCTAAAGCCTCAAAACCAGGTAATGACTAAAACATGGGAGATGCAGCAGGGCTATGTTGTTTGCTACCATTAGGGTATGATCATCACTCGTATCTAGATCGATAGTTATGGATTATGTATGTTGGACCCTCCAAATGGTTTGTCAAGTTGGCAGCCGAGGTGATGATCATATTTGATACTATCTAGGAAGGGGTAGGCCGGTTTTGTGTTGGTAGAGGTGCAAGGTCTGCAGCCTCAGTACATTTTATCTAGAGGTGTACTGTACGGAAGGTCGTCCCTTACCTTGTCATTGATGGAATCCACTTTCCAATACATTCCTTTACGGACTTAGATGTATACTAAATATGTTGTTGAATGTAATTAATGTAACCATTCCGGCTATGATTCAATATTTATTTTAAACCCTAGATATTATTATAATATTACTGGATTTTCTAATAAAATGGTTTGGTTATCGTGAGGTAAAAACCATCCATGTTTATGTGCGTCATAGTCTTACAAGATACCTTTATTTCTGAAGGGTTTTATAACATTAAAAATCCATATGATTTTTGTTTCTCACGCTGATTTACCAGACCGATCCGGTTGTTATTTTCTTATAATGCTCGGGTCAGCCCGAGCATATTTTCAGATTTATTTATGGATGCTTTGGAGCTTCAGAAGACGAGCTGGATGCCTCTAAGATGTGTTCACATATCTTTTATTTCCGCTGCATTTGTTGTTTTGTATTTATCAGCATTTGTGAGGACAGGTTGTTATAACTGTCCAGGCTGATGATAAGTTAGTTTATTCTGATTGATGTATGTATATTACAGTTCTCTTTTGTAAAGATCATGTGTATATTATATATTACTTATCACAATGTGAGATTCTATTATGTCTTTTCTTTTCTTTCACCCCAAGAATCTGTCTTTCCGCCACTTGGATGCTCGGCACGTAAATACCATGGATGTATTAGTATCGACTTTTGAGGGTCGAAAAGGCGGGTCGTTACAAACCACTCATATTTCACTTATATTTGATGTTTGCATTTGATTTGAAGTTGATAAAATTATGGAAATCTTAATTTTTCAGTTGTAGAAGGTAAGTAGGAGAGATGAAAAAGTGAATGGAAAAATGAATGTCTATAAGAAATGAATTAGTGGATTTGTTTTAGTTGAAAGAATGAAACATTTCTCATTCATTTAATTAAAACATTCCTAACCCATTCCCTTAATTTTTTCTCTCTCCACTCCTCTCTCTTCATGTGTTTGACCAAAAATACATACCATCAAATGGCACAAAATTTTCATAAATCCATTCATGCAATTATCTTTCATTTAAGCCCGTTTAATGTTGCATCGATATCATATATCGATGCGTGCAAATATAACTTTTATAAATGCATTCAAATAATTGCAAACAACTTCATAACATCAAACTAAATGGTGTGGTTTTTCAAAGAATTCATCACTACGATTATGCAACTCAAAGGTGTAAATTCATTCGGCGATTACTACCGAACAATTCAGATATTAATATTCACACATCATCTTAGCTACTGCTGTGGCATTTTGACCGAATTTGTCGTTTACGCATCTTTTTGATAAAATCAAAATTTATAATTATTAGCAGTACTAGTAGTTATGATTATTTATGCTAATTCTCTTCGTCAAAACTATATCACTTTAAAACTTATGGAATTTTCTTTTGGTCAACATTCCAATTTCGTCCACATTCAACTTGGTTAGTCCAAACACAAAGTTCTTAGTTCAGTAATAACAATTATTGTTAACCGTATTGCTCTGACCAGAGATTTTGACTTTGAGTTGACTATGTTGACCGTGATACCAACCTCATGCAACTAAGGAGATGAATTCTATATTGAATAATGTTTTGCTTCCAATGCATCAATGTAGACCTAGCTATAGTCGTTCGATAGATGACATGCTGCGACTTAACTATCATCAAAGTGAAGTTTCCACATTAAAGTTCAACAGTATTATCAAATCGAGAACTTCTAATATCATTATTTTGAGATTCTCTGTTTGAATTTAGTTATATTAAACAATAAAAAACTTTTTAATCAGTCATTCCATAGTTATCTAATAATTATCATTACATAACCCTTTGGTGCCACCAATAGCCATGAGTAATACACTATCCAACATTTAGAGTTACATGCTCTAAACTCAACGGATGAATCTATATCCTTTATCGAAGCATCTTGACTAGAAATATTTAAAATAGTATAAGGAATATTTAAAATTTAAGGATTTTCTATTTATTATAATTTAAACTAATTTCTTAATTAATTATATCATAATATAACAAAGTATATTATAGAAATTAAACACCTTTATTATAGACAAGATCGGCTATCAAGTTAGATATATGTAACAAATTATATAATTGTTCATAGGGCATACCCCTAACTCTATCAAACACAACCTAGCATTCCCTGAATTTTGCTAAGTTATTAGTTCAGTTGTAGAGGTGACAAAACCAACGTGTATTTCAACCTAGAATTTTTCAATACTTATGTCGATACCAATACAACCTTAGGTGAGGTGACATTGTGTAATAAACCAAGAGATTATCTCGTACTAGTGTAATAAGGAAAAACACGCCCATGACCATACTTTTTTTGTTCGGTAGTATACTTAAACCTTAATTGATCCCTTAAACCCCAAATCCAAAATTAAGAGTGTTATCCCATTTTCTGGTCAAAACTGGAATATCAGTGATGGGTGCGTTTCCTCCGCGACCGAACCAAGAAGAAGCAGCCAATAAGCGTATATAAGTCTGGGATTTCACTCATGATTCAAGTATAAAAGTCCATTCGGTATCAAAGGTTTAAAGTTTCATTCGGTAATCAGCATCACCAAGGTCATTCGGCATTCACCTTCCCAATATCATTCGGCATTCAAGATGCCATGGTTCATCCGGCATTCCCAGTACAATAGCTCATTCGGCACTCCCAAGTCCATTCGGCATCTCACTGCCGAACCAGCTGCACCTCCATGAACCATCGAATCACCTCCACCGAGTCACCTCCACCGAACCAAGTTCCACCGGTCCAAGGCCTCGCCGAACCACAATTCCAACAACCCAACACCGGACCACCCTACACCGAACCAGGAGGCCACCGAACCCAGGCTTCTCCATCCTTCACTCCAAGCACGGCCGAACCAAAGCTTCGCCGAACCGGAACGCTGCCAGGCCAGATTGCTTCAGCCCAGGCCCACCAGCAGCTATATACATCCAAGACCCCTGCCCCCAACCTCACTCTATAAATAGAGGGGCAGGGGTACAACAATGGGGGACAAGTTTGAGAGCTCAAGCACGGAAGGAACTTTCAAACAACTTTCTTTTACTCGTATAAAAGCTTTGTACTTGTAATCAAAACCAGAGAAGTGAAATAACATATAAAGTGGACGTAGGCACATTCAGGCTGAACCACTATAAATCTGTGTGTCTTTTTACAGTTTAGTCCCTGCTTTTCATATATTTGCATAAATCTCCAAAATCACTAAGAACAATCTACTAAATCATACGACTTTGAGGTGTTTGTCCATTTTTTGTGCAAACATTTTTGGTGCTTTCACCGAGAACAACAAGGGAATCTCAGATCTGAAAGAAGAAATTTAGATCCAGAAAACGGGTTCCTAGATCTAGCTTTTAGAAAAGCGCTATGGAAGGAACTCAGCAAGGGGGCAGCCAAGAGGCGTCCTCTCATTCAAACTTTCCTTCTACCATGAAGCAAATAGCTGGGGGCAACCACCAAGGACCAGAAACAAGGAGCATGCGAAGCCCCTCACTCAGTTAACATCTGTCAAACATCCAAAGAAATGAGAATTTGATGCCGACAAATTTGCTTTCACCAACACAAGTTCTTGAGCGAAGCATACCTCGTTGCCAACAAGGCATACTTCGGAGGGCCACAACGGTGGGACAAGAACGACCACCGCCCGCACCAACTGAAGACGGCTCAGGATCGAGACGTCATCTTATTATCCATTGATCGAGATAACGACGAACGAGCAGCAAACTCCACACTGATACGGTTAAGTTGTTTACACATGTACAGGACCACGAACGATCCTCAGGCATGCTCTGATACAACTATAAACCACATCGATGTAGGCGATTGCACTCCGACGTCACTGCTTTGCTTTTGTTCTTTACTTCTTAAATTTTGATTTGACTTTGCTGAACATTTCTATTTTAAATTTCATCAGTTGAATGGATATTTGGTTTTGATAATTCTAAAACGGCTAAGCTACTTACACATGTACGGGATCGCGAACGATCCCTAGGCATGCTCTGAGATAGTGATAAACCGCCACAACAGACAATCCAGAAACTCACCCAAACGTGAATCTGGTTTGGATGGTATTAAGTCCCCCCCGGGCACACATCAACTCGCCTCGAACGGCACCCCGACCGCGAACGGTCACAACTCGCCGCGAACGGCACCCGACCTCGAACGGTCACAACTCGCCGCGAACGGCACCCGACCTCGAACGGTCACAACTCGCCTCGAACGGCACCCGACTTCGAACAGTCACAAACTCGCCTCGAACGGCACAACTCATCTCGCCACAAATGGCTCGATCGCGAACGGTCGCCATTTGAGGTCCACCCCCTGACCGCCAACAGTCGCACCTTACCACGAATGGCTCGATCTCGAACGATCGTCATTCGAAGTAAGGCGCTTGACCGCGAACGGTCACATTTCACCCCAAGTGGCTTGATCACGAACGGTCGCCATTCGAGGTCCGCCTTCTGACCGGGCTCGGTCGCACTTTACCTCGAATGACTCGACCCCGAACGGTCGTCATTTGAAGTAAAGCGCTTGACCGTGAACGATCACATTCCACCACAGATGACTCGGTCTCGAACGATCGTCGCATGGATTTAGACGCTTGACCACGAACGGTCGCACTTCACCTCAAATGACTCGATCGCGAACGGTCGTCATTTGAAGTTAGGCGCTTGACCATGAACGGCCGCGCTTCATCCCAAGTAGCTCGATCCCGAACGGTCATCATTTGGGGCCATATAAAACTATCAAGCTCTTTACAGGTTGTTGACAGGACACGAACATCCAGCTCATGGAATTACAAAACACGTCTTCCTACCGCAAGTCATGTTTTGGGGGGCAAAGTGTTATCCCATTTTCTGGTCAAAACTGGAATATCAGTGATGGGTGCGTTTCCTCCGCGACCGAACCAAGAAGAAGCAGCCAATAAGCGTATATAAGTCTGGGATTTCACTCATGATTCAAGTATAAAAGTCCATTCGGTATCAAAGGTTTAAAGTTTCATTCGGTAATCAGCATCACCAAGGTCATTCGGCATTCACCTTCCCAATATCATTCGGCATTCAAGATGCCATGGTTCATCCGGCATTCCCAGTACAATAGCTCATTCGGCACTCCCAAGTCCATTCGGCATCTCACTGCCGAACCAGCTGCACCTCCATGAACCATCGAATCACCTCCACCGAGTCACCTCCACCGAACCAAGTTCCACCGGTCCAAGGCCTCGCCGAACCACAATTCCAACAACCCAACACCGGACCACCCTACACCGAACCAGGAGGCCACCGAACCCAGGCTTCTCCATCCTTCACTCCAAGCACGGCCGAACCAAAGCTTCGCCGAACCGGAACGCTGCCAGGCCAGATTGCTTCAGCCCAGGCCCACCAGCAGCTATATACATCCAAGACCCCTGCCCCCAACCTCACTCTATAAATAGAGGGGCAGGGGTACAACAATGGGGGACAAGTTTGAGAGCTCAAGCACGGAAGGAACTTTCAAACAACTTTCTTTTACTCGTATAAAAGCTTTGTACTTGTAATCAAAACCAGAGAAGTGAAATAACATATAAAGTGGACGTAGGCACATTCAGGCTGAACCACTATAAATCTGTGTGTCTTTTTACAGTTTAGTCCCTGCTTTTCATATATTTGCATAAATCTCCAAAATCACTAAGAACAATCTACTAAATCATACGACTTTGAGGTGTTTGTCCATTTTTTGTGCAAACAAAGAGCAACTCAAAATGTAGAGCTACCCAACTGCACTTGAACGATGATCGAAAAACCCCCGATGCACATGAAACCAAAACATACTAATTTAAAATTGGGAAATCAAGTTGGTGTAAGGCGTTACCTTACTAGATTAATAATGAAGATGAATAAAATATGAATTTAGAGTTAGCTTGAATCGACTTTGGAAGGAACTCGTGTTGGGTGGTGAAGAGACTTGGTTATAGGAAGCAAAGGAAGTAAAGTGTGAGATTGGGAAGGTGTAATGCTTTTATAGCCCATCCTAGAATGTGGCCAGTACCAAACAAGAGTCCATCGAGCACAAGAAATCATTGGACGATATGTATATCAACCCAACTAGGCAGAAAGTAGGAAACCAATGTTCATGTAGCAGATACAGATCTTAATAAGCTTAAGTAAGGAGGAAATGAACAAAGCCTACTTTGTATACAACAAAGCATACATTGGGTGGTAAATGTTATTGGCGTTTTCACCCATAGAATAATTAATACAAAACGATGCTACGAGGAGCAGAAATGAATAAAAGGTTCATGATCGAAATATCGCTACATGGCCAGAAGTCCAAGACATAAAGGTCAAGAAAAATAGAAGGCGAAAAACACAAGTTACTACAAAAGTAGTGGGTTAGTTTGGTCCTTACCGAACAGAAGTTCTCATTTAATAGATAACCTACCGAATAGGAAATCTAGTTTGGTAGGTAAAGTCGAACCAGTTTCCTTGGTTGGTAGGGACACTACCGAACCAATTAGACCAAACTCAGGGATGCCAAACTTGAGAAGCCGAGCAAGTTGATTATGAAAGTTCTGAACCAAAACTTTTAATCATGGAATTTCCGAACTAATCTTTTAAATATGGAAGATATCGAATAGAATGAGGTAAATAAGAAAAATTACTTATTTTGTAGGCCTAGTCTCTATATATCTTCACTCTGATAAATACTTAAGTAGTGAACAACAATGGCTGACAATTCAGAAAGCATAAAACCGTCGAGCAGACCTTGCCGAACAAGATTTCCGAAAGCTTCTTCTTACTTTCTTTTAAGCGTTAAATCATTGTATTTTGTATTTCTATCATTATATGACTAATCTATAAGAAAGATAATGAAAATTGATGGTGGATGTAGGTATTTTCAAGCCGAACAATTATAAAATCTTGTGTACTTTTACCTTATTACAATTTTTCAGTCTATTGTGTTTGTGATTTTCTCTCTAAAAACAAACAAACTACAAATATAATGGTGGTGTCATACACTCCGTATGCATAGTTCTACCATAAATGATCCATTTTTTGAGCAAATAACATCAAATACATGGATGAATTTATAATAAAAATCATCATATACGGAATTGTATTAAGGCACCCAAAATGTCAATATATCTCTATTTAGCATCATTGAACAGACTAAATACTTTAGACAAAGTAAAAAACTGGAGCAATATACTACGAATGGAACGTAAACTATGCAGGAAGTGTGAGGAAACAAACGACCACTTATTTTTTCAATGTGAGTACTCAAACCAGATTTGGAAAATAATCAAATAGAAACTGCAATTGTAAGCATCTCAAATAGATAAAATTCTATAATGTTTGGAGTTGCTGGGTGAAATGTTCAAAGTAAAGGGGTTCTTACTAACTTGGTCGATGTGGCAATAAGTGCAACGATGTGGCATGTGCGGGTAGAGCACAATCTACGACTATTCCAAAATAAAAGTATGTCGGTTTCAGTCAGATTAGATTTGCTGCTACATGATTGTAAGATTATTATGAGTAAATCGAAGCATGATCCAATAGAATGTAATAAAAGTAATATATTATTCAAAAAAAAAATATTATCTGATTCATGCTCTGCAAGCAAGAGGCAGGCTGAAGTGGAAACGAGTAGTGTTAGCATCAGTAAAATCCAAAATGGTAAGTATCCTCAACTAATTGACCCAGCTAAAGCATTGAAACTGGAAGGAGTAGAGTGTACGATCATCAAAATTTCCAAGTTTAGTGGTTTTATCTCAACAAGTAGGAAGAACGAAAATAGGGAGGTTTTTTCTGTAGTGGATGCGGAGATGGTTTTATATATAATTAAAGGAGAGCGGATGGGTGATGTGAGCTGGTTTTTTGTGCTCGATGGCAACATGAACTTTTCAGAGCTAAGAGCATCTCCAACACTTTGGAGTGTGGAAATTCGATTTTCCACACTCCAAAATATTGGAGCCCTCATTTCTACAACAGAAATGAGGGCAGGCGCCTGTTGAACAGGCGCCTGGGCATCAGGCGCCTGTTCAACAGGCGCCTGATGCCCAGGCGCCTGTTCAACAGGCGCCTGATGCCCAGGCGCCTGTTCAACAGGCGCCCGTGTTCACAGGCAACAGGGCCCACTGTTGCCAGGCGCCTGTTGAACAGGCGCCTGAAGATGAGGCGCCTGTTCAACAGGCGCCTGACAACAGGCGTCTGTTAAACAGGCGTCTCACTCTATCTTGTATTCTCACCCTGAACCCTCTACTTTCTGCACTATTGTAAATTCTCACCCTCTGTTGGAGATGATTTCGGGTGCGGATTCGAGAATTTGTAACCTGTTGGAGATGCTCTAAATGAGATGGAAAGAAGAGAAGGTCAGTGAAGTTGTATTAAATGCGACTGTAGTTGAGTAAATATCAATTCAATGAATAGGGGTGAGGTGTCTCGTAAGGCAGCATACTGATAGAGTAGTTCATGGCCACATCAAATTTTATAAGTTCTATTTGTAATTTTATTTTACTTTACTTTATTTGCTACTTTTTACCAATATGGTAATTTTTTCTAGTCCAATTGTCATAGGTTTTGGACTGTTGGAAATAAATTTATAATTGTAAGTTGATATATGGATGTAATATGTTTTTTTCTTACAATGTATCCACTTAAGTCGGCGGGTTTTAAGCTTTTGATGAGGCATATTACAGAAGTATATGAATTGTAGTAGCAAAGTACAATTTTTCTATAAAAAAAATAAAAAGTGTCCAAATTGAAATTGAACAATGAATGATCACATTTGTGGGTTAAGCACTCGAATGGTCCATTGAATACTTGGGACAATTAAATTTAACGCCCCCATGGGAACAATGTGCGGTTGCACAAGCTTAGCTCCAATTTTTCCTTGAACTTTAAACGTGCGAACTATAACTCCATTTTGCAAACCGCAATGCTTCCAATCTTCTCTTCAATTTGACTCATATGATAGCATATATTTGAATCACACAAATTTAACAATCAACGTAAATTACAAAGGCCAATACAAAATTCATAAAAACGAATGGGAAATTCATAAAATCGAACACCGAAACAAAAACTAATGAAAACTTGTATTGATTCAGAACAAATTTGATAAAGAGAGATAAACAAAAGAGAAGAAAGGGGAGAAAATAAGAAATAAATATTGAAAACTATTATTTTTCCTTTTGACCAAGCAGTATATGGAAAAACTTGACGAGTCAAACTTCAAAGTTATCAAGGCAAAAAGCCCAGAGAGATGACTGTGAAGCCCAAAAGTCAAGTACAACTAGAAAACAATACCAATACAAGTCCACCCAAGAACTCAAAGTTCAAAAATCCAATATGTGTACCGATAATACTATGGATCGGTATCGATCCACGTTTCTCCATGCAATGAAGCCCAATTTCTCCTGCCTGCATGTCCTGATCCTAAGAGCCTATTTCTAGTTCCATTTCATTGATTCCATGCAATCCTCTATTACTCTTTACGAGCACTTGAAATCAGCAACTTCATTCATCCATTGATCCATTATTTGGACGTAGAAACAAGTTAATAATAATGCAAATAAGTTTGGAACCATGAAGCTCAATCACAAATCGAGCCAAGGCAAGGAGTTGAAAACATCTATATGAAGGATTTATGGATCAGTACTGATCCAAGCCCATGGAATGATACCGATCTGTTATTATCGCCGAGGTGTTCATCTATTTTCTTGAAGAAACAGTCTATGGCATGGAAAACGAGGTGGAGATCATAGGGGATGAGATTTTAGGCTTTCTACGTCTATAAATAGAGGGGTATGGATCTTTTTTAGCTCTTTTGCTCTCTCACTCTAATCAATTGTAATTATTTATGGATTTATATCAATCCATAATGGATTTATATCGATCCATAAGAACTATGCTTGAAAACAACAATATAATAAAAGGAAACTTGAAGTGGACGTAGGCTGGAGTATTCCGAACCACTATAAATCTTGTGTGTTCTGTTTCTTGCTCGTTTTTCATTTATTTTATTCACTTTTTATTCTCCACTAAATCTATTGGGTGTTTGTGATATTTTTGGTTCAAATATTTTGGTGCTTTCACTGAGAACACTTGCATTCATTGATTTGAGACTTGGAAAGATTCAAAAATGACAAGACAATCAACTAGGATGACCGTTGTTGGAGGAAATCAACAAGGGGGGAGCCAAGTGGCGTCTTCAGGAGCAAACCCCTTATCCATCTATATAACCAGAGATGAGATGGAGACTATGATGAATGGGTTGCAAGAAAGAATGATTGCTCACTAGGAGGAGATGATGAAGAGTTTCTTCAAGAGAATGGGGCAAACAGGAATAGTCAGAGTCACTACAAACCAGAACCAAAGACTTGAAGCAGGAGTAAACGTGTCAGAAGGCAGAATGGAGCAGACTAGAGAAAACCCCAAGCCAATAATACGGATCAGTACTGATCTACAATGGGTCGGTACCGATCCCCAAGGGCTTGGGGGCATGGATCATGCTGTCCTAGTAAGAAATATTATGCGTCTAGGGAATGATGGTGGGCATGTGGATGTGAATCAGAATGTTGATGCTTGGCCGGAGGAGTATGTGTTAGAATTCCCTTACGGAGTCAGGGGGTAGGCTGAGAATGCAAACCTTAGAATTCCCTTAAATGATGGTGAGAGACTTGTGGAGATTGTGAGACGAGCCATGAGAGGTGATTGCCTAACCGAGGCCTGAAAGATGTGAACAGGAGTCCGTTTACTCCAAACATTCGATTTGCTGGGAATCTGCCCGATTTCAAACTGCTAACGTTCGAGACATATGATGGGAAGTCAGGCCCAACGGTCCATTTGATGAGGTACATCTGACACATGGAGGAGCTGGGTGTATTTGAGGAGGTGATGGGATGGTGTTTCCCTTTGTATCTGACGGATTTAGCTATGTTATGGTTCAGACAGCTGGAGAACGGTTCCATAAGCACGTGGATCGAATTAGTGGACAGATTTATAAGACAGTTTCGGGTCCATATCTCACGACCTAAGAATGTGATGACATTATCGACTTTGAAGCAGAGGGCTGGAGAGTTCCTGAGGAGTTTTCCAACAAGATTCAATGCAACGGTTGTCGCGATAGATAGGCCAGATCCATCGGTGGTTTTGATGGTGGCAGTTTCTGGAGTGGCTAGTAAGACGTATTTTAAAGTTACTTTGGAATGGGATCCACCGATGGATCTCGCGGAGTTTTATGATGAGGCTGAAAGGTTTCTGCGCTAGGTGGACGCTGAGGCCAATAAGGAAGAGGTTAATGCACTGGATGGCGGAGGATCGCTCGGAGCAGGATCTAGCAAGGATAAAGGAAAATGGAGGATAGACGATGGCTTTGAGAGATCAAAGCGGCAAAGAAGGGAACCAAAATTCTCTTTTTACATGGATTTGAATGAGACCCTAGAGCAGATTTATCTGGATATCGAGGAGCAGATCCCCTATCGAAAGCCGACGAAGAGAGAGCCCACGAAGTGTGAAAGGGCATCTGGAAAATACTGCTTATTCCATGAGCTGGATGGGCATAACATAAATGATTAAAGGCACCTACAGGATCTGATCGAGGAACAGGTCAGAGATAACCGATTATAGCAGTACGTGAGAAATCGAACTGCGGTGATGGAAAAAGAGCGGCTATCAACCGCGGAAATGGAAGATGCCTTGGATCGAGGTCGAGGATCGTCATCTCTTGATTGGGATGGTGCAGGATCAGGTTCAGTTCTCACCCTTTTAACTTTGCTCCGAATAAACAATCTTAATACTACAATCAACCCACTTACTTGTGTACGAGATCCAGATCGGTCCTGAAGCACGCTTTGAGCTGGGTGCTAGGCTGTAGCGCCCAGAGAGGCAATTATCATAATGTTTGACTCAATGCTTATTAATGTTTAAATACAAATCTAGTAAATAGATTCTCGATTATTAAAAACCACATAAACACGATAACCATAAAATACAAGTCCTCTCGTCGAAGAGCAAGCGGATGGACTTCTACGATCAAAATTAAGCCCCCGACCGAAGAGTCGGGGCCAAGGTAAAGAATGCAAGTCCCCTCGCTAGAGAGCGAGCATATGGACTTGTATGATAGTAATCGCATTAAGTCCCGGTCGGAGAGTCGGGACCAGTGAGCAAGGTGCAAGTTCCCTTACCGGAGAGTAAGTGGATGGACTCGTAGGATATTGATTGTGTTATGTTCCATCCGGAGAGACATGACAAGAGTGCAAGGAGTAGTTCGCTTCACCGGAGAGCGACTGAACGGACTTACTTGTCGTTGAGTCCCCTCACTGGAGAGTGAGCAGATTGGACTCAACAAGGGTCCTGAGAGACCAAGAATTTAATCACTATATGTCCCGACCGGAGAGTCGGGACTGTAGTGCATGGGGTAGGTCACTTCGTCGGAGAGCGAGTGGATCGGCTTACTCATCACTAAGTCCCCTCGCCGGAGAGCGAGCAGATTGAGCTTAGCAAGGGTCCGGAGAGATCATGAACTCGATTAACGGTCCAGAGAGACTATGGATTTGATTAACGGTCTAGAGAGGCCATGGATTTGATAATCGACCTCGAATGACAATGGATTTGGTTATCGGCCCTAATCGGCCATAAAATACAATCAACGATCCAGAGAGATCGCGGATTTAGCTATTGGACCTAAACGGCATCGAATTTGATGAACAATCCAGAGAGATCGAGCCTTAGAATAGATAAAGATTTGATAAAAGGATTTGAACGCCTTTTAATTAGAGTAGAACCGGAAAATCCCATATGAACACGGGATTATTTTGATATGTGATGTAATAACTCCGAATGAAATTGAAATGATGATGATGTGTAGACTATACTTAGGCAGGGTTTAAAGTCTTAGGCTATAACAGGTCTAGAACAACTCATGATTGATGAGAGAATCCAATGGAATAAGATGATTTGCAATAGATTGATAAGCTGATACCTAGAAAATTCAACTACTAATATCCCATCGACTTCAGCATTTGTTCTTAAGCAAGTTCTTGAGCAAGCACACCTTACATTCGCAAGGAGTGCTTGGGGGGAAGCGTTATTCTGCCTTCTGACCAAGAAGTATACGGACTACCTTGACGAGTCAAACTTCAAAGTTATCAAAGCAAAAGGCCCGGAGAGATGACTATGAAGCACAAAACTCAAGTACAATCAGAATAGCAAAACCAATACAAGTCCACCCCAAGAACTCAAACTTCAAAAATCCAACATATGTTGGATTGGTACCAATCCAGCACCATGGATCTGTACCGATCCACGTTTCTCCACCCAATGAAGCCCAATTTTCTCCTACATGCATGTCTTGATGATAAAAGCCTATTTTTAGTTCCATTTCATTGGTCCCATGCAATTCTTTGTCGATCTCTTTGAGCACTTGAAATCAACAACTTCATTTATCCACCGATCCATGATTTAGACTTAGAAACAAGCTAATAATAATGCAAACAAGTTTGGAACCATGAAGCTAATCACCAATCGAGCCAATACAAGGAGCTAAAAAACATCCATACGAAGGATTTATGGATCGGTACTGATCCAAGCCCATTGATCGGTACCGATCCGTGATTGGTTATGAGGTGTCCATCTATTTTCTTGGAGAAATAATCTATGGCGTGGAAAACGAGATGGAGATCATGAGGGCAAGATTTTAAGCTTCTTAGGTCTATAAATAGAGGGGCATAGCTCATTCTTATGGATCTTTTTTTGACACTTTTGCTCTCTTACTCTAGTCTCTTGTAATTACTCACGAATTTATACCGATTCATAACGGATTTATACCGATCTATAAGAACTGTGTCTGAAAACAATAGTATAATAAATGGACTGCGTCCGGGCAGGTTCGTAGCTCGGTTGGTTTGGAAGCTGGGAAATGGGAACCAAAGCACTGCGTCCAGGCAGGTTCGAATCCCAGCGCCAAACTATCAGTGGGAGTTTCAACGTTAAGCATTCGTGTGCGACGACTAAATAAAAACGGGGTAGACACACGACATGGTTTACTTAATTGAGTATCAATGAATACCATGATCTTAAGGTTTCCCATGAACTCAAAAAAATAAAAAAATAAATGGAAACTTGAAGTGGACGTAGACCGGAGTACACCGAACCACTACAAATCTTGCATGTTCCGTTTCTTGCTCGTTTTTCATTTATTTTTTTCACTTCTTATTCTTTTGGGTTTGGGCCATTTTTGATTAAAACAAAAACTACAGCTTTATTGGTTTTCTTGAGTTCAGTAAACTCTAATGTACAACTTTTATTCATAAACCTAACTAAGCGTATATGTAAAAAAAAAAAGACATTACTAGGACATTAAAGTATTTACATCCCATTTTTCGTATTATCAATCCATGTAGAGTTAGTCATTTATTGTGGTACCAAATTAACACATCTGCTTTCATGTATGTTTTAAATCCAAGTATGGGCTACACATGGATCTGTATTCAACCTATAACTCATTATTGATTTATTGAAATAACACAATATAATATTGCATTCCTAACGGTAATCATATTAAAAGCAGTTTCATATCAAAATAATTATTAAATAAATAATAAAACGTTTTGGGCGATTACCGAAAAAGAACAAATGATCATAAAAGGCCATAGTAAATCGTACAAAAATTCTTTGCACGAGGTCCACGCACATTGTATAGTCTGTGGACATAGACTAGAAAAATATGCTTTTCTAGAAAAGCGACTTGTCAATTGAAGTAACAATGAATACTTTTCCATTGTAAAAGTGAATGGAAAGTATTTTGCACCCCTTGTTTTTCCAGAAACAACTTCAAATTAGCAGGTTGATCAATATTTAATTACGATACAAATTATTATTGAGTTTCCTTAACTAAGTTTTGAAATATTTTACAAGGCAAAGCATTTTGAAACAGCGATTCGTTAAAAACAACAGATTCTGAATTGGAAACAAATAAATGAAAATACAAAAAAGATGTACTAGAAAATTTAATTAGATCCTTTACTTTTTAAGTTCATTATGAATGAATAGAATGAACATAAAAATTCATGCCAAACAAACAATTTAAATAATCGAAACTTCATTCTTCCCATTTAACAAAAAGCAATATCAATTCATATTTCTCGCGTAATTATTTAAAAGTAAAAATAATGATGATGATCCTGGCAACGCTGATGGCCATTATATCTCTGTGGCAGCAACTCAATAATAAAGCCGTAGAGACGGAGGTGCCTAGGGCCATGAATAAGGAGCAGGAGGTTGAAGACGATGAGAAGATTGATCAAAATTTTCATGGTTCACAAACTGAAATTACTCACAAATCTGTTGAGGTTTGAATCTAATAATTATTTATTACAGTTACCATTTGAATTTCTTTTAAATTTTCAAATGTTTATTATTTGGTATTAGACACCCAAGGAAGAGGAAGAGGAGAATATCAAGACTGAAGATGAAAAGGCTGAATACAAAATTGTTGATGTTGTACGAGTTTTTTAATTTTATGTTTATAAATCAAAGAACGATGAGATAAATGTCAGCGGCGTTAGTGGAAATTTAGGATTTTTTTTTTACTTATTTATTTTACATCATTCTCTTCTAAAACCTATTTTTATTTTTATTTTTAATTTCTTTTCATTTTACTTCTACTGTGTTAAAATGTAAAAGCGCATATTATGATTTATATCACGACGGTTATAAGTTATACACGTATAATTTAAAAACACATATTAATTTTAGTAAAATTATCTGGATATCCCTTTTAATTTCACATTTTTTTATTTAAAATAAAGATATAATTTATGAAAGAAAATTGTAAAGGATCATGTAAAATTTTCCAAAATGTTGAACATAAAAGAGTAGAATATGAAATTATCGATGTTGTATGGAATAAATCCTTTGTCTCGTTATTTGCTTTATCTTGGGACAAACCTAACCGTCAACCAATAGTAAAATTAAAATAAAAACCCAATCACGCGACTTTGTGCTAAAAGCATATTTGACAAAATGTTATAAGTAACTAAAAGAGGGAATTAGGCACAAGGACAAACTTTGATAAAAATTTAGGCTGAAGGACACAAAGTTTCATTTTTGGGCCGAAGGACAAACTTTAAAAGAAAATTAGGCTGAAGGACAATGCTAAATATAGTTAGCATTTTGTACAGTGCAAACATTGTACAAAATGCTAATTATAACTAGCATTATATCCAGTTTTACATTGTACAAAATGTTAGTTGTATTAGCATTGTCCTTCAGCCTAATTAACTTTCAAAGTTTGTCCTTCAGCCTAAAAATAAAACTTGTTGTCTTTCAGCTAAAAGTTTTATGAAAATTTGTCCTTGTGCCTATTTTCCTTAGTTGAGTTTACACGTTTGATTGAAAAAGCACCAAAGTAAAATTGTAAAAAAGTTCTTAAGTAATTTAGGAAGATACATTGTTAAATTAACCTTGTTAATTTAAAATTTACAAGCAAATCGGTACTATTCTATAATAGGCATCGTGCTTTTACAAAGACGCAACTATATATGAATTTTGCACTAACATTGCACTTTTGTATTAAGAAAACGTGTAAAATTCAAAACTATTGATATTGCGAGTAATTTTAAATTTTAATGCGTTTATATTTCTAATCGATATTGCTACAAAAAGGTTGTGTTTTTTTTTTCTTCTACAAGGTTATTGATGAAGATATCATTATCAACTACAGAAAATCAGAATTCAAGGTTGATGATGTTGTAAGTATTTTGAAAATTTGGTGATTTGAAATTCAAAGGTAGATTTTCTTCATCGAGGAATATTTAATCAAGATTATATACTTATTGTTAGACAATGAATGAGGGGACCAAAACCAGATATGCAAAAATGGGATTCGATAATTCCAATATTGTAAGTATTTTCAAACGAATAAGTATTTGTAATGCCTAATGATAATTACAGTACTCTGCATTCAACTATCCATGGAATGTTCTATTTTGGATCCGCTGCTCGGTTCGGTCTACTGCCCAATCAATTTAGGTTCGACGTAAACTAAAGCGTATCGACGTAAAGTTACGGTCGGGTTGTTATGACCAATGGTAAGAGGATGCAAATCTGGATCACGCAGTTTATTCTAGTCGCTTTAACTTAAATATATTGCAACCTCCGCAGTTTCCCTAACTATTCAAGTTATGAATTGAATAGACAGTTATGCCGTATGCGGCCAACCGTTTTCACCCCTGGAAACATACGTACAACTGCTACACCCAGAAACATAATTTGATTTTTCAACTCGTTCTCCAACATGGTTTCTTGTTGAACCATGTCTTGTCTTGGAAAGAAAGTCAGTAGGAACGCTTTTTTCCAGAAGCTTCCAAATTCCCATCCATACGACCTATACACTAATTTCCGCATTCAACCCCTGGACCAATGTATCATTATGATATTTCTTGTGACCACGGTATTAGATCCAAAACTATTACCATTTGAATATTGCTTTTTCTAATTTATATACATACATTTGCCTTGAATAAAAAGAAACATGTAATTAATTCAAAATAAATAAACATCATGTCAATTAACTGAAGAATGCAGCTTAAATTCTCATACCTTTCTTTAATAACGAGATAACTAAAAATAGGTAAGAGCCTAGATGTGTACTAAAACACGTATTAAAGAAATATTTCATTTCTGCATTTAATCAATGCCTGCAGCATATAAGAATAAGTGTATTTTCACATTAATAAATACGTTATTCCTGTACATCATTAAGTGGTTCAGGTAAAAATTCCATGGTTTATTCCATGTACTTTTATCAAAAGAAGTGTGATGGGAACCAGAATAAGTTATTTGCGCATTAAAAAAAGTAACAAATGCGAAATGCGAAATGCGAAATATGCAAATTACATTTTCAATTATTTTATTACTTATTTGCACTGCTGGCTCTTGCTCTTCTCCTATAAATGTCGCTTTTCAGTCTCTGATTTCTCTAAAAATAATTAAATTCGTTCAGCCAAAGAAAAATACAATGGCGGAACCTATTAGAAGAAGGCCGAAAACCAAAATTGTTTGCACTCTCGGTCCTGCTTCCCGATCTGTAGAAATGGTGGAAAAGCTGCTGAGAGCGGGTATGAACGTTGCAAGGTTTAATTTTTCGCATGGATCTCATGAATACCATCAGGAAACCTTGGATAATTTGAGGCAAGCCATGGATAATACTGGGATCATGTGTGCTGTCATGCTTGATACAAAGGTTTGCGTGATTTTTCAAATAAATGTTTGATGGTCATTCATAATGCTTATGGTTTGATAATTTGATGGGAGTTTTGTTCAAAATCGATTAATTTTAGTCTCGATATATTGGCATGTGTTCTGTAATAGAATATTAGTTTCTTTGTCCTCTTATTATAATTATGACAAACAAATTTAGATCGTCGTGACTGTCCCTTTCTTTCGTCATGATTGGCCCTCAAATTTGTGCTTTCATATACTTTATTTCGTAACGAATTCCTGGTCGTCAATTGAATTGTAAATTTCAAAACATGTATAACGTTCATGATTTAGGCTTAGAATCGAGTATTTTACAAAAAAAAAGCTTAACTTTTGGTTACGGTTTATTTGGATTTTGGACAACCTTTTCATTATGTTCATTTTGGTAGACAGTGGGGCATATCCCAGTGAAAGTTGTAACCGTAAAATAGAGGTTGCCTTTTAACTTTTGTGATTATAAAGCGGGCATGATACAGTTTGTAATTTTGCCGTTCTGAATTTCGTTATTGTGGTTCCTTGTTGATAAGAATATTGTGTAGTTACATTGGAACAAGAAAATGACTTTAGATCGTTGGTCACAGAGGTCTAATAGTTGTAAAATGTGATGTGATTATGGATTCATATTCTTCTAGCCAGCCCCACTTAGTTTTATTAAAGAAAAGACTATGATATTATAGTTTTGGTTCATAGCAAATGTCAATCAACCCTTAAATTAGTTATTACTTCTAAAAACTTTTTTCCCCTCAATGTAGTAATTTTAATATGAACTCTTTCTCCCCAAGCTGTTATTCTTCTTACAACAATTTCTCCTAAACTTGTGCTACAGGTTATTTGCATAGCGGGTTTACTGTATCTTAGCCAGCATATGAATTTATGCATAATGCTTTCTATCTTGAAATAATTTATTTTTCCCTAATCTGGGCATCCCATTACTCATTGAACCGAGTTTGTTTTGGAACCAAATATAGTGTACTTGTTGTTATCTCCAACAGGAGGATATTGTTGTAGATGAATAAAAACTATGGATCTGAAAACCTTTGTACTTTTTAGTGTGTACCATCAATAAGATATGCATCATAAACAACAATATGTGAACATAAAATTCTGAAATCTTGCACTTATCTGAATTTCTCAGGGTCCTGAGATCCGTACAGGATTTTTGAAAGATGGAAAGTCCATTCGTCTAACAAAAGGTCGAGAGATCACAGTAACCACTGATTATGATATAAAGGGCGATGAAACCATGATATCCATGAGCTACAAAAAGTTAGCTCATGATGTGAAACCACAAAGTGTGGTACTATGTGCAGATGGAACCATCACACTAACCGTGCTATCCTGTGATACAGAAGCCGGCACTGTTCGATGTCGATGTGAAAATTCAGCTCTTCTCGGAGAAAGAAAAAACGTTAATCTTCCAGGAGTGGTTGTGGATCTTCCTACTCTGACTGAAAAGGATAAAATCGATATCTTGAAATGGGGAGTTCCTAATAAGATCGATATGATTGCTCTCTCTTTTGTGAGGAAAGGTTCTGACCTTGTTGAGGTTAGGAAGGTGCTTGGAGAGCATGCGAAGACCATCATGCTTATGTCTAAGGTTTGTCCATCTGACATTTTATCTCATATACTTGGTTGTGGATATCATAGTTGTTATTACGTTTGTAGTCTCTCTTCTCTTGTTAATAGATGTTACAAGAGAGGGGATACAATTTCGATACAATGTCAATAAAACACATCTTGATCGGTCACTATGCAGTATGATGTCATATCTTTTCATGTGATTTTTGTCATCCAACCAATTAAAACTGGTGTTTTCTCAACACTGATGTCAACAAAATTCTACTTAGACTTGAATACTGATGTAAATCATCTTGATCCATCATTTGGAGCCCTGGTGTACCCAGTTCATGATGTTTTGCAGAAAGAAAACATTCAAGGAACTCCATTCTACTTATATGTATGGAAATTTTTATGGTTGAATATAGTAGGTCATCAAAAATTGGAATTGGTTGATTTGCATCCCTTAGATACTTGTCATAACACAAAGAATTGTGATATTGTTTTGAAATGAACAGATGATGCTATTGACAAAATTTGTCAGTGGGAACATTTCGGTTAATAGCATAATGATATCTTTGAATTGTTGGCACAAATGTATTTCTTTAATGTTATATCAGCCAAAATTTACGATGTTCAATTGTAGTTTATTTCATGATATTTTAGGTAGAGAACCAGGAAGGGGTGGCAAATTTCGATGACATACTAGCCAACTCAGATGCATTCATGATAGCAAGAGGAGACTTAGGCATGGAGATACCAATAGAGAAAATATTCTACGCCCAAAAAGCCATGATCTTCAAATGCAACATACAAGGAAAGCCTGTAGTAACAGCAACCCAAATGCTTGAATCAATGATCAAATCACCACGGCCAACTCGAGCTGAAGCAACCGATGTGGCCAATGCAGTCTTAGATGGCACCGACTGTGTCATGTTAAGTGGAGAAACTGCAGCTGGTGCTTACCCTGAACTCGCAGTTCAAACAATGGCCAAAATCTGCATTGAAGCAGAATCATACGTTGACTATGGCATGGCCTTCAAAACCATAATGAAGCAAGCTCCTGTACCCATGAGTCCTCTTGAAAGTCTTGCTTCTTCTGCTGCTAAAACCGCAAACTCAGCAAGTGCTTCTCTGATTATAGTTTTAACTAGAGGTGGTAGCACTGCAAGACTTGTGGCTAAGTACAGGCCTTCTATGCCTATATTGTCTGTTGTTGTTCCTGAAATAAAGACAGACTCTTTTGACTGGTCGGTTAGTGATGAAGCTCCAGCCAGGCATAGTCTTATATTTAGAGGTTTGGTTCCTGTTTTGAGTTCTGGATCTGCTAAGGCTTCTCATTCTGAAGCTACCGAGCATTCGCTTGAGTTTGCAATTCAGCATGCTAAGGACATTGGATTGTGTAAGACTGGTGATTCGGTTGTTGCCTTGCATAGAGTTGGAGTAGCTTCTGTTATTAAGCTTTTGACCGTGAAGTAGTTCAAAGTTGTTTGTTGTTACGGATGGAGTTTAAGAATTTTTGTGGGGAAAGGTTTTGTTTGGTTGTTATATTCCCTGTACTATTTTGTCTGTACTGATATGTAGGAAAGTTATGGTCAACTTTTTGCTAGTTTGGTTTGTATGATGCCTTTGTCATTCCAAGTGAAAACGTTATATGAAAGTTGTCATATTTAGTTTCATTGTCATTTTCTTATGCTGCCTAATATCTATGGTTCTTGCCATTGTCTTTTTGTTATATTGCATAGTTCAGCAATTAGTTTTGTTGTACTGCATTTCTTCCTACAACTATTTTATTAATCAGAATTTTCGTACAGCAGCAAGGATTGCACTGCATTTCGAATTTATCATCATTGAATGAAAATAGATATTGCGGTCATATTATAACCAAATGGCAAGAGTTAATATGAGAACAATCTCACATTTTATCGCCGATGATTAACCTTACTTCAACTGCTCTCTAAATGGATAACTTCACAAACTCAAACTACATTTCAATTCCAGATTAAAGAGCATAAAAGTCATCTATTTACAACATCAATATGAACTATGACACAGAACCAAGCAATCTGTTTAGCTAATCAGCAGAATGACTATCCAAACAAATATTACAGACCCGATAACCCGTATCATAACTCCAATACATCAAATACAAGTAGAGTAATCCATGTATAACATCAACACAAACAATATTACCTTTCTCAATTCACATCAGAATGGCTATTGGAAGAATCAGCATTTCCATCTCCATTCACATTTCCACTGCCATCCACACCATTAGTTGAAGAAGAAGAAGACGACGACACAGAAAACAATCCATTTAAAAGCCAAGGCACAGGCCAAAACCTCCTTCCATTATCACCATTATTACCACCTCCATTATCATCACCATTACCACCGTTTCCTCCTTCATTAGCACCTTCTTTCTCGCCTTCCCTCTCTTCAACAGGCATCTGAAACCTACATACCGGACAAGAACTATGCATATCAAGCCATGGCAATATGCACCCATCATGAAACATATGCTTACAAGGCATCTCTCTCCCTTCTTCGCCAACTCCAAACTCCTCCAAACAAATAGAACAGTTGATACCCTCACTCTCGATTTTCACCCTAGGCATGGCCTCCACAGCCTTCTTATTAGCTGGGGGAGTACCATGTCTACTGTTCTCATTCTCCCCGAGCTGCTGTATCAGCTGTTCCAAACCCGAAGACATGTAGAAATCATCTCCAATGGACAGACCATTGCCAGGGCTGTTTATCAGTAGAATATGCGGTTCTCTATTCCTGGGCCTTTCAATAAGACTTAGGCTATTGTTGCTGCTACTGTTGGGGGAGCCAGATCTCATTCTGTCTTGAATGTCGTTGAGTACTTCTAGGATGGCTGATGCTCTCTGACGTCTCCTGAATTGAGATATCAAGTCGTAGTCTTCTTCTGAGGCTGCTTCTTCTCTGTTGAATGGTCTTCGTCTTCTCATGCCGTTGTTTATCATTCCGAGAAGAATTGGGGCCCATAAGTTAAGGTCTTGGTTTGGGTTGAGGTCGTTTAAGGCATTTGTAGGGGTTTCTTCCAATTGCTCGATGAATCCGCTGTTGCAGTTCGGGCATTGGATTTCGATTTCGGTTAACGGGTTTACGGTTCGCCGACAGAGATGGCACCAGTATCTTGCAGCTACTGTCTCAGCCATTTTCTTCAGTTGCTTTCTTCTATGTAATTGCTTAGAATGTCTCAACTTCCTCTTTTTTGTCTCTGTATTTTAAATGATGGATAAGTTAGTCAAAATCTACACTTGAAGGATCATTCTTTTTAATCGAACACCAATTTAGCTAATAAATTGGCAGGCAATTACACAGAGTAATTAACAACATGAATGATGTGAACAAAAGAATCTGGCAAAAGGCAAAGATTAATAAAAATATTACACATTTTTATCTGAAGCAATAGAGATTCAAAATCTTCGATTCTAGTTGAACAAAAACAGATTTTGAATGTAAAACGCAGACTAGGTCCTACAAATATGAAATGAGATAAAATGAACAAAAAAAAGAAAGGAATCTTACATTGAGGAAGTCTAGGCTGATAGCTGCAGATGATCCTTCTGGTTTTTATTTATTTTTTATGGCGGAGAAAGAAAAACAAATTAACATTTTGTAAAGACTTTTTTGATGCCAGAAGTTGGTTTTCATATATAGCCCCTTCAATTATTATTTTAGGAATGCAAGTGCAAATATGCTGTAAATTTACTAAAATTAATTTTTTTGTTGTGAACTATTTTTGATGCAAGTATAATTAGCTTTTGTTTGTTGGATTTGTAATTTTGATAAAAATAAAGCATCCACATACATGCCACTTTAGATCAATACAATTCTTTTTTACTAAAAACCTAATCATCTACTTTTGTTTGACAAAAAGCACAATCAAATTAAATAGATTTTTATTAATAAAACAGAATTCTCAATTGCAACGAAGCTAATAAAATTGTTTATGTCATTGTTTCATCATTGAAATATATATTCTAAAAGGACTATAAATATTTGTGGCACTTTGTTATTTCAACTTTTTTTTCTTCATTTTATCAAAATCCAACAAGTAACACACTAATAAAAGATTCGATATATATCATGAAACACAATGAGGAATTTTTCAAGAGGAAACCAGGGACACATCCTATTTTTAAACTTAATGTAAGTTTCCCTCCTTCGAATTCAGCACTAAACATTTAGTCCCTATAATTTATACCGTCCGTCCGTCCAGGTAAATATATGCAATTATGAGAAGTTAACTTACAATATTAAAAACGTGATATCTTTCAGTAGATTTATCAGATTTCAATTTCGTTTTTACTGTTAAATCACAAATTTTATTATCTTTCTATATTAAGATCCATATATGATATATTTTGACAATATTTTTTTTAATATTTACAGGGCCATATATTTGCCCGGTAAATATTTTCCTGAATTTGATCAAGCAAGCATTTGCCAGACAAATTTAGTTGTTGAAATAGACAGAGGACCAAGTAAGCGAAATAGGCAGGGTGTTATTAAGGTGATACTGCGTGAAGACGCTAAGACAAACATAGGGTTGCTTGGGAAATGTCGATGTTTGCTGCAGATATGAAGAGTTGTTGTCAATGCTTCTTTGCATTGTAGTTGAAATAAAGAGTTGTGTAGTATGGAGTTGTGTGATTGTTCTGCGCGTAATATGGAAGAGCGGCATGAAGAGGCATGACACATGAAAAATACATAGGGACTACTTGCAAGAAGGCATGTTGCATGTTGCAACATGGAGGTATAAATGACACGGAAAGAAGCTCTGTTGCACGATCCTTCTGAGTGGATAACTGCAACATGTTGAAACTAATTGCACATGCATAATAATCAGCACTGTATGTACAAAGTGAGGTAGAAATAGGGAAAAAGCAAGGCAGTGATTGACTAAGTTGAAAGTGATCGGAACTTGAAGCATGAGGCCTGAAATATGTGAGCTGGAAGTGAAGTATGGAAAGATGGAACATAACGCAAAACATGGTCCAACTCAAACCGGAATCTGAATTGCGACGTTTTGTAATGATGATGTTGTTGCAACATAACATTTGGCAAATATTTGCCTCCTATTGCCCAGGCAAATATTTGCCCCCCAGTTGCTCAGAGATATTTGCATGTGAAAATATATGCCGCTGTAAATTAAAAAATAAAATAAAACATATCACATATGGATCTTAATAGAAAGGTAATAAACTTTGTGATTTGATGGTGAAAATGAAATTGAAATTTGATAAATCTACTAAAAGATATCACGTTTTTAATATTGCAATTTAACTTGTTTATGATAACGAATATTTGCCTGGACGCTAAAACAGGAATGTAATTTGTATTTTAAAATATGGAGGGATGTGGGCCTAATTTATTTAAAAGAGAGGGATGTGAGTCAAATTTTCCCATTTTTTGAAGTGATGCACGGAAAATGTAGTAAAATTCTGTAAATGAATTAGGCATCTCCTAAATTTGTATGACCTCAATATTTTTTTTATTTTCAAAAATATAGTTATGTGGTAAATTATATAAAGAAGAAACTGATAATTTATAATACAATATGAAAAATCAAAACAACTAAAAATTAATTCATAAAAGTATAAGTTTTATTTAAATTGTACAGTACAAAAATAATATTTCGTTTAAAAAATGAAATTAGTTGTGTCTTTCTATTACAAACTAAAAGAAAATTTCGAGAAAATTGATCCTTATACATATCAATTTCATTTAAAAAATATATGTTTCAGAAGTATAATTTTACCATATATGTTTTCCTCCGAAGTTACAGAGGTAAATAACATGCATATCAGATGCATAGTAAAAAACCACTTATGTTCGAAAGTGACATCAAAAAATCAAAAAAATAGGTGTTGACTAAATTTCTAACCAACCTCGAAGTGGTAATTGGTAGTGATTTTAATGATGGTTATTCACTAAAATCCTTGGAAATTCAAAATGAGGAGTTGAATGATGTGCTAGTAAAGTAAAAGATATAAAATGTAGAGTTCTTCATTTAGAAGAATGATGAGTGGTTTTGCTCTGATATCAAATGTAACAACCCTCCATTTTCGACCCTCTGGTTTGGTGTTAAAAATGAGATAAATACTGTAATATTCTAACTACATGATTCAAAACTCATGGCTGAAGGAACAATATATAATATAAAATATCCATATATTCAAACCAAACCTTAGTCGTATATTCGTACAATATCAATCCAATAATCCACACATTATCACACTAATATCAACATATATAGTACATACCTAAGTAATACCTCCGTCATTGCACCTCAACGTCACTTAAATAATACGACTCCATACGTCATTAACCTATCAACGAAAGATATGAAGAAAAATATGAAGTAGGGTCACTCATACGCCTAAGTGAGTGAAACAAAACTATTCCACATATACTACATAGATACTTTATACCAACCCGTCCTTCGTAATACCCTAAAATCAACGTCGAATGACAATGTTTGACTTTCGGATATCACAAAAGCCAGTTTATCCCGGTAAAATTAGAACAAAATACTAAACCTAGGCACAACGATGGAATCTCACAGTGGAGTAATAACATATAATATACTGAATATACTTGAATAGGACATGATAAACAATATATAAAAGAGACTGTATTGGTGGAAGTAACTGATAAATAATTATAAATACAGAAAGTTAGAATAGAATATCTGATACAATAAGACTCATATATAAATACATGTTTGCAATGTATTACTACAATATCAAGTATACATATCCAAAATATCGAATTCGCCTCCAAAGTGCTTTAGGGGTCCTGAAAATATATACTCAAAAGCACCTAATTCCCAAACTACTCAATTGAGTGCCCGAGAGTTGTCATGACATAAACAGACAAATACGAAATACGAGCCAAACATAAAGCTTGGTGTGAGGGGAACTATCTCAAAATACCGTATATCAAAACTATATACATATATAAAATAGAAAACTACTAACGCACATCCGGTCCTCTCCACAAACGTGGCCCAGAGATAATCCGGACCATCCATAAACAAGTAAAATAAACTCATCTCAAATATAGGGAATCATACCATAACCCGCTTTTCTCCTGTAATGAACAAGTCAGCACAACTAATTAATGTGACTGATATGTAATAGTATATCATGATAAAGTAACCCAATATACAAATGCATGAATAATATAAATATCATAATATAAGCCTATCCTAGATACATAGTAAATATCAACCAACTACTATACTACATGTCGTCTACTACATAATGATATACATCAAATAGAGAATACAAATTGATACCCATCAATTGCTGATGGGTGGAGTCCTCACTGGTTATTAATCATAATTCAATGATCCCTATCAAGGATACAAAATAATTAGATTCGACACCAAATTGGTCTATAGACATCAATCGAAATTCAATGATTCCCTTTGAGGTTCGAAAATAAATAGAATCAATACCGAATTGTACTAAAGACATCAATCGCAATCCAATGATTCCCTTTGAGGGTCCAAAATAAATAGAGTCAGTACTGAATTTTACCATAGACACCAAGCCACATCCTCTTGATGGAACTTGTGTAGATCTCAGTGTATCCCCAATCGAGCATGTGTGATATATGACCTACTCTAGATATTTAAAACCTATGTGGATCTCATAGTGTCCCTCATCGAGCATATGTGATATCTAACCCATTCGTAGATGATCGTCATCATCTCACCCTTTGCCATTATGGATTTCTTAACAAATTCATATAACGCCTCTACAAAAGAGAACGAAGGGCGTGTCTCATATAATATGCTGTCGAAAGCTACAAAAGAGCACCGATGCCGTATAACTATATATATATATACGTCAAAATATACATCACGTAATCATATATGCATGCTACCAATGAGGCCACTATATCATCATCGTCTATTTCTACGTCTGGTCACTACTAAAAGACCAATAACATGTATGGTCACTATTATAAGGCCAATAGTGGGCACGGTCACAAATATAAGGCCGATACCACTCATCAAAAACATATCTAACCTAAGGTCGAAACCAAGAGGCGTGGATTAACTTTGCTCAATCATGCACACTATTCGACTGTTGTGATTCGATGTTGATTTCAAGGTATTACGAATGACGGGTTGTTACATACTTGGATAACATAACCGTTGTCGAAACATTATTTTGACATTGCTTAACATGCTCAACCTACAATTAATGAGTAAACCAACATTACGCATACACATGCATTCATAACTGGTATGACTCTATATGTCATCAACCTATCGGTAACAGATACAAAAAAATATGGAGAGAGGTCAGACATATGTCTAAGCAAGTGAAACAAAACTATTCCATGTATACTACAAAGATACTTGGATAACATAACTATTATCGAAAACAAATTTAAACATACCTTAACCTGGCTTAACCTCCTTTTAAAGAGTAGACCAACTGTGTGTGCATGTATGTGCATGCATGCATGCATGCATGCATGCGAGTGTGTGTGTATGTATATTGCTACTTGATTAAGGTTACGTTACATTCAACTACTCAATATGTAATAATGACACACTAAATGGTGTCCTACGCTCACTACTCATTCAACTTATGGCATAGTCACATGTACAATCCGCAAAAAGTCGTATAAGCCTGAAATATGGATGTCTCCATTCTCTCACGGTCCATATCCCAGATATGCAAGACTTGTGATGCCACGGTAGGAGCAATTAATGTAAATAAATCACTGAGGGAATAACTATTTTCCCACATTGCGCGTGCATTACAAATAATTGTTCGATACGATCATTGAATACACATGAACATCCATACATCCAACCATATATGTATGTCACATCATTTCAAAGTCATACTAGTCTAGTTTTCTCTGAAATAGCCCGTCAATAACATATGAACTCGATTCAGTCGGTTTTTCCCATTCGATTCGACCTAGCCTTGGACTAGGTTCATCATGGCCTAGGAAATGTCCTCCGATAGACCGGTGGAACGTCTACCGATAAACCGGTGAACCAACGATCGAATGGTAAAATACCCACTGGTATATCATGGATCCAATGGTAGACCGATGAACCGTGACCTATCGACTGGTGGTTGTGTTTAGTCATACACACATCTGCTAATTTGGATGATTTTTTTCTCTTATTTATTTCATTCTTCTTATTTTCAATTTTAATACTCTATTCTTCAATTATTACTTAATTATATATCATTTTACAGTAACAACTTGGTTTTGAGAAGCAATAATTTTGAACTTTTTAATGAAGATTTTAAATAATTAAATGGGTATAAATAATAATATTTTGGAATTTGAGATGGTTGGAAATATACGATGCCGGTATTTTGAGAAAATTGGGAATGTTTAATAATGTGATCGTCTCGTTGGGATTTGAGCAAAGATAAAATTGGCTTGAAGTATCTAATTGTATAAAGAGAAATTATTTGATAAAGTGATTACTTAATGAATTATTTTTATGTTAAATATTTTTGAGGTAAGGCCTTATTAATAATAGTGATTTTGGGTATATTAGAAGTGATATTGATATTCTTAAGATTGAAATGTTCTTTAAATAATTAAAAGGAGTTCATAATTTTTTAAAATTAAATAATGATATTAGAAGTGTTTTGGAATTTATTTGGTGAAAAATGAAGTTTTATTTTTATTAACATATGGAGTTTGTAAAGGATTTTATAAATGGACTAACTTGTGAAAATGAGATAATAATTATTTAAAATGGAGAAAATATGACTTTTGTAAAAAGTATATAATTTTCATAAACAAGGAAATAAAGCAGATTTTTTTCTTCGAGATTTTGATTTATTTTGAATGAATGACTATTTTGTAAAGAAAGGAAAATGAATCAAATTAAAATGGTACTGATTTATTGCTAAACCCATGTAGCCCAAGCCCAAGAAAATGAGAAACCAATTCATTTTCTATCTCCACTTCTCTCCGTACCTTTACAAGCATCGTTTACATTTCAAAAGAGGAACACTGGTTCACTTTCTTTTATTTTCAAAATAAAAAACCTAAACTTATGCTACTCAAAAACCGATCAAGATTGGTAGGCAAGTGGAAATTGGAAGAAGCAATGAGCAGAATCGAATGCAGTAGAGGAGTCGAAGAAGAATAGGCTAACTAACTTGTTAACCATAAAATTCACTCAAGGATGAAGGGATGAAAGAAGGCTTTCGAAAGCATCGAAATAAGGGTTCTGCAAGTGTTGAAAGAAGGCTTACGAAAGCATCGAAAATAAACTCATCATAGGGGCTTTGCAAGTATTAAAAAGGGGTTCCGCTATGGTTCAAAAGGGGGAGAAGAAATTGAAATTGCTTTCGAAAGAAAATTAGATTGGTGCCACAAGCATTGGACACTTCCACAGGAGATGAAAGTAAGGGCTTCCACCAAACACTACCCTTTCCACATAGATCGGACCTTTCGAAATAATTGGCTCCGCCACTGTTACCTTCCGCAGAAGAAGAATCCACCAACACTTCCCTTCCGCAAGCATTATAAAGGGTTTCGCATGCATCAGTAGGGCTTCCGCAAGCATCAAAAGTTAGGCTCTTGCAATAATCGGAGAGATTACCTTCAAAAGCAACTTTCCGCCGCCATTACAGCCTTTTGAACCATTCCAAATACCCTTTCGCTCATGTCAAAATAACACAGTCCAACTCCGATGCTAGGTTTCAAAGGCGACGAAGGGATCAGAAATGCTTCCGCTTATACTCAAAGAACACAATGAAATATCGAAATCCATTCGCTACCCAAAAGCATACCTTTCGACTGAGTCGAAAGACTCCAAAGGTATGTGTAAGCGGTACTGATGAATGTCAGATTAATATCCATCAATAACATGCCTTCGATAGAGACGAAAGGGCTTATTCAAGTGTGCCAGAAGACCCGGGTACCTACCAGTAAATTCGAAACCATGAAAGCAGAAGGATGAAAGCGGAAGGATAGATGTGGAAGGATGGATGTAAAAGGCTCCAACCCACCTCTATAAATATGACTCTAGGGGTCCAAATTCGAGGACGTTTTTCATTTTCACATTTCTTGGTCAAATCAAATTCTAGTAACCTTAAATCAAACGGGGGACAAATTCTATTGCTTATAATCCAATTATAAAAAATAAAAGAGAGAACTCGTGGACTTGATCATTCATGCTTGCATGAATAATATTATTTTGAGCTATTGGAGGATGGATGCTTGATAGCCTACGAATGTTGAATTCGAATATGAGATCAATCATTTCGGCCATTAACTTGCCTAGTGACCAATTGCACATGATACACACTTATCTTCTTAGAAAATGTTATGTCATAGAACCAATTTGGATATCTTGACTCCAATGCGTATTATTATTACAATCAAAGCCCTTGCAACACCAACTTAGTGTGATGATGAAAATCCAATATCACTAAGTCCAGTGGACTTATGATATTTTGTCCAAAATGAGGCCCTATGGCATAATTGAATCCACTCAAATATATATATATATATATATATATATATACATTGAGTTTTGAATGCTTTCGAAAGGCACTGGACCTTCGAAGGGGTTCTCATCATAACTGTTGAATCAACTCCTTTGAGAGGACTTCTTCGAAAGGCACTGGAATGCTTTCGAAAATATCTTGGCTTTCGAAGGAGTTCCTTCCATAGCTGTTGTATCAACACCTTTGGAGGAGTCCTTTCGAATGAATTCTATTAATTAGAACCCATTCTGATCCCTTTGAAAGGGTCTGTACATAAGACTGTAACATTAAATCACATTTTTATCAATACAAGGTGTTTCGAAGTCCTTCGAAAGGGTTCTTCTTTTGATTTACTCTCAATTTAATGCACCTTTGGGTGTTGACGATTATATCATTAACATTTTTGGCGCAAGGAGGAGGACTCGAACCTCCAACCCTATTCTTTCCTTATAGACTAATTATGGAAAGCTTAATTTGTTGTAGGAAAATGAAATTAAAAAGACTCAGTCAATTAGATGAAGAAGTAGTGCACACAAGAGTCTAGAGGAAAATACTGCACAACCTTCAACTTAGAAGGTGTTGTGTTAGGACAACCATCAACTCTAGCACAACCTGATGAGAATGCAGCTAAGATAAAACGTTTGGAGCAACGGCTAATGGAAATGCAAGAACTCTTGGAAGCAGCCCTTACTCAGAAACCAACTAAAACCGCTAAACCAACAATAGGGGACGAAGTGGTCTCCCCAACGAGGAATATGAAGGCTTACACATTGAAGGGCAAGAGCATGATTGATTTGACATCATCAAAGAAGAAGGAACGTTGTGCAACTAAAGCCGATCACCAGGGCAGAATGCAAGACAAATCGTTGGAGCAATCTGGAAGCTCGACCTTAAAGGAGTATAATCTAAATCGAAAAAGCTACCATAATACTGAAGTATACCTGAAGGAGGTGGTAGAAAAAGCTGTTAAAGACATGCTGAATGCTAAAGGGAAGAGAACTTTAGACGAGCAAGTGAATGATAACAATCGAGTAGCTCTGTTCATTGACGAAATCATGTCAACAATAATTTCATCTCATGTTAAGTTTCCTTCTATGAAATACCACAGCACTACTGATCCTGATGACTGCCTAATGGCTTTTGATAGCCAAATTGACCTTTATAATGCTTCGGGGGCAGTGCGATGTAGATTATTTCCCATAACACTTCAAGGGGCTGCCGCAAAATGGTACCACCAATATCGGGAGAAAACTATCTACTCATGGAAACAATTCTCCTACGAATTCTCCAATCAGTTTTGCATATGCAAAGATCCAACAATTGCTACACCATCTTGGCAAACATCAATTAAAGGCAAGGAGAATCGTTGGGTGATTATCTCAAAAGGTTAAATGTAGAGGCATTAAAGGCCAAAGACATGAATGATAGAGATAAGCTAATCAAAGTGCACTTGGGATTGATTAAAAATACACCGTTCTTGAAAGAGCTCTTCGTCCATGGATGTAAAAATTTACAAGATTTTCACTTTCAAGCGATAAATTCATTCGAATGGATGAATCATAGTATGCTAAAAGGAAAGCTAACCCCAAGAAGGAAATTGGAAGATTTGGATTCAATCGAGGACACAAAAGGCAAGATAATTGTTACAAGGACACTTGGATGACACTTATTGTAGAATATCTTACCAAGGGAATACTACCATCTGACAAAATTGAAGCTACGAGAATCAAACATCAAGCTCCAACCTTCACTATAATGGATGGAATTCTTTATAAGAAAGGATATGCTCTTCCTTACTTAAGATGTGTAAATCCTGAAGATGGGTTGAAATTACTAAAAGAAGCACATGTAGGTTTTTGTGGAGACCATTCTAATGGGATAAAGTTGGCTAAGATGGTAATGAGACGAGGTTTCTATTAGCCTCAAATGACTAGTCAATCTATAGAGCATGTGAAGAAGTGCGAAAGGTGCCAAAAATACTCAAAGATTTCCCGTTTACCATTAAGCCAATTAACCCCGATCTTCAGTCCATGGCCCTTTGATGTATGGGGAATCGATTTGATTGGACCAATGCCAATTTCTAAAGGAGAGGCAAAGTATGCTGTAGTTTCCATTGATTACTTTACCAAATGGTTAGAAGTAGAACCGCTTCCTAAAATCACTTCTGGGAAAAGTGCTTAGATTTGTTATTAAGAACTTCATCACTAGATTTGGGATCCCATACAAGATTATATCTGACAATGGAACGCAATTTGAAAGTAAAGAGTTTTCTCGATTTTGCAATAAGAATGGAATCATTAAATGTTTTTTCTTCCATAGCACATCCAAGGGCTAATAGAGCCATCGAAGCAACCGATAAGACTATTAAGACCATTTTGAAAAAACGACTGAATAAGGCAAAGAAAATTGGGTGGAAGAATTACCACTTATATTCTGGGCATATCGGACATCCACCAAAACTGCTATGGGTCATACCTCTTGCTCTCTAACATATGGGTGTGAAGCAATGTTTCAGTCGCAATTGAAATACCTTCACATCGAAGAATTGCTTACGCGTTCGATCCAAACCAAGAGTTAAAGAAAGAGTCATTGGGTTTGATACATGAACTAAGAGATGAAGCAGCTATTCGAACTGCCGAATATCAAAGAAGGATCTTAAAATAATGCAACTCAAAAGTGAAGTCAAGATTATTTCAAGAAGGAGATCTAGTACTCCGAATGGTGATGGAAAATACTAAAAATCCTACAGACGAACCACTAGGACCTAACTGGGAGGGTCCACTAATTGTATACAAAGTAATTCCTCCAGGAGCTTACAAATTATGTCGACCAGATGGCAATATTGTTCCTAGAACATGAAAAGTGGAACATTTGCGACCATGTTTTCCAACATTGGATGAATAAAGCGCCTTTTTAAGAAAATCTACAAGGTTGGGAGTAATATTCTTCTTAAACTTGGAAACTTCCTTAAACGATCATAAGCCTTTGTCCACGCTAAGATGGCCAAGTCAAAGCGCCTCCTGGAGGGAGGTTTGAGTAATCCTTTATCCACTCCACGCTATGGCCAGGTTAAAGTATCTGCAAGCCCTTGATCGCGCCATGCTATGGCCAGATCAAGGCGCCCCCTGGAGGGGGGACGAAGTAAGCCCTTGAACGCGCCACGCTATGGCTAGTTTAAGGCACCGACCAGCCTTCAGTCCCGCCTATAAGGCCTGGCTGGAGCACCTCATGGAGGGAGGACGGAGTAAGCCCTTGATCCCGCCATGCCATGGCCTGGTCAAGGCATCGGACAAGCCTTCAGTCCCGCCTATAAGGCCTGGCTGGGGTGCCTCCTGGAGGGAGGTCGGGTAAGTCCTTGTTTGCTGCTCGTGGATAAGCTAACCAAGCACATTAGAAAACAACAAACCAAGACGTCCAAGCTCGAGGAGTGGCAGTCAAAGCATTAAAAATATACAAAGCCTAAAGGATGGCACATATCGAAAGAATTAGATACCTGGAACCAGAAAGGTAACACAAAGCAAATGATTTGAACAATCAAAGTCCAAAGACTAGTGCAGAACAAAAGACTCAGATGAGAATTTTTGAACTTCCATTATTCAGATAATGTTTTCTAAACTTTCCTTCTTATTACCAGGAACAAATTTCTGGTCTTCTATTATTTCCGGACGATAATTCCCAGACTACTTTCATTATTAGATATGAATTTATAGCCTTCGGCTAATTTCCAAAAGATGATTTCTGGACTTCACTTATCAATATCTGAATCTAGGTTTCGGATCTTCTATTATGAATTTTTGGTCTTCCACTATATCCAGAAGTTGATTTCTGGACTTCACTTATCAATACCCGAATCTGGGTTTCGGGTCTTCTACTATCTATTTCTGGACTTCACTCACTAATACCCGAATCTAGGTTTCCGGTCTTCTGTTATTGATTTCAAGTCTTCTACTATGGATTTATGGTCTTCTACTAATTTCCAGATGATAGTTTCTGGATCCCTCTTACTAATACCCGAATTTGGGTCTCGGATCTTCTACTATTAATTTCCAGACTTCACTTATCAATACCCGAATCAAGGTTTTATGTCTTCTATTATTACCAGAGTTGGATTTATGATCCTCCATTATTCCCAGATGATGAATTTTGAATCTCTCTTATTAATACCCGAATCTGGATTTCGGGACTTCTTCTATTATGGATTTATGAACTTGCATGACTTCCAGAAGATAATTTCTGGACCTCCTTCATTAATATCCAAATATGGGCTTCGAGTCATCTATCATTGTTTCTAGCAGATAGTTTCTGGACTTCTAAAAGAAAATTTTTAAAAAATTCTATTATTAATATCAGAATTAAACTTCTAGATTCTTATTGTCAAAACGGATTTAATGATGTAAATTAATGAAAAGAAATGTTATTAACTTTGCACTTTGTAGGGAAATAGGATTGAACATGAATTCTTGTATTTTTGTCCTAAAGAACAAAAGCTTCTTTCATACAAGAGGGCTAAATTTTAACATAAAATTCACTCAAGGATGAAGATATGAAAGAAGACTTCTGAAGACATTGAAAGAAGGGTTCCGCAAGTGTTGAAAGAAGGCTTACGAAAGCATCGAAAATAAACTCATCAGAGGGGCTTCGTAAGTATTGAAAAGGGATTACGCTATAGTTCAAAAGGGGGAGAATGAATTGAATTTGCTTTCGAAGGAAATTAGATTGATGCCGCAAGCATTGGAAACTTCCATGGGAGATGAAAGTAAGGGCTTCCACCAAACATTACCTCTTTCGCATAGATAGGGCCTTTTGAAACAATTGGTTCTGCCACTGTCTACCTTCCACAGAAGAAGAATCTACCAACACTTCCCTTCCGCAAGCATTATAAGGGGTTTCACATGCATCAGTAGGGCTTCCGCATGCATCAAAAGTTAGGCTCCTGTAATAGTTAGAGAGATTACCTACGAAAACAACATTCCATCGCCATTACAGCCTTTCGAACCATTCCAAATACCCTTCCGCTCATGTTAAAATAACACAGTCCAACTCCGATGCTAGGTTTCAAAGGTGACGAAGGGGTCAGAAATGCTTCCGCTTACACTTAAACATAATGAAATACCGAAATCCATTCGCTACCCAAAAGCACACCTTTTGATGGTGTTGAAAGACCCTAGAAGTATATGTAAACGGTATTGGTGAATGTCAGATCAATATCCATCAGTGGTATACCTTCAATAGAGATGAAAGGGCTTATTAAAGCATGCCAGAAGACCCGAGTACCTACCATCAACTTAGAAATTATGAAAGCGGAAAGACAAATGCGGAAGGACAGATGCAAAAGGGTCCAACCTGCCTCTATAAATATGACCCTATGAGTCCAAATTCGGGGATGTTTTTCATTCTCACATTTCTTTGTCAAATCAAATTCTTGTAACCCTAAATCAAATAGGGGACAAATTCTATTGCTTGTAATCCAATTATGAAAAATAAAAGAGAGAACTCATGGACTTAATCATTCATGCTTACATGAATAATATTATTTTGAGCTATTGGAAGATGGATGCTTGATAGCTTAGGAATATGGAATACGAATATGAGATCAATCATTTCGGCCATTAACTTGCCTAATGACCAATTGTACATGATACACACTTATATTCTTAAAGCAAATGTTATGTCATAGAACCAATTTGGATATCTTAACACTAATGCATATTGTTATTACAATCAAAGCCCTTGCGGCACCAACTTAGAGTGATGATGAAAATCCAATATCACCGAGTCCAATGGACTTATGATATTTTGTCCAAAATGAGGCTCTATGGCATAATTGAATCCACTCTTAACTCAAATATATATACATCGAGTTTCGAATGCTTTCGAAAGGCACTGGAGCTTCGAAGGGGTTCTCATTATAACTGTTGAATCAACTCCTTTAAGAGGACTTCTTCGAAAGGCACTTGAATGCTTTTGAAAATATCTTGGCTTTTGAAGGAGTTCCTTCCATGGCTGCTGTATCGACACCTTCGGAGGAGTCCTTTCGAATGAATTCGGTTAACCAGAACCCATCCGATCCCTTTGAAAGGGCCTGTACATAAGACCGCAATATTAAATCATAGTTTTGTCAATACCAGCTATTTCGAAGTCCTTCGAAAGGGTTCTTCTTTTGAGTTACTCTCAATTCAATGCACCTTTGGGTGTTGATGATTATATCATTAACATAACTCTATGGTGAGTACTGAATATACACATAACCATGTCTAATGTAGATGAATATTTAGAATTGCTGAATTATGTAATGATCGATGTGTTGAAATGTGTATGCTCCATATAATTTTGGTTTGCATGAGCTTATTCTATTAACTTCACTCTTGAACCTTATTTATTGATTATGTGTATTGATAATGATATTGGTGTGATGTATGAGTCTAGAGTAGCTTTGAAATTGCATTACATCGAAGGAATTTGGGTTTGCAAAAGAAAAATGGGAAGGAGACGTGGACCCTGAGCCAAAATAGCTCCAACTATTATCATTAACGTTTGGCCTCTTCCCTCAGTAGCCCGACCAGTTGAGGGAGGGGTGGTTGACTGGTTGAGGAATTTTGGAATTTTTATTAAAGGGTTTGAAATTCCTATTTTTGAAATAAATAAAGGAAAATGATATTTTTGACTATTATAACATTTTGGTAGCTTTTATAATAAATATGAGTATATTTTCATGTTAAAATATCTTTCCAAATTAAATTGTGTGAATTTAATGAACGTGTATTTATTTTCTATGCAACGAGAATATTAAACAAACAGAGTTATAATACCATCTGTTATGGGATGCTCGGTAATATTTTCCTGGTTATTCTTTTGACTTGTTATATAATAATTGTGGGTTTAGAGTGTAATTTATGAGCATTGAGTAAACAAGCGAGTACCACTATGTGGTATGGGACACATGAGTTGATAGTTGTTCGGTTACCTTTTGTAGGTAAATGGCACTCATATATGATGAGGAATATGGGGTATTATGTAAGATTATACATAGAGGTGGCTAGCTAAGAGCAGGCAACCTATGTCTATTGACTGAGAGTCTATTCCTATTATCGTGTGAGGAGTAAAAATAGAATAAGCTAGTATCCATCCTAACAACCTAATTGCAAGGTCACGCATCGAATCTATGAAACACTTTGAGATTGAGATGATAGATGAGAGTTACTACCTTAATGTCACATAGGCCAGCAATCTATTACAATAGGCACTTGTAGGTTCATGACCATTGCATTGCATATTTATGTAGCACTTTATGGCGTACAAGATGGATACCGTGTCACGATGTTCACTGGGTAACTAAAGACTATAGGAGCAGTGCTGAGAGCACGAGAGGAAGGCTCCTAGACCAGGCTGAGAGCTATTAGTCTCCCGTTTGGTTAAGACTTATGATACCATGATTTCATCTCTATTATATTATCATTGATGGGCTAAGAGCCGAGGTGATTATTTCTGAGATTGAGAGTCGATATAATCATATAATGAGATTAGAAGCCGAAATAGTTACTTATGTGGCGAAGATCAAATGCGACTATCCATCAGGCTGAGAGCAAAGGTGACCATCTATGAAACTGAGAGTCGAGTTGATTATTTGCCTGTTGAGAGCCCATATGATCATTTATGAGGTTGAGAGCCTAAATGATTATTTACAAGGTGAGAGCCAAGTCGACTAATAATGAGTTTTGAGAGTTAGGATGGTCATTATGTGGCCAAGGATCTCAGAGCTATCCTAGGATTGAGAGTCTCATGGATGGTATTACGCTGAGACCAACTATATGCTTGTCTATTATATGGTTATCTGAGAGATAACTAGGGATGTAAAAGCATGCCTTTCTTGCGCTTGATGTATTCTTGGCTTGGATGTTTACTTGTTTATTTCCAATATGTTGAGTATGACAGACCTGGGCATGTCTACCACATGATTATCTAAGAGATAATCTAGGTTGCTGAGAGCAACCATGTTGCGACTTGATGTATCTTGATTTGTGTATAGATGTTTGATTGTATCTCTCTATTTGATGATTAGTTTTGATGTGTAGATTCACTTGTACATTCTTATGGGTGATGTTTTATGTGCATGATACTTATACGCGATGTTACTTAGAGATGCTTGGTTGGTATTTACATGATATATTTCTTTATATCATGCTAGTTAGCATATCTGCACTCTAGACATAGTCTGGCTCATTTATTATTTATACAATACTCGGGTTAGTCCGTGTAACATTTCGATCTTTCGACGCTCGAAAGTCGACATTAAATACGTCCACTGTATCAAATGTCGCACAATCGTATGCCGGAAAACCGAATCATTAAGGTTGAAGAAGAAGAGGTAGAAGAAGACAGAAGAAAAAGAAACAGAAACAATCAGAATCTCACATTCGCAGCGGAACAATACATAATAGATGAATAAATAATCTTTATCACAAAGAACTATATCAGTTTATACAATACATCATCAAAGTTTACAACAATACACATCACTGGACAGTTATATAAACTTGTCCACATACAGAATACACAACGAATAATACGTAATATAAGTGATACGTCTCGCCGTCCAGCGCGCCACCAAATCTCCACAGCAACTTCTGAATTCCAGAATGACCTGATAACCTGATTCTAGGCTGCCCGTGTGGAAAATTATGGGCACCCAGAGTTTAGAAAGGGAAAAATAAACTCCAGGTCAGTTGTGAGACTGGTGTGAGATCTTAAAAACAGTTATTTTCACAAAGAAAATAAAAGAAATTCACAATGCTTTTGGAAAATGAAACTACCATAAGACCACCCACCACACACACAATGCAATCGCAGACTTGGAGGAGATTTCTTCTTATGATAGTCAAATATGCTTAATACGAGAAAGCTCTTTTGATATTAGTACTAGTGCATAGTGTGAAAATCCTTTCGAAAATATAATATTAATCTTAGCCAGCATAGGTACCATTATATTATGCCTGCTATAGCTGCCACCTGAGGTGACAGGTTATACAAATTGCAATCGTAAAGGCTCGTATTGTTTCTTTGGATTTCCAACAAATGGTCAGGCTAAGGAACTTCCTATGCCACATGGAAACGCCCCTGGAGGGACGTCCCGAGAGACAACTGCTCTCTGCCAACACAAGGCCGGGTTACCTCTTACTAGGTAACTACTACACGAGTATGCCACCCCCGGTCGTTTGCGACCTTTATCCGAGGCGCCTCGATCACAAAGCAACAATCACATAGTAAATAAGATTGATGCCACAACACAGGTAAAGCATCTGGGCTCCATACCATGATACCACCTTTTTCCAGAAGGAAATGACATACCCTAAAGGGAGCGACCCTCATAACCTTGCCGCATTTTCCTGTTTTGACCATTTCCGGGGTGTGAGGTCCGATGAGGTCTCGTCCACAAAGCTACGCTTTACACGAAAGCCTTGCTTTGATCAACAAATGATCAGCAACACTTAGCATGCCACACTACCAAATTGGGAGTATATCACTGATAACCTTCAACTACATAACCTCTGAGCTCGTACGTCTAAGAGAAGTGTGTTAAGCTAAGAGAATAAATTCTCCGCCACCATCAGAAATGTATTTGAAAGAAATCAGCTTTATATCTCAAAGTGTAATGTCAGACATACAACCATACAAGTCTGTTCCGGGTTCGAACAGAACCGAAGGCACTTCCAAAGAAGCCCTTGCAAATCCGGTCTTCAATTGCAACCCATAACGTCGTATCATTATTCGGAATGGGTTATATGACATAAAGTCCTCTCCCGGCTAAACCGAATAATGAGCGCTTGTTTTAAAAACAAATTCAAGTGCCATTTCAAAGGCAAACATTGATAGTCGGTGATTTAACTATCAAACAACATTCACAACAATCAATCAATTTAAATAATTTTCCCAAATTATTTATTTTCAAAATATCTTTGCAAGATGTATATTTTCCACACTTCAACATTTTGAAAACCACTTTCAAATCAATTTTCACTCGCGGAATAAAATTCCCGATATTATTTATTTCCCTTTTTCCTTTATAAATTCCATTGTGAATTTAAATTCCAAATATTCACTTTCAACCACCAAATCAAATTCCAAATTGATTTCTAATTTCTTTTCAAGCACCAAATCAATTACAAATTGATTTCTAATTTCTAAGTTTAATCCCAAATACCAAATCATTTTCATATCCATTTCTAAATTTATTTCCAATTACCAAATCATTTTCATTCAAAACACCAATCAATTTTCATATTGATTTCCCAAAGATTTATTTTCAAATATCAAATCAATTATCAAATTGATTTCAAACAAATTTATCACCTTTTAAATAAATCCCTTTATTCTTTCCAAATTATTTAAAATCTGAATTTTCAACAAATTCTTCAACTTTTAAATAATATTATTCAAAACCCATTTATTAATATTTTTCCCATATTTTGGAAATAATTCGATAAGATTTCAAAAATCAACTTTATGCTTTTAAATTCCTTCTTTTAAATTCACCCAATTCTTTCAAAAGAAATTTACTTAAAATTTCCAACTTTAATTTCAAAAATCCAATTTTATTTATTTCTGGTATCCAACGATACCAAAAATACATTCGGCTAAATTTTAGTCTTCGACAGTTTCAATTATCAGTATAATCATCCACGGATTATAAATAAATCATCACACAACATATGAAACAAATTCATACAACATATGAAACAAATTCATACAATTTGAGGAATCCAGTTGGATCCCTCCAACCTATTTCCCTGCATCCACAGATGTTAGCACAACAATTAAATACCAATTCCACTTCGAGGTGGAATATCGCAGTATATGGGATTTATAAAATATCATCCGCTATTATGCGGCGCATAGGGTCTCATCCGCTATATAATGCGGGAAATCAATCACCAAATATATATAGGGTTTTTAGGCTCAAGGAAAAAGTTAAAGAAAATTTTAGTTTTAGGGACAAGAAGTTTGCATTTTAGGCTGAAGGACACTTTCTAGTATAAATCACAGAATGATAGTTGGAACTATCATTTTCTGTTTACACTAGAAAGTGTCCTTCAGACTAAAAAGCAAACTTGTTGTCCCTGAGACTAAATTTTTTTGCAACTTCTTCCCTGTGTCTATTTTCCTGATATATATATATATATATATAGATATCCTACTATATCTAATATCATCAATAGATAAATCATCCAATTCATCCAAACATATCCAGAATTTAAATTCAACTATTTAAATTCATCAAACAATCAAGTGAGTGAGAAGATCTCACCTTTGCTTTTTATTTTGCAATCCATTTTCATTCTCGGCTTGATTCCTTTCCGATATTGCCTTGTATAACAATTATAATGTTTTATCAATATTCGAATTTGTTGAACAAATTAATTTTCCTACTTAATAAGTTTAATTAACCAATGATCTTTATTTTAAACAAACCATTAGATTTTAAACAAATTTTTCTTCTTTTATAAATAATTTTAAACAAATTTTCTTTTAATATTAATTAACTAACAATTTGATTTAAAACTGACTTCACTTTTAAAATTCCTATATTTTCCTTTCTTTTCCCAAAATCATATCTATTAATATTAAATAAACTGTTTAAATCAAATTTGTATAACTTTCAAACATTTTTAAAATTTTCCTTTCAAAATTCTATTCCTATATATTAAATAAAACAAAATTTCTTTACTGTAAACTTATATTTTCTTATCTCCTAATCTATATACGTACGTATATATATAAAATCTTTAAGCAGGAAAATAATTATCACATTTTATCTTACTGCAAAAATCAGGTTAACCATACCTCACCGTTGACCAAGTCAGACTATCGCCACGAACCAGTCGCCTCGACCCCTTCACCCAAGAAAATGTCGTGACCCCGAGCTCGAGCGCCACCAATTCGAGCCTTGCCGATCGAACTCGATCTTGACTTGCGAACCCTAACCCAAACATCGAACTCCACTTCATCGCTTCGCCGACCCCGTCGCCGCCATCACGTGGTTCGCCTGCCCATCCAGACCGCTGCTCGACATCGCCACCTACCCCTTGTCGCGCGCCTCACCATCGTGTCGCTCGAATTTGAGCCAACTGCAATCGCCTGTGCCAAACTTCCACGCCTACGCACGCGACATTCCTCCTACACCATGCTCGACTTCATCTGCCCTCGAATCCCCTATCGCGATTTTTTTTTCAGTTTCGAATGATTTCGTTCGAACATAAGAGGAAGAAACGATGGTTTCGAAAGGAACTGGAGGTGGGTTTTGATTTTGAACTGTCGATTTATATTTTATTTATTTTATTTTTTTCTGTTCGACCATGGATTTTCTTTTGAACGAAAAGGAGGGTTTTCATTTCTTTGTTATTTTGAACCGCCTTTGAAAAGGGGAAAGACAGGATATTGGTGTGTTGGAGAAGGAACGAGAAAGTTCTGATGTGATTTTTTTTTTGACCGGTGATCAATATATATTATTAATTTAAATTTAAATTCGAATCAACTCGAAAACGAAGCCAAAATTTTTGACTTCCTATCAAGGCGTGCCGCTAAGCGTTCATAATGTTATACGCCTATTACGAACGCAATGGAAAAGGTTTCGAGTCCAAATTCGCTCGTATGGAGAAGATAGCTTTTTGGACCAGATATAATATTGAATTTCGATAAAATTTTCAGCACGTTTGCTTATCGTACTGCCAAACGATCACTCCAAACATTACAAAAATTGAAATCCGATAATAGTACAATATTACGGATCCAATGGAACTGGTTTCGTCGAATTCCGAGACTGTGCCTCGGAAGGCTATTTTTAAATATCGATTTAAACAATAAAATTCAAAACTGAACAAAACAGTTTCAAATCCAATTCTGAAGCTTCTATTTTCTTCAGTATTATCAATATAAATTTTCTAAGCCTTGAAAATATTTTTAATCAGCTTGAAACTAAAGATTCAATAATTTACCCAACTTTCAGTAAATTAAATTCAAAATTTTAATTGCCAAATTCATTCTGATATTTGAATTTCAAATTAAACTAACTTCCAGATATTTAAAATCAATTAAATATCCTGATTTCCAATGTCAAAAATTCAGGGTCGTTACATTCTTCTCCCCTTAAAAGAATTTCGTCCTGAAATTACAAGTTAAGAAGAATGCTCCAATACCCGTTTGTCATTTTTCCAAAACCAAACAATTTTATCAACTTATCAAACCAATCTTCTTATTAAAGACACTATCATTCCTCTTATTAATTTTCCAAACATTTTCATAGTTTCAAACAACTTTATTTTACTTCACAATTCAAATTTAAATTTCAAATTTTAAATTATCCAAAATTTCTCAAAAATTTTCTAACTCTCTAAATTTTCGAAAAATTTCGCCAGCGTCTCCTCTGCGCGGCTAGCTCGGTACAACTACAAAATGTCCCTACGGACTGCCAAATTCCAATAGAAAACAAAATGCCAAGTGTCAAAATCAGAAACTCATCAAATTTCTTACTGAAATTTAAATATATACCTTTGCCGAGAAAATTCCAATTTATCTTCGAAATCAAAATCTAATTCCATTTTCCTATAGCCTTTATAATCCCTGTATACTTTACTTAACAACAATGTCCAAATTTACTTATTGGATTCCCAATACCCATTTACTTAAGAATTTCATTCTTTATTTCTTAAGTTCAATACAATTATTTCTTATATTCATTTTTACTACTTCACTACTAAAGTTCATATTCAAATTGATTTCCACTTCCATATAAAATCAATTTGCTTCAATTTACTAATTCATTTCAAATCTCAATACCTTTATTTCCAAATTTTCCATTGAGATTTTCATTTCAAATTTTACTTGAATTAAATTCATCTTCTAACTCTAAATATTGAGTTTTATTCACCTTTATCTCAAATCCCAATTTGAAATCTCTTGCCGTCAGTGAAAATTTTTCTAACTCCCAAAATTTTGGCAGAGTCCCCTTTGTACGGAGGAGCTTTTGCAATTTGACAAAAGATATAAATATATATACATCGACCCACACGGTCGAAAAAAAAAACAGTTCATATTTCATATTTTTATTGCGTAGGCGTACCTTTATTAGCATTTTAAGCAAAGCGGTTCATTATTAGCATTTTTGCGCAACCAAAATGCAGCCAAACGGCCCCCTTTACCTGTACTTACTCAATTTAAATATGTAAGTGACATATATAGGAAATCTTTTAACATTTCACTTATTTTCAATAGTAAACACATAGTTTTCATAAGCAATGTACTCAAAATAATGCCCATAAGCAATTTATATGGTTTCAATACAAATTTAATCGCTTTCATCTAATTCACATACCATTTCTATTCATTTTTAAGCGAAACGAATTCATACCCATTTCAACTGATTCAAAAATCAATTTTATTTTCTCTTAATAACTCATAGAATTTTATATAACCTCGTTTGCGTCAACGACAACCATTTATATGCAAATTCAACGATTTTTCACCTAATAGAATATCCATTCTAGTTTATAACTAATTTAAATTGAGATACCAACTCAATTTACAATTTATTCTATTTCATTTCCAATTGATCCCATTCAATTTAATTTACATTCCATATTCACATTCATTTCATTTGAAGCCATTCAATAAAAGTCGACAACAACCATTTCACAATTTTTTCTTAAGTCGAGCTTTTATCCAAATATTGCTTAAGTTATTTCAACTCAAAACTCAAATTATAGTTTCCTTGTAAACAATTTCCAATTCAAATCTTTGATTTGATTTTTCATTTATCAAATCCATTCCATCTACTAATTCAATTCAATTAGTATATTCACTTATCTTTTTTTAAATTTCAAATTTCCATATTCAATTCATCCTGAATTTATTTTATCTTTATCAAGGAAATTTCAATTTATTTTTTCTACTTACTTGAATTTACATGCAGATTCAAACCATTTTCCAAATTTAGCTCACAACTCAACTTTAATTAACTAATTCAACTTCCAATTCATTATTTCATGAATTAATAAATTATCAAGTTAGTTTACTTGAATTCGATCCATTTTATTTTATTATTTTTTTCCAGTTTGGATTTTTCTTCAAATTTGGATTTTTATTCAACTTGATTCAAATCAAATCTCATCCCATTATTCAATTTCCAATTCATTTATTTACAAATGTAACCTCATTTGTTCATTCACAAATTCATTTCTTTTCAATTTGAATCTTATTCAAATCAAACTTCAAATATTTTATAAGTTATCAAACTTATTTACATTCCATAACATTTTAAAGAAATTCTAGAGTCCTTTAAACAATTACTCACATTTCAAAACTAGCTTTGAAATTAATTATGTCCCTTCAAAATATTTTCCACAAATATTTTTAAATTTCAAACTCCACCAGATTTCATATCCAACTCAAAAATACTTCACAAATCATTATTTTCCAGACTTTTGGAAACCATTTTCAAATTAAAGGAATTCAATCTTTTGAATTTTCAATCCAAATCCTTTAATCCGTATCGCAAAAATTACTCTGGCATCTCATTTCAATTTATAAAACTCATTTATAAATTCACATTACTAATTTCATTCCATTAACGAATTTTATTTTTAAATATTTTTCCTGGAATTCTATTTCAAATTATAAATCACATTTGCAATTTAGATTTACAAATCTCATTCGTATCTATAAATTTCATTTGTTAAATGAATTTATCTCCGAATCTTTGGTTATACCATTATTTCTTATTCAATTTCCATATAATAATGATAATATTTCAATATTATCACTTCCTAACAACCAAGCATCCATATACTATAATAATTCATAGAAAATCATTTCTTTTCTGTACAAAAATAGTTTTGGGTAAAATTATTTCATTTACCCTATTTAAAAAATTACTGTGTCGGTTTATCTTGTTTAAGAATTTAGAAACCCCTATCGATTACAGTTGGCCAAACTGCACCGACCAGAATCTATAAACAATCAACCGATAAGTCAACACAATATAAAACAAATTTTGTATTCACTAACAAATACGCGCTCATATCTATTATTACACTCACACTCATTCTAGAGTACTACTAACTCTATCTCTAATGAGTAACACCCAACAGAGCCAAGGTTGTCGCTTAACCAATTGCTCTGATACCACATGTAACATTTCGATCTTCCAACGCTCGAAAGTCGACATTAAATACGTCCACTGTATCAAATGCCGCACAATCGTATGCCGGAAAACCGAATTATTAGGGTTGAAGAAGAAGAGGTAGAAGAAGACAGAAGAAAAAGAAACAGAAACAATATCAGAATATCACATTCGCAGCGGAACAATATATAATAGATGAATAAATAATCTTTATCACAAAGAACTATATCAGTTTATACAATACATCATCAGAGTTTACAACAATACACATCACTGGACAGTTATATAAACTTGTCCACATACAGAATACACAACGAATAATACGTAATATAAGTGATACGTCTCGCCGTCCAGCGCGCCACCAAATCTCCACAGCAACTTCTGAATTCTAGAATGACCTGATAACCTGACTCTAGGCTGCCCGTGTGGAAAATTATGGGCACCCAGAGTTTAGAAAGGGAACAATAAACTCCAGGTCAGTCGTGGGACTGGTGTGAGATCTTAAAATCAGTTATTTTCACAAAGAAAATAAAAGAAATTCGCAATGCTTTTGGAAAATGAAACTACCATAAGACCTCCCACCCCACACATAATGCAATCGCAGACTTGGAGGAGATTTCTTCTTATGATAGTCAAATATGCTTAATACGAGAAAGCTCTTTTGATATTATTACTAGTGCATAGTGTGAAAATCCTTTCGAAAATATAATATTAATCTTAGCCAGCATAGGTACCATTATATTATGCCTGCTATAGCTGCCACCTGAGGTGACAGGTTATACAAATTGCAATCGTAAAGGCTCGTATTGTTTCTTTGGATTTCCAACAAATGGTCAGGCTAAGGAACTTCCTATGCCACATGGAAACGCCCCTGGAGGGACGTCCCGAGAGACAACTGCTCTCTGCCAACACAAGGCCGGGTTACCTCTTACTAGGTAACTACTACACGAGTATGCCACCCCCGGTCGTTTGCGACCTTTATCCGAGGCGCCTCGATCACAAAGCAACAATCACATAGTAAATAAGATTGATGCCACAACACAGGTAAAGCATCTGGGCTCCATACCATGATACCACCTTTTTCCAGAAGGAAATGACATACCCTAAAGGGAGCGACCCTCATAACCTTGCCGCATTTTCCTATTTTGACCATTTCTGGGGTGTGAGGTCTGATGAGGTCTCGTCCACAAAGCTACGCTTTACTCGAAAGCCTTGCTTTGATCAACAAATGATCAGCAACACTTAGCATGCCACACTACCAAATTGGGAGTATATCACTGATAACCTTCAACTACATAACCTCTGAGCTCGTACGTCTCAGAGAAGGGTGTTAAGCTAAGAGAATAAATTCTCCGCCACCACCAGAAATGTATTTGAAAGAAATCAGCTTTATATCTCAAAGTGTAATGTCAGACATACAACCATACAAGTCTGTTCCGGGTTCAAACAGAACCGAAGGCACTTCCAAAGAAGCCCTTGCAAATCCGGTCTTTAATTGCAACCCATAACGTCGTATCATTATTCGGAATGGGTTATATGACATAAAGTCCTCTCCCGGCTAAACCGAATAATGAGCGCTTGTTTTAAAAACAAATTCAAGTGCCATTTCAAAGGCAAACATTGATAGTCGGTGATTTAACTATCAAACAACATTCACAACAATCAATCAATTTAAATAATTTTCCCAAATTATTTATTTTCAAAATATCTTTGCAAGATGTATATTTTCCACACTTCAACATTTTGAAAACCACTTTCAAATCAATTTTCACTCGTGGAATAAAATTCCCGATATTATTTATTTCCCTTTTTCCTTTATAAATTCCATTGTGAATTTAAATTCCAAATATTCACTTTCAACCACCAAATCAAATTCCAAATTGATTTCTAATTTCTTTTCAAGCACCAAATCAATTAAATTGATTTCTAATTTCTAAGTTTAATCCCAAATACCAAATCATTTTCATATCCATTTCTAAATTTATTTCCAATTACCAAATCATTTTCATTCAAAACACCAATCAATTTTCATATTGATTTCCCAAAGATTTATTTTCAAATACCAAATCAATTATCAAATTGATTTCAAACAAATTTATCACCTTTTAAATAAATCCCTTTATTCTTTCCAAATTATTTAAAATCTGAATTTTCAATAAATTCTTCAACTTTTAAATAATATTATTCAAAACCCATTTATTAATATTTTTCCCATATTTTGGAAATAATTCGATAAGATTTCAAAAATCAACTTTATGCTTTTAAATTCCTTCTTTTAAATTCACCCAATTCTTTCAAAAGAAATTTACTTAAAATTTCCAACTTTAATTTCAAAAATCCAATTTTATTTATTTCTGGTATCCAACGATACCAAAAATACATTCGGCTAAATTTTAGCCTTCGACAATTTCAATTATCAATATAATCATCCACGGATTATAAATAAATCATCACACAACATATGAAACAAATTCATACAACATATGAAACAAATTCATACAACATATGAAACAAATTCATACAATTTGAGGAATCCAGTTGGATCCCTCCAACCTGTTTCCCTGCATCCACAGATGTTAGCACAACAATTAAATACCAATTCCACTTCGAGGTGGAATATCGCGGTATATGGGATTTATAAAATATCATCCGCTATTATGCGGCGCATAGGGTCTCATCCGCTATATAATGCGGGAAATCAATCACCAAATATATATATATATATATCCTACTATATCTAATATCATCAATAGATAAATCATCCAATTCATCCAAACACATCCAGAATTTAAATTCAACTATTTAAATTCATCAAACAATCAAGTGAGTGAGAGGATCTCACCTTTGCTTTTTATTTTGCAATCCATTTTCATTCTCGGCTTGATCCCTTTCCGATATTGACCTTGTATAACAATTATAATGTTTTATCAATATTCGAATTTGTCGAACAAATTAATTTTCCTATTTAATAAGTTTAATTAACCAATGATCTTTATTTTAAACAAACCATTAGATTGTAAACAAATTTTTCTTCTTTTATAAATAATTTTAAACAAATTTTCTTTTAATATTAATTAACTAACAATTTGATTTAAAACTGACTTCACTTTTAAAATTCCTATATTTTCCTTTCTTTTCCCAAAATCATATCTATTAATATTAAACAAACTGTTTAAATCAAATTTGTATAACTTTCAAACATTTTTAAAATTTTCCTTTCAAAATTCTATTCCTATATATTAAATAAAATAAAATTTCTTTACTGTAAACTTATATTTTCTTATCTCCTAATCTATATACATACGTATATATATAAAATCTTTAAGCAGGAAAATAATTATCACATTTTATCTTACTGTAGAAATCAGGTTAACCATACCTCACCGTTGACCAAGTCAGACTATCGCCACGAACCAGTCGCCTCGACCCCTTCACCCACGAAAATGTCGTGACCCCGAGCTCGAGCGCCACCAATTCGAGCCTTGCCGATAGAACTCGATCTTGACTTGCGAACCCTAACCCAAACGTCGAACTCCACTTCATCGCTTCGCCGACCCCGTCGCCGCCATCACGTGGTTCGCCTGCCCATCCAGACCACTGCTCGACATCGCCACCTACCCCTTGTCGCGCGCCTCACCATCGTGTCACTCGAATTCGATCCAACTGCAATCGCCTGCGCCAAACTTCCATGCCTACGCGCGCGACATTCCTCCTACGCCGTGCTCGACTTCATCTGCCCTCGAATCTCCTATCGCGATTTTTTTTCCAGTTTCGAACGATTTCGTTCGAACATAAGAGGAAGGCACGATGGTTTCGAAAGGAACTGGAGGTGGGTTTTGATTTTGAACTGTCGATTTATATATATATATATATATATATATATATATTTCTGTTCGGCCATGGATTTTCTTTTGAACGAAAAGGAGGGTTTTCATTTCTTTGTTATTTTGAACCGCCTTTGAAAAGGGGAAAGACAGGATATTTGCGTATTGGAGAAGGAACGAGAAAGTTCTGATGTGATTTTTTTTTTGACCGGTGATCAATATATATTATTAATTTAAATTCAAATTCGAATCAACTCGAAAACGAAGCCAAAAATTTTGACTTCCTATCAAGGCGTGTCGCTAGGCGTTTATAATGTTATACGCCTGTTACGAACGCAATGGAAAAGGTTCCGAGTCCAAATTCGCTTGTATGGAGAAGATAGCTTTTTGGACCAGTTCTAATAGTGAATTTCGATTAAATTTTCAGCACGTTTGCTTATCGTACGGCCAAACGATCACTCCAAACATTACGAAAATTAAAATCCGATAATAGTACAATATTACGGATCCCATGGAACTGGGTTCATCGAATTCCGAGACTGTGCCTCGGAAGGCTATTTTTAAATATTGATTTAAACAATAAAATTCAAAACTGAACAAAACAGTTTCAAATCCAATTCTGAAGCTTCTATTATCTTCAGTATTATCAATATAAATTATCTAAGCCTTGAAAATATTTTTAATCAGCTTGAAACTGAAGATTCAATAATTTACACAACTTTCAGTAAATTAAATTCAAAATTTTAATTGCCAAATTCATTATGTTATTTGAATTTAAAATTAAACTAACTTCCAGATATTTAAAATCAATTAAATATCCTGATTTCCAATGTAAAAAATTCAAGGTCGTTACAGTCCGGGACATTTCAAGGACAAGTTGACCAGCTTGTGATTGTTGGGCATAGACGCGGAGGCTAGTCTATTAGTAGGATTAAATTCTATATATGTATTTATGTTGCCTTACACACATACACACACACCCAACACACACATATATAGTGTATTGTTTTTCCCTGGTAACTCACTTGTTTTTTGTTTAGTGCTGATATCGAGTACTTAGTGGATAGATGCACATGTTTTTTATAATAGATAATGGTGCTAGCCTAAGGAAATATTCATGTGCGATTGCCCTATATATCCTCGTTCTCCATATTATTAGAAGATATTACTCTGTAATACTCTTTGACAGTATGTGTATAAAGGTAGGGTGTTACATTTACAATTATTTAATCATCATTTCAAGTTATAATATTACTCGTCGTATTTTCCTTCACTTCTTTATTAAAGATGTTCAATCAATCAAAATGGAGGTTGAAGAGAGTCTTTTTCCTTGTCGTATTCTTTGTATGGAAATCACAGGCCACAGAACCATCTATTTCTCATTATCAAGCATCACTTATATAATATATTAATGTTAATAGTCAATATATATTACTAATTTCTTTGTTAATACATTTTGTTAATCAATATATTATCACTTTTAACCTTTACATCTCTAAATTTATCATAGTTTAAATCCTATACATTTTATTTTATTATTTATACCAAATCATTTTATTCGAACTTAAATGTCATCATTTACATATCCAAAACCCATTATTTTCTATTGTAACTTCATTTGTATTGATTCATTTACTTTCCTATCGAATACACACATACAGATATATATATGTATGTATATTTAAATAGTAAATAATCTTATCAACCTCAAAATTCATCCTGGACTTAGAACAAAAACATGATATAAAAATATAATTGTATTATACGTAAAAGAGGCGGATTTCACTTACCGAACAATGAACATAGCCCCCGTTTTTGATGAAAATCCACCAGCTCCTCCGCTATTCAGAAATAAGCGACCCATGAAATTCTCCAATGAATTGATATTGATATCCATGTGTAGTCCTCACTTTGATTGTGCTTTAAATATAAAATTAGTGTGATTCAGTGTAGAATTGAGAGAGTTATGACAAACTGAAATGCTCTGAAGAAGAGTGGTACCGTGAGAAGGTGATGAAAAAAATGAAAATGAGAAATCATACATTATATAAGTTTTATATTTGGAGGGAATAACCTTTCAAAATTAAAATTAAAAGATGAAGTAACGGCCAGCCATTAAGAGGAAGAAGAAATCCAAATTAAAAGCTAGAGAATAGAGATTAGGGGAAATCAATCTCAATCCAATCTCCTTATCTAGATCAAGGTGAATAATAATTCCATCTCTATTTTTTTTTGAATCATATATTTTCAAATTTACGGGTAAATTCATATTTATATTTTGGATGATGATATGCTTGATTTAAAATTTATATGGTTTAAACAAGTTTGTTTAAAAGAGGAAAAGCACGGTTTTAGGGAAAACCTGAGATTTAGTGATATTTAAATGCCATGGCAAAATTTTATGTTATGAGAAACATGATTTTGGGGATGAATTGCAATTTGATAATTTTCCAAGCTATGGAAAGATTATTATGAATTTTCAAAGGAAAATATGGTTATTTGGGTTTATAAATTTATTTTGGAAAATATATGGAGAATTTGGGTTTGGAATTTGATATGTTAGATAACATGATTAAAGTGAATTTCTGGAATTTTTGTGGATTTTTCCAAAGTGATTTGCTATGTAAAATAGATTATTTTAGAAGAGGGACTTCTTTGCAAAATTGGTTTTGCTTAATGAAAGGGATTAATCGATTAACTTAACCACGGTTTAGATCTAGATTAGCGGCAGTTATTTTTAGAAAAGAATTTGAAAAAGTTAAGGCAACCAATTTGGTGTTGACACGTGGCAGGTTAGTTAGAGAAAATGTTACTTTAATAAGAACTAAACCGGGTTTACTCGGAAATTTGGTTCCGCCTACTTTGGAAAGCACCTTTTGACACAGAAGCTTCCTCCTTCATCCTTATCGAAACCAACTATGCCAAAACCAATACAAAAGTATCACTATGATGGTATGCAGTGGATTGGAGATAGGTGAAATGTTAAGTGTCGAAAGCCTAGCTTCCGAAGGAGTCGAAACCTTGGTTTGTTTTTAAAAGAAAAGCGCCTGCCTTTGTTTTGATTTAGCCTTCGACAGAGCCAAAGCTTTGGTTTCGAAAGGGGATTTAAAAAGGTTTCAAAAGAATTGTCATTAACTTAAGATTGCTTTCGACCGGGTTCCTTACTTATGAAGGAATGTTTTGAAAGAAGGGGTTCTGACCTAGTCGAAACCCTGCTGTCGTTCTTTAACCTTCGATGGTGTTGAAGATATCAATGCTGTCAAATGGGTACTTTGTTTTATAAGTTTAAGCCACTTCCTATGACTTTTGAAAGGGGTTAGGGGTTTCAAAGTTGATGGTTTCGAAAGGGGTTTCGACGCCAACCTTCCAATATTTTACCCAGATGTTTTATGCTTTCGAAAGAGATGGTGCCGACGCCATCAAGTTTTCCCCAATATTTTTATATAAAAAAGGATGGCTTCGAAACAGATGCTTTTGCCTATATTCACTTTGACCCAAATAATATTTTAGGTATAAACCCAATGCTTTCGAAAAGGGGACTTTCAATGATTTCGGAAGGATTACTTCCAATGGTGTCGAAAGGGGTACTTTCAACTGGTTTCGAAGCTAAGCTTCTAAAGTTAAATGCTAATACTTTAATTAAATCAAAAGGTTTCAAAAGGTTGATTTTATAGTATTAAAAGGCAGGAGCCTAATGTTTTGAATGCTTTCGAAGGAGGTCGTCCTATGAAGTCGAAAGCTAGGTTCGGAAGGTATCGAAAGGTTTGACAACCCAAACACTATTTTTAAAAGGAAAAACCCACGGCTAAACTAAAGGACTTTTTATAATGGTTTTAAGAAGAACCTATCTTTGATAAAGTAATATGTTAAAGGGATTAACCATGTTTTGCATTAAACCCACAAGAGTGGTATTGCTATGTTGCTTCTTCAAATATGAGTATATTCACTTTATAATGGACCCATAAGTGCAGTTTGGGGATATATGATAGAAAAACCAGTTAGGTTAACGCAGTAGTGAATATAAATTGAATAAAATCCTGAATGAGTAGAATTTCATCCAGAAGGTCAGGAAGACTAGAATATAGGATGCTAAAATATAAAAGAAAGATATTGGCATGGGCCAATAGGTTCTCAATAAACCCATGAAAACTGTGTATAGGAAAAGATATTGGCAGGGCCCAATAGGTTCATAGTTAGCCCATGAAAACTATGTATGAAGGAAGATGTCAGAAAGACAGGTTCATAGTTAGCCCATGAAAACTATGTATGAAGGAAGATGTCAGAAAGACAGGTTCATAGTTAGCCCATGAAAACTATGTATAAAGGAAGATGTCTGAAAGATAGGTTCATAGAAAGCCCATGGAAACTATGGATTGATACTTGAAAGTACACGTGTAGTACTAAGGATCGTGTAATATGGTATGTTAATGCGGAAACTAGTAATAACAGTAAAGTACAAATTAAAGTAAGCACACCAGGAATTTTTATACTGGTTCGAACTTCCCGTTCTACGTCCAGTCCCAGAATACCCTCTGGATTTAAACTAAACCCCTCACTTAACCCGGAGGAATAGGTATACGACACCTGAGCAGCCGAACAGGAATTTTTCCGCCTCAACAGCCGAAGAGGACTTCAACTTAATACAAATAGTTTGTTGACGAATGTGTTCTGAATAACACTGATTGTCTTTTGATAGTACAGCTTTCCTATAATCAAATCCTCAAGAGTATATATGTGTGTAAAGATTTAGAAGGAAGATAATCACGTAGAATCGAAGTATATGAATAAATTCAAGGATTCTAGTGATATTAAATAAGAATAAATGCTTTTATTTGCAGAAATGAATAGAGATTAGATTTCAGAAATATAAACAAGAATCGGTGATTGTAGAAGTGAATTGAATATGTTTATATAGTTGTAGAAGAGTTGTAATCTTTCATGAAGAGTTTTTGTTAACAGTTGTGTCCATACCTCTTGAAATAGAGGACATTCCTCTTCATGAAATGATCGCGTCTCTTCAGAAAACTAGCCGTTTTTCTCTGGTCGGTCGACCGGAAAACCTGGCCGGTCAGCTGAGTTTAAAACGTATACAAAACAGAAAGTTACTGTGCACATGATACAGGGTCGGTCGACCGAGGATCCTGGTCGGTCGGCCGACCTGGTGTTATATGCACAGTGAACATAGTTTTTGCTATAAAATGTTTTGTGTGCGTGTGTGATTATTTGAGGAATGATTTTAACATTGTTCTAAGACTCAAATAAAATAAAATATCCATACTAATCTCTGAATTGTAAGATTATCTTCTTTGTAGTGCACAGTATGCACTTATTCTCTTTTTGTCGCTTTCATATAGCATTCTCGTCGTATGATCTCTGAAGCTTGTGTCATGAATCAAAACTCATGAATCAACATTCTCCCCCTTTTTGATTGATGACAATACTTATGTGACAAAGTAATATTGACATATATATTATAGTTCTCCCCCTGAATATATGGCGACTTTTCTGCAAAAATTCGTTAATTTGCATACATTTCTCCCCCTTTGTCATCGATAAAAAGGAATACTTATAACAGATTAAAGTAATGCAAAACATTTAAATTTACATGGTACATTCTTTGAGCTTAATTAGAAATAATTTAAAGATGTTTGCTTAGAACATAACATAACAATTAATTAAGAAACAAATAAAGTACAAGAGATTCTTAAAAGTAAAATAAATTTAAAATTACTACAATTACTCCTCATCATCGTCGGTATCCCACTGTTCTGGATGAAGATTTTCATCGAGAGGAGCCGGTTCCTTACCCTGTCTTTGAGTGGTAGGTGCGGGAGTTGCCGATGTGCTGGAACTTGTGTTCTCGGATGTAGACCAAGAGAAATTTGGTGCTGGTCTTTTTCCAGGAGCAACAAATGAAGCACCGGCTTCAGAAGAGCATGATAAGGCATCCCATAAATTTACGAAGAAGCCTTTGATCTTCTTGAAACACCCATCAATTTTTCGAAGGCGAGAATCCAAAGCTAGTTGATTTTGGGCCAAAATATCAATGGCAGCCGCTGTGCTAGTACCGGGAGGTGGTCTTTGGATAGAGGTCTGACGAGTTATACGTTCTGTAGAATGAGTGGATGGTTGAGGTGTAGAATAGCTGCGACGTAGTTGTTCTCGTGGAATGGTACGCCATTGCTGAAAGGTGGTGATTTGGGATGGTGCATCGGGTAACTTCATTAATTTTATTGTTCGTGAGTCAAAGGTACGAACTTTGGATGTTTCGGATTCCGGAGCATGGGTGACAAAGTTATTAATCAACCGCATTATGTATTCTCCATAATAAATATGGAGCATTTTCCCTTGGTTGAACGTAAGGAATTCATCCATAAGAAGTTGTGTCCAATTTACCCGAATATTTCCACACATAGCATATAACGCCTTGAAGTTTTCGGGATACACTAAGTGGTATGACCCTCCTTGTGGAACAATAGACTTCATCATGAATCGATGAAAAAGTCGTGCTTTAGGTCGGAGAGATGAAGTTTGCCTTAAATCGGTAGCATCATCTTCAAAGAATAGATGACTTAGGCGATCACGAGTTGATGTATTACAGTCTACATCATGTAATGATATTCCACCCGGTCGAGCATTTAAAATATGATTCATTCGATCATTGGAGAGAAAAATGGAAGTGCCACAAACCGATGTCCAAACACAATTTTCAGTGTTTCTCGGTGGATTTACAAGATTGAGATTTGCTAGGAATAACTTCACCATTATATGATTAATTTTCAAGTTGTTTTTCCTATGGTCAAGAAAAGCATCAAGACCACTTTCAAGAGCGGTATTTTCAACACCGTAGGTGGTAAAATCAGGATAACTTACAAAAGACTCCTCAAAGATTTTTGCATCTTGAAGCCTTATCCATCTTTCTAAAGCTTTTTCACTTACTAGCCAAGAAGCAATTTGAGAGTCTACAGGAGTTGAGGAAGATTGGCCAGCAGTAGTCTTCGATCTCTTCTTGGGAGCCATTTTTCTTTGAAGAATTTGAAGAAATTTAGGAAGGTTTTAATGGGGGCTAGGGTTAAAATCTGTTGTGAGAAAGTAAAGTAAAGAGATGAGATAAAAGGTGAATGGTTGGGTTAAAATATGTAGGCAATTTCAGCAGAAAAAGTTCGTTCGGTCGGCTGAAATCCCTGGGTCGGTCGACCGAGTTGGGGTTCAGAATAGTGTTGAAACTTTCGGGAAGAACTTCGGTCAACTAGTGCAGGGTATTCGGTTGACTGAGTTAAAAAATGTTATAATGTCTTTCTGGAAACAAGTTCGGCTGACCGAGACAGGTTGTTCGGTCGACCGACTTGCAAGAAATCTGTTTTTTAAAACCTCTCGGGACAGCTTCGGTTGACCGATTCAGATTATTCGGTCGACCGAGGCATGTTAACAGACTAGTTTATGTTGTCTTTCAAACAAGAATTATAGAAGTATAATTATATTATTACATTATATATATCTATACATCTTATTCAAATTAATAACATATATAGAGTAAATTATAGCCATGGTGTATCAGCATCGACGTTCCCATGAATTTGGAGATGGAACGTTTTCTACCGGTGACCATATCGGAGCTATTGGAGATTGAACATGGTTAGAAGGAGATGGAGTTCTGTAAGAAGGTTCAGCAACATCATCCTTCTTAGATGAACAAAATTTCATGGCAATCTTTTCAAGGAAGCTTAAACGTCTTGCCGTGACTTTCTGTTCGTAATAAAGTTCCCTTTGCATATTCATCTGTTGTTGTTGGTAGTGATGAATTTCATCAATCTTTTGTTTGGTTGATGGAGATACTACCATTTCCTTTTTCCCTTTCTTTTTATCAGGTGTATAACCTGTATGGGAGTCTTCCCATGGTTTCCACCTGTGTCGGGGGTCATTATCTGGAGAGGGAAATTCTAAATCACGATTAGGCATTGGAAAAGTAGGTTGGGGACCATTTTCAGTGATGCGATCAGAATAGTCGTCGTCCGGGAATGTATAAGAAAGATGAGAATTTTCAGAATTGTAGATATCATTGTTAGAAGACATTTTTGTTTTGTAAGTAGATTTTTTTTTATATCTTATGTTCTATTCAATAAACATATGTATGTATATATAACCATTTATTTCTAAAAAAATAGTGGTTTAAAATCAAATTTTGGTTTTAATCACAGAACTTTTTAAACAAAAACTGTTTGTAAATGAATGACATACAATGCTTTAGAGTCAAAAATAGTATATTTTGAAATTAAGTTTTAATGGTACAAATTAGAAACAGAGCTGGAACAAGAAACACCCATAGCTCAAGTGGCTATACTACAACATCTAGCATATAAGTCAGAAGTCATGAGTTCGAGTGCCGCTTTGGTCAGAAATAAAATAATTTTTGTTTTTCCAAATTTTTGCATATTTTTATTCATAAGTCTTTAAACGACATTATACCTAAATCACGTCTTAGTTTTATAAAAGTATTCTCATTTAGTGGTTTAGTAAAAATGTCAGCTATTTGATTTTCAGTGTTGATAAATTCTAGATTAATTAATCCTTTTTCCAAACAATCACGAAGAAAATGATGTCGAATATCAATGTGTTTTGTTCGTGAGTGATTGACCGGATTTTTAGAAAGATTTATTGCACTGGTATTATCACAATAAATTATTGATTTTTCAAGATGACAATTAAAATCTTGTAATGTCTGTTGCATATATACTACTTGTGCACATGCCAAAGCAGCAGATATATATTCTGCTTCACATGTTGATAAAGAAACACAGTTTTGTTTCTTACTAAACCAAGAAACTAAGGAACGTCCAATGAAGTGACACGTTCCGCTCGTACTTTTTCGATCCGTCCGACTTCCTCCAAAATCAGCATCACTATAGGAAACTAATTCAAAAGGACATTCTTTTGGATAAAATAGTCCGAAATCTTTGGTTTTAGTTAGATATCGAATAATGCGTTTAACTGCTCTCATATGTGATTCTTTGGGATTTGCTTGAAATCGAGCACACAAACAGACACTCATCATAATATCGGGGCGACTCGCTGTTAAATAGAGTAAAGAACCTATCATACTACGATATAACTTTTGATCAACACTTTTGCCATCTTCATCTCTATCGAGATGAACCGTTGTACTCATGGGAGTTGGTTTGGCAGCAGTGTTTTCAAGACCAAAACGTTTGATTAAATTATAGCAATATTTCTCTTGATTAATAAAAATTCCATTTTCAATTTGTTTAATTTGTAATCCAAGAAAATATGATAGTTCTCCCGTATGAGACATTTCAAATTCATTTGTCATTATAGTTGAAAACTCTTGACATAATTTTCATTTGTCGAGCCGAAAATAATATCGTCAACATATATTTGAATTATTAAAATATCTTTATTAGTTTTCTTAATAAAAAGTGTTTGATCTACTTTACCGATTTCAAAACCAGATTCTAATAAATAACCTTTAAGACGATCATACCAAGCACGTGGTGCTTGTTTTAAACCATATAAAGCCTTTTTAAGTTTATATACATGATCTGGAAATTTTTCATGATTGAACAAGGGTGGTTGTTCAACAAAAACATTTTCTTTTATGAATCCATTTAAAAATGCACTTTTAACATCCATTTGATATAGTTTAAAATTATGAAAACACGCATAAGCTAATAGTATTCGTATTGCTTCAAGTCGGGCGACTGGAGCAAACGTCTCTTCGTAATCAATACCTTCTTCTTGATTATATCCTTGTGCAACTAATCTAGCTTTATTCCTTGTTATATTTCCTAGTTCATCTGCTTTATTTTTGAAAACCCATTTAGTACCGATGACTGATTGGTCACTGGGTCTAGGAACGAGTTCCCAAACTTCGTTTCGTTCAAATTGATTTAATTCTTCTTGCATGGCAAGTATCCAGTAGTCATCAGTTGAAGCTTCTTTTATATTCTTAGGTTCTATGTTAGAAAGAAAAGCTACATGACCAACTTGATTTAATTGATGTCTGGTTTTAACATTCGTATTAACCTCTCCAATTATATTTTGCACAGGATGATCTCTTAAAATTCTAGGTGGAGATTTTATTATATTAGACGTCACGTTTGTATTGGTTTCATGAATATCAAAATTTTCATTTGCATTATTATTTTCATTCTGAGTAGATTCATCATCAGAATCTATAGTAACACTTGGATTTATATTTTTAAAATTTTCGTTGAAGGAAACATGTAAACTTTCTTCAATAATTTGAGTTCGTTTATTATAAATTCGATAAGCCTTGCTTCGTTCCGAATATCCAACGAATATTCCTTCATCGGATTTTGGATCGAATTTACCTAATTGATCTTTAGTATTTAAAATAAAACATTTCGAACTAAAAACTTTTAGATATGAAATATTTGGTTTTCTTCCATTTAGAAGTTCATATGGTGTATTTTTAGTCAATGGACGAATAGAAACGCGATTTAGTACGTAACAAGCAGTGGCTACAGCTTCTGCCCAAAAATGTTTCGATAAAGTTGTTCCATTTAGTAAAGTTCTTGCACATTCTTGTAACGTTCTATTTTTCCTTTCTACAACTCCATTTTGTTGTGGTGTTCTAGGAAAAGAGAAATTATGGTTAATACCTTTCTTGTTACAAAATTGTTCAAAAACTTCATTTTCAAATTCGCCTCCATGATCACTTCTTATATTTTTAATCTTTAATGTTTTAATATTTTGAATTCTTTTAACAAAAACTTTAAAATTATCAAAAGTATCACTTTTATTTTTCAAAAAGAAAATCCAAGTATATCTAGAGAAATCGTCTACAATAACATAAACATATCTATTATGGTTAATAGATTGTACTTGAGTTGGACCAAAAAGATCCATGTGTAAAAGTTCAAGTGGTTGTTCTGTAGATATCACTTTCTTTGATTTAAAAGAAGATTTTGTTAATTTTCCTAATTTACATGCATCACAAAATATGTTAGTTTCGAATTTTATATTGGGTAATCCTTTAACTAATTTATTTTTCGCAAGTTTGTTGATGGTATTAAAATTTATGTGACAAAATCTTTTGTGCCAAAGACAAGAATCGTTTTCTTTAGCTACTAGACACAAATTTGAATCATTATTAATATTCATATTTAGGATATAAATATTTTTATCTCTATTTCCTTCGAAAATGATGTTGTGATTTTTATCAAAAATGTTACATTTATTTTCTGAAAAAGTTATATTAAAACCTTTATCGCATAGTTGACTAATACTTAATAAATTATGTTTTAAATTTTTAACTAATAAAACATCAGTAATGAGAGGTAAATTAGATGTACCGTTGCTATTAACATTGCCTTTGCCGATGATATATCCTTTTGAGTTATCTCCAAAGGTGACTGCTCCTCCATTTGAGTATATAATGTTTGATAACATTTCTTTGTTTCCAGTCATGTGTTTTGAGCAACCGCTATCTAAAATCCATTTTCCTCTCTTCTTATGTGGTACCTGCAAAAAATTATAAAAAGTTGGTACCCAATCTTTTTAGGGTCCTAAGAGTTAGATCTTAGGAAGCCAAACCCATACGGGTTCAGAATTCCCTTTATAAACATAATTTTTGTTATTATGAACAGTTTCCATAAAACTTTTGATATGTTTATTCCTTATCAATGTATTACTGGTTTTTGGAATCCATATCTTAATAGTTTTAGTATTTGAATAAACTGTTTTCTAATATCTTTCTTAATTTTATTATTAATTTTACTTTTAGCAAAAGTATTTTGTTTCTTAAATCCTAGTCCAGATTTATTGTTAGGAGTTTGAGAGTTTTCTAATATACTAGAAAGATTTTCTCTTCCTTTATTGAAATTAGAAACATTTTTAGAAATATCATCAAATTTTATTTTAAGACTAGATTTTTCTAGCTCTAAATCCTTAATCTTAGATATTAAACTATTATTTTCAAAAAGAAAAACATCATTTTTATTTTTCTGAGTTTCTAGTTCCTCAGAAATTGACGTAATTTGAGAAGATAAGTTAGAATTCGATTGTTGAGATATTTCAAGTTCTTCTTCCAATATTACCTTCTCATCTTTTAACATATCTACTTCTAAAGCTGTTCTATCTAACTTTCTTTGCAACTCCTTATTTTTCTTTTTAAGTTGTTTTGTTAAATTTACTAATTCAGAATTTATTTCAATTAAATCTTCAAAAGTAAAATCACTTACATCGTCTGATGAAGCCATGAAGCATACATTTGCTTGTTCATTATCACTTTCGCTCTCTGATGAGGATGATGAGTCAGTGTCGTCCCAAGTGACTGAAAAAGCTTTTCGTTTGGTTTTGTCCTTCTTGAAATTATTCTTTTTACGATCTGGACAATCTTTCTTCATGTGTCCTTTCTTATGACATTCATAACATTCCATTGTTGAAGATGATGGTTTGCTGCTATTGGAATTGTTGTTGGAATTATTTTTGTTTCCCTTGAATTTGTTTCTGTTGAATTTCAAAAACTTTTTGAAATTTTTAGCGATCATGGCCATATCTTCATTATCTGAGTCGGAATCATCTTTTTCTGCTTGGAATGCTACATTTTTCTTTTCTTGTGCTCCATTTCGTTTTGCCTGCAAATTTACTTCGTAGGACATTAAATTACCTATCAACTCTTCTGGTTTTAATGTTGACAAATCAGTTGCTTCTTCAATAGCTAGGACTTTTCGTTCCCATTCATCCGTTAAAGAATTCAAGATTTTTGTGACAACATCAAAATCAGTAAACTTTTGTTCTAGTGATAATAAAGCATGATAAATATCCTGAAATCTAGAGTACATGTCATTTATAGATTCATTTGGCCTCATTTTAAAATTTTCAAATTGATGTTTCAACATAGAAATTTTGCTCAATTTAACTTTATTCGTTCCTTCATGTGAAACTTTAAGAGTTCTCCAAATCTCATAACCGGAAGTGCACATACTAACTCTATTGAATTCATTTCTATCTAATGCACAAAATAAAATATTCATTGCTTTTGCATTTGAAGTAGCATCTAGTTTTTGTGTGTTACTCCAAGTTGAGTATTCTCCAGTAGGAGTTGTATACTCTCTTTGTATAATATTCCAGATATCAAATCCACTTGATTGCATATAGATTCTCATCCTAGTTGACCAATAATTGTAATTTATACCATTGAAGAGTGGAGGTCGTGAAGTCGATTGACCTTCTGTGAAACTAGAATTAGTGTGAGTATTAACATCATTAATTTGTGTGGTTGCCATATTACTAAAAGTAAATATCAAATAACTTTGTGATGGTTATAGGATGACCTTGCTCTGATACCAAATGAAAGTACACGTGTAGTACTAAGGATCGTGTAATATGGTATGTTAATGCGGAAACTAGTAATAACAGTTAAGTACAAATTAAAGTAAGCACACCAGGAATTTTTATACTGGTTCGAACTTCCCGTTCTACGTCCAGTCCCAGAATACCCTCTGGATTTAAACTAAACCCCTCACTTAACCCGGAGGAATAGGTATACGACACCTGAGCAGCCGAACAGGAATTTTTCCGCCTCAACAGCCGAAGAGGACTTCAATTTAATACAAATAGTTTGTTGACGAATGTGTTCTGAATAACACTGATTGTCTTTTGATAGTGCAGCTTTCCTATAATCAAATCCTCAAGAGTATATATGTGTGTGAAGATTTAGAAGGAAGATAATCACGTAGAATCGAAGTATATGAATAAATTCAAGGATTCTAGTGATATTAAATAAGAATAAATGCTTTTATTTGCAGAAATGAATAGAGATTAGATTTCAGAAATATAAACAAGAATCGGTGATTGTAGAAGTGAATTGAATATGTTTATATAGTTGTAATCTTTCATGAAGAGTTTTTGTTAACAGTTGTGTCCATACCTCTTGAAATAGAGGACATTCCTCTTCATGAAATGATCGCGTCTCTTCAGAAAACTAGCCGTTTTTCTCTGGTCGGTCGACCGGAAAACCTGGCCGGTCAGTTGAGTTTAAAACGTATACAAAACAGAAAGTTACTGTGCACATGATACAGGGTCGGTCGACCGAGGATCCTGGTCGGTCGGCCGACCTGGTGTTATATGCACAGTGAACATAGTTTTTGCTATAAAATGTTTTGTGTGCGTGTGTGATTATTTGAGGAATGATTTTAACATTGTTCTAAGACTCAAATAAAATAAAATATCCATACTAATCTCTGAATTGTAAGATTATCTTCTTTGTAGTGCACGGTATGCACTTATTCTCTTTTTGTCGCTTTCATATAGCATTCTCGTCGTATGATCTCTGAAGCTTGTGTCATGAATCAAAACGCATGAATCAACAATACTGGCAGGGGCCAATAGGTTTGTAGTTAGCCCATGAAAACTATATCCAGATTGAAATATTTACAGATATCAATAGGTTCCTAGTCAGCGCAAGAAAACTAGGGTAAGAAGAAAGAATAGTGGAGTTACCAATAGGTTCCTAGTCAACCCATGAAAACTAGAATAAGAGTTAGATATTGCAGTTACCAATAGATTCATAGTGATCCCATGAAAACTATGTAATTGGACAGGAAGTCCTTAAATGTTTAACTGGTTATTAGTCAGCACATGAAAACTATTAGGTTAATAGTAATCCTAGAAACTATAATTGAGTCAGATAGTCTAAAATGAATGGGGATGGGTAATCCAGGATTAATTCATTTGTTTTGCATATCATCATATTACACTGTTTTGAATTGTTTTAACCATTGTGGATGCTGGAGCATAGTATATGGTTTTATAAAAGGGTTTGAGATACTAGTGAGGGGAAACCCATTCCGCTAAGCGGCGTGGTCTCACTAGATATCTAAATGATTTGAGATGGTAGATTATTATTCATACCAGGATTTATGTCTGACTCGAAGTTTATGTTTTCCCCTTAAACTCTTGGGTACTCAATTGATTTTGAGTAGTTTGAGAGTTGAGGTTTTCAGGTATCTCTTAGGACGAATAAGCTTCCGGAGATGTGCATGAGTCATGATAGATATTTGGAGTTCTCTTTTCTTTTGATTCCGTTGTGTTGGTTGTAATGGAAAATTTTTTATATTGCATGTATATACTCCGATCATCCAAGGGGGCATCTTCATATGTCGCTCTTGGGCGTATGTTGTAATAAATATATTTTCTCTTAACGTGATTTGCGATTTTGGGATTATGTAATGAATTGGAAATATTTTGAAATGAAATGTGATTTTGTTTGAAGTTTAATTTTTTTCCATATTCATGTGTTTTTGTGTATCAATGAATCTAACACCGCCGTATTTGGTCGCCGAGGATTAATAACTATGGATGACTACATCATCCGTAGCCATTAGTTTTGGGCCTCCAAGTAGGGGGATGTCACAAAAATCCAATTTTTGATGTTTGTGCTTTATTGGGTGCAATAGAGGAGGAAGATGAGTTAAATTGGGTTTTTGTAGTTAGAGAATTTGCAGAAGTCTTTGAGCCTGTTACAGGACTACCACCGAAAAGAGCTGTTGAGTTTCGAATAGATCTTGTACCTGGAGTTGAACTGGTAATTAGACCACCTAGTAGAATGACACCTATCGAGATGAAGGAGTTAAAGGTGCATCTGGTGAACTTAGAAGGAAAGAGTTTTATGAAACCAAGTAGTGCGCCTTGGGGAGCTGCTGTGGTATTTGTGAAGAAACCGAATGAGTCGTTAAAGATGTGTATCAATTATCGTAAGTTGAAAGAGAGGACGATAAAGAATTGGTATTGTTTGCTGAGAATCGATGGTTTGTCTCATCAATTGAGTAGAGCCAAGGTATTTTCTCAGTTGGATTTAGCAACAAGGTTCCATCAATTGAGAGTGGCCGAAGACAATAATCCTTTGATGGCATTTTGAACAAGATATGGTTCGTACGTGTAACAACCGTAATTCTAATTAAAATTATTTAGGATATTTAATTAGGTAAATTAAATAAAAAAAGTAAATGGTTAAGGAGATTGAGATTTGATGATTAATAGGGGTCTTACCTTAATGAATGAGTTAATAAGAATGGTTTATAACCTAATAAGAAAGAGGAATTATGATAAGGGCAAAATGGGAATATGTCACCTTTCTCAACTAAAACCCTTCATCCCTCACTTACTCATTACCACTTCATTCATAAAAAACGAAAATAGAAAACAAGGATGGCCATTGCTAGTGAATCCAAGAATAAGTAAAGCTAGGGAAAATAAGATCAAAGCTTAGGGGAATCAAATCAAATATAAATCTCAATCTTCTTAAACCATTCATGGTGAATAATAGTTATGCATCTCACGTTTTAATTTTTATTTTTGGTTTTAAGTATAACCCCGATTCTTTTTCTCATATTATGTCATGCTATGATAGTTTGAATGAGTATATGCTTATTGGTGAATTTATGGAATTTATTTATGAAATTAAGTTGTTTGAGTTAGAAAACCTATCATATGATACCCAAATGGCTTGAAATTTTAATATGATGTTTGAAACATTATTTTGGAAGTGGGTTTTTAATTTCATAATTTTCTGGTTTAATGAGAATATTTGGTGAATTTTCTAAGATGGAAAAATGAGATATTTCAGGTTTAATTATTTAAAATAATTAAATTACGTTATTGGTGATTTTTGGGGATTGTTTGTGATTTATTATGAATTATTTGAGCTAGACAAGCTTAATTATTTTTATTAAATATTAATATAAAAGGTGTGGTTTGCAAATTATTTTAGGAATAATAAATCTTCCTTATGGTAGTTTTCTGAAAAAGGATTTTTATACTCTAATTATTAACCAATAAGATTTTGACAAACAATAGGGGTTGGTGAAAAGAAATTACTTTTAATGGTATAAAAGCAGTTTTCTTATAAATTGCGGTTGTGTCACTCCAAAAGTCATGATGTCACACTTCATTACTCCGCCTCTATGGTCTTCGACATCGACCAAGAGTAATGCATTGGGTATCAACTTTGGTTGATATGGAATGCATTGGCTTGGTTGAAGTGGGAAGCCAAGCGTCAGGGTCGACATTGTGAACTTCGAAGTGGATGGGGCCGCTTTCTTTAACCTATTGATGCCGCACTTCGTACCATGCCATATGTTTTCTACAATGTCGCCGACCCCATTGGTTTGGAAGTGACTTATAGCAGCAATAACAATGTCGCATGTTTATACAAATTGACTTCGACAATATAGGAAACCATGCCGGATTTATTTATATCGACGTCCACAATAACGATGATGCCTTCATTCAATATCCTATGTTTTCGTAGATGGCTATAGTGCCGCTTATATTGCCTTCGACCCAAATGATGCCGCTTATGTCCTTAAGGCATTGATGTCGAGATTTACCTATATCGACTTTATTCTTTTAATACTTATTCCTATGCAAACCAAATTTATACCTTAGGACACCGACATTTTATGAAGTGCAGCGCCCATGTTCTCGGCCTTATGTTTTGAAAGTTAAAGGCTTTAACTTATTTTTATAGTAAAGAAGGACGTAGACCTTTAATGGCGATAAGGTCATCGAGCTTTGTCACTATACAACGTTTATTGTTTTGGCTTATAGCTCATGGTTTTAAGAGGCGATGACCTCTACGTGATTTCGAATTTCATCAATACTATTTTATAAAAGCATATATCATTGCATAAATATTTTTGATAAAGTAAAGGGCCAATAATTTCCTTGTTTTAAAAGTAAAATTTCAAGGGTTAAATTATCTATAAAGATGTATGTTTTCAAGGAAATAAAAAGAGTATTTAGCCCAGAATTTTACTAAAGAATTGTTACTTTTATCACTTTTGGATAGATTGTGATAGGATGATTTGACTCTGAGATTAGAAAACCAGATGGTACTGGTATAGGGTAGCGTCCTATACTTCAGCTGTTAGCCCCTAGCTGATATAAGTCCAAATTCTAGTGCGTAGGGCTTTTTCATGGGTAAGGCTAAAAGTAGGTTTACACACAAAAAGGAACACATAAGGATAAGATAGGTTATTGGTGAGCTCGCAAAACCATTAGGATCATAGTGGCCCTAGGAATAGTAAGTTTTAAACAGACTGTCCAGTTGTCTTCTAATAGTAGGTTGGAGAATATTATATATCTGGTAGGCCCGAATGAGCCATAGGTTTGTAGTTACCCTAAAAAAATTATGATGTTGGGATAGATAGTCCATTTATTTAGACATATTGTTCATGATTACCCATGTTGCTGCATGCACATTATTGTTTATTTTGTCTATTTTAACCATTGTGGATGCAAGAGTTATTTTTCAAATGGTATATTTTAAAAGAGATATTAGTGAAGGGAAATATTGTTCTGCTCGGCAGTGTGCTCTCACTTGATATCCATAAATCGAGATGGCATATTATTATTCACACCAGGATTTTTGTTTGACTCGAAGTTTATGTTTCTCTTTAAACTCTCGGATGCTCAAAATTTAATTTGAGTAGGTCGGGAGTAAGGGCTTTTCAGGTTAAGTAGGTTTTGGCAAATAAAGCTTCTAGAGACATGTAGGGGCAAAGCTAGTTATTTAGGAGTCTATCTTTATATAATATCGTTCCATTGTGTTAAAGTTATTTTGTTGAAGTGTATATAAAGAAAGATGTTATAATTGCACTACTACAAAACAGGCCATTTGCATCGGTTGTTTACCCCCCTTTTGCATCAGTTCAACAACCGATGCATATGCAGCCGATGCAACAGGCTTAACACTTTTGCATCAGTTCTGAAACCGATGCAAAAAGGTCCTTTTTGCATCGGTTGTTACTAACAACTGATGCAAAATATCATGGTTGGTTGCTTGGACACAGCCCCCATGTTGCATCGGTTGTAATGAAAACCGATGCAACTAATCCCTCTATTGCATCGGTTTTTTATAACAACTGATGCAAACTAATCCCTCTATTGCATCAGCTATTTACACCTGATGCAAAAAAACCATTCTCAGATACCATTATTACAGTACTCAAATAGACTATATATATATTATTGATTATAACAAACAATTATTGCATGCAATATTAGTATCATTCAAAATTAAATTTGATGGAAAATACATAATCAGATTTAATAATTCTACAAAAGAATGAAAAACATAAATAAATTCCACGGTACATAATCAGACAGTCAGTAGTAAAAAATAAATGCAACGTGTTATATGTAGACACACAAAAATACATATTCCAGGTTTTCTTAAAAAGCTCATACAAAAACAACACTAAAGCTTTTATACAATACATAATTAATAGTGCTACATTTTTTTGGAATACGTTTGCCACATGACAAATATTATACATCAGATATTAAAATAAGTAATATAAAAGAAAAATTCATTACTTGCTGTTTCTTTACATCTGAAAAAGTAAAAACAAACATGTTAAACGTTCTGTAATCATAGCATCTAGAATTTCAATCTAAAGACACAACCTAAATTGTGAACAATGTATTCCACTAGGTACCTGCACATGGGACATTGAGAATGAATGTAACAGTGGATGTCCTTGCTGATCGCCTTTCAATGCTAACCAATGCCACAACAAGTGCAATGACATATGGATGCCTTAACCTGACAAGCTACACTTACCTTCATGGAAGGGTCTCTATTCTAAAAACTATTTGTTCTAACGCATAAGTTTATGGCATGTCAGGCAATGATAAAAATTTAACTATATCTCAGAAAATGCAACAAATGTATGTAGTTTGAACAAAATGCTCAAGTTTGGTTACCACCAACCTGTGCAAACATGTGATAAGGAGGAAGGGCTGACATTATAATGCGGCGGTCATCTGGATTGTTCTTTATTTTGTCAATTACATCAAACTACTGATCAAATCCTTTCCCAGAGTAATCGGCGTGCATGTCAGTATATCTGACAATATTCTTCTGACATGAATATATGATAGATTGATAGTGGTTTATAGACATTATTATTAGGAATTTGGTTAAAATCTACGTGGAAAAGTTTTATATTGGCACGGAACAGCTATTTGCTTGTCACCAGATATGGTTAAACATAGAAGATGTTGACAGTGGTGTATATGCTTTGTAAATTGTATATATTTTAGACCGGTTCGTACCAAGTAAAATATTATTTGTAAAGGAGATCTTCAAACTCAATGTATAATAAACCTCTATCTATTTAAAAGCAATACACTGTATCCAACTAGCTGCAATTCTATTCCAAAAGTATTGGTGTGGTTACCTTATAATGAAAATCCCATGAGCTGGAAGTCATAATTTTTTTTTGCAATATGCATAAATCAGTAACTACGAAAAAAAAGTGGTAGAAACTCAATTGTTTTTAGGTCAGATTTTGCTCGGTTAGGCCTGAAGTTCGAGACACTTGATTATTGGGGAAATGGTATGGTATTTTCCATATCATTAACCAAAAAACAGAAAGAAAAAAACATGTTTTCAACTATAAATAGATAAATCATTGACAATACAATTTTGTCTTCAACTGCAAATATAACAACAACAAAATAAAACAAAATAAAATAAAAATTAGAAGAAGAAGAGGAAGATGACGAGGAACAGAACAGAAGAAGAACCAAAAAACATGAGGATCAAATCTTTATTAGTTTGCCTCAGTTCAATAAAATCCTAGTCCATTACCTCTGTTAATGGATTTAACTAAAACATATAATTAAAAGTGCTAAAATAGATAATATCTTAGAAAAAAATCGTGTCATTGAACATTTAAGAGGTTCAAATTGAAGTGTTTGTTTTTCAACTAAGAGTACTTGATAATGAATTAACCATACAGCATTCATTGCAATTTGTGTTTGATACTGAGTAACGTGGCATATGGATACAGATCATGGTAGCAACAGTTATAGAGACAAAATCTGTAACGATAAATAGCTTTATTACATTTTGTGTTTTATTTTTATTACAAATGATTGGTATAATTCAATACTGTTTAGACAGCCAATTGAAATGGAAGAATTCAATTGTATAAATAGCTAAATATTCTCATAACTATCATGGTTACTAATATGATACAGAAAGTAAACAACTTCAGGCCAAAAGAACTTTACCTTGTCGATTAGGTGCAAGATATTTTGTAGGAAGAATTCGGTGCTGGTTCAAACCTTTAACCAGTAGTAGATGGAAGACTGTAACATGTCCCACACCAATTGTTTAAGCATACCAGTAATCTGTAATAATTGAAGTAATATCAACATCACACTTGTGGGCATGTCTCCTGTGTACTTAACATACTAATTCATTTCCTTAATTGTCAACTAATTGTATGTGTATATAAAAGGTTCGATTGACTAATGAATAAGATGATATTATGTCTGCTAAGAGCATGTTTTATGTCAGCCTTATTCATGATAAAGTACTTAGTGCAGTAGGCTTGTCCTAGACCTTGCTTTCGGGCCACTCATATACTATGGATGAATTGAGGAGTGATGTTTTCCCTATCTTACCAGATTGTGTCCTTTATAATGTTAATCTCCAAAGTCCAAGCTCCAAAACAAATCTGTGTACAGATGGATTTTCAAGATTACCTGAAACACAATACAAATCACCTTCAACGAGTTGATGAGTTCTTTGACAGATAGTGCTTGAGCAATAAATTCATGACTTATTTGGCTGCTTTCATTTATTCAATACAAAAGAGTATATATGCTGTAAAACGTTAAAATGAACACTACTCATCTGTCAATGTAGTTTGCTAAAGTTGGTTATTTTCTGATTTTTCGCTTTAGAAATGAAAATGGCTAGTTAAGGCTATGCATAGACCCTGAGTATATATAAGATTTAATGATATGCAGTGAGTAACAAAGATACAATTATTTTTAGTAAAAACATACAAACTAAAGGTGTATGTAAGCTAGACTAAACGTTGCGGGTGTTAAAAAGGCAAGAACAAGTCATACCGAACTAAGTGATACAACAAAAGTGAGCTGCTAATACAAATAGTCAGGATATGCCCATCGATCTACCCAAAGTGAGAATCTAGAGTCAAACATAGGCAAAACCCCGTCTAAATGTAAGATGAGCGTTCTTATGTAGCTCCTCACAGGACTATGTATCATTTAATGCTGACAATGACTTGCATTTGGATTAAGGAGCCACGGATTACCTCTCATGGTACTGACGAGATCATATCACCAAATACTTCTTGAGTGTCCGATAAATGCACTATGATTAATGGGGTCAAAATCTTGTAAAATGTGCCTTCGAGCAGTACAAAGTGCATGCTTGAAGTCAAACAGAAAATGTATCAAAAAACACGTAGAAACGAAGCTTGAACATTACACCAGAATAAGAACACATAACATACATATTGTACTACCATACCCATAAAACATGGCCGAGCGTACTGCTATCTTGTGCAGTTAAAGCCTTGCTAATTCCCTAAGTAATCTCTTGTATAGTGTATAGTACTATTTAACTGCTATGTTTTTTTTAATATAACGCTATTAAACATTAGATCCGTTTTAAGTTCCGCTATTTTCTGCTATACCTGACCATCACATCAAGGCTTTTTAGCATCCGCTTTAACAACATTGGTATAAAAATGTTGATTTTAAGAAGTTACCTGATAACCATCAAGTTTCACCTTCTCAAGCAGCTTTCTTGTAGCTGTTATCTCATCACAACTGCAACACATCAAAAACTAATAAATAAGCACAATCAAACATGAAACAATATTTACCACAATAGAATGTATATGCGCACCTTCCATCCAAAACTTCGGGTGCAAGGATACCAAACCGATCAATAAATTCATCAAATGAATGTCTAGTTGGATACCCAGCACAACTTAATCCTAATTGCCTCCATTACTCCCTATAATAATAGGGAAATAAATAACAAGTTAAATATCATGCACTGTAAAATAAAATATAAAATCCAATTATTACATATATGCAAAAGTCTAGATATATACCCCACAACGAAGCTGCTGAAGAACATTACTATTTTCAAAAATTGCTGGTTTAAGAAGATTATTTGGTTTAACACAACGGATATAATGTGGCTCAGTAGCACTCAATGTCTCCAACAAAGATTGCTGTTGTTGCTGTGATATTCGCACAAAAGCATTTGTAAAAGAGAGATGTGTAACATGCACAAGGAAACTTCTAGAAAGATATCATAAATTAATAATGAACCGCTAACCTTAAATCTTGAAACAATTGAAGAAAATTTCGAAGATTTTGACGAGTCTTCAGATGGAGGAGGAAAAAGAGCAGAAATAAATGAAAATTTTGAAGCAGTTAAAAGAGCTTGATGCTCAGCCACAACATAGTCTTTGTTTTTGTCCAAAAACAACTCTGTTTGATATGTAATCTAAATTGATTTTGTCACAGGTGGGTTATGCCACTATCAGACATGTGATCATAGCATATAAATAGATGACTGTGTAATTTGAATTATTTCAATATATATTAACATATAGCTTGTTTTCTCATAAGAATAAAATCAAAGCCAAGAAAAACCTTCTCAATGAGATCAAGAATGTCCTGATTGTCAATGAATTCGATATAACTCCAATAATCTCTTCCTTTGTATACTCTTCTTGCTTCATTTTAAAAACATGCTGTTACAAGAAGAAGCATTGCATCAGGAACCAAACTATTGATTGTATGTAATGTACCATGTGTAGAAAGTTCTTATAAACAATATGTGGAGAGGGAGGGGGAGTGGGGGGAGGGGGGTGGTTTCATATCCATACCTGGTTAAAATGTTGTTGAAGCTTTTCATTTGTCAGGTTAATGCAGAACTGTTCAAAACTGCAAAATAGAAATTAAAAATATTGAAATTTACAGTTAGGATACATAATCAAGAGTCCCATCTCAGTAAAGGATTCCAGTCTATAAAATAGCAAATGTACTTTCAGCTAAATTAGTTTACAAAAAGATAAGAGCCATAAAGGCATAACTGTGTGATCATAATATAATAGGCCATGTACCATGTAATCTACTTTAAAAATTTGGTGCATGTTGGTTTCACAAACATTAAAGGGTATATAATTTTAATTATTCATAAATAGTTATACATGAAAACATTAGTATTAAACATGTCATAATAGAGAATCCCATGATTCGGCTCTCAAATCTAAAATTCTAAGACATATGACGACAATAATTGTTGTAATATAGTTCACAGAAATGCTGCTTTTTTCTGAAGTTATCCAAGTGCAATGGTCTTCATGCAAATTAAACCTAAAAGCATACCTATTAAGTACCTGTTAGTCTTGAAACTTTCAAAGCCATAAATATCTAGGACCCCAATCAAAAATTTTGATTTTGGATCCTGTCCAATCGAATTATTTATCTTGTTCACAAGCCTCCAATTGATTTAAAAATATAAGAAATCAAAATCGAACAATATGGCTATCAAGATAATAAGTAAATCAAATATATGTTTTTTACCAATCAAATAAATGTGTGTAAACAGTTTTTGCCAATGCATCTCTGCTAAGAGCTGCACCTTCTGGATCAAGAGATTTAACTATGTTCTCATCACGAGTTACTATGATGTGCTTGCATAAAGAATCCTCAAGGGATTTTTCATCACCTAGAGAGCAAGGTTATCCATAATTTTATCAATGTACCATCATGTAATCTGGAAAAGAAACACTTGTGCATTGAGAAATTTTCACTGCTTACATGAATAGTTCGGCCCCAGTTTTAAGATGAAAACGGGATATCTCATCTTTAGGCACTGATGAATCTGGTTCGTCTCCCTCGCAAAATTCAATGTTCCCTAAATGAAGAACACCAGCCACTACTTGAAAAATAACATCCTGGCGAAGAAGTGAAGTATGCTCTGAGAAACATTTTAGAGGCTACCATATATATTGATCCAAGATTATTATATTTTCCTAATATCAACTAAAATAAAGTACCTATTCAGATCCAACCTAGATCCCTCCGCCGCTCGCATCTGGATCCTAATTGTTTGCTTTCCACATTGAAGCGGGTTATGTTTAAGTCAGGTGAGGCTATTGAAATCAAGCTACTGCAAGTGAAATTATGCGCTGATGATGCTACCATATTCTGCTTCTGGTGGATTTGAGATGATAGATTCTGAATAAGGAAGCGAGGGTGGAATTTAGGATGAAAGGGTGGAATTTGGGAGGTGAGGATAGAATAAAAGTTAGGGACGCTATGGATTAAGATATTTTTATGGTTTTGATTTTTATTCGGGGATAGGAGAGAGTGATGAAAGGGGAAGAGTGTGTGAAAATGTTTACCGCATCAAATTGGTGGAAAAAAAGGTCCGCCTCCAAAACACAAAGATTTCGCGGTAAATTTCTGACAAAAATTTAGAAAGGGAGGAGAGTGTGTAGTTGCATCGGTTGGCCTTAAAACCGATGCGACTAAAACTATTTGCATCAATGTATTTTCTTCGGTTGTTGGTGACAACTGATGCAACTTTGATTTTTTATTATCTATTGCTTTTCACGTACTAATTGCACCGGTTATTAAGATAGAACTGATGCAAATAGTTCTATTTGCATCCGTTTTTACTTAACCGATGCAAATGAGGCGAAGCAATATGCACTTTTTGTACTAGTGTTGTCTATTAGTAACTATGATCAACCAAGGGGCAACTTCATATGTTGCTTTTGGAGTATTTTGTAATAACCATATTTTATTTGAACTTAAGCAACGTTTGGAATTATGTACTGAATATGAAATTATGTCTTTGAAATGAAATGCGAAAGTTTGTTTCGAAATAGTGTTTAAAATTATCATAATCTTATGCTCTGATGTTATTGGTACGATTAACATATCCGCATTTTGTCACCGGAGATTAATACTATAGATGATTGCAGCATCTGTAATGCTTAGTTTTGGATCTCAAAATGGAGGATGTTACATTACGGGTGGTTCGATATGTCATTTGGATTAACAAATGTGTCTCCTTTCTTCGTCGACTTAATGAACTGGATTCTCCGAGAGCACTTGGATAGGTTCGTATTGGTATTCATAGATGACATTTTAATATATTCCAAGGATGAAAGAGATCATGAAGTTTATCTTGGGATAGTGCTTGAGATGTTAAGGCAGCATCAGTTAAAAGGAAGTTTTCCAATTGTCATTTCTGGAAGAAAGAAGTGAAGTTCATTAGTTATATAGTCTTAGAAGAAGGTTTATCAGTAGATACAACTAAGATAAAAGCCATAAATAATTGGAAGAGACCTGAGACAATGACCGAGATAAAGTGTTTTCTTGGACTAACTGGATATTACCAGAGATTTACCAAGGATTTCACTCGTATAGCAGCACCGATGACTAAGCTAACAAGGAAGGACGTAAAGTATGTTTGGACCGATAAACGTGAGGAGGCATTCCAGAAGCTGAAACATTTAGTAAATAATGCGCCTGTGTTAGTAATTTGGGATGGAAACCAAGATTTTGTTGTGTATACTGATGCGTGTAGAACAGGTTTAGGAGCTGTGTTAATGCAGAGGGGTAAAGTGATTGCTTATGCTTCACGATAACTCAGACCGCACGAAGTTAGATATCCGACTCATGACTTAGAGTTGGCTGTCGTAATATTTGATTTGAAGATGGGGATACATTACCTTTTGGGAGAACGATTCGAGTTGTATACGGATCACAACTCTTTAAGGTACTTATTCCCTCAGAAGGAGTTGAATATGAGACATCAGAGATGGTTGGAGTTTTAGCTGCTTATGATTTTGGAATCGAGTACACATTGCGGAAAGGAAACAAAGTTGCATATGCACTTAACATAAAACATCGGAATATAGTGTTAGCTATGTTGGCAAAATGGAAAGATCTAGAAGCATTGACTACTTGTAGTGTGCAGTTAAGATCGACTACCAGTTCTAGTCAAAGTACCACAATGTCATCTTGTTTAAAAGTTCAATCAGTATTGATCGACAAAATTGCTTATAAGTAAAGAGATGATCCATTGCTAGCTGAAAGAATTAGAAGTTTGGAAGGAGTAACTGAGATTGATGACTTGAAGGACTTTCATCTTGACCAAAACGGATTGTTGAGAAAGAAGTGACGACTATGCATTCCAGATGTAGGAGACCTAAGAAAAGAAGTACTTAGGGAATATCATCGATTGAAGTTTACTATTCATCCTGGAGGAACTAAGAAGTATTAGGATATATGAAAAGAAGTTTCTTCTGGGAGGGTATGAAAAGGGACGTAGGCTTATGGGTAAAACAATGTCTAAATTTCCAGCAAGTAAAAGCCAAACATTAGAAGCCTAGTGGATTGCTTCAACCTTTAGAGATACCAATATGGAAATGGAATTCAATATATATGGATTTAATAAATGGGTTACCAAGGTCGAATAGAGGAAATGAAAGTATCTTGGTTATAGTGGATAAACTGACTAAGAGTGCACACTTTATACCCGTTAAGTCGACAAGGACGACACCTATTTTACCTAAATTATTCATGAAGAATATAGTTAGACTACATGGAGTTCCTAGTAGTATAATCAGTGACAAAGATTCCATGTTCACTAGCGGATTCTTGAAAAGTCTACAAGAAGTTTTAGGTGCCAAGCTTAAGATGAGTACCGCTTACCATCCATAGACCGATGGGAAAACGGAACGAGTTGACAAAGTCTTGGAGAATTTGTTAAGAGTTTGTGTGCTAGATTTTGAAGAATCATGGGAAGACCATCTATACTTACTCGAGTTTTCTTATAACAATAGTTATCAGACTAGTATAGAGATGGCACCTTTCGAAGCTTTATACGGAAGGCCATGTAAAACACCCATATATTGGTTAGAGACTAGAGATAGGTTAGTTCATGGTCCGGATATGGTAAGAGAAGCCACAGAAAATATTGAGTTAATTCGAGCTAGAATAAAGGAAGCTCAGTCTAGGCTGAAGAGTTTTGCAGATAAGAGATGGAAAGACTTAGAGTTCTCGGTTGGAGATCATGTTTTCATCAAAGTATCACCAATGAAGGGTTTAGTAAGAATTGGAAAGTCAGGGACATTGGCACCTAGATTTGTTGGACCATTTCCTATCATTGAAAGGATCAGGAAACTCGCTTATAGTATAGAGTTACCGAGCTGTTTGGCAGGAGTCCACAATGTTTTCCATGTTTCTCATCTGAGGAAGTGTGTTCGAGATACAAGGACTACTATCACTCTGACTGCATTGGAAGATTTTGTAGTGGAACCGGATATGACAATTAGTAGGCAACTAGTTCGTATTGTGGCTAAGGAAGAGAAAAACTAAGGAACAAGACAGTCAAATTAGTAAAATTCTAGTGGAGTGATGACGAGAGAGACTGTACTTGGGAGACAGTGGACATGATTAGGGACACCTATCCTGAATTGTTTGATGGTATGTTTTACATCTATGCTTATATGTTTGATGTGTGTGACTTATCATAATTTCGAGGACGAATTCTTTAAGGAGGGGAATCTGTAACAACCCTAACACTATTTAGGAAATTTAATTAGATAAATTAAATAATGTAAAATGGGAAGGAGATTGAGATTTGATAAATAATGTGGGTCGTACCTTAATGAATAAGTTAATAAGAAGGGTTTAAAAACTTAAATAAGAAGGAGGAATATTACTAAAGGTAAAATAGGAATAAGTTATAATTCCTAATACATATCCTTACACTCCTTCTCCCTTATTCACTTTGTCATACAAACAAATTAAAGGGTTTAGGCCGACCATTGCTAGGAGAAAACCAAGAGAAGCAAAGTAAGGAAATTAACTTTAAAGCTAGGAGAAATCAATCAACACTCAAATCTCAACCTTCTTTAACCATTCAAGGTCAATAATAGTTATGCATCTCAAATTTTAACTACTATTTTTGGTTGAGTATAAATATGAACTTTTTGCTTGTATTATGCCATGTTTTGATTGTTTGGATGATTATATGCTTATTGATGAATTTATAGAATTTATTTATGAATTAAGCGATATATTTGACTTAGAAAACCTATCATATTACAGCCAAATGACTCAAAATTTTGATATAATGTAGGAAGCATTATTTTGGAAGTGGGTTTTTAATTTCATAATTTTCTGATTTAATGAGAATATTTGGCGAATTTTCTTATGTTGGAAAATGGTTTATTTTAGGTTTTAATTATTAAAAATAATTAAATTATGTTTGTGGCCCCAAATTTTTTATATGTTAAAGAATATAATAAATCAGATTTATTATGATTTTTGAAGATTTTTCCCAAGTGTTTAAGAAGGATTATATATTTAATAAGTTAGAAGGGCTTAAATGTTATATTAAGATATTAATATAAAATTAAGAGTTTGCAAATGAAAATTTTGATCTGTGGCAGTTATCTGAAAATAACTTGATAAAGATAATTACTCTACAATGAGATTTTGACAAACAATAAGAGTTGTTGGAAAAGAACTTACTTTTATTAGCAAAATTGCAGTTTTAATGTAAATTACTAGTTTGCCATGCCGACAAGGTTGACGTCACCTTCCACCTTGCCGCCTTCCATCGTCTTCGACGTTAATCATGGAAACTACATAGGATATCAATGCAGGTTGGTATGAAATGGATTGGCCTTGGTTGAAGTCAGGGATGTAACATCGAAGTCGACAAGATGATCTCCGACGTAAGCGTCGCCACATATTATCATTATCATAAGTCAATGATGTCGCACTTTTCATATCGGCACTAATGGTGTTGTGTATTATCAACCATGCTTCCTATTTTGACTTCGGCTGTGACCGTGTCGCATTTGATCATCTTGACTCTATTGATTGTCTCTTTTATCCCTTGCCGCCTTTGTTCCTTGTCATATGTTTTCAAAGAAGGTAGTAAGGCCATATGTTTTTACTTCGACTGCAATCTTTAACACTTGTTTTCGAAGAAGGCTAGGTTGTTGCCTATGATCATTTTGGCCCTAATGATGCCCCTTATTTTTCCTTAATGTAGTGATGCTAAGATTTATCTATGTTGACCCTATTCTTTTAAGGCTTTATTATATAATATACGAAGTGGTTGGCTTCGACTATATACCCTTACATTTATAAATTAAATACTTTAGCATATTTATATTGTAACACACCGATATTTTACGGAAAATATAATTAAAAAGAAATTAAAAGAACATTTTGTACAGTGGTAAAGGCGCATGTTGACTTCCTTAGTGACCAGGGATCAAGTCCCGTTGTCGCCCAAAATCTGGGGCGATGTATTTTTTAGCTGGTTCGTTTTCAGCGATTTTTCCTACGTATTTCAGCGTTGTTTATGATATGTGGCGGCTTCCCATTCGCTCCAGTGATGTAATAGGATGAGATGGCTAAATTTTATTGGTTGAGTGATGTGTATGGGCTAGAATGGATAACCATTAAGTGTATGAAAGAACCAGATTTGATCTAAAATAATCTAATGGATTATATTCACTCAAACAATCTATAAATAAACCATCTAACCTGAACGTAATCTCTTATTCAGCCGTCGCCTTAATTCTACAGTAAAATTAGTGTGTATTATTATTCCTCCTTTTCTCTACTAAATAAACAAATCTCTTCCAAATTAAATTATCTATATATGTTCAAGAAATTTGGGGAATTTAGAAGAATCAAAGGGAGAAAGATTAAAGAAAAGCTTTTTCAAATTTATACAAGCTCAAGTGCTTGGTGAGTAGGAATTAATATGAAATAGAAAAATAAAGTAGTTTAATTTCAGTTTTTTTCTGGCACGTTAATATGAATTAATTTATGTTATTAATTGAGAATAGATGTAAATTATCGCAACTTCTTCTTCTTCTTCCACTTCTCAAATCTAATTCATATTTGGTTTAAAATATGGGACACACTACACCAGAAATGCCAATTTTGCAACGGTTCTGAGCCGTTGCAAACGAGTTTCGCAACGTCTAACTAAACAACCACTAACTGTACACATAAGTAGATCAAATACAAGCTGCAACTGGAATGTAACAGTAGGAAGATGATTGTTAGATAGGGATATATAGAATTGCTGTGAGCATGACATTATGAATTTCTCAAGCTTCTTTCTTCTATTTCTTTTTCAAATATTTGATTGTAGCCGAGGCATAACTAACTATGGACTCGTCGAACATTCAGTGAGTAGAAATTACAGTCAATTTAGATGAAAACTAATTTATATATTGCAAACTTAATTTATTGGCTTGTAAAACTATGTCAAGACTGAGTTGGGCAAACTAACTTTTATACTTCAATAACTGCACTGCAAGGAGAAGTGAATCTAAAGTTTCAAATTTTATTCGAAGTGGTTTAAAATATCTGACCATAGTGTTAGTTGTTAGTTGTCAAGACTGAGTTGGGCTCACTCCTGATGCTTTTTTTAGTAAAAGATATTGACAATTTATACCATACTTTCAAAATTCAATGTCTACTGTTAGATATTTAGTGTACTACTTACTTGTTTATATTTTTCGGAAATTTCAGGTTCATCAAGACATGACTGCACCAATATCACACTATTTCATATACATAGGCCATAACTCATACTTAAAAGGTAACCAACTCAGCAGTGAATCTAGTGATATTCCTATAGTGCAATGGAATAACACCACTAGTTAATAGTTTCCCATGTTTATCTGCAATTTAACCAATTTTGGCTTTTTAAAATGTGAAACTAAAATCTTATTCGCGAATGCAAAGAATACCATTTTATTCATAAATATTGGGTGAAAGATTAAACTGAATTTATCAGCAATTGATTTACAACTCATCTTTTGAACCGGTATGACTAGTGTTAACTGTTAATCCATAACTATAACACTAGTGCCAAACTTTATAGTTATCAAGGGACAGTCTTACTAACTTATCTTATAAAATATAATTTTATTTAGGCATGTTCAGCCGTAATATGAAAAATCAATATAACTCAGTTTTAGTTATCTTAAGAATAAAAGCTGAGCCTAAACTTTAACTATGACTGTTTGGACTCTAGATCAATCATATTACTAGTTTTATACTTAATAAAAATGTTCACAGGTTTAAGAGAAGCCTTAAAGTCAAACTCAGTTTAGAAAGAAGGGTCACTACAAAATTATCCCCCAATAAAAAAATCAAAATCCAATTTGCATCGTGTATGGTCCTAATCCTACGCCAACCTACATGCATCTAGCTTGCAATTTTTAATGGTAAAACGTATACAAGAAGAGTCCTGGAGTCTACAGACATACTCATAACATTCCTCATTATACAGAAGTAAAATAGTTTTGTACACCTAATGATGATGATAACATAAATAAGTCCACTTGTTTTAATTTCAACAGCTGTTTGTTTAAATAATAGGAAAAACACCATACTATTAGTATAATCGGGACTTTGTTCACCACTTTTATGTCTGGAACTTAAGGTTAAATTTTTAAAACTGCATTCATGAGTTAATGATTATATCACAACTTAAACTTAAGCTGGGAGAATTACTGCATTTGATTACCACTACAGTTTGTGACCTATAAAAACTACATTAACAATGACTTCAGTAATTTGCTCTTTTGCGACATTATCAATGACATCAGTAAATCATACAACAAATAATAATTCAGATATTTGTTTTTAATCAAAAGATAATGTAACTCATCTCTTGCTATCTAAAATAGCACCAAACAAACAAGCAGCAGCACCAAAACAAAAGAATCAAAACTGAAACAATAATTCACCTAAGATTCTTTAAAATGATTTTTAAAAAAGCAAGTTCAAATGTTAATTGAAGGAACCTCACCTGAAATTAGTACCGGAACCAAAACACAACAACAACCTATAAATAGGGCACAAATCAATACATACAAATTCAAAAACGTCATCCAATCAAAGGGAATTTTAGTACATCAGATCTATAAACAAAACCGATATATACTAAGAAAAATACATTACTCTTACAGTCTTACACGATTATTGTATTTCTAATGAAAAAATCAAAAGAGAACGAACCTTATATCTCAATTTCGAACAGCCGAGGGTTCCAATGCTTGATCTCGATGATGATTTGCAGTCGCTCATTCGACGATGATTTGCGCGTGGTTAGGGCACACAGAGGGAAATGGGGGCGCGAAGGAGGGAAATGAAATTAAGGGAGTTTAGTTTTGTGCGTGGTTAGGGCACACGGAGGGAAATGGGGGCGCGAAGGAGGGAAATGAAATTAAGGGCGTTTAGTTTTGGGAACAGGGGATTATGTGTACGCAAGTGTGGTCAACAAATGGAAAAATAAATTAGGAAAACTACGGCTTTGAGCCGTGGTAAAATTACAACGGCCCTTAACCGTTCCTAAATCGTTTACAACGGCTTCAAACCGTTGCTATTTAGCAACGGCTCAGAACCGTTGCGATTCTTCCGCATGGGGGTGTTACAAAACTGCCAATATGGTGTAGTGACATATAAATTGTCTATCCACGTTTTATGGCATAAATAAGATTGAAATTTATGTAAATTATTATATCTTCTTCTTCTTCCACTTCTCAATTCTAATTTACATTTGGGTTGAAATTTGAAACAAACAAATTGTTATGTGGAAATTAGCCACAAGGGCCTCTTTAGCAAGTGGAATTAGTTTCTAGGACACACAACTGAAATAATTACTTTCAAGGACAAAACGTAAAATAATTAGTTTCTAGGGCCTAAAAACCTATGAAATTATGTCCTTGAAAGTAATTGGACTGTTGACTTTGTCCTTGAAAGTAATTATTTTGCTGACTTTTGCCTTGAAAGTAATTTCTTTGAATGTGTGTCCTAGAAACTAATTGGACTGCAAAGTTTGTCCTTCTGGTGAAATGCCCCAATTGTTATTCACGTTTCATGGCGTAAATAAGATTGGTTTAATTGAATTGAATTAGAATTGTTATTCAATTTCTAATGGTAGAACAGGTTAGTTGAATAAATTCAGAATATGTTACTTGAATAAAATTGTGGTTTTGATTGGTATAATTACATAATTTTGAATATGGTTTTGGAACAAAATTGGGAAGTCTAATTGGCATAATTGTTTGTTTCATATGTTGGCTAAAAATGTAAAAGTGGAATTTTGTGTAATTAAATGGTTTGTGGCTATTGGATAAAAAATTTATACAGATTAAATCTCTAAAAGGAGAACGTAAGTTAGGGCAGAAAAAAAATGTAAATTAAATGGAACCTAAAGGCTAGTGTAAATCTGTAACAAAATGGTATAAAAATTACAGACAAACCATACGGACTGTATGGACGTGAAATTGAAATACCATTTATATATAAGAAAAAGGGAAATTGTGAAATAACCAAATTGGATTTAAAAATGGCCTAAAGCAGATTAATGGAAATAAACAGAATGTAAACTGTAACGGTAAAATTAATTAATCTGGAAGCGATTTGGTAGGCAGACCTTGTAAAGGTCTGGATAGGTGTTTCATGCAGTTAAGACCAAAATATAGTTTTGGCTGTACGTACTAGGAGCGGGCAAGTAGGTTCGCAAGGATGTTTGTTACCTTTCATAGGTTGCTAGTATGTAGGGTAGATAGCATCCGCAATCGTAGGCTTCTTCAGGCAGATCGACGCGGACGGAACATGACAAGTGTGCTCTGACGTAGGCTTCTTTAGGCAGATCTTTGGAGGATTTTGTGCAGCCAACCCAGCTACGGGCACTCTTTCGAAGGACCGACACTTTGGATAGGAGCAAGTCCACGTTGGTGACCGAGGAGACAGGAGGATAGGAGTCCAGTTTGGCAGAGCCTGAGCGCTACTTTGGGGTCCTGCGAGGTTGTTTGAGTCGGCGCCGGTCAGACGTAAGAGGTATTTAGTCACAGTGCACGGATGAAGAGCATGACTTTCACACTGTAGCACGTGGATAGGAAAGGACAGCAGGTCCGACAAGCCGATTGACGTTTAGTATTACTGCATGGTTGACTTCCCTAGAGTGACCATGGACTTGGGCTTCTTAGGAACTGTATCTAAGAAGGATTCACTGCATTATATTATTCACCCTCTGCGATATCCGGGGAAGACCTAGAATTAAACTGTTTTATTCTTTCTGCTTCATTTTATTTCTCATTCACCATACTTTATGTCTGAACATTCCTATTTTTCCTATTTTCCCCAAATCACAGAAGGGCAGGTCTAGGTTGCAGTTCTTTGCAGCTTGGAGGGTCATTAGAGCAGTTGTTATCTTCAGCTTTTGTTTCTTTTGTTTCATGTACTTCGTTCCTCTTTTCCGTACTTTACTCTATATATGGGGACCTATATTGTGAACTTTGTTATGTTTTGGTGGAGACTACTTGGTACTTTTGGTTTCAGAAATAAATTTGGATAATGTTGTTTTTAATGAAGCTGTTTTGTTATTAATTTATAATTAGTGAAAGTTTTCTTCCGCTGTAATATTTTAATCATTTTATGCTGTTTCCTTAGTCTTTGTGCTATGTTATGGATTTATTTCACCCGACCACCCATGCTTCTAGTCATGTCCGATTTTCAGGGTGCCTAGAGGTGCGAGGTGTCACATATATTGAAGAGGGCGATGACCTCGAGTGGCGATAGTGACGACGAGGTTTATCAACATATAAGGCATATGTTTTAGCCTATGTTTTGAGGGCGAAGACCCTCGTCGACTATATCTTTGCCGAGATATATCAATATAAAGGCTTTATATTGTTTTGGCTTTATAGCCTATGATTTCGAAGTAAGATAACTTCCAATTGTTTCAGAATTAATCGGCATTGTTTTTATAAAAAGCATATATCATGGCATAAATATTTTGGATAAAGTAAAAGGCTATATTTTCCTTGTTTTAAAAGTATGATTTCAAGGGTCAAATCATTTATAAAGATGTATGTTTTCAATAAGATGAAAAGGGTATTTAGCCTAGAATTTTACTAAAGTGGTTAGTGTTCTTATCACCTTTAGATAAATTGTGATAAGATGAATTGACTCAAAGATTAGAAAACCAGATGGGACTGGTGTAGGGTAGCACCCTATACTTCAGCTGTTAGCCCCTAGCTCATATAAGTCCAAAATTCCAGTGCGTAGGGCTTTGTCATGGGTAAGACGAAAAGTAGGTGTACGCACAAAAAGGAATACACAAAGACAAGATAGGTTATTGGTGAGCCCGTAAAACCATTTGGATCAGAGTGACTCTAGGAATAGTAAGTATCGGATAGACCATCCTATTATCTTCTAATAGTATGTTAGAGAATTTGATATATCTGGTAGGCCTGAGTTAGCCATAGGTTTGTAGTACCCTAAGAAAACTATGATGTTGGGATGGATAGTCCATTGCTCCAGACAGGTTGGTCATGATTACCGACATTTCATGCATGCATAGTATGATTTATATTGTCTATTTTAACCAGTTTGGTTGCAAAAATTTGAATTGCAAAAGATATACATTTAAAAGGGATATTAGAGAGGGGAAAACCCGTTCCGCTCAGTGGTGTGGTCTCACTAGATATCCATAAATCGAGATGGCATATTATTATTCACACTAAGCTTTTTGTCTAGCTCGAAGTTTATGTTTTCCCCTTAAGGTCTCGGGTGCTCAAAATTCGATTTGACTAGGTCGAGAGTAGGGTTTATAGGTTAAGTAGGTTTTGGCGAATAAAGCTTCCTAAGGAGTTCAGGAGGCAAAGCTAGCTATATAGGAGTCCATCTATTACTATTATCTGCTGTGCTATGTCAATTTTTTTATGAATGTATTGATAGTAGATGTATCTGTCTATTTTGTAACCCTGATCAACCAATGAGACATCTTCATATGTCGCTATTGGAGTATTTTGTAATAATTATATTTTATCTGAACCTGGGAAACGTTTGAGATTATGTACTGAATATGAAATTATGTCTTTGAAGTGAAATGTGAAAGTTCATTTTGAAATTATTTTTAAAATATTTCATATTTTTGTGCTCTGATGTTATTGATATGATTAAGATACCTGCATTTTATCACTGAAGATTAATACTATAGGTGACTGCAGCTTCTGTAGCGCTTAGTTTCGGGCCTCAAATGGGGAATGTTACAAGGAACCAGCACATCTTCTAAAGGAATCTTGTATCTCTCACATATCCATTCGAGAGATGCTTCATCCACCTTAGAATTTGGAGGATCTGTTAAAATAATGGCATCATCTATGTCAACACCATGGGCAACTCCTACAGCAGGTTCTTCAGCCAATACAAATGGTTATTGCTAAGTGTTGATCCGTACGGTGACTTATTAGTTGAGACTGAAGGGGAGTAGAAGTATGCTTTGAAGTGGGCACTATTGTTGAACTAGATTCAGTGTGGGATTTGGATGTCGACGGACCGACTATCGTTGTAGAAAGACTTGAGAAGCATCTATGTTCCATATCTATTAAAAAACTTCACATATTAGGGATGTTAGGTAGAATAAAAAAATTAACCTTTATGATGGGAAGAAAGCCATGTGTAGCCGACGTATGAGACCCAACGGGTATCAACGTATGCTGATCGATCGGACCTCATACATTGACAAGGGGCAATAACATATAAGTCAAACTATGCAGTGCACGTGTTTGATATCCAAGACATAATATTTAAATAATTATTTGATAAAAGACATTATAAACTACATGGGACCATAAAATAGTCCACTTGGATACCGAAATGCGTTCAACACGACCGTTGTCAGGAATCATCTCGATGAATCACAATTATCAGCTATCATCCGACCATGATCGCCTTAAACACTCATTTGACCTTTCTTTTTTACTTATAAAATTTTTGTATGGAAAAAATTTGAAATTTTACAAGTCAAAGAAAAACATGGCGAGGCTCGGGCCTAACTCAAAGCAAGCCCAAGCGAGTCTATGCAAAACATTATTTGAATTAAAACCTGAGTTCTTCCTTAGAGATCCCCAAGTGCGCTTTGAGTTTTTCCTTAAGTTTTCTTAGTCCACCATCTCCTGCCAAAATTTTTGAAAAATTCTTGAGTCTCGGATCATCATTGATCTATAGGGGGAAAGATGGTGTTCTAACACGTGACCTAGGGTGAACAATAGCTAATTGCTGCCAATTCATGTGGAGCCACATTGCCGCTACCTGAATCGATCTAAGAGGGGACAAAAACGAGTTTTGTCTAACCCCAAAAATTTGAATTGGTTGCTTGTTTTGGTTCTTCAAAGTTAGGATCTGAAGGAGATCAGTTTAGCAATGTTGATAACTGAGATAGGTGGTAGCGACAATCTAAGGCGATGGTAGTGACTCAAGCTTGACGGCGAAGTCGAGAGTAAGGATCGACAATGAGAGCTCGAACTAGAAGAGCACTTGGCAAAGTGAAAATGAAAGCAAGTGAAAGAAATGGAGTTTTTTTTCGTACTAAAGTAAGAGCCGATCCATAAAAATAAGCAGAGAAATCGTCTAAGTATAAGATATCGATCCATGGTATGGATATGTACCGATCCATGGTATGGATTTGTAACGATCCATGAAAATTTAAAAAATGGTAATAATATATGTATGTATTTATATGCATGATAATAAATGAAATGAAGTAAAGAAAAGGACGACGGTGAAAAATAATGTGAAGTGCAATGCCATAAATCAAATGAAGTTCCGAATAAGAGAATCCTACTTGAAAAGTTCAATGAAAGAGATCATTGGAAACTTTTTGGAATTGGAATAACGAACTCGAACAACATGCTTCAGTTCTTATACTACACAAGAGTTGCAAGTTCAGAACCATTCAAAGCAACATGACGATCGACAAAAGATACAATGCTTCATGAAAATAGTTCGGAAGATAAATAACACCTATTTGATAGAGTTAGGGGTATGCCTAGGGGCAATTATGCAATTTGTTACATATCTAACTCGATAACCAATCTTTTTCAAAATAAAAGGTATTTTATTTTTATTATATACTTGATATAATGTGTTGTATTAATTAATTAATTTAATTATAAGTATATATAATAGAAAATCCGTAAATGGTATGTTTTCTGATAGTAGTTACAAAGCGTTGTAACCATGAGTAATTTATCGCAGTGAAAATAAATATGCCATTTTAAATATTCCTAGTCAAGATGTATCGAGACTGGATATTGATACATCCTTTGAGGCTAGAGTACGTAACACTCTCCAAATGTTGGGCAGTTTACTACTCATGGCTGTTAGGGGCATCAAGTGGTTACGTACTGATAGTTATTGGATAACTATGGAATAACTCGTTCGATAGTTTTCTATTGGTTAATATAACTAAGGTCAAACAGAAAATATCAATGTGATAAAAATGCACAGTTCTCTTGACTTGAGAATACTGTTGATCTTCAATGTAGAAGCTCCGCTTGGATTATAGTTCAATTTTGGCATGAAGTCAATCGAACAACTATAGTTAGGATGAGCGAAAGCATTGGAAGTCAAACACTATTCAAGAGAGGATTCATCTCCTCGGTTATATGAGATTAGTATCACGGTCAATTGAAGTCAACTCAAAGTCAAAGTCTCTAGCCAAAGCATTTCGATATAATAATAATTATTATTGAACTAAGGACTTTGTGTTTAGACTGTAGAGTTAAATGTGGACGATACTGAAATTTTGACCATTACCAAATTCCATAAGTTTGAAGTAATATAGTTTTGACGAAGAGAATTGGTGTACATAAAAGTCACAACAAGGTAATGCTTCACAAAATAAAATTGGATTTTACCAAAACTAGTAAGCAATAAATTTATCCAAATATCACACCACCTACTAGTGATGTGTGAACGTTAATATTCGGATAGTTCGATATTAATCGCTGACCAAATTTACACCTAACGAGTCACACAACTGAAACGTTGAATTCTCCATTGACCAGAACGATTTAATTAATTTGTAATTGTTATGAATTAATTGAATTAATTAATATTTGTGAAATATTAGTTATAAATTTGATTTTGATGTGATAAACAAATATTATTAATATATTTATAATAGTTACAAATATATTAATCGATATGCGATATCGATACGCGTTTAATGTGTGCTCTACTCTACTCTTAGAGGATCGCACATTTTTCTCAAAAAGATATCGATACGCGTTTAAATTGGATTTAAATGCAAAATATTTGTTCGGGATTTAAATGGGTTTAAAGCCTTTGAAGGGGGTTGGTTGTTTCAATCTGATATGGGGTTATAGGCAACTAAAAGATGGGATAGAAAGGCTTGGAGATGGAAGAGAATTGGTAAGAGATGATGTAGGATATTAATCCTAAAATATCTCTAAATTCTCCTCTATATAAGCATCTCTACCCCCAAATTTTTTAATATTTTTAAAGCCTTCGCATCTCTCTAGGTTTGGCTGAATTCCTCCTTCCATATCACTAATTTTCTAAGCTCAAATCAAATCAAGTTATATTCAATAGTTGTTGGTCAACGGTTCAGGTACTAACAATTTTAAATTGGAATTAGTTCGAGTATCAGATCTCATCGTTTCAAGGTGTACTTGCAAGCTTTGGCTAGAAGGTATGTTTCTAACATGTTTATGAATATTAATCTATACATATAATTTTTATTTCATATATATTATATTATTAGTTAGGTGACGACTTCAACATACAAATATATTGTAATAGTATTAATCAGTTGTATGTGTATATATGTTTTATATTAAAAAAATTCTTATGTAAATATACATATATACACCACGGCTCAATAAAAAAACAATTTTTTACTTTAAATAATTTAATATATAATATCTTCAAATATGTATATAGTTTATAATTTAAATACTACATTATACTTATGTTAAATATGGAAATATAATTTTATACATAAATTTTAGTGGGTATAATAATTTTGGAAAGAACAAAAAATAATTTTTATATTATTTTTAAATAATATCTAAATCAATTAATCGTATAAATAATTATATTAATTCGCATGTATATTGTAAATTATGTTTTGTATTTTATAAAAGTACATTAATAAATATTAAACTTTTTACAGAAATTAAAAGAAAACATTTTTTATTTTAAAACATTTAAATATAGGCCGAAATTTGAAAAATTGTTTTTAAATTATAAAAATATGGAATAAATTTTTAAAATTTAAAATTTCACTGGAAATGTAACACCCAAATTTAGTTTCGAATTTTTTTATTTTATAATAATTTTTGTATCGTTATTAATTATAAAATATATTTTTAAATTAAAAAATATATTATTTTGAGCTATGTAGAAGAATAGGTAGTGATATATTCAAAATAAATTATTTTGATATTTTATTTGTATTAATATATTTATTATCATACATATGTATATAAGTATTTAATCTATACATTTAACTATATATATGTATATATATTTAAAAAATGTTATTTATACATGTATTGCTTTCGGCCTTATAAAATAATTTATTATATAATATATGTCATAAATGATTTAAAAATATTTATATAGTTGTAAATATATATTGTTGATATTTCAAACTTATGTTTACACAAAATTATTAAAAAAATTATAGTTTATATACACATACGCATATTTGTAATATTTCATATATATAACTAAAAGTATACAAACATATATTTGGACAATATATTTGCATACTTCTGGATGAGCTAACATGTCCATTATGATGTGAATCCCAATATCTATACACGGGTATGTTATCCCTTGGACGAATTGATATGTTACACAAACACACACATATATGTGTATATTATACACATGCAGATATATATGAATATAAGATAATATACATAAACAAATAATACTATATCATTATCTAAATTTAAATAAAATAAACATTTTATTTAAAGTGAAATTTAGAAATGTTCTAATTAAATTAGTCTTCATAGGTCCACTAGAGATCCAATATAGTAAAAAAAATTGAAATTCACCCATAACGTCAGTTGCTGGCTGGCCCGGTTCCAACACTATTTAGAACAGAACTTGAAACCGATGATATAGAGTCCACAATTTGTCTTGATCCAAAGCATATCTTATTAACATAAGGTATACATGGCGTCAAATGTTATCCAACTTATGACCAAGCCATATTTGGACGAGTCGGATCGATCAAATAGAAGAATAACCGAGCAGAAATCTAGGATGATAACTTCAAAACTCAGATATTAAGCAAGATCAATGGATAAAGACATTAGCATGCCAAAGATCTTCAAAATTGCCTACATGACAAGTCAACTCAAATGCTAGAGTCAAAACCCAAGATCTAAGAGAAGTCTTGGATCGATACTGAATCATAGTCATGGTTTGGTACCGATCCATAAAATCTACCCTAGATGACCCCTAACCTTGTGCCATATCGAGCTACGACATTTGTTGATCCAAGCATGCAGTGCTGGATGGTCCGCTAACAACTCATGACTCAAACATCCGTCAATAAGTTCAAGCTTTATAGCAGCTAAGTTATATGCTTTCAATTCGTTACCGAGCCAAGAACTCCTTCGTGATTTAATCTCACATTGATACTTTCAAGTTCTATAGACGAAGACGCAATCCAACCAGCAATCTCGAAGGATCAAATAAGGTTTAACAATCCATTTTATGGATCGATACCGATCCATAGGGCATGGTTCGGTACCGACCCATAAGACTTGCTAATTTGGTCATGATCTTTTCAGAGTAACTCCTCCTGGATGTAGGAAACATGGGGACAACATGGTAGAGATTAATCCATTGATCTTCATTTATAAATAAAGATGATAGGCACTTATTCAAGGTCATTTTTCTGTATTCTAAATTTATGTACTATTATTGCAATCTCTCGGATAATCACCGATCCATAGTCTATAGATCCGTACGATCGCGTTTGTAAAACCTTTGCGGAATCATTAACAAAGCTCAAGTGGACGTAGGCCAGTGATTTGCCGAACCACTTTAATTGTTGTATGTTATTTCCTCTTGTTTTCCATTTTATTTTTCCATTTTATTTTCTTGAGTTATAAAATCCATTAATTAACTATTTAAAAATATATTAAATATTCCTATTTAAAGTGATTAAATTATGAGTCGTTACATGCAATAAATCTACTGATGCATCAAGTTTGTATTTGGAATAAGAAAAGGAATATATTTATTATTTGATGTATTTATGTTTGATAGATACAGATATTTTATATGTATGACTCATGCTCATTTAAAATATGTTTCACTTTCATGCTTCGGTTATCATAAGATAAAAGGAACAGCAGTTTTAACATTTTTTCCAAAATGTATGGTTACTGACCTTAATTAAGTATTTAAATAATAAAATAAAGATAAAATGATATTGTAGCATTTTGTTTAGCTATATTATGATTCAGAAATACATTAAATTTATTCATGTTATTTTGTATGATGTTTATTATGTCATTTATATATAACTTAATATTGCATTTAATTCTGGCGTTCATATGTTGTATCATGTTTATTTGGGGAATCTCACGAATATAACCACATACTTAAAGCAAAAGATTATAACAACTATAATTAAAACATTTTGTGCCATGATTATATTTTTGAGATTTTAAAGTGTCATATAGACCTAAATCATTTTTGGGAGTGTTTTATAGCACTTGTAATATATTGTATATACACTGAGAAATAAGTTAGAATATATTTTTGATGTATCTTTGCAAACTAATTATAAATATTCTACATTTCAAGTGAGGTAATTGAAATAACATAGCACCAAAGTGACCTCTCTTATTTTAGTTGTTCATGAAAATGTTTGATATTTATTTGTATTTATTTATGCAGATATCAGCCGGTCCAAAGAAAGACTAATATTTGACCAAATCACTTACACATGTGTGATGATAAATATATGACAATTATAAGATTTTACAAGTGAATAACTAATTGGCCCAAAAGAATATTGTAATTTGACTTGAATTTATTGTTAGTGTTTGACCATTACAAAAAGAATACCATATACAATTACTAGTATTGTCCAAAGACTTGATATTAATGTGTGCTACGTATCCTGAGAAGAGACTTATCAATTATTTGAATTTACTATGGTTGATATTTGAATATGAGCATATAAGTTCAATCTTTATTTTTTGCTAAATTTTCAACTAATTTGACTAATGTCTCTGCCAATTTTAATAATGTTCTCATCTTGTTTGGGATCAACTGTAAGGATTAGTAAGAGAACATGTTGTTTTTTCTTGACTTCGTGAATCTAGCTCTTGCAATTAGGAGGATTACAACCACCCCTATTTTAGTTAAATGTTCTTATAATGTTATGAAGAACATTGAAAGATGAGATAATTCAAATTGCAAGAGTCAAATAATCATATGGTATAATATTTCAAAAGCTTTCCAAGGGTGTGATATCCTTAGGGATAATCAAATTAAAGGAGTTCTTTACAAACTGAAAAGCATTTTTCCAAAAACTATAAGAGGAACAAACACGCTTTATAATAATTGATTCCATAAAGTCAAAGTAAGGGAAACACAAATGAGTACTATATGGAAAGATGTAGCTTCAAAAGTTAAAGGCACTCAAGTTGTTGTCAATTATTTTGGGTACTCTCTTTATTCATAGTATAACCATTTTAAGATTAATATTTATTATTATTATTTTAAGAATAAAATGATATCTTATTGAGCTCATTTCGCATTCTGGGAAGAAGAGAGATTAAAACATGATAAGATAGAAAGTACCCATTTAACATATATTATAAATAAATGTATAAATAAGGATAAAGAAGTCATTAAGAATCTAGAAGAAAAAAATAACGCATGGATATATTTATAGTTGTTTCTTTTATGAAATCTATGGACATATAGAAGTATTTTGCTAGATTTACACACGTCGTATCCAAAAGATATGCATATTGTTTGGATTTGTTTGATATTTTCTTATACTATCAATTAGACAGATTTCGGTTTCTAATTTTGATATGAACAAATTTGTTTATTATTATTCCTTCGGAAATAATAAGATTAACCTATCAATAAATTTATACATTATTGGAATTGAATATCTTGAAATTGATGCTAAATACCTCTTATAATGAAGCCTTGAATTTGGATATGATGATTAATATAATTATTTATTCCATCTTACTAACTAATTCTAGATTAAGGCACTAAAGATAGCAAATATTTTATTGATATTCTAAGCGACTTAAAAGATACAAGTTTTATAAACCCACACTAAGGAAAAAATTTGAGACGGGAAATGCAACTATTTTTTAAGATGTTGAGTTTTTTTGGGAGAAATAAAGTATGGATCATTGTCTTAGAAGGCAATCATTATTTTTGATTCAACTGCAGTTATTGTCTTTGAAGGGAATCATTATTAGTGATTCACCTACAGTTGTTTGTTGAAACTTCGTATTTACGATATTTCATAATTACGATATTTTGACTATGACAACTATACAAGTCATTATTATATACTAACTTGTTTTTGCAGGAATTAATCAAGACCAGATTCAAATAAGCTTCAAATCTTATATATGTATTTATCGAGTCTGTGTCTAGAGTTTACTCATTTTAAAATCTCTCCTATATGATATATATTTCGACACGTTTTTCATTTCATTAACATACTCTCATAATCATTGCATATTCTCATTTTTAGTTTACATTCAGATGTTTGAATGTACCAAATCAGACGTCTGAATCTGGAAAAATGAATATTGTTTAGTACAATATTCAGACGTCTGACTTGTTAATTTCAGACATCTGAAAATGGTTATTTTTAGCCTATTTCCTTTCTGGTTTTAGCTCGTGCAATTTTAGAAGTCTGAATATCTATAACGGCTATATTTTCAAATAGACACTTCCATTCGTGAAGAGATGCGTTCTTCATTTCAATAGATATGACCATATCTCTTCATGATAACTCTTCACAAACATATGCACCTATTTATAATCTATATAAACACATTAGAATCATGTGTCCATAACTTAATTCAATCTGTTCTTACTCTACTCTCATATTCTTTGATTCTAAAACTCTTGTGCATTCAATTTCATACAAATTCATTCTATTACTTCCTTATTCTTCACGTATTCATATATATATATATATATATATATATATATATATCATAAAGGAGAAGATTATAGGAAGGGTGTACTATAATTGACAAATTCATGTTATTAAAGAACACATAGAGTCAAGAAAACTTTATTTATAAATGACTGTTCTGCTGCTCAGGCAAAGTGAAGTCCTCTTCTGCTGCTGAGGTGCAAAATCCTGTTCTGTTGCTCAGGTGTTGTAAACCTATTCCTCGGGGTTAAGTGAGGGTTATAGTTAGTTGAAATTCCAAAAGGAGTCTGGGACTGGACGTAGAACGAGAAGTTCGAACCAGTATAAAAATTCCTGGTGTGCTTGTTTTATTTTACTTATTCACATTGCTATAGTATCTTAGTTTATTTCCACACTAGTATAGTATAATTCCATATAGCACGATCCGCACTGTCTTTTCATTTGGTATCAGAGCAAGGTTTCTTATAACCGTTACAAAGTTATTTGATATTTTGTTAATATGGAAAACAACACCAGCACTAGCACCGTCACTAACACCAATTTTGTAGAAGGTCAATCTATTGCACGACCTCCACTATCAATAGCATGAATTACAACTATTGGGCAACTCGAATGCGTATTTATATGCAAGCAAATGGTTTTGATTCATGGAATATCACTCAAACTGAGTATAACATTCCTACAACAGAATACTCTTCATGGTCAAACACACAAAAATTAGATGCTACTGCAAATGCCAAAGCTATGAATATGTTATTTTGTGCCTTAGACAAGAATGAAGTTAATCGAGTTAGTATGTGTACAACTGCTTATCAAATATGCAGAACACTAAAAGTTACACATGAAGGTACTAACAAGGTTAAACAAAGCAAAATTTCTATGTTGAAAAGTCAATTTCAAAATTTTAGAATGAAATAGGATGAGTCTATTAATGATATGTACTCTAGATTTCAAGATATTTATCACTCTCTATTAGGACTAGGTGAAAAATTTACTGATTTTGATATTGTATCAAAAATCCTAAACTCTTTGACGGATGAATGGGAAAGAAAGGTCTTAGCCATTGAAGAAGCAAATGATCTTTCTACTATGAAGCCAGAAGAGTTAATAGGAAATCTAATGTCCTACGAAGTGAATTTGCAGGCTAAAAGAGTACAAGCGCATGACAAAAAGAATATGGCATTTCATGCAGAAAAAGAAGAAACAGATTCGGATGAAGAAGACTTAGCATTCATTGCTAAAAACTTTAAAAAGTTTTTGAAGTACAGAAAAGGAAATCGAAACAACAGGAAAAGAAACTTCAACAACAATTCGAATAAGCCATCTTCATCAATACTAGAATGCTTTAACTGCCACAAGAAGGGGCACATACAAAAAGATAGTCCAGAACAGAAGAAAACATATCACAATAAGAACCGAAAGGACAAGTTTAAAAGAAAAGCATTTTCGGTAACATGGGATGACTCAGATTCTTCTTCTTTAGAAAGCAGTAGTGACAGTGAAAATGAACGAGCAAATGTTTGTTTCATTGCTATAGAGAATGAGGTAAATGATCTTACTTTTGATGACACGATTGAAATAAATTCTGAATTATTAGATACTTTAAAAAGTCTCAAAAGAAAATATAAAGAGGCTCTAAAAAATCAGAGAAAAGAAGAACTCGAGAGAGATATGCTTAATGACGAAAAGAAGATATTAGAAGAAGAACTTGAAAAACTTCAAGATACTTTTTCTAATGATAACTCTCAACTTAACTTATTGAGTCAAGAAATTGAAACTCAAAAGGAAAAGAATGATGCTCTTATCTCTGAAAATCATGAGCTAAAATCCAAGATCAAAATGATTGAACTAGACAATACTAGCCTCAAAACAAAGTTAGAAAGCATTACTAAAAATGTGACTAACTTCAATAAAGGCAGAGAGAACCTATCTAAGATTATTGAGAATTCCCAATCTGTTTTAAATAAGAAAGGACTAGGTTATTCTAAGAAATCAGTAGCTCCACCCAAAAATAAACAAAATAGGAGAAATATTTCTAAATCCAAGTCTACCATAGTTCAACCAAAAAGGAATCAAAATTCAAAAAACATAAAAATATGGGTTCCTAAAACAAACAACAGTTTGATTAGGAATAAATATATAAAATCCTTTTTGGAAAATGTGCATAAGATTCAAAATTATTTATACAAAGGGAACACTGAATCCTCTTGGGTTTGGTTTCCTAAGACCTAACTCTTAGGACCCTATCAAAAAATGGGTACCAATGTTATTCTTTTATTTTTTGCAGGTTCCACTTAAGAAAAGAGGAAAATGGATACTCGACAGTGGTTGCTCAAAACACATGACAAGAGACAAAAATATGCTAACAAATATTACATATTCAGATGGAGGCTCTGTAACATTTGGAGACAATTCCAAAGGTTATATCATCGGCAAAGGCGATGTGAGCAATTACGGTATATCTAATTCACCTCTCATTTCCAATGTTTTACTTGTCAAAAACTTGAAGCACAATTTGTTTAGTATTAGTCAATTACGTGACAAAGGATTCAAAATTTCATTTTCTGAGGATAAGTGTAGCATTTATGATCACAATAAAAATCTTATCTTTGAAGGTAATAGAGAAAGAAACATATACGTTCTGAATATGAAAATCAATCATAATTCAGATATGTGCTTAATAGCCAAAGAAAATGATCCTTGGTTATAGCACAAGAGATTCTGTCATATTTACTTCAAAGCAATAAGCAAACTTTCTAAAATGATTTAGTCAAAGGATTACCAAAAATGAACTTCAAAGTTGATCATATTTGTGATACATGTTAATTAGGAAAGTTAACTAAATCATCTTTCAAATCTAAGAAAGTTATTTCTACATTACAACCACTTGAATTACTTCACATGGATTTATTTGGACCTACTCAAGTACAATACATAAATCACAATAGATATGTGTTTGTAATTGTAGACGACTTTCTTAGATATACTTGGACCATATTTATGAAAAATAAAAGTGATACTTTTGACCATTTTAATGTTTTTGTCAAAAGAATCCAAAATTTGGAAGGATTAAAAATAAAGAATATTAGAAGTGATCATGGAGGAGAGTTCGAAAACGAAGCTTTTGAACATTTCTGTAAAACGAAAGGAATTTTTCACAATTTCTCGTTTCCTAGAACTCCACAACAAAATGGAGCTGTAGAATGGAAAAATAGAACATTACAGGAATGTGCAAGAACTTTGTTAAATGGAAGCACACTTCCAAACCATTTCTGGGCAGAAGCTGTAGCAACTGCTTGTTATGTTTTAAATCGTGTTTCTATACGACCTCTTACCAAAAAAACTTCATATGAACTTTTTCATGGAAGAAAACCAAATATTTCCTATTTTAAAGTTTTTAGATCAAAATGTTTTATATTAAATACCAAAGACCAGCTTGGAAAATTCGATGCGAAATCTGACGAAGGTATCTTTCTAGGATATTCAGATCGAAGCAAAGCTTATCGGGTGTTTAATAAAAGAACTAATACTGTTGAGGAAACTCTTCATATATCTATTGATGAAAATTTTCTACAAAAACCAAGTATAAGAGATGATGAAGAACTTCCAGATAATATCACAAATATTGACAATATAAATTTTGAAAATAATGAAACATAATTGATAATTCTAGAGAAGATGAAAACGTTATTCATAACAACAATGAGTTAAGATCTCCACCAAAAATATTACGGGATCATCCTATTCAAAATGTTACTGGAGAATATAATTCAAACGCCCGAACTAGATGTCAATTAAATCAAATGGGTCACGTAGCATTTCTTTCCAATATCGAACCCAAAAACCCTAAAGAAGCATCTACCGATGATTACTAGATAATTGCAATGCAAGAAGAGCTAAATCAGTTTGAACGCAATGAAGTTTGGGAGTTAGTTCCTAGACCAAGTGATCAAACTGTTATTGGTACAAAATGGGTCTATAAAAATAAGGCGGACGAACAAGGTAACATCACCAGAAATAAAGCAAGGTTTGTCGCTCAAGGTTATAATCAAGAGGAAGGAATTGACTACGAAGAAACGTTTGCTCCTGTCGCTAGATTAGAAGCAATACGTATCTTATTGGCCTATGCATGTTTTCATAATTTCAAACTTTATCAAATGGACGTTAAAAGTGCTTTTCTGAATGGTTATATAAAAGAAAACGTGTACGTTGAACAACCTCCTTTATTTATCCATGAGAAATATCCAGACCATGTTTATAAACTTAAGAAAGCTCTATACGGTTTGAAACAAGCACCACGTGCTTGGTACGAACGGCTTAAGAGCTATTTACTATCATCTGGATTTCAAATTGGAAAGGTTGATCAAACACTTTTTATTAAACATTCAAAAAGGGATATTTTAATTGTTCAAATTTATGTTGATGACATCATTTTTGGTTCTAGCAATGAAAAATTATGCCATGACTTCTTCGATGTTATGACCAAAGAATTTGAAATGTCCCACATGGGAGAATTATCATATTTTCTTGGTTTACAAATAAAACAATTACAAAATGGTATTTTTATTAATCAAGAAAAATATTGTAATAATTTAATCAAACGCTTCAGAATGGAAAATACTTCTGCTAAACCGACTCCTATGAGTACAACCACACATCTCGATAGAGATGAAAATGGTAAAAGTATTGACCAAAAATTATACCGAAGTATGATTGGATCATTACTATATTTAACGGTCAGTCGTCTTGACATAATGATGAGTGTTTGTTTGTGTGCTAGATTTCAAGCCAATCCAAAGGAATCACATTTAAGAGCAGTCAAACGTATATTACGTTATCTTAGTAATACCAAGGACTTTGGACTTTTCTATCCAAAAGAGTGTCCTTTCAAATTAGTATCATATAGTGATGCTGATTTCGGTAGATATCAGACAGATAGAAAAAGTACCAGCAGTACGTGCCATTTTATTGGAAAATCGTTAGTTTCTTGGTTTAGTAAGAAACAAAACTGCGTTTCACTTTCTACATGTGAAGAAGAATATATTTCTGCTGCATTAGCTTGTGCTCAAGTTATCTACATGCAACGGACACTTAGAGATTTTGATATAAATTTAACAAATTCAACAATATATTGTGATAACTCGAGTGCTATTAATTTATCAAAAAATCCAGTCAATCATTCACGAACGAAACATATTGATATTCGTCATCATTTTCTTCGTGATTGTATTGAAAAATGAATAATAAATTTAGATTTTGTTTCATCCGAAAATCAATTGGCTGATATTTTTACGAAACCACTTCTTGAAAATATTTTTATAAAACTAAGATGAGAACTCGGAATCGTCTCGTTTAAAAACTTATAATTTGATTTTTCGAGATATATTATTACTAGCATACTATTCATATGACATGTGAGTATTTCATATATATTATGTTTCCTTTTTGTCGATGTCAAAGGGGGAGAAGGAGTTTAAATACTACCATCGACAGGGGAAGCTTATAGTAAGGAGGAGTACATATAATTCTATTTCCTATTTATATATGTTTATATTGTGTATATACTTATATAGTTGTCATGGTCAAAAAGGGGGAGAATGTTAAAACTTCGTATTTACTATATTTCGTAATTATGATATTTTGACTATGACAACCATACAAGTCATTATTATATACTATGTGATATCCCGGATTTTCGAGGAATTTAAAATGTGATAATCTCTTAATTAAATTATTTAAAATTGATAAAATTGTTATTTTCAAATATAAATAACCAATTAATTAATAATGTGATGTTTTAAATTATGATTATAGATTGATTTTAAATAAGAATAATTATTTAAATTGTGTTATTTTAAAAATAGATTTTTAATATACTTATTGTTTTGAAATTTAATAAGTGTATATATATGTGTGTATTTTAGAAGAAAATTATGATTTGAGAATTTAAAATAAAAGTGTTCCAATATAATTACAATAAAATCTATCTTAAATTTAAGTAAAGCTCTACTTATTCACTTTTGATCTATATATATACATATTTGATGTAATTTTGGTAATAATGTTTAAATTAAAATAAATCTTGTCAATATTAAATATAAATATAAAACAAATATATGGTCATAAATGTAAGTATTAATATATAAACATATTTAACATAAGTGAAGATAAATAAATAAATAATTTTAAATGTAGTGTTTGGTAGTTAAGTTTAAAATAGAAAAAATATACATTAGTTAAATACATTAAGTTTATAAATAGAATAAAAATAAGTAGTCATGTAAGAATAGAAATAAATATACAAGCTAAAATAATAAAAATTAATATAACAACTTATAGAAGCTTAAGATAGTTCTAGAATTGTGTATATATATATATATACTATCACCATATGTATATGCAAAAGAAGTAAGTCAAAACCAAGACAAAGATACATACAAAATGTACAAAGTAAAATAAAGATATATGTACTATAGCAATGAAGATTTGCAGGCAAAAAAGGAAGTAAAATAACATACAAGTACATACGAATTGAAATAAAGGGGATAAGTATGGCATGTTAATAAATGCTTGTACCATTGTTTCATTTCAGCCTCTTTATAAAAGTAAAGATCTCTGATCAAATCTTGTACAAATACAACTTAGCCTCTGCCTACTTGTTTTATTATATATCAAGCTTCCTTTTTCTTTTTCGTTCATCAAACAATGTAAACCAGAAAACAAACCCTGTAATCATTTTTCAAAAAGCCCGAGCAAAGCCTATTCTCAAATGCAAACCTGAAAAGCAAAATCAGATCAAAATTCAAGCCTTGTAATCAAAAGCCAAACCTGTAATTCATTTTTAAATAAGGAGAACTCAGCCTGTAACCTTCTCAAAATACATCTCTAAAGTCCATTCCAGTTCAAAGCTTCTTCAGTTTTAAGGAAATCAAGCAATGCAAATATTTTCAGTTTTGAAGTTTCAAATGTTCAAAGCTTTTCAAGTTTTCAAACTTCAGTTTTGCAAGCCTTCCAGTTTTCAAAAAAGCAAGCTTTCTGTCTTAAAATCAGGTGAGTAAACATTTTTATTTAAAATCTAAATAAGTTAATGATGGTTGCTTGTGAAATCTTTGTGATGATGATATCTTGCATGTGTATATATAAGTATAGGCACTGTGTATATGTAGATATAAATGTGCTATATGTTGTTATGTTTGAACTGTGCATGTCTGTTGTTTTTATTACCTCTGTTCTTAGTTCAAATTTTAAAATTTAGATCTAAATTCCAAATCTCTTTCTCTGATCTCTATTATGACCTAGTTTTCAAACAAGAATTGTTTGTTTAATCATAGATTAAAACTTAAAAATGAAGCTAAGTAAAATATTTGGATGTTTAACTGGAAAAATGGTAAGAATAGTGGAATCCTTAAAATCATGTTAAAACCCATCATGGTAATTTGTTGTTTCAAGATTATAACTTGAATCCACTTTGCAAATTAGGATTTTTAAAACAAAATTCATGATTTTTAACATCTAATTGAATGAGAAATCCATGGTTAACTGGAAATGGGTTTTCGCTCGTTTCCTGATGATCTAGGTGACTGGGATGGTCGGGATCTTGTCTGGAGGAGGTCGGGGTGCCGGAAATCGTTGGAGTAGGGTTTTACACCCTGGGTTTGTAGTCAGAGTTCAATCGAGTTTCGCGATGTCGAGTTGCGTCCGGAGTCGATCGCGAGGGGTTCTGGAGGTTCGGAAATGGATGGAGATTGCGAGGCCAGAATGGCAGCGATTCTGGTGGTCGGAGACTTGAGTTCGAGGGGCTTTTTCTGGTAATGTCGAGTTCCAGGGTTGAACTGGAATGCTCGATTTCGACTGTGGTTACGTGTTTTGGAATCGTGTTTTGGAATCGATAGTCATGGCGATTTGTGGTTTGCCGGAGGTGGTGAGATACGCCGGAGTGTTGGCGAACGTTGGTGCACGTGCACGTGTGCATTTTCGTATCTGGGTTGTATGGCTTTGGGGAAGACGAACCTTCTCGTGTGTTGCTCGAGAATCTTGCGGGGTCGACTCGAAGTAAGGATCGGGTTTTGGGGTATTACACTCTAGTTTATACTCGAGTGTTTGGTGGGTGAAGCCTACTGTTTTTAAACATTAAAAATTAATCTAAGTTTTTGTATAAAGGGGGAAGAAGTAGGGAAACTCGGGGCTTGACCCGAGTGACCTTCGGGTTCGACCCGAAGTAGGAAAAAATCCAGTTTTTATAAAAGTTTTTAAAATAAGATTTTTGAAATTTAAAAACAAATTGGTTAAAACTTTCTTTATAACATTTCTTTATAAATATCGAATTGTTCCTTAACATTTGTTAAGAAGTGTTAAAATTTATTTAATCTAAATTTTGTTAAGTAAAGTTAATTATAAAGATAAAGGGGTTTTAAAATGTAAATGGTAATTAAGGTATTATAAGATAATGTTTATCTTAAGTTAAAGAAGTTTTATTATCTTGGAAATTAATTAAGATAATTAGGGAAATTAAGTATAATTAATTAATTTAATTAATTAAGGATAAAGGATTAATTAAGTAATTAACTTAAGAATAATTAATTAATTAATTTAATTAACTAATGATTATGATTGATTAATTAATAATTAAGAGATAATTAATATATAATCAAAGATTAATTAAGGGTTAATTAAATGTTAAGTAGAGGTTGATTAACTGGTAATTAAGAAGTAATTAATTTGTTATTAAGGTTATTAATTGATAATTAAGATTTATTAATTAATAATTAAAGAATAATTAATCTACAGTTAAGATTAATTAATTTTTTTTAAGTTAATTAAGGAATAAATTACCCAATTGTAATTAATCAAATGAATGTGATTAATTTAAGATAATTAATTGATTGGTTAATTAAAGATAATCATTTGATGGTTGATTAAGTATGAATACTTAATAAGATTTGAAAAGTATAATTACTTAGCAAAGTAATTAATGTATAATTACTGGATGTAATTAATTAAAGGGAATTACTAAATGGGAAGTAAATTAAAGTATAATTACTTAGTAGAAGTAATTAAAGATTTATTACTTAGTGTAATTAATCAAAAGGGTTTATATAATTAATTAAGAAGTTAATTAATTAAGGTAAGTAATTTCAAGATGGAAATTCCTATTTATGATTTAGGTTGATAAATGGAAGTGAATAATTAAAGTTAATTAATTAATGTAATTAATTAAGGATTAATGTAATTAATTAATGGGAGTAATTAATTAAGGATCATAAATTAATGTAATTAATGGTAAATTACTGTGAATGGTTAAGGATAATTAAGTTGTGAAATTAATTAAAGGGTAATTACTTGAATGTAATTAAAGGTTAGTTAATCAAAGATGATTAATTAAGATGGAAATTTGAGAATGAATAATTAATTGATTTGTAATTAATTAATGGTTAAGTAAGCAGGATTTATAGAATGAAGTAATTAATTTAATTTACTTTAAATTAATTAGAGATAAGGTAATTAATTTAATTCATTTTAAATTAATTATAAATGGTGTGATTATTAATCCTTGCTTATGTATGGATGGATGATATTGTTTGCCTTGAATGGTTTGAAATCTCAGATATGAGATAAGTAATGCTGTGTGATATGAATTATCTATTTATGATGATATTGTGAATTATCTATTTGTGTGTATATGGATAATGAAATGAATTGTTTTAACTTTAAAACAACTTGGCCTAAAAAGATACGATTTGGATTTGATGAGACCGGGATCGGGTTTCCAGATTTGGATATCTGAAAACCACATCGATCCAAATTAACGATAGGTCGTGAATCTCAAGTGAAGATGAAGATTCAGAGTGCAAGGGTTATTGTCGTTAACTCTGAGGATGATTCCAAAATGAGTGTAACGAGATAATGCCTTCGGTTTCATTCGAACCCGGAACGAACTTGTATGGATTGAATGCTTTCAGAACATCGTCAGGTGGACGGTGAGCATTCTAAGAGATGTGTTCTCTAAAGGTAATCGTAGCCTCAAGCCTCATCAACCAGGAATGGCTAAAATAGGGGAGGTGCAGCAAGGCTTCGTGGGTCGCACCCACTTGAGAGTAAGGTCATCCCTGTCTAGATGTCCCTTTTTATTTCGGCTTAGTGGTGCGGTTGCTGATCACAACCGTGGGGTGATTTTATTCGGAATTATCCAGTAAGGGATGGTTCCGACCTTGTGTTGTAGGGGATTGGGAGTAATCCTCGGTACGCTGATCTAGGCCAGGTACTGTGACAGGCGGTACCCCAGTAGCCCTGCCATTGTATGGAATCCAAACTCCAATAAGCGCCGTACGATTTAGTTGTGCCCAACTATGTTGGAACGTGAGATGTAAGCATTCCAGCTATTTCTGTATTTTACTTGAAAACCCTAGACCCTATTATAATATCATTGAATTTCCTATCAAATGTTTGGTTAGCGTAAGGTAAAAACTTACCCATGTTTATGTGTGGGAAGTCTTACGTGATACTTTTGTTTTCAAAGGATTTTCAAAGTTAAGCAACTTTAACCGTTTACTCATACCAGACCCATGTCTGACCCGGAGTTTATTTCTCTTTTCTTAAACTCTCGGGTACTCAAATTTTTACGAGTAGCCAAGGGATTCAGGTTAGCTTTGAAAAATTCTGGAGGAGCAATGGAGCAGGAGGCTTCAGCGTATAGATATATATTGGTTCCGCTGTGTTAGTGGTTATGTGTATTTCCGCTGTGTTGTATCTCTGTGATGTTTTGAGTTGTATGAAAGATAGGTGTTTATAACTGTCTAATTTGTGATGTATAAGCTGTGTATCTCTGATGTATATGATACTATGTAATAGTTATGTGATGTATTATATTTTGTTCCGTTTCCGCTGTGAGATTCTGATGTTGTTTAGTTCTTTCTTCTCTATCTTTTCTCTTTTCTATCCCTTTCATTCTTATAGATGATGCGTCTTTCTGTGTTTAGAAGGGCGGGTCATTACATACTAACTTGTTTTTGCAGGAATTAATCAAGATCGGATTCAAATAAGCTTCAAATCTTATATATGTATGTATCTAGTCTTATATATGTATGTATCTTTTTACATATGCAGTATATACTAACTTGTTTTTACATTTAAAGTATTTAAAATAGAAAATTGATTTATCCTGTATCTTTTATCGTCATAAAGATAAAAGCAGTAATAATATTTTAGAAATGGTGGTGATGAGATACTTTGAGGTTATGATGTTTATTACACTACCGTGTCCTGCATTTCATGTAAAAAGATGCTCATGCTGCCCTAGCGATATTTTTGTCTTTCTAAAAATTTCGGTTCCTTCTAAGAGAAATAAAGATCACAAGTAACCAGCTCGTGCTATCACTGCATATGGATAGTTCCAACCCTGACACTGTCGTCGTCCAAAACTTTATTTTGTTAGTTAATGATGTACTTATTAGTTATAGCGATCAGCACTGATGTAGCAACCATCCAAAAACTGTAATCCATTGCACTAATTATAATGGGTGGATGGAGTTTTCATTTATTTTTCAATTTAGTTTGTATGTTCCTACCTTTTTTCTCTCCCAATGCATAGTTTGCTAAGTTTCATCTTTAATTACCTTTATGTACCTTGTAGATTTAACCAATCTTTCGTTCTTCTTTTTTCACATTTAATTTTGATTAATCACTCGGTTTTATGTTTTGGAGCACAAACAACTTCATGTCGAGGAAGCATATTTCTCAACCAAACATGCACTTCAATAGAAACCTGAGTGCCTTTATACAACTTCCCTCTCAAGTTGGATATGAGCGAGGAAAGCGAAGGTAACTGAAAGCTAATTAAAACTACTTAACCACTTGAACCACACAAATTACCTTACATTATATAAATTCCTCCCTTTACTTTTTCTATTCAACTGCACTATAGACTTATTTCGTTAACTTGTGACATTTTTACCCAGTGGTCGTAGTTGCTGTAAGATAGTAGCTTGTTTGCTTATGTACTGCAAGTTTTCCATGCTTAAACATAAAATAGTCTCCATTTATTTTTGCAGCAAATGATTTTTGAATTTGATGTGGACAAAAAATGATATGATTATTGTAACATCCCTCTACTTGGAGGCCCAAAACTAACAGCTAAGGATGCTGTAGTCATCCATAGTTATTAAGAGTCGGCGACCAAATACGGCGGTGTTAGATACATTGATGCACAGATCAAAAGAATATGGAAAATATTAACAAATTAAAAACACATTTCCACATTTCATGTTCATTACATAATCCCACAAACGTTAACCACGTTCAGAAAAATATAATCATTACACATACGCCAATACCGACATATGAAGATGCCTCCTTGATTGATAAGAGTATATAGTAAGGCTAATAAGTCTGCCTATACATCCAAAAATACAAAGCGGAAAAAGATAACTAACTGCCTTCTACACGCCTCCGGAAGCTTTATTTATCTAAGATGAGAACCTGGAAACCCTAAACATCAAACTACTCAAAATCAATTGAGTACCCGAGAGTTTAAGGGGAAAACAAAAACTTCGAGTCAGACATAAAGCCTGGTATGAATAATAATCTAACATCTCAATCCATTTAGATATCTAGTGAGACCACGCCGCCTAGCAGAACGGGTTTCCCCCTCACTAGTATCCTAAAACCTTTTCAAAACCATATACTGTGCTTCTGCATCCACAATGGTTAGAACATAGCATTTAAAAAATTTATGAGGATATGCACATATATAAACATCTTTGATTTCCCCTCACCGGTTTAATTGACACCCAGTCATAATTATAATTTCTAGGGCCACTATTAACCTATTAGTTTTCATGGGTTTACTAATAACCTTTTTATAATTTATGGACACCCTGTCCTATTTCATAGTTTCCATGAGATCACTAAGAACCTATAGGCCCCTGCAAATTAACTTAATCAATTCATGGTTCCCCCTGAACCTATTGGCCATTCCAATAACTCATACTTTATCCTAGTTTTCATGGGTTGAGTAGGAACCTATGGATTACTCCAGTAACTTCCTTCTTAACCTAGTTTTCATGAGTTGACAAGGAACCTAGGGATTACTCCCTTAACTTCTTTCTTATCCTAGTCTTCATGGGTTGACTAGGAACCTTTTGACAGATGTCAATTCTTAATTCAGATATTGTTTCCATGGGTTCACTACAAACCAATTGGCCCCTGCCAACCATCCTTAATACTTAGTTTTCATGGGTCTTCTATGAACCTATCTCCCAGACAACTTCAAGGTTTAGGCATCTTATATTTTGGTCTCTCTGACTCCCTGGATGAAATTCTACTCATTCAGGAGTTCAATCAATTTATATTCACTACTGGGTTAACCTAGCTGTTTCTTGTAGCGACCCGACCTTCTATCACCATAAAGTCGCATCATCAATAAGAAAGAAAGAGATAGAAAAGAGAAAAGATAGAGAAGAAAGAACTAAACAACATCAGAATCTCACAGCGGAACGAATAAATTATATTAATCAGATAAGTATTACATAGTATACAACATCTATCAGAGTTACACAGCTCATATTACAATACAGTAGACAGTTATAAAGATCTGTCAATTTACAATTCAATACAACACAGAGATACAGATAAACACTAACACAGCAGAACCAATATATATATATATATATATATATATATCTATACGCTGAAGCCTCCTGCTCCATTGCTCCTCCAGAATTCGTCAAAGCTAACCTGAATCCCCTTGGCTACACGTAAAAATTTGATTACCCGAGAGTTTAAGAAAAACAGAAATAAACTCCGGGTTAGACATGGGTCTGGTGTGAGTAAACGGGTTAAAGTTGCTTAACTTTGAAAAACCATTAGAAACAAAGGTATCACGTAAGACTTCCCACACATAAACACGGGTAAGTTTTTACCTTACGCTAACCAAACATTTGATAGGAAATCCTGTGATATTATAATAGTGTCTAGGGTTTTCAAGTAAAATACAGAAATAGCTGGAATGCTTACATCTCACGTTCCAACATAGTTGGGCACAACTAAATCATACGGCGCTTATTGGAGTTTGGATTCCATACAATGGCAAGGCTACTGGGGTACCGCCCATCACAGTACCTGGCCTAGATCAGAGTACCGAGGATCCACCCTAAATCCCCTGCAACACAAAGCCGGAACTATCCCTTACTGGACAGTCCCGAATAAGATAACCCCAGCGGTTGTAGCTATTCAACCGCCCACACAGCCGAATAAAAAGGGACTCTAGACATGGGTTCATCTCATCCTACTTGGGTATGACCCACTTAGCCTCGCTGCACCTCCCCTGTTTTAGCCATTCCCGGTTGATGAGGCTTAAGGCTACGATTACCTTATCAGAACACATCACTTAGGATGCTCATCATCCACCTGACGGTGTGCTGAAAGCATTCAATCCATACAAGTTCGTTCCGGGTTCGAACGAAACCGAAGGCATTATCTCGTTACACTCATTTTGGAATCACCCTCAGAGTTAACGACAATAACCCTTGCACTCTGAATCTTCATCTTCACTTGAGATTCACGACCTATCGTTAATTTGGATCGATGTGGTTTTCGGATATCCAAATCTGGAAACCCGATCCCGGTCTCATCGAAATCCAAATCGCCATCTTTTAAGGCCAAGTTGTTTTAAAGTTAAAACAATTCAATTTTATTATCTACATACACACAGATAGATAATTCATATCATCATCACAAACAGATAATTCACATTATCATCACATTTCAACCAAAGCATCCATATCACACAATATCACTTATCTCATATCTAAGATCTCAAACCATTCAAGGCAATCAATATCATTCAACATCCATAAGCAATGATTTATTAATCACCATCTATAATTAATTTAAAGTGAATTAAATTAATTACTTCAATCTCTAATTAATTTAAATTAATTAAATTAATTACTTCCATCATATAAATCTTGCTTACTTAATCATTAATTAATTACAAATCAATTAATTGATCATCCTCTAATTATCCATCTTAATTAATCATCCTGATTAGTTATTCTTAATTACCTTAAGTAATTAGTCCTTAATTAATTACACAAATTAATTATCCTTAACCATTCACAGTAATTAACCATTAATTACTTCATTATTTACATTACTTAATGATCCTTAATTAATTACTTCCATTAATGAATTAACTATAATTACATTAAACCTTAATTAATTACATTAATTAATTAAACTTTAATTAATCACTTCCATTAATCAACCTTAATCATAAACAGTAATTACCATCCTGTAATTACTTACCTTAATTAATTAACTTCTTAATTAATTATATAAATCCTTTGATTAATTACACTAAGTAATTAATCTTTAATTACTTCTACTAAGTAATTATACTTTAATTACTTCACATTAAGTAATTCCTTTAATTAATTACATCCAGTAATTATACATTAATTACTTCACTTAGTAATTCCACTATTCAATTTCATTAAGTATTTATACTTAATCAACCATCAAATGACCATCTTTAATTAATTAACAAATTAATTAACTTAAATTAATCACATTCACTTCCTTAATTACAATTGGTAATTTATCCCTTAATTACCTTTAAAACAAATTAATTAATCTTTAATTATAGATTAATTATCCTTTAATTGTTAATTAATAAATCTTAATTATTAATTAATAAAACTTAATTACAGATTAAGACTTTTTTTAATTATAAGTTAATTAATTTTTAATTACAAATTAATCAACCTTAATTAATTAATTAATTAATCTCTAATCATTAATTAATAATCTCTAATTACTAATTAATTATACTTAATTATAAATTAAGTAACCTCTAATTAATTAACTTATAACCCTTAATTATTAATTTTAAATAAATTAATTAAATCAATAAATTACTCTTATTAATTCCTTATTTAATCCTTAATCGTTATTAATTAAATTAATTAATTATACTTAATTTCCTTAATTAACTTAATTAATTTAAAGATAATAAAAACCTTAATTATCTTAAGATTAAACATTATCTTATTAATGCCTTAATTATCATTAAAACATCTTATCTTAATAATTAACTTTACTTAATTAAATCATTAATTAAGTTTTAAAATAAAATAATCATTTAACTTGATAAATTAAAGTTATCAAATCATACTTACCTTTAAATGCTTTAAACATTATCAAGTAATAGTTTTAAAACTATTTCAATTTAAATTTCAAAATCTTTGTTTTTAAAAATCCTTTTTTAAAACTGTTAGCATTTGCTTTGGGTCACACCCGAAAACCACTCGGGTCTAACCCGGGTTTTTCTTTGCTCTTTCCCTTTTTACAAAACTTAGATAAATTTTAAGTTTTAAAACTGTACACTATTACTCCCGAAATTTACTCGAGTTTCCACTCGAGTCACACATCAAAAAACCCGATATCTACTTCGAGTCGCCCACGAACCCATCTTCCCAGACACAAGAAATCATCGCCGTGCACATGCACCACCATTCACTAGCGCTCCAGCGACCTTCACCCCTTCCGGCAAGTTGCAAATCGACCCAGCAATCGATTCAAGTAATCAATTCGATGCCATCAACTCCAAAACGAAAACGAGTATCCAGCTCGAAACTGGAACTCAACCTCACCAGGTAAAACCGCCTCGCACCACTCACGCCGACCACTGGCGACGCTACAACCCCGGCCACATAATCTCTGACCATCCACGCTTCCTTCCACCGAGTTTCGCGCCACTCGATCCCCTGAAGATGACGCAGTGATCTCACTACTGACCTCAACAAAAACTAGGTTTAAAACCTAGTTTGACCCACCGCTGCCGCCACGGCCATCTTTCAACACTACCACCATTTTTGCCAAACACCAAGATCACTTAGCTAGCCCCAGCAGGAACCCCGACCTTCCCAGTCACTTAGATCATCATAAAACTCTCGAAAACCCATTCCCAATCAACCTTGGATTGCTCATTCAATTCAATGTTAAAAATCAAGATTTTGGTGTTAAAAATATTAGTCTGGAAAAGGAATTCAGATTATAGATATAAATTAACAGATCATTGCATTTGATTTTTAACATATCTTAAGCTCCTCTATGCTTTTTTTTATTTTCCAGATAATATTTCTATCTATTATTCTTAAAAATATTTTTAAAGCTTACTTTAGTTTTAAACAAACAAACTTTGTTTAAATACTTAAGCCTAAAGGAAATTAGAGTGTGAAGAATTTGAAGTTTTAATCTAAGTTTAAATCTCCGAAACTTAAAACAGAGATGATTACAGTGAATATCCAGACATTCTCACAGCATCTTCATACATATAAACATGTTTCAGAGTCTTAAAACCATCATGCAAACACATTTTCAAACATACATCACAAGTTTACTTCAACCATATGTCATATGCATCAAATCTAAAGGAGTCTCATGTTTACAGTTTAAAGGCAGAGACTTGAACTAAGATCAAAGATATTTAAAATCAACAGATATGCACACTTCATAAATTCACAAAGACTTACACATACACTTCATATATACACACACATACATTCCAATCCAAACATTCATGCCAACAACAAGATTTTCATACAGAACTACCACTTAAATATTCACAAGCAAGCATCAAAAATCTCAGAAATTTTCACAGGCAACATATTATAATTTATTTAAATTTTTAAGTAGATGTTTACTCACCGTTAAACAAAGGAAGCCTGAGATGATTAAAACTGGAAGCTGCTTAATCTTTCGAAACTTGAAACTGAAATTGATCTGAGTTGTTGAATCTTAGCTTGCTTTTGATTTCTGGTTTCAGGTTATATATTTTCCACGTTTCATTTGATTTTGGTTTGCATTTGTTTTAATGAACGAAAATGAAAAGAAGATTGATATATAAGAAACAAGTGCAGGCTGATATCTTTATTTGGTACAAAAATAATCTTTGTTTGGTCAGAGATTTTTCTTTTGTATGGTGGCTGAGATGATTTCGTTCTTGTGCTAGAGATGATGGCATTTAATGCTTATGTCCTTACAAATTTGCATACTTATCCCCTTTTTTAATTCGTCTGTACTTATATGATTTTTTTCCTTGCCTAGCAAATATATGTATTCCTAAAGACTATATCTCTAAAAGTATCTTATGTTCATTTCATATTTTTACATAACCATTTATTTATTTGAGATATTTATTTCCATTTAGCACTTAATGTATTTAACTAATGTATTTGTTTCTATTTTAAAATCTATTTATAATTATATATAAAACAATACATTAATAATGTTATTTGAAAATAATAATTTGTCAAATTTTAGTAATTTATAAAAGAGATTATAAATTCCTATTATTATTAAATGAATTAATTTATCATATTTATTTAACAATATTTTAAAACAAACCTTTTAATTAATCTTAAACTTAAGCTTAGATATAATTTAAATCAATTAAACATTTATCTTAAATATTTTAAAACCATATATTTTAAATTTAATCATAATCTCCAAATTACCAAAATATATTAGAATTTGAAAACAAGATTTATTTATTTATTAAATTCAAACCAAAGATTTCTATTTACAATATACACAAATATATACACATTATAAATAGAAAACAATTTATTAGCTTTTAAAAAGATAAAATCACCAATTAAATATTTATTAAAAGAATATTATTAAATCAATTTAAATTTATCAATAAAAATTATCAAATCAATTTAAATTTCAATACAGATTATTAAATTGATATTGCCAAAAATTTCGGGATATCACATTTCTTCTACCCTTTTATCCTCAAATACAGTTATGGGTCCTTTATCATGTGAATATATTCATATTTGAAGAAGCAAACATAACAATTTAACAATACCACTCCTGTGAGTTTAAGGTCCTTGAAAACATTTACATATAAAACAAGGTTAAGCCCTTTAACCTATAATTTTTATCAAGGAAATACTTCTTCAAATTTGCATACTTGAAATCCTTTCAAAACTCCTTTATTTAGCCATTGGGTTTTTCCTTTTAAAAATGAGTTTGGGTTTAAAAAACCTTTTGACACCTTCGAAACCTTGCTCTCGATTTCATTGGTTAGCCTCCTTGGAAAGCATTAAATTCTATCTTTAAAACATTAGGCTCCTGCCTTTTGAATACTTTAAAACATCTCTTTCGAAACCCTTCGACCTTGTTAAAGCATTATCTTATAAGTATAGAAGCATAGCTTCGAAACCATTCAAAAATGCCTCTTTCGAAACCATTGAAGGTTACCCTTTGAAACCATTGAAAGTCTCCCTTTCGAAATCATTGAAGGTTACCCTTCGAAATCAATACCTTTCGAAGCCATTGGGTTTATATTTAAAATAACATTTTTGGGTCAAAGTGAACATAAGCAAAAACATCTCTTTCGAAACCATTCTTCATTTTATGAAAGTATTGGGGAAACTTGACGGTGTCGAAACCATCCTTTCGAAAGCATTAAAACATCTGGGTAAAAACATTAAAGGTTGGCTTTGAAACTCCTTCCGAAACCATTGCCTTCGAGACCCCTAACCCCTTTCAAAAGCAGTAGGAAGTGGCTTATATTTATAAAACAAACTATACCTTTTGACAGCATTAATGTCCTCAATACCATCGAAAGGCTTCAAATCACAAAAGGGTTTCAACATGGTCAAAACTACCCCTTCTGAAATCTTCAATTAAAAACTAAGTAACTCCTTCGGAAGCTACTATTTTAAAACAAAGGCGGCGGCTCTCTTTCAAAAGCTTCCTATGAAATACCTTTTGCAACCATAGGTTTCGACTATGTAAAAACCCCTTTTTATAAACAAGCAAGCGCTTTTTCCTTTAAAACAAAATAAAACAAAGGAACCAACCCCTTCGAAAGCTACGTTTTGACACCCTACCTTCCACCTTCCTCCAATCCACTATGTACCATCTAGATGATACCATGTGTATTGGTTTCCTGGTAGAAGGTTTCGACTAATTCAAAGGCGAAAGCTTTGGGTCGAAAGGTCCTTCCAAAGAAGGCATAACCCCTTTTTCTTAGCAAAAGGCTGTTTTTACCAAAATAAAGTAAACTTTTTGTAACTAACTTGCCTACTTGTAAACATTTGATTGGCTATCTTAAACTTTCAAATCATTTCGCTAATATTTGCAGCATTTTCTCAGATCTAAAAATTGAATAACTTTTAACAAATAAGCCCTTCCCATTAACCAAACCATTAAATCATTTAGGTCCTCCTTTCGAAATAATTTAATTTCCATACTAAATCACTTAGTAAAAATGCCTAAAAATTCCAGAAATTCACTTTAATCATGTTCCCTAACATATCAAAATTTTAGACCCAAATTGTTAATATAATTTCCAAAATAAATTAATATACCCAAATAACCATATTTTCCTTTGAAAATTCATAACTAATTCTCCACAGCTTGGAAAATTATAAAAATTGAAACCCAACTCCAAAATCATGTTTCTTATAACATAAAATTTTTCCATGGCATTTAAAAATCATTTAACTTCAGTTTTACCCTAAAACCGTGCATATCTCCTTTAAAACAATATTGTTTAATCTAAACAAATTATAAATCAAGCATATCATCATCCAATATATCATAAAAATGTATTTACCCTTAAATCCAAAATCATATGATTATATAACCAAAATAGAGATGTAGTGATTATTATTCACCTTAGATTGGATAAGGAAATTGGAGATTGATTGAGATTGATTTCTTCTAACTTGAATCCTAAGCTTTCCTTGAATTTCTCTTTTCTTCTTTCTTCCTAATGGTCGACCTCTTTTTCTTTCTTACGTTTTTAATTTTTTTGCTTAAGATAAATGAACGTGTATGGCTAAGGGGATAATAGTATAAGGGTGGAGAATGTGGGCGGCAAATGACCCTAATGCTCTTATGTTTAATTAGTTAACACTAAGCCATTTATAAGTTCATTCATTTTAAATAAGCACGACCACTTAGTTTATTAATCAAGCTCAATCTCCTTATCACTCTACATTATTCTATTTAATTTATTCTAATTAAATCTCCTGAATAATGTTATTAAAAAATTAGGGATGTTACAATTATACATTGTGTGATCTGCACCATGCAAAATTAGTTTGAGTAAGCAACTTGTTATTTGAACACTTTTAACTGTCAAGTCGAAGCATAAGATAAAAAAAATTACAACTTGTTATCTTGCACCAACTAACTCCCCAACTTCCCGTGAAGTTGATCCTACTTTGTATTGACTAATCAATCAAGATTTATTGACAGAAGAATTCTTAACTTCTTCTTTAAAGGGCTAAAATTGAATTCACTCAGTGTACAAAAATTTATTACTATACGAGTTGCATTGACTTTGTTATAAAACATAAAAGATAACATGAATTTATCATTTTTTAAATAAAGTAAATTTATCCTTTTTAATATAAAAAATGACATTTTTACTTATATCCACTGTTTTAATCTATTAATCCACAATTTCATTTTATTCACTATGTCCACATACTATTATTCTGTGCATCCACTCGCGGATTAACGGGTCAATTGTAAGAAAGTTTGTTTTTGCTTCTATATTTTCACCAACAGCAACAGTAAACCCAATATATGACTATGAAATACAATAGCAAAAGCATTTAGTAGATTTAAAAGTATTTTTCGGTTATACTCGTGCATAATTTTTGTACATTATCGTTCAAATCAGCATCAAGATCGGAGATAATCTTCGCACTTATATGGGTCTCTTACCTTTTGCATGGTCATCTCATCTCTTCTTTGCCAACAATCACATTGATGGGAAATTTCATTCAGTATAGACCCTTTCCTATAAAATTTATTCCTATACCTATGTACCAACTCATCATAGGCTTCTCATCAAAAAATGGCCCCTTAATAACGCACAACCTTTTGCTATATTAGCTTCTATATAATGCACATACAATTTCCTAAATCTTATTTCGAATCCAAACCTAAAAAATGCCTCTATGTATGATATGATTGAGCAAATGCCCAAATATTTAGTGCATCTCTTAAAAGCATGTGATTTGCTCATAATGAGTGTGTTCGGCAACAAGACAACATATTTCTATGTAAGACTGTTACCCAAAGTCAAGTTACTTAATAAAGTGTTACCCTCCATTCGATTTACTCGTTTATTCTTGTTCTAAGCAAAATTACATGATAACTTTGTAGGTATTTTCTTAGCTAAACAAATTTTCCTTTTCTTTGGCCTTCTCAATGAGAGAGGGTTGCTGATGTTGTCATGACAGACTATTTTCATGCATTTTGGGGTACAATAGTATGTTGTATTGACTGAATTAGTTGTTTTTAAATATTTATTAAACGGTAACATCCAAACTTGAGCTACTTATAAGGTGCATGCAGTTGTTCCTGAGCAGCCTTGAACCAAGATGGAAATTAACATAATACATTTGTGAGGTATTTGACTATGATAATAATTTGAGTATTCGACAATCTTCATATCAACAAAAGTGAAGACGACACCGTGATAAAATTTAAATTTAAAAAAAAATGAGAATCTTTCCTTTCTTCTATACACACTTGACATGCAACAAAAGTGAAGACGCCATGAAAAAATTTCAGTTTTTTTTAAAAAAAAGCGAGAATATTTCTTTTCTTCTATATAGACTTAACGTGTAGAATGTACATGTGTTAATATACATTGCTAGTACTGCAACCAACCATAGTAAAAAGGACATGCAAACTACACCTATCTTTCACTTCCACTAAAAATGTAGTATACTTTTAGTTGATTAGAGTAGTATAAGTCGACTGTCTTCACCATCAACTAACTTCAATAGTCACTGAAATTCTAACTAATCCTAATTGGAAAATGAAACTGTTGAGGAAAGAGAATAAAATTTGTATAAAGAACATGACTAAGAAAGTAATAAATGTGGACTAACTAATTGATTTTTAATTAAATATTAAATTCTTACTAAACATAAAAATCGGATAGATGAAGAGAATAATGATGTGGATATAAATAAAATTTGCCAAAAAAGAATTAGTGAAAGTATCGCTTTTCAGAAAGATGGAAAAATGTTAACGGTCTAATAAATTATATTATGTGCTCTAATTTTCTAGAAGATAAAACAACCTAATCTTTTTTATAAAAAATAGAGCTAAATGAATTTATCGTTTTTATATTAAAAAAAAGAAATAATCATTTGTCTAAGCAGAAAAGATAGATTATTTTATCTTTTTTATAAAAATAATAATAAATGAGTTTACCTATTTTTAGGAAGAACAAAAGTTAAACATTTTATGACCTAATTACTCAAATTATATGCTTGAATCCTTTTCCGAAAAGGTAATCTATTTACTATTTTAGAGAAAAGACAAACGACTGTAGCTTATTCTAAAATAATGGGGTTTAACTTTTCAAAAAATATCTGTTATCCGGCCTTTTGGCACGGCTATATTCAGACTGACTGGACAAGTTAGACGGGATGATCATCGAGGGAGATGGCATAGAGAGATGATTATTAGACTTAGATATCAAGCATAGACAATGATATGAAGCGACAATCAACCGTGACCAAGAGATAGATCCTTTAGAATATTCTAAGTATGGAATAATGCCTCCCCTAGGCGAGGGCTCAATGCACATCCCTTTCCCTAGGTAATCGACACATATCCTCAATTCTATCCCAAACTGGGTGAGATTGATACGGCGTGACAAGGTAGGCCCCATGAGGCTACATTTCAAGTTTCAAGTCGTTTGGAGTTCGTATGCTCAAGTTATGAACAAATTACTTCACCTATAAAAAGGGATCGGTATAAGAGGGATCAGTATAAAAGGGATCATATAAAAGGAATAGGTATAAATGGGATCGTATAAAAAGGATTGGCATAAAAGGGATCAGCCATATTCAGCTTTCACTACATATTACAATGGTGATCGGTCAATAACTCAAAATCTACAGATGCTACCAACATGAAACTTAGAGATAAGCACATTAGAACATGAGAAACATACCCTAGGGGTCGCACCCCAATTAGAGGAGATTGGAGGGATCGGCTGAAATTAGAATGCATGCAATACAACTTCACAGAAAACGTGATATCTCACAAACGGTAAGTCGGAATGGCACGAAATTTGGAGGGAAAGTAGCTAACATTATGGGGGACCCACCAGAGGGATTGCAAGCCATTCGGAAACCAGAATAGAGATCGGTACTGATCAATATTGTGGGGCCCAATGGGCTTCAAAATTCTTGTATGGCTTTGTCTTGGCCTGGAGATTTTTCTACCGAAATTTCAGCCCGATCTGTGCATGTCTTCCCCTATAAATATAGCAAGCATGGCATAAAAAAGGGATCCTTCTTTCAGCTACAAAGACTCTTCCATTTTTATTCTTTATTCGTGTACTAATGGATACCAGCCGATTCAAACATTCTTGTAATCATAATCAAGTGCAAGATCAATAAAAATATAAAGTGGACGTAGGCCAAGATTGCCGAACCACTATAAAAATCTATGTGTTCATTTATATTTTTGCTTTGTTTTAATTTCATTCTTCATTTAATCTCTACTAGATTCTATTAGGTGTTGATGTCCATTTTTGGCGTCAACATTTTGGTGCTTTCATTGAGAGATGAATTCTCAGCTTGATTGGATCTCATCATCTACTTGTGGATTCCCATATTCGCAAGATAGATCCAACTTTCAACCGATAAACTTCCTATTCTACTCAGATTTGAAGGAAATCTAAAGGAAGCTGACAGCCATGGTTAGAGGAACTAGGTCTACTTCTCGTGTTGTTGGAGGATCTGATTATGCTATCATTTGACGAGGCAAGCAGAATGCTCAACCGACATTCACATCGATCAATTGCAAATTTCACATAGGGACTGGGATTTGACATTGGTGTACTTGAATATAGCATTGGCAATTCAAGTTGGATTCTAATCCATGTTCAAGGCAAAACATCGTGTCCATATATATCCATGTATGTTCAAGCTTGAGGACTACAATTTATGGCTCATTGTCAAGTTCAAGTTTGGATGCAAATGTTAAAATCCATAGAGCTAGAAAGTGTTGATTCTTCCTTATACAATATGGTCTCATGCGAATTCAACACCATGCCATTGTAACCGACCCTAAATACATCTACATGCTCAATACTGATCCCTATAAAGACGTCAATACCGATCCCTCTGCAAGGTGTATATACCGATCCCTCTACAAGGTGTATATACCGATCCCTCTGTAAGGTGTATATACCGATCCCTCTGCAAGGTCAATATACTGATCCCTCCTTTAGCTCCATCGTCTCCAACATGCTTGCGACCGAACCCTCCTAAACACCAACGCAGTCCAATGAAGAAATAAAGGGGATTGGTATATATACATATAAAAATATGGATTGGGTACGATCCATTTTTTAAAAAATAGCTCTAAAAAAATTTAGACTGCCAAGCACCCGAACCTATGCCGCAGCGCAATGCCCCTGCATTCTGGATTTGGAACTCAACTTATAGATGGTGCATTCTATCCACTTCCCTTACGTCCTGTGACTGAATGGGGCATAGAGGATCAAGCGCTAGCTACTGAATTACCAAGGAATGGACAAGGAACTGCTACTCAAATGGTACTCCCAGAGGCAAGAGAACTAGATGATATGACACAAATTAGGTCGGTCACCGGGTCAAGCTCCCAGGGTAGATTGCGACTTCCCTTAACTTACCAGCTTCCACACACCTGACTTGGAAACTATGGTATGACGACTTCTTAAAGAGAGCCAAGACTAGATCGACGACGATCAGAACATCTTCCCCCATCGAAATCTGTTCACTGAAGTCGTTCTATGAGCAGAATATCCAAGGATGCAATGTCACTACCCAACTTATTCCAAATTCCATGCAAGCCACTTATAGACTTCTTGCATGAATTCAACGTCGTCGTCACTGAAGTGAGCACTCCCTGCGAGGATATCAAACTGATGGCGTTGATAAGGGGAATCGACCCTAAGTCGGATTTCAGCAATTGGTTAGATGGAAAGCCTCTTACAACCTTGGAGCACTTCTATTACAAAGCAAATCAATGCTTATGCAAGGAGGATGCGAGAATAATATTGACAGGAAACAATGCAGGCCAGTTGGTCGAAGGGGTTCAAAATAAGAGTAACAGATGATGCCCTAAATGAGGACTCGAATTCTAGGAGACAACCCAGGATCCCAAAATTCGACTCATATAATCCTTTGAACGATTCAATCGAAAACATCTACTTGGAGACTCATGACTCGGAGTAGTACTGGAAATCAGCCTTGAGAGAGTCCACCGATACCTAAAAGAAATCCAGGAAATGTTGTATATTTCAAGATACACACGGTCATAACACCGACAATTGTAGACACCTCCAAGATGTGATCAAAAAGCTAATTCGGAAAGGAAAGTTTCAACAATATGTTCAAGCCCCGTAGAATGGAGGGCAGGGAACATCCAATGCATATTAATAAAGAACTTTGATTATTAATTGGACTACCCACGGTCGACTTTTAGTTAAAGAAGGCTGTGGAAAAATGGAACAGTGAGCATACGACGCTGCTTCACTTATCGCTAAGATTTATTTAAATTTCAATTATGTTGTGAACTACGACTAACTTGAACTAAACTAATTTCTAACAATGCAGGTGACCAAGTACTTAGAGTTGGGTGCCAACCGCTCAATGCAGGTGACCAACTACGACCAATTATATTGATCGGACCTTTAGGGGATCATCAAGATGAGCGTGATTCAACCGCTCATCAGTTACCATATGCCCCTGACTTAGGGGCAAGGACTCGAAATGGAAAGTGGATGTGACTCAACCATCCACTTTTTACTCTATGCTTCAATTCCGATAGAACCTCCATGCCTTACTCAAAGCCCGACAAGGTCAGAACCCAATACAAAGTGGACATGACTGATCGTCTGCTCAACAAACTCCGCACTTGAATTGGAGACCAAAGAGGGATTGGAGTGGATGTGATTTGGCCATCCACTCCCCAGCTCATACTTGAAGTTTGCCAAAATACTTATGTCTCTCCCTGGCGATTTGACTGACCGCATATTAACTCCTAACCTGGACATAGGAGGCAGTCTAGAAGCTTGACTTAAAGTATGTGCGATTGACCATCTACTCATCAACTGTTGCCCTTGACACGAGGACACGACTGCAATGTGAGTGGATGCAACTTGATCGTCCACCCAACAACTCTTGTCCTTGACATGTCGAGAGGAGTACGAAGCAAATTGGACGCGGTTTGACCGTCCATTGATCAACTCTGGTCCCCAGAACGCGGGCTATAGTATGAACATCAAACGAGTGTGACTGACCACCATCATAAAACTCTGGTCCCCGGAGCATGGACCGGAGTATAAACACAAAAAGATGGACATGGTTCCACCATCCATTGATCAACTGTGGTTTCCAGAGCATGGACTAGAGTATAAACAACAAATGAATGTGACTGACCATCCATCATAAAACTCTTGTCCTCGGAGCATCGACAGGAGTATAAATAAAAAAAATGGACGTGGTTCGACCGTCCATTGATCAACTCTGATCCCTCAGCGCGGTCTGGAGTATAAATACCATAAAAAGTTGACGTGGTTCGACCATCCGCTCCTCAGCTCTTGACCTTGACTTGGAGGCAAATACACGTCTCAAAGTGAATGCGATCTAACCATCTACTCCCCTGCTCCAGCTTGAAGTTCTCCAGAACACTAATCTTACTCCCAAGGCTCGAAAAAAGGGATCCAAATGGAAGTGGACGTAATACGACCGTCCACGCATCGATTTCTACCCTCGATGCAGGGGGCAGTTTGAGAGCCCATGCCTAAATTGGACGTGGTTCGACCGTCCAATCCAAAAAGGATGTGATACGTCCATCCACGACCTTGCTTTCTCTTGAGTATGGCAAACTATCCAAGCCTTGCTCAAACATCGGCAAGCCCAAAATCCAAACAAAGACATGGACGCAGTTCGACCGTCCAGCAAATAACTCTAGTCCCCTAGTGCAGATTGGAGTATAAACACAAATTAGGTGCAGTTCGACCTCCCGTCAACAAACTCTTATCCCCAGAGTGCGGATATGAGCATAAACAAATAGATGAGTGTGGTTCAACCATTTAATATTCCATAAACTTCGACCTGAACTCGACAGGAGGAATATGAACTCACTATGGATGGAATTCGACCGTCCATGAACTAATTTTGCTAAAGCAAAAATCGGAACGAGAGTACAAACTACTACAAGTTGAATACGACATCTCACTATAGCTCCGGCTTGATGATCTTGACAACTTAAGGCAATGACCGCAAGGAGGCCACAAAACAAAACCAACCAAAACAACGTCAGAAATTACGGGCGAGCGACTATATCACGCCACGGGATCGACATGCAATGTGATCCGAGCTTTCTATATCGTGCTGCTAGGTCGACAGTCAATATTGATCCACACCAAACACAAACAAATGTGACCCGAACGTCCTTCAAATAAATCTGATCACCAGAGCGTGGATAGGAGAATAAATCACGAATGAGTGTGACTTGAACATTCATTCTCCATGACCCTCCCTCGATCCGTTAGGAGGAGTATGAATCTGGATGAGCATGATTCGACTACACCTGAGCCAACTCTGTCCCTAGATCCGACAGGAGAATATAAATCAAAATGGACGTGACTGACCGTCCAGCTCCGAATGAATGCGATGTAACCGTTCATTCGCTGTCTCTTACCCTGATCCGACTAGAAGAGCAATACAAAACGGACATGGCTCAACTATCCGCACACTGATCCTTGCCCTTGGTTCGACAGGAGAAGCATTAATCACAGATTGGATGTGACATAAGCATCCATTCCTCGGTCCTGCCCAGAGTATGGCGACATCTGCACCAAAAGTAGACATGATTGATCGTTCAGTACCAGCTCATACCTAAAATCCGACGAAGCATCGAAGTATTCCCCTGGAAGGAAAAAAATAGAATACAATCCAGGGTAGACGCGACTTGGCCTTCCATCAATTAACCCGGTCCCACGATTCGACGAGAAAGAATATAAAACTAAAGCAAACATGACATGTCTTCCCACTTATCGACATATGCCCCAGGCCTGAGGGCACGAGCAAGAAATAAGGCGACTGTAAATCGGCCATTCGTCAATCAACTCTAAGTCTTCGAAGCTTAGGCAGAAGTATAAACACGACTAGGACGAGACTCGACCGTCCATGCAGTACATCTATCAACCCAAGAATGGGGGCAGAAGTGTGATCATCAAGAAGATGACTACAATAGCTCAATATTGTAACTCATGCCTAGTGTTTATAACGACTTGAGGCTACGACCGAAAGGATGCCTAGAGATAGAATCATCAGATTGATGCCCTGACTCATGCACGACTGACTATCATTCCAACCAGAACGACGAGTAATAGATCATGAGTACATTTAATGGAAAGCGCGTTACACGAATACACAAGCAGATTCAAACTCAAAGCAAGAGCCAGCTATGCAACTGCATGCAACACGAGGCTGAACCCTACTCAACGTTTGATTCAACGTGCTTCTAAGCCTAATCTTTGGCCATTTGAAGATAATCGCTCAAAGCATCTAGAGCCCTTCACTATTGGACTCACCGGCTCATGATGAGATCCAGAAGTTCGACCAGAGCGACCATCATCACATGTCGCCCTGACCGGCTTTTATGCCAATGACTATGCATTAGAGAAATGCTCAAACATGGGGATCGACATCCAATCCAAGGCTGCATCCACTGAGCTAACAATCGACATCACAGTCAGTCATGACGACCCCTCACGGGTCTTGAAGATCGGATCACAGCTCAGTTCAGTGGTGATGAAGGAGTTTGTTGGCTTTCTCCGAGCGAATCTTGATACGTTCACTTGGACCCATTCTGACATGTGTGGGACCTCGTCGACTATCGTGAGCCATGTATTGAATATCGACCGGGTCATGTCTCGGTGAAACAAAAGCGACGCATCATAAATCCAGAGAGATCTGCTGAACTTTAAAAGGAGGTGGATAAACTAAAAGGCAATGGGTTTATCCGCGATGCCCTCTACCTAAAATGGGTACCCGGTCCTGTAATTATGGGAAAATCAAAAGGAAAGTGGCGGATATGTGTTGATTATTCAGACCCAAACAAGGTAAACCCGAAGGACAACTTTCCACTTCTAAAGATCGGCCAGCTGGTAAACTCAACTGCTGGCCATGAACTGCTTTCATTCACGGATGGGTAATCCGGATGCAAATAGATCCCGATGCACATCCCCGACTTGGAACCCACCAACTTCATTACTTACCTTGGGCTATATTGTTACGTTTAATGCCATTCAAATTCGGACTAAAGGACGCTGGTGCTACTTAATAGAGTTGGTCAATCGGATGTTCAAAGACAAGATCGGATGATCAATGGAGGTATATGTGGATAATGTGCTTGTGAAGTCACGGAAATCAAACAACCACATCGATGACTTGGTAGAGATATTCAATTTTATCCGAAGATATGGAATGAAACTCGATCCCTTGAAATGCTCTTTCGACATTGCATCAGGGAAGTTCCTGGGTTTAATGTTCAACTCTCGTGGAATGAACCCAATCCCAAGAAGATTCAGGCAATCAGAGACATCTTGGCACCGAAAACCATCAAGTAGGTACAGAGCCTCGATAGGAAGGTCGTCGCCTTAAGCAAATTCATCTCCATGGTGACCAACAAGTGTATTCCCTTCTTTGATTTGATTAGGAGAGGTAAGAGAACTTTGAATGGACGCAGGATTGCATAAATGTGTTTCAAGCTCTGGTAGATCGCTTAGAGAGACCTCCCATCCTATCTAAGCCACTGGATCGTAAAGACTTATACATTTATTTAGCCAAGTCGGTACATGCCATAAGCGCTGCAATGCTATGCGAAGAGAATCGGATCCAAAGACCAGTGTATTGTAAGCAAGCGATTGACAAGCACTAAGAGAAAACTATACAAAGCTACAAAAGCTCGGGTAATGCCTGTTGATTTCATCATGAAAGCTCCGCTATTCTTTTAGGCTCACCCCATTAACGTCTGTATCGACCAGCCGTTACGACAGATCATACAACGACCTGAGACGTCTGGTAGACTACTCAAGTGGAACATTGAATTAAGTCGATTTAACATCACTTGTCTCCTTTGGAGAGCTCTCCAGGGACATACATTGGCGGACTTCATAGCTAAATTCACTACATTAGACGACTCTCCAGAGAGCAGTAGAGAACCGACCAACCGATGGAAAATGTACACGGATGAAGCATCCAACGATCAATGTTCTGGCGTAGAGTTGTGTTGGTGATTCTTGAAGAATGATCGATCTGCTACACCTTGAAACTCGACTTCCCTGCGACAAATAACGAAGCCAAATATAAAGCTCTAATTATTGGGCTCAAACTTGCCAGAGGACTAGGAGTGAAAACTTTACACATCTTTTGTGACCCCCGGTTACTAGTATGCCAAGTCAGGGGAGATTATCAGGTTAGGAGGCAGCAACTTGCTCCTTATCTCGATCGGGTCCAAGAGCTACTGGTAGACTTCGAGTATTACACCATTACATACACACCCAGAGAAAAAAATGAGAAAGCCGAATCACTGGCCATGCTGGCCAGTTCCGGGGATGCACAACAAATGGGCTTGGTCCCGGTTGGAGTACTAAATGCTCCAAGATCGACCAGATCGAGATCGACCAGATCTTGGAGATGGAGCCGGACAAGGAGTCATGGATGACTCCTATGGAAAACTATCTACAATGGGGAATCCTTCCCGAATAGAGGAATGAAAAATGATAGATCCTCCGCAAAGCTTCACGCTATGTCATCCGAGAAGGAATCATATACAGGAAGGGTTTATCCGTTCCCCTACTTCGGTGAATTGCCCACGACAAAATCAAACGAATATTGAGAGAATTCATACACTCAAAGTCATTTTGGAAGAAAACACCATTCCTCTTGCCATCAATATCCAAGCCCAACCTTGCCTACAATTAATTGAAACCGCCCCTCATTTTATCTTCTAGGGGATCAAATACAGCATGTCACATTCAACCTCAAGGCCGACCCATATATCAATCATCATCAGTGATCTCTTCAACATCAACTTCTCTAATCCCTTCATCCTATATCAACAAAGATTTGGAGCGAGAAGGATCGGTGGACAAAAAATTGCAAATGATTGAATTGCATTCCACCAAATTGACTACGACCCATGAGCATATGAACGCATCAGAGAGCCAACGACAAAAACTTGTACCTAAACGTGCACGTATACATCCTAAAAATTTTATTTCCTGAAATCAACATAAATTGGATTCTCACATGGGGAAATCAAGGAAAGAATTGGATCAGATAGCCAAGGCATACTAACTCGACTAATCAGCTCATTGGAACTTAGTGCAGATGATTACCAATAGATTCTACTTCAGAACTTATATCGTTTGATAACCACCAAGCATCACGGCGAACAGAGAGAGATTCGACTCTCCACAAAGCAGCTCAACAACAATAGAAGGATAACGACCATTCGATACACTGAGTGGAATCCTCTCCGATGACCCTAACTTGACATCAATTCAAAGCACGTCATGTACGCAACAAGACGTACTTTGGGGGGCAAATGTTATCCGACCTTTTGGTCCAGCTATATTCAGACTGACTGGACAAGTTAGACTAGATGATCATCGAGGAAGACAGCCCGGAGATGATTATTAGACTCAAAAATCAAGCGCAGGTAGTGATATGAAGCGACGATCAACCGAGACCAAAATATAGACTTTCCAGAATAATCTAAGTATGGAATAATGACTCCCCTAAACGAGGGATCAATGTCTATCCCTTTCCCTAGGGGATCGATACCTATCCTCAATATTTGTCCCAAACTGGGTGAGATTGATATGGAGTGACAAGGAAGGCCCCATGATGCTACATTTCAAGTTTCAAGTCGTTTGGAGTTCGTATGCTCAAGTTACGGACAAATTACTTCACCTATAAAAAAGGGATCGGTATAAGAGGGATCGGTATAAAATGGATCGTATAAAAGGAAAGATCTAAAAGGGATGGTATAAAAGGGATCGTATAAAAGGAAAGATCTAAAAGGGATGGTATTAAAGGGATCGACATAAAAGGGATCGGTCATATTCAGTTTTCACTACATATTGCAACAATGATCGGTCAATAACTCAAAATCTACAGATGCTATCAACATGAAACTTGGAGTATAAGCACATTACAAAATGAGAAACATCGCTTAGAGATTGCATCCCAATTAGAGGAGATTGGAGGGATCGATACCTATCCCTCTAGAGGGATCGACTGAAATCAGAATGCATTGCAACACAACTTCACGGAAAACGCGATATCTCACAAACGGTAAGTCAGAATGACACGAAATTTGGAGAGCAGGTAGCTAACATCATGAGGGACCCACCATAGGGATTGCACCCCATTTGGACACAAAAATAGAGATCAGTACCGATCCCTATTGTGGGCCTCAAAATTCTTGCGTGACCTCATCTTGGCCTGGAGGTTCTTCTGCCGAAATTTCAGCCCAATTCATGCACGTCTTCCCCTATAAATACAACAAGCATGACATTAGAAAAGGGATCGTTCTTTCTACTGAGAAGGCTCTTCCATTTTTTATTCTTTATTCTTTTACTAATGGATCCCAGCTGGTCCAAACATTCTTGTAATCATAATCAAGTGCAAGATCAATAAAAATATAAAGTGGATGTAGGCCAAGATTGCCGAACCACTATAAAAATCTGTGTGTTCATTTATGATTTTTGTTCTATTAATTTCATTCTTTATTTAATCTCTACTAGATTCTATTGGGTGTTGATGTCCATTTTTGACATCAACAATATCTATAACGAGTTTATCTTTCAAAATATTGATAATTGAATTTTATTTAGCTTTAAGTGACAAAGATTAACGAATTTTTCTGTTTTGAAAAAGACAAACAAATACTATAATCACTTAAAATATAAGTGTTACTTCAGGAAAAAAAAGTAAGAAGAAGAAGAAGATAAACAAATATGTTTATTCAAAAATTAAGATACATTCAATTTATCATTTAAAGAAAGATAACGAATACATATTTTTCTTCTGGTTTTTTAATGTTTATCATCCATCTCATATTACTTCTTCTTACACAGATAGTCTCTGTAGGAAGAAAAGTATGGTTCTGGATTCAACTTTGTTTTAGAGTGATGAAAGAAAATATCCTTTTGATGTTAGTTGCTATTCTTACCATTTTATTGACCATAACATACACTACACCAAAATAGGTGATTCCCAACGAGTATAACTATCGCAAACAATTTCAGTAACGCTTATTAGCGTCGCTATAGGGGCGTCGCAATTTATTGCCAACGCTTATAAGCGTTGGCGAGTTTAGTTTCCCAACGCTTATAAGCATTGGAAGTTTGTATTCGCCAACGCTTATAAACGTTGGTGTATATTAGTTAGCAACGCTTATAAACGTTGGCAAATTAACCATCCAACATTGTTTAATTTTCTATGCTGACGCTTATAAGCGTTGGTAAATTTTAATTGCCAACGCTTATAACGCTGAAATATTTTCATTCTCAATATAGTCAATTATTTTAACATTAATAAACAATTAATAACTAACATGATATGCATTATTATACTACATTCAATAGGAACCCAAAATTTACAATATTCATGATCAAATAACAACATAAATTTGTTTCAATCTGCAAAGCACCTACGCACAATAAAAGAAGCTTTGAGTTAAACAAGAGGAACTGTAGAATTTTGATCTTTGGTTTCAATCTGCAAATAAGACTTATATTTGTTTTTGAACGTTGCAGAAAAGAGGAAAAATTCTTTGAGAAATTATAAAGAGCGATGACCAACTCATAACATCAAACCAAAGTATAGACCATAATCACTTCTAACATCTTCTACTGCATTTTCTGCCACCTGGACCTCCATAGTAGATGCAGGCTCCTTTAGCCTTTGGTGGTCCACTGTCATAAAATTGAACAGTGTAACATCTGTCGCATGAAACCGAGAACTTGTTGAAATATGGAACTATTTCATTCCATCTTGCATTCACGGCAAGGATATTCCGAATATAACTTGATCTTCTGAACCCATTTCTTGGAAAGACACCACTGCCCATTTCAGTCGTTGTGTGAGATCCATCGACATGTGAATTGCATATGCTTCCACCCCAATTGATACGACTACAGTCTCTGTAACTCTCAAATATTAAATTGGGCCAATATCCTATTGGTCTACCATCAAAGTAAGTCCACCATATTTTATATGTACGGTCCTTCAGAAAATTCCAGTCGCATAAACATTTGAATCAAACCTAGTTTTCTCAACGTTATTTCATCCAGAATGTTCAGTGTTGAGTGTGGTACCTTGAAGGAATAGAAACCATATGAATATTGACCTCCGTTGTACTTTGAAACATCTGTGAAGGCTCCACCTAGTAAGATTTTGTTAGATGTCTGAACGAAACCTACACATCTAAGGTTGAAACAACCATGGTCCTTAGCAGTATCCTGTGCCAAAATAACAAAATCAGCATTGCTCTTTTCGCCGGAAAACACCCAGTAAAACAATATTGGTTACAAAAGCAGCTGTATGGTTTCACTAAATGTTGTTCCAAAGTAATATATTGAAAAATATACCGTACCAACAAATTGACAAATATTCACGGTCTTTTGTCTCCGAATAAAATTGGACTAACCTACATATACGAAATAATAAAAGATGCTCTTTGATATACGTACTACATTCAAACTGACAGTATAGTATGATAAAAATTTATCATACCGCCCATCCACTTTCCATAAAAGAGTCGTGTTTGTTGAACACAGTCACGGAGTTTATAGACCACTCGTTTTCCTCAACATCGAGATTCCAAACGTTAAAGTCACCACGAGCTCCAACATAGGTTTCTCTATGTAACTCCACTCGTGCAACCTAGATGTTCATGTGCATTTACATTTAAATCTACTAAAGTTGTTCTGAATTACAGTAACAGCTGGTTAATACAAGAGAATTAAGCATAGGAGCAAGTTTCTTATTTGCAAGCGATTTTATACGGTAATACATAGAATGAAAAGGAGCCGATGTGACTACTTGAAATAAATTTTTGAAAATAAAATCACCTCAACTTTGCAATTTGAAAATTCTCCATTTGGAACATAGGATTTGGAAGAGTTACGAAGCCTTTGAATGGGGATAGTTCCTTCAGGGCAGCTTCCAGAGTTTTGCCAGGTTTGTTGTGCCCCAGTTTTAAATGTACCATTGTGTTTCAATATTGTTGGGATAAAACTAGGTTGCATCTGGTACAACAGAGAAAGAATGACTATATATAACCAGTTTGAATGCAAAGGATCACAGTATTTGAGGGAAATAGCAAACCTGAATGGTGTGATTTTTAAGCAAGGGATGATCAAAAGCAGGCTGACTGTAAATGTCAACACAATCAACGATGTCACCATCTTCACTCTGCAAGAGGTTACAAAACTATTTTAATTAGGTTAAAAGAGAATGAAATAATTATATATAAGCGCAAAGTACTTATGTAAGATACAACCTTTATTGTTTTGACTGCAGGCTTACTTGTTCCATTCACACAATTCACAACAAATAATATACAGAACAACACAAACAATTTATTACCAAAGTTTGGGCAATAAGTCTTCTTCAATTTAATATTCATCACAGACAAAAGGATCAAAATTAAATACTTCTGAAATGTAGAAGAAAAAGGAAAAAGGATCATGAATTTATAAGTTTATACTGAAAAATACAGAGATATGCTTATAAGATTGTCACTGGAAAACCATTAATGAGTAGGCGTTTTAGAGGTTAAGCTTTAATGCAGAATACACTTATTTTCAGGGTTGCAACCAAGTTTTCGAAGCCATTCTTCTTTTGGTGGAAAAAAAACAAAGAAGATAATGTCCAATCAAAAAATGCTTAGATTTCAAATCCCCAGTTTTCTCCTAAAAAATCGAACAAAACCTAGTTCTTCAAAATTGATCATATAATCACAAACATTGATCTTTGCCTCTCAAAACCATATTGTAAAAATAAAATAAAAAGATATAGATATAGATCTTTCAAAAATAAATGTATTCTTAGGAAAGGATAATAGTGCATATATTTTCCAAAGCAGGTTAGTAATATTAAAATGCATACCTGCAAATTCAAATTTGTAGTTCACTTTACAAATGGGTAACACATATAATTACAGCCTTGAGGGGATAACAGACATGTTCATAAACTTCAATTTCATTAGTTCACTTCACAAAAGTGTGTGTGCAATGGCAGTTACAACCAGGGTATGGCATGTCTGGTTAGAGAGAAATGATCATATATTTCAAATGATTCAGTTACCAAATTATATTTGACTTATTGTGATAGCTCAAGATTGTTCAATAATAATTAAAATAACTGACAAGAATAAAAATGAAGCATTAATATAAATGTTATTTGACCTAAGCTAATAGCAACCATGTCTAATTTAAAAAAGCGTGATCATCCCAAATTGCCAGCAAGCTTCATTGTAGCTTGCTGATGCAAAATGCAAATATAGATAAAAACTGACATTCCAATGGAAAAATTATCACAGTTTTGGACACACCTCTACTTATTTGCCACAGACGTTTTTACTCTTGTTTTTCAGCACTTTCATTACTTGGACAGTTATAAAAAGTACCTTCAAGAATTTAACTTCCACTTTCATGCCAAATTTGCTAATAACTTTGGGCACACAATACATAAGAAGATAAGCCAGTTAGATTACTTTGGTTAAGTGGCTATAGTTGTTTGGTTAAACTTTGTATAGAAAGCGTTTCTTTCATTTTAAGTTGCTATAGCTGTATGATGCCGCACATTTACACATTGCAACACTCAGTTTCAGCAGGCATTGCACATTGCAACATGCAGTTGCACTGCATTGGTTGCAGACAAGTAGGTGCAGGCAACTGAGTGCTACACTCAGTTGCCATTGCAGCTGAGCGCAAGCAACTGCATGCAACTCTGATTTGCTAATGCAACCAAGTGTGGCACTTGATTGCCAGTTCAACTGCTAAAAAAGCACATTGCAAAACTTTACAGTGTTATACTAAATCCTTTATCGATGCATATTCATCTATTAAATGTATATCGAATGACGACTACAAATTCCAGTAAACATGAAATTAATGCTCACAACTCTTTAACATACATATACTAAATTTCTGGCATAGAACACTCAGACGTCTCTTTACTTATCAATCATATATATAGTAGAATTCTACTTTACCAAATTAATCCTACTAATCACGGAGAGAAGGATACCATGCCGTTATACTCTCTACATGAAAGAATCCCGGGGGCTATGTAAGCTGGAATCCCTACTATAGATTTCGACATTCAATGTGATAAACCCGACTGCAATATTGAGAACATATATTTAACTACTTAGAAATCTAGCAATATAGTAAACCAAGTTCAGACCAAAACGAAAATTGATAATATATACCTTGAGTAACCAAAATCGCATATCTTAAGACGTGGCATCGGACTTCCATCTAAGAGTGTGTTTTCCGATTTCAGACCACACTGACAAATTTCCTACATATTTGAATACATATTATTGATGTATTCTTATGTTTTCTTGCTATATACATTACTAAACTCATAAAAGCGTATAAAACAACTCACCATTGAATGACAGTAACTGACATCAGATATCAGTTACTGAAAGAAATACCTCACCAAGTTACCAAATTTATCATAAAAGATACAAATTTATCATCAGATATCATGTCCACTGATCGCCTGAAGTCGAAATTGGCTGAAGTCGAACTCGTCTGTAGTCAAAATCGACTCGCCCGATGTTGTGGCCAAAACCAAATTGCCTGAAGCCGTGGCCGATTCGCCTGAAGCCATGGCAGAAATCGAATCGCCTGAGGTCGTGGCAGAAATCGAATCGCCAAGTCGAATATTTCTTTTTTTAGTGGCCGCCGAATGAATAAGCGTTGAGAAGTTTGGGGAGTAGGGCCAAGGATGACAAAGGATGTTCATTTACGTTTTTGCCCCAAAACATTTTAGTTAATTTCCAGTTAGCCAAATTTTCCAACACAAATATGTGTTACCAATAAAAAAATTATAAATGTGTATTTTTGGTCACACATTTTTTGCTTAGCAACGCTTATTGTTGTGATTAATCTACAACGCAAATAAGTGTTGGCAACTGAAAAAAATAAGTGTTACAAAATGGCTGTTATGGTGTGGTGATATGACACTATGTGTGCATTCTTTATTTTAGTTTCAAAGAGGAAGCCAACACTTGTATTTGGTTGCAAGGATGTAGTGCAGAGTAATGCACTGTGCTTACGTTCTGTGAGACATCTAACAATAATTAGTGGTCTACCAAAGGATTCATCATTTCAACTACTTTGTGGTAACAGCGCTGATGTTTATGTTTGCACAACCTACTCTGATTTAATTTGAATGGTACTAAACTGCAGTGTTACCACCACATACCTTTTAAATCTAAACCGACACATTCATTGTCCCCTCACCAGTCACCGAGTCCTTACTAAAAAACTACACACACCCAAGCCTAACAGAGAATTCCAAACTACGCATCCACTTAAATACAATGCGAGCCACTTCTAATAGAGAAATCCATCAAAATATAATTGGAGCACAGATGATTGAAACTCACGATTACACCACAGGAAACTTTTACTTTAAAATGATACTGCTTTTTATAACTTAATCTGTGCCTCTCAAACCATTTGCAGATATTGTGTGCCTTACTACTCTTAAAACAGTATGATAGTTTGGTAATAAACAAGTTTGGATGAACGGTTTTAATACATGTTAGCACTACGGGTGTGATAACTAAACTTCTAAAACTGCAGGACCTGTGAACGTCCATGATAAATTATTTCCCTTTTTTTTTCTTTTACAAAATGTCAACGTCTTTCATAATAAGTCTCACAGTGCTCAAGCTGACCTGTGCAATCAACTGGTTCAAGATCGGACAAGTAATATGACGTTGCAGGAAGTGTGTGACAAAATGTGTAGGTTATTGATAGAATATGTATTTACATATTCTATCAGTTATATACTACTAAACTTCTAAATACCGTGTTATTGACTTTCTTGTTTCTATGTGTATTTGCTGTGAATATTTTCTTATATTAATGAATAACATTTCCAGTTTCTGTTGCTCAGTTGCTCTGGTTTCGCATTAGTTGGCCTGGCTATTTAATATTTTATCAAACATATGTACATCTTTTGGCAGCAACAAAATTATTGTACAGTGCTAATATCATGGTTGTTGTTTTACATAATAAATTTCAATCTTTGTTTCTCTTACAAAATTCCAACATGAGTTTTCTGTTGCGAATATGATATATGAATCTAATCTGTTTTGGCTTACCCTATTTAAACATGGATCCTCAACTGACATGTAATATATATAAATCTAGACTACTATTTACTGTTTGTTAAAATTTTCCACTATCTATGTATCAACCGTGCAAAGTAATTATTATGCCCCTTTATACCTTTAATTATAATTAAAAATTTTAATTCAAGGTTCATATATGTGATGGACAAAGTTGACCGGTTTGGCTGATTCTATCAAGGTTTAAAATTTCGTTTTCTGTTTCCGTTACGGTCATTGAGAAACTTCAATATTTCGGTTCCGTTTCGCAAATTTCGGATATTCCGTTTTAATTCCGATTTGATAATTCCGGTACTTTTCTCACAATTGCATCATATACTCTTCCAGTTATTAAAAAAGATTTATATAACATGTAAAAATTTTAACAATAAGAAAACTTGTTTTTAAGCTTCATAAGAATTTTAATCCTTATTTTCTTCATTTTTGAGCATCATGGGGAACTTAAATTATTAAAAAAATTATGCTAAGTTGAGAAATCACCCTAAACAATATATTAATCGAATCTAAACAAATTATTAATATATTAATCAATTAGCATTCAGAAATAAACACAAAAGAAAAGAATCAAGCCCAATAAAACAAGGCCCGTCCAAATCAAAACTATCGCTACTTTGAGAAAACCCTAGTCAACAAAAAAAACATAGCCGCTTTCTCGTTCATCGGTTTCTCCGTCATCTACTTCTTCTCTTTTTTTCACTCACAAAATCGCGTCTCCCTCAGTTTGATGCCCTATCTCATCCTTCCTCTTCTAATGTATTTAGGGTTTTTTTTTCAATTTTTTATACTCAAATTCCGGTCCGGTCATCGTCGGAACCGAAGCGGAATAGTCAGAATTCCGACGTACCGGACGGAATTTCGAACCATAGATTCTACTATCAAGTTCGTCATTCTTAAAAAATGAGTACAAAAGAAAACAATCTGTTTTCAGCAAGAAAACGTATTTACATTCAATCATAACATGTATAGCAAACGATACATAGCCACTATGTTAAGTAACAGTTTTCCCTGATACTCATTTACTAACCGCTATTAAGACAATATCCAAATTCTATGTGAGATCCTTATCTATGTCCTTGGGCAAATGCTGCCTAAAATTGGTTAAATTATCTAACCTCTAAATTTTCATGTTCAAATTAGTTTTGCATTCAATCTATTGTCCATGAAAACAGTTTTGAGTTTAAAGCAAGTGCTATATTACTGAACTTAAATTTTGAATTCGTACCCTAGAATAGAATACAAGTGATCACACACCAATTTTCATTAAGCTTTTTAATGAAGGGGATAATCCTGATAGAAAGAAGGTGCCTTTTAGATTTAAAAATGGTTGGATTTGTGATGACAAGTATGATGGTTTAATTAAAGATTGTTTTAATTTTTCATGTGATGGAAATAAACAGTTTCAATTTAATATGCTACTGAAACATATTAAAATTAACTTAAAAGATTGGAACAAAAATAATTTTCAGGATAAAAACATTTTGAACAATCTTAAGAAGAAGGGGAAAGTTTTACAAGACCTTGCAGATCAACATCCTAAGGATTTAAATGCTGTTAAAATGTTTTTCGAGAATCAACAAAATCTGTCTAGAGAAATGCACATTAATTCTGTTAATGCCAAACAAAAAGCTAAAGTGGATTGGCTTACTTTGGGGGATGACTACACCAAATATTTTCATGCTAAAATGTCTACTAGGAAACATATGAATAATATTGACAGTTCTGGTAAATCTACTAATTCCTATAACTCTATAGTCGAAGAGGCTTTGAAATTTTATAATGAACTTTATTTTTCTGATAATCAAATTCATAATTTCCCGAAAATTATTTGCAAACAGAAGTTAAATAGTGCAGCAGATGAAATTCTTCTTGCTCCTGTGTTAGAAACTGAAATTAAAGCTATTATTTTCAATGCTGGTGATAATAAAAGTCCTGGCCCTGATGGTTTTAATGCTAAATTTTATAAAAATCATTGGGATAGCTTAAGAGGGCAGTTGACTGAAGTAGTTAATGAATTCTTTGCTAAGGGTAAGCTTTTGAAAAGTCTGAATCATACTTTTATTACTTTAATCCCTAAAAATAAAAATCCATCTAGCATTGGTGACTATAGACCTATATCTTGTTGTAATGTTATTTATAAGATTATTGCTAGTGTGCTTAGCAATAGAATTAAGGTGTTTCTGCCCTTTCTAATCTCAGAAAACCAAAGTGCTTTTGTTCCTGGTAGACTGATATATGAAAACTCAATGTTAGCCCATGAGATGGTTAGGAATTTCAATACTAAAAGTGTGGATAATATGTGCCTCAAAATTAATTTACAGAAGGCATATGATAAAGTCAATAGACAGTTTATATGTCATATGATGGTTAGGTTAGGTTTCCCTTCTAAATTTTGTGATCTGATATATGAATGTATTAGTACCCCTACCTTTTCTATTCTAATTCAAGGTAAACCAGTAGGTTTTATAAAAAGCAATAGGGGTATTCGACAAGGTGACCCTCTATCTCCATATCTTTTCACTATAGTCATGGAATATTTCTCCATTCTGACTGAGATAGAACTGTTAAGGGGTCAAATTTCTCCTATAAATAGAGTTCAACCTACTATTTCTCATCTAATATATGCAAATGATCTGATGCTCTTTACAAAAGCAAATGAACAGAATGGTTATGCTATTTCTCAAATTCTTATGAATTTACATAAGTATGCAGGTTTGCAGGTGAATGAGCTTAAAAGTAAAGCGTATTTTAGTAAATGCAGTAAATATAAAAATGAAATGTTAGACATTTTGCATGTTAATGAGGGAAAATTGCCAATTAAATATTTAGGATTACCTCTTTCTGTTAACCAAATCAAAGACAGTGACTGTTCTATGCTTATTGAAAAAATTCAAGAAAGAATGGAGACATGGTCTTGTAAACTCCTTTCCATAGCTGGGAGAATGGAATTGATTAAAACTGTTATTTATGCCATTATTTTATACTGGCTTCAAACATTCCATATCCCAGCTGCATCTATTAAGAAATTAGAAAGTAGATGTGCTGATTTCCTGTGGAAAGGAGGTTACCATAAAATCAGTTGGGAAAAAAATTTGTAAACCCAAAAAAGAAGGGGGGATGGGTATTAAAAATTTGAATGATTTAAGTATTACATGCCATTTAAAAATGTTTTGGAGATTCCTGAGCACTGAATCATTATGGTCAAAATGAATGAAGAATAAGTATCTCAAAAAAGGTAATTTTTGGAATATTTTACCTAAAGATAATCATTCAAATGCTTGGAAATAGATTTTAAAATGTAGAAATATTGGTAAACCTATTCTAGAAAGGATTCTTAAAGCAGGGAATGAAACTAATCTATGGTTTGACCCATGGTTTCAACATGATTCTTTTGTAAATAGAATAGGTTGGAATAATTTAGTAATTTTTGGCAATGCTAATACAAATGTTTCCATGATTATCAAAGATAATCAATGGCAGCCTCAACTACATCCCATTACTAACCCACATAAGAATGATATTAGTAGTATTCCCATTGATTCTAATGCAGAGACTGATTACTGGGAGTGGACTGCTAGTTGTAAAGGGAAGTTCTCTTTTAAAAAAACCTGGGAGTGGATTAGGAACAAACAGTCTACAGTAGACTGGTATCATTGCATCTGGAACAAAGTAAACAATCCCAAGATGGCAATCTGTTCATACTTTGCTATAAATAACAGATTACCAACTTGGGATAGAATAAAAAAAATGGGATAAAAATGCTAAAACACTTTGTTACTTGTGCAATAGTAAGGATGAGAGTATTAATCATATATTTTTTGAATGCAGTTATGCCTATTATATCTGGGGTCAAATTCAAACAACACTGGGAGTCCAGAACAATGGGCTAATGGAGCTTAAACATGCAGTACAACATATCAACATCAATTTCAAGGGCAAATCTTTAGAGAAAGACTTTGCAAATATCCTTCTTACTACTGCTATCTATCATATGTGGAAAGAAAGGAACAACCGCAATCACAACAAAGCAAAACTTACTAAAGAGCAAAGATGGTTACTGATAGAGTCGCACAGCAGAATTATGCTTCGTAAATCAAAGAAAAAAGTTAAAAATCAAACCAATTATGCCCTTTTAGCCGAGCGGTGGAGTAGAAAAGCGGGCAACAAGCATATGGAGTGGTACTTGCACAACCCGAAAGTCATCGCAAAGGAGCTGGAACTTCACCAGAGCAATTCTGATAAAGTTAACAACTTTCGCTCTCGCAAAGCTCAAGCATCAAATAATTGGAAGGAATCTTCATTCGCTGGGCATAACAAGTTCAGATCTACTGAGCAATTCAGAGATCTGAACAACAGAAGAGCTATGAATGGTTTAGAAGAGAAGAGAAGAGAAGTATGTCTTCTTGGGAAAGAGGGGAGAAAAGTGGTACGAAAGAGTATGGATGAAGCTCGCAAGCTTCCGTCATCTCCAGATCTTTCGCAAGTTTTGAGATTAGGGTTTCTTTGTGTCGGCTGTAACTAAGTAGAGATGTTGTGTAAAAATCGGGTATTAACCCGATTGTATTTTCATTTCTCCTTTGGGCCTTGGGCCTTGTACCCCTTAATTAAAAAAAAAAAATTGAATTCGTTCTCCAACCCAGCGTTACAATTATTTGATTAAATTAGCAATAAACGAATGGTATTATAATCATTTTTCACCATCAACTTGAAATAAAAAAGATGAAAGCGTAAACTAGCTTGATAAGAAAATACAATTTCATAGCTAAATAAATGCATCAAACCATAAAATATTTAATTGCAATTTATTGAACAAAAAGTTTTCTAAACTACACATCTAGAACTAAAAACCACATAAACACAAACCGAAAAGGAAAAATAAAATAAAACGAAAAGCTATCTAAATAGAAAACTTATAAAGCATCTCATGTCTATAAACCTGACCAGGTCTAACAATCTGAGAAGGAAAGCTTTTCTGATTAACCGAATTGGGAAACCCTTGAGTCTCCAAAGCCATCCCTCCATGCTGAGGATACACATGCCCATTCTTCCCCTTCTCGTTATCCAAAAAGTTACCAGAATAAAATTGCACTCCGGGCTGGTTCGACCACAGCTCCATCTTCCTTCCCTTACCTCCATTGCCTTCCACAATAGCCACCTTCCTCATTCCATTTTCAAGAGGTGCATCTAACACATAATTCATATCATACCCTCCCTTCACTTCTTTGATTCTACTGCCTATCTCCTGCGGCTCCAAAAAGTCATAGGCCGTACCCTTTATGTCCTTAAGCTCGCCAGTAGGAATCAGTTGATCGTCCACTGGAGTGATCTTTGAGCCAAAGATCTGAACTTTATGAGAAAGGATGGTGCCGCTGCCTTCATTTTCCAGGTTCCAGTATGTGTGCTGCGCTAAATTTATCGGCGTTGCCTTGGTTATAGGTTTGGCTTCCATGGAAACTGATAATGTGTAGTCTGGGGTGATTTTGTATGTCACATACACGTCTACATCTCCAGGAAATCCTGGAATTTTCATATTAAGTTAGATCTAAGTTAACATATGTTATTGTTGATAGACCAATAGTATATGTAAATTCATCACCTTGTTCTCCATCAAAGCTGTGGTAGTAGAGTTTGATGTAGGGAGATTTGCCATGGTCGATCTCCTTCACTGTCCAGTGCACTTGGCTGAAGCCTCTGTGGCCACCGTGAAGGGAGTTTTTCTTATCATTTTTGAAGAGTCGGTGTGGTTTTCCATCAAGGACGAATCGAGCATTGGCGATTCGGTTGGCTACACGACCTACTAGAGCTCCAAAATATGTCGTATCGTTGAGGTACTGTCTGAAGCCATCATATCCGAGAACTATATCACCAAGCTTGCCTGCAATATTCAGCGGTAGTTATTATACACATATATAGTTTATTATGCATTTATGTATAAAGCAGAAGGAAGAACATGAATTTTATTCATTAATTACCGTGTGAATCTGGGATCACGACAGAGAGAATGGTTGCACCAAAGGTGTCGATTTTGATGGAAAAATCACCGGTCTTTAGTTCGTATGCTTGTGCTAAATTTCCTTTGAGGATTCTAGAAGCATTTGATTTGTCTATGGTTGTAAATAGTAGTATAGAAGTGAGTATGAGGAAAAGTGATGTCGTAGCCATGGCTAAGCAGAAAAGGTACGAGAGTGATAACAAGGATGAAGATCTATGGAATGCGAAATATATAGAGAAAAAGGGATGGGCTACTTTTAAAATTCAGTTTGAGAATGAACGATCCATTTTTCGCAAGAATAGGTCAATATAGCTAAAATGAAGGGGATATTTCCTAAGAATGCAGGAGATATTTAAAAAAGATTTGAATTTTGGGCTTCATTGACGCAGTTTCATCGAACGCGTGTGAGAAAATTAACTTACATCGTTATCCCCTCTTTTCGCACAACTAACGTTTTCGTTCTAATAAAAAACTAGGGCTTGGGGATGCCTGCTCTGATGATTGCGTCAATGTCAGAGTAATATGCTGGAGTTCACCTGTTTTCTGGACTACTGCGGTGAGCGTCGATTTGATGCTAAAGTTCGTTGCTGAACTGCCACTGCAATCTAGAGCACAGATGTTAGAGCTTATCGTTGTAATCTAGCTAGAGTTTAATCCAATGCTGGAGTTTGCCACTTATCTGAACTTGCAGCTCAAGTCAGACGAAGAAGGATGGGTTGCGGTTGCTGATGGATAATGTTTGGGTGCCTTGATGCTTTGATGTCTAAAATTGCCTGGTGTTGGAGACGGAACTAGATGCTCCGCCACGACTTTGCCACTAGTTGGATTATTTCTCTGCTGCTGATGATATTTTGAAGAAAATTGCTTTGTCTTGAGAAGGCAGCGGTGTTGAGATGGTGAGCTTTGATCCCATTTGTAGTTGTAATGACATAAAATTTAGTTTGTGCTATGTTAATCAATCTGAAATAGTTTGTCCATGAGGCTGGTTTGGCTGTGAATGGGTTGAAATGGTTTTGTATATCATTTTTCTTATAATTTTTTTTTTATAAAATAAAAAGACAAAAAGTGGCTGATCCATATAGAAAATCTTAAGAATTAATATTTTTATTAAAAGATAAATTAATTCGCCATTTTTTTTGTTGTTGAAAAAACCAATATTCAATATTCTTGTAATAAATTAAATTATAAATGTATGTAAAAAAAAGATGTTATTGCTTTAATTTATCTTTTATGTTTTATCTTTTTATATTTTAAAGTAAGTAATTTATATTTTATGTTTTGCCTTTTACATTTTATGATTTATGTTTTATCATTATAAATATAAAAATATAACAATATCATAGTTTACCAAGTAATTTAACTTTATCATTCATCAATTATCAATGTGTATAAAAGGTTTCTTAAAATTCTTTTTATCTTCTTGTTGAAAGCTATATGTAGACAAAATGATAGGGCTGTTATGGTAATGGTTACTGTTACCATTTCACAAATACCGTTACTGTACCATTTTTACTGGTAAGCGAAAATTGCTTACCGTTACCGATAGGCTGGTATACCGAAGACTGGTATACCGATAATCTGGTAACCGTTACACTGGTAATGGTAATATTCCGTTTGTCTAAAAAAAGTTAGTAACATAACACGTATTCACACCATAACAGTGCTTCATTATACAATTTATAGTGTTGCTTAATAAAAGACATAAATGAGAAAGAAATGAAGTGTATTTAACATTATTTCACCTGGTTAATAAACTAAATTTAATCATTTGCTTGGTTTTAAATGCCTATAATAATGCATGTTATATGAATATACATGTATTATAAATTGACTGGTAAAATTACCGTTCCGCTTGTATTGAGGAAATGTTACCGATGATTTACCGTAGAAAATGGTAAATTTACCGTTACCATACCGATTAAACTGGTATACCGATTTCACTCGAAAATGGTAACCGATTGGCTGGTAATGGTATGGTAATGGTAAATTTACTGTTACCGTAACAGCCCTACAAAATGATCAAATGCACACATATTTCAATAAAAAGATAAATGCAAAATCATTCTATATATATAAAAATATAATTCATATTTGTTTAAAAACAAAAACTTATTATTTTTTGTTCAAAACATTTATTAATTTCCTTTTATCAACAACTTAATTTATTTGTCTAAAATCTGAATGCAGCCAAAAGGATCTAATGTGCATATTTGATAAAAGGTAAACACATAACAACAGTTTTGGCAAAAAGTAGGATATATTTATCTTTTTGGTTAAAAACTATATTTATCTATTATTTTGTTCAAACTTATTTGTATCTTTTTGTTTAAAAGTCAGTCACAAAAAAATGTTCAAGCCCATAAATTAATGTTCTTTTCATCTCTTTGTGATATTGACTTATCTATATATCAAATGTAATCATTTCAGTTTTTATTGTTTTTTTACGTTTAAAGTATTTAAAATTGAAAACTGATTTATCCTGTATCTTTTATCTTCATAAAGATAAAAGCCGTAACAATATTTTAGAAACGGTGATGATGAGATACTTTGAGGTTATGTGATGTTTATTACACTACCATTTCCTGCATTTCATGTAAAAAGATGTTCATGCTGCCCTAGCGATATTTTTGTCTTCCTAAAATGTTTGGTTCATTTTGAGAGGAATAAAGATCACAAGTGACCAGCACATGCTATCGCTGCACTCGATAGTTCCAACCCTGACACTGTCGTCAGTATGAAACATTACTCTGTTAGTTAATGATGTATTTACTGGTTATGGCGATCGGCACTGATGTAGAAACCATCCAGAAACCGTAATCCATTGCACTAATTACAATGGGTGGCTGGAGTTTTAATTTATTTTTCAATTTAGTTTGTATATCCCTACCTTTTTTCCCTCCCAGTTTATAGTTTGCTAAGTTTCACCTTTTATTACCTTTATGTACATTGCAGATTTAACCAATCTTCCTTTCTTCATTTTTCACAATTAATTTTGATTAATCACTCGGTTTCTTGTTTTGGAGCACAAACAAGTTCATGTCGATGAAGCATATTTATCAACCAAACATGCACTTCAATAGAAACCCGAGTGCCTTCATACAACTTCCCTCTCAAGCTGGATAAGAGCGAGAAAAGCGAAGGTAACATAAAGCCAATTAAAACTACTTAACCACTTGAACCACACACATTACCTTACATTATATCAACTCCTCCCTTTACTTATTCTATTCAACTGCACTGCAGACTTATTTCCTTAACTTGTAACATTTTTACCCAGTAGTTGTAGCCGCTGTAGGATAGTTGCTTATTTGCTTATGTATTACAAGATTTTCACGCTTAAACATAAAATACTCTATCCATTTATTTTGCAATAAATGATTTTGGAATTTGACGTGGATAAAAAATGATATGATTATACATTGTGTGATCTGTACCATGCAAAATTAGTTGTTTGAGTTAGTAAATTGTTATTTGAACACTTTTAACTATCAAGTTAAAGCATAAGTTAAAAAATTTACAACTTGTTATCTTGCACAAACTAACTCCTAACTACCTGTGAAGTTGATCCTTTGTATTGACTAATCAATCTAAATTTATTCACGTAAGAATTCTTAACCTATCCTTTTCTAAAAAAAAAAAAGAATTCATTCAGTGTAAAAAGATTTATTACTATATGAGTTGCATTGACTTTGTTATAAAACATAAAAGATAACATGAATTTATCATTTTTTAAATAAAATAAATTTAGCTTTTTAAATAAAAGTGAAAGTATCCCTGTTCATAAAGACGGAAAAAAAATGCTTATTGTCTAATAAATTATACTATGTGCTTTATTTTTCTAAAAGATAAAATAATTTAATCTTTTATTATAAAAAATGAGCTAAATGAATTTATCTTTTTTATAAACAAAAAGAAATAATCATTTGTTTAAGCCAAAAAAGATAGATTATTTTATCTTTTTTATAAAAATATATAATAATAAACGAGTTTACCTATTTTTAGAAAGAACAAAAGTAAAACATTTTATGACCTACTTACTCAAATTATATGCTTTAATTCTTTTCCAAAAAAGTTACTGTATTTATCCTTTTTAGAGAAAAGATAACGACGCTAGCTTTTTCTAAAATAATGGAATTTGTCACTTCAAAAGATAATTATAATGAGCTTATCTTTCCAAATATAGATTATTGAATTTATCTTAACTTCAAGTAAAAAAGATAAATGAATTGAATTTTTCAGTTTGGAAAAAGACAAACAAATACTATAATAACTTGAAATATAAGTTTTACTTCTAAATAAAAGAAGATAAATGAAATTTTCTATTCTAAAATTAAAATAAATTGAATATCATTAAATATATTTTTCTTCTGGTTTGCTAATGTTTATCATCCATCTCATACTACTTCCTCTTGAATAGATAGTGTCAGAATGGAAGAAAAAGCATGGTTCTAGATTCAATCTTTGTTTTAGAGCGATAAAAGAAAATACCCCTTTGATGTTTGTTGCTATTCTTACCATTTTATTGACCATAACATATGACACTATGTGTGCATTCTTTGTTTTATTTTCAAAGAGGAAGCTAGCACTTGTATTGGTCGTAAGGGTGCAGTGGAGAGTAATGCACTTGTATTGGTCGTAAGGGTGCAGTGGAGAGTAATGCAATATCAGTATGGTGCTTACGTTCTGTAGGACATCTAACATAATGAGTGGGCTGCCAGAGGAATCAACATTTCAACTACTTTCTGGTAACAGTGCTGATGTTTATGTTTGCACAACCTACTCTGATTTAATTTGAATGGCACTAAGCTGCAGTGTTACCACTACATACCTTTTAAATCTAAATCGACACATTCATCTTCCCCTCACCAGTCACCATGTCCTTACTAAAAAACTACAAACACCCAGGCACTACATTATATCTGTGAATACACTAAATTCATGTCTATGTCCCAGTTATTTTTTTTACCATATATGCGACTTCACATTTTATGACAATGTTATACTGTTAGTTGGATACAATCTTGCTGTGATATTATCCGCTACATATGTTCTTAATATATACGAGTTACTCTATTTTCGCCTCCGTCTGTCCAATTATTTAAATTTCACGCCTTGGTTGTTACAAATTACAATAATAACGCAGCAATATGCTCGACTGAGTTTAATGTTGTATATATTCTTGCACTCATTTGACTATCAGCATATTTCTCAATTGTGATGCTTACTGATTACGTTGAAGCTAATATATGCGACTATCAGAGTATTGTTCAGTTTTCATTAAACTGAGAATCCGACCAAAATATAATTGGAGCAATGATGATTGGAACTCACGAATACACCACAGGAAACTTTTACTTTAAAATGATACTGCTTCCTATAACTTAATCTGTGCTTTTCAAACCATTCACAGCTATTGTGTGCCTTACTAGGTCTTAAAACAGTGTGATAGTTTGGTAATAAACAAGTTTGTATGAATCGTTTTAATACATATTTGCATGACCGATGTGGTAACCATGGCTCGTTTGGTTTATTTTGTATTTAGTGTGTTGGTTTTTCAACATTGATTACAAAATAAGAAAAGAGTAGAGAAATGACGGAGGGGACGGAAAGAAGACGTAGGGGACAACGGAAGGATGAATTGTCTTTCGTGCTTCCTTTTTTTTCAAAACACGAAAAAATAAAAATAAAAACATTTTTATTTTGTATGTTAACTTCGTTTTCTAAATCGATCGTTTTTCACCGTATACATGCATCATACGCATTTTTGTATGACCGAAAACCCAAATTAAAAACGGCAAACCAACCACAGCCTAGGGACCGTTTGGTTTATTTTGTATTTTGAGTTTTCAACGTTAATTACAAAATAAAAAAAGAGTAGAGGATTGACGACGGAGGGGATGGAAAGATGAACCGTCTCTCGAGCTTCGGTTATTTTTCAAAACACGAAAAATGAAAAAAAAAAGTTGTTTTCTATTTTTTTACGATAACTTCGTTTTCTTATTCGGTCGTTTTTCAATACATGCGTCCTACGTATTTTTGTATGGAAGAAAACCTAAAATTGAAAACGGCAAACCAGCCGCATCCTAAACTTCTAAAACAGCAGGACTTGAGATCGTCAACAGATGAACTATTTCCCTTTTTTTCTTTCATTTTTTGTTTCCCAAAATGCATGTCTTTCATAATAAGTCTCACAGTGCTCAAGCTGATCCGTGCAATCAACAGGTTCAAGATCGGACAAGTAATATGACCCTGCAAGTGTGTGACAAAATGTGTAGGTTACATACTACTATCAGTAAAAAGATGTATTGACTGTCAATTAATATGGAACATAAGCTTCAAATTTTGGATGAATTTGCTACTAATTATTGTGTTATTAACTTAGGTTGTTTCTATGTGTATTTACCGTGAATATTTTCTTATGTTAATGAATTCCATTTTAAGTTTCTGTTCTGATTTTCGCATTTATTGTTCTGCTTCTGGCCATTCAATATTTTCTCAAACATATGTACATCTTTTGGCAGCAATGAAATTATTGCACGGTACCAATATTATGGTTGTTCTACATAATAAATTTCAATCTTTGTGTCTCTTACAAAATTCCAACATGAGTATTCTGCTGAGGAATACAATATGTGAATCTAATTGGCTGACCGCATTTATTCATGGATTCTCATGTGATATATAATATATATGAATCTAGATTACTATTTTCTGTTTGTTAATTTTTTCCACTATCTATGTATGAACTGTACAAAGTAATTCTTATGCCCCTTCACACTTTTAATTAAAATTAAAATTGTTAACTCAAGGTTCGGTATATGTGATGAACAAAGTTAACGGTATGGGTGACTCTACTATCAAGTTGGCCATTGTTTTTATCAAAATTGGGCACAACACTCTTCGAAAGTTTTTGAAGAGATAAAGTGAAGAAATTAAATGGAAAAAGAGGATTTTCTAACAAAAACTTCAAATTTTAGATATGAAAATAATTAAAATGCAAGGAGACACAAGAATTTAGAGTGGTTCGGCATATCGCCTACGTCCACTATGAAGTTGATAGCTTTATTGAACTTTCTTTGAAGATTACAAGTGAATTCAGTAAGTTACAGCAGATTATTATGATATGCAGCAGTAAATTTCGTTATTAGCAGCAACAAGGGAGTTCAGATCTGGATCTGGCAGAGTCCGGGCGTTGGAGAGCTCAAAGAAGAAGAAGAACCCTTTTTCTGTTGGCTTTGAGGGTCTATTTATAGGTGTATGAGGCTAATATTTTGCTCAGATCTCGGGAGGCTCCTTCTGACACGTGACCAGGCCCGCACGTCCAAGCCCACGAAGTTTCGGTCCGATCCGTGATCGATACGAACGGATTTCGTATCGATCAAGATTTCATCCAATGGAGTCGAAATTTGGCGTGGACATTCTTCAGCATGCACGTAGGCTTCTGTGAAAATTTCATGTCATTTGGACTTGTAGATTAGGAGATATGATCGATACGAAATGGGATTCTCGGTTGGCTATTTCGTTCGACTCCCTCATTTCGACTCGCTCTTGTTCGACTTGGTATTGTTCGCATCCCTGTTCGACTCGGTCTTGTTCGAATCGCTGCTCAACTCGATGATGTGGCGTTTGAACCTCTGGATCACCCCGCCTTTGATGCCGTTTTGATCGAGTCGCTCTTGGACCTTGCCTTGTTCGTATCGATGGAAACTCAACTCCGGTCGATTGATTCGAATACGGCAAACGATGGATTCGATCAGTGGATCCATGATGGATACGAAGTATCGGAACTTGATGAATTCGAACAGGGATTTTCCAGTATGGATACAAACTGGACAAATGAGGGACACGAACTACTGTTGCCCAATGGATTCGAGCAACGCGCTCGAGCTGATGGATTCGAAGTAGGCATTAGGCGATCGAGTCGAACTGTTGTTTTTTGAAGGATGCGGGTCGAGTCGAACAGAGGTTCTGAGATGGAGTCGAAGTGGAGCAAGTCGAACAGTGGTTCTGAGATGGAGTCGAAGTGGAGCGAGTCAAACAGTGGTTCTGCGATGGATGCGAAATGGAGCGAGTCGAACAGTGGTTCTGAGATGGAGTCGAAGTGGAGCGAGTCGAATAGAGGTTGGTTTCCACCCAATTTTGCATCGATCGTAACTTGAGCATACGAACTCGGATTGACTTGAAATTTGGAACGTTGACTCTCATAGCTTAGCTTGTGTTATATTAATTTAAGCTCGATCCGGACTCGGACAAAATTCGTCGATATCCATAGTGAGCCTGTGTATAACCGCTCTAGGATGGACCGTCATTGGTTTACTAGTCAATTCCTTAGCGTCACGGCCTTGCCAAAAGGCAGGATAACATTTGCCCCCCCAAAGTACGTCTTGTGGAAACATGATGTGCTTTGAAACGCTGCAATCTCTACTCTGAATAGTTATTGTCTTTTCGATGAAAGCTATAATCTTCGACTGACTTCCTCGATAATGTAAACTGTTGACTGTCAACTGTTGTACCCCGTATTGTTGAAACTATTTGTTGTATGTCAGTGATTAGCCGTTTGTTGTTGTAATCGTTATCAAAATGAGTTTCCAATTCCTGTAAATCTGGAATATTGAATATTAGTCCAATATACATTCATATATGTTAATTTGACTCTCGCACTACAACAAAATATGATATTAATAACGCTATTTAATAACGCGTTATTCTGAAGCGTTATTATTGACCCTTAATTATCTAGTTACTGGTTGATTTTTGTTCTCCCTACAGGTGTAACGCGCGCATCTCCCTTCCCCTTCACGTGTAACGCTGCCCTAAAACATTTCCCTCCAACTTGCCAAATTATTTTCCCTCTCCCTCCAAAACCATTCCGCCTCCCTCCAAAAAACGCGCATCTCCCTCCTCCAAATTACGTTAGCGATTCGAAGACTCCAAAACGCACGCAGCTCCCTCCTCCAAATTACGTTAGCGATTCGAAGAAAGCAGAAACCCTCTCAAGTTTTGTCGAAGAAAGCAAACTCCTTCAATTTTGAAGCTAGGGCTTTGCGTGTAGCTCCGATCTGTCGAAGCTATGGCTTCGCGTTTTGGATATCCATTATTATCGCCAATCCATTATTATCTCCAATCCATTATCAACCCTAATTTCACCCAAATTGACGCTACCTAAATCCAGGCCATGACTTAATAATCGCATTCTCGGCCTCATCAATCGACAATATTACCTTCGCTCCATCATCCATCGAAGCTCTACTTACACCATAAGTCCCGATCTACAGTCAATGGGTTCTAAGGCCGAAGAGTTTTGCCTCCAAGGGGTAATCAACCGCTTGAAATCTACCTGATACTGTGGTGAGTTAATCGCAATTTTACATCTCTTTAATTTTAAGTATCATACTTCTAACCCTATCCGTTGATTCTAATCTATTAATATTACAATACAATTTTGCATTCTACCGAATTTGTTCAAGTTAATATCTGTTATGAATTATGAACAAGCCTGTGTTCCACTGAGTCTGATGTATAAACTTTTGTAAACTTTGAGATTTGAGTCTGTGGATTATTGTATATGTTTGCCATGGTGCCTCAATCTTAATGAGGAAAGTATGTTTGAAGAGTGTAAGATGTTTAAACCTGACTATGTTCTTGATTTTGTCTTTTTTAGCTGCATTGTATACTCAATCTATAATAAGAAAAAAAAACTACATATATATTCTATATCATAGAAATTATATTATGTAATATATTATGATATACTCTAAATTGGATTAAATTATTATATATATGATGTAAGATATATGATAAGTTAATATAATTGGACTAAAATTTGATCCTAAATTTGACTAACTAAATTTTCTTACATTCAATTTGATAGATTACATCTATAATGATGAGAATATATCAAAAATTAGTCCAATAACATCTAAAATGATGCAATGATGTAAGTATATGATTTGATACTTTTATTATACATATTATTATGATGTAAGCTTTTGATTAAAAGAATAGAATAGATTTAATATTATGATGTATTCTTAGGATAGATGAAAACCAAAAGTTTGTCTTATTAAAGTTTAATTAGCCTTTACAAAGAAGTTGTAAATTCAATCTGTTCTGTGCAATTTAAATTTTTAGCTATTAGTTTATTTTGTATACTAAATTTATTTATTAATTGAAAAAATCTTAAAACTTTGCATAATTTGAGTTTATAATATTTGATATGTTAGATGAAGATTATATCCCCTACTTGATTGTCTTAACTGGCATAACTAGAGTTAAATTTATATAATATTTTCCTATGTTCTCATTAGCTAATTTGGAAATTGCTTCATAAATGAATTGAATACAAATATTACCTACCCATACCTTAATTCTTTTAGCATAGTGCATTGGTTGTTCAAACTATGGAGCTCTCACTGGAAATAAATAGAACATGTCTTACCTGTCACCACAATAGAACCCAAACATACATTTAATTTAACATTTGAATGATGTTTATAGTTAAGAACAGCTATCGATAATCAACTCTGAATTTTTGCAGTTAAGTGCATGAAGCATGAGAGCATGAGCAAAAGGTATGCTTAATTATGTACTTATTGCCAGTTTTTAGTAGACTTGGCTAATTGTGTTGGTTTCTCATCAAACGTTCAGACATATAGTAGTTTTGTTTCAAAATAAGATGAACACCGAACGAGTTAATTCTAAAACTTAATTGTTTCTGTCCTGATTGAACTTACTCTGAGGTTATCTAAAATAAAATTATTTAATATATATATATATATATATATATATATATATATATATATATATATATGTGTGTGTGTGTGTGTGTGTGTTCCTTTTACCACATCATTGTTGCTTCATTGTTTCTACCGTGCATTTAATGTAAGGTACACAATTATATGTTTTAAGACTTGAATTAATGTAAGGCGCACAATTATATGTTTACGCCATAGCCTCAGCCAAATGTCTTCAAAAGATGCACTGATATACCAGCTGAGCCATAGCACTGGCCAAATATACCACCTACAGCACCTATTAATTTCCCCATTCTACCCTTGCCAAATCTACCATTTGTATGCCTATGACATCACCATTCCCATTCACTTCAATTTAGTGTTTTGGAAAAATTCAGATTACAAATCCTTTAGTGATTATTATGGAGTGAACATCAAAATAGGTATTTATATTTGTTTTGTTGTAGATTAGTTAATATTGTAATAGAAAACTAAAAAATGATCAACGGTGCTCTATTTCAGTATTATAACTCAATTGTAACTCAAAATTTCAAAATTTCAGTATTATAATTCAATTGTTTTCAAAATTTTATTTCATTGCAGTCTGGGCTACCTTAGTACATTATGTAATATATACTACAATGCATTTGTAATCGTAAATTACAAAATCATTTGTTTGCAAACTGTAAAAATCTGGGCATTTTATTGATTTACTTTTGGTCCTCAACTTAGTTGATCTGAACTTTAGATTTCTGTAATTTGATTTATTTTGTAATCTGACCTTTGGTTGCTTTAAATATTTATTATTTTTACTATTTTAGTATGTTCATGGGTATGTCCAAGCATTGCATGAGGTATAAACTATGGATTTAGTTTGTAGTATGTTTTATATATCAATGTATAGTATGTTCATGATTATACTCATCTAAAACTCAATTTATTCATGTTGCGGATATCAAATTAAATGGTTTATATAATTTTATTTCCATATTACATCCACGTACTCTTTTCTGATAATTTGATAGTGATAAAATAGTTTGAAATTATAGTAAAATAGTTTGATATTTGGCTGTGAAAAAATAGTTTGATATTATAGAAAAATAGTTTGAGAATTTATCAACTATTAATTACCAAATATCAAATGGTTTTTCTGATGATGATTTTAACAAATTATATAATGCTTTGATTCTCTCACACATATTTCCATATGTTTTTGCCACATTAGTCATTGCAAAAAGAATGAAAATTTAAAATTATATACTGGTTTAGATTCTCCAACACATATTTAAAATTCATGGGCTACCTTAGTACATTACGTATTCTACTTTAGTACATTATTTAATCTACATTACAATATCATTTGTTTGCAACCTGTCAAAATCTGGGCTACCTTTTATTGATTTATTTTGGACCTGGCCCTCAAATTAGTAAAACAGTTTCAGAACTTAAGCATGATGTAACCTGAACTTTTTAATATGAGCTTTGGTTGCTTTAGATTTTTTTATATTAATATTTTAGTATATTCATGGGTTTGTCCATGCATTACATGGGGTATAAATTATGGACTTAGTGTGTTTCAGAAATTAATGAACATGTACAGATTGATAATATAATTTTTATGTAATAATCAATTAAACTCTTTTGCAATGCATGGATGAGTACTTCATACCAAAGAGAATCCTTTGAAAGTGTGTCCTAGGCATATAGTTGAAAAGGGGGCATAGGTAATTCCTATTATGATTGTAAACAAACCCTAAGAAACAAAAAACATGAACTGAAAAGGAAAAATATAATGGGAAGTAAAAAAAACAAAGCATTACTGAAAAACTTAAACCAAAAATTGTGTGGGAATATGGAATTTGACTTAGCATCAACTCAAGATTTAAATAATGTGATTTTTCTTTCTTTCTGAATTTTGAATTTTGGGTCCTAGAAAGATCATGAGAAGTAGGATTTAAAGAACATGAAACTATTGTCAAGGACAAAATTTCTCAGCGTTTTAGCCTCAAGGACAGACCTTCAGTATTTTAGCCTGAAGGACAACTTTCTTTAGGTATCAGTTTTTAGTTATTGATAGCAGTTTTTAGGTATCAGTTTTAGTTATCGGTAGTAGTTTGTAGGTATCAGTTTTTAGTTTGGTAGCAGTTTTGAAAAAATATTTGTCCTTATGAATAATTTTGAAAGAATGTTTGTCCTTATGAATAATTTTTAGGAGAATGTTTGTCCTTGTGGTTAAAATATTGAGCTCGTGTCCTTGAGGCTAAAAATATGCAAATTTTTGTCCTTTAAATTAATTTCCCCTTAATCTAAATTGCAAATAACATTTAATTGTTGAAATTATACAACTCAACGATCGGTTTTTCTCCATAATTGTGCGGTTATACTGGTATATGTAAAAATCAAGTAGCAAAAGTTCTAGTTATTAACACCTATTGAAAATAAATAACATGCCTATTTGTAGACTATTTACATTGTATTTTATCATCCAAACTTCAAACAAACTTGAAAACACATTGAAACATAGTCTTTTTCTCCATTCTCTTCACGATACACTAAAAACTTCAATCCTTTTCCGTATACTGATCTCTACGTGCTTTTTCATTATAGAACTCCAAACAGAAAAAAAAGCATTACAAAATCACCCCAGATTATATAAACCTAGAAGATGTAACCTAATATAAATTTTAACAGAATTTTTTGGAGATGTTGACGTGTCTGTGACGTACAAAATCACTCCAGATTACACATTATCAATGTCCATGGATGCCAAACCTATAAACAAGGCAACACCGATAAATTTAGCTCAGCACACATACTGGAACCTAGAAACTGGAAAACGAAAACGGTGGCACCATCCTTTCTCATAAAGTTCTGACCTTTGGATCAAAGATAACTCCAGTGGACAATGACTGATCCCTACCGGCGAGCTTAAAGACTTAGGCCTTTTTGAAGGCATAGGGGATTGGGCCGTCTCAACCAAATTAGAGCCCCAAAGCAACCCTCGTTACTTTGAGCTTAAACTATTTAAAAATATTAACTAACTCGCTCTTTTTTTGACATATATTTGTTTCACATCGCCAACTCTATCGATTTAAATTAAATTATAATCAACACTAAAATTTGCAGTAAGATTTCTTTGAAAATTTAAGGTTGACGAGTGCAACTCCTTTAAAAAGTTGTACATATATTAAATGAAGATAAATGATCTTGAATTTTATCTATTTTAAAGTAAATCAAATTGAAAGAGACAAATTAGAATTTCAAATACCAATGCAAAAGTTAAGTTACATATTATTAAAGTTGTCATAAAATGTTTGTGTTGTGTAAGTTTCCAGTGTATTCCTTGTTAATATATTAATTGAAAGCGTAGTTTAATAAATCTATACATGCAAGTCGACCCTTTTTTTCTAGTTTTGGGCCCTAGGCAAATGCCTACTCTGCCTTGCAATTGAGCCGACAGTGGCCGGGGATGGGGAGTAGGATCAAAGAAGTGAAGGGAGGGTATGATATGAATTATGTGCTAGATGCACCTCTTGAGAACGGATTGAGGAAGGTAGCTATCGTGGAAGGCAAGGCAATGGAGGTAAGGGATGGAAGATGGAGCTCTGGTCGAACCAGCTCGGAGTGCAGTTTTATTCTGGCAACCTTCTGGATTATGAGAAGGGGAAGAATGGGCATGTGTATCCTCAGCATGGAGAGATGGCTTTGGAGACTCAAGGATTTCCCAATTCCGTTAATCAGAACAACTTTCCTTCTCAGATTGTTAGGCCTGGCCAGGTTTATAGGCAATTTTCTATTTAGATAGCTTTTCGTTTTTTTTATTTCGTTTGTGTTTGCTAAGTTTTTAGTTCTAGATGTGTAGTTTAAAAACCTTTTGGTTCAATAAATTGTAATTAAATATTTTATGGTTGATGCATTTATTTATCTATGAACTTGTATTTTCTTGTAATAGTTTATGCTTTCATTTTTATTTTATTTTTATTTTTTGTGGGTGAAAAATGATTGTCTAGTTACTAGTATAAATAATACCATTCGTTTATTGCTAATTCAATCAAATAATTGTAACGTGGTTCGGAGAACACTGATGGAGCAGTTGATGAAGTCAAAATATAAGTTCAGTAAGGAAATAGACTTTTAGTTCAGTTAGTATACTTCAACACACAGAGAAGGGTAATATAGTACTTGCTTTGAACTCAAAACTGTTTTCATAGACAATGGCTTGAACGCAAAACTAATTTGAACGTGAAAATTTATAGGTCAGATAATTTAACCAATTTTAGGCAGCATTTTACCAAGGGCACAGATAAAGATCTCACATAAAATTTGGATATGTCTTAATAGCAGTTGGTAAATGAGTATCAGGTAACTTAATATGGTGGCTACGTATCATTTGATATACATGTTATGATTGAATGTAAAGACATTTTCTTACTGAAACAGGTTGTTTTCTTTTGTACTCATTTTTAGAAATGGCTGTTATCCCGCCTTTTGGCAAGGCCGTGACGCTAAGGAATTGACTAGTAAACCAATGACGGTTCATCCCAGAGATCGGTTATATACAGGCTCACTATGGATATTAACGAATTTTGCCCGAGTCCGGATCGAGCTTAAATTAATATAACACGACAAGCTAAGCTATGAGAGTCAACGTTCCAAATTTCAAGTCAATCCGAGTTCGTATGCTCAAGTTACGATCGATGCAAAATTGGGTGGAAACCAACCTCTGTTCGACTCGCTCCACTTCGACTCCATCTCAGAACCACTGTTCGACTCGCTCCATTTCGCATCCATCGCAGAACCACTATTCAACTCGCTCCACTTCGACTCCATCTCAGAACCACTGTTCGACTCGCTCCACTTCGACTCCATCTCAGAACCTCTGTTCGACTCGACCTGCATCATTCAGAAAACAACAGTTCGACTCGATCACCTAATGCCTACTTCGAATCCATCTGCTGGAGCGCGTTGCTCGAATCCATTGGGCAACAGTAGTTCGTGTCCCTCATTTGTCCAGTTCATATATCCATACTGGAAAAGCCTTGTTCGAATCCATCAAGTTCCGGTACTTCGTATCCATCATGGATCCACTGATCGAATCCATCGTGTTGCCGTATTCGAATCAATCGACCGGAGTTGAGTTTCCATCGATACTAACAAGGCAAGGTCTAAGAGCGATTCGATCAAAACGGCATCAAAGGCGGGGTGATCCAGAGGTTCAAACGCCACGTCATCGAGTCGAGCAGCGATTCGAACAAGACCGAGTCGAACAGGGATGCGAACAATACCGAGTCGAATAAGAGCGAGTCGAAATGAGAGAGTCGAACGAAACAGCCAACCGAGAATCCCATTTCGTATCGATCATATCTCCTAATCTACAAGTCCAAATGACATGAAATTTTCACAGAAGCCTACGTGCATGCTGAAGAATGTCCACGCCAAATTTCGACTCCATTGGATGAAATCTTGATCGATACGAAATCCGTTCGTATCGATCACGGATCGGACCGAAACTTCGCGGGCTTGGGCGTTCGGACCTGGTCACGTGCCAGGAGGAGCCTCCCGAGATCTGAGCGAAATATCAGCCTCCTACACCTAATCCTATAAATAGACCTCCAAAGCCAACAGAAAAAGGGTTCTTCTTCTTCTTTGAGCTCTCCAACGCTCGGACTCTGCCAGATCCAGGTCTGAACTCCCTTGCTGCTGCCAATAACGAAATTTACTGCTGCATATCATAATAATCTGCTGTAACTTACTGAATTCACTTGTAATCTTCAAAGAAAGTTCAATAAAGCTATCAACTTCATAGTGGACGTAGGCGATACGCCGAACCACTCTAAATTCTTGTGTCTCCTTGCATTTTAATTATTTTCATATCTGAAATTTGGAGCTTTTGTTAGATGATCCTCTTTTTCCATTTAATTTCTTCACTTTATCTCTTCAAAAACTTCCGAAGAGTTTTGTGCCCAATTTTGGTATAAATACTTTGGTGTTGTCACTGAGAAAACCCAATTTTTCTCCTGCTCTTTGGATCTCCTATCTATATCGGATTGCATAAATCCAGGAAGAAGATCCAGATCTAGAACTTTGAAGCCCTTTCATTCTATTCAGATCTACATCAGATCTAGGAAAGGACTTTCATTAATTCACCATGGTAAGTACACGAACTACCTCTACAGCTGCTGATCAGGGAGGACGGGACAGGCAGAATCCCGTGCAATTGCCTCCATCAAACTAAGATGCCGTCGGACCTTCAGATCCATCAGGCCCGGTCACTAGACAAGAATTCCATATGTTGCTTCAGGAATTGACCCAGAGTCGACAACAACTTACTGAACAACTGCGCGCCAACACGGAGTTGTCCAACCAGTTAAATCGCCAAAGGCGTAGAAGATCCAGAAGAGACCAAGGTTCTTATTCTTCCACAGAGAGTTCATCCTCATCTGATGGTCATCACCGATCTACACGCCCACGGTTGGATGTAAGCTACACCCAGGCCACAAGGCACCAACCTGCTTCGAATCTTGGACAATCCAGAACTGGACCATCCACTAGTCATCATACCGGACCTTCGTCCCGAGGAGGTGCTTCTCCTTATCATGTCACAGGCAACATTGCTACTACCACCACTACCGAATAAGGGGTTGATGCTAGAAACCAAGTTGATCCTCATCGTAGCCAACGAGAGCATACTCCCGAGCCTTACGTCCCTGAGGATGTTGAACCAAGAAGGCGAGGCATGGATCGTCGACCACGTCCGGTCCAGACTCGCGCTGTGGAACCCGACCACACCTTGGCGCAACATGCTCCAAGTGTACGTATGCCAGATATATCGACAATGATTCGTCACATGATTTGTGAAAGTCAGGGTCTCACTAATGACGACTGGGGAATCTCCCGGAGTCGTACCCCTTTCACCGATGAAATATTGTATGCTGAACCACCTCGGCGCTTCAGGATGCCAACTCTACCAGTCTATTAAGGAAGTTCTAATCCCAACCAACACATCCTGAAGTATGAATGGCTAATGAATGCTGCGAGAGCTGATGATGCAGTAAAATGTCGTAGTTTCCCTATTTCCCTAGGGGGCATTGCTACCATGTGGTTTACTCGTTTGCCACCATGATCCATCTCTAACTTTGACCAGATGGCCACCAAGTTTGTTGAACAATTCCGTATGCACGTGGCGAGGCCTAAAGACGTTAACACTCTTTCTAGTGTTACACAAGCTCCCGAAGAAACACTTAGACGTTACTTGGAGCGATTCCATGCTGCGTGTGCGGAAATAAGCAATCCTAATGACAACTCTATCCTGATGGCATTGATTAAGGGGATTGACGCTGATTCTGAGTTCGGAAATTGGTTAGCCGGAAAACCACCCGCATCATTGGATCGTTTCTATTCCAAAGCAGCCCAATTCCTGAGAAGGGAGGATGCGAAACAGTCTAGGAAGCAGGATGACGTAGGGCCCAACATCGAAGGAATTCAGAGTAACATCGCCGTAAAACAATCTGGAGAGAGTTCTGGAAAAGTTCAGTTGAACGTGCAAAATAAACAGAATCAGCAGAGGGACAATGGAAATCAAAACAAAAAACGCGATCAGAATCGTGGTCCACGGCATAGAGCTTCCATGTACGATAATTACACTCCATTGAACACGTCGTTGGAAAATGTGTATTTGCAGACCTGCAATACCATGCAATACAAGAAACCTGCACCGAAGCCACCAACGGAAAGACAAATCCAAACAGGAAAATTTTGTAGATTCCATGAGAGTTATGGCCACAACACCAATGAGTGTCGTCACTTACAAGACCTCATTGAGAAACTGATACGTGAACGGAAGTTGGATCAGTATGTGCGGGCGCCGCAGTCTGGTGGTGCGGGCCCATCAAATCAAAATCGTGCGCCAAATCAAGAAAGGCAAGAGGAACCCGCTCGAACTGGCGGGAGGTTGGTTATTAATACAATTAGTAGTGGTCCTCATCCAGCAGACCGGAGCTGGAAGGAAATGGAGTCGTATGCCAGCTCTATCAAGCATGCGGATTTCGAATGTTATAGTAGTTTTGATGATGGGGCTCCGGCCAAGCAACAGAAGACGATGACAGATGACATCGTGTTCAGGAACAGAGACGCTGATAAAGTCGAAGCCCCCACTATCGATCCACTGGTCATCTCAGCTCAAGTAAGTCCCGCTTGGATGAAGAGGATCTTAGTTGACAGTGGAAGCTCTGTGAATATTTTGTTTAAGCGAGCCAATGATCAAATGAGAATGGAAGCCACGGACTTCAAACCTTGTCAATCTCGAATCCATGGTTTCAACGGAAGTGCTACTATACCCACTGGAATGGTGGAACTACCAGTAGAGTTGGGAGTTGGAGAACGTCGGAGAGTACGGATGCAGTTCTTGGACATAGACTCCCCTTACAATGCTTTCTTGGGCCGACCGGCCCTCGCCGAATTCAGGGCAGCCATCGCCCCGTGGTGTTTGACTTTAAAATTTCCCACTGATCATGGAGTGGGAATCATTCAAGGAGATCGGGCTGCTGCCAGAGCCTGTTATGTTGCTGAGCTGCGGGAGGCGCGGCGAAAGGAGAAAGGAAAGGGCGTAGAGGAATCTCTCTGCGTCCGTTTTGCTGATAATTGATAATTAACGCTCGGGCCTAGGCCCGGGCACTCCAGCCAATTCCTCAAGGATCTTGACCCAAGAGAAACTGAAGACGAAGGAGAATCTAAAGAAAGTCAAGCATCCCCGGCCGAATTGACGATTGATGTCCTAATTGACAATGACGATGATTCAAAAATGATAAAGATTGGGTCTCAGCTAAGCCAACAAACTCAAGAGGAATTGGTTGAATTTCTACGAGCGAATCTTGACGTATTCGCCTGGACGCATTCTGACTTGTGTGGGATCTCGTCGGACATCGCGAGCCATACCCTGAACATTGACCCGCGGCATGTCCCGGTCAAACAGAAAAGGCATGGTATGGATCCAAAGAGATCTGCCGCCCTTAAAGAAGAAGTAGAAAAGCTTAAAGCGAACGGGTTCATTCGGGATGCGCTATATCCTGAATGGGTTTCGAATCCCATGCTCGTCCGAAAACCGAACGGAAAGTGGAGAACATGTGTCGATTATTCCAATCTGAATAAAGCATGTCCCAAAGACAGTTTCCCGCTTCCCAGAATTGATCAGCTAGTAGATTCGACAGCTAGGCATGAACTCTTATCCTTCATGAACGCGTATTCTAGCTACAATCAGATACAGATGCATTTACCCGATCAAGAACATACCAGCTTCGTAACCAATCTGGGACTTTACTGTTACAAAGTTATGCCATTCGGACTCAAGAATGCCGGGGCTACCTATCAATGATTGGTCAATCGGATGTTTGCCAATCAAATCGGGAAAACAATGGAAGTATATGTAGACGACATGCTTGTGAAGTCATGACTCTCCATCGACCATGTTAAAGACCTGGAAACTATGTTCAACATACTTCGAGAGTACAAAATGAAGCTGAATCCACTGAAATGTCATTTTGGAATTGCGTCCGGAAAATTCCTTGGGTTCATCGTCAACGCTCGAGGGATCGAAACTAATCCTGAAAAAATCTGGGCTATCAGGAATCTCGAAACTACGAAAACCATAAAGCAAGTCCAGAGTCTCAATGGGAAAGTAGCAGCATTGAGCAGGTTCATTTCAAAGTCCACAGGCAAATGCATTCCCTTCTTCGACCTGATCCGAAAAGGAAAACGGAACTTTGAATGGACCACGGAGTGTGAGGGCGCTTTCCAAGCACTAGTGCAACATCTATCCACACCACCTATCCTGTCGAAGCCTAATGATCATGAGAAGTTGTTCGTATATTTGGCGATATCAGAAAATGCTATCAACACTGCATTAATTCGAAAAGAAGACAGGATACAGAAGCCAGTATACTACGTCAGCAAGCGATTGATTGGGGCCGAAAGGAATTATCCGAAATTAGAGAAGTTGGCTTATTGCCTTGTTATCGCATCAAGAAAACTCCAACCGTATTTCCAGGCACATCCCATTATTGTTTACACCGACCAGCCGTTACGACAGGTCCTTTCACGGCCTGAGACGTCTGGTAGGTTACTCAAGTGGAACATCAAACTGAGCCAGTTTGACATTACTTACACTCCAAGAAGGGCCATACAAGGACAAGTCCTAGCCGATTTCATAGTTGAATTTACCATTCCAGAGGACTTGCCCGAATCCAGTGAATCCCCCGAATACGTCTGGAAGCTTTATACCGATGGTGCATCAAACGACCGGTGTTCGGGCGCTGGTGTTGTACTTGAAACTCCCGAAGGCCGATCCATATGTTATGCTTTGAAGTTCGATTTTTATGCGACTAATAATGAAGATGAATATAAAGCCCTCTTAGCTGGCTTGAAACTTGCTAGAGATTTGAGAATTATCGCAGTGGAAATTTATTGTGATTCACAATTAGTTGTGTGTCAAGTACGGGGAGAGTATCAAGCAAGAGATCGAAGGTTGGCTGCTTACTTAGCTCGAGTTCAGGAAGTACTAAATCAGTTTGATTATTATGCCATTTATTGTATACCTCGAGAACGCAACCGAGAAGCCAATTCATTGGCGAAACTAGCCAGCACAGGCGAAGCTCAGCAAATGGGACTCGTTCTCGTAGAAGCGTTACCCTCCCCGAGCATTGACTGAGCAGAAATAGATCGGGTATGCGAAACCGTCCTCGAAAAGGATTCATGGATGATTCCACTCAGAAGTTACATTAAGCACGGAACCCTGTCGGAGCGCAGGAGTGAAAAGAGACAAGTCCTTCGGAAGGCCTCACGATTTACCATCCAGAATGGAAGAGGGTACTATGTCCCTCTACTCCGGTGTATCGCTCACGATGAAATTAAACGAGTATTGTGCGATGTGCACAAGGGAGAATGTGGCGATCACACCGGGGGGCAAGCACTTGCCAAGAAAATACTTCGATACGGATATTACTGGCCGACCGTGAATCGCGATGCGTCGGATTATGCAAAGAAATGTGATAGGTGCCAGAAATATGACCGAATTCCTAGAGCTCCTCCTACCGAGATAACGCAAATGGTCAGCCCATGGCCGTTTGCAATGTGGGGCATCGACATCATTGGTGCTCTACCTCTGGCAAAAGGTGGTGCGAAATACGTCATCGTCGCAGTTGATTACTTTACAAAGTGGGCTGAAGCCGAAGCTCTTGCTACCATAACAACGAAGAAAGTAATCAACTTTGTAGTTCGCAACATCATCTGTCGATTCGATCTCCCACACACCATTATACGAACAACGGAACCCAATTCGACAGTGCTGAATTTAAAGATTTCTGCAAACGATTCCACATCCAAAAGAAATTCTCTGCAGTTGCACACCCTTAGGCGAACGGACAGGTCGAAGCAGTTAATAAAGTTATAAAATCCATACTGCAAAAACGACTGGAAAAGGTTGGGGGCAAGTGGGTCGATGAACTTCCTATGGCTTTATGGGATTACCGAACAACCCACAAGACCGCGACCGGCCACACTCCATTCTCTCTCTCTTATGGCTCAGAAGCTGTTATTCCAGTTGAACTAGAAGTACCTTCTCATCGTGTGACATACTATGATCCAAAGAAAAATGCTATATTACTTGCTGAATCTCTCGATCTACTAGATGAGAAACGTGAAGAGGCTGACTTGAGGGCAGCCGCGCATCAAAGTCGAGTCGCCCGATTGTATAACGCCAAGGTCCACCCGCGAACCTTTGAACTTGGCGATCTCGTCCTAAAGAGAATTTATCCGGTTCCTTCGCATATGAAGCCGACATGGGAAGGACCGTATGTTATTGAACGAAGGCTCGGAGATGGCACATTCAAATTATTGACCGTTGACGGACTTACTTTGCCAAGAGCCTGAAATAGAGAGAGTCTTCGCCGCTACTACAATAACAGGCTATGTTTATCCATTTAGTTTATTTTCCATTTTGCAGTTTGTTTCTGCATTTCGAAATTAGAATTTGTAAAAAGGCAACTGACTTTGTCATATTTTCTTATTTCACCAATAAAATGCAATCTCTTCGAACCAGAGCTGTGATTTACTTGAAATGCTTCATATGATCATCACTATGCATGGAGAGCTAAGTTTCACCATACGGTGGAATTTATTCAAATAAAGAGTGACTATGATGCAACCGGTCACTCACTAAGTGAAACTCGAGCTCGGGGACAAGTCATCACATCAAAGGCAAAAACGGATTGATACACGACAATCCCTCACTTAACTCCCGGTTCCCAGAGTGCGAACTAGAGTATTAAAAATACGTCTACAAAGAGGGTGGATCTGTCCGCCTAACGACTTCGTCCATATCTGAACCAAGTTTGAGGAGGGTGGACCCGTCCATCTAACGACCTCACTTGTTAACTCAAGGTGGATGTGACCCAACCATCCATGATCCTGATACAACTCCAGATTCCCAGAGCGTGAATCGGAGTATGAACAACAACTCCGAACTCCCAGAGTGCGAGTCAGAGTATAAACATCAACTCCGAATTCCCAAAGTGCGAAACGGAGTATAAACATCAACTCCAAATTCCCAGAGCGCGAATTGGAGTATAAACAACAACTCCAAATTCCCAAAGCGCGAATTGGAGTATAAACAACAACTCCAGATTTCCAGAGTTCGAAACGGAGTATAAACAACAACTCTGAACTCCCAAAGTGCGAGTCGGAGTATAAACATGAACTCTGGATTCCCAGAGTGCGAAATGGAGTATAAACAACAACTCCGAACTACCAGAGTGTGAGTCGGAGTATAAACATCAACTCCGAATTCCCAGAGTGCGAAACGGAGTATAAACATCAACTCCGAACTCCCAGAGTGCGAGTCGGAGTATAAACATCAACTCCGAATTCCCAGAGCGCGAAACGGAGTATAAACAGCAACTTCAAGTTCCCAGAGCGTGAATTGAAGTACAAATATCAACTCCGAACTCCCAGAGTGCGGGTCGGAGTATAAATGTCGATTCCAAGTCCCCAGAGTGTGGACATATGATTTAAACCTAAGCCGGCGTGACCAACCGTCGATAAACAAATGAGAATCCCCGGAGTGCGGATATGATAATCAACAATCAAACAAGCATGGACGAATTACTCAACCTCCGCTTGTCTCAAACATTCATTCAGTAGCACTAGACTCAACATGTTATAAGCGAGCATCAATCGCTGACTGATGTTCCACAACTCATTCCCGAGACTGGGGGGCAGGACTTAAGCATCAACCATTGACTGAAGCGATGCAACGTCAAAATTCAACTTGCTTCCCGGTCGTAAACCATGTCCACAGTATCCGAGCTTGGCGAACAAAAACAAACTTTATTCGGAAGCTGAAACTTCACAAGTGCACTTCAGATATTGAAACACTTAGGCAAATACACAATGACAGAAAAGAAGCCAAAAAAGAGAAGTTTCATTTTTATTATTTGTAAAAAGGAGTTCGTATACAAGTGTGTCCCAAAAAATTCTTACTAGCAGGGGCCGAACTTGCATCTATACACGGCCAACAAAATGCAAGACAAAATAAACCGGGGAAGCATGTCTAATCTTTCTTCTTCATTGGCTTCCTTCTCGGTGTAGACCCGTTGGAGCCGCCACTATTTTTCCTCTTTGAGCCTTTGCCTTTTGGTGGTCGATCTCCAGGCGATGGCATAATATCAACATCCTCCTCCGAGCTCGAGTGAATAGGGATGCTTCCCACGGGTGGAGTCAGAGGAACAGGATCAGGTACAGAAGGTGGAATGGGCATGCTAGTGATGAAAACGGTGCCACCGGGAGATATCATTCTAAGCAGAGCTGGTCCCGGTGCTGCCATCCCACCTCCAGAACTGCCACCATGAGCCGTTGCTGCCATTTCAGCATCGATTTGGGCGAACATCTCCTCTTTGGTAACTACTCGAGCTCCGCTGGGGCATCAGTAGTCGGCATTGAAGAACTTGTAGCAGGAGCGCCTCCGCCCATGACAAATGGTAAGTCAGCTAAAGGATCGCCGTGACGACGAAAGAGTTCATCCATCAGCAGCTCATCGAACACAATCGTATTCCCCTGCGTATCGTCTAGTGGGGCAGTTGAAGTTACGGTGATTGCTTCGGTCACGATAGCCTCCTGCGTCTGATATAATTCTTGAGTAGCAGGAGGCATGGCCGGTGCAGCATCGATCACTGGACAAAGAATAAGAGAACTGTTAGAACTTAACTTGTGCGAAGATTTCGACTTAAGAAAGATATTGTGGAATGTTCAGAATACCTTCCTCGGTTTGATTTGTAAACGGCAGAGCGGCTTCAGTAACTTGTGCAGCAGCCGGAGACATCTGCGGCTGATCCGGATTATAGGCAGGAACAGCTTGGGGATCAACCGCAGATGAGGATTCGGGCTGGGTTGACGCTGGAACTTCAAGACTTGTCTCGTGATGTTCAACCCCTGAACCTTCTCCTATTTCAAAGTGTTAGGCGCCGCCGAGTCTTTCCTTTTCATGTAGAATCATTGACTCGTGAAGAATCTTTCTTTCATCTTCCGTCAGAATGCGATTCTCGAGTTCAAATTCATCCACAGACTCACCCAGATGCGCCTCTTTCTCTTCCTCAACCAGTCGACCCCAAGCATTATAAAGATGCGTAGGATAATCATCGAGCCAAGCTAGACCCCTATGCCTCAGCATGTTAGCGTTGTAAACAACGAGAAGGTCTTCGATGTCAGCCTCTAGCCTGGACTCGGCCTACTTCACTTTCTCCTCGACCTCAATCTCCACCTTGTGGACTTTAGCCACAGCTGCATCCCGCTCACCCTTAAGCAGAACGGTTTGTTCGCAAGCCTCCTGGGCTGCGCTGTTTGCATCATCCCTTTCCTTGTCCATGTCGGAAAATTTAGCCTTGAGCTCGTTAAGTTCCTTGACCGCCGCATCCCGCTCGGCGGTAACTGTAGTATTCCGATGGCCCATCTCCTCCACCAAGGCAACGTGTGTCTGCCTCAACCTCTCCATGGCCACATTCGCTTCGTCAGCTTTTTTGGTGGCCGAAATTTCAGATTTCCGAGAAGACTCGGCCTCAGCAGTGAGCACTTGAATGATCCGGTCCCTTTGAGCAAGATCGGTCTCCATTTTATCAAGTGTTTTGGCTCGCTCAAAGGCCACCTTAGAAGCTTTCTCTGCAGCCTTTACCCACTCTCTGTACTAGCTGTAGATGTCATGAACGTATTCATGCATCGTGTTTTCCACTCCAGAGGGAATTCTTTTTAGGTGTGGTGGGAAGACATAACCATCGAAGCAAATATTCGGAAAATCCTTCCTCATCTGAGCCAATTTAAGGGCCCCTTCTCCTGTGGGCTCAGTGGGGACCTACTCTACAATTATGGAGGCGGTGGTCTCAACTCTCTGAAGATGAGTCTTGGATCTAGAAGTATGAGAAGTTGGCCTGTGACGAGGAGGCTCTGGCGGATGTGGAACAAGAACGGGAGGTGGAGATGGGAGTCTAAGAGGGGCGAGCATGATCTAGACCGATGTATGTATTCTCTCTCCCTGTCATGCCCATATCTATCTTGATTAGAGTACTCGCGATCGCGGTCTCTATCCGAGTCTCTCCTACAGGAGTCATAATAAGAAGAAGCCTTTCGGGCCGAGCGAAGATTCCCGAGCATTGACCCTCTTCCGGACATCGTACCTGAAAATGAGAGACGAAAGAAAAGGTTAGTGGTTTCTTAAGTTGGACGATTTACAGTTAGGAATCATGTAGTGCAGTGAAGTGTATGCATGTGCAACCCCCCGACCAACTGGAAATGTCGGCCGCACTCATAGCAAGCAACCCGCTCAGCTTAAGAGCATTGTCAAGCTCCTCCATCCCAGTGTCGTGTTGAGACGACACATAATCCGGAATCGAAATGTCAGCAAGCCCTTCAAAAGGATTCTCTACTGGCGGGGGAGGAGCCTCCGAAATTCTAATCCCCGGGACGGGCAAGGACACAACCACGGATTTTAATCTCTCGGATTTAGAATGCTTGTGAGCAGCAGCCTTGCCTTTTCTCCTTCCTCCTGAATCCTGAACATCGGAAGAAGGCCCGGCTGAGAGCTCGTTGTCGGTAGGCGTTCTCTCCGAATCAACTTCTTCGGCTATTACAACTCCGGGCGCTTTGCGCTTCACCCGTTTCTTCGGAACCACTCTAAGTGTCCCTTCCAGCCGTATGCTCTGCCTCCGTTCAATCAGCCCGACAGTCCTAAAGTTTCTGTCGGTCAGGACCAAGTCGATATGCCTCTCTTCGCCCGAAAACGCTTGGAGAATCCGAACTAGCTCTCTGAAGTATGCACCATTAGGTCGAGAGATTGCAGCTATAAAAGAAGAGAAGTATGTCAGTTTTAAAGTCGGTTATTATTATCTCGCTGGTTCAAGAGAAATATGGCAACACTTACGTCTATCCAACCATCGCCTGGCAAATCCAGGGGGGCACCGAACATAGAACCATTCAATCTTAAAGTAACTTAGCCTTCCCTAGGAGCCCATTACAATGTGGCAGTTCCTGACCGCTTCCAAGACGGTGAAAGAAGGGTTGTCTCCACGACTCTTAACGTTAAATAGATATATGATCTCGATCGGCTTTGGTGGTCGAAAGAGAATCTCCATAAACAGAATGAAGGTGTTGTTCAACAAAGCATAACCGTTGGGATGTAGCTGGGACGGAGCTATTCCGAGAAATGATAACATCTCCCTTATATATTGGTTGAAAGGAGGAAGTGTTCCCGCCGTACAGGCATGACGGTTGAAAGCAGTAAACCCCTCCGGGGGATCATGTGGCCTGTCATTCGGCCCAAGCAGTAACACGTCGTCCAGCGACAAGCCGTGCCTTAAACAAATCCGTCCCAGCATATCCTCGGAGATACCAGACGGCATAGAATCTTGTGGACGACAAATGAACCGGGCACCTGGACGCTCGTCCGGAGCTGGGTCTATAACTTCGGCTTCAATGACCGGTATCTCGATGGTTGAAGGAATTGAACTCGGGAGTTCCTGCTGCTGTAAACTTGAGGTTTCCATGACTAACTAGCTTATGAAAAATCATTGTTAAGCAAACAATAACGCTCGTGCATCCCCCAGTGTAAAGTGTGTGAGTGTGTTGTGCAGTGCAGTACTGTATATCACTAGAGAAGTTCTACAGAATTGGAAAAAGCATGAAAACGATAAGACTTCAAAATTCAGTCGGAATGATCGTCATCGCTGACCGTCACAACCGTGCCATCCAGTAATTAGCTATCAGTCCAAGTTAGAGTTTGTTATCATTTTGATAAGTTCTAGTTTCGTCGACGAGCTTCGATAGGCAATCAAATATGTGGTGAAACGATTAAGTCCAGTTATGCAAGTTTGAAGCTCGTCGGAGTCAGTTGTTCAAGTGTGCAAGGAATTACAAATTTTTTAACGTCCAATTCGTATCGCTCACAAGTGCCTTGTTCGCATTGATAAATCATGGTCATATGCGTACGAGTTCGACTCGGTCAAAAGGCTAGCGTGCAAATTCGACTCGGTCAAAAGGCTGGGGATTTCGAATCGATCGGAGCGCAACACTTTCGTATCGATCAACTGGGTCGCTTTCGTATCGGTCCCCTGGCGCGTAATTCGACTCGATCAAAAAAATCTGAGTTTCGAATCCATCTGATGCAACCCCTTCGTATCGATCAACATGCATGAGGTATTCACATCGATCATCAAGACTCGATGCAAAAACTTAGCAACCGATCGATACGAAGGCCTCCATCTCATCATCTTGAAGCCCCGACTCCAGATCGACACGGAAACGTGGATCAAGCTATCTTCCTCAACACTCCCTCTTCCCCAGATCGATTCGAACTCCATTCCGTCCTTTCTCGACCTCGCACGTTATCTTCTTCCTCGAGCAATGTTCGAACACAGATTCAAATAGAACGGCATGAGAATTTGGATCTCTTCGCGTTACGACTGGATTTGTTCAATTGGTTACCTGATTTCGATAAATGATTGAAGGAATTGAAAGTTTCTGAATCGATTCGAAGGCAAAGGTTTCTTTCTTTTGAGAGGCTCTGGAGCGATACGTAAGCAAGGCAGGAAAACAAAAGGTAAAAAGTGAAAAAATGGCTAAGTCCACGATATTTATATGGATTCGAAGGTGAAGTGAAAAAACGATATGCATTCCAGTAAACACGACCGGTTACAACGTGTCACCTACACATCGATTCGAACAAGCTGTTCGACTCCATGGACTTGAGTCTACTTCGATGCGAAGCCCTCCTTCGAATCGATCATCTTCGACTCCATCTCTAGTGCATCGATACAAACGAACAGTTCGAATCCATAAAATCACAGCTCTCGGAGGCCAACTCCATCAATACGAAACCACAGTTCGTATCGGTCACCTTCGACTCCGTCACCTATGCAATTAGAATCCATCGAATCACGGCTTCCAGAGGCCAACTCCATCGATACGAATTGCATGTTTGAATCTAGTGACACCAGGCCTATCAATTCAAAATACACCACAGGGGTTGTTCTGAAGGCATTAACTCTATCGATACGAACAGCCGCTTCGTATCCATCGAGCCCCATATCCATCGATTCGAAATGCTCATTTCGCATCCATAAATTCAGTGAAAATCGTCTTCAATGTTTCAACCCTTCACATCAGTTCAGGAGAGGATCGTTACGAAGAAACATTCAAAAACAACTATCTAGCGTTGTTACAATGAATTTCACGTCGGTTCAGGAGAGGATCGATACGAAATTCAATATAAAATAAACTGACAACGACTCGTGAACGTACAAACGTCAACGACACTACAACAAAAAGTGTCTTTTATAGCGGCATATAGCCGCTATTAATCACAACCATAGCGGTTTGATAAGTGCTGTATATCGACATGTTATAAAAAACTGTTGAATATTTATAACACAAAATATGCCGCTATGGTTGAGCTTAGTTTTATAACGCAAATTCGCTGCTATGGTAGGTTAATTCAATAGCTCATTATAGCCGCTATAATACAGCTAAATCTCAACGGAACTGGAAATCTTTATAACACCATTTTGCCGCTATAAAATATTTATTCAATAGCGGTCATTTCACGCTATTAAATCAACATGTTATAGTATTGATAAATTCTTTTACAGCTCATATATGCCGCTATAAAAATCGTAGATACACTTTTCAAGAGCTATGCCTATATATTACATTTTAATAATAGCAATCAAACTAAATCTTCATAAACGAATAAAGATTATAATTAACAAATATAACACAAGAGCATGCTCAGAAAGAAATATGATATATTTTTCATTACAGTGTACAAACATTAAAGCAAGTGCATAACCATTGAATAAAACATAAGCCTGCAGCCAAGTTAACACAGAGAAACAGAAAATAATGTCAATTTAATAAGTGTACAAACATTACAGAGTGGAAACATTAAAGCAATCCTTCCAAATATTACAGAGTACAAACATTACAGAGTTCCAACATGCAAGATCTGATCTAGTTGCGTACTAAGGACCTTGCTTCCTTCCAAATAAGCCTGTGAAGTTAACACAAAGAAACAGAAAATGTTAAAACAAGTGCATGCTTAGATAGAAATGTGATATATATTTTTCATTACAGTGTACAAACATTAAAGCAAGTGCATGAACTACATGAACTAGAAACTACAATTGATTATTTCTACTGATCTATTTTCCCAATATGGAAAATAGATTAAAGCAATGTTAACCTCACTTTTCTCAGTTACAACAACCATCTGTTGAAGCATTTCTAACACTCCAACATTTTTCCATACATTTCTCCAACCATCTGCTGCAGCAACCGCTCCAACAGCCACCGGTGGCTACAACTCATTCAACTGCCACAACTCATTCAACTGTTCCCTATTCCACAAACCCCTACACTGTCTACCACCACCGTACCCCTACACTATCTTGTGGAATATTAACAAATCCGATGTTTTAGGAGGAAATTAAGAGACTGGTCTCAAGATAAATTCGGCAAAGGCAATCTTCTTTCAAATAAGATTAGGGAGGAGCTTCAAACTCAACAACTTCTAATGCAGTAAACATTATCATAACTAATATTTCTGAAATATTAGCTAACATAAAAACAGAAATAGAAACTTGGAACATGTATTCTTTTTCCAACCACATAAATGCCTTATTTCATATTGTAACATCGACTGGAGTGGAATATAAGAGTGGTAAGAATGATTGAACTTAAGATACTTTGGACAGAAATAAAATTAAAAGATTTAAGTACTAACTGGACAAAACAGTCTATACGTAAGAGAACAATTCAACGCTTAGTGCATAGATAATAAAGAAATAAAAAATTGGTAGCAAACACCAACTTAATATTAGTACAAGTTACAAAAATTTGATAATCTCCACAGCAAAGATGGTTGGATAGCTGAAGTTCAAACAGATGACACTGTATAAAGGTAGAAGCTGAAGATGGAAGAGGTAATAAAAATTGGTTTTACTAATTGTAGTTGTAAACATGACAACATGTTAAGCGAACGTTCAACCACCGTATGACACTTTGGGCAATTATAATTTGAACATTCCAAATGGACGGGCCCTTTGTGTATTAGTATGTATATGCGCACCTGTCTTACCAGTTTTCTTTCTGAGATTCCCACAGAGCGGTGTATATGAATGCACGAAAAAATATGACTGTTATAATAATAGTAACATGTGCTAGTAGTTTTCGAACTTTTTAAAATTTAGGTCCTAAGTTCATACTTACAAATGAACGTTATCATTTGATGTTACGTAATCTAAATCTATGGTTGGTTAGCATTTGACATACCCTGCAGTTAGTATTTTGGAGGTCATTCGGCAGATTTGCAATTGTTGATTCCACAGCTTCTATAGCAACGGATCCATGTCCACATTGGTTGTTGTCGATCGGCTTAATTTTGGCAGTTGGCGAGGCAGATAACCCTAAATAAGCATGTAATTATCGATCAAAATTATTCAACATGAAAGAACACTGTATCTGGGTGTTCCTCTATTCACTAGTAAACTAAAGCAAGAGATTTCTGGCCACTATTGGACAAAATAAATAGAAAAATTAACAATTGTAATAATAAGTTGTTAAATATAAGTGGCATAATTGAACTTAATAAAATTGTTATTTATCCCATTATTGATTTCTAGATGCATTTTTGTCAGACCCCATGTCCATTATTAAGAAGAAAAACTCGATATGCTCAAATTTTATATGGCAAAGTATATCCCACAAATTAAATTGAGCTGATGTATGTAAACAAAAAGTCTGTAGTTATCACCAAGCATAAACTTTATTTAGTCAATAAACAGCTAGACTAATTAAATGCTTACTTGATAAATCATTGTAAGCTGAAGGAACACGTTGTCTCTTTTCTGGAGCTCCTTCAAATGAAAATATATTTGGGTTGTTATTTTTTTTATACTATAAACTGATTTACGGACATAAACAATACTTAATATTTGTACTGTCATATGCATAAACTATAGTTCACCAACCCTCGCAGAATTCAAGGCCAGTCCATGAAATTTAGGAGCTGAGATAAAATACAAATCTTGATCCTTTTATCATTTCATAAAAGTAATGTATATGATGACATAGTGAGCTTCACACCTTTGCAAATTACAGTTGACTAATACAAATAGACAAATGAAGAAGCAAACGACCGAAAGATTTAAAGAAAATAAGAAATATGCTACCACAGCAGATTGCACGTAATGATATATAAAATATTTGCCAATTAAATGGAACAAAAATTATATAAACCATTTAATCTGACAACCACCATATAAACAGATTGATTTTCCAGTTTGCACGTAAGTCCATGACATAATTAGCAACTTTTAGACTCCGCATGCTTTCTTTAAATCTGAACATACAGACTATATTAGCATCTTTCAGAACATCATCCATGTTCACTATTGCTAATATAGTCTGCATGTTCATTGTTGTATGAAACTTTCAGAACATCATCCATGTTCATAAACTGAAAGTTGCTAACATCGTCTGAAAGTTACTAATTAAGAAAGGGGGGATCAGCCATGTTCACTATTGTACATAAGAAATAAATTAACCTTGTTTTTTCCGTGACAAACAAAAATAGACTCTGCATGCTTTCTTTAAATATTGTCAAGGACAAAAATTTTCAACGTTTTTGCCTTAAGGACAGACCTTCAATATTTTATACTGAATGACAACTTTCTTTAGGTATCAGTTTGTAGTCATTGATAGTATCAGTTTGTAGTTATCGGTAGCAGTTTTTAGGTATCAGTTTTTAGCTTGGTAGCAGTTTTGTTGTCCTTATGAATAATTTTGGAAAATATTTGTCCTTATGAATAATTTTTAAAAGAATGTTTGTCCTTATGGTAAAAATATTGAGGTTGTGTCCTTGAGGCAAAAAATATACAAATCTTTGTCCTTTAAATTAATTCCCCCTTAGATTAATTTAACATTTGTATAAATATGACAAAAAAACCTACTTAACAAGATCGTTTCGGTCTCGAAAAATTTCTTAACAAAACATTAATCACTATTTTTTTTAATTTCATCAGGCAAACAACATAATTGGCAATTGGTAAAATGATCATCCAATAATTTACATTGTCTAATAATAACATTTCAGACATAATAAATACGACAATATTGTGTTTTTACACTTGCACTAGATATACCTAGAATACTATCATATATAATTTTCAAAATCATAAAAGCTAACCTGAATCAAACAATACTTAGATACTTACTAACACGTATGTAATGAATTATTAAAAAAGATTTATTGTAACCATCCAAAAACATAAAGCACCACGCATAAAAGTTGCATATTGACTCATATTGATAGAACAGCTTACCTTACATAACATATATTTGAATAAAAAAGAAAAGGACCAAACGCCCAGACACAAATAGAAATATAATAGAATCTACAAATCCAATATACATGGAACTGCAAGTTATTTTAGGATATGTACCGACATTCCACATTGGATATGCAATAACATTTCACATTAATCAGTAGTTCTTTCCACACAGTAAACAACATACAAATAAAATAATTACAAATTAGATTACACAATCAAATTAGTTTTTGTTTAGATATATGATCATATCTAATATTTCATCGTTATATAGCGGCTGATTAACAATTCAATATTGTTGTTACAGCACAAAATATTTTTTCTCACTTGAAAAATGGAGTCTCAATTCTTGCCTGCAGAGTGATAACTGACAACAGTATGTCATTCTTCTTTGAAGAAGCCACTAATATTGTATTGATTTGAACCTGCCATTAATTGATGTAATCAGGAAAGATTGACAATTTTTGAAAAATTTCCAAAGCTGAAATAAACAAATGTCCATCACTAAGTCTTGATTCTAAACGTTGCTCAACCAAATTGATTCAAAACATGTAAATATTGTAATTTTCAGATAAAATTATTTAAGAAAAAATTGATGCAAAACCTAATTTAAAATGCATGTGAGCTTATCTTAAAATGCTAAAAGATCTTGATATTAGTGGAATTTCAACTTGCTTACAAATTTACTTTCTAATGGAGAAGCAACGACTAAGGCAAAATAAATTCAAGTAAAATGAAGTTTTAGCATAATAGAATATGCCTAGAACAGTGTTGAATATGCCAATGTATGATTTTTGTTTGATGATAATAAAAATATATATATTCATTTAAATGTATTTGTTATTGTACTTATTTTCACATAATTAAATAAATATTTGCTGAATAAATAAAATAACATAGAATTTAAATTCAAACAGATATTTTATTCAAACAAATATTTTATTACAATTTTGAATAGTACAAATTTGAGCTCTCACTACATATATACATTTTTCAATTCCATTACAATTTTGATTACATCACAAATTTCACTTTACATTGTCCACCTCACTACATAGCACTCATTCACTCGTATTTTATCTTCGACTTTGCTCCAGCCTGAATCCAGCATCTGAGTTATCTGAAAAATACACACCGACGCAGTAAAATTGAAAATAAAATATTTTTGCAGTGTAAAATAAAATGTGGATTTTGAAAATAGTATTTACCTCAGTTATTTGGGTTGTTCGTCATCATATATATTATGAATTCATCATACACGAACAGCTTATGACATGCACAGTGTATCACTGTACATGCCACAAGACCGTGTACACCGATATACACTTGATAAAACTGCAGGGACAGGTGAGCACAAGGTCTAACCCAAGGCAAAGCTAGGTTCAACTCAGGTGCAATACATTGTCGAGTACAAGAATCCAAAAACCAACATAAAACAAGTGTTGACGAAAACTTCATGTGTACACTTGAAAATACTCAACCTCACCAAACAGTTTAACTATTCAGGCTAGACAGTCCAAACAGTAGTACTGTACACATGAAACACAAAACCTATCAACAATCCAACCATATGCAAGCAAGGCTACAACCCAGACATGCAATCATGTACAACAAAACTGGAGCATAACAGCAGACCACATGAACACAGTAGCAAGCACATAAATAAGTTTGGCCACAACACACTTGCATATATGAGCTTCATATCCAACCAGACTACATATTGAACACAACATAATTAAATGAATCAAAGGACTAGAGCACAGATGAACATGAGCATACAACGCAGTCTTGACCAGAACAATAAGTGAAAACTCCAAATGCAACAAGCTCAAGACCTCAACTTCAATATTTACAAGTTGATATGCAAACAGCAACATAAATATATTAGACATCAATAACCAGTGCAAACTCAAGTGAAGTCAATGCAAACACACATGTACACATATATAGGCAGTGCACATGTAACCAGAACCAAGGCAGATGAACCAATGTGTACTACGGACATGTACTGAATGCAACCCAGACTCAAATATCAGTGGACGGAGCAATGCAGATCAACCAAACAGTCCAGGGCAGTACAGTTTTAAATACAACAGACTAGTAAACAAGTGAATGTGATCAAGCAATATAGCAGCTAGCAAATGTATATACACAGTGACTCAAGGAAATATGCTGTAACATCCCACCTTTTGTATGTTTTAAGCAGTCACACGTGCCGGCTCAAACCATACAGAAGGGCAGATTGTTATAGGGTAAATAAGAAAAAGCAAAGAAAGAAAAAAACAAAACAGAATCTTGCAGCGGAATGACAAAATATAATAATCAAATAACAGTTCATGAAGCTGTATACAAAACATTTGATTATACTTATACAATACAAAATCAGAGTTATACATATCAGAGATAAACAAATTATAAAGCAGTGGAATAATATAGTAAATAATAATACAATCTTCGTCTTCGTCCTCTAGAAACAAGTCTTCGAATCCTGAAATGCTCAAGCTGACTCGAGCGAATTGAAAAGACAAAATACTCGAGTCAGAACTAAAAGATCTTATGTAAGTCAAATCAACGGTAAATAAATATGAGTGTAAATGGCGTCCGAGATGTTTATGGGGTTTGACAACTCTTATCTAGTGTCTAACATGAGTGTAGTAACTTAAGAGATGTTCGGGATTCACATCTCCTAAGGAACCATTAAACTATCTACTATGTAGTACAATACACTATTATAATATGTTTATAGTAAGATAAACTATTAAAATAGCATTAAGCCGTTACATTTTCCCCCTTAACACATTTTTATATATTCCCATAGTCTATACAGTACCGTAATCCCGCCCATACTGGACGCCGTCAGAGGGCACTCCATAGCTATGGTACAAAACAAACTCGTAGTGGTCTCGATAGGGTAGATGACATGGCACAACTAGGCAATGTCAGGGTAGATATACCAATTACACTTTCGGACTGGAGCTAACGCATAACAGCTACTACAGCCAACCTCGGAACACACTTCCAAATAAAAAATCGAGGGTGGCCACCAAATAATCACAAAGTAAAAATATAGTATCGAAGGGGTGCGCCCGATCGGAGGAATGACCTCACTTGGCCCGTCGATTGCTCCTGTTTTAGCCACCTTAAGCTAACTCATGGGAGTCAGGTCCATGTATATACCTCATATAGGATCGTCGCCAACCATCCTACTTCATTCTGGAATCTCAGCCGCGTACACAGTTGTCAAAGTGGTTTTCGGTATTGGCAGAGAGTATGACAATATCCGATCCCGGTCTTTTTAACAACCAATCGCTTATTACACACCGGATGGTTCTTTTACATTTCCAAAATCATTTCTTAATTGATATCAAAATATCATATTCAATTCAAATCATATCATTTTCGAAATCATTACTTACTTCCGAAATCATATTCACCTTTTGAAATCATATCACATTTGAAATCATAGTTCGAAATTATATTTCCTTTCAAAAGACATATTTCCAAAATAGACTAAACTCTTATTTCAAAATATCATATTAAACCAAATATGTTATTTAAATCCCAACTTAGGTTATAACATCATTAACCATATTCACTAAAAAAAATTGAGAATTTGAATATAAACCCATCCATTTTACTTAGTTTGGAATTTAGAAGAAAATAGTTTTAAATAGTTATAAATAGTTAATATAGATTTAAAATAGATTAAATATAACTAGAATAGATTAAGTAGCTTTAAAATAGATTAATTAGATTTAAAATAAGTTAGAACAGGTTAATTAGTTTAAATAAATTAAATGGTTTAAAATAGGTTAAAATGATTTAATATAATTAATACAGGTTAAAATAGTTTAATACTTTAAAAATCTTAATAATTATAAATTTTGAAATAATATATTTTTAAAACAGTTTATATTAAAACATGAATTTGGAATTTATATCAAATTAAACTATTCATTTCATTTCAACACACTTGGACCATTTTCAATTTCCAAGTCAACAAACCAAATTCCAAACCTTTCAATTTAACATTACAATAAACTATTGAATTTCATATCATTTCAATCTATGTTCAAATATCAATTCGGATTACTCCAATTTCAAAATATTTCAAAGTTATTTTCAAACACTTCAATAACTTAATTTCGATAGAATTTCATTTATACTTAAAAGTTTAACTTTAAACTTCAAATTTAATTTCTTAAAGCGATTCCTTTTAAACCAATTCACATTTCAACACAAAACTTGATTTTCAATAATACTTCCATTTATATACATCAAATTTTATTTCAAGATATCATTTAATTAATTCAAAAAAAAATTAAGAAGTTCAAAATCATTAAATTTAACCAATCCGGTGTCCATATATAATTTTCTACCCTATGGTCAAGTGATATGGATATTTATCATTTCAATCCACAATTTAAAGTGTTACGGTTATATATCATTTCAAACCGCAATCCCGAATCAATAATAAAATCCATAAAATCGCTCGAGTCTATCATTTCAACCCATAAGGATTTTTCCTTAATCTATTGATCATTCGGGTATGTATCATTTCAACCCATAGTGAACTTGCAGTTTATAACGATATAAAATAAAACATCCATTCATCCAATATCAACAATCAACATCCATCACAATCATCATCCAAATCAATCAATAAATATCTATATAGAACTGATAATCAATAACAGTTATTTAACTGGCAACTTATATTCAATAATAAATTAAATAATGATTTAATTCAAATAAATTCAAATTAATAGGAATAGCAATTTAAAACTGTCAAACAGCCATAAATAAAATTGCTAATCACATCACAATTTTCACTTAACAAACATAAGAAATTTTAGAAGTTGTGAGTGGGTTAAAACACTCATCTTTGAATTTAAATTCGAATTTAAATCCAATTTAAGCCCAAAATTCAAACAGTCTCAGAATTTGTCCAAACCTGCGTCATAATGTTTGGAATTTCAATATGATCCTAGTGGAGAAAACCGTGCGTGAATCGGACCTCGTATACAGAAGTTATTAAGATTAGAAGATTACACGATTTAAATTTAGAAAATAATTAAAATAAACAGAAATATTACACGTCACTCTTCAATCTCGGTTCCCCAGTACCATAGCTTTCACGATCGAACAGACAATTCCTTACGCGCCCAGTCAATCTCCACTTTGACCGCCCTGCACGGCACCCCCTGCCGCTGAAGAACTTGCCACCGCCGCCACTAGACTTGCCCACCTCGGCCGCCCATCCCCACGTCACGCGGCCACCAAGGCATGCCACAGCCACCGCCTAAATTTTTGGGTTTCAAAACCCTAATCGATACTCCGCCGTCGATCTGGCCATTGCCGACCCAAGCGACCTACCGAGATGAACAACGCACGACCCACTCCACACTGCACACCCCCGAATCGAGGTATAAACGCCGATGATCAACCACCTAATCGAACGGCTAGGGTTAAATCGAAAAATTCTGGCCACACAGAAACCAACAACGAAAAACAAACTATAGAATTGACTTGCGCTTGTCGAGAGCTTCAAAACGGTATATAATATGTCAATGTTTTGAGGAGTTTGATTTTGGAATTGAATTTGAAGTTGAATATGAAATTTGGAAATTAGGATTTGTCTGCCATTGGAATGAGGAGTTGAGAAGCAAATGTATATACAGACAAATGAGAATGAGGAGTGGCTAGGGTTTATAACGAGATATTTATAGGCAGATCAGAAAATAGAGAGAACGGGTTAGATTTGATTTGGGCTTTGAACGATAAACGACCCGGAAAGCCCATTCTGTCACCGGAGCGAAAATGGGTCATCCCATATATCAAAATAGATGTTTTAAAAAATTTGAAATTCAATGGAACAGGTTTCAAATCCTAATTCAATCGTATGAATAAGTTATGATAAAATCAGCTTATTTCAAATTGATTTCAATTAAATTAATTTCTAGGCGTTTCAAGTCTGTACGATCAAATGACAAGTCTGATCGTTACGAAACTTGAAATCCTACAATAATTCACTGTTATGGATCCGATGAAACTGGTTTTGTCGAAATCCGTGTCAGTGGCCAAAATGGCTATTTTCACATTAATTAAATAAATTAATAATTAATTAATTAAATCACCTTTTCAGTTCTGATTCTATAATTAACAAATTTTTATCACTTTTGATTACTTAAACACTTATAAAACTTTAAAACAAATCTTCATGTTAATTCAATGTTAATTATTTCACTAATTACAATGTTTACTTTCAGTTTCAATAAATACAGAAATTGTAAATTTAATTTTTCAAAAGTTCCATTTAATTGACCATTCATCTTATTATTCAATCCATTATTATCAAATGGATGAATTTAACATTGGTTCATAATCTATTACATTAATATTCTCAAATTTCATCTTAATATCCATTAACGGGATATATATATATATTTAATTTCATTTATTTGCAATTAATCTAATTATTAAAAATTTAAATCCCAATAAATTAATAAATCTTGATTTTCATTCTTTATATTCAACCAATTATCATTTTATGAATAAAATTAACATTATTTCCGAATATTAACTTAATTTACATTACATAATATTTAATTACATTTATTGAAATTGATTTCCAATTTAAATTAACAGGCTAAATAAATAGGTAACACACAATAATTGTTACCATAAACCTTTAGTCACACTTATTAGTTCATTATTTACAAGCAAATGTCACAATTACTCACCTAACACTGAATTTATTCAATTACCGTAAATATGTATTATTTCATTAATTAATTCAATGTCTGCATTTGTTTTCATATATTCAATTTATAACTAATTTATAACATTTACATTATTTCAATTAATTGGAATTTCATACACATTGAAAATGATAAACCTTAAATTAATATTGTTGCATTACATTTTGGTTATTATTTCTTTAAATAGTTTACAAATTTTATTCCTTTCAATATTAAATCACAAAATCTGATTAAATTAACAATATTTTAATCGAAAATTACGGATCATTACATCTCCCCCACTAAAAACTTTTCGTCCCCGAAAAGGAAAAAGGAAAAGGAGGAATTTAGAAATCAATGCCGGGTTCCATTTTTGAATCACTTAAAATAACATCTACATATGTATATACTCATAACTTTTATCCAATCATATTTAAACTTAAAATTTTATTTGTTTATCAAAAATAGAACTATAGTAAAACTACTACAATGGCCTTCCCACTTTGAAACTCGAAAATGAACGTCGATGATGCGTGCACTCATCACCGAAATTATTTTCCAACGATAGAGAGGGGAGTACAGAACTTATTTCTTTCCAAAATTTCATTAAAACAATTCTTTTAAATTATATTGAAATATTTATTTCAGAAAATACTTATAATAATATTATTATTATATCCTAAAATAATTCGAAAGAAATTTTCAAAAAAACCCCGGAACTTAAGTTCTAAATTTCCAAATTTCATTTATTTTATTTTCAAATCTTATTTCCAACCAATATTTATAAATTTCACTACCTAACAACCAACATATTACAACCAAATATATATCATTTATAAAATTTATTATTTTATATACCAAAATATAATAGGAAAAATTATTTCATTCACCTATATTCAAAACAATATTGTGTCGGTCTGTCTTATTAAGTGTTTAGAAATCTCTATCGATGTCATAGCGTCCTATGCACCAACCAGAATTTGTAAATACAAAACTGAACAAACTAACACAATATAAAACCCTTTTATAACACTAACAAATACGCTCTCTCATATATATACACTCAGCGACTCATTGTAGGGTATTACTACCATATTTAATTTGAGTCTGACCCCACAAAGCTAAGGTTATCACTAAACCAAAGCTCTGATACCAACTATAACATCCCGCCTTTTTGTACATTTTAAGCAGACACACGTGCCGACTCAAACCATACAGAAGGGCAGATTGTTATGCGGTAAATAAGAAAAAGCAGAGAAAGAAAAAAACAAATCAGAATCTCATAGCGGAATGACAAAATATAATAATCAAATAACAGTTCATGAAGCTGTATACAAAACATTTGATTATACTTATACAATACAAAATCAGAGTTACACATATCAGAGATAAACAAATGATAATGCAGTGGAACAATATGGTGCAGTGGAATAATATAGTAAATAATAATACAATCTTCGTCTTCGTCCTCCAGAAACAAGTCTTCGAATCCTGAAATGCTCAAGCTGACTCGAGCGAATTGAAAAGACAAAATACTCGAGTCAGAACTAAAAGATCTTATGTAAGTCAAATCAACGGTAAATAAATATGAGTGTAAACGGCGTCGGAGATGTTTACGGGGTTTGACAACTCTTATCCAGTGTCTAACGTGAGTGCAGTAACTTAAGAGATGTTCGGGATTCACATCTCCTAAGGATCCGTTAAACTATCTACTATGTAGTACAATACGCTATTATAATATGTCTATAGTAAGATAAACTATTAAAATAGCGTTAAGGTGTTACATTTTCCCCCTTAACACATTTTTATATATTCCCATAGTCTATACAATACCGTAATCCCGCCCATACTGGACGTCGTCAGAGGGCACTCCATAGGTATGGTACAAAACAAACTCATAGTGGTCTCGATAGGGTAGGTGACACGGCACAACTAGGCAGTGCCATGGTAGATATACCAATTACACTTCCAGACTGGTGGTAATGCATAGCAGCTACTACCGCCCATCTCGGAACACACTTCTAAATCAAAAATCGAGGGTGGCCACCAAATAATCACAAAGTAAAAATATAGTATAGAAGGAGTGTGCCCGATCGGAGGAATGACCTCACTTGGCCCGTCGATTTCTCCTGTTTTAGCTACCTTAAGCTAACTCGTGGGAGTCAGATCCACGTATATACCTCATATAGGATCGTCGCCAACCATCCTACTTCATTCTGGAATCTCCACCGCATACACAGTTGTCAAAGTGGTTTTCGGTATTGGCAGAGAGTATGACAATATCCGATCCCGGTCTCTTTAACAACCAATCGCTTGTTACACACCGGATGGTTCTTTTACATTTCCAAAATCATTTCATAATTGATATCAAAATATCATATTCAATTCAAATCATATCACTTTCGAAATCATTACTTACTTCCGAAATCATATTCACCTTTCGAAATCATATCACATTTGAAATCATAGTTCGAAATTATATTTCCTTTCAAAAGTCATATTTCAAAAATATGCTAAACGCTCATTTCAGAATATCATATTAAACCAAATATGTTATTTAAATCCCAAATTAGGTTATAACATCATTAACCATATTCACTATAAAAAAAATCGAGAATTTGAATATAAACCCATCCATTTTACTTAGTTTGGAATTTAGAAGAAAATAGTTTTAAATAGTTATAAATAGTTAATATAGATTTAAAATAGATTAAATATAATTAAAATAGATTAAGTAGCTTTAAAATAGATTAATTAGATTTAAAATAAGTTAAAACATGTTAATTAGTTTAAATAAATTAAATGGTTTAAAATAGGTTAAAATGATTTAATCTAATTAATACAGGTTAAAATAGTTTAATACTGTGAAAATCTTAATAATTAGAAATTTTGAAATAATATATTTTTATAACAGTTTATATTAAAACATGAATTTGGAATTTATATCAAATTAAACTATTCATTTCATTTCAACACATTTGGACCATTTTCAATTTCCAAGTCAACAAACCAAATTCCAAACCTTTCAATTTAACATTTCGATAAACTATTGAATTTCATATCGTTTCAATCTATGTCCAAATATCAATTCAGATTAATCCAATTTCAAAATATTCCAAAGTTATTTTCAAACAACTTCAATAACTTAATTTCGATAGAATTTCATTTATACTTAAAAGTTTAACTTTAAACTTCAAATTTAATTTCTTAAAGCGATTCATTTTAAAACAATTCACATTTCAACACAAAACTTGATTTTCCAATAATACTTCCATTTATATACATCAAATTTTATTTCAAGACATCATTTAATTAATTCAAAAAAAATTAAGAAGTTCAAAATATTAAATTTAACCAATCCGGTGTCCGTATATAATTTTCTACCCTAGGGTCAAGTGATACAGATATTTACCATTTCAATCCACAATTTAAAATGTACGGTTATATATAATTTCAAACCGCAATCCCGAATTAATAATAAAATCCATAAAATCGCTCGAGTTTATCATTTCAGCCCATAAGGATTTTTCCTTAATCTATTGATCATTCGGGTATGTATCATTTCAACCCATAGTGAACTTGCAGTTTATAACGATATAAAATAAAACATCCATTCATCCAATATCAACAATCAACATCCATCATAATCATCATCCAAATCAATCAATAAATATCAACATAGAAATGATAATCAATAATAGGTATTTAACTGGCAACTTATATTCAATAATAAATTAAATAACGATTTAATTCAAATTAATAGGAATAGCAATTTAAAACTATCAAACAGCCATAAATAAAATTCCTAATCACATCACAAATTTTATTTAACAAACATAAGAAATTTTAGAAGTTGTGAGTGGGTTAAAACACTCACCTTTGAATTTAAATTCGAATTTAAATCCAATTTAAGCCCAAAATTCAAACAGTCTCAGAATTTGTCCAAACCAGCGTCAAAATTTCTGGAATTTCAATACGATTTTAGCGGAGAAAACCGTGCATGAATTGGACCTCGTATGCAGAAGTTATTAAGATTAGAAGATTGCACGATTTAAATTTAGAAAATAATTAAAATAAACATAAATATTACACGTCACTCTTCAGTCCCGGTTCCCCAGTACCCTAGCTTTCACGATCGAACATACAACGCCTAACACGCCCAGTCAATCTCCACTTTGACCGCCCTGCACGGCACCCCTTGCCGCCGAAGAACTTGCCACCGCCGCTACTAGACTCGCCCACCTCGGCCGCCCATCCCCACGTCAGGCGGCCACCAAGGCATGCCGCAGCCGCCGCCTAAATTTTTGGGTTTCAAAACCCTAATCGATACTCCACCATCGATCTGGCCATTGCCGACCCAAGCGACCTACCGTGATGAACAACCCACGACCCACTCCGCACTGCAGCACCCCCGAATCGAGGTATAAACGCCGATGATCAACCACCCAATCGAACGACCAAGGTTAAATCGAAAAATTCCAGCCACACAGAAACCCACAACGAAAAACAAACTCCAGAATTGACTTGCGCTCATTGAGAGCTTCAAAATGGTATATAATATGTCAAGGCTCTAAGGAGTTTGATTTTGGAATTGAATTTGAAATTGAATATGAAATTTGGAAATTAGGGTTTGTCTGCCATTGGAATGAGGAGTTGAGAAGGAAATGTACATACAAACAAATGAGAATGAGGAGTGGCTAGGGTTTATAATGAGGTATTTATAGGCAGATCAGAAAATAGAGAGAACAGATCAGATTTGATTTGGGTTTTGAACGATAAACGACCCGAAAAGACCGTTCTGTCACCGGAGCGAAAATGGGTCCTCCCATATATCAAAATAGATGTTTTGAAAATTTTTAAATTCAATGGAATAGGTTTCAAATCCTAATTCAATCGTATGAATAAGTTATGATAAAATAAGCTTATTTCAAATTGATTTCAATTGATTTCAGTTAAATTAATTTCTAGGCGTTTCAAGTCTGTATGATCAAATGACAAGTCCGATCATTACGAAACTTGAAATCCTACAATAGTTCACTATTACGGATCTAATGAAACTAGTTTCATTGAAATCCGAGTCAGTGGCAAAAATGGCTAATTTCACATTAAATAAATAAATAATAATTAATTAATTAATTAAATCACTTTTTCAGTTCTGATTCTATAATTTACAATTTTTATCACTTTTGATTACTTAAACATTTATAACAATTTAAAACAAATCTTCATGTTAATTCAATGTTAATTATTTCACTAATTACCAGGTTTACTTTCAATTTCAATAAATACAGAAATTGTAAATTTAATTTTTCAATAGTTCCATTTAATTGACCATTCATCCTATTATTCAATCCATTATTATCAAGCGGATGAAATTAACATTGGTTCATAATCTATTACATTAATATTCTCAAATTTCATCTTAATATCCATTAATAGGATATATATAATTTCATTTAATTGCAATTAATCCAATTATTAAAAATTTAAATCCCAATAAATTAGTAAACCTTGATTTCCATTCTTTATATTCAACCAATTATCATTTTATGAATAAAATTAACATTATTTCTGAATATTAACTTAATTTACATTACATAATATTTAATTGCATTTATTGAAATTGATTTCCAATTTAAATTAATAGGCTAAATAAATAGGTAACATACAATAATTGTTACCGTTAACCTTTAATCACACTTATTAGTTCATTATTTACAAGCAAATGCCATAATTACTTACCTAACACTGAATTTATTCAATTACTATAAATATGTATTATTTGATTAATTAATTCAATGTTTGCATCTGTTTTCATATATTCAATTTATAACCAATTTATAACATTTACATTATTTTAATTAATTGGAATTTCATACACATTGAAAATGATAAACCTTAAATTAATATTGTTGCATTACTTTTTGGTTATTATTTCATTAAATAGTTTACAAATTTTATTCCTTTCAATATTAAATCACAAAATCTGATTAAATTAACAATTTTTTTAATTATCGAAAATTACGGGTCGTTACATATGCAATACAACCAAGTGAACTATGCAATCAAACAAGTTCATAGGCACACGCATATATACATACATGTATGTATGTATATACATGAACAGAACTGAAGTGCACTATACCAGCAAGCACTCGGGTTGACAGGAAAGAGTTTTGAAGCTAACAAGTCAAAGCAGTTTGAACAAAGTAGTGTTCACGTTTCAAAAAAAAAAGAATTCAACTTGCAGAAGAATGCGAACTGAACTGGTCAGAATCAAAGCCAGTTCAAATAAGAATCAAAGCAGCAGTTTCAAACCAAGTCAAGATGCCAAAGAATCTAAGCCGTGATGACCAAGGTAGTAGTAAAAGTAAACCAAACAAAGTTACATGAATTGAACGAGTCCACAAATCAAAGTGCCGAAGTCAAAAGATAAAAGAACGGAACCAAATCAGAAAAAAAGCCGTGGTGACCAAGGAATCGAACAAGTAAAAATCAAAGTCGTGATATTCAAGCAACGAAAATATACGAATTTGAACAAGTCACTAGCATTCAATCAAAAATCAGTGGCCGAGAAAAATTAACAAATGAATTCATACTAACGATAATTTAGGGTTTCAATCCCTATTTAAACCATTAACATCATCGGCCTACAAAGTATTCGAGTTCAAGCAACAACAGAGAAGAATAAGTCATTCAACTCGAATCAAAGTCGAGAATAATTAATAATCAGAAAAAGGCATTCACGTACCAATTTTAAACCAAGTATATGCACTCGACAATTTGAGGCAGCCATGTGCAAATCGAAGAAACGATCGATCGACAAGCAAGGAACGTGAAAACATTTACTTGATTGATCAACTGAAGTCGGCGGGTTCAAAGAAAAATCAAAGCCCTAATTGTTTGGAAGAAGAACGAACGAGTAAAGGAAAAGAGGAAAATAACTTCAGGAAAGGACAGGCCAAAGAAAATAAAGGGGGACATCTTTTCTTGTGATTTAAAATAAAGTGGCCGGCCTCTATATATTATTTGGGCTTAAATATTATATAGGGTTTTGCAATTGTTTTTAATTTGTATTTGCTTTTCTCTTTTAAACGTTTGTAAATTCTAGTCGTGTGATTAGGGGACGAACTATGGTGGTGTAGTTCGAGAATTCGCAACTTAGTGGCTGAGTTGTGGTAGGGTTTTGAGCGTAGAGTTAGGTTAGTCGATAGTGGGTGTTGCGAGTTTACGTGTGTAAGTGTTTGACTACTTAATTTTTAGTAGAAACCTTGGGGGTAGCACGTAGGTAGGTTTTTGCTGAAGCTGGGTAAATTTGTGTTGTTCTATTTTTGCTTTTAATATTATGCGATTATCTGTGTTGCTATTATTCTGCTATTATCTGTACTATAATTATTTAATATACTTCTGCATTAAATTTCTATAATTATTAGTATCACCCTATTTACCCCCCCTCTAGGGTGAAATCGATCCTACAAGTGGTACCAGAGCTAGGAACAAAAGCCATTTTTGTTTTAAAAATTTGATTTTTCAAAAACCAATTTTTGTTTTAAAAATTTGAATTTTTAAAATGGCTTGTTTTAATAATGCTTTTGATAAGGGTCGGTCCAGTATTATTTCTTTTATTTTCGATGGAACATATTTTTTAAATTGGAAATTAAAAATGGAATATTATTTAAAATCTATTAATTTTAAATGTTGGGATATTATTGAAAATGGATGTGATATAATAGATGAGAAAAATAGTTCGATTAATCCTACTATGCATATACTATAGTCTCATATTAATCAAGATAATTTTAACTTTTTCTCTCATTGTGAAAATGCACAGGAAATATGGAATACTTTTGATGCAATATATGGTGCAAAAGTCAACAACAATGAGAAATTCTCCATAATCGACTTAGTTAAAGAAACATGCTTAACAGGATTGGCAAAAGGCAGCGGTGATGAAGATTCAATAGCTGATGAGATAAGTGATTTTCCATTCAATGATTTAGTTCTCTTGTGCCAAAAATTAATTGAAAGTAATAAAGCTCTTGAGTTGTAAAATAATAAGTTGGAAAGGGAACAATCTAAACTGCGTCAGAATAATAATGATTTGGAAAATGAGCTTAATAATATTAATTCTAACTGCAAAAGGTGTTTGGACTATGAAAAAGAATTTTCCTGTTTTCAAGAAAATTTTCAAAAGTTACAAAACAAAATTTTAATTCAGGAGAAAAATAAAACGAGTTGATTCGTAAAAATAACATTTTGCAAAAAGAGTTGGATAGTTTTAAGAAGTCAGAAAGTTCTAAATGGGCGATTTTTGAAAAGGAGATTGAAAAAATCAAGGATTTTGAAAAAAAATGAATTTAAAAAACTCCAACTCTTTGAAACTGAGATGCTAGAAATTGAGACTAAAATTAGAGAGCTTAAAAATGAAAATATGGACTTGAAAACGAAGATTTTTAAAAAGAGAGATAGTACCATTAGTTGTTGTTCGATGATAATGAATGAAAATAAACTTTTAAAATCCAAAGTTAATAAACATGAGTTGATCACTCGAAAACTTCTCACTAGAGAAAAATAATTTAATATGCTCTTAGAAAATCAACTCTTTGAGAATAAAAGGAAAGGATTTGGATTTACAAAAGTGTCAAAATATGAACAAATGACTAATAACACTATTAAGGGGAAAAGTGTGATACCCAATTGCATAAAGTGTGGAAAATTTGGACACAGTCACAATATTTGCTGGTATAGACCCAATCACACAAAAACCGTACCAATTTGGGTTCCAAAAGACACTAATATAAAGTTCCTTAAAGTCAAACAAATCTGGGTGCCGAAAGGAACAAATATAGATTGTTTTGGGTCTACTCAAACATATTTTTCAAAATCATTTGCCACTAACAACCATGCACCTATAAAAACAAGTAAGTCACAAAAATCTTTTCTCATGTAGGTGTGGTGGTAGGCTAAGGAACAACAAGAGTGTTACCTGGATTCTGGCTGTTCCAGGCACACGACGGGCGACAAATCAAAGTTCCTTAGCCTAGTATAAAGGTGACAAAATCACAATGAGCAACAACGAAAAATTATCGTATAGGTAAAATAGGTAAAGTACATCTATCTTGAATGATATATTAAATGTGATAATCTACACCATAATCTGAATTAAATCAGCCAGTTATGTGATAAGGAATGTTGATTTTGATTCTGACTTGTTTAAAATTGTTGGCCAATTATCTTTTTATGAAGAGAACACTATAAGTATCTCTAGAAGTTATTGAACTAGCTCGTATAGATTTGTTTGGACTAATGATATTGCCAGTTCAGATGATAAGAGATATTGTCTTGTATTGAGTGATGATTACTCAAGATACACGTGGATATATTTGTTTCTGGATTTGACACTATGTTCACTATTTGTTTGTTTGCAGTTTCAATTCAAAATCCAAAAGAATTTCATTCAAAAGCTATTAAAAATAATTTTAAGATATTTTGTTGCACACATAATGGTCTGGGCTATAATATCTAACTAATGATAATCTTGAGTCAAATGGAAATTCGGATGCAGATTACACTGGTAATCTAGTTGATAGAAAAAATTACTAGTGGAAAGTGTTTTATGAAGAGACATTCATTAGTTGTATCACGTTTTCAAAGAAAATATCTACACATTTTTCATTTCAACTAATTTTCAAATAGCAGACATTTTTCTTATAAAACCCCCTTGAAGAAAAAAAATTTTGTTGACCTTGTTTCAGATTCATCATTTTGATTTTATAATTTTTTTGGATTTGATCTTAAATGACTACATTAACTAATCCGACTCTCTATTGATTATCAAAAAGATAAATAGTGATTGAAAAAGTGATGAGTGTTGATATTAATCATATATTATGACTTGAGATAGTATATTTAGTAAATTTGTTTAAAAATTTTAAAAATGTTTATAAAAACTTTTCGTTGGTAAAAATTCCATGACCATCTCTATTTCTATCATATTTCTAACGACCATCACTTATCAAAATCCAATATAGTATGTCAATATGTGGTATTTTAAACGGGAAATTATTTAATTTTAATTTTATTATATTTTTACCAATAAAAACATCCAAAGTATTCACTCTCATTTAAAAGTCCTCACGATTATGAATGGGTGAATTACTTGGAATTTTTGATTATGTGCTTTCATGCTCATTTAAAAGTCCTCATGATTATACATGTATGGAACACATATCAAAATTGATTATTAAATAAACAAGTTGATTCTAATCCCATTTAAAAGTCCTCACGGTTATGCGTGGTTAGAAGATGCTTGAAATTCATTTTTTATAAAAATTTGAAATACTACTAATCTCATTTAAAAGTCCTAACGGTATGCATGGTTAGTAGATATTTAAATTCCTGATATAAATATATCACAAATAGACACAGCTATATGGTTTTACATCATCCCTATCATTCTAAAGTAGAATATGCGCCTAACATAGTATTTATTATTTTTGTTTGATTTTTTTATTGAATTTTAATATTTATACTCGATTGAGTATTAATATTGTATTAATGTTTATCACTTTATCTCTATTTTTCTAACACTATTACTCTTTTGGTGATAACAAAAGAGGGAGAGAAAAGTTAAGATTTTGGCAAGTAAAGGTCAAATATTTTATTTTGTATTTTCTATTTGCATCTAGGTTCATTTGCATATTTTTATTTATTTTCATGCATATATGAAGGGGGAGTTTTGTTGTAGAGAGGGAGCATTCAAATATAGGGAGCAAATTGAATGATTAAATACATTTAATAAATTCAAAATCTTAAATATATGTTTGTTATCATCAAAAGGGGGAGATTGTTGAATATGCCAGTATATGATTTTTTTTGCTAATAATAAACGTATATATATTCATTTATATGTATTTGTTATTGTACTATTTTATTTTCACATAATTAAATAAATATTTGCTGAATAAAATAAATAACACAAAATTTAAATTCAAACTAATATTTTATTCAAACAAATATTTTATTACAATTTTGAATAGTACAAATTTGAGCTCTCACTACATATATACATTTTCAATTACATTACAATTTCGATTACATCACAAATTTCACTTTACATTGTTCACCTCACTACATAGCACTCATTCACTCATATTTTATCTTCGACTTTGCTCCAGCCTAAATCCAACATCTGAGTTATCTGAAAAATACACACTAACGCAGTAAAATTGAAAATAAAATATTTTTGCAGTGTAAAATAAAATGTGTATTTTGAAAATAGTATTTGCCTCAGTTATTTGGGTTGTTCGTCATTATATTTATTCTGAATTCATCATACACGAACAGCTTGTAACATGCACAGTGTATCATTGTATATGCCACAAGGCCGTGCACACCGATATACACTTGATAAAACTGCAGGGACAGGTGAGCACAAGGTCAAACCCAAGGCAAAGCTAGGTTCAACTCAGGTGCAATACATTGTCGAGTACAAGAATCCAAAAACCAACATAAAACAAGTCTCGACCAAAAATTCATCTGTACACTTGAAAAATACCCAACCTCACCAAGCAGTTTAACTGTTCAGGCTAGACAGTCCAAACAGTACTGTACACATGAAACACAAAACCTATCAACAATCCAACCATATGCAAGCAAGGCTACAACCTAGAAATGCAATCATGTACAACAAAACTGGAGCATAATAGCAGACCACATGAACGCAATAGGAAGCACATAAACAAGTTTGGCCACAACACCCTTACATATATAAGCTTCATATCCAACCAGACTACATATTGAACACAACATAACAATTAAATGAATCAAAGGACCAGAGCACAGATGAACATGAGCATGCAACACAGTCTCGACCAAAACAAGTGAAGACTCCAAATGCAACAAGCTCCTGACCTCAACTTCAATTTTTACAAGTTGATATGAAGACAGCAACACAAATATATTAGACATCAATAACCAATGCAAACTCAAGTGAAGTCAATGCAAACACATATGTACACATATATAGGCAGTGCACATGTAACCAGAACTAAGGCAGATGAACCAATGTGTACTACGGACATGTACTAAATGCAACCCAGACTCAAATATCAGTGGACAGAGCAATGTAGATCAACCGAACAGTCCAGGGTAGTATAGTTTCAAATACAACAGACTAGTAAACAAGTGATTGTGATCAAGCAACATAGCAACTAGCACATGTATATACATAGTGACTCAAGGAAATATGCAATACAACAAAGTGGATTGTGCAATCAACCAAGTGCATAGGCACACACATATATACATATATGTATGTATGTATATACATGAACAAAACTGAAGTGCACTATACCAGCAAGAACTCGGGTTGACAGGAAAGAGTTTTAAAGTTAACAAGTCAAAGCAGTTTGAACAAAGCAGTGTTCACGTTTCAAAAAAAAGAATTCAACTTGCAAAAGAATACGAATTGAACTAGTCAGAATCAAAACCAGTTCAAATAATAATCAAAGCAGTAGTTTTAAACCAAGTCAAGGTACCAAAGAATCCAAGCCGTGATGACCTAGGTAGTAGTAACAGTAAACCAAACAAAGTTACATGGATTGAACGAGTCCACAAAATCAAAGTGCCAAAGTCAAAAGAAAAAAGAACGGAACCAAATCAGAAAAAAAAGCCGTGGTGACCAAGGAATCGAACAAGTAAAAATCAAAGTTGTGGTATTCAAGCAACAAAAATATACGATTTTGAACAAGTCAGTACAAATCACCAGCTTTCAATCAAAAATCAGTGGCCGAGAAAAATTAACAGATGAATTCATACGAACGATAATTTAGGGTTTCAATCCCTATTTAAACCATTAACATCATCAGCCTACAAAGTATTTGAGTTCAAGCAACAACATAGAATAATAAATCATTCAACTCGAATCAAAGTCGAGAATAATTAATAATCAGAAAAAAGCATTCACGTACCAATTTTAAACCAAGTATATGCGCTCGACAATTTGAGGCAGCCGTGTGCAAATCGAAGAAACGATCGATCGACAAGCAAGGAACGCGAAAACATTTACTTGATCGATCAACTGAAGTCGGCGGCTTCAAAGAAAAAGCAAAGCCCTAATTGTTTGGAAGAGGAACGAACGAGCAAAGGAAAAGAGGAAGATAACTTCAGGAAAGGACGGGCCAAAGAAAATAAAGAGGGACATCTTTCCTTGTGATTTAAAATAAAGCGGACGGCCTCTATGTATTATTTGGGCTTAAATATTATATAGGGTTTTGTAGTTGTTTTTAATTTGTATTTGCTTTTCTCTTTTAAATGTAAATTCTAGTCGTGTGACTAGGGGACGAACTACGGTGGTGTAGTTTGAGAATTCGCAACTCAGTGGCTGAGTTGTGGCAGGGTTTTAAGCGTAGAGTTAGGTTAGTCGATAGCGGGTGTCGCGAGTTTACGTGTGTAAGTGTATGACTATTTAATTTCTAGTAGAAACCTTGGGGGCAGCACGTAGGCGGGGTTTTGCCGAAGTTGGGTAAATCTATGTTGTTCTATTTCTGCTTTTAATATTCTACGATTATCTGTGTTGCTATTATTCTGCTATTATCTATGCTGCAATTATTTTATATACTTCCGCATTAAATTTCTATAATTATTAGTATCACCCTATTCACCCCCTCTAGGGTGAAATCGATCCTACACTTAGTTATATAAAATTTGATTAAAAAAGATGTTTCATGTATGATAAAGTATGAGAAGCAGTAAATCTAATTAAAGGAAACATATTTCATTTATATCAATCAGCGCAACTTGACTACTAATTTATTACATATTAAATACAAGGGGAAATTTATTTCACCTATAACTACTGATTAAGAAATTTTATAAACTATCTAAACATTCCACTATAAATGTATAATAGACGGAATAAAAAGAATTCTACATAATCAACAGAGTTTTTATATATGTAAAAGAAACCAATACCGTTGTAATTTTGTACTGACATTTTTTTGTGGTGCTATTATGTTGACTTTATATATAAAAAAGTATTAACCAAGTAGATCATTATGAGATGTTAGCTTAGGCTTATCAACGTAAGGTGATAAATTTTTCTGTCTTTAGGACTAAATAAAAAGACAAGTGATTAGTATGCTTCTAAACTGGAATAAATGAAAGACAAATAAGAATATCTTCAAAAAGATCATAAATCTTCTAATCAAACCTTATATTCTTTAAATGTATGTAAATTATGTATAATTATGAATGCATGTGCTGTCAAACAAATGAAAGTTCAGCTCTTGCTATTTTTCATTTGTGACTGGTTGTCATTGCTACATGGAGAAATTCTTTATCCAATATAGCAAACAGACTTCCAAACTCGAAGGTGATGCTGTTTTTGGCTCTCAAGTAATCATACATATGTGAAGAGCATTGATTTGAAAACATAATTATGAAATTTATCCTACATACGTATGACTGAATCGGCGTATAGGATTGATTACAACCAATTAAATTAGCATCGAATAGAATTTACACCAGTTTGTATCATCTATTACAATTGTCTTACCATATTCCAATCTACAACTAATGGTCATAAGGTTGCATGTTTAAAGAAAATCTAAAATGTAATGAAATGATTGATGTCCTTTTTATAAAAAGAGAGTTAAAATTTGAAATTATGAGTAAATAAATGAGGCTTTATTACATTTTGGTAGCTGATGATTTCAATAAACGAAAACCGCTGAGAAAATAAACGACAAATTAACACCACAACTTTAGGCATTTTCAAATTTTAGGCTATTCACATCAGCTTTTCACAAGAACTCAAACATTTGTTTATCAAAAAAATATTGAATATAGGTAGTATGTATGTAAATTACCAGAAATTAATTCATATCGGAGGTGCAAAGGTTGAAGGATCTATGATTGGTGGAGCAAAAGTCGAACGATCAAAGATTGAAGGAGCTCTAGTTAGAGGAGCAAAGACCGCAAGAGTAGGGTTATGCAATGCAACCAGATATTGGGTTTGGCTGGATGAATGACTTTCCAAAGTGGAGCGTGGTCCAATGAGTGCTGATCAAAGTACAAAAGTTCGAAGGAGAAGAAACGTAGAACCCTAATTTAATATATAAAACATTTAAGTCCCATACCTTAAATAATTATATTTTTTCAACAAAACACTTAGGAAAAATTTAGAAAAATCCTAGAAATTATATTTTAATATGTTTTCCGACATATAAAAATTTCAAACCCAAATAATCATTATTTTTGCTATAAATAATTTATAACCCAATAAATCATTTTCTTCACTAGAAAATTCGTATAAAATCCATATAAACTCAGAAAATTATGAGAATTGAAACCCATCTCCAAAATCATGTTTTCTATAACATAAAATTTTCCCATGGCATCTAAAAATCATTTCTTCTCGGTTTTACACTAAAACCATGTATATCTCATATTAAACAACCTTGTTTAAACACATATAAATTAAAATCAAGCATATCATCGTTCAACATATCATAAAATAAATTTATCCTAAAATCTGAAACCATATGATGTTTAAAATCAAAATAAAGATATAGAATTATTATTTACCTTAGATTGGATAAGGAAATTGAAGTTTGGTTGAGATTGAGTCCTTCTAACTTGAATCCTAGCTTTTAGTTGATTTTCGCTTCTCTTCTAATTGTCGGCCTTGCTTCTCACAGTTATGAATATTTTTGTTTTGGTGAAAATGAACGTGTAGGACTAAGAAAGATAGTATAAGGGTGGGAAATGTGGGCGGCTATTTACCCTAATGCCCTTATGCCCTTATGTTTAATTTTCTAACCATTTATATAAGTTCATTAATTTTAATAAGCGCGACCACCTTGTTTATTAATCAACCTCAATCTCCTTATCTGCATTATTCTATTTAATTTATTCTAATTAAATCTCCTGAATAATGTCACTAAAATTAGGGGTGTTACATGGTCAGCCCGTGGCTATTTGCGATATGGGGAATCGACTTGATTGGCGTATTGCCAATGGGTAAAGGAGGGGCCAAATACGCTATAGTTGTTGTTGACTATTTCATGAAATGGGCTGAAGAGGAACCTCTGGCCACTATTACTACAAAGAAAGGCATTAATTTTGTTACTAAAAACATTATTTGCAGGTTTGGTGTGCCACAAAAAATCATCACTGATAACGGGACCCAATTCGAAAGTCCTAAGTTCAAATACTTCTGAAAACGCTTCCGAATTGAGAAAAGCTTTTCCGCAGTTGCTCATTCGCAAGCAAACGGGCAAGTGGAAGCAATAAACAAGATCATCAAGTCCACTATCAAAAAGCAACTAACTAAAGCAAAAGGGAACTTGGTTGATGAACTTCCACTCGCACTATAGGCTTACAGGACAACTCACAAAGCAGCAACTGGACACACTCCGTTCGCCTTGGCATATGGCTTGGAAGCAATGACCCCCGTCGAACTAGAAGTCTCCTCTCGCCGAAGGAAAAACTCTAATCAGAAGCAAAGTGAATAGCTCCTACTCGAATCACTGGATATGATTGACGAAAGGAGGGAAGAAGCCAAGTTGAGAACCGCTGCCCACCAAAAAAGAATCGCGTGCTACTTCAACTCCAAGGTTCACAACCAACCATCAAAGTGGGAGACCTCATCTTCAAACGAATCTATCCCATGTCGGGAGCCTTCGAACCAAACCGGGAAGGGCCGTATGTGATCAATCAAAAGCTAACGGACGAAACTTTCAAATTGACAACCGTCAATGGAATCCAAATTCCCAGAGCATTGAACAACGAATCACTGCGCCATTACTTTACTTGAAAATTTCCTTATGTACTTTCTATTTTTCAACAAATAAGCCATCCCGGGATGCCGGGGGCATTGTAAATAGACCAAAACTTGCCCATCTTCTATTAATAAAATTAATTCATGCTTTGAACCAACAAAATTGTGTTAATAATAGTAACCTGCTGAGTCGACGGGGTCAAATCGACTCAAAAGTCAAAACCATACTATTGCTACTTGAGAAAGTGGAATCACGCTCAATATGCCTCACCCACCCGCCGGTCGACAGAAGCAAATCGACTCAAACCGTTGGATCAGCGGAACCCGATCCCTGCCTTCTAAAAACCGGCATTAACCCAGCAGCATCGAGAGGCTCAACTAAAAAGCTGCGCATCCCGTAAGCCGTGCATTAACTCTTAAAACACAAACTCCTCACGTTGCCCGAAGATAGGCAATACTGAGAAGTATCAAAAGCCGCGCATTTTATATGCCGCACACTAACTCTCCGAGCTGTGAAATCACGCTCTTAAAACATAAAATCCTCACGTTGTCTGAAGATTGGTGGCATTGAGAAGTATTTAAGTACCGAAATTGCCCCGGCAATACCGGGAAACTCATCTATCACAGGTATTGCGAAGATCAACCCCCTCCCATTATCGAGAGTAACGGGTACGACTCCAACAAAATCGGAGTGCTACGAACCTGTAGAAAACTCCAATTGCTAACACCCCATGATAAATTGCAACATTCAACATGAATAATGTTTAGCTGCTTACCGGTAATTCGTATGACATAGACGCCCGGGGCAATGAAGTGCATATTGGAAGATTGCAGAAATCCGAAGAAATAATACTCATGAGTACCAACTCAAGATTTTAAGAAGTGATGAGTGGTTTAACTTCCAAAAATTTTCAAAGATTATTCATTAAATTAATCTCGTAACTGTACGCTTATGAATTATCTAATAGTTAATCTCATAATTGTATGTTCTGCACTAAGTTTACGTTTTCGTGCACATTTTAAACATGCATATGCTATATACTTTCCAGAATCGTATAAAAACATAAGTTGCAAAACTTGTAAAAGAAAAAAAAATCGAATTTTGACTTGGTCAAATTCCAATTTTTGGCATGCAAACTATTCGAACCATAAGTTACCGGTCGTTTGTCAACTGTTTGAAGTAAACGGCCCTGTGAAGTTAGGGGCTACACCGACACTTAAATAAAAATGTTATGCTTAAATACAAAATTTTCACATTTCACAAGTTCTGTTACTCCAAACAAAGAATTTTGACAGTAATCATAGGACTAGATAAAGTGAAATGGAAGTAAACAAAATAGGCATGAGTGCACAGAACACATATGAGCAGATAAGTAAAGGTATAGTCAAAATATCAACAGTATATTACTTATAATTTTCTTCTGTACAAGGTCAAAACGTGGGGGCCGTACCCACACAATACCGGCCAACAAAAGAAAAAGCACAGACGGCACAACAAAAACACTAAGTGCAGATTCTGCACTTGAACAAAACAATGCGACTCTACACTTAAACCACACAATGCAAAATGAATCAAAACCAGATCAACTACCACCCAAGCTTCTCAGCGCTTCTTTCCACCACTCCCCTTCCTGCCTTTTGTTCGAAGTTTTTGCTTTGCTTCGGGAGTGGTGTCGCTGCCAATGATTACGACAATCTACTCTGTGTCGATGTCCTCTTCTTTCTCTATGACATTGTTGGAAGACTCGCCTTTCGTTTTACACTTCCGAGATCTGTAGGAGCTCTTAGAGCCCTAGCTCGCTTCGACTTTCTCTTTCTTAATGGCGACTAGTTCTTGTTGAGATTTGTGTGGCTGCTCAATTTGAGTTTCCTGCTCCCGAACTTCGGCCGCCGTGAAGTCAGCTTCCAAAGATACGGAAAGCTCATCCAAACCATGTAGTTTGGCGATCTTCTCAGATTCCGGCCCCGACTCCGAACCAGACACGGACACGGTGACCAGAGGAGGTACAGAAACAAGCACAGAAGCGGTAGAGATAGCAATAGGTGCAGGCATCAAGGAAACTGATGGATCAACAGATAAGGAGGATGGACCTAAATGATCAAAAATGAAAGCATTAAATTCGTCCTGCTCTTGCGGTGTGAGTTGAAAGTTCTCGAACTCAGGAGAAAATGGTAGATTACCTGCATCGGAAAAATGATCGAGAATGTCAACTTTGTATTTACTGCCTTCATCTCCCTTCGACGGCTTTGCAATCTGAGGGGAAGCTTCAAGCCCAGAACTTGCTGATAGATCGTGGGACTTCCTCGATGGTTCACCGGCACAGGAAATAAAAGGCTCCGGAAGCGCTTCGGCAGTTGCTGTCGTGGTAGCATCGGCAGCTTCCTTTTCTCTCTCAATCCGCAAAATCTCCCAGCCCTCTAGCAACGCCTTCTGTGATTCTTCATTGAGGTAGGCGCTTTGTAACTCTCGCTCGGTATAAACATCCCCGCTATCAAGAAAGCGGGTCAAGATCTCCTCCCAAACCATAGCGAGAGTGCGTGGGAATTTAGGGCCTAAGTAGTTGAGACTCCCCTGGTGCAGCAGGGAGTTGACATAGAAATTCAAGATGGTCTCATCCATCTTCTCCATCTTTCTCTCAAAATTATTCTGAAGCTCCAAATAATACGCCGTAACAGCGGCCTTCTCAACTTTAACACGAGTTTTATCGGCGCTAAGCTGCGCGACTCGGTCCTAGAGCATGGCAATCATCTCAGCCTGGTTGGAGACTGTTTTATCGCACGACTTCACGACTTCTTCATATTCAGTGATTTTCTTATTGTTTTTTCTACCATCTTTTCGTGGTCGGAAATAGTCTTCCTCTGGGCTTCACTGATCGTATCACGAGCTTCAAGTTTCGCTTGCAGTTTAACTTTCCCGGCATGTGCTTTTTTGATTTCATCTCTAAGGACGATCTTGATCTTCGCATGTGCCTCCTTTTGCTCCTTTAGCAAGCCAACGTTTTTCTTGCTTTCTCTAAGCACCGCATCCTTTTCTTCTTCTAGCTATTTGATTCTGGCATCGTGCTCTGCCAACGCACTCTCAAAATCATCCTTCTTTGATTCGAAGGAGAGGATTTCTTGATAGTTGTTGCGGTTCGTGTTCGCCAGCTGTTTGCATAATTTCCCCACCCTTCGGCTTGCTCTGAATCATTCTGGATAGCCTGAAGATGGGGCATGTATGTATCTCTACGAACTAGATAAAGATCACGATTAAATTTAACTCCCCTTAAAAACCACCCGGGGAGTGCTGCCTCAAGCCAGGGAGGAACAGATGGAAGGACATAGGTAGATCTCTGATGGGCGCGTGAAGAGCGGGAGTCGAGAGCCACATGAGATGTTAGGACTTGAGTTAAAGATGGAATGCATATAGAAGAAACTGGGACTTCAAAACCAATCGAGGCGAGGGACAGAGCGAAGCCCGTTGTTCTAAGGAATGGGAACTGCGATCAAATTTTGATTTTTTCGATGGCTCTTCTCTCTCATCGAAATTCTTCCTTTTTCATACCCACCTTTGTTTACTCGGCCCCGTTCCCTTGCGTCTCGACGATGAGTTTCAACCTCTAAGTCTTTTCTTCTCCGATATTCCTCCTCTGCTTCGCGAAGCTGGTAACGGCTGGAAGACTGTTTCAACCAGTGCTGAGAGTCGGTGAATTCTTTAAGATCATAATAGAGATCGTGTCTCCTTATGGTACCTGGTATGGAAGACAAATAAAAGTCTTAGAAACAGAGAATAGGCACAAAAAGTATATGTGTGAGTGAGTGTAACCCTAGTGAAACGTGTAATGTGTTTTGGAGGAGGACCTAAAGCGACATCATGAACCGAAGCGAGCATCCGTCATGGAAGGAATTGGGCTGATATCAGGCACAATATGGCCCAGACGAGGAGACGTCTCTTCGAATTTGAAGTCTTTCCCCATGAGCGCGTCAAAATCAACGTATACATTGCTTAGATCTCCGAAATCTATGCAGGCATCTTTGATTGGGGAATCCCGACGTCGTCTGGCTTCTGTAGCGTTATCTTTTTCACTTATATTTAGGGAAGGAGAATTTGGGACAACGGGGCTCATCCCCGGAGTCTCATCACACGATTCAGAATCCCCATCATTAGATTCTACGTATAAATCATCACTAGAAGTGGACTCATTGCTATTACTCCCACTCCCTCCCTCCTCTTTTTCTATGCCCATCACGACCTTGCCTTCCCTTTGATTAAACTCTTCTTCCTCTTCTTCTAGAATTAAGGGCATTCTAGCTAGGCAACTGGCGTCAGTCACGGCATCTTTTCCTTCGCGAGTCTCTTCAGCCGACTCGCAAGACGGGCCTTCCCGTTCTTGAAAAGCGCACTCTTCGGAACCATAAGATGAGAGGTGGATTGTGTGCGTACCTTAGATCGAGAAGGGGATGGGACCTCAACTGGAACTGCGGATCTCCTCGGATGAAACAGTCCCTATCGAAGCAAGTTTTCATCAGTCACAAGACTTTAACTGATCTTTCCCCAGCATCGATAGCCTTCAGGGCTCGGAAAGTTCCATCGAGAGACAAGTCCCCGTTCGGCCTTGGAGCAACTGTAAGAAGTATTCAACTTGTTAGAAATTCCGTAATGACACACCGGAACTCAATGAGTAAGAAAGGGAACTTACCCCCCGTTGTCCAAAGACGGTTGGACTCCTCAGGACATCTAACAAAGAAGTATTGAGTCTTGAATTGGGACAAGTTTCTCTGCAGTTGTAATACAATTTTATGATTCCTCTAGGTCTCGATTACAACCAAGGAAGGACACTCATCTCTTATTTTGAATGAAAGAAAGTATCTCAACTCGTCAAAGCTCGAGGCACGGTTGAGTGTTCACATGAAAAGGACATGCATGTAAGTTAAGATGGCATATCCATTGGGGTGAATTTGAAATTGAGCGATTCCTAAGTTTGAGAGGGTCTCTTCTAAGAAATCGTTAAAAGGGGGCACAACTCTGTTCAAGCATATATATCGATGATAAGTGGTATACCTCTAAGGTGGCATATGAACATATTCATCCTTCTCTGGGAGGCGCACATCTTCCTCCGGGATGCCGTGTTGAAGGCAGATATTGTGCAACACTTTAGCAGAAATCACGGAGGAAGCCCTCTCCGGCGGATTGATAGGAACTCTAAAGTTAGGAGGAGTTTGATCCTTGACCTGACCAATTGGAACTAACTGGCCATACTTAGCCTGTGAAGTGGAAGGAGAAGGGGCGACTAAAGATGACTCGACCTCCGAAAGTGCAGGACTTCCTCTGCTATACTTATGGTGAGAAGACGGGTACTTCATTATAAACAACAGAACTTACGTCCGTAATAGTCAAGTAATTCTACTTTAAAATAAGAATTCCCTGCACTACACTTGAACTCTGAAGAACTATCAATTCACACCGATGTCGGACTTCAAGTATGTACTAGGGCAAGTGCCGTGTGTTATATATCGGTGGTGGGCTTGGTGTCCTGAACACTACAAATGCTCTATCCTGTGTAGATAGTACGCTCGTTGCTGAGAGGTAAAAGGACTTCCCATTTCACTTTCTTTTGGAAATTACTTCCCCTACACTTACCCGTTATCGATCAACGATCAAAAATGGATCCGTTGTTTGAAACGATGCGGAAAGTCCCTTCCAGTATAGGTACACCGCGCATGCAAAAAAAAGCAAAATCAATCTGAATTCTCCAGAAGGGCGAAACCAATTCACGCTGTGTCATGCGGTATCGGCTATGGGACCTGGCACAAGTCAATTCTGGCTCAATGGACGAAGATGAAAAAATATGTCAAGCACCGGGGCAAGGCCCAAATGTTGTTCTGTGAGGAACTCAAGACTCGATTTACTATCTTCCTCCATTAAGCCACAAGCGACTCGGATCCTTCACGACTAACACCACGAATACAACTCAGTCGCCAAATCAATAAACGAACATCGTAATCAGCGAACCCACCTTGAATTAACGATCCAAACACGAAGATGGTCGAAGCTTTAAGATCAGCGAGCCAAATAATGTGGATCGGTAGTGAACCTAGAAATCAAACGAAAGGACAATGGGTATAGCATGGCGGAAATCGAGATGGTCGGAGTTCTGGAGTCGGGGGCAAAGCAAGTTTAGCGGCGCTAAGGAAACCGCGATGGAAACTTGGACGGGGTTGGATCGAGTCGCTGAGGAATATGGATCAGTTCGTTGAACGAAGCTTGAATCATCAGAGGAAATTGAAGGCTCGGTTTTTGAAATGGGAATGGGATAAGTCGGCCCATAGGGTATAAATAGGAATAGGAATGAAGGAGAAGAAAATACGCTAAAAAAATACTAAGTAGTCAGGTCGCTAGCGATCCGTTTACCATGGATCACTAGCTATCCATAGGGTCGCATGCTTTTTATTTCAAATTTGCCTAGCAACATTCATATGCTACTTTGAGACATGTTGGGAAGTTATAGAGTAAAGTTCGGCCTTTTATGATAAGCAATGGCAGTCCAGGGCAAAACTTAGCAAGCGACTATCTAGTCTAATTCAAATTCGTGTAACTCTAACTCGACTACTTGAAATTCAACAAGCATGGACTATAAAGCGATTACTTCCTGAGCAGGCCTTGTTTTCAATGAAGACGTACTCTAGAGGACAAATGTTATCCGAGGTTTTAACACGTCAGAATCCAAAAGATGGTGGAACAAATTAATCAAGCCAAAATAACCAAGAAGCCAACCAAAAGGACTAGAGCAACAAGCCAAAGGGAGCCAAGGAAATAGAATGAAGAAATACGCTAAGGACATGGATCGCTAACGATCCATGGCTTATGGATCGCGATCCATGGGATTAACCCATGAGTTCACCGAGCCTCTTGCATCATGATTTAATCAATATGATAGGAGCACTGACAAAGTTTGATGAGGTTTCGAGTTAGTTAATTCAAGAAGACAAGAGTTTGTCTAGTTTGGTCAACAGCTAAATACAACTGGTAAACAAACCGTCGTCGAAATAAGGCGACGTGCTATGAAACTACACGAACAACATCAACACAAGACGACAAAGGCAATCCGATAAGCAAAGTTCAAAAATAGACTAACTGTATGGATCGCCAGTGATCCATACACCATGAATCGTCGCCGATCCATACAATTTCATCAAGTGGGTGCGAAATTCATGGGATGAGACAAAGGATAAATGCCAAGGGGTCGGATAGCATACGAGCTAACACTATGGATCGCTAGCGATCCATAGTTTTGGCTCGGGTCGCTATGAAAACTCCACTACACCTTCCTATGATATTCTGCAAGCGTCTAGCAAATGGGCTTGGCCCAGTAACTCTCCAATCTCTATAAATACTATCCTACCCGCAACACAGACGGGATCTTGAAGGCTAGTGGCTGAAACTCTGCTAGAAGCTTTCTTCACTCTTCATCTCCCTCACAACAATCTTCAAAGGGGCTCACTATGATTCTCTAGTGGATCCCAACCTTGGAGATTCAATCTAGCTAAGGATATTCAAGAGCTTTGTAATCAAATACACCTTGTAACAACGATCAGTCTATAATAAAAACTATAAAGTGGACGTAGGCTTCGTTAACAGCCGAACCACTATAAATATCTTCTTGCCTCCTTTCTATTTCTACTTTATTTTTATACCTATTATCCATATTATTGTTGTGTGAGCACAGGGCTGGTGCTTTCACCCTCAAACTAGGGTGTTGATCCATTTTTTGGGTTAACACCGACCTTTTCTGCTCAGGGCTGTGCAAGCCGCCGCTCCCTTCCTATCTGGTCGTCTATTTATGATACTGAGTCCATTTCCTTATCGAGACTGTCAGGTTATCCGGTAAAATAGAATCGGCGTGCATTCAATTCCTTGCTCGAGGAATATCCACTTCCCCGTAAGTTTGGGTGAGACGTCTCTTCCCTTCATGTTTGGACACATCGACGATCGGATACACAACCACAATGGTTCATACATTTCTCCCATGATGCCTCTTATCCTCTGTACAAGATAGAACACTATTTTTAGGATATGCAAGTTACCTCAAGTGATGCCAAAGTTCGGCATCCGTAGTGTGCCCATATAGAAATAAGTCGGGCCTAGCTTTTTATTACAACATGTCACCTTAAAGAAACTTCAAGCCACTCGGCACTTAGTTCGAGTCGGGATCGCCTCCCATCTCCTTAGTGCACCGTGTCACCTAGGAGAACCTTCAAGCTCCTCAGCGCTTAGGTTTGAGCTAGAACCGCTTGTCAACTCCTTATTACACCATGTCACCTTAGAGAACTTTCAAGCCACTCAATGTTTAGGTTCTAACAAGGATTGCTTGTAGCTCCTTATTGCAGTGTGTCACCTTGGAGAATCTTCAAGCCCCTCAGTGCTTAGGTTCGATCCAGGATCGTCCGTGGCTCTTTATTGTGGCATGTCGCAATAGAGAACCTTCAAGTCCCCAAATGCTTAGATTCGAGTTGGGACCACCTATCAACTCCTTAGCGCAACATGTCACCTTGGAGAAACTTCAAGCCCCTCAACACTTAGGTTTGAGCCAGGATCGCTTGTCAACTCCTTATTGCAGCGTGTCACCCTAGAGAACCTTCAGGCCACTCAGTGCTTCGGTTCGAACTGGGACTGCCTGTCAGCTCCTTAGTGCATCATATCACCTTAGAGAACCTTTAAGCCACACAGGCTTAGGTTCGAGTTGAGACCACCTGTAGCTCGTTATTGCAGTGTATCACCCTAGAGAACCTTCAAGCCACTCGGCGTTTAGGTTCGTGTCAGGATAGCCCAACAGTAGTGCGACGCACATATAAGTTCACTTTTTAACATTTTTATCTGCTAAATTTTTTTGAATGACGGTGCCTACAGCTTGTCTCACCATCATATCACACCTATGCATGAGTGTTCAAGCTAGCCATGCACCCCAATTCGAGCCGAGACGTACGGTTACCTAATGACAAACGACGTGTCACCTAGGGGAACTCTTGAGCACCTATGTGCCCTGATTCATGTAACACCCCTAATTTTTGATAACATTATTCCGGAGATTTAATTAGATAAATTAAATAGAATAATGTAAATGTTAAAGGATAAGGGGATTGAGATTTGAATAAATAAATTTAGGCTGTGCTCAATTAACTAATTAAATGGGCTTAAGAATGGGTTATAAGTTAATTAATCTACAGAAGGGTATATTGAGAAATAGCCGCACATAACCGTTACCCTTATATATACTCCATTCAAATTTCATTTTCTCTATTTCATGTCATTTTGAAAACAAAACAAAGACGTAAAAGAAGAGGAGACATCCATAATCGAAGGGAAAAGAGAAGAGAAATTAAAGAAAAGCTTGGGGAACAATTCTCAATCTCAATCCAATCTCCTTATCTTAATCAAGGTGAATAATAATTTATACCATCTCTATTTTATTTTATGATCTTATGTTTTCGAATTTAAGATTAAATTCATTTTTATGATGAATTAAATGAAAATATGCTTGAATTATAATTTGTTTAATTTAAACAAGATTGTTTAAATATGAATATATGCGGTTTTAGGGCAAAACCGATTGATATTGATGTTTAAATGCCATGGAAAAATTTTATGTTATGTAAAACATGATTTTGGAGTTGGTTTTAATTTTGATAATTTTCCAAGCTATGGGAAGATAATTATGAATTTTCAAAGGAAAATATGGTTAATTGGATTTAGAAATTTATTTTAGAAATTATATCAAGATTTGGGTCTGAAGTTTTGATATGTCAGATAACATGATGAAAGTGAATTTCTGGAATTTTGGGGGATTTTTCCTAAGAGATTTGCTATGCAAAATAAATTATTTTAGAAGAAGGACTTATTTGCAATATTGGTTTTGTTTAATGGAAGGGCTTATTTACTAAATTAACCTTGATTTAGATCTGAAATTAAGCAGCAGTTATTTTAGTAAAGAATTTGAAAAGTTGAGGCAACCAATCACAGGTTTACACGTGGCAGGTTAGTTAGATAAAATTTGCTTTAAGTGGCATTAATCAGCTTTTACTCAGAAAAGCAGGTTCCGTCTCTAATAGAAGTACCTTTCGACTCAGAGCTTCCGCCTTCAATCAAGTCAAAACCCACTAAGCCGAAACCAATACACAAGGTATCACTTAGATGCTATGTAGTGGATTGGAGGAAAGGCGGAAGGCATGGTGTCGAAAGAATTGCTTCCGATGTGGTCGATACCTTTGTTTGTTTTAAAAAGAGAAGCGCCTGCCTTTGTTATATTAAAGCCTTCGAAGAAGTTGAAACATATGGTGTCGAAGGAGGTTTTTAAAGGCTTTCGAAGGGGTTGCTATCTTTTTAAAGAATAAGCTTTCAAATGGGATTCTTTACTTATAAAATAATGCTTTCGAAAGAAATGGTTCCGACCTAGTCGAAGCCTGCTTGTTTTAAAGATGTATTAAGCCACTTCCTAAATGCTTTCGAAAGGGTCCAAGGGTTTTGAAGGCAATGGCTTCGAAGGAGGGTTTCGATGCCATCCTTCAGTGTTTTTGTTCAAATGATTTGAAGCTTCTGAAAGGGATGGTGCCGACGCCATCAAGTTTTCCCCAATACTGTTATATGATAAAGGATGGTTTCGAAAGAGATACTTTCGTTTATATTCACTTTGACCCCAAATTATATTTTAAGTATAAACCCAATGGTTTCGAAAGAGGGACTTTCAATGGTTTCAGAAGGGATACTTCCAAAGGTTTCGAAAGGGGTACTTCCAAAGGTTTCGAAAGGGGTACTTTCAATGGTTTCGAAGCTATGCTTCTAAGAGTTAATAAGTAATACTTTATTACATTCGAAAGGTATCGAAAGAGAAGTTTTAAAGTGTTTCGAAAGGCAGGGGTCTAATGTTTTGAAAAGAGATTTATATGCTTTTGAAGGAGGTTATCCTGTGAGGTTGAAAGCAATGTTTTGAAGGTTTCAAAAGCCTTAGTTTTCAAAGCAAATAACCCAATCTCATTTTAAAAGAAAACCATGGCATAAATAAATAAGGTGTTTGGAAATGCATTTTTTGAAGAAGTATTCTTTGATTTAAAGGGTTAAAGGGATTAACCAAGTTATTGTGTTTTCTTCTTCATATATGTATATATTCACAATGTAATGGACCCATAACTGTATTTTGGGAAAAGGCAGAATAACCAGCTAGGTTGACCTAGTAGTGCATATAAATTAAGTTAACTCCTGAATGATTAGAATTGCGTCTAGGAGGTCAGGAAGACCAGAATATAGGATGCTAAAATATTAAAGGAAAAGATATTGGCAGGGGCCAATAGGTTCATAGTAAGCCCATAAAAACTATGTGTAATTAAAGATGTCAGAATAACAGGTTCATAGTTAGCCCATGAAAATTATGATTTGATATTGACAGAGGCCAATAGGTTTATAGTAAGCCCATGAAAACTATATCCGAATTAAGATATTGACAGATGTCAATAGGTTCTTAGTCAGCCCATGAAAACTAGAATAAAAAGAGAAGATATTGGAGTTACCAATAGGTTCCTACTCAACCTATAAAAACTAGGATAAGGGTAAAGGTACTGGAGTTACAAATAGGTTCATAGTGATCCCATGAAAACTATGTTATTGGACAGGGAGTCCTTAAACATTTTACCAGTTATTAGTCAGCCGATGAAAACTATTAGGTTAAAGTAATCCTAGAAACTATAATTGAGACAGATAGTCAAAATGAATGGGGATGGGTAATCCAGAATTGATTCACTTGTTTTGCGTATCATCATATCATAATGTTTTGAATTGTTTTAACCATTGTGGATGCAGGAGTATAGTATATGGTTTTATAAAGGTTTTAGGATACTAGTGAGGGGAAAACCCGTTCCGCTAAGCGGCATGGTTTCACTAGATATCTAAATGGTTTGAGATGGTAGATTATTATTCATATCAGGCTTTATGTCTGACTCGAAGTTTATGTTTTCCCCTTAAACTCTCTGGTACTCAATAGATTTGAGTAGTTTGAGAGTTGAGGTTTTCAGGTACCACATTAGACGAATAAAGCTTACGGAGACATGCAAGAGGCATGATAGCTATCTAGAGTCCACTTTTATTTTGATTCCGCTGTATTATTTGTAATGGTAAAGTTGTTAAATTACCTATGTTATCCTGCCTTTTGGTAAGACAGTGACACCAAGAAATTAACCGGAAACCGAAGACAGTTCGTCTCGAAGATCGGTTATACACAGGTCCACTATGGATAGTGGTAAATTTTGACCAAGTCTAGATCAAGCTACAACCGATATGATATGACAAGCAAAGCTATGGAAGCCAACGTTTCAAATTTCAAGTCAATCAGAGTTCGTATGCCCAAGATATTGATCGATCAAATCTCACGTGAAACACCTCTGTTTTGTATCCATCAAGCATCCATCAGTTCGTATCCATCATGCTTACTCCATTTCATATCCATCACACTTACTCCGCTTCGTATCCATCAATTGAAGCCAATTCGTGTCGATTCCAACTACATAGTTTGTAACTATCGACCAACGATCGATACGAATAAGCCACTGAACGATCGATATGAAGTAACATCTTCTATCGATACGACACAGGCCAAAAACCATCGATACGAAACATCCCCTAAGTCATCGATACAAAGTGGCCTCAACCATCGATACGAAATGAAGTTGAGGGCATCGATATGAAAGGAATACACCAGATCGATACGAACAAAGCATGTAAAAGTGGAAGACTCGTTCACTCGGCATAAAATGAGGATCGATCCGAAAAGCAAGCGCCATGTCATCAAACATCACGTGCAGAACCATCGATGCGAACAACATCGATATGAATTCGACAGCCTCTGAAAAGTCCAAACTTGCATCGATCATAACTCATAATCTACAAGTCCAAATGCTACCAAATTTTCATATGAGCTTGCGTACAACCTAAAGAATGTTCATGATCGTTCTCGACTCGATTAGGCAAAATATTGATCGATATGAAATTCGTTCGTATCAATCATGGATCGAGTGCAAACAACATGGGATCGATCGTGTGGGCCCACCCACGTGAGAGAAGAGGTCTTTCGAGATTTGAGCGAGATATTTGCAGCCTACGCCTATAAATAGCGGTCTAGAACCTACTAAAAAGGGGCTTTTGGCTCTTCTACGTCTAGACTCTGCCGAAATCACTATTGTATTGAAGTTTTACTGTTGTAATTCGTTGTAACCAGCAAGCAAAAGTTAATAAAAGTCAATCATTTCATAGTGGACGTAGGCCATACGCCGAACCACTCTAAATCTGTGTGTTTCCATGCATTTTCTGATCTGTTTATTGGTGTGTTTGTTAGATCTTCCTCATTTTCAATTTATATTCTTCATTTTAGCTCTTCAAACACATCTGAAGAGTGTTGTGCCCAATTTTAGTACAAACACTTTGGTGCTTTCACTGAGAGAACCCAGTTTTTCTCCTGCTCGTTGGATCTACTATCGATATTGGATTGCATAAATCTAAGAAGAAGATCCAGATTTCAAATTTAAAGTTCTTCCATCCTATTCAGATTTGCATCAAGTCTATGTAAGAGCTTCGCTATCGATCATGGTTAACACTAGGACTACCTCAACTGCCGTAGATCCAGAAGGACGGGACAGAAAAATCCCCGTACAACTACCTCTTGCCGATCAGAATGTTGCCGGACCATTAGATCCGCAATGCCCTATCACCAGGAAAGAATTTCAATTGCTAATGCAAGAGCTTACTCAAAGCCACCAACAGCTTACTCAGCAACTGCGCGCCAACGCAGAACTGACCAATCAATTGAATCATCAAAGACGAAGGAGATCCAGAAGGGATCAGGCTTCCTATTCATCCACTGAAACTTCAGCCTCCTCTAACTTTAATCATAGATCCACGCGCCCACGGCTGGACGGAAGTTACACACAAGCCACTGGGCATTAGCACACATTGAACCTTGGGCAACCAGGAGTTGGCCCATCAACCAGCCATCAGATTGGACCCTCCTCCCGAGGAGGTACTACCCCATATCATGTTACCGACATCCGCACCACCATTGCTACTAAATTGGGAGGTGATGCTCGGAACCGAACGGATCCGACCCACCACCAACTCAACCATACTCCTGAGCCTTATGTCCCTGAAGACATCAAACCAAGGAGCCGAGACATGGACCGTTGACCACGACCGGCCCCTCCTCGCATTGTGGAACCTGACTATACCTTGGCCCAACATGCTCAAAATGTCCAGACCCCGGACATCCTGACGATGATCCGTCAAATGATCTATTAAAGTTAGGGTCTCACTAACGACGACTGGGGAATCTCCTGGAGTCATACCTCTTTCACTAACGATATACTTTATGCTGAACCACCTCGGCGATTCAGGATGCCGACTCTACCCGTTTAAGAAGGGAGCTCTGATCCTAATCAGCATATCTTAAAGTACGAATGGTTGATGAATGCTGCACGAGACGATAAGGCGGTTAAATGCCGAAGCTTCCTGATTTCCCTAGGGGGCATAGCGACTATGTGGTTTACCCGTTTACCAACTCGATCTATCTCGTCTTTTAACCAGTTGGCAACAAAGTTCATTGAGCAGTTTCGCATGCATGTCGCAAGGCCGAAAGATGTTAATACTTTGTCTAGTGTCACTCAAGATCCTGGAGAGACACTTAGATTTTATCTGGAGAGATTTCATGCTCCATGCATTGAGATTAGTAATCCCAATGATAACTCAATTCAGATGGCACTGACTAAGGGGATCGATCCCGATTTCGAGTTCGGTAACTGGTTGGCCGAAAAACCTCTGACGTCACTAGACTGTTTCTATTCCAAGGCCGCCCAATTCTTAAGAAGGGAGGATGCGAAACAGTCTAGGAAGAAGGATGATGCAGGACGCAATGAAGAAGGAATCCAGTGCAATGTTGCTGTTAAGAAAACCAAGGAGAGTTCCGGACAGATACAACTGAATATACAGAATAAAGAGAATCAACAGAAAGGCAATGGAAACCAAAACAGGAAACGGGATCAGAATCGTGGGCCACGACATAGGGTTCCCATGTTTGATAATTATACCCCTTTGAATACGTCGTTGGAAAATGTGTACTTACAGACTTGCAATACTATTCAATATAAGAAACCTGCTCCGAAGCAGTCATCGGAAAAACAGATTCAGACAGGAAAATTTTACAGATTTCATGATAGCTATGGCCACAACACGAATGAGTGTCATCATTTGCAAGATATTATCGAGAAGTTGATACGCGAGGGAAAGTTGGAGCAGTTTGTGCGGGCACCGCAGTCAGGAGGTGCGGGCCCATCGAATCAGAACCATATACCGAATCAGACAAGGCAGAAGGAAGCCGCTCGTACCGGCGGGAGGTTGGTGATAAATACTGTTAGTGGTGGTCCTCATCCAACTGATCGAAGCTGGAAGGAAATAGAGTCATATGCCAGTTCAGTGAGGCATGCAAGCATCGAGTGTTGTAGTAGTTTGGAATACGCGACTCCGGCCAAGCAACAAAAAACGATAAATGACGACATCATTTTTCGAGATTGAGATGCCGACAGGATCGAAGCCCCGACCATTGATCCACTTGTCATATCAACTCACGTACGTCCTGCTTGGATGAAGAGGATCTTAGTAGACAGTGGAAGTTCTGTAAACATATTGTTTAAGCGAGCCTATGACCAGATGAAAATGGAAGCCAAAGATTTGAAGCCTTGTCAGTCCGGTATGCATGGCTTCAATGGGAGTGCAAAAATACCTACTGGAGTGGTGGAGCTGGGAATCGGAGAACGCCGGAGAGTCCGGATGTTACAATTTGTTGTATTGGACATACATTCACCATACAATGCTTTCTTAGGCCAACCGGCCCTAGCTGAGTTCAGGGCTGCTATCGCCTCTTGGTGTCCGACTTTAAAATTCCCAACCGACAATGGAGTTGGAGTCATTCAGGGAGACCAGGCTGCTGGGCGAGCCTGTTATGTTGCTGAGCTGCAGGAGGCTCATCGAAAAGAAAAAAAAGGAAAGGGAGTAGAGGAATCTCTCTGCGTTCGCTTTGCTGAGAATTGACAATTGACGCCTGGGCCTAGGCCTGGGCACCCCAATCAATTCCCAAGGGATCATGACCCAAGAGATACTGAAAGTGAAGACGAAAGTAGAGACAGTCAAGCTTCCCCGGCCGAACTGACGATCGACGTTCCAATCAACGATAATGGCGATTCTAGAATGATAAAGATTGGATCTCAGCTAAGCCAACGAATGTAAGAGGAATTGGTTGAATTTCTTCGGGCAAACCTCGACGTGTTTGCTTGGACACACTTTGACATGTGTGAGATCTCGCAAGACATCACGAGCCATGCATTAAATATTGACCCACGGCATGTCCCGGTCAAGCAAAAAAGGCGTGGTATGGATCCAGAGATATATGCCGCCCTTAAGGAAGAGGTAGAAAAGCTCAATTCGAACGGGTTTATCCGAGATGCATTATATCCGGAGTGGGTGTCAAATCCTGTACTTGTTCGAAACCCAAATGGGAAATGGAGAAAATGCATTGATTACTCAGACTTGAATAAAGCCTGCCCTAAAGACAGTTTTCCAATTCCTCGGATCGATCAGCTCGTAGACTCAACAGCTAGACATAAACTCTTATCCTTCATGGACGCGTATTCTGGCTACAATCAAATACCCATGCACTTGCCCGACCAGGAGCATACCAACTTCGTAACCAATTTGGGACTTTTGCTATAAAGTTATGCCTTTCTGACTCAAGAATGCTGGGGAAACTTACCAACGGTTAGTTAATCGAATGTTCGCTAACCAGATCGGAAAAACTATGGAGGTATATGTGGACGACATGCTCGTGAAGTCACGATTCTCCACTCATCATACCAAAGGCCTGGAGTCAATGTTTAATATCCTTCGAGAATATAGAATGAAGATCAACCAGTTGAACTGTCACTTTGGGGTTGCATTCGGAAAATTCCTCGGGTTTATCGTCAATGCTCGAGGGATCTAAGCTAATCCTAAGAAGATCTGGGCAATCAGAAATCTTGAGACTTCGAGAACTATAAAGCAAGTCTAAAGCCTCAACGGGAAAGTAGCAGCACTGAGCAGGTTCATCTCAGAATCCACTGACAAATGCATTCCCTTCTTCGACCTGATCAGAAAAGGGAAACAAAACTTTGAATGGACTATGGAATGTGAGGGCGCATTCCGAGCACTAGTTCAACATCTCTCTACATCACCAATTCTGTCAAAGCCTATTGATCATGATAGATTATACATTTATTTGGCAGTGTCAGAGAACGCTATCAGCGCTGCCTTAGTTCGAGAGGAAGATCGGATACAACGGCCAGTATATTACATTAGCAAATGACTGACCGGGGTAGAGAGAAATTATCCGGAGCTAGAAAAGTTGGCTTATTGTCTTGTTATTGCCTCGAGGAAGCTCCATCCGTATTTTCAGGCTCATCCTATCATTGTCTACACCGACCAGCCATTGCGATAGGTCCTTACGCGGCCTGATATGTCTGGAAGGTTACTTAAGTGGAACATTGTGCTAAGTCAGTTTGACATTACTTACACTCCAAGGCGGGCCATTCAAGGACTAGTCCTAGCAGATTTCATAGATGAATTCACTATCCTGGAGGACCTGCCCGAAACTAATGAATCTCCTAAATATATCTGGAAGCTGCATACTGATGGTGCATCAAATGACCGTTGCTCAGGTGTAGGAGTCGTACTTGAAACTCTTGAATGTCGATCTATATGCTATGCTTTAAAGTTTGATTTTCGTGCGACCAACAACGAAGTCGAATATGAAGCCTTGCTTGCCGGATTGAGACTTGCCAGAGATTTAAGAGTCATTGCTGTGGAGATTTATTGTGATTCGCAGTTGGTCGTATGTCAAGTTTGGGAGGAGTATCAGGCCAAAGACCGAAAGCTGGCAGCTTACCTAGCTCGGGTCCAGGAGATATTGAATCAGTTTGATTATTATGCCATTTATTGTATACCCCGAGAGCGCAATCAGAAAGCCGACTCGTTAGCAAAGTTAGCTAGTACATGTGAGGCGCAACAAATGGGAATTGTTCCTTTGGAGACGTTACCTTCCCCTAGCATCGATCAGATGGAAGCAGACTTGGTTTCTGAAGTCATTCCCAATAAGGAGTCATGGATGACTCCGTTCAAAAACTATCTCGAGCATGGGATCCTGGCAGAGCGTAGGAGTGAGAAGAGACAAGTTCTTCGAAAAGCTTCGCGGTTCACTATCCAGAATGGAGTCATGTATAGAAGAGGGTACTATGTTCCTTTACTCCGGTGTATCGCTCACGATGAGATCAAACGAGTATTGCATGATGTATATGAAGGAGAATGTGGTGATCAAACAGGGGGCAAGCTCTTGCCAAGAAAGTGCTCCGATATGGATATAGTTGGCCAACCGTAAATCGCGATGCATCAGATTATGCCAAAAAATGTGACAGATATCAGAAGCACGCCCGAATTCCAAGAGCCCCACCTACCAAAATAACTCAGATGGTCATTCCATGGCCATTTGCAGTATAGGGCATTGACATTATTAGCTCTCTACCTCTAGCCAAAGGTGGTGCGTAGTATGCCATGGTCGCAGTTGATTACTTTACCAAGTGGGCGGAAGATGAACCCCTTGCTACAATCGCAACAAATAAAGTGATCAGATTTGTAATGCGCAACATTATCTTCCGATTTGGTCTCCCACACACCATCATCATAGACAACGGAGCTCAATTCGACAGTGTTGAATTTAAGAATTTCTGTCAACGGTTTCACATCCAGAAGAAGTTCTCCGTAGTTGCACACCCTCAAGCGAATAGACAGGTCGAAGCTGTAAATAAATTATAAAGTCTATTCTAAAGAAACGACTGGAAAAGGCCGGGGGCAAATGGGTCGATGAACTTCCTATGGCCCTATGGGCTTATCGGACAACCCACAAATCTGCAACCGGCCACAGTCCTTTTTCTCTTTCCTACGGTTCAGAAGCCGTTATTCCTGTCGAGATGGAAGTACCTTCTCATCGCGTGACCTATTATGATCCGAAGGCAAATGCTATACTACTTGCTGAATCTCTTGATTTATTGGAAGAGAAGCGTGAAGAGGCTGATTTGAGGGTAGCGGAATATCGAAGTCGAGTCGCCCGGTTATACAATGCTAAGGTCCGACCCCGCACCTTTGAACTCGGTGATCTCGTCCTTAAGAGAATTTACTCGGTCCTTTCACATATGAAGCCAACCTGGGAAGGGCCGTATGTTATTGAACGAAAGCTTGGAGATCAAACATTCAAATTATCGACCGTTGACGGTCTCACTCTGTCGAGAGCCTGGAACATCGAGAGTCTTCGTCGCTACTACACATTACATGCTCTGTTTTTTATTCAGTCTACTTTTCATTTGAAATTTGTTTATGCATTTTGAAATTTGAATTTGTAATAAGGCAACTGACTTTGCCATATTTTCTTATTTCAGCAATAAAATGCAATTTCTTCGAGCCAGAGCTGTGATTTATTTGAAATACGTCATATGACCATCACTATGCACGAAGAGCTAAGTTCCACCGTACGGTGGGATTTCTTCAAATAGGGAGTGACTGTGATATGATTAGTCACTCACTAAGTGAAATCCGAGCTCGGGGACAAGTCATCACACTAAAGCCAAAAAAGGATTGATACACGACAATCCTCTAACTAACTCCAGATTCCCAGAGTGCGAACTAGAGTATAAACCTGTAAATACGGTTTCAGAGAGTGTGGATCCATCCACCTAACGACTTCGCCGGTATTCAAACCATGTTCAAGGAGGATGGATCCGTCCATCTAACGACCTCACTTGTTAACTCAGGGTAGATGTGAGTCGACCATCCACGTACCTGATAGATCCGACGTTCCCAGAGTGTGAACGAGACCCTAAAGCCTAAACAGATGTGACTGACTGTCTGTCGGCTGACTCCAGACTCCCAGAGTGCGAGCTGGAGTATGAACATAAATACCAAATGGGTGTGACTGACCATCCATCGACTAACTCCAGATTCCCGGAGTGCGAATCAGAGTATAAACATTAAATAACTCTAGATGCCCAGTGTGTGAACTGGAGTATAAACATCGAATAACTCTAAGTCCCTATTGTGCGGATTGGAGTATAAACACAAAACGAGTGTGACTGACCGCCCATAAAATAACTTAAGTCCCCGGATCATGGACGTATCTCAAAACCTTGTGCAGGAGTGACAGACCACTGATCTATAAGTGCAATCCCCAGAGTGTGGATGCGATCACCAATAGACGAGCAAGTGTGATTCGACCACCTGAACTCGTCTTATTTCAATAACATCATTCAGCAAAGTTAAGCCTGATATATTAAAGGCAATCAACGATTGTTAACCAATCTTTTTGATTTCTCTCTGGAACTGGGGGCAGAATTTAAGTGCCAGCCACTGGTTGGGATAGTACAATATCAGAATTCGAATTAGCGCTCGATCACGACTCGAAACTGTGACTCTGTAACTTAGCGGCTAAACCTGGGTCCAATTTAAAGACTAAAACTCCACAAGTGTATTGAATGAAAGTTCGAACGATGAAGCACTTTAATAAATGAACACAAATTGAGCTGAAGACAAAATGAAATTTTATTTCAATTATTCTTTAGAAGTAAAAAGGTAAGTACAAAACTATACCAAAAGTCCTACTAGCAAGGGTCGAACCCGCATCTATACACGGCCTACAAAAAGAAACAAAAGTAGATTCCTATCTATCTACCAAAAATAAGCCGAAGAAACATATATATTCTTTCTTTTTTCTCGGCTTCTTCTTCGGCGTTGACCCGCTGGATTCTCCACTTGGTTTCCTCTTCGAGCCCTGACCTTTTGGCGGCTGATCTCCAGTCGGGGGCATTATGTTAACCTCCTCCTCCAAGCTCAAGTGAATAGGAATGCTTCCCGAAGGCGGAGTCGAAGGGATAGGATCAATGTGAGCAGGCGGAGGAGGCACACTTGTATCAATGAGCATTCCTCCCAGATAGATCATCCGCAAAGGGGTTGGGCCAGGTCCCACCATTCCACCTCCAAAGCCACTGCCCCGTGCAACTGCTTCCATCTCGGCATTGATTTCAGCCAGTATCTCCTCTTCATGAATTGTTTGAGCCACTCCGAGGACGTTAATAGTTGGGCCCGAAGAGCTGGTCATTGGTGCGCCTCCACCCATGACAAACGGCAGATCGACAGAGGGGTCACTGTGATGACCGAGAAGTTCCTCCATCATCTATTCATCAAAAGTAAGTGTGCTCCCTTGTACCCCATCCGTAGGGGCGGCACCCGTTGTCGTGGTCGCTTCCATCATAATAGCCTCCTGCTCGTGATGTAACTCTTGGGTTGTAGGGGGCATAGTAGATGTAGCTCCTATCACTGAACAAAGACAACGATTTTGCTTCAAATAAGGCTTCCCACACTGAATGAGCACAAGAAATGCTTAGAATACCTTCCTCAGTTTGACTTGCAGGCGGAACTGGAGCAGCTTCAGTGACGTGCTCGTGAACTGGAGACAACCGCGGTTGATCGAGATTATAAGCAAGAACAGACTGAGAATAAACCACGAATGTGGATTCAGGCTGAGTTGGCGCAAGAGTTTCAGAACTTACATCATGATGCTCAACACCAGAACCTTTTCCAGCTTCCGAATGCTGAGGGCCAAGTTTCTCCTTTTCGTATGCAATCATGATATCATGGAGAACTTTCCTTTCATCTTCACTCAACACCCGGTTCTCAAGCTCAAACGCATCGACCGATTCCGCTTGTCATTTAGTTTTCTCGTCCTGCACCAACCGGACCCAAGCGTTATACAGGTGTGTAGGATAATTGTCAAGCCAGGTTAGATCCCTGTACTTCAGTACTCTAGCGTTGTAGGTGATAAGGAGATCTTCAATATCGGCCTCTAACCTGGCCTCTGCCATCTTAACTTCATCCTCAACCTTGGCCTCAGCCTCCCGAATTTTAAGTACGGCCGCATCCTTTTCATCCCGAAGAAACACAACTTGCTCGCATGCCTCCTGGGCTGCTTTATTCGCATCATCTTTTTTTTGGTGATTTCAGAGAGTTTGGCTTTAATCTCGTTAAGTTCCTTCAATGCAACGTCCCTTTCAGCTGTAACTGTGGTATTCCGGTGACCCATCTCCTCAACCAATGCAAAATGCATTTGTCGCATCCTCTTCACGGACTGATTAGCCTCGTCAGCTTTCTTGGTGGCATCTATTTCAGATTTACGAGAAGACTCAGCTTCATTGTTTAGCACTTGGATTATACAGTCCTTTTGGGCGAGGTCGGTTTCTAACTTCTCAATTGTTCTTGCTCGCTCAAAAGCCACCGCTAATTCTTTGCCCGCAATTTTCGTCCACTCTCGATACTGGCTATATATCTCTTGGATGTAATCATGCATAGTCTGCTCCGCCTCAGCTGGAATTCTCTTTAAATGCGGAGGGAAAACGAAGCCATAGAAACAAATATTTGGGAAGTCTTTCTTCAACTGGGTGATTCTGATCGCTCCTTCCCCAGTAGGCTCAGTAATGGCTTGTTCTGTGATAATAGGAGTTTCGGCATCGGTTCTACGATGTTGTGGATCGGGCCTGGAAGCTTGAGAAAATGGTTTTGTTAGGAAATCAATTCCTTGGTTTCGATGACCACAACTATGCAATGGAAAACAAATATACATATACAGGAAGTTGATATAGAAACATCACCAAAAAGACAAGAACAAGACTCAAAAGAAGTATCAAAAGGCTACAAGTCGAGAGAATCGGATAAGAAGTGATACAGACACAAGAAAAGCAACATGCACCAATCCAGACGTCTGAGTGCATAGACCAGAGTCTGGTTAAGTTCTCTGGTTCACAAACTCAGAAGAAACCAGACGTCTGATTCTGAACTCAGACGTCTGCCATACATCCAGACATAAAACAGAAGTAAAGACCAGACGTCTGGATTATAAACTCAGACGTCTGAAATGCTACCAAATACAAAAAAACATATGAAGGTCAGACGTCTGAGGTCACTTTCCAGACGTCTGAAAATGGGCTCGACTGTGTAATTTCAAACTCCAACTGTCACATCCGAAGAGACACATCCACTCCTCTTCACTACAACTCTTCATCACCAACAGGAGCAACTATACAACGATTGTTAATGAACGCAACTACACATAGAGACTCTTCATGACTAGAAATAGCATCAGGAATTCAAGAGAAGATCTCACCTTACTCACTTACGCTCTTATCTCTTGTACTCTGATTTATTCCTAATCTATAAGCAATCAACTACCTGTATTTAACTCTTCCATATATACAAAACTCCTCATTAAGATATTCTCTAGATAGATATATATATTGGAAGCATTTGTACTCAATAGTCAACATCCGTGTTATAGAACACATTCTTGATAAAGAAACTCTGCAACTGTAAACCTGTTCCTCCGGGTCAAGAGAGGGTTAGTTGAAAGGAAATTCCGAAGAGGAGCTTTGGGACTGGACGTAGGACGGGAGGTCCGAACCAGTATAAAATACCGGTGTGATTATTTTCATTTACTTTGCTACTATCGCTTATCAAGTTATATTATATAGTTAGCTGTTTATACTTGCATATATCCTATACTATCCACTCATATAGACTTTCAATTGGTATCAGAGCAAGGTTCGTTTAAAAGAACAGTAACACGTTTTTTAAATCATTCTAATATTCCAAGTATTTTTCAAGAAGGACAATCCACAGCACGACCCCCACTTTTTAATGGTTCTAATTATTCATATTGGTCAACACATATGAGAATTTTTATGGAAGCTAATGGTTTAGAAATTTGGTCAGCCACTCAGGATAAATATGAAGCTCCAACTACTGCTATGAACACATGGACCGATGCACAAAAGACCTTAGCATCAAATAATGCTAAAGCTATGAATGTTTTGTTTTGCTCATTAGACAAAAATGAAATTACAACAAAGGTCAAACAAACTAAAATTTCAATTTTACAAAACCAATTTTCATCATTTAAAATGAAACAAAATGAAACTATAGTAGACATGTATTCTAGATTTCAAACTATTCAACATGATCTGATGGCATTAGGAGTTAAGTTTACTGATTTTGATTTAGTTTCTCGAATACTCAACTCTTTAACACCTGATTGGGAAAGAAAGGTATTAGCTATTGAAGAAGCTAACGATCTTTCTACTCTCAAAGTTGAAGAGTTGATAGGAAATTTGATGTCCTATGAAGCTAATTTGCAGGCACGTAAAGAATTAAATTCGGAGAAGAAGAACATAGCATTTCCATCAATAAAGAATGATGACTAAGATTTAGATGAAGATGAGATAGTATTTATTGCCAGAAACTATAATAGATTCAAGAAATTTAGAAAGATGACCAAGTTTCAAAAAGAAGGAAAGACCAACTCAACAAATCTATCTCAAAGTTATGAATGTGATCAATATGGACACATGAAAAAGGATTGCCCAAAACTTAACAATGATAAAAAGAAGAGCGAATTTGAAAAACTCAAAAAGAAGAAAGCTCTCAAAGTAACATGGGATGACTCCGATTCTTCATCTTCAGAAAGTGATAGCGATAGTGACGGAGAACAAGCTAATGTATGTTTTATGGCACAAAAAGATGAGGTATGTCCGGAACTTAGCTATGAAGAATTATTTGAACTTAGCATGGAATTAGATGATAAATTTAGACAAATTAAAAAAATTGAACAAAGAATATATAGTAAAAATAAATAGATTAGAACTTGAAGTAGGAATGTTGAAAGATGAAAAATCTATTTTAGAAGAAGAACTTGAAATATCTCAAGAAAAATTAATAAATAATGTGATAAAAAGTGAGAACACTACTCTAGAAAAGGAAAAATTGCTAAAAGAAAATGTTGATTTTAAAAATAGTATTGAATTATTGAAAATAGAAAATAGAGAATTAAAAGAAAAATTAGATAAAATTACCAATAATGTATCAAAATTCAACAAAGGAAAACAAGATTTGGAAAATCTTATCAAAACATCAAAACCATCAGGTAATAGAAATGGAATAGGATTTAAAAAATGTTCTAAACAAAAGGGAAATAATGCTAAAAATATTAATTATATAGAAGCTAGAAGTTTATCTAAACAAAAATTGAATACCAAAAATATGAAAATTTGGGTTCCTAAAACAAATAATAATTTGATTAAACAAAAGCATATCAGTAATTACTTAGAAAATGTAGTCTATAATAAAAACTATATTTATAAAGGTACCAAACCATCTTGGGTGTGGCTACCTTCCTCTAACAATTAGGACCCTAATCAAATATATGGGTACCAATTAAAACATTTTTTATCTTGTAGGTACCCAAAATAAAAAATAAGGAGAAATGGATACTAGATAGCGATTGCTCCAAACATATGACAGGATATTCAAAAATGTTATCAAATATAACATACATCGATGGTGGAACGGTAACATTTGGAGATAATTCAAAGGGATTTGTCATAGGCATTGGAGAAGTCATCAACTCTGGTATATCTAACTCTCCTATTATTACAAATGTTTTACTAGTAGAAAATTTAAAACACAACTTGTTAAGCATTAGTCAATTATGTGATAAAGGTTTCCAAATAAATTTTGAAAAAGATAGGCCTACTCCTGTACCCTCTCCTCCTACAAAACACTCTAAATTATTCGACGATGACCCTTCCAACGAAGCTTTGACATCTCCTTCTAAGCCAACCACTTCTGACAAACCAAAGGAAGATGATCCAAAACAAGCTTCTCCTAAGGAACTCTAGAATTTAGTCTTTTTGTTTTCGCTTTTGTTCAACTCTATGAATGTAACTTCTTCTTATTATTAATGAAAATTTCTTTTTGGCTTGACCTTTTAAATATTCTTTTTGATAATGTCAAAGGGGGAGAAATATATATACTCTTAACAACAAAACTAAGCACATATTCAGAGGGAGATTTAAAATATATATATAAGTACATTGAATAGTTGTCATCTTCAAAAAGCGGGAGATTATTAGGAAATCAATTCCTTGGTTTCGATGATCACAACTATGCAATGGAAAACAAATATACATATACAGGAAGTTGATATAGAAACATCACCAAAAAGACAAGAACAAGACTCAAAAGAAGTATTAAAAGGCTACAAGTCGAGAGAATCGGATAAGAAGTGATACAGACACAAGAAAAGCAACATGCACCAATCCAGACGTCTGAGTGCACAGACCAGACGTCTGGTTAAGTTCTCTGGTTCACAAACTCAGAAGAAACCAGACGTCTGATTCTGAACTCAGACGTCTGCTATACATCCAGACATAAAACAGAAGTAAAGACCAGACGTCTGGATTATAAACTCAGACGTCTGAAATGCTACCAAACACAAAAAAACATATGAAGGTCAGACGTCTGAGGTCACTTTCCAGACGTCTGAAAATGGGCTCGACTGTGTAATTTCAAACTCCAACTGTCACATCCGAAGAGACACATCCACTCCTCTTCACTACAACTCTTCATCACCAACAGGAGCAACTATACAACGATTGTTAATGAAGGCAACTACACATAGAGACTCTTCATCACTATAAATAGCATCAGGAATTCAAGAGAAGATCTCACCTTACTCACTTACGCCCTTATCTCTTGTACTCTAATTTATTCCTGATCTATAAGCAATCAACTACCTGTATTTAACTCTTCCATATATACAGAACTCCTCATTCAGATATTCTCTAGATAGATATATATATATATATTGGAAGCATTTGTACTCAATAGTCAACATCCGTGTTATAGAACACATTCTTGACAAAGAAACTCTGCAACTGTAAACCTGTTCCTTCGGGTCAAGTGAGGGTTAGTTGAAAGGAAATTCCGAAGAGGAGCTTCGGGACTGGACGTAGGACGGGAGGTCCGAACCATTATAAAATACCGGTGTGATTATTTTCATTTACTTTGCTACCATCGCTTATCAAGTTATATTATATAGTTAGCTGTTTATACTTGCATATTTCCTATACGATCCACTCATATAGACTTTCATGTTTTTGACGTAGAGGCTCTAGGGATTGTTTCTCATGACTGGAGGGTGGTGTTGGAGCCTGAGGAGGTGGAGAGCGTGATCGGGAGCGATATCTATATTCTCTATCTCTATCCCTCTCCCTCTCATAACATTCTTGACTAGAGTAACCACGATCGCGGTCTCTATCAACTTCCCTCCTACGGGGCTCATAGTAAGAACTGGATGACTGGCACGCGGAGCGAAGGCTGCCTAACATAGATTCTCGCCTGTTCATTATATCTGTAAAGTAGAAAGAAAATCAGAATCAGTAATTTCCAGAAATGAATAACTTGTGATTGGAAATCGTGTAGTGCCGTGAATTCTATGCATGTGTTAAACCCCCCGACCAACCGGATATGTCGTCCACACTTATAGGAAGTGACTCACATAAACCTAGTACACTTTGAAGTCCTTCCAAACCGGGGTCTTGTTGAAGCGACACATAGTTCGGAATAGGAATATCAGCGGGCCCTTCGAAAGGATTCTCTATTTGCGACGGAGGAGCCTCCGAAACTCTAAGGCCGGAGGCTGGCAGAGACACAACTACAGATTTCCATCTCGAAGACTTATGCCGCTTATGTGCTACCGCCTTTCCTTTTCTCCTTCCCTCTAAACCTTGAAAACTGTTAAAAGGCCCGGCTACGGGTTCGTCATCTGTGGGCGTATTTTCTTCTTCGCCCTCCTCAGCTATTACAATGTCGGGCGCTCTACTCTTACCCCGCCTCACCGAGGCTGCTCTAAGCGATCCCTCCAGTCTTATGCTTTGATTTTGATCAATTAGCCCGACGATCCTAAAGTTTCTATCTGTGAGCACCGAGTCCATATCTCTCATTTCGCTCGGCACTTCCTGAAGAATCCGTACTATTTCTTTGAACTGAGCACCTTCGGGTCGTAGAATTGCGACTGTAAAGGAAAGAAGATTTTAGTTTCAATGTTAGTCATGATTATTTCGCTAGCTACTGGAAAAGTTGCAGCACTTACGTCTGACTAACAATCGACTGGCAAACCCTGAAGGGCATCGGACATAGAACCACTCTATCTTAAAGTAACTAATTCTAGTCTAAGATCCTGCCACTACTTGGCAGTTCCTAACTGCCTCTAGAAATGTGAACGTAGGACTGTCTCCCTGACTCTTAACATTAAACAGGTATCTGATTTCTTCCGGGGTCGGGGGGGGGCGAAAAAGCTGTTCCATGAAGACGATGAATAGACTATTCAACCGTGCATATCCATTTGGATGTAATTGTGATGGAGCGATTCTAAAGAAAGACAAAACTTCTCGGATATACTGGTTCAATGGAGGAAGTGTTCCCACAGTGCACGAATGGCGATTAAAGGCTGTGAATCCTTCTAGGGGAGCATGTGGCATGTCATTTGGTCCGGGTAGCAAAACGTCATCTAATGATAGACCGTGCCTTAAGCATATTCACCCTAACATATCCTCGGAGACACTGGATGGCACAGAGTCTTGTGGGTTTGCAATAAAATTTACTCCTGTCAGCTCGTCCAGAGCTGGACCTATTACTTCGGCTGCGATGGCCGGCATCTCTATTATCGGAGAAGATGAACTTTGAGTCTCCTGCTGCTGAGAACTTGTAGATTCTATAACTAATCAACTCATCAAAAACCATCATTAGATGATAATAAGCCCACGTGTTCCCTAGTGTGAAGTGCATGAATGTGTTGTGCAGTGACGTGCTACATAATACTTAGAATTCTACGAAATTTGAGAGATGTTTAAACGAAAAGACTTCGAGATCAACAGGAGTGACCGTCATCGCTGATCGTCACAACCATACCATCCAGACTTCGGAGACCGATCCAAGTTAAAGTTCGTCAACTTTATTTTCAAGTTATAGTTACATCGACGAGCTTCAAAAGGCAGTCAAATATGTAGTGAAAACGGTTAAGTCCAGTTATGCAGGGTAGAAGCTCTTCGGAGTCAGATGTTCATGCTATGTTTCGTCTCCATCAAGTTCAAGCTTTGATCGACCCCCAAAGGCATAATTCGTATCGATCGAGGAGGAGGCACTTCGTATCGATCACCCATAAAGCCATTTCGTATCGATCACCAATAACATGGTTCGTATCGATCGTAGGAAGCATTGATTCGTATCGATCATGGAACGTCACTGCATATCGATCGCTCAAATGTGTTTCGTATCGATGCTAAATCTTTGCTTCGTATCGATTGTGGAACCTTGGATTTCGTATTGATCACTCCGGATCGATACAAACGCCCCCTCAAATTGATCGACGTGAAGAGTCCACCAACAACAGGTACGAAACACTTCATTCATTCGATACGTAGTTTTGCTATGACTAGATCGATACGGTTCCTCTCTTCATCCCAGATCGATACGAGCATTTTCTTTGTATCCCTCCGCACTTCATCTTCCTCAAACAACTCAGATGCTATCTCCTCCATCCTCGACCTTGCTCTGACCCATTTTCGGCCTCCTTTTCACCAAACTCGGCCGTGAATGCAAATGGAATGGCGATTAAGTCTCGAGTCTCATTGTTTTCAAAACAAATTCGTTGACTAATTACCTAAATTAAGGCGTAGAATCGAGGGATTAAGGAACTGTTCTGATTTGGGGATGGTAGTAGTTTCTGTTTCTCGATCTTTCCTATCGATATGAAAGTGGCAGAAAAATAAGCAAGTGAGAAAAATGGCTAAGTACGAAAAGCATTTATATGGACACGAGAGATGAAGGGAAACGATTCGTCTCCCAGTTGTTTTGACCGGTTAAAACAAGTTTCTCCTCCAGTCGATACGAAGAGAGTTGTTTGTATCCATGTACCAACTATTTGAAGCAACACTCATTCGTAACCATCAAGCAATCAGTACGAAGCACGAGCAATACTCTGAAGAGCGATTGAACTGTTCGTACCCATCATAGGTCCATCGATACGAGAAGACAAATTCATGTCCATTGCTTTGAAGCCCACAGGAGTTTGTGTCCATCGATACGAAGTATCTAAGAAAAAGGCCAACTAGTTCGTATCAATTACCATCGATACGAAGAAAATTTTCCAACTCCTCAAATCGATCCAGGAGAGGATCGATATGAAGGAATATTCAAAAATGACCATCAAGCGTAGTTACAACTCGAATTTCACGTCGATTCAGGAGAGGATCAACATGAAACTCGATTAAAAAACTGGCAACGACTCGTGGACATGCAAACGGAATTGAATGCTCACTTGGTGACAACTAAAATAATGAACAACTGATTGCTAACACTCGACACTCAGTTACAACAATGCACTATACAATCATTGGCAGTCAACAGTTCAATATTTATATTACCGGGAATCAATCAAAGGTTACATATTTTGACGAAAAAACAACAACTACTCAACGAATCGGGCAAAAATTTTCAGACTAAAAATTGCAACTTTTCAAAGCACGTCTTGTTCACACAAGACGTACTTTGTGGGGCAAATGTTATCCCGCCTTTTGGTAAGACCGTGACACCAAGAAATTAATTGGAAACCAAAGACAGTTCGTCCCGAAGATTGGTTATACACTGGTCCACTATGGATACCGGTAAATTTTTCCCGAGTTCGAATCAAGCTACAATCGATATGATACGACAAGCAAAGCTATGGAAGGCGACATTCCAAATTTCAAGTCAATTGGAGTTCGTATGCCCAAGATATTGATCGATCAAATCTCACGTGAAACACCTCTGTTTCGTATCCATCAAGCATCCATCAGTTCGTATCCATCATGCTTACTCCATTTCGTATCCATCACACTTACTCCACTTCGTATCCATCAATTGAAGCCAATTCGTATCGATTCCAACAGCACGGTTCGTAACGATCGACCAACGATCGATACGAATAAGCAACTTAATGATGGATACGAAGTAATATCTTATATCGATACGACACAGGCCAAACACCATCGATACGAAACATCCCCTAAGTCATAGATACGAAGTGGCCTCAAGCATCGGTACGAAATGAAGTTGAATGCATCGATACGAAAGGAATACACCAGATCGATACGAACAAAGCATGTAAAAGTGGAAGACACGGTCACTCGGCATAAAATGAGGATCGATCCTTAAAGCAAGCGCCATGTCATCAGACATCACGTGCAAAACCATCGATGCGAAGCTATCGATACGAACAGCATCGATACGAATTTGACAGCCTTTGAAAAGTCCAAACTTGCATCGTTCATAACTCACAATCTACAAGTCCAAATGCTACCAAATTTTCATAGGAGCCTGTTTACAACCTAAAGAATGTTCGTAATCGATCTCGACTCGATTCGGCAAATATTGATCGATATGAAATTTGTTTGTTTCGATCATGGATCGAGTGCAAACGGCATAGGATCGATCATGTGGGCCCATCCACGTGAGAGAAGATGTCTTCTGAGATCCGAGCGAGATATTTGCAGTCTACGCCTATAAATAGCAGCCTAGAACCGGCTGAAAAGGGACTTTTGGCTCTTCTACGTCCAGACTCTGTCGAAATCACTGTTTTATTCAAGTTTTATTGTTGTAATTTGTTGTAAACAGCATGCAAAAGTTAATAAAAGTCAATCATTTCATAGTGGACGTAGGCCATACGCCGAACCACTCTAAATCCGTGTGTTTCTGATCTATTTATTGGTGTGTTTGTTAGATCTTCCTCATTTTCAATTTATATTCTTCATTTTATCTCTTCAAACACATCCAAAGAGTGTTGTGCCCAATTTAGGTACAAACACTTTGTTGCTTTCATTGAGAAAACCCAGTTTTTCTCCTGCTCGTTGGATCTACTATCGATATCGGATTGCATAAATCTAAGAAGAAGATCCGGATTTCAAGTTTAAAGTTCGTGCATCCTATTCAGATTTGCATCAAGTTTAGGTAAGAGCTCTGCTATCCATCATGGTTAACACTAGGACTACCTCAACTGCCGCTGATCCAGAAGGATGGGACAGACAAAACCCCGTACAACTACCTCCTGCCGATCAGAACGCTGCCGGACCATCAGATCCTCAAGGCCCTATCACCAAGGAAGAATTTCAATTGCTAATGCAAGAGGTTACTCTAAGCGGCCAACTGCTTACTCAACAACTGCGTGCCAACGTAGAACTGACCAATCAACTGAATCATCAAAGACGAAGGAGATTCAAAAGGGGTCAGGCTTCCTATTCATCCATTGAAAGTTCAGCCTCCTCAGACTTTAATCATAGATCCACGCGCCCACGGCTGGATGGAAGTTACACACAAGCCACTGGGCATCAGCACACATTGAACCTCGGGCAACCGAGAGTTGCCCCGTCTACCAGCCATTAGACTGGACCCTCCTCTCGAGGAGGTACTGCCCCATATCATATTACCGACATCCGCACCACCACGACTACTGAATTGGGAGGTGATGCTCGAAACCAAACGGATCTGATCCACTGCCAACGCAACCATACTCCTGAGCCTTATGTCCCTGAAGATATAGAACTAAGGAGGCGAGACATGGTCCGTCGACCGCGACCGGCCCCTCCTCGCATTGTGGAACCCGACCACACCTTGGCCCAACATGCTCAAAATGTCCAGACCCCGGACATCCCGACGATGATCCGTGAAAGTCAGGGTCTCACTAACGATGACTGGGGAATCTCTCGGAGTCATACCCCTTTCACTGACGATATACTTTATGCTGAACCACATTGGCGATTCAGGATGCCAACTCTACCAGTTTATGAATGGAGCTCCGATCCTAATCAGCATATCTTAAAGTACGAATGGTTGATGAATGCTGCACGAGCTGATGATGCGGTTAAATGTCGAAGCTTCTCGATTTCTCTGGGGGGCATAGCGACTATGTGGTTTACCCGTTTACCACCTCGATCTATCTCATGGTTTGACCAGTTGGTAACAAAGTTTATTAAGCAATTTTGCATGCATGTCGCAAGGCCGAAAGATGTTGATACTTTGTCTTGTGTCACTCAAGCTCCTGGAGAGACATTTAGACGTTATCTGGAGAGATTTCATGCTACATGCGCTGAGATTAGTAATCCCATCCTCAATTCTGATGGCACTGACTAAAGGGATCGATCCCCATTCCAAGTTCAGCAACTGGTTGGCTGAAAAACCTCCTGTGTCATTGGACCGTTTCTATTCCTAGGCCACCCAATTCTTTAGAAGGGAGGATATGAAACAGTCTAGGAAGAAGGATGACGCATGACCCAGTGCGGAAGGAATCCAGTGCAATGTTACTGTTAAGAAAACCGTGGAGAGTTCCGGAAAGGTACAACTGAATATATATAATAAACAGAATCAACAGAAAAGCAATGGAAACCAAAACAGGAAACGAGATCAGAATCGTGGGCCACGACGTAGGGCTCCCATGTTGGATAATTATACCCCTTTTGAATACGTCGTTAGAAAATGTGTACTTACAGACTTGTAATACTATTCAATATAAGAAACCTGCTCCGAAGCAGTCATCGGAAAAACAGATTCAGGCAGGAAAGTTTTGCAGATTTCATGATAGCTATGGCCACAATACGAACGAGTGTCGTCATTTGCAAGATATTATCGAGAAGTTGATACGGAAGAGAAAGTTGGAGCAGTTTGTGCGGGAACCGCAGTCAGGAGGTGCGGGCCCATCGAATAAGAACCATATACCGAATCAGACAAGGCAGGAGGAACCCGCTCGTACCGCCTGGAGGTTGGAGATAAATACTATTAGTGGTGGTCCTCATCTAGCTGACCGACCTGGAAGGAAATCGAGTCGTAAACCAGTTCAGTGAGGCATGCGAGCTTCGAGTGTTGTATTAGTTTGGAAGATGGGGCTCCGGCCAAGCTACAAAAAACGATGAATGACGACATCGTTTTTTGAGATAGAGATGCCGATAGGATCGAAGCCCCGACCATTGATCCACTTGTCATATCAGCTCAAGTAGGTCCTGCTTGGATGAAGAGGATCTTAGTAGACAGTGGAAGTTCTGTAAACATATTGTTTAAGGGAGCCTATGACCAGATGAAAATGGAAACCAAAGATTTGAAGCCTTGTCAGTCCTGTATCTATGGCTTCAATGGGAGCACAACAATACCCACTGGAGTGGTGGAGCTGCCAGTGGAGCTGGGAATCGGAGAATGCTGGAGAGTCCGGATGTTATAATTTGTTGTATTGGACATACATTCGCCATACAATGCTTTCTTGGGCCAACCGGCCCTAGCTGAGTTCAGAGATGCTATCGTCCCTTGGTGTCTGACTTTAAAATTCCCTACCGATAATAGAGTTGGCGTCATTCAGGGAGACCAGGCTGCTGGGCGAGCCTATTATGTTGCTGAGCTGTGGGAGGCGCATCGAAAAGAAAAAGGAAAGTGCGTAAAGGAATCTCTCTACGTCCACTTTGCTGAGAATTGACAATTGACGCCTGGGCCTAAACTCGGGCACTCCAACCAATTCCCAAGGGATCTTGACCTGAGAGAAACTGAAAGTGAAGATGAAAGTAGGGACAGTCAAGCTTCCCCGGCCGAACTGACGATCGACGTTCCAATCGACGATAATGACGATTCTAGAATGAAAAAGATGGGATCTCAGCTAAGCCAACAAATGCAAGAGGAATTGGTTGAATTTCTCCAAGCAAACCTCGACATGTTTTCCTGGACACATTCTGACATGTGTGGGATCTCACCAGACATCATGAGCCACGCATTGAATATTGACCCGCAGCATGTCCCGGTCAAGCAAAAAAGGCGTGGTATGGATCCAGAGAGATCAGCTGCCCTTAAGGAAGACGTAGAAAAGCTCAAATCGAACGGGTTTATCCGAGATGCATTATATCCGGAGTGGGTGTCAAATCCTGTACTTGTCCGAAAGACAAACGGGAAATGGAGAACATGCATTGATTACTCAGAATTGAATAAAGCCTGCCCTAAAGATAGTTTTCCACTTCCTTGGATCGATCAGCTCGTAGACTCAATAGCTGGACATGAACTCTTATCCTTCATGGATGCGTATTCTGGCTACAATCAAATACCCATGCACTTGCCCAACCAGGAGCACACCAGCTTCATAACCAATATGGGACTTTATTGTAATAAAGTTATGGCTTTCCGACTCAGGAATGCTGGGGCAACTTACCAACGGTCAGTTAATCGAATGTTCGCTAACCAGATAACCATGGAGGTATATGTGGTCGACATGCTCATGAAGTCGCAATTCTCCACTCATCATATCAAAGACCTGTAGTCAATGTTTAATATCCTCCGAGAATATAGAATGAAGCTCAACCCGTTGAAATGTCACTTTGAGGTTGCATCTGGAAAATTCCTTGGGTTTATCATCAATGCTCGAGGGATCGAAGCTAATCCTGAGAAGATCCGGGCAATCAGAACTCTTGAGACTTCGAGAACTATAAAGCAAGTCTAAAGCCTCAATGGGAAAGTAGCAGCACTGGGCAAGTTCATCTCAAAATCCACTGACAAATGCATTCCCTTCTTCGACCTAATCAGAAAAAGGAAACGAAACTTTGAATGGACTACGGAATATGAGGGCGCATTCCGAGCACTGGTTCAACATCTCTCTACACCACCCATTCTGTCAAAGCCTATTGATCATGAGAGATTATACATTTACTTGGCGGTGTCAGAGAATGCTATCAGCGCTGCCTTAGTTCGAGAGGAAGATCGGATACAACGGCCAGTATATTACATTAGCAAACGACTGACCGGGGCATAAAGAAATTATCCGGAGCTGAAAAAGTTGGCTTATTGTCTTATTATGGCCTCGAGGAAGCTCCGTTCGTATTTTCAGTCTCATCCTATCATTGTCTACATCGACCAGCCGTTGCGACAGGTCCTTACGCGGCCTGAGACGTCTGGAAGGTTACTTAAGTGGAACATCGAGCTAAGTCAGTTTGACATTACTTACACTCCAAGGCGGGCTATTCAAGGACAAGTCCTAGCAGATTTCATAGTTGAATTCACTATCCTGGAGGACTTGCTCGAAACCAGTGAATCTCCCAAATTTAGCTAGAAGCTGCATACCGATGGTGCATCAAATGACCATTGCTCAGGTGTAGGAGTTGTATTTGAAACTTCTGAAGGTCGATCTATATGCTACGCTTTAAAGTTTGATTTTCGTGCGACCAACAACGAAGCCGAATATGAAGCCCTGCTTGCCAGATTGAGACTTGCTAGAGATTTAAGAGTCAATGTTGTGGAGATTTATTGTGATTCGCAGTTGGTCGTATGTCATGTTCGGGGGGAGTACCAGGCCAAAGACCGAAGGCTGGTTGCTTACCTAGCTCGGGTCCAGGAGATATTGAATCAGTTTGATTATTATGTCATTTATTGTATATCCCGAGAGTGCAATTAGAAAGCCAACTCGTTAGCAAAGTTAGCTAGTACAGGTGAGGCGCAACAAATGTGAATCATTCTCGTGGAGACGTTATCTTCCCCTAGCATCGATCAGATGGAAGCAGACTGGGTTTTTGAAGTCATTCCCGATAAGGAGTCATGGATGACTCCGTTCAGAAGCTATCTCGAGCATGGGATACTGCCGGAGTGCATGAGTGAGAAGAGACAAGTTCTTCGAAAAGCTTCGTGGTTCACTATCCAGAATGGTGTCATGTGTAGATGAGGGTACTCTGTTCCTTTACTCCGGTGTATCGCTCACGATGAGATCAAACGAGTATTGCATAATGTACATGAAGGAGAATGTGGCGATCACACCGGGGAGCAAGCTCTTACCAAGAAAGTGCTCTGATATGGATACTATTGGCCGACCGTAAATCGCGATGCATCAGATTATGCCCGAAAATGTGATAGATGTCAGAAGCACGCCCAAATTCCAAGAGCCCCACCTATCGAAATAACTCAAATGGTCAGTCCATGGCCATTTGCATTATGGGGCATTGACATTATTGGCTCTCTACCTCTAGCCAAAGGTGGTGTGCGAAGTACGCCATCGTCGTAGTTGATTACTTTACCAAGTGGGCGGAAGCTGAACCCCTTGCTAAAATCACAACAAAGAAAGTGATCAACTTTGTAGTGCGCACCATTATCTGCCGATTGGGTCTCCTACACACCATCGTCATAGACAACGGAGCTCAATTCGACAGTGTTGAATTTACGAATTTCTATCAACGGTTTCACATCCAGAAGAAGTTCTCCACAGTTGCACACCCTCAAGCGAATGGACAGGTCGAAGCTGTTAATAAAGTTATAAAGTCTATTCTGAAGAAAATATTGGAAAAGGCCGGGGGTAAATGGGTCGATGGACTTCCTATGGCCTTATGGGCTTATCGGACAACCCACAAATCTGCAAATGGCCACAATCCTTTCTCTCTTTCCAACGGTTAAGAAGCCGTTATTCCAGTCGAGATGGAAGTACCTTCTCATCGCATGACCTATTATGATCCGAAAGCAAATGCTATACTACTTGCCGAATCTCTGGATTTATTGGAAGAGAAGCATGAAGAGGCTGATTTGAGGGCAGCCGCATATCGAAGTCGATTTTCTCGGTTATACAATGCCAAGGTCCGACCTCGCACCTTTGAACTCGACGATCTCGTCCTCAAGAGAATTTACCCGGTCCCTTCACATATGAAGCCAACCTGGGAAGGGCCATATGTTATTGAACGAAAGCTCAGAGATGGCACATTCAAATTATCGACCGTTGACGGTCTCACTCTTCCGAGAGCCTGGAACAGCGAGAGTCTTCGTCGCTACTACACATAACAAGCTCTGTTTGTTTATTCAGTCTACTTTTCATTTGCAATTTATTTATGCATTTCGAAATTTGAATTGGTAATAATGCAACTGACTTTGCCATATTTTCTTATTTCAGCAATAAAATGCAATCTCTTCGAGCCAGAGCTGTGATTTATTTGAAATACGTCATATGACCATCATTATGCACGGAGAGCTAAGTTCCACCATACGGTGGGATTTATTCAAATAGGGAGTGACTGTGATACGACTAGTCACTCATTAAGTGAAACCCAAGCTCGGGGACAAGTCATCACACTGAAGCCAAAACAGGATTGATACACGACAATTCTCAACTAACTCCAGGTTTCCTAAGTGCGAACTGGAGTATAAACCTGTAAATGCGGTTTCAGAGAGGGTGGATCCATCCACCTAAAGACTTCGCCCGTATTCAAACCAAGTTCGAGGAGGATGGATCTGTCCATCTAACGACCTCACTTATTAACTCAGGGTAGATGTGAGTTGACCATCCATGATTTTGATAGATCCGTTGTTCCCGTAGTGCGAACGAGACCCTAAAGCCTAAACAGATGTGACTGACCATCTGTCAGCTGACTCCAGACTCCCAGAGTGCGAGCTGGAGTATGAACATAAATACCAAATGGGTGTAACTGACCATCCATCAACTAACTCCAGATTCCCGGAGCGCGAATCGAAGTATAAACATTAAATAACTCCAGATTCCCAAAGTGTGAACTGGAGTATAAACATCGAATAACTCTAAGTTCCCAGAGTGCGGATTGGAGTATAAACACAAAATGGGTGTGACTGGCCGCCCATAAAATAACTTAAGTCACCAGAGCACGGACGTATCTCAAAACCTTATGTAGGAGTGACAAACCACCGATCTACAAGTGCAATCCCCAGATTGTGGATGCGATCACCAATAGACGAGCAAGTGTGATTCGACCACATGAACTCGTCTTATTTCAATAACATCATTCAGAAAAGTTAAGCCCGATATATTAAAAGCAGTCAACGATTGTTAACCAATCTTTTCGATTTCTCCCTGGATCTAGGGGCAGAATTTAAGTGCCAACCATTTGTTGGGACAGTACAATATCGGAATTCGAATTAGCGCTCGATCGCGACCCGAAACCGTGACTCCGGAACTTAGCGGCTAAACTCGGGTCTAATTTAAATACTAAAACTCCACAAGTGCATTGAACGAAAGTTCGAAGGATGAAGCACTTTAACAAATGAACACAAATTGAGCTGAAGACAGAATGCAATTTTATTTTAATTATTCTTTGCAAGAAAAAAGGTAAGTACAAAACTATACAAAAAGTTCTACTAGCATCTATACACGGCCTACAAAAAGAAAACAAAAGTAGATTCCTATCTATCTACCAAAAATAAGCTGAAGAAACATATCTATTCTTTCTTTTTTCTCGACTTCTTCTTCGGCGTTGACCCGCTGGATTCGCCACTTGGTTTCCTCTTAGCCCTTACCTTTTGGCGGTTGGTCTCCAGTCGGGGGCATTATGTTAACCTCCTCCTCCGAGCTCAAGTGAATAGGAATGCTTCCCGAAGGCGGAGTCGGAGGGATAGGATCAATGTTAGCAGGCGGAGGAGGCACACTTGTATCAATGCCCGTTCCTTCCGGAGAGCATCCGCAAAGGAGCTGGGCCAGGGCCCGCCATTCCACCTCCAAAGCCACTGCCCCGTGCAGCTGCTTCCATCTCGGTGTTGATTTCAGCCAGTATCTCCTCTTCATGAATTGTTTGAGCCTCTCCGAGGATGTTAATAGTTGGGCCCGAAGAGCTGGTCATTGGTGCGCCTCCACCCATGACAAACGGCAGATGGGCAAAGGGGTCACTGTGATGACCGAGAAGTTCTTCCATCATATGTTCATCGAAAGTAAGTGTGCTCCCTTGTACCCCATCCGTAGGTGCAGTAGCCGTTGTCGTGGTCGCTTCCATCATGATAGCCTCCTGCTCGTGATGTAAATCTTGGGTTGTAGGGAGCATATCAGATGTAGCTCCTATCACTGAATAAAGACAAAGATAAAGTTATTAGTGATTGCTTCAAATAACGCTTCCCATACTGAATGATCACAAGAAATGCTTAGAATACCTTCCTCAGTTTGACTTGTAGGCGGAACTGGAGCAGCTTCAGTGACGTGCTCGTGAACTGGAGACAACTGTGGTTGATCGGGATTGTAAGCAGGAACATACTGAGAATCAACCACGGATGTGGATTCAGGCTGAGTTGGCGCAAGAGTTTCAGAACTTACATCATGGTGCTCAACACCAGAACCTTCTCCAGCTTCTGAATACTAAGTGCCAAGTTTCTCCTTTTCGTATGCAATCGTGATATCATGGAGAACTTTCCTTTCATCTTCACTCAACACCCGGTTCTTAAGCTCAAACGCATCGACCGATTCCGCTTGTCGTTCAGTTTTCTCGCCCTACACCAACCGGCCCCAAGTGTTATACATGTGTTTGGGATAATTGTCAAGCCAGGTTAGATCCCTGTACTTCAATACTCTAGCTTTGTAGGTGATCAGGAGATCTTCAATATCGGCCTCTAACCTGGCCTCTGCCATCTTAACTTCATCCTCAACCTTGGCCTCAGCCTCCCGAATTTTAAGTACAGCCGCATCCTTTTCATCCCGGAGCACCACAGCTTGCTCGCACGCCTCCTTGGCCGCTTTATTTGCATCATCTTTATCGTTGATGATTCAAAGAGCTTGGCTTTAAGCTCGTTAAGTTCCTTCAATGCAGCGTCCCTTTCAGCTGTAACTGTGGTATTCCGGTGACCCATCTCCTCAACCAATGCGAAATGCGTTTGTCGCATCCTCTCTATTGGCCGATTAGCCTCGTCAGCTTTTTTGGCGGCCTCTATTTCAGATTTATGGGAAGACTCAGCTTCATTGTTTAGCACTTGGATTATACGGTCCTTTTGGGCGAGGTCGGTTTCTAACTTCTCAATTATTCTTGCTCGCTCAAAAGCCACCGTTGATGCTTTGCCCGTAGTTTTCATCCACTCTCGATACTGGCTATATATGTCATGGATGTAATCATGCATAGTCTGCTCCACCTCAGTTGGAATTCTCTTTAAATGCGAAGGGAAGACGAAGCCATCGAAATAAATATTTGGGAATTCTTTCTTCAACTGGGCGATTCTGATCGTTCCTTCCCCAGTAGGCTCAGTAAAGGCTTGTTCTGTGACAATGGGAGTTTCGGCCTTGGTTCTACGACGTTGTGTATCAGGCCTGGGAGCTTGAGAAGATAGTTTTTGACGTGGAAGCTCTAGGGATTGTTTCCCACGACTGGAGGATGGTGTTGGAGCCCGAGGAGGTGGAGAGCGTGATCGCGAGCGATATCTATATTCTTTATCCCTCTCCCTCTCATAACGTTCTTGACTAGAGTAATCGAGATCGCAGTCTCTATCAGCTTCCCTCCTACGGGGCTCACAGTAAAAACTAGATGAATGGCGCGCTGAGTGAAGGCTGCCTAACATTGATTCTCGCTTGGTCATCGTATCTATAAAATAGAAAGAAAAGCAGAATCAGTAATTGCCAAAACTGAATAACTTGTGATTGGAAATCGTGTAGTGCTGTGAAGTGTATGCATGTGTTAAACCCCCCGACCAACCGGATATGTCGGCCACACTTGTAGGAAGTGACTCGCTTAAATCTAGGACACTTTGAAGTCCTTCCAAACCGGTGTCGTGTTGAAGCGACACATAGTCCGGAATTGAAATGTCAGCGAGCCCTTCGAAAGGATTCTCTATTTGCGAGGGAGGAGCCTCCGAAACTCTAACGTCGGAGGTTGGTAGAGACACAACTACGGATTTCCATCTCGAAGATTTATGATGCTTATGTGTTACCGCCTTGCTTTTTCTCCTTCCCTCTAAACACTGAAAACCGTCAGAAGGTCCGGCTACGGGTTCATCGTCAGTAGGCGTATTTTCTTCATCGCCCTCCTCAGCTATTACAATGCCGGGCGCTCTACGCTTAGCCCGCCTCATCGGGGCTGCCCTAAGCGATCCCTCCAGTCTTATGCTTTGATTTCGATCAATTAGCCTGACGATCCTTAAGTTTCTATCTCTGAGCACCGAGTCCATATCTCTCATTTCGCTCGGCACTTCCTGAAGAATCCGTACTATTTCTTTGAACTGAGCACCTTCGGGTCGCGGAATTGGGGCTGTAAAGGAAAGAATAAATTAGTTTCGATGTCATTCATGATTATCTCGCTAGCTACTGGAAAAGTTGCAGCACTTACATCTGACTAACAATCGGCTGGCAAACCCTGGGGGGCATCGAACATAAAACCACTCTGTCTTAAAGTAACTAAGTTTGGTCCAAGATCCCACCACTACTTGGCAGTTCCTGACTGCCTCTAGAAATGTGAACGAAGGACTGTCTCCCCGACTCTTAACATTAAACAGGTATCTGATTTCTTCCTGGGTCGGAGGGTGAAAAAGATGTTCCATGAAGACAATGAATAAACTGTTCAACAGTGCATATCCATTTGGATGTAATTGTGATGGAGTGATTGTAAAGAAAGACAACACTTCTCGGATATACAGGTTGAATGGAGGAAGTCTTCCCGCGGTGCACGAATGGCAATTAAAGGCAGTGAATCCTTTTGGGAGAGCGTGTGGCCTGTCATTTGGTCCAGGTAGCAAAACGTCATCTAATGATAGACGTTGCCTTAAGCATATTCACCCCAACATAACCTCGGAGACATTGGATGGCACAGAGTCTTGTGGGTATGCAATAAAAGTTACTCCCGGCAGCTCGTCCGGAGCTGGACCTACTACTTCGGCTGTGATGGCCGGCATCTCTATTATCGGAGAAGATGAACTTTGAGTCTCCTGCTGTTGAGAACTTGTATATTCTATAACTAATCAACTCATCAAAAACCATCATTAGATTATAATAAGCCCACGTGTTCCCCAGTGTGAAGTTTGTGAATGTGTTGTGCAGTGACATGCTACATAAAACTTAGAATTCTACGAAATTTAAGAGATGTTTAAACGACAAGACTTCGAGATTCAACAGGAATGACCGTCATCGCTGACCGTCACAACCATACCATCCAGACTTCGAAGACCGATCCAAGTTAAAGTTCGTTAACTTTTTTTCAAGTTACAGTTACATCGACGAGCTATAAAAGGCAGTCAAATATGTAGTGAAAATGGTTAAGTCCAGTTATGCAGGGCGGAAGCTTGCCGGAGTAAGATGTTCATGCTATGTTTCGTCTCCATCAAGTTCAAGCTTGGATCGATCCCCAAAGGCATAACTCATATCGATCGAGGAGGAGGCACTTCGTATCGATCACCTATAAAGCCATTTTGTATCAATCACCAATAACATGGTTCGTATCGATCGTAGGAAGCTTTTATTCGTATCGATCATGGAACGTCACTGCATATCGATCGCTCAAATGTGTTTCGTATCGGTGCTAAATCCTTGCTTCGTATCGATCGCGGAACCTTGGATTTCGTATCGATCACTAAGGATCGATATGAATGCCCCCACAAATTAATCGACGCGAAGAGTCCACCAAAAACAAGTATGAAACACTTCATTCATTCGATACGAAGTTTTGCTATGATTAGATCGATATGGTTCCTCTTTTCATCCCAGATTGATATGAGCATTTTCTTCGTATCCCTCCATACTTCATCTTCCTCAAACAACTCAGATGCCATCTCCTCCATCCTCGACCTTGCTCTGACCCATCTCCAGCCTCCTCTTCACCAATCTCGGTCGTGAATGCAAATGGAATGGCGATTAAGTTTCGAGTCTCATTGTTTTCAATGCAAATTCGTTGACTAATTACCTAAATTAAGGCATAGAATCGAGGGATTAAGGAACTGTTCTGATTTGGGGAAGGTAGTAGTATTTGTTTCTCGATCTTTGCTATCGATACGAAAGTGGAAAAAAAATAAGCAAGTGAGAAAATTGGCTAAGTACGAAAAGCATTTATATGGACACGAGAGATGAAGGGAAACGATTGGTCTCCTAGTTGTTTTGACCGGTTAAAACAAGTTTCTCCTCCAGTCGATACGAAGAGAGCTGTTCGTATCCATGTACCATCTATCTGAAGCAACACTCATTCGTAACCATCAATCTATCGATACGAAACACGGACAATACTCTGAAGACCGATTGAACTGTTCATAACCATCATAGGTCCATCGATACGAGAAGACAAATTCATGTCCATTGCTTTGAAGCCCACAGGAGTTCTTGTCCATCGATACAAAGTATTTAAAAAAAGGCCAACTAGTTCGTATCGATTACCATCAAAATTTTCCAACTTCTCAAATCGATCCAGGAGGGGATCGATACGAAGGAATACTCAAAAACGACCATCAAGCGTTGTTACAACTCGAATTTCACGTCGATTCAGGAGAGGATCAACACGAAACTCGATTAAAAAACTGGCAACGACTCGTGGACATGCAAATGGAATTGAATGCTCACCTGGTGACAACTAAAACAATGAACAACAGATTGCTAACACTCGACACTCAGTTACAACAATGCACTGTACAATCATTGGCAGTCAACAGTTTAGTATTTATATTACCGGGAATCAATCAAACGTTACATCTTTTGACAAAAAAACAACAACTACTCAGCGAATCAGGAAAAACTTTTCAGACTAAAAATTGCAGGTTTTCAAAGCACGTCATGTTCACACAAGACGTACTTTGGGGGGGGGCAAATGTTATCCCACCTCTTGGTAAGACCGTGACACCAAGAAATTAATCGGAAACTGAAGACAGTACGTCCCGAAGATTGGTTATACACAGGTCCACTATGGATACCGGTAAATTATTCTCGAGTCCGGATTATGCTACAATCGATATGATATGACAAGCAAAGCTATGGAAGCCAATGTTCCAAATTTCAAGTCAATCGGAGTTTGTATGCCCAAGATATTGATCGATCAAACCTCATATGAAACACCTCTGTTTTGTATCCATCAAGCATCCATCAGTTCGTATCCATCATGCTTACTCCATTTCATATCCATCACACTTACTCCACTTCGTATCCATCAATTGAAGCCAATTCATATCGATTCCAACTGCACGGTTCTTAATGATCGACCAACGATCGATACAAATAAGCCACTAAACGATCGATACGAAGTAACATCTTCTATCGATACGACACAGGCCAAACACCATCGATACGAAACATCCCCTAAGTCATCGATACGAAGCGGCCTCAAGCATCGATATGAAATGAAGTTGAGGGCATCAATACGAAAGGAATACACCAGATCAATACGAACAAAGCATGTAAAAGTGGAAGACTCGGTAACTCGGCATAAAATGAGGATCGATCCTGAAAGCAAGTGCCGTGTCATCAGACATCATGTGCAGTACCATCGATGCGAAGCTATCGATATGAACAATATCGATACGAATTCGACAGCCTTTGAAAAGTCCAAACTTGCATCGATCATAACTCACAATCTACAAGTCCAAATGCTACCAAATTTTCACAGGAGCTTGCGTACAACTTAAAGAATGTTCGTGATCGATCTCGACTTGATTGGGCAAAATATTGATCGACACGAAATTCGTTCGTATCGATCATGGATCGAGTGCAAACAGCATGGGATCGATCATGTGGGCCCATCCACTTGAGAGAAGAGGTCTTCCTAGATCTGAGCGAGATATTTGCAGCCTACGCCTATAAATAGCATCCTAGAACCTACTAAAAGGGACTTTCGGCTCTTCTACGTTCAGACTCTGCCGAAATCACTGTTGTATTCAAGTTTTACTGTTGTAATTCGTTGTAACCAGCAAGCAAAGGTTAATAAAAGTCAATCATTTCATAGTGGACGTAGGCCATATGCCGAACTCTAAATCAGTGTGTTTTCGTGCATTTTCTGATCTGTATATTGGTGTGTTTGTTAGGTCTTCCTCATTTTCAATTTATATTCTTCATTTTATCTCTTCAAACACATCCGAAGAGTGTTGTGCCCAATTTTGGTACAAACAGCCTGTATATACTCTGGTCATCCAAGGGGGCATCTTCATATGTCGCTCTTGGCATATGTTGTAATAAATATATTTTCTCTGAACATGGTTAACAATTGTGGGATTATGTAATGAATTGGAAATGTGATCTTATTTGATGTTTTAAATTTTTTCCATATTCATGTGTTTCTGTGTATCAATGTATCTAACACCGCCTTATTTAGTCGCCGAGGATTAATAACTATGGATGACTACAACATCCGTAGCCTTTAGTTTTGGGCCCCCAAGTAAGGAGATGTTACAGGTTGGTATCAGAGCATAGGTTTAAGAAACTTAAAAGAAAAGTTAAACCTAAAAGCTTTTTGAAACATAATTCAGTGAATCATAAATATGATCGGGGTTGGGTTAACGCTATAGTAACGTACTTGTATTTGATATATATATATATATATATATATATATATATATATATATATATAAGTACATATTCCCCTCTCTCATAGACCATTCTTCTGTATCTTACTAACGCTCATGTGCAGATTTATGAGAAAGAAGATATAGAAGTAGGAAACGGAAGAGGAAATCTCAGTAGAGGAAGCACCATAACCAATGGAAATGCCCGACCTAACACCAGAAGGAACCAAGGTCGACAGGCTAATGCTAACCAAAATGCTGATGCCAATGTGGGTGCTAGAAATCCACCAGTAGATATGGGGCCGATGTATCAGTTCTTCATCAATGTGATGCAAGTAGGAGTTGCTACTGGGGTTGCTAGTAATGTTCGAGGAGCTACTCATATGGCTGCAGTTGGGAATAAGTATGCTAAGTTGAGCAGAGACTACACCAGTCTTGGTGGGAAGCCATTTTTAGGAACGGAGGATGCCATAGAGGTTGAGAATTGGCTGTTGCATTTTGAGCATACCTTTGCAAATTTGGGTTTAGATGATGAGTAGAAGAGAAGGTTGGCCTCTAGACAGTTGCAGGGGTCAGCATTTCATTGGTGGAATAGTGTTACTGCTGGAGTTTCGGAGGAAGAGTTGACATGGGCTGAATTTAGAAGGAGATTTGAAACAAGGTTTTTATCTGAGGTTGCTAAGTTAGCGTTGATGAGAAAGTTTATGGATCTTGTTCAAGGAGAGATGTCGGTTATTGAGTATCCCACTAAGTTTGATAAGCTGTCCCGATATGGATATGCTACTATAGACATTGACATTAGAAGGAATGAGAGTTTCATTTGAGGATTGAGACCTGAGCTTGCTAGGGTGACCCTAACACATATCCGTGATACTTGTAATGTGGTTGTGGAGATGACAATTTTCCATGAGGAGATGCTTGCTGTTTGTGCTAGAGAGAAGCCAGTTGAAACCCAGGGTTCTCAGGGAAAGAGAGGAAGTTCTTTAAGAAAAAGGGAACCCAAAAGGGAGATGCTATCAAGAAGGCAAAGGCTGATTTAGTTTGCTACAAGTGTGACAAGAAGAGTCATTATGCGAGTGAGTGCCGGTCAGGCAAAGGGAAGAAGTCTGCAGATAAGAAGAATGTGAAGTGCTTCAACAGTGATCAAGTTAGGCATTATAAGAATCAGTGTCCAGAACCGGCTAGGGTGGACAAGGGAAAGGTTTTTGTGGTTGGACCATCATCTACTAAGCCAACTATAGCTGAAAAATGGAAGACTGATATGGAAGGTACGTTTTTGATTCAGAGTATACCGGTTAGGATACTATTTGATACCGGCGCATCACATTCATTCATATCCCAGTGTTTGGTTGATAGGTTATGCTTAGAACCCACATACATTGTTACTTCCTTAAGGGTTGCGAATCCAATAGGAGGATATGCAACTCTAGGGATGAGATGTGACCAGTTAAAACTTGATTTGTTAGGTCATAAGTTTGCATGTGGTCTATATGTTTTCAATTTCGTAGGTTTCAGAATCATTTTGGGTATGGATTGGTTGAGCCAGTATGACACTAGGATATTTTACCAAGATGGGGAGATATCACTAAGACACCCTGATAGTCATAACTGAATTATATTCTCAGTGGAGAATTTTGACCGGAGTAATTGTGTTTTGTTAAGTGCAATGGAAGTGGGAGAAGTGCTAAGTCAGGTTCGAGTAGCAAACGAGTTTGCAGATGTCTTTGAGCCAATCACAGAACTACCACCGAAATGAGCTGTTGAGTTTTGGATAGATCTTGTGCCGGGAGCTGAACCTGTGAGTAGACCACCTAGCAGGATGGCACCTACTGACATGGAGGAATTGAAGGTGCATCTAGTGGATCTTGAAGGAAGGAATTTTATTAGACCAAGCAGTTCTCCTTGGGGAGCGGCCGCGGTAATTGTGAAGAAACTAGATGGGTCGTTGAGGATGTGTATCAACTATCATAAGTTGAATGAGAGGACGATCAAGAATAAGTATCCTTTGCCGAGAATTGATGATCTATTTGATTAGTTGTGTGGAGCCAGTGTTTTTTCCTAGTTGGGTTTGGCGACAGGTTTCCATCAGTTGAGAGTGGCAGAGGACAGTATTCCTTTGACAGCATTTCGGATTAGGTATGGTTCGTACGAGTGGTTAGTAATGCCATTCGGGTTAACGAATGCACCTACTTTCTTCGTGGTTTTGATGAACCGAGTCGTCTGAGAGTATTTGGATAGATTCGTGTTGGTGTTTATAGATGACATTTTGGTATACTCTAAGAATGAAAGAGAGCATGAAGATCATCTTAGAGTTGTGCTTGAGACATTGAGGCAGCATCAGCTAAAGACGAAGTTTTCCAAGTGTCATTTTTGGAAGAAAGAGGTTAAGTTTCTTGGTCATGTGGTTTTAGAGAAGGGGTTGTCAGTCGATCCAGATAAGGTCGAAACTATTAATAATTGGAAGAGACCTGAGACGATGACTGAGATTAGAAGTTTTTGTGGACTTGCTGGCTATTATCGGAGATTCACTAAAGATTTCTCACGGATAGTAGCGCCTTTGACTAAGCTAACCAGGAAGGATGTGAAGTTTGTTTGGTCCGACAAATGTAAGGAAGCATTCCTTAAGTCAAAGCATTTGTTGACCAATGCACCAGTGTTAGTAGTTCCAAACGAAAACCAAGGGTTGGTGGTGTATACTGATGCATGTGGGACTGGATTGGGAGCTGTGTTGATGCAAAAGGATAAAGTGATTGCTTATGCTTCACGACAGCTTAGACCGCATGAAGTGAGATATCCTACTCATGATTTGGAGTTAGCTGCGGTGATCTTCGCATTGAAGATTTGGAGGCATTATCTCTTAAGGGAGAGATTTGAGCTATACACAGATCATAAGTCTTTAAGATACTTATTCTCTCAGAAGAAGTTAAATATAAGACAGCAGAGGTGGCTGGAGTTTTTGGCTACTTATGATTTTGGTATAGAGTATACTCCAGGGAAAGGTTATAAAGTAGTGGATGCTCTTAGCATAAGACATCAAAATGTGGTGTTAGCTATGTTGGCATAGTGGAAGGATTTGGAAGCTTTGACTACTTGTAGTGTGCAGTTAAGATCGACTGCTAGTTCTAGTCAGAGTACTACCATGATGTCTTGTTTAGAAGTTCGACCAGTGTTGATCAAGAGAATTGCTTCTATGCAGAAGGAAGATCCATTATTGGCCGAAAAGATTAGAAGGATCATGGTTGGATCAGAGATAGATGATCTGAAGGACTTTAACCTTGACCAGAAGGGATGGTTGAGAAAGAAGGGACGGTTGTGTGTTCCAAATGTTGAGAACTTGAGGAAAGAAGTTCTTGGGGAATGTCATCAGTCCAAGTTTACGATTCATCCTAGAGGGACCAAGATGTATCAAGATATGAAGAGGAGCTTCTATTGGGAAGGTATGAAGAGGGATGTTGGCTTGTGGATTAGGCAGTGTGCAAACTGTCAACAAGTGAAAGCCGAACATCAGAAGCCAAGTGCATTGATTCAGCCTATAGAGATTCCAGTTTGGAAATGTGATTCGATATCCATGGATTTTATAGACCAGTTGTCAAGGTCAAATAGAGGAAATGAAAGTATATGGGTTATAGTGGACATGTTGACCAAGAGTGCCCATTACATTCCAGTTAAGTCAACCAGGATGGCACCCGTTTTGGCTAAGTTGTTCATGAAGAACATAGTTAGACTACATGGAGTTTCTAGTAGTATAGTTGGTGACAGAGATGCTTTTTTCACTAGTGAGTTCTAGAAGAGTCTACAGGATGTGTTAGGCACTAAGCTCAAGATGAGTACTTCTTATCACCCTCAGACGGATGAGCAGACAAAGAGAGTCAATAAGGTACTCGAGGATTTATTGAGAGCTTGTGTATTGGAATTTGGCGGATCATGGATGGATCGCTTACATTTGGATGAGTTTTCCTATAATAATAGTAATCAGACTAGTATAGGAATGGCGCCTTTTGAAGCTTTGTATGGAAGGCCATGCAAATCACCAGCATGTTGGTTGGAGACTGGAGACAGATTAGTCTTAGGTCTGGATTTGGTTAGAGTAGCGTCAGAGAAGATTGAGTTGATTTGAGGAAGGATGAAGGAAGCTCAGTCCAGATAGAAGAGTTACGCAGATAGGAGGCGTAAAGATCTAGAGTTCTTAGTTGGAGATAGGGTTTTCATTAATGTATCACCGATGAAGGGTGTGGTACAGTTCGGGAAAACTGCCACCGAGATATGTTGGCCCATTCCAGATTATAGAGAGGATTGGAAAGCTCGCATACATAGTAGAGTTGCCGAGCAGTATGGCAGGTGTCCATAATGTATTTCATGTGTCCCATCTTTGGAAGTATGTGCATGATCCAGAGACTACTATTCCTCCGACAGGGTTGGAAGATTTAGTAGTAGAGCCTAATTTGATTTTTGTTAGACAACCAGTTCGGGTTGTAGCGAAAGAAGAGAAAAGATTGGGGAACAAGATGGTCAAGTTGGTGAAAGTTCAGTGGAGCGACAACGAGAAGGATTGTACTTAGGAGACATAATACATGATTCGAGATACTTATCCTGATCCACTTTGACGGTATGTCTAATAGATTTATATAGATAATTCGTAGTCAAGTAGACTAGTATGGTTGTTAGGAGTCGTTATAGATGATTGCTTTGGTCCTTACTGAATTTCGGGGAAGAAATTCTTTAAGGAAGGGAGCCTGCAACACCCTTAATTTTTGATAACATTATTCAGTAGATTTAATTAGATAAATTAAATAAAATAATATAAATGTTAAGCGATAAGGGGATTGAGATTTGAATAAATAAATTTAGGCCGTGCTCAATTAACTAATTAAATGGGCTTAAGAATGAGTTATAAGTTAATTAATCTACATAAAGGTATATTGGGAAATAGCCGCACATAACCCTTACCCTTATATATATTCCATTCACGTTTCATTTTCTCCATTTCACATCATTTTGAAAACGAAACAAAATGTAAAAGAAGAGGAGTCGACCATAATCAAAGATAAAAGAGAAATCAAAGAAAAGCTATGGGAATAAATCTCAATCTCAATTCAATCTCCTTATCTTAAACAAGGTGAATAATAATTTATATCATCTCTATTTTGTTTTATGATCTTATGTTTTCGGATTTAAAATTAAATTCGTTTTTATGATGAATTGGATGATGATATGCTTGAATTATAATTTGTTTAATTTAAACAAGATTGTCTAAATATGAATATATGCGGTTTTAGGCAAAATCGATTGATATTAATGCTTAAATGCCATGGAAAAAGTTTATGTTATGTAAAACATGATTTTGGAGTTGGATTTTAATTTTGATAATTTTCCAAGCTATGGAAAGATTATTATGAATTTTCAAAGAAAAATATGGTTAATTGGGTTTAGAAATTTATTTCAGAAATTATGTCGAGAATTTGGGTCTGAAATTTTGATATGTTAGATAACATGATAAAAGTGAATTTCTGGAATTTTTGAAGATTTTTCCTAAGTGCTTTGCTACATAAAATTAAATTATTGTAGAAGGACTTATTTGCAATATTGGTTTTGTTTAATGGAAGGGCTTATTTGCTAAATTAACCTTGATTTAGATCTAAAATTAAGCGGCAGTTATTTTAGTAAAGAATTTGAAAAGTTGAGGCAACCAATTACAGGTTTGAACATGGCAGGTTGGTTAGTTAGATAAAATTTTCTTTAAATGGCATTAATAAGCTTTTACTCAGAAAAGCAGGTTCCGCCTCTAATAGAAGTACCTTTCGACTCAGAGCTTCCACCTTCAATCAAATCGAAACCTTTGTTTGTTTTAAAAAGAGAAGTGCTTGCCTTTGTTTTATTAAAGCCTTCGAAGGAGTCGAAGCATATGTTTTCGAAAGAGGCTTTTAAAGGTTTTCGAAGGGGTTGCTATCTTATATTTTAAAGAATAAGCTTTCAAATGGGATTCTTTAGTTATAAAATAATGCTAATGAAAGAAGGGTTTCCGGCCTAGTCGAAGCTCTGTTGTCGTTCTTTTGCCTTTCGAGGATATTGAAGTCATCAATGTTTTCGAAGGGTAGTGCTTGTTTTAAAGATTTATTAAGCCATTTTCTAATGCTTTCGAAAGGGTCCAAGGTGTTCGAAGGCAATGGCTTTGAAAGGGGTTTCAATGCTATCCTACAGTGTTTTATTCAAATGATTTGAAGCTTTCGAAAGGGATGGTGCCGACACTATCAAGTTTTCCCCAATACTTTTATATGATAAAGGATGGTTTCGAAAGAGATACTTTCGTTTATATTCACTTTGACCCAAATGATAAACCCAACGGTTTCGGAAGAGGGACTTTCAATGGTTTCGAAAGGGATACTTCCAAAGGTTTCGAAAGGGGTAAGGTTTCGAAGCTATGCTTCTAAGAGTTAATAAGTAATACTTCATTACATTTGAATGGTTTCGAAAGAGAAGTTTTAGAGTGTTTCGAAAGGCAGGGGCCTAATGTTTTGAAATGAGATTTATATGCTTTCGATGGAGGTTATCCAGTGAGGTTGAAAGCAATATTTTGAAGGTTTCAAAAGCCTTAGTTTTCAAAGCAAATAACCCAATCTCATTTCTACAAAAAACCATAGCATAAATAAATAAGGTGTTTGGAAAAGGAGTTTTTGAAGAAGTTTTCTTTGATTTAAAGGGTTAAAGGGATTAACCAAGTTATTGTGTTTGCTTCTTCATATATGTATATATTCACATTATAATCGACCCATAACTGTATTTTGGGAAAGGGCAAAATAACCAGCTAGGTTGACCCAGTAGTGAATATAAATTTAGTTAACTCCTGAATGAGTAGAATTGCATCTAGGAGGTCAAGAAGACCGGAAAATAGGATGCTAAAATATTAAAGGAAAAGATATTAGCAGGAGCCAATAGGTTCATGGTAAGCCCTTAAAAACTATGTATAATTGAATATGTCAAAAAGTTAGGTTCATAGTTAGCCCATGAAAACAATGATTTGATATTGGTAATGGCCAATAGGTTTATAGTAAGCCCATGAAATCTATATCCGAATTAAGATATTGATAGATATCAATTGGTTCCTGGTTAGCCCATGAAAACTAGAATAAGAAGAGAAGATATTGGAGTTACCAATAGGTTCCTAGTCAACCCATGAAAACTAGGATAGGAGTAAAGATATTGGAGTTACCAATAGGTTCATAGTGATCCCATGCAAACTATGTAATTGGAAAGGGAGTCCTTAAACATTTTATCGGTTATTAGTCAGCCCATGAAAACCTTTAGGTTAATAGTAATCTTAAAAACTATAATTGAGACAGATAGTCAAAATATATGGGGATGGGTAATCCAGAATTGATTCACTTGTTTTGCATATCATCATATCATAATTTTTTGAATGGTTTTAGCCATTGTGGATGCAGGAGAACAGTAATGGTTTTATAATGGTTTTAGGATACTAGTGAGGGGAAAACCAGTTCCGCTAAGCGATGTGGTTTCACTAAATATTTAAATAGTTTGAGATGATAGATTATTATTCATACCAGGCTTTATGTCTGACTCAAAGTTTATGTTTCCCCCTTAAACTCTCAGGTACTCAATTGATTTTGAGAAGTTTGAGCATTGAGATTTTCAGGTATCTTATTAGATGAATAAAGCTTCCAGAGACGTGAAAGAGGCATGATAGCTATCTAGAGTTCTCTTTTATTTTGATTCTGCCGTGTTGTTTGCAATGGCAAAGTTGTTAAATAGCCTGTACATACTCTGATCATCCAAGGGGATATCTTCATATGTCGCTCTTGGCGTATGTTGTAATAAATATATTTTCTCTGAACGTGGTTAACAATTGTGGGAATCTGTAATGAATTGGAAATGTTTTAAAATGGAATGTGATCATGTTTGATGTTTTAAATTATTTTCCATATTCATGTGTTTATGTGTACCAATGTATCTAACACCGCCGTATTTGGTCATCGAGGATTAATAACTATGGATGACTGCAAATCCATAGCCGTTAGTTTTAGGCCTCCAAGTAGGGGGTTGTTACAGTTCAAGCCAGACCCGTCCGCCACACTACACATGATCGTTTATCACCTAGGAGAACCCATGGGCCAACATGCACTCCCACCCTATGCCAATGCCACCCATCACTTAATATATGACCGACACTTCTCTCTTATCAATGCCCAGTTTTGGACCGTCGCATGATAATATTATTACTTATCATGTCTTAAACATGAAGCTTTTTTTGAAAATAATGCAGGAACTCCTCCTGATCTGTGTCGCCCGGGAGAATCTCGAGCCACTCAGCGCTCAGGTTCGTGTTGAGACCTCATGTCAATAAAGTAGCACAGTAAAGCCCAACTATCATTTGCTGGCCTCGGCATCCGATGAACAACCCGATTGCTCGGTCAATGCTCACTTCAGAGCCCATTGATCGACCTGACCAATCAGTTAAAATAGACAGGTAAATCAGGTGCAAGGGACTTTCCTAGCTATCTAAGATATGCTACCCTACCAACTGCAGGCAAATAATCAATGGAAACTTATTTGATAAACAACAAGTTTTTAACATAAAATATCTATTCTTATTTACTTCAAAAGAGTGTGGGGGCATAATGCCCACCCCGATAGGTTCATAAATATTTTCAATTACTAATTAGTTGAAACGAAGAAAATGAGAAAGGGAAGAAGAAGCACATCAATAGCATTTTTTAAAGGCATACTAGCTCGCGCTCTTATCACCACCCAAATCGTGCTCGGTTGCACCAATGCTAGGCTTACAACGATCTCAGTTCTTTGCATGATGCCTAGGTTCTCCTATCTCTGGGAGAGCCACTTTTCCAAATCTTCTATGGCATTTTTCTAGCTCTACAGCATTCATTAGGGTACCATCAGCTTGTGTACCAGCATTTTGCCCAACGTCATTACCATATCCTATAATTTTTACTTATTATCAAATAAGTTAACGGCATCAAGAGGTTGCATGCCGACATGACCCTCAACCCTGTTCGCTACTGATATGATTTTGGTCAGTACCGGCCATGTTGGCCGTGGCAAGAACTTGGCCACTTCTTTCAATACTTCTCTTTGACGTCCCAGCAGCCTTTCCCTTCAACTTTTGTTTGACTTCTCACTTGTTCTAATCTAATAAAGACGAACTTTCCTCTTCAAAACTTGAAGGAGATGAATTCCTATGGCTCTTCTTACGCCTTTATGACTGTTGGGTTAGTAAAGGGAAGTTTTCTTCCACCCTTTTGAAGATAGCATTCTGGCTATCAATACCCTCTATTTTATCTCAGCCATCATTCTATCAAATTCAACTCGGGGTACCATCTCTTATAGGAAAGAAGGTTGGGTAAGGCATATGTTGGCTAAGTTGTTTCCCTATTAAGATGATAAGCTTCATCTTCTCCGGTAGTGGCTCCAGATCTCGTGGTAGGTCTCTTATGTACTATATCTTTCAAATCTGAGGTAGATTACTCTCCAAATCTTAGTACCTTCAAATCTACAACATTAAACTTCTAGATCTAACTAGATATTCAAAATCTAAAAGTCTAAGCCAAACCTTCACTTGAAAAGCTCAGCTCTCAGTGAAAGCATCAAAAATGTTGGATCAAAAAGTGACACAACACCCCCAATTGATTTGAAAACGAGAATAGATCTAACACAAAAAGGTGAAAATAGTAAGAACACACCAAAATTTTGTAATGGTTCGATCAAACCAAGTGCCTACTTCCACTTAATATTATTAATTATAGATTTGTCACAAGTATAAGCGCTTTTACAAGGTCAGATCTAGAAAACAGAGTTTGGTCGGATTCAGTAGCACTCTATGACAATCATTATTGTAGAGATAAGAAGATGAAGAGCACGGGCTCTAAAAGATCTAAAAGCCCCTCTACGTTGCTTTAATCTCTCTATTTATGGCCAAAATCGTCAGTTGTAGTCGTTAGATCATGGAAGAACATGTAAGGCTTCAAATCCAGGAAGATAGGGGGAAGAACAAGTCAAACTAGGCAAAGAAAATCATGTCAGTGCCGACCACAATTGTGTTTGGTACCAATCATATTTGTCATCATGGTAGTATGCTTGCTATCCCATACTCCATAGTTCCAAACCTCCAGAGTTCTTAGGTGGGTCCCCCTATTGAATCAACTCGGTACCGACCATAATTATGGTCGATGCCGACCTTGAACATTCTTTACTTTACTTCAAACTTTTTACACTATTTCACCTTATCATTCCAAGCATGCTCTCAACTACATTTTCTATTCCATCTTCGTCTCAACATCCATATTCATTTAGAAGCTACTCGGTTCAGAAGCTAGATAACACCTTCTACTAAGCGCATTTGCCACCATATTCCCTTTCCTAGGAATATACAATATACCAAAATCATAAGAGGCAAGGAACTCCAGCTAATTTAGTTGACGAAGGTTGAGATCCTTTAGTGAAAAGAGATACTTGAACAATTTGTGATATATGAATAAATCAAACTTTTCACCTAACAAGAAATGCCTCCAAGTCTTTAATGCGAATACAATTGCTGCCAACTCCAAATAATGACTATAATTTCTCTCATGTGGTTCTAATTGTCAACTTCGATAAGCCACAACATTTCCCACTTACATCAGTACCACTCCATGATCCATGCCATATGCCTCCATGTGTACAAAAAATAGTTTTGTTCCTTCCCTCATAACAAGAACTAGTGGCTAGTCAACAACTCTTTAACCTTAGAAAAAGCATGCTCACAACGTGCATCCCAAACAAGTGATTGATTCTTTTTGGCCAAGTAAGTAAGAGGAGTAGACATCTTCGAGAAATCCTTAATAAACTTTTGATAATGCTCAACAGTCCTAAGGAAACTATGAATTTAAGTAGCCATCTTTGGTACCTTCCAATATTGCACCATGAGTACATTATTTGGATCAACTGAGATCCTATGCTCGAATGCAATGTGACCCAAAAATCCTAACTCCCACCTCCAAAGTGACACTTATTAAACTTGGCTTTCAAACAGTGTTGCCTCAAAACTTCCAATACTACTCTAAGATGTGACTTGTTCTCTTCTTCATCTCTATAATATACCAAATGTCATCCACAAACACAACCACAAACTTATTAAGTTTTTCTCGGAAACATGATTCATCAAATCGATAAAATATTTCGGAGGTTAGTTAACCAAATGGCATGACCTTACCCTTAAAGGACCCTTCGAGCATCCTAAAAGCCGTCTTTGGCTTGTTATCCGTTGCTACCCTCAATTGATGGAACTCCGTCACACGATCTAATTACATTAATATCTTTGCACCACTAAGTTGATCATACAAGACATATATATGCAATAATGAATACTTGTTCTTTCTGGTAACTTATTCAATCAGTATAATCATTGCAAAGCCTTAATGAACAATTGACCTTTGTAGAAAATACAATCGGTGACCCCCACTCTAAAGTACTTCTTCGAATAAATCCCTTCCTTAGCAACTCTTTTGCCTGCACTTCCAAATCCATTTGCTCTCTTGGCGTCTTGCACCTAATTTGCATAACCACCAACTCGAATTGTTCTCGGGACTGATATGAAACTCAATCTCGATGGGGAGGTAGATCCGTAATCTCCTCAAAAACATCAGCAAAATCCCACACAATAGGAACCGATAACAACTCATCATGAGAAATGTCTAATAAATTCAAATATCTACTCATGACGGAGCTCTCCAGCTCACAATACATGTTGAGCCCTTGTGTCTTACTATTTCCCTCTTTAAACCATTGCTCTTCATAATCAAACATTATCTTGTGTTTGCTTATACAATCCATACCCTAGATAGGACCGTACCTCGTAAACATGAGAACAAATGCTTTACAAGAAAACTCAAAAACATTTTTTTCTAACGGAACATTTCGGCAAACCATATTCAAACAAGTCAAACCCCTAATGGGATTCAACACAACAAGAGGTTAACAAAAAAATCCCAAAACTATATGCAAGCCATTAACCAAATGATTATATATTAAAAAAATGTGAAGATCATATATTAGAAAGAAATCAAACCTTCAAAGGTGATGTTCTTTCCCTTTTCTTGAGTCGCAGGCCCACCTGAGCTTGGACCAGCTCAAATAGCATAAACCTTTTCGGGCCTCCTTTGGAGAATAAAGGACACTCCCTTTTATAATGCCTAAATTGGTCATAGTTAAGCACTTGCGCTTTGTGATATCCACCTAACAATCATTAGCTACATCCCATTTGAAGATGCATCTCCTACATATAATCTCAACCCATTTGATTGCTTTTTGTTGCTCATTCTTTCCTCCGTATGCCTCGCGCTTCAATTAGAACTTTGGTTTTCCTATCAACTTTCGTTGTCGCCTCAACAACCCTCCTAGAACCTTCATCAAGAAGAGCCAGCTAACCTAGATTTTTAAAAGTCGCTCCCATACCAATTTAGCCAAGAACTTGACCTTTAAGTATTGGTCTTAAACTCCTTACAATTTTGGAAGCCATCTTCAATGGAGTGTTGATAAGATCCATCCTAAACTTAGCTAAAGCAATGAACTTGCTCACATATTCCGGCACAAATTGATTACTTTGGTGATGATAAATTCATTAAGTTTAGTTCCCCTGCCTCCAAGATGGATTGAGTCTGCAATCGGCACTTAAAATCATCTTATGTGGTTTCTTTGTCTTTTACCTTAATAACTACACTTTCCACCAATTTAGAGCCCCCCTTAAAGATGTTATGAAGCAAGAATATGCCTCATTGAGCCATCAAGAACCACATTATTGAATATACAATCACAAGATTTAATCTAATCTTGAGTCTTGGCAAAAATCTGCATACCTAGGTACGATTTCCTTCCCAAGCCTATAGACCCTTGGCACATCCTTAAGAAGTCGATCGAAGGTGGCATGTGAAAAACAACCACACCACCCATATGCCCACCAAAATATATGTAATCGCCCTCATTAGAGGATGTCCCTACTGCAAGGACCAGGTAATGTCAAAATAAGTGGGCATCTCAACCTCATTACTAGCATTTACATTGATTCCTCTTGCCATTACTACTGTATCTTATCGCATAGTTTCCTATCATTAAGAAGCGTATATTAGAAACTTCCTTGAGATTATCAAAATACATGGGATACATATTGTGTGCTTATGTAGTTATATAGTAAAAATATACAAATATGCTCTCTCTCTATCTCTCTCAATGTCGCCTATGTTTCTTATTGGGTGACCTATGCTTTATTACTAAATTTAAAGATTTGCCATTCATAGTACTCGGAAATCCATCCACAAAGGCAACCAAATCTCAAGTACCAAAATGACAACTCTTAAGGATTGTAAAAAGAAAATAAATAGAGAAAATCTATCATAGGTTCATACTAAACTCACTGTAGAAGGATAAAATATAATAATAACATGTGCTTGTGCAGGGCTATCTAACGTCATAACTATATGAAGACGACAAGATCTGTTATCATAATACATAACACTCCAATCATATGGGCTTCAAATGATACAAAATCTCAAAATAATATATCTCATATACTTGATAAAGTCTAATCTATCCATATACAAAAATACTGGATAGATAATCGTAGTAATAGATAGTAATGGTCCTATGACCTGCTCCATCTAGTGATGCCTCCCCGATCTCTAGTGCATACCTAATCAAAAAGTTGATAAAAGGGAAAATATAGAGATGATCAGACATAAAGTCTGGTCAAAAGGAAACATCATTACTAAACATGATATCTGATACAATAATATAACACGGATAATATACTAAGTTGTACCCCGAAGTAAACAACATGTGTAAACTAAGGTACATTGAAAAGTAAGCAAAAGCTCTAGATTAATGCCATATCGTACCTAATCCTACTCTTCTCGTACATCCAACAAGTTAGCACAATAGACAAGGGTGCTAATATAATTACTGTGAATATTATCCAAAGATATATGTAAGCCCACTTGCAGATGACAAAAATTCAAAGCTCCAAGGGATCACCGTACTATACCTATAACCATAACTCTAAGGTAGATCCATATCATGCCCAAAATGTATCTGAAACTGATACTAATGAGTTGCAACACCTTTCTATCGAACTACTATACGTTGGAGAAAAAAGTGGTTATTGCCACATTAGAGTGGTTATTGATGTGTATGAACATTCCCATCTCTCTAGCTACCACACTTGGTGAATGTCATAGTTGATCCCTAATAGTCTCAATGGAAAATAATAGCCTCTAAGCTATAGCTATAAGCCTCGGGTGTGGGTAGTGCCATATCATATTTGTTAACTCGCTTTTTAGCAAAGCAGATTTCGTTTGGACTTAAAAGATTCAAACAAGGACAAAACTACTTGAAATATGGAAGGCGCGCTCAAATGAACTAAGGAAATAGCTCTGGAAAATCTCAGCCAAAAATAGGCTAAGGGGATAAGTCGGTACCGATCTATGCCTATAACTTGGTATTGAGTTATCCTGGTCCATAGTCAGGCCCTCCAGCTTTGCACAAGTTATCATTCACCTCTTCCATGTTTGCCCAAATGATTTGATAAGAGTTCTGCATGACCTATCTCAAGAACTGAAGAGTTAGCTCCTGTGAATTACAGAACACACCAAGTTATAAATGAACGATCATCAAAACAAGTCATCGATCTAAAAAAACACAAGAGGCACCCTAAAATGAAGTAAGAAGCACGATCCAAGAGAAAAATATGAGTTTTCCCTGAAGAGGATAACCCGATACCGATTTATAAGGGATAACTCAGTATCGAGTTATAACCATAACTAGTGGGACCTGCGACTTTTTACAATACTTCGGGCTGATATCTGGACCTTACTACAAGCGGGCTTTTGATCCATCATGCCCGCTTCCCCTATAAATTCAAACCATAGAGGAACCAAAACAGGATTTGGATTCCCTGAATGTGGAGACTTAGCTACTTCTTTACCTTTAACCTTTCTTATATGAAAGTCATGTAGAAAACAAAAATTTGCTATTTTAGGACTTAGATCAGCAAATTCTTCGTACTAGTGACTCACAAACAACCTAAAAACTCTATTGTAAATCTGAGATCCACTTGATAGTGGTCAGAACTGATATAACTAGTTGTAATCCACAGAGAGAACAATTAGTAAAAAGATTGAAATGGACGTAGGCTGGAGATTACGCCGAACCACCATAAAAATTATGTCTTCTTTTACTGCTTTTCTATTTATTTTACTTAAATTGGTGCTTTAATCTGATTTCTTGGTGTTGATCCATTTTTTGGGTTAACATTTTGGTGCTTTCACTAAAAACAAAGCTAGATCTAAAAACTTGAAGGTTGAATCTGAGATTTGGAGAAGATGAAGAAGCCTAATACCAAATCTAAAACCGAGGCAAGTCAACCAGAACATGGGCAGTCGGGAGGTGTCCTAAAATTCTCATCAATCCATCTATGTGATCAAAGAATAGATGGAGAGAATGATGAAGGAGATGCAAGATGGAGTGATAACTAGACAACAGGAAATGCTTGAAGGATTCTTCCAAAGGATGAGACAACGAGGAATAACTAGAGTTGCTAGAATTCAGAACCAAGGGCAAGGAGCTATGCAGGAGCATTTAGAGTTAGAGCAGAACAAATTAGAACAGTGCCCCCACCTACTAAATAGCTCGGTACTGACCCAAATGAACTCGATACCGAGAGAACTATGCTCAGGGGTAATGCTGGTGTGATCTTGGGATGTGCAAGAGTGCCAGGAACAAATGATGTTGGAGTTAGAAACACGAATTAGAATACAAATGAACAACAACTGGAGGAATATATGCCAGGGCTACCCCATTAGAATGAAGGACATAATGAAACCAAAGGAGCATGATAGAATGTTAATGTGCAGCCAGTGGAGTACATGCCAGAGTATGAGTCGAAATTCCCCTATAGGAGCAGGGAGCAGAATATCGCTTTTGGACAAAGACCTTCATTGGATGGTGAAAACCAAATTACTGAGTTGGTAGGAAGAATAATTAAAGGTGGGCCCCATATTAGGATTTGGAGGATGTGAATAGGTATCCATTTACTTCTAATATCCGAAATGAAAGAAATCCTTCCAATTTCAATACGTTGGAAATGTACGATTAAAAGACAGATCCGACGATTCATCTGATAAGACACATTTAACATATGGAGGTGTTGGGTGCTTTTGAGGAGGTAATGGGACGTTTCTTCCTATTATAACGGACTTGGCGGCGATGTGGTTCAGACAGCTGGAGAATGGGTCCAATAGTTGGTGGATCGAATTGGTGAGCAGATTCTTAAGACAGTTCAAAGTTCACGTCTTGCGACCAAAGAATGTGATAACGTTGTCAAGTGTGAAATAAAGGCCTGGAGAGACCTTGAGAAGCTAATTGACAAGATTCAATATAGAAGTAGCCGCAGTTGACAAGTCGGATCCATCAGTAATCATAATTGTGGCAGTATCTGGAGTTGCGAGCAGGATCGACTTCAAAGCTGCACTGGATAGGGATCCACCAATGGATCTTACGGAATTCTACCATAAAGCTGAGAGATATTTATGTCAAGAAGACGTTGAAGCTGAGGATGTTGAAATTAATGTTGTGGATGAAAGTGTGCTGTTCGAAACGGAAATAGGAAAATACAAAGGGAAAAGAAGAGTTAATGACTTTGGAGAACCAAAACGACAAAGGAGGGAGCTGAAATTCTCTTCCTACATAGATCTGACTGAAATCTTAGAGATAATATATCTAGATACTAGGGAGAAAATCCCTTACCGAAAACCTACAAGAAGAGAGCCTACCAATCGGGGGAAAATATCTAGAAAGTTTTGCATTTTCCATGAGCTGGATGGACATGAAACGAATGAGTGTTGACACCTTTATGACCTGGTAGAAGAACTTTGGAGCAACTAGCTGCAACAGTACATGAGGAACCGAACTACAATAGTGCGGCCGGAGCAACCACCATTTATGATGAACGCATCAAGGAATAAGCAGGGATCTAGTTCGAGACTTGAAATTTCATGATTGGCAGTCGAATCTGATTCCTGTGCTTTACTTTTTCATTTCTTTTCTTGCATTTCACTTTTTATATTAAGCAATAAAGAAAATAATAACCTCAGACCGCTTACATGTGTACGAGATCCCGAACGGTCCCTAGGCATGCTCTGCGCCGGATGCCTGGGACGACTACTTAGGACGATAATAACCTCGGAACGCTTACACGTGTGGGAGACCCAGATTAGTCTCTAGGTACACTTTGAGTCTGATGTCTGGGATGAACACTTAGAATTTATGCTTGTTTGCTTTGGTTTGATTTGAACATTTGAATTTAGAAAAAACCACATTGAATGTGATGATTGATATTAATCGCTTTAAGTCTCGTTCGAAGAGACGGGACTAGAGTGCAAGGTGCAAGTTCCATCGCCGGAGAGCGAGCGGATGGACTTGTACGATACAGATCGCTTTAAGTCATGTCTGGAGAGACGGGACCGGAGTGTAGGGTGCAAGCTCCCTTGCCAAAGAGCAAGTGGATGGGCTTGTATGAAAAGTAAGCCCCCTCACCAGAGAGTGAGCGAATAGGCTTGCTTGGTCACTGGGTTCCTTTACCAAAGAGAAAACGGATTCAGCAAGATCCGAAGGGATCGAAAACCTAAATTGGGCGATAAATGATCCGAAGAGATCGTCCTCTTAACCTAAAGGTTAAATGATCTGTAGTGTTCTCATATTAAACTGAATATAAAATGATCCGGAGAGATCGCACATTAAACCAAATATAATACAGTTCGAAGAGATTGGACCTTAGAATGGATACATATTTGATAAAAGGATTAGAACGCCTTGTAAGTAGAATAAAACAGAAAAAATCTCAGATGAAGACGGGACGATTTTGATATGTGATAACTCCGAATGAAATCGGAATGATAATGATGCATAGAGAACATTTAAGCAAAAGCTAGAGTTCTTAGCTAAACCGAGTTTGGAGTGACCTCTAACTTGCTAGAGAATCCAAAGGAACTAGATGATTCACTAAAGTTAAGATCAATGGATGGCTAGAGTGTTCAACTATCGAAGACTGATTTTTGGAACTTGTTCTTAAGCAAAACACATTATACATTCGATAGGCGAACTTTGGGGGCATGTGTTAACCCGCTTTTTAGCAAAGCAGATTTCATTTGGACTTAGAAGATTCAAACAAGGATGAAACGACTTGAAACCTGGAAGGCGCACTCAAATAAACTAAGGAAATAGCTCTGGAAAATCTCAGTCAAAAATAGGCTAAGGGATAAGTCGGTACTGACCTATTCACATAACTCGATACCGAGTTATCCTGCTCCATATCAGCCTCTCCAACTTTGCACAGGTGATCATCTGCCTCTTCCATGCATGCCCAAATGATTTCATGGAGTTTTGGAAGACCTATCTCAAGAATTCAAGAGTTAGCTCTTGTAAATTACATAACAAACCAAGTTATAAAGGAATAATCATCAAAACAAGTCATCGATCTACGTAAACATAAGGAGCTCCCTAAAATGAAGCAAGAAGAATGGTTCAAGAGAAAAGAACGAGTTTCCCCTTAAAGGGATAACTCGCTACCGAATTATAACCATAACTCATGGGACCTTACGACTTTTCACACTACTTCGGGCTGATATCTGGACCTCACTACAAGTGGGCTTTTGATCCACCATGCTTGCTTCCCTTATAAATTCAAATCATAGAGCAACCAAAAAAGGATCTGGATTCTCTGACTGTGAAGACTCAACTACTTCTTTACCTTTAACCTTTTCTCCATTGAAGTCACATAGAAAACAACAATTTGGTATTCTAAGACTTAGATTAGCAAATTCTTAGTACTAGTGACTCACAAACAACATAGAAACTCTGTTGTAATTCTGAGATCTAGTTGATAGTGTTCAGATCATATATAATTAGTTGTAGTCTAGAGAGAGAACAACTGATAGAAAGATTGAAGTGGACGTAGGTTGGAGATTACGCCGAACCACTATAAAAATTACGACTTCTTTTACTCCTTTTGTATTTATTTTACTTGAACTGGTGCTTTCTTTTGATTTCTGGGTGCTGATTCATTTTTTGGGTTGACAATATTCAACTTCAATCTACATGCCTTAGATAACCTAATGATTGGATACCAAAGTCGTACATAATATTAAAACTCCGTAGAAGTCCCGTCGAAAACAACCACCTAGTAATCTCCTGCATAGGTCATCCAAGTATCATGACCCATGACTTACACCTCAGTTACTTCGGGACATCTCCCGATCATCGTACATAATTATTTGTACCGCCAAAGCCTTGACTTCAAGCCATGCATGCTCACAAGTCAAAGAACTCAAAAATATCAGTTTATAGTAACATTGGACCCTACAAGCCTCGTCTGAACCTTTAATTCCTCCCAAAATCCCCAAAATCCCCAAAAGGCCTTTAGTATCCTAAACGGTAGAGAATTAGTCGACCAATACATCTAGATCATTTGACAATCCACTGTAGTTAAAAATAGCTACCACCAAATAGTCGACTTGTGGGATTCTACCAATTGACTGACCTCTTTGAAAATTGGCTGGTTGGGCCCCTTTAGTTGACTATTCAAGATAATAAATGGCTCATTTCCTTTCAGCCAGCAAACCCTACATTTCCTACTTCGACCATCGACTTATGCCCATTGGCTAGTTGACCATTCGCCTGAAGAAATGCAGGTGTTGACCTTGATGAGGTAAATTTCCCTAAGGAAATTTGTCCTACATTCAAACTCCACTCGATTGGCATTCGACTTCCCTTTCATCGACAACGTATTCCATGCCATTTCAACCTATGCTCGCCATCTACATCTTGCACTCATGTTGTATCATCGACGATCCGGCATGGGATGAATACCACTTAAAGACAATTCAACGAACCATCTTAGAAATTGGACGCCTTGTAAATCATACAAGTGTATGGTGCTCAACCATTGTAATACCCAATATTTTGGGGTGTAATAATATAGGGAATTAATTAATTAATTAATTTTAGGCTAACTTTTGGTCTTCACTATTATGCGTTGTTTTTGTAAGTTAATGATACTTGAGCAAGAGATTGACCCTTAGTCAAATATGCTAGTCTTCAAGTTCAAGATGGTCAAGTATGCAAATAAACAATTGTTTAAGCATGAAGTAACAACTTGAATTTGACCTAATCGATCATTAGAGTCCCAAAGTAAAGCTTTTTATTAATGCTTAAGAAAAATGAAAATGAAGAAGTATAATTTTGAATTTGCCCCTTTTTAGTAGGGATACACGCTTATTTATGGAGAAATTGGGCCTTTAGATTTTTGATGTGGCACTTGTAGGAGACGAATGGTTATTATTTGCTAATGTGGGACATTGTCAATTAGAAATGTAGCACAACTCACATTTAAGTTCTTCATAGTGACATTGCATGGTTGAACCAACTAGATAATGTCACATGGCTAAATGGTGTACTACTTTTGGGTAGCTTCTTCAACATGTGATAGCATCCAATGTACGATAGCTTCAATTCGTGATAACATGCCTTCAAAATGCAATAGCTCTTTAACATCAATGTGTGATGATTATATACATCTCAACCTATGACAACTTCAACCATCAACTTACGATAGCATCAATCATCAGTGTGCAATAGCCTTAACAACATCAACTTACGATAGCTTTAACAACATCAACTTGTGATAGCCTTAACAACATCAACTTGTGATAGCCTTTACAACATTAACTTATGAGTAATATCAACTTGAGATAGCCTAAACATCATTAACATGCAACAACCTCACCGACATCAACTTGCAACAGCCTCAACAACATCAACTTGCTTGGCCTCAACAACATCAACTTACGATCGCCTCAACAACATCAACTTGCGATGGCCTCGGCAACATCAACTTGCGATGGCCCGAATAGCATCAACTTGAGATAGCCTTAACAATATCAACTTGAGATAGCCTTAACAACATCAACTTGCGATATCCTTAATAATATCAACTTGAAATGGCCTTAACATCATCATCTTGCGATAGCCTTAACCACATCAACTTGTAATAGCTTCCCTTTACTTCAACATGCGATGGGTTAAAGGAGTTTTCTTTATGGTTAGCTTCCCTTTACTCAACTTCAAAAAAACTTTAGGGTGTAACACTTGCCCCCTTCCTCCGGTTAAAGAAGTTTTCCTTATGGTTAGCTTAAGTGCTTTTGCTCTAAGTCTGGTTGTCTTTCCTTAAGTGCAAACTTCTTTCCTTATCTTACCTTTTATTATTCTAGTTGACCTTGTCTTATTGATAGATATCATGAAGTCAATCATTTGACCAATTACTTGAGTAGATAGTTGCTTTAGTCAGGTGTGATGATAGGGCCACGGTTCTTGTTTAACCATCACTCTTTGGATGGATGCTTTGATCGTATGTATAACCGAGAACAAAGGGTTTATTGACCATCTCTCTTGGGTGGATTCTTTGGTTAGGCCCAGCGGAGGGTCCAAAGACTTAATTGACCATCACTCTTTGGATGGGTGATTTGATCGAGTGTAGAAGGGGGATCAAAGGCTTTATTGACCATCTTCCTTAGATGGGACTTTTGCTAAGCTCCGCAATGGGACCAAAGACTTTATTGACCATCACTCTTTGGCTGGGAAGCAGGCATAAAAGTGGGATCAAAGGCTTTAATGACTATCTCCCTTGGACGGGTGCTTTGATCAGGCCCGGCAGCAGGACCAAAGGCTTAATTGACGATCACTCTTTGGATAGGTGCTTAAAGCTAGTGTAGAATCTGGATTAAAGGCTTTACTGACCATCTCCCTTGGATAGGTGCTTTGGCCGGGCCTGGTGATGGGACCACTTAATTGACCATCACTCTTTGGATTGGTGCTTTGATCGGGCGTAGATTAAAGGCTTTATTGACCATCTTGCTTAAATGGGTGATTTGGCCAGGCCCAACGACAAGACCAAAGGCTTTCATCCTCTTTCGGATATGAGGTATGCTTCTTCTTAATGAATCTCACTAACCTCATTGAGTTAGTAGTTACGATGGACATACCACATCTCAGTTTAAGGGTTAAAACTTAAAATGGATGGAATCTTTAGCAATCCATTTTATTCATTCAATGTATTGAAATATGGTCTCAAATGTTCAACATTCCATGTTCTAGCTATCACCTTTCCATCGAATCTACTTAGCCGGTAAGTTCTGCGAGGGATTACTTCATGAATAACCAAAGGTCCTTCCTAATTTGATCCTAGGGGACTGTCTACTGGATTTTTGGGTTTGCCATAAACCTTCTCAATACCAGGTCTCCTTTTTGCAATCCCCTTTCTCTTACTTTTAAATTGTAACATTTGGAGGTTCTTCATTGGTATTCGACCATTCGCACATCGACCTAGTCTCTTAGTTTATTGATCAAGCAAGAGATTCTTTCCTCATTTCTTAGTTTGATTCATAAACATATGCAATTCCCCTGTGCGATGGGAGTTCAATTTCGATCGGTAACTTTGTTTTAATCCATATGTTAATGAATATGGGTATGTCCAATTGTCATCCTTATGAAAGTTCTATATGACAATAAGACGGGAAGAAGTTCTTCTACACGGTTTCCTTTTGCCTTGCCTAATCGTTTTTTTAATATTCTTTATGGTTTTATTTGCTACTTCCACTGCCTCATTGGCCTTAGGTGAGCTACCGACGAGAAACATTTTTATTCCATTTTTCTTACAAAAGCAAATGAATTCTTCACTTTTAGATTGAGTTCCATTATTGGAGATGATCTTATTTTGGATACCAAACCGTGTAACTATATTCTTGATGATGAACTTTAAGTCTTCTCCTATGGAAATATAACACCCCGTCTCTATACCCATACCACCAAAGAGTATTAATGAGTAATATAGATTGATATTAAGGAGAATGAGGAGATATTGGGCTGTCACATACGAATATTCTCTTGGGCTTACACTATTACGTGGTTCAAAATCATATAAATATCTCACCTCACTAGTGCACAATATGCTTGCTGCCTCATCTCATTTGCTTCTGTTATGTTAGCAACCGAAGTAAATAGTATCATTTGTTTCGGTTCCTCCTTAACAACTAAAGGAATTAGTACATGTAAAACATTAAAAATAAAAAAAGTAATTTGCTTTGGTCGTCGTGTACAACCAAAGTAAATACATAGAAGAAGATATGGTTATTTTCTTCGATTTCATTTGTTGACCGAAGCAAATAAAGTTATTTGCTTCGGTTCCTTCCCTAGGACCAAATCATTTGGTTTTTATTTTTTTCCTTCCTAAATATTTTGAAAACCCGCCTATTATAAAGAAGCTTAATTTACCCATAAACTATTTTCCTTTATACACAAATCTCTTCTTTCCGGTTCAAATGAAGGTCTTCTTCCCCAGAATCATCGTTCCCAAACCCACCTCTCCTCTCATCTTCGAAACCTCCGTCTAACCTATCTCACGCCCATCACCTCATTCTTAAATTGCCTCTTCCCTTGTTCACAAATAGAACCTGACTGTTGCCTTTCCCTATTGAACCACTATCTCCTCTCCCTGTTGAACTGCTATCTCTCTGCCTCATTCATGCTCTAATTTCAAAGTGGTGCCACTGGATTAAGGTAACTTATAGAAATAGTTATTGTTATTGTTATGGTTTTGAATTATATTAATGTATATTGCTTTGATCATATTAATTTAATCAGGAAGTGTCTATATCTTGATATTGACTCAGAATTGACTATGTGTGTTCTTGGATCTGATTATATTAATGTATTTATTTATTAAAAGTCGATTCAGAATCTACATGTTAAGCACATGCAATTGCATTTTCTTAGCAAGCAAATTCTATTTACCGAGCAAATGTAACAAGCATTTACATAATGTGCAAATGCAGCACTACACTTGCTAGCATTTTCTCAGCAAGCCATTTGAATAAATTTGAAATCATCCACTTGAAGCTTTGTAAATTTAGAGTTGACTACTCACAGATAGTTAATTTTCATTGTTGAGTCGGTTGAATGAATTGAAAATATAAGTTTTTTGTTTGGGAGAGAATAAATTTAGTCTAAAAGCAATATTATTTAGCATTAAAACAACCTAATGAATTTATAAATTTGTTTGTGTGACCTTGAAAAAGTTGTTTGTACAAAGTTTTTCATCTATCTCAATTGGTATTATCTTATATATCTCCATCTGCATAAACTAAAAAAATTGTTGTATCTGTGGAGAAGGTTGAGAGCTTGATTGGAGAAGCAGTACCATATGGATCATAGTTGGTTGTGTGTCCAGAAGCATTTGTTGGGCTCTAGTGTTACCATAGGTAGCCTTTTGAAATAATTGATAGAGGCCCTTTATAGTGAATGAGATATTGTCCCACATCGCCAAAAATAAGTTAATGTTCATGCTTATATACTACTTCCCTCAAATCCATATTGGCCCTTAGGGTCAGGTAATTTTGTGCGAGGAGGAGGACCTATATGGCCATGAACTAACACACGCGCGCGCCGCCCGCCGGTCCCGCACTGAACCGGGTTGGGTCGGGTGCGGGTGCGGGTCCAATAAGAGTGGATCGTGTTATATTTTTGCAAGCGACTAGTGAATTGGAAACTGACCGGACGTAGCTTTTCAAACAGAAATAGGCATTGCAAATGAAGAGACGAAACTGTTGCAAACTGCGACTGTTTTTATCCATTGCAAATGAAGAGACGTGATTGTTGCAAACCGCGACAGTTTTTGGCCGTTGTAGACGAAGAGATGCGGTTGTTCCCAACAGACATAACCATTGGGAATTAGCCTATAAAAGGAGAAGAAAACCTAATTAGTAACTTACTCCGAATTTTCTCTTCTTCCTCTTCATTTCTTAATCTCTATAATCCATGCGCTTCTACATATCACATAGAAGATCATACACATCACAATCTCGAGCAGATCACATCTATTGTATCTTGGAAGATTTTGAATAAAGTCTTAAGGAAATTGTTACGACAAGCCTCAGACGAAATTTCCATCTTCATCCGGTTAGATTTCTGTTTACTTATTTCTATACATCGTTCTATAATCTTTTCGTTTCAACGTTGTGTTGTTTCTGCGAAGTAGTACAACGCTTGTTTATCATTATAGTTTAATACAGCAATTTATTGTTGTTATTGCTATAGTTTGTTTTGTAAATTAAGTACAACATAGTTATTGTTCAAAATTACTAATACAGAATTCCAAAGTAGTGGAAATTTGATTTGTAAACTTGTGTGACGAGTTTAGAGTTTATAACATATTGGTCTCTGTTTTGGTATACTGATCATATAACATCTTAAGACTTTCCCGTTTTCACTAAAACAGAGATGGCGACAGTTGAACTATCGACAAAAACTGCTACCCACAACAGGCCTGATCCATTTAAATGAGATGGTGATGACTTCATAACATGGAAGAATCAAATGTTGTTTTATCTCACCACGTTAGGGCTGCAGAAGTGCATTGAGGAGGATGAACCAAAGCCTAAAGACGGACAAACTAGAGAAAAAGACGCGGCTATTTTTCTCGGAATTGACTCATGGAAGCATTCAGACTTCTTGTGCCAAAATTACATTCTGAACTGTCTGAATAAAGTACTATATAAAGTATATCAGCCACACTAGACAACAAAATCCCTATGGACTGCACTTGCAAATAAATACAAGACGCAGAATGTTAGTTTGAAGAAGTTCATAGTAAATAAATTCATGGAATATAAAATGGTGGATTCCAAATCCGTAACTAGTCAAGTGCAGGAACTCCAACTTATATATAATTCATGAACTTGAAGCAGAAGGACATCAAGTTGGAGAATCGTTCCTTGTTGAAAACAAGAAAATTACCACCATCCTGGAGAGACTACCGCAACTATCTGAAACATAAGAAAAAGGAGATTTCCTTAGAAGATCTCATTGTCAGATTAAAAACTGAGGCAGATAATCGTGGAATAAAACAACCCAAAGGCGAAGAGGCACTTGTTACAAAAGGGTCAAAAAAGAAAGGACACTTCAATAACAAAAAGAAAATGAGAAAGGCACCAGATAATCAATCCAAAGATAAGCAAACCAAGAAGTTCAAAGGTGAATGTTGGGTCTGTGGAAAGACTGGGCATGCAGCTAAAGATTGCAGGCACAAGAAGACGAATGACAAATCGGTGGAAAATATAGTGGAAAATTTGAGTTCAACCATTGAGGAGATGAACTTTTCAGGAGTTGTTTCAGAATGCAACTTAGTACAAAACCCTGCACAGTGGTGGGTAGACACAGGCGCTACTCGTCATGTCTGTTTTGATATATCTATGTTCTCCACTTATAAGAAATATGATCAGGAAGAAAAACTCTACATGGGTAATTCTGCAGTTTCCATGATCGAAGATAACGGCACCGTCGTCCTCAAATTTACATTCGGAAAAACTATGACACTAAGTGAAGTTTTTCATGTTCCAGATATCCGCAAGAACCTTATCTCTGGACCTGTACTCTCAAAGAAAGGCTTCCCTATGGTCTTCGAGTCAGATAAAGTAGTTCTGTCTAAGGCTGGAATTTATATATGAAGGGGTTATTTATGTGATGGCCTATTTAAGGCAAATGTAGCCGTAGTCGGCAATAAAACTATGTATTCTGATTGTGCTATTAATAAAAATGAAGTTTCTTATTTGGTTGAGCATGAAATTTTACTATGGCATAATAGGTAACACATAAATTTTCGAAAAATGAAAAATTAACAAACTTAGGATTAATTCCTAAATTCTAAGTATATAAAAACTACAAATGTGAGACATGTGTAGAAGCAAAATTGGTTAAAAAACCATTTCATACTGTTGATAGAAGTATATAACCACTAGGTTTGGTTCACATTGATTTATGTGATTTTAAATCATTACCTACAAGAGGTGGGAAAAAGTACTTTATCACTTTTATAGACGACTATACACGATATTGCTATGTATATCTTTTGAATAGTAAAGATGAAGCAATTACATCGTTTATAAGATATAAGGCTGAAGTAGAAAATCAGTTAAATAAAAAGATCAAGATATTGAGATCTGATCGAGGTGGAAATATGAATCACCATTTGAACAATTCTGTGTAGAAAATGGTATAATTCATCAAACAACAGCTCCATATTCACCACAACAAAATGGTATTGCTGAGAGAAAGAATAGAACATTAAATGATATGATAAATGCAATGCTATTGACCTCTGGTCTACCGACGAACTTGTAGGGGAGGCCTTAAATATGTCTAATCACATATTAAACAAGGTTCCTCACAATAAAACAGGAATAATTCCATATGAGTTATGGAAAGGACACATACCAAGTTTCAAATACCACAAAGTGTGGGGGTGCTTGGCAAAAGTTGCAGTTCTGCCTCCCAAGAAAGTCAAACTTAGACCAAAAACTATAGACTGTTACTATCTAGGTCCAGCCCAAAATAGCAGTGCCTACAGATTTTTGGTATTCAAGTCTGATATAGCTGATATTAATGTAAATACAACCATAGTCTCGAGATGCCTCATTTTTTGAAGATGTGTTTCCACACAAAAGGAATGAAGGAAATTATGTCCCTAAAAGGACAAGAGAAGAATCAAGCAAGCCACATGACGATGAAACTCATCGTGAAATTGAGGAAGTTGAACCAAGAAGAAGCGTAAGAGCAAGAACGTCCAAGACGTTTGGTTCAGATTTTCTAACATACATGTTAGAACATGAACCTCAAACATACAAGGAAGCAATGTTATCTTCTAAATCTTCATGTTGGATAGAAGCAATCAAAAGTGAAATTTATTCAATTCTAAGTAATAAAACTTGGGAAATAGTTGATCTTCCGCCTGGAATAAAACCGATTGGTTCCAAATGGATCGTCAAAAAGAACTATTTCCATTGATTATGTGAGAACTACTGATAACCTTGCGGATCCATTTACTAAAGGATTATCAAAAGAGAAAATTGACTGCGCATTGAGGGGAATGGGTTTAAAAGCCTAAACCAACAAGAGTTATCTTATACGAAAACCTATCCTAGCGACTGGAGATCCCACGGACTAGGATCAATAGGCAAACCAGTTCTGAGTAACTCAAGAAGCAATGCATTTGTTTGGACTTAGTCTTACTCCATTCCTATGGTGCATAATAGAATGCGTGCTTTTTTTTATTTATTAAAAAGATAAATATATAGCAAAAGGAGAAAAAAGCCTTTCTCCGGTGGCTCACAAAAGGAGGCAAGGCATACGGAGAACATATGCCTCCCAAAAACAGACAATAGAACAAAACCGGTACGAAGAAAAGTAAAAGAAAATAAAAAACCTCCTATGACTGACAGTAGCCAGGATTAACCAACAGAAATAGAGCAAAAGAAACACCACCCGCACAACCGTCAATCCCGCCACAACCGAATAGGTATATGCCAGTCCACCATAGTAGCTACCATCCCATACCGAGCCAAAGAAAACTGATAAATGAACCAATACCCAGACCGAGCAGCAAAACGACCACGCTATAACCACCACAAGCTCCACTAACTAACAGAAGCCAGGAGTACCAATAGAAATAGAGCAAAAGAAGCACCACCCGTACAACCATCAATCCCGCCACAACCGAATAGGTATAGGCCAGTCCACTAAAGGAGCTACCATCCCATACTGAGCCAAAGAAAACCGCCCAACTGACAACACCATCGAGCTCTGGTAAGGCCACCGCCCAATGGTGGTGTCTGAAGGTAGTCGAGAAGAGCACCAAAGAGGTAACAAGGGCCTACTAAATCAAACAGAGAAGACCACAGAGAAGGCCAATAGCAGAAAAGGGGAACCAAATCCCAAGCAACTCTAGCTCTAACCAAGCACAACAAAGGGAAAGGATCGCCGATCGGACAAGAAGCTAGAAAACCAGAACGAGCAACCCAAGCAACCAAACAATGCCAAAACCAACCAAGCAACTCCAAAACCAAGCAACCGGAGTAGAGCACAGGAGAAGCCTACAGAACAGGACGACCACAACCCAAGCAATTCCAGAACCAACCAATCATAGCCAACCAAAGCGAACTCCGGACCAGGGAAGAATCCAAAGACACCTGGACCTGAAAAACTAGCAACCACATAAGAAGAAAAGCGAGGGGGGGGATCGGGAGCGATGGGTGAAGGCCAACGCCCCACCAAAAGGATTCAACCAACTCCCAGTCTAGCGGAAGTCAGAACACACGAAATAGATAGAAGACCCACTAGCCGCCCAGAACGGGAGCTCATGGGTCCCCTGAAAGTTCTACAATAGAAAGCCAGGAAGACGTCATTCCTAACACGCTGAATAATGGACGGAGGATCCATGGGTGAGCTCTCAAAGGTTGCCTTATTCCGCGCGCACCAAAGATGCCAGCAGATCAGACAGGGAATCAAGCGGAACACGATCGAACAAAGTGATTTTCCAGAGATCCCAGCCCACCAGGTTCTCTGAAGATCATTAGGAGATCTGGTAATACCTCGAACACCAACAAGGTTCCCGAAGTAATTCCAGCATGCTCTGGCTGAGAAACCATCAAAAATCAAATGGTTCAAGGATTCTGTTTCCCCATTGCCACAGCATCTGCAACGGGAAACAGTGGGGATGCCGATCTTTTGGAGATTCTCGTCTAGTGGCAACCCATCGTGCAGGATACGCCACATCAACAGAGAGACCTTGGGGGGAATATGAGAATCCCAAATGAAGGAAAACAAAGGACGAATAGGGCTTGGAATTCTAACCGAAGTCCAAGCTTTCAAAATGGAAAATGAATCGCCATCCCAGCCTGTTAAGCCGCCATGAGAGTCAAAGAACGGCTTCACCGAATGCATGTGCTTCCAGGTCTCACTGGCATAGGACGGAGAACCCGTGAAATTAGAGCCCGCTAGCCTGTGGTACTTAGCGTGGAGGAACGACGCCCATAAAGAGTCGTTAGCCCCAAACCTGTACCACAACTTATAGGCAAATGCCGCACAAAGGTCCTTAGGATTACGCAGACCCAAGCCACCTTCGCTTTTGGGACGACAAACCGCGTCCCAAGAAACCCAGTGGTGGCGACGGGTGTTGTCCTTGTTACCCCAGAAGAAGGACGAGGCCAAAGACCGATACGACCGGAAGAAGGAAGAGGTAGGGGTCATAGCCGCGAATACATGAGTTCCCATCGAATCTAAAACTGACTTAATGAGAACCAGCTTACCAGCCTGGGAAAGGAGAGACGCATTCCAGCGTAAGATCTTACCCCTCACTTTGTCAGTCAAGGGATCGAAGAAAGCGTTAAGCTTCCTACCTCGGTACAGGACAATACCCAGGTAAGGTAAAGGAAGGGAAGCTTCCTTGAACCCCAATATAGTCTCGATCCAGGAAGCTCGAGAGGGGGACAAGTCCTTCGCATGGACAAAGCAACTTTTGGAAGGGTTAACGAGTTGGCCCGAGGACCTCTCTTATTGATGAAGGAAACTAAGGAGCCGCCGGACAGAGGAGCGACTTCCATTAGAGAAAATGACAATGTCATCGGCAAAGGATAAGGAAGAGATTAGGGGGCAGCCCCTCGGAATCCCGAAGCGCTGGATCTGACCGTAGATCGTTAAGGTTTGAAGACCGCGAACGAAAGCCTCCGCCGCGATCACGAAAAGAGATGGCGAAAGTGGGTCTCCTTGACGCAAACCCCTCCCCGCCCTGAAATACCCATTAGCCGAACCGTTAATGAGCACAGAGAACCAACAGTTCGAGATGAGCCTCCACACCAAGTCAATGAGGGTTCCGGAAACCCGAAAGCCCTCAAGACCTTGATGATGAAAAACCAGGACATACGATCGTAGGCCTTAGCCATGTCCAGTTTGAAGACAACATTAGAACCCCTAACTTTCCGATCAAGCTGGGAGATTAGTTCCTGGCTAGAAGGACGTTATCAGTAATTAAACGCCCTTTTGCAAACCCCACTTGAGAAGGAGAGATAATACGCTCAAGGAAGGGGGCCAAGCGACTAGCCAGGATCTCAGAAATAACTTTATTCGAAAAGTTGCAAAGGCTGATGGGCCGGAAATCCACGCAAGACCGAGGATTTTCGCACTTAGGAATGAGAATCAGGTTGGTGGAAGTCCAACCCGAGGGAAGAGACCCACCAGAGAAGAAGGATTGAACAGCAAGACAAAATCAGCCTGAATAATAGGCCAGGCACTCCTATAAAAGACACCGTTGAAGCCATCAGGGCCACTGGCACTATCCTTGCTCAGGGCAAAGATACAAGCACGGATATCCTCTGGGGATGGGGGATCCGCAAAAAGGACACTTTCCGGAGAAAGAACCACACGGGGAATGAAGGCTAACAGGGCCGGATCGGATACCGAGACAGACGGAGAGCCCAGAAAGGATTGAAAGTGGGACAGAATGGTATCTTTGACTTCCTAAGACGAAGAAGCCACAGATAGATCAGGACACAAAATCTCACGGATAGTGAGAAGGTTATTCTTCTTACGAATAGAAGAATGGAAAATTTTGGAGTTCGTATCTTCGTCGACCACCCACTTGACCCTCGCCTTTTGACGAAGGTAGTCATTCTCGATACGAAGTTCCATGGAGAAGTTGGATTGGGCTAAAGCCCACGCCTCCTTGTTAGCCGCGGAAGGGTCCTCGTCTAACAAGGATTCGGCTACGATCAGGGACTCTTCGACCATTCGAACGCGATCGAAGATGTTCTTGAAAACATGAACGTTCCACACCTTAAGGCAAGCCTTGAGACGCTTAAGCTTACGATCGAAAACAGCATAGGGAGAGGCAACAATAGGATCGCTCCAAGAGTTAGCTACCACTTGATGAAAAGAGTGGAATGATCTCCATATGCTCTGGAACCGAAAGGAAGAGAGCCCCGAGAGGGAGAGAGGAGAGCAGCGAACAATTAGAGGAGCATGGTCAGAGAAGGACCGATGAAGATGAGCGATCGAGAAGGAAAAGGGTAGGCGAAACCAATCCTCCGACCCAAAAACATGGTAAGTCTAGAGAGGATACGGTTCGGTCCCTCTTGGTTGTTCGACCAGGTGAAAGCAGAGCCAACAAAGGGAAGCTCAGAGAGACCAGAGCTGACAATGAACGAGTTGAAATCCGCCATCGCAACACGGTTGATGGCGGCTCCTCCCCGTTTTTCTGCTTGGAAAGCGACGATATTAAAATCGCCGCCAGCCAAAGAGGAAGAAAAACCCAAAGCACCGAGGGCTAAAATATCAGACCAAAGAGTTAACCTCTCCGTCCGATCTCATTTGGCGTAAACCGTCGAGAAAAGAAAGGGAGAAGCGAAAGAAGGAGACGAACATGCCACCGAGAAGAGCTGAGAGGAGTCGAAATCGGAGCGAACAACAAGGGATTTGGACCATAAAATCCAAATCTTACCAGAGACGTTGGCAGAGCCACCGCCAAAACCTAAGGATAAAACGGTTTTGGTTATACCTTCCGGCTCCAGAAAAGGTTCCAGGAGAGCGACCATGCCCACAGAGTGCTTCCTAACAATGCGTTTTAGCCTATCCAAAGACTCATCGTTGCCAATACCACGGACATTCCAGAAGAGAAAGTTCGACATGGTGAGAAGGAAAGGAGAAAACGAAGAAAAATGGAGCGAAAACCAGACACCAACCAAAGGAAAATAGAACGAGCTCAGACAAGATACAACGAATATCGAGTAGATCTATTGATCTGCTCGGACGCCGCTATAGAGCTTGTGCGGATGGTGCAAGGGGTAGTCGAGACTCTACGCGGTCTGCGACGAGACGATCGAGGAGGAGGGACGGAGGGTTGGGGAGGTGTCTCAAAAGACACCTCATCACCGGTCCCCATCAAAGAAGACTGTGAGGCACCAAACAGCGAAGGCGAAGAGTTCCTAGAGATGCAATCAAGGCGCTCATTAAGGAGCGCAATTTCTGCCTTACTCATAAGAGGAATGGTAATGGTCAGAGAGCACGATGAAGAGGGAAGGGAGCATGCCGAGGAGCAGTGAGAGGTAGAAGGAACCAAGCGATCCGTAATACCAGAAGGAAAGCGTAAGAGAGAGGGGTGGCGGACCAAGCACATTCCATTCTGCTGTAAAAACCAGTCAACAGCAGGACAAGGATGAGCCGAGGAGGGGGAGGAATAGGAGGGGGAGGAGCAACCAGAAATAGATAATACCGAAGATGGAACAGGAGAGAGAGACGAATGGGAGGGAAGAGCGAGGCGAGGAAAAACTGTAGAGGGTCTGAAGAGTGTAGGGGAGCAAACAAGTCGCTTCCCACGTTGCTGTGGGAACCTTATCAAAGCCGGATTGTCACTAACAGAAGTATTAAAAGGATAAATATATTATTTTTAATGATGACCATATCTTGAAAATAACAAGTGGGGTATATGTAGGATACTCTTGATGGTTGCAATCACCTATGTTAGTGTGAGCTGGGTCGACTCTATGAGAATATTAAAGGCTTAAATTCTCTAAAACACTAGCAGAACCAAATTTGTTCAGGACCAAAATGAACACAACCGAGAGATTGGATGTGAAGGGAAACAATGCTTTGTAAAGCTTATTGTCTGGTTATGCACAAACGGTTGACGGTTCAAGATGAAATAACTCACTGATTAGCCATGTATATCCGATAAGTTTTAACTAGGAAAAGTTCAAAGTGAAATATCTACTTATCCTCGATATAGCATTATTTTCATATGAACTGTGTGATATTACATACACTTTGTGTGAGGGAGACATATATCATCATTCATGTGGGGGATTGTTAGAGGCCCTTTATAATGAATGAGAAATTGTCCCACATCGCCAAAAATAAGTTAATGTTCATGCTTATATACTACTTTCCTCAAACTCATATTGACCCTTAGGGTCAGATAATTTTGTGCAAGGGGGAGGATCTATATGGCCATGAACTAACACGCGCGCCGCCCGTCCCGTACCGGGCCGGGTCGGGTGCGGGTGCGGGTCCAATAAGAGTGGACCGTGTTATATTTTTCCGAGCGACTAGTGGATTGGAAACTGACCGGACGTGGCTTTTCAAAAAGAAATAGACGTTGCAAATGAAGAGACGCAACTGTTGCAAACCGCGACTGTTTTTATCCATTGCAAATGAAGAGACGCGACTGTTGCAAACCGCGACTGTTTTTGGCCGTTGCAGACGAAGAGATGCGGCTGTTCCCAACAGACATAACCATTAAGAATTAGCCTATAAAAGGAGAAGGAAACCTGATCAGGAACTTACTCCGAATTTTCTCTTCTTCCTCTTCATTTCTTTATCTCTACAATCCGTGCGCTTCTGCATATCACACAGAAGATCATACACATCACAATCTCGAGCAGATCATGTCTGTTGTATCTTGGGAGACTTTGAATAAAGTCTTAAGGAAATTGTTACGACAAGCCTCAGACGAAATTTCCATCTTCATCCGGTTAGATTTCTGTTTACTTATTTCTATACATCGTTCTGTATTCTTTCCTTTTCAACGTTGTGATGTTTCTGCGAAGTAGTACAACGCTTGTTTATCATTATAGTTTAATATAGCAATTTGTTGTTGTTATTGTTATAGTTTGTTGTTATAAATTAATTACAACATGGTTATTGTTCAAAATTACTAATACAGGATTGCAAAGTAGTGAAAATCTGATTTGTAAACTTGTGTGACGAGTTTATAATATATTGGTCTCTGTTTTGGTATACTAATCGTATAACAACAATCCCATTAATATCATGCTTCGGCTATTAATGTGCCTGGTATGTTGTTTTACTACATTTTTTCCTCTTATTGGTTAACCTTGTGCACATTGATTGTGCTTGCTGAGCAAATGCTGCAAGCAAATGACTTTTAACCTATTTACTCCGTACTCCATTTCTTTATTGTTTTTTCTTTGTTATGATGAACAATTGCTTATTTTATCTTTTGGATTGAATGTTTGTTTGTAATTTATGTCATATTGGTAAATAGAGAGAGCCATTTCCTATATATATATAGCAGCTTCATATGTATTAAAATACACATGAATATATACGTAAATGGTGATGTTTATAAAAAATTAGTTGTGCATCCTCAACATAGAAATTAACTTTCTTCTTAAATTGGACTACATGTAACCAAAACAAATGACGATAGCCATAACAACATAACAAAAATGACATGAAATTCAGGATAGTTTCCATATTTACAACTACAACTCTGAACAAATGTACGCGCCAATAGTTCTAGAACTGTAAACACCATGGTCCCATTTCTATATTTACTACCATAAACCCTATCCATGCTTCTGCTTATAAAATTTCATTGCCAACATTACAGCATAGTGCCAGCTCATCAAAGTTCTTAATGATGGTTGATATTGATATATTTGGAACTCTTTCTTCTCCATTAAACCAATTTGTTAGTAAAGAATTTCATATTTTCATGCCAATAACATGTGGATTAAATAATTAAATGCTTTATGAAAGTGAGTGTGTGTGTATTGCAGCCTGACATGGATCAATTTGTTGATGATGGCATGAAGGTAATGATGAATATTTTTTATCATATACAGATCAAAGGTACATTAAGTCATTGTATGGACAATGCTAAAGGTATAATATTGTTATACTTACATGCTGATTTTGCTCTTATTTAGTTCTTCAGTTTGCATTTATGACAAACTTGCACACTCATGTTTTTAAAATATAAATTAGTTCTCTCACAAATGCATTTGACATTCAAGCTTTACATTTTCTGATATTAGATGACTTAAAATATTTCTAGAGAAGTTATATGATATCGCTTTTATTTTAATGGTGACTTGTGGTAATAGGTGGCCATGATAAAAAAGGTATCCAATTTTTTGTTTTGCATTCCAAATAAGATAAATTATATACCAATATTTCTAAAGTGATTGTTGGTTTTACTGAAATACTATACATCAATTACATTAGAGCTTCATAATGTATATCCATGTAAGTCAGTTAAATATAACAATGTTGTGAATATTGCATATTTTAGGATTGGAGCTTCGGATTCATAATACAGCATTAGATGAAAAGTAAGTGCATAATTACGCCCTAAGTTGTAACTTGAAGTATGCTTACAAGTGTGATAGAATTACTCCTTTCTGGGATGAAATAACTCAATATTTGTAAAGAAGATTATATTACAACTTTGCAAGTAACTCTTATAAACTTCTCTTTTTAGATGTTCATGTATATTTACTTAGTATGCCTAGTACTTAAACCTTTTGTCTTCTGGCCATCAGGAGAGAATATGAAGGACGCTCGCACTTGTGGCTCCATTTTTTTAAATAGTAATCCTAGTAAATATATAGTACAAAAGTTGTTAATTTGTTTCTTCGTTTAATAGTATAATTATAATTTTCTTTCTGATTAGGAAACATAATTTTAATATTAAACCAGTAGTCATGTTCTCTTGTTAAACTTCATCAATTGCTTAAGATTTTTGTTTCTTCTGCAGTCCCACCATTGGTTCTCAGCCTGTCACTCCACTTTTCCCGTATTTCCTAACATCACATAGCTTGCTGCACCTATTCTGCCCAATGCTTTATTGCTTCCTGATGCAGCGCTCACTTAGGTCGCGTACGACCTAACTCCAAAGTCGTTGAAGATTTGAATCGCGAGCAGAGCAATCGCGAGCAGAGCAAATCCTTAGGTCGCGCGCGAGAAGCTCCCGAAGGTCGCGAACGACCTATGCCTCCTCCTTAGGTCGCGAACGACCTATACCAATTCCAGTAACTCGCGAGATGCTTTAAGTCGCTGATTGGATGCCGAATTCCTTAAGTCGCAAACGAGAATCTTGTTAGGTCGTGAAGCTCCTTATGTCGCTCCAAGTTATGTCACTGCTGCTATGTCGCTGCCCAGTTGCTATGTCGCAAGGATCTTAAGTCGTATGTTGATTTTTAAGTCGTGAACTCTTGTATGTTAATAGGTCGTTCCTGTGTGTTGTTTTTGTTAAGTCGTTTATACTGTTGTGATGTATTTTCTTAAGTCGTGTGATATGTATATTGTTGTAATTTGTTAGGTCGTATGTCGCTTATGTTGTTAAGTCGTGGATGTTGTAAGTCGTGAGTCGTTTGTTCTTATGTCGTCTATGTTGAGTCGTGTAACTTGTGTGATGTAATTCCCTATAAATAGGGGTGTGATGTCATTGTAAAAAAGGAAGTTGATTTTTGAATAAAAATTTGTTGTGAGCTTTGTGCCTCCATTAAAATTGAAAGTTGAGTGTTATCTCCTTTCTCCATCTTCGGACATTCGAGTGCGCTCGAATCAACGGACTTGAAGCCGATTCACGGAACCTCGTGCGCAAGATCAACGTCGAAGAATCGTAGATCTTCTAACACGGTATCGTGCGCGATCAACGAGTTAAAGATAGCTAGAATCCGGTATCTCGAGAGATCAATGGATTTGGGCACTTGGGTATCTTCAATTCACCAATTTATCATCGAGTCGTTTTGATTCACCGATTATTTCCGCTAATCGTGTGAGATCCTGGACGGATTCGACTTACATCGTCGAATTCGCTTCCTTGGCTGTGTCATTTGGTATCAGAGCTAGATCGCAAGAAGTTTGCATCATTTAGAGAATTGGGTTTCGAGAATTTGAAGTTTGGAGATCGGATTTGCATTGTTGAGAAGTTTTGTGTTCATCGTGTTCTTCGTGAAGTTGCAACAAGTTGGGAGTTTCGATCCATATCATTTTGGATCAAAGTTCGGAAAGTGTTTGAATTTTTCTCGTTGGGATTTTTGTGCGCCGAAGTGAAGTTTGAAATTCCACGCCGTATTGAAGTTGTGCGCCTTATCGTCTTAGGTCGTGCATGTTGGTTTGCGCCTTAGGTCGTGAACATTTCGCTAAATCGTTCGGCCGAGGTAGTTGAAGTTTGGGAAGTGCGCCTTTGCATAAGTTGTGCTCAAATTGAAGATTGGAGAGTTGCGACCTAGAGCTTGGAGGGTCGAGATTGTCCATTGATTTGTGAAAATCGTGTATCATTTTTCGTGAAGTGTTCGTGTTAGCAGTGTGAAGTTTTAATTTCTGAAGATTTGTTTGAAGTTCAATCATGCCACTGAGACGAGCTCAACGTCATCGACGTGGTGATGCTTTGTATGGAAGAGAAGAGGCCGAACAAATGGAGCAACGAATTAGTGAAAAATTCAACGAGAAGTTTGATGAGGGAATTGGTCGATTAGAGAGAATGATGCTTGAAATGAATCAAAGTAGAAGAAGGGTTTCACCTGAATCGAGCCATAGGGGAAATAGAGTTTCACCACATTCAGATCGGGAGAGAAGAGAAGATCATGATCGTAGAAATGTTGACGATCGTGATAGGAATGTTGATGATCATGATCAGAGGAATGTAGATCGAAGGGATGTTGGTGGTAGAAATGGTGGTGGTAGAGATGTTGGTGGTCATGATCGACATCGATATGCATCAGATTTTGATGAGGAGTTTGATGGTGGTAGTGTTCATGGTCAAAATCGAAGCCAAGGAAGAAATCATTCAGAGTATGATCACAAATGGGAGTCCAGAATGAAAATTGAAATTCCAGAGTTTAAGGGTGGTATGAAGGCTGAAGAATTTCTAGATTGGTTATCTAATGTTGAAGAGATCTTTGAATTCAAGGAGGTTTCGGATGATCGTCGAGTGAAGTTGGTTGCTACTAGGTTGAGAGGAAGAGCTATGGCGTGGTGGCAGCAAACCAAACTTACACGAGAACGGATGGGGAAGTCGAAGATTGTTGCTTGGGAGAAAATGAAGAAGATGATGAAGGCTACATTCTTGCCTTACAATTATCAATCACTCATGTATCAGAGGTTGCAGAATCTGAGGCAAGGGACGAAGACTGTTAATGATTATGCTGATGTGTTTTATCAATTGATTGCTCGAAATGACATTATGGAGACGGAGGAACAATTGACTGCTAGGTTTGTTGGGGGGTTGAGGATCCAGATCCAGGATATGGTAAATATGTTTGACCCTAGATCTGTGGCTGAAGCGCACCAAAAGGCGTTGGCTTGGGAGAAGCAGGGAAGACGAGGAGGAGGTATGTTTCCAAGTTCCAATACTCAAAGCAAGGGTGCTAGTTGGAGTTCCAATGTTTCTAAAGCTGTCAGTAAACCAGTTGTGAATGAAGTTGCGAAGGCGAAGGTCAACAACAGTTTCAAGTGTTATAATTGCCAGGAAGTGGGTCACAAGAGTAATTAATGCCCGAAACCAAAGAGGCGAGCTATGATTGCTGAAGTGGAAGGTGAGGATGTTGATGAAGGTTATTCTAGTCCAGTTAAGGAGGATGAACAGGATATCGCGACGGGAGATGAAGGATGTAATCTAATGTTGAGGAGATCATGTTTGACACCGAAGCAGGAAGAGGAGGCTGGTTGGTTGAGGAGTAATATCTTTCAGTCGACATGCACTATACTGGGGAAGGTGTGTAAATTTGTGATTGATGCGGGAAGTTGTGACAATATCATTTCTACCGAAGCTGTGAGAAAGTTGAAGTAGAAGACGGAGAAGCATCCAAATCCTTACAAGTTAGCGTGGTTAAGGAAAGGAGGAGAGGTGAAGGTGGACAGGCGAGTTCATGTTCCATTTTCTATTGGGAAGAAGTATAAAGATGAGATCTGGTGTGATGTGGTGGAGATGGATGTTTGTCACTTACTTTTGGGAAGACCATGGCAGTATGACCGAACAGTGCAGCATGATGGTCGAACCAATAGCTACAGTTTTATGTTTGAGGGTACTAAGATCATTTTAGTTCCGAAGAAGAGACAACAAGGAGAGAGCAAGTCATAAGAGATTGAGGAGCTGAAGACTTTGTTGACTTTGAAGGAGTTTGTTGAAGAAGTAGAGGAGAGTCCAGAGGTGTTCTTGTTGATTGGACATGAAGCTGCATAATCTGTTGAAGTTCCAGAGGAAGTAAAGCCAGTGTTGGAAGAATTCAGAGATGTGTTTCTGAAGAGTTTCCCAAGGACTTACCACCGTTGAGAGATATTCAGCATCAGATTGATCTTGTGCCAGGGGCGATAATACCTCACAGGCCACATTACAGGATGAGTCCTAAGGAGCATGAGGAACTGAGAAGGCAGGTGGAGGAGTTGTTAGAACAAGGGCGTGTTCAGGAGAGCTTGAGTCCTTGTGCAGTTCCAGCCTTATTGGTACCGAAGAAGGATGGACTTGGCGGATGTGTACGGACAGTTGGGCTCTAAACAAGATCACTGTGAGATACAGGTTTCCTATGACGAGGTTCGATGATTTGATTGATCAGTTGAGTGGGGCTGTTGTGTTCTCAAAGATTGACTTGAAGAGTGGATACCATCAGATTCGTATTAGACCAGGTGATGAGTGGAAGACTGCTTTTAAAACTAGGGAAGGTCTATACGAATGGCTGGTTATGCCGTTTGGCTTGTCAAACGCTCCTAGTACTTTCATGAGAGTGATGAACCAGATTTTCAGACCATTTATTGGGAAGTTCGTAGTAGTTTACTTTGACGATATTTTGATCTATAGTGGGAGTATGGAAGAGCATATCCAGCATTTGCAAGAAGTGCTGCTGATTCTACGACAGGAGCAATTCTATGCAACAACGAAGAAGTGCGTGTTCATGACGCACAGTATTTTGTTTCTGGGATATGTTCTGTCGAAGGAGGGTATTCAAGTGGACGAAAGCAAAGTGGAAGCTGTCAGGAGTTGGCCACAACCCAAGACAATTACTAAAGTGAGGAGTTTTCATGGGTTGGTATCTTTTTATCGAAGATTCATTCCACATTTTAGCAGTGTGATGGCACCTGTTACCGATTGCATGAAAGGAAAGAAGTTCGTGTGGACAGAGGAAGCAGAGTTAGCTTTTGAGAAGATCAAGACACTTTTGACGACAGCATCCATTCTGGTACTGTCGGATTTTCAGATATTGTTCGAGTTACACACTGATGCTTCGAAGGTTGGGATTGGTGGAGTATCGAGTCAGAATGGAAGACCAGTTGCTTATTTCAGTGAGAAGTTGTCTGGAACCAAGTTGAGATATAGCACTTATGACATGGAGTTTTACGCAATTGTTCAAGCTGTGAAGCACTGGAGGCATTATCTATTTCAGAAGGAGTTTGTTCTTTATACGGATCATAAAGCTTTGAAACATTTGCAAGGGCAGGACAAAATTTCAGCTAGACACGCTTCATGGGTCATATATCTGCAGCAGTTTACTTTTGTTGTAAAGCACAAACCAGGGGTAACTAATCGCATTGCCGATGCATTGAGTCGGAGGAATCATTTACTCACTACCATGCGAGTGGAAGTGATGGGTTTTGACTTACTTCCAGAATTGCTTAAGTCAGATTCATATTTTTTGGGAATCCTAGACAAAGTTAAGCAGGGAAACATGAATGGATATATGCTGGTTGATGGTTTTATGTTCAAAGGAAATCAGTTGTGTATTCCAGATTGCAGTTTGCGATTGAAGATTATCAAAGAATTACATGAAGAAGGACACGTGGGCCATGACCGTACTATACAGTTGATCTCAAAATCTTATTATTGGCCGTCAATGAGGAAGGAGGTTGTGAAGTTCGTTCAGAGGTGCCATATTTGTCAAGTTTCAAAGGGAACCGCAACAAATGCAGGTTTATATATGCCGTTGCCTATACCTACTAAACCATGGGTGGATGTTAGTATGGACGTTGTATTGGGATTGCTGAGAACGCAACGTGGCAATGATTCTATCTACGTGGTGGTTGATCGTTTTTCGAAAATGGTACATTTTATTGCATGTAAGAAGACAGCAGATGCAGTTAATGTAGCACAGTTATAGTTCAGAGAAATATATCGTCTTCATGGGTTGCCTGAATCGATTGTTTCGGATAGAGATACTCGTTTTCTAAGTCATTTTTGGATGGGCCTATGGAGAATGGTTGGGACGAAGCTGAAATTCAGTAGTGCTTATCATCCACAGACAGATGGACAGACTGAAGTTGTGAACAGATCCCTGGGTAATCTATTGCGATGCCTTGTGAATGATAATTTGAAGAGTTGGGATTCGAAGCTATGTCAAGCTGAGTTTGCACACAACCATGCAGTTAATCGTAGCACTGGGTTCAGTCCATTCCAGGTTGTATACTCAACAATTCCTAAAGGACCGTTAGATTTATCTGTAGTTCCACAGCAGAAAGGAGTAATCAAGCGAGCTAGTGATTTGGTGAATGAGTTGCAAGAATGCCACAAGGTGGTGCAGGAACGATTGCTTAAGGCAAATGAGAAATATAAGCAATCCGCAGATATTAAACGACGACATGTTGACTTCAAAGAAGGAGATTTTGTATATGCAGTATTGACCAAGGATCGATTTCCTATTGGTACTTACAACAAACTAGCTGCTAGGAAGATTGGTCCTTTGGAAATCGTAAAGAAGATTAATGAGAATGCTTATCAGTTGAGATTGCCGGATCATATCCATACTGCTGACGTTTTCAACGTCAAACACTTAATTCCGTATTATGGGGAGAAGCTTGTCGAAGAAGAGGAGAGCGTGAATTCGAGGACGAATTATTTTCAACCAGGGGAGGATGAAGCAGCGCTCACCTTAGGTCGCGTACGACCTAACTCCAAGGTCGCTGAGGATTTGAATCGCGAGCAGAGCAATCGCGAGCAGAGCAAATCCTTAGCTCGCGTGCGAGAAGCTCCAGAAGGTCGCGAACGACCTAAGCCTCCTCCTTAGGTCGCGAACGACCTATACCAATTCCAGTAACTCGCGAGATGCTTTAAGTCGCTGATTGGATGCCGAATTCCTTAAGTCGCGAACGAGAATCTTGTTAGGTCGTGAAGCTCCTTATGTCGCTCTAAGTTATGTCGCTGCTGCTATGTCGCAGCCCAGTTGCTATGTCGCAAGGATCTTAAGTCGTATGTTGATTTTTAAGTCGTGAACTCTTGTATGTTAATAGGTCGTTCCTGTGTGTTGTTTTTGTTAAGTCGTTTATACTGTTGTGATGTATTTGCTTAAGTTGTGTGATATGTATATTGTTGTAATCTGTTAGGTCGTATGTCGCTTATGTTGTTAAGTCGTGGATGTTGTAAGTCGTGTGTCGTTTGTTCTTATGTTGCCTATGTTGAGTCGTGTAACTTGTGTGATGTAATTCCCTATAAATAGGGGTGTGATGTCATTGTAAAAAAGGAAGTTGATTTTTGAATAAAAATTTGTTGAGAGCTTTGTGCCTCCATTAAAATTGGAAGTTGAGTGCTATCTCCTTTCTCCATCTTCGGACATTCGAGTGCGCTCGGATCAACGGACTTGAAGCCGATTCACGGAATCTCTTGCGTGAGATCAACGTCGAAGAATCGTAGATCTTCTAACACTGTATCGTGCACGATCAACGTGTTAAAGATAGCTAGAATCCGGTATCTCGAGAGATCAACGGATTTGGGCACTTGGGTATCTTCAATTCACCAATTTATCATCGAGCCGTTTTGATTCACCGATTATTTCCGCTAATCGTGTGAGATCCTGGATGGATTCAATTTACATCGTCGAATTCGCATCCTTGGCTGCGTCATTTGGTATCAGAGCTAGATCGCAAGAAGTTTGCATCATTTGGAGAATTGGGTTTCGAGAATTTGAAGTTTGGAGATCGGATTTGCATTGTTGAGAAGTTTGGTGTTCATCGTGTTCATCGTGAAGTTGCAACAAGTTGGGAGTTTCGATCCATATCATTTTGGATCAAAGTTCGGAAAGTGTTTGAATTTTGCTCGTTGGGATTTTTGCGCGTCGAAGTGAAGTATGAAATTCCGCGCCGTATTGAAGTTGCGTGCCTTATCGTCTTAGGTCGTGCACATTGGTTTGCGCCTTAGGTCATGAACATTTCGCTAAGTCGTTCGGCCGAGGTAGTTGAAGTTTGGGAAGTGTGCCTTTGCATAAGTCGTGCTCAAATTGAAGATTGGAGAGTTGCGACCTAGAGCTTGGAGGGTCGAGATTGTCCGTTGATTGTGAAAACCGTGTCTCATTTTTCGTGAAGTGCTCGTGTTAGCAGTGTGAAGTTTGAATTTCTGAAGATTTGTTTGAAGTTCAATCATGCCACCGAGACGAGCTCAACATCATCGCAATGTTGATGCTTTGTATGGAAGAGAAGAGGCCGAACAAATGGAGCAACGAATTAGTGATAAATTCAACGAGAAGTTTGATGAGGGAATTGGTCGATTAGAGAGAATGATGCTTGAAATGAATCAAAGTAGAAGAAGGGTTTCACCTGAATCAAGCCATGGGAGAAATAGAGTTTCACCACATTCAGATCGGGAGTGAAGAGAAGATCATGATCGTAGAAATGTTGACGATCGTAATAGGAATGTTGATGAACGTGATCAGAGGAATGTAGATCGAAGGGATGTTGGTGGTAGAAATGGTGGTGGTAGAGATGTTGGTGGTCATGATCGACATCGATATGCATCAGATTTTGATGAGGAGTTTGATGGTGGTAGTGTTTATGGTCAAAATGGAAGCCAAGGAAGAAATCATTCAGAGTATGATCACAAATGGGAGTCCGGAATGAAAATTGAAATTCCAGAGTTTAAGGGTGGTATGCAGGCTGAAGAATTTCTAGATTGGTTATCTAATGTTGAAGAGATCTTTGAATTCAAGGAGGTTCCAGATGATCGTCGAGTGAAGTTGGTTGCTACTAGGTTGAGAGGAAGAGCTATGGAGTGGTGGCAGCAAACCAAACTTACACGAGAATGGATGGGGAAGTCGAAGATTGTTGCTTGGGAGAAAATGAAGAAGATGATGAAGGCTACATTCTTACCTTACAATTATCAATCACTCATGTATCAGAGGTTGCAGAATCTGAGGCAAGGGACGAAGACTGTTAATGATTATGCTGATGAGTTTTATCAACTGATTGCTCGAAATGACATTATGGAGACGGAGGAACAATTGACTGCTAGGTTTGTTGGGGGGTTGAGGATCCAGATCCAGGATATGGTAAATATGTTTGACCCTAGATCTGTGGCTGAAGCGCACCAAAAGGCGTTGGCTTGGGAGAAGCAGGGAAGACGAGGAGGAGGTGTGTTTCCAAGTTCCAATACTCAAAGCAAGGTTGCTAGTTGGAGTTCCAATGTTTCTAAAGCTGTCAGTAAACCAGTTGTGAATGAAGTTGCGAAGGCGAAGGTCAACAACAGTTTCAAGTGTTATAATTGCCAGGAAGTGGGCCACAAGAGTAATGAATGCCCGAAACCGAAGAGGCGAGCTATGATTGCTGAAGTGGAAGGTGAGGATGTTGATGAAGGTTATTCTAGTCCAGTTGAGGAGGATGAACAGGATATCGCGACGGGAGATGAAGGATGTAATCTAATGTTGAGGAGATCATGTTTGACACCGAAGCAGGAAGAGGAGGCTAGTTGGTTGAGGAGTAATATCTTTCAGTCGACATGCACTATACTGGGGAAGGTGTGTAAATTTGTGATTGACGCGGGAAGTTGTGACAATATCATTTCTACCGAAGCTGTGAGAAAGTTAAAGTAGAAGACGGAGAAGCATCCAAATCCTTACAAGTTAGTGTGGTTAAGGAAAGGAGGAGAGGTGAAGGTGGACAGGCGAGTTCATGTTCCATTTTCTATTGGGAAGAAGTATAAAGATGAGATCTGGTGTGATGTGGTGGAGATGGATGTTTGTCACTTGCTTTTGGGAAGACCATGGCAGTATGACCGAACAGTGCAGCATGATGGTCGAACCAATAGCTACAGTTTTATGTTTGAGGGTACTAAGATCATTTTAGTTCCGAAGAAGAGACAGCAAGGAGAGAGCAAGTCAGAAGAGATTGAGGAGCTGAAGACTTTGTTGACTTTGATGGAGTTTGTTGAAGAAGTAGAGGAGAGTCCAGAGGTGTTCTTGTTGATTGGACATGATGCTACATAATCTGTTGAAGTTCCAGAGGAAGTAAAGCCAGTGTTGGAAGAATTCAGAGATGTGTTTCCTGAAGAGTTTCCCAAGGAGTTACCACCGTTGAGTGATATTCAGCATCAGATTGACCTTGTGCCATGGGCGGCATTACCTCACAGGACACATTACAGGATGAGTCCTAAGGAGCATGAGGAACTGAGAAGGCAGGTGGAGGAGTTGTTAGAACAAGGGCGTGTTCAGGAGAGCTTGAGTCCTTGTGCAGTTCCAGCCTTATTGGTACCGAAGAAGGATGGGACTTGGCGGATGTGTACGGACAGTCGGGCTCTAAACAAGATCACTGTGAGATACAGGTTTCCTATGCCGAGGCTCGATGATTTGATTGATCAGTTGAGTGGGGCTGTTGTGTTCTCAAAGATTGACTTGAAGAGTGGATACCATCAGATTCGCATTAGACCAGGTGATGAGTGGAAGACTGCTTTTAAAACTAGGGAAGGTCTATAAGAATGGCTGGTTATGCCGTTTGGCTTATCAAATGCTCCTAGTACTTTTATGAGAGTGATGAACCAGATTTTCAGACCATTTATTGGGAAGTTCGTAGTAGTTTACTTTGACGATATTTTGATCTATAGTGGGAGTATGGAAGAGCATATCCAGCATTTGCGAGAAGTGCTGTTGATTCTACGACAGGAGCAATTCTATGCAGCAACGAAGAAGTGTGTGTTCATGACGCACAATGTTTTGTCTGGGATATGTTCTGTTGAAGGAAGGTATTCAAGTGGACGAAAGCAAAGTGGAAGCTGTCAGGAGTTGGCCACAACCCAAGACAATTACTGAAGTGAGGAGTTTTCATGGGTTGGTATCTTTTTATCGAAGATTCATTCCACATTTTAGCAGTGTGATGGCACCTGTTACCGATTGCATGAAAGGAAAGAAGTTCGTGTGGACAGAGGAAGCAGAGTTAGCTTTTGAGAAGATCAAGACACTTTTGACGACAGCACCCATTCTGGTACTGCCGGATTTTCAGATATTGTTTGAGTTACACACTGATGCTTCGAAGGTTGGGATTGGTGGAGTATTGAGTCAGAATGGAAGACCAGTTGCTTATTTCAGTGAGAAGTTGTCTGGAGCCAAGTTGAGATATAACACTTATGACGTGGAGTTTTACGCAATTGTTCAAGCTGTGAAGCACTGGAGGCATTATCTGTTTCAGAAGGAGTTTGTTCTTTATACGGATCATGAAGCTTTGAAACATTTGCAAGGGCAGGACAAAATTTCAGCTAGACACGCTTCATGGGTCGTGTATCTGCAGCAGTTTACTTTTGTTGTAAAGCACAAACCAGGGGTAACTAATCGCGTTGCCGATGCATTGAGTCGGAGGAATCATTTACTCACTACCATGCGAGTGGAAGTGATGGGTTTTGACTTACTTCTAGAATTGCTTAAATCAGATTCATATTTTTCGAGAATCCAAGACAAAGTTAAGTAGGGAAACATGAATGGATATATGCTGGTTGATGGTTTTCTGTTCAAAGGAAATCAGTTGTGTATTCCAGATTGCAGTTTGCGACTGAAGATTATCAAAGAATTACATGAAGAAGGACACGTGGGCCGTGACCGTACTATACAGTTGATCTCAAAATCTTATTATTGTCCGTCAATAAGGAAGGAGGTTGTGAAGTTCGTTCAGAGGTGCCATATTTGTCAAGTTTCAAAGGGAACCGCAACAAATGCAGGTTTATATATGCCGTTGCCTATACCTACTAAAACATGGGTGGATGTTAGTATGGACTTGTATTGGGATTGCCGAGAACGCAACGTGGCAATGATTCTATCTACGTGGTGGTTGATCGTTTTTCGAAAATGGTACATTTTATTGCATGTAAGAAGACAGCAAATGCAGTTAATGTAGCACAGTTATATTTCAGAGAAATATATCGTCTTCATGGGTTGCTTGAATCGATTGTTTCGGATAGAGATACTCATTTTCTAAGTCATTTTTGGATGAGCCTATGGAGAATGGTTGGAATGAAGCTGAAATTCAGTAGTGCTTATCATCCACAGACAGATGGACAGACTGAAGTTGTGAACAGATCCCTGGGTAATCTATTGCGATGCCTTGTGAATGATAATTTGAAGAGTTGGGATTCGAAGCTATGTCAAGCTGAGATTGCACACAACCATCCAGTTAATCATAGCACTGGGTTCAGTCCATTCCAGGTTGTATACTCAACAATTCCTAAAGGACCGTTAGATTTATCTGTAGTTCCACAGCAGAAAGAAGTAATCAAGCGAGCTAGTGATTTGGTGAATGAGTTGCAAGAATGCCACAAGGTGGTGCAGGAACGATTGCTTAAGGCAAATGAGAAATATAAGCAATCCGAAGATATTAAACGACGACATGTTGACTTCAAAGAAGGATATTTTGTATATGCAGTATTGACCAAGGATCGATTTCCTGTTGGTACTTACAACAAACTAGCTGCTAGGAAGATTGGTCCTTTGGAAATCGTAAAGAAGGTTAATGAGAATGCTTAGCAGTTGAGATTGCCGGATCATATCCATACTGCTGACGTTTTCAACGTCAAACACTTAATTCCGTATTATGGGGAGAAGCTTGTCGAAGAAGAGGAGACCGTGAATTCGAGGACGAATTCTTTTCAACCAGGGGAGGATGATGTAGCGCTCACCTTAGGTCACGTACGACCTAACTCCAAGGTCGCTGAAGATTTGAATCGCGAGTAGAGCAATCGCGAGCAAAGCAAATCCTTAGGTCGCGCGCGAGAAGCTCCAGAAGGTCGCGAACGACCTATACCAATTCTAGTAACTCGCGAGATGCTTTAAGTCGCTGATTGGATGCCGAATTCCTTAAGTCGCGAACGAGAATCTTGTTAAGTCGTGAAGCTCCTTATGTCACTCCAAGTTATGTCGCTGCTGCTATGTCGCTGCTCAGTTGCTATGTCGCAAGGATCTTAAGTCGTATGTTGATTTTTAAGTCGTGAACTCTTGTATGTTAATAGGTCGTTCCTGTGTGTTGTTTTTGTTAAGTCGTTTATACTGTTGTGATGTATTTGCTTAAGTTGTGTGATATGTATATTGTTGTAATTTGTTAGGTCGTATGTCGCTTATGTTGTTAAGTCGTGGATGTTGTAAGTCGTGTGTCGTTTGTTCTTATGTTGCCTATGTTGAATCGTGTAACTTGTGTGATGTAATTCCCTATAAATAGGGGTGTGATGTCATTGTAAAAAAGGAAGTTGATTTTTGAATAAAAATTTGTTGAGAGCTTTGTGCCTCCATTAAAATTGGAAGTTGAGTGCTATCTCCTTTCTCCATCTTCGGACATTCGAGTGCGCTCGGATCAACGGACTTGAAGCCGATTCACGGAATCTCTTGCGTGAGATCAACGTCGAAGAATCGTAGATCTTCTAACACTGTATCGTGCACGATCAACGTGTTAAAGATAGCTAGAATCCGGTATCTCGAGAGATCAACGGATTTGGGCACTTGGGTATCTTCAATTCACCAATTTATCATCGAGCCGTTTTGATTCACTGATTATTTCTGCTAATCGTGTGAGATCCTGGACGGATTCAATTTACATCGTCGAATTCGCATCCTTGGCTGCGTCATTTGGTATCAGAGCTAGATCGCAAGAAGTTTGCATCATTTGGAGAATTGGGTTTCGAGAATTTGAAGTTTGGAGATCGGATTTGCATTGTTGAGAAGTTTGGTGTTCATCGTGTTCATCGTGAAGTTGCAACAAGTTGGGAGTTTCGATCCATATCATTTTGGATCAAAGTTCGGAAAGTGTTTGAATTTTGCTCGTTGGGATTTTTGCGCGTCGAAGTGAAGTATGAAATTCCGCGCCATATTGAAGTTGCGTGCCTTATCGTCTTAGGTCGTGCACGTTGGTTTGCGCCTTAGGTCATGAACATTTCGCTAAGTCGTTCGGCCGAGGTAGTTGAAGTTTGGGAAGTGTGCCTTTGCATAAGTCGTGCTCAAATTGAAGATTGGAGAGTTGCGACCTAGAGCTTGGAGGGTCGAGATTGTCCGTTGATTGTGAAAACCGTGTATCATTTTTCGTGAAGTGCTCGTGTTAGCAGTGTGAAGTTTGAATTTCTGAAGATTTGTTTGAAGTTCAATCATGCCACCGAGACGAGCTCAACATCATCGCAATGTTGATGCTTTGTATGGAAGAGAAGAGGCCGAACAAATGGAGCAACGAATTAGTGATAAATTCAACGAGAAGTTTGATGAGGGAATTGGTCGATTAGAGAGAATGATGCTTGAAATGAATCAAAGTAGAAGAAGGGTTTCACCTGAATCAAGCCATGGGAGAAATAGAGTTTCACCACATTCAGATCGGGAGTGAAGAGAAGATCATGATCATAGAAATGTTGACGATCGTAATAGGAATGTTGATGAACGTGATCAGAGGAATGTAGATCGAAGGGATGTTGGTGGTATAAATGGTGGTGGTAGAGATGTTGGTGGTCATGATCGACATCGATATGCATCAGATTTTGATGAGGAGTTTGATGGTGGTAGTGTTTATGGTCAAAATGGAAGCCAAGGAAGAAATCATTCAGAGTATGATCACAAATGGGAGTCCGGAATGAAAATTGAAATTCCAGAGTTTAAGGGTGGTATGCAGGCTGAAGAATTTCTAGATTGGTTATCTAATGTTGAAGAGATCTTTGAATTCAAGGAGGTTCCAGATGATCGTCGAGTGAAGTTGGTTGCTACTAGGTTGAGAGGAAGAGCTATGGAGTGGTGGCAGCAAACCAAACTTACACGAGAATGGATGGGGAAGTCGAAGATTGTTGCTTGGGAGAAAATGAAGAAGATGATGAAGGCTACATTCTTACCTTACAATTATCAATCACTCATGTATCAGAGGTTGCAGAATCTGAGACAAGGGACGAAGACTGTTAATGATTATGCTGATGAGTTTTATCAACTGATTGCTCGAAATGACATTATGGAGACGGAGGAACAATTGACTGCTAGGTTTGTTGGGGGGTTGAGGATCCAGATCCAGGATATGGTAAATATGTTTGACCCTAGATCTGTGGCTGAAGCGCACCAAAAGGCGTTGGCTTGGGAGAAGCAGGGAAGACGAGGAGGAGGTGTGTTTCCAAGTTCCAATACTCAAAGCAAGGTTGCTAGTTGGAGTTCCAATGTTTCTAAAGCTGTCAGTAAACCAGTTGTGAATGAAGTTGCGAAGGCGAAGGTCAACAACAGTTTCAAGTGTTATAATTGCCAGGAAGTGGGCCACAAGAGTAATGAATGCCCGAAACCGAAGAGGCGAGCTATGATTGCTGAAGTGGAAGGTGAGGATGTTGATGAAGGTTATTCTAGTCCAGTTGAGGAGGATGAACAGGATATCGCGACGGGAGATGAAGGATGTAATCTAATGTTGAGGAGATCATGTTTGACACCGAAGCAGGAAGAGGAGGCTAGTTGGTTGAGGAGTAATATCTTTCAGTCGACATGCACTATACTGGGGAAGGTGTGTAAATTTGTGATTGACGCGGGAAGTTGTGACAATATCATTTCTACCGAAGCTGTGAGAAAGTTAAAGTAGAAGACGGAGAAGCATCCAAATCCTTACAAGTTAGCGTGGTTAAGGAAAGGAGGAGAGGTGAAGGTGGACAGGCGAGTTCATGTTCCATTTTCTATTGGGAAGAAGTATAAAGATGAGATCTGGTGTGATGTGGTGGAGATGGATGTTTGTCACTTGCTTTTGGGAAGACCATGGCAGTATGACCGAACAATGCAGCATGATGGTCGAACCAATAGCTACAGTTTTATGTTTGAGGGTACTAAGATCATTTTAGTTCTGAAGAAGAGACAGCAAGGAGAGAGCAAGTCAGAAGAGATTGAGGAGCTGAAGACTTTGTTGACTTTGATGGAGTTTGTTGAAGAAGTAGAGGAGAGTCCAGAGGTGTTCTTGTTGATTGGACATGAAGCTGCATAATCTGTTGAAGTTCCAGAGGAAGTAAAGCCAGTGTTGGAAGAATTCAGAGATGTGTTTCCTGAAGAGTTTCCCAAGGAGTTACCACCGTTGAGAGATATTCAGCATCAGATTGACCTTGTGCCATGGGCGGCATTACCTCACAGGACACATTACAGGATGAGTCCTAAGGAGCATGAGGAACTGAGAAGGCAGGTGGAGGAGTTGTTAAAACAAGGGCGTGTTCAGGAGAGCTTGAGTCCTTGTGCAGTTCCAGCCTTATTGGTACCGAAGAAGGATGGGACTTGGCGGATGTGTACGGACAGTCGGGCTCTAAACAAGATCACTGTGAGATACAGGTTTCCTATGCCGAGGTTCGATGATTTGATTGATCAGTTGAGTGGGGCTGTTGTGTTCTCAAAGATTGACTTGAAGAGTGGATACCATCAGATTCGCATTAGACCAGGTGATGAGTGGAAGACTGCTTTTAAAACTAGGGAAGGTCTATAAGAATGGCTGGTTATGCCGTTTGGCTTATCAAATGCTCCTAGTACTTTTATCGAAGATTCATTCCACATTTTAGCAGTGTGATGGCACCTGTTACCGATTGCATGAAAGGAAAGAAGTTCGTGTGGACAGAGGAAGCAGAGTTAGCTTTTGAGAAGATCAAGACACTTTTGATGACATCACCCATTCTGGTACTGCCGGATTTTCAGATATTGTTTGAGTTACACACTGATGCTTCGAAGGTTGGGATTGGTGGAGTATTGAGTCAGAATGGAAGACCAGTTGCTTATTTCAGTGAGAAGTTGTCTGGAGCCAAGTTGAGATATAACACTTATGACGTGGAGTTTTACGCAATTGTTCAAGCTGTGAAGCACTGGAGGCATTATCTGTTTCAGAAGGAGTTTGTTCTTTATACGGATCATGAAGCTTTGAAACATTTGCAAGGGTAGGACAAAATTTCAGCTAGACACGCTTCATGGGTCGTGTATCTGCAGCAGTTTACTTTTGTTGTAAAGCACAAACCAGGGGTAACTAATCGCGTTGCCGATGCATTGAGTCGGAGGAATCATTTACTCACTACCATGCGAGTGGAAGTGATGGGTTTTGACTTACTTCTATAATTGCTTAAATCAGATTCATATTTTTCGAGAATCCAAGACAAAGTTAAGCAGGGAAACATGAATGGATATATGTTGGTTGATGGTTTTCTATTCAAAGGAAATCAGTTGTGTATTCCAGATTGCAGTTTGCGACTGAAGATTATCAAAGAATTACATGAAGAAGGACACGTGGGCCGTGACCGTACTATACAGTTGATCTCAAAATCTTATTATTGTCCGTCAATGAGGAAGGAGGTTGTAAAGTTCGTTCAGAGGTGCCATATTTGTCAAGTTTCAAAGGGAACCGCAACAAATGCAGGTTTATATATGCCGTTGCCTATACCTACTAAAACATGGGTGGATGTTAGTATGGACTTTGTATTGGGATTGCCGAGAACGCAACGTGGCAATGATTCTATCTACGTGGTGGTTGATCGTTTTTCGAAAATGGTACATTTTATTGCATGTAAGAAGACAGCAGATGCAGTTAATGTAGCACAGTTATATTTCAGAGAAATATATCGTCTTCATGGGTTGCTTGAATCGATTGTTTCGGATAGAGATACTCGTTTTCTAAGTCATTTTTGGATGAGCCTATGGAGAATGGTTGGGACGAAGCTGAAATTCAGTAGTGCTTATCATCCACAGACAGATGGACAGACTGAAGTTGTGAATAGATCCCTGGGTAATCTATTGCGATGCCTTGTGAATGATAATTTGAAGAGTTGGGATTCGAAGCTATGTCAAGCTGAGATTGCACACAAACATCCAGTTAATCGTAGCACTGGGTTCAGTCCATTCCAAGTTGTATACTCAACAATTCCTAAAGGACCGTTAGATTTATCTGTAGTTCCACAGCAGAAAGGAGTAATCAAGCGAGCTAGTGATTTGGTGAATGAGTTGCAAGAATGCCACAAGGTGGTGCAGGAACGATTGCTTAAGGCAAATGAGAAATATAAGCAATCCGAAGATATTAAACGACGACATGTTGACTTCAAAGAAGGATATTTTGTATATGCAGTATTGACCAAGGATCGATTTCCTGTTGGTACTTACAACAAACTAGCTGCTAGGAAGATTGGTCCTTTGGAAATCGTAAAGAAGGTTAATGAGAATGCTTAGCAGTTGAGATTGCCGGATCATATCCATACTGCTGACGTTTTCAACGTCAAACACTTAATTCCGTATTATGGGGAGAAGCTTGTCGAAGAAGAGGAGACCATGAATTCGAGGACGAATTCTTTTCAACCAGGGGAGGATGATGTAGCGCTCACCTTAGGTCACGTACGACCTAACTCCAAGGTCGCTGAAGATTTGAATCGCGAGTAGAGCAATCGCGAGCAAAGCAAATCCTTAGGTCGCGCGCGAGAAGCTCCAGAAGGTCGCGAACGACCTATACCAATTCTAGTAACTCGCGAGATGCTTTAAGTCGCTGATTGGATGCCGAATTCCTTAAGTCGCGAACGAGAATCTTGTTAAGTCGTGAAGCTCCTTATGTCGCTCCAAGTTATGTCGCTGCTGCTATGTCGCTGCTCAGTTGCTATGTCGCAAGGATCTTAAGTCGTATGTTGATTTTTAAGTCGTGAACTCCTGTATGTTAATAGGTCGTTCCTGTGTCTTGTTTTTGTTAAGTCGTTTATACTGTTGTGATGTATTTTCTTAAGTCGTGTGATATGTATATTGTTGTAATTTGTTAGGTCGTATGTCGCTTATGTTGTTAAGTCGTGGATGTTGTAAGTCGTGAGTCGTTTGTCCTTATGTCGCCTATGTTGAGTCGTGTAACTTGTGTGATGTAATTCCCTATAAATAGGGGTGTGATGTCATTGTAAAATAGGAAGTTGATTTTTGAATAAAAATTTGTTGAGAGTTTTGTGCCTCCATTAAAATTAGAAGTTGAGTGTTATCTCCTTTCTCCATCTTCAGACATTCGAGTGCACTCGTATCAATGGACTTGAAGCCGATTCACGGAATCTCGTGCGTGTGATCAAAGTCGAAGAATCGTAGATCTTCTAACACGGTATCGTGCGCGATCAACGAGTTAAAGATAGCTAGAATCTGGTATCTCGAGAGATCAATGGATTTGGGCACTTGGGTATCTTCAATTCACCAATTTATCATCGAGTCGTTTTGATTCACCGATTATTTCCGCTAATCGTGTGAGATCCTGGACGGATTCGACTTACATCGTCGAATTCGCTTCCTTAGCTGCGTCACTTCCTATGCGTTTGCTGTTTGTATATGTTTAGTACATATCCTTGTAATGCAATTGCACACTAACCAGGACGCTAATAACCATGCAACTTGCACTATTGCAAAGTTTGAGGTACTTGCCTTTTTCCTACCATATGTACTCTTTTTTATTTTATATAGTTGTATTAAAAATGGATATGCAATGTATTAAAAATGAAGTAATAATGTAGTTGCATTCGCTTATATCGTTATAGATGAATTTGTAGGACCATGATGTACTTGAACTCAATGAATTAGGTTGAGTTAAGACTTATTAATAACATTTGCAAGTCCAAGAGAAGGGCATAAGTTGAGTAATGTAGAAAAAGACATAACAGTTGGTCATATACACATATATATGTTGTGTTGTATTCATTACATGGTTCTGTACTCACGTCCTTTCTTCTAAAAGCAACTTATCTTTTCGAATGTGAGCTTAATGGTTTTAGCTTTTGCTTGAAATAAATTTGAATATATGTGAAAGGTAAAACATGTGGTTATTTTACTTGAAAGTTGTCTTTTTAGAAACTTGTGAACAAAACTACTTGTTTTGAGGGACTTTATTAAGGAATAATGGTAGTATAAAGGATATTATTAAGTATGTCAAAAGATAGCTGACATTGTATCTTTGCATTTTAAACCAAATACCAATCTTTCTTCTTTTGAACTATCTGGTTTGTTAATCATGAAATTGTAAATGATGATACATGCAGGTAATTGTGAATGATCCATACATTTCTGATGATGGGTATACTTATGAACATGGAGCAGTAAAAACATGGCTTGAAAAACACTAGATATCTCCTATAACTAAGCTTGGGCTTCCATATTTAAACACTGGTTGATGTATATGTTGAATTTGATGTGTAGCCTAACTCGTTTGATATATATGTGGAATTTGATGTATAGCCTAACTTATTTGATGTATATGTTGAATTTGTGAACTGAATTATCTAATTTTAATTTATTAGATTTCTCCCTGTTAGCGTTATCGATTTGAAGTATATGTTGCACGACATTGATATGTGAACTGAATTTGTACATTGATATGCGAGCTGAATTTTTTTAGCAATTAATTTTTTTTGCTTCAGCTGACATTTGCTTTGGTTGTCATGAGACAACTAAAGCGATTGATCTTCTTTTGCTTTGGTTGTCGTGTGACAAATGAAGCAAATAGAAAATGAATATTTGGTGGTGAACGTACATTTGCTTCAATTGTCATGCAAGAACCAAATCAAAAAAGGGCCATTTTCTTTGGTTGTCATGAAAAATCGAAGCAAAAGCTTCAATCAATTTCTTCGGTTGTTTAAAGAACCAAAGCAAATGATCCCCTGTTGCTTTGGTTCAACAATCGAAGCAACAGGTTTAGACCTGTTACTTCGTCTTCATTTACTTTAATTGTTGAACCAAAGCAAAACAACCGAAGCAAATGACTTATTTTATTGTAGTGCATGTACGTATCCAGCATTGGCATAAAGCAACAAACGCGTGCGTTTCTATGACAGAACAATACATAATATAGAACAAATATCAGAGAATGCAGAGTTAACAACACAATGATAATATAGAATAGAAAATATATACAAGTCTCAGTGGTTCAATATAAAAGAGTCAATGCCCATTATCACCAAAAATATATAGCATATATCCAATATATGCATCTCAGCAACACATGAACACATGAACACATGTAGCTATAAATACACAAAATGATACTCAACTCGGTAATGTATATAACTATCATCCTCTATGTTTAACAATCAAAATCCGGTCACTTTGTCCCTGAACCTACAATGTCTCAGACTGACCCGAGTATTATAAATAACACATGGGTTAGACTATGTCTAGAATGTAGGTGCCAAAATATAGCAACAACTATATATCCCAACGTGGCATGCATACAACTCAATATAGTATGACACCATACCACATACCGTGCACATATCATCATCTAATCATTAAATAATTGAAAATCACATCAAGATGTATAATATCAAGATGGGTGAAATATCAAACACATCCAACTATCATCAATGCACAAAATCATCAAGTATCATATCGGCAAGCACACAGCTATGCCCAAGATTATCTCTTAGATAATCTTAAAGTAGACATAGCCGGTGTCTGTCTTACTCAAAATATATAAAAACACATAACAATTACCCAAATCAATTGTACACGAAATATAAATATGACATGCATGCAGTAGCCAGGGTCATCTCTCGTGTAACCATATAAAAGATAGGTACATGGTTGGTCTACATGCTCTCAGCACCTCTAACTATCCTCGATGCGTACGAGGTTACACAACTTTACAGACTCACAGTCTTATGAATAATCCAAGAGATCGAGAATCACATAATAGTCATCTAAACTTTCAACCTCATAGCAATCGACTTGGCTCTCAGCTAATGAAATATTCATATAGTTTCTCAAACCTCTACAAATCCAATCAACCCTCGGTATCATAGATAGGCATATGGACTCTTAGTCCTATGTGCTCATAGCATCTTAAATAAATGTTTCGGCATGGGTCTCAACAAATGATCTGATCTGGTCGTACATATAATGATCTCATTTAGGTGAATAAGTATATGTCCATAACACTTCATTAGTAATGACTAGACGGGAGACTAATAGCTCTTAGCCTGCTCTAGGAGCCTTTCTTACATGCTCTCAGTGCTACTCAAATAGTCTTAATTATCTTGAAGGCCATCGTGACCTAATATCCATCGGGTGCAAGTCCCCTATGCAATGGTCATGACCCTATAAGTGCCCCCAAAATGGTAATAGACTGCTGGCCTATGTGATAGAGGAGCAGTGGCTCTCAGCCATACACATCAAAAAGGTATGTCACAGATTCGAAGATTGCTAGGATGGATATTAGCCAATCTAGTTTACTCCACGCCGTATAAAAGAAGTATACACATAGATGGCACACTTATAGCTCTCTGCCTGTTCACTCTCAATTTGCATCACCATAAATATAATACCCCTTAAAATTGAGCCTTTATGAGTGACATATACTTACAGAAAGTAATTGACAAATATCAGCTCAGGTGCTTATACCACCTGGCGTTATTTGCCCATTTACTCAATGCTCGTAAATTACACTCATCACACAATTATTCTATATAACGAGTCAAATGAGTAATCGAAAAAATATTACCGAATGTTCTATACCGCTTCGTATTACTAATGCATTTACTTAAAATTCTCACGATATGGAATTCCACACAAATCACACACTTCAATCTTAATTGATTTAGAAGGGTTTTATAATAAAATCCCCATTTTCAAAACCTTCAATTTCATTTCGAAAAGAACCATATTAATTTCCAAGGAGGTTTAAATAATAAAATTTTAGTCTTTTTTGAAACCTTTATTTAAAAACCTCTTATATAATTATAAGGAAATATATATTTTAAATATTCATTAAATTTAAAATCCATTGAACTATTTTTTAAATAATTCTTAACTTTGAAATTCTTCTTTAATAAATTTAACATAATAACACTGAAGAAGTTTTATAATTTATAATTTCCTTTAAATAACAAATTTAAATAATTTCATATTCCTAATAAGGATTTTCAATCAAAATAATTTTCCATACAATAAATAAATGGCATTCAACTTACTATTTCTTCTAAATATTATTATATAAACCCCTAATTTATTAAATATAAATAAAATTAACTTGTCGTTTCAAATATAAAATTTTAAGTTCTCTTTTTATAAAAATTCTTCAAATATTTTATAATCATAGATTAGTGAAATTACATATTCCGTGATTCATTTATTTAATCAATCCCAAAAATCATCACTTTCCACATAATTTCTATTCACACACTTCTCGAAATTATTCAACTTTAATATTTCCCATTGATAGAGATATTTTCAATATTAAATAAGAAAATCATTCCAGAATTCACTATTTATTTCCAAAATATTTCATTTCTTTTAAAGCTTACCTTTTTAATTCATTCATCCCCATCTAATCATTTCAATATTATTTTTGGCTATCTATGAACATCAATTTATTATTCAATGGAGTTATAGTGTATGTATAATCAATAATCAATCAAAATTGCATCACAGCAACAAGAAAACAAGGGGGTCGGGTTCATCCACATCAACCATCAGCAATCAATACAACCCAATTTCAATTAATTCATTCCCTATTAACCAAAATTCATCACTCAAAATCAAAGAAAAATCATAACAAAGTGATCTAGATCATATATCCGAGTTATAAAGATAACTCACCGAAATGATAAATGCAACTCCCCAAACTAAAGCTTCAGCGCCACTTCATCAACAACCAACTCCAGCCTAGGCACAACCTCCTCCTCTCGCCAATCCCAATCGTACACTTCAGGTTGCTTCTCCCTATGCCACACGTTATCGTGTCTACCACCAGTCGGTCCTTCGCTTTGCTGTCGCTGTCGCACTCAAATGCACGCCTCCACCTTCCAGTCAGGTCGCGACCTCTAAGTCGATCATCTTCTCGCATCCGCGTTTCTTTTCTATTTTTTTAAAACACGTCATGTATATTTTTCTCTTGATTCGCTACAACCGATACGGCTTGCTAGAAAGAGAAGGAAAAAGGGGAGAATGGGTTTTAGTTTGTGCGGGTATAGGCTTAAAGAAGCGTCTAGAAGGGATAATTGAAGAATGCACTAGAAAAATGTTATTTACAAATAGATCCCCATGCACCAAAATTTCCATTTCTCTCTTTTATTTTTCCCTTTTATTCCATATATAACACTCTATCAGATATTTTATGAATATATTTTCAATTTGATTGAAATAGCTGTTTCCAAAAATAAATTTTGATAGTTTACACAAAATATATAAATTCACTAATTATCTAATTTTGTTGATTTATCGATTTTATTAATATTAAATAGAACTTATTTTCATCTATTTTAATTGCATAAATGTTATTTATGCAATAAAAATATTTTATATACATTATAATATTTTATTCGAGTTTAGTATATTTTCTAAAAATAAATTATTAATCGATTCAGTTTATTTAAAAAAAATCAGTTTCTTAAATAACTTTTTATTCGATCAAATATTTTTTTAAAAAATAAAAAAATTATCGGAAAATTAAGATTGAATGTTTTATTTTAATTAAAATTTATTTATTATACAAGCGTAGACAGTCGGGTTGTTACAAGTTATATTTGGTAGTGGCTTAGCTTCTACCCACTTGGTAAAGTAATCAATTGCTTCAGTGACACATTTTGCACCTTCCTTCGAGATAGGGAGAGGTCCTATTAAATTAATTTCACATATGTCAAAGGGCCATGGGCATACAACGCGAGTTAACTCACTTGGAGGCATCCATGTGATTCTTAAGAACCTTTGACATTTATCGCATATTTTTACATAAGATAATTCATCTTTATATGGGGCCAGTAATAGCCCTATCTCATTATTTTCTTTGCCAATCTTACTTCATTGGTGTGATCTCCACATAATCCTTCAAGAGCGACTCTTAATAGTTTTTCTCATTCTTCTAAAGTAATTCCTCTCAAATAAGGCAATGAATATCCTTGTCTATACAATACCCGCCGATCATAGTGTATGATGGGGCTTGATATCTCAATTTCCTTGACTCATTTACTTCTAGGTAATGTCCTTTTTTTATGTATTCGACTTTGGGTGTCATCCAATTATTAGCATTTATCTTTTCAATTATCCATCCTCATTCCTTCGGAAGTTTCTCTATGATTATTATTTTTTGAGAATTTCCCTTGTTATCTTGTGATCATTGGGCTTGTAAACGAGTTAAAGCCAATGCTTCATTATTTGATCATCTTCTTTCAACTCAACACTCGGGTTTTGATGGAATCTGACGGGAATAATTTTTACTTCTAGCGCTCCTTAAGAACTTGATAATTTTTCCAAAGACTCCACTTGTGCATTCTTTTCCCTCGGTATCTGACGGATAGAGATATCCTCAAACTGAACTAAAATTTCATGGATATTTTTAACATATTGGGTTCATCGGGCATCTTCCGTTTTATACACCTTGTTCATTTAATTTACCATTAGCTGTGAATCACCGACTAACTCGATCCTCAGGCTTTTAGTTGTTTAGCCAATGTTAATCCAGCCATCATGGATTCTTATTCAACTATTTTATTGGTCGTTGAAAATCCTAATTTCATTGCATAATGAAACCTATGTCCATTAACCAACCCCAGCTCCTTGTTAATTTGAAAAACCATAGACATATAATCGCCACTTTGGTTCAAATTTCTTTTTCTTTGTAGCGGCTCTTTAATGAATCATGTGCATTCAATTACAAAATCGGCCAAGGCTTGCCCCTTGATTGACACCCTAAATAACCAATGTCATATTGACTTAATTCCATTCCCTATTTTATCAAACTTCCAGACGTTTCAGGTACTGAAGATTTTCTTTAGCAGATAATTAGTTAAAACTTCGATTGGATGTTCTTGGAAATTAGACCTCGATTTTCGAGTGGATAACGCTAAGCAATAAGCTAGCTTTTCTATCTCTGGATACCTAATTTTAGCATCTTTTAATCTCTTACTCATATAATATACCGGTAGTTGAATCCCATTTTCTTCTCTTATTAGAACTGAACAGATTATATGTTATGATACTATTATATATAAACATAATTTTTCTCCTTCTATAGGGCTAGAAAGTTTTGGCGACTTTCCCAAATGATCATTAGCTCTCGGAAAGCTTTTTGACATTCTTCTTTCCATTCATAGGTTTTCCATTTCTTGGTTGCATCAAAGAAAGTGATGCATTTGTCGGTCGACTTCGATATGAATTGATTAAGCGCTGCGACCCGACTATTAATCCCTATTACTTCTTTACTTGTTTTAGATTCTACCATATCTCAAATTGTTTTGAGTTGATCAGGATTAGCCTCTGTTCTTAGTGCACTCACAATATGTCCTAATAACTTCTTAAATTGGATATCAAAGGAACACTTTTGTAGATTCAACTTTATTTTATATTTTTTTAGCACTTCAAACATTTTATTAAAGTCTCTAATATGGCCGGTTTTTTCTTGGATTTCACCAACATATCGTCAACATACACTTTCATGCTTTTCCATACCTGATTTCTATTCACCAATTGTTGATATGTTGCTCCCATATTTTAGTCCGAATGGAATTACCTTATAACAGTACATTCCTCAATCAGTCACGAAGCTTGTATGCTCTTCATTAGGTTTGAACACTGGAATTTGATTATATCATGAGTATGTATCCTTAACTGACAATAGTTTACATACACTTGTGGCATCAACTAGTTGATCGATTCTTTGAAAAGGATAACAATCCTTCGGACATGTTTTATTTAGATTTGTATAGTCCACACATGTCCTCTATTTCCCATTAGAGTTCTTGACCAATACTGGGTTTGCCAACCATTTTGGATTGAATGCTTCCCTGATGAATCTGTTTTCCAATAACCTTTTTACTTCCTCTTGCAATGCTATTGTTCAAACATTGTCAAAATGCTTTTTCTTGCATCTTATAGGAGTGAAATTTAGGTCGATGTTGAGTGCATGAAACATTATTGTGGGGCCAGTTCCTACCATATCGGCATTGATCCAGGCGAAAACATCATTACTTGATTGGAGAAACAAGATCGGTTCTTTCCTTGCATTCTCACCCATCCATTTTCCTATCTTAACTATTTTAGTGGAATCTTGTAGGTCTAGGTTCACCTCCTCCAAGTCCTCCATGGATTTTACATTTTCCCAACTATCTCCAGAATCCATATCTAGCACTATTTCCTCTAGAATTTCTTTAGGATCTCCATTTTGTTCAATTCGATTTAATTACACATATTTTCCAGTTTTGTCCGATAATTTGACCCTTTTGCATGGCATTTTATTCTTTTTGATTGCTAGATATTTCTTATTTGCCTTAGATATCAATTCTTGATCACTGATATGCAAGGGCTTGGGAATTTTAGATTTGTTTAGTTTGTTTATCAGGGATACATAACAAGAATCGCCTCCTTTATTACATTGTTCAAGAGTTGCAAAGTACGTTTCTTGGGAGCTAATATGCTCTTCACACATTGTTCCCCACCCAGCCATAGAAAGGAATTTTACAAGTAAATGTTTTAGGTAGGCGAAGGCGACTATTTCATCCAAAGTGGGTCTTCTAAAGAACATGTATAATAAGACGGTTGATCCATCGCCACAATAGAGTTTCAAAAGTCCTAAAATAAGGTGGAATCCAAATTTGAATATATATCATGTTTTTCCCAAATGGCATGTAATACTTGTTATCAAATCCAAAAATAGGCTCTAAGCTGGGTTTAAATTTTCCTTATGGGATGTCCATTTGGGCAAAAGTGTTCTTAAAGATGATGTTTACTTCATTAAGTATCAACCAATACTTTGGACCCCAAGGAGAGCCTAATTTGTTATGTAATCATTAGTAAATTGTTATGAGGGTGTTAACTCCTATTAGTTCTTTTAGAGTTATTATTAGGTCCGGGATTTGGGCAGAAACCTTGTAAGCTTTTGTCGAAGGTTGCTCTCTTATCGAGCAAATTCCTTTTTTACCTCCCGTATGCATCGGTTTCTTACGCCTTTGCTTTTTCTTGTGATATATTGCCTGCCATGGATCAAGTCAATACAATTTACTGGTTGCGGAAAGTATTATGAGGGCTTGTTTTCTAAGATGTCAGTATTGGTAGCTGGGGGTTTTTCACTATGAGAGAATTTTTGATCATTCTTAATAGATTCATTGACTGCTCCTTTTCTAATCATGCCTTGTATAATCCAAGCTAAAACACGACAATCATCGTCTTTATGTCCATTCACCTTTTGGAAGACACGGTAATCTCCTTCCTTATTCGATTCTAGATTCATCTTTGATTTGAACGATGTAGGGTGTTCTATTTCTTCTTTGGTTACAGCATAAATGTAGGAAATCAATTGGTTTAAATCAATAGAGTTTTCTTTTGAAAATTCATTTAGTTTTCAATCCTTGTTTGGGACCAGAAAGTCTTCCCTTTCTCTCCACCTCCTTTTATCATGGAAGATCCGTCTATTCGGACAAACTTGTCTACTTGAAAATGAAAATCCTACAAACCTTTGCACCTGTGTATATAGAGTTCTTTCCAAAATGGGGTGTTCTCGATCAACCCACACTTCACGATCATTAGCTTCTCTATATTTCTTATCTTCTTAGCTCTATTAGCCTCAATGTTGAATCTTTTCAAATACTCTCTTATCAATTCTCCCAGCCTTCATTTTATGTTGGCTAGAGTGCTTGCATCAATGGTTGGTTTTTGGAGGTATAAAACTATGTTGAAAATTCATAAGCGAATTGTTCCCATGAGTAAATGAGATTTTCACAATAGCGATGGTACCATTTTGTAGTTGTGCCAAAGAAGATGGTAGGAAATAGCCTTCATCTTACTACCCTAGGAGTATCGTATAGGCCCATTTGGCTATCAAAATTCATTAAATGGTCGTTCGAACCAGTTGACTCGTCATACTTGATTAAGAGGATTTTGATATACAAAGGTAATGGGATCATCATAATTTCTTCAATAAACGCGACCCGCAGTTCCGTACCCCTTGAGTTGATAATAATTCTTCCACGTTCAACTCAAAGTGTACGAAAGAGCGAATAACTAGGGTTAAAGAAGAAAGAGGTAGAAGAAGAAAATAGAAAATCAACATCAGAATCTCACAATCGCAACGGAATAATATATAATAGTTAATAACTGATCTTTACACAAAAGCAAATCTGTTTATACATTACATCATCAGAGTATACACAATCAATAACACACAACTGGATAGTTATATTAACTTGTCCTCACCAACAGACAATACAACTTACAACACAGCGGAATAATACATCAAGTACGTATGCTACGCTTCGCCATCCAACTCGTCTCCTGAGCTCCACAGTACCATATCCTGTAATACTCGGTCTGACCCGAGCATTATAATAAAATAACACCCGAGTCAGTCTGGAAAACCAGCGTGAGAAAATCACACTCAGTTTGATTATTAAAGTTTTCCAAACCCTTTGAAATCAAAAGCATCTTGTAAGACCACGCCACAAATAAACATGTCGGATTTTTACCTTACGATAGCCAAAACACTTTTTATCAAATCCGTCTGATATTATAATAGTGTCTATAGAAAGTAAAATAGAATCTAGCTGAAATGCTTGCATCTCACGTTTCAGCAATAGTTGGGCACAATCAAAACCGTACAGGCACGTAGGGAGAATGGATTTCCAACTAATGACTAGGCGCTGGGTACCACCTGTCACAATACCTGGTCTAGATCAGCGTACCGAGGACCACGCCCGATCCCTTGCAACACAAGGACGGAATTACCTTATTAAAATCTTGGGTACTCAAATTTTTACGAGTAGCCAAGGGATTCAGGTTATCTTTGACGAATTCTGGAGGAGATTTGGAACAGGTGGCTTCAACGAGTAGATATTTATGGTTTCGCTGTGTTAGTGTTGTGTCTGTATTGTATTGATGTATTTGAGTTGTATGATAGACAGGTGTTTATAACTGTCTAATAATGAGATGTATAAGTTGTGTAACTCTGATGTATATGATACTATGTAATATCATATGTGATATATTATATTTCATTCGTTCCGCTATGAGATTCTTATGTGTTGTTTCTTCTTTCCTATCTTTTCTTCTTCTATCCCTTTCTTTCTTAATTCATGATGCGTCTTTCTGGTAATAGAAAGACGGAGGGGCTCCGCTAAAGTTATTATTAACCTTAGGGTCCATTATCATTTTTCCTTTTAAATCCATCATATCCTTTACCATTTTATTTGCCAAATCCTTCAAGTATGTTCATTGTCTCTATAATCCTTTCACTTTGGTTTGTAGTCTTTATGTGAATTTGAACTTGCAAACTACACAGGTGGGAATCTTGGTTCTTTGGTTATCTTTTGAGTTGGGCAATTGTTGGCCCTAACTTCATTTTCGATGTCTATGTAAGGCTTAACATGAGTTTTGGCCGACTTAGTCACTCCAGCTTTATCTCTCCCATATGGTTCCAAAGTGCTCACTATAACAATAAAACCATTTAATAGCATTTTAAAAATGCTATAATAGGCTTTAATACAGTTTTATGAATGCTGTAGTAAAACGACTTGATATAATAGTTCAAGGACTTATTATGGCAAATTTAAAAATGCTATCATATGTTACTGTATAATGGTGTTTTCCCAACGCTGTCATATGCTACTATATGGTAGCAGTTTCCAATGTTATCATTCATTCACATATGAAAGCACTATTGAAATGCTATGATTTATGTAACAACATGCACCTTCATAGGCCTAAATTTTGACTAAATCAAAATCCAAGTCCAATAGGGTATGGATCGTTGGTTTTGGTAACCTGTAATAACACAAATATATCAAAGTGCAAATAATATAAGCTCACGGTGGAATAGAAAAATATGATAGAATATACGTACTGACTAAGGCTGCTACCTTGGAATCAGTAGTACTCTTTGGTTGTCTAATTGCCTTGTCAGCGCGAGCATGAATAAGAAGACTTCTCCATCAACCGTTCCCATCCTGCTCTTGACGTCTATCCTTATAATCTATCATATGGGTTGTAATGAGGAGGGAAATCAGAACAAGGTTTTGGTGATCGAAAAATTATATACTTTACCCGTAACATTAATTTATGTCGATCAGTTTCCATTTACGTGCTATGCCTATTACTTATGGCTAATCCGTTAAGTCTTATGTGTGCACGTACAATATGCCTAACATCTTCTGAGGTATAACTATATATGTATATGCCTATCCACATATATGGTTAACTGTTATAGTATCCAAAAACCCCGGCCACTTAATACTTCTTAAATAAGGAGGAGATAGACCCAATGGCCATTTAATACCTTAATTCCAAGCGGGCCCTCCGAAAAGTAAACGCTAGTCAATCGACTCTACCTATAGAGACCTATGACCCCTATATACATATTTATAATTTAATTGTCGTACTACTAACGCATCTCAAAGACTCATCTAAGAGTTAACTAGCCTACCTCCGGTAAACAAATTTTCTCTAACCATCTACTTTGAGATCTTCACATCTCCCATATGGATTCTACATTAGTAGGAAGCAAAATCCATCAGGGCATAACCTAAGTCTTTGCTATCGCTCACTCGAGACCGTTGGTGATCATTGCCTATATGCTAGACCTACTACTAGAGACTGGTCCAAAAATACTGACATAGCCCACAGACGTTCCATAACTGACATCCTGTTTAGACTAACCTAAGTAAGTCAAGTAAAATACCCCTTTCGGTTACTTAATACATATTATTAGAAGTGAAGCAAACCCCATTTCCTCAAAAGTACCAGGTTATTTAATACTTCAATTCCAAGGCGAACCCTTAGTATACTTTCCCTCACCTATTCACAATGTATCCCTTCCCTATGGGTCTTATGGTCGAAGATGTCTCTAGGTGAAGGGTGGACTTCTGTTGTATAACTCTAATGATCTCGCATCCCAACCGACTAAACCAAACCAATCACTCAAAGCCTAAGTGTTGGGCTAGGCCCACTAATTCATGCTCGTTCTAATATGTAATTGGAGCTATATAATTTTATACTATGAAAATTATATTGCCTTCTATGTATATTTAATAGTACAATACTTACTTGTTCGCTACGTAATTATTCCTATTTTATACGCTTAGGCTTTGGTTTCCTTATTTCTTCTTATGTCTAATAAATGTCCTTTTGTTTGTAATAATTGGTCATTAATGTCGAAATTGGACAATCTCTAATGATATTTATTTATTTGTTTTAAAATCCACCTATTATGCCTATTCAATTTCCACATAATTGTCATACTAAATTCTCTATCGGTCCTCATTTAATTCCTTTAACTTTCTACTAATGACAAATTTATTACCCATTAAATTTGTAGTTATTATCCATAAATTTTGAATTTACTATTCTTTCCTTTTTCAACCTCCTAGTCCTATAATTACTATGTTGTTAATAACTAATACAAATATCATCGTAAATTAAGCCATATACATATATGTTATTTTTTATCGGTAAGCATGATTATGCGTGTGTGTATTCTTATTTCTAACTTTAATTCCTAAACTAGAATATTCTTTTCTATGTTATAATTTATCAGAGCTACTCTTTCAAAAAGGATTGTTGTTATGAATTTCCATAAATTAACCAAAATTAAGACCATGCTTCGTTTGAAATTACAAGGAATTATTTTCCTTCTTTTATTGAAATAGACAGTGTAAACTATGAAGAATAATATTTATACTTTACACATCACTTTCCTTTTTGTATATTCCTTGTTAATTTAAACGATGCACTTTTATACATATTTTTGGAATTGGATAATTTATGGAAATTGCATGGAAATATATATAATTAAATTATACCCAATTCCAAATAAATTAAAATATAGAAATTCGCATTCCAAGTCGACTAGGGTAACCTAATTTACAACCTAATTATAAATCTGGAATAAACTCTACAACTTTACAAACATTCTACAAGAATAAATATATGAGACTGAATTCAAATTTTCAGAGTATATTGTACATACTATTCCTTTTCCAATTACCTATTTTATTGAATATGTAGGCGATAATCCTATATGTTTATTTTAAGCCTACAACTCATCAGATCTTATATAGGTATAATAATTAAATAAATATTCAACGAGATAAATTTCAATGGTATAAATAAATTATATAATTTCCCACTCACCTTCATAGCTTTCCAAATTTCTCAAATCTGAATCCATTCCTTTACTTGACTCCTTTTCCATTCTAATCCATAAATATAGTATACAAGGGTATATATGTACTATTAGAATTACAAATATGAGAAGAGATTTGGGTTTAAGGAGAATATAAATTTATAACTATAGAAATTTATCTTTTTCCGTAGTATTGATTCGTTTATTCTCTTCTTCTATTTTATTTTCTACCATTCTCCAATTATATATATATATATATAATATTTTATAATTTTCAAAAATAGAGGAGAATGGAAAATGGCAGACCTTCCCTACTTTGATCTGAAAATATGAGAAGAGAACCGTGGGGTTAGGCCTATATTTATAGGCGTTCGAATCAATCATAATCGTTTGATTAAAATAATTAAATCTGGTACGTTTGGTCAAGGTTCAAACCCTAGCTGCCACCCTCAGTCGATCGACCGCCCCCTATAAACGGTTGACCGCTAGCGGTTGACCGGCCCAAGTAAGGAGGTCGACCGTGGAGTCCCGCATTTATTATTATTTATTTCCTATTTCTTTTTAATTATTTTCATTTTGGAAACTTCAAACGCTAATAACTTCTTCATTTGTGCTCTGATCACTAAACTTCAAATATGAAAGTTGCTCATAAAATTGCCACAAATGCAATGGTCAAGTTTCATAGCCAAATTTCGTCGTTTGCTCAAATTCTATTTTTGGAGCCTTATTAATTATTTATTAATTATTGTTAATTTTATGGGGTGTTACACTCTCCCTCCTTAAAAGAATTCCGTCCCTGAAATTCCCTAAAGGTTGAATCATGTAATGAAGACATGCATTCAAACAATTAGTAGCACACAACCAATCTAAGCTATCCAAATAATTTGTAGCACAACCAATTTTGCAGTCAAACGTGTACAATTGCACAGTGTATAACAACATATAAGACATGCATTCATAATTACTCTAAATCGGTGCCTCCTATATGAATGCATTCTTTTAAAAATATTTTGAAAATATGATGCAAACAATCTATATATACTGGCAGTTCTATGTGTAGGCAAGTTTTCAAAAATCAAAAATCATTTTTCACCCAAAAATTTCCATACTCCCATGAGTAGAAGTATGGTTTAACCAATTTTGCAACTAATTCCTACCATCCGAAACCTAGCACATAATTTCTAACATCCGAAAATTTTGAAAATCCATTTTTTCTGAATGTATCCTATGTCCAAAAAGGAATTTAGATGGAAAATTTTATAATTCCACCCTTCTTTTGGTAACCTATTCCATCGTAACTTGGAACCTTATCTTTTGTCCCCAAAATTTTCCAACTACAATACACATAAGGAGGTTTATTTTTCGATGTTAAAACGTAATTATCCTAAGCGCAAGTTTCGTTTCACTATCAATAAGGTATGGAAATAGAAATTCTAAAACTAAAACAGTCTTTTCACTTGTTATTATATATTTCTTGTATATTGTCACCTTTGTCGAACAATAAAATTCACATTCACTAACACATCGACCTGCCCCACGTTAAGCATGTGGCACTAGAAAATTGGATTTTTTTCATTTTTTCATCAAAAATCCATTTTTCACTTTCCAATCAAACTTGCAAAATAGTTTGAAAATCAAATTCTCAAAAGTGTTTAAGCACCATTTTGTTCAAAAGCACTTGAACAAAATTTTCCAAAAACATTTGAACTTAACTTCCCAAAAGCATTTAATCAAAAAAATTTAAAAGCATTTGAACACAATTTTTTACAATATTTGCCTCTCCGTTCTTAAAATAAATCATTCCACGTCTTAATGTAATAGAGGCTCGGTCAATGAGTTAATGTATATTGACCCTAACATTATGCAGTTAATATTAGATTTGGTGAACCGTTACTTTTATCCTAAAACAACAAACTACCTACAAACGTATTTATAAATTTTAGCTTCAAAGACATAGGGATAGTGACCCGTGACTTTGCAATAACATTTCCTCATCCTTCGTTCGTTAAATTTTATTTTTTCCAAAATCCTGAAGTTTTTGGGATTAAAGCATTTTTAATTTCTAGCTGCTAACTTAATATTCTAATTTATATTATAAACTTCCAGTCTTCCCTACAATTCATCGCTAGTTCAGTGCCTTTAAGAGATCTCCTTATTTATACTATTTTCCAACATATTTATATAGCGGTCAAAGCTCATCCGAACCATCAACACAGTAATAAAACAGGAACATATCTCATATCATATCATATGCTTTTCCAAAACCTAAGGGAGAACTAGTGATTACAACCCAAAAACCCTAAAAGAAAATTTTACTTGAAGTTGCCATTCATCATCAATTGGTGTTAATGGTGTTGTGGCCCTAACACTCCCTACTAAATTAAGATGGACATTTCTAGTATATTATTCAGCTATGACTTAACTTACCTTCTTAACTTCTAATAAATAAGGTATATCCATTACTTCAATCATTCGACCCGATTATGGGAAAAATTTTGCATTCCTACAATGTAGTGGATAAGAAATATAAACCATGCACATTTAGAATAACTCTTTGGAAAATTAGCTTGGTGGTATAATTTTCCTACCCCTTATCTTTCCTTATCTAACCTCGAGTCGACCAACATCCTTTTTGTGGGTTTGCCATCTTATTATTCTTTTCTCCAACTATACTACAATCTTCTCTCAATCATAATATCTTGACAGTATCCTCAAACTTTGGTATTTACTTCCTCTATATCCTTGATCCTTCATGCGAGTGTACCCTAGGACTCATAAAATTGTACTTTGATATCATTCCCTATTCCTTTGAGGGTTCTTCTCATGGCTTCCACACATATCTAAAAAAATTCCTAGGTTTATACCAACATTCCTTATATTCAACGGGATTCTTTGTTGCTATCCTACGAGCATTCATAGTAATTCTACTCTTGGCCTAAACCTTTACCCTGTCTTACCTAGGCAGTTATCCCTATCTACTCCATATCAAAAACTAGTTCGTTTTTTTCACAACTCTTTTAAATATAAAAATTCACGGTCATGAAGTAAAATATCAAAAGCTTTTATTTTTTAAAATATATAGTTAGAAACATTTTATCAAATTCAAAAACTTCTTAGTTTTCAAAAAGAAACTATGAAAATTTTCTCTGTTTTAACCAACTTTACCTTTTTAAAGACTTTCGACAGCAGAAATTTACTTCTGTTAAAAGTAGGATTTTCAAATCCAAAACATCTATCACATTTAAACCCAATTGTCATACCAAACCATTTTTTTCAAAAACATCTTCTATAACTTTAAGCAATGAAAAGTGGAGTAGACAAGGACAACTTCCATACTATTATTTTTATATTACTCATGTTATTTCCGCTTGCACCCTTAGTGGATATTTTAATAGCATATGAAAGGGTCTTCTAAAAGATACGTGCAATTGCTGCATCTATCTAAGCATCTATCTAAAATATATGCATAATTACTGCATATCCATGGAATTTATCTATTCTTCCTATCATATTCCTATTGCTTTTCTCCTGTATTATTTTTAGTTAGATTACTAATTATATAAATGCTATTTCGATATAAATTACCCAAATATTTCTACTATTTATATTTTTCCTACCTAAATGGATTCTACTTTAGTCGTTATTCTGCATATTTTCTTTATACAGTATTATTCCTCCTATCTTAATTATTAGGCATTATTACTCTTCTATTATCTGTACCCCATATGAATCAAGTACCATTTTCATTTCTCCACCCCTTAAAAGGAATTTTAAAACGAAACTTACAAATTTACAAAAATAGGAAAAACCATCGAGCCAAACCTATGCTCTGTTTTTTATTTATTTCAAAAACAAAAAATCCCTTTATCAAAAATGTTCAAACCAAAACTTTTTGACTCAACCAATTTTAAAATTTCCTTGCTATTCAAAACAACTTCCCAATAAGTCCTTTGAAAAACTCATTCAAAAAATTTCAAGAAATTTTCAAAAACCTTTTTGTCATTCACATGGGGTTGCACATAGAAATGGACTTTAATCGTCCTTTGTTTTAGGCATTCTTTCTACCTACTCCTACTTAACTATTCTTCATCAAAAATCTGGCTATCTTCTAGTGGTGATTAAGGTACACCTTCTTGCGAAAACTTGCTCCACTCCTTCACATCTAGCTTTCATATGCTTACAACATATAGTTTATTATTTCCCATTTGTTTGGATGAAATGTTCATCTTCAATCGGCAATCCATTAAAATTCATAATCATAAGACAGCATAGGCCCAACAAAGGAGTCAAGTACCACCTAGCCTCTAGGATTCTCCTATATGTCATGCTCATGCTCTTCTTGGTCAACGCCTTATGGTACATCCAACACTCCATAGGATAATTTAGGTAGGTGTATAAATTTCACTCTATTTATTGGTCTAACCCATATTTGCCTCGTGCATCCTTTTGGAATATGGTCGCAACTACTTCTATAGTCGGATTTTATAGAGTTTGGCATAATATATATATATATATATATATAATTATAGGTAAAAATAAAAATATGTTTTCTCATCGTATCATAATTCCTATGATTGACTAACCTAAGGTCTGAGATCAAATGTAACAACCCATACCTTAATGGACCTGAATTTTGACTAAATTGAAACCCAAGTCCATTAGGTACGGATCATTAGTTTTGGTAACCTGTAATAACATAAGTATATCGGAGTGCGAACAATATAAATTCATAACGGAATAGAAAAATATGATAGAAATATGTACTGACTAAGGCTACTACCTTGGAATCAATATTATTCCTTGGATGTCTAATTGCCTTGTCAGCGTCGAGCATGAATAAGAAGACTTCTCCATCTATCGTTCCCATCTTGCCTCCGATGCCCGTCTTTCTAAGTCTATCAAGTGGGTTGTAATGAGGAGGGGGTTAGAATAATGTTCTGGTGATTAGAAAATTACATTCTTTACCCATAACATTGATTTATGCCGATTGATTTCTATTAAATTTATATGTCTATTACTTATGGCTAATCCGTTAAGTCTTATGTGCACGTGTATGATATGCTAACGTCCTCCGAGGTATAACTGTATATGTATATGCCTATCCACATATATATCTAACCATTTCACTGCTCAAACACCCCCGCCACTTAATACTTCTTAAATAGGAAGGAGGCAGACCCAACGACCATTTAATACCTCAATCCCGAAGCAGGCCCTCCACATTGTAATTGTTAGTCAATCGATTCTAGCTACAAAGACCTATAACCCCTATAAACAGCTTTATAATTTATAATTTAATTGTCGCACTATTAACGCATCTCAAAGACTCATCTAAGGTTTAACTAGCCCACATCCGATAAATAAATTTCATCTAACCATCTACTTTGAGGTCTGTGCGTCTCCCATATAGATTCTACAGTAGTAGAAAGTGAAATCCATCAAGGTATAACCCAAGTTTTTGCTACCGCCCGCTCAGGACCGCTAGCGGCCATAGCTTATATGACATACCTACTACTAAAGACTGCTCCAAAAATACTAATATAACCCACTGGCCTTCCATAACCGACATCTCATTTAGACTAACCTAAGTAAGTCAAGGAAAATGCCCCTTTCGGTTACTTAATACCTCTTATTGGAAGTAAAGCAAATCTCATTTCTTTAAAAGTACTGGGCTATTTAATTTCAAATCCAAGGCGAACCCATAGTACATTTTCCCATACCTATTCTCAACGCATATCCCTTCCCCAAGGATCCTATGGTTGGAGATGTCTTACATTAGTAGTAAGTATAAACAACTACTGGTAGTCTCTAGGTGAAGGGCAGACTTCTGTTGTGTAACTCTACTTACCTCGCATTCCAACCCACTAAGCCAAACTAATCACCCAAAGCCAAAGTGTTGGGCTAGACCAACTAATTCACACTCATTCTAAATGTATAATTGAAGCTATATAATTTCCTAATATGAAAATTACATTGCCTTCTACGTATATATTTAATAGTATTAATACTTACTTGTTTGCTACATAATTATTTCTACTTTATATGCTTAGGATTTGGTTTTCTCATTTCTTCTTATGTCTAATAAATGTCCTTTGTCCGTAATAATTAGTCATTAATGTCAAAATTGGACAATCTCTTATTTATCTGTTTTAAAATTCACCCATTATGCCTATTCAATTTCCCCATAAGTGTCATATCAAATTCTCCAATCAATCCTCATTTGATTCCTTTAACTCTTTATTAACTACAAATTTATTGCCCGTTAAATTTGTAGTTATGTCCATAAATTTTGGAATTATTTTTCCTTCCTTTTTGAACCCCATAGTCCTATAATTACTAAGCTGTTAATAACTAATATTAATATCATCATAAATTATGCTATATATTTATTTATTTTTAATCAATAAGCGCGGTTATACATAGATACATATATTTTAACGACCCACCTTTCTAACCCCTAGAAATGACATTTAACACATCCTCGGTGTTCATGTGTCGTTGCCCAAGCATTGGAAAGATGAATCATCGTGGAGTAACATAAAGAACATAATAGAAAACCTCACAATGAAACTGCTAAATAAAACATAACAGTCAATAGTGCATAAGGTTACTCCTTAACAGGGAGTTATCAAAGTTACACAAAAGTACTACAAATCAGCTTAGGCCATTATTACATCCTGCCTTTGCATATGTTGAAAACAAAATACACTTACAAAAACTAGATAATACAGCATAATAGAAAGCTAAGAAGATAAAAGCCTCATGCTCAGACGTCGTCTTCAAAGAGCCCACAAGACTTGCTACTCTTGGACTACTCAAATAAAATGAGTACCCGAGAGTTTAGGAAAAACAAACAACTCGGGCCAGACGATATGACTGGTATGAATAAAACTTTAAATTATAAGGGTGTAACTAAACACAAACATGTGAGACCACGCCACTGAACACGGAACGGGTTTACTCTCACATAAATCAATATCCAATGATAAAGAAAAAATAAATAATTAAACTCTACGAAGAGTGGTTGACTCTTCCCGATGTAAATAAGGAAACAAATTTGAAGGTTTGAATCAAATCAGAAAAGGAAAATCTCCAACAATTGACTAGGAGGGTGCATTGCTCCTAAATTAAGTATACCTCAAGAAATATACTTGAAAACCCCGAGAACTCCAAGCCGTACCCCACCAATCCTTACCGAGAATCCGAGCATTTCACATCTAAATGCACAAAACCGAATCCAATCTAGATGAGATGTGAAAATACCCTAATGAGAGAAACCCCACATAACTTGGCCCCTACATAACTTGGCCCCCACAAACACGCGCTTTGTTTTAGTCATTTCCGAAAAAGGATAACAAAGCTCAATGAAGCGGCAAATCATCTTAGAATGATGATAATAAAGAAGCTGAGGTAACCAATAGCTGGAGAACCAACCATCAAGTATATAAAACGTTCATATATGGAAATTAATTCTTGTATACCCATCACCACTCGTTGAATCCAAACTTGTACTTTTCCTTGGTTAATAATAATGCTGGACAAGTCAAGGTAGTGTTACCTCAAAGTCATGTCTCATGACCCTTCTTAACTTTTGGAATAGCAAAAGTCTACGTCTTCGATGTTTACGGTTAAGTATACAAATAAATCATTTCCATATAAGTGATATTGCTTTATGGAAATTAATTCATTCCTATAAACGAATCAAACCTTTTCTTTTGAAAAAAAAATCGAATTTGTGTTTGGTCTCATATTACAAGTATTAGCTTTAAAAACATTTTGTTAATAAAGTTTCCTAACTTCAAACATCATAAAAAAGGATTTAATAACTTAAAATATTCTTATTACCTTTATTAATCCACTTTAAAACTTCGTTAACTAAGTTGATTTAGTTAACTTCAAATAATTGTTAATTAAAAAGGGTAACTCACCTTTCAAAATATCATTAATTAAACTTATTAATAATATTTAAATATAATTAATTTAATAAATAATTAAGTATCATTATTTAAAAGGGATTAATTAATTTAAACTTTATTTAAGGAAAGATTTATTTAAGGTTAAACGGATTTATTAACTTTTAAAAGTCACTAATTAATTTTAAAATAACATCATTAATTAATAAATTCATAAATCTTAATCCATCATTATTAAAAGATTAATTAGCCTTAAACATCATTAAATAAAATGATTAATTAAATTTAAAACATCATTAACTAAGTAATTAGTTAAATTTAAAACACATCATTAATAAGTTAATTAGTTAATTAGTTAACCTTAATCCTTATTAATTAAATAACTAATTAAATTTAAAAATCATTAATAAAATAATTAATCAAATTTGAAATCATTATTATTTCAAAAACTTATTTAACTTGTAAAAACAAACACAAGCTCGATTTGAAGCCAAAAGGTTTCGATAAGGTATGAATTTTTCGAAAGTGCCAATATAGCAACTATCGCTATACGGACAGTTCGACAAACTAGTTCATGTCATTTTTCAACCATCGAGTCATCACACGACATATGAGTAAGCATATAAACATGGTATGTACATTTACACAACAAGTAGAAAGCAACACTTGCAAAATTTCAACTTTAACTTACTAACTTAAAATGTTACTAACTAACTTCCGGAGTGTTAACTTTTCGATGCATAAGTCAAGCCAACAACTACCATAACACAACATATATCCAATATGCATTCACCAAGAATATAAATTAACTATATTTAAAGTTACAAACTTGGATTTTGAAAGGTGAGATTTTTACTCATCGAAATGCACTAAAACAAAGTCCAACTTCCACCGAACTTGACTAAACGCTAACCAAACTTCCTAGACTTGGGTTTATAAACTTGTGTGGGCTTGAGGGGTGCAAGATGGCTTGGCCTAGGCTAGGAATGGGCACAGCCTAGGTAGTTTAGTGGAGAATAGGGTCTTGTTTTGTAGAGAACGGTTTTTAGAAGTGAAGTAAGGAGTTTAACTTGATTTTTAGAAGTGTATTCACTAGTTTTTAGCTTGGGAATTTCTCTTGGAAGCCATGGAAGATTCATGTATATAAAGAGAAAATAAATGAAGAAAGAAATGAATATGTAAAGTGAAAAATGTATGGAGGTGAGGAGTATTTATAGGCAAAAGAAACGAAGGGATGAATAAAATAGCTTAAACATTTAATAATATAAAGTTGTCATGTGTTCATGCTTGCTATACCCCCTCCACCTCACCTAGTACACATGCGCCCTTCTCTCTCCCTCCTTTCACCATGCCTTAGGCACTTGTTTGGGTTATGGTTAGGGTACTTAATTAATTTCTTAAAGTTATTTAAAGTACTTGTGTGCATTTAATGTCAAATCAAGTTTTATATTTAAACTAAGCTTGATTATTAACTTTAATACATTGATTAGCTTATCACATGAAATATGTGCATGAGTGTGCATGTGTAAATGAGTTATACGAAACGTGCACAACGTTTCTGATGACTTTCTAATACCAAAAAGTCAAAATTTTGGAAAATGTTTTTCTGTCACATTTTCTATTTTTATTTGAACTAGTTATTCCAATAAACAAAATTTGAAAATGATTTTAATATCATTAATTAATATTTAAAATATGTTTATTTGATTATTAAAATATATTATTTAAATATTAAAAAATGATTTTAATATTCAAATACAAAGCGATTAATTTACGGGTCGTTACACTCTCCCCTCTAGGAGAATTTCGTCCTCGAAATTAATACAAAATGATAATCCAAAAGGTATATATTATACAAAGAAATTCATATAACAATGCAAAGCAACTATGCGATAATAGAACATTCTTAATGCATTTAAACAATAAACAACTAACCTGACATTACATTAGGTTAAGTTTCTCTAATATGATCCTCTGCCTCCAAAGAACAATCGCAGGGATCACCACTCCACTGAACCTTCACAAACTTCACCACCTTATTCCTCAATCTCCTTTCATCCTAATCTACAATATGAACTGGGTGTCGGACTACCATCAAATTCGGTTCTATTTCCAAGTCTTCCTGAACAGACGTCTCAACAATCAAAGATGGATTATGAACATGCTTTCTTAGATGAAATACATGAAAAACATTATGAACTTCTGACAATCTTTCAGGTAATTCTACTCTATAGGCCAACGATCCAATCCTCTCAAGGATCCTAAATGGTCCAATGAATCTGGGTGTTAGCTTTCCTATTTTCCTGAATCTTACAACTCCTTTAATCGGGAAAACTTTCACAAATACCAAATCCCTAACCGCAAACTCTAAGTCCCTTTTCCGTTGATCGGCATAACTTTTCTATCGATCATGGGCTTCTTTCATCCTTTCCTTGATCATAGCTACTTTCTCTAATGCTTCTCGAATTATCTCTGGTCCAAGAACAAAACGGCCCCCAGTCTCCACCCAACATGAAGGTGATTTACATGGCCGTCTATACAAAGCTTCATAGGGCGCCATGCCAATGCTAGCTTGGTAACTATTGTTATAAGAGAACTCTACAAAATATAGATGATCTTCCCAAGAACCTCCAGAGTTCAAAATACATGCTCTCAAGAGATCCTCCAAAATTCGTTTCACCCTTTCGGTTTGTCCGTCTGTCTACAAGTGATAGGCCGTGCTCAAATTCAATTTTGTCCCTAAAAAGGCTTGCAATGCTCCCAAAAATCCACTGGTGAAAATGGAATCTCGAGCACTAACTGTACTTACTGGAACTCCATACATTCGAACGATCTCCTTCAAATAAATCCCTACCAAAGAAGCTGTAGTTCTTATTGACTTCACGGGAATAAAGTGGGCGCCCTTCATTAATCGATCTACAGTTACCGAAATGCCTTCATTACTTCTTCTTATTCTGGGTAACCCATTAATAAAGTCCATGGGTACTTGCTCCCAATCCGGTCCTACAAGCATCCATGTAAACTGTTAATCCTTCACTCCCATCTAGAATAGTCAAGACAGGAGCGCTAGTCAATTTCTCCTTTAACTCATTGAATGCTTGATCGCACTTGGATGTCCAAACAAAACTTAGCATCTTTCTTCGTTAACTTTGTTAGATGAGAAGCAATCTTTGAGAAATATCTAATAAATCTTCTATAGAAACATGCCAATCCTAAGAAACTCCGAAACTCAGTGGCATTTTCGGGTTTCTTCTAGTCTTGAACCATAACTACTTTAGCTAGGTCCATTGATATACCTTCTCCCAAAACTACATGCCCCAGAAATCTAACTTCGGATTTCCAAAAAGGCACTTAGAAGACTTTGCCTTTAAAACATGACTTCTTAAAGTACTTAGAACAACATGAAGATGGTACTTATGCTCTTCCTCCATTTTCGAATAAACAAGAATGTCATCAATTAAGATTAGGACAAACCTATTAATAAAATACTAAAACACTCTATTCATCAAATCCACAATATAAGCAGGTGCGTTAGTCAATCTGAATGGCATGACTAACCACTCGTAAAAACTATCAGGGGTATTAAAAGCTGTTAAGGGTACACTCTCCTCTGCTAACATTAATTGGTGAAAACCAGTGGCAAGATCCAACTAAAAAAATATCTGAGCTCCGTGGAGCTGGTCAAACATGTCGTCAATCCTACGTAAAGGATACTTATTTTTATAGTCCTCTTATTTAATTCTTGGTAACCTACACATAATCTAAGAGAACCATCCGCCTTGGTAACGAAAACCACTAGCGATCCCCAATTCGATGTGCTATGTCTGATCAAACCATTCTACAAATAAATCAAATGACTGCTTCTCTACCTCTCTTCTTTCCTTTAAAGCCAACCTTCCAGGAGGTTGAACAATCGGTCTGGTTCCTGGAATCAAATCAATATGGAACCCCACTTCATGATGAGGAGGTAAACCTTGAACTTCTTTAAAAATATCCTTGAAGTCTTGAACAATTGGTATATCGCTTATCTCCTTTTTGTGTACTTCGAGTGAATATAGAAAACTGCTCATCAATACGTTTAGCCTCCCACAATTAATATCTACGCCAACAACCTAACATCACTAACTCTAACAATCCTTTGATCACAATCTATGATCGCTCTACGCTTAGATAAAAAATCCATTCCCAACAATACCCCAAAACCCATGAACCCTAAAACAAACAAATCAAAGAGGAAAGAGTAGTTTTGATAAAAGATAAGTACACGTAGACACATAATGCCAAGATCTGCTGGACCCCCAATTGGTTTTGATACACAAAGAGAATTATTTAGAAGGGTAGGTTTAAGGTTAAGCTTATCAACAAGATCAATTGAAACAAAACTATGGGATGCACTAGTATCAAACAACACTCTTACAAGAATATCAGAAATGGATAATGTACATTGCAACACCTGCTTTCCTTTTGGATCCATAGAAGTAGATGATATCTCCTTGATAGCAAAAGATTGTCCTTGTGATTCCTTCTTTTGAAAAGATCACTTGTTCTGTATATGTCCAAGCTTATGACAATTGTAACAGATTGGTTGATTATTTGGTTTCGGGCAATGATTTGCAAATTGGTCCATTTTGTTGCACTTAAAACATAAAATCTAGGGGAAATCGAACTGCTTCTTTTGTGCTGGAGCTCCACCTCTAAGGTTCTTTCCTAAATACTTCTTCCCTTTGTGCTTGAAAAACGGCTTACTAGCAACTAGTATTACTGATAAACGTTGGGCATTGACTGCTTGCAATAGTCTCTTCTGAACCCCTTGCTCAATGTCAAGAGCTTCAAACCTCAAAGCCATACTAATCAGATTGGTAAAAGTACCATTGAGATGATTGGTCATTTCTCGATGGAATTCTGGTTGCATTCCTTTCACAAACATTTCATTCTTTTTGAGTGGTGTATCAATCAATCCTGTTCCAAAGCGGGACAATGCATTGAACCTATGATCATACTGCACCACTGCCATCTCACCTTGTTTTAAATCTATAAAACTTTTGAATAATTAAGTCATTCCCGACCGTGGGATAAACTGAGCTTCACAAACGTCCTTAAACTGCGCCCAAAGAAATCTTTTTCAGGTGTATTCACGATGACTGAATGCCACCAATCCATTGTTGCTTTCTGAAACTGACGCGATGCCAACCATCTCTTTCTAGGATCTCCCAACTGAAGATCCTCGAATATCCTTTCACAAGAGCGAAGCCATGTCTGAACTCCCAAAATACCTTCAGTTCCATAGAAAGGCTTACCACCTAAAGTAGTGTAATTCTTGCACAAGGTCGTAAAGTTCTGAGGTGGCTGAACTTGCATCACTGCTTCATCTATTGGCTCTACAACTGGTTCATTTCTAGGGGCTCTTCCATTTGTAGCCGTGCTAGTTCCAGATCCCCTCCCTCTTCTTCCTCTGGTCTCATTTTCAATAACATGGATAAGTGACAGGTATTATTAGAATACAAAGATAGGGTCAAAGATGATAAAAGGGAAACTTCAACAAAGGATCTAAAAACCAGACTTTTAGGGAAAGAAAAGGAAACACTCTCTCAAGATTAACTCATCCTAGGGCTCGACTCACCCTATCTTCCAATGAGTTGTACCCTAAATCAGGCTAAGATGTTCGCTCAGCCGAAGCACTAATACTAAGTGTAACGACCTACCTTTCTAACCCTAGGAACAAAACTTAACACATCCTCGGTGTTCGTGTGTCGTTGCCTAAGCATCAGAAAGATGAATCATCGTGGGGTAAAATAAAGAACAGAATAAAAAACCTCACAATGAAACTGCTAAATAAAATATAACAGTCAATAGTGTATCAGGTTACTCCTTAACATGGAGTTATCAAAGTTACACAAAAGCACTACAAATCAGCTTAGGCAGTTATAACATCCCGCCTTTACATATGCTGAAAACAAAATACACTTACACAAACTAGATAATAAAGCGGAATAGATAGCTAAGACGATAAAAGTCTCATGCTCGGACGTCGACTTCAAAGAGCCCATAAGTCATGCTACTCTTGGACTACTCAAATAAAATGAGTACCCAAGAGTTTAGTGAAAACAAACAACTCGGGTCAGACAATATATCTGGTATGAGTAAAACTTTTAACAATAAGGGTGTACTTAAACACAAATATGTGAGACCACGCCGTTGAACAGGGAACGGGTTTACTCTCACATAAATCAACATCCCATCATAAAGAATGAATAAACAATTAAATTTCACGAAGAGTGGTTGACTCTTCGTGATGTAAATAAGGAAATAAATTGAGTGTTCGAATTAAATCAGAAAAGGAAAATCTCCAACAAATGACTAGGAGGGTGCATCCCCCTTAAAAGAAGTATACCTCTAGAAATATACTTGAAAACCTCGGGAACTCTAAGCCGGACCCGCCAATCCTTTCCGAGAATCCGAGCATTTCACATCTAAAAGCACAAAACCGAATCCAATCTATATGAGATGTGAAAATACCCTAATGGGAGCAACCCCACATAACTTGGCCCCCAAAAACACACACTTTGATTTAGTCATTTCTGACAAAGGATAACAAAGCTCAACGGAGCAACAAATCATCTTAGAATGACAATAATAAAGAAGCTGAGGTAACCAATAGCTGGGGAACCAACTATCGAGGATATAAAATGACCGTATATGGAAATTAAGTCTTGTATACCCATCACCACTCGTTGAATCCAAACTTGTACTTTTCCTAGGTTAACAATAATGTCGAAGAAGTCAAGGTAGCGTTACCTTAAAGTCATGTCTCACGACCCTTCTTAACTTTTGAAATAACAACAAGTCTACGTCTTCAACGTTTAGTGTTAAGTATACAAATAAATCACCATGTAAGTGATATCGCTTTATGAAATTAAATCATTCCTATAAACGAATCAAACTTTTTCTTGAAAAAAAACCGAATTCTTGCTTGGTCTCATATTATAAGTATGAGCTTTAGAAACATTTTGTTACTAAAGTTTCCTAACTTCAAAACATCATTAAAAAGGATTTAATAACTTAAAATATTCTAGTTACCTTTATTAATCCACTTTAAAACTTCATTAACTAAGTTGATTTAATTAAACTTCAAATAACTGTTAATTAAAAAGGGTAAATCTCTTTTTAAAATATCATTAAAGTGAAAATAAGGGACACATCCCTACAATCGAACTAAATACACAAAACATCCTTCAAAAAAAAGATATAAATTACATCCCTATTTTCAAATACAGCAATTTTTTATCCTAAAATACCCCTCTGCTCCATGGCTGAGCGTTGGGTCTTCATATGTGGATGTTATTCTCACATCCATAATTAAAATTTGCACCCCATTAATTATCAATCATTAAAACGCAATAACTATTTGTAGAAACGACGGATTGACAAACCGGTTTCACAATTAAATCACAAAAAAATTTCTTTCTAACGAGTGGCATTATGCATATGCATTTCAAATTTTCTGCAATTATATAGTACGATTGTGGAAAATTCAACAATTATATGCAATAATTGCAGAAAAGTATGTAATTATATGGTATAGTTGCACTTTTCAGCGATTACTTGGAATAATTGCAGAAAAGTCTGCAATTATTCCATTTAATTGTCGTCTACAATGATATAGAATAATAGCAGAAAAGTCTGCAATTATTCCACTGAATTGCATAGAAGTATGCAATCATTCCATATAATTGCATAAAAATCTGCAACTATATGGAATAATTGTTGACATTTGAAGAAAACTTGATGATTATTTCATATAATTGCAGAAAATGGCAAGTATACGGAATAATTGCAGAAAAATATACAATTATATGGAATAATATCAGAGGAGTCTGCGATTATTCCATATAATTGCATAAAAGTATGCAATTATTCCATATAATTGCAAAAAAGTCTGCAGTTATATGAAGTAATTGTTGACGTTTGAAAAAAAATGATGTTTTTCAAAAATTGTAGACTTCTCTGCAAATATATGGAATAATTGCAGCCTTACTATATCAACAATGGATCTTATTTTAAAGATTGTAAAATTTATGATTTTTTGGTGAAAAATACGCTCATCCAATGTTTCTATAGAAAGTTATGCGCGTTTGAAATGCTAAAAACGTAAAGGGTATTTGGGTCTTTTGGCGCAGGCGGATTTGAAAATAGGGACTAAAAACGTAAGTTTATTTTGGGGAGGATGTTTTCTCTATTTTGAAACTTAACAGGGATATGAGCCAAACTAATTAAATTTATTAATAATATTTAAATATAATTTATTTAATTAATTAACAAATAATTAAGTATCATTATTTAAAAGTGATTAATTAATTTAAACTTTATTTAAGGAATGATTTATTTAAGGTTACACAGATTTATTAACTTTTAAAAGTCATTAATTAAAAGGATTAATTAATTTTAAAATAACATCATTATTAATAAACCTTAATCCATCATTATTAAAGATTAATTAGCCTTAAACATCATTAAATAAAATGATTAATTAAATTTAAAACATCATTAGCTAAGTAATTAGTTAAATTTTAAAACACATCATTAATAAGTTAATTAGCAAACCTTAATCCTTATTAATTAAATTTGAAAATCATAAATAATAATTAATCAAATTAAAATCATTATTATTTCAAAAACTTATTTAACTTGTAAAAACAAACCCAAGCTCGATTTGAAACCAAAAGATTTCGATAAAGGTGTGAATTTTTCGAAAGCGTCAAATCATCACACAACATATGAGTAAGCATATAAACATGGTATGTACATTTATACAACAAGTAGGAAACAACACTAGCAGACTTTCAACTTTGGCTTACTAACTTGTCAAGTTACTAACCAACTTTTGAAGTGTTAACTTTTCGTTACATAAGTCATGCCAACAATCACCATAACACAACATATATCCAACAAGCATTCACCAACAATATAAATGAACTATATTTAAAGTTACAAACTTGGATTTGAAACGTGAGATTTTTACTCATCGAAATGCACTAAAACAAAGTCTAATTTCCACCAAACTTGACTAAACATTAACCAAACTTCCTTGACTTGGGTTTACGAACTTGTGTGGGCTCAAGGGGTGCAAAATAGCTCGGCCTAGGCTAGGAATGGGCTCGGCATAGGTAGTTTAGTGGAGTATAGGGTCTTGTTTAGTACAGAATGGTTTTTGGTAGTGAAGTAAGAAGTTTAACTTGATTTTTAGAAGTGTATTCCCTATTTTTCAGCTTGGGAATTTCTCTTGAAAGTCATGGAAGTATTCATGTATATAAAGAGAAAAGAAATCAAGAAAAAAATGAATATGTAAAGTGAATGTGTGGAGATGAGGATTATTTTATAGGCAAAAGAAATGAAGAGGTGAATAAAATAGTTTAAATGTTTAATAATATAAAGTTGTCACATGTTCATGCTTGCCATACCCCCTCCACCTCACCTAGTACACACACACACCCTTCTCTCTTCCCTCTTTCACCATGCCTTAGGTACTTGTTTAGATTATGGTTAGGATCCTTAATTAATTTCCTAATGTTATTTAATATATTTTTGAGCATTTAATGTCAAATCAAGTTTTATATTTAAACTAAGCTTGATTATTAACTTTAATATATTGATTATCATATCACATGATATACGTGCATGTATGTGCATGTGTATATGAGTTATACAAAATGCGCACAACATTTTCGATGACTTTCTTATGTCGAAAAGTCGAAATTTTGGAAAACATTTTTCGATCACATTTTCAATTTTTATTTTAACTAATTATTTTGGTAAACAAAATTTGAAAATGATTTAATATCATTAATTAATATTTAAAATATGTTTGTTTGGTTATAAAAATTCATTATTTAAATATTAAAAAATGATTTAAATATTCAAATACAAAACGAGTAATTTACGAGTCGTTACATATACATACATACATACATACATACATACATATATATATATATATATACATATACATATACATACATACATATATATATATATATTACTATTTCTAACTTTTATTTCCTAAACTAGAACATTCACTTGCACGTTTTAATTTTCAAGAGCTACCCTTTCAAAAAGGATTTTCGTTATAGTTTTCCACAAATTAACCAAAAGTGAGGCCTTGCTTCGTTTGAAATTATTTCTCTTCTTTTATTGAAATAGAAAGTGTAAACTATGGAGAATAATATCCAAACAATAAACATTTCTTTTCCTTTTGGTATATTCCTTGTTAATTCAAATGACGCACTTTTATACATATTTTTGGAAGTTAAAATTAGCCATAAGGGCCTGTTTAGCAAGCGCAATTAGTTTCTAGGACACACAACTGAAATAATTACTTTTAAGGACAAAATGCAAAATAATTAGTTTCTAAGGCATAAAAATCTATGAAATTATGTCCTTGAAAGTAATTGGACTGCCGACTTTTTCCTTAAAAGTAATTATTCTGTGACTTTGGCCTTGAATTTAATTTATGTGAATGTGTTTCTTAGAAACTAATTGGACTGCAAAGTTTGTCCTTATGGTGAAATGCCCCAATTGTATAATTTATGCATGTTAGAACCAAAATTGGTCACTAGCCTCGTAGAGAAAGATTGTGTAGAAATATAAGTGATGAAGATAAATTAAACAAGGAAGACAATGCTAATTTAAATGCAGAAAGTAAGAACACCAGATTTATAGTGGTTCGGCGTAATTGCCTACGTCCACTTTGAGTTTTCACTTTATTGATCTTCTTAATGATTGATTACAAATACAATTCGTAGATCAAATGCTTGAATGAAGTTTCTAAGTAAAGAAGATGAGTCTCAAAAATGGCAAAGTCTCCCCAGTGTTCTCCCAAAAAAAGGTCCTTTTCACTGTGCCCCTGCCCCTCTATTTATAGACAAAGATGGGTCGGACTTCCCAGGTGGGCTCGGCAGCCGAACACTCTGGCCCAAATACAGTGGTCGCCGTATGCCGAACCAAATAGGCCGAACACAATGATGCCGAACCACCTTCTCTATGCCGAACGATACGCTTGCTGCGTGGGAAGAGTGGAGCGAATGTCAGTCGAAGCCGAACATGCCTCTGGCCGAACGAAGCGCTTGGTCGAACGTTGTCTCTGGCCGAACGTTGGTGCTGGCCGAACGATAGCTTTAACCAAACAATGCTTCTGACCGAACGATGTCCCTGGCCGAACGATGGCACTGGCCGAACGTTTGCCTTTAGCTGAACGATGTCTCTGGCCGAACGATGGTTCTGGCCGAACGATAGCTTTTTACGAGCAATACAGCCATGCCGAGCAGTCGTAAACGCCGAACGCCTTCTGATGCCGAATGCTCCTGGATGCCGAGTACTTGCCGAGTGCTCCTGGATGCCGAGTGCTCCTGGATGCCGAGTACTCCTGGATGCCGAGTACTCCTGGGTGCCGAGTTCTCATAGATGTCGAGTATTCCTGGATGCCGAGTGCTCCTGGATGTCGAGTGCTCCTAGATGCCGAGTGCTCCTGGATGCCGGGTACTCCTGGATGCCGAGTACTCCTGGGTGACGAGTTCTCATAGATGTCGAGTACTTAATTGCCTGGTCAAATCTCCAGGAAACACTCGGCATCCAGGAGTACCCAGCATCCAGGAGCACTCGGCATCCAGGAGCACTCGGCATCCAGGAGCACTCGGCATCCAGGAGCACTCGGCACCCAGGAGCACTCGACATCTATGAGAACTCGGCACCCAGGAGAACTCGGCATCCAGGAGCACTCGGCATCCAGGAGCACTCGGCATCCAGGAGCATTCAGCATCAGAAGGCGTTCGGCGTATATGACTACTCGGCATGGCTGTATTGCTCGTAAAAAGCTATCGTTCGGCCAGAACCATCATTCGGCCAGAGACATCGTTCAGCTAAAGGCAAACGTTCGGCCAGTGCCATCGTTCGGCCAGAGACATCGTTCGGTCAGAAGCATTGTTTGGTTAAAGCTATCGTTTGGCCAGCACCAATGTTCGGCCAGAGACAACGTTCGACCAAGCGCTTCGTTCGGCCAGAGGCACGTTCGGCTTCGACTGACATTCATTCCACTCTTCCCACGTAGCAAGCGCATCGTTCGACATAGAGAAGGTGGTTCGGCATCATTGTGTTCGGCCTATTTGGTTCGGCATACGGTGACCACTGTATTTGGGCCAGAGTGTTCGGCTGCCGAGCCCACCTGGGAAGTCCGACCCATCTTTGTCTATAAATAGAGGGGCAGGGGCACAGTGAAAAGGACCTTTTTTTGGGAGAACACTTGGGGGACTCTGCCATTTTTGAGACTCATCTTCTTTACTTAGCAACTTCATTCAAGCATTTGATCTACGAATTGTATTCGTAATCAATCATTAAGAAGATCAATAAAGTGAAAACTCAAAGTGGACGTAGGCAATTACGCCAAACCACTATAAATCTGGTGTTCTTACTTTTTGCATTTAAATTAGCATTGTCTTCCTTGTTTAATTTATCTTCATCACTTATATCTCTACACAATCTTTCTCTACGAGGTTAGTGACCAATTTTGGTGCTAACACTTTGGTTCTTTCACTGAGAATTGAATTCTCAGACCTCAAGGATCTGCTTTGAAGCTACTGGATTGAACAAATCCCCCAAAGAAGATCCGACTCATTGATAGGACATCCGTTGATTCTACTCAGAGTTCATACCAATAACTCTACAATGGCAAGACTACGTACCAGGTCATCTTCTCATAATGCGGATGCCCATGAGACTGCTAGCGTGCAACAAGCAGGACCTAGCAATCAGCCAGCGATTCCGGGTGTAGGAATTGCCGCCCAGGACCAAACTCCAGTTGTCACCAGAATAGAGTTCAACGACTTGATGAGAGAACTCAGGGAAAGAAGGAGAGAACTAGGAGAGCAGATGCAAGCTAACGCCAACCTGATGGCACAACTCACTCAACAGCAGCAACAGAATGCTGGGGGCAATCCCACTCCTTATTCCTCATACGACAGCTCAACTTCCTCTGATGAACCTTCCAGGCGCAGACGTTGTAAGACTAAAGCTGCGTGGGCAGGTGCTGCTGTTCAGACAGCTGGAGACCGTGACCAAGCAGGAGCTGGAAATTTAGGAACTGGAGTGCAGGTGGAGGCTGGAGGCCCAGACCATCAAAACGCTAACGATGTCGAACCTCAAGATGCACGTTTGGCAGATCGCCGAGAGAGGAGGCATCAGCATGGACAGTCACGTAGAATAGACTCTAACCTCCCGCCTTCCATACAAACACCAGATATGACAGCCATGGTCAGGCAATTGATGAAAGAAAATCAGGGCTTATCGAATGATGATTGGGGAGTATCAAGAAGTCATACTCCATTCACGGATATTGTGCTGCAGGTGGCGTACCCCAGGAAGTTTAGTATGCCAACTATTCCTGCGTATGAGGGAAAGACTGACCCTAGACAACATGTCATGAGATACGAATGGATGATGGATTCAGCTAGAGCAAATGATGCAACCAAGTGTAGATGCTTTCCGATCACTCTATCTGGGATCGCTACTATGTGGTTTACCCGACTTCCTCCGCGGTCCGTATCCAATTTCGAGGAGTTGGCAAAGAAGTTTATTAAGCAGTTCAGAATACACACTACTCGTCCAAAGGACGTAATGTCTCTGTCAAGTGTAATCCAAAATCCTGGAGAGTCATTGAAGGAATATTTACAAAGATTCCATGTTGCGGCAACTAAAGTCAGTAATCCCAATGATCATGCAATTCTAATGGCTGTAATGAGAGGTGTGGATCCGGATTCTGAATTTGGAGACTGGTTGGCAGGAAAACCTCCGACCACACTAGAACGATTTTACTCAAAGGAACATCAGTTCATAAGAAGAGAGGAAGCTAGGTGGGTAAGGCGAGATAAGGCACCAGGACCTGTCCAAGAATCCGTGAAAAGCAACATTGCTGTGAAGCAGTCCGGAGACAACACAGGAAAGGTCCAAGTCAATGTCCAGAATAAGCCTGGGCAGCCTAAGGAGTCCGGAGGAAGAAATCAAGGGAAGAAGAGAGAAGCGGGGAAGTGGAAGCCGAGAATTCCGAGCTACAACGAGTATACCCCGCTGAATGCGTCTCTTGAGAATATTTACCTCTCAACCTGCAATACCTTTCAGTACAGAAAGCCACGTCCAAAAGAGTCAACCGAGGAACAGAAACGGACTGGAAAGTACTGCCGCTTCCATGAGACCTACGGGCACAATACGGAAGAGTGCAAACACCTACACGATGTCATAGTGAAGTTGATCAGGCAGAAGAAGTTGCAGGAATTTGTGAAGGATCCTCAGGAAGGAGGACAGGGAACATCCAGCCCAGGTCGTGCTCCAGTTCCGCTTCACCCCAATGAACCTGCCCGGACTGTGGGCAGACTGGTCATAAACACGATCATCGGCGGACCACACCCCGCGGATAAGAACTGGCAGGAGATGGAGCGGTACGCTAGTGCCCTGAAGCATGAAGATTTCGAATGTTGTTCGAACACAGAGGATGGGACCCCTTCTAAGCAGCTGCGCGTGATGACAGACGATATAGTGTTCAGAAACAGAGATGCTGACCAAGTGGAGGCCCCAACCATCGACCCGATGGTCATACCTGCGACAATCGGACTAGCTTATGTGAAAAGAATTCTGATTGATTGTGGAAGTTCTGTCAACATCATCTTCAAGAAGGCTTATGACCAGATGAAAATGGAAAAAAAGGACTTGAAACCGTCCAAAGCCCGTATACATGGCTTTAATGGCGCAGCGACTGATGTTATGGGGTATGTCGAGTTACCAGTTGAACTGGGACAAGGCGAACGTCGGAGTGTGCGAATCCTACCCTTCGTAGTTTTGGATGTGGATTCTCCGTAAAATGTCTTCTTGGGCCGACCGGCCCTGGCTGAGTTTAGGGCAGCATTAGCCCCGTGGTGCTTAACTTTGAAATTCCCGACTGACAAAGGAGTAGGAGTTGTTCATGGCGACCAGGCGACCGGTCGGGCGTGTTATGTGGTAGAGCTCAGAGAGGCCCATCGGAGGGAGAAAGGAAAGGTTGCGGACGTTCCTGTCTGCATCCTTAATAATGATGATTGACAATTAGTGCCCGAGCCCTGGCTCGGGCATAATTCTCGGATCTTCAGAGACATAGATCCGAGAGATGATGATGAGAAACCCAGGGAAGAAAAGGCAGCGCCGGCTGAATTAACGATTGACATTTCAGTTAGCCGAGACGATCCATCGCGAGTGCTGAAGATCGGTTCACAACTCGGCCCCGCAATGACTGAAGACCTTAGTGATTTCCTCCGGGAAAATCTTGATGTTTTCGCGTGGGTGCATTCTAATATGTGCGGGATTTCTTCCTCCATTACGAGTCATATGTTGAACATAGACCCGAAACACGTCCCAGTTAAACAAAAAAGGAGAGGAATGGACCCAGAGAGGTCCGCTGCTCTCAGAGAGGAAGTGGATAAACTCAAAGTCAATGGGTTCGTCCGCGACGCCCTCTACCCTGAATGGGTATCAAATCCCGTGTTGGTAAAAAAGGCGAATGGGAAATGGAGAACTTGCATAGATTATTCCGACCTGAACAAAGCATGCCCCAAGGACAGTTTCCTGTTGCCTAGGATTGATCAGTTGGTCGACTCTACTGCAGGACACGAGCTGTTATCATTCATGGATGCATACTCGGGTTACAATCAGATCCCGATGCATGTTCCAGACCAAGAACACACCAGCTTTGTCACAGACGTTGGGCTATATTGCTATGTAGTAATGCCCTTCGGACTGAAAAACGCAGGAGCAACTTATCAAGGTTTGGTAAATCGAATGTTCAAAGACCAGCTTGGTAGGACAATGGAAGTCTATGTGGATGACATGCTCGTGAAGTCACGACAGTCAAACGACCACATTCGAGACTTGGTTGAAATGTTTGACATACTCAGATATTATGGGATGAAGATCAACCCTCTGAAGTGTTCCTTCGGAGTTGCGTCGGGGAAGTTTTTGGGATTCATCGTCAACGCTAGGGGAATTGAAGCTAACCCAAAAAAGATTCAAGCTATTCGAGATGTGCAAGTGCCTAGGACTATAAAACAGGTACAGAGCTTAAATGGAAAAGTAGCTGCGCTGAGTCAATTCATATCCAGGGCCACGGACAAGTGCATCCCTTTCTTTGATATAATAAAGAAAGGGAAGAGGAACTTCGAGTGGACATCTGACTGTGAGGAAGCATTCCGGGATCTGGTGAGGCATCTAGAGAGCCCACCAGTTCTGTTAAAACCAGTAGACCATGAGATGTTGTATGTATACTTGGCTGTATCCCCATATGCGATAAGTGCGGCTTTGGTTCGCGAGGAGGACCGAATCCAGAAGCCGGTGTATTATGTTAGCAAGCGTTTAATGGGGGCAAAAAGAAATTACCCTAAAATTGAGAAACTGGCCTATTGCTTAGTGATTGCATCACGTAAGCTGCGCCCATACTTTCAAGCACACTCAATTAGTGTTTATACCGATCAACCCCTACGGCAGGTACTCTAACGACCAGAAACTTCTGGAAGATTGCTAAAATGGAACATCGAATTGAGCCAGTTCGATATCGCCTACTTGCCACGAAGAGCCATACAAGGGCAAGCGTTAGCAGATTTCATCGCTGAGTTTACCATACCCGACGAACCAGATAATCACAATGTCATTCCCCCTGTTCGATGGAAATTGTACACCGATGAAGCATCAAACGACCGTTGCTCCGGTGCTGGTGTAGTCCTTGTAACTCCAGAAAATCGATCGGTTTGTTACGCTCTGAAGCTTGATTTCCCGGCTACAAATAACGAAGCAGAATAAGAAGCACTGATTGCGGGCTTAAAGCTCATTGAAGAACTCGGGGTAAAATCAGTTGAGATCTTCTGTGATTCACAGTTGGTGGTCTACCAGGTGCGAGGAGATTATCAAGCAAAGGGACAGAAGCTTGCTCCGTACCTTGTTCTGGTTCAAGAACTGCTGTCAAACCTTGAGCGTTATGACATTTCGCATGTCCCGCGTGAACAGAACAAAGAAGCCGACTTGTTGGCAAAATTCGCAAGCACTGGTGACGCTCAGCAAATGGGACTGTTTCCCGTTGAGGCATTGCATGCCCTAAGTATAGACGCAATGAAAGTTGATTCTATGTTGGAAACAGGAATCGAGAGGGAATCGTGGATAACCCCGTTCAAACTATACCTGACAACCGGGGATTTACCAGAAAAAAGGAGCGAAAGACGACAGGTCCTTCGAAAGGCCGCGTGATACGTGATGCAGGATGGATTAATGTATAGAAAGGGGTTCTCAGCCCCCTTATTACGGTGCATCGCTCATGATGAGACCAAACGGGTCTTGAAGGAGGTACACGAGGGAGAATGCGGTGACCATACTGGGGGAAAACGCTAGCAAAAAAGATCCTCTGCTATGGATATTACTGGCCGACCGTAAATCGAGACGCTGCAGACTACGCAAGGAAATGTGTCAAGTGTCAAAGATATGCAAAAATCCCGAGGACTCCATCAACAGAACTCACACAAATGGTTAGTCCCTGGCCATTCACAATCTGGGGAATCGACATAATCGGCTCTTTGCCTATATCCAAAGGTGGTGCGAAATACGCGATAGTTGCGGTCGACTACTTCACAAAATGGGCTGAGGCAGAACCTTTGGCTACAATCACCTCTAAAAAGGTCATTAACTTCGTTGTACGAAACCTTATATGCCGCTTTGGCCTCCCTAGCACCATCATCACGGACAACGGGACGCAATTTGAAAGCAGAGAATTCAAAGAGTTCTGTTTAAAGTATGGCATCGAGAAGAAATTCGCTGCCATTGCAGACCCAAAATCTAACGGACAAGTTGAGGCCGTTAACAAAATAATCAAGTCCATACTGAAGAAGCGCCTAGAGAAGGTCAGAGGCAAGTGGGTAGATGAGCTCCCGACGGCATTATGGGCTTATAGAACTACCCAAAAGTCCGCGACCGGCCACACTCCATTCGCCTTGGCATACGGCTCGGAAGCCGTTATACCCGTGGAACTTGAAGTTCCATCACATCGAGTGGCATATTATGATCCCAAGACGAATAAGGACCTCTTGCTGGAATCGCTGGACTGCATCGATGAAAAACATGAAGAGGCCGAATTAAGGGCAGCAGCACATAGGCACCGAGTCAAGCGCTACTACAACGGCAGAGTCCGCTCAAGGATTTTTGATGTGGGTAATCTCGGTTTGAAACGAGTTTTCCCGGTACCGTCGCGTATGAATCCCAGCTGGGAAGGTCCGTACGTCGTTGAACGGAAGCTTGGAGAGGGAACATTCAAGCTAGCGACCGTTGATGGCGCGACACTCCCCCGAGCGTGGAACAGTGAACATTTGCGACATTATTACATTTAGCATGTCTCTTTCCTGTTTTAGGCACAGTTATTTCCTGTATGTTTTCATTCAGTCGTAACTTAGTTTCTTTTTAGCCATGTAATCAAGCAGTTTAGTTGTTTTTCATTAATAAAGGCTTGAAGCCGTATTTTCCACGAATTACTAATGTTTCTATATCTCATAGTCGGGTGACGAATTACTCGAACTACATTATCCTGTACGATGTACGAACTCGTATAAACGACTTCAATCTCCGAGTCCCCAGAGCGCGGACCGGAGTACTCTAAGTCCCCGGAGCGTGGACTAGAGTATAAACGATTCAAACCTTCGAACCCCCAGAGCGCGGACCGGAGTACTCTAAGTCCCCGGAGCGCGGACTAGAGTATAAACGATTTCAAATCTCTAAACCCCCAGAGCGCGGACCGGAGTACTCTAAGTCCCCGGAGCGCGGACTAGAGTATAAACGATTTCAAATCTCCGAACCCCCAGAGCGCGGAACGGAGTAGTCTAAGTCCCTAGAGCACGGACTAGAGTATAAACGATTTCAAATATCCGAACCCCCAGAGCGCGGACCGGAGTTCTCTAAGTCCCCGGAGCGTGGACTAGAGTATAAACGATTTCAAATCTCCGAACCCCCAGAGCGCGGACCGGAGTACTCTAAGTCCCCGGAGCACGGACTAGAGTATAAACGATTTCAAATCTCCGAACCCCCAGAGCGCGGACCGGAGTACTCTAAGTCCCCGGAGCGCGGACTAGAGTATAAACGATTTCAAATCTCCGAACCCCCAGAGCGCGGACCGGAGTACTCTAAGTCCCCGGAGCGCAAACTAGAGTATAAACGATTTCAAATCTCCGAATCCCCAAAGCGCGGACCGGAGTACTCTAAGTCCCCGGAGCGCGGACTAGAGTATAAACGATTTCAAATCTCCGAACCCCCAGAGCGCGGACCAGAGTACTCTAAGTCCCCGGAGCGCGGACTAGAGTATAAACGATTTCAAATCTCCGAATCCCCAGAGTGCGGACCGGAGTACTCTAAGTCCCCAGAGCATGGACTAGAGTATAAACGATTTCAAATCTCCGAACCCCCAGAGCGCGGACCGGAGTACTCTAAATCCCCGGAGCGCGGATTAGAGTGTTAACAATCTCAATCTCTGAATCCCCTGAATACAGGTCAACTTACTATAAGTCCCTGGAACGCGAATTTAGAAAAAATTCTGAGTACTCAAGAAATGTAGAACAAGAAGTATGCTACTCCGAAGAAGGTTTGAACAACGCAAGAATGGACTGGGAAATATACAACTCATAAGCGCCTGAGTTTTGACCGCAGTTATTCGGGAAGCTAAGAAAGTAAAAGAATCGTTCAAACGACTAAGTAACTGAACTTTATTTAACAAGTCCAAAACGAGGTTACACAGTTATCCCTCCAAAACTTGGAGTCAAGAACCTATCTATACAAACTACAGAGGCAAAAGATAAAAGTAATTATAAGACTTAAGCAAGGAACTCGTTGAACGAGTATAGCGATTATTTCTTCGGTTTCTTCTTCTTGTCTTCTTTTGTTTTTTCGACGACTCCTCTCCCTCACGCTTTTTCTTGGATTTCTTGCTTGCCAAAGAAGCGGAGTCAGGGGTAGGAGACGGAACATCCAGTGGTTTGGACCTGCCCGGGAGAATGATTTTCAAAGGTCTGTTCCGCGGGTCGGTAAGTTCCAGTATTTCAGGTTCAACTTTGACCTCGACCTTTTTCTTCTCCTCTTCGACGAGGCGTTCTTTCATGCTCATCTTTGAGGTATGTTCAGAGGCGCCAGTGATTTCGATTTCATCACTCCCTTCGGCGGGAGATGAGATGTCAAGCTTATCATCATCTAGCGCCCCGATCACTTGAGCGTCAGGGCCAGGAGTTACTATCGCATGAGCAACATCGCTTGCTTTCTATGCCTCCTCCTTGGCGTCATCGCTCCTCGGAGTTGGCTCGGGGTCAGAGCAGCCTGCATGAAAACATAAAGAATGAACATTAGAATGAATAACCACTACTGGAAAGTAACAGATCTTTTAACTTCTAAAAAAGAAGAGTTTCCTACCGGGTTCTGGCTGGCTATAAGTTGCGTGTGGAGTTTCACCCTCCAGAATAGGAGATAGCACATGAACGCCGAGCCCGGGATCTTCAGGATCGTAGCCGGCATGCTGCTCGAATGGGTCAAGTGTCGGCCGACCGGCCGGTTGAGCAGTAGGAGGAGCAGCAGTATGAGGAGCCGTAGTCTTAGCCCCAGATGGGCCAGCTTCATCACTTTTCTCTTTTGGAAAGGGAGAGCCTTTGCTATAAAGCGCCAAAGCTGCTGATAAATCCGCTGGCTCGTTCCCTCTAAGAAACTCCTTCACCAGGGCATCCTCATCGACTTCCTCAGAGCCCGACTTGATTTTTCTAATATTCACTAAAGTTTCCCAGGCCTCGGCTAGGGATTCGAGATAGCCTTCGCCCAAGAATGTCAAGTCGCGAGGATGCGGGCGCCATACTCAGCAATCAGCGGGTCAAACATGCACTTGACCTCTTCCCTGCCGGCTTCTGCGGCCGCCTCGAGGTGAGAGTCAATCTCCTCTGCATCTTCTCTTTTGCCCTCCTCACGGGCTTCATCTTTCATTTTTTCAACCCCAGCAAGTTCGTCATCGAGCTTCGCTTTCAAGAGCCGAGTAGCAACGATTTCATCACAGTATCGTTGTGACTCTTCTTGAGCAGCTACTTTGTCCTCTTTCTCCTTGGAGAGTAATTCTTTCAACTCTTTGACTTATAAGGCAAGCGCGTCCCTTTCTTTTTGGATAGAATCTTTTTCTAAGGCAAGCGCACCGCTACGCTGGACCGCTTCATCAAGATCCTTCTTGTGAGCCATCTCTAAACGAGTGACTGCCTCAGCAGTATCTTTTGCACTTTGCTCAGCGGCTTCCAGCTTCGACTTATACGAAGCGAGCTCTTCGTCTTGATGCTTGATGATGTTCTTGTCACAGCCAGCCTCCAATTTCAGACGATCAATTTCATATTGTCACTCAACAGACACCTCTGAGATCTTTTCAACCAAGTGTACAAACGCATCGTGTTGAACATAGACATCGTTGTTACAGGCAATGGCACTATGCTTCACGTGCCCAGGGATATGATGAATAGCTGGGAGGAATTTCAGACCATCAAAGCAAATTATTGGGAATTTGGCCTTAAGATCGACCATCTTCTCTGCTACAGTTGGGTCAACCGTGGGAGTAGGGGGAGGAGGCCTTGGAAGTTCTGCTCTTTTTCATTGCTCCCGAATTTGCCTTGTACTCGACGAACCAGAGTGTTGTTCTCGAGGAGCATCGGGTTGGGACCCCTTCTGTGAAGACTTCTCTCTATCCGACTCAGTCGGAGGAAGAGGATTACGGGACTGTGAAGATTGGGAATATGCCTTCTTGCGATAAGATGAATCACGGGGACGGTTGTCTCTATCTTTGTAATCATCTCTGTCCCTGCGTCTGCCCGAACCTGAATCCCGTCCGGGATGATGAAATATGGAAGAGCCGTGAAGGCGATCGAGTCCGTGATAGCGCCCCATGTCACCTACAAGGAATAGAGATAACAACGAGTTAAGAAAAAACCGAGAAATAAGAAAAAACTTGAAGTGTATGATGGAATGCGTATGTGCGTGTGTGTCCTAGTGTTCCCCCCGACGGACCAGTTCTTTTGTCTTTACTAATCGGAGTATTGTCTCCCTGGACTGGGAGTTGAACTCTCGCATTGCCTCTGGCGGGAGAAGAAAACTTGAGGGCTTCAGGATCGTCAAACCCGTAATTAAGTATATCGTCAGGGATGGAAAGATTCGACAAACCCCTTAGAGAACTTTCCATGTGTTGTGAGGAAGCCTCTTTCTCTGGCGGGATAAGCGTAACTTTTGAAGTTCCGCCAACTTTCTCCTTCCGTATCTTGTATTTTAACTTTTTCTTTCCCTTCGAAGGGGTGGATGACGTTTCAATATCGTGAACTTCGACCGCCAGATTCCAAGCGGGACCCACATTCTCGCCTTGAGTCTCAGGAGCTTCATCCTCTTTGTGCTCACCCTCTTCGTGCGCATCGGGAGTGTGGCGTGATGACGATCCCGCTTGTTTTTTTCCTTTACCGGACGCTGGCTTGGGAATGGAGACGCCCTCCGGGAGGATAATCCGACGACCAGGGGCTAGCAAGTCGAACCTCGACAATGATTCATTCGAAATGATGGTTCGGATGTCTCGTTTCTCGGCAGGAAGAGCTTTAATGGCCTCAACGGCCTCAGAATATCGTCGGCCCTCCGAATGCAGGTTGATACCTGAAAAGATGAAACGAGGAGTTAGGAAAAGCATAACTCCAATTAAAACACGAATGATGACTCATCGAAGAGACTTACTGCCTTCAACCCATCTCCTCGCAAAACCAGGAGGGCAACGCACGTAGAACCATTCATGTTTGTACAGGGCGAATTTACTACATGCTCCTGTCAAGATTTGGCATTTGTGGTACGGCTCAAGGAACATGAAGGAAGGGCTATCTTTCCGTTTCTTGATCATATAAATGTATCTGATGTCACCAGAAGTTGGAGGTCTAGAGAAGACGGCCATGAAGAGTAGGTAGGTCCCATATAGAAATGCATGACCGTTCGGATGCAGCTGCGACGGGGCAATGTCTATGTACTGCAACACATCCCGAAGAAATAAATTGAATGGAGGCATGCTGCCCATCCAGCACATGAACTTGTTGCAGGTGGTATATCCGACTAGGGGCAGGTGAGGACGATCGTGTCGCGACGGGACTAACACATCGACGAAAGGAATCCCATGGATGGAACATATTCGTCGAAGTGCGACTTCATTAATCTTCGAAGCCTGTGAGTCGATCGGATTATCTAAGAGAATTGTTGCTTCCAGGGCATCAGGAGCTAAGTTATGGGCAGGGGAAGTCGATGGATTTGAAGTATCAGCGGCTTCTTGCCTTGATGACGGCCCATGCCTATCAGATATAGTGACGGAGCTAGACTTTTTAGACATACCCAATAAATAATGAATCTGTCTAAGTGCCTGTGAAAACTATACTTGAAAAACGTTGAATGTTAGAATTAACAATACGAGTATCTCCCCCCACGTGGTGTGTAAACTAGTGCAAGCAATCGTGTATAAGCAATAAGAATCTAGAGATTACAGATATACCAAAACGAGATTCGAATCGTTGCCTTCGAAGACCGTCATCGCTGACCGTCTCAAAAAGCCCGTCTTGTGGTGACTACAGTTCCAGATTCGGAAAATGTATAATTAATAAGTGTTCGGATAAAGTTTTGTCCGGCCAAAATAGGTTACAGCATTCACAATCGTTCGGTTAAGTGTTGTTCGGCGCTTATGATTGTTCGGCGTTTGTATTGTTCGGCATAGGTTTGGTTCGACATTTATGTTTGTTCGGCCTAAGGTAGTTCGGCATTTATGTTTGTTCGGCCTAAGCTTGGTTCAGCATTTGTATTGTTCGACTTAAGTGTGGTTCGGCATTTGTGTTCGTTCGGCCTAAGTGTAATACGGCGTTTGTGACTGTTCGGCGAAGCATCGTTCGGCCAGAAGCTTGTTCGATCGAGACAACGCTCGACACACCTCCCTTAACAACGGCTTCGTTCCCATCTTATTTCTCCATCCACGCCAAACTACGAGGGTAAATCGTTCGGCAGGTCGTGCTAGACTTTACCATTCGACGCCCCTAACCATCTCCTACTTCTCCTATGCTCTTTCCTCCACCAATTTCGTTCGGCACAAAAGATTTATGCCGAACCATAATACGTCTACCAAACAGCTTCCTAGAAAGCTCGTCTCTACCCACTCTTCCACCCACCCTCATCGCGTGACTCTGGCAACTTTTTAAGATACTTTAATCAAGGCTCGACCTACCCCATCAATTAGGGAGTTCGAGCGTAAATACCATGTTTAGGTGGAAGAGACGGTACCTAGTTGATAGGATGAAGATTTGGGAGGAGTCGACGAATAGTTGGAGAATGTTAACTGGGAGCTTCGGCAGGTGGAAGGCAGAGGTGTTGGAAGTGTAAAAAGGGAAGAAAGAAGGAGGTGCCGGCTTTTATAGGGAAAAAGAAGAAGTCGAAAAGGCTACATCCGGTGGAACCGGTCAAAGTCACAGCGTTCGGCATCGGCATACAATGACGTTCGACAATTGAAGAGCGATCGGTTTCCAGTGCATCGTTCGGCATTTATACCACGCTCGGCACATGCCTCAACTGCTGATATCCTCAAAAAGGCATCTCCATTCGAAGTTAGTCGAGGATTTGAAACGGAACATGAAGGTTACATGAATCAAAGCGTATCACGATTCAGTCACGTAATACACTTTGGGGGGCAAGTGTTTCCTGGAGATTTGACCAGGAAATTAAGTACTCGACATCTATGAGAACTCGGCACCCAGGAGTACTCGGCATCCAGGAGTACCCGGCATCCAGGGGCACTCAGCATCCAGGAGCACTCGGCATCCAGGAGCACTCGGCACCCAGGAGCACTCGGCATCCAGGAGTACTCGACATCTATGAGAACTCGGCACCCAGGAGTACTCGGCATCCAGGAGTACTCGGCATCCAGGAGCACTCGGCATCCAGGAGCACTCGACATCTAGGAGCACTCGGCATCCAGGAGCATTCGGCATCAGAAGGCGTTCGGCGTTTACGACTGCTCGGCATGGCTGTATTGCTCGTAAAAAGCTATCGTTCGGCCAGAACCATCGTTCAGCTAAAGGCAAACGTTCGGCCAGTGCCATCGTTCGGCCAGGGACATCGTTCGGTCAGAAGCATTGTTTGGTTAAAGCTATCGTTCGGCCAGCACCAACGTTCGGCCAGAGACAACGTTCGACCAAGCGCTTCGTTCGGCCAGAGGCATGTTCGGCTTCGACTGACATTCGCTCAACTCTTCCCACGCAACAAGCGTATCGTTCAGCATAGAGAAGGTGGTTCGGCATCATTGTGTTCGGCCTATTTGGTTCGGCATACGGCGACCACTGTATTTGGGCCAGAGTGTTCGGCTACCGAGCCCACCTGGGAAGTCCGACCCATCTTTGTCTATAAATAGAGGGGCAGGGGCACAGTGAAAAGGACCTTTTTTTGGGAGAACACTGGGAAGACTCTGCCATTTTTGAGACTCATCTTCTTTACTTAGAAACTTCATTCAAGCATTTGATCTACGAATTGTATTTGTAATCAATCATTAAGAAGATCAATAAAGTGAAAAATCAAAGTGGACCTAGGAATTACGCCGAACCACTATAAATATGGTGTTCTTACTTTCTACATTTAAATTAGCATTGTCTTCCTTGTTTAATTTATCTTCATCACTTATATCTCTACACAATCTTTCTCTACGAGGTTGGTGACCAATTTTGGTGCTAACAATGCAAATTACACAGAAATATATATAATTAAATTATACCTCATTTCAAATAAATTAAAATACAGAAATTCACATTCCAAGTCAACTAGGGCAACCTAATTTACAATCCAATTATAAATCTAGAATAAACTTTACAACTTTACAAACACTCTACAAGAATAAATATTTTGGACTGAACTCAAATTTCCAGAAATATTATACATACTATTCATATTCCAATTACCAATTTTATTGAATATGTAGTCGATAATCATATACGTTTGTTTTAATCCTACAGCTCATCAGATCTTATATAGACATAATAATTAAATAAAATTCAACGAGAAAAATTTCAATGCTATAAATAAATTATATAATTTCCTACTCACTTTTATAGCTTTCCAAATCTCCCAAATCTGAATCCATTCCTTTACTTGACTCCTTTTCCATTCTAATCCACAAGAATATTTATACATACTATTAGAATTACAAATTTAAGAAGAGATTTGGGGTTAAGGGTAATATAAATTTATAACTATAGAAAATTGCATTTTCCCGTAGTATTGATTCGTTTCTTCTCTTCTCTTCTTTTCTTTTATGTCTTTCTCCAATTATATATATATATAATATTTTATAATTTTCAGAAATAGAGGAGAAGGGAACATGACAGAACTTTGCTGCTTTGATCAGAAAATATAAAAAGTGAAGTGAGAGGTTGAACTTGTATTTATAGATACTCGAATCAATTGTAACCATTGGGTGAAAATAATTAAATCCGGACCGTTTGACTAAGCTTCAAACCCTAGTCGTCGCCCCCAATCGGTCGACCAACCCTATGAGCTGTCAACCGCTATCGGTCGACCGGCCCAAATAAGGGGGTCGAACATGCAGTCTCGCAATTATTACTATTTATTTTCTATATTCATTTTTTTAATTATTTTCGTTCTAGAAACTTCAAATACTAATAACTTCTTCGTTTGAGCTACAATCATGAAACTCAAAATATGAAAGTTGCTCAGAAAATCATCACGAACGTAACAGTGTAAGTTTCATGACCAAATTCTGTCGTTTGCTCAAATTCCACTTTTGAAGCCTTATTAATTATTTATTGTTTATTGTTAATTTTACGAGGTGTTACAACTTGCACTTATGACAGCACTTATAAAATGCTATTGTTTTTTCACTTATAAAACGCTATTGTTTTTTCACTTATGAAATGCTATAATGAGCTCGTCCACATCCCTCACATATACATAACCATTTCACTATCAAAGTGGCTTGATTTTGATGAATATGCATCATCACATCATTCAATAAAAATTAAATTCTATAATTATCAACATCTATGAAGATTCAATAACAACTCATTATATTAACAACACAACTAATAAATTAGCGAACATTATATTAAAATATAAACAAACGTGTACAATATTTATTCACCAAAGCACACACTAAATGTTCAAGTAATTTGTAGGCAATGTTTCAAGAGTGGAAACCAATAGGCTTTTTACTATGGTTCAGGCTGTCCAAATTGTTTTCAGGCAAATTTTTTTGGCCCGTCCAGAAATTTCAGCCTTTATTAAGAGCTCTGGTTAGTTCTCAGGCAGAGGGTCCTTCAAATAATCGCATCCAATTCTCGTCATGTAATTACAGTTCCAGAAATTTTAAGATACCCCGCTCATCTTCGCTTCAACTTCACCACATTCTTCACTTCAGTTCGCACATGCCCCAGCCAACATGACACTTCACGACCCTATCAGTATATGCTTCAGTGTAATCATGTTGTGCCTATTCATGTTTCAGCCCAATTGCGTCAACTCATCAATTTAAGCGCACTACATCAATGAAAATTAGTAGTAATATTAAAAAAAGACAGAAAACAAACAAACAAAAGATGCTGGGAAAAGAAACATAATAGAAATTTTGTCAAACATGCAGATGACAAAATTATCGATACCTTCTATGTTCAAAAAAGTTGTATGAATTTTTTTCAAACAGCCAAAAATAAACTTCACAAGTGCTTAACCTTTTCAAAAACACATGCTTTAGGACTAGCAACATCAATGGTCACCTAAATTTAATTAAAAAATAAATCAGATCCAACTCATATAAGTAAATGCACGTTAAAATAATTGGTGGTAAGAAGAATTTAAAGCTATGTATGTAATCATACCTTGTCTGTTTCAACATGAGCAATATATAGGTTCGTCAATTTCAACATGCTCACTAGGTTCTACATTTCGCAAAAAATCAACATAAGGACAAGTTACGAGTGTTCAACTGTTCGACAACTAGAAACATGAATAATGGTTACGTTAAAACATTTTTTTCAACCATTCTTTGGATAGGTTATATTTACCAAGTTTCAATAACATACTATTTTACCACTAAAACATCAAAGAAGACTCGCAAAGCCAATCACTTATAGCTTGCCTATAACTCCATAAGTAATATTTTGGTTGTGCATTCTAGCTGAAATTTCAGTAGATGAAAACAAAGCAATAATATAAATGAAAACCGGGAGGAGTGGACAAGTATAGTACTTGAAGATTTCACTGAATATCCTTTGTTATTTTTAAAGCAAACAGACAAAGCATACAATTCACGAGTAATTGCTATAACACTTATATATGTATGCTAATAGTATCTCTTTGAATCAACAGATAAATATTGATCATAGCTTGATTTTAGATCAAGGTCGATGACTTAAGACATGGATGGTGTATAGTTCTTTATACTTTGTCACACCACCTACAATTATAAATATCTAGAACAAGAGAGAAACTTACATTTGGGAGTCACATGGACTGTGGACCCATTGTTTAGGTTTGTCTCGTGTATAGAATCTAACAAACTGCTATAAAATGAAGGTCAATCATGAGTACAGACAAGCTGCTATTGCAATAAAATAAAATTTGAACTGAAAATTAAAACATAGTTAATGCATTCGTTTTTGGTAACAAAGTGAGTGATTAATGAATGATGGAAGTGAAACATGGAAGCAAACAAAAGCTCATGGCCAGAGGTTGCTTTTAATAATTTGACAATAAAATCGTTTTTTTCTTTCTTTTTTGTGAAATTTGGAGCAAATACGCCTTGATTTTGAAACCAGCACACAAGTTACCAGCTGTAAAAAATCTTATCATAAAAAACTTCTACTTACAATTATCTAAAGTATATTTGATGCAGCACTCACCAGAATCGAACGATTCTTAAATCGCGAGGAAGAAGAAGCCAGCCTAGGTCGCTCCGCCTCCATCCCCTCAAATCACGAACGGTTCACCATAGGTCGCGTACGACTTAACTTCGAATTCACTTCCCCTGAATCACGGAGCCTAGGTCGCCAGTCTGGTTATGCCTTAGGTCGCCAACGACCTAGCGAAAGTCGTTCGATGGTCTTAGGTCATTCGCGACTTAGCGAGTTAACCAATCAACCGCATTCAACGAAAGCAGAGTATGCCTTAGGTCGCCAACGACCTAATGGTTGTTGCCCCAATGTTGACAGCGAATTATGCTCACCACCGCATTGTGATGTTGGTACCTTAAGTCGCTCGCGACATAGTGAAAGTCTCTTGCGAGTTAACGAGCTAAACCCTAAAACATTCAAGCAATCCAGCGAGTTAAGAGAAAAGGGAGAAGCAACTCGTAACGACCTAACGAGTTAAGTCGTAACTCGCGGGAAGGGTTAGGTCGCTTCAGTCGCATGAAGGGATAGATCGTTTCAGTATATGCCACTATTATTTTAGGTCGCTCAACATCATGTCGTTGGAAGCAAGCTGCTGATTGTAAGTCGTAACTTCTTGAGTCACGAAGTGTTGTAAGGTCGTTGTATGTTGTAATTTCTATTGAAGGTCACGTAACGACCTAGGGGTTGTATTTTCTTTCTTTTTTTAAGTCGTTAAGTCGTATACGACTTACGGGAGGCGTGTGTTGTAAAATCTCTATAAATAGGGGTGTGTGTCATTTGTAAAAGGTTGTTGAATTTGAATAAAATTTCTTTTGTGTGCTTTTGTGCCACCATTAAAATTGGTAGTTGAGTGTTATCTTCTATCTCCACCTTGGCATTCGAGTGCGCTCGAATCAACGATTGTTGAAGCCAATTCACGGAATCAAGTGCGCTTGATCAACGTGGAAGAATTGTAGATCTTCTCTTACAGCATTGTGCGCGATCAACGTGTCGAAGATAGCTAAAGTCTGGTATCTTCGTGATCAACGGATTTGGGCGTTTGGTATCATTAATTCATCGATTCATATTGCTTCATCTAATCGTTTCATCGATTAGTTTGACACTAAATCTTCATTTCGTCGTCAAGTGTTATTTCGGCTGTGTCATTTGGTATCAGAGCTAGACTTAGCCAATCATAGCTAAGCCGAGTCTTGAAGCCAATTCTTATAAAAGAGTTTGAGGAGTTAGTGAAGCCGAGCTAAATCAAGCGAAGCCGAGCTAAGTGAAGTATTGTTAAGAGATCAAGCCGAAGAGTTTTTGTTGGAATTTGTTGAAGAGTGACCATGCCTCCGAGAAGAGCTAACCGTTATCGCAACATTGATGCTTTGTATGGGAGAGAAGAGGCCGATGAGATGGAGCAAAGAATTAACGAAAACTTTAATGAGAAGCTTAATGAAGGGATTGGTCGATTAGAGAGAAAGATGTTGGAGATGAATCAAAATCAGAGAAGGGTTTCACCTGAATCTAACCATGAGGGAAGTAGAGTTTCACCACATTCAAATCGAGAGAGAAGTGTTGATAGTGATCATAGGAGTGTGGATCGAGATTATGATAGAAATGTTGATGATCGAAATCGTGATAGAAATGTGAATGATCGTGATCGGAGGAATGTAGATCGAAGGGATGTTGGTGGAAGAAATGGTGGTAGTAGAGATGTTGGTGGTCAGGATCGACATCGATATGCATCAGATTTTGAAGAGGAGTTTGATGGTGGTAGTGTTCATGGACGAGGACGAGGTCAAGGAAGAAATCATTCGGAGTATGATCACAAATGGGAGTCCGGGATGAAAACTGAAATACCGGAATTCAAGGGAGGTATGCAGGTCGAGGAATTTCTTGATTGGCTAGCTTATGTTGAGGAAATTTTTGACTTCAAGGAGGTTGCGGAAGATCGTAAAGTGAAGTTGGTTACTACTAGGTTGAGGGGGAGGGCTATGGCGTGGTGGCAGCAAACCAAACTTACTAGAGAGCGGATGGGAAAGTCGAAGATTGTTGCTTGGGAGAAGATGAAGAAGTTGATGAAGGCTACCTTCTTGCCCTACAGTTACCAATCACTGATGTATCAGAGATTATAGAACCTGAGGCAAGGGACGAAGACTGTTACTGACTATGCAGATGAGTTCTACCAGTTGATTGCTCGAAATGACATTATGGAGACAGAAGAACAGTTGACCGCTAGGTTTGTTGGTGGACTTAGAACACAAATCCAGGATATGGTGAACATGTTCGACCCTAGATCTGTGGCAGAAGCACATCAAAAGGCGTTGGCTTGGGAGAAACAAGGTAGACGTGGGGAGGTGTGTTTCCTAGTTCTACGGGGCAAAACAAAGGAGTGGGTAGTAGTTTTAATGTTCCTAAAGCATTGAGTAAGCTGGTTGTTCATGAAGTGGCTAAACCAAAAGTCAATACCAATTTCAAATGCTATAATTGCCAGGAAGTGGGTCACAAGAGCAACGAATGTCTGAAACCGAAGAAGAGAACTATGATTGTTGAAGTGGAAGATGAGGATGTAGAAGAAGATCTCAATTCACACCGTGATGAGGAGGAAGAAGAGGTGTCGGGAGACGAGGGATGTAATCTGATGCTACTGAGATCTTGTTTAACCCCGAAACAGGAAGAGGAGTTGAGTTGGTTGAGGAGTAACATTTTTCAGTCAACGTGCACTATTTTGGGGAAGGTCTGTAAATTTGTCATTGACGCTGGGAGTTGTGATAATATCATTTCAACGGAAGCTGTGAGGAAGTTGAAGTTGAAAACAGAGAAGCATCCTAGTCCTTATAAACTTGCTTGGTTGAGGAAAGGAGGAGAAGTGAAGGTAGAGAGGCGAGCTCATGTTCCATTTTCTATTGGGAAGAAATACAAAGATGAGATTTGGTGTGACGTGGTTGACATGGATGTTTGCCATTTACTGTTGGGAAGGCCGTGGCAGTACGATCGGGAGGTACAACATAATGGTCGAACAAATAGCTACAGTTTCTTGTTCGAGGGCACGAAAATCACTTTAGTTCCAAAGAAGCGACAACAGAATGAGAACAAGCTGGAGGAGATTGAGGAATTGAAGACCTTGTTGTCCTTGAAGGAGTTCGTGGAAGAGGTAGATGAGAGCCCTGAAGTTTTTATGTTGATTGGGCATGAAAGCAGTGAAGTTAAGTTCCAGAGGAAGTGTAGCCAGTTTTGGAGGAATTCAAAGATGTGTTTCCAGAGGAGTTGCCGAAAGAGTTACCACCGCTTAGAGACATACAGCATCAGATTGACTTGGTGCCAGGTGCTGCATTGCCTCATAGACCGCACTATCGGATGAGTCCAAAAGAACACGAGGAGTTGAGAAGACAGGTGGAGGAATTACTGGAACAAAGGCGTGTTCAGGAGAGTTTGAGTCCTTGTGCAGTTCCAGCTTTGTTGGTGCCGAAGAAGGATGGAACGTGGAGAATGTGCACAGATAGTAGAGCATTGAATAAGATTACGGTGAGATGTCGATTTCCAATGCCGAGACTGGATGATCTATTGGATCAGTTGAACGGTGCTGTTGTGTTTTCGAAGATTGACTTGAAAAGTGGATACCATCAGATTCGTATTAGACCGGGTGATGAGTGGAAGACTGCTTTTAAAACTCGGGAGGGTCTGTACGAATGGTTGGTGATGCTGTTTGGCTTGTCAAATGCTCCAAGTACATTCATGAGAGTCATGAACCAGATTTTTCGACCATTTATCGGGAAGTTCGTAGTGGTATATTTTGATGACATCTTGATCTACAGTGGAAGCACTGAAGAACACCTACAACATTTACGGGAAGTGTTGTTGGTTTTTCGATGTGAGGAATTTTATGCTGCAACAAAGAAGTGTACCTTCATGACTACAAGTATTCTATTCTTAGGCTATATTGTGTCGAAGGATGGTATTTAAGTTGATCAGAGTAAAGTTGAAGCTATTCGAAATTGGCCACAGCCTAAGACAATAACAGAAGTAAGGAGTTTTCATGGTTTAGCATCATTCTACCGAAGATTCATTCCACACTTCAGTAGCGTGATGGCACCAGTTACGGAATGTATGAAAGGGAAGAAGTTTGTCTGGACTGAAGAGGCTGATTCGGATTTTCAGAGAATCAAGACACTCTTGACCACAACGCCCATTCTTAGATACCCGGATTTTCAGTTACTCTTTAAGGTAAATACTGATGCGTCCAAGGTTGGAATTGGGGGAACGTTGAGTCAAAGGGGTCATTCTATTGCTTACTTTAGTGAGAAACTGACGGGTGCTAAAATGAGATACAGTACTTATGACTTGGAATTCTATGCTATAGTCCAAGCCATAAAGCATTGGAGACACTATCTATTTCATAAAGAATTTGTGCTATACACTGACCATGAAGCTTTGAAACATTTGCAGGGGCAAGATAAAATATCAGCAAGGCATGCTTCGTGGGTTGCTTATTTACAGCAGTTTACTTTCGTTGTGAAGCACAAATCAGGAGTTAATAACCGAGTTGCCGATGCATTGAGCCGTCATTTGCTGACAACTATGCGAGTGGAAGTAGTGGGATCTGATTTGTTGCCAGAGTTGCTTATTTCAGATTCTTATTTTGCGAAAGTGCTGGATCAGGTGCAGGAAGGGGGTTCTGATGATTTTGTGATGAAAGATGGATTCTTGTTCAAAGGAAATCGATTGTGTATTCCGGATTGTAGCTTGAGGTTGAAGATTGTCAAAGAATTGCATGAAGAGGGTCACGTGGGCAGAGATCGTACATTGTAGTTGATTTCGCAATCATATTTTTGGCCTTCTATGAGAAAAGAAGTTGAAAGATTTGTGGAGAGATGTCATATTTGTCAAGTTTCCAAAGGGACAACTACGAATGTGGGATTGTATATGCCATTACCCGTGCCTACTAAACCATGGGTCGATATCAGCATGGATTTTGTTTTGGGATTGCCAAGAACGCAGCGAGGGAATGATTCAATATATGTTGTAGTGGACAGGTTTTCGAAAATGGCACATTTTATAGCCTGTAAAAAGACCGCTGATGCAGTCCGTGTTGCTCAATTGTTCTTTAAAGAAGTGTATCGACTACATGGGCTACCTGAATCTATTGTTTCTAACCGAGATACGCGATTTCTAAGTCATTTTTGGTTGAGTCTGTGGAAGATGGTTGGAACGAAACTGAATTTTAGTAGCGCCTATCATCCTCAAACGGAAGTGGTGAATAAATCGTTGGGAAACTTGTTGCGATGTCTTGTACAGGATAATTTGAAAAGTTGGGATATGAAGTTGTGTCAGGCAGAGTTTGCTCATAACCATGCTGTTAACCGAAGCACTGGTTACAGTCCATTTCAAGTTGTATATTCAAGCTTGCCAAAGGGGCCGTTGGATTTAACGGTAGTGCCACAACCGAAGGAGTGATTAAGCGAGCGTCAGATTTCGTTGATGAGTTGAAAGATTGTCATAGAATCGTTCAGGAACGTTTGGAGAAGACGAATGAGAAGTATAAACGAGCTGCAGATAAAAAGAGAAGAAGTGTGGAGTTCAACGAGGGTGATTGGGTGTATGCTGTGTTAACGAAGGATCGTTTCCCAGTGGGTGCTTATAACAAGTTGAAAGCCCGAAAGATTGGTCCAGTAGAAATTATAAAATGGATCAATGAAAATGCTTATAAGTTGAAGCTGCCAGAGGATGTTTACACTTTTGACGTGTTTAATGTTAAACATCTTATACCTTATTATGGAGATGAAAAACCCAATGGGGAAGAACTTTTAAATTCGAGGACGAATTCTTTCCAACAAGGGGAGGATGATGCAGCACTCACCAAAATCGAACGATTCTTAAATCGCGAGGAAGAAGAAGCCAGCCTAGGTCGCTCCGCCTCCATCCCCTCAAATCGCGAACGGTTCACCATAGGTCGCGTACGACCTAACTTTGAATTCACTTCCCCTGAATCGCGGAGCCTAGGTCGCCAGTCTGCTGATGCCTTAGGTCGCCAACGACCTAGCGAAAGTCATTCGATGGTCTTAGGTCGTTCGCGACTTAGAGAGTTAACCAATCAACCGCATTCAACGAAAGCAGAGTATGCCTTAGGTCGCCAACGACCTAATGGTTGTTGCCCCAATTTTGACAGCGAATTATGCTCACCACCGCATTGTGATGTTGATACCTTAAGTCGCTCGCGACATAGTGAAAGTCTCTTGCGAGTTAACGAGCTAAACCCTAAAACATTCAAGCAATCCAGCGAGTTAAGAGAAAAGGGAGAAGAAACTCGTAACGACCTAACGAGTAAAGTCATAACTCGTGGGAAGGGTTAGGTTGCTTCAGTCGCGTGAAGGGATAGATCGTTTCAGTATATGCCACTGTTATTTTAGGTCGCTCAACCTCATGTCATTGGAAGCAAGCTGTTGATTGTAAGTCGTAACTTCTTGAGTCGCGAAGTGTTGTAAGGTCGTTGTATGTTGTAATTTCTGTTGAAGGTCACGTAACGACCTAAGGGTTGTATTTTCTTTTTTTTAAGTCGTCGTATACAACTTACGGGAGGCGTGTGTTGTAAAATCTCTATAAATAGGGGTGTGCGTCATTTGTAAAAGGTTGTTGAATTTGAATAAAATATCTTTTGTGTGCTTTTGTGCCACCATTAAAATTGGTAGTTGAGTATTATCTCCTATCTCCACCTTCGGCATTCGAGTGCGCTCGAATCAACGATTGTTGAAGCCAATTCACGGAATCAAGTGCGCTTGATCAACGTCGAAGAATTGTAGATCTTCTCTCACGGCATCGTGCGCGATCAACATGTCGAAGATAGCTAAAGTCCGGTATCTTCATGATCAATGGATTTGGGCGTTTGGTATCATTAATTCATCGATTCATATTGCTTCATCTAATCGTTTCATCGATTAGTTTGACACGTAATCTTCATTTCGTCGTCAAGTGTTATTTCCGCTGCGTCAATATTTCAAATCAACTCATTCATTTTCAGCACATTCTTATGGTTCCTAGTTATTTAAAGGAAAACAAATGAAAGTACTGAAAAGGTGAACTCAAAAACTAATGGAGAATACAAAAGAATTATATAAAAAGTAACTTTGGAAATTACCCATGTTGAAAACAGTTAAAGAAGAGAAGTTGAATGAATCTGATGATATTTATTTCTTCCTCAATCTCCAGTTGATCATCATTTTCTGTAAAAGTAGAAAGTACAAAGTTTAACTTTAGGTCAAAAAATAGAATGCGATTTTAACTATAAAAAACAATAATTGATAACCTATTAAAATGCGATAATCTTAAACTATACATAGACACTGGACAAATATAATGGATGAAACCAATATAATTTTCTTGCCAAGTATGTAATGTCATAAACAGAACTCCAAGGTTTACAGGATTCAACATATATGGTCAACCTCACAAAAGAAAGCTCGTAAGTGATAACTAACAAAACAATGTGTCGTTGATCTTTAGACGTATAAGGGCACCTTAAGGCAGTTGATCATATGAAATCATACATTTACTTCATTTACACTAAGTATAACAATGTTGAGTAAATTATGCCGATCTTGCTAGCCTGTAAAATCTAACATGACAATCTTTGTTTCATGACAGTGTATAAGAGATGCACTGTTAATGTCCATAGGTTAACCAAATACGCATAAATAAATTGAAATTTAAAACAATTGTATTAATGTACAGATAATATTTCATTCATTTAATCACAACCTTCATTCAAAATCATTTAGTAAGTTGAAATTTTCATGATAACATTTAGTCAATAATTTGACCGACAAAAACATGCAAAATCAAATTGATAAAATCATTAATCGAATTAATAAAAACTAATAAGTTAAATCAACAAATCGAAAAGACAAAATCATGTAAAAGTGACAATGCAACAACCAAAGCTTGGTAGCCATTATTGTGGAGAAAGGAGGGTGCTGCTCTTAGGCAGAAAAGGAAGAAGATGACAATCCAGTCAGGTTCATCGGAGATGGTCAAAGGATTACCGGAGTCGGTGACTGAATGCTACAGGAAGGTAACATGTGCTTCAATGGGTGAAGACTTCGCCTGAGATGCAAGATATTGGTGTGTGTCAAGGTGTGCATGTGCACACTGATACGGGCCTTCTTTAAGCCTGATTACTGTTGTATTTGGGTTATGATCTTCTGTGTTGGGTGTTGAGTTGTATGCTTGTAGTGTGGTTGAACCAGAGTCGTTGAGTTAAGTCTGGTTGAGTCAAGTTTGAGTGAGTCAAGGTGAGTGAGTGCTTGAAGTTCTATATAAATGCATGTTAAAGCATTATAACCTGGATGGTTGAGAATCTGAAGCAATTACATTCGTTTCATTTTAGTTCATTAGCAAAATAGATCAGTTCCTTTCCTCTTTAATCTCTTGTTCTTAGATAATTCTTGTTTGTTGGATCTTATCTTAATTTAAATTCATTTCCTCATTCATTTTAGCAATTACATTTCCCAGTTTATTACATTTATGCCTTTATACAGTTTTAGTTCTTGTTTCTTTTATATACAGGTGTAATTTCTTGTTGTTACATTCCTGCATCAGTTCAATCCAGTTCTTGATTCATTTTCAACGGCTCACCATTCTAGTTCCTTCAATTCTTGCTATTTGTTCATATTAATTGTTATAAAATGCTTTTAATTCTAGTTCTTAATTCCTGCAAATTCCCAGTTCTTTACAATTACAATTTGATAGACTACTGATATGTGACGGCAGACATTAAAATAGTAGAGAAAATAAGATAGAGAAAGGAAGAATGCGAAGAAGAAGATTCATATTTTTTTCCATGCCTTTCTATTACATCACCTTCTTGCTTTATAGCTGTCAGTAAGGATTCCTAGCCATTCATCTATAACCAACTAAAGACACGTGGTCCACACAATATTGTCTCATGTGTAACCACCAACGTTGCTATTTATAAAAAGAAAAGTACTGAAATTTGTTATAACTAATTATTGCCTTTGCTGCCATATGTGATCCATTCAGCTGTAGCTAATTTGTTGCCTGGAAGCCAAGGTATCTTGTTGGTTTATGAACGGTACACTTGGGTCGATCAGTTGCAGGTGCATCAATACCTCCCCCTCCAAAAGCAACCTTGTCTTCAAGGTTGAGGTGAGGAAAACTGTGAGTCATTTGTGTGTAATCTTCCCAGGTTGCTTCGGTTGGATCCAGGCCTTGCCATTGGATAAGGACTTGGTGTGTGGTGGGGTTGAGGTGGCGATGAGCAAGGATTTTGGCTGGCAGGTAGACTGGATGTCCTTTATGAGCAAGTGGGGGTAAGGGGGTGGTTGTGGTGGAGTGTGGTTTAGGGCAGTACTTAAGAAGAGATATGTGGAATACCGGGTGAATTTTGGAGTCGTCGGGTAGGCGAAGTTTGTAGGCAACGGCACCAATTCTTTCTATAATTTCATAAGGTCCAAAATATATGCGGGCAAGTTTGTGGTGTGTGGTGCGAGGGAGGTTTGGCGATAGGGTTGGAGGCGAACAAAGACCCATGTGCCGATGTTGAATTCTTTATCTGTGCGGTGTTGGTTGGCGTGGTTTGTCATTCTTGTTGAGCTTTCACCAAGTTTGATTTGATTTGTTTAAGTAGAGAATCACAGTCGGTAATCCATTCATCAAGTTCGTGTAGATTAGTGCTTCCTTCACAATAGTCAGTAAGAGTTGGTGGGGGTCTTCTGTACACCACTTGAAATGGAGAAGTGTCAAGAGAAGAGTGGTGATTAGTGTTGTACCACCACTTGGCCCAAGGTAAAAGCTGGACCCATCGGTTGGGTGTATCACCAACTACCGCTCGCAAATAGGTTTCTAAGCAGCGATTCACGACCTCGGTCTGGTCGTCCATTTGCGGGTGGTAGGCGCTACTCATTTTTAGTTCCGTACCATGAATGCGGAAAAGTTTCTTCCAAAAGTGGCTAATGAAATGTCGGTCTCTATCGGAGATAATTGTTCGGGGAAAACCATGTAAACGCACGTATTCCTGTATAAAGTAATGAGCTAGTTGGGCTGCGGAAACAGAGGTTGGTAAGGCAATAAAGTGGTTGTACTTGGACAAGCGGTCAACAATGACCCATATGGAGGTTTTACCGGAGGATGGTGGTAGGTGTGTAATAAAATCCATTGAGATGTCTTCCCAAATGCAAGAGGGAATTGGCAGTGGTTGTAAGAGGCCTTTAGGTGGCGTATTCTCGGGTTTTGATTGTAAACAAGTATAACAGTGAGTGACAAATTCTTTAACAGAGGTAGACAAATTTGGCCAGTAAAAATTAGAGGAAATTCTAGCGATAGTGGCCTTTATACCTGAATGTCCGCCGAGCTTGGAATCATGAAGTGTAGCCATAATTTGTTGTCTGAGATTTTGAGCGTCTGGAACAAAGATTTTGCCATTGTACAAGAGTAGCCCATTTCGAATTTGTAGGTGAGCCGATCCTGTTGAAGCTTCTTGCATTAGTTATTGAGCATGAGGATCACCTGATGTTGCTGCTTTTATCTTTTCGGTGAGGAGGAATCTGGTTGTCAGGAGGGTATGGAGGTGAGTGGTGGTTGTTGAAGTCGGTGGTAGTGAAGGGTTGCAGTCGGGTAGGGTGGCCGTTTGCTTTGGGTATGGTGTTGGAAGCGATTGGTCGGTGGTTGGAAGGGGCCGCGTCGGATCTGGGTTAGGGTTGGTGATTTGCGTTGGTGTGTGGGTGTTCGGCCTATCGTGGTGAGGTTGTAATTGTAGCGACGGGTGTTGTGGTGGCGATGGTGGAGAAATTGGTGCGGTTAGGACCGAAGTTGGGGAAGAAGAAGTGGGTTTCTTCACGCTGGCTGTAGAGGGACTGTTTGGAATGTGATTAGTGAAAGAAGGAGAAAGGCAGGAATTGTTTTGTTGTATAGACGTGGGTTGGGTTGTATGGGTCCAACGTGATAGTGCATTTGCTACCAAATTTGAGCCTCCAGGTTGATAAAGTATCGTGAAATCAAATCCAAGTAATTTGGTTAGCCAACGCTGCTGCTCCGGTGTCTGTATAGTTTGGGTTAGAAGTTGACGTAAACTTTGGTGGTCGGTGACAATGATAAAGTGGCGGCCGAGGAGGTAATGACGCCAACGTTTGACGGAGGACGTGATGGCATACATTTTGCGGCTATAGGTGGAAGCTCGTTGAAGGAGTGGAGGAAGAGTTTTGCTAAAGTAGGAGATTGGATGTTTGTTTTGAGAGAGAACGGCGCCAATAGCGGTAATGGAGGCATCAGTGTGGATGGTGAAAGTTTGGGTGAAGTCGGGTAAGGCTAAAATTGGAATAGTGGTAACGGCGTGTCTTAAGGCGTTGAAAGCATCGGTTGCGGAGTTGGTCCAAAAGAAAGCATCCTTTTTGAGTAGGTTGGTGAGTGGGTTGGCGATTTTGGCGTAGTTTTGGATGAACTTGCGATAATATCCCGTGACCTAGAAATCCACGAAGCTCCGTTGTGGTTTGAGGGATAAGCCAATCAATCATAGCTTGGATTTTTTTTGGATCTACTTGCACTCCTTGACCCGAAATTATATGGCCTAAATAATCAATTTTAGTGAGAGCAAATGCGCATTTTGAGAGATTGAGAAAGAATTTATGGTCGGTTAGGAGTTGAAGGGTGGTTTGTAGATGTGAGATGTGAGTGGTAAGGGTAGGGCTATATATGAGGATGTCGTCAAAAAATACCAAAATGAATTTGCGGAGGTAGGGATTAAAATTGTTGTTCATGGTTGCTTGAAAGGTTGATGGGGCGTTTGTGAGGCCAAATGGCATGACAACAAATTCATAATGTCCCTCGTGTGTACGAAAAACTGTTTTAGGGATATCGGGAGGGTGCACACGTACTTGAAAATAACCACTTCGCAAATCTAATTTGGTGAAGTATGTGGCGCCATGGAGATCATCTAAAAGTTCGTCGATGGTTGGAATGGGAAAGCGATCTTTGATTGTGACGGCGTTTAAGGCCCTATAATCCACACAAAAACGCCAAGTGCCATCCTTTTTTTTAACGAGGAGTACGGGCGAAGAAAATGGACTAGTGGAGGGTTGGATAAGTTTCATGTGGAGCATTTCACGGATTTGTTTTTCAATTACATTTTTTTGGAAATGAGGATATCGATATGGACGGATATTCACGGGTGTTTGGTTGGGTTTTAAATTGATGTGGTGGTCTAGGGAGCGATGAGGAGGTAGTTCGGTTGGTTTTTGAAAAATGGAATTATGTTGGTCCAATATTTTTTGAATATGAGATGGAACACTTGTGGTCGGGGTTTGTGGAACAAGGGTTGATGGGTTGATGTGTAGGTGAAAATAAGAGGCAATACCATTTATGGAGTCGGGACGTTTTAGTTGGTGTAAGGATATTTCTTTGGGGTTGGAGAGGTTAGAGAGACCGGATAGGGTAATATAATTTTGGTTGTAAATGAAGCTCATGGTGAGTGATTTGTGGTTTGTGGTAATTGGGCCTAATGTTTCCAACCACTGTATGCCCAAAACAATACCCGCGCCCATAAATTCAAGCAAATGTAAATCTGCTTCAAACACAAATTTCTAAATAGTAAACTGGACACGTTTACATATACCTTTACTTAATAACTTGGCTCCATTCCCTACAGTGACATAAAACTGTGTCTTCTCCTCAAGTGGTAATTTAAGAAAAGAGGCAACACGCGGGTGAATGTAATTATGGGTCGAACCAGTGTCGATAAGAGCTAGGATGTGGTGGCCCTGATAGTGGCGGAGAGACGCAGTGCACGGGAACTGGCGGCGCCGACCATGGAGTGGAAGCTGACATCGGTGTGGTTATTGGAGAGGTCGATTAGGGTTTCTGGAGGTTGTTGTTCAATGTGGGCTTCGGAGCATCATCGTCTGTAGGTGGTTTGGTTATGTTAGGGTTTGGATCGGATGGATCTGCGGTTGTGTTAGGGAGTAGCAGGAGGGCTCGCGGTGAAGGGCAGCGGTCACCAGTGGTGTAACGGCTGTCGCAGTGGAAGCACAGCCCTTGAGCCTTCCGCTGGGCCATTTCGGAGGAAGTGAAACGTCGGATTGGGTAATTTGTGGAGGTTGTCTGGTTGTTTTGTGGAGTATTGGAGGAATTTTGTAGGCTATTGGACTGGGTTGGTGGTGCTGTCAAAAGTAGAGGCGGGTTTTGAGCATTTAGGGGGCATGGGTTTGATCTGTAGAAGGAGGAGCGTTGATCGGTGAATTTAGTTTCAATAAGCTTTGCTAAATCGATTGCTTGGGAGAGGGATGATGGTTGAAGTATGTGTAGTTCATTTTTGATTGGTGTTTTTAAGCCGGACAGGAAACAATGGAGAAATGATTCAGGGGAAAGGGATGTGATACGGTTGCTCAACGTTTCGAATGTTGCTTGATATTCCTCCACCGTTCCGGTTTGTCGGAGTTTAAATAGAGAAGATTGAGGGTTAATGAAAGTAGAGGGACCAAACCTTTGTTCTATTGCTTTTGTAAGAGCCATCCATGAAGAAAGTTGATTGTTCCGATACATCCATTGGAACCACGTCAAAGCTTGTCCCTTCATGTAGAAGTTTGAGAGTTCGATTCGTTGTTCTTTCGGTGTGGCATGATAAGTGAAAAATCGTTCCGCTTGAAATATCCAATCTAGGGGGTTAGATCCATTAAAGCGAGATAGTTCGCATTTTGGGGTTCAGATGGCTATTGGGTTGGGGTGGAAGGTTGAGTGAAGTGGAGTTGTAAGGAGTGGTGGTGGTCGGCCATTGCTTGGTGAGTGTTGCGGGGTTGTCTGTGATTGAGGTGGTGGGGAAGTGATTTTGACAGTGAGGTCTTGAATCATTTGTGTAAGAGTGGTCATGGAGTTTTGGAGATTAGAGATGTCGGAGCGCATGGAATCCATGGAGTTTGTGTGATTGTTGGAGTCGTCACGGAGTTGGGAGATGGCTTTATCAATGGCTCGGTTTCAGTCTTGTGTTGTTTGAACCATGATGTATGGAAGTGGGAGGGGAGTGATGAAAATGAAACCACCAAATTGATAGACTACTGATATGTGGCGGCAGACATTAAAATAGTAGAGAAAATAAGATAGAGAAAGGAAGAATGCAAAGAAGAAGATTAATATTTTTTCCATGCCTTTCTATTACAGCACCTTCTTGCTTTATAGCTGTCAGCAAGGATTCCTAGCCATTCATCTATAACCAACTAAAGACACGTGGTCCACACAATATTGTCTCATGTGTAACCACCAACGTTGCTATTTATAAAAAGAAAAATACTGAAATTTGTTATAACTAATTATTGCCTTTGCTGCCATATGTGGTCCATTCAGCTGTAGCTAATTTGTTGCTTGGAAGCCAAGGTGTCTTGCTGGTTTGTGAACGGTACGCTTGGGTCGATCAGTTGCAGGTGCATCACAATTCTTGTTAAAACTTGAATTTCATCCTCTGTTCATATTTCCTGCAATTATTTTCAATTCATTTACCACTTAAATCCTCTATTAAAATCTTCATTTCATTCAGTTCTACCATTTCTTGCTTAAATGCTTCACCTGCACATACAAACAGCCACTATATCATCAAAACACCACAAACTATTACCAGAAAATCATCACACCACCATGAACAAAGATAATGACCCACCAGCGCATTACAGACAAATCGAACAGAATGAATCGGGTAAAATCAAGAAAGGGAAAATAGTTTACTTGAGTTAGGGTTTCCTCGGATGAAAGAAGATGTTAGGTTTCCCGTTTCCTGATAGACGTCTGATTATTTGGTTGTTGGATCGGGGAAGAAGGAAGGTAGTTGGGGTTTCTCGAGTGAAGTGTGAAAAGAGGGTTTTGGAGTTCAACATAGAATAAGGGAAATAAAAGGGAAGGTAAATATTTAACACTTTTAGCCCAGTTTGGTTTGTTCTTATCTGGATTGGATTTCCGTCCAAACAAAATATGCACCGTATTATATGTGTTTTTGGAAGATATCCAATTTCGAATGAAATTAATGAAAACAAATTTATTTTGTTTTGCATGTTTTGAGAAATAACAAAAGCACGAAGGATAATTCATTCTTTCCGTCATTCCTCAATTCTCTCCACTGTCTTCTCTCCATCGTCGTGGTGGCTTGAATTTTAAATATTTTCCTTTACACTCATATTTGCAATGAATATTGAAAATGGAAAACAAAAAACTCAAAATAAACCAAATGAGAGTTTTTTAATTTTTGTTTTTGTTTTTGTTTCATCGACGAGGGTCGTATAATGTAGCATGTTCCAACGCTATTTGTTTAAACCTAGGTAGTCAAAGATAGCACGAAGAATTCCGAAGCTTGTCCTATATTGCTGTCAAATATGTAATTTCCTCTAGTGGCTTTTCCCAAACATTTTTGGTTCTTAAGATAGAAGCTTCAACATTTCTTTGAGGAGATTCAACTTCCTCTTCGTCATTTTCTTTCATACTTCGGGGTGTTCTCAATGACTTTTGAGAAACTAGCATTTCAATTAACTCATCCATAACTTTGAGTTTTTTCTACATAGCCTTAAAGTCATCCTCTTCATTTTTTTCTATTAGTTTTAATGCTTGCCCTATTTTAATGTTCTCGACATTGAATTGAGTGGTTATATTTTCTTCAAGGTTGGTAGATGCATGGTTTTTTGTATTTGAACGTTTACTTTCTTGGTTGCTCTTCCCATTCGCAAGAATATGAGGGTGAATATGTAATTTTTCTCTCATTCAATTCTCGATGAAAGAACCACAATATGTTAGGTAAATTTTTGGTCTTCACTAATATGCATTGTATTCGTAATTTAATAATACTTGGGCACAAGATTGAACCCTTGGCAAATATGCTAGTCATTATGTTCGAGATGGTCCAGTATGAAAATAGGCAATTGTTTAAGCATCAAGTCACAAAATCACAACTTGAGTTTGAACTAATCGGCCATTAGAATCCAAAAGTCAAGCTTTTTATTTATGATCAAGAAAAATGAAAATGAAGAAGAGTACAGTTCGGAATTCATCTCTTTTTAGTAGGGATACATGCCCATTTATAGATAAATTGGGCCTTTAGATTTTTGACATGTGGCACTTACAGAAGATGAACGGTTAAGATTTGTTGGCGTGACACATTACCGATTTGTAGCACTACCCACTTTCAATTTCTTCATGGTGATGTGGCATGGCTGAACCAACCAGAGAATGTCATGAGGCTAATTAGAGTACTACTTTTGGTTAGCTTCTTCAACATGCGATAGCATCCTCAATGTGTGATAGCTTCAATTTATGATAAATTGTCTTCAACATGTGGTAGCTCTTTAACTTCAATATGCGATAACTATGTAAATCTCAATGCGCAATAGCTTTAATCATCAACTTGCAATAGCCTTAACAGTATCAACTTGTGATAGCCTCAACAACATTAACTTGCGATAACCTTTACAACATCAACTTGCGATAACCTTAGGAACATCAACTTAAGATGGCCTCAACAACGTCAACTTGTGATAGCATCAACAACATCCTCTTTTGGTAGCCTTAACAACATCAACGTGTGATAGCCTAGCATCAACTTGCGATAGCCTTAACAATATCAACTTGCAATAGCCTTAACAATATTAACTAGAGATGACCTTAACAACATCAACTTGTGATAGCCTAAATAACATCTACTTACGATAGCCTTAACAACATCAACTTATGATAGCCTTAACAATATCAACTTGAGATGGCCCTGAAATCATCAGCTCATCATAACATTAACCACATCAACTTGAAATAACTTCCCATTACTTCAACATACAATGGCTTGACTATTTTCACCTTGTGATGTATCTCTTTATTTTTAGGCCTTTGATAACTTTAATAACATCACGCAATTATCTTTCATAACTTTGGTAAATTTTAGGATGTAACTATAATTAATCAACGTATTTTTACAAGATAATAAGTTAGCTAGTTTATTAACGAGATAAGAAGTGAATGTTAAAATGAAGAGTTTAAGGGATAAATATGACTAGAAAGGGATTTTAGCCCAAGCCCAAATTATCAACCCTTAAAATATTCTATCCCTTCATTTATTCTCACTCACACAAAAAAACCAAGAAAGAAATATTAGCCTGGCCAAATCTTAAAGAAGAAGGAGAAGAGAATCAATCCAAAAAGGGAAAGCTTTCATCTCTAAGAAGAAGATGACTGTTAATCAAGTTTTAACCAAATCTAGATGAGTAAAACTTTCTCTAATCCCTCCAAACCCATTTGGATTTGGATTTTCTTATGTTCATGATGCTTTAAATGATAACCAACAAGTTTTAAGAATGATAGGATGATTTCATTTATGTTTAAGAAATAAATGGCAGTATTTTTAATACGTTTTAGGGTAAAACGTGGATTAAACCACCTCTAATTCATTTGAAATTTCTGTATAATGTTTAGAACATTATGATAGAGTTAGGGGTATGCCCTAGGGGCAATTATATACTTTGTTACATATATCTAACTCGTTGACCAATCTTGTTCGAAATAAAAAGTATTTTCTTCCTATTATATACTTGATATAATGTGATTATATTAATTAAATAACTTAATTAAAAGCATATTTAATAGAAAAATCCATAAATGGTATATTTTGTGATAGTAGTTATAAAGTGTTGCAATCGTGAGTAATTTAGCACAACAGAAACAAATATTCCATTTTAAATGTTCCTAGTCAAGATGCATCGAGACTGGATATCGATGTATCCATTGAGACTGGAGTACGTAACGTTCTACAAATGTTGGGCAGTGTATTACTCATGACTGTTGGGGTCACCTAGGGGTTACGTACTAATAGTTATTGGATAACTATGGAACGACTCACTCGATAGTTTTCTGTTGGTTAATATAACTAAGGTCAAACAGAAAATATCGATGTGACTGATTTACACAATTCTCTCGACTTGAGAATACTGTGGATCTTCAATATGAAAGCTCCGCTTTGATTATAGCCAAATCATGGCATGTCGTCCATCGAGTGACTATAGTAGGGTCGAGTGGAAGTATTGAAAGTGAAGCACTATTCAAGAGAAGATTCGTCTCCTTAGTTATATGCGGTTTGTATCACGGTCAACTCAAGTCAACTCAAAGTCAAAGTCTCTGGTCAGAGCATTTCGGTTAATAATAATTGTTATTATTGAACCAAGGACTTTGTATTTGGACTATAAAGTTGAATGTGGATGAGGTTGGAATTTTGACCATTACCAAATTCCATAAGTCCAAAGTGATATAGTTTTGACGAAGAGAATTGGTGTAAACAAATGTCACAACCGGGTAACGCTTATTAAACTAAAATTGGATTTATACCGAAAATGAGTAAGCGATAAATTTGACCATAATGTCACACCACCTGCTAAGTGACATGTGAACGTTAACATTAGAATAGTTCGATGCTAAACGTTGATCAAATTTACACCCAAGAGTTACACAGCCGAAATGATGAATTCCCTTAAGATCGAACGATTTAATTAGTTTATAATTATTATAAATTAATTAATATTTATGAAATATTAATTATAAAATTTGAATATGTTTTGAGAAATAAATAATGTTATATATATTTATAACAGTTATAAATATATCGATCGATATACAATATCGACAAGCGATTAAATTAGATTTAATTGCATAGTATTTTGGCTTGGGCTTAGATGGGTTTAAGGCCCATCATTAGGGCTGCAAAATTTCGGTTTTGGGAAGGTCTAGGGGTGGCTAAAACATAGGGAATTGGCTTGGAGATAATGTGTTGAGATCAAGTGAGAATGGGTAAAATGGTTTTCCTCGTTTCTCTCTAATACAACCCTATATATATATATATATATGTATCTCTAAAAATAATAACTAACCCTTTTTCGGCCGCCATTACCTTCTACATTGCTGGTTAAAACATAGCTCTCAATCCACTCCAAAATTCTTAAATATATTTCAAATTAAAATAATACTATTCGATAGTTAGAGATCGGTGATTCCAGACTTGCAATCTGACGAATCAAGAACAGTAAAAGGAAGGGAAGTCATTGCTTCAACGTGGATTCAAAGACATCATTAAATTGGTAATTTTAATTCATATTGCAGTAATTAAATTATATTCTATGATCCTATAATGAGCAATTTAATATCTGTTTAAATATATTGCTACTATATGTTTAGTTAGGTGAGATTTTGTAAGTAGATGTAGTTGTCACAAATAAGTTTGGTTATGTGCATAATTTGTTTATTATAATATTTGGTTTATGTATAGACAAATGTTGTTTACTGTACAAAATCAATTTTTGTCATTAATAATTGTTTTATATATACTTATTAATAAATTCATATATATATATATATATATATATATATATTAGTGTATATTTCTCTCTCATATTAGCATATATGCATATATAAGATATATATATATATATATGATTTAAAAACTTTAGTACACTTATTTATATATAATATGAATTTAAAATTTTGAAAATTAATTATCATACATATATTCATATTTTTAAATTAACATTTATTGAATTTTGAATTATTTATTATATATAAAATAATTATTACATTTAAAATTCAATTATATTTTTTTTTAAATATATATCATTCCAGAAACGTATAAAAAAAATTTAGAATTTTTTCAATAAAGTTTATTATTTTTAATAATTAATATTATTTCAGAAAAACTGTTTATGATTTATTAAAATTAATAATTTAATTGAAAAATTCTTCAAAATTTTTCTTAACCTTTCATTCATGATCCTAGAATTTCTGGAATTTTAAATTTTGTATTTTTAATAATATATTATTTTATATTAAATAATTATTTCCGAAATCAATGTATTTGTTTTTAAAAATAATATTTCAACTTCAAAAAATCTCCAGATTTTTTCTAAGCTCTATTTTAGATTTTTTAAAATTGTAAAATTTGAATTTTCATCAATAGATTATTTTATGTTAATTATTTATGGATGAAAGCATTATTTTATTCATAATATATAAAAATTAGGATACTAAAATTATTATGTTTGCAAAACTAAGTTAATTTTGAATTATATATAATTTTAATAATTGTTATCTCTCTTTCTCTATATATATATATCTATATATAAATGTTTTTTGTTCGTATATTATATATAATATATTTATACATACATGTGTGTGTGTGTGTTTTTTGAAAGGAAAGGTTCTTTATTAATAAAACGAATAGAACCAAACAATAGTCGGATTCGCCTCCTTAAAAAACCTTATCATTGTGGCAAGGAAAAAGAGCACGACATCCTCTATTACAACACAACTCTATTGCAGCTGACTAAAACAAAACAAAAACATAACAACATAAAATAAAAAATAAAATATAACCGGACCCAATGCGGGGTAGGAATAAAAAACTCTACCATCCTTCTTCATTCGATCCAGCCCAGCCAAATACGTAGAGAAACAAAAAGCCATCAAATATCTTCAACAAGTCAAAAACACGCATCTAACGAGCGTCCCCCAATTCGATGCCCCATCTCATCAATTTGTCTCTGTCGATTGATGTTATCTTTCGCTAATGAAATCGGCGTGCGAGCTGCAACCTGACTTCGATCTCGAAGACCTTAAACCTTTGTGCCGCCGAACATGATTTATGCTCAAAGCGTCGACGAACCCGCTCAGACCAAATATGGTGAATCAAAGTAGAACTAGCCACAAACTCTAGCTTCTGAGTGACCGATTTGAGGTGGAAGCTCCGCTTTACAGTGGATAGTCGCTGACTCAAAGACGCCGAACCATCTTGCTGTAGATTTAGCATGTCAAACAGTCGATCCCACAGATAAGTACTATAGTTACAATTCATAAATAGATGAGCATGTGTTTCAATATGATTGTTACAAAGTAGGCAGTGAATTTCTACATTCATTCCCCAATTCACTAATCTATCTACGGTCGGCAAGTGTTGTTTGTATGCCAAATAGGTAGTAAACGAGAATTTCTTTGCCGTCGTGTTATGCCAGATTAATAAATAGTTATCATCCTTTTCTACATGTAGTCGAATTTTGTCCCAAACGAATGCAAAGACAAATTTTCTTTGATTTGCAATAGTCCAGAAATCCGAGAAGTCATCTTGACTTAATTTAACTTGTAGAATCTCTGAAGAAACTTCTCTAGTTTCTGACTTAGATAGAGGTTGTAATTGTCTATCTCTTATAATCAGGCTCACCTTATTGTTGAATGAATTGTTTAGAGAAACACTATTCCAGCGAATAAGATCAACTAATGCTTTATGGTTGATCCACGGGTCAAACCATAAATTTGTATGCTCACCGTTAACAATCACACGATTCATAATTTTAGTAGCTACATTGCGTTGCCTTAACATTGATTTAAAAGTGCTTGAAAAATTGTTGTTTACTACCATCACCCAAAAATTTGCCTTCGATAAATATTTTGACGTCATCCATCGTGACCAGAGACAGTTAGTATTCAGTAAATTCCAAATAATTTTGATTTTGGCAGTAATAGTTAAATCAGTGAATTTGCTGATACCAATGTCCCCTTCCAGTTTGGGCTTGCATAAGGTCTCCCATGCAATCATATGTATTTTACCTTTCCAAAAGAAGTCTGTGCATAGCTTATCAATTTTCTGTAGAACCGAGATTGGTAAATGATAAATTAACACCCAAAATATGACAATAGGAGTTATAGTGCTGTAAATAAGCTCTGCTCGGCCAGTTATAGTTAGCAACTTACTATCCCAACCATCTAATCTAGAGCTAATTTTTTGTAACAGGGGAGCACAATGAGTTGCATGAATCTATTCTGATGTGAGGGGAACATTGAGATACATGATAGGTAAAATCTTTTCTGGAATATTTAGAATAGAAGATAGAATAGAATCTCACATCGTAAGGAGTAAGCTATAATATACACAACGATCTTTAATAAAACAAAACTATAATATATATATATACACATACATCAATCAGAGTACAAATCTATCATCAGCATGGGCAGTTATAACTGCCTGTCCTTACAATTGCCGATAAATACAAAACCATACAATGCAACGAAAATAACAAGATATGCGAATATATCTCGGGGCATCCAGCTCGTCTCCTAATTAAAGCTACAAAGAATCTAGAACTAAATCTGAAACATACTTGGGCTGACCTAAGCATTATAAGAAAATAATGCCTGGACCAGTCTGGTAAACCAGCATGAGAAAACTCTATCAAATCATATTGATTTCTATATTTATAAAACCCATCGAAAAATAAAGGTACCTCGTAAGACCATGCCACACATAAGCATGTATGATTTTTTACCTTACGATAACCAAAACATTTTTGTAGGAAATCCTCTGGTATTATAATAATGTTTAGGAAATAAATATTGAATCATATCTGAAATTGTTACATTAATTAAACTCTAGCATAGTAGGTATACAATCAAGTCCGAAGGCTCGTATTAGAAAATTGATTCCAACTATGAAAGGGTAAGAGTTTACCCACCGAATCAGTACACCTCTAGATAAAATGTACTAGAGGCTACAACACATTGCACTTCAACTACTCAAGACCAGCCCTACCCCTTACTGAATAGCGCCGAATATGATCACCCCTTGGTTGCGAACAAACAACCATACCGGGCCCGAAGCATATATCAAATAATAGATATTGCTCTAGATTAGGTGATATCATACCCTAATAGGAGTGACCCATATAGCTCCGCCGCATGTCCCTACTTTAGTCGTTTACCGGGTGTGAGGCTCTTGAGGTAACGATTACCTTATTCCTCCTAGCAATTCTCACTGGGAATGCTAACACTGCCCTCTAAGCAGAAATGCAATGCCAGCATTCATCCATACAAGTTCATTCTGGGTCTAAACGAAACCGAAAGCACTACTTTTACTACATTCATTTTGGAATAACCCTCAGGATTAGTAGCATGTAGCCCTTGCACTTCAAAGAACTCCATCTTTGAAAACATCATCTTCAAGATGTCATCCATTCAAATGCTTATGACGGGTCAAAGTGGTTTTCAGATAACATATCCAATCTCGGTCTTCCCGAATCGACAACAATAGTTTAAAACTGGCCAAGTTTGATTGTCGGTTATTTAACTATCAAATAAAAATAACAATCAAATCAAGGATTTATTTCGATAGGAAAACCAACATTGGTTAAGCACATAAGCAACCATTAACCTCTTTAATTCATCCTTTCATTAATTAAAATCACTTTGTAAATACTTGTATCAAAATACTTTTAAAATATATATTCACAAACCCTTTATACTCCTATCAATACTTGAAAAAATACCCATATACTTATCTCAACGGTATAATTATATTCACAAAAAAACCACACTTTCACTACTTAGAAAATGTATTCATATACTTATCTCAACGATATAAGTATATTCTCAAAACATTATGAAAGATTTCTTATTTGAAAATCATATCAAAAGGATTAAAATAAATATTGTTTAAAAATAAACGGAGATAAGGATAAAACCAAACACTATTCCTTGGGTGTTAAGCATGGAACGCAAGTCCACACCATCGAAATTAAGAAGGTCAATTTAGGGAAATCAAATCTCAATTCCATTTATAAATTTCTTCAATGAATCCTTTTTAATAAATCTCTTTCGTTTATGAACATCTCCTTTACTAAAATTCTAAAATCCATTTATAAAACTCTTAATAAATCTCCAAGTTTATTTATAAAACTCTTTTATAAATATCCAAAATCATTTATAAAACTTCTTTTATAAATATCTAAAACAATTTATAGAACTCTTTTATAAATCTCTAAAACAATTTATAAAACTCTTTTTTCTTTATATAACCCATTATTTAAATCCTTTACAAAAATCCCGTATAAAGCCATTTTAAAATCTTTTATAAATCCAAACCCCATATTCATTTGTAAACTCTTTTATTAAATGAGATTCCATTTATAAATCAATTCATTATTTATAAATACAATAAATCTGATAAATTGATTAACTTTAAACATCATAATTAAATAATAAATTAGTTTTTCAACAACACTAGCAACACAATCAATTTTCCTTTAGAACATCATGAATAAAATAAATATTTTACTCCAAAAGGCTTTATTAACATAGTAGTAATAACTTCAAAACATTATAAATATAATAATTAATAATTTCAACATTATTAATAAAACAATAATAATTCATCTTTAGTCATTATTATAACAAATAATAACTTACTTCCAAAACATTATTAATAAATAATAATTACTAGTTCCAAAACATTATTAATAAATCATAATTATTAAATTCCAAAACATTATTAATAAATAATTATTATTAATGCTCTTAAACAGTATTAATTATTTAAATAGATAATTTTTCATAATATTAAATATAAATAACCTTTAAACAATATCAAATATAAATAAACAACCTCTAAAACATTTTTAAACAATAGTTAAACAACTTTAGATATTATTAAATAATAATGAAAGACTAACAAAAGGTTAAAGTAAAACAGAGAAGTTCAGAATCCATTTCAAATAAAATATCATAGAAAACCCCAACGTCAATATTAAATCATTTTCAAAGTAGAATCTATTTCCAAATCAAGCATCACTTAACAATATTTTCAAAATACCATATCAATGCCAATAGTTACTGCAGCACTTAACAAATGCTATTGCTTCCTTTTTCACTAAAAAGGTTTCACTTTCACAAGTGTCAGTGTCACATCCAATATAGCCCAATAGTCAAATTTCAACATTTAATAATCTATTTTACAGGAATATAACTGAAATGAAACAACAGGAATATAACTGAAAATTAATAATCACAATTTCGAGATATCCGGATTTCTCTACAAATTTTCCTGTATTTCAATTTTAAATACTAATTGCTTTTCAAAGAGGATATTTTAAGCATTCAGCCAATAATTTCAACCAAACTCAAACGGTAAAATTTTATCTATCATATAATATACTGATTTATCAAAAAAGGCAAGTTTAACTCACTAAAATTTCAGTTATCATCGAAGCATTATGGTTCCGTTTAAATCGAAGAGTATTCGATTTTAGCTTAAAACTCTACAAGCCCCAATCTCAACCAATCCAATTCCAAGATGTAGTTAACGATTCCGCGAGTCTAACGCGACTGGCCGCAGCTGAATCCGACCTCGTACGAGAGAGATATAGGTTTAATAAGATTTTAGAATTAAGTAATATAATTAATCCCTTAATTACATCGTTAATTAATTAAAAAACCTTGCTTAACCCTAATCACCTATTCACAAAACTAAGGCCGTGCTATCTTTAACTCGACGTCGACGTTCAACTGCTCGTTACTGCTGCCAAGGAGATTCAGTCGCCACCGTATTACTACAAGAGGTAGCCCCGCCTCCAACGTTCCCAACGCCATCGACCTCATCATCGATCATCTCCCATAGCTCGATAATGAGCTCGAAAAGACTTCGTCGTTCATCTATGGTTTGTCACCGTCGTCGGATATTTTATGCCGCCAAACTCCACTAGATTGTAGCCCTCTCCATCCTTAACAACTTTGCTTCACGGCCCCCGCCTAGAACTCAACGTCAACGTTGGAATTTCGAACCCTAGCTGCAGCATTCATATGCGATTTCCGACCACCTCGCGTCGATTTATAATGATCCCACCGATCAACACACTCCCCTCAACCTCACGAACAATTTCCTAGCTGGAGTCGTCACCTAAATCGGCCCCTAGCTCCCCGATCAATCATGGCCGTTGGATGAGGCTATTTTAGGTTTAGAGTTTCTGCGTTTTGGAACAAATGAGAGAGTGAAGGTCCTTATACAGGAATCCTAACCAACACTATTCACGTCCAAAATTCACGAACTTCAATTGAGGCATGCTCACCGGCGTTCCTAGCCAAATACCCCTATTTCGAACTCAATGGAACTATTTCTGGGACCTAATTCCAACATATATAGAAGTTAACTTTTCGTGTCGCTCGATTTTACAAACCGAACTCAACCTTCTAACTCGAAATCAAATAGTTGGAATCTATCGAAGCTTACACTTATTTTGGCTTGTTCGGACCATACAGACCTAATGGAAATAATCTGAAGTCCTAAAAATTTTGTCTACGAAAATTGAGTTTTCCAACTCATCGACAGAATAAACCAATAAAATATTTAACTATCAAAATTTAAATATTCAGAGCAGCTTAAAAATATGGATTGTTACACTCTCCCCCCTTAAAACGATTTCATCCCTGAAATCCTAAAAGACTAAGCAACAAACCCCAACTCCTAAGCATATTTGATGATACAAAAATCATCTTCAACTTATGCCCAATCATCCAACTTCACACTAATCTATCTAGGGCACTTTCCTATCTATATATGCACATGCCAGCTAACATGGCACTCTTACCCAAATCGAGTTATAAATACTCGAAATGAATAAGCAACAGTAAATGCATTTATAGTGACAACATTCCCTATGATCACTAAAATTCCATAGTCACTCAGGGCTATTCCAATAATCCCCGACACCGCTTCTTATGACTATTGGTCATATCCAAAAAAAATCTTGTGCTAACTTCCTTTCAACCTTTGCTTAACTTTTCGGAAAATTTTGGCAGCACATCCTTTGTGCAACTCGATCCGAAAGACTACAACTTGTCGCATGTGTCCCAAACCAACAGAAGAAAAAAGCCTAAGAGTGGCCTCCCATATCTGGGGCATAAACTCACCAATCAAATCCCAAACTCTAAATCTACCATATACCTATTTGTCAGCTAACAAACTCTACTCATGAAACCAAAAGCAGCAAGCTAGCCTTTGCTTCCATGTACCTGAAACTCACGTATATAACCCAAAAGAGAGTTAAACATGACAATGAAACAATATAACAACTCATCCATTATATAACATGAATCTAAGCATTCTAACCCATAAATAACAATCATCTCAACCAATATGCCAACTCAAATCATGTCATTTACATTTCTAGTGTAAGCAACAAAAAATTATATCAAAGTCGGTATGATATACATATGCCATTCGTGTGAAATACCAAATTCGACCTCTCACTCAATCACATAAATATCACTTCCGAACTAGTATTGCTCACTCGATTCTCTAGTGCAGACTCTAATCCGGTTCCTTGATTAGAAACTGTTGTTCTTCTTGCATAGCCATATACTATGATAGAGAACTTCGGGATCATATCAGAAACCCATATGAAGTGTTCGCCATCAAGAATCGAGTGAAAAATCCTTGTTCGGACTGATGTAATCATCTCGAAATCATGTGCTCAAATCCGGATTAGAGATCCTCATGTAAATAAAATATCTACGTTCATCCTACATATTCATTCTAATTAGTTTCTTAACCACACCAATTTCCTTTTTATTTTAAATCACATTAAATTTCATTAAACAGGATTTCATTTCATAGTAAATTCATTTATGAACCATTTCATAAAACATTACTTAAGTGTACCAATATTTCATAACTTAAGTTTATATTCATATAATACTCTTCTACATCCTAAGAGTATATATATACAATATCAGATTTTGTTTTACTTAATCGAAATGTTCAACAAATTTAAAAATTGTTTTAACTTACTATCTCTTCAAATTTATAAGTTACAAAAACTTATTTCCTTATAATTCCACCAAAAACACCTGGCTTCAAATTTCTATAATGAATTTGGAAGTCCCGACTATCCAAAATCATCGAAAAATCCATTTCATTTTAATAAATGAAAAAGTACCAAACAACATATTAAAATGAGATGCAAAACCAAACTACTCTAGTACTTAGGATACATGCATCCATATAATAACTTAATTGAAAACTTCAGAATTTAAACACCTAGATTCTTATTTTAAAACATTTTTAAAATAATAATATACATCTCCTTTTTGTGTGTCAAATCATACTTCTGAATTTAAATCGAAACTTGTTTTGCCAAACAATTTATGAAGCAAAACTACCATGATAGCAATTTCTCACTTAGAAACTCGAAAATGGACGTCGGTGATGCTGCAGTCATCACCGAAATTATTTTCCAGCGACTGAAATGAGTTCATGCTTTCTATCTCCTTCAAAATCCTTTAAAATTTCCATTCAAAATTTCTTCCAAATAATACTACTATTATTTTCCTTCAAAGCATTGAAAAACTATTTTTCAAAACATCGGGATTTAAGTTCTCAAATTCTCAATTTAAATCCTTTTTATTTATAAAATACATTTATAAATCATATTTATATAATTTTCAATTCCTTATATAAAACCATTTCACAAATGTATATCTTTATTTAGATTATAATAAACAACTTTTATCAAAGTTAAATTTTAACCCAACATTATCATGGAACGCCTTACAGTCAAATTGTGAAATTGAATTCATAAGGTGTTCATTTCAATGTTCCCACAATTACTATCTATGCAACCCCACCAAGGAAAAAAATAGAACTGCTCATAAATTGGTCAAGCACAACTACTACGACGCCCCAACTCTATGGTCACGCTAGCCAAGAACACTACTGAGTAATGCTGTCGACTAGCACGAAGAATAAGGCTGTTGAGGAGCGACCATCTGTGTAATTGCTTTGTGCGAGTACCGATATGTCAGATAATATAACTTACATTTCATTTCTAGAGGAAATCCGACATATCAAATACAAACTCAAAGCTACCACACAGTGGCTAAGTGGCCTTCGAAAAACAAATATAGAAATAAACATAACACAAATCAGTCATAGACATTCATATCACAAAGGCGGAAACAGATATGAATATATGACATAAAAATGTACATCAAAGTAGTGGTCAATCTAGATCCACTACATCACAAAAGAATAGATACAAGTGCTAGACAAAAGAATAATTATACATCAAGGAGTCTCTATCTCAAATGTATAATAACAAAAACTACAAAACTATGTAGTTAGACAAAAGCAGAAGATGATCCCAGATAAGGAGTCAAGTAGAAGCACCTATAACATCTCGGTCTGACCCAAGTATTATTTAATAAGAAAATAATAAACGGATCAGTCTAGCTATAAATATCAGATATAAAATGAGATATGAGTAGAGATATAACAAAAACGTATGATAACAATAATGTCAAACTGTGACAAATATGCTTTTAAACAACAACAAAATCATACAATATCTCAAGAATCTCAAAGCAGCAAAAAGAATGTCATATTCTTTATTTTATTCACCAAACCCCAAATATTGACAAACATATCATTGCCAATCACGAAAAGAGGTGAAACACAAATTCTAGAAATCATTAACTAGAAATCTAGAAATCACAAAGGGGGGAAGGCCTATCACAAACAGGAGCATGAAAACTCACCAACACGTGTATTACAAACGGAACGCTATTCCATGGTCGCTAACCATAAATTTTGAGCCGAAGCTCCACAAACGGCCCGAAGACCGCGGGTCGCTACCCCGCCAAATTGAACCGAAGTTCCACAAACAGGGTTTTTAGTCCCTACACAAACAAATAGACATCGCCCATCGCTAGTCTAAATCACAAAATGATCATCATCGATCAATAAAAAGTGTGAATTACACTAAGCTAGTAAATATATGAGTTTAGCTTCATGTCCCATAATGAAATGACCCTATTTATTTTACCTAATTTTTACTAGGATTTTTTTTACATTAATAAATTTCCTAGAGTCATTTGCCTTTCTATTAAATTATCCAGGATCCTAATTTTTCCACTAATATATTTATATTAGTTCATTAATAAATATTCACACACATATGAAGATGTATGTGACCCTCTTGCTTGGATCAGAGTGTTGGTAAGCAAGAGTGCATCCTGATTGAATTTGAGTTTCTAATCAACTAGTACATAGCTCATTTTCCTTGGTTTTGATATTTGAGTCATGGGAGTGAATCCCATAATCATATATAATTTATACCTAGTAATTTTGATTATTCTTATGGTGATTGTCTGTTAGTTTGACTTAGCAAAGTGATCTCAGATTATATAGCAAGTCATCATAGTTTTAATCTAATTGTTTGATATTTGATCAAAAGCCAGAAAGAAAAATGATATACACATTTATCATTTTCAACATGAGTGATTTTATCACAAATTCCTTTACTTATAACCAAGCCAGTTGAGTGATTCATTCACAATTTATATAGTTGTGTTTCTCTGAATCAAATCCATTCCCTAATCCCTGAGTTACCTCAGCTTGCATCCTAATTTAAAGGTTGCTTTACTGGATTTAGAAAATCCAGATTTTATGGTCATTTAACAAAAGTAGTATTTAAGTAATATGTGTGCATATCAGATGTATTGTGCTCTCTGGTCTAAGAAAGCTACCCAAAATAAAAGTGAATTGCTCAAGTATTTGAAAATGTCTTTGTACATGCATTTGCAAAGAAAGCTTCAGATTTTACAAAGTGCATTTTCTTCCTTTAAACCCAAAAACTCTGGTCATCTTGATCAACCCAGACCTCACTCCTTTTGAGGTGGGTTAACCTTATGACTAGGTCATCAAAACATTAGTGCCTGGCTATTGCAATGTAAATTCAGATACAAGATACTTGAAAAATCCCTTAAAACATGTACACATCTTTATACAGTGCACAAAATATATATATTGTTTCTTTTATCAAAACACTTCTGTATATAGTCACAAAATTCTTGAAATATTACTTCTAGCTAAACTCAGATTTTTAACCTCAAAACTTAAAGCTTTTAAGTGACTCAATATTGACTAATACACAATATGTATATATGTATCCATTTCTCAAATATAGGCATATATCATCTACAGATTTCTACCATAATACTCAAAGATATTTTCTTGCATAAGATTCAACGAAGTCTTTGGTTTTTCCCAACCTTAATACATTACCAGATTCAATTGAAACAACTAAATAAAATCCAAACATTCAAGATCATTACATAACAACAAAAGCAGAATTATAAAACTTCCAAGATTACATGCAAATAGTTCATTCTAAGCTCTTATTTAATTCTAATTTAGCATGCTTATCCAATCATTCTCATTAGCCATAGCAGCTTCCTATTTAGAACCAGCATTCCCTGAAAGAGCATTAGAGGCTGCCCCATTTTAAATGAGACACCCCAGATGCCATAAGAAAACAAGGGTCAGATACAAGATCTGGTATGAGCAATATAAAAAATTCCATGATATTAAGTAGATAAGTGAGACATAAGCATTTTGTATATGTTGGCATAACTTCTTTAATCAATTTGCCTGACTTGTTTCTGATATATTGTGCATATATGATCAGTATTAAAACTAATTATGTACACACTTTCAACTATGCAAACATACATGTCAAACAGAGATACTCAGGAACTATCATAGCTCCAATCCAACCAACCTAGGAATAACTCAAGTTCCTACTTCATCAATTTAGGGTTGCATTTACCAAATTAATTCCTAGCCTCATCTGCCATAAAGGAATCACGGGGACACATTGCAATAAAATAATTCACAATATTGCACAAAGATCTCAGGGCTTAAACAAACCATGTGCCAACTTGCATACTTTAAATATAACAAGCATTCCAGCAGTCTTCTTGGCTCACAATCCTTAGTTTATTTACTAAGTGTTCATGTTTGATCCTATCATGAGATAGATAGGTGATTAAATCACAGTGTACATGAAACATTACATAAAACTTGCAAGCATACTTCAAAGGCAAGCTAATATTCATATCCAGGGGAAATCATACTTCTCAAATATTCTGGCTCAAAGAAAATACAAGAATATTTGCAACTGTGAATAGGGCCTTGGCATGTGGGTTATTATTGTTTCATAGGTAACCATGTTTGAACTAAATTCAAGATCTAGCTTAAACAAGATTTCTGGCTCATGGGTTTTCTATTTGATCAAGGGTTCAACACTTTTGGATATTTCCATTGCACCCTTGAATCTTTCATTTGAGCCTCAGCACTTACACAAGTGTAATGCAACTCATATACATTTTGATTTCTATAGTTTTCATGCCATATCTAAACCAGTTACAAGTATTCTCTATTTACTTTCATGATTTCATACTTTAACATTTCTGGATGTAACCAAACAGAGCAAATACTCAACCAGCAAAGCAATCAAAAGCATTCATAAACACCCATTAAAGCATCCATTAAAACCATAGTAATAAGATCAGAAATATGTAGGAAAATAACATAAACTTGGCTGCCTCATAACAGGACTTAATGCCATGGGATTTAGTGAGATTACTCACAGAAAATGCTCCTTTTGCTTAATCCAGAAAAGAAACTCTTTGAAACTTTGCCTTTCTTCTTGCAATATTTTTCTTCTTTGTTTTCTTAAATGTCTCGGGTAGAAAGTGATTTTTCTGGTTTAAACTTGGATTTATAAGAGAGGTTTTCTAGGGTTTCATTATTGTAAAATCCCATTCCTACCCTGGCCAATACTCATGCATTTTGCATTTCTCATTTGCTTATTCTCACCCTTAGTACCCCGACCATGTAATGCTTATTCCCCTTTTTCTTTTCCAGAATATCTATTTTGTTCTCTTTCTAAATCATGACAATTGTGTGACATTGTCACTTGTTTATTTTGTAAAAATCCTCCTTTCTATTTTCTTCCTAAAGCAATTGTTTTGCTTGCAATATGTCTTTTTCCATTTTAATGTTATGCTTTCCCTTGCTTATTTCTTTTTAATACTTTCACTACTTATAGAAATGTACATATGCATACATATCTTATCTAGGCTTACTTAACTCCTCCTTAGTTTCAGAAAGACATACACATATATGTGCATACATGTTTCAAATCCTTATCTAATTTATCCTGGGTTTAAATTAAGTAAAATCTGTTTACTGGTTCAAACAAAACTTGCTTTTTCTTATCTTCTAAAATAATTCATATAATCCAGAAATCAAATATCCATATTTGGTTTAATAATTTACATTACAAAATCATGTTTGTAATGCTTTTTAATTCTTGTTTTGGTTTCAGGAAATTTGGGGTTCTACCTTGTGCCATATCAGTGTGTACGTGCACACATGCACACACCTTTGCACTTAACTAATCCCATACATTCCTATGCAATAATTTCATATATTTTCAGAATTTAACCAAAATAAGATTTCCATGAAATTCTGGGGCATTATAATCACCCCACCTTTTAGGAATTGTGTCCTAACAATTTTCTTATTTTTACTTTAAACACTTTCAGATTTTTTTGTAAAATCTATCAAACAATTCTCAAGCAAACAATTCAGTCAAAACAACCATATACATTAAACTTTTTAGGAAATTAGAATTTACCTTCCACTGCAAAAAGCTTAGGGTAATCCATCTTTATCTTATCCTCTAACTCCCATGTACAATCATTAGGGTCTAGGCTCCATTGAACCTTCACCAATTTCAGGGTTTTGCTCCTCAACTTCTTTTCCTCTTTAGCTAAAATCCCCACTGGTTCTTTCTCATAGACCAAATCAGGATTTATTTGAACTTGAGTGGGTTTCTCTAGAATTTCCTCTTTATTATGCACCCATCTCCTAAGTTGTGATACATGAAATACATTGTGCATTGCACTCTTCTCTTCTGTTAGCTCCAACTTGTATGCTAATGAACCTACTCTTTCCAAAATCTTGTAAGGTCCAACATAACTTGGGGTAAGTTTTCCCTGCTTGCCAAATCTTAACACCTTCTTCATAGGTGAAACTTTGATGAAAACATAGTCACCAACTTTATATTCCACCTGCTTCCTCCTTACATCTGCAAACTTCTTTTGCCTATCTTGAGCTGCTGCCATCTTTCTCCTCACAAGCTCAATTTTTTCAGTGGTTTCCTTAATATAGTCTGGCCCTAAGACAGCCCTTTCTCCTGCTTCAACCCAACATATTGGTGACAAACATGGTTTGCCATACAAGGCTTCAAATGGTGCCATGCCTATGGTGCTTTGATAACTATTGTTATATGTAAATTCAGCCAAGTGGAGGTGATCTTCCCAATTACCTCCAAAGTCCAATGCACATGCCCTCAACAAATCCTCTAAAACTTTGTTTATTACTTCAGTTTGACCATCTGATTGGGGGTGGTATGCAGTACTCAAGCGTAACTCACTCCCCATGGCTTCTTGAAAGCTCTTCCAAAATCTGGATGTAAACATTGTGTCCCTATCACTCACTATAGTTTTAGGAATTCCATGGAACCTTACTACTTCTTTCATGAATATTTGAGCTAGTTTAGGTGCATTTCTTTCTGCCTTCACTGGTATAAAGTGTGCACTTTAGTCAATCTATCAACTACTACCCAAATGCTTGTATTTCCTCTCTTTGATCTAGGCAGACCATCTATGAAATCCATTGATATATCTTCCCACTTCCACTGTGGTATGCTTAGAGGTTGCAATAGGCCTGAGGGTCTTTGGGTTTCTGCCTTGACTTGTTGGCAAGTCATACACTTTGCAACATGTTTGGTCACATCTGATTTCATCCCTCTCCACCAATAATCCCTTTTTAGGTTTTGGTACATTTTGGTGCTGCCTGGATGTATGGAATATTTACTCCTATGGTATTCATTAAGTATCTCTTCCTTCAACCCAATATCTTCTGGAACACATATCCTACCTTTATTCCTTAAGTAACCATTCTTATCAGTGCGGTAGTTTGCTACTTCTTCTCCTTTTTCTATTAGAGTTTTCTTTTCTAATAAATCTGGATCTTCCTCTTGCATTTTCCCCACTTTCAAAATTAAATCTGATTGCAAAGTTATCAAACTTAATTTTCCTTTACTCCCTTCTTCAATCATCTCCATGTTCATCTCATTGTTTTCCTCAATTTCCAAATCAGTAAGTAGAGATAAATTTCTAAACTCTTCTATCATTAACATGGATACTTTTGCATGCTGCCTGCTCAAAGCATCTACAACCTTATTAGCTTTTCCTGGAGTATAAAGTATGTCTAAATCATATGCTGCTAGAAACTCAACCCATCTATGCTGCCTCATATTCAAATCTTTTTGTGAAAAGAGATATTTCAATGCTTTATGGTCAGTGTATAAAATAAACTTAGCACCTAGAAGATAATGTCTCTAGAGCTTTAGTGCATATACCACTGCTACCAACTCAAGATCATGGGTTGCATACCTTGATTCATGTGGCTTCAATTGTCTTGATGCATAGGCTATAACTTGATCTTGCTGCATCAATACAGCTCCTAGCCCAGAACCACTTGCATCAGTATAAACAATCAAATCCTCATTTCCCTCTAGTACTCTCAACACTGGTGCATTGACTAAGGCCTCCTTGATTTTACTAAAGGCTTGCTCACATTTATCAGTCAATATAAAGGGTTGGTTCTTTCTAGTTAGGTTGGTAAGAGGTGATGACATCTTAGAAAAATACTTTATAAATCTTCTATAATACCCTGCCATCCCCATAAATGACCTAACTTCTCCTACCGTGCTTGGTCTTTTCCATGCTTGGATAGCCATAATTTTATTGGGGTTCACTGAAATGCCTTTGGCAGATATAACATGCCCAAGGAAATGCACTTCTTCTTTCCAAAATGCACACTTAGAAAACTTTGCTTTTAAATCTTTTTCTCTTATTCTAGACAAAACAAGGTGTAAGTGATTTTCATGTTCCTCTACTGTTTTAGAATAAATCAAAATATCATCAATAAAAATCAATACAAACTTGTCTAAATAATCCCTGAATATCCTATTCATCAAGTCTACAAAGTATGATGGGGCATTTGTCAACCCAAATGGCATGACAAGAAACTCATATAAACCATACCTAGTGTTAAAGGCTGTATACTTAACACTTGAGTCCTCAACCTTCATCTGATGGAATCCAAATGCCAAGTCTAACCTAGAGAATATTTTTGCTCCACTAAGTTGATCAAAAAGATCATCAATTCTAGGTAAAGGGTACTTGTTTTTGATAGTGACTTTGTTTAGCTCCCTGTAATCTATACACATCCTTAAAGTACCATCATGTTTTCTTACAAACACTACTGGAGCACCCCAGCATGAATTACTTGGTCTTATAAATCCTTTGCTTTCCAATTCTTCTAACTGTTTCTTCAACTCCTTCAACTTACTTGGCCCCATCCTAGTGGGTTTCTTAATAATTGGACTTGCTCCTGGTATGAGACTAATCTGAAATTCCACTGGTCTGTGGTGTGGAACACCATTAACCTCTCCAAATACATCCAAGTATTTGTTAATTATGGGGATTTCTTCAATAGAAGGCTCACTGGAATCCTTCTCTAAGTCAATCAAATGATATAATTTCCTTTCTTTGGCCACTTCACACAAAATTATGATTCTTTGGCCTCTAGAATTTTGTAATGATATGGTGGATGAGTCTAAATCAATTATGGCTTGTATTGCCTTAACCAGTCTACACCCAATATAACACCTATCTTTGGGTAATTTAAAACATATAAATTGGAAATAAAAACATTTCCTCCTATGTTTAATTCCACATCCACAAAAATCATGTTTAAAACACTAGAACTTCCTAAGGGGCTTTGCACTAACAAAGGGGTTTCAACCAGTATGCAATTTAATTTAAGCAATGCAACTAATTCATGGGAAATCAGAGAATGTGTTGCCCATGTATCATACACTACTGATATGGGTAGGGTACAAATAAATAAGGTACCTTCCACTTGACCATGGTTTTCTGCAATAGCTTCTACTGTGGATTTGCTTTTGCTCTCCAAACTTGCTAGCTTCCCTTGCTGTTTATACTCAGGGCAATTTCTCTTGATATGTCCCTCTTTACCACATAGGTAGCACTTGAAAGCTCCTCCCTTCAATTCTGGACACCTTGGTTTGATATGTCCTTCTTTTCCACAATGATGACACACTATTTTCCTCTTTGTATCAGTGGTCTTAGTATCATTTGTTTTCTTGCTTTCTGTCTCCTCCTTCTTTTTGTCATAGGGGTGATACCTTCCCTTATTTTCCTTGTTGTTGTTCTTAAAACTCCTATACTTCTCCCTCTCCTTGTCATGTTGCTCAAACTTTAAGGCCAGATCAATGACTTGATCAAAGGTTTTATCTGCATATGGCAACATAGCCCTACTAAGCCCTGGGTTTAAACCCTTAATATACCTATCATTCTTTGATGCCTCATCAGCCACAAGCATAGCTCCATACTTAGACAAGCCCTCAAACCTTTGAGTATACTCAGTCACATTAAAGGTTCCCTGCTTAAGTCTGATGAATTCTTCAAGCAATAGAGTTTTGGCCGATGCTGGAACAAATCTAGCTTCCAACATCTCCTTGAATTGATTCCAAGTGATTTCATTCTCAATCCTCCCAACTATGACTACCTCCCACCAGCTTAAAGCCACACCTTTCAGTTGTCTTGAGGCCACTTGCCTCTTCCTTTGATCATCCAATTGCATGTCATTGAAAATTCTGTCCAGTGTTCTCAACCATGCTTGAATTTCCATCACATTTTCAGTCCCTTCAAAGCTCTTACCTCCCAAATTTGTATATGTCTTTAATAGTTTTGAAAGTTCCTCATGTGGGTTCTCAAGTCTCTGCCCTACTCCATCCCTTAAAGCCCTCATAAAGTCTTGCATATCAATCATTTGTGGTGCACTTGATCCTGCATTGTGATGAGATCCTCTTCCTACCATGATTGGATAACTAGGGTATGGGTAGATAGGGTTAGTTTATCATGAGTATTTTTCTTTTGCTATAATTTTCTAGATAAACTATTATTTTACTCAAACAAACAAACAATGCATATATATATTGCTATTGTATTTCAATCAATCAATGCAACCATCCTTAGCTATGTATAGTTTAACATAGCTCTGATACCAAATGAAATGACCCTATTTATTTTACCTAATTTTTACTAGGATTTTTTTTTACATTAATAAGTTTCCTAGAGTCATTTAGCCTTTCTATTAAATTATCCAGGATCCTAATTTTTCCACTAATATATTTATATCAGTTCATTAATAAATATTCACACACATATGAAGATGTATGTGACCCTCTTGCTTGGATCAGAGTGTTGGTAAGCAAGAGTGCATCCTGATTGAATTTGAGTTTCTAATCAACCAGTACATAGCTCATTTTCCTTGGTTTTGATATTTGAGTCATGGGAGCGAATCCCATAATCATATATAATTTATACCTAGTAATTTTGATTATTCTTATGGTGATTGTTTGTTAGTTTGACTTAGCAAAGTGATCTTAGATTATATAGCAAATCATCATAGTTTTAATCTAATTGTTTGATATTTGATCAAAAGCCAGAAAGAAAAATGATATACACATTTATCATTTTCAACATGAGTGATTTTATCACAAATTCCTTTACTTATAACCAAGCCAGTTGAGTGATTCATTCACAATTTATATAGTTGTGTTTCTCTGAATCAAATCCATTCCCTAATCCCTGAGTTACCTCAGCTTGCATCCTAATTTAAAGGTTGCTTTACTGGATTTAGAAAATCCAGATTTTATGGTCATTTAACAAAAGTAGTTGTTAGCACCAAAATTGGTCACTAACCTCGTAGAGAAAGATTGTGTAGAGATGTAAGTGATGAAGGTAAATTAAACAGAGAAGACAATGTTAATTTAAATGCGGAAAGTAAGAACACCAAATTTATAGTGGTTCAGCGTAATTGCCTACGTCCACTTTGAGGTTAAACTTTATTGATCTTCTTGATAGTTGATTACAAATACAATTCGTGAATCAAATGCTTGAATTAAGTTGCTAAGTAAAGAAGATGAGTCTAAAAAATGGCAGAGTCTCCCCAGTGTTCCAGAAAAAAGGTCCCTCTTCACTGTGACCCTGCGCCTCTATTTATAGACAAAGATGGGCTGGACTTCCCAGGTGGGCTTGGTAGCCGAACACTCTAGCCCAAGTATAGTGGTCGTTGTATGCCGAACCAGGTAGGCCGAAAACAATGACGCCGAACCACCCTTTCTATGCCGAACGGTATGTGTGATTGTGGGAAGTGTGGGATGGTTGTTAGTCGAAGCTGAACGTGCCTCTGTCCGTAGCGCTTGACCGAACAATGCTCTCTGGTCAAACGATGCATTCTGGCCGAACGATCCTTCTGGCCGAACGATCCTTCTTGGCCTAGCGTGCCTTCTGGCCGAACGATACTGCCGTGTTGAGTAGTCATATGTGCCGAACGTCTTCTAATGCCGAACACTACTGGATGCCGAGTACTACGCCGAGTACTCCTAGATACCGAGTGCTATCAGATGCCGAGTACTCCTGTTGCCGAGTTCCACTGGATGTCGAGTACTACGCCGAGTACTCCTAGATGCCGAGCGCTATCAGATACCGAGTACTCCTGTTGCCAAGCTCCACTAGATGCCGAGTACTACGCCGAGTACTCCTAGATGCCGAGCGCTACGCCGAGCACTTCTAGATGCCGAGTACTGCCTGATGCCGAGTGCTACGCCGAGTACTTCTAAATGCCGAGTACTGCCTGATGCCGAGCGCTACGCCGAGTACTTCTTAATGTCGAACACTACTGGATGCCGAGTACTACGCCGAGTACCCCGAGATGCCGAGTACTAGTTACCTGGTCAAATCTCCAAGAAACACTTGCCCCCCAAAGTGTATCGCGTGGCCGAATGCGGTACGCTTTGAATCATGTAATTTTTTCGTCTCGTCTTAAACCCTTGACTAACCTCGAACGGAGATGTCTTCTTGAGAATTCCAGTGGTTCAGGTGTGTGCCGAACGTTTCCCATATGCCGAACGAGGCATTTGTAACCGGACGTGCCTCTGTCCGAACGAAACTTCAGTGCCGGTCACTCTTATACGCCGATGCCGAACGTCATGACCTTGACCGGTTCCACCGGATGTAGTCTTTTCGACTTCTTCTGTTTCCCTATAAAAGCCAGCACCCCAATCCTTCTTTTCCTTTTCACACTTCCAATACCTCTGCCTTGCCCCTACCGAACCTAGCAGCATACAACTCGCCGATTCTTCCCAAGTATCTTCCTTACCAATTAGGTACGGATCCTTTCATCTCAATACAGCCTTTATGCTCGAACTACCCTCAATCAATGAGATAAATCGAGCCTTGGGCAAAATGTCGAGTCACGCGACGAGGGTGGTAGGAAGTGTAAATAGAGATGAGTTTTTTTCTAGAAATCAATGATAGACACACTGTGGTTCGGCATAAGTATTTTATGCCGGACCAGATTGGTGGAAGTAGAAACATGGAGGAAGAGACAAGGCCAACGTTGAAGACAGCGTGCCGATGGTCATTCCAGCCGAACAGTCATAAGCACCGTATCATACTTAGGATAAAACACGCCGAACAAAACAGGGCCGAACAATGACTTTAGCCGAACCAGGACTTTAGCCGAACCAGGACTTAGCCGAACAATGCTTTAGCCGAACAATGACTTTAGCCGAACCAGGACTCTAGCCGAATCAGGACTTAGCCGAACAATGCTTTTAGCCGAACAATGACTTTAGCCGAACACCACTTAAATGCCGAACAGTATTTAGCCGACCAGAACAAATGCTGAACCAAACTTAAGCTGAGCAGACATAAATTCTGAATTACACTTAGGCCGAACAATTCAAATGCCGAACCAATCCTAGGCCAAACAATACAAATGCCGACCAATTGTAAATGCCAAACAACATAAATGCTGAACCATTCTAAGGCCGACCAATACAAATCCTGAACTATACTTAACAAAACAGGGACTAGGACCCAGGTGTGCCAGCATATGAGACTGACCTGGATCATTAACTCTCTGGTTTTTACAGACTTAAATCTGAACTTAGATTAACACACTTTATCTAAATCTGGAACTGTAAACGCCAAAAGGCAGGCTTCTAGGGACGGTCAGTGATGACGGTCTCCGAAGGCGATGACTTGATGCTTAGTTTTATAGCAACAACTTTGCGACCTTCAAACTTTCAACACTTTTACACGATTGCTTGCACTAGATCACACACCACACGGGGGGAATATTCGTGTTGTTAACTCTAACGTTCAACGTTTTTCAAGTATAGTTTTCGCAGGCACTTAAACAGATTCTTTATTTATTGGGAATGTCTATGAAGTCTAGCTCCGCCACCATATCTGAGAGGCCTGGGCCGTCATCAAGGCAAGAAGCCGCTGATACTTCAAATCCGTCGACTTCCCCTGCCCATAACTTAGCACCTGATGCCTTGGAGGCAACAATTCTTTTAGACAACCCGATCGATTCACAAGCTTCGAAGATCAATGAAGCCGCACTTCGATGGATATGCTCCATCCACGGGATTCCTTTCGCCGATGTGTTAGTCCCTTCGCGACATGATCGTCCTCACCTGCCCCCAGTCGGATATATCACCTGCAACAAGTTCATGTGTTGGATGGGCAGCGTGCCTCCGTTTAATTTATTCCTCCGGGACGTGTTGCAGTACATCGACATTGCTCTGTCGCAGCTGCATCCGAACGGTCACGCGTTTCTATATGGGACCTATCTACTCTTCATGGCCGTCTTCTCTAGACCTCCAACCTCTGGCGACATCAGATACATCTATATGATCAAGAAACGGAAAGATAGCCCTTCCTTCATGTTCCTCGAGCCGTACCACAAATGCCAAATCTTGACAGGAGCATGCAGTAAATTCGCCCTGTACAAACAGGAATGGTTCTACGTGCGTTGCCCTTCTGGTTTTGCGAGGAGATGGGTTGGAGGCAGTAAGTCTCTTCGCTGAGTCATCATTCGCCTTTAATTGGAGTCATGCTTTTTCTAACTCATCGTTTCATCTTTTCAGGTATCAACCCGCGTCTGGAGGGTCGAGGATATTCTGAGGCCGTTGAGGCCATTAGAGCTCTTCCTGCAGAGGAACGAGACATCCGAACCATCATTTCAAATGATTCATTGTCAAGGTTTGGCTTGCTAGCCCCAGGTCGTCGGATTAGCCTCCCAGAGGGCATCTCCATTCCCAAGCCAGCATCCGGTAAAGGGAAAAAACAGGCCGGATCGTCATCACGCCGCACTCCCGATACACACGAAGAAGGTGAGCGCAAAGATGACGAAGCTCCTGAGACCCAAGGCGAGAATGCGGGTCCCGCTTGGAATCCGTCGGTCGAAGTCCATGACATTGAAACGCCATCCTCTCCTTCGAAGGGAAAGAAGAGGTTAAAATACAATATTCGGAAGGAGAAAGTTGGCGGCACTTCAAAAGATATGCTTATCCCGCCAGAGAAAGAGGCTTCCTCACAGCACCTGGAGAGTTCTCTAAGGGGTTTGTCGAATCTTTATATCCCCGACGATATACTTAATTACGGGTTTGACGATCCTGAAGCCCTCAAGTTTTCTTCGCCCGCTAGAGGCAATGCGGGAGTTCAACTCCCAGTCCAGGGAGACAATACTCCGATTAGTAAAGACAAAAGAACTGGTCCGTCGGGGGGAACACTAGGACACACACGCACATACGCATTCCATCATACACTTCAAGTTTTTTCTTGTTTCTCGGATCTTTCTTAACTCGTTGTTATCTCTATTCTTTGTAGGTGACATGGGGCGCTCTCACGGATTCGATCGCCTTCACGGCTCTTCCATATTTCATCATTCCGGACGGGACTCAAGTTCAGTCAGACGCAGGGACAGAGATGATTATGAAGATAGAGACAATCGTCCTGGCGATTCGTCTTACCGTAAGAAGGCATATTCTCAATCTTCATAGTCCCGTGATCCTCTTCCTCCAACTGAGCCGGATAGAGAGAAGTCTTCACAGAAGGGTTACCAACTTGATGCTCCTCGAGAACAACACTCCGGTTCATCGAGCACAAGGCAAATTCGGGAGCAACGAAAAAGAGCAGAACTTCCAAAGCCTCCTCCTCCTACTCCCGCCGTTGATCCAACTGTAGCGGAAAAGATGGTCGATCTTAAGGCCAAGTTTCCAAAAATTTGTTTCGATGATCTGAAGTTCCTCCCAGCTATCCATCATATTCCTGGGCATGTGAAGCGGAGTGTCATTGCCTGTAACAACGACGTCTATGTTCAACATAACACGTTTGTTCACTTGGTTGAAAAGGTCTCGGAGGTGTCTGTTGAGCGACAATATGAGATTGATCGTCTGAAAATGGAGGCTGGCTGTGACAAGAACATCATCAAGCACCAAGACGAGGAGCTCGCTTCGTACAAGTCGAAGCTGGAAGCCGCTGAGCAAAGTGCAAAAGATACTGCTGAGGCAGTCGCTCGTTTAGAGGTGGCTCACAAGAAGGAACTTGATGAAGCAGTCCAGCGTAGCGGTGCCCTTGCCCTAGAAAAAGATTCCATCCAAAAAGAAAGGGACGCGCTCGCTATACAAGTCAAAGAGTTGAGGGAATTACTTTCCAAGGAGAAAGAGGACAAAGTAGCTGCTCAAGAGGAGTCACAACGATACTGTGATGAAATCGTTGCTACTCGGCTCCTGAAAACGAAGCTCGATGACGAACTTGCTGGGGTCGAAAATATGAAGGACGAAGCCCGTGAGGAGGGCAAAAGAAAAGCTGCGGAGGAGATTGACTCTCGCCTCGAGGTGGCCGCAGAAGCCGGCAGGGAGGAGGTCAAATGCATGTTCGACCCGTTGATTGCTGAGTATGGAGCCCGCATCCTTATGCATCGCGACTTAACATTCTTGGGGGATGGCTATCTCGAATCCCTAGCTGAGGCCTGGGAAACCTTAGTAAAGATTAGGAAAATCGAGTCGGGCTCTGAAGAGGTCGATGAGGATGCCTTGGTGAAGGAGTTTCTTATGGGGAATGAGCCAGTGGATCTATCCGCAGCTTTGGCGCTTTATAACAAAGGCTCTCCCCTTCCAAAAGGGAAAAGTGATGAAGCTGGCCCATCTGGGGCTGAGACTACGGCTCCTCATATTGCTGCTCCTCCCACTGCTCAACCAACCGGTCGGTCGACATTTGATCCATTCGAGCAGCATGCCGGTTATGATCCTGAAGATCCCGGGCTCGGCGCTCATGTGCTATCTCCTATCCTGGAGGGTGAAACCTCGCGCGCAACCGATAGCCAACCGGAACCTGGTAGGAAACCCCTCTTCTCTAGAAGTTGAAAGATATGTCATTTTCCAGCAGTGGTTATTCGTTCTAATGTTCATTCTTTATGTTTTCATGCAGGCTGCTCTGACCCCAAACCAACTCTGAGGAGCGATGATGCCAAGGAGGAGGCAGAGAAAACAAGTGATGTTGTTCATGCGGGAGTAATTCCTGGTCCCGATGCTCAAGTGATCGGGGCACTAGATGATGATAAGCTTGGCACTTCATCTCCTGCCGAAGGGAGTGATGAAATCGAAATCACTGGCGCCTCTGAGCATACTTCAAAGATGAGCATGAAGGACCGCCTCGCCGAAGAGGAGAAGAAAAAGGTCGAGGTCAAAGTTGAACCAGAAATACTGGAACTTACCCACCCGCGGAACAAACCTTTGAAAATTATTCTTCCGGGCAGGTTCAAACCACTGGATGTTCCATCTCCTACTCCTGACTCCGCTTCTTTAGCAAGCAAGAAATCCAAGAAAAAGCGTAAGGGAGAGGAGTCGTCGGAAAAAACAAAGGAAGACAAGAAGAAGAAACCGAAGAAATAATCGATACACTCATTCAACGAGCTTCTTGCTTAAGTCTTGTAGTTGCTTTTGTCTTTTGTGGCTTGTAGTTTGTCTAGATAGGTTCTTAACTCTGAGTTTTGTAGGAGTAACTGTGTAACCCCATTTTGAACTATTGAATGAAGTTTAGTTTCTTTTTCTTTTGAATGGTTTTCTTGCTTTTCTTTGGTTTGCTGACTAACTGTAGTCATAACTCAAGTTCTTATGAGTTGCATTATCTCCCAATCCATTCTCGTGTTGTTCAAACATTTCCAGACGTGGCATACTTCTTGTTCCACATTTCTCGAGTACTTGGACGTTTTCCTAAATCTGCGCTCCGGGGATTTAGAGTGAGTTGATCCGCGTTCAGGGGATTCGGAGGTTCGCTTCGTTTACACTCTAGTCTGCACTCTGGGAACTTAGAGTACCCCGATCCGCGCTCTGGGGATTCAGAGATTTAAGATCGTTTATACTCTAGTCCGCACTCCGGGGACTTAGAGTACTCCGATCCGCGCTCTGGGGATTCAGAGATTTGAAATCGTTTATACTCTAGTCCGCGCTTTGGGGACTTAGAGTACTCCGATCCGCGCTCTGGGGATTCAGAGATTTGAAATCGTTTATACTCTAGTCCGCGCTCTGGGGACTTAGAGTACTCCGATTCGCGCTCTGGGGATTCAGAGATTTGAAATCGTTTATACTCTAGTCCGCACTCCGGAGACTTAGAGTACTCCGATCCGCGCTCTGGGGATTCAGAGATTTGAAATCGTTTATACTCTAGTCCGCGCTCCGGGGACTTAGAGTACTCCGGTCCGCGCTCTGGGGATTCGGAGATTTGAAATCGTTTATACTCTAGTCCGTGCTCTGGGGACTCAGAGATTTGAAATCGTTTATACTCTAGTCCGCGCTCTAGGGACTTAGAGTGCTCTGATCCGTGCTCTAGGGATTCAGAGATTTGAAATCGTTCATACGGGTTTGTGCATCGTACAGGGTAATGTAGTTATAGTAATTCATCACCCGACTATGAGATATAGAAACATTAGTAATTCGTGGAAAATAGGGCTTCAAGCCTTTATTAATGAAAAACAACTAAACTGCTTGATTACATAGTCAAAAGGAAACTAAGTTGCGACTGAATGAAAACATACAGGAAATAACTGTGCCTAAGACAGGAAAGAAACATACTAAATGTAATAATGTCACAAATGTTCGTTGTTCCATGCCCGGGGGAGTGTCACGCCATCAACGGTCGCTAGCTTGAACGTTCCCTCTCCAAGCTTCCGTTCAACGACGTACGGACCTTCCCAGCTGGGGTTCATACGCGAAGGTACTGGGAAAACTCGTTTCAAAACGAGATCACCCACATCAAATATCCTTGGGCGGACTCTGCCGTCGTAGTAACGCTTGACTCGGTACTTATGTGTTGCCGCCCTTAATTCGGCCTCTTCACGTTTTTCATCGATACAATCTAGTGATTCCAACAAGAGGTCCTGATTCATCTTGGGATCATAATATGTCACCCGGTGCGATGGAACTTCAAGTTCCACGGGTATAACGGCTTCAGAGCCGTATGCCAAGGCAAATGGAGTGTGGCCGGTCGCGGACTTGTGGGTAGTTCTATAAGCCCATAATGCCGTCGGGAGTTCATCTACCCACTTGCCTCCGACTTTCTCCAGACGCTTCTTCAGTATTGATTTGATTATTTTATTAACGGCCTCGACTTGTCCGTTAGCTTTTGGGTGTGCAACGGCGGCGAACTTCTTCTCGATGCCATACATTAAACAGAACTCTTTGAACTCTCTGCTTTCAAATTGCGTCTCGTTGTCCGTAATGATGGTGCGAGGAAGGCCAAAGCGGCATATAATGTTTCATACAACGAAGTTTATGACCTTCTTAGAGGTGATTGTGGCCAAAGGCTCTGCCTCAGCTCATTTTGTGAAATAGTCGACTGCAACTATCGCGTATTTCGCACCACCTTTGGATATAGGCAAAGAGCCGATTATGTCGATTCCCCAGATTGCAAATGGCCAGGGACTAACCATTTGTGTGAGTTCCGTTGATGGAGTCCTCGGGATTTTCGCATATCTTTGACACTTGTCACATTTCCTTGCGTAGTCCGCAGCGTCCCGATTTACGGTCGGCCAGTAATATCCGTAGCGGAGGACCTTCTTTGCTAGCGTTTGCCCCCCAGTATGGTCGCCACATTCCCCTTCGTGAACCTCTCTTAAGACCCGCTTTGTCTCGTCATGAGCGATGCACCGTAATAATGGGACTGAAAACCCTTTTCGATACATTAATCCATCCTGGATCACGTATCGCGCGGCCTTTCGAAGGACCTGCCGTCTTTCGCTCCTTTTTTCTGGTAAAGTTCTGGTCGTCAGGTACAGTTTGAATGGGGTTATCCACGATTCCTTCTCGATTTCGTTTCCAATATACAATCAACTTTCATCTCGTCTATGCTCGGGGCGTGCAAGGCCTCAACGGGATACAATCCCATTTGTTGTGCATCGCTTGTGCTTGCAAACTTAGCCAACAAGTCGGCTTCTTTATTCTGTTCGCGCGGGACATGCAAAATGTCATAATGCTCGAGATTCGACAGTAGTTTTTGGACCTGAACAAGGTACGGAGCAAGCTTCTGTCCCTTGGCTTGGTAATCTCCCCGCACTTGGTAAACCACCAACTGTGAGTCACAAAAGATCTCAACTGATTTGATCCCGAGTTCTCCGATGAGCTTCAAGCCAGCAATCAATGCTTCATATTCTGCTTCGTTATTTGTAGCTGGGAAATCAAGCTTCAAAGCATAACAGATTGATCAATTTTCGGAGTTATAAGAACTACACCTGCGTCGGAGCAATGGTCGTTGGATGCCCCATCAGTGTATAATTTCCATCGAACGGGAGGAATGGCGTCATGATTATCTGGTTCTATGGGCATGGTAAACTCAGCGATAAAATCTGCTAATGCTTGCCCTTGTATGGCTCTCCGTGGCAAGTAGGCGATATCGAACTGGCTCAACTCGATGTTCCATTTTAGCAATCTTCCAGAAGTTTCTGGTCGTTGGAGTACCTGCCGCAGGGGTTGATCGGTATAAACACTGATTGAGTATGCTTGAAAATATGGGCGTAGCTTACGTGTTGCAATTACCAAGCAATAGGCCAATTTCTCGATTTTAGGGTAATTTCTTTCTGCCCCCGTTAAACGCTTGCTAACATAATACACCGGCTTCTGGATCCGGTCCTCCTCGCGAACTAAAGCCGCACTTATCGCATGCGGGGATACAGCCAAGTATACGTACAGCGTCTCGTGGTCCACTGGTTTTGACAGCACTGGTGGACTCTCCAGATGCCTCACCAGATCCCGAAATGCTTCCTCACAACTAGATGTCCATTCAAAATTCCTTTTCCCTTTCTTTATTACATCAAAGAATGGGATGCACTTGTCGGTTGCCCTAGATATAAATCGACTTAGCGCAGCTACCTTTCCGTTCAAGCTCTGTACCTGCTTTATAGTCCTGGGCACTTGCACATCTCGAATAGCTTGGATCTTTTCCAGGTTAGCTTCAATTCCCCTAGCATTGACGATGAATCCCAAAAACTTCCCCGATGCCACGTCGAAGGAACACTTCAGAGGGTTTATCTTCATCCCGTAAAACCGGAGTATGTCGAACATTTCTGCCAAGTTTCGAATGTGGTCGCTTGACTGTCGTGACTTCACGAGCATGTCATCCACATAGACTTCCATCGTCCTACCAAGCTGGTCCTTGAACATTTGATTCACCAAACGCTGGTAAGTCGCTCCTGCGTTCTTCAATCCGAAGGGCATTACTACGTAGCAGTATAGCCCGACATCTGTAACGAAGCTGGTGTGTTCTTGGTCCGGAATGTGCATCGGGATTTGGTTGTATCCTGAGTATGCATCCATGAATGATAACAGCTCATGTCCTGCGGTAGAGTCGACCAACTGATCGATCCTAGGCAACGGGAAACTGTCCTTGGGGCATGCTTTGTTCAAGTCGGAATAATCTACGCAAGTTCTCCATTTCCCATTCGCCTTTTTTACCAGCACGGGGTTGGATACCCATTCAGGGTAGAGGGCGTCGCGGACAATCCCATTGGCTTTGAGTTTGTCCACCTCCTCTTTGAGAGCAGCGGATCTCTCCGGGTCCATTCCTCTTCTTTTTTGTTTAACCGGAACGTATTTTGGGTCTATGTTCAATATATGACTCGTGATGGCGGGAGAAATCCCACACATATCAGAATGCGTCCAGGCGAAAACATCAAGATTCGCCCGGAGGAAGTCGCTAAGGTCTTCAGTCATCGCGGGGCCAAGCTGTGATCCGATTTTCAGTATTCGCGAAGGGTCGCCTTGGCTAACTGAAATGTCAATCGTTAATTCAGCCGGCGATGCCTTCTCTTCCCTGGGTTTCTCATCGTCGTCTCTCGGATCTATGTCTCCGAAGATCTGAGAGTTATGCCCGAGCCAGAGCTCGGGCACTACTTGTTAATTATCCGTATTATGGATGCGGACGGGATTGTCCGCAACCTTTCCTTTCTCCCTTCGGTGGGCCTCTCGGAGCTCAGCCACATAACATGAACGACCAGCTGCTTGGTCGCCATGAACAATACCTACTCCTTTGTCAGTTGGGAACTTCAAAAACACCACGGGGCCAATGCTGCCCTAAACTCAGCCAGGGCCGGCCGGCCCAAGAAAACATTATATGGAGAATCCACATCCAAAATTACGAAGGGTAGAATTTGCACACTCCGACGCTCGCCTTGTCCCAGTTCAACTGGTAACTCGACATACCCCACTGCATCGGTCGCAGCGCCGTTAAAGCCGTGAATACGAGCCTTGGACGGTTTCAAGTCCTTTGTTTCCATTTTCATTTGGTCATAAGCCTTCTTGAAGATGATGTTGACAGAACTTCTGCAATCAATCAGAATTCTCTTCACATATGCCGGTCCGATCGTCGCAGATATGACCATCGGGTCGATGGTTGGAGCCTCTACTTGATCAGCATCCCTGTTTCTGAACACTATGTCGTCTGTCATTACGCGCTGCTGCTTAGCAGGAGTCCCATCCTCCACGTTTGAACAGCACTCAAAATCTGCATGCTTCAGGGAGCTTTCATACCGCTCCATCTCTTGCCAATTCTTATCCGCGGGGTGAGGTCCGCCGATAATAGTATTTATGACTAGTCTACCCATGGTTCGGGCAGGCTCCTCGGGGTGACGCGGGGCCAGTGCGCGACCTGGGTTGGATGTTCCCTGTCCCCCTTCCTGTGGATCCTTCACAAATTCTTGCAACTTCTTTTGCCTGATCAACTTCTCGATAGCGTCGTGCAGGTGTCTGCACTCTTCCGTATTGTGCCCATAAGTCTCATGGAAGCGACAATATTTCCCAGTTCGCTTCTGCTCCTCAGTTGATTCTTTTGGACGTGGCTTTCTGTACTGAAAAGTATTGCAGGTAGATAGGTAAATGTTCTCAAGAGGCGCATTCAGCGGAGTATACTCGTTGTAGCTTGGAATTCTCGATTTCCACTTCCCCGCTTCTCTCTTCTTCCCTTGATTTCTTCCTTCGGACTCCTTAGGCTGCCCAGGCTTGTTCTGGATATTGACTTGGACCTTTCCCGAGTTGTCTCCGGACTGCTTCACAGCAACGTTGCTTTTTATAGACTCTTGGACAGGTCCTGGTGCCTTATCTCGTCTTACCCACCTAGCTTCCTCTCTCCTTATGAACTGGTGTGCCTTTGAGTAGAAACGCTCTAGCGTAGTCAGAGGTTTTCCTGCCAACCAGTCTCCAAACTCAGAATCTGGATCCACACCTCTCATTACAGCCATTAGAATCGCATGATCATTGGGATTACTGACTTCAGTCGCCGCAACATGGAATCTTTGTAAATATTCCTTCAATGACTCCCCAGTATTTTGGATTACACTTGACAGAGACATTACGTCCTTTGGACGAGTAGTGTGTATCCTGAACTGCTCAATAAACTTTTTTGCCAACTCCTCAAAATTTGATACGGACCGCGGAGGAAGTCGGGTGAACCACATAGTAGCGATCCCAGACAGAGTAATTGGAAAGCATCTAGACTTGGTGGCATCATTTGCTCTAGCTGAATCCATCATCCATTCGTACCTCATGACATGCTGTCTGGGGTCAGTCTTTCCCTCATACGCCGGGATAGTAGGCATACTAAACTTCCTGGGGTACGCCGCCTGCAACACAACATCTGTGAATGGAGTATGACTTCTTGATACTCCCCAATCATCATTTGATAAGCCCTGATTCTCTTTCATCAATTTCCTGACCATGGCTGTCAGATCTAGTGTTTGTATGGAAGGCGGAAGGTTAGAGTATGTTCTACGCGACTGTCCATGTTGATGCCTCCTCTCCTGGCGATCTACCAATCGTGCGTCTTGAGGTTCGACATCATTAGCGTTTTGATGGTCTGGGCCTCTAGCCTCCATTTGTACTCCAGTTCCTAAGTTTCCAGCTCCGACTTGGTCACGGTTTCCAGCTGTTTGAACAGCAGCACCTGTCCGCGCAGCTTCAGTCTTACGGCGTCTACGCCTGGGAGGTTCATCAGAAGAAGTTGAGCTGTCGGATGAGGAATAGGGAGCGGGATTGCCCCCAGCATTCTGTTGCTGTTATTGAGTGAGTTGTGCCATCAGGTTGGCGTTAGCTTGCATCTGCTCTCCTAGTTGTCTCCTGCTTTCCCGGAGTTCTCTCATCAAGTCGTTGAACTCTATTCTGGTGACAACTGGAGTCTGGTCTTTGGCGGCAATTCCTACACCCGGAATTGCTGGCTGATTGCTAGGTCCTGCTTGTTGCACGCTAGCAGTCTCATGGGCATCCGCATTATGACAAGCTGACCTGGTACGTGGTCTTGCCATTGTAGAGTTATTGGTAGGAACTCTGAGTAGAATCAACGGATGTCCTATCAATGAGTCGGATCTTCTTTGGGGGATTTTTTCAATCCAGTAGCTTCAAAGTAGATCCTTAAGGTCTGAGAATTCAACTCTCAGTGAAAGCACCAAAGTGTTAGCACCAAAATTGGTCACTAACCTCGTAGAGAAAGATTGTGTAGAGATGTAAGTGATGAAGGTAAATTAAACAGAGAAGACAATGCTAATTTAAATGCGGAAAGTAAGAACACCAAATTTATAGTGGTTCAGCGTAATTGCCTACGTCCACTTTGAGGTTAAACTTTATTGATCTTCTTGATAGTTGATTACAAATACAATTCGTGAATCAAATACTTGAATGAAGTTGCTAAGTAAAGAAGATGAGTCTGAAAAATGGCAGAGTCTCCCCGGTGTTCTCGAAAAAAGGTCCCTCTTCACTGTGACCCTGCCCCTCTATTTATAGACAAAGATGGGCTGGACTTCCCAGGTGGGCTTGGTAGCCGAACACTCTAGCCCAAGTATAGTGGTCGCTGTATGCCGAACCAGGTAGGTTGAACACAATGACGCCGAACCACCCTTTCTATGCCAAACGGTATGTGTGATGTGTGGGAAGTGTGGGATGGTTGTTAGTCGAAGCTGAACGTGCCTCTGTCCGGAGCGCTTGACCGAACAATGCTCTCTGGCCGAACGATGCATTCTGGCCGAACGATCCTTCTGGCCGAACGATCCTTCTTGGCCTAGCGTGCCTTCTGGCCGAACGATATTGCCGTGTCGAGTAGTCATATATGCCGAACGTCTTCTAATGCCGAACACTACTGGATGCCGAGTACTACGCCGAGTACTCCTAGATGCCGAGTGCTATCAGATGCCGAGTACTCCTGTTGCCGAGTTCCATTGGATGTCGAGTACTACGCCGAGTACTCCTAGATGCCGAGCGCTATCAGATGCCGAGTACTCCGGTTGCCGAGTTCCACTGGATGCCGAGTACTACGTCGAGTACTCCTAGATGCCGAGCGCTACGTCGAGCACTTCTAGATGCCGAGTACTGCCTGATGCCGAGCGCTACGCCAAGTACTTCTTAATGTCGAACACTACTGGATGCCGAGTACTACGCCGAGTACCCCGAGATGCCGAGTACTAGTTACCTGGTCAAATCTCCAGGAAACAGTAGTATTTAAGTAATATGTGTGCATATCAGATGTATTGTGCTCTCTGGTCTAAGAAAGCTACTCAAAATAAAAGTGAATTGCTCAAGTATTTGAAAATGTCTTTGTACATGCATTTGCAAAGAAAGCTTCAGATTTTACAAAGTGCATTTTCTTCCTTTAAACCCAAAAACTCTGGTCATCTTGATCAACCCAGACCTCACTCCTTTTGAGGTGGGTTAACCTTATGACTAGGTCATCAAAACATTAGTGCCTGGCTATTGCAACGTAAATTCAAATACAAGATACTTGAAAAATCCCTTAAAACATGTACACATCTTTATACAGTGCACAAAATATATATATTATTTCTTTTATCAAAACACTTCTGTATATAGTCACAAAATTCTTGAAATATTACTTCTAGATAAACTCAGAATTTTAACAGAGAGAACATAACAAAAAAAGTCACTTTTTGTTATGTTCTCAGCTTTTAAGTGACTCAAGATTGACTAATACACAATATGGATATATGTATCCATTTCTCAAATATAGGCATATATCATCTACAGATTTCTACCATAATACTCAAAGATATTTTCTTGCATAAGATTCAACTAAGTCTTTGGTTTTTCCCAACCTTAATACATTACCAGATTCAATTGAAACAACTAAATAAAATCCAAACATTCAAGATCATTACATAACAACAAAAGCAGAATTATAAAACTTCCAAGATTACATGCAAATAGTTCATTCTAAGCTCTTATTTAATTCTAATTTAGCATGCTTATCCAATCATTTTCCTTAGCCATAGCAGCTTCCTATTTAGAACCAGCATTCCCTGAAAGAGCATTAGAGGCTGCCCCATTTTAAATGAGACACCCCAGATGCCATAAGCAAACAAGGGTCAGATACAAGATCTGGTATGAGCAATATAAAAAATTCCATGATATTAAGTAGATAAGTGAGACATAAGCATTTTGTATAGGTTGGCATAACTTCTTTAATCAATTTGCCTGACTTGTTTCTGATATATTGTGCATATATGATCAGTATTAAAACTAATTATGTATACACTTTCAACTATGCAAACATACATGTCAAACAGAGATACTCAGGAACTATCATAGCTCCAATCCAACCAACCTAGGAATAACTCAAGTTCCTACTTCATCAATTTAGGGTTGCATTTACCAAATTAATTCCTAGCCTCATCTGCCATAAAGGAATCACGGGGACACATTGCAATAAAATAATTCACAATATTGCACAAAGATCTCAGGGCTTAAACAAACCATGTGCCAACTTGCATACTTTAAATATAACAAGCATTCCAGCAGTCTTCTTGGCTCACAATCCTTAGTTTATTTACTAAGTGTTCATGTTTGATCCTATCATGAGATAGCTAGGTGATTAAATCACAGTGTACATGAAACATTACATAAAACTTGCAAGCATACTTCAAAGGCAAGCTAATATTCATATCCAGGGGAAATCATACTTCTCAAATATTCTGGCTCAAAGAAAATACAAGAATATTTGCAACTGTGAATAGGGCCTAGGCATGTGGGTTATTATTGTTTCATAGGCAACCATGTTTGAACTAAATTCAAGATCTAGCTTAAACAAGGTTTCTGGCTCATGGGTTTTCTATTTGATCAAGGGTTCAGCACTTTTGGATATTTCCATTGCACCCTTGAATCTTTCATTTGAGCCTCAGCACTTACACAAGTGTAATGCAACTCATATACATTTTGATTTCTATAGTTTTCATGCCATATCTAAACTAGTTACAAGTATTCTCTATTTACTTTCATGATTTCATACTTTAACATTTTTGGGTGTAACCAAACAGAGCAAATAATCAACCAGCAAAGCAATCAAAAGCATTCATAAACACTCATTAAAGCATCCATTAAAACCATAGTAATAAGATCAGAAATATGTAGGAAAATAACATAAACTTGGCTGCCTTATAACATGACTTAATGCCATGGGATTTAGTGAGATTACTCACAGAAAATGCTCCTTTTGCTTAATCCAGAAAAGAAACTCTTTGAAACTTTGCCTTTCTTCTTGCAATATTTTTCTTCTTTGTTTTCTTAAATGTCTCGGGTAGAAAGTGATTTTTCTGGTTTAAACTTGGATTTATAAGAGAGGTTTTCTAGGGTTTCATCATTGTAAAATCCCATTCCTACCCTGGCCAATACTCATGCATTTTGCATTTCTCATTTGCTTATTCTCACCCTTAGTACCCCAACCATGTAATGCTGATTCCCCTTTTTCTTTTCCAGAATATCTATTTTGTTCTCTTTCTAAATCATGACAATTGTGTGACATTGTCACTTGTTTATTTTCTAAAAATCCTCCTTTCTATTTTCTGCCTAAAGAAATTGTTTTGCTTGCAATATGTCTTTTGCCATTTTAATGTTATGCTTTCCCTTGCTTATTTCTTTTTAATACTTTCACTACTTATAGAAATGTACATATGCATACATAACTTATCTAGGCTTACTTAACTCCTCCTTAGTTTCAGAAAGACATACACATATATGTGCATACATGTTTCAAATCCTTATCTAATTTATCCTAGGTTTAAATTAAGTAAAATCTGTTTACTGGTTCACACAAAACTTGCTTTTTCTTATCTTCTAAAATAATTCATATAATCCAGAAATCAAATATCCATATTTGGTTTTATAATTTTCATTACAAAATCATGTTTGTAATGCTTTTTAATTCTTGTTTTGGTTTCAGGAAATTTGGGGTTCTTCCTTGTGCCATATCAGTGTGTATGTGCACACATGCACACACCTTTGCACTTAGCTAATCCCATACATTCCTATGCAATAATTTCATATATTTTCAGAATTTAACCAAAATAAGATTTCCATGAAATTCTGGGGCATTACACATAACCACTAGCTTAACTTTAATATTTACAAACAAATAGTAGATTTCCACTCGAAAATTGTCACAAGAGTTTCAATTGAACAAGTCCAAAAATTAACCGACGAAGTAAACGCAAGAGTTTCATACCACTTGTTTTGCTAAGCCGTTTAATTAGATTTTTCTCATACGAATGAGGTAAAGGTTTGTATATACTAATAGATTAGAAAATGGTTTTATAAATGAGCTTTGTATTAAAAATAGAGTTGAAATCATCTTTGTGAAAGAGTTTGAATATTTACTACTAGTATAGAAACCTTTGTATTTTAAAGTGACAAAGCATAGAAATGATTGTAGAAACAATCAATCACCAAAATCCACATACGAAGACGTGAATCAAATCCAAAGAAATCGATACTGAATCCATCAAAATGGATATTCTCAGAAAAATACCGAAAAAGAAGTCATCAAAGTCAATAATAAATGATAACAATAAATCGGATGATCACAAATCGATAAAAATTGGAACCTCAAGCAAAATAGGAAAAATAGGAAAAAACAAGCAGGTCAGTCGACTGACTGTAGAGGCCAGTCGACTGATCCTGAAACCCGAAAGTTTCGGTTCCTGCAGTCAGTCGACAGACTGCAGAGCCAGTCGACTGATCCAGAAACTAGACACTTTTGGTTTCTACAATCAGTCCCAGAAACTCTCGGTTTCTACAGCCAGTCGACTGACTGCAGAGGCCAGTCGACTGACTGGCACTGGAACTGTTTTTTTCCAACCTATCAAATGAAGAGCAAACTCTCCCAATTTGCGATCGGATGAGCAATGGGCTTTAGGGGTTTTTGCCAATCGACAACCCAGCCCTATAGGCTCTTCGATACACTACCAAAAGCACGATCATACATTAAAGCTAGGATTTTTAAAGTTTTGACTTCAAAACACCAAAAATTGAAATGTTCACCAAATCAATTCAAATCAAAAGCAAATGAACATGAATAGATGTTAGGAATTCATACCTAACAACAATGATAGAAATAGACAAAGATGTGAGTTCAAAAACTCACCTTTAAACCCAAAAACACAAGAGAGAAGCTATAGAGCAAGGCAAGAACAATCACTCTTCAATGTTAACCCAAGAAGCTTCAATATAAGCTCAAATAGAAAAACATTTCCTAAGTTAGGGTTTAGGAAATTTCTGAAATTGAAGAGGAAATGAGATGGAGAAGATGAAGAGGATGCTTACCTAAGCTTCTCTTAGATGTTGGAGCAAGAACTTGAGTTTGCAAATGAATCTAGGGCTTAGGAATTCCTAATTCCTCTGCTCTTCCCCCATTTTTATAAAGCTTGAGTGTTAGGAAAATAATAGAATGAGTGAAGAGGGGTTGGATGAAGGGTTAGGTTATTAGAAGGTTGATGGGCTGAAACCCAAACCCAAAGTGAAAAAGTCATAATTTTTACTCAACTCCAAACATATCGATGTTTATACTCAAAAAAGTTGTAAATGCCATTTTGGACTCAATGGAGGTGGTCTCGAGTCCCAATTTGACTGTTTACAAAAAGTAGTATTTTCGGACTTTAATCCGATGAACGATTCTATATTTAAATAAAACATTTAAATATACAAATCGTAAAATATGCGGGTTGTTACAGTCTCCCCTCCTTAAAGAAATTGCGTCCTCACAATCTTTAAGAAATAAATAAGAAGTAACAACAATAAAAAGCATATCAACACAAAAAGAAGAAATTTGAAATAAAAAGTTCACCTTAAAGAGCACGAGAGAGCAAGTCCGGATGTGTTCGCTCGATAAATTCTCTGGATTCCCAAGAGCAATCCTTAGGATTTGAAGACCATTGAACTTTCACAAGAGGAACATCTTTATTTCGAAGGCATTTAACCTCTGAAGCAATGATACGAATAGGATGTTGCTCATAAGTCAAATTAGACGAAACTTCAATTTATTCAATAACACCGTGCTCAAGAATAGAATCGGAATCTCGAAGGCATTTCCGTAGTTGAGAGACGTGAAACACGTCATGAATAGCAGAAAATTGAGCCGGTAATAAAAGGCGATAAGCCACGGAACCAATGCATTCGGTGATGGGAAATGAGCCAATATATCGAGGTGCTAATTTTCCAGATCGATTGAAATGCACAACACCCTTCATAGGTGAAACACGAATGAACACGAAATCTCCCACGGAAAATTCTAATTTCCTTCTTCGATTATCGGCATAGGATTTTTGCCTACTCTGAGCTTCTTTCATCCTATGACGAATAAGGTCAATCTTTTCTGTGGCATCACCGATAAAATCAGGACCTAAAACCAGCTTCTCACCGGCTTCAATCCAACACGAAGGAGATCGGCATGGCCTTCCGTAAAGTGCCTTGAAAGGTGCCATACCAATACTAGATTGGAAGCTATTGTTATAGGAAAACTCAACAAGAGAAATATGATCTTCCCAACTTCCACCAAAATCAAGAACACATGCACGAAGAAGATCTTCAAGAGTTTGATTCACACGCTCAGTTTGTCCATCGGACTGAGGATGATAAGCGGTGCTAAAATTAAGCTTCGTTCCCAAATCTTTTTGAAGACCTTTCCAAAATCCACTAGTAAACAATGGATCACGATCACTAGCAATAGAAGTAGGAACTCCATGCAATTTAACAGTCTCTTTGACATATAGTTTAGCTAAAATAGGTACAGTCCGATTGGACCGAACGGGAAGAAAATGGGCGGATTTTGTAAGTCTATCTACTATCACCCATAGGCTATCATGGCCCGAACGAGAACGGGGAAGACCATCAATAAAGTCCATAGAAATTTGATCCCACTTCCATATTGGAATTTCCAATGGTTGCAATAACCCACCGGGCCTTCGGTGCTTGGCCTTAACGAGTTGGCAAGTCATGCAACGCTTAACAAAGTTAGCAATATCATATTTCATTCCATCCCAATAATAAAGTCGCTTCATATCCGCGTACATTTTACTAATACCGGGATGAATGGTAAATTTAGAACGATGAGAATCTTCTAAAATGTCTTTACGAAGATCAATCATATTTGGCACCATAAGTCTACCAAATTTTCGAATACCGCCATGAGCATCAATATTAAAGTCTTTCAAACCTTTAATATCAATTTTATCCCTACAACTTTGGCTAAGAAGAACCAATTTGGGAACTTGCTTTTGAGCTTCAAGAATGCGGTCTAAAAGAGAAGGATGAGCCTCAAGGCTACACAAAACAAGAGATGAACATAAATCGGATTCACGATCTCGAATATCGCAAGTGGATAAAGTCGCGAGATCATTCCATTCGAATATCATCATGAAAACAACCGCTTGTTGCTTACGACTAAGGGCATCAGCAACACGATTTCCCTTTTCGGGAGTATAAAGAATATCAAGATCATAAGATGCAAGGAACTCGAGCCAACATTGTTGACACAAATTAAGTTTCTTTTGAGAAAATAAGTACTTCAAAGATTTATGATCGGTGTAGAGAACAAATTTCTCTCCCAAAATATAATGATGCCAAATTCTAAGGGCAAAAACAATAGTCGCGAGCTCCAAATCATGAGTGGTATATCTAGTCTCAGCAGGCTTTAATTGCCTAGAAGCATAAGCAATAACACGTTCCCTTTGCATGAGAACGGCACCCAAACCAACACGACTAGCATCGGTGTAAACAATAAAATCTTGGTTCCCTTCGGGAATCACAAGAATAGGAGCCACGGAAAGGAGTTCTTTTAGTTTCTGAAAAGCAGCTTCACATTTGTCTGACCAAATGTATTTAACTCCCTTTGTCAAATTAGTAAGAGGTACAGAAATCTTAGAAAAGTCTTTTATGAACCGACGGTAATAGCCCGCCAATCCAAGAAAGCTACGAATTTCTGTCACACTCTCCGGTCTTTTTCAATTTTGAATCGCTTCAATCTTTGAAGGATCCACGGAAATTCCGGATTCAGAAATGATATGTCCCAAAAATTTCACACGAGATTGCCAAAAGTGGCATTTAGAAATTTTCACTTTCAATTGGTTGCTCCTAAGAGTTTTCACACGAGATTGCCAAAAGTGGCATTTAGAAAATGTTCTTCCTCGGTTTTAGAATAAACAAGAATATCATCGATAAAGATGAGAACAAATCGATCGAGGAAGTCTTTGAAAACTCGATTCATAAGGTCAACGAAATAAGCTGGAGCATTCGTCAAACCAAATGGCATAACAAGCCATTCATAAGATCCATAACGAGTACGGAATGATGTCAAAGGAATGCTATCCTCTGCAATACGGAGCTGATGAAAACCGGTTGCTAAGTCTAACTGTGAAAAGACTTTAGCACCACTAAGCTGATCAAATAAATCATCAATCCGAGGCAAGGGATATTTATTCTTGATGGTAAGATCGTTAAGCTTGCGGTAGTCAACGCAAAGCCTAAGTGTACCATCAGATTTCTTCACAAAAATAGCTGAAGCTCCCCATGGAGAGGAACTAGATTGAATAAATTGTTTCGCTTCCAATTCGGATAATTGTTTACGCATCTCCTCATTTTCTTTATTGGACATACGATAAGGAGGAAGAGTAATAGGCAGAGCTCCAGGGATTAGATTAATCCTGAACTCAATTGCTCGCTTAGGTGGTAATCCTAAAATGGGCTCAAATATGTCGGAAAATTCACGAACAATGTGAATGAGGGAAATGACATCTTCCTCATCATCGTTATCGTCATCATGAGGATTTAGTGAATACAAGGACGCTCCCGAATTGGAATTTGAACCTTTAAGAACAAGAGAAATCTGCTTGACAGATTGAGGATGTCGAAGATATATTGTCCGCTCGGGACATAGGATATGGGCTTCATAACGGTTAAGCCAATCATTCCCAAAATCATTCCGAAACCAAGGTAACGCATAACATGCAAATCGGCTCGGAAAGCATAATCGCATAAAATAATTTTGACATCTTTACATAGTAAACTGAGTGTCGCGGATCCACCAACTGGATTCACAATCCTTAATGAAGTCATCAAGCCAATAACATTCAAAGATAAAGCATCAACAAGTTCTTTTGATATAAAAGAGTGAGATGCAACCGTATCAAAAAGAACTTGAATAGGAAGATCACGAAATACAATAATGCCATCAAGGATAGAATGAGAAATACCTTGACCACGAGAAGTGTTAGCAGGGACTTGTACAAGTTTAGCTTGCCCTCCTTCTTGCCTTGAAGTTTGGGACACAAAGATATAGTGTGACCCGAACTCTTGCAATAGCGGCAAGAAAGAGACTTCGAACACTTGTTTTCATAATGGTCCTTAGAACCACAATTGTAACATTCTCCACATTGAGGGTTAGGAGTATTCACTACTGAAGTTGTTTGCTTCCCCTTTTTGTTGGGATTAGGCTTGAATTTAAAAGGTCTCTTCTTGTTGATGTTTTGTTTGACTTCAACATCACTTTCTTTATCGGCCTCTTCGAGTCGAAGAGCGATGTCAACTAGCTGATCAAAAGAAACTTCCAATTTCAGAAGTAATGGCTTTTTGAGGTTCTTGTTCAACCCATAAACAAATCTCTGATTTTTCTTCAATGGGGTATTAATATACTCGACCCCATATTTAGATAGAGATTCAAAAGAAGCGACGTAATCCGTCACAGAAGATTCACCTTGAACAAGGTCAATGAAGCGTCGAGCTAGAGATAATTTTTCAGCTTCTGGCACAAATTTTAACTTGAATCTTTCCCGGAATTGCTCCCAAGTAAGATCCGCTTCAATAATTTTGGAGATCAGAAGCTCGTACCAGTCTAATGCTCTTTCTTGGAGCATACTAGAAGCCACTTGGACTCGATGAAGATCAATAAGATTCATGCGAGAAAAGATGTGATCGCATGTTCGAAGCCAAGCCTGGACTTCTATAACGCTCTCTGAACCTTTGAATGGCTTTCCATCCAAGTTGGTGTAATCACCACACAAGCGTGCAAACCCAGATTTAGGATGAGTGGGCTCTGGAATGGGTCCGATAGCTTGAGCATTTCTTACCAGATCTAGAAGTACCTGAGCAGACATAAATACTCCATCCTGAGGAGTAGCACTCGATTGACCGGCGCTGGGACAGCCTGGTCTAACCATTTCTCTTCTCTTTAAGAAAGAAAGAAAAGAGAATAAAAGTTAATCTCAGAATGAATATTAAACAAACTTGAGTGATAAAACAAGGCATCATAAAAAGAAATAGGATAGAACGGGTTCAATGACTCGAATTAATCCTAAGGCACGACTCCTAAGAAAGACTTAGGACAATGATCCTTGCTAGATTATTCTACATTGTTCCGAAGTTTGGCTCTAATACCAAGCTGTGACGCCCCACCTCTATGGTCACGCTAGCCAAGAACACTACTGAGTAATGCCGTCGACTAGCACGAAGAATAAGGCTGTTGAGGAGCGACCATCTGTGTAATTGCTTTGTGCGAGTACCGATATGTCAGATAATATAACTTACATTTCATTTCTAGAGGAAATCTGACATATCAAATACAAACTCAAAGCTACCACACAGTGGCTAAGTGGCCTTCGGAAAACAAATATAGAAATAAACATAACACAAATCAGTCATAGACATTCATATCACAAAGGCGGAAACAGATATGAATATATGACATAAAAATGTACATCAAAGTAATGATCAATCTAGATCCACTACATCACAAAAGAATAGATACAAGTGCTAGACAAAAGAATAATTATACATCAAGGAGTCTCTATCTCAAATGTATAATAACAAAAACTACAAAACTATGTAGTTAGACAAAAGTCAAAAGATGATCCCAGATAAGGAGTCAAGCAGAAGCACCTATAACATCTCGGTCTGACCCGAGTATTATTTAATAATAAAATAATAAACGGATCAGTCTAACTATAAATATCAGATATAAAATGAGATATGAGTAGAGATATAACAAAAACGTATGATAACAATAATGTCAAACTGTGACAAATATGCTTTTAAACAACAACAAAATCATACAATATCTCAAGAATCTCAAAGCACCAAAAAGAATGTCATATTCTTTATTTTATTCACCAAACCCCAAATATTGACAAACATATCATTGCCAATCACAAAAAGAGGTGAAACACAAATTCTAGAAATCATTAACTAGAAATCCAGAAATCACAAAGGGGGGAAGGCCTATCACAAACAGGAGCATGAAAACTCACCAACCACTACAACAAAAACACCCTTTAACAACTGCCAAAAACAGTTGTAATAGATCTACTACAACGGACGTCTGCCAGTCATTATATCCGAAGTTGTAATAGACCCATATTATTTTACAACGGTCTTCGGCACTTGTAAAAACCTTTTTACAACTGACTAAAGCAATTGTATAAGATTTTATACAACTACCATTGGCAGTTGTAAAAGACTTTTTTACAACTACAATCGGCAGTTATGGTAAAAAGAACGCAAAATAAAAAAAAATTAATTTATAAACACATTTTGCAAGTAAAGCAAGAAACAAATAAGCATCAAAAATAGAATACAAATAACAATACCCTATGAGCAATTCAAACATTACATTATTACTATCTACAAAATTAATATATCAAACAAACCAAATAAACAAATTGATACATAAATTTCTTTAATGCTCATACATATTGATCTTTTTAACTGATTTCAAGCATTAGGCAATCACACATACATTTACCATACCAACTCACTAATCTAAGCATCACCAAGAAAACATCTAACTATACACCCTTACAAATGCAGTTGCAAAACAGGGACATGACAACCATGGATCACTTTAACATAGTACATTCCATTTCATAACACCCTGCAACCACAATGATAAATGCATAAGAATATGCTGGCCTAAAAGCCATCAAAACGTATATGTATAATCTTAGCATAAAACAAACGAAATTATGGTATATTGTTGAATGTAAAAGTATATAACAAACTCAAAATAACCATTCTTATGATATGTTATTATGTTAAGTCATTGTGAAACTAGAAAGCAACGAATATAAAACAATTGTGCACGTTACAGGTAAGCTTCAAAGTTCAAGGTTAAATATAAGTTATATAGATGCTAGCAAATCATACCCAAAAATTAAGTGCAACAGCGATCATATAGTGTTTCTTCATGAAGCAAGAATGTGCCTTCAACTCCTACTGCAAAATTTGTTAAACTCAACCGGTTTATAAACCTAATCAAGAGCTTAACAGAGAAAATAACCATTTGACTTTAATCATTTTGGTCTAGTAAAACTTTTTGCATGTCAGCACTAATGTGTTAGAAAGAAAGTATTCAGTAATAGTGAAAACTTATGTTCCTCAAAAAACTTTAATGGCGATTGAATAGTCAATGGAGTTTCCACAGTCCATACCATCTAATCCACCGGCATCAATGCTAAATAGTAATTGTATCTTATAATTTACTGAACTTGAGGTGAAAGTAAGCAATATCGAGCATACATTGCAAACTCCAACAAGGCGACGGCTTCAGAACGTTCAACTCCAGATCTGACGATGAGCTTCCAGGCGGCAGTTTCGGCAACAAAATCAAAGAGAATGGCGTCATCATCTTTGACAAGTAGGCATCTAATCTCGGCATCTTCAACCGTGTAATTACACCAACTTTATCCAGATCTAGGCAGCATCTCGACATCAGTCAGCAGGCGATAGCGGGTAGATCCAGTCAGTGTTCCCCAGTCATCGCAAATTGTTCATATGGCATTTGACATCTCAGATTCACGAGCAGCAGTAAGGGCATCATGAATAGCGGACGTTAATTAGCACCAGCAGTATTCTTTTTGATAGCTCGTTTAATTTGTTGAAGAAGTAAGGAAGTAAAAAATAAATTTTGTTGCGTTGAGGATTTCGAGAAGGAAATGTTTTTTCTCTGGAGTGGATTATTGAAGAGGGAGGAGTACGTTTGTCTCGGGAGGTAACTTTGGAGGCAATTTTGGAATATAGCTGTGAATTTTGGAGCCAATTTCTCGCTGGTTCCCGCCTAAATTTCATGTCATAGCTGCCAAAAATTTTGAGACGTTGCCAATTTTTCGTGAGTCATAGCCAAATTTTTATAAAATCTTTATAAAACAAATATTATAAGTTAGAGTTAACAAATGAAAATATATATCAAATATGATGTGAATTTCTTGAAAATTAATTTTTATTAAAATATTAAATATTACTTCTTAATTAGTATCAATTATTACTTATTACTTCTTAGCCGTAATTGAATATTGATTATTAAAAGTTAATTATTGGTGTATATGTTACCGGTTATTAATTATTAAATATTTAATAGTAATTATTAAAAACTAATTTCTATTTATTAATTGTTAATTGTTAAGTATTATTTATTTTATAGTAATTATTAATTATTATTATTAACTATTATTAATTAATTTGTAAGGTTATTATTAAATATTGTTAAACATTGGTATTTTTAATAATTAATTTTTAATAATTAATTATTAAATATTAATCGTATTAGTTAGGCTTTTATTGCAATTGGTAAAAAAAAGTGCCGTTGAAAATAAGTTTATACATCTTTTTGAAAAAAACATCGTGATTATTAATTATTAATTATCAAAAGTTAATTAATAAATATTAAATATTACTTCTTAATTATTAGTATTAAATATTACTTCTTAATTATTAATTATTACTTCTTAATTATTAAGTATTAATTATTAATTCTTTTTATTGATTGTTAATGATTTAATGATAATTATTAATTATTGATTGTTAGCTATTATATTAATTATCGAATATTAATTGTTAATATTAATTTTTCATATTTTCAAATTAATTATTATCATTTAATAGTAATTATTAAAATAATTATTAATTATTACTTATTTATAATTATTAATTAATTATTACAATGGGAAAAAGAAAGAGGTTGTAATATACATCTATTACAACTAGCAAAAAAGAAGAGTTGTTAAAAATATGCATCTATTACAACAGCCAAATGAAAAAGTTGTAATAGGCATCTATTACAACTTGAAAAAAAGAAGAGTTGTTAAAAATCGGCCTCTATTACAACTGGCAAAAAGAAAGGTTGTAAAAGGCATATATTACAACTGACAAAATAAAAAAGTTGTTGAAAATAAATCTATTACAACTTTCTGAAAAAAAGTGTTATAAAGTACCTTTAGTACAACTTGCATTTTATGACCGTTGTAAAAATGCAGTTGTAATAGGGTCTTTTTGTTGTAGTGAACACGTGTATCACAAACGGAACGCTATTCCATGGTCGCTAACCATAAATTTTGAGCCGAAGCTCTACAAACAGCCTGAAGACCACGGGTCGCTACCCCGCCAAATTGAACCGAAGTTCCACAAACGGGGTTTTTAGTCCCCACACAAACAAATAGACATCGCACATCGCTAGTCTAAATCACAAAATGATCATCATCGATCGATAAAAAGTGTGAATTACACTAAGCCAGTAAATATATGAGTTTAGCTTCATGTCCCATAACCACTAGCTTAACTTAAATATTTATGTACAAATTGTAGATTTCCACTTGAAAATTGTCACAAGAGTTTCAATCGAACAAGTCCAAAAATTAACCGACGAAGTAAACGCAAGCGTTTCATACCACTTGTTTTGCTAAGCCGTTTAATTAGATTTTTCTCATACGAATGAGGTAAAGGTTTGTATATACTAATAGATTAGAAAACGGTTTTATAAACGAGCTTTGTATTAAAAATAGAGTTGAAATCATCTTTGTGAAAGATTTTGAATATTTACTACTAGTATAGAAACCTTTGTATTTTAAAGTGACAAAGCATAAAAATGATTGTAGAAACAATCAATCACCAAAATCCACATACGAAGACGTGAATCAAATCCAAAGAAATCGATACCGAATCCATCAAAATGGATATTCTCAAAAAAATCCCGAAAAAGAAGTCATCAATGTCAATAATAAATGATAACAATAAATCGGATAATCACGAATCGATAAAAATTGGAACCTCAAGCAAAATAGGCAAAAACAAGCAGGTCAGTCGACTGACTGTAGAGGCCAGTCGACTGATCCAGAAACCCGAAAGTTTCGGTTCCTACAGTCAGTCGACTGACTGCAGAGGCTAGTCGACTGATCCAGAAACAAGAGACTTTTGGTTTCTGCAGTCAGTCCCAGAAACTCTTGGTTTCTACAGCCAATCGACTGACTGCAGAGGCCAGTCGACTGACAGCAGAGGCCAGTCGACTGACTAGCACTAGAACTGTTTTTTCCGGCCTATCAAATGAAGAGCAAACTCTCCCAATTTGCGATCGGACGAGCAATGGGCTTTAGGGGATTTTGCCAATCGACAACCCAGCCCTGTAGGCTCTTCGATACACCACCAAAAGCATGATCATACATAAAAGCTAGGATTTTTAAAGTTTTGACTTCAAAACACCAAAAATTGAAATGTTCACCAAATCAATTCAAATCAAAAGCAAATGAACATGAATAGATGTTAGGAATTCATACCTAACAACAATGATAGAAATAGACAAAGATGTGAGTTCAAAAACTCACCTTTAAACCCAAAAACACAAGAGAGAAGCTATAAAGCAAGGCAAGAACAATCACTCTTCAATGTTAACCCAAGAAGCTTCAATATAAGCTCAAATAGAAAAACATTTCCTAAGTTAGGGTTTAGGAAATTTCTGAAAAGAGGAAATGAGATGGAGAAGATGAAGACGATGCTTACCTAAGCTTCTCTTAGATGTTGGAGCAAGAACTTGAGTTTGCAAATGAATCTGGGGCTTAGGAATTCCTAATTCCTCTTCTCTTCCCCCATCTTTCTAAAGCTTGAGTGTTAGGAAAATAATAGAATGAGTGAAGAGGAGTTGGATGAAGGGTTAGGTTATTAGAAGGTTGATGGGCTGAAACCCAAACCCAAAGTGAAAAAGTCATAATTTTTACTCAACTCCAAACATATCGATGTTTATACTCAAAAAAGTTGTAAACGCCATTTTGGACTCAATGGATGTGGTCTCGAGTCCCAATTCGACTGTTTACAAAAAGTAGCATTTTCGGACTTTAATCCGATGAACGATTCTATATTTAAATAAAACATTTAAATATACAAATCGTAAAATATGCGGGTTATTACAGACTCAAACAAAACAAAAAAGCTAATGCTCCTGACTGGGTGAGCACGCCTAATCAAGCAATAAATAATAATAATTGAATATTATCATTTCCTAACAATAAGCATACATGAATATCTGTATCAATATTTATAAAAAATATTTCTTTATATATAAAATATAATTCTAGGAAAAATTATATCATTTACGAATTTTAAAAAAAATACTATGTTTGTTTGCCTTGTTCAAGTGCTTAAAAACCCCTATCGATACCGTGGCGTCCAACATCTCGACTAGAATTTGGAAACCACTCAACAGACAAATCAACACAACACAAAACATATCTATAGCACTAATAAATACGTGCTCTTATAGAATACAGTCAACTCATTCTAGGGTGTTACTAACCCTATCATTAATGAGTTACTCATTCTAGGCATTGCTAACACTCTCTATAATGAGTTTTACTCCACCAAGGCCTAGGTGTTTGCTCAACCTGAACTCTGATACCACGTGTAACGACCCGCCTTCTCGACCCTCAAAAAGTTGACACTAATACATCCACGGTATTTACATGCCGAGCATCCAAGTGCCGAAAAGACAGATTGTTGGGATGAAAGAAAATAAAAGCATAACGGAATCTCACATCGTAACGAGTAAACTATAATATACACAATGATCTTTAATAAAAGAAAACTGTAATATATATATATATATACATATACACATCACTCAAAGTACTAATCTATCATCAATCTGGATAGTTATAACAGCATGTCCTTACAATTGTTGATAAACACAAAAAAAAAGCAATAGAAATAAAAAGATATGCAAATACTTGAGGCATCCAGCTCGTCTCCTGAAGCTCCAAAGCATCCAGAACTAAATCAGAAACATACTTAGGCTAACCCAAGCTTTATAAGAATATAACATCCAGATCATTCTGGTAAACCAGCGTGAGAAAACTCTATCAAATCATATTGCTTTCTATATTTATTAAACCCTTTGGAAAATAAAGGTATCTCGTAAGTCCACGCCGCATGTAAACACGGATGGGCTTTTACCTTATGATAACCAAAACATTTCTATATGAAATCCTCTGATATTATAATAAGGTCTAGGGTTAAAATAAATATTGAATCATAACCGAAATTGCGACAATTAAATTCTAGCATAATAGGTATACAATCAAGTCTAAAGGCTCGTACTCGGAAATGGATTCAACTATAAAAGGGTAAGGGTTTACCCACCGGATCAGTACACCTCTAGATAAAATGTACTAGAGGCTACAATACGTTGCACCTCAGCTACTCAGGACCGGCCTTACCTCTTACTAGATAGCACCAAATATGATTACCCCTTGTTTGCGACCAAACAACTATACCAGGCCCGAAGCATACACAAAATCATAGATATCACTCTAGATTAGGCGGTGATCATACCCTAATGCGAGCGACCAACATAGCCCTACCGCATGTCCCTACTTTAGTCATTTACCAGGTGTGTGGCTCGTGAGATAATGATTACCTTATTCCTCCTAGAAATTCCAACTTGGAATGCTAACACTGCCCTCCAAGCAGAAATGAATGCCAGCATTAATCCATACAAGTTCGTTCTAGGTCTAAACAAAACCGAAGACACTACTTCAACTGCATCCATTTTGGAATCACCCTCGGTATTAGCAGAAAGTAGCCCTTGCACTCCAAAGAACTCCATCTTCGAAAACATAATCTTTAAGATTTCATCCATTTGAATGCTTATGCCGGTTCAAAGTGGTTTTCAAATAACATATCTGATCCCTGTCTCCTCGAACCGACAACAATAGTTTAAAACCGGTCAAATTTGATAGTCGATTATTTAACTATCAAATAAAAACAACAATCAAATCAGGATTTATTTCCATAGGGAAACCAACATTGGTTAAGCACATAAGCAACCACTAACCTCCTTAATTAATCCTTTCATTGATTAAAATCACTTTGTAAATATTTGTATCAAATTACTTTTACAAAGATATATTCACTAACCCTTTATACTCCTTTCAATACTTGGAAAAAATATTCATATACTTATCTCAACGGTATAAGTATATTCACAAAAAACACTAAACTTTCACTACTTAGACAATGTATTCATATACTTATCTCAACGGTATAAGTATATTCTCAAAACATTATGAAAGATTTCTTATTTCAAAATCATATCAAAAGGATTAAAACAAATATTGTTTAAAAAGAAATGGAGATAGGATAAATCCAAGCAATATTCCTTGGGTGTTAAGCATGGAATGAAAGTCCACACCATCAAAATTAAGAAGGTCAATTTAGGGAAATCCAATCTCAATTCCTTTTATAAATTTCTTCAATGAATCTTTTTTAATAAATCTCTTTCATTTATGAACATCTCCTTTACTAAAATTCTAAAATCCATTTATAAAACTCTTAATAAACCTCATAATTAATTAATAAAAGAATTTTCTAAATATCCAAAATCATTTATATAACTACTTTTATAACATCCAAAACAATTTATAAAACTCTTTTATAAATCCCTAAAACAATTTATAAAACTCTTTTCCTTTATAGAACTCCATCATAAAAATCCTTTACAAAAATCCTTTACAAAGCATTTTTAAAATCCTTTATAAATCCAAAACCCCATTTTCATTTGTAAACTCTTTTATTAAATGAGATTCCTTTTATAAATCAATTCATTATTTATAAATACAATCAATCAAATAAATTGATTAACTTTAAACATCATAATTAAATAATAAATTAGTTTTTCAACAGCACTAGTAATATAATCAATTTTCCTTTAGAACATCATGAATAAAATAAATATTTTACTCCTAAATACTTTATTAATATAATAATTAATAACTTCAAAACATTATAAATATAAAAATTAATAATTTCAACATTATTAATAAAACAATAATAATTAATCTTTATTCATTATTATAATAATTTACTTCCAAAACATTATCAACAAATAATAATAATTAATTCTAAAACATTATTAACACATATAAATTGTTAATTCCAAAACATTATTAATAAATCATAATTATTAATTCCACAACATTATTAATAAATAATTATTATTAATTCTCTCAAACAATAGTAATTATTTAAATAAATAACTTTTCACAATATTAAATATAAATAAATAATATTTAAACAATATTAAATATAAATACAACTTCTAAAACATTTTTAAACAACAGTTAAGCAATTTAAACATTATTAAATAATGATGAAAGACTAACAAATGGTCGAAGTAAAACAGAGGAGTTCAAAATCCATTTCAAATAAAATATCATAGAAAACCCCAACATCTATTTTAAATCATTTTCCAAATTGGAAACAATTTCCAAATCAAACATCACTTAACAGTTTTTCCAAAATGCTATATCGAGGCCAATAGTTACTATAGCACTTAACATATGCTATCGCTTCCTTTTTCACTAAAAAGGTTTAACTTTTCACATGTGTCAGTGTCACATCTAATATAGCATTATAGTCAAATTTCAACATTTAACAATCTATTTTACAGGAATATAATTGGAAATTAATAATCATAATTTCGAGAAATCCATATTTCTTTACAAATTTTCTTGTATTTCAAGTTTATATACTAATTACTTTTCAAAGCGGATATTTTAACCAATCAACCAATAATTTCAATCAAACTCAAATAGTAAAATTTTATCTATTATATAATATACTGATTTATCCAAAGAGGCGAGTTTAACTCATAAAAATTTCATTTATCGCCGAAGCTTTTTGGTTTCGTCTTTTAGCTTGAAATTCCACAAGCTCCAATCTCAACCAATCCAAATCCAAGATGTAGTTAATGATTTCACAAGTCTAACGTGACTGACCGCAGTTGAATCCGACCTCGTACAAAAGAGATATGGGTTTAATAAGATATTGGAATTAAGTAATATAATTAATCCCTTAATTACATCATTAATTAATTAAAAAAAACCTTGCTTAACCCTAATCACCTATTCACAAAACCCAGGCCGCACTTTCTTCAACTCGACGCCGACGTTCAACTGCTCGTCACCGCCGCTAGAGAGTTCCAATTGCCTCTGCATCGCTAGAGGAAGTAGCCCTGCCTCCAACATTTCCAACACCATCGACCTCGTCACTAAGCATCCCCCATAGTTCAAGGATGAGCTCGAAAAGACTTCGACGTTCATCTACGGTTTGTCACCGCCACCGGCGATCTTATACCACCAAACTCCACTATATCATAGCCCTCTCCATCCTTAACAACTTTGCTTTAGGGTTGCCGCCTAGAACTCAACGTTGATGTCAGAATGTCGAACCCTAGTTGCGCGTTCATATGCGAATTTCGGTTATTTTGTGTCGATTTATGACAATCCCATCGGTCAACATACTCCTCTCAATCTCACGAACAATTTCCTAATTGGATTCGTCGCCTAAATCGATCCCTAGCTCCCCAATCAATTTGGATGAAGCTATTTTAGGGTTAAGGTTTCTGCATTTTGGAACAAATGAGAGAGTGTGGGTCCTTATATAGGAATCCCAACCAACACTATTCACGTCCAAAATTCATGAACTCCAATCGAGGCATGCTCACTGGCATTTCCAACCAAATATCACATTCCGAACTCAATGGAACTATTTCCAGGACCTAATTCCAACATATACAGAAGTTAACTTTTTGAGTCGCTCGATTTTATGAATCGAACTCGACCTTCTGACTCTGAATCAAACAATTGAAATCTATCGATGCTTATATTCAATCCGGCTCACTCGGACCATCCGGACCCAATGGAAATAATCTCGAGTCCTAAAAAGTCTATCTGCGAAAATCGATTTTTTTGGCTCATTGGTAAAATAAACCAATAAAATATTTTAATATCCAAAATGTAAATATTCATAGCAGCCTAAAAATACGGGTTGTTACAACATATATGAACTAATATAAACATGTGTATATACGCACACACATTCAAATATTAGGATTTATATCTATTATGTGTGTGCGTTCGCTTGTATATATTATATTTACATATATATGTTGCATCTCACATGAATATCAAGAATATAAATGTCTAAGTAATAACATAAGTTTGAGTATATTGCAATATATGTATATGGTTTGTATACACATATTGGCAGTACAACATACATATAGTTTAGACATATATATACATATATGTAATCTTCCTACCACTTGTATTTTATATTTACATATATGCAAATGTATCAAAATAATTCACATAAAGTAGGCAATTGAAGTAAGAGTAAATTATAGAGTGAAGGTGGAAAGTAATTTTATGTTGCAATTAAATCTAATCAAATCAAAGTTAAAAAGGGAATAATCATGTGGTGTAATTCTATTGTACTTTCTACTATAACCGCTAATTCAACGATTAGTTTAATAACATATGGAATATCAAACTTAACTACAACAAACAGCCAAACCACTGAAAAACAAAGAAGTTTATGTTATATCTAAATATGAAAAGACTTTTAATTTACATAAAGAAAATTAAAAGTTTTCCAATTAAATTTATTGACCCTATTGACATAATTGGATTTAAAACATAAATTTTATATTTAGGTACATACATATATGTAATACTAAAATTTAATTTTGAAACATGAAATTAAGTTAATCTAAAACAAATCAACCAAGTAAAATTTAGTTTTAATATTGGTTTACAATTTTAAGGTATGAAGAAGAATTGGTTAATATATACGTATATATACATAGGTATATGTATATACATACGCACACCTACACAATTTCATGATTCAATCTACTAAAATTTGATCCATGATTAAAAGGAAAAACTGTGACAACAAGAATTAAAACAAAGAAGATTTATAGCAACACATAATAGGATAACAAACAACACGATTTGTTTCATATCTCAAATGAAATAAAACATAATTATATGTTAGGCAAACCATTAGCCAATTATACTAAAAAAATTCAATAAACCAATTATACAGTAATTAGTTATTTTAGATCGAGTTAAGTATTAACATTCAAAACCATACATAAATAGAACTCACAATCAATCGCAATACATAGAATAATTTTAAAATTGATTTTAATAAATAACTATAATTTACATATATGTGAAAACTTTATTTTAAACATCATGAACTAATTATAAACTTATCTAATAAATATTTCCCTTCATCACACCTTGATTCATATTTCAAGTAAATCAACATCCCAGCTTACAAGAAAAGGATGAACCACCTTTCTTTAATTTAATTTAATGCCGATTTCAATTTGTTTTGTGGTTTTCTAGAAGAAATTTTGGCTGTGAATGATAGAGAGGAAGAAGAAAAGTTATGCTCTATTAAAGAAATCAAATGAGGAGATTTTGTTTTAGTAGAATTAAAGGAACCTTTCCCATTCTCCTTATCAAAACGTCCTTCTTTAATTCCTTTTTAAATTTCAACCAATTTAATTAATTGATTCTCTCCTCTCACCATATGGTGGAGCATTCTTAATGTGCAAATTTTCCAAATAAAAACTTTTATGTAATTATTTTGTTGTTTAAACCTTGTTTAAAATTATACCGATATCATATATCGATATATGCAAATATAACGTTTATATATGCATTTAAATAATTACCAACAACATTCAAAAAATCAAAAAAATTGACAATAATTAATATTTCATAAACATCAATTACTTTAATCAATTTATAACATTTTAGAAATTAATTAAATCGATTGGTTTTCATAGATATCACGAGTGCGGTCGTGCTACTCAAAGGTGTGAATTCGATCATTGATTAATATTAAATAATTCAAGTATCAACGTTCAAACGTCCCTTAGCTATTGGTGTGACAGTTTGGAGGAATTCATCACTTATAGGTCTTTTCGATAAAATCAAATTTCACAAACACTAAAGAGTCACCTTTTAGTAACGATAATTTACACCAATTCTCCTTGTCAAAACTATATCACCTTAGCAATTATGGAATTTTGCTTCGGTCAAAACTCTAACATCGTCCATATTTAACTTTGTAATTCCAAGCACAAAATTCTTAGTTTAATAATAATAGCTGTTATTAACCATAACGCTCTGGCTAGAGACTTTGATTTTGACATAACTATAGTTGATCATGGTATTAACCCCATATAACTAAGGAGATTATGGAACCTTATCCTGAATCCATTGATCGATTGTCTCAAAAACTAACTGGGTCAGTCCCTTAGTGAATGGGTATGCTATTTTGTTTCAATTGTCTACTCTATCAATCAACTCTCTCTAATGCTGATAAACTGCCTTTATTATGTGGAACTGTTCGAAGTATATCTCTCGACTTTTAGTGAGTTCTAGGTTCTCTTATGAACTATATCGTGGCATTGTTATCATATAACAATGTCATATGATTTTAGCATTTGGAATCACCGTCGGTTCAGTTATAAATTTGTGCATTTATTTATACTCCTTACATTGTAGCAGCCATTGTTTGTATCCGCTACAACAAGTTGTTTGGAATAATTCCTACTTAAAGTTCTTAACTTATGTTTGAACATGAATTTAGGATTAACATACAATACCACTAAGTTTTAGTCTACGCACACCTTTATGAGGAGTTCGTTGTTTCTATAAACAATTCTCCAGTATTTCATAAATACTCGAGAACACTCAAAATATAGAGTAATCTTAATTTTGATTTAACGCTTGTTCTATATATCAAATGCATAAGAAAAGTGTGATATCTTAGACAATCTGGTATGTATGATAATTCCTATGGTCGGTGCATAAGGAATCTATCTTACGTAGTCGATATTAAAAAATTTAATATAGTGCCTGTGTATACCAATTTAGGACATTCCCAACATCCTTTTATATCGATTATAAAAGATGTCATTTTCAAATTAAATTTCGAGTATTAAACAACCAAACTAAAATGATTATAACATGAATATATCGTTAACAATCATAAGTTTGTTGCTTATTTATAGTTTTTAAAAATATATTCGAGTACCTATATTCTTTTATAGACACGCGCATCCTCTATATTTTGACTGAAATTCAAATTATTTGATTTCTCTATCAAAATACTTACTTAACTCTGATGCTTCAAATAACACTTTCATATCATTTCTTGGATCACATCCAATACCCACAAACTTAATTGTCGCTCCTACTAACTTCGAGAAATTTTGATTGTTATGTGTAAGCAGTCTATTCTAAAACATTATTTAGAATTTTTTATTTCAACATATATGTACCAAAACTCAAAATCATATCGAGTGATATATTTTATGAGTAAAATTTTAATTAATAAAGCACGTTGATTGACGAATATATTACATTAGTTTCAACAATTGAAATTTATAATGTTATGTTATCAACATGGTTTATATTCCAACTGCATTGATTTTCTTCTTGAAGACACTTTGTAGCCGATGGATCATATCCTTTTGGGTACCAATACCAAAATCATATTTTGATAATGTACTTGGAATCCATTCAGGATATGCATCATGCCATAGTCAATACTCTTAAGGGTTTACTTAAGACCGAGGAAGTTCTTTTCTTGACATTAATAAAATTCATAACTTCTCTTCAAATGTCTGGATTTATCACTAGACATTCTAATGTGTCATGTCTGTTTAGTTCAGTTAATTTTATTCCATCATTTGTTATCAATTTTATTTTTAAATTGTACCTAAGCCCATTTTACTACCAATAATTTAAAGGAAATTCCTTCATTATGAAGTTGGTGTTTCTTAAAACAACATTTTATTCTCAATGCAACGGAATAGTTATTCATAAACATTTTATGAGCCGCCTATATATATGTATAAACTGATTAAGTTTTAGATTTACGAACTTATGTTCATAACATAAATTGGTCAATCAATATCGATCCATCCCAAAATGCTTTGGGGTGGTTCACACAAGATCTCTCATGAGTAAATATTACGTGCAACCTCTCGACTCGCACAACCTATCAACTCATTGACCTAGATATGTTGGGGTTGTTTCATCAACTCTTATCTTGTATGATCTTATTTTAGATGAAATGGTACTTAACCTTATGCACTTACTTTTATGTACTCAACCTTATAGAAAGAAGTTAACTCAACTTTGGTCATTACCAGTCATACTTTGTTCAATAAAGTCTGATTACTCCTTATTGATACATCATTATGTATTATAGGGAGACGTGGGTTTTGAGATATCTTTATTCATTTTTAAGTACTTGTAACGCCCCACCTCTATGCTCATAATAACAAAGAGTATTAAAAGAAATACTGTCTATTATTACGAAGAATAAGGTTGGATAGGAGCGACCATCCGTAATTGGCCTTACACTAATATTGGTTATCTCGATAGGAGTGGTATATACTTTTTTTTTTATTTTTCATCTATTATTTATTTACTCCCATCGACATATCCAATTATCAGTATAAAACAAACTACGATAGTTCATAATAGTTTAGGACATTAGATATAACAATAACACAGATAATATAATTGCGGAACCCAGATAAAAACAAAAGTCTCATATATATATAACTGATGTCAGTTAATACATAGTTGACACAATACATACGATACAACTACAACTGTCGACTCTAGAAGTTATATATACAAGTACATTATCGACTAATATACATGAATACATATCGTTCTATACAATGACACGACTACTACAAAATGACATTGACAACTTCAGAAGATGTGAAAAGTCTTCATATCCTGAACAGCAACTCAAAGAAGAAAATCTACAACCTGAAATAACTCGGGTCTGACCCGAGTATTACATTCAAAAGAAAATAATACCCGGGTCAGTCTAATTCAAACCAGTTTATTAGTGCATATAGGCAGTAATAATTTAAATAGACGACAGTCACAATAATTCCCGTCTATCCGATTCTTTAAACAAAGAAACCGGATAACGGTCAATATAACACTTAACAGTGTTTAACAAAATCAGCAGATTTAAATTATGAACAGAGATAAATAAACAATTTATCAAATCGACTAAATCAATTTAAAACTGTCAAATCTGATAGGGCTGCAGTGCACGCACGCGTGTACTGCCTCGCCACTATCGTAGGAGATACACAAAAGCACAGTGAAAGTCATAAGTGATCATAAGGTCAAACCCCCGAAATCGGGTTCAACTCAAGGAATAACAAGAGAGGTGAGTACTGCACTGATAAATGAAGTGCAGCCACAAATCAAGTGATACTAAATGCAACAAAATCTCAAGCATCGCCAGCAAAAGGATACAGCTACATGAACATCGCATTATGAAGGTGAGGCACCAAAATGTGGCACCACAACACAATCAATAAGAGATACCAAGAGATGGTAACACACAAATTCACAATTCAACATGATGGCAGCCGAAACATCAAGACAGAATGCAATAAAGAATTGCACAAGTGAAAAGGGAATAAGCCCAGACTCAAGTAGAACCAACAAATCCAACAGCAACATGATCAAGTTCATCAATGCAGATCAGAGTTCAAGTGACAAATGCACAAAAATGAACGCAAGTCACAGGTGATACCAGAATGAACCAGTGATACTGTGACACACAAATTCATCTAATCAACGTGAATGCAAGACCAAACTCAAATGTGCAGGTACATGAAGATGCAGTGAAGTCAAAGCAAGCATATGAAATGTAGCTGCATGAATAATGAAGACTGCATATACATCAAGGTGAATAAATGGTCAAGGTAGACAGCCATGTTCAACAGAGATGTACAACTTATGAATGAACCAGTATCATAGTGAACATATGCAACAATGACCAAAGGAACATATTCAAGTGAAACAGTGGAAACATGATGATCAAAAGGGAGCAGTGCAATAGTCATGTACAGGTCAGGGGTGAACCCCATAGCACTATGATCAAGTACAACTCGAGCCAGTCCAGCTACCATGTGAAAGCAAGTAGTCAAAGTAATAACAATGCAGACAAGTACTAAATCCACTGAAAATGGATGATCTAGCCTGGCAACATGGAGTCGACCAAGGCAGTAAAGCTTCATCGAAGCCACAGACAACTACGTTATCAAACTCGAAGTCAGGTAACAACAAAAATGGCCAGAAACAAATACTAACAGACGTAAACTGACCAGCAGGTGGTTTGAGCAAACTCGTACACTATATGTATGAAGTCCACAAATGTGCTCAAGTAACAGACTTCACAATGACAAGTACTGGAAATTTCAAAAGTAACAATGCAACCTGGCAATGACAACAGAGGCAACAGCAAGCTAGTGATCGTAACAATGCAACATGGCAATGACAACAGAGACAACAGCAAGCTAGTGATCACACTAATATATATAAAGTAGGATGACCAACAATGCATACAACCACTATATATATATATATACATACATGAATGTTTGTATATACATATATATCCATACAATACAAGTTCCCGTGCAAGCCCAAAATTTCAAAAGTAACAATGCAGACTCAAATCAGTACCAGTCTTCAATTTAAACGAAACATATGCAATATGTAATGCAACCAGACTCACATGTACACGAATCAGTGCACCAGTTCAAAACAATTTCAATATAACAGTAACAACAATGCAGAACAGACCAACACGGCATAAGGATGAACAACACCAAGGTTAACAAATTCAAATCCAAGCAATACAAATATATATATGTACACACATATATATCTGTATCAAATGAACAGCACTAAAATGAGCAAGTGTCAAAGGTAGTTCGAACAAAGCCAAGAAATGCCAAAGTCAGGTGAGAAACGAATTGAAACACAACCAAATTCAAAACCGAAGTTTATCACCAGTTCAAAGCCGAGGTGATCAGGGCTAGAATCGAACAAAGATAGAAGTAGTATTTTCAAGAACCAACAAAGAAATTAAAGCAACTGTTAATGATCGAATACATAAAACAGCAGATCAATCGAACAGGGACGAAAGTCGAACAAAACAATATCCCCAAACTAACACTTATATATGGAATCGACCTGAATTAGATGTGAGTAATTAACCATTACTCACCTTAGTCTTACGCAGTTGCGAGCGAAGCTACAAGAAGCCCAGCTACGAGTCGAAGTCATGAAGATCGAAGAAATCGAAGCATTTGCCATTGATTCGACACAGTGGCGCCTTCTCTAGAAACCCTAGCTTTTGAACAAACGAATCAAAGCAATTTAGTGGCCGCCATTTCTATTCGTTAATACTCTTTAGGGTTGGCAATGAAAAGGAAATGAAGGGGACGGGTTCGAATTGAATAAGAAGGGAACGACCACCATTTTTTTATTTCTCGTTTTGATTTTTGGATTTAGGGTTACCCATGAAAAAATGGGAGAAAGGGGTCGGGTTTCCTCTGATACTATCACGGTGTCAACAGTTATGGGCCACGCTATTTCAATTTGTAAAGCCCAATTAGCAATTAACAATTTATGAAAGAGTTTTAACTCTAAAAATTCCAATTGCAATTTTAAATAACCATTTTATCAAAGGATTCCAATCGATCAAAAACTCAATCGAGCAATTAACTAGCATTCTAATCGTTTAATGACGATATTAAATTCTCACAAAAGCTCGGGTTGTTACAGACTCCCCTCCTTATAAAAATTGCGTCCCCGCAATTTTCATAATTAAGGTCGTCAACCACTATTATTCTTCTAACATAAACTGGTTAAGCTAGAAAAATAAAAGTCGAGGATTCAAATGCCAAAGTAATCTTTTAATTCCATAAAAGCATTTCACAACATCTCAACAAAGTCCAATTATCAAAAGACAATCAGAAGACAGCAAACGGAATAAATGCAATCATCAGCAATATTCAATTATCAAAAACGATAATCAAATTTCAAATCAACAATTATTCGATTATCAAAAATGATAATCAAATTTCAAATCAACAATTATTCGATTATCAAAAACGATAATCAAATTTCAAATCAACAAATATTCGATTATCAAAAGCGATAATCAAATTTCTCAAATCAGCAAATATTTAATTATCGAAAGCAATAATTAAATCTCAAATCAGCAAATATTTAATTATCAAAAACGATAATTAAATCTCAAATCAACAAATATTTAATTATCTAACAGCGATAATTAAATCTAAAATCAACAAATATTTAATTATCTAAAGCGATAATTAAATTCGAAATCAGCAAATATTTAATTATCTAAAGCGATAATTAAATCTCAAATCAGCAAATATTTAATTATCTAACAGCGATAATTAAATCTAAAATCAACAAATATTTAATTATCTAAAGCGATAATTAAATCTCATATCAACAAATATCTAATTATCACAAGCGATAATTAGAAACAACAAATATCTGATTATCAAAAACGATAATCAGAACTCATATCAACAAATATCTAATTATCACAAGCGATAATTAGAAACAACAAATATCCGATTATCAAAAACGATAATCAGAACTCATATCAACAAATATCTAATTATCACAAGCGATAATTAGAAACAACAAATATCTGATTATCAAAAACGATAATCAGAACTCATATCAACAAATATCTAATTATCACAAGCGATAATTAGAAACAACAAATATCTGATTATCAAAAACGATAATCAGAACTCATATCAACAAATATCCAATTACCTGTAGATAATTGGAAACAACAAATATCTAGAAATCAATTAAGAAGACTAGAAAATCAACATAAAAGCTTGGATCGATCCCATCAGATGGCGAGTTTTTAATTCGCCGCACATGCAACAACATATGGCCGAAGCCTACCAAGTACTCAACATAATTTTGGCGCCCAACAAATGACCCGAAGGTCCAACATATGACCCGAAGGTCTAGTACTGGTATTTGACCCGAAGGTCCTACATATGACCCGAAGGTCCAACATATGACCCGAAGGTCCAACATAGTGGCTCGAAAGCACACGAAAGCATCAAATATTTCAATTAACGAGTCCGGAATTAACCGAAATAGCAAACGCACATGTCCCATACCACGTGTTTTACTAAATCGTTTGATTCTCTTCATCGTTTCCTTGAAAGTGTAAAGTTCATCAAAATCATCAAAACAACAGATATTCAATTAACGAGTCCGGAATTAACCGAAATAGTAAAAGTGTGGTTCCATACTCCGCACTTTTGCTAAATCGTTTAAATCTCTTCATCGTTTCCTTGAAAGTGCAAAATTGTGTATTTTGTAAAAATACACTTTACATTCTCAAACGGACAAGTCCGGAATTAAGCGAATCAGTAAAAGAAAGGGGTCATAGTCCTCGATTTTGCTGAAACGTTTAAATCGCTTCCTCATTCTTTTGAAAGCGCAAACTGTTAAAATTTCTAAAAACAATTTTATTTATTTTGTAAAAATAACAATTCACATTCTCAACTGGACAAGTCTGGAGTTAAGCGAAACAGTAAAAGAAAGGGGTCATAATCCTCGATTTTGCTGAATCGTTTAAGTCGCTTTCTCATTCTTTTGAAAACGCAAACTGTTACAATTTTATAAAACAATTTTCCAATCACGTGATTAAAACAGCAATTCAGTAACAATTTCGATAAGGAAATTGTACTTCTCAAAATACCGTAAAAACGGTTACAAATCAGTATTGCGGAATAACCGCTTGAAAATCCACTTTTAAAATTTGGCGGTTACTGAAGCCAAAGCGACAGTAGCTTTAAAACGTCAAAATCACATCAAAACAATCTACATCAAAATGTAATGTCAGTGAATTCTCATTCATCAAAATGCCACAAAACACCGTACTTCAAAATATAGCATTGGTGTAAAATTCCGTTGTAAAAATAACGGCAACAAAATACGTTTCATAACCAAGCATCGGTTCAACATAAAATAAATGCAATAACGTGCAATTTAAATTTTTGCACGTACTACAAAATGAACAAAGAATCATTCACATGTATCTTCAATGAAGATAATTTAAAACAGCAAAAATCTAATCAATAGATGATTAGTACAAAAGAAAGCCAGCGGAAATTTCAACAAAAATCACATATCTGCAATTTCTTCGAATCCTCAATTCGGATTCGAAGTTCTCAAAGAAACAAAATGATTACAGCTATGTAAACAACAATGAAATTCATATCAATTTCGTGTTTTGATTTTTAAATCAAAAAGATTATCAGTTGTACTCAGCGAAGACAGTTTCGCTGTTTCCGCTGCGCACTCTGATAAACAGAACACAAATCAATTAAATCATCAGGACACAATTTCACTATTATTTTTAAATAAAGATATTTAAAAATTTCATCCAATTTCAAAACTTTAGTTTTGACTCAAACACAAATAAAACATCGACCAATAGTTGTAACATATGTTCCATCTGAGTTAAGTTTTATATTATGTCCATAAACCCCAAGCTCTGATACCAACTGTAACGCCCCACCTCTATGCTCATAATAACAAAGAGTATTAAAAGAAATACTGTCTATTATTACGAAGAATAAGGCTGGATAGGAGCGACCATCCGTAATTGGCCTTACACTAATATTGGTTATCTCGATAGGAGTGGTATATACTTTTTTTTTCATCTATTATTTATTTACTCCCATCGACATATCCAATTATCAGTATAAAACAAACTACGATAGTTCATAATAGTTTAGGACATTAGATATAACAATAACACAGATAATATAATTGCGGAACCCAGATAAAAACAAAAGTCTCATATATATATAACTGATGTCAGTTAATACATAGTTGACACAATACATACGATACAACTACAACTGTCGACTCTAGAAGTTATATATACAAGTACATTATCGACTAATATACATGAATACATATCGTTCTATACAATGACACGACTACTACAAAATGACATTGACAACTTCAGAAGATGTGAAAAGTCTTCATATCCTGAACAGCAACTCAAAGAAGAAAATCTACAACCTAAAATAACTCGGGTCTGACCCGAGTATTACATTCAAAAGAAAATAATACCCAGGTCAGTCTAATTCAAACCAATTTATTAGTGCATATAGGCAGTAATAATTTAAATAGACGACAGTCACAATAATTCCCGTCTATCCGATTCTTTAAACAAAGAAACCGGATAACGATCAATATAACACTTAACAGTGTTTAACAAAATCAGCAGATTTAAATTATGAACAGAGATAAATAAACAATTTATCAAATCGACTAAATCAATTTAAAACTGTCAAATCTGATAGGGCTGCAGTGCACGCACGCGTGTACTGCCTCGCCACTATCGTAGGAGATACACAAAAGCACAGTGAAAGTCATAAGTGATCATAAGGTCAAACCCCCGAAATCGGGTTCAACTCAAGGAATAACAAGAGAGGTGAGTACTGCACTGATAAATGAAGTGCTGCCACAAATCAAGTGATACTAAATGCAACAAAATCTCAAGCATCGCCAGCAAAAGGATACAGCTACATGAACATCGCATTATGAAGGTGAGGCACCAAAATGTGGCACCACAACACAATCAATAAGAGATACCAAGAGATGGTAACACACAAATTCACAATTCAACATGATGGCAGCCGAAACATCAAGACAGAATGCAATAAAGAATTGCACAAGTGAAAAGGGAATAAGCCCAGACTCAAGTAGAACCAACAAATCCAACAGCAACATGATCAAGTTCATCAATGCAGATCAGAGTTCAAGTGACAAATGCACAAAAATGAACGCAAGTCACAGGTGATACCAGAATGAACCAGTGATACTGTGACACACAAATTCATCTAATCAACGTGAATGCAAGACCAAACTCAAATGTGCAGGTACATGAAGATGCAGTGAAGTCAAAGCAAGCATATGAAATGTAGCTGCATGAATAATGAAGACTGCATATACATCAAGGTGAATAAATGGTCAAGGTAGACAGCCATGTTCAACAGAGATGTACAACTTATGAATGAACCAGTATCATAGTGAACATATGCAACAATGACCAAAGGAACATATTCAAGTGAAACAGTGGAAACATGATGATCAAAAGGGAGCAGTGCAATAGTCATGTACAGGTCAGGGGTGAACCCCATAGCACTATGATCAAGTACAACTCGAGCCAGTCCAGCTACCATGTGAAAGCAAGTAGTCAAAGTAATAACAATGCAGACAAGTACTAAATCCACTGAAAATGGATGATCTAGCCTGGCAACATGGAGTCGACCAAGGCAGTAAAGCTTCATCGAAGCCACAGACAACTACGTTATCAAACTCGAAGTCAGGTAACAACAAAAATGGCCAGAAACAAATACTAACAGACGTAAACTGACCAGCAGGTGGTTTGAGCAAACTCGTACACTATATGTATGAAGTCCACAAATGTGCTCAAGTAACAGACTTCACAATGACAAGTACTGGAAATTTCAAAAGTAACAATGCAACCTGGCAATGACAACAGAGGCAACAGCAAGCTAGTGATCGTAACAATGCAACATGGCAATGACAACAGAGGCAACAGCAAGCTAGTGATCACACTAATATATATAAAGTAGGATGACCAACAATGCATACAACCACTATATATATATACATACATGAATGTTTGTATATACATATATATCCATACAATACAAGTTCCCGTGCAAGCCCAGAATTTCAAAAGTAACAATGCAGACTCAAATCAGTACCAGTCTTCAATTTAAACGAAACATATGCAATATGTAATGCAACCAGACTCACATGTACACGAATCAGTGCACCAGTTCAAAACAATTTCAACATAACAGTAACAACAATGCAGAACAGACCAACACGGCATAAGGATGAACAACACCAAGGTTAACAAATTCAAATCCAAGCAATACAAATATATATATGTACACACATATATATCTGTATCAAATGAACAGCACTAAAATGAGAAAGTGTCAAAGGTAGTTCGAACAAAGCCAAGAAATGCCAAAGTCAGGTGAGAAACGAATTGAAACACAACCAAATTCAAAACCGAAGTTTATCACCAGTTCAAAGCCGAGGTGATCAGGGCTAGAATCGAACAAAGATAGAAGTAGTATTTTCAAGAACCAACAACGAAATTAAAGCAACTGTTAATGATCGAATACATAAAACAGCAGATCAATCGAACAGGGACGAAAGTCGAACAAAACAATATCCCCAAACTAACACTTATATATGGAATCGACCTGAATTAGATGTGAGTAATTAACCATTACTCACCTTAGCCTTACGCAGTTGCGAGCGAAGCTACAAGAAGCCCAGCTACGAGTCGAAGTCATGAAGATCGAAGAAATCGAAGCATCTGCCATTGATTCGACACAGTGGCGCCTTCTCTAGAAACCCTAGCTTTTGAACAAACGAATCAAAGCAATTTAGTGGCCGCCATTTCTATTCGTTAATACTCTTTAGGGTTGGCAATGAAAAGGAAATGAAGGGGACGGGTTCGAATTGAATAAGAAGGGAACGGCCACCATTTTTTTATTTCTCGTTTTGATTTTTGGATTTAGGGTTACCCATGAAAAAATGGGAGAAAGGGGTCGGGTTTCCTCTGATACTATCACGGTGTCAACAGTTATGGGCCACGCTATTTCAATTTGTAAAGCCCAATTAGCAATTAACAATTTATGAAAGAGTTTTAACTTTAAAAATTCCAATTGCAATTTTAAATAACCATTTTATCAAAGGATTCCAATCGATCAAAAACTCAATCGAGCAATTAACTAGCATTCTAATCGTTTAATGACGATATTAAATTCTCACAAAAGCTCGGGTTGTTACAGTACTTCCGGAACTGTTTCCTATATACTCGTCTATTTGATCAAATCAAATTTTCTTATTTCATTTGCATGATAAGTTTTGTACTTTTGTATTATATTCAATGAACTTATCATAAATATATTACTTGTGTATCAAATACACATGTTCATTTTATGTTAATTTATCTGTGAATTAAACAAAGTATATGGAACTATTTTTGCTATCATTGAACTTCGACTACATACTCTTTAAGTACCAATCTGAAGAGTTCACCAACTCTTATGTTGCTCCCACTAAACAGGTGCTTTATCCTTAATTCCAAAACAATTGTAACAAATTAAGGACACTTATGTAGCTAATGCAACAAATACCATTATTCTAATAGATTTATTTCATAACGGATATTCAAATCATTCGTAATAAAATAAATTATATTCACATTTCAGTCAATACTGAAATTAATTATTATTTCCTAAATAATATTTGGTATATTTACGAAAACAATTTTTCGTATCTTGGTGCATCCATTTATAAGTATTATATGACATGCTCCTACTATTCCGCTATTACTATAATAGCGTATGAAATATGAAGCTCCATTCAATTAATTATTATAGGCTATTTCTTTTACTGTAACTAGTTTATAATCGAGAGTTTTCGATCAAATATCTTAAACTCGTAGAAACAATGTTTATGGAAAACAATTTTCTATATCATAACCATGCCTAAGTTACATCCACTCTTATACATTCATTTTCCTTTTCTAATATGGTCTAACCATTCAAATGCAATCATTATTGTAATCAGTCATATTGAATACACAATTCGCATAATGGTTTATTTGCTTATTATTAATGAACTAATTTCATTGAAGTTTTGTAATTATGAATTACAATCGTTTACCATATAATATTTACATGTGATCGAATATGGATCAAATATTTACTTAAGGGTTCAAAACTCATGCAAACAATAGAAAGTCATAAGCAAATAAACACTTAAGTGGCAACGTTGCGAATGTGTTTAGCAATCTATAATTAGGTTCTTGCATGGGTCATCAAGCGATAACATGCCAACAAATTTTAAGTAAGTATGTCTTATATTTGTTTGTAAATATTTAGTTTTGTTCAATTGTATATTTCAACTAATAATTTTTTTATCAATTATATTAGTTGCGCAAATTTATCGATGCATATTATATTAACTTTATATAGAAAATGTTCTTGCAATTTTAGAAAGCTTAAATGTTACCATGTTATTTTTCTAATAAGGCTCCAACTAGATTTTTTATGTTTCTCAAAATCTTAAGAAAAACATAGAAATCATTTGATTTCTCTAGTTGGTTTTAGAACTCGATTGCCTTAAGATTCTAAACTTGAGGAAAGCTCAACAAATCATAGGCTCGCAAGCGATGGACAACACCTTATCCGTTGTATCATATATATAACTCCTAACTCGCGGTCTTTATCCTAATCTCATCTTGACCTTGAGAAAAGTTCAACAAATCAAGGGAGATTATTCGTTTGTACCTACCACTTCACGATGGACTAAGTATAATGCACATACCTTGAGGAATGCTCAACAAATACATGCATGAATCTTACCTCCTCTAGTCAATATATTAATAGTACTGCACATAACATCTCAAACTTGAGGCAAGTTCAACAACTAAAAAGTATACAAGTAATCTATTAATATATAAATTATATAGGACAACTTATATACATCAGAGATTCATAATTTTAATATACTTTTTTTGAGTGACATCGATTTAGGGAAAAATGTATTTCTTATGAAATACCCTCACGATTAATGTGTCGGATACATCATAAATCACATTATACATACTATATGCATGTATTTATTTCTTAAATCTAATTCGGGTTTCTTTCCAGTTTCACATATAATATACATCATATTGTACAAGTTTAATTTATTTACAACCTTTTATAATTTAATTAACTTATATAATATTCTTTTGCATATTATTAATTAGATCTTATTTAATTAAGTTTAATTATAATTAATTAAATCATATTTAATTAATCTAATTTATTTTATATAAAATTTCTAAAATTTTACTTTACCCATCTTACATAATCTAAGATAGTTAATCAACTATAATATTTATAGTTTATTTATGTGCACATATCAATATATGTACACATTTTAATTAACTGTATATTATTTAGTTAACATTTTGTATTGAATATGAAAACTATAACACATATAGCGACAGGGATATATCTTTATATAGGTGTGTTATATCATTTATTAATTAACATTTAATTAATTAATTCAATTAAACAATTTTAATTAATTATTTTAATTAAACAATTTTAATTAATTATTTTAATTAAACAATTTTAATTAATTATTTTAATTTTTAAAATTTCATATATACTTACATTACCTTAAACAATTCAAGATAATGTAACACATATCATTGTATATGTTTATATGATTTAATTAATTAACTATTTAACTAATTTACTTAATTTATTAATCTAATTAATAAATAAAATAATTTTTGAAATTCAGTTATAAGTTTTAAAAACAATTTTGAAAAAACATATTATAACACTTATAATATATCTCTTACTTTTAATTTTTTTTAATTTCAATACAGATTTTGAAAATTAGCCCAAGACCCAAATTCAAATTGCCCTTTTCTATTAGGAATAACCTTTGGGCTCGTTTACCTTTCGAGGCAGCTAGGTGGCTAGGTACAACCGGTAGCTATATACGACATGGTACTTGATCACCCATGTAACGACTCGTATTTTTGATAATTAAAAATATTAAATTAAATAAGATTTTGAAACTTAATATTGTGAGAAATTAAAATTTATGATTTATTAATGAGAAAAATAATTAGAATATGATTTAATAATGTTGTTTAAATGTTTTTGACAACTATTTTAATGTAATTTCAGTCAATGGAAATAATTGTAAAGTTAATTTGATTATAATTATAAGTTAATAAGGAGCCAAATAACTGTTGGAGTCAATGTGAATTTAATATAATTATTGTCGTTAATATGAGTTAAGATGATAACTGTAAATATGAATGTAATAAAATGTAAACTAATGTTAATTATATTCGTAAGGTAATAGTTGATTCATTAATAAGAGTGTAAATCGAAATAAAAGAATTTATTGAAATTAAAATATAATTAATTAGGATTTTATTACAGTTGTAATTGAACGCTGAATGTAATGTAATATTTAAATCGTGGAATCAACATGGCAAATGTAATTTAAAAAGATTATAAATTTCTATGTAATCGAGAATGATAAAATGGTTAACTTTTAAATTTGAATTTAAAAGTGATTAAATCAATTTAATAATAATTTATTTAATTAACATGAAAATTTGCCATTTTGGCCACTGCCTTGAATTTTGACGAAACCAATTTCATCAGATCCGTAATGGTGAATTGTTATAAGATTTCAAGTTTCGTAGCGATTGGACTTATCGTTTGATTGTGCGAGCCCGAAACGTGTAGAAATCGATTAATGGAATTTGAATGAATATAATTTGATTTTAATAGCTAACTTCTGCATACAATGGAAATATGGTTTGAAACTAGTTCCATTGAGTTTAAAAATACCGAAAACATATATTTTGATATATGGGATGACTTACTTTCGTTTCGAAAACGAAACGGGCTTTTCTGGTCGTTGTTATTGTTTCGACCCAATTCGATATGTCTATTCGTTCTTATCCATCTATCCATATAAATAGTTTTTCTGAAACCTTAGCGGTCCATATATCATTGGAAAGCTCTCGACGAGCATAATCTAGATCTGTTGTTCGTTTTTGCAATTGAGTCTTGGATTGGCCAGAAATCGTTGATGAAGTCTCGGCCGTCCGTTGTAGGGTTTGCTTTTCGACGGTGGATCTTCGACCAATCGACGATCGGAGGTTGCTGCGAGGTAGAGGATGATGAGAGAAGTCAATCCATAGTAGCCGTCCATCTGGAAGTGGCCAGAATTTTCCACAAATGGGTCCTCATCACTGGCGGCGGCGGTTTCAGGTGGGGGACTAGAGGGGTCGCGCTGGGATTAGAGAGTGCGGTTGGAGGTGGCCTTCGCGATGGAGAGGCTCGAGCTGGATGATGGTGAGCGAGGGCAAGGAGGCATCGTTTTGTAGGGTGACGCTGAAGTCTCGTATCAAGGTCGCGTAGGGTTTGAACGCATTAGGGTTAACCAAAGGTATCGTAATTACAAAATTACCCTTAGTTTAATTTTTAATTTAAATTTAAATTTTAATCCTCTAACGCTAATAACTTTTGCATACGAGCTCGGATTTTGACGTGGTTTCTTTCGTTGCGATCGTATCAAAATTCCGGACAATATAGAACTAGTTTGGCTGCATTCTGAGACTGTTGGATTTTTGGGCTTTATTTGGATTTTAAATCGACGATAAATCAAAGGTGAGTGATTTAACCCACTCACAAATACTAAACCATCTTATGTTAGTTAAATTAAATTTATGATGTGATAAGAATATTTTGGTTGTTGTTTGGTAGTTTAATTTGACATTTTAAATGAATTTGAATTTATACTAAATTAAATTACCTTTTAAAATTAATATTGAATTTAAATTGTTAGTTAAATACCTGATAATGATAACTAGTTAATTGTTGTGATTTATTGGCTGATTTGGATGATGATTATGATGGATGTTTATTTGTTGACATTTTTGGATGATTGGACGTTTATATTCCTGTTATCACTATGGTTTGAAATGATACATACCCGAATGATCTTATAGATTAGGAAAAATCGTTATGGGTTGAAATGATAAATCCGAGCGATTTTATTGATTTGGAAATTTTTGATTTGGGATACGGGTTGAAATGATATATACCCGGAAAATTTAACTATTTTGGAGTTGAAATGATACATACCCTACCACTTGACCATAGGGTAGAAAACTATATACGGACACCGGTGGTCGGCTTTAAATTATTTTCTAAATAGTAATCTATGTTTGATTTAAAATTTTATTTAATTATTTAATTTAAAGTCTATATTTGGAAAATAATTTATTTTATATGTTTTAAAGTTTCAAATTATAAGTTAATACATGGTTTTAAATGTAATTTTAAGTTTTGACTTATAATTTTATTTAGTTTTAAATATGTAATTTAAATAGTTTAAAATTTTAATTTAATAAAATATTTAATATAGTGTTAATATATATATATATTAAATTTAATTTAATATAATAAATATAGATTTTTATATTAACTTTAATAAATAAAAATGTAAAAGGTTTTGTAAGGAATTTATAAAAGTTTGGTAAGAGATTTTATAATGGATTTTTAAAAAAAAAATTATAAAAGATTTTTATAAAGGATTTTTGTAAAAGATTTTATAAAGCATTTTTATAATAGCTTTATAAAGGAGTTTATAAAGGTTTTAAGGATTTTATAAAGGGTTTTATAAAAGAACTTGTATAAAAGAAGTTATAAAAGTTTTAAAGAAATTTGCATAGAAGTTTGTGAAAAGGGGAAGAGTTGTAAAATGTTTTGGAATTTATAAATAGGTTTATAAATGGTTTTAAAGCATACACTTAGTTTATAAATGGTTTAAGAGAGACTTATAAATTATTTTCGAAATTGATTGAAAGAAATCCTCCTCGGTATTTATGAATATGTTTATACTTTTGGAATAAGTATATGGATATCTTGATATGAGGTTATAAACTGTTTACTGGATTTATTATTATAAATGTTTTAAAAAAATGACCACGGTGTGAAAAATATAACGATTGGTTGTTAAAGAGACCGGGGTCGGATATTGTTACACTCTTTGCCAATTCTGAAACCACTTTAACAACCGTGCACGTGGTGGAGAATCCAGAACGAAGTAGGATGGTTTGACAAACGCTTCTGGTATGAGGTAAGAACGCAACCCTGACCCCCACTGGTCAGCTTGGTATGACTAAAATCAGGAGCCATCACCAGGCCAAGTGAGGTCGCTCCTCCTATCGGACACACTTCTTCGATACTATATATGTTACTTTGTGATTGATTTGGTAGCCACTTTCGATTGATTATGGGAGTGTTGTTCAAGGTGGGCGGTAGTAGCTACTATGCGTTACCACCAGCCTAGTGCCGCAATCCGGTAGAATCCTACCATAGGTATAGCCTCGTGTGTATCATATGCCTTATCGAGCCTAGTACGATTTTGTTTTGTGTCGTACCTATGGAGTGCTCCCTGATAGCCCATCGGTTTGGTGAAGTTTACGGTACTGTATAGACTACGGCATTTATGAAATGTATTAAGGGGGATATAGGTAACACCTTAACGCTATTTTAATACTTTACTTTACTGATAGACATTATATATATATCGTATATTACTACATATAAATAGTTTAACGGATCCTTAGGAGATGGAAATCCCGAACATCTCTTAAGTTATTGCACGCACGTTATACACTGGATAGGAGATGTAAAATCCCGCAAACACCTCTGAAGCCGTTACACTCATATTTATTTGTTGTGATTTAACTTACATAAGATCTTTTAGTTCTGACTCTAGTGTTTTGTTTTTTCATTACGCTCGGGTCAGACTGAGCATTTGAGTGTTGAAGACTTTATTTCTGGTGGATGAAGACGGAGATTTGTATACTATTATTATATTTATTCCACTGCATCATGTTGTTCCGCTGCATTATCTTGTTATACCTGTTGTATGTATAACTCTGATTGTATTATAGATTGTATAATCAAATGTATTTGTAAAACAGCTTCATGAACTGTTTATTTGATTATTATATTTTGTCATTCCGCTGTGAGATTCTGTATTTTTTTCTTTCCTTTCTCTTATTTTCTTATTTAACCCATTAACAATCCTCCCTTTTGAATGGTTTGAATTAGATATGTGTGGTTTATTTTCGATTTAATCCAAAAAGGTGGGTCGTTATAGTTGGTATCAAAGCTTTGGTTTAGCGATAACCTTAGCTTTGTGGGGTTTGACTCATTAGGGATAGGGTAGTAATACCCTAAAATGAGTTGTTTGAGCGTATATATATGAGAAAGCGTATTTGTTAGTGTTATAAAATGTTTTTATATTGTGTTAATTTGTTTTGTTTAGTATTTATAAATTATGGTCGGTACATAGGACGCATGGCATCGATAGGGATTTCTAAACACTTAATAGGGCAGACCGACACAATATTGGTTTTGAAATATAGGTAAATGAAATAATTTTACCTAGTATTATATTTTGTATATAAAAGAATAATTTTATAAATGGATGTGGTTGTTTGTGATATGTTAGGAAGTGAAATTTCATAAATATTGGTTGCAAAATAGGATTTACAAATAAAGTATAAATTGGAAATTTGTGAACTTAAGTTCCGGGGTTTTGAAATTGGTTTTCAAAGGTTTTGGAATATAATATTAGTATTATTTGGAAGTATTTTCGGATATAAATATTTTCAATGTGATTTGAAAGAAATGTTTTAAAATAATTTTAAATGGAAATAAGTCATGTACTCCCCACTTCTGTCGTCGGAAAATAATTTCGGTGATGACGGCCGTATCATCGACCTTCATTTTCGAGTCTCAAAGTGGGGGAGGCCACTTAGTAGCTTTGCTACGCATTTGGTTCGATAAACAGATTTTGATTTAAAATTTCTAAGTATGATTCGATATATGTAAAAGATATGTGTATATATATATTATTTCAAAATTATTTGAAATGGAACCCTGTATTTAGTTCTTAAGTTTCTATAAATTAAGGATTTCAATTATTATAATGAAATGAAATCTTAACTATTTTAATAATTGGAAAGTCCTAAAATGAAAAAAAGAAAAAGAAATTAGAAGCTAAGTGATTAATGAAACTGTAAAGAAATTGGAGATTTGTCTCTTGTAAATAAAAGGGTAATGAAAATTAAGAAGATGTAAATTATTGAATATTTTGCTAACTAAAATGAATAAGATAAATTTGTATAACACTCAATTACATACTAATAACATATATATAACTTACCCGAAATATTTAAAAAGTTGAAATGTTAATATGGATATGTAATAGAATATTATACAAGTAAAATCTTAATAACAAAAATACTTCGAAATGAACATATGTTATAAATGAAAAACTAAGATGTACAATAGATGTCAAAAACATAAGTTAATGTTTTGAAATGCTAATAATTAGATTGAATGGTAAAAAGTGAATATTATCTAAGAAAATGATTATAACCGTAAGAGATGACTGAAATGATTCATTGATGAATATTAATATTAAAATGGAAATCAAGGTTATAGGTAAATAATAAATGTGAAATAAACCGCAATGAAATGTAGGTAATACTTAAATAATGAATTCATTGATTATTTTAAATATTGAATGGGAAATAAATTGTGTAAGTAATGAAGGTAAATTAATAAAAGATAATTATTGTATGAATGAATGAAAATAAATGAAAAGTAAATGATGAAAAAAGAAACCAATCGAATAAACTAAAATAACATTTGAATTCTGTATTGTTTGGCTAGTGGGAAGTTTGGGGAGAGGATACTTCAAATTGTTTAAGGTTGTATGAATAATCTATTAAGTTATTATCTAAGGCTGTTGTGCGTAAGGTACACTTATCAGTTTATTTATCACCCTCGAATGACGAGAAGTTTCTGAAACTGAACAAACCATTAGTTTTGATTTCTATGGATGTATGATGGATACTTTGATTTCATATAATGGTTGTACTGTTTTGTTTGCATATGTTTTGTGTTGATTTGCTTTTGTTACTAATTGAACCAACTAAAATATTATTCTTTTACATAATTTTAACTCTTTTGGATTATATAAGTAAGATACAGGTTTATGAAAGCAATAACTACTGCTTTTGGTTTCATAAATAAAGTTGTTTGCCCAACAAATATGTACGTTTTCGGATTACGGTTTTGCAACGATATTTATTGTTTTCCCATGGTTTGGGATGTTTATATATGATATATATTATAATTATTGATTTTTTTTTGGACCTAACCACGCAAAGGAGACTCTACCGAAATTTTTCGTAAATTTAAGACTAGAATTATTTTGTAAAAGTTGAGTTATTTTCAAATTTTTATTAAACTAAATTATGTAAATTAATTGTTTATAAATTGAATAATTTGAATAAAATTATATCAAGTTTCTTAATTCCTTCTTGTTCCTTTTCGAGGACGAAAAGTTTTGAGTAGGGGAGAGTGTAACGACCCGTATTTTTGATAATTAAAAATATTAAATTAAATAAGATTTTGAAATTTAATATTGTGAGAAATTAAAATTTATGATTTATTAATGAGAAAAATAATTAGAATATTATTTAATAATGTTGTTTGAATGTTAACGACAACTATTTTAATGTAATTTCAGTCAATGGAAATAATTGTAAAGTTAATTTGATTGTAATTGTAAGTTAATAAGGAATCAAATAACCGTTGGAATTAATGTGAATTTAATATAATTAAATATTGTCGTTAATATGAGTTAAGATGATAACTGTAAAATATGAATGTAACAAAATGTAAACTAATGTTAATTATATTTGTAAGGTAATAGTTGATTCAATAATAAGAGCGTAAATCGAAATAAAAGAATTTAGTGACATTAAAATATAATTAACTGGGATTTTATTACAATTGTAATTAAACGCTGAATTTAATGTAATATTTAAATCGTGGAATCAACATGGAAAATGTAATTTAAAAAGTTTAAAAATTTCTATGTAATCGAGAATGATAAAATGGTTAACTTTTAAATTTGAATTTAAAAGTGATTAAATCAATTTAATAATAATTTATTTAATTAATGTGAAAATTTGCCATTTTGACCACTTTCTCGGATTTCGACGAAACCAGTTTCATTGGATCCGTAACAGTGAATTATTATAAGATTTCAAGTTTCACAGCTATCGGACTTATTGTTTGATTGTGCGAGCTCGAAGCGCGTAGAAATTGATTAATGGAATTTGAATGAATATAATTTGATTTTAAAAGCTAAATTCTACGCACAATAGAATTAGGGTTTAAAACTAGTTCCATTGAGTTTAAAAATATCGAAAACATATATTTTGATATATGGGATGGCCTACTTTCGTTTCGGAAACGAAACGGGCTTTTCGGGTCGACGTTGTTATTGTTTCGCCCCAATTCGATATGTCTATTCGTTCTTATCCATCTATCCATATAAATAGTTTTTCTGAAACCCTAGCTGCTTATTCCATATTTCTGTACATATCTGTTCAATTATCTCCTTCCTTCCTTCCCAATGTCAGATAATTTCAATCGAAACCCAAATTTCAATTTCAAATCAAATTTCAAAAATTCAAACTCCTTAAACTACATCATATAATATATCGTTGGAAAGCTCTCGATGAGCATAATCTAGATCTACTATTCGTTTTGCAATTGAGTCTCGGATTGGACAATCATTGATGAAGTCACGGTCGTCCGTTGTACGGTTTGCTTTTCGACGGTGGATCGTCGATTAATCGACGATCGGAGGTTGCTGCAGGTAGAGGATGATGAGAGAAGTCAATCCATGGTAGCCGTCCATCTGGAAGTGGCCAGAATTCGCCACAAATGGGTCATCATCGCTGGCGGTGGCGGCTTCAGGTGAGTGACCAGAGGGGTTCGCGCTGGGCTTGGAGAGTGCGGTCGGAGGTGGCCTTCGCGATGGCGAGGCTCGATTTAGATGATGGTGAGCGATGGCGAGGAGGCATCGTTGAGTAGGGTGGTGGCCGAAGTCTCATGTCAAGGTCGCGTAGGGTTTGAATGCATTAGGGTTAAGCAGAGGTATCGTAATTACAAAATTACACTTAGGTTAATTTTTAATATAAATTTAAAATTTAATCTTCTAACGCTAATTACTTTGGCATACAAGCTCGGATTTTGACGTTGTTTCTTCCATTGCGATCGTATCAAAATTCTGGACAATTTGGAACTAGTTTGGCTGCATTATGAGACTGTTGGATTTTTGGGCTTTATTTTGATTTCAAATCTATGATAAATCAAAGGTGAGTGATTTAACCCATTCACAAATACTAAACCATCTTATGTTAGTTAAATTAAATTTATGATGTGATAAGAATATTTTGGTTGCCGTTTGGTAATTTAATATGACATTTTAATTGAATTTGAATTTATATTGAATTAAATTGCCTTTTAAAATTAATATTGAATTTAAATTGTTAGTTAAATACCTGATAATGATAACTAGTTAATTGTTGTGATTTATTGGCTGATTTGGATGATGATTGTGATGGATGTTTATTTGTTGACATTTTTGGATGATTGGATGTTTATATTCCTGTTATCACTATGGGTTGAAATGATACATACCCGAACAATCTGATAGATTAGGGAAAATCGTTATGAGTTGAAATGATAAACCCGAGCAATTTTATTGATTTCGAAATTTTTGATTCAGGATACGGGTTGAAATGATATATACCTAGAAAATTTAACTATTTTGGGGTTGAAATGATACATACCCTATCACTTGACCATAGGGTAGAAAGCTATATACGAACACCGTTGGTGGGTTTAAAATTATTTTCTAAATAGTAAAGTATGTTTGATTTATAAATTTTATTTTTAAATTTTATTTAATGATTTTATTTAAAATCTATATATTTGGAAAATAATTTATTTTATATGTTTTAAAGTTTCAAATTATAAGTTAATATATGGTTTTAAATATAATTTTAAATTTTAACTTATAATTTTATTTAGTTTTAAATATATAATTTTAATAGTTTAAAATTTTAATTTAACAAAATATTTAATATAGTGTTAATATATATATATATATATATTAAATTTAATTTAATATAATAAATATAGATTTTTATAATAACTGTAAAAATAAAAATGTAAAAGGTTTTGTAAGGAGTTATAAAAGTTTTGTAAGAGATGTTATAATGGATTTTGTAAAAAGGATTTAAGAAAAGATTTTTATAAAGGATTTTTATAAAAGATTTTATAAAGGATTTTTATAATAGCTTTATAAAGGAGTTTATAAAGGATTTATAAAGGGTTATATAAAAGAACTTGTATAAAAGAAGTTATAAAAGTTTTAAAGGAATTTGCGTAGAAGTTTATGAAAAGGGGAAGAGTTGTAAAATGTTTTGGAATTTATAAATAGCTTTATAAATGGTTTTAAAGCATATAAATAGTTTATAAATGGTTTAAGAGAGATTTATAAATTATTTTCGAAATTGACTGAAAGAAATCTTCCTCGGTATTTATGAATATGTTTATACTTTTGGAATAAGTATATGGATAACTTGATTTGAGGGTATAAATTGTTTTCTGGATTTATTATTATAAATGTTTTAGAAAAAAATGACCACGGTGTGAAAAATATAACGATTGGTTGTTAAAGAGACCGGGAGTGGATATTGTCATATTCTCTACCAATTCCGAAACCACTTTAACAACTATGCATGTGGTGGAGAATCTATAACGAAGTAGGATGGTTTGGCGAACACTTCTGGTATTAAGTAAGAATGCAGCCTGACCCCCATGGGTCAGCTTGATATGACTAAAATCAGGAGCCATCACCAGGCCAAGTGAGGTCGCTCCTCCTATCGGACACACTTCTTCGATACAATATTTGTTACTCTGTGATTGATTTGGTGGCCACCTTCGATTTGATTATGGGAGTGTTGTTTGAGGTGGGAAGTAGTAGCTGCTATGCGTTACCACCAGCCTGGTGCCGCAATCCGGTAGATTCCTACCGTGGGTATTGCCTCGTGTGCCCTGTCATATGCCTTATCGAGCCCAGTACGATTTTGTTTTGTGTCGTACTTATGAAGTGCTCCCTGATAGCCCACCGGTTTGGTGGAGTTTACAGTACTGTATAGACTACAACATTTATAAAATGTGTTAAGGGGGATATGGGTAACACCTTAACGCTATTTTAATACTTTACTTTATTAATAGACATTATATATATAGCGTATACTACTACATATAAATAGTGTAACAGATCCTTAGGAGATGGAAATCTCGAACATCTCTTAAGTTATTGCACGCACGTTATACACTGGATAGGAGATGTAAAATCCCGTAAACACCTCTGAAGCCGTTACACTCATATTTATTTGCTGTGAGTTAACTTACGTAAGATCTTTTAGTTCTAACTCAAATGTTTTGTCTTTTCATTACACTCGGGTCAGTCTGAACATTTCAGTGTTGAAGACTTTATTTTTGGAGGACGAAGACGGAGATTTGTATACTATTATTATATTTATTCCACTACATCATGTTGTTCCACTGCATTATTGTGACGCCCCACCTCTATGCTCATAATAACAAAGAGTATTAAAAGAAATACTGTCTATTATTACGAAGAATAAGGCCGGATAGGAGCGACCATCCGTAGTTGGCCTTACACTAATATTGGTTATCTCGATAGGAGTGGTATATGCTTTTTATTTTTCATCTATTATTTATTTACTCCCATCGACGTATCCAATTATCAGTATAAAACAAACTACGATAGTTCATAATAGTTTAGGACATTAGATATAACAATAACACAGATAATATAATTGCGGAACACAGATTAACAAAAATCTCATATATATATAACCGATGTCAGTTACAATATAGTTGACACGATACATATGATACAACTACAACTATCGACTCTAGAAGTTATATATACAAGTACATTATCGACTAATATACATGAATACATATCGTTCTATACAATGACACGACTACTACAAAATGACACTGACAACTTCAGAAGATGTGAAAAGTCTTCATATCCTGAACAGCAACTCAAAGAAGAAAATCTACAACCTGAAATAACTCGGGTCTGACCCGAGTATTATATTCAAAAGAAAATAATACACGGGTCAGTCTAATTCAAACTCAGTTATTAATGCACAGTAGCAATAATAATCAATATCAAATAGACGACAGTCACAGAAATCTCGTATATCCGACTCTACGATAAAAGAATCGGGTAACGATAGATATAACACTAACCAGTGTTAAACAACAAATCAACACTCCAAATCAGAATATAACTCCAAAACATTGAAATTAACCAATGAAACAATTCAACAAATCGAAACATCAATTTAAAACTGTCAAATCTGATAGGGCTGCAGTACACGCACGCGTGTACTGCCTCGCCACTATCACAAGAGATACACAAAAGCTCAGTGAAAGTCACAAATGATCACAAGGTCAAACCCCGAAGTACCGGATTCAACTCAAGTGAATTCAGAAACAAATCCCAACAGGGGAAAAACTGCAAAACACATGCAACTGCAGACATAAACGAATACAAAGAAACCACCACGATGAAACTGCAGTGGCAAACAGTTGCAAAGACAAGGGCAGACTGCACTACAAAGAAGACAGTGGCAACAGTTCAGATGACAGTGAACTAAAGCAAAGACCACAAATTAATATCAAAGGCAAAGACTCAGCAATGTCAAAGCCAAGAAGAATTACATGACAACTAAATACAATTGTCAAAGCAAGCTACAGAACAAGCCCAAGTGACTACAAGAATACACAAATGAGCAAATTATATATACGGCTCAACAAATCAACATCGACAGGGATGGTATAAAATGCCAGGCCTCAAGTAGATGAGCAAGGCTACAAACAGACGTCAAGCCGGAGAAAATGTACAGAAATAAAAAACAAGGTCAAACCCGATTATACAGATAGGTTCAACACAAGGTTAATGAACAAGACTGGAAATTCAAGAAGGCACCAAACGATCAACTGAGTGCAACAAGTCAAAGCATCACAAAAACAGTGTGCAAGCAAAGACAACGGAACTGCACAGCTTCACATGAACAAGTGAACAAGACACATGCAATGAAACTGTCCTAGTTCAACAACCAGGCAACATAGGTATGGAGGCAATGCACATGAATAACACATCTCTGGGGATGCAGCCGAAAATGATACCGCAGCCTCTAAATCAATGCAGCAATGTGAATGATTCAACATATCCAACTAGAAGTGCAGTGAACCCAAACAAAGTTCAAGGAAGAAGAAGATGCAGTGAGATACACACATTGATACTACAGATGCAACAAAATTCATAAATACATCTTCAAAGCAATGCAGAATGAATATGGAAGAATGCAAACCCAAGCCAACATGAATCACTTGAGAATCAAAGACCCCAAAACTGAATGGAATGCAAATTACAAAATGAAGGCTATAGCAAACATGAACTCATGTATACAGCTCAACCCCAAACCAGATGAATCAAAGACTACAACCAGAGACAACTACAAGCAGGTAGTGAATACAAGTACATTAATCTAACAGGTCAGCAGCAACATAAATGCACCGATGAATGTCAGGGTGCAATATACAAGTCAGACTGCCCAGAGAAACACAAGCAACCTATACATGGACACAAAAACCAAAACTGGGCTGAGCATCATCAATGAAACGGCATGATGATGAACTATGTTTAGTTACAAATATTCAGCAATGACAGGACAATGGAGCTTCAAGTAAAGACCGAAGTCGAGCATGTTAAACCAAGTCAACCAAGAAAATTGAGAAAACCAACTCTAAAATCAAAGTAGTCGAAGGCAACGAGAATCTGGTCAGAAACAACAAGCGAGAGTCGAACAAAGTCAATATCACAATAGTCAAGTTGGTAGTCGAAGACTAACTGCAGTTCGAAGGTCGCAGAAGTTATGGAACGAACAAGTCAAAGCAAGTAATTCACTGAATTGAAATCAACAGCGTCAAAGAGAAATTTATCACCGTGATTATCAAAGAATGTAATATACAAAAATATACGCATATGGAAAGGGTCAGAATTCATCGTAAACATCCAAACAAAATCGAACTAGTGATACTCACGAAATACGAACAAGTCCAAACTCAAAAGTCGAACAACAATAACATCATAAAAAAACCAGCAGCCAAATTCGATCGAGCATTCAAAGCCGAGCGAATTGAAAGTCTCAAAAATCAACCACATTCAAATGAAATTAAACGTCGAAGCACAAGTGGAATTAGATGTGAGTGAAGAGGTCCACTCACCTTTGTCGAAGAGCACGAGTTGAATTCGAAGCCTTGGCACTCGAGAGTCAAGCGGAGACAAACCCTAGCAGCCTTCTCAAAAATCGAAGAGGGGATCATCTACCAGAGCAAAGCAATCAAGTTTGACCGAGTCTTTGAGGTCGCAACTTTGAGATTTCACGAAAACCCTAAGCTCTGATCGAACGAGGAAAAGGGCGAGTCGCCATTTATTTTTCTCGTATGTTTTTCCTAGGGTTTTTGAGAATGAATCGAATCCAAAGAAAATGAGGTACGGGTCCTTAATTTGGCTAATGCAACACTAGAATAAAAAGGGACTTGGGCCTAGATTGCATTTTAAAGTCCATTCAACATTCAACTGATTTTCAAAAGAAATTAAACCGGGATTTAAAACATCGAACATCACTTAGCTAGCAATTTAATCGATTAATGATGAAGATAAATTAACAGCAAAACGCTGGGTTGTTACAGACTCCCCTCCTTATAAAAATTGCGTCCTTGCAATTTTCATAATGAAGGTCGTTATTAACAATAAATTTTCTAACATAAACTGGTTAAGCTAGAAAAATAAAAGTAGAGAATTCAAACATCAAAGAACTCTTTTAATTTCATAATAGAAATTCACAAATTTTCAACAAAATCTAACTATCAATAGATAGTCAGAAAGCAGCGAAACTGGATAAACACAATTTATCAGCAATATTCAATTATCAATCAGGTAATTAAAATACAAAAATCATAAAACAGCAATATCTAATTGTCAATACGATAATTAGAAAACAACAAAACCTAATTATCAACAAAGATAATTATGAAACACAAATTCGCAATTTGCCAGACGGCAATTATCTAGTTATCCAACAAATAATTGGAAAACACCAACTTCAAAATCAGTAAACTCTAACTATCAACAGAGATAGATAGGAAATAACAATTCAATACAATCAACGTAATCTAGAATCAATTAGAAGCTAGAAAGCTACATAATCAGAAAAATTAGCAAATATTTAATTATCAAAACGATAATCAAATTTCTTAAATCAACAAATATTCGATTATCAAAAACGATAATCAAATTTCAAAACAATAAATATTCGATTATCTCAAGCGATAATCAAATTCCAAATTCAATAAATATTTGATTATCTCAAGCGATAATCAAATTCCAAATTCAACAAATATTTGATTATCTCAAGCGATAATCAAATTTCAAATTCAACAAATATTTGATTATCTCAAGCGATAATAAAATTTTCAAATTCAGCAATATTTAATTATCTAAAGCGATAATTAAATTCCAATCAGAAAATATTTAATTATCTAAAGCGATAATTAAATCTCAAAACAACAAATATTTAATTATCTAAAGCGATAATTAAAAGCAACAATTATCCGATTATCAAAAACGATAATAAGTACTCATATCAACAAATATCTAATTATCACAAGCGATAATTAGAAACAACAAATATCTGATTATCAAAAACGATAATCAGAACTCATATCAACAAATATCTAATTATCACAAGCGATAATTAGAAACAACAAATATCTGATTATCAAAAACGATAATCAGAACTCATATCAACAAATATCTAATTATCACAAGCGATAATTAGAAACAACAAATATCTGATTATCAAAAACGATAATCAGAACTCATATCAACAATTATCTAATTATCACAAGCGATAATTAGAAACAACAAATATCTGATTATCAAAAACGATAATCAGAACTCATATCAACAAATATCTAATTATCACAAGCGATAATTAGAAACAACAAATATCTGATTATCAAAAACGATAATCAGAACTCATATCAACAAATATCCAATTACCTGCAGATAATTGGAAGCAACAAATATATAGAAATCAATTAAGAAGACTAGAAAATCAACATAAAAGCTTGGATCGATCCCATCAGATGGCGAGTTTTTAATTCGCCGCACGTGCAACAACATATGGCCGAAGCCTACCAAGTACTCAACATAATTTTTGGCGCCCAACAAATGACCCGAAGGTCCAACATATGACCCGAAGGTCTAGTACTGGTATTGACCCGAAGGTCCAACATATGACCCGAAGGTCCAACATAGTGGCTCGAAAACACACGAAAGCATCAAAATATTTCAATTAACGAGTCCGGAATTAACCAAAATAGTAAACGCACATGTCCCATAACCATGAGTTTTACTAAATTGTTTAATTTTCTTCATCGTTTCCTTGAAAGTGTAAAATTCATCAAAATCATCAAAACAACAGATATTCAATTAACGAGTCCGGAATTAACTGAAATAGTAAAAGTGTGGTTCCATACTCCGCACTTTTGCTAAATCGTTTAAATCTCTTCATCGTTTCCTTGAAAGTGCAAAATTGTGTATTTTGTAAAAATACACTTTACATTCTCAAACGGACAAGTCCGGAATTAAGCGAATCAGTAAAAGAAAGGGGTCATAGTCCTCGATTTTGCTGAAATGTTTAAATCGCTTCCTCATTCTTTTGAAAGCGCAAACTGTTAAAATTTCTGAAAACAATTTTATTTATTTTGTAAAAATAACAATTCACATTCTCAACTGGACAAGTCCGGAGTTAAGCGAAACAGTAAAAGAAAGGGGTCATAATCCTCGATTTTGCTGAATCGTTTAAGTCGCTTCCTTATTCTTTTGAAAATGCAAACTGTTAAAAATTTATAAAACAATTTTCATTTTAAAAACGATTTTCCAATCACGTGATTAAAGCAGCAAATCAGTAACGATTTCGATAAGGAAATTGTACTTCTCAAAACATCGTAGAATGAATCTCAAAATCAGCATTGCGGAATAACCGCTTGAAAATCCACTTTTTAAATTTTGATGGTTACTGAAGCCAAAGAGACAGTACTTTTAAAACATCAAAATCGCATCAAAACAATTTACATCAAATGTAATATCAGTAAATTTTCATTCATCAAAATACCACAAAACACCGTGCTTCAAAATATAGCATTGGTGTAAAATCCCGTTATAAAAATAACGGCAACAAAATACGTTTCATAACCAAGCATCGGTTCAACGTAAAATAAATGCAATAACGTGCAATTCAAATTTTTGCACGTACTACAAAATGAACAAAGAAATCATTCGAATATATCTTCAATGAAGATAATTCAAAACAGCAAAAATCTAATCAATAGATGATTTGTACAAAAGAAAGCCAGCAGAAATTTCAACAAAAATCACATATCTGCAATTTCTTTGAATCTTTCAATTCGGATTCGAAATTCTCAAAGAAACAAAATAATTACAGCTATGTAAACAACAAATGAAATTCATATCAATTTCGTATTTTGATTTTTAAATCAAAAAGATTATCAGTTGTACTCGGCGAAGAGCTGTTTCCGCTGCGCACTCTGATAAACAGAACACAAATCAATCAAATCATCAGAACACAATTTCACTATTATTTTTAAATAAAGATATTTAAAAATTTCGTCCAAATTTCAAAACTTTAGTTTTGACTCAAGCACAAATAAAACATCGACCAATAGTTTTAACATATGTTCCATCCAAGTTATGTTTTATATTATGTCCATAAACTCCAAGCTCTGATACCAACTGTGACGCCCCACCTCTATGCTCATAATAACAAAGAGTATTAAAAGAAATACTGTCTATTATTACGAAGAATAAGGCCGGATAGGAGCGACCATCCGTAGTTGGCCTTACACTAATATTGGTTATCTCGATAGGAGTGGTATATGCTTTTTATTTTTCATCTATTATTTATTTACTCCCATCGACGTATCCAATTATCAGTATAAAACAAACTACGATAGTTCATAATAGTTTAGGACATTAGATATAACAATAACACAGATAATATAATTGCGGAACACAGATTAACAAAAATCTCATATATATATATAACCGATGTCAGTTACAATATAGTTGACACGATACATATGATACAACTACAACTGTCGACTCTAGAAGTTATATATACAAGTACATTATCGACTAATATACATGAATACATATCGTTCTATACAATGACACGACTACTACAAAATGACATTGACAACTTCAGAAGATGTGAAAAGTCTTCATATCCTGAACAGCAACTCAAAGAAGAAAATCTACAACCTGAAATAACTCGGGTCTGACCCGAGTATTATATTCAAAAGAAAATAATACATGGGTCAGTCTAATTCAAACTCAGTTATTAATGCACAGTAGCAATAATAATCAATATCAAATAGACGACAGTCACAGAAATCTCGTATATCCGACTCTACGATAAAAGAATCGGGTAACGATAGATATAACACTAACCAGTGTTAAACAACAATCAACACTCCAAATCAGAATATAACTCCAAAACATTGAAATTAACCAATGAAACAATTCAACAAATCGAAACATCAATTTAAAACTGTCAAATCTGATAGGGCTGCAGTACACGCACGCGTGTACTGCCTCGCCACTATCACAAGAGATACACAAAAGCTCAGTGAAAGTCACAAATGATCACAAGGTCAAACCCCGAAGTACCGGATTCAACTCAAGTGAATTCAGAAACAAATCCCAACAGGGGAAAAACTGCAAAACACATGCAACTGCAGACATAAACGAATACAAAGAAACCACCACGATGAAACTGCAGTGGCAAACAGTTGCAAAGACAAGGGCAGACTGCACTACAAAGAAGACAGTGGCAACAGTTCAGATGACAGTGAACTAAAGCAAAGACCACAAATTAATATCAAAGGCAAAGACTCAGCAATGTCAAAGCCAAGAAGAATTACATGACAACTAAATACAATTGTCAAAGCAAGCTACAAAACAAGCCCAAGTGACTACAAGAATACACAAATGAGCAAATTATATATACGGCTCAACAAATCAACATCGACAGGGATGGTATAAAATGCCAGGCCTCAAGTAGATGAGCAAGGCTACAAACAGACGTCAAGCCGGAGAAAATGTACAGAAATAAAAAACAAGGTCAAACCCGATTATACAGATAGGTTCAACACAAGGTTAATGAACAAGACTGGAAATTCAAGAAGGCACCAAACGATCAACTGAGTGCAACAAGTCAAAGCATCACAAAAACAGTGTGCAAGCAAAGACAACGGAACTGCACAGCTTCACATGAACAAGTGAACAAGACACATGCAATGAAACTGTCCTAGTTCAACAACCAGGCAACATAGGTATGGAGGTAATGCACATGAATAACACATCTCTGGGGATGCAGCCGAAAATGATACCGCAGCCTCTAAATCAATGCAGCAATGTGAATGATTCAACATATCCAACTAGAAGTGCAGTGAACCCAAACAAAGTTCAAGGAAGAAGAAGATGCAGTGAGATACACACATTGATACTACAGATGCAACAAAATTCATAAATACATCTTCAAAGCAATGCAGACTGAATATGGAAGAATGCAAACCCAAGCCAACATGAATCACTTGAGAATCAAAGACCCCAAAACTGAATGGAATGCAAATTACAAAATGAAGGCTATAGCAAACATGAACTCATGTATACAGCTCAACCCCAAACCAGATGAATCAAAGACTACAACCAGAGACAACTACAAGCAGGTAGTGAATACAAGTACATTAATCTAACAGGTCAGCAGCAACATAAATGCACCGATGAATGTCAGGGTGCAGTATACAAGTCAGACTGCCCAGAGAAACACAAGCAACCTATACATGGACACAAAAACCAAAACTGGGCTGAGCATCATCAATGAAACGGCATGATGATGAACTATGTTTAGTTACAAATATTCAGCAATGACAGGACAATGGAGCTTCAAGTAAAGACCGAAGTCGAGCATGTTAAACCAAGTCAACCAAGAAAATTGAGAAAACCAACTCTAAAATCAAAGTAGTCGAAGGCAACGAGAATCTGGTCAGAAACAACAAGCGAGAGTCGAACAAAGTCAATATCACAAAAGTCAAGTTGGTAGTCGAAGACTAACTGCAGTTCGAAGGTCGCAGAAGTCATGGAACGAACAAGTCAAAGCAAGTAATTCACTGAATTGAAATCAACAGCGTCAAAGAGAAATTTATCACCGTGATTATCAAAGAATGTAATATACAAAAATATACGCATATGGAAAGGGTCAGAATTCATCGTAAACATCCAAACAAAATCGAACCAGTGATACTCACGAAATACGAACAAGTCCAAACTCAAAAGTCGAACAACAATAACATCATAAAAAAACCAGCAGCCAAATTCGATCGAGCATTCAAAGCCGAGCGAATTGAAAGTCTCAAAAATCAACCACATTCAAATGAAATTAAACGTCGAAGCACAAGTGGAATTAGATGTGAGTGAAGAGGTCCACTCACCTTTGTCGAAGAGCACGAGTTGAATTCGAAGCCTTGGCACTCGAGAGTCAAGCGGAGACAAACCCTAGCAGCCTTCTCAAAAATCGAAGAGGGGATCATCTACCAGAGCAAAGCAATCAAGTTTGACCGAGTCTTTGAGGTCGCAACTTTGAGATTTCACGAAAACCCTAAGCTCTGATCGAACGAGGAAAAGGGCGAGTCGCCATTTATTTTTCTCGTATGTTTTTCCTAGGGTTTTTGAGAATGAATCGAATCCAAAGAAAATGAGGTACAGGTCCTTAATTTGGCTAATGCAACACTAGAATAAAAAGGGACTTGGGCCTAGATTGCATTTTAAAGTCCATTCAACATTCAACTGATTTTCAAAAGAATTTAAACCGGGCTTTAAAACATCGAACATCACTTAGCTAGCAATTTAATCGATTAATGATGAAGATAAATTAACAGCAAAACGCCGGGTTGTTACAATTATCTTGTTATACCTGTTGTATGTATAACTCTGATTGTATTGTAAATTGTATAATCAAATGTATTTGTAAAATAGCTTCATGAACCGTTTATTTGATTATTATGTTTTGTCATTCCTCTATGAGATTCTGTGTTTTGTTTTTTCTTTCCTTTCTCTTTTTTTCTTATTTACCTCATTAACAATCCTCTCTTTTGAATGGTTTGAATTAGACTTGTGTGGTTTATTGTCGATTTAAACCGTCCAAAAAGGGGGTCGTTACAACCCAAACCCAACCTAGACACTACTTTTATAGACACCCAACTAAATGGGTAAAAGCCTAATTAGTTGGCCCTAACATGACTATTTAGACTGCATAGACTATTTGGCTCTGATACCAATGTTGGTACCAGACCAATCAGAAGCGGGTAAAATAGAAAGATTTCAATTTTTTTCTATTTTTAATCTGTTGGGCCTATGATGTCTAATGGGGTTATACTAGATCCAATATAATTTTGAATAAAATCATATGTTATGTTATTTCATTTCATTATATATATTTGTTAATTAAACATGTTAACATTTCAACTAAATATTTCATTGGGAGTGCATTAATATACATTCAAATATATAACAACATAAACGAACTAATATAAACTTTTGTGTGTGTGTATGTACATCCAAATATTGGAATTTATATCTATTATGTGTTTATGTATATATTATGCTTGCATATGCATGTTACATTATCACATGCATATCGAGAATAAAAATGCCTAAGTATATACATATGTTTGACTATACTGCAATAGATGTAAATGGTTTGTATACACATATTGACAGTACTACACATATATTGTTTATACATATATATACATATATGCATCCTTTGCCGCCACTTATATTATATATATAAAGGTATGAAAATAATTCACATAAAGTAGACAATTAAAATTAGAGTAAATGGGAGAGTGAAGAAGGAAATGTAATTTATGTTGCAATTGCGTCTAACCAAATCTAAGTTAAAAAGGAAATAATCATGTAGTGTAATTCTACTTTACTTTCTTCTACAATGACAAATTCAATAATTAATTAATACCATGTGGAGTTTCAAACTTAATTACAACAAACGTCCAAATCATTGAAAAACAAAAGAAGTTTATGTTATATCTAAATCAGAAATGACATATAATTAACATAAAGAAAACTAAAAGTTTTACAATTTAATTTATTGACCCTAATGACATAATTGGATCTAAAACATAAATTTTATATTTAGGTACATACATATATGTAATAATACTAAAATTTAATTTTGAAACATGAAATTGAGTTAATCTAAAACAAACTAACCAAGTAAAATTTAGTTTTAATATTGGTTTACAATTTCATAGTATGTAGAAGACTTAGTTAATATATATGTATATATACATATGTATATGTATATACATATACACACACATAATTTCATGGTTCAATCTACTAAATTTGATCCATGATTAAAAGGAAAAAGTGTGACTATGAGAGTAATTTATCAAAACAAAGAAGATTTATAGCAACACATAATAGGATAACAAACAAGAGGATTTGTTTCAAATCTCAAATGAAATAAAATATAAATTATATGGTTAGACAAATCATTAGACAATTATATTTTAAAAAAAATTAACAAATCAATTCCAATATAATTAGTTATTTTAGATCTAATTAAATCATTAACATTCAAAGCCATACACAAACAGAACTCATAGTCAATCACAATACATAAAAAAAAATTAATAAGTGGCTACAATATACATATACATGAAAATTTTATTTTAAACATCGTGAATGAATTATAAACTTACCCAATAAACCTTACCCTTTATCACATCTTGATTTGTGGCTTCTCCTCAAATTTCAAGTAAATCAGCATCCCATCTTGCAAGAAAAGGATGAACTACCTTTCTTTAATTTGATTTGATGTTGATTTGAATTTGTTTTGAGGTTTTTTTAGAAGAAATTTTGGTTATGAATGATTGAGAAGAGGAAGAAAAGGTATGTTCTTTTGAAGAAATCAAATGAGGATATTTCATTTTAATAGAATTAGAGGAACCTTTATCATTCTCCTTATCAAAACTTCCTTCTTTGATTACTTTTAAATTTCAATCAATTCAATTAATTGATTCCCTCCACTCACCATTATATGATTGGGCCTAGCACATTCTCAATGATAAATCTTTCCAAATAAAAAATTTGATGTAATTATTTTATTGTTTATACCTTGTTTAAAATTATACCGATATCGTATATCGATACATGTAAATATAACTTTTATATATGCTTTTAAATAATTACAAACAATATTCAAAACATCAAATAAATTAACAGTAATTAATATATCATGAATATTAATTAATTTAATCAATTTATAACATTTTATAAATTAGTTAAATCGTGTGGTTTTCAGAGAAATCACAAATGCGGTCGTACCACTTCAGTCAACGATTAATATCGAACAATTCAAGTATCAATGTTCACACATTACCTTAGCTAGTACTGTGACAGTTTGACTAAACTCATTGCTTATAAGTCTTTTTGGTAAAATTGAATTTCAAAAACACTTAAGCGACAACTTTTAGTAACAATAATTTACACTAATTCTCTTCGTCAAAACTATATCACATTAGGACTTATGGAATTTTGTTTTGGTCAAAACTCCAATATCGTCCATATTCAACTTTCTAAATCCAAACACAAAATCCTTGTTTTAATAATAACAGTTATTATTAACTGTACTGCTCTGGCCAAAGACTTTGATTTTGAGTTGAGTACAGTTGACCATGATACTAACCCCATATAATCGAGGAGATGAATTCTCTATTGAGTAGTGTTTCACTTTTAATGCTTCCACTTTGACCCAACTATAATCATTGATAAACGTCATGCCACAATTTAACTATAATCAAAGTGGAGTGCCCACATTATAGTTCCACATATTCTCAATTCGAGGGAATGTGTAACATCGTCACTTCAAGATTATCTATTTGACCTTAGTTATATTAACCAACAGAAAACTCTCGAGTGAGTCATTCCATAATTATCCAATAACTATCTGTACGTAACCCCTTAGTACCCTCAGCATCCACGAGAAATACACTATCTAACATTTGGATAGCGTTACGTACTCTAGTCTTAATGGATGAATCGATATCATTTCTCAAAACATCTTGACTAGGAATATTTTAAACAATATATTATTTTCAATAATATAAAATTTTGATGATTACAACACTTCGTAATTACTACCACATAACATATCATTTAAGGATTTTCCATCTATAAGCTTTAAATTAATAACTTAATTATTTATATCAAATATAACAAGTATATAATATAGAAAGAAAGCACCTTTTATTTTGAAAAAGATTGGCCATGGAGTTTGATATAAGTAATAAATTACATACTTTCTCCTAGGACATACCCCTAACTTCTGGGAATTGTAAGAACAAATGCTAGCAGAGGAACTATTAGTATGCAAACAAACAGACTAAGAAAGGGAGGCAGCCCTGGAAGTTCATGCCGAAGTCCGCGCTAAAATGTTTACCCCAACTATGGGAAACATGGATATTAATGCACTCTTTTTAAAGTTCTTGGCAAACTTAGTGCATCATCAACTACCAGCGCATGCCTTGAATGTACTTAGAGGCCCAATGCAGCTAGTCATGAAAGATTTTGCTAAGATGAATAAGGATTTCCGAAGTCTGGGATGATAGATGTTTTATAGAACAAAATAGGCGTTAGAGGCTGGTGATTAGTCGGTGATACGTGATCAAATTTGTAGATACTTGGAGCTTATGAATGTTCAGAAAGCAAAGTTGGTGTTTAGGCAGTTTAAAGGTTTGGCAAGTATCTGTTGGGATACGGTGAAGGCGGAGGTTCCCAACAAGAAGTCGCTTGGGAAAGGTTTAGGGAGATGTTTGAAGAATAGTTTTTCCTGGTTTGGAGCTGTCAGCAATGTTTAAAGAGTTTGTTGAATTGCAGCAAGGGAATAAGACTGTGCCAAAGTATGTGCAGAAGTTTAATGCTTTGTCTAAGTATGTACTAACTTGATTAAAACTCCAAGAAAGAAGGTTAGAGAAGTTCATTTTGGGATTATACCATAACTAATCTAAAACCATATATACATATAAACCTATACACCTGTTAACCCGCCTTTTTACAAGGCCGCGGACAGGCGGGTTTAACTAAGTCGACTGCACGTTCATCGAGGCTGGTGTACGATGGATTCAATCGACTGGATGGATGACGCAACGTGCTTGGGAGATGGAAATATGATTGGATAAAGATGGATCAACTATAATTTGGGTCTAGGAAACATGGTTCGGCATTAAACATGGTTCGGCATGGTGGAGGTTCGGCACAAATAGTTCGTCTGGCATTCACGTTCGAATAGCATTCAAGAGTACTCGGCATACATAGAGCGTCCGACATACATGAGTGGTTCGGCATTCCAGGAGCACTCGACATTCAGTAGCGCTCGGCATCCAAGAGCGCTCGGCATTTAGAGGCGCTCGGCATTAGAGATCGTTCGGCATGATGGGCGCTCGGCATTAGAAACTGTTCGGCATCAGACATGGTTCGGCATGATGGAGGTTCGGCATTAAGGATCGTTCGGCATTGGATGGAGCGCTCGGCATAAATCTCGTTCGGCATTTGATGTATCGTTCGGCATCAGGGAGCGTTTAGCATTGGATGGGTCGTTCGGCATACCTCGCCTCACTCGGCATTGCACCTCGCACCTCCATACCTCGGTACCTCCATACCTCGGTACCTCGGTACCTCGCACCTCCCCACGTTCGGCATACCAACTGCTCAGGATCGGTCGGCATAATGAAGTAGGGTTCGGCTATGACCTTTATGGGCCCAAACTACTCAGGAGGCCCAACAACCTGGTTTTGCCTATAAATACAGCATGTGGGTCTCCAGATGGGGGGGGGCATCTTCGTCTTCTCTTCTGCTCTCTGACATTTTTATTTCCTAAGACTAAGGCTAGTCTACCACTTTGTAACGGCAACTGATTCTTACATCAATAAAAAGAAAACTTCTGGAGTGGACGTAGGTCGGAGTTAGCCGAACCACTATAAAATTTGTTGTTCTTTACTGCTTTCATTTTAATTTTAACTGTTCTTCATATTATTACTCTCTACATACATCCTATCTATGAGTTGTGATTGGGATTTTGGTGCTTTCATCTTGATTTGGGTGTTAGTGACCAATTTTGGAGCTAACACTTTGGTGCTTTCACCGAGAGTTGAACTCAGGAATTTTGGAGTTAGGAACTTGGATCCTAGAAAGCAATGGCTAGATCACCAACAAGGAAGCAAGCAGCGGAAAGAAGCAATCAGGAAGGAAGTCAAGCGGCCTCTTTTGGAGCTGGAGAGGATCATGCATCCATCTACATAACTCGGGACGAGATGCAGGTGATGATGAATTCTATGCAGGAGCAGATGATGAAACAGCAAGAGGAGATGATGCAGGCTTTTCTTAGGCAATTTGGGCAACCAGGAACTGCAGGTGCTCAAGTTCTTGGAACTGGTCCAAGGGAACTCAACCAGCGGACAGATGGAGTGATTCAGCATGGGGCAGCTCCCAATCAACAAACAGCTAACAATCTAGATGGACCTAGAATCGGGGGCACACCACCAGGTGATGCTGGACCAGTTCATGGAGGGACACCGGATGACGCTACGCGGCCTGACGTCGATAGGAATACAGGAGTACGTGATGAAGAATATGTGCCAGAATTTCCTTGGGGACTTGGGGGGCAGTCTGGATTGGTTGGAAACACTGGATTGGCTGACATTATCAGGCGGACTATTCGTGGAGGTCTGACAAACAGGGATTCAGAGGGAGTTAACAAAAGTCCATTTACCCGGAACATCAGGACAGCTAGGAATTCGCCCGATTTCAAACTACCCACTCTGGAAGTATACAACGGGAAGACGGATCCCACCGACCACTTGATGAGTTACACTAGGCATATGGAAGTGCTGGGGGCAACGGAGGAGGTTATGGCCCGATGTTTTCCTCTGTACTTGACTGATATTGCTGCTATGTGGTTCAGACAGCTGGAGGATGGATCCATTGGAACATGGAAAGAACTGGTGGACAAGTTCTTAAGTCAGTTTCGAGTTCACATAAAAAGGCCAAAGAATGTGATGACGCTAACGTCAGTCAAACAGGGGGCGGATGAATCGCTCAGGACATTCTTAACTCGATTTAATGCAGCAGTTGCTTCGGTGGATCGGCCAGATCCATCAATGGTTCTGATGGCTGCGGTATCAGGAGTCAGAGATAATTCAGATTTTAAAGTATCGTTGATACGGGACCCACCGTTGGATCTTGGGGAATTCTTTCATGAAGCTAAAAGATTTCTTCGATAAGAGGATGCATATTTGGACATGAGGTTAAAGGAAGTAAACATGACTAAGGATGAAGGACTACCCGACGAAAGCTCGGGTGGGGGCAAGGACAAAGGGAAAAGGAAGCGCTGGGGAGAACCAAAGCTCTCCACTTACACAGGATTGAACGCAACGTTGGAGCGGGTTTTCTTAGATATTCGAGATCGCCTTCCCTATCTAAGGCCAGCAAGGAGGGAACCCACAGAACGTGAATGGGCATCAGGAAGGCACTGTCTCTTTCATGACCTGGACGGGCATGATACTAACAGCTGCCGACATCTAAAGGATATAATCGAGGAGCATATAAGGAATGGTCAGTTGCGACAATATGTCGGAACTTGGAATGTGGCGGGGGAACAGGAGCAGCCACCGCCTACCTTGAACGACGAGGGCATGAGGCCCAGGAATGGTAGCCGATTGGTCATCAACTAATCTTGATGGTTTGGAATAAGTAACAAACTCCGGGCAGATGGTTAAATCACTTACTCATGTACAGGGTCGGAGATAACCCTCAGGCATGCTCTGAGATGATGGCTTACCGAGAAGCCCTGGTTTGTGAAATCCATTTCTTCCTTTGACTTGGACATTTGCTTTTTCTGGTTTGGTTTTGGAGTTTGGTTTGAACTCCCTGTTTTGCTCGTTTTTTGGTTTGGATTCTGGTTTGGATGTTTGTTTTTTGGTTTGGATTTTTGATATGGATTTCTAGTTTTCTGTTTGGATTTGGATTTCGGATTGGATTTTGATTGGATTTTCTCTGGATTTTGGCTAAAAGGTCGTTGAGTATGGACTATGCTCGACAAGGGTCCGGAGAGACCAGGATTTGGCCTAGGACTTAGGCCCCCATATTATCGGTTACTATTTTAGGTCGTCAAGTATGGACAATGCTCGGCAAGGGTCCGGAGCAACCAGGATTCGGCTTAGGACTTAAGCCATGCATTACTCAACGTTTAGGGACACTGGAGTACGGTCGTCAGGTGTGGATTGTGCTTGACAAGAACCCGGAGAGGTTACGGATATGAATATCGGCTATGGACGGTACAGGATTTGGATATTGACCCGGAGAGGTCCTAAAGTCGGTTATTGGTTATTGGATATGGATGAAACATGGACTTTGGATATCGGATTTGAGGCTATTCAAAACACACTTTCCAATAGCAAGGCATGTTTTGGGGGGCAAGTGTTAACCCGCCTTTTTACAAGGCTGCGGACAGGCGGGTTTAACTTAATCGACTGCACGTTCGTCGAGGCTGGTGTACGATGGATTCAGTCGACTGGATGGATGTATGACGCAACGTGCTTGGGAGATGGAAATATGATTGGATAAAGATGGATCAACTATAATTTGGGTCTAGGAAACATGGTTCGACATTAAACATGGTTCGGCATGGTGGAGGTTCGGCACAAATAGTTCGTCTGGCATTCACGTTCGAATAGCATTCAAGAGTACTCGGCATACATAGAGCGTCCAACATACATGAGTGGTTCGGCATTCCAGGAGCACTCGACATTCAGTAGCGCTCGGCATCCAGGAGCGCTCGGCATTTAGAGGCGCTCGGCATTAGAGATCGTTCGGCATGATGGGCGCTCGGCATTAGAAACTGTTCGGCATCAGACATGGTTCGACATGATGGAGGTTCGGCATTAAGGATCGTTCGGCATTGGATGGAGCGCTCGGCATAAATCTCGTTCGGCATTGGATGGATCGTTCGGCATCAGGGAGCGTTCGGCATTGGATGGGTCATTCGGCATACCTCACCTCGCTCGGCATTGCACCTCGCACCTCCCCACGTTCGGCATACCAACTGCTCAGGATCGGTCGGCATAATGAAGTAGGGTTCGGCTATGACCTTGATGGGCCCAAACTACTCAGGAGGCCCAACAACCTAGTTTTGCCTATAAATACAGCATGTGGGTCTCCAGATGGGGAGGCATCTTCGTCTTCTCTTCTGCTCTCTGACATTTTTATTTCCTAAGACTAAGGCTAGTCTACCACTTTGTAACGATAACTGATTCTTACATCAATAAAAAGAAAACTTCTAGAGTGGACGTAGGTCGGAGTTAGCCGAACCACTATAAAATCTATTGTTCTTTACTGCTTTCATTTTAATTAACTGTTCTTCATATTATTACTCTCTACATACATCCTATCTGTGAGTTGTGATTGGGATTTTGGTGCTTTCATCTGGATTTGGGTGTTAGTGACCAAGTTTGGAGCTAACAACACCATTGAACATAAATACTGCAAACAATTTGAAAAATTAAAACTATAAACAAAAACCGTAAAACAATAAACAATAGCTTTGTAGAGTTAAACTGATGTATAAATTAACATTTTCAAGTGACAGTATAAACCTTTATATATAAATTTAAACAACAACCTATATACTACACTATTATATAAACTATAGCTAAAATATAACTTAGAAAACTTTATATTATATACATATATAACATCAGCATGAAATATACATATATACTATAACTTATATAATATCACTTTTATAATAAAATATATGCAGTAAACATATATGTGAGGACTGACATAGATCTATATGCCATAAACAAAATATACCTATATATAAAACCATTTGTAGACAAACCCATATATAAAATATATATATGAACCAACGCATAAATCTATATATAAAATATATACATATCCTTTAAATCAGAAGTTGTAAACCATATTTTATAAAAGTATATAATGTAACCGTATATGAACTCATATTAATAACAAATTATAATACATATATAAATTGCAAATTATAAAACTTATACAGACCAACATATATATAAACATATAATGCAACATAACACATTAAAATTCTAAGCATGAAAACTAACAAAATATGTATATATGCACGTACTCATATATATAAAATGCTAGCCGGACTGGAAGGAGGCAAGCGGCAAGGCCGATTGAGGTCGGGGCGGTGGAAGGGTGGAGGTGGTGACGAATGGCAGGGAGGCCGAGTGAAGGCTTCACGTGGAGAAGGGGAGGAAGACGTGGGTCTCGGCTACGCTGGGCTTGAGATGAGGTGGAGCAACGATGGGTCTTGGCAGTTGCGTGGGTAGCGGAGGTGATGGTGGAAGGCGGACGTGAGTGTGGGTTTTGCCAAGACAAGGGGAAGAGGCTGGGTGTGTTCGGTGGTGGTGAGAAGGGAGGTCGGTGGTGGGAAGCACGTGGATGTGAAGGAGGGTGGTCTCGGTGAACATGGTGGGAGGCCTGCGTGCAAAGTAATGGAAGAAAGGGGGTAGAGAGTTTTCGTTTTTTTTTCATAATATTTTTCAAGTGGCTGAAACGAAAGAAGAAGGAGGAAGAATGAGTGGAGGAGGATGTGTACAACAAGCTATAGGAGAAGATGAACAATTTTACACATATTCTTGCTATATATATGCTTTCTTTCAATATAAAATTAAGCAACGGCCATACGTTACTTACGTTGATTCAGCGGAAATAAATAGAGCAATTTATTGCTTCTTGGCAGTCATGGTTCAAATTTTGAAACCGAAGGAAGGAATAAAGTCAAAATTTTGGTACCGCTACAACAGACCGTTATTATCGTTCCGTCGTGTATCGGTTCTCAAAATACAGGAATAAATATACCGCAAAGATCAGCACGATGAGACGATCAAAATGGTATATAGATATTAGGGGTACGATCATCCTATCAAAAGTCGATATCTGGTACCGAAAAATGCTGCTAATCTGTTGAAAATAAGATAAACGGAGCTAGAGAAGTACAAATTTCACGAAACGGATTATGCAGTCTTATTCAGAGTGTCTAAATAAATTTTCTCATGTTGACATATTTAGGTTTCGAAACACTTTTAAATTCAACTGTTATTAACTGATTTAAACTAAATTTCTAGCGACTGATAGAACATCTATATTATTCGACGAAAATTTGCCATTTTCTATGTCTAGATGGATGCATAGCAAATATCAAATTTCCATCATAAAATTCTATTGTTTGTTTTAAATGGTAGGTTTCAGTTTATTATATTCAATAAAATTCACAATTATTTAATTTCAAAATGAACCATATTTCAAATTAATATAATTGAATATTCATTGGTTTATAATTTTTAGTTCCTTAATTAAAATGCTAATATTAACTAATGCAGTATTAAATTCTCAATTTTCTCAATTTCTGAATCATTTAACTAATTAAGTCTTATTAAATTAAAATTTATATTTCTTTCCTTTTATGTAAAATCCAATTATACTAAATTTTATTAACAATTTAATTTCAATGGGTTGATATGTAAGATGAGCAAAAACCAAGACTAAAATTTAAGTAAGTTTGAATACATAATTATACATTTATTGTTTACAAATAGATTAGAGGTTAATTTACAATTAAAACCCAATTCCTATTAATCATACATTTATTTCATGCTTTACACAATATTAAATCTATCCAATTAAACTTTTATTAAACCATACATTTGAAATCACATAAAATAGTTGTCACTTTATTAAATCAAAATCAGATGTTATAATTCAAAGTAAATTTTATTTAAAATCATAAATTTAAAATTTCTTACTGTATTAAATTATAAAATTTGAATTTTCTTCTTTTTCAAAAAATACGGGTCGTTACACTCTCCCTCACTCAAAACTTTTCGTCCTCGAAAAGGAATGAAGACAGGAGAAAAGGGTAAAGCAGAATAGATAAAGCTGAGCAGATAAGGTAGATTCAAAAGAATAGTATCATGTACGCATAATTAATTTAAAACCACGAAATTTCAATTTCAAATGTTAATACAAAATTTCTTTATTGAAAATACTTTTATAATAAAATACTTTTATATCGAAACAAATTTTCCTTTCGAAAATACTTTTATAACTCGATGTCTCAACAAGTTTATCCTCGTTCTTGCAGACTCTGGCCATGTGTTGATCAGGCGCAAAGCTAGAATTCTCCAAGTACTTAGTAGACCTGTTTCAAAACCCAGTGAAAATACTCGAAAAACCTTCAAAACCGATATGGAAAGTACAATCCAAACAAATCAACCGAATCGAATCATGGATCACATATACACAATGGTTACGCTTGGGTCCCTCAGGAAACATCTGTACCTTTTAAGCAATCACTGCCTTGCGAATTTCGCCATAATAACAAAAAAACTGTAGACCGCAGATACACAATGGTTACGCCTGGTTCCCCCAGGAAACATCCGCACCCTTTAAGCAATCTCTGCCTTGAGGATTACACTATGATAACAAAACCTATAGACCGCAGATACACAATGGTTACGCCTGGATCCCCCAGGAAACATCCGTACCCTTTAAGCAATCTCTTCCTTGCGGATTACGCTACTAAAACGACCATAGATCGCAGATACACAATGGTTATGCCTGGATCCCCTAGGAAACATCCGTACCTTTTAAGCAATCACTGCCTTGCGAATTACGCTATGCAGTCGAGTTCGTAAGACCGTGGGCAACGCCATGGAATTCGAAGGACACTCGAGTATCATATCCGGAAAACCCAAATCAGAGAGAATAATATCGATAGAATGAATCCAAAATGTGGCCACAAAGAGGATATCAAGCAGAAGGCACTTTCCATATCTTTACTTCGAAAATATGTATCATATAGTACCCTTTCAAATCAATTTCAAATATCGTACTTACATAAAGTCAATTATATATAAGATTTTATTTTCAAATCGAATACTTTCCAAAATTAATAGTATATCAAATCACACTTACACAGACTTCGATTATATAAGACTTTGCTTTTCAAATTGAGTACCTTTCCAAATCAATAGTTTTCGAATCAACTTCATACTTATACAAATCAATTTTATATAAGTTCGATAACTCCCAAATCAAGTATTTAGTAGAATAAGTGTAACGACTCGTAAATTTTAAAGGTTGAATAACGTAAATAAATGAACTTTAGTAAATTTTGAAATAATAAAATTTTGAAATAAAAAGTTAATATTTGGAATACGTCTAACCAAACATAGCAAATGGTAAATTTTCATCTGATAATACTGAAGTTTATTTTCTTGTCCAATTCTATTTCAATTTAAATCAGTTAAAAAGTGATGATAATAAAATGTTTTCCAAATCTGAATATTTTTCTATAGAAAATTTGTAAATCATCTTCTGGGTGAGATGTCATATTTTGTTTCTCCAAATTTGTACTGTTATTGCTCCGTTTATCTTATTTTCGGCGTATTAGCAGCATATTGGTACCGATATCGATCTTTGATCGGATAATCGTACCACTAATATTTGGATACCGTTTTGATTATCTTGTCATGTTGATCTTCACAGTACATTCATTCCGGTATGTCGGAATCCGGTACGCGATAGAATTCGCGAACGGTTATCTGCACCGGTTCCATACTTCGGTCCTTTGGAGTTTCCTATGTCATTTCATATATCTGCAGTCCCAAAGCAATGGCCAGCTGCATTATTTATTTTTGAAATCAATGTGTCCATCCAGCCCTTCATTTTCTTGGGTTTCTGTTTTTGTTATTTCATATTATAATATACACGTCGCCTTTATATTCTCTGGTTCGAATATATACTGTTTTGTTTTATTTCGTTCCAACTTCCAAGCTTGAAAACTGATTCACCGTATATTAAAATATATTTACAAAGTTATGGAAGAAATTTTTTATGTAACTTTTCCCCTTCTTCTATTTGTTTTCTTAGATTTACAATTGTCCTCCTTCCAACCATCGACAATCTCCCAGATCTGACCCCCTCCGTAGATGCCCGAGACGCCATCACTACCTCTGTCTCCATCCGCCTCCCGAGACCAAGCTACAGCTCCACCCCATGCCCTTGTGCACTCACACGGTTCCACCTTCTCCACTTTCCCTAACCACGGTTCCGACCTCCTCCCTGTAGCCTACACGAGACTAGCCACCTCCACCAGAATCCGCGGCCTTCGTCACTGCCCTACCCAGCCGTGTCGAACTCCAGAACCCATGCTCCTCTCTTTCCTTCCCACTCTGCTGCATTGTTTTCGTAAGTTTGTGAAACTCATATATATATATATATAAATAGCTGCTTAAATTTTATATTCCTCTGAACGAACCGTGCTTCTTTGCATAGGGTTCACACTCTATTGTATATAATAGGTTAATGTTATATATAAAGTAGTTTAGTGCTATCTTTATTGCAAGAGATAACTTTTATTTCCTAAAGGAGTTTAGAGGCTATTAGTGAGGTGATTATTGATGTTACAAATCCAAGGTGAATTATGTGATGTTGATTATTTATTTTGAGATGGATTTATATGTTATGTGATGTATAGAAATTGTTCGATGTTGATGTGAATGTGTGTGAGCTGGTGGTGCAAGTAGGTGACCTAAGATACAAGCCTATGACACAAGGAGGTGATCCAGGTATTGTGTTGCTCCCATATAGTGATTCAGCGGACTAGTGTGATGGATGGTAAGTAATTCTGTAGTGCAAGAGATAAGTCCGGGATTTTCGTCCAGTTTGTATACGAAGAAAACCGGTGACCTTGTAGTACATGAGGTGAGTCTAGGGAAGTGAGTCCTATATGTGATTGATGTGACAGTGGACAACAAATAACCCTGTAGCGCATGAGGCAAATCTAAGAAAGTGAGTCAACATGGATACGATGCGATATGACCGGGTGTATATGGTAGGTTAAGTATGGTATGACTAGTACAACATGAGGTGACCGAGATGTTTGACTCATTTCATGTTATAGTATTATTTTTGTAGTATATGTGGAGCAAGTATGATTCACTCACTAGACTTATGTCTGACCCTCTCTTATTTTTCCCCTTTATTTATATCTTTAGGTTAATGGAAATGGTTTAAAGGACAGGGATCATGTTGTACATATTGTAAATAATGTAAAATAAGTGTTGTGACTTGGATTTGACTACATATAGGATTTGACTGGTATTGTACAGATATATGTATCTGACAATGTAAATATATTATGGTGATATGAAATTGATTATGGTTATTGATATTATACTTTGTTTCCTTCCGCTGTGAGAATCTGAAAACTATTAGCTAGAATTGTTTTGTTTCTTGTTATCATATCATAACGACTTGTCCTTTTTAGTTCTTGAGTTGTTAACGTCGGTTCGAACGTTGGAACTGTGGCTAGAAAAGGAAGATTGTTACAGATATTTCTAGGATTACACTATTTCTGAATGTCCAAACTTCGGTGGAAATTATCGTAGATTTTATTTGGGTTAAGATGTATTAGGGATAGTTACCCCATAGTGCATAAGTTGATAACTTCTCATATATTGTACACGAACACAAATGAACGTCCTAGGTTGTGTATATTATAATTGCAATTTAATTCACCAACACCATACCACTAGTGATATTTCTCACTTTGCAGACTTTGTTTGATCCCTTCCATTTCTCCCTCTTTATCTTTATTATAGGAGGACATGCCAGTAGATGATTTGGCAAGGATATGGTGCGTGGAGAAGGTGATTTGGCACTCCATAGCTATATCTATTTATAGTTAGAATCGTATGTACTATATATTATAATACATCTATCGGTTAGACTCTTGTGTATTGTCACTTGGAGACATTATTTTTCAGTTATTATATGGACCATGTTTATTCAAGACTACTATCTAATTAGGTTATTTTCAACACTTATATTTTATTTCCTTCCAGCATGAGATCTAAAAGTATAGGATGTTTAAAATTTATATTTGTCTCGGTATCATGTAACTCTAAAAATCTAACGATTTGTACTTCTTGGCACGACTGAAGTTCAGAAGCCACTTTTGGGATTTGGATCATTGTGTTTGGAGGTGCAGGTTGTTACACGTAGCTCTTTGGTACCACCCAACAACCATGAGTAATACACTACCTAACATTTAGAGAGCATTACACACTCTAGTCTCAAAAAATGTATTGATATAATTTTTTGAAACACGTTGACCAATAATATTTAAAATGATATGTTATATTATATTATGATAATTTTCTCATGATTATAACTCCTTGTAATTATAATCACATAACAAACCATTTAAGGATTTTCTATTTTAATATACTTAAATTAATTGCTTAATCAATGCATCAAAATACAACAAGTAGAAAATAGAAAATAAACACCTTTTCTTTTGAATGATATTTTATTGCAGAGCTAATAATTGACAATAAATTATAGAACTGCCCTTAAGGCACACCATTGACTCTCTCAATTGGCAAGTGTGTTTGGGGAAATGAGGCAAGTGACTCAGGGAAAGAGGCAAGTGACTTAGGTAAAGGTGGTCGGCAAGTGTGCTTGTGGAAAAGAGGCAAGTGACTCATGGAAAAATTCAGGACCAGACAAAAATTCCTGCCCGGTATTGGCCAGAGTAGGCTTCAAGGTTCAAGCTTGTTTACTTGAGGACCGACCAAGGGAAACTTCAGGATCGACCAGTGTTGCTTTAAGCTATGTACTTCTAGATTTTCACATAATTGCATCAGGATTTTCATATGGTTACTTTAAGGTTTTTAGGGGAATGCTTTAGGACTTCTATAGTGTTACTTCATGATTTCTAGGGGGAGATCAAAGGAAGTTCGATACTTCAATGACACAAGTGCATTAGACCAAATGCTTCAAGGGAAAAGTATTCATAGCATCCGGTGATGGCCTAAGGAGATAAGTTTGACATAGGGTTAACTTGTGGAGTAGAACATACGTGGTTTGTACTATTAAGGTGTATGCTAAAGGAATTGTAAATAACTTGAAGATATAATGTATGCTTGAGAAGAAGGGACCGGTAAGGACGCTCACTGCAGATCGACACGGGAAGATCTATTTAACCCTAAACCTTTACGAGGTGGTCTAGTTTCCCAGTCTTATGAAGTGGCATGGATTCGAGAATCGATGGGACCATGATGTTGAGTAGTCATTGATCAATATGGGTGATCTTATGAATTATCTTATATCCAGTGGCATTTGAGTTGAGAGATGTAAGATTATTTGATGTTTCCTAATTGCTATGATTGTTATATTTGTTATGGATGCCACCCGATGTAGGTATTATTGAGTAGTATACCTAGGCAACATATATTCTACTTTGAGTAGTAGTACACCACATGGTAGGTTAATAATATTGATATCATGTGCCAACTCTTTGGATGTAGAGACAGTTCATGTATAATTCTTTGTCTGACTCGAGGTTTTATGCTTTGCTTCTTATTATCTCAAATACTCTTAAATAAGTTGATTAAGGATAACTGGTCTAAGATGGCGCATGGAGTTACATAGAGGATGAGCTGGTTACTAGTGTTTTCATATACTATATTTTGGAGCTATTATTGTTATACTACTATGCAGTATTATAGAGTTATCATCGGTACTTAATTATTAGAGTAACTTTCTATTTAGAAATTATTTGATCCGACGTACAAACTATATTTCCATCTTTTTGTATAACTTGATGGGCCTATGAACTTTGATTTATTTTGGTTCATATTGTTATGTTGTTGTCTCACCTGTTTTATATCTATATTAATTATTATATTTTATCCTATGCAGTGTGAGATATATATATATATATATATCAGTTTAGTTTTAGATTCTTTCACTTTACCCTTGACTATCGTTCTACATCGATCGGATATCGTGACAGTTTGTTGTTTTGTATTTGAGTATTGGAGGTGTAGGATGGCCATCATAGAATTTTTCAAGACAAAATTCTAGAACCATTGATAGTGATTTATGATGAATTGCATTGCTCAAAGCATCCAACAACTATAATCAATAAAGTCCTAAAAATTGATGAAATCAACTCCAAGGATCGATGCTTATAGATATAGGGTTTGGGGGAATTGGTCAGAACTAACGGAAGTTAACGTGTTGAAGTTGGATGTGTATTATGGGCTTTACAATATGAAATATCAAAAAATTTCTCTTGAATTGCAATTTTAATGGTTTTCATCAATTGACGATAACTGGGGCGTGGATGGATCAATGTGACACCCAGGGGTTTTGGTGTAATTATGCATGAATTTGGATGAAAATGACTATCTGATATGATCAAATGATTTGAGAGAGATTGGAAGCAGTTTTGACTTTTGGGCAAGACTAGATCGATAGTCAACACCAAGGTCAATGTCGATTATAGTGCAGTGGCTTATATAAGAAGAGTTATCAGTTGGTATCGATGAATGCCCTATGGATTAGTACCAATTGATTAGACAATTAATGGTTGCATAAACTTTTTTGAGTAACTTAATCTGATGAAATATACAATTGGATTATGGTTGATTTAGACTATAACCTACATGTGGATGGAATTCTTGCTTGAAAAGATGAACTCTTATGACTGTAAGGATTGGAAAACTAGACTAGTTGGATAGGCATAACTCAACAAATCCATGGAGTTAAAATGATTTTCGAAAGATATGATTTTCCAGAGAAAGGATCCAATTAAAAGATGTGTCTTGTTGACTCAGCGTTCCATTATTTACCTCTTAACAGAGCACGCTTTGTTTTTATAGAAGCGTACTTTGAGGGTAAGTGTTATCTGTGATTTTTCACACATGATGTTCAATGATGTTAGGACTTAAAATGATGAAGAAATGGACACAAAGCTTGTAACGACCCCGAATTTTAATTAAATTTAAATTAATAATTTATGGAATTTTTGAATAAAAATTGTATAATTAATTATAAATGGAAGTGAGTTTCCCCGATATCCAAATATATTTTGTATAAATCATTTAAATTTAATAAATATTATATATATGTGAATATATATGTATGTACAAATTGATTTGACTTGAATTTAAAATCGTAAATTAATGGTTTGAAAATAAAGATACAAATTATATAGGATATAAAGTATAAATAAAAACGTTGGATAAAATTTAATAGCATAAACTAAATCTAGAGATTCACTTATATTACCACATTTATGTAAAAACAATTTGTATTAAAATTAGAAATAATGATAATTTGAATTTAAATAATATTTATGTAAATAAAAATAATTAGTATTATAGTTAAATAATAATAGATGTTAAGCAAGACAATAAAAGATACAAATACATTCAAGTAATATTTCAAAGTATAATTTAAAACAAAGTTAACAAATCTATGTATAAACAAGACAAAAGAAATGCAAGGCAAAGGAATAAACAAAAGTATATACATCAGTAGGCTTGCAAAAGTAGAAATCATAAAGTACAGAGAAAATATAAAAATCAAATGAAATGATTCATGTACACTAAAGAAGAAACATTTGTACTAACCCCTATCTTCTCAGCCGAACAAGCATTGTTAGTAAACAAACAATGAATATGGATACATAAGTAAACAAAGAAAAGATTATATCTACATACGAATGAACATCTATGTACAAAGTAAATAAAATATAATAAGTGTAGACTTGAAAAACATAAACGACTTAAGCATTGAATGCTTACATCTCAACAAAAATAAACAAGTACAAATTAAACAACATAGGCTGTAAACATACAACTACAAGGATGGGAAGAACATGAGCATTAAATGCTTTCAAACCTGCACGTCTCCTTTATATATGGGTATTGGTCCCAATTTGTTCAAAGGCAAAACCAAACAAACTAGTCCACACTTTCTCTTTTATATATCATCTTCATTTCAGTTTTGTTCAAAACAAAACTTAGCATTCCAGGAAAAAGGTAATAAACATCATTATCTACAAACTCAAAAAATCAAATTTAGAAAGATCAAGAACCTGGAAACAATGAGCAGTGCAAAGCTTCAGTTTAAAATTTTGGAAACTCAAGATCAACCCAAATCTCAGATTTAAAACAACAAAGTTCTGTTCTTTGTCTCTGTTCTTCTCCACTTCACATTCCAGGTGAGCAACCTTTTGTTTTAACCTTGGATTTGTTTATATGACTTGATGTTGTGATTGGTATTATAGTAAAGTGAGTAAACAAATCTCTTTTAAGACTTAAGTATGATTAGGTATATGTGTATGACTTATAGAAAATATTATGTTTTGCTGGTGGTTTATTTTCAAGTTCAGCTCTGTATATATATATATATCTATATGACTGAGTTGTAGTGGTTCTTCTCTGTTTTGAGTTACGGGGTGTAAAATAACAAAGAAATTCATTACATCTTCACTTAATTATTATTAGGCCTAGAGTTTAAACCAAATAAGTTTATTTTATATAGAGTCAAGATCCAAACAAAATAGAAAAAAAAATTCAAAATCTCCTCATCATATCTCTTATAGTTTTAGGAATTCAAATAATGTTTGGGTTTAAATCTAAATTAAAATTTAAAAATTATATTTAAGGTTGATGGTTTTGAATATCACCTGGAAAAAAGAAGATAAAAACAGTGAAACTAAATATATGTCATACTGCATATTTATCCTTCCTGCTATGTGCTCTCTGTTGTTACAGTTGCTTATCCTTGTTCAAAACTCATGTTATTCTCATCAATTCTGATAATCTGTAATGTTTTTCAGCTTAAACAAAAATGTTCAAACTAAATTAAGATTTTATTTAAAGCCAATTTAAAGGTGTAGTAGGAAATACACCACTGTAACATGTTATACAGTTAAATCAAATACCTCTTTGATTAAGTTGAATGACATAAATTGCTAATCCAAGTTTATACCTTGAATTAATACTAAAAGTTATGATTTTTAAAATTCGAATGAAGATTTTAACGTCATTTTTCGAAGAGCAGTTCAAGGTTGAACAAAAAATTGAATTTCTTTCGATTTCTAAAGTTTGAATCAATAATAAAAGTTGAAACTTGAATTGATCCTAGTATTAACATCATGGATCATGAGAAAATTCTCAGGGAATTTTTCTAATGTATAAATTAAACAAACGAATACATTTTAGGGTTTATTTCACAGTTGTATTTAGGTCAGTGATGTTTCGAATTCATCACCAATATGCGATCGAGTGGTTCGAGCTTCTGGAGGATGGTCGATTGTCTTGTTGTCGAGGCGTGGACGAAATCCTGATGTCTCTGGTGCCTTGCGTGGCGAGGATGAGGTGACCTTGTCGTTTTGGTTTGGGTTCTGTTTTTGGGTTGAACTGTCGAATTTCGAATTCGAATTTATGTGGGGGATTTGAGCTTTGATTTCAAGATTGGGGGTGGATTGTGACTTGCCGATGATCGTGATGATCACCGGAGTGGCGGCGAACCACCATGCACGTGCTCGGTGGCATGGTTGTGCAGCAACTTCGTGGGTTGCTTCAACCCGAGGGGATGTTCGAGTCAAAGAGGGAAATGCTTCGGGTCTCTCTCGCGTTCGAGTGATATGGACTGCAGTAATTAAGTTTTTCATTTAAACTTAGCTAAATAAAATGGAAAGAAGAAAAAAACAGGAAGAAAAGGATACGTGAACGATCAGGGGATGTCTCGGGGAAGTGACGAGGAGAACCCGAGGGTAACTCGAGTGAAAATCCTGTTATGTTTTAAAAATGGGTTAAGCCCAAATTTATAAAGTTTTAAGATGTTAAACTGAAACATGTTGAAAAAATTTTAAGTTGAAAATCTGTTTAATTTATCGACTAAGAATATATATATATATATATATATATATCAATGCTTATAAAACCTTAATTAATATTTCTATAAAGTAATTAAGAATAATTACATTATAATTGTAATTAGAGATAAATTAATGATTAAGTGATAAGTAAATTGTAATTAACTACTTAAGTTAATTATTGAATAATTAATAGTTAATTTATTAAGGAATGTAATTAAAGATTATAAATTGGATAAAATTCGATAAGTTAAGAGAATTAATTTTTGATTAGAAATAAATCAATAATGATCAATATGAGTGAATTTCTTTAGCAAAGTAATTTAAGAAATTTTAATTGTTAATAAAGGTTATTAACTAAGATTTATTTAGAAGTTAAAAATCAATTGATTCATAAATTAAGGATGGTTAGTTAATAATTAAAGGGAAATTTATCTCAAATGATTTGGAATTAACTTATGTTAACTAACCAGAATTAATGACAAGTAATACATCTGATCTAGATTAATCAGTTGATTAATAAATTTTACATATGAATGTTTGGACTTGACCGAATAATTGAATTGTTTGATATCCCTGATATATGATGCTTTGTGATACATCCTATTTATGTTGTGATCTGTAATTTACTTATCTGTGATATATATATATCTGTGATCTATGAATGAACAATAAGCGTGATAGTTAATACCGCTTATCAATTATATTTCTGCATTCTGATCTGTGATGATTGTATGATGTTGCACTATTGTGTTAAACCCCTGGACTACACCTTTACACACACAAATATGGATTTCACGTGGAAATCGGTTAAGTCACAGATAATTTAAATTTGATGTTTTTGAAATTAAAATTTTAATTTCAATTGATTCTGAAATTAGAAATTCGTGTTTAAAGTAAAAAGCTTTTGAAATAAAATTTCAAAGATAAAAGTTATTTTGAATAACTTAATCGAGTTTTGAAAATTTAAATAATTTGATTTAAATTTGAATTCAAGTTTGAAATTGAATCCTATGATAGGGATTAAAAATGATATAAATGTGTTTGTATGAATTTGAACCATTTTAAAAGTAAAATTTTGAGAATTTGGATTTAACCCAAGAACCTCAACTCGTAGGAATGAATCAGATATTCTGAAATGAAACTGTTTGTTTTAAAAGGATAAAAGCTTTCAGATAAGAAATGAAATTCCAATTTAGTTAAAGGAATTTCAAGTTTGAATTGAAAATGTTTTTCCAAGTTATGAATGAATCTTTTTGAAAGCTATGAATTGAATCTGTTATTTTTTTTAACAGATTTAGAATGATCATTTGATTAAACCGTTAGAAATGAAATTTGTTTTGAAAGCTATAAGTTGAATCTTTGTTTTAAAGATTTAACGAGTTAAAATTGAAATGGAAATTGGTTTGGAAAATCTGTGAATGAATCTTTTGTTAAAAAGATTAAAATGTGGAAATTTTTTAAACCATTGAAGGTTGTTTAAAATGAATCTTTTTTGTTTAAAAGATTTGAAATGGTAATCGATTGAAACCATTTGAAGAAAGATTTTGGGTAATAAGTTGTGACTTAATTGAAATCCCAATATCCATATATTTTTAAATATTACGCTCACTATTCGGGTTAGCCGGGAAAGGACCTTTGGGTCGTATAACCCATTCCGAATAGTGATACGTCGTATATGGATGGCATTTGAAGACCGGTGTTGAAGACCGGATATTTTTCGAAAATGAAAGGACAACCTGTTGAATGTCTCTGCACCGAGTTGCTCCGGTATAGAGATTTATATCACTCTTTTTGTGATGGGAAGTCCGGACGGGATTGGAAATTATCCGGATTTGCAAGGGCTTCGTGAGAAGTGCCTTCGGTTCTGTTCGAACCCGGAACAGACTTGTATGGTTACATGTCTGACATTACACTTTGAAAAGCCGATTTCTTTCAAATACATTTCTATTGGTGGCGGAGAATTTATTCTCTTAGCTTAACACCCTTCTCTGAGACGTACGAGCTCAGAGGTTATGTAGTTGAAATTTATCAGCGATATACTCCCAATTTGGTAATGTGACATGCTGAGTGTTGCTGTGTGATGATCATCGTTTGATCATTTGTGATATGATCATTTGTTTGATCATTTATCTTGGTGATCATAGGTTGATCATCTGTTGACCCAAAGCATGGCTTTGTGACAAAGCGTAGCTTTGTGGACGAGACTTCGTCGAGCCTCACAATCCGGAAATGGTCAAAACAGGAATGTTGCGGCAAGGTTTCAGGGGTAGCTTCCCTAGGGTATGACCATTCCTTCTGGAAAAGGGTAGTATCATGGTATGGAGCCCAGATACTTACTCATGTGGACACACTTTATTTATGATGTGTGATGTTGGATACCGAGCGCTCGGATAAAGGTCCCAAAGGACCGGGGGTGGCATATCTCAGGTTTTGTATATTCCCCGGGAAGGGGGGTAGCCGGCCTTGTTTGGCAGAGAACGGTTTGGTTCTCGGAGCGTCCCGCCAGAGGCGTTTCTTTCGTGGAATAGGAAGCTCCTTAGCCTGACCATTTGTTGGAAATCCATCTTCCAAATACGAGCCTTGTACGGTATTAGTTGTAGAACCTTCCATCTAATATGGCAGCTATAGCAGGCATAATATAATGGTACCTATGCTGGCTAAGATTTATATTCTACTTTCGAAAATGTTTTCTATACTATGCACTAATAATAATATCCAATGATTTGTTTTGCGTAGTAAGCATCTTTGACTATCATAAGGAGAAATCTCCTCCAATTCTGCGTTTGCGTTGTGTGTGTGGTGGGAGGCCTTATGGTAGTTTCATTTTCCAAAAGCATTGCGAATTGACTTTAAAATTCTTTTGTTGTTCGTTTTCAAAGATAAACTGTTTTGTTGCTCACACCAGTCCCATGACTGATCCGGAGTTTATTATTTCTTTCCTAAACTCTAGATGCTCAAAAATTTTCTACACGAGCAGTCTAGAGTTGGGTTTTTCAGATAGTCAGATTAGTAGATTTTCTGGAGCTAGTTCAGTCTTTGGATCGGACTGCACTTGCTTATCTTTTTGTATCGTTATTGGGAGTTCGAGCTATTTCTGGATTGGTGCTTTGAAGATGAAGATTATCCGCTGCTGATGTTATCGTTTTCTTTTCCGCTGCTATTTCTTTTATCATATCTCTGATGTATATTGATATTCATTGTATCACTCTGTTATATCAGATATTGTATCAAAGCTGTATATCAATGTATTATTCATTTCTTCCGCTGTGTTATTTACTTAATGTTGTTATAAGCTCCGGCGACTCGGATTTGAACGGTCGAATCTACGGCATTCGAGTACGATGTAAAGTATGGATGTCGATTTTCGAGCGTGCAAAATTCCCGTTCGTTACATCATAGGTGACCGAGTGTAAAATGGTACAGGAAAAAAGTTACGATGTGGAAAAGTACTGCCGATTGATACCGATCGATTGCTTGGATCGGTATAGTCGATAAGATAGTTGATTCTCAATGAGTAACCAGTGGATTCTAGTCTTGGATTGTGGTTTAAAGCAAAGGCACAAGGAAATGAGGGATCGATGGTCAAAAGGAAATATTTTAGAAAACAGAATTTATTTTACCTAAATATATCGATCAGTACTGATCAACGGGATATTTTCTACAGGCCAGGTCAACAAAGCCCGATTCTTTTACCTATTTTTGTGGATCTAGATGAAGACTTCTTTAGTTGAATTCTGGAGAAAGATAGAGCGATTTATAACCTTAGGACCCTAAAAATATTCCTTTATGCCTATAAATATATGTGAATATCACCTAAGGGGATCAAAAACATTTCACTTAAGGGAGGCTCTAGCAAAATCTAAACTCATGTCTGAATTAGATTTTGAGTTCACTATTCTAAATCTCTCTGAAATGAGTGAAAATCAATAAAAATAATCGATTAAAGTGGGTATCATATGCCTTTGAGGCCATTATAATCATTTGTGCAAAAACAACAAATATATAGTAAAATATCCCATGGATGTAGGATTAACAATAATCCAAACCACATAAAAATCTCTGTCTTTCTTTTACTATTCTATTATTTAGTCTTGCTTTTCTTTTTGTTTGCAAACCATTTCGAAATTTCAACAAATAGTTGAAGTGGGACTACTTGGCTGTGTAAGCATTCAGCAACACAGCAGCTTCTCAAAAGTGAATTTAACAAAGATTAAATTCATCGATTCCAATTTGTGGAAGCAATCATTCACTAGGTTGCTCCACGATCCTATTGAGTGTGGTGAAGCCCAAAAATTTCACCAACATTTTTGGCACTAGAAGGAGGGTTCGAACCTCCGTTTCTCTTTCCTCACCTCCAGCAAACTTCCAATTTCATCTTCCATTTTTCTACCACCCATGGCTCACGCTCTTGCTTGTCAATTGCATGTTTCATGCAGCAGACAAGCAGTCATGGCATTCTCAAGACTAAGAACGGTCGAACCATCCATAAACTACTTGCTAGACTAACTAAATCAATCTTCGACCATGAGGAAGGAATGATCTTGTTTACGGCGGGATCTCAGCGTGTTTAAGCTTTTCATCTTCCTTAATCCCCTCCTCTACGTCCTTTAGTCCTCCTTTATTACCAACCAATGACTGCAAAAACGCTCAGAGATGTGTTGGTGTTGGTGTTGTCAACAACTTCGAGAAAGGAATGGGAGGATCTGGGAGAATGCTACTGCAATTAGGTCGATGGAAGTATCCATATTTCCCGCTCGAAGAATAGAGGACTTATTTACTAGGACGTCAACATCAACCATCTTCATGCCTGAACGGTATGCGAAGGTGATTGAGTTGCAAATTGAATCGAAGATTTCAAAAGAAAGTCGTGCCAATGACATTGGAACCCACCCAGAGTGGCCTAAAAAATGAATATATGTATTGATGTATCAAACTAGTCGCAAGGATACTAGACAGCTTGAACCACCATAAAACCTTTGTATTATTTCTCTTTGAAAAAGTTAAATACACCTTCATAGTTCACCGCTAATATTCGCTGATTAAGCATAATGCGAAGTCAGCAGTAATAAACGACACTCTCAACACTGAAAATGGTAATACTGGCCATACACACTTAAACTTACATCAGCGCGAGTCCGACTTTCCAGCCAAAATACTACACTAGACGGGATGTTAAATTGCCCTTTCTTAGTATGAATATTTCTATGACAACAATCATAGAAAGTCTGGTCGTAAGGATATTGGACTGCCTGAACCAGTATAAAAAACTTTTATGTTAGTTAATTCGATATACCACTGTGGATGTACGGATATTAGACAGCCCGAACCAGTACAAAAAAACCATGCATATGCGATAATGGGTTGTATATACACGACCTAACTTCTCAATCAAATCTTCTTTTTCTCCCCCAAACAGCGGGGAAGACCATGCCAAGCACACAAATTGCTCTTCATAGCTCATCGCCATCGTTCACGGGTATAAATTCCACCTACGAGCGACAACAACAATACCAGAAATGAGAATGGTGATACTAGAGAAGAATGCGGCTTAGCAAATGTATACAACACTAGACATACGGATATTAGACAGCCCGAACCAGTATAAAAAACCGTGCCTGTGTGATAATGGATTTTATATACACGACCTAACTTCTTAATCAAATCTTCTTTTTCTCCCCCAAACAGCGGGGAAGACCGTGCCATGCGCACAAATTGCCCTTCATAGCTCATCGCCGTCGTTCAAAGGTATAAATTCCACCTACGAGCGACAACAACAATCTTAGAAACAAGAACGGTGATACTAGAAAAGAATGTGGCTCAACATATGTATGACATTTCGCCTCCCTCAAACGGGGGGTAGGTCGCACTAAGCATGCATCTAAGGACGTTACGCCCCCAAGCATAGGGCGGGTCATATCAGATATACAGCCAATCATACGACTAAGGACATTACGCCCTCAAATAGGGGGTAGGTCATGCTCAGCCCACGACTAAGTCGGAAAAAGACACTATGCTCCTAAACAAGGGGGTAGGTCATACCATGTATGGTCAGTCCGATGCGGGATGCTACACTCAAACAATTGATCGGATCACATTAAATATGCAAGAAAAGGCTTCGGCCCATCAGGTCATGACCAGGAGGCATATGTTGCTCCAAGAGAATATCTTAAGCATGGCAAGAAAAAACAAAACACTAAATGTACCAAAAAGCTATCAGTCAGGTACGAATCTAGTCAGTGCTCAAAGCTTGCCAGGTATATATAAAAAAACTAGATTATTAATACTTACTTATGAATCTTACGTGTCTATCAGAAATAACGTTAGCTATTTCTAGATACCTCACGTAATCTACAAAATGTTTCAATCTAGGTCATATTACAAAATAACACCCCCTAATGAAAATTAAACTATGAGACTGGTCCAAATCTGGGAAACAAACTAGGCATGACCACTCTATGCCGTTATGATATGCTGAAATACGATTCTGCGAGCTAAACTAGCTGCTAAACAAAAAGCAGAAAATTAGTTTTCCAACTCAATAATCATGATTGATGATCCGGAACAAGAAACCCTACCATGAGTAGAGTTGCGGTAGGCAACGTAGGCCATAGTTAGCACCGGCCCAAACGTTTTCATAGTCGGAGGATCTATACTTATGGTCGGCCCAAATATAAAAGAAGGACAAATTAAGTCCGGGCTAGAAACATCTAAAAACATCGTTTGTGCATTGCCGACCAATTTCTGCTATTTTTTTTCTTTTCTTTCTCTTTATGAAGCTCTTCCAAAAGAGATGCCCTATCTATCCCACCTTGAGAAACTACGATGGAATCTAGCTGGGCCTCACACTCCAAATTATATATCTTGTTCTCTAGGGAATTTATTCGCCTCATAACTACTTTCCTAATCCACTCAAGTTCGCCTAAGTGGTGCTCGTTTGTCTTTTTGACATCCCTAGAGAAGGGACGAAAGAACTCGTCCTCGGTAGATCTAAACGGGGAAACTTGAGTATCTGGTGTCCCTAACTCTCCCTTAAAGCAATTTTCTAACTCTTTAATCTTGGCCTCATAATAATTTCTTACATCCTTCTTCCATTTAAGGATCTCGTTCAGGTTAGCTCCAAATAGGGTCATAGGAATTTCATCTAACCTAAGGAAGGAACATGCGGCAAACGTCATCCGGGGAGCCATCTCCGCACTAGCTTAGCTGTCGTCTTCAATAGTTTGGATAGGTCACCTCAAGCTCAATTGTTTGATTCGATGTGCGCAGCGCTCTTTCTTGATCCATCACCAAAATCATTTTCTGTAACTTTTTAATTTCATCCTTATACATGGCCCTATATATGCTCACACCATTCTTTAATAGGCCTTCTAATTCTACTACTCTAAGCATAGCAGAATATAACTTCTTCTAGAATGCAGCTCCCTCTGAACCCTAGTCAAGAAAAGCCAGCCAAAATAAGGGTTAAATAAACCCACACACATGTCAAACTCAAAAAAGTAAGGTCTTCTAAAAAATCATAAACTTCATAATGAAATATTACTCAATAAGCAAACTTCTATGTCATAAAAAAAGAAAAAAAACATTGTCAGATTACAAAAAATATTCTTCTTATCCTAAGGAATTAGCGGTTAAGCACTACAATGACGCCTAAAGAGCACGAGGAAGAGGTAGACCGGTGCTAACAACAAATGTCTGCCGAGGGTCATAGCGTCCTCCAGCCCAATGGTCCATGTGTTGGCCAATTAACACTTTAATGCTTTCCTTGTCATTTAGAAACTTTTGATCAAATGTGGTGTAGAATAATTAAAGGACATCTTGAGACCGTTGTAGTAGCGCCTCAGCCTATTTTCTTTTAACTTTCTCTTGCTCAAGCTTATTCGAGAAAGAAGCAATCCTATTTTGAGAAGCTCGCAATGAGTCCTCAAGTTCACACACCTTCAATACCGCCCTTCTCTTGATATCATTTAGAATCTCGATCAACTAAGACCTTGTTTTCCTACTTTTATCCGAAAAATCACTAAATAACCTACTAATAATAATCTCTTATCCATCATCACGTAGATAAGAATGTCCAGAACCTATGCCCAAATGGAGTGTCGGAATCATCCTTCTATATTATGTAGCTTCTTGCTCACCAAGTAATCTGGCAATCTCTACAAACATGTTCTCCACTTATTTCTTCTATTATGCAATTTCTTCTCATCAAACAATACCATAGAGTTCTTCACTCGCCTTTATGGTCTGCTTTATCCCTTCTAGCTCTAATGCAGAATCTCCTGACCATGCGCACAGTCTCCTATTACAATTATGATAACGTTCAAGCATGCTCTTGAAATTTGCAAGTACTTCCTCGTTAAACTTCAGCTCTATTTCGAGCCTCCTAATTTCATACCTAAGTTGGGTATCTTCATCTTCTGAAGCATCCTAGCGACGAACACAGCAGTAATGAACAAAGCTCAAAAAGAACTAATTTAAATCCCCATTGAAATAAAACTTAGTTACATAATTAAAACATAACAGACTAAGTTTTCAATACTAAAACATCCATTACTTATTACATCATCTCCACAAGTCATATGTAAATTAACAAAGATATGAAAAGATCATTCGATAATCAAGGTTCTAAGCTTAGGCCTAAACCACTTTAGATAAGGACTATCAGGTGGAAACGAAACATTCTCTAATGTATATCGCCATCTGTGCTACACGAAATCACTAAGGGCCTCTTTCTCCCGAACTACTTGGTCTATTTGAGATAATAATTCTTACGTCTTATCCTTAAGCTCTGCAAATGTTTTGTCGAATTGTTTTTCATGCCTATGCATAATCGCGACACTTAATCCAAGATGATTTAAAGTCTATTTTTCGAGCCTAGCCTCAATATTTCTCAATAGTTTTATGAACACATTCTCTCCAGAATACTAAAATAAAACAATGAGAAAAGCACGATTATTTGCAAGAAAAAATATAACAAACACTATATTTCATTACAAACACTAAAATAAAGTCAAACGTCTTAAGTGCAACAAGACAAAAAAGATATTTGGGACTAATCATCTAAATCTATCAAAGGAGTTGAGTTACCTTGTTTGTAGTTTGGTCTTGTCCATCGGATTGTAGGCTCTCGTGATCCCCGTCAGCCCCTGCCCTCTCCTCCTCAGAATGACATCCAGAATAGTCCGGCTCAACATTCTACTCCTTAACCTCTTTCGCATTCCACTATTATGGCAATATGCAAAGATCGAAGCAACCACAAACTCTTTCTCTAGAAAGTTGGGTTTAACTTCTATCCTAAATTTATGCCTTTCCGAGGCATAAAAACTGTAAGTCACATCGGAAGTGACATTATTAAGTTCCTTCTTCGATTGGTCCAACTCTTCCATCACTGTCCCCAGCTATATCTTAACCTTGGCTAGCACTTCATCCTTCTCCCTTAACTCATGCTCTTTTGAAGCCTAGGAATTCTCATCAACTTTGATTTCCCTCTCAGCCCTCTCAACCTTCTCTCGAAGCAATCTAGCCTCCTCCTCGGCCTTGACCCTTGTAGAAACCTGTATCGCTTTCTCAAAATTAGTTGTAGCAAGGTCAGCTTCAAGTTTAGCCACCTGGTTTGAAAGGAAGGCCTGTACACTTCTTGAGTCACACTCCATCACTATCAAGACCACCGACTACAAGAAATGCGAATTTCGAACAATATAAGTAACAATCTGGCAATAAAAGGAAGAAAAAGGGAGGAGAGGAGGTCACTCACATAAGACCATAGCTTCTCAAATTTAGACACGACTACAGAGGGTGACATCTTAGAAGTCGTATTAGAAAGAGAGGAGGAACTTATGCAGCTCTTCCTACTTTTTCTACTAAAGAAGACACAACTACTTCAGACATGGTCAAGCTACTCGAATGGGGAGAAGGATCACTTTGCGAAGAAGAAGCAGCCAACCCAGCTGGTGTAAAGGTCAAAGAAGGAAGAATACCTACATCAAAAGGAAGTGGAATACCAGATGGGTGAGAGATAATCACTCTTTTGAAAGTAGTTGGAGAACTAAAAGACCCTCCACGCAGTCTCTTCAAATCCTTCTTTCGCTTCTTCTCCTCTAGAGCCCTACGAATCTCGGCAGCAGTTTTAGCATCCATATTATCTACAAAGGAAGAAAATGACAAAATTAAATTACAGGTATGGAAATTCCTAAAATCTATTGTAGGCAACATATCGCCCTAGATCCAGTTGGGGAAGGAGCATGCTTGAATATGCTATGAAAAAGTATATGACTAGGACGCAATAAACTGCGGTCCTTCAGCTTCGACTCAATAAGCAAATCTTTTATTTTTCGAAATTTGTCGGCTATCCCCGAATCTGCCATCTATGAGAATCATATAATTCTACATTCTCATCAGAAGAGATGGAGTAAATAGAGTATTGTTGAGAGAAAAAAGAAAATTTGTCAAAATTCTAAATAAAGAAATAGAATTCAACCCATTTTTCAGTTCTACTTGGGACATTAGGAAAAACAGATTCCCTTGGCCGAATATAAAAGAAGCCATCGCCTCCCTTTACAGGATTCTTTCTAATCTTAAAAAGAAATCGAAGTTTCTCACTAGTGAGATTGATACCATTTTCAACATAAAGAACGTAAGTGGCCGAAGCAAGGGTATATGAATAAGGGGAAAGTTGAACCGAAACGGCATATAGAGTAGCAAGTCATTGACGGGTAGTCAAATGCATAAAAATAAACAAACCACACCGAATATGCTCGGGAGTAATAGCATTATATCCCTCCGGTTGCATATTAATATGTTCATGAAATTCGGGAACCTTAACCGCATACCCAGAAAATCCAAACTGTTTAAGAACCCCAATAACATCTCCCAGATAAGTGATTTTAGAAGGAGGAAGTATAGAGGAAGATGAAGAAGAACTCATATTAAAGTCCTAATAGGTACTTCAAAGAAAGATCAGGATTCGAAATGACTTTTTCCTACTTTCAGTCTGCCGAATTATCCCCAAATTTAGAATTTAACCCGATAGTAGTTCTTCATAAGCAAAAGGATAAAAGAAAATTTGGTAAAGATGAAGAAAGAAGATACATACCTTAATTTGAATAACGGCCGCACAATTGAAATGATCAAAGATTTTGTGAAACATGGATTTACTGCAATATAATGAGTGCAAAGATTTATAAAAATTCGCTTTAAAAAACGAATAGCCAGAGTGAACAACTGTTTGAAGATGGCCCATTAAGGGAATGGCATGTGTACAAAAGCATTATATGTAAGTATAGCTGAAAAGACTTTTTTCCAGCATCGAAAAGATAGATTAGACAGAACTAATTAGACATATAGATCGGGTGCTTAAATGACAAGTCTACCCTGACCTAAATTCACTGCAGATTCGGGGGGCAAGTGTTATGCCCATTCTTACCATGAACTGCAATAAAGGAAAGTGGAGCAGAATGTAAGGAAATCGTCTTGAAATCATAACACCTAACACGACCCGAGCCCTACAACCAAGCGATCGCGGCAAAAGAGAAATATTGCACGCATAAGGAAACAGGGGCAGGCCACATATATCATATCCAAAATCAAGCACACAAAATGAATAGAGGTGTAGGAATCGGTACCAGAAGTACTAATGTAACCAAATTTATAAAGCTCACAAGTTTTTAATGCCTATAGGAACAGGTCTGCTCCAACGGATACCGAGGGCAACCTAGGCAGTGTCACACAGAGCCAAAAACACTCCAAAGGGGCTATATATAGGGCCACTTGGTTTACGCTCCAATGCAAAACCAAACTAGCAAGCAAACGACAGGCATATGACAAGTGTACTTGCACAGAGAGAAACTCAAATCATGAATAGCCTCAAGCACATCCCAAGCATATGCCAAGTCAACCCTCAAAGCATAATGAAGAAACGTTACTCCATCTTGACCCGACATGTTGTCAAGATAACAAAAGTATCAACAGGGAGGTGCGATCTGAATACCAAGCAATATTCACCACTGCACCTCTTCATATGCATCAACAACATAACGAAGCTTCAAGGCAGTACCCTACCATTCCTCTTAAGACATTTTCCATTTTGAGAGGGGACCGACCCATACAGGCTTGGGCTTCCCGTCCAATTTTTCAAGCATCTCGCTTCGAATTTCCAAGATCTCGCCAATATCACAGTTTACCATCAAAAACCCATCATGAATCCAAGCACAACGAATAGGCGTTACAAATAAATGACAAGTGGAAAAATCAAAAGGCGGAGATTGAAGAGAAAAGATCAAAGACGATTGCAACAACCAACAATGCTCTTTTCATACATTAAAAGGAAATACTAAAGGACGAAGATGTTTTCTGAGTGATCGGTTGGAGGAATTGCCTCGGTTATTGGCATCGTGCTCAATTCTATAGATTGCTAAGAGGTTTTGACCACAATTTGCTTTAGACATGGCATGATAGGAATTTTGATGCCTTCTAGAGACGTCTCTCCATATGACTCATCTTCTTCTTGATCGAAATCATCGTCGCCTTCTTCATCACCTTCTTCTTCTTTTTTATTGTTTCCTCCTTCCTCTTCTCTTCCTTCTCCTCCCTTGTGGATCATTTCCATTTCAATTCTTTCTTCCCTTTCCACTTGCACTTCACCAACAACGTTTTCTTATGCTGCTCTATCAATGGATTCATTGATGTTTCCATAATGGATAGGCCTCCAACACCCCTTTGGATATCTTTGCTGGAGTTGGGAATGGGAGCAAAAGACTTGTTGGCATCTTCGGGCATCCTGGTGGAACTTCGATAGGAATGGCAAAGTGTTTAGGATGTAGTAGGTTACATCGGTGAAGATTCTCATACGTCAGCAAGTAGGCTGTGGTACAGAATCGAATATTGATTCTTTTGAGCGTTTGCGAAGTCCGTAGTGCTCTTCGCTCTTGCTCTTGTGGGGATATCTATGAAGGAATTGGAGAACAAGTTAAATATTTGGATGGTGAACATCCAAGTATAGGGAAGAATGGAAAGAAAGAAGTCTTACTTCCGAAAATCCAAAGCCTATTGAAGCCGTAGGGACATCGAATAAAGAAATATTTGTTCTTGAAGTATGAATGTTTGTTGTGGAGTGCTTCGATGACTCTACACCAGCACCAAGCTTCGGTGATCATAGGAGAAGGTGACTCGCTTCGTTGTTTGAAGCTCAAGACATGTGTGAGTTCCACCAAGGTTAGAGGTCGCTGAAATTGGTTCATGAATAGGATGTACAAGGAGCTTGACAAGGCATAACCAGTGGGGTGGACTTGAGTAGAAGTGTGCCCAATCTCTTGGAGAAACATTCAAAGGAATGGGTTGAAGGGTGGTACCACGCCGTGCAGGCACATGCAATTATTGTAGGTTGTATAGCCCATTGGAGGATTGTACACTCTTTAGTTGCCTGTAGGAAGCAAGACGTTGCCTTCTGGAATTTCATGTTGTCGACATATGGTTCGGAGTGACTTACCTATTAGAATCATTGGCATTTGTTTAGGAGGATTATCTAGAACTCTTAAGCCTACTTGTACGTTAATCAGAGGAGGCTGGTCCTGGAATGGAGCAGCTGGAACTATCATCCTTTATGGCTCTATGATAATTGAACATTTAGTTCTTAAAGGCATAGAGGTTAGAGCCTAAGCCATGGTAGACTTGGCTTTAGGAGGTATTGACAGCCTAACACCAACGTTGAATCGAGGAGAATAGCCATGTTTTATTTTGGAATCCTATTTTGTGAACCAGTGTGATCGGCACTTAGAATCCAACGAATGTCGATGTGTATTGACCAACCAGATTCTAAACATTGAATGGGGAAATTGAAAGTGTAAATCTATATAGTGTGAGTCATGTGTCCCATACATGATGAATGGACCATTCTGTGTAGAAAGCATGCTTATGTTTGAAAATGAGCTATGTCGCATGATGGAACTGTGCGTCGGGTCTTACTCGTTAACGTCGGATAATCGATAATGGAATCATTGTGATGAAAAAGGCTGTACACTGGAATTATTCGAATGTTGGAGCATGTTTAACATGACCGTTCTTTGAGGAGAACTACCTTATTGGACATTGAAACAACAATTGGTGATCAACCAAACTTCAGAAGGAAGTATATCGAGTGCATTAGTATATAATAGAGTTGGATCATGGAAAAAGGTAGGCTTCTCGCAGGTGACCCGAAGTGAGTAAAGGTTCAACTCAAAGTCATCTCCAAGTCAATAAAAGTTTAGAATTATGGCGTTTACTTCAGGCCACCCTCGAGTCAAACCATAAGATGCCCTAATGTAACACCTCGTAATTTAATGATAACTAATTAAAAAGAAAATCAATTAATAATTAGTAATGTCGAAATATAGAATTATTCAAACATCAGAATTTGGCTACAAAACCTGCACCATTGGGTTTATGGTGATTTTCTGATTAATTTTCATATATAATGTTTTTCGATCGTAGTTCAAACGAAAATATAATTAATGTTTGAAAATTTTGAATCGGAAATAATTATATATGTAATTATGGTAATTAAAGCTAATTAGTGCTAATTAGTAACAATAATGGAAATTAAACATTAAGAAAAGTTAACGTTAAATCAAATCTGAGAAAATATATATAATGGAAATGAATTATCTCATCTAAAAGAAGAAGGGAAGAAATTAACGAAAATGAGAATAAAATTAAACAAACCAAAGCACGTAGATAAATTCACAAATTATAAGCGGCATGGTCGAATCAAGATGCACCCAAGTCGACCCATAGCGGTTAATCCTAAGTCATGAGTGGTTGACCATTGCTAGGGTAAAATTAATAGAAAACGTTGGCTGAGTGGCCCAGATTTAATAAAGCCTGTATTAACGGATAGGATTGATTCTAAAGCCTATAAATATGGGACTAGTTTCTCACTCTCTTCTCATATTTTCTGAGTCACAGAGCGGAGCTCTGCCATTCTCTTTATAATTACCAGAATTCTAAAAGTAGTAAACTATTATATATATAAGTAGAGAAAAGCGGAGAATAAGAGAAGAAAAGAGTAGGATCGGTTCAGAACATAGAAACAAAGGTAAATCATGAATCTTAAACTAAAATCCAAATTTAATTCAATCCTTTCCCTAGTTCTGTAATTCTAATAGGTGTATACCCTTTTTATATTTTGGATTTAAAGTAAGAGGGAGTTAAATAAAAAGGGAATGGATCTAGATCTGGAGAATTAGAAAGCTAAAGCAAGGTGAGTAGAAAATTACATATTTTGTAATAATATTGGATTTATATCATTGTAGATCTATTTCATTTATGCCTAGATATAAATCACAATTTGGATACTAAATTTTATACATGTAAGGAATTGATAGAAATCACGAATGGGATATTTAATTGTATACTTGTAATGATTATGGAATATGTGCCTATATGTTAAGGAAAACCCTAAACATGACGGATATTGTATACATTTGGATTTGGAAAGTTATGGGTATAAATAGTCCCCAAAATTTATAAATAACTTATTAGTGAAATCATATTAGGATTCCAAATTTGGTTAGTTTATATAGATTGTTGAACACAAACTAGAATTGATTATAAATTAAATTGGGATTAGACAATACTTTAATACATTGAAATGACTTGTGTAATAATGTGGATTTCTATAAATAATATAAAAATACAAATAAAAGTGTATTAGTTGAAATAACAAGGAATGTAAATGAAAAGGAAGAGAAGTACAAAATAAGGGAATCACCATACTTTGTACTGTCTATTCCAATTGAAAAATAAAAGACAATTCCTTGTAATTTCACACATAACTCTTTTAAGCAATTTATAGAGAATTATAGTGTTAACAATTCTCATTATGGAAAAAGGTAATTCCAACGTATTAAGATATAAAAATCCTTAAGTATAACTAAAGTAATGTAAGTAGGAATAAATATAATAATAATTGAAAAGGGAAACTTAAAGTATGTAATTTATAGAAAACAAATGGTAAACTAAGAAGATACAATTAAATGTATAAGGAAGTAATAAGTCTAAAATAGACAATAAAAGAGAGATATTAATTACAAAAAAAACATGAGATTTCATCTAATAATGTTAAACGAAAGGGAAATAACAAATGACAATAAGTCATTAAATTCAAAATGGATAACAAATTATAGTAAACGACAAAAATAAATCAAAAGTAAGTTATGTAAGGTTTATTGAATAACAATAATTGGAAAAGTCAAAGAATATTATTAACAGTTGAACGTCGAAGGCATAATAATTAAGCAAGTATAAATGAATACACACACATGTATATACACACACGTAACCTCAAGTATGCGTTTATGATGGTTGTGAAGTATTAAAGTTAATAAATAACTTAAATGGATAAAAATGACGTGGTTATTAGAATAGGTTGGAATGCGAGGTTAGTAGTGTTACACAATAGAAGTCTGCCCACCGTAAGGGGCTACCATTAGTTGTGTATACATTATACTGATGTGAAACATGTCCAACCGTAGTACCCGTGGAGAGTATACTTTGCGTATAGATAAAGGAATACCCCAATAGAAAGTGGAGTATACTTCAAAAATCGAAAAGAGGGTATTGCCTTGATTGCAATATGCAATCTAAATCGAATGGTGGGAAGAACGATGCTATGGCAGTATGTGGAGGTACCAAATTTAGGAGTAAGGGCTGCACATAGGTAAGGAACATCATTAATCCTTAGCAATCAATGGAATACACAGGAGTTACACATAAGGGGCTATACTCCTTACTGGTGTATGGTCCACATTAGGTTATGCATCACCATACATTTCTTTTCTAGTTTGTTTGTTAAGAGGCAAGGCTAGCCAACCCTTTTAGAGAAGTTCTACAAATGCATGGGGTAGCTCGTGGAGCTGAGTCCACCATACTCATAGTTCGTAGAGTTAAGTGTACAAATCAGGAAGCAGACAAGTCGAAAAACCCTAAAAATGCAAGTTAAAGTACGGTTAAATTATTGAAAAGCCATTATTGGGCACTACGTGAGTTCCTCGGTATGCACGGCAACAAGATCTCGATACGCCGAGGGTGATGGATCCTGATTTAGGGATACTAGACGGGATAGTATCTTGATCCAATAGGGGATTGTGGTACTTATATATTATATATTTGTATGTAGCTATAGTCTACTATGTGTAGATGTGACGTCTTGTGCGCGTACGTGGAGTCGGGACGACTGATTAAAAATAAAAGACATAACATGTGATAGAAGACAACCGGTATAAACTAGCGTTATGTATAAAGTGTATAATTATCGGTCATTAGAACATTGTTCTAACCCCCTCCTCATTACAATCTACACGATAACTCAGAAGGATAGGTTCCTTTGGCATGCTCGACATTAACAAGGACACTAGACATTTGAAGTGTCAATCTTGGTTAGTAACTATGTGACCTATTATATTATATTATTCCACTATGAGTTATATCATTAATGCTCTGATATACATACGTGGAGTCGGGACGACTGATTAAAAATAAAAGACATAACACGTGATAGAAGACAACCGGTATAAACTAGTGTTATGTATAAAGTGTATAATTATCGGTCATTAGAACATTGTTCTGACCCCCTCCTCATTACAATCTACATGATAACTCAGAAAGATAGGTTCCTTTGGCATGCTCGACATTAACAAGGACACTAGACATTTGAAGTGTCAATCTTGGTTAGTAACTATGTGACCTATTATATTATATTATATTATTCCACTATGAGTTATATCATTAATGCTCTGATATACATGCATTAATTTTATATGTTGGCTACCAAACTAACGATCCATACTTTGGCGGACTTAGGTTTTCGGTTTAGTGAAAATTCGGGGCTATTGGGGTGCTGGTTGTTACATTTGGTATCAGAGCTTATGTTAGTCGACCTTGAAAAATTAGGAAATGTTGAGTGAATGTATTTGTATTTTGCCTATAAATATAAATATAATTTATGTCAAATCCTATAATTTCTGACTATATAGTAGCTGCAACCATATATTGAAAAATGGATAAGTTGATTATGAGTCAGAATAACGGATGATGTTGAAGATATACACCTACCCCAATTACCAAACGGGAAATAGGTCGTATGGAAAGGAATTGACTTAAGAAGAGCATGAGTGCAGCATATGGAAAGTCCTTCAAGCTGGATAGTACGTAACTCCCTAGTCAGGCTTCGATAGCCCAATGATTTTAGATCGCCATATGATTGTCGATTGATGATGTACAAAAGGTCCAAAAAGGGGAAAATAAGAGTCAATATGTTATAAATATCCAAAAAAAATTAGTTCCCGAAGGAATGTGTGAAGTAGTCACTCTAAGATGATAACCGGATTTAAATATTTGAAAAAAGGAGATAAGTCGGAAAGTAAGTAGAAAAGAATAAAAGTCCAAAACGAATGGATGAATAAAAATCCACTCTAAGTCCGAACCTATATAGAAAAATTTAATAAAAAAGTTGAAATGATTTTAATATAAAAGTTAGAGAAAATATATAAACGATATATTTGAAATGGTTTTCAAAGTGTTTATTTTAAAAAAAACCCTACTTTTAAAGAGTAAGTAAATGTTAAATTTTTGGAAAAATAAAGTATCTACATTTTATTTAAATATAAAGCTCTAGTGGAAAATAAAATTTGTTAAAACCTAAAATTTCAGTAAATGAGTTTTATAAAATGAGAAGTTATTTGGTTGAAAAATACAGTAGAGCATGTGTAGCTCGTTGAGTTTTCTAAGATGAAAATTTTTAAATTGTGAAATTCTTTTTAGGGTGGATAATAAGAAGTGGTACTAGTCTTAAATGGGGAAAATAGTACAGGAAAGAAGATTTAAAACCCGAAAACAAGGTAGTAGGCGAACACACTACAATAATTGGATAAGGAGGACGGTTAATTGAGAGGAAAACTATATAGATAGAAGCAATTAAAATAAGGGTAGTTTAAGTTGAAGAGAGTTAAATAGTAGTAAAATTTTAAAATATAATTAGAAACTCTAATAAAATGATGTTAGTGATTAGAAACAATATTAGGAATTTATACAAAATAATGCTAATAAGCTAATTAGAAGCAACTTAGGAAATTAAAGGCAAACCAAAAGAAAATGGACATTTTCTATTACTGTGCACATTTGTTACAAGTATCTTTTAAAAGTCCCTCTCACGTGATATTAGAGACCCCGCCAAGGATAAGAAGTGGAGAAAGTAAAAGTGATAAGAAAATGATAGAGTGAGAGTAGTTCTTATGTACTCCAGTTTTTATTGTTTAAATTTATAAAAGATGTTTTTTAAATAATGTAAAGTGTATTTTTAGAAATAAATGATTTGCTGTAACAAATGAGTTTTTCAAAGGAAAACTTAATAAATTGTCTGAACTAAAAGTCTCAATTTTTAAGAAGTAAAATTTAAAAAAGGCATGAGGACCCATTTCTTCGACTCTCGAAAATCGACAATAATACATCATCGGTATTCACGTGCCATAAATTCAAATGCCAGAGAAGTGGATTCTCAAGGGTAAGAAAGAAAAATAAAGACAGAACAAAATCCAGCATAAGTGTGCCCCTCGTCTCACTTCATGATTATGTGAAACACCATGTCCATAGAAATAATAAGGGAAATGTTGTTGGTACTGGCCCGTCATCCAAACAATATCAAGTTGCACCCCTTGCCTAAATCCCCATGATTTGGACTTCTATGTATTGACCAATTACTACCATTATTAGCATAAGCGTGCCCCTCGTCTCACTTCAGGTTTATGTGAAACGTCGTGTCCATAGAAATAATAGGGGAATGCTATTTGGTACAGGTCCTACTATCATCTTTGCTTATTAACATAGATAAATTATTTAAATAAGCCTTTACCATTTATCTCTACTATCTTTGCTTATTAATTTATCCTATGTCTTAAAATAAGCCTCATTCTGTTCTATTTCTTATTATAACCTACGTTATAATCATGCTTATTACTTAACCCAAGGTCTAAGTGTAAAAATAAGCTTCTTTAATCTTATACTCTTTTTAGTTATAATTCTAAGTTATAACTAGGCCAATTATCTTTAATTAGTCAAATTCTAACATTAATACCATAATTAGGCTCAATTTCAGTCTTAATTCCATTTTTATTACAGTCTTTACAATTTACATCTTATCTTCCGTTATTTTAGTATTCTTATAATTTTAATCCATATTCGCGTTAAATCTATTCTAATCAAATACGCGAAGAAGAAGGAGAAGTAAAAAAGAAAACTGAAAATAGAAGAAAATCCAAAGCGTAGGAAAATGATGTAAATAACGCATAAATAACAGTAAATAAATTAAAATACTGTAAATAAATTGTAATTAAATGAAAAAGCTATAGTTAACATAAATAAACAAAAATCAACTGAAAAGAATAGCTAAAAGAAATAGACTAAAAATAATTCTAAAAACTGTAAATAAACTACTAAAAAGGTTATTCCAAAAATCGTAGTAAAACTACAACTATTGGAAACTCTATTATTTTAAATTACTTAAAAATCTAAATAATTACAATCACTCAACTGAGACAAAAGCTAGAATCCCTTTTTTACAGCAACCAAAATTCTCTAGAAATCTCCTCTAATTTGTACAATGTCCATATTTTATTTGAATGTATATATATAATATAGTTTTATTTTATATATGAAGAATGTAGGTAAATATTTGAGAGAGAGAAATGGAGGCTAGGTTTTGATTTTATAGTGAAAACATAGGTTAGTATAGGTCCTATTTATAGTGTTTTAGGTGTGCTTTCAACCGTAGATTAGAATCTCTAGATACTTATGCTGACTCATTGCTGTGTCAAATCTTACAATGCGCCTTGTCAGCGCCTTATCTTATATTTAATTTAATTAATTTCACCCTCAATAATATACAAACTATAAATAACGTTTTCTTCTCCTCAATTAATTTTCAATTTGTGACATTTTATTTCATATTAAATTTCCATGCGTCTCTCTTTATTCGTATGTTTCATTTTAGTTTTCAACATCCCATTTAATTTACATGTTTACGTCTGAAATAAATAAATAAACAACATATCAATATCTTCCCACATTTACATCTGAAATAAGTAAATTAACATGTCAATATTTCTCCATGTTTATGTCTAAAATAAATTAATAAATAACTAGAAATTCTTATGCCAATATTGTACATATTCACGTTTGAATTAATTGGATGAATAACATGTGAATTGTTATGTCAATATTCTATATATTCAAATCTGAATTCATTAAATAACATGTGAATTGTTATGTCTAAATATTTTTCCATATTCATATCTGTTGTAATGTAAATAACATATGTCCACAAACGTGTATATATGTTGTGTATTAATTAGTAATCTAATTCTTTACCTTTAAATTGAGCAATCAATTACATTAATTGATTGGTATTAATGTTTTTATGTTTAAAAATCAAACTGACCCTTATTCTTTACTAACAAAGTAATAACATACTTTATATTTTCTGTAAGAAATGTAATCCTTCCATAATACACTCTTGCCTTTTCTTTTCAAAGTATAACGTTTATTTTATTAAATGCCTTCTTTTTATAAATATATGGTTACATTTTCTCTCATTTACAATAACCCATCTCATTTGAACATCGTCATCTAAATTTAAAAAGATGCCTTCTTTTTAAATACACTGTTATACCTTTTTTTCCTCTTTTGTAACAAAACAAACTCCCTGTTTATAAAATCATACATATATTCAAAAATGAGAAGTTTATTTTATTTATCTCAAAACATGCATTTATTTTTATTTAAAATGTTCATTCCATTTTGACACAAATGCAAGTTCTTATATTAAACTCAATCATTACAATTTAATTCCTTTTTCCCTTTCTAATTGAAACATTTCAATAAATCTACTGCCAATTAATTTCAATACTACTTTCAAACGAATTCTAATAATAAACACTATTTCATTTCACTTATAATTATTTACTAATTCCTCCTTAAATTTTAGGTTGTTACATTCTCGCCTCCTTAATGGATTTCGTTCCCGAAATCTCTAAGGATAGAAGAATGAAATAAAAAAATCATCCAAGTTCTACAACCAACTACTCAACCATCACCCATTACATTCATTGTCCTTAAGTTTTTCTAATGCGATTTATGATACTTATGAAATTAGTGTAGTGTCAATGTCCCTAACTAATGCAAAAGTTTACACGGTCCACTGATTCAGTTGACCTTGTTTTATGCAATCATGTCTGTGCCATGTATCTAAATGAATGCAAAAATTCGCTAATGATAATTGATAGTTCTATATGCGTGCTACAATCATCATCCAAATGCAACAATCATATGATAATCATCCATTTATAGCAACCATGGAATAAAATAAAATGCAAATGCGCACACATCCATATGCATGTGCTCTAGTGTCCTAGTTAGGTCGATCCCTAAAAGATAATATTGCCTAGTGTAAGTTTATCCGTCCATTAGCATCTACTAGCAAACACTTGCAACAACTAGCATCCATCATACATAACATGTTCTAATAACATGGTTACATCAAATTCTATCATCCATAGGTTAAATCCTAAGTTCTACCCTCCCAAGGGATGATAAAATATAGAACCTATTCAAAACTAAAGATGGAAATAGGAAATTCGAAATTTACTATCAAAGAGAGATGTGGATAAGAAGTACACATTTTCTCCTAATCAATTTAATCTTCTCTGAAGTCTTTTTAACCTCTATAGACTCTATCCAACACGACAGCGACTTGTGCGGTATGCCATAAAGAGCTTCGGAAGGTGCCATTCCAATGCTAGCTTGAGAACTACTATCTTATGCGAATTCCACTAAAGAAATATGCTTTTCCCAAGTTCTTTCAAAATCAGGAATATCCATTCTCAACCATGCGTGTCTTACAATTTTACTAACTCCATTTTACTGTTCTTCTTTAGTCTGCTCACATGAATCAACATTCCTAGGTTCTCACTAGGGTCCTACACACTCTATGGAAACTCTATTATTACTTCCAAAAGTAATTACTGCTATCTCCTTTATAGCCTTACACCTTTTCCGTTACACCTAGGAAATGATTCCTATCTACTTCACATTTAGGAGTTTAGTTCGGTGTTTATAGTTCCATTTTAAAAATTAAGGTTTCTAAATTTTTAAAACATCAAATCCCAAAACCTTTGTCTTTAAAAGTGTTATCTTTAAGTTTCTATTAAATTCAAAAATACTAGGTTACTTGAAATCTTATCTTTCTAGACTTGCATCTTCACAGCTTTTTGAATTTACATTATTCCCCAAACCTAGAGGGAAAAACTTCTAAGTCCAAAACTTATTCCTCGTTTTCTTTTAAAGACCTTTTTAGTTTTCTATAAAAAATTGTTTTCAAATTTTACTTTTATTAAGTTTTCCAAACACTTATTTACTTTTTCACCAAACTATTTTCTTTTAGAATATCTTTAAAATATCCTTATGTGTTTTCAAAACATCTTCTCATTATACCTAACAGTCTCATACCTTAATGTATTAGAACTACTTTCTCCTATGAGAAATTATCAACGCTAAAATCTTCTATGAACCTTTTTAAAAGAGGACTTCATGTTTAGGTGAAACGACAAGGAACTTATTTTATACTTTCGAAATAAGCTATACAAAATATGTTACTTCTTATACCTTATACATCTCTTTCATGTATTCCTTGTAACTTGCACAAAACATTTTTATTGGTTTCATAGAAAATTATACCATTACTTTTTTTTTCATTCCAATAGATTAAAGCATGTTTAATTTACATTCTCTTATGATAGACATTTTCTAATATCTAACTTACTCTTTTCTTTTCAGAAAAACCCACCTCCAAAACTGCTTTAATATATCGATAACCAAAAACATTTCCTTATAATAAGTGTATTTTAGAAATCACTTTTATTTTTACTCTTAGAAATTATCCTTTTAAAATTCATTTTTATTTGGGTTTAAAACAGATGTTGCGTAAAACACCGTTGCTACAACCCAAGAATTCTAGTGTATGAATTTAATTAAAAATAAATACTAATAAGCCTCATATACTATGTAAAAACATTTCCTTTCGGAGTCACCTGCTATAACAATAGTGTTATTGCCTATGCTCCCTTTATTTTCCACTAAAGCATTCATTACAACAATATATGTTGTAACCTATGCTTTCGGTAGTTAATACACTCTAGGCTTTTATATTTAAAATCTTTGTTTACCTATAAAGAAACCAGCGAGCTATATATGCTCTATAATTCTTCAAAAAGAATTTCACTTTTAACGAAATTTACATCGTATAAAAACCAATTTAAATTTCATACCACTTTTTTTTCAAAAACCCAATATTTACTTCTTCAAAAATATTGGCAATTATATTTTTCAAATTTTCAATTCTAACTATTTCATTTTATTGGGCTAGGCATAAAGTGGATTTTCTTCTTACTACTCTAGGAGTACCCTTCCTAAATCTTGAAAATCTCATTTCCTTACTAAAGTCTTTTACTCCTATTCCTCTTTTATGCTCTTATTTATTCCAATGCACTGCCTTTAAATCCATTTATCTGAACATAAATGTACAAAATCATTTCTCAAACTCTTTCCATGAGTTGACCTTCTCTATGCCCCAAAAAACGCACTTCCTTACTCCAAAAGTGACACTTGAAGAATTTTTCCTTCAACCGATGAATGTGAAGTGTACAAAGAACCTCCTCAAAATGTCTAGGAAACCTTTAATGATTGGAACAGAATCTAGCTCTCATAGTGATGAATCAAGGGAATAAAGGAAGCTCAACATGACTAACCCCTATGGGTCGCAAGAAACTTCGAGAGTTCGTCCGCTACATGTCCCTAATCTAACGACTCCCTTCTCACAATCTAATATCGCACCATAAGTGGATAACCAATCCATCCCCAAAACCATCCCATACCCCGAAATCCCAGTACATAGGCGTCACAATCAAACTCTACGCCTAGTATAAACTTTTTCAAACCCCTACAAATCATAGACAAGTGTGTCGATCCTCCTATGGGGTTTGAAACAACAATGGGGTCTACTACTAAAGAGATTGTCTAAGTGCAAACAACCTATGAAAGAACTAGAGATGGAAGAGCGTGATATTCCGGAATCGAAAAGAGTTTGAACTAGACTTTGAGGGGATTTTTAAGAAATACTCTTTATTATTTGAAAACTAGTTCTAAATTAAAGAGCTTCTTTTCTAAAAAATACCATTAAAACTAGTTATTTTGAAAAATACTTTACTGTTTAAAATACAAATTAGGAATCCTACAACCTAAGGCTCTGATACCAAGTGTAACACCACACACCCCTTAGTATACCCAAAAGGACACACTAAAAAATATGGTGTGTTGTAGGTATAACTAAAACTAGCAGAGACTAAGATTCACAAGACAAAATAGATAAAACTAGCGGAAACAATTAAAATAATAATTTTCTAAAAGTCAAACTTCATAATATAAAATTATAAAACCAAATACATCATATGTCTCAAATACCAATATATGTCTCATGAAATCAAAACCTTAGTCTCATAAATATCAGAGTACAAACTATCCCTAACAAAGTGCCAGTACATGGAATAAGCTAAAAACTGAAAATAAAGAAGAGAAATATATAAGAAATCTCTGCCAAAGAAGTCTCCAAGTGTTTGCAATCTATCGTCCTTGCTCTTGCTAGCCTTTGGAGGGAAAAGGGGAAAATGGAGGAGTGGGTCAGACTAAAAGGCAGTAATTACTAGAATTTTTAAGCAAAGTAAAAGTAATAGACTTTACAACAGTTCTAGTATATAAAAGGAAAGAAAGGAAATAGAGAGAAGGAATAAGCTGGAAATAAATACGAATTAATTAAATTGACATAATTGATTAACTTTGATTGTTTGCACTTGTCTTTGATAGCTGCTTTGATTAGGCTGAATTCCTAATCCTATAATTAGGCTAAATCCTAATTCTACCCTTTGATCGGCCTGCTACTCCATAGACCTACTGCGGACTAGACGGTATATAGCTCCCTACACAGAAGGCAATATCGTCTACGAATGACACGCAAAGTATCTACTATGGACTAGACGTTATATTGCTCCATACACAGAAGGCAATGGTGTCTACAAAAGACAAACATACTAAGCGCTTGGAACTTAGAACGATTTATGAGCCATCACTGGAAGTCTATGTTACTTGTTGTTCCACCTATTGGGTCTTCTTATTACCTCAAGCTCCAGCATAAGCGTGCCCCTCGTCTCACTTCAGGATTATGTGAAACACCGTGTCCATATAAATAATAAGGGAAATGCTGTTGGTACTGGACCGTCATCCAAACAATATCTAGTTACGCCCCTTGCCCAAATCCCCATGATTTGGAATTCTATGTATTGACCAATTACTACCATTATTAGCATAAGCGTGCCCCTCGTCTCACTTCAAGTTTATGTGAAACGCCGTGTCCATAGAAATAATAGGGGAATGCTATTTGGTACAGGTCCTACTATCATCTTTGCTTATTAACTTAGATAACTTATTTAAATAAGCCTTTACAATTTATCTCTACTATCTTTGCTTATTAATTTATCCTATGTATTAAAATAAGCCTCATTCTGTTCTATTTCTTATTATAACCTACGTTATAATCATGCTTATTACTTAACCCAAGGTCTAAGTGTAAAAATAAGCTTCTGTCATCTTATACTCTTTTTAGTTATAATTCTAAGTTATAACTAGGCCAATTATCTTTAATTAGTCAAATTCTAACATTAATACCATAATTAGGCTCAATTTCAGTCTTAATTCCATTTTTATTACAGTCTTTACAATTTACATCTTATCTTCCGTTATTTCAGTATTCTTATAATTTTAATCCATATTTGCGTTAAATCTATTCTAAACAATACACAAAGAAGAAGGAGAAGTAAAAGAAAACTAAAAATAGAAGAAAATCCAAAGCGTAGGAAAAGGATGTAAATAACGCATAAATAACAGTAAATAAATTAAAATACTGCAAATAAACTGTAATTAAATGGAAAAGCTATAATTAAAAGAAATAAACAAAAATTAACTGAAAAAATAGCTAAAAGAAATAGACTAAAAATAATTCTAAAAACTATAAATAAACTACTAAAAAGGTTATTCCAAAAATCATAGTAAAACTACAACTATTGGAAACTCTATTATTTTAAATTACTTAAAAATCTGAATAATTACAATCACTCACCTGAGAGCTGAGACAAAAGCTAGAATACCTTTTTTACAGCAACCAAAATTCTTTAGAAATCTCCTCTAATTTATACAATCTCCATCTTTTATTTGAATGTATATATATAATATAATTTTATTTTATATATGAAGAATGTAGGTAAATATTTGAGAGAGAGAAATGGAGGCTAGGTTTTGATTTTAGAGATAAAACCTAGGTTAGTTTAGGTCCTATTTATAGTGTTTTATGTGTGCTTTCAACCGTAGATTAGAATCTCTAGAAACTACTGCTGACTCATTATTGTGTCAAATCTTACAATGCGCCTTGTCAGCACCTTATCTTATATTTAATTTAATTAATTCACCAGCAATAATATACAAAATATAAATAATGTTTTCTTCTCCTCAATTAATTTTTAATTTGTGACATTTTATTTCATATTAAATTTCCATGCGTCTCTCTTTATTCGCATGTTTCATTTCAGTTTTCAACATCCCATTTAATTTACATGTTTACGTCTGAAATAAATAAATAAACTACATATCAATATCTTTCCACATTTACATCTGAAATAAGTAAATTAACATGTCAATATTTCTCCATGTTTATGTCTAAAATAAATTAATAAATAACTATAAATTCTTATGCCAGTATTGTACATATTCACGTTTGAATTAATTGGATGAATAACATGTGAATTGTTATGTCAATATTCTATATATTCAAATCTGAATTCATTAAATAACATGTGAATTGTTATGTCTACATTTTTTCCATATTCACATCTGTTGTAATTAGATAAATAACATATGTCCACAAACGTGTATATATGTTGTGTATTAATTAGTAACCTAATTCTTTACCTTTAAATTGAGCAATCAATTACATTAATTGATTGGTATTAATGTTTTTATGTTTAAAAATCAAACTGACCCTTATTCTTTACTAACAAAGAAATAACATACCTTATATTTTCTGTAAGAAATGTAATCCTTCCATAATACACTCTTGCCTTTCCTTTTCAAAGTATAACGTTTATTTTATTAAATGCCTTCTTTTTATAAATATATGGTTACATTTTCTCTCATTTACAATAACCCATCTCATTTGAACATCGTCATCTAAATTTATAAAAGTGGATGCCTTCTTTTTAAATACACTGTGATACCTTTTATTTCCTCTTTTGTAACAAAACAAACTCCCTGTTTATAAAATCATACATATATTCAAAAATGAGAAGTTTATTTTATTTATCTCAAAACATGCATTTATTTTTATTTAAAATGTTCATTCCATTTTGACATAAATGCAATTTCTTATATTAAACTCACTCATTACAACTTAATTCCTTTTTCCCTTTCTGATTGAAACATTTCAATAAATCTACTGCCAATTAATTTCAATATTAATTTCTAACGAATTCTAATTATAAACATTATTTCTTTTCACTTATAATTATTTATTAATTCCTCCTTAAATTTTGGGTTGTTACAATGAAGGTACTACATTCCGGCAGTACATCTCTAGAAGAATGTACCGAGGCATAGAACATCTGCCCTCTACCAATACAAAACTGGCCTACCTTTCTCACTAGATAGTACCGAATATGTCATCACCCCGAACGTTACCGACCTATTCGAGGGCCCTCACGTCATACATCCACAATAACTTGAACCCGAACGTCACAGTGGGTAGAAATATATCTAGAAGGGGATGATCATATCCTAATGGTTGCGAACCACATAGCCTTATTGCATCTACCCTGTTTCGGCCATTTTCGGGTGTGAGGCCTGAGGTAACGATTACTTTTACTTTGCACGTCATCTTTGAATGCCACATCGCCATTCCATCGATCACTATTGACTTCCACAAACATACAACCTCTGAGCTCATACGACTCAAAGAAGGGTGTTAAGCTAAAAGAAGTTTCCTTCTCCGCCACCAAATAGATGTATGGTTATAAAAGTCAACGATGAAATTTGAAGAATGCAGTGTCAAACATCCATCCATACAAGTTCGTTATGGGATAGAACGAAACTGAAGGCACTCTCCTACCACATTTTGTTGGGAATTAACCCTAGGATTAGTAGCGAAAAGTCCTTGCAACCCAAAGAATTTCAGAAATGAAGGAACCGCTACTACTTTACTATTTGGGAGCTAACCAAAATTATCAACAAGCAGTCCTTTCACCCTAAAAATAATCGGTCTTCATCCTTCATTCTCTTTATCAGGTCTTTATTTTCGAACACACGCATTTGTTCGAAGTGGTTTTCGGATAAGAATTAATCAAATCCGACCCTGGTTTCTCCAAACCAATCATCGATAAAAAGAGGTTCTGTGAATAGAGAATCATTCTTTAATAGATTTATTTATTTTTATCAAAAACTATTTTGGATATATATATTTCTAAACATTCATTCCGGTATATACGAAATCATTAAACCACTTTTATCAAATCCTTTTATTACTTAAAACTCTTTTTAAACTCAGAATAACTCGAAATCATTTTTTTTCACTTAGGAAAACATTTCCAAATTATTTCATTTAAGTCTTAACAATGATTTCTTAATTCAAAACTCATAATTTTGATTGAGTTAAAATCATATTATCTAGGATGTTAATCTAAAACCAATAAATATTAAATGAGCAGAATCTATAGAAATCACCTAATTCTACTCAATATCAATTCTCGTATTCAACAAATACTATGGGCGGAATAATAGCGAAATCAGCTTTTAAATTCCACAAATAGTACGAGTTCCCTCTTCGGGGTTTAACAATAAGTATAATAAGATCAATTCTATAAAATAAAAGTAATATTTAATTTAAATTTGAAAAGTTCAAATCCTTTTATACTTAACTCGTTTCCAACATTTCGACCTTATCTATCCCTCGCCCAGGGAAGAGACCAGCTGAGCCAGGGCACCGGTTGCTCCTAAACATCTCCTTAGTTTAAGTACCTCACATCCGGATCTCACGAATAGAAAAATCAAATCCACTCATCGGCTTTTAGAGCCAAGATTAAATCACTAAATTTGTAATAGCTTTTCTTTAAACAATTATTTAAAAAAAATTAAATAACTACAAAACTTCCAAATCATTATTAAAACACTTAATTATTCATTTGAAAATTTTTATAAAATATTTGGAAAAGAATTGTTAAGTTTAAAGCTATATTTCAAAAGCTATAGAAAAAGTGCTGCAGAAAAGTGCTGCGGAAAGTGCTCTTTTAAGCTATATTGGTCAAAATGACTTTTTATTATTTTCAAATTCATTTTTATTACTCAAATCACTTTTAAAACATTTTAAAAGATTAATAAGATTTATTCCACATTTTTAAACAATTTTAAACATCATTCCAAAGAAATCAAGTTTTGGATTCCGAAATGCAAAACCTCGATTTTTTAAAAATTTGTTTTACTCATATTTCAAAATCTACTTATCAGAATCTCGATTTTCTTTCTTCCTTGGAAAACTATGGATATAATTGTTTGAAAAATTCTTACGAAGAATTCAGAGCTATATTTCATCTTTTACACTTGTTTGACTTTTATGGTGCGAAATCGCGAACTGCCGTTACCCGACACGCCTATTTTTGACTAAATTTTCAATTTTCATTCAAACTTCACCAAAACACTTTTGAATGTTTATAAAACATTTCAAACTCGGTTTAAACCATTCTTAAATAGGTTTAACATTCCATACACAACATTTCATCAATTCAAGGAAAGTGATTTCCTTTGTGCTTATCGATTTGTATTTCCATGACTTGCATATATTTTCAACATTCATATTTAAACAACCAAACTTGTTGATCAAAGCATATTAGACATCCATTTTAAACATCATATCATCATCCAAAATACAATATAATAGTTTAGGAATTCTCACCTTGGTTTTAAATGACTAACTAAAAATTGGCTATAGCTCCGCAATTTGGATTTTAAAGTTCACGATCCTCCGGACTTAGGCTTGTAGATGGCTCGGCCTTTCTTGGGGATGGCTAGAGGAGCTCATGGCATAGGGTTGGGAAGGTGGAAGGCTCGGTCTTTGGCTTGTATGGGGATGGCGTGGAGTGTAGAGAGGAAGAGTGGAGTTTAAGAATAGTTTTGAGGTGCTTAAGTGTATATATATGTATATATTAAAATTAAATTACTTTTGAAATAAATTCTGACATTATTTCTCTTGGTATGGAAGCCATTAAAGTGGAAGATGAAGCCTAGAGGATATGAAGAAGAAAAGGAATGAAATGAAGAGAAGAGGGTAGGGTATTTATAGGAAAAGAGGAGTGTAAAAGAAGACATGCACACATCACCTTTTGCATCACCATTTCAAGGCTTCTCCAACACACCTCCCCCTCCCATAGGCACAACAAAACCCCTCTCTCCCATATGCCCATCACTTCCATCACTTTAGGGTATGCATATGTTGACTTATGTAAGCTTAAGGAGGAAGCTTGCTTAAAATATCTTATATATTTTATATTATGTATGTATTTTTGAGTGTATAAGTATATATGTATGTATACATATGTTCATGTGCATGTTAGTGGATGCATTTGTATGTTATATATGTGTACATGACATATAAACAACGTTGCATTGATTCCGAACAACTTTCATTCGGTAAACCGTTGTCAATCGGATAACCGATTCCCGGTCACATTTTCACTTATACTTTAACGTACATATATTTGTAAACAAAATTCAAAAATAAATTTCTTATCATTTTAAACTAATTAAAATGATCTCATTTAATTATAAAACCATATAAATTAATATTAAAAATTATTTATGATAATTGCTATTATACCGACAAAGCGATATCGATTTTTTTCTTAATTTTTTTATAAATTAAATATAACTCTTTATAAAACTATTATAAATTATTTATTATCACTTTATAACTATTTAAAATGAATTATCATTATTTAAAATAATTATTTGGATAACTAAAATAATTATTAAATCATTAAATCTCAATTTAAATTAAATAAATCAATTATTTAAATTCAATGCTTTCTTATCGATATAAATTTCGAGGAAAATATTTATTTAAATATTTATTCACAATAAGATTATTATTACTTATTATCACTTAGAACAACATTATCCTTTTATCTGTATAAATTTATAAATAAATACAATTTATCAAAGTGATAAATTGGCGGATCGTTACAGACTCCCCTCCTTAAAAGATTTTCGTCCCCGAAATTACCCAAAACAAAAAACCAAAGGTTTGCCCAAAATATTCATTTTAAAACTTACACCCTACGATGTATATAGATCACCCATACACAATCTCTGATTCGATGTACTATTCGAATTCACAACTTTACTTCCAAACTAGCATTGATCCCCCGATCTTTTAGCGCGGACTCCGACCAGGCTTTCTGATCAGAATTTTAGTTTTCCTTACATAGCTTTCAACTATGATAGAAAACTCAAGTATCTAACCACAAACCCTCATCAATGTTCGTCGTCAAAAATCGAGCGATAAATCCTTTTTGGGATAAATGTTAAATATGTCAAAGTTCTGTACTCGAATCTTAGATTAAATCGTGTGATGAAACAATCCACATACTTCCTATGTATTTAATAATCTTTCAAAAATTCTTATGAAAATATTTTATAAAACTTTCATCTTTTATTCAAACTTTTATAAAGATACTTCCTTACACATAACCATTTAACATTTTTAGTTCCAAAGATTTTTACTTAAAGAAAACATTTCTTTCAAAGGATAAATATTTTTATAATACATTTCTAAATATATCTTAATGGTCTCTAGAAACTTTATTTTCCAAATAATTCATTAAATTGATAAATCACCATAAACTTCTTTTAGCTAATATCAACTGTAAAAATATTATGTATTTAGTTAAAACTTTCTTTATCAATTAACACTCCTTTATTAATTAAACTTCCTTTATATATATTCTCTTTACTTATACTAGTTTTAATACTTAAAAAGTATTTATATACTCATTCCAATGTTTTAAGTATATTCATAATTCACTTAACAAGTTTTTTTTCTTACCTTTATAATATAATCAAAGAGATTAAAACAACTACAACCAAAACATTGTTATAATGAACTTCTCTTTTTATAACATGCTAATTGTAATATTTTCCATCTTTTTATAAAAGACTCTAATACTTGTTATTATCTTTAAATTGCATTATTAAATATCTAAATATACCCATAAGATTACTTCCAAAGTGTCATTTAAGGGTTTGAAAACAAATGTTGCTAAAACATTGTTTACTACAAACCCAAAACCATTCATTAGTAACTTTAACTATTTCTTTTAAAGATCAAAGCATTCCCATGCTTATCAACTAAGATGATGCACTTTGATAAAAATCAACAATCATCAATTAACTCAGCAATTAATGATTCACATTATTATTTTTACTTTAGAAAATTAGATTGATCTAGTAACTCAAAAATGATACCAAGGAACTGAGTACTATCAATAGTATCTCATATTTCCTTAACAAGAAGGGGAATACTTAAGAGAAGCGTTTACCATCCAAACACATCTTCTGCCCATTTTTAGTTACTTTCGAGCCACTCGAATCAATTAATTATAAGATTATTTTTCGTTTTCAAAATCCCTTTTTTAGAAATAATACTATTACTATTCCTTTCAAAAATCATTTGAAATTCCGTTCAAAAATATCAAAATTTAAATTCTCAAAAATTCCTTTATAAAGCATGTTTTATAAATCCAGTTTATAAAATAACATATATAAAATATATTCGTAAGATTTATTTATCTTAAATAAATTTCTTTAATACACATTTATTATTTATTGAATACCTCACATCCAAGTTGTGAAATTAAACTCACGAGGTGTTCGTACTTAAACTTTTAAATTAAACAACCCATCAATCAATGATAATAACTGAGTATTATCTTCCTCAATCAAATAAATATATTACTTGAAAATATTCTTTTAGACACAAGTAGTAGGTAATTGCTAGCGTATTCTTAGGTAGAGAGGTTTGGTCAATGCTCAAAAAATGTTTCGAGATTTATTTCTAAAGATGGATTTTAAGATTATTTGTACAAAATGTTTATTATTTCGGAAACTCTTTGAAAATTTTACCAAAATATTCTTTTTTTTTCAAAAAAAAAATTATATATATATATATATATTTAGGTAAGATGATTTCATATAAAACCAAATTCATTTGTATATAATATTAACAAATATGCACTCATATATACTCAAACTCATTCTAGGGTGCTACTAACCTTATCTCTAATGAGTTATTCATCCTAGGGCATTACTAACCCTATCTCAGATGAGTCTTTTACCCTTATCAGTCTCAGGTATTCGCTCAACCAAAGCTTTGATACCACGATGTGAGGACCCATTTCTTCGACTCTCGAAAATCGACACTAATACATCCTTGGTACACATACCGTAAATTCAAGTGTCGGAGAATTGGATTCTCAAGGGTAAGAAAGAAAAATAAAGACAAAACAGAGTCTCACATATGTTATTTCAACAAATTTTATAGCGGAAATTAAAATACATTTATCAAAGTTAAAAACATGGACGGTTATAAGTTCCTGTCCTTACAAATGCAGAATACTATAGTACAAAAGTGTGGTGGAAATAGACCAAAATATTCAAAAAAATCTTCTGACTCCATGCTTCGAGCTTCATCCAAAAAATTTCTAAACTAAACTTGACTACTAGGCTGCCTAGGAAAATTAGGGCACCTAGAGTTTAAGGAAAAGGAAAATAAACTCCGGGTCAGTCATGGGACTGGTGTGAGAACTCAAAAATACGTGTTTTGAAAACAAAAAGGTATCTCATAAGACCACGCCGCATATAAACACGGAACAGGTTTTTTTCCTTATGATAACCAAAACATTCTTACGTAAAAATACTTGATATTATTTTTAATGACATATCTTTGAAAACACTTGCAAGTAAACTTACCAATCTTAGCCAAAATCGTTACAATTATTAAATTCCAGCATTAGGCTCTACAAACAAAATGGCAGGCTCTTATCGAAGAATGGATTTCCATACAAATGACCAGGTAAAGGGATTACCTTCCGGTAGTACATCTCTAGAAGAATGTACCGAGGCATAGAACATCAGCCCTCTACCAACACAAGACCGGCCTGCCTTTCTCAGTAGATAGTACCGAATATGTCATCACCTCGGTCGTTACCGACCTGTCTGAGGGCCCTCACAGCATACATCCACAATAATTTGAACCCAAACATCATAGGGGGTAGAAATATATCTAAAAGGGGATGATCGTATCCTAATGGCTGCGAATCACATAGCCTTGCTGCATCTACCCTGTTTTGGCCATTTCCGGGTGTGAGGCCCGAGGTAATGATTACCTTTTACTTTGTACACCATCTTTGAATGCCACATCGCCATTCCATCGATCACTATTGACTTCCACAAACATACAACCTCCAAGCTCATACGTCTCAAAGAAGGGTGTTAAGCTAAGAGAAGTTGCCTTCTCCGCCACCAAACAGATGTATGGTTATAAAAGTCAATGATGAAATCTCAAGAATGCAGTGTCAAACATCCAACCATACAAGTTCATTCTGGAATTGAACGAAACCGAAGGCACTCTCTTACCATATCCTGTCGGGAATTAACCCTAGGATTAGTAGCAAAATTCCTTGCAACCCAAAGAGTTTCAAAAATGAAGGGCCCACTACTACTTTAGTATTTGGTAGCTAACTAGAATTATCAACAAGCAGTCCTTTCACCCTGAAAATTCTCAGTCTTCATTCTTCATTCTCTTTATCGGGTTTTCATTTTCGAACCCATACATTGGTTCGAAGTGGTTTTGGATAAGAATTACTCAAATCTGACCCCAGTTTCTCCGAACCAATCATCGATAAAAAGAGGTTCTGTGAATAGAGAATCATTCTTTAATTGATTTAGTTCTTTTTATCAAAATCTCTTTTGGAGATATATATTTCTAAAACATTCTTTCCAGTATATACGGAATCATTAAACCTCTTTTATCAAATCCTTTTATTACTTAAAACCCTTTTTAAACTCGGAATAATTCGAAATCTTTTTTTTCACTTAGGAAAACATTTCCAAATTATTTCATTTAAGTCTTAACAATGATTTCTTAATTCAAAACTCATAATTTTGATTGAGTTAAAATCATGTTATCTAGGATGTTAATCCAAAACCAGTAAATATTAAATGAGCAGAATCTATAGAAATCACCTATTTCTACTCAATATCAATTCCCGTAATCAATCAATACAATGGGCGAAATAACGATGAAATCAGCTTTTAAATTCCACAAATAGTACGAGTTCCCTCTTCGAGCTTTAACACTAAGTATAATAAGATCATCTCTACACAATCAAAGATATATTTAATTTAAATTTGGAAAGTTTAAATCCTTTTATACTTATCTTGTTTCCGACATTTTGACTTTATCTATCCCTCACCCAGGGAAGAGGCCAGGTGAGCCAGGGCACTAGTTGCTCCTGAACATCTCCTTAGTTTAAACACCTCACATTTGGAAATTTGGAAAGTTTAAATCCTTTTATACAACTCTATTTTCTTTCTTCGTTGGAAAACTATGGATATAACAATTTGGAAAATTCTTATCTCAAATTCTGAGCTATATTCCATCTTTTACACTCGTCTCCTTAGTTTAAACACTAATTATAATAAAATCATCTTTATACAGTCAAAGTTATATTTAATTTAAATTTGGAAAGTTTAAATCCTTTTATACTTAACTCGTTTCCGACATTTCGACCTTATCCACCCCTTGTCCAGGGAAGAGGCCAGGTGAGCCAGGGCACTGGTTGCTCCTGAACATCTCCTTAGTTTAAGCACCTCACATTCGAATCTCACGAATTGAAAAATCCAGTCTACTCGTCGGCTTTAGAGCCAAGATTAAATAATTAAATTTGTAATAGCTTTTCTTTAAACACTTATTTAAATTCTTTTTAAATAACTAAAAAAACTTCAAAATCATTATTAAAACACTTAATTATTCATTTGAAAACATTTATAAAAGATTTGGAAAAGAATTGTTAAGTTTAAAGCTATATTTCAAAAGTTAAAGAAAAAGTGCTGCGGAAAGTGCTCTTTTAAGCTATATTGATCAAAACGACTTTTTATTATTTGAAAATTCATTTTTACTACTCAAATCTCTTTTAAAACATTTTAAAAGATTTATTCCACATTTTTAAACAATTTTAAAACATCATTTCCAAAGAAATCCAGTTTTGAATTCCGAACTACAAAACTACGATTTTTCAAAAACTTGTTTTACTCATATTTCAAAATCTACTTATCAGAATCTCGATTTTATTTCTTTGTTGGAAAACTATGGATATAACAGTTCGGAAATTCTTATCTCGAAGAATTCAGAGCTATATTCCATCATTTACACTTGTTTGACTTTATGGCGCGAAATCGTGAACTGCAGTTACACGACGCACCTATTTTTGACCAAATTTTCAGTTCTCATTCAAACTTCACTAAACACTTTTAAATGTTTGTAAAACATTTCAAACTCATTTTTAACAATTTTTAAAGAGGTTTAACATTCCATACACACCATTTAATCAATTCAAGGAAAGTGATTTCCTTTGTGCTTTCGATGTGTATTTCCGTAACTTGCATATATTTTCAACATTCATATTTAAACAACCAAACTTGATGATCAAAGCATATTAGACATTCATTTCAAACATCATATCATCGTCTAAAATATAATATAATAGTTTAGGAGTTCTCACCTCGGTTTTAAACGACTAACTAAAAATTGGCTATAGCTCCGCTTTTTGAATTTTAAAGTTCACGATCCTCCAGACTTAAGCCCAAGATGGCTCGGCCTTGCTTGGGGATGGCTAGAGGAGCTCATGGCCTAGGGTTGGGAAGGTGGAAGGCTCGGCCTTTGGTTTGTATTGGGGTGGCCATGGAGTGTAGAGAGGAAGAGTGGAGTTTTGGAATAGTTTTGAGGTACTTAAGTGTGTGTGTGTGTGTGTGTGTGTGTGTGTATGTATATAGTAAAATTAAATTTCTATTGAAATAAATTTTGACATTATTTCTCTTAGGATGGAAGCCATTAAAGTGGAAGACAAAGCTTAGAAAATATGAAGAAGAAAAGGAATGAAAATAAAGAGGCGAGGGTATGGTATTTATAGGAAAAGAGGAGTGTAAAAGAAGACATGCACACATCACCTTTTGCATCACCATTTCAAGGCTTCTCCAACACATCTCCCATTCCCATAGGCACAGCAAACCCCTCTCTCCCATGTGCCCATCACTTCCATCACTTTAGGGTATGCATATGTTTACTTATGTAAGCTTAAGGAGGAAGCTTGCTTAAAATATCTTATATATTTTGTATTATGTATGTATTTTTAAGTGTATAAGTGTATATGTATGTATACATACGTTCATGTGCATGTTAGTGGATGCTTTTGTATGTTATATATGTGTGCATGACATATAAACAACATTGCATTGATTTCGAACAACTTTCATTCAATAAACCATTGCCAATCGGAGAACCGATTCCCGATCACATTTTCACTTATACTTTAACGTACTTATATTTGTGAACAAAATTCAAAAATAAATTTCTTATCATTTTAAACTAATTAAAATGATCACATTTGAATTATAAAACCATATAAATTAATATTAAAAATTATTTATGATATTTGCTATTATACCGACAAAGCGATATCATTTTTTTCTTATATTTTCAAATCAATTATATCTCTTTATAAAACTATTATAAATGATTTATTGTCGCTTTATAACTATTCAAAATGAATTATCCTTATTTAAAATAATTATTTGGATAATTAAAATAATTATTAAATCACTAAATCTCAATTTAAATTAAATAAATCAATTATTTAAATTCAATGTTATCTTATCGATATAAATTTCGAGGAAAATATTTATTTAAATATTTATTCAAAATAAGATTATTATTACTTATTATCACTTGGAACAACATTATCCTTTTATTTGTATAAATTTAAAAATAAATACAATTTAAAGTGATAAATTGGCGAGTCATTACAAAAGGTCTTTAAAAGAAAAGGTTGGTTTGAAGAAAAAGGAAAGAAACTTTTTAAAATTAATTTTGCTAACATTTTTGGACTTAACGAATAAGCTAAATTCAAAAAATTGAAATTATAGTTTAAATGTTAAGACACTAAGTATTTTTGAATTTAATAAAAGGTTTCTAAGTTGCACTTAAAAGACAAGTTTTGGGATTAAGAATTTCAAAATTTTGAAGTTTTTATTTTGTGAAAAAAAGGGCGAAGACCTTACCAAATTTTTGAATATGGAGTAGAGAGGAATGACTGCCTAGGTAAGATAGGGTAAATGATAAGGCTATGAAGAAGGTAGCGATACGTACTCATAGACTAGCAATAAGGAATCCCCTTTGAATGTGTAGAATATTGGTGAGAGCCTAGGAATACTTTGTTAGATTTGTGTGCAAGCTATAAGAATAATCCGCAAAGGAATGATAAATGGTATTAAAGTACAATTCTATGTGTTTTAGGATATGCTCGTATGAAAAACGAAGACAAAGGAAGTAAATACCAAGATTTAGGAGTACTACCAATGGATTTGGATTAAAAGAAGAAGGTAACAGAGGGTTATGAAATGGCAAACACACATAGAGGATATTGGTAGGCTCATAGTTAAGGAAAGCAAAATGAGGGGTGGAAAAGTTATCCCGCCAAGCCAGTTGCTAGTGAATTATTCAAAAGGAGCATTGTTTTTATTTCTTACCCACTGCAATGTGGGAGGATGTACAATTTATTCCACAATTAGGTGTGGTAATGGAAGTAATGGATGGACCTTATTTATCCGAAGCCATAAAGGAAAGTTAAGATATGTGGGTTGAAGAATGATGGCACGTTACGAAATTTCATAGGCAATAGTAGTTGTATTTCCTTCCAGCAGTTGTTTTTCTTTTAATTAAGTTATAAAAATTAGTTGTTTCTATTATATAAAAGCGCATACGATGTCTATGAAAATGTTCCTTTTTATGTGTTTTTTGTATAGACCACGATATTATTGAGAAAACAATAAAATAAGGAAATTTCAAGAAAGACACTTAACTAATGCAAAAGAAAAGAAAATAGTAAAAGGCTAAAAGCATACAATAAATTAAAGAAATCTATTTAATTAGCTACTAAAGTAAAAGAAATAAGATTTAAATCCCAAAACATAGAAAATTTTGGAAAATAAATTTTGGCAAGCAAATGACAGGGGAAAAGTTGTTGCAAAGCCATGGGTCATTGTCCTTGTATCTTGAAAGCTAAAAATTTACAAATGAATTTGTATGTTGGTTGCTATTATGAATAAAAGGAAAGTTTTGGAATTTAAAATTTACCGCTAAATAGGTGAAGTCCATTATGGACGTTAGATGTTGACCAAACCCCAATTTCATGAGGTGTGGCAAAAATTATTTTGAAGGAAATATATATGTGTATATTTTTGAAATTTTTATTCAAAATTCTTGGTTTTGGAAAATAAAATATTTTTGTTAATATTTTTGAAAAGTTTGTGACGAAAATTTTTAAAAGTCCAAAATTTTATCGATATTTCAAAAAGCAATATAAGAAGATTTTTGAGCAGAAAATGAAGGAATTTTCAAATTTCGAAATACCACATACTTGACAAAGGGGAATAAAATACGGTAAGAAATAGGGAGAAAGTTGTTATAGCCATGGAATCATTTCTCTATACCTTGTCAGTAGGTGAACTTAAACTAGTTCTATAATGATTCCATTTTAAAATTTTAAAGATTTAAAATGAAATTTACGTATATGGACAGTACTTGGAAAAGTTGGACAAGAATTAGGGGCAAAAGAGAAGATTCCAAGGTATAGTGGGAAGTTGGGTATCCAAGAGAAAAAGATGGAAATATGGAATTTTCCATCTAAACCCTTTTCCCGGCATAAAAAAATATGTTTAGAAAAATTGATTTTCAAACCTGGATGTTAGCAATGGTGTGCTAGGATTTTAGATGGTAGGAATTGGATGAAAAACTAGTTGAACTATGCTTCTATTCGTAGAAGTTTAGGAAAATTTGGATGCAAAAACAAGATTTCGGTTTTCAAAATCTGCGTGCACATAGAACTACCAGTATATTCAAGTTGGTTGCATTATATTTTCAGAATTGTTTTAAAAAGATGCATTTATATAGAGGGCGCCGTTTTATAATTGCTCAGTATGCATATCATATATGTTGTGATAAACCATGTACTTGTAGACGATTATTTGCAAAATTGGTTGCATACTAATTAATTGGTTAGTTTAGAATAGTCGTACGTTATGTTACATTTTTCAGTCCTTGAGGAATTTCGAGAACAAATTATTTTAGGAAGGGAGAACGTAACACCCCGTAATTTTACGATAATTAATTAAAAAGAAAATTAATTATTTAATTAATAATTGGTAATCTCAATGAATAAAAATTTTACAAACATCAGAATTTGGCTACTAAACCTACACCATTGGGTTTGTGGAAATTTTCTGATCAATTTTCATGTATAAAGTTTTCCGATCAGAGTTCAAGTGAAAAAGTTATTGACGTTTGAAGTTTTTGAATTGGAAATAATTATATACATAATTATAGTAATAAAAGTTAATTAATGCTAATTAGTAAAGTTAACGGAAACTTAAACTTTAATAAAAGTTAACTTTAAATCAAATTAGAGAAAATATATTAAAGTGGAAATGGATCATCTCAGCTAAAAGAAGAAGGAAAGAAATTATCGAAAGGAGGAAAAAAAATAAACAAATCAAAGCACGCAGATAATTTCATAAAATACAAACGGCATGGTCGACCCAAGATGCACCCAAGTTGACTTGTAGAGGTCGACCCTAGGTCATGAGCAGTCGACTGTTGCTATGGTAAAATTGACAGAGAACATTGACTGAACGGTCCAGATTTAATAAACCTTGTATTAACGGATAGGATTGATTAAAGAGCCTATAAATATAGGCCTAGTTTCTCACTTCTCTTATCATATTTTCTGGGTCACAGAGGGAGCTCTGCCATTCTCTTTTATACACAATTTCTAGAATTCTAAAAATAACAAAAATATTATATATATATATATATATAAGTAGAGAAAAGCAGAGAATAAGAGAAGAGAAGAATATGATTGATTCAGAACACAAAAACAAAGGTAAATCGTGAATCTTAAACTCAAACCTAAACTAATTTAATCCTTTCCCTAGATCTGTAATTCTAATAAGTGTATACCCTGTTATATTTTGAATTTAAAGTAAGAGGGAGTCAAATGAAAAGGGAATAGACCTAGATCTGGAGAATTAGAGAGCTGAAGCAAGATGAGTGGGAAATTACATATTTTGTAATAATACTGGATTTATATCATTGTAGATCTATTTCATTTGTACCTAGATATTAATCACGATTTGGATATTAAATTTTATACGCATAAGGAATTGATATAAATCACGAATGGGATATTTAATTGTATATGCGTAATGATCATGGAAAATATGCATGTATGCTATAGGAAACCCTAAACTTGATAGATATTGTACACGTTTGGATTTGGAAAGTTACGGATACAAATAGTCCATAGATTTATAAATAACTTGTTAATGAAATCATAATGGGATTCCAGATTTGATCAGTTTGTATAGATTGTTGAACATAAATTAGAATTTATTATAAATCAAATTGGGATTAGACAATATTTTAATACATTGGAATGAATTTGTTGACCCATAGACTAGTTCATTTGGCGGACAAATCTTGCCTCCTTTTGATGGTATTCCATATCTGGTTTGTTTGATGGTTTGACCAGAGGCATGAGTCGCTGATGAGCTAAGCACTTAGGATTTTTCTAAAGTCTGGACTCGGAGATGTTCCCATATTGGGTTATAGGGATACTGATCTCTCGGCTCCATTGATCCTAGTCGTTGTCTTAGTCATGTTGCTTAGCCCTTGTTGATCCCTTGTCTTGGCTTTTCTAGTTACGTCCTGAACCATCCTATACTTGCAAGATTGCTATTCTCTATTGGTTTCTGATGGGTTAAAAACCCGAATAACATTTTCCCCCCAGAGTACGTCTTCATTGCAAACAAGGCGTGCTCTGGAAGTTATCGTTTTCAATATCCACTTTTTTGATTTCTGAATGACCATACTCAAGTGATCACATTAGAGCTTTACGAATCTATTAGCCCAACATCATTGGTTGTCTTTCTTTGGTTCCGACTACTACCACTTGCCATAATATATCGCACTTCCGCTTGAAGCTTCCCTACATGCCTTGGAATAACGAACAATTGCAATCAATCAAGTTTGAGATGAATAGACAAAGTTTTCTTTCTTCTTTTCCTTTAAATGTATATACGCATTCTTTATCATCATCATTTCATCATTTTTTTTAGTGGGTCGCTAGCGGTCCATGTGAGATGGGTCGCTAGCGACCTATCTGTATGGGAAAAAAAATATTACAAGGCTAGGTCGGGTCGTTGGCGACCCATGATGGATTGGGTCGCTAGCGACCCGATTACTTAGAAAAAAAATATTGCTTTTTCTTTTTGCCTACTTATACTCGAGCCGACCTCATTTCCTTCATTCAACCCGAGACACTTCATTCCTCCACGCGACCAGCTGTTCTAGCAATTCGACCCAAGCAATCCTAGCATCAATTCAATCCGCTTTCCTACATTGTTTGATCCATTTGCCGCCGATTCATCCAAGCATCAACTCGATCTGTCTATCTCGTGAAACCCTAGTTGATCCATCCTCTTGTTCAAATTTGAACCCTAGCTCACTGTTGGTCTGTAGCCGACCCATCATTACCTCGCCCACGATCCAATCCATAGCTCACCGAGTTTGATTCGTGATTCTTCTTGTGTCTTCAAATTAATTTGAGGTGGGTTTGCTTGATTGATTTGTTAATTTCTATGTTGGTACAACGATTGATGTCTGGCCTTCAATTGTGACGTTGATAACAAGAAGTTCGAGTTGATTGTGGTATAATGGAGGAAGATAGTAAATCGAGTCTCGAGTTGTCTCTTAGAATGACATTCGGGTTTTGGCCCAAGGCTTGACGCGTTTTGCTATCTTCGTCCATTAGACCAGAATTGACTTGTCTCTAGTTTTGCAGATGCTACTTGCATGACGTATTACCAGTCTGTCCTAATTCTTCCAGAGAACTTGGGCTTACCCTGCTTGGTTATTCCGCATTTGATACTCCTGTAATGGGAAGAGTTTCCCGCGTCGCTTGACTCGCTTCGGACGACGGATCCGTTATCAATCATTGATCGATAACAAGTAAGTGTACAAAAAGTAAACAAAAATTGAAAAACGAACTGATACGGGAAGTTCTTCTCTTTTTTCACTGTGGGCGAACTATCTACATAGGATGGAGCGTTTGCAGTGCATCGAGCACTGAGTTTATCCCATATAGACAGCACAATGCACTTGCACACTTGCCCTAGTTCGCACTTGAAGTCCAACGTGTCGATTACAAGTTAACGTTTATTCGGAATTCAAGTGTGATTGAGGAAACTTATGAATTTAGGGTAGAGTTACTTGATCATTTTCGGACGCGTGTTCTGTTATATAGAATGAAGCAGCCTTCTACATGTCGTAAGTCAAGCGGGCGAAGCCCGGCGTTCTCCGAAGCTGAATCATCATCCACCTCACAAGCCCAGTATAGTTAGTTAGTTCCAGTAGGGCCCATCGTGGATTGCACGCCTCCCAACTTTCGAGTTCTTCTCAATCCACCTGAACGATCCTCTTCCGTGGTCTCTGCTAAGGTTCTTCATAATATATGTATGCATCATAGGATTCTCGAGGAAGATGTGCGTTTGGTTGCGAATGACGAGTTTTCTCATATGCCTCCCTCGAGGTACACCGCTTGCTATAGATACATGTGTTTGAACGGAGTCGTGCCTTCCTTCAACGATTTCTTGCATGAAACGTTCTCGAACTTGGGAATTGCACCCATTCCAGCTTCATCTAAATGGTTACGCCATCCTTACTTGCTTGCATGTCCTCTTCATGTGGACGTTCCACCGTGCTCTGAGTTATGATGAGTTGCGGTATTTCCTAGTGTTCAAGAGGAGAGATGACTGTCCCTCTTTGATCATAATCGAAGCCTAGAGGAACCGGAAGATCGTCTTGCGGTTGCAAAGCAATCTATCACAGTTTAAGACGTAATACTTCTTCGTTAGATGCCCTGAGGGGTTCAATCGCCGACGGACGACGGGGGTAATCTTCTCTTTTCTACTTGTCGAGCTCCAAATCGTCGTGATGGAGTCTCTAACTAATTATACATCTCTTGCAGTTATCCCAAGGCCGAATAGATATGTGACACTTAATGAAGTTTGTGAGACTTTAAAAGCCACCAGTCCTGAGGAAAGAAGTGTTAAAGTTCTACTGATCGATGAGAACTTGCGTCGGTGCGGACTATTAGCTTCGGGTAGATCCATCGCTCGGATTGAAGCTCCCTCTTTTGGTCGAACTAGAGCTCACACAAGATCCTCTTCTTCTTCCCATGGTCTTGAGGAAGGTCAGGAGATAGGTAGCCCGTCCAAAGGATCACTTGACGAAGCCCATGAGAAGGAAGAAGCCGATGCGGCTTGTCTAAGCAGTTCTGCTAGAATGCCCCCGATTCTGAAGAAGGCGGAAGAAGAGTTTGTATACAGAGAAGGCAAGGCTGTGGTGAATTCGGAAAAGGAAGAGGGAGAGTTTGAAAGTTGCAGTGATGAAACCACCGCCAGTGATCTGATGATGACGATTCAAAGTCCTGTGATAAGACTCCGGGAATGAGCTCGGTTCACCCGAGTCCATCTCTTCCCCATGTAGGCGATGAAGGCAAAATCCCTGAGATCGAAAGTCACCCAGACTCTCCGATTAAGAATGTTGGAGCGGGGCTCGGAGATTTCAACGACATTTTTGTTGACTTCGATGCACTCATTTAAGGAAATTTTAAATTTGACTTGACTCCTCCCTGCTCAGGCGATATCACGCCCTCAGTCAGCTTAGCCCCACATATAACGACCGAAGTCAGTCCGATCCCACCTTTGACAGCCGTTTGTTCTGTATTGTGATGATGCTTTAGGCAATATTTGAAACACATCACGCTGCACTAGGATTACACTTATTTCCATTTTTTCATTCCTTCATATATTTGGCTTAACTTATGTTATGCTTCTAAAACATTTCATGTATGCCTTCTTCCAGGCATGATGAGAGGGCGAGGCTCCTATGCCGACTTTGAGGACTATACCGATTCACAGCAGTACCCTAAGCGTTCCTACAGCCGACATCAAGTCCAGGAGAAAGAAGAAGAGTACCGACGGAGGAAAGTACTCAAAGATGAAACCCGTCGCCAAGAGGAGAGAGATAAGGCTCATTCACACAAAGGCGGATATGAGAAAAGAAGATCCCATGAGGACAGATATGAGCTGTCTAAGAAATCAAAGTTTGACTATCGCTCCCATCCTTCGAAGCTTACTTCGAAACACACCTCCATTGGCCAGGAAATTCCTATCACTTCTGCTGCGATTCTGCCCCCAACTCATGTTTCATCTTCTTCCATTGTCATTGCTGCCCCTGGCACATCTTATCCCCATGGAAGCCGGCCTATACTCTTCCTTAGGGCCACCCTAAGCTTGAGACCGTGCTTCCGGGTTGGTTCTTAAGAGGGGTTAAGTTCAACATGGACCTTCATCCCGTTCGTAGGGATTCTTTAATGCCGCATCTCCAAGCTATCCAAAACGACCTAGAGCGGGCCGAGAAATGGGAGAAGCTCTGCAAGTAGCTAGCGGACACAAATAGGAATAATTACCAAGAGATCCTCTCCTTTGAAACTGAGAAAGATGATTTTGAAAGGGCGTTGACTGATCGGGACGCTAAGATTAAACAGTTAGAGGAGGAGAAGGAAACAGCGCTCCGAGATAGTAAGAGAACTGCCAGCCTGATGAAGGAGCTGAAGGAGGCGCATGAGAAGGTCGAGATCGTCTGGAGAGACGAAATTAAAAACACTCATGCGGAAGAGGGGAAATTGAAAGAGGAAGTGATCGCTTGTAATGCTACCATCGAAGCTCAGCGGAAGACAATCGCCGACCATGATCTAATTGTCGAAGGGCACAACAAACCGATCTCTGATCAAGCCGAGACCATCGCAAAGTTGCAGGCTCAGGTTGCACAGCTCAGTTCCAACAAAACTGCTGTTGAGATTGAGAAAGCTGCGGTGATGGCAGATTATTTGGACCTTCAACACGCTTTTGATCGAAAAATGGAGAAGCTGGATGCAAAAATTCTGAACTTTTACGTGAAATCCCTGTTGTATCAAGGGAGCCTTAGCTACCTCGGCCTGAAGTACCTGCACACTCTTGCCCTTATTTGGGAGAAGATCTTATCCCGCTTTGCTGAGAGCGACGACGTTTACATAGATCAAGAGTTGTGGGATGCTTATCTCAATGAGGAGTCCAAGAAGGCACTACTTAAGGGCCAAGGGATCCTTCAGGTTGAACGAGAGAGGGAGGCCACCGAAGCTGCTTTGATGACCGCCACGGTGCGCTTACCAAGCTTTCTATTTCTGGCTTGGATGGACCATCGGAGCAGCTCCTCGATTAGCCAATGAGCTCGGGGCTCGATGTTGTTCCTCATGTGGTGGAGCCCTCCAAAGAAGGCGAAGGTGATGAGTTCGAGGTCGCCATTCATGATCCTTCCTATGGCGCAGGTAACGTCCATGCTTCTCCCGACTTTGGGAGCCTTCATCTTATGCTATAGGAGCAAGAGGAGTTTAATGCTTTCCTTTTTGATCTTATTGGTCCATCCACTCTTCCCGTTGACGCGCCAGCTACTTCGGCGCTTGTGCATGCTACCATCTTCACATCCATTGAGATTGTATCTGTTCCTGCTCCAATTCCCACATCCACATTTAGCTCACAACCGAGACCCGAGGCCGAGAAGATTGCAGTGCTCCACAGCTTGGACGACCCTTTGGCATGTCTGGAAGGTGATACAACTGCCGCTGAGGCTAAGGAGCAGGAGACATAGACGAAGCAACCGTAGAAGACTCCATAAGATTTGGTTGCCGTTAAGAAGGAGAGAGTGGAGGCGATTAAGGCTTCGAAGAGCTGCCGGATGTCGAGAAAACGTAAGGGGAAGGGAGGGCTGCTGAGAAGATTTCTGAGGAAGATGAGGAGATCGCCACCGAAGTGTTAATTGATGTTACCAGCAGCGACACTTCTCCTGAAAAGAGGTGGAAACTACCAACAAAGGGTGGAAAGGGTAGTGGTGACAAAAAGCGTTGAGCGGTCGGTATGAAGATGAGTTGGATTTCGGCTTACAGCTTGCGGGAAGCCTAGCTTGTATTTCTTTTTGAGTTGTTTTGTTCAAGTGCAGAGTTGGCACTTTGTGTCCAGATTGTAGAGTCTGTATTTTTTCATTATTGGTTGCTGTTGTGTGGGTATGGCCCCCACATTTTGATCATGCGTACAGAAAGTCACAAGCAATATAATGATATTTTGACTTTATTTTTATCTATCTATTCGTACATGCTTCGTGTACTTGTGCTTATTTCATTTCGTACTTTGCTAGTTCTGTGATTGTAGCAAAGGTCCTTCATTCGAAGTAATAGAATTTTAATAGAACTTAGAGACTGACAGCACTTAGAGGATTTTTGTTTAAAATTCACAATACTATAGAAAAACTTCTAATTTTTCACAATTTTCGTTTGGAATTGATTTTTGTTTAGAAATTTCTAAGTTTTAGAAGTTCACAAAACTTGTAAAAGTTTCTAAGTTTCAGAAATTTACTCTTACAAAACTTATAAAAATTTCTAAGTTTTTAGAAATTTTTGTTTGGAAGTTGATAAAACTTTCGGATATAACTTTGGAAGTTGAAAGCTTTGAGATAGGACTTGTGAACTTGTTATTGATTGGAGTGACAGAACCTGTGAGCTTATTGTATTTGTGTGGTTCTGTCTTAATACAGGTGTATGCCCCCCAGTTCATAGGGTTGTTCACTTCAAATAACTTTCAAGTATCTAATAGCTTGGGGTTTAGATGATCTGTATTGAAAATCTGGCTAAGTCATGACCTGATTTCCAATTCATCAAAAGTTTTGCGACCTTAGCATATACTCTCAGTTTCTAGCAGCACTCAAGTAAGTATGAAGTTTACGCATGGGTATGTATTTTCAACCATCGAGTGCCTTCCTTCTAGCACCAATTATTCATGATTGCATGCATGAGGGGCTATTATTTTGAGATTTAGAGCCCCGCTTGTGTAGCGCGCGGCTTTGGATGCTCCCTGGCGTCGCCTATTTTCGGGCAACGCGAGGAGTTTATCCTTGGGTGCACGGCTTACGAGATGTGCGGCTTTCGAGGCTCCTTGGCGTCGCCTATCTCCGGGCAACGCGAGGAGTTTATTTTTAGTGCTCCTTGGCGTTGCCTATCTCCGAGCAACGCGGGGAGTTTAAATTTAGTGCTCCTCGGTGTTGCCTATCTCCGGACAGCGCGAGGAGTTTTTTCTTGGTGTTCCTCGGCATTGCCTATCTCCGGGAAGCGCAAGGGGTTTATTCTTAAGTGTGCGGCTTACGAGATGCATTGCTTTCAAGGCTCCTTGGTGTCGCCTATCTCCGGGCAACGTGAGGAGTTTGTTTTCGATGTTCCTCTGCATTGCTAATCTCCGGGCAACGCAAGGAAGTCAAGTTCCGATGCTCCTCGGCGTTGCCTATCTCCAGGCAATGCGAGGAGTTTGTTTTCGACGCTTCTCGGCGTTGCCTATCTCCGGGCAACGCGAGGAAGTTAGTTTTCAATGCACCTCGGCGTTGCCTATCTCGGGCAATGCGAGGAGTTTATTTTCAACGTTCCTTGGCGTTGCCGATCTCTGGGCAATGCGAGAAAGTTAGATTTTGATGCTCCTTGGCATTGCCTATCTCTGGGCAATGCGAGGAGTTTGTTTTCGACGTTCCTCGGCATTGCCTATCTCCAGGAAACGTGAGGAAGTTAGTTTTTGATGCTCCTTGGCGTTGCCTATCTCCGGGCAGTGCGAGGAGTTTGTTTTCGACGTTCCTTGGCATTGCCTATCTCCGGGCAATGCGAGGAAGTTAGTTTTCGATGTTCCTCGGTGTTTCATATCTCCGGGCAACGCGAGGAGTTTGCTTTCGACGTTCCTCGGTGTTGCCTATCTCCGGACAACGCGAGGAAGTTAGTTTTTGATGCTCCTCGGCGTTGCCTATCTCCGGGCAATGCAAGGAGTTTGTTTATTTTTATAGACCTCCCAGGGTTGCCGGGGCAACACCGGTTTTTTCTTTTTGAGAGGCAAGGATCGAGTTCCGCCGCTCCAACGGTTTGAGTCGATTCGCTTTCGTCGACTCGGCGGGTTCATTATGGACACAGTTTGGTTGGTTCAAGAAGCAAACTTTATTAAGGAAAGCATGGCAGATTCTTTGCCTGTTTACAATACCACCGGCATTTCTAGGATGGCTTATTTGCAGAAAAATAGAAAATAAATAAAATATTTTTTAGATTAAATAACGGCGGAGTGATTCGCTATTCCAGGCTCTGGGAACTGTGACCCCGTCGACGGCTGTCAGCTTGAAAGTCCCGTTGCTGAGCTTTTTATAAACGGCATACGGTCCTTCCCAGTTTGGTCTGAAGGTTCCCGGTACAGGGTAAACTCGCTTGACCACAAGATCACCAACCTTGAAGGTTTGGCAGTGGACTTTGGAGTTGAAGTACCGTGCAACCCTTTTTTGGTGGGCGGCTGTTCTCAACTATGCTTCTTCTCTTTTTTTCATCGATCATGTCTAGTGATTCGAGTAGGAGTTGCTCATTTTGCGCTTGATTAAAATTCTGCCTTCGTTGTGAGAGGACCTCTAATTCAACAGGAATCATTACTTCTGAACCATATGCCAATGAAAACGGAGTGTGGCCAGTTGCTGCTTTGTGTGTTGTCCTGTATGCCCATAGTGCGAGTGGTAGTTCGTCAACCCAATTTCCTTTCGCCTTTGTTAGTCGCTTTTTGATGGTGGATTTGATGATCTTGTTTATTACTTCCACTTGCCCGTTCGCTTGCGGATGAGCCACTGCGGAAAAGCTTTTCTCAATTCGGAAGCGCCTGCAGAAGTCTTTGAACTCGGCACTCTTGAATTGGGTTCCGTTGTTAGTGATGATTTTTTGCGGCATACCAAACCTACAAATGATGTTTTTAGTGACAAAGTTAATAACTTTCTTTATGGTTATGGTGGCCAGGGTTCCGCTTCCTTATTTTGTGAAATAATCTACGGCAACTATAGCATATTTGGCTCCTCCTTTAGCTATTGGAAGGACATCAATCAGATCGATCCCCCATATCGTGAATGCCATGGGCTAACCATTTGTGTCAGTTCCGTTGAAGGAGTTCTCTTAATTTTGATGAATCTTTGATAGTGATCGCATCTTCTGGCGTGATCTACGGCGTCATGATTTATTGTTGGCCAAAAGTATCCGTATCGAAGGACTTTTTTTTGCTAGCGTCTGCCCCCCAGTGTGGTCTCCGCATTCGCCTTCATGTACTTCCTTCAGGATTTGTCGTGCTTCATCATCAGTCACACACCTAAGAAGAGGGGTCGAGAATCCCCTTCGATAGAGTATCCCATCCTGTATCATGAATCTTGGCGCCTTATGGAGGAGCTTGTTTCGCTGATTTCGGGCAGTTGGTAGGGTTCCTGCAAGTAGATAGTCCTTTATCGGTGTCATCCATGTATCTGGCTCGATGGTGGTTTCTAGAATCCAGTCCACGTCCATTTCGTCTATGCTCGGGTTGGTTAGCATTTCAACCGGAACCAATCCCAATGACTGGGCTTCCCCGGAGCTTGCCAACTTGGCCAAATAGTCTACTTTGGTGTTTTTCTCTCGTGGGATGTGAGTTATGGTGAAATTTTCGATATCACTTAATAGCTCTTGTACTTTGGATAGGTACGGGGCGAGATTTTCTCCACGTGCTTGGTATTCCCCTTTCACTTGACAGACGACCAACTGGGAGTCGTAGTATATATGATTAGATTTTATCCCAAGTTCCTTCACAACCTTTAGTACAGCGATCAAAGCTTCATATTCTGCTTCGTTATTTGTTGCTGGGAATTCCAAGCGTAGAGCATAAATAATGGCTCGCCCCTCGAGGGTTTCAAGCACTACCCCTACTCCCGAATAGAGGTTGCTTGATGCACCGTCGACGAAGAGCTTCCATTGCGTGACTGCTTCCGGCTGAATTTCCTCCTCGTCATCCCGTATGGTAAATTCGGCAATGAAGTCGGCCAATGCTTGCCCGTTGAATGCTTTCCTTGGATGGTATGTGATGTTGTATTGGCTCAACTCTATATTCCACTTGAGTAATCATCCGGAAGTTTTTGGCCGGTATAAAACTTGCTTCAGGGGCTGGTCAGTCAATACTTTAATCCGATGAGCCTGGAATTACGGTTGTAATTTCCGGGATGCGATCAAAAGGCAATACGCTAGCTTTTCCAGCTTTGGGTAATTCTTCTCATCTCCGGTGAATCGTTTGCTAATGTAGTACACAGGTCACTGGATTCTCGCTTCTTCCTGCACGAGAGCCGCGCTCAGTGCGTGCGGGGAAACCGCTAAATAAATGAATAGGTCTTCTCCATCCACCGGCTTTGATAAAATAGGGGGAGCTTCCATGTGTCGTAGCAGTTCCTCGAAAGCTTCCTGGCAAGCTTCACTCCATTCGAAGTTTTTCCTTCCTTTCTTCAGTGCGTCAAAGAACGGTATGCACTTGTCTGTAGCTTTAGAGATAACCGACTCAGTGCTGCGACCTTTCCATTCAAGCTTTGATGTTCTCTCTTATTTTTAGTGGCTTGGACTTCCTGTAATGCTGTTATTTGCTCCGGATTTGATTCGATGCCCCGGGCACTTACTATGAGTCCCAGGAATTTCCTAGAGGCTACTCCAAAGTGACATTTAAGTGGGTTGAGCTTCATTCCGTATTTGCGGAGTATTTTGAACATTTCAGCGAGATTATCTAGATGGCTAGCAACTACTCAGGATTAGACTAACATATCGTCCACGTAAACCTCCATAGTCTTCCCAATCTGGCGTTTGAACATAGCGTTCACTAGCCTTTGGTACGTTGCCCCTGCATTTTTTAAGTCGAGTGGCATTACTCTATAGCAGTACAGTCCCAAATCGGTGATGAAGCTAGTGTTCTCTTGGTCTGCTTCATGCATCAGGATCTGGTTATAACCTGAGTACGCATCCATAAATGACAGCAGCCCATGTCCTACTATTCCATCCACAAGTTGATCAATCCTCGGGAGCGGGAAGCTATCCTTTGGACAGGCTTTGTTGAGGTTCGAGAAATCAATACAGGTTCGCCATTTTCCATTAGACTTCTTGACTAGGACCGGATTTGATACCCATTCAGGGTAAGTTGCATCTCGAATAAAGCCATTGGCCATCAGCTTATCTACTTCCTCCCTCAGTGCCTTGGACCACTTGGGGCCCAAGTTGCGCCTTTTCTGCTTTACTGGTGTAAATTTGGGGTCAATATTGGGCGCGTGGAAGGCAATTTCAGGTGACACCCCACACATATCGGAGTGCGTCCAAGCAAACACATCTAAATTGGCGCGGAGGAATTTGGTTAACTCTGATCGCATCTTGTTTCCCAGGTGCAGCCCAATTTTCAGGACCCGTGTTGGGTCATCCATACAGACTGGGACAGACACCATTAACTCTACCGGTGTTTCCCAATCATCCCCTGAGCTCTTCTTCCTAGGGTCTAAGGCCTTATCGAATCGGCAATGGTTCCCAAGCCATGGGTGGCTCTGTAGTTGCTATTCGGAGGGCTCACGGATGTGGAGGGCCCTCCCCACATACTTTCCTTTTTCCTTTCTTCTTGACTCGCACAACTCTACGATGTAGCATTCCCTGGCAATGCTTTGGTCTCCTTTCATTATTCAGATTCCGTGCTCAGTAGGGAACTTCATTTTAAGGCACCATTGAGCCAATGCTATTCTGAAGTCGGCTAATGTGGGCCGTCCCAAGAATGCATTGTATGCTGACATTTCATCCACGATCAAAAAAGTCTGAATGAGGGTGACTCATCGCTCATCGTCTCCAAGCTCCATAGGTAGGTTGATTGTTTCACCGATTGTTTGGGTTCTCCAGTAAACCCCTGAATCTTAGTCTGGCATGTAGATACACTTTTCATGCCAATTTTCATTTGGTCAAAGGTTCGTTTGAAAAGTTGTTAACTAAATTGCCACTGTCAATCAGCACTCGTCGGACTACGGCGGGACCGATTCCTACTATCACCACTATTGGTATGAGAGTTGGAGCTTCAACCCCTTCGGTGTCCCGATTACAGAACATTATTTCATCACTCAGAACCTTCTGCTGCTTGGCTGGAGTTTCATCATCTACTGCTAAACATAATTCCTTTGGAGCATGCTTCAATGAACTCGCATATCGCTTCATTTCTCCCCAACTTCTTTGTGCGGGGTTTGGTCCCCCAGATATTGTCCCAATAATAAGCCTTTGGTCAGTTCATTTTGACCCTTCTTCGCTGGTTCCAGCTTGATTTCTTTGCTCTCTAGGAGGTTGAGGGACCATAGGTTGTTGGAGTTTTTGCGGCTTCTTCACATATTGTTGAAGTTTGTTGTCTCGGATTAACCCTTCGATGGGTTCCTTAAGGTGGTGGCATTCATTTGTATTGTGCCCATGCGTCTCGTGGAAGCGGCAGAATTTCCCTGAGCTCTTTTGTTGTTTCGTTGCCTCCTTTCAAAGAGGTATCTTATACTCTTCAGTTTCTTGCGTTGCAAGATAAATATTCTCCGGAGTGTCATTCAGGGGGGTATAGTCCTCCTGTCTAAACCCTCTAAATATTTTGTTGCTACCACCATTATTTCTTTTATCGGAGTTCTGGCTTCTTCTCTTCTGATTCTCGCTCTTTTCCGCAACTCCTTGAGTATTTCCAAGACCGCGCGTATTTAGATTTTCCACTATGTCACTTTGTCCGGCATCCATCTGTTGTGTACTGGCAGACTTTCTTTCCAATTCCTGTGCTTCCTCCAATCTCAAATAATGGCTTGCTTTACAATTGAAGTCTTTCTTGTTGGTAGGTTGCTTCATCTTAATCCATTTCCCGAACTTCATTTTCGGGTGAATAGCGCGGACTAATGCCATTAAAACCGTATCCTCATTGGGGTTGCTCGCTTCAAATACCGCGGTGTTAAACTTACTAATAAATGATTTCAATGAATTGTTGCGCCATTGGACCAACCCGGATAGGGACATGACATCCTTTGGTTTTGCGGTATGAAGCCTAAGCTGGTCAAGGAATTTCTTTGCAAGTTGGTCAAAAGTAGAAATGGATCTTGGGGGAAGTCTGGTGAACCACATAAATGAGACTCCTTCTAGAAAAATAGGGAAACATCGGCAGTGGACGGCCTCTAGAGCATTAGCTCCATCCATATACCAGCTGTACTAGTACAAATGAGGTTTTGGGTCCTTTTATCCATCGTAGGAGGGGATAGTTGGCATAGTGAATTTGTCTGGGTATCTTACATTCATGGTCTTGTCGGTAAAAGGGGTTTGACTCGGGGAAGATCCTCATTCATCGTCCTCTCGGTCCTTACTCTCATCCATCAGTCATCTGACCATGTCTGCTATGTATGCCTCTGATGTCTGGCAGCCCTAGGGGCGGCAATCAGTCATTGCGCCAAGTGTTCGGTTCTGCAAACAGTCTTGGCATGTGGGCTGAAGCCTAGGCCCTCCTGTCTCTGGGAGAGCCACTCCCGCAGGACCCCGTTGGCTTGCAGTTGGCCTAACTGGAGCAGTTTGGACGTTTCTAGCATCATCGAACGCATTGACGTTCTCTTCCATCTTATTACCTTGCTCTCTATCTTCTGAATCAAAGAGATTGACAGCTATATCTTCCTGCGGGGTTTTGGGCCCCGATTCAAATTCAAGATTGGTTGCCTTGCGCTGGGTGGAGTATTATCATTCTCCTCCACCCTGCATCATGTTGTTACCCTTCTTTGTGGCTGATTTCCGTTCCTTCTTTGCAGGCCAGAAACAGAGGAATTCTCTTGTTCTACAGCAGTCACTGGTTCAGGCACAGCCCTTGGAACAGGGTTTGATTGTAGGGTCAACAGAGCGTTAAGCTTCTCCATCATAGCCTTTTGACTATTTTATATTTTCTGATTGATCTCCTTAGCCATCTTATTTAGCTCATCTTTGGTGACAACTTCATGCTGACTGGAGGATGTCGTGCTTGGTTTCCTAAGTTTGCACCATTTACTTCAGCTTGTTGGAGACTAGCTCCTTCTCCAGCTATTACTGCCCCTATGAATCTTCCAGAGGCAGTTCTTCTTCTTCCATGAGCCATTGGTTCTAAAACAGCAAGTTCTTCAAGCAAAGATTGGGAATCTAGCTTTTGGACCTATGAGATCCAAAGTAGATAGCTAGATCCGGATCCTGAGTTGGAGTTCTCAGTGAAAGCACCAAAATGTTGATCCAAAAAATGGACCAACACCCTGGTTAGAGTTTGAAAGCACCAGCCCTGTCCTGACAGAGCAATATCACAGATTACAGATATAAAGAAAGAACAATAAAAGAAAGTAGACAAAGAATTTTTATAGTGGTTCGGCTGTTAATGAAGCCTATGTCCACTTTATAGTTTTATTATAGACTGATTGCTGTTACAAGAGATGTTTGATTACAAGGCTTTGATTATTCCCTAGCTAGATTGAATCTCCAGAGTTGGAATCCACTGGAGAATCATAGTGTATTCCTTTGGTGATTGTTATGAGGGAGGAAAAGAGTGAAGAATGATTCCAGCAGAGCATCAGCAACCAGTCCGGAGAAGATCCTCTTTATGTTGCAGGTAGGACGCTATTTATAGAGATCGAAGAGCTTTTGGGCCAAGCCTGTCTTCATCAGCGTGCAGGTAGATTACAGGTGACCTAGGGGGGCCTTGGCTTGCAAAATGAGCCAAAACCATGGGTTGTTGGCGACCCATGGTCCATGGGTCGCTGGCGACCCACCCATAGACTTGGTTCGTTTTGTGGACCAAATCTTGCCTCCTTTTGATGGTATTCCATATCTGGTTTGTTTGATGGTTTGAGCAGAGGCATGAGTCGCTGATGAGCTAAGCACTTAGGATTTTTCTAGTCTACTCGAAGATGTTCCCATAGCCTTTTATCGTTGTTCTTACGTTTTGATGGCAATTCACTAGCTATTTACGTTCAGCTACTGATTGGATTATAGGAATACTGATCTCTCGGCTCCCTTGATCCCAGTCGCTGCCTTAGTCGTATTGCTTAGCCCTTGTTGATCTCTTGGCTTTTCTGGTTAAGTCCTGAACCATCATGTCCTTGCAAGATTGTTCTGTTCTCTATTGGTTTCTACTGGGTTTAAAACCCGGATAACAGAATTGTGTAACAATATGAATTTCTATAAATTGTCTAAAAATATAAATAAAAGTGTATTGGTTGAAATATCAAGGAATGTAAACAAAAAGGAAGAGACGTACAAAATAAGATAATACAGTGTTTTGTGCCATCTTTTCCAATAGAAAAATAAAAGATAATTCCTTGTTATTTCACACATAACTCTTTTAAGAAATTTATAGAGAATTATAGTGTTAACAATTTCCCTTGGGGAAGAAGTAATTCTAATCTATTAAGACATAAAAATCTTTAAGTATAACTAAAGTAATGCAAGTAGGAATAATAACAACAATTGAAAAGGGAAACCTAAAATATGTAATTTAAAATGGTGTAGAAAACAAACGGTAAACAAACAAGATGCCATTAAACGAATAGGGAAGTAATAAGTCTAAAATAGGCAATTAAAAGGAGATATTAGTTAAAACGGAAATAGGAGATTTCATCCAATAATGTTAAACGAAAAGGAAATAACAAATGACACTTAAGTCAATAAATGGTTAACAAATGATAGTAAACGACAAGAATAAATCAAAATTAAGTTATGGAAGATTTATTGAATAGAAATGATAGAAAAGTAAAAGAATAATATTAACAGTTGAATATCGAAGGCATAAAAATTAAGCAAATATAAATGAATACGCGCACACACATACACACACACACACACGTATCCTCAAGTATGTGTTTATAATGAGTGTGAATTATTAAAGTTAACAAATAACTTAAATGCATAAGAATGACACAGTCATTAGAATATGTTGGAATGCGAAGTCAGTTTTGTTACACATTAGAAATCTACCCACCACAAGGGGATACCAGTAGTTATGTATACACTATACTGATGTGAGACATATCGAACCATAGGACCCGTGGAGAGTATATGTTTGCATATAGATAAAGGAATACCCCAATAGAAAGTGGACACTGCTTCAAAAATAGGAAAAGAAGGTATTGCCTTGATTGCAATAGGAAATCTAAACTGGATGGTGAGAAAAGAACGGTGCTATAGCAATATGTGGAGGTACCAAATTAAGGAGTAGGGGTTACACATAGGTTAAGAACGTCCTTAATCCTTAGTGGCCAATGTAAAAGATGGGGGTTACACCTAATGGGCTACACTCCCTATTAGGTATGGTACATGTTAGGCTATGCATTGCCAAAGGTTTATTTGCAAATTTGTTTGTTAAGAGGCAAGGCTAGCTAACCCTTTTAGAGAAGTCTTTCAAATGCATGGGTAGTACGTGGAATTGAGCCCACAACCGGTGGCCTGAGTCCATCATACTTATAGTTTGTAAAGCTGAGTCTACAAACCAAAAAGCAGACAAGTTGAAAATCCTCAAAAATGCAAGTTAGAGTATGGCTAAATTATTGAAATGGCGTTATTAGGCACTATGGGAGTTCCTCGGTATGTGCGGCGATGAGAATGTGATACGGCGAGGGTGATGGATCCTTACGTGGTGTTGATTTAGGAATACCAGTGATGATAGTATTTTGGTCCAATGAGGGACCGAGATACTTGTATATTTATATATTTATATGTAGCTATAGCCTATTATGGGTAGATGTGACATATTGTGCGCATACGTGGAGTCGAGACGACTAATTAAAAATAAAAGACATAACATGTGATAGAAGAAAAATGGCATAAACTAGTGTTATGTATAAAGTGGATAATTTACCAGTCACCAGAACATGGTTCTGACCCCCCCTCCCCTCCTCATTACAACCTACAGGATAACTTAGATGGACATGTTCCTTTGGCATGCTCGACACTGACAAGGACACTAGACATTTGAAGTGTCAATCTTGATCAGTAACTATGTGACTTATTATATTTTATTATTCTATTGTGATGTGAGTTATATCGTTAGTGCTCTAATATGTGTTCATTTATTTTATATGCAGGATACCAACCAACGATCCATACTTTGGTGGATATGGGTTTTTGATTTAGCAAAAATTCGAGCCCACTGGGGTGCGGGTTGTTACACCTAATCGCCACCCATAACACTTGGAAGAAAGCCAATCATGAATTAAGCCAATCACTCTCAAGTCACAGGCAACCGTTGGCAATCACCGATCTCGCAGCCACGAATGCCACTATGGCCTAAAACTCCATCAACCCACCTATAGGACGAAGTGAGATCTGAACTTGAAAAGGGGTCAAGGTCGAACTGTCTCAAGAAGGCTATGGCTGTAGAAACGAAGTTGCGACGATGACGGCAGTTGAAATAAGGTGGCTGCGGTTGTAGTTGATCGTAGGCAAGTGGTTCGAGCTTGGAAGAATAAGTTGCAGGAATTGGGATCTATGAGAAAGCAGGAAGGCTGATGTAACGAGTCGGAATTTTATCTCTTTGATTTGTGAATATTTGAGAAATTATAAACATTCATTTAATGGTCGAATAGCCCTCTTTTAATTAATAAATAATGATGGTAAACTTGTTTTGGAAGTTTGTTTGCAAAAATAAGGAGTTCGATGAAAAACTGAAAATGTGACCGATAATCATTTTTTGGATTTTTGACCTTTATCAAACAAAAGTTGTAGCAACATTGTTACACACATATGTATACTTTTATAACATACACATATGCATATAATAACTGAATTAATAAAGTAAAAAAGGATTAGTAAAATTAAGCATAATTAAAGAAGTAATTAATTAAGAGATGTGACTTTTACTTTTTAAATAAAGTAGAGTGAACTTTTCCTTCTTGTTTAAGTGCATTAGTACAGGAAAAGGATATGCACATGGTTTCTCGTACTTTGTCACATGGAGGTAGCTTAGCACGAAAGGATAATAAAGGGTAACTGTGCAATTTGGCTTAAGGATATGTGATGCAATTTGCCATTTTTGCAAACATTACTATAAAATAGGTCATTTGCATTGGTTGTTTACCCCATATTGCTTCGATTCAACAATCGATGCAAATGTAAACAATGCAATAGGCCTGAGCTCGGTGCATTGGTTGTACAGCTGAAGCAGAAAGTGATTTTTTGCATCGGTTGTTAGTAACAACCGATGCAAAAGACTAGTATTTTGCTCGGCTGTTAGTACGAACCGATGCAAAAGGGGGTCATTGGCTTAAAAAAGTCTCCTCTTTTGCATCGGTTGTTATTAATAACTAATGCAAAATACCCCCCTGTTGCTTTGGCTATTAGTATTAACCGATAAAAAAAACCCTTCTTGCAAATCCCTAAAATACTCGAATAGGCGATAATACTGATATACATACATACATACATACATATACATATATATATATATATATCATAACAAACAATTATTGCATGTAATATTGTAATCGTTTAAAATCAAACTGGAAGGAAAATACAAATTGAACAACATAAATACCAAAATAAATATATATCAATTATATTGTTCACAATCTATATAAAATAGTGATTCATACATTCATTTTAGTAATATAATCCAGATCTTTAGTACAATCATTAAGAAATAATAGAGTCTAGACTGCTAAGTACACTAATATAGCAACGCTTCTAGTACCGTTCTCGACAGCAACTTTGATCTAAAACAAGAACTTGAGTTGAAATAGTAGATATAATGTCAGTGAATAAAAAATGAATTTGAAGTTAAGTAGTATATAAAATAGTGATTTTTTTAAAATGTTTACCTCAAAAGGAGTTGGCAATAGAGTTTAAATGGTCAAGAGAGAAAGACCAATCAATCCAGCAGATATATGAGAACTGTAAAAGAAAATTTTTGGTAAATGAAAAGTTGCCCAACAAAGTAAAAAACTTGGTATTTAAATCTTTAAAGTAATTACCCTTCTAAACTTGGTTTGTCAGAAGTAAGTAAAGCAGTAACACCACTAGTTACCCCAAGAGCAAACAAAAAGAACATACTAGCCAAGAGCTTTGGGTGCATGTCTTAAGCCTTGGTTTTCTCTTCCTTTGGGAAAATTAAAAAGTTGAAAGAACATTAGTTTAAGTCTCAAAAATGGATATTCTAATTTAGATATAGTAAAAATGAAAAAAATAAACTAGTACCTTACAGCATCTTTCGACAATCTAATCCTAAACCCCAGGTAAGTTCCATAGCCACCCATAGCAAACGATATAATTGCCTGCAACATCATAGCATGTACAGTATAAGATATAAATTGTGATGAAGTATAAATAACAGGAATAACATAAAGAAAAATAACCATGTTGTAGGATGTCCCCAATGCACAAGCCATTTGTGACGATCTGCCATTTTGGACAATTTAAGTCGACAATAAACCACACATGTCTAACTCAAACTATTCAAAATGGTAGATTATCAATGGGGATTAATAAGTAAATAGGAGAAAAGAAGGAAACCAATGCATAGAATCTCACATCGGAATGACAAAATATAATAATCAAATAAACAGTTCATGAAGTTGTTTAACAATATACATTTGATTACACTTTTTTTTTCAATATCAATCAGAGTAGTACATAAAACAGATATACTTGAGTAATGTAGCATAAACAAAAAGATGTAGTGGGATAATACTAGTAGTATGATATATCAATCTTCGTCTTCGTCCTCCAGAAATAATGGTCTTCAAATACTAAAATACTCAGGCTGACCCGAGCGTAATAAAATGACAAAACATTGAGTCAGAACTAAAAATTCTTATGTAAGTTAAATCAATAACAAGTGAAATATGGGTGCAAATAACTTAGAGATGTTACGGTATTTTCCATCTCCTAAGGATCCGTTAAACTATCTATATATAGTAAGATACGCTATATATGTAGTGTCTATCAAGAAAGTAAAGTATTAAAATAGCATTAAGGCTTTGCATTGATCCCCCCTTAACACATTTTTAAGCAAGTAGTCTATACAGGTCATGTAACATAACCAGTACTGTCGGTAGCCAGTGAGTCCCCTGTAGGTACCATAATAAAATCATAGTGGGCTCGTATAAGGATAATCGTATGACAAGGCATGTGAGGCAATGCCCAAGGTATGATTATACCAGTTTACCCTTTCTGGCTGGTCATAACACATCACAGCAACGACTGCCGACCGAGTCCATCACCCATAAAAATCAAATCAAGGTGCACCAATCGAGTCGACATCAATATAGTAATACGAAGGGGTGATGTCCCCTTTAGGTAGCGAACCCCTTGGCATGACATAGCCTCTTGTTTTAGTCATTTCAAGTTGACACAAGTGTCGGGGTCATCCATCATCGTTCTCTTTCTTCATTCCAGTAAATGCGGCCAATTCAACCTCTACATTCTGGATAACATCCACCGCGTACATGGTTGTTAAAGTGGTTCCGATAGAATAACAGAGAGTATGCATTCATCCAGCCCCGGTCTCTTTAATAACCAATCGTCCAATTTATATATCGGTCGGTTCTTTGAAATTTTAAGAACAAGTCATATTCCATATCAAAATATCATATTCACTTCAAATCATTTCGAATTCAAAAATAGGTTATACCTTCATATCAAAACATTCATATTTAAATCAATGGTTTAAATCTAAATAGTTCTCAATTTTAAAATAGTTTGAATATTGAAAATAGTTTGGATAATTAAAATAGTTTTGATAATTAAAAATAGTTTGAATATAGAAAATAGTTTTGATAATTAATAGTTTTGAAGATTGAAAATAGTTTGAATATGTGAAATAGTTTATATATTAAAATAATTTGATTATTAAAATAGTTTGTATATTAAAAAAATTTATATTAAAACTGTTTCTTTCCTTCACAACAATTTGAACTTAGGTTCAAATTCAAAATCACAACGCGTTCAATTTTTCGGCTTCCAATTCAAGTCAACTTCATATTCAAAATTCAATTTAAATCGGCCTCAATTCAAAATGATTTCAAATTATACTTCAAATTCAATTTAAACGGTTCTATTCAAATGGTTGAAAGTTTCGATTCAAATTCTCATTCAAACAATTTAGTTTAAATCTATTTCACATCCAAATTTGAAATACCAAATTAAACCACTTTAATTAAAATAAATTCAAAGTTAAAATTTCAGTATTTAAACCTTTAAAACAATTATTTTCAGATATATTTACATTGTGTTTCAAATTCAACTTTAAGATTTAAAGTTCATAACTTCACATTAAATTCCTTAACACAATTCCATTTAAACATCTTCCATTCCAAAATTTCAAAGTTCGAATTTGAAAATAATTCAATTCATATAAATCCAATTTTATTTTCTATAAAAAAATATCATTTAAACCAATCAAAATTCAGGATTTTAAAACCATTTAATTTAACCAAATCCGGTGTCCGTATATAATTTTCTACCCCATGGCTAAGTGATCAGTTATTTCAATTTTAATTACATGGATGGATGTATATCATTTCAACCCATATTTAAATGATATAGGTATATATCATTTCAACCTATTTCTTAGTTCATTTCAAATATTGTAGGTGACAATTTATATGATGTCAAATAATAAATAAGGTAATGACTAAAGATATATCAAAATAAATAACAACCATACATCCAACATATCAATCAATAGGCATCCAATTACAATCAACATCCAAATCAACCAATATATCATAACATTTACTAGTTAGCAATTGTCGGGTTTAACTAGCAATTAAATTTCAATATCAACTTAAATGCCAATTCAATTCAATATCAATTTCAAATTCAATTTAAAAGTCAATTTTAATTACCAAACGGCAATCAATAAAAATTTATCACTTCATGATTTTAATTCAACTAACATCGGAAAATTTAGTATTGCATAAGTGGTTTTAATCACTCACCTTTGATTTAAGCCCATTAAAAATCCAATAGAAGCTTGAAATCTCAACCGTCTCCAAATTCAACCCAACTAGTTTCATATTGTCCAAAATTTCAATACGAGTCCAACGGAAGAAACCGCGCATGAATTGGAGTTCGTATGCAAAAGTTATTCACGTTAGAACATTTGAAATTTTAAATTTTAATAAAAATAAAATAAAAGCAGAATTGTAAATTACCAAATCATCCCAAAACCCTACCGTTAATCATGAATCGAACATCACCCAGCCACTGACCTTTGACTGCCTATTTCACAACCTACACGACACCATTCATCCATCGACATTCACCACCGCGTTCCGTCGCCGCCCTCCACCTTCGCCGAGCTCGCGTGGCCAAGCAACGTCGCCTGCAACCCCCATGTCGCGACCAATTTTCAGGGCTTTGAAGCCAGATGCCGACTAACGCAGGCCCCATTGACATGATCGAAGCCGCTAGATCATCTTCCCTTGACCCCCCTCTCCACTAAAGCGCTTTCCAATCATCGAATGGTCGACGTTTCGCTGTTGATTTGCAAAACCCTACAACAGACGGCAGATAAAGATCGCCAATTTCTGATCAAACCGAGACTCGATTGCAAAAATGAATTGCTGACGCTGATTCCATTCGTCGAGAGCTTCACGGTAATATATAATTTGATAGGGTTTGAACAATTTGATTTTTAATTAGATTTTGAAATCAGTAATTATAGATTTAGAATAAATTTCAATTAGAGTAGAAGATTTTAGACCTGTAGAGAAGGTCAAGGTCATAAAGAAAATACAGCATAAGAGGAATGAGATAAGGCTACTAGGGTTCAGTAACAACATATATATAGACCAGAGAAAGGTTAATTTGGACCAAAGCAATTACGAAGACCCAAAAACCCATTTCGTTACCGAAACAAAAATAGATCATCCTATACATCGAAATGTAGGTTTTTAATATTTCTAAACCCAATTAAACTAATTTCAGATCCTAATTCTATTGTATATAGAAGTTAGCTTTAAAATCAAATTATAGTTATTTTTACACGTTAATTAAAACGAATTAAACCATTCAAATTTACATTATTTAGTTTAAATCCATTTCACATCCAAATTTGAAATACCAAATTAAACCGCTTTAATAAAATAAATTCAAAGTTAAAATTTCAGTATTTAAACCCTTAAAATAATTCATTTCAGATAAATTTACATTATGTTTCAAATTCAACTTTAAGATTTAAAGTTAATAACTTTACATTAAATTCCTTAACACAATTCCATTTAAACAGCTGCTGTAACAACCCGCATATTTTACGATTATATATTTAAATGTTTTATTTAAATATAGCATCGTTGGTTGAATTTAAAGTCCGAAATGTGACTTTCTGTAAACGGTCGAATCCGGACTCGGTACCACTTCCATTGAGTCCAAAATGGCGTTTGCGACCTTTTTGAGTATAAACATCAATATGTTTGGAGTTGATTAGAATTTTGATATTTTCATTTGGGGCTTTGGGTTTGGGTTTCAGCCCACTAACCTAACAAAGAACCCAACTCCTTTACAATAACAACTCCCACTCCACTCCTCTTCATCCATTTATAACATTTCCTAACACTCAAGCAAAAGGAAAAATGGAGGAGAAGAGAGGAGATTATAAATTCCTAAGCCCTAGTTCTCTTAGGAATTCAAGTTATTGCTCTAAAATCAAAGAGAAGCTTAGGTAAGCATCCTCTTCATCTTCTCCATCTCAATCTCTCTTCAATTTTCAGAAATTCCTATAACCTAACTTAGGAAAAACTTCACCTTTGATAATAGATTGAAGATTCTTGAGGTGTATTGAAGAGGAATTGATCTTGCCTTATTTTAGAGCTTCTCATTCATTGTTTTTAGTTTTAAAGGTGAGTTCTTGAACTCAGATCTATCTCTATAGCTTTAATTGTTGTTAGGTATGAATTCCTAACATCTATTTCATGTTCAATTGCTTTTGATTTGAATTGGTTCGGTGAATTTTCCAATTTTGGGTATTTTGAAGCCAAAATCTTTAAAGATCCTATCTTGGATGTTTGGACATGTTTTTGGTGGTGTATCGAAGTGCCTATAGGGCTGGGTTGTCGATTGGCATAAATCCCTAGCATCCATTGCTCGTTCGATCGCTTCGGGTTTGGATTTTGCCCTCTGTGGGCTAGGCTGATTTTTGCCTAGCAGGAAAATCCAAACGTCTGGTTGAAAAATCCAGACGTCTGGTAGGGGTCCCTGGAAAAAGAAAAAAATAACAAATGCAAAATAAATATGGCTGAGACAAAATCCAGACGTCTGGTTAAACCCAACCAGACGTCTGGTCCTGTGCAATTTTGCCTATTTTGGCTGTTTTTGAGTGGATTCTCAGTTTTTATCGATTTTTGTTGTTCCGGATAGTTATTGTCATTTATTATCGACTTTGATGACTTCTTTTATGGATTTTTGGGAATATCCATTTGATATCGATTTTTATGATTTTAATTCACGTCGTCGAATGTGGATTTTGGTGATAGATTGTTTTTACAATCATTTCTGTGTTTTGTCACTTTAAAATACAAAGGTTTCTATACTGGTAGTAAATACTCAAACTCTTACACAAAAATGATTTCAAAATTACTTTTAATACAAAGCTTGTTTTTAAAACCGTTTTCCAATCTATTAGTATATACAAACCTTTACCTCATTCGTATGAGAAATCTAATTAAACAACTTAGCAAAACAAGTGGTATGAAACGCTTGCATTTACTTCGTCGGTTAATTCTTGGACTTGTTCGGTTGAAATCTCGTGATAATTTTCGAGTGGAAATCTACAATTTGTTCGTAAATATTTAAGTTAAGCCAGTGGTGATGGGACATGAAGCTAAACTCATTTATTTACTAGCTTGGTGTAATTTACACTTATTCCATGGAACTTCGGCTCAATTTGGTGGGGTAGCGACCCATGGTCATTTGATCGTTCGAGGAGCATTCGGCTCATTCGTCCGCGTGGGGGACTGTACCACGACAGAGTCTGTGCATGAGGCGTATCTTTTAGGGTGCGTTGATGTTCGGCTCATTCGTCCGCGTGGGGGACTGTACCACGACAGAGTCTGTGCATGAGGCGTATCTTTTAGGGTGCATTGATGTTCGGCTCATTCGTCCGCGTGGGGGACTGTACCACGACAAAGTCTGTGCATGAGGCGTATCTTTTAGGGTGCGTCGATGTTCGGCTCATTCGTCCGCGTGGGGGACTGTACTCCGTATTTTTATGGGATAGCGTCTCATTTGTGATACACGTGTTGGTGAGTTTTCATGCTCCCGTTTGTGATAGGCCTCCCCCTTTGTGTTTTCTGGATTTCTAATTATTGATTTCTGGAATTTGCGTTTCACCAATTTTTGCGATTTGCATTGATATGTTTTGTCAATATTTGAGGTTTGGTGAATAAGCTAAAGAATGTGATATTCTTTTTGGATATTTGAGGAGATTTGAGATATTATATGATTTTCATTGTTATTAAATATATACTTGTCTAAGTATGACATTATTGTTATCATATATTTTTGTCATATCTCTTATCATATCTCATCTTATATGATATTTATAGCTAGACTGATCCGTTTATTATTTTTCTTCTTAAATAATACTTGGGTCAGACCGAGGTATTTCAGGTTCTTCCACTTGACTTCTTAGCATGGACTAGCTTCTGACTTTTGGCTATCTACTTTATCTCAGTAGTTTTTGCTTTTATACATTCGAGATAGAGACTCCTTAATGTATACATATTCTTTTGTCTAGCACTTGTACCTATTCTTTTATGATGTAGTGGGTCTTATATGACCACTACTTTAGTGTACACTTCTATGTGTTATATTCATATCTATTTCTGCCTTAGTGATATCTATGACTGATTTATGTTATGCTTATTTTATATTTGTCTCCGAAGGCCACATAGCCACTGTGTAGTAGCTTTGAGTTTGTATCTGATATGTCAAATTTCCTCTTGAAATGAAATGCATGACCTTCTATCTGGCATATCGGTACTCGCACAAATCAATTACACAGATGGTCGCTCCTCAACAGCCTTATTCTTCGTACTAGTCGACGGCATTACTCCGTAGTGTCCTTGGCTAGTGTGAGTATAGGGTGGGGCGTCACAGCTGCCATTCTAAAATTTCAAAGTTCGAATCTGAAAATAATTCAATTCATATAATCCAATTTTATTTTCTATAAAACAATATCATTTAAACCAATTCAAATTCAAGATTTTAAAACCATTTAATTTAACCAAATCCGATGTCCGTACATAATTTTCTACTATATGGCTAAGTGATCAGTTATTTCAATTTTAATTACATGGATGGATGTATATCATTTCAACCCATATTTAAATGACATAGGTATATATCATTTCAACCTATTTCTTAGTTCATTTCAAATATTGCAGGTGACAATTTATATGATGTCAAATAATAAATAGGGTAATGACTAGGGATATATCAAAATAAATAACAACCATACATCCAACATATCAATCAATAGGCATCCAGTTACAATCAACATTCAAATCAACCAATATATCATAACATTTACTAGTTATCAATGTCGGTGTTTAGCTAGCAATTAAATTTCAATATCAATTTAAATGTCAATTCAAATCAATTTCAAATTCAATTTAAATTACCAAACGGCAGTCAATGAAATTTTATCACTTCATGATTTTAATTCAACTAACATCGGAAAACTTAGTATTGCGTGCGTGAGTTTAATCTCGCCTTTGATTTAATCCCATTAAAAATCCAATAGAAGCCTGAAATCTCAACAGTCTCTAAATTCAATTGAACCAATCTCATATTGCCCGAAATTTCAATACGAGTCCAACAGAAGAAACCACGCGTGAATTGGAGTTCATATGCAAAAGTTATTCGAGTTAGAACATTTGAAATTTAAATTTTAATAAAAATAAAATAAGGGCAGACTTGTAAATTACCAAATCATCCCAAAACCCTACCGTTAATCACGAATCGAACATCACCCAGCTGCTGACCTTTGACTGCCGATTTCACCACGTACACACCACCATTCATCCATCGGCCATCACCACCGCGTTTGTGCCACCGCCCTCCACCTACGCCGAGCTCACATGGCCAAGCAACGTCGCCTAGAACCCCCATGCCGCAACCGATTTTCGGTGCTTTGAAGCCAGATGCCGACTAACTCAGGCCCCCTTGACATGATTGAAGTCGCTAGATCACCTTCCCTTGACCCCCTTTACACAGTAGCGCTTTCCGATCGGCGAATGGTCGTCGTTTCGCCATTGATTTGCAAAACCCTACAACGGATGGCTGAGAAAGATCACCAATTTCTAATCAAACCGAGACTCGATTGCAAAAATTAATTACAGGCGCTGATTCCATTCATCGAGAGCTTCATGGTGATATATAATTTGATAGGGTTTGAACAGTTTGAATTTTGAATTAGATTTTGAAATCAGTAATTATAGATTTAAGACAAATTTCAATTAGAGTAGAAGATGTTAGATCTGTAGAGAAGGTCTAGGTCAGAAAGAAAAAACAGCATAAGAGGAATGAGATAATGCTGCTAGGGTTTCAGTAACAACATATATATAGACCATGGAAAGGTTAATTTGGGAGTGGTCATGAAGACTCGTAAACCTGTTTCATTCCCGAAACAAAAATAGATCATCTTATATATCGAAATGTAGGTATTTAATATTTCTAAACCCAATGAAACTAATTTCAAATCTTAATTCTATTATATATAGAAGTTAGCTTTAAAATCAAATTATACTTATTTTTACACGTTAATTAAAACAAATTATTACTAAACTTATTTAATCACTTTTAAGTTCTAAATTACAAGTTTTCTATCCTTATTACATTTGAAAAAAATTTGAGAACTTATAATTTGAACATAATATTTCTCATTGAAATATTCATTATATTTTTAACACAAACGTAAGTTGCACATATCACTAATTAGTGACCATTTATGACTATTTCTTATTAATGGCAAGATTTAATTACTATTGATTACAATAATTAAACAGACCCTAATGCTGGGAAGATAATTAATCCAATTGTTTTCCTTTGAAATCTAATTTTTCTTGTTAAACCCAAGATTTAAATATTAAATTAATTCCAACATTTAATTACAACAGTAATAAAACCCTAGGTCACTACATTTTAATTTTCAACAAACTCTTTTATTTGACTTAAATGTTCTTTATATTAAATCCCAATTCCCTTACGTATTTATTAAACATAAGATTCCATTTATTACACTCATTACTCCACAGTTAACATCTTCTCTCATATTAACTGAAATATTTCAATTACATTAAATTCCATTGATTACAAAAATAATTTTTCAAAATGGATTAATTAATGAGATGAGAAATAAAACAATTGTTACATCTTAGCAATTCAAATATCTATAAATTTATTATTTACAAGCATGGGTTATAAATTTACTTGCAAAATAATTGATTTCTTATTCTATGCTAAAACCAATTTCAATTAAATAACATATGATTTCTCCTTTAATTCATCATTTATGTTATTCCATATTAAACTTTACAATTATATCCAAATTAAACTTTACAATTATATTCCGATTAGAGATAAACATTCATTTTATTCTTTACAACATTAACATTTGTTATGTCAAATCTTGTTGTTAATATGCAACCCAACATTGTTTTACATCAATAAATCATAATTTTTTAATTTCTAACAATTTTGAATTTCAATGTCTTATTTAATATAATATTTTTAATTGTCAAAAATACGGGTCATTACAATCTCCCCCACTCAAAACTTTTCTTCCCTAAAAAGGAAAAAGAAAGAAACAATTTATAAAAAAATTTAAACTTACTTAGTTAGTTTTAATATAAATTTGAAAATAACCCAATTTCCACGAAAAATTTCTCACTCCTAATTCTTAAAGTATTACATATGTTTCTTTGCAGTTTAATTCACATTTATTTACTTATATAACTTGATTTAATATTAATATTCATTAAAGAATCATTTCATACTTAAGTTTCTCTATTCACATTTATTCCTTCATATATAGTATCATTTAATATTAAATCTATTTATGAATCATTTCAACATTTTCTTAAGTTTATAATCATTTACTTAAATAGCATTCGCTTTTTACTATTCGATTTAATTATTAAGCATTTCAAAAAATTAACTTAAATTTACAACATTTCTTGTACATTTTAATTCTTTATTTATATATAGACATAATTTCATTTTGAAACAATTTTATTACTTAAGTTTTTACTTGTATAATATTCCATTAAATCCTAGAAGCATATATAAGTAATCTTATTCATTTTACTTAATAAGAATGTTCAATAGTTTAAACCTGTTTTAAATTTCATTATCTTTTATTTTAAGAGTTACAAAACTTCCTCTTTTATATTTCATTAAACACATAGCTTTTATTTTCTGATTTCAATTTGGAAGTTTCCGACTATTTAAAATCATCGAAATTCCAATTCATTTCAATAATTGAAAATCACTAATTAATAGAAAACTTAAGAACTAAATACCGAGTTTCATTTCAAATCATCTTAAAATAATATATACTTATATCTTTTGTATATCAAATCATACTTAGGAAATTTAAATTTAAATTTGGTTCACCAAAATAACCGTGTAGCAAAGCTACTATAGTAGTCTTCCCACTTTGAAACTCGAAAATGAACGTCGATAATGTCATGGTCATCACCGAAACTATTTTCCAGCGACAGAAGAGGGGAGTACAGAACTTATTTTATTTAAAATTCTTTTGAAAACATTTCTTTTAAATCTAATTGAAAATTTTTTTATCCGAAAATACTTCTAAATAATACTAATATTATTTTTCCAAATCTTTGAAAACCAATTTCAGAACACCGAAACTTAAGTTCTCGAATTTCCAATTTAAATTCATTTTATTTGTAAATCATAATTTTAAACCATATTTATAAAATTACATTTCTCATAACATACAATAGTTAATAGTTTTTAAGAACCTTGACTAACCAATAATAAATGACAATAATCGAATATTATCATTTCGTAACAAACAACACACCAAAAATAACAATATCAACTTATGAAAAATTATTCTTTTAAATACAAAATATAATACTAGGTAAAATTATTTCATTTACCAATTCAAAAAATAATATTGTGTCGGTTTACTTAGTTCAAGTATTTAGAAATCCCTATCGATGTCATGGAGTCCTATGTACTGATTGGAATTCAAAAATACCCAACATAACAAATTATTACAATACAAAACATTTTTATAGCACTAACATATATGCTCTCTCATAGATATATACACTCAAACTCATTTTAGGGTATTTCTAACCCTATCTCCAATGAGTTACCCCAACAGGGTAAGGTATCTCTAAACCAAAGCTCTGATACCAATTATGACGACCCGCCATTTTGGACAATTTAAGTCAACAATAAACCACACATGTCTAACCCACTATTCAAAAGGGCATATTATCAATGGAGTTTAATAAGAAAATAAGAGAAAAGAAGGAAAGTAATACACAGGATCTCGCAGCGAAATGACAAAAATATAAGAATCAAATAAACAGTTCATGGAACTATTTTACAATATACATTTGATTACACATTTTTTTTAACATCAATCAAAGTTATACATATAACAGATATAATTGAAAAATGCAGCATAAACAAAATGACGTAGTGGGATAATCCTAGTAATATGATATACCAATCTCCGTCTTCGTCCTCCAGAAATAATGGTCTTCAAATACTGAAATCCTCGGGCTAACCCAAGCGTAATGAAAAGACAAAACACTCGAGTCAGAACTAAAAATTCCTATGCAAGTTAACAAGTGAAATATAGGCGAAATATAAGAGTTGTTACGGGATTTTCCATCTCCTAAGGATCCGTGAAACTATCTATATATAGTAAGATACACTATGTATGTAGTGTCTATCAATAAAGTAAAGTATTAAAATATCGTTAAAGCTTTGCATTGATCCCCCTTAACACATTTTTAAGCAAGTAGTCTATACAGGTCCTGTAACACAACCAGTAAGGTCGGTAGCTAGTTAGTCCCATATAGATAGCTTACTAAAACAAAATCATAGTGGGCTCGTATAAGGATAATCATATGACAAGGCATGTGAGGCAATGCCCAAGGTAGGATTTTACCAGTTTACCCTTTCTGGCTGGTCGTAACACATCGCAGCAACGACTGCCGATCGAGTCCATCACCCTCAAAAATCAAATCAAGGTGCACCAATCAAGTCAACATCAATATAGTAATACGAAGGGGTGATGGCCCCTAAAGGTAGCGAACCCCTTGGCCAAACATAGGCTCCTATTTTAGTCATTTCAAGTTGACATAAGTGTCGGGGTCATCCATCATCGTTCTCTTTCTCCATTACAGTAAACGCCGCCAATTCAACCTCTATATTCTGGATAACATCCACCGCGTACACTTATTAAATAGGTTCCGGTAGAATAACAGAGAGTATGCCATTCATCCTGCCCCGATCTCTTTAATAACCAATCGTCCATTTTACACACCGGTCAGTTCTTTTAAATTTCAAGAACAAGTCATATTCCATATCAAAATATCAGATTCGGTTCAAATCATTTCGAATTCAAAAATAGGTTATACGTTCATATCAATACATTCATATTTAAATCAATGATATAAATCTAAATAGTTCCCAATTTTAAAAAAGTTCGAATATTGAAAATAGTTTTGAATAATTAAAATAGTTCGAATATTGAAAATAGTTTGGATAATTAAAAATAGTTTGAATATTGAAAATAGTTTTGATAATTAAAAATAGTTTTGAAGATTGAAAATAGTTTGAATATGTGAAATAGTTTATATATTAGAATAATTTGATTATTAAAATAGTTTGTATATTAAAATAATTTATATTAAAACTGTTTCTTTCTTTCACAACAATTTGAACTCAGGTTCAAATTCCAAATCATAACGAATTTAATTTTTCAGCTTCCAATTCAAGTCAACTTCATATTCAAAATCCAATTTAAATTAGCCTCAATTCAAAACAATTTCAAATTTTACTTCAAATTCAATTTAAATGGTTTTATTCAAATGGCTGAAAGTTTCAATTCAAATTCTCATTCAGACAATTTGGTTTAAATCCATTTCACATCTGAAATTTGAATTACTAATTTAAACCACTTTAACTAAAATAAATTAAAAGTTAAAATTTCAATATTCAAACCCTTAAAATAATTTATTTTAGATAAATTTACATTGTTTTTCAAATTCAACTTTAAGATTTAAAGTTAATAACTTCATATTAAATTCCTTAACACAATTCCATTTAAACAGCTTCCATTCCAAAATCTTGAAGTTCGAATTTGAAAATAATTCAATTCATATAAATCCAATTTTATTTTCTATAAAACAATATTGTTTAAACCAAATCAAATTCAAGATTTTAAAACCATTTAATTTAAACAAATCGGGTGTCCGTACATAATTTTCTACCCTATGGCCAAGTGATTGGTTATTTCAATTTTAATTACATGGATGAATATATATCATTTCAACCCATCTTTTAAATGACATAGGTACATATCATTTCAACCTATTTCTTAGTTCATTTCAAATATTATAGGTGACAATTTATATGATGTCAAATAATAAATAGGGTAATAACTAGGGATATATCAAAATAAATAATAACCATACATCCAACATATCAAAAAATAGGCATCTAATTACAATCAACATCCAAATCAACCAATATATCATAACATTTACTAGTTATCAATTGTCGGTGTTTAACTAGCAATTAAATTTCAATATCAATTCAAATGTCAATTCAATTCAATATCAATTTCAAATTCAATTTAAATGTCAATTTTAATTACCAAATGACAATCAATAAAATTTTATCATTTTATCATTTTAATTCAACTAACATCGAAAAATTTAGTATTGCGTGAGTGATTCAACTAACATCGGAAAATTTAGTATTGCGTGAGTGGGTTTAATCACTCACGTTTGATTTAAGCCCATTAAAAATCCAATAGAAGCCTAAAATATCAACAGACTTCAAATTCAACCAAACTAGGTTTGTATTGTCTGAAATTTCAATACAAGTCCAATGGAAGAAACCGTGCATGAATTGGAGTTTGTATGCAAAAGTTATTCATGTTAGAACATTTGAAATTTATATTTTAATAAAAATAAAATAAGGGCCGAATTGTAAATTACCAAAAAATCCCGAAACCCTACCGTCGATCACGAATCGAACATCACATAACCACCGACCTTTGACCGCCAATTTCACCACCTACACGCCGTCGTTCATCCATCGACCATCACCACCGCGTTCCCGTCGCCGCCCTCCACCTTCGCCGAGCTCGCGTAGCCAAGCAACGTTGCCTGCAACCCTCATGCCACGACCGATTTTCGATGCTTTGAAGCCAGATGCCGACTAACTCATGCCCCCTTGACATAATCGAAGCCACTAGATCACCTTCCCTTGACCCCCTCTACACTACAGCGCTTTCCGATCATCGAATGGTCGACGTTTTGCCATTGATTTGCAAAACTTACAATGGACGGCTAAGAGAGATTGCCACTTTCTGATCAAATCGGGACTCGACTGCTAAAACGAATTGCGGACTCTAATTCCATTTGTCGAGAGCTTCACGATGAAATATAATTTGATAGGGTCTGAGCAGTTTGAATTTTGAATTAGATTTTGAAATCAGTAATTATAGATTTAGGATAAATTTTAATTGGATTAGAAGATGTTAGATCTATAGAGAAGGTCTAGATCAGAAAAAAAATACAGTAGAAGAGGAATGAGATAAGGCTGCTAGGGTTTCAGTAATAACATATATATATAGGCTAGAGAAAGGTTGATTTGGGCCAAAGCGGTTACGAAGACCCTGAAAACCAGTTTTGTTCCCGAAACAAAAAATAGATCATCATGTATATCGCAATGTAGGTTTTTAATATTTCTAAACCCAATGAAACTAATTTCAGATCCTAATTCTATTGTATATAGAAGTTAGCTTTAAAATCAAATTATACTTGTGACGACCGCCCATGACTCCTGCACCGAATCTAGAGATAGTGCGCTGTAAAGTGTGCCAGGCGACCATGGACGATTGTCAGGGCAGATTAAAACAACAGAATCTATCGTATTTCTCACAGCGCATGGACAAAATACAATAGAACATATGTATAGTGAAGCTTTACAGAACAAAATGACATCATATAAAACTCCATAATAGTTGAATACAAGCATCCACATAGTCAATACATCAAGCCTCACTACATAACTCTCAGAGAATACAAAACAGCGGACTATCCAGTACATATAATAAGAAGATAATATGCAACCCTCCAGCTCGTCTTCGATATCAGCATCGTGAGAAGAGAACAGCACATGTCACCTGCTACCTAGTCTGCCCATCCCAAAATGGACGAACAGCCCAAGGCAATAAGAATTAAAACATAAAGCCTTGAGTCAGACAACAGTCTTAGTGAGCAGTAAATTAACTAACAACATACCAAAAGAGCATAAAGGAAAAGGAATAGGAATACAACCCTTCCACTCCAACCTCATTCTACAGTGATAGCCCCCGGACACACACTAAGCAGAAGCAAACATAGCAGAGCATACAATTTAAAGTAAAGCTACTATCACTCGAGTCAAGGGCGATGTTTTCCAAGTACCAAGGCCTAAATCAGATAAGCACCCAGAAAATACCGCTCTTGAGCCGAATGACGATACAACCAAACATCCATGACTCTGGCTATCACTGTTATCATTGCTTCGATATCACCGTTAATTGAATGACCGGCACATTCTTTCAGCCGTCCGTCAAGGGCTCATGGAAACCCCGGTTCTAGACATAACTCCCGCACGTCGTCGCAGCCCGTGCCTAGGACTATCGAATCTGCCCAGAGTACTCGACCATCAACAGTTAGTCGTTGGGACTATCGAATCTGCCCAAACGTACTCTTGCTTAGAGCATGCTAGAACCTTCAACAACGATGCTATCCAAACCTCCTAGTCATCCTCCTCGACGACTATTCTCATATCCATTCATTATCCTCAACTCGAATCATATCACCGAGTTATCAACATGCTTGGAATGATCCCGTCTGGATTAGACCAAGTCTTCATCATATGATGCCTCGCTTCATTACATCCTTGCAAAGCCTCATCTCAACTTCACATCATCAAATCTATGCATAAGAGCTTTAAATCCCGCTACATATGCCACGAGCAGCTTTCCCAATTCAAGAGCCTTTCCCTTAACTTTTGAATCATCTTTGATCTAAATCTAATCATCAATCATCAAGTTCATAACAAGCAATCAAATCAAACATCAATCCAAGCAATCAAGCATTCAAATATGATCTAAGTAGACAATTATAACAATAATGGCATTTTCGTAATTAAAGAGTTGAAAGTCCAATAAGCATGAAAACATGGATTATATCTCTACAAACTTGATGAATGAACTTGCATAGGTTAACATATGATAAAATGGATGTAACATCATCATGAACAATGGATCTATATGGATCTACACTCAGGATGAAGAAAATGCATGGAAATCACTATTTTAACACCAAATCGAGCCAACAATCCGATATACTCCTTTGGATCCGTGTGAGAGATAATCACCACTCACCAAATCACCAAAACAAACCCTAATCAACACGCTTCAGATCTGGACAGCGAAGGACCGAGCTTGATCTATCACGAATCCGCTTCAAACGAAGAAATCTCTCTTGAAAAGATGAAGATCTTCAATCTAAGCTCTTGAATCTTCAATCTTGATCTTCGATTTGGATGGATGGAAGCACTAGATTAGAGTGGAGAAAAGAAGTGAAGAAGTGTAGAAGTCGAGCTCTCAAAATGGCAGCACTTCGTTGCTTCAAAAATCCGGATCCCCAAAAAGTGAGAACAACCCCTCCTATTTATAGCTGAAATTCCTTAAGTCGAAATCTGGCTATCTCCCTAAGTCGCTTCCGACCTAAGCCTCTCCGACCTAAGTCTCTCCGACCTAACAGATGCACGACTTAACTCCTCAGCGACCTAACACTTGACGACCTAAAGCAATGCGCTTTCCTTCGACCTATGACTTAGCAACAGGTATGACCTAACACTTATGAAACCCAGCGACCTAACAACCTAACGACTTAACTACCTACGACTCAGTTGGGTTGCGACCTAACAACTTAGGCTTCTACGCGACCTAACACATGTCGACCTAAAACAACATACGACCTAACAGTTAGATCCACGCGACCTAACACTTAAACTATCCTAGCGACCTAACAACTCACGCGACCTACGACTTAGCAAACTCGCGACCTAACACACACGCGACCTAACCATCTTAGGTCGCCTACGACCTAACTCAACACAGATCTAACGACCTAACTACGCTAACACTTAGGTCGGTCAATCCCATAGGTCGCTAACTCTTATAGGTCGCAAACTGCTTATCCCCTAAGTCGTTAACTCTACTAGGTCGCTCCCTCCTATCTCTTAGGTCGCTAACTCGAACTGCCGACCTAACACTTAACTCACCCAAACACTTAGGTCGCTCACAACATTTCCTTAGGTCGTTGCCGACCTATTCCTTAGGTCGCTCAAAACCCTTAAGTCTCCTATCTTAGGTCGTCTACAACATAGCTCTTAACTTGCTACCATCCTATAGGTCGGTCACGACTTAGCTCTTAGGTCGTTCACGACCTAGGACTTAGACAAATACACCAAAATCTGAAACAACTAGAAAATGCTGAAAATCCCAGATTTTGACAAACTTTTCGATCCGTAAAAATACGGGTCGTTACATTCTCTCCCCCTTAGGAATTTCGTCCCCGAAATTCCAAGCAATCAAAGCAATCAAAAGACTATTCTGTACGCCTACCATCCATAACAATCAACAAACCATACATCCAATTCTAGCTTAGCGTACAGAATTCTAAAACTAGAACAAGTTACAATATCGCGAGATGACACGACACCTTAGGGCCATACCTTGAAGAGTTCAGGATGAGCTGCCTTCATCCTCTCTTCCACCTCCCACGTACAGTCGTTATCATCATCACTCCATTGTATCTTGAGCAACTTAACTACCTTCCTCCTAAGCTGTTTCGTGTCGGTTTCCACAACACGAAGCGGCTTACGAGGTCTTCTATCGACTGGATCAACTTCGAAGTCTTCACAGCTATCAGCAGAAACCACTGTATTCGAGTCGTGCACATACTTCCGTAGATATGATACATGAAAAACATTGTGCACACCCGACATCCTTTCCGGTAATTCCAATCTATAAGCGAGCTTTCCAATTCGCTCGATAATCGGGAATGGTCCAACAAATCTCGGAGTCAATTTTCCTTTCTTCCCGAATCGAATAACATTCTTCAGTGGAGAAATCTTCACAAAAACCATATCCCCTACGTCGAACTCCAAATCCTTACGACGCTTATCAGCATAACTCTTCTGGCGGTCTTGGGATGCCTTCATTCGTTGCCGAATGACCTCTATACAATCTGAAGTCTGCCGGATCATCTCTGGCCCAAGTATCAGCTTTTCTCCAGTTTCCAACCAACATGCCGGAGAGTTACACGGTCTTCCATACAATGCCTCATACGGTGCCATACCAATGCTTGACTGGTAACCGTTGTTGTACGCAAACTCCACCAAGTGAAGGTGATCTTCCCATGATCCTCCGAAATCCAAAACACAAGCTCTAAGAAGATCTTCCAAAACCCGGTTGACTCTCTCGGTCTGACCATCTGTTTGAGGGTGATAAGCTGTACTCAAACACAACTCGGTTCCCAAAACTTCCTGGAAGCTCTTCCAAAATCCACTAGTGAACAATGGGTCTCGATCGCTCACTATACTCTTCGGAATACCATGGAAACGAACTATCCACTTAACATACAACTCAGCCAACTTTGATGCAGTCCTAGTCGATCGAACAGGAATGAATCGTGCACTCTTAGTCAGACGATCCACAATGACCCAAATCCCTTCATTTCCCGTTCTGGTTCTAGGCAATCCATCGATAAAATCCATCGACACCTGTTCCCACTTCCATGTAGGAACTTCTAATGGCTGAAGCAATCCACTTGGCTTCTTCTGTTCGGCTTTTACCAACTGGCAGTTCATACATTTGGAAATAAAATTTCCAACATCCTTCTTCATACCTTCCCAGTAGTAGGTTCTCTTCATATCCCGATACATCTTATTTCCACCTGGATGAATTGTCAACTTCGAGTGATGACTTTCCTTCAGAACTTCACTCCTCAATTCATCTATATCGGGAACAACTAGTCGTCCTTGCTTCCGAAGCCAACCCTCTCGATCGACCTCGAATCCTTTATCCTTTTCTGGATCCAATCCAGATTCCAATTCACGGATAATCTTGACAAGCTTATCATCTCGCTTTTGGCCCTCACCAATCCTTTCCACAAGAGTGGGTCTTATTGATAAGTTTGCCAACATCTCAGGTTCCAATTCGCATCTAGGCCTGAAGTCAAATCCAGCTAAATACTCGAGACTCTTCCATTCTGAAAACATGGCTCCCAATCCTACATGTCTTCGACTTAACGCATCTGCCACTGCGTTACCTTTTCCCGGAGTATAAGCTATACCAAAATCATAGGATGCCAAAAACTCTAGCCAACGTTGCTGCCGAAGATTCAAATCCTTTTGGGAGAAAAGATACTTCAACGACTTATGATCCGTAAACAACTCGAATCGAACTCCCAACAGATAATGCCTCCACATTTTCAGAGCAAATACAATCGCCGCTAATTCCAAATCATGAGTCGGGTAATTCCTTTCATGCGGCTTCAGTTGTCGACTGGCATACGCAACAACTTTATCCCTCTGCATCAGCACTGCTCCAAGTCCAGTACCACATGCGTCGGTGTAAACCACCATCTCATCATTCCCACTAGGAATAGTCAAAACAGTAGCACTCGTCAATCTCTCTTTCAGGATTCCGAAAGCTTGCTCACACTTAGCATCCCAACTGAACACTTGGTTCTTCTTCGTCAATCCTGTTAATGGAGCAGCTACCTTGGAGAAGTCTTTGATAAACCGTCGATAATATCCTGCTAATCCAAGAAAACTTCTCACATCAGATGCATTCTTAGGTCTAACCCAATCCTGGATTGCTGCCACCTTAGCGGGATCAACCGCTATTCCACTTCCAGAAATCACATGGCCTAAGAACCTCACTTCACTCTTCCAGAAGTGACACTTCGAAAACTTAGCCTTCAGCTGATGTTTCCGTAAGATCTCCAAAACAATATGCAAGTGCGTCTTGTGCTCTTCTTCCGTTCTGGAATAAATCAGAATATCATCCACGAACACAAGTACGAACTTGTTCAACTGATCTCTGAACACTCTATTCATAAGATCCACAAAATATGCTGGCACGTTAGTCAATCCAAACGGCATTACCAGCCACTCAAAGAAACCGGATGGTGTCCTAAAAGCAGTCTTCGGCACACTATCCTTAGCCACTCTCAACTAGTGAAATCCCGTTGCCAAATCCATCTGAGAAAACACCTTAGCTTCGTGAAGCTGATCAAACAAGTCATCTATTCTCGGCAATGGATACTTGTTCTTCTTAGTCACCTTATTCAGCTCACGATAATCCACACACAATCTCAACGATCCATCTGCCTTGGTTGCAAACACAACTGGTGCACCCCACTCGGACACACTACGCCGAATGAATCCTTTCTGCAAAAGATCATCAACTTGCACCCTCAACTCCTGTTGTTCCCTAGGCGCCATTCGCCTAAGAGGCATCACAACAGGTCTGGCTCCTTCAACTAGATCTATTCGAAACTCGATCTCTCTATGCGGCGGCAACCCTTTGACTTCGTCAAAGACATCCTCGAATCTGTTAGCGATCGGCACTGATGACAGTCCATCCCATGGAACAACTAGCGAATACATGAAGCTCATGAAGACGCCTTCTTCATGCTTACATCGTATCACAACCTTTCGCCCCTCCACATTCTCGACTGTCACTTCCAACCTCTCGCAATCAACCTTAGCCGCATACTTCCTAAGCCAGTCCATACCCAAAATAATTCCGAACCCCGCAAAGTTCAGAACAAAGCAATCACAAACAAAAGAGAAACCATGACTCGATACAACTAGACCACGGCATAACATACACAAACAAGACGAACCCCCAACTGGATTAGTCACAACCAATGGCCTATCAACAATATCCGGTTCCAAACCCAACCGGCCTACGAGTTCACTACAAACAAATGAATGCGACGCTCCAGTATCAAACAGAACTCTAACTGTAACACCACATAGGAAAAGAGTACCTTGAACAACCACACTCTTTCCCTTCTCTTCAGCAGTAGGAGCTTTCGAAGACGACGGAACAGCTCCTAAAGCATAGGCTTGCACAATCTGCCTGTCCTTCCTCGGTTCTGGACAATTCTTCCTGATGTGCCCTGGCTTGTCACAGTTGTGACACTTCATTGGCACCTTCGGATTCTTACAATCCTTAGAGAAATGGCCCTTCTGCTGACAATTGTAGCAAGTCACCTCGCCTTTCGGCTTCTTCTGACCATCCTTACCCTTCTGCTGCTGCTGCTGCTTCCTCTTCTTGTTTCCACCCTGCTGGGGTTTAGACTCTTCCCTGGTCACAGCAACAACAGATCCATCCTTAGGAAACAGACTCTCATGCCTGAGAGCTTTCTCCACAAGCTTCTCAAATGAATCGTCCAAATGATCCACCAACTGCCTCCCAAGATAACTATCCAAGTCGGTCACAAACTTGTCATTCTTCTGATAAGCAGATTCAATATATGACCGGGCATACTTGGACAAAGCTTCAAACTCAGAAACATACTCAAGAACAGATCTTCCACCCTGCTTGAGCTCTACAAACTTCTTGAACAGAACAGACTTCTGAGCTGTAGAAATGAACTTAGCTTCAAATCTAACTTGGAATTGCTCCCAAGTAATCTCTTCTTCCGGAGTATCGATGGTAATAGAGTTCCACCAATCAGAAGCTCTCCCTTGAAGCTGTCTCGATGCCAACTTCCTCTTAGTTGCATCGTCAATTCCCAAATCACCAAAGATCCTTCTACAAGCATCTATCCACCTCTGGACCTCAATAGTTGATTTTGTTCCCAAGAAAACCTTCCCTCCAAGAGCAGTATAGTCCTTGCACAACTTAGCAAAATCCACTGGTTTCGGAGTTTGGACTTGAACTCCAACATCAACTGCTGCCCCCGGAACTGGTATCCTTCTCATGATCGAAGTCATCATAGCTTCGAACATGGCTGCATAATCAGCAGTCTCTTCGGTAGCACGGCCTTCCCTAGCAGCTGGTCTCCCTCTTCGACTCATTCTCAATATCTATAAAAAGGAATGATCAGAACACCTTAGAGAAACAACTGCATAAAGGACTAACTTACTTCTAAGCTACAATATTATAGATAGTAATCATCCATCAAATTACAATTACGTCTCTCATACGTAGTTACAACAGCGAGCGTTGGGTAAAATCGATTAACCAATGCTCTGATACCAAATGTGACGACCGCCCATGACTCCTGCACCGAATCTAGAGATAGTGCGCTGTAAAGTGTGCCAGGCGACCATGGACGATTGTCAGGGTAGATTAAAACAACAGAATCTATCGTATTTCTCACAGCGCATGGACAAAATACAATAGAACATATGTATAGTGAAGCTTTACAGAACAAAATGACATCATATAAAACTCCATAATAGTTGAATACAAGCATCCACATAGTCAATACATCAAGCCTCACTACATAACTCTCAGAGAATACAAAACAGCGGACTATCCAGTACATATAATAAGAAGATAATATGCAACCCTCCAGCTCGTCTTCGATATCAGCATCGTGAGAAGAGAACAGCACCTGTCACCTGCTACCTAGTCTGCCCGTCCCAAAATGGACGAACAGCCCAAGGCAATAAGAATTAAAACATAAAGCCTTGAGTTAGACAACAGTCTTAGTGAGCAGTAAATTAACTAACAACATACCAAAAGAGCATAAAGGAAAAGGAATAGGAATACAACCCTTCCACTCCAACCTCATTCTACAGTGATAGCCCCCGGACACACACTAAGCAGAAGCAAACATAGCAGAGCATACAATTTAAAGTAAAGCTACTATCACTCGAGTCAAGGGCGATGTTTTCCAAGTACCAAGGCCTAAATCAGATAAGCACCCAGAAAATACCGCTCTTGAGTCCGAATGACGATACAACCAAACATCCATGACTCTGGCTATCACTGTTATCATTGCTTCGATATCACCGTTAATTGAATGACCGGCACATTCTTTCAGCCGTCCGTCAAGGGCTCATGGAAACCCTGGTTCTAGACATAACTCCCGCACGTCGTCGCAGCCCGTGCCTAGGACTATCGAATCTGCCCAGAGTACTCGACCATCAACAGTTAGTCGTTGGGACTATCGAATCTGCCCAAACGTACTCTTGCTTAGAGCATGCTAGAACCTTCAACAACGATGCTATCCAAACCTCCTAGTCATCCTCCTCGACGACTATTCTCATATCCATTCATTATCCTCAACTCGAATCATATCACCGAGTTATCAACATGCTTGGAATGATCCCGTCTGGATTAGACCAAGTCTTCATCATATGATGCCTCGCTTCATTACATCCTTGCAAAGCCTCATCTCAACTTCACATCATCAAATCTATGCATAAGAGCTTTAACATCCCGCTACATTTGCCACGAGCAGCTTTCCCAATTCAAGAGCCTTTCCCTTAACTTTTGAATCATCTTTGATCTAAATCTAATCATCAATCATCAAGTTCATAACAAGCAATCAAATCAAACATCAATCCAAGCAATCAAGCATTCAAATATGATCTAAGTAGACAATTATAACAATAATGGCATTTTCGTAATTAAAGAGTTGAAAGTCCAATAAGCATGAAAACATGGATTATATCTCTACAAACTTGATGAATGAACTTGCATAGGTTAACATATGATAAAATGGATGTAACATCATCATGAACAATGGATCTATATGGATCTACACTCAGGATGAAGAAAATGCATGGAAATCACTATTTTAACACCAAATCGAGCCAACAATCCGATATACTCCTTTGGATCCGTGTGAGAGATAATCACCACTCACCAAATCACCAAAACAAACCCTAATCAACACGCTTCAGATCTGGACAGCGAAGGACCGAGCTTGATCTATCACGAATCCGCTTCAAACGAAGAAATCTCTCTTGAAAAGATGAAGATCTTCAATCTAAGCTCTTGAATCTTCAATCTTGATCTTCGATTTGGATGGATGGAAGCACTAGATTAGAGTGGAGAAAAGAAGTGAAGAAGTGTAGAAGTCGAGCTCTCAAAATGGCAGCACTTCGTTGCTTCAAAAATCCGGATCCCCAAAAAGTGAGAACAACCCCTCCTATTTAAAGCTGAAATTCCTTAAGTCGAAATCTGGCTATCTCCCTAAGTCGCTTCCGACCTAAGCCTCTCCGACCTAAGTCTCTCCGACCTAACAGATGCACGACTTAACTCCTCAGCGACCTAACACTTGACGACCTAAAGCAATGCGCTTTCCTTCGACCTATGACTTAGCAACAGGTATGACCTAACACTTATGAAACCCAGCGACCTAACAACTTAACGACTTAACTACCTACGACTCAGTTGGGTTGCGACCTAACAACTTAGGCTTCTACGCGACCTAACACATGTCGACCTAAAACAACATACGACCTAACAGTTAGATCCACGCGACCTAACACTTAAACTATCCTAGCGACCTAACAACTCACGCGACCTACGACTTAGCAAACTCGCGACCTAACACACACGCGACCTAACCATCTTAGGTCGCCTACGACCTAACTCAACACAGATCTAACGACCTAACTACGCTAACACTTAGGTCGGTCAATCCCATAGGTCGCTAACTCTTATAGGTCGCAAACTGCTTATCCCCTAAGTCGTTAACTCTACTAGGTCGCTCCCTCCTATCTCTTAGGTCGCTAACTCGAACTGCCGACCTAACACTTAACTCACCCAAACACTTAGGTCGCTCACAACATTTCCTTAGGTCGTTGCCGACCTATTCCTTAGGTCGCTCAAAACCCTTAAGTCTCCTATCTTAGGTCGTCTACAACATAGCTCTTAACTTGCTACCATCCTATAGGTCGGTCACGACTTAGCTCTTAGGTCGTTCACGACCTAGGACTTAGACAAATACACCAAAATCTTAAACAACTAGAAAATGCTGAAAATCCCAGATTTTGACAAACTTTTCGATCCGTAAAAATACGGGTCGTTACAATACTTATTTTTACACGTTACTTAAAAAGAATTATTATTAAACTGATTTAATCACTTTTAAATTATAAATTAAAAGTTTTCTATCATCGTTACATTTGAAACAAATTTGAGTACTTACAATTTGAACATAATATTTCTCATTGAAATACTCATTATACTTTTAATACAAACGTAAGTTGCACATATCACTGATTAATTACAATTTACTTCTATTTCTTATTAATGGCAAGATTTAATTGCTATTAATTACAATAATTAAATCTCAGAACATACCCTAATACCGGGAAGATAATTAATCCAATTGTTTTCCTTTGAAATCCAATTTTTCATGTTAAACCCAAGATAATATTAAATTAATTCCAACAATAATAAAACCCTAGTTCATTACATTTTAATTTCCAACAAATTCTTTTATTTTGACTTAAATGTTCTTTATATTAAATCAAAATTCCCTTATGTATTTATTAACTTAAGTTTCCATTTATTACACTTATTACTCCATAGTTAACATCTTCTTCCATATTAACTGAAATATTTCAATTACATTAAATTCCATCGGTTACAAAATTAATATTTCAAAACGGATTAATTAATGAGATGAGAAATAAAATATTGGTACCTCTTAGCAATTCAAATATCTATAAATTATTACTTACAAACATGGGTTATATATTTACTTACCAAATAATTGATTTCTTAATCTATGCTAAACCAATTTCAATTAAATAACATATGATTTCTCCTTTAATACATCATTTATTTTATATCTTATTAAACTTTACAATTATATCCAAATTAAACTTTACAATTATATTATAGTTAGATAAAGAATCATTTTATTCTTTACAACATTAACATTTGTTATTTCAAATCATGTTGTTAACATGCAACCCAACATTGTTTTAAATCAATAAATCATAAATTTTTAATTTCTGACAATTTTGAATTTCAACGTTTTATTTAATTTAATATTTTTAATTGTCAAAAATACGGGTCATTGCACGATTAAGGTAGATTCATTGTCTTCACCAGCTCTACAAATGGTCCAAATACTGAACTTACGGTAGATGCTGTCATTTAGTAATGATTTCAAAATTGTTAGTATTTTTTAGTTCAGAGAACGTGAACAACAATGGTGAACTATATGTATCAGGCACACTAACCCAAAAATTACCTAACTACAACCAAAGTGTAGCAACACAAAAGCATCTCTCATCAATTCAACACCAACGCCTTATCAAAACAAAATGAATCAACCATCGAATCCAGCCATGTTAATAATTTCAGGTAGGCAATGAGCATTCTATAAGCACTATCCACAAAATGAAGTTTGCAAATCATAAAGCACCAAACACTATCGAGATTCATCCATGGTCAGGCAACCCAACCTAAAGCAAAAGCTTCAATCTTCGGAGACACGACCCTAACGATTGCCATTTTCTCCACACACCACTGCGGCAGTGAGCAATTCTGAACAAAAGTGGCATTAACATTAAGTAGAAAGCGACGACCATCACGGCATCATAACTTAAAATCCAAGACACACAACAAGTGACGAACAACAAGGCGACCAAGTTCCAACTTACCTTGACAAAATCCAAACTTCATACATACAACAAACATCGAACAATAGTGGCTCATAATATACTAACTCAGCTAATTCATATTTATAAAAACAATAACATAACATACTTTGAGAAGAGCAGCAACTCCATATTGATTCAGGCAATCAGTCTTAATCATCTCGTTCTTACTAGGATCTCCAACTCATGCAATCAATAACTAGAGGCAACACCCTAAATTGGCATTATGTCAACAACATGCCCGTCTACATTTCAGTCTACTTTTCATGCAGCGACATTGATCAACCAACCAAGCAAGAAAAAATTATTCGACTTCAACTCGATAAACTCAAGGCATCGGCAACACCACAAGATTCAGATCTCATATACAAAAAAGCAGCTTTTTTTAATTTCAGGCAATGACGACGACAACCGTGTCTCAGGCACAACGAGTTTCAGGCATTGACACAACTAGACCTATTGTAAAGGCATCTCATTTTCCAAGCTATAACTTTAGGCATAGTTCACTATATCAAATCCCACTCACTTCAGGCAAGCAACAAACTGAAAAACTTGACTTCGGCATAACTTTGTATCCACAACTCCAGATCATCATTCAATGTCGCAAGCATCTCTAGTTTTTGGGGAAAGCAATGCAATCAATCTCACAGTTGCGAGCTCGACCATTACAATAACATCGGTAGTCTTTCCCATCAGCAAGCACAAGCAACAAACCTAGATCTAGGAGTACATGCAATAACGGTACCACATGAGATCTCAGACAACTCCATTACAACGGCGAGGTTGACTATGGGTGCTGATTTTTTTTGTAGGCGGATTGATTTGTTTTTGTGCGGAGGCTAAGGAAAATTTAGGTGAAGAGTAGGAGTTCAAATTTGATATTTATTTGAGTAAAAGGGTCAATTTTTATTTTCTTCAAAGAAGAGGGTCACGTGATTTGATTTGCAAAGAAAAACGACATGTATTAGAATAAACGAGAAGACAAGGTGAAGCGCGAGAAAGACAATAGCGAATGATGCGGAAGAAGTGGAGGGATAGAAAAGTTAAGGGGGAAACCAAAAGGTAAGCGAGAACAAAAACCTAAGACGAGGGAAACGAAAAGATAAGAGGCGGGAAACGAAAAGTTAAGAGGAGAGAAATTACTATTTATCAATTAACAATTAAATATATTTACCAATTATTACTTATTTACTTCTAACTTGTTAATTATTTTTATTAACTATTACTTATTTACAAAAATAAATATAATAACAGTTAAATATATTTATTAATTATTACTTATTTATTTCTGGTTTATTTATTATTAATTATATTTATTAACTATTAAATATAATTAATAAATACTAACTATAATTTAGTAACTATTAATGATTAACAATAATAAATTATTATATATAAATTATTAAATCTTTTAAAATTTAAAATTTTCTAAAAGTTCTAATTTTATTTCAGTTTGGAATTTTATGAAAATTTAAAATTTTTGTTTTTGAATTATGGAGTGTTTTAAATTTATTACAGAAATTTTCAAATTTTATTGAAATATTACTTCTTATTGCTAATTATTTAATAGTAATTACTAATTATTATTTATTAATTATTAATCATTATTGCATATTACTTCTTAATTATAATTGGATATTAATTATTAATTAGTTGATATTAATTATTAATTAGTTGACACTAATTATATTTATTAATTATTAAATGTAAATAATAAATATTAACTATAATTTACTAGTTATTAACAATTAATTATAATAAATTATTAAATATAAAAAATAATTATATATTATGGATAATAATTTGTAATTATAAATTATTTATCAATAATCATTAGTTATAAATTATAAATAATTACCTATCTAAGTTTTCATTTATAAATTTTTTATTTTTTAATAGTCATTATTAATTAATAATTAACTAAAATTAAATATTAAGTACTAAATATCGCTTCATAAGTATTAAATTTTATTATTAATTATTATTTATTAGTCTTAATTATTACATAATTATTAAAAATTAATTATTTAATAGTTATTATTAGTTAATAATTATTAAAAATTAATTATTAAATATTAAATATTACTTTCAATTATTAAATATTATTTATTAATTAAATAATAAATGTTAAAAATTAATTATTAAATATTGATTATTAAATATTAATTATATTTATTAATTATTAAATGTGATTAATAAATATTAACTATGATTTACAAATTATTAATAATTAAAAGCAATAAATTATTAAGTATAAAAATTAATTTTTGATTATTTATAATAATTAGCAATTATAAATTATTTATTGATATTCATTAATTATAAATAATTATAAATAATGACATATATAAGCTGTTGTTTATGGTTATTGATATGTGCATTTGCTCTGATTAAAATAATTTGCAGTTGCTTTGGTTTCTAAGGAACCGAAGCAAATAACACTATTTGCTTTTGTGTAGTTGTTTCTGTTCCTAAGGAACCGATGCAAAAACACTATTTCCTTCGATGTAAGGACAACCGAGGTAAATAACACAATTTGCTTCTTTGCATTTGCTTTGGTTCTCAAGGAACTGATGCAAATAACACTATTTGTTTCGATTGTAAGGACAACCGAGGTAAATAATACTTTTTGCTTCAGTGCATTTGCTTTGGTTCTTAAGGAACCAATGCAAATAACACTATTTGCTTCGGTTATAAGGACAACCGAAGCAAATATCTCGCTTTGATTTAGTGTTAAATGGTACATGTTGTAATAATTTAGTACTTGCTTATATGATTGTATGTATGGGTTGTGTGTGCCTATGTTGTTGTTTGATTTTGATTCTCGCTTCGAAGCGGATGATATAAATAACCATTGTGTTGTAGGGGACAAAAGCAAAGAGAATGGAAGTCAAAGTGTATTCATAGCGAATAAGTCGCTATGGAAGCACTTCGAAGAATAGAAATTTGTAGAGGGATCCTAAAGGATTTCTCGCCTTCTTGCTTTTACTTTACATTATTAGTTGCTAAGATGATGTGATGAAGTGGATGTTGTGGCTAGTCGACTTGCTTTGATGATTTGTTTTCATGTGACATTAAAATATGTGCTTTCTTTTGAGTGATTTACCACTTTTTTTTTCTAAAAAGTGTTTTTAAATGTTTTTCGAACTTAACTTTTGTTTTCAAACCTTTTTGCAAAGGCATTAAAGTGGTTTAAAATATAGAAAGAAATATGGTTTAAAAATTATTTGTTTTTCAAAACAAAGTTTAAAGGTTACGGTCCATATAGCGATAGTTCCTATGGATGATGTTTGGAAATCTATGATTTTTGTAAAGTAAAAAAAAGAGTTGTCTTTTTAGATATTTTGAAAAGCCTTTTCAAATGTGTTTATAAGTATTTAAAAGGAGGTTTGAAGTTTTAAATATACTTTTAATAATTTATTTAGTTATTTAAATAAGAGGTTTAAATTTTACTCCTTTGTTTTCAATAGTTAAGTTTTGTTAAAAGTGGCCATCTTTAAAGGGATATTTTAAATACAAGTTTCAAGATATGTTTTAAGTATTTTAAAGGTAATTTTAAAGAGGAAGGAAGCATGGATTACAACTTTATTGTTGTAATAAAAATTTTCGAGAAAAGGAAAGAGATCATGGACTATAACATTTTTGTTATAGTAAATGGTTTCGGGAAATTGAAAAGGATGTTTAGTTTATAGCACTTAGTTGCTATTAAATTAGTTATTTACTTTATAAAAAGAATGATGTTGCCTTTTTCAAACTTTGGTTTAAATAAGTGACTTTGGAATGTTTTTAATAACAAGTATATTGGAACTCTCGGATCCTATTTTTTATTTCTACACTTTGAGGTAGGGAAATTGTTTCTATTTTGACGATAGAAATGAATGTCGAGTCAAGGTTTGAGACGTAATGATATCCTAACTTGAACGGTTTCATTTCTAGTCGATGAAAAGTATTGGTTTGAAATCGAGGACTAGAAATAAGTTTACGAAGTTGGTTTTTTTTAATTTTTTTTTAAATAGACTTTGTTTTATGAAAGGGATTTCTTCATCAGTCCCATTAAGTAATATAAACAAATATGATAAGTAGTGCTAACATGTTGATACGTTTATGGAAAGTAATTCATATTATATTTAACACTAAACCAATGAGTAGGCTTTCCTCTATCTGTGATATCTAGAATCGTGGTATTTTAACTAAGGTAAGGCTAGGTGCAACCAGTGCCCTGACTTACCTGGCTTCGATTCTCGGCGAGGAATAGAGAAGTCGAAATATTGAAAGTGTGATAAGTATAAGAGAGTTAATTATATAAGTAGGTCATGATAAATTAAGTATATGGAAGATACTTTATCTTATACTTAACACTAAATTTCAAGGTATGGAAGCTCGTTTCTATATATGAGAGTTTAAGAATGTACGTCGAGGCAAGGGTAGTATGCTAACTTGTCTGACTTTATTGTTAATTAAGGGATAGCACGGGGTTGAAATCAAAAGGTGGTGATAAGTATATAATGTCCAATTTTCCATATGCAAACTACTTACACTAGATAGCGGTTTGTCCACTATCAATAACTTGACCTATTTTGACTTAGAAAGTATATGAAAGCTTCGCAATTTCATATGTGTTAAGATTCCCTTGGGAGAACTCATTCCGGTGAAATGTCTCTCGTTTTGAGGGTGGATAATCGAGATCCCCTTGGGAATCTTATATCATCCACTTACTATTGAACGAACCGGGATTGAGTCAACTAGAAGTTATCGATTGTTCATTTAGAGAGACTGAGATTAGATAAGTTATCCAAAAACCACTTCAAACTGGCATAAGAGTTCGAATTGGAGGCATCTTGAAGATAATGAAAATCGAAGATAGAGTTCTTTAAAGTGCAAGGGCTACTTGCTACTAATTTGGATGGTGGTTCCAAAAGGGATGTAGTAGAAGCAATACCTTTGGTTTGTTCATATCCTGAATAATGTGTATGGATGAATGTTGGCATTGCATTGTTGTTTGGAGGATAGTGTTAGCATTCCAAGTGGTATTTTCTAAAAATGTAAAAACGTAGCCTCAAGCCTCACACCCGGTAATGACTAAAACAAGGGATATGCAACAGGGCTATATGGGTCACACTCATTAGGTTATGTCATCAACCTTCTAGAACGATATTTATGGATTTGGTATGTGCATGAGAGCTCTTCAGGAAAAGGTTGCAAAGAAACCGAGGTGATGACATATTCAATACTATCTAGGAAGGTATAGGTCGATTCTACATTGGCGGGTGGTCCATGTAAAGCTACTCGGTACATTTTCTAGAGGTGTACTGCGGTAGGCGGTACCCCGATGCCTTGTCACTATATGGAATCCATTTTCCAATACGTGCCTTATGGTTTTAGTTGCAGAACTTAGTACTGTTGAATGTAATTACGGATAACCATTCCAAATATGTTATATATTTATTTTAAACCCTAGACATTATTATAATATTACTAGATTTCCTATTTGAAATGGTTTGGGTATTGTAAGGTAAAAACCTGTCCGTGTTTATGTGCAGCGTGGTCTTATGAGATGCCTTTATTTTTGTAAGGGTTTTATAAATATAACTAACCATATGATTTGATTTTCTCACGCTGGTTTATTAGACTGATCCGAGCATTATTTTCTTATAATACTCGGGTCAGACCAGAGTATTTTTCTAGAGTTAGCTTTAGATGCTTTGGAGCTTCAGGAGATGAGCCAGATATAGCCAAAACATATTCTCGTATTTTATTTTCCGCTGTATTTCTTGTTTTTTATATGTTAGCATTTGTAAAGACAGGCTATTATAAATATTCGGGCTGATGATAGGTTAGTTTACTCTTATTGTTATATGTATAATAAAAGTTATCTTTTTCTAAAAGATCTGTTGAATATTATATATTACTCATGACGATGTGAGATTATATTCTATCTTTTCTTTTCGTTAACCGAAACACTTTGTCTTTTCGGCACTCGGATGCTCGGCCCATAAATACAGGTGAATGTATTAGCGTCGACTTTGAGGGTCGAATAGATGGAACATGTAGGATTAGAGGTGAAGGTTAAGCGAGAACCTTGACCTTGATGGGGTAAACTCATTTGAGATAGGGTAAGTGACACCCTATGATAAGTTTGAGTGTATTATATATGAGAACGTGTGTTTGTTAGTGCTATAAAAATATTTATATTATGTTGAAATTGGTAGATGAAATGATTTTACCTAGATTTTATATTTTATATATAAAAGTATAATTTTCAAAAATAGATGTAGTTATCTTTGTTGTGATTGTTTATTAGGAAAGGATGATATTTATGTATCATCATTTGTTGGTTGATTATTTATGCTCGGCCAGTTTATCAGCATTTATTATTTTGATTTACATTAAATACGGACACCTTGTGAATTAGATTTCACAATTTGAAAATACGGTGTACGGTAGTAATGTTGTTATAAAGCTCATTTTCATAAAAGGGGGAATGATTTTACATAAAGTTGACTTTATAAATCAGGTTTATAAAATGTGTTTCGTAAATAAATTTTTAAGAATTTAAATCCCGGTGTCTTTGAGAAAGGATTTCAAATGTTTTTTGGGAAAAGTAATAATAGTTTACTTGAAAGTATTTAAGTATAAATATTTCAAAGAGAATTTTAAAGTAAGACACATTTTCTTGGGATAGTTTGAGGAAAAAGTCTCGATTAAATTTGTAATGATCTGAATAATCTTCTAAGTGACAATCAAATGTTTGCTTGGGAAAACGTTGTAGTGCACTCAGTAAATTATTCCCTTCGTCATTGTGCGATCGAAACGAGTTTGAATCCGAACAAACCTAAAACAAGTTTTAGTAACTAAAGTGCTAAAGCTATTTTATATATATATATGAGAAATATATGTCATATTGTTTCAAAATAGGATTTGAAAAGGAAGAAGTATTTTATGTTAATTAGTTCAAGTGGCTCAAAAATGACTAAAAATGGGAAGGAGATGTGTTCAGATGGTAACCACTTCTCTTAAGTATTGACCTTTTTGGTAAAGAGGTGTATGATACTATTTGGGAGGACCCAGTTCCTTGGTATCATTTTGGTGTTACTCGGTCAATATGTATATTTTCTATGGGTTAAAATATATAGTATCGTTTCAAAAGGGTTTTGAAATAAAACTGGGTATTTAGTTCTTAAGTTTCCTTAAAGAAAATGGATTCAAAATAAAAGGTATTTTGATAAAGGAACATGTTGATAAATGAAATTGTTAGTATAGGTTTATATCATTCTTGGTTAGAGGAGAAAAATTTCACACAAGTTCTAATGGGTTAAATTTAATAAGAAGGTATTAATAAGCTTTATTTTATTAAACCCTGTCTTTTGTTTTAACATCTGTAACACCCCAGATTTTTGATAACATTATTTAGGAGATTTAGTTAGATAAACTAAATAAAATAATGTGTTGATAAGGGGATTGAGATTTGATTTAATTAAGGTAGTCGTGCCTTTTAACTAATAAATTAAATGAAGGGTTTAGAAATGGATTAGAGGAGGGGTATTATGGGAAAGAGGCCATTCCTATATCATCTTCCTTAGGCCGTGTATTTCAAAACACACGTTCATTCTTATTTTCAAAAATTAAAAGCTTGGCCGGCCACCATTAACGTAGGAAGAAGAAGAGGAAACAAAAGAGAAGCTTAAGGAAAGCAAATTCAAATCAAACTCATTCAAATCTCAAGCTCCTTAAATCATTAAAGCAAAAGGTGAATAATGTTTACATCTCTAAATTTTTATGGTTTCAGTTTTAAGGCTAATTCCAAATAATTTTGCAAAGAGTTACCATGTTTTTGAAAGATAAAATGATACACACACGCGCGCGCGCGTTGATGGTTTATATATGTTCATATAGATTTTATGACATGTTTTGAGATAATACCCTATTAAATGACATCGTTAGCATTGCGAATTTTTATAATGATCTAAAAAGTTATTTTAGAGATGGGTTTTGTTTCAAAATTTTCAGAATTTTTGTGGAATTATTATGAATTTTTCTAAGGAAGAAAAGGTTTATTTGGATTATAAAATTATTTACGGGAAAAATAATTATAGTTTGGATTCAATAATTTTATATGTTGAAGATAACATATTATTTGATTTTCTAGAATTTTTTCAGAATTTTTGAAGGTGTTTTAATAGTTATATAAAATTATTTAAGGTATGGGACTTAAATGTTTTATATAATTATAAAGGAGAAAGGGGCTGTTTCAAAATTATTCAAATTTCCAAAAAAGGAAAGTCGGCAGCACTTTTGAATACAAAATTCCGGTAACCAATCAAATTTAGACAAACAAGGCAGGTGGGGTACAAAAGAACTGTTTTAAAGTACAAATATATAGTTTTTCTTCTACTTCAACCCTTTCGGTAGAGCTTCCACCTTCATTCCAGACCTTCCGACAAGGTCGGAAGGTAGCAAACCTTTCGGCCAGGTCAAATACTAATGCACATGGTATCAGGCAACTGGTACGTAGTGAATTGGATGGAGTCGAAAGGTTTAGGGACAAAAGGTTATAGCTTTCGAAAGAGATGATGTTTTGTTTTGGTTTAAAGAAAATACGCCTGCTAGCTTTCGACAAAGAGCTTTCGAAATTGTCAAAAGGTTTAAAAGAAAAGGGTTTCGATTGGTTTGCTTTCTTGTTTTAAATGAAAACTTCTGACAAAGTCAAAAGATATAGCTTTCGACAAGGCCGAAAGCATAGTTGACGCTTCCTAACCTTTCGACACAGATGGAGTCAGAGGTTATCTTTTGTTTTCTAAAACTTGTCGCCTCTCCATTGATTTCAAAGGGTTGGTTCCAACACCAACACTTCATTGTTTTCGAATGGTTTCAAAAGGTTTTATAGAGGTTTCGAAGCAGTTGCTTTAGACTCTAATGTTTATCTAATCCCTATGCATAATCCAAATGTTTTAAGTCCAAAAGTCTTTAAGGTTTCAAAGTAGTTAACTTTGATTGGTTTCGAAAGGTTTTCTACCTGTTTTAAATTAAACCCAATGTCTTCGAAAGGTTTTGAGGTACATTGCTTTCGAAAGGTTTATTATATAGGGGAGGTACCCTAGGCTTTCGACAAAGTCGAAAGGTGAAACCTTTCGACTAGGTCGAAAAGAAACCTTCCGACAAGGTCGAAAGGTATAGTTTTGCTATGTTTTCGAAAGGCTAAGGTTTAAAGGATTTAAAAGGCGGATGACATATGTTTTAAATCTTATGAAAAGAAAGCTTTTAAAAGGTATAGAAGGAGTTACCTTCAATGATTTCGAAAGGTTTATTAAAGGATATGAAGGAGTTACTTTCAATACTTTCGAAGGGTTTTATGAATGATTTTGAAGGAGTTACCTTCTATGTTTTCGAAAGGTTGTTTAACGGTATTAAACAAAGGTTTTGAATATAAGAATTTGGCAGATAGCCTAAGTGTTTTAAATTATAAAGGACTTTAACTTATTTTATAGGATAGACAATCCTTATTAAACATCATCAACATTATTTTGAGTAAAGTATATATAATATGACAAATATAGCTTAGAGTAAAGCTAAAGGTATATTTTCATTGTATATATATATATATATATGATTTGATGGACTAAATCATTTTGAAAAGGTTTCAAGGAAAATTTAAAGAGCAGTTAGCTCAGATATTGTGAAGGGTAGTTAACCCAAAATAAAATTTGAGCAGTCGGCTCATTTAAAATTTGGCCAGTTAGTCCATTTTATGGGCAGTCAGCCCAGAGGACAGTTAGTCTAGGATATTTAGTCCAGAAAGAGCAGTCAGCTCTGATATGAACAGATAGTTCATTTATTAGCATAACGGATTTTGCTAAATTTTTAAAGACAGTTGGTCCACCCTTTTTACCTGTTTAGGGCAGATAGCCCATATCTAGCATAAAAGATATTGCTATTTTGGTATAACCGGTTTTAGGACAGATAGTCCAGAAAAGAGCAGTTAGCTTAGAATTTAGGACAGATAGTTCAGTAAAGAACAGATAGTTTAGATTTAGACACAAAGTCTATTTTATTTCCTGTTTTTAGCATAATGGATATTGCTATATTACTAAAATATGTTGATTAACCAGTTTGGTTGTAGGAAATGATCTACAAAATATATGTTTTGAAAAAAGATATTAAGATAGGAAACCCGTTCCGCTAAGCGGCATGGTCTCACTGGTTATCAGTAAACTAAGATGTAATAGATATTATTCATACCATGATTTATGTCTGACTCAAAGTTTTTGTTTCCCCTTAAACTCTCGGGTGCTAAAAAATTGATTTGAGTAGGCTGAGGGTTTAGGTTTTAGCGGATTTTGGCGAATAAAGCATCTGAAGACGAGCAGGTGGCTGACGGATAGCTAATTTAGGAAATTCTGTTTTAAAATTGTTTTCCCTATGTATTAAGATAACTATGTCTATATATTTTTGATCATCCTAGGAGGCATCTTCATATGTCGCTCTTGGCGTATTGTTGTAAATTTATATTTGGTCAATGTCTGGGATTACGTTTGGGATTTTTATAACTTGGATGATTTATTTTGAAGTATAATCACTGAAATTGTTTTTTGAAATCTGTGATTTTGTTCATATTCAAGTGCTTCTGATATTATGGATACCATTAACATTGACGTATTTCATCACCAGAAGTTAATATTGTGGATGACTGCAGCATCCATATTACTTAGCTTGTGGCCTCCAGATATGGGATGTTACAGCTTGGTATCGAAGCATAGGTTTATGAAAAATTTAACTAAAAATTGGTTTTGAAAACAAAAAATCCGAGGAAATTGGAGTAAGATTTGGGGTTGGGTTAACGCTATAATAACGTACTTGTATTTGCTATATATAAGTATGCACTTTATCTCCATTCATCTATCTTTGATTAGGTTATCTTTATGTATCTCATGAGGTTTGAATACAGATATGGATGGTAGAAGAAGCAGAGTTAACCAAGGAGGGGGAAGCACCGAAAGGAATGTCGGACCTAATGCAAGGAGAGGCCAAGGTCAGGCAGAGAATGTTGGTGCTGAAGTCCCGCAGGTCGGAATGGGAGTCACGTATCGGTTTTTCAGGAATATAATTCAGGCAAGAGTTGCAGCCGGAGTGGTAGGAGGAAATGCCGCAGGAGCAGGGGTTCCAGAAGTTTTGGTAGTTAATCATTTCGCTAAGATGAGCAGCGATTATGTGAAGCTAGGAGGGAAGCCGTTTATGGGAACGAAGGATGCCATTGAAGTGGAGAATTGGTTGTTGCACTGTGAAAGGATTTGCAGATTTAGGGATCAATGACGAGCAGAAGAGGTAGTTAGCGTCCAGGCAGCTTCAGGGGACCGCATTGTTCTGGTGGAATAGTGTAGTAGCGGCAGTTGATGAGGTGACAGTAACCTGGGAGGATTTCAAGAGGAGATTTCAAGAGAGGTTTATGTTAGTAATGGCACAGTCGGCTTTGATTAGGCAGTTTGCTGAGTTGGTGCAGGGCGAGATGTCTGTTGCTGAGTATGCCAGAAACTTCAAAGAGTTGGCCCGGTATGGGTATGCTTCTGTAGATACCGTGTTGAAACAGAATGAGAAGTTTATCAGAGGATTGAAGCCAGGATTGGCTAGTGCTACTTTGTCTCATCTTAGAGTTCCTGCTGATATTGTTATAGAGATGACTTTGAGGCAGGAAGAATTCCTTGAGTCTCTGGAGAAGAGCAAGGCAAAAGTGGTCCAGGTTGGGCAGGGCCAGAAGAGGAAGTTCTTTCCCAAGAAAGGTGCTCAGAAGGGTGGAGCAGCAAAGAAAACGAAGTCTGAAGTTGTCTGCTATAAATGCGACGAGAAAGGGAACTTTGCTAACGAGTGTCGCTCAGGGAAGGCGAAGGACGTGGCTAAGGGGAAGAATGTCAGGTGTTTAAACTGTGACCAGATAGGCCATTATAAGAACTAGTGGAAGGAGCTCATTAGAGATGGTAAGGGCAAGGTGTATGCATTGGAACCTGTGACTCCCAAGCCAACAGCCCAAGAGAAGGGAAAGTCAGTTCTTGGGGGAACGCTTCAGATACATAGTATGTCAGTTAGCGTTTTATTTGATACTGGTGCATCGCATTCTTTTATATTTAAATGTTTGATAGATAAGCTTAACCTTGAACCCACATATTTAGTTACTTCCTTAAGAGTTGCGAATCCAATATGGGCTATGCAACTCTAGGGTTGAGGTGTGACCAGTTTGAGTTTGGCCTGTTAGGTCATACTTTTGTGTGCAGTTTGCATGTGTTTGATTTTGTGGGGTTTGGGATCATCCTAGGTATGGATTGGTTAAGTGAGTACGATGCTAAGATATTTTGCCAGGGTAGGAAGTTATCTCTTAGTCGCCCGGATTGTAGCGATCGGATTGTTTTCATCGTAGGAGATTCTAGCGGTGCAGTGTTTGCTTTGTTGGGTGCATTGGATTCAGATGATGAGTTGAGTTGAGTTTTCGTGGTTAGATAATTCGCAGACGTGTTTGAGCCTGTAGTTGGATTGCTGCCGAAATGAGCCATTGAGTTTCAGATAGATTTGGTTTCGGGAGCAGAACCGGTGAGTAGACTGCCAAGCAGGATGACCCCTTCAGAAATGATGGAGTTGAAGGTGCAGTTGGTGGATTTAGAGGGAAAGGGGTTTGTCAGGCCGAGTAGTTCAACATGGGGTACAGTGGCAGTGTTTGCTAAGAAGCCGGACGGATCGTTAAGGCTATGTATCGATTATTGTAAGTTGAATGAGAAGATGATAAAGAATCGATATCCATTGCCCAGAATTGACTATTTGTTCGACCAGCTAAGTGGAGCAAAGGTATTTTCTTAGTTGGATTTGGCAACGGGTTTCCGTCAGCTCAGAGTAGCAGATGATAGTATACCTTTGACAGCATTGAGGACCAGATATCACTACACCAAACAGGTCTTTTTATAACACTTTTTTCGTTTCAATTTGTAACAGTTATAACCGTTACAAATTTCTAACGATTATTTTCGTAAGAAGCATTTACCACGGTTATTTCCGTTACCAAATCTGGGAATTTTGTAAACAGGTAAAAGTGGTATGGATAGGATCGTCATTTTTGCTATTATTATTAATCATCTCATCTCTCACGCTTCTCTCTTTTCTACTTATTCTGTAAGTCAAAATTCCATTCTAGGGTTTTCGCCTCCTCGCACCTCCGCCCCTTAACACACCCTCCACCCTGGACTTGCTTCCATCGCCTGTAGATGCAAAAAAATATGCCGCGTTACTAGTCTACAGTCTGAGTGCTTTAATGCTTGTGTCAGGTGGTCAATGGGTGGCTCGCCATCACAATATTCATCGATCTAATTGTTGAGATGCTACCTATGATTGATGAATGTGATGCGGTCGAAGTTGCTGGACCGAGACCCAAAACAATAGCCACTACTGTCAGCTAAAATAGTGATCTGGAACTCGAGTTTGCCTATAGCCTGGAGCCGTTGTTGAATCTGAAGTTAATCGTATAACATAAGTCTATCAGGTGGAAGTCGTCGAAAATTACAGGCAATGCTACTACCAAAAGAAAGGCTATAGATTGGGTAACAAGATGCTTAAGATGCTGCCAATCTAGATACTGATGTCTAATTCCCTTCCTCGGTCGCTGCTGTTATTTTGGTTCTGTCAAAGAATACCGATGCCTACAGCCTTTTCATAAGTAGGAATTGCTTTGTACACCTTCAGGTATAGCGATGTGATAAAAATTATACTTGAATAATCAATTTATTATGGCTATTGATTAAATACAGTGGTTCAAGAGTCACTACCGGGTCTAGCCATTTACTTTCTCAATGGACTGGTTCGTGCCTCTCGGTCGGTTCATCAAGGAAAACCTTGTTTGCTGCATGACATTCAAAGCCTTTGCTTTCATACATTGATTTATGCTTAACAATTTTTATTTTGGTTGATTTTAGAGGAAAATATGGAGTTGGATCGATTCAAAAGCTGAAATTGGTAATACAGTAATTATTTTTGTACCGAGGGCAAAGATGTTTGGGCAGTTGACTAGTGGACTTGAAGCAGCATGGTCCAAACTTAAAGGAGAAGGTCATTTTATTTTGTTATTTTGGTATAGTTTCGACAATTAGTATGTTTTGTTCATTCATGACAAGAAAATATATAGCATTAATGTTTGTTGAAATTACAATTCATGATGTCCACACAGTTGAAACTTTTGACATAGTATAGAATCAATGGCTACACGTTCAATTAACAAAATGTTTTCTGGACTTGATGTTTATGAAGAAATCCACATTGTCCACATTCTAAGATAGGGTAATGGTTCTTGGGGTTCTACTTAATCTTAATGACAGCAATAATGCTATTTTTGTCAGGTTTACTTTTTATCTAGCAAATAGCATGGATAAAGATAAATAAAGGGGAGTGTTCCCACATAAACGGTTTCCACATTACTATTTCTATTTTTACCTGTGCCGGTTTATCGAGTATAGATCTAGTAAGTTTAATAATGTTCTTAAAAAGCCCCTACATAGTTACCTCGTTATTATGTGGTGTGAGCAGAGTTATCTAAAATATCGAGTTCAAGCTCCTATAACGGAGATGGGTATAAAACCATGTGAATAACCCGGATTATGTCTTGTGGGTTCATTGCGTACTTCTTAGAGTTTACAAACTGTTGATTTTTTCGGTATAAATAAATAACGTTCTACTAATAAGGCATTTTACCACTAAGAAAATTAGGCCCAACTTGGAAAATTTTCAATCTATATAAAACAATTTATACAAAGAAATGATATACTGCTCACTTGTATTCGATATGGCAATGTACATTTTATTTTTAAATATATTACACGAGATGGAATATCCACATGTCTAAACTAAAAATTAACTTTAAAAAATAGTACAATTTAAATGTTCACAATTTTTATCGATGTCCATCCGTTCCTTCAGCTTATTTGAATTTGAACGAGTGTCGTTTCAATCCAATCTTTTACAGCAGTTACCCTAAAAAATTAATTATATTAACCTCACTCTAAAGCAGGAGGCAAAATAGAACAGATTCCTAACTGGTAAATAGAACGTCAAAATTGCACTGCCCCAAATCCCAAGATGCTTGTGAAGATATTAGCAAGCTCGTTTGATAAAGAACTGCAAGTAGGACTAACATGAGTCATATGACCAGATGATATTTATTCACAAACAAGATGACAAATCAATTGCAATGCGTTCTATACTATCAGAAGAAATATCTTTATCTCTTTTTTGCAATATACATTATAGTTATATTATCTCTTATAAACTAAACTATAAAGATCATTAAATAGATAATGTAGTTATTGTAATTTAGCATTAAGCTTAGCAAGAGCCATGTAATCTGCCTTTGCAAAAGATCGAAAAGGAGAAGGTTCTTTTTACTATCACTTAGTGAAACAATTGGTTGTACAACGAGTAAAAGGGTAACCAACCCAATGTGATTTAGTATATCCTTGAAAGGAGAAAATATACTATTAGAAGATAAAAGAATATCATGACCAATAGTTTGTTCTAAATAATGAATAATATGTAAGTCCAGTATGGGATAATGTAATGTATTTAGATTGTTTATCTAGAGGTAGTGAAATCAAATTTTAATTGCATCAATTTTCCATGTTCAAAATAATAGTTCAAACCGAACCACAAAAAGTGCAAGTAAACAAAAACAAGCGGAAACCTGAAAACCCCGACAAAAAAAGATTATATCACAATCTTTCAAATTTGTCAAATTTAAAATTAGTATTGAATTTATAATTTTCTATATTATCAAATTAGTTTGATATTAATGTTATAATGGTTGGTGAATATGAAGTTTATATGGTCTTTGTTTGTTTCATGAGTACTATTGATACTTGATTGTTGATACTGTTGTGTTATTTTCTTTTGTAGAAACATTCAAAATTTACTTGCTGTTGACCATGAGTTGGGTCAGAATGCTAACATCTTGGCCAACACCTTTATAAATTTTTGATATATGCAAACAGTTGTCATGTTGAATAGTAATTTGTAATTGCATGCGTGAAATGATGCATTCAATTTTATGGTGCATGTAATTTTTAATTGATAAAATTTTGTACACGTGATTTTTAACTGATAAAATCACTTCAGTCGGCATGGGAACTTGTATTAATTACAGATAGGGTAACATAAGATGACATCCAGTCAGTATCCTGTATTAATTATTCTTCAAAAATAAATATTTTGAAGGAAAAGAACTGCATTCATATTACAATTAATAAATGTTATTAGCAGACACTGAATTATTTTGACTTAGAACACACAATTCAAGACATTATAACGCACAATTTCTAATGCACATCAAAAGATATTATAACACACAACTTCAAGGTTAATCAAATTTATCATCCTTATATACTAATGCAATGTGTTTTAATCCACTATGTTAGGTTTTCTGTATTTTTTTTGTTATTATGAATTGATTTGTGATCTGATCAGAATATCAGATGTGACTTCATTTAATGCATCAAATTTTCAACAAGTTTTTTAATCCTGTGTATTTAGTGTTGTTTTTTAATCAAACTATGACGTTAAAGAGGAGAATGTATGGCATCTTCGTAAATTTTGATGTGGCTAACACATGCTTGGTTCAATCGGTTTTGGTCAAAAAGGTACAATTGTCATTGTTCACTTCCTTATTCTTTGTATACACTTTAAACTTAATTTGATGTAAGTTGTGGTGGTATTCAAAAATTGTAGTGGTTCTTATAGGTTTCATCAGTTACTTAGATTTTAGAATTAGTTACTACATGTATTTGAAATAGGTATATTTTCTTTTCTATTTTAGCTCTTCTGTCAATACTATATGATATTCTTAATGCTTTCTATGTACCATAACTATAGTGTTGCAAAGGCAGGAGTGATAGGTCTAACCAAAACTATAACAAAAGAATATGCAACTAGAAATATTACAGTAATTCCTACTACTACTTTCCTCATTTACCAAAAATGATTCTTAGATGAGTTACTTCAAAATGTTATGGTATCTAACAATTTCTGCTTAGGTCAATGCTGTCGCTCCTGGGTTTAGATTAGCTGAGCTATGCGCTTAGTTTTGTAAAGTGAGCTCTGCGCTCAGTTTGTAAACCAAGTCCGGCTCAGTTTATATTAACTATGCCCGGCTCAGTTTTTATACTAAGCTTGTCGCTCAGGTTATAACTGAGTGGTAAAGCTCAGTTGCCCAGATACAAACTGAGCGGTAAGCTCTGTAAACCGAGCGTTGCTCGGTTATAAACTGAGTGCTTTGCTCAGTTATAAACTGAGCAGTAAGCTCGGTTAAAAACTGAGCTTAACCTAATTTATAAAATGATCCGTAAAGCTAGTTTTAACTAAGCAAAGTGCTTAGATTTTATTATTAGATTTGATGCGATTTGATCTTCAAGTACAATGAAGCTTTCCTTTTGTCTTTTTGATAAACTGAGCAAGGTTTCTGAATATGCAGGCTTTAATAGAAGCTGCAGAAGAAAAGCAAAAATCAGAAGTTCGGTGTGAATGGTAATGGAGTAATAAGTTTTGTACTAGTAAAATTTGAAGTAATCATCCAATGAACTTTGTAGAATTTGGTATAAAGTATTTTGTATGTTTGATGTTTGTCTTGAAATTTTGTGATACGTTGGTTTTGAAATTTGGTTACATGTTTTCTGTTACTATAAATTTGAATTTGTATTGTTGAATGAAATAACATATGATGGTATAAGATGTGGAAAGTTATGGTTTGCAACACTTACAAGTGTTACCGATCAAAATGGTTACTATTTACCATAGTTATAACCGTTGGTAAATGATGGTCGGTAAATATATTACTTTCAACCGTTATAACCGTTGAGAATAAGGAAATTTCCAACGGTTATAACCGTTGGGAATATGGAATTTCCCAACAGTTATAACCGTTGGAAAATTCCATACTCCCAACGGTTATAACTGCTGGGAGTATGGAAATTCCCAACGGTTATAACCGTTGGTAAATATGTTGTAGATTTTATCACATACCTATTTGTAACACTTATAATTGTTACAAATTTGATTTGTAACAGTTTAAACCGCGATAAAATGACAATTCTGGTGTTGTGTATGGATCGTACGAATGATTAGTTATTCCGTTCGGATTGACGAATGCTCCAGCTTTCTTTGTGGATTTGATGAACCGGATTTTCCGAGAGCACTTAGATAGGTTCGTGCTGGTTTTCACAGATGATATCTTGATTTACTCTAAGGATGAAAGAGAGCATGAAGTTCATCTTAGAGTAGTGCTTGAGACGCTGAGGCAGCATCAGTCGAAAGCGAAGTTTTCGAAGTGTCACTTTTGGAAGAAGGAGGTGAAGTTTCCTGGTCATGTCGTCTCAGAGGAAGGGTTATCAGTAGATCCAAATAAGATCGAGGCAGTGAATAGTTGGAAGAGACCCAAGACAGTAACCGAGATTAAGAGTTCCTTAGGTTGGCTGGTTATTATCGGAGATTCATTAAGGATTTCTCGCGGATAGCAGCACCGATGACCAGGCTGATGAGGAAGGATGTGAAGTTTATGTGGATCGATAAGTGTGAGGAAGCATTCCAGAGTTTGCAACACTTATTGACCTATGCACCTATGTTGATAGATCTAGAGGGGAATCAGGATTTTGTAGTCTATACCGATGCGTGTGGAACAGAATTAGGAGCTGTATTGATGCATAGAGGTAAAGTGATTACATATGCTTCTAGACAGCTTAGACCGCATGACGTCAGATATCCAAAGCATGATTTAGAGTTGGCTGCTATGATTTTTGCTTTGAAGGTGTGGAGGCATTACCTTTTGGGAGAAAGGTTTGAGTTGTTTACTGATCATAAGTCGCCGAAGTATTTGTTCTCTCAAAAGGAGCTAAACATGAGACAGCATAGATGTTAGAATTCATAGCCGCTTATGATTTTGGGATTGAGTACACACTAGGGAAAGGCAACCGGGTTGCAGATGCACTTAGCAGGAATCATCAGAATGTAGTGTTAGCAATGATGGCTGAGTGGAACGATTTAGAAGCATTTGCAAATTGCAGAGTGCAGTGGAGATTCGAGGCAGGGTCTAGTGGTGATATAGTTGTATTGTCTTGTTTGGAAGTTCGACCAGTTTTGATCGAATGGATTGCTTCTAAGCAGATAGGGGATCTAGTGTTAGCTGAACGGATCAGTAAGCTAAAGGAAGGAACCAAGAGCAATGACTTGAAAGATTTCAGTCTTGACTAGAATGGGTGGTTGAGAAAGAAAGGAAGATTATGTGTTCCAAGTGTAGGAAACATAAGAAAGGAAGTCTTAGATGAATGCCATCGTTTGAAGTTCACTATACATCCCGGAGGTACCAAGATGTATCAGGATATGAAGAGGAGTTTCTTCTGGGAAGTAATGAAGCGGGATATTGGTTTGTGTGTAAGGTAGTGCTTGAATTGCCAGCAAGCAAAGGCCGAGCACTAGAAACCGAGTGGTTTTCTTCAGCCGTTAGATATTCCAGTGTGGAAGTTGGATTCTATTTCTATGGACTTTGTAGATGGGTTGCCAAGGTCGAACTGGGGAAATGAAAGTATATGGGTGAAAGTATATGGGTTATAGTGGACAGATTGACCAAGAGTGCCAATTTCATTCCAGTTAAGTCAACCAGGATGACACTTGTTTTAGCAAGGTTGTTGATGAAGAATGTGGTTAGACTGCATGGGGTTCCTAGCAGCATAGTTAGTGATAGAGATTCCTTGTTCACTAGCAAGTTTTAGAAAAGTCTGTAGGAAGTTTTGTGAACTAAGCTTATGATGAGTACCGCTTACCATCCGCGGACAGATGGAAAAACGGAAAAAGTTAACAAGATCTTGGAAGATCTGTTGAGAGCCTGTGTTCTGGACTTTGGGGGATCATGAGAGGACCATCTGCATCTAGTTGAGTTTTCGTATAACAACAGTTATTAGACTAGTATTGGGATGGCACCATTTGAAGCTTTGTATGGAAGGTCGTGCAAATCTCATGTTTGTTGGTCGGAGACCGGGAATAGGTTGGTTCTGGGTCCAGATTTGGTCAGAGAAGCTGCAGAAAAGATTGAGGTCATTCGAGATAGGATGAAGAAGGATCAGTCTAGGCAGAAAAGTTATGCAGATAAGAGATGGAAAGATTTGGAGTTCTCAGTTGGGGACCAAGTTTTCGTCAAAGTATCACCGATGAAGGGTGTGCTTAGATTTGGGAAGTCGGGGAAGTTACCTCCTAGGTTCATTGGACCTTTTCCTATTCTTGAGAGAATCGGGAAGCTCGCGTATAGACTTGAGTTACCGAGCAGTTTGGCAGGTGTCCATGATGTTTTTCATATTTCTCATCTCAGAAAGTGTGTTAGAGACCCGGAGACTGCTATTGCACCGACAGTGCTAGATGATTTAGTGCTAGAACCGGACTTGACCATAGTGAGGAAGCCAGTTCGCATTGTTGCGAGAGATGAGAAGAGGCTTAGAACCAAGACGGTCAGATTAGTCAAAGTCCAATGGAGTGACGATGACAAAGACTGTACTTGGGAGGTTGAGAGCAGGATTAGAGATACTTATCCTGACTTGTTTTAATGGTATGTTTACCTTATTGTTTGTTTTGAACCTTATTGTAATTTCGAGGACGAAATTCTTTAAGGAGGGGAGTCTGTAACACCCCAGATTTTTGATAACATTATTTAGGAAATTTAGTTAGATAAACTAAATAAAATAATGTGTTGATAAGGGGATTGAGATTTGAATTAATTAAGGTAGTCGTGCCTTTTAACTAATAAATTAAATGAAGGGTTTAAAAATGAATTAGAGGAGGGGTATTATGGGAAAGAGGCCATCCTATATCATCTTCCTTAGGTCATGTATTTCAAAACACACGTTCATTCTCATTTTCAAAAATTAAAAGCTTGGCTGGCCACCATTAACGTAGGAAGAAGAAGAGGAAACAAAAGAGAAGCTTAAGGAAAGCAAATTCAAATCAAACTCATTCAAATCTCAAGCTCCTTAAATCATTAAAGCAAAAGGTGAATAATGTTTACATCTCTAAATTTTTATGGTTTCGGTTTTAAGGTTAATTCCAAATAATTTTGTAAAGATTTATCATTTTTTTGGAAGATAAAATGATATATATATATATACGTTGATGATTTATATATGTTCATATAAACTTTATGACATGTTTTGAGATAAAACCCTATTAAATGACATCCGTTAGCCTTGCAAATTTTTATGATGATTTAAAAAGTTATTTTAGATAAGGGTTTTGATTTTCAGAATTTTCTGATTTTTTGTGGAATTGTTATGAATTTTCTAAGGAAGAAAAGACTTATTTGGATTATAAAATTATTTACGGGAAAAATAAATATAATTTGGATTCGAAAATTTTATATGTTGAAGAGAACATATTATTTGATTTTCTAGAATTTTTCCAGAATTTTTGAAGGTATTTTATTAGTTATATAAAATTATTTAAAGTATGGGACTTAAATATTTTATATAATTATAAAGGAGAAATGGGCTTTTTCAAAATTATTCAAATTTCCAAATAAGGAAAGTCGGCAGCACTTTTGAATATAAAATTCTGGCAACCAGTCAATTTAGACAAACAAGGCAGGTGGGGTACAGAAGAACTGTTTTAAAGTACAAATAAATAGTTTTTCTTCTATTTCAAACCTTTCGGCATAGCTTCCGCCTTCATTCCAGACCTTCCGACAAGGTCAAAAGGTATCAAACCTTTCGGTCAGGTCAAATACCAATGCACATGGTATCAGGCAACTAGTACGTAGTGAATTGGATGGAGTCGAAAGGTTTAGGGATGAAAGGTTATAGCTTTCGAAAGAGCTGATGTTTTGTTTTGGTTTAAAGAAAATACGTCTGCTAGCTTTCGACAAAGAGCTTTCGAAATTGTCAAAAGGTTTAAAGAAAACGATTTCGATTGGTTCGCTTTCTTGTTTTAAATGAAACCTTCCGACCAGGTCGAAAGGTATAGCTTTCGACAAGGCCGAAAGCATAGTTGCCGCTTCCTAACCTTTCGACACAAATGGAGTCAAAGGTTATCTTTTGTTTTCTAAAACTTGCCGCCTCTCTCCATTGATTGCGAAGGGTTTCTTCCAACACCAACACTTCATTGTTTTCGAATAGTTTCGAAAGGTTTTATAGAGGTTTCGAAGCAGTTGCTTTCGACTCTAATGTTTTTCTTATCCCTATGCATAATCCAAATGTTTTAAGTTGAAACGTCTTAAAGGTTTCAAAGTAGTTAACTTTGATTGGTTTCGAAAGGTTTTCCACCTTTTTAAATTAAACCCAATGTCTTCGAAAGGTTTTGAGGTACATTGCTTTCAAAAGGTTTATTATATAGGGGAGGTACCCCAGGCTTTTGACTAGGTCGAAAAGAAACCTTCCGACAAGGTCGAAAGGTATATAGTTTTGCTATGTTTTCGAAAGGCTAAGGTTTAAAGGATTTAAAAGGCGGATGTCATATGTTTTAAAGCTTATGAAAAGAAAGATTTTAAAAGGTATAGAAGGAATTACCTTCAATGATTTCGAAAGATTTATTAAAGGATATGAAGGAGTTACCTTCAATACTTTCGAAGGGTTTTATGAATGATTTTGAAGGAGTTACCTTCTATGTTTTCAAAAGGTTGTTTAAGGGTTTTAAACAAAGGTTTCGAATATAAGAATTTGGTAGATAGCCTAAGTGTTTTAAGTTATAAAGGACTTTAACTTATTTTAAAGGATAGACAATCCTTATTAAACATCATCAACATTATTTTGAGTAAAGTATATATAACACGGCAAAAATAGCTTAGAGTAAAGCTAAAGGTATATTTTCCTTGTATATGTATGATTTGATGGACTAAATCATTTTGAAAGGGTTTCAAGGAAAATTTAAAGAGCAGTTAGCACAGATATTGTAGAGCTATTATCTCAGATATTTTGAAGGGTAGTTAACCCAAAAGAAAATTTGGGCAGTCAGCTCATTTAAAATTCGGACAGTTAGTCCATTCTGAGGGCAATCAGCCCAGAGGACAGTTAGTCCAAAAAGAGCGGCCAGCTCTAATATGAATAGATAGTTCATTTATTAACATAACGGATTTTGCTAAATTTTTAAGGACGGTTAGTCCACCCTTTTTACCTATTTTGGGCAGATAGCCCATTATCTAGCATAAAAGATATTATTATTTTGGTATAACCAGTTTTAGGACAGATAGTCCAGAAAAGAGCAGTTAGCTCAGAATTTAGGACAGATAGTTCAGTAAAGAACAGATTGTTCAGATTTAAGTAGATAGTCTATTTTATTTCCTATTTTTAGCATAATGGATATTGCTATATTATTAAAATCTGTTGATTAACCAGTTTGGTTGCAGAAAAGGATCTACAAAATATATGTTTTGAAAAGAGATATTAGAGAGAGGAAACACGTTCTGCTAAGCGATGTGGTCTAACTAGTTATCAGTAAACTGAGATGTAACAGATATTATTCATACCAAGCTTTATGTCTGACTCGAAGTTTTTGTTTCCCCTTAAACTCTTGGGGGCTCAAAATTTGATTTGAGTAGGCTGAGGGTTTAGGATTTTAGGTTTTAGCAGATTTTGGCGAATAAAGCATCTGAAGACGAGCAGGTGGCTGACGGATAACTAATTTAGGAAATTCTGTTTTAAAATTGTTTCCGCTGTGTATTAAGACAACTATGTCTATATTTCTTTGATCATCCAAGGGGGCATCTTCATATGTCGCTCTTGGCGTATTATTGTAAATTTATATTTGGTCAATACATGGGATTACGTTTGGGATTTTTGTAACTTAGATATGATTTATTTTGAAGTATAATCACTGAAATTGTTTTTTGAAATCTGTGATTTTGTTCATATTCAAGTGCTTCTGATATTATGGATACCATTAACATTACTGTATTTCGTCACCAGAAGTTAATATTGTGGATGAGTGCTGCATCCATAGCGCTTAGCTTTTGGCCTCCAGATACGGGATGTTACAACATCTAAGTTGTAAAACTATTTAGCGTTATTGGGTCGAGTAATAAACATCTTCCTTAGAGATGTATAAGGAAAAGTTGACCCTGGGACTAAGTTTGGATACCATCATCCTACTCTTCTTAGCTACTTAACAAACCTGATGACTAAAGAGGTTGAAGTGGTTAACTCAGTTTTAGGACCCAGATTTATTGTAGGCTAGAATCTGAATTTATGAAATGATAAAAGATTAAACCGGATGGTTGTATATACTCTCAGTCTATTGTAGGATATTATTTAAGTTCAAAACTTAACTTATGTTTTATGAACTGTTTTCATGCACAATTTAGAAGTAAAAAGAAATTGGTCTAAGTAAGAACTAATAATAATAAGTATGTCAGTTGTATGTAGATCATTTCTTTGCATGGTTTTTGATCCAAGATTTGAGTACCTGACTTTAAGGTGATTCACACCGGTCCGAATAAGGATTTATCACTCGATTATTGACAGCAAACATTTAGCGAGGGTTCTTGATATGGTACGGAGGTTATCTATCATAGCGTATGGTTATGCAAGGAGAACGAAAGTTCCTAATCATGGAGCCTGATCAGAGTCCGCAATAGGGAAGTCGGGTGAGCGGTACAAGTTCGGAAGAAAAGCTTATGTATCTGAGTAAGTGATCAATTCATATATTATGTACGGATGATCTATATATATCATACGGGCTTAAGTAAATTTGCCTTTAATGTTTTATGGAGTTAGGTAGATGACTCTTTGAGTCATGATGTTTTGTGAATAATCGATTGAGCAATAACATATGGTTATTGAGCATGAGGTATGCTTATTAGATTGTTTATCATCCTTGTATGATGAGAAGGTTGTAAACCTGGACAAACTCTAAGTTTGTTAGTCATTTAAAATTTTGGGAAATGTTAAGAATTAGTATGGCTTGTTTCTTGGTTGTTTGTTTGTGATGAAATTTCGGGGTCGAAATTCTTTTAAGGGGGAAGAATGTAATGACCTGGAATTTTATCACTTTGATTTGTGAACATTTGGTAAATTTTAAATATTCAATTAATGGTTTTTAATGGTCAAATAAGCCTCTTTTAATTAATAATAATTACAATAAACTTGTTTTGGAAGTTTTTTTAACAAAAATAAGGAGTTCGATGAAAAATTGAAAATGTGACCGAAAATCGTTTTTCAGATTTTTGACTTTTTATCGAACGAAAGTTGTCGCAACGTTGTTGCACACACATATACATTTTCATAACATACACTTATACATATAATAAGTGATTTAATAAAGTAAAAATATTGGTAAAAGTAAGTATAATTAAAGAAGTAATTAATTAAGAGGTGTGACTTTTACTTCTTAAATAAAGTAAAGAGTGGACTTTTCCTTCTTATTTTAAGTGCATTGCTACAAGAAAAGGATATGCACGTGGCTCCTTGTACTTTGTCACATGGCGGTAGCTTAGCATGGAAGATGAGGGAGAGTAATTATGTAATTTGGCTTAAGGGTATGTGATGTAATTTACCATTTTACAAATTCTATAAATAAAACCACCTTTACTTCATTTCCACCTTCATTTGATTTTCACTCTTTGCTCTTTATTTTTGACCTTCTCTTCTCAAAAACTCATTAATGGCTTCTTCTTCTTCGCTCTTTTCTTTCTTTAAAACTTCTCCAAATCAAATCAAAATCAAGTATAATCCTCTCTACATCATAGCCAACACCACCACCTTCTTAAAGTCGCAAGCTTGGAGCACAAACCCCTTGGAGGCCTTGGGCCGTGAGCAATTTGGAGGAGAGTTGGGGCCTTGTGTGAGCATTAGGAAGCAAGGAGAGGGGGTAGGCGCAAGGAATTACAAGGGAAGGCAAGTCCGTGAGCTTTGGTGTATGGTAGGAAGAAGTGTAGCTTGTTTCTATGACTTTGGTTGAAATAAAAGTGAGATATCTTGCTTTGATTTAGTTTTAAATGATGACATGTTGTAATAATTTAGTGCTTGTGTATGGGTTGTGATGTGCTTATGTTTTTGTTTGATTTTGATTCCTACTTGGAAGCAGATAACATAAATAATCATTGTGTTGTAGGGGACAAAAGCAAAGAGAATGGAAATTGAAGTGTCTTTGTAGCGAATAGGTCGTTATGGAAGCACTTCGAAGAATAAAAATTTGTAGAGGGATCCTAAAGGATTCCTTGCCTTGTTGATTTTACTTTACATTATTACTTGCTATGTATGATGTAACGAAGTGGATGTTGTGGCTAGTCGACTTACTTTGATGATTTGTTTTTAGCGACACGGAAATCCCATGCTTCTTTTAAGTGGTTTACCGCTTTGTTTCCTAAAGTATTTTGAAATGGTTTTCGAAATTGACTTTTGGTTTCAAACCTTTTTGCAAAGATATTAAAGTAGTTTAAAATATAGAAAGAAACATGGTTTAAAAGTATTTTTTTTCAAAACAAAGTTTAAAATTTATGGTCCATATAGCGACAGTCGCTGTGGATGTAGTTTTGAAATCGATGATTTTTATAAAGTAAAAAAAAGTTGACTATTTTAGATATTTTGAAAAGTCTTTTAAAATGTGTTTATAAGTATTTAAAAGGAAGTTTGAAGTTTTAAATTTATTTTTAAGAATTATCTAGTTATTTAAACAAGAAGTTTAAATTTTACTCCTTTGTTTTCAAAAGTGACCATCTTTAAAGGGATGTTTTAAATACAAGTTTCAAACTATGTTTTAAGAATTTTAAAAGTAATTTTAAAAAGGAAGGAAGTATGGATTACAACACTGTTATTGTAATAAATGTTTTCGAGAAAAGGAAAGAGATCATGGACTATAACATTTTTGTTATAGTAAATGGTTTAGGGAAATTGGAAAGGATATTTAGTTTCTAACACTGTTTTGCTATTAAATAAGTTGTTTACTTTATAAAAGAAAATATGTTGCCTTTTTCCAAACTTTGGTTTAAATAAGTGATTTTGGAAAATGTTTTTAATAACAAGTATATTGGAACGCTTGGATCCTATATTTAATTTCTAGACTTCGAGGTATGAAACCTTGTTTCTATTTTGAAGATAGAAATGAATGTCAAGTCAAGTTTTGAAAAGTAATGATACCCCGACTTGAATGGTTTTATTTCTAACCAATGAAAAGTACTGGTTTGAAATTGAAAAATAGAAATAAGTTTACGAAGTTAGTTTTTCGGTTTTTTTATAAATAAACTTTGTTTTATGCAAAGGATTTCTTTGTCGGTGTCATTAAGTAACATAAAACAAATATGATATGTAGTGCTAAAATATTGACATGTTTATGGAAAGTAAGTCATCTTTATTTAGCACTAAACCAATGAATAGATTTTCCTCTATCTATGAGATCTAGAATTGTAGTATTTTAACTAAGGCAAGGCCAAGTGCAACCAGTACCCTGACTTACCTGGCTTCGATTCTCGATGAGGGATGGAGAAATCGAAATATCAAAAGTGTGATAAGTATAAGAGAGTTAATTTCTATAAATAGGTCATAATAAATTAAGTATATGGAAGATATTTCACCATATACTCGACACTAAATTTTGAGGTATGGAAGCCCATTTCTATCTATGAGGGTTTAAGAATGTACATCGAGGCAAGAGTAGTATGCTAACTTGTCTGAATTCATTGTTAATTGAAGGATAGCATAGGGTTGAAATCAAAAGGTCAAATTTTCCATATGTTAACCATATACTTACACAAGATAGTGGTTTTTCCACTATCAATAACTTGACCTATTTTGACTTCGGAAGTATATGAAAGTTTCATGATTTTATATGGGTTGAGATTCCCTTAGGAGAACTCATTTTGATGAAATGTCTCTCGCTTTAAGGGCGAATATTCGAGTCCCCTTAGGAATCTTATATCGTCCACTTACTTCTTAAAGAATTGGGATTGAGTCAACCAAAAGCTATCGGTTGTTGGTTCCGAGAGACTACGATCTGATAAGTTATTTGAAAACCACTTCGAACCAGCAAAAGCATTTGAATTGGAAGCATCTTGAAGATGATGGAAATCGAAGATGGAGTTCTTTGAAGTGCAAGGGCTACTTGCTACTAATCTTGAGGGAAAGGTTGCAAAGAAACTGGGGTAATGACATATTCGGTACTATCCAGGAAGGGGTAGGCCGATTCTATGTTGGTAGGGGGTCCATGTGAGGCCCTCGGTACATCTTCTAGAGGTGTACTGTGGCAGGCGGTACCCCGATGCCTTATCATTGTATAAAATTTATTTTCCAATATGGTCTTACGGTTTTAGTTGTAGAACCTAGTATTGTTGAATGTAATTATGGGTAACCATTCCAGATATGTTATATATTTATTTAATGTAATGGAAAGAATGTCCTTAGAATAGAGACGACACTTTAAAGAAACTCTTAGATTACCAACATATTTGTAGGAGTAATGGTATATGCTTGTCTTGTTTCAGAGCATGCTTTGTTTCAATCAAAAGCATTATCTATGGGCAAGTGTTATCTGACTTTTAGAACAAGGGGCTTTTAATCGAATCTAGACGTCAGGATAAAGACGGAAGGGTTCTTGGACTTGGAAGCATGCTTGGAAGAAGATGGAATTGGCTTCAAGAGTTGATAGGGCAAAAGGAGCCAAGAAAAGAGGTCGACACTGACCACTTTTTAGGTTGGTACCGAGCTCTTTTCAAACACCCTAATGAGCCCTAAAATCTTGGTCAATGTATAGTGGGCAAGAATGATCGTATTGGAGCTTATTTTTGAAGGAGTGGGTGAACAACTCTAAGAAAGCTTTGAAGAAAAGGACGGGTATTGAAGATGTCAAAACCTCTCGGCAATGAGTGGATTTCTAAGGAAAAAGTGCTCAAAAGTTGATGGATCGAAGGTAGAAGACAAATGGAGTGAGATGGCACGATCTTACTTCAGAAAATCAAGTCGGACCCAATCACTTCTGATCGGTACTAGAATGATTTTAATGGCTAGGATACTTTGTCTGCCCTCCTATATTCTCGGATCTGAAAGACTTTGTCTTTCGGAATCTGGTGATTTCATTGGGTTATTTCTCTAGAATAGCAAGCATGTGGAAACTCAAAAAGTGGACATAAGCCTCAGATTTACCGAACCATTATAAAAAAATTACCATGTTCCTTACTTTATTTTTGCGGTGTTGTTCTACTTTTTGGTTCAAACACAATGCGTATTTTTTGATGTAATGTATATGATTTTTTAAATTAAATTCAAATTATGTATTGGTCTTTAGAAATAGCTTATATCTTTTAGTATTATATATATATAATGTAGGTCATTGCCAAGTTCCCCATTAAACATCTTGGTAGCTATAGAAGATTTCCATAATAGGAAGTGGATGACATTAATGGGACTATCAAAAAAAGATTGATAGCATCAAAGAATATTGGATAATGAACAACGAGTAATGCCGACTGGAATGAATCATTATAAAATTTATCACCATTTTATAGTTATGTTTAGTTATTTGTGGGCATTAACAAAAGGTTAAATTTACTTTCTAGATTATATATTTTCGATGTACTATAGTCCTATGATGAGGACTTTGCTTAGATAGACCAAAAATTTTGCGAGCTCAAATTCCCATTACATTAGGCAATTTGTCTATAAACAAATGAAGTATAAATGAAATTGTAAAAAGTTTCCTGATCAGGACTCTCAAAGTTTGGTGCTCCTATGCTACATCTAGGGCCTCATGTAATAACCTAGCTATAGCATTTTTGTTACAATATATTGACCTTTTATTTTGGTTAAGTACATCATACTAAATGTGTTCTTATATGAATTATATTTTAGAATCCTCCTAAAGATGAGCAAAACCTTGTCTTGATAAAGCATGTTACTTATTAGGCGAAGCAAAATAATCAAATGGAACATGCAAGAAAGCAAAAATTTAAGATATGCAATATGAATATAGAAAGTCGTGAGTTTTATGTATAAAACAATATGTCTATCTACACCTAAACAATGTTAATGTGGTATATATTTTTTGTAAATCTTTTACACTTCACTTTTATATGAATGTTCATTTTGGTAGGATTAGTAATGCACTACATGATTCTAGAATATCAGGTAGAGTTGTAATGATGTCCCCACAACCAGTTCAAATTATATCTTTTTTGTTATTGTAAAGGAAAATTCGGAGTTCGGTAATAGTGATATAAGCTTGTTTTTTTATTTTCACTTTCGTGTAAATACACGATGTATTGTTTATGAATTTGAACACCTTATCTTTACAAAGTTAAGCATATATTGTCCAACTATCTTCATTCTAAACTCTAATGTAGGAATGATAACAAAATGTGCAATATCAAGAATAACTATTTTTATCAATAAAAGTTTAAAAGTTATGTTGAAAGCGCTACATATTGCTCATCACGATGAAACTCAATATTGACCATTATTACTTATCACCTATTCATTTATATGTTCAGAGCTCAAGTATTTTAAAAGATAGTTCCTATCTATTTGCGCAATGTATGTTGCAAGTAACCTATTTTTAACAACATATTGTGATTGTACTACTACTTACATGTTACTAATATGATCACTAATGCATGATATATATTTGAAGGCTGCTAATAGGAATCTCTGTGAATAAGGAGACAAGAACGAGGAAAGATGAACCCACATGTCTAAAAGTGACAAATTTTCTGCTTCAATGATATGAACGAATATATCATATTGTAATTTGGAAAGAACCAACTCTACTACACATTTTGGAAATTTATTTAAATAAGTTATAGGACACAACTCACAATGAATAGGGAAAGTGAAGTCATCGCTATAATTTTTTGAGAAAAGGTAGATCCATCTCTAACAATGAGCAACAGTCGAATGATAGACCAACTGCCATTATACTTACATCTGCCTTGGCCAAAAAAATATTTGGAATAAAAACTTAGACAATGCATGCTGCATATAATAATAATAATATTGGTTAATTTGTTTTTTGAAGTCTGTTGATAAACCTTGCACTAATCTTTACATTTCCTTTTTAGCTTTGGAAACTTTAAACACACGGGTTCAAGTTATGCTCCAAAGTCTTAAGAATTTTCTTGAATTTAAATACTAAAATGTGAAGAGTTAATGAATATGTACAATGCTTATGTATTGTTCATAGTTTTCTAATTTTAGAAAAGAAAATATTGATTTCTTCTCTCAAATAGCCTTGTAGGGAAAAATTGCTCATGGATGACTCAAATATGATTATTTTGACCCACAAAGGCTCTGTGAAATTTAAAAAAATTACTATTTGCTCACTGATTATGTAGTAAAATAATTATAACCATTAAATATTGATTTTTTTCTATGTAATAAGGTTTGAAATATCAATTCATAAGACATATTACAAACGTGGACATTGTAACAACCCAGCTTTTCGCAGCCAATAAAATCTTATGCCGTAAAATGAAAAGCCGAATCGTTTAAACAAATACAAAAGTAAACATAGAGCTATATAAATTAACTAACTAAAACTTTCAGAACTCACAGTGGAATGGATCAAACTATAACATATAAATAAAATAAATAGCTCTCATTTATACACATCATAAGGTACATTTAGTCTTTATACATATATAAAGTGTCACATCATATATATACAACATATACAAAATAAACATACAACATATATAACATATCCATAGCCTCCGTCTTCGAACATCATACCATCATGATTACTTCCTTCACCTATAGTGTGTGAGGAGGGGGTCAAACACATGTTTGGTGAGTAAAAATATTACCAAGTATATACTGATACATGATTTCATAGACATCATATGAATACCAATACTTACTTATCTCAACCTGTCTCACCTGCATCCATGGAGTTAGTCCATCATAATAAACATAATACAATGACCACTATTACATACTTACTAACATTTAACATATACTAGAGTTATTTAAACATAGACTGGTTCGTCTACTCATAAATAATAAGACGGAATGGAGTTAATTAAATACAGACTAACCTGACTATAAATGAAAGAGTTAGTTAAACAGAGACTAACACAATGATAGACATAAGAGTTAGTTAAAAAAAGAACTAACCCCAAGTTATAGTTAAACGTAGACTATTCCCATAAATGTAAACAAAAGTATGAGTTTTATAAATGTAGTTTAACACATGTATACATAAAGGATAGGTAAACAAAGCCTGACTCCTTTACACAAGATTTAACCGCTCATCAAAATGCACAATCAACGGAGTACTTATCTACATGTTAAACACTCCCAAACATCACTAAAATAATTGAACACGTTATTTAATAACTATTCCATATAGGCCTGCCTGGAGTAAAATTGCTCTAGCCTTGGTCCAAGTTCAACCTGGCTAGTAAAAAGGTGCACCGGTCTACACGCACAGGTGGACCGGTGACTGAGGTGATTTTTGGGTAAACGTTTCCAAATTTCAATCATTTTCTTCCCAATTCATCTTAACTTCATCATTTACTATTTAGTGCTTACCTCTTTTAGACATCATATTTCACTATCTTAAACCTTCATATATCACATATCATCATCCTACTCACAATCGCTCCTTAATTCTTATAATCAAATCATTATATACTATTTCCATTTAAATCACAATTAACCTGAATCAAACCTAACAAAAATTCGATTATTATTAACATCATTAATTTTTTTAATATATCATTATCAAATTCCTAATCTAAATACCCAAATTCATTATCTAATTAACCTAAATAGTAGTCATACAACATATACTACTTTCATGCAATCAATATATCATCAATAATGATTCCTACTCACCAAATTGAGTTGCAAAGCCCTAGAATTCGTCTACTTTGCCTCCAACCCTTTATTGTCCAAAATTGGTATCTCCTAAAACTTCTCGATTTCATGAATTATGGATAATTTATTGTAGTCCTCTTAGTGCTTGTCAATTTGATATATAATTGCCCAGGGTTTCTTTTAGAATTGAAAGAGAAATTGTGAATCGGAGGGTTTAAGGAGGAAGGAGGAGAATTTACAAAAACGTACGTGAGAAAATAAAATTGAATTCAAACTTCTTCTCAGCCCCTATTATAACTTCTTGAACCGTTGCTTCAGCCTAATAGGCTTAGGCCCATGTAGACAATTCAAAAACTCGCATCTTAAAATCTCCCATCCTTCATATGGATTTCGATCCAGACAAATTAATATATCATTCTGACCAAAAAATGAGCTCTACACAATGGTACAAGTCCCACCGTCTAATTTCAATGTTTGTAATTTACCATTTTGCCCTTGGTAACAAAATAAGTATTAAATTCCATAGGATATTATATTCTCCCTCTTAAAAGAATTTCATCCTCGAAATTCCGAATATAACTCTATTTCACATATCTATGTATCTTATGCTATATATATATATATATATATATATATATATATTACCGTATATAATGCACCTTTAAATCAACTTTCCAAAGTAGGACATTCCCTTTTCATATGACCCATTTGATTGCAGTTATAATATTTTATCTTCGAAACTTTAACCCTATAATCCTTTAACTCATGTCCTCGTATATTGCACCTTTCCCATCTCTTGTCTTGCTTACCACCCTCTCCACTCGAACCTCCAAAATCGATTCTTACGCTTATTTAGGTTGACACTCTTCATCGACTGCCCTTTAGAAGTTTCCAACATAGTGGTATCAGTAGTGCCGCCTTAACTAAACCATAAAATGTTGCTCCCATAGGAATCTAACAAAGCGCCAACTCTCTAATTGGTGAACTCAACCCTTTCACAAACTTCATCGCCCTTTTGGGTGTCGTGTCTACCAATTCAAAACCAAACTTCGCTAATTCATTAAAATTATTTATATACTCTTTCATAGTAGAATTTCCCTATTTAACATTGAAAGAACCATATATATGGTGTTTTGATGATAACAACCATACGATAATGCTACTAATGGGTGTATTGAGTAATTGTAGTTAAGTAGCTATATGATGGATGATAATGTATGTACAAGTTATACCGAAGAATGTGAAGAGAGGAAAAATGATTTAAGTGGTGGAATTCGGATTGAGAAAGAAAAATATAATATAGAAAGTGGAAAAATAAAAGTTTAAAAAAATGAAGAAGCATGGACTTTGGAATAAAGGTTGAAAAATACTCCAAAGGTGGAATCAAACCCAGGTGGCAAAGGAAGAAATACAACGTTCCAACCGTCACAATATACAAGCGCTTACTAGAGTTTTGCTACAATGGTTAGTTGAGATATCAAAGAAGTGAAAAATTAAAGAAAAAAATATAGCAGCAGGACTCAAACACAGCAAAATTGGAGCGCACATCCTTCACCATCCTACTACAACCACTATTGCTCATAACTTAGCTTGTCACATTACACTACACACAAGAAACAAAATAGTTAAAAATAGTGGGCGCTGGATTAGAACCTAGGTTGCAAGGGAGATTTCCGCACTTTAATACCAATGCGCCACATCAACTTTTGAATGAAAGGAAGCTAGTCGCTATATGTATATAGATTTTGCAGAAGTTGCTTGCATCCCTCCACTTCAAAGTTGCTTCTCTTCAACAATGGTGAATCTGAAAGATTGTGCCCATATTTTAGCATCCCTATAATATTTATAAATACTCGTAATCATCCTAAAATTTATACACAATCGTATGCTCTCAAACTACTTCCCTATTTCTTTCTAAAAGCCATAAATTCTATATTCATTCCAAAAGCAAACTTAGACCGATGCTCTTTCACTCCACAACATTTGGATCTGGTCCTACTTCACTTCCTAGCCTCTGCACACTCATTCTGCATCATTTTTAAAGGTTATAGAAGTTGTGCTCTAGTTCGACAATTCAGTGTATTGAAGACACAATATATAGTCAAGTTATTTCTTTTTAAAAGAAAAGATTCAAGTCATGTTTGGTTGTTCAGGCGGAGTCTGTAAACTTGTTCCTCCGGGTGAAGTGAGGGTGTTGATAGTGAAATTCCTAAGAGGTGCTTAGGGACTGGACGTAGGACAGGAGGTCCGAACCAGTATAAAATCGACTGTGTTATCTACTATTTTATTCCACTGCATTTACATTGTTTACAGTTGTTAGCCATCTTTGATCTTGTGCATAGCTACTAGAAAGTGGTATCAAGCCTGGAATTCTATTGATCGTCACAACATCATAGAATAATGGCTAGAAAAAAATCCAGTCGAAATATAGCAAGCAAAATCCTCAATACTATCAAAGCCACCAACGAGGACTACAAAAGGGTACTTTCTGATTTACAAATTTCGGTAAAAAAATAATAACGAATTAGTTAGTATAAGCGATAAGATCTCAAAACTTAATTTTGTTATTTTACAAAAGATGAGATCTTTCGAACTTGAAAACGAGAAACTGAAAAATGAGAACTTAAATATAGAAAATCAACTTGGTGTTCTGAAAAATAATCTTATAACTCTTAAAGATTTTCTAGATGAAAAACACATTGTATTTGAAAAAGCTAGAGAAAAAATTTTCAAAAGAAATTTTGGATTTGAAAAGTCAAAATGATTTATTACAATCTTCTTTAGATAATTCAAAATCTAGAATTTGTCTTCTCGAAAATGAGAACTGTACGCTAGAAAACAAGATTTCTGGATCAAATAAAGAAACTAACATTTTGAAAAATGGTAATATTTCTTTTGAAAATAATAGTTGTGACTTTAAAGCTAAATTTTAAAATTTTAAAAAAAAGTCACAAAATTTAATAAAGGTCAAAATGATTTAAACATGATTTTATCTAGTTCTAGACCTTTATATGATAAAAGTGGAATAGGATATAATAAAACAAACGTTAATAACAGTAATAGATTTACGCTTTTATATAGAAAATTTAATGCTAGTACTAAAAATAAAAATAGCTCTAAATCTACTTCTCCTCATTTTAGTACTATGCTTAGAAATAAAAAAAGTTCTAATTTGATGACATGTGATTTTAAAATATGGGTTCCCACTAATTTGAGCAAAAATGATAAACAAATATATATTATTGATTATTTTGACACGATTATAAACAATGAAAATTATATTTACAAGGGATTAACCATGTCCACTTAGATATGGTTCCTAAAACATAAATCCTATATTTTTAATATATGAGTATACTTGTGCTAAAATTAAAATATATGTATATATATATATATTAGATACTCATTAGTTAACAAGTGGTCAAGTTTGCACTTTAGATTAAATACTTTTATTGACTATGATTATTCCTTATTTTAAGATTTTATTTACAAATATGAAGCTTTACTTTAGGGGGGTATATAATTTAGGGGCAGCTATTTAATCTATATTTATTTATGTTTTTATCTCTTTTTGTTGACGACAAAGGGGGAGAGAAATATTTGAAATATATGATTATGTTGATAATATATGTAGACTAAAATATAACATGTCTTTTGGGAGAGTCATATTATTTTATATTTTATTTGTGTGGTTGTCATCATCAAAAAGAGGGAGAATGAAAGAACCATATATGTGGTGTTTTGATGATTACAACCAAACGACAATGGTACTAATGGGTGTATTGAGTAATTGTAGGTTAAGTAGCTATATGATGGATGGTAATGTATGTACAAGTTATACCGAAGAATGTGAAGAGAGAAAATATGATTTAAGTGGTGGAATTTGGATTGAGAACGAAAAATATAATATAGAAAGTGGAAAAATAAAAGTTGAAAAAAAATAAAGAAGCAAGGACTTTGGAATAAAGGTTGAAAAATACTCCAAAGGTGGAATCAAACCCAGGTAGCAAAGAAAGAAATACAACGTTATAACCATCACAATATACAAGCGTTTACTAGAGTTTTGCTACCAAGGTTCGTTGAGATATCAAAGAAGTGAAAAATTGAAGAAAAAAATGTAACAGCAGGACTCAAACACAACACAACAAACTTGGAGCGCACATCCTTCATCATCCTACTACAACCACTATTGCTTATAACTTGGTTTGTCACATTACACTACATACAAGAAACAAAAAAGTTAAAATAGTGGGCGCTGGGATTCGAACCCAGGTTGCAAGGGAGATTTCCGCATGTTAATAACAATGCGCCACACCAACTTTTGAATGAAAGGAAGCTAGCTGTTATATGTATACAAGTTTTCCAGAAGTTGCTTGCATCCCTCCACTTCAATAGTTGCTTCTCTTCAACAATGGTGAATCCGAAAGATTGCACCCATATTTTAGCATCCCTATAATATCTATAAATACTCCTAATCATCCCAAAAGCTGTACACGATCCTATGCTTTCAAACTACTTCCTTATTGCTTTCTAAAAGCCATAAATTCTATATTCATTCCAAAAGAAAACTTAAACCGGCGCTCTTTCACTCCATAACATTTGGATCTGTTCCTAATTTACTTCCCTAGCCTCTGCGCGCTCATTCTGCATCATTTTTAAAGGTTATAGAAGTTGTGCTCTAGTTTGACTATTCAGTGTATTGAAGATACAATATATAGTCAAGTTATTTTTTGTAAAAAAAAGATTGAAGTCATGTTTGGTTGTTCAGGTGGAGTCTGTAAACATGTTCCTCCGGGTGAAGTGAGGGTGTTGATAGTGAAATTGCTAAGAGGTGCTTAGGGACTGGATGTAGGACGGAAGGTCCGAACCAGTACAAAATCGACTGCGTTATCTACTATTTTATTTCTAGTGCATTTACATTGTTTATAGTTGTTGGCCATCTTTGATCATGTGCATAGCGGCTAATAGAGATTTATAAACTTCTCAAGCATCACTTCCTTTTCGACCGCAGATAAATTTTTTGCCGCAAACCTTTCCTTAAAAATATCCAGGAGATTTCATTTTCATTAATTTCTTTATAACTAGTTCCCACTTGTTCATTGCCTCTCCTTGTAAATTCCAAGATGCAAGCTACCTTTTCATCTCATCATTCAAATTCAGCATACTAAATATCCTATCACATGTACGTAGCCAAGCTCGGGTATCCACAAAAGCTTTCGTACTCTTATGAGGTTTACCACCCATGTTTAGAAAATCCTTACACGGTTTCGAAAAATTTGATCCTGGTACAGTAACAGCATTCCCATCTTGTACCCTAACTATAGGTGTCCCATCGTTAATTGTGGCTTGGTTTCTAGCCTGAAGATAATGGCGGAACCAAAGCAGAATGTTCATGCCCAGTACTTCCACAGCTCAAATTCTAGTGCCAATTCCAATGCTAGTTTTGGTCGAGTTACTCATCTCTACTATCTGTAAAATAAGTTTCAATATTAGACCCCCCAGAGTAGTAACAGAGATGGTAAACATGACCTAAAATAAAACATCATACGCCTATTTACTATAACCTATATATGTATATATGTTTACGTTATATAAAATATACAAGTACACTGTCTCTTTATACGTCCTAACGTAAGCTCTGAGACTAAATGTAATAACCCAGCTTTTCGTGGCTAATAAAATCTTGCATCATAAAATGAAATGTGAATTCGTTTAAACAAATACAATAGTAAATAGAGAGCTATACAAACAAACTAACTAAAATTTTCAGAAGTTACAGTGGAATGGATCAAACTATAACATATAGATTTAGAAAAACATGTGCCATCTGTACACATCATAAGGTAAATGTAGCCTTCATACATACATAAATTGTCACGTCATATATATACAACATATACAAAACAAACGGACAACATATATAAACATATCCATAGTCTCTGTCTTCGGACATCACACTATCATGATTATTTCCTTCACCTATAGTGTGTGAGGAGGGGGTCAGACACATGTCTGGTGAGTAAAAATATTACCAAGTATATACTGATACATGATTTCATAGACATCATATGAATACCAACACTTACCACAAACTATCTCATCTGCATCAACAGAGTTAGTACTCCATCGTAATAAACATAACATGATGACTGTTATCGTATACTTAGTAACATTTAATGTATACTGGAGCTAGTTAAACATAGAATTGTAACACCCTGAAAATTTAAGTAGAAAATTTAATGAAAGAATTAAATAAATATAACAAGGGCACAAATAAAATGTTCACAAATGTTCGAATTGGCCACGAAAATTGCATCATTGCGTTCATGGTATTTTTTGGATAATTTTCACATATAACATTTTGAAATTAGAGTTAGTATGGAGAAGTTACGAATGTTTTAAAATTTGAAAATAAATTAAATTAAAATATAAACTTTCCCCAATTAAACAACTCAAACAATCGTCCGCTAGGGTTCGCTGGTCGACAGGTAGCGGTCGACCGGTCCCTATTAGCGGTCAACCGGTTGACGTTGAAAATCGTTAAAACTCTAAGGCAACAAACAATCATGATTGTACCAAATATTTTACATGCGTCCAAAGTAAATGATAAGCATACAGGCTGAAGGCAAATATTCTGCCAAGGATAATCAATGCTATGTATTAACCTAAAACCCCTATGAATATATACCTAATCTGAACTCTAATTCATTAGGAAATTATCAGTATAGTGAAACTCTGTCGAAATCTCTTCTCCTCCACTTATAAAATTCTTCAAAATAAAATATAAATATAAAAAAAGAATACAAGGAGATCGGATCAAGGGAGGGGCAAGATACCGATTATGAATTCCGAACAAAGAATAGGGTTAGAGCTTGCATCCGAGGTGAGTGGGAACATTTTGAATAAGTTGATTAGTTGCTATTAATTTTAGCTTACACTATCTGATCTTGGACGTTAGTAATTAAATTGTAAATTATAATTGTCTATATTTGAGAATTTGATGATAAATTAAATTAATGCAAACTTGTTAAATAGGAATTAACCAGATTAAACTTCGTTTTAAAACAAACAGAAAACCTTATAATTTGTAATGTAACTTGATTATTGGATCAAAATTAGGTGACGCTAATTATTATAAATTCACATTGATCAGGAGTTGGAACAAAAACTATTAAACCTGAAAAATATGAGATTTCTGCAATTCTACTAATGTTAAAACGATTAATGTTAAACACTAGTTAAATAGCTAATTAAACAGACAATGAAAACAACCAAAAGTCTAAAATTTACACAGCAACTGATTGACTGTTCTACTTAAGCAGTCGACTGGTAGGGTATAGCGGTCTACTGTTTGGCATTCCGAAACATAGATTGAACCACTTCCTAAGGCCTGGGCTTTAAATTATAGTTAATTATATATATATACATGAGTGTTAAGAATAGTAGGGAAGCTAGTTCCCTATGAGACAACGCTAGGACATTGCCGGGTTGGATAAATGCTCTTTACCAAAAGGGGGTCGACGTATTCAATAGATATTTAAGACAAGGCTATAGATGGTCGCTCCTATCCAACCCTATTCTCTACATTAGCAGACAGTATTACTCAGTAATACTCTTTGTTAATGTGGGTCTCGGGGTGGGGCGTTACAGCTTGGTATCAGAGCAAGCTGTAACGCTCCACCCCGAGACCCACATTAACAAAGAGTATTACTGAGTAATACTGTCTGCTAATGTAGAGAATAGGGCTGGATAGGAGCGACCATCTATAGCCTTGTCTTAAATATCTATTGAATACGTCGACAATTGCCATATTTTTTTTCATGTCTCAAGTGGATTGACATATCCAATAAATACTTAATTCAAAGCCATAGGTGGCTATAGGATCTATCAGAACAAAATACAATAACTCAATGCAAAACACATCACAAAACAACAGATAATCACATATATACACACATATACAGATACATCACAGAGTACACAAAATGATACATCACATATGTGGTATGCCACCACAATACAAGCACGAGTCAAAAGAATATACCTATAGCAAAGAGCACTCACAGGAGGTTCTATGGTGGACGCGCAATACTAACTGATGCCCGATAAAGTGTATGGGCCTAACACAACGAAAGTTTCTTGGTATGCACGGATACTGACGCGACGTGATATTGTGTTTTCGATGGATCCCTACGCATGCAATAAGAGGCATAGACTACCGTTGAGGGGTGGACACCGATGTAGACAATGAGGTACATCGACGAATCAGCATTGCAGGCTCCCTCTAAATGCGTAGTTGGGTTACGTGTAGTCGTAGTTGTGTGAAATTTATTCCCATATGGAAATTGTAAGGAAACATATGCGAGATAAGTACGCATAGACGTAATGTGAGATGTAGTCCCATACGGAAAAGTTTTAGGGTGACCTTATATTGAGTAGCTCAGGTAGTAGTGGCCGATCATTAGTTAATGAGGTTCAAACCGTAGTTCGATCCTTGTAGGAGCATGCACAAGTTATTAGTGTAGGTGTGTATCAAGTAAAAACCCTTAAGTGAAGGACCCTAGGTATACATGGACACTAGTAGAGCACGCTAGGTCACACAGAGTAGAATTAAAGTCAACTCCACATGATCACCATATATTAAACATGTACTCATTCACCAGACTTTTGTCTAACCACCCCTTTTCCTTTCTTTTCCCCACTATAGAAGGACAGGGTAGCACGTAATTGGCATGATTTCAGTACATGGAGAGGCGAGCTCATTACAGGAGTTGCTTATCCTTTTAATTGCTCTCCATGTAACTGTCTATCTTATCGGTACTTAGAATTTTATCGGACTATGGGTTGTATTTCTGTGTACTCTATATTTGCAACATTCTGTTTTTCTGAGACTGTGTTTTGAGATATTTACTGAGATGATTATTTTCTTGTTTATATTTTGTTCCTTCCGCTATGAGTTCTAAAAGTGTAGTACATCATAGATCATATCTATTTATTCTTACTCTATGTAATATTATAAAAATCCGATAGCATATATTTCTTGGCGTCGATGTGAGTTTAAAAGTCATTATACGTTTTGGATTAGTGTGTCGAGAGGTGCAGGTTGTCACATTTGGTATCAGAGCCTAGGTTGATAATTCCTTAGAGATAGGGGCGTATTGAGAGAATGTACTAGAAAGGTTTTTGAAAAAAAGTGGTTTTCCAAAATGTTTTCCAAAAAAATTTCAAAAATGGATTTTTAAAGTATATATATGTATAAACTTTTCAAAATTTTTACTACATAAATACAACGTAAATATCGTCACCTTTATTCTTACATATGCTATTTATGGAAAGTTGCTACTAAATTCTTAAAATTCATAGATATAAGATGTTGTACAGCTAAACCACTTAGCGGTTCTATAGCAGTAGAGGTGCAAAAGGTTATAGTGGTGATAAAGCGGAGATATATCAGAAAATAACGGAGGTGCAAAAAAGCTTCATTAGACATAAAAGCAAATATTTAAAATTAGTTTATTCTCGTTCTCACATCACGTGTGTAGGAAAAAGAAATATTTTTTAATCTTATATAGCAAAACCGAAAAATATCATGACCTATCCAGACTAGATTCGGTGACTACAATAGATTGCTAACTTAAATTTAGCACTTATGCCTTAAAATTAGGTCTTTACCCTAACTTTGTTGATTTGTTTAAAAGAAAACTATTCTAATCAACCTTTGTATGTTAATGTTGTTAAAGCGGGGCTGAAATGCCTTGATCTAGTGGGTTTAGCGGGGCTTAAGGCGGAACTACTATTTAATAGCACTAAATTAAAAAAGCATAGCGGTTGGAGAGCATTATGCGTTATAGAGGGGATTTCACGGGGCTTTAGCTACATATATAAGATGAGTATCCGTAGTTCAGGCTCAAGCGACACAGCCGAGATTCCGGATGTGAACGTCCCGATTTGGTTCCATCGGTATCTTCAGGTGAGGGACAAGCCGAGCTTAATCCCACTAGAGGACCCACGGGGAGAGCAACGGGTGAAGTTCCTATCCACTCAGCTATCATAGATTTTGCTAAGTTATGTAAGGATTTCACGAGCCTTGGAGGAAAGTTGTATGTGGGAACTGGGTCATATGTAGATTTGAGGATATGGATTCATACTTGTGAGAGGATTTTTGCATTACTGGATCTTGCTGATGAGGTAAGGAGGCAGCTAGCTACTTGGCATTTATAATGGGAGTCCCTGAGTTGGTAGGATATAGTTAAGGCTGAGATTGATGGATGAGAGATCACTTGGGGGAGATTTGGAGACATTTTGAGAGGAAGTTTCTTACTAGAGCTGAAGAGGGAGTGTAGTTATAGAAGTTTATTCATCTGAAGCAAGAAGACATGTCAGTAAAGGAGTATGTCAATCAATTCAATGAGTTGGCTAGGTTCGGGATGGAGATGATCAATACTCCATATAGAAAGGATTTAAAGTTTGCTAAATGGCTGAACCAACCCCTTTAAAGTTTAGCTCTAATTCATATTCTCATGGGCGCTACATATGAGGGTTTAATGGAGATGGCCTTGCTGAATACCATCTCCAAGGGGGAAGCAAAGGAAGAACTCAAGAAGAGTGGAGGAAAGGTGCAGCATCAAAATAGGGCAAGGGAGGATTTCGACCCAAGGGAAAGATCAAGAAGCAGGATATGCATTGCATGAAGTGTGGCAAGAAGGGACATTTTGTGAATGTGTGTAAGAAAGATGGTTCAAAGGTCAAGTGTTATAATTGCAATCAGTTCGGGAACATAAAGGGGAAATGTCCAGCACCTCAGAAGACCTCTACCCATGTGGGCCCAACTTATGCACTGGACGTAGTACCTAGCTCGAGTACGCCACCAGTTGCAGACAAGGGGAAAAGGTCGTGATTGAAGGTGTGTTAAGTCTATCTGGTTTATCTATTTGCACTTTATTTGACACGGGGGCATCACACTCTTTTATTTCGAGTAGACTTGTGGATGAGTTACACTTCGACACTAGCATAGTTACGGACCCTGTAGTTGTGTCAAATCTGTAGGAGGATCAGCTTATTTATCTATGGTATGTTGAGGTTTGAAATTATTCATATTGGGGGTCGAGTTCTATTGTGATTCTTTTGTCTTAGGATTTTCTAAGTTTGAGTTGATATTGGGATTGGATTGGATGACGACGTATGGGATTATCCTAGATTGCGATAGGAAGGTTGTTAGGTTGAATACGTGTAATGGATGTAGTGTGGATATTTATTGTGATCCCTTAGGATCAACTATGTTGAGCTACCTATATTCATTAGACCTATCATATGACGTGTTAGATTCAGTGCATGTAGTTAGAGATTACCCAGATGTCTTTTCTGAGATTACCGGTCTTCCACCCCAGCGAGAGATCGAGTTTCGAATTTGTCTTGTAGAGAACGCCAAACATGTTGCCATACCCTTAAGGCATATAGTTCCAAAGGAGAGATGCGGGTTGAACAAGCAAGTAAATGAGCTATTAGAGAAGGGCTTCATTAGGAGGAGCATTTCAGAGTGGGGAGCACTAGTCGTCTTTGCCACCAAGGCGGATGGTTCTTTGAGGCTTTGCATCGACTATAGGGAGTTGAATAAACCGACGAAGACGGTATCCACTATGTAGTTGGTTGGAGCGAAGGTGTTCTCATAGCTTGATTTGGTTATCGGATTGCACCAGTTACGTGTAGTTGGGGATAGTACCTAGAATATTGCCTTTCGTATACCCAATGGACTATATGAGTGGTTAGTCATACCCTTCGGACTGACCAATGAACCTATTTACTTAGTAGATTTGATGAGCCGAGTTTTCAGAGGGTTGCTTAACAAGTTCGTCGTAGTAATTGTGGACAACATTTTGGTCTATTCCAAGAGTGAAGAGGAGCACGCATTGCATTTAGAAGAAATGCTCAGCACACTTCATGAGCATAAGCTGAAGGCGAAATTTTCGAAGTGCCACTTTTGGCAAGAGGAGATACGATTTTTGGGACACATTGTCTCGAAAAGTGGGCTAGCGGTCGATCCTAGTAAAATTGCTCCAGTTTAGGATTGGCATGTGCCAAAGGAGCTAGGAGTGAGGATTTCCTTGGTTTAGCAGGCTACTATTGGAAGTTTGTTAAGGATTTTGTGAAGATCTATGCCCCTCCGACCCACCTCACTAAGAAGAAATTAGTTTTCTCATGGGACACGAAGTGTGAGGATGCTTTTATTAAGCCAAAGAAGGGGTTGACTAGTGCAACTATTTTGATATTGCCCGATGGTATGAAGACATTCACGATATATACTGATGCTTGTGGTATGGGGTTTGGCGTGGTCTTGATGCAAGAAGGAAGGGTGGTGGGCTACGCCGGTCGACAGTTGAGGTCCATGAGAGAAACTACAATACCCATGATCTTGAGTTAGCGGTCGTTGTCTTTACGCTCAAGTCATGGAGGCATTATCTTTTAGGAGAGCGATTTGAGATGTATACGGATCATAAGTCTATGAAGTATTTGTTCTTCTAGAAGGACTTGAATTTATGGCAACAAAGGTGGATGGAGTTCCTAGCTTTATATGATTTCGATATCTCAATAATTCGGGCAAGAGCAATGTAGTGGCCGACGCCTTGACTAGACAGCATGCGGTATTGAGTCCTTTATTCTTACGTGGAAGCATTTGAAATTCATTTTTACATTTGATTTCTGACCATCATCAAACATTACCTTGGGATTGTTAGCATCTTTGGATGTGTAGACTACACTTATAGAATGTATTGGAACTAGTCACAAGCAAGATAAGGAGCTCGTAGACATTTTTGAGAAGCTTAGTAGAGGAGAGCAATCGAGTCATTTGAGGCATTATGCCATTGACTTGAAGGAGTGTTTACTGAGGGACGGTAGGTTATGTGTACTTCTCAGTATGGATTTTATAGACACGGTACTAACTGAGTCTCATCGTTTTAGGATGATCATTCATCTCGGAGGAGACAAAATGTACCATGACATAAAGAGAGATTTCTATTGGCCTGGAATAAAGAAGCATGTAGCGGAGTATGTGGCTCGATGTATGACTTGCTAGAGGGTAAAGGTGAAGCAGAAGAAGCCAAGAGGATTGCTGCAGTCTTTGGATATTCCTCAGTGGAAGTGGGAGAGTATTTCTATAGATTCCGTCGGTGGTTTACAGAGGAGTAGGAGAGAGAATGAGAGTATTTGGGTCATAGTCAAGTCGACTAACCAAATGCGCTTATTTTGTTTCAATTAGGAGTATGAGGACGATGATTTCTTTGGCGACTCTAGATGTGAGAGAGGTCGTTAGGTTACATGGAGTTCCTACTAGCATTATTAGCGACCAAGACCTGCTCTTCACTAGTGATTTTTGAAGGAGTCTACATGAGGCTTTAGGCATCGAGTTGAGCTTGAGCACCGCTCATCACCCGTAGACGGACGAACAAACAGAGAGAGTGAATCGGGTATTGGAAGACTTACTTTGGATGTGAATCTTGAATTTTGGAGGCTCTTGGGAGGATCATTTGTCATTAGTGGAATTTACCTATAATAACATATATCAGGCGAACGTTAGGATGGCACCATTTGGGGCGCTATACAGGAGACCCTTTCGATCTCTATTATGTTGGTGGGACGCTGTAGATAGGATTGTTCTTGGGCCGAACAAGGTGAGGGAGATGTCGGAAAAAGTAGACTTGATACGTAGAAGAAAAAACCACGCAAGATAGGCAAAAATCTTATGCTGACAGGAGACATACGGAGTTAAAGTTCGCAGTGGGTGACATGTTGGTGTTTGTGAAGGTCTCACCGCTTAGGCACGTTATGAGATTTGGTAGTTCAGGGAAGCTAGCACTGAGGTTTGTAGGATCTTTCTCGATTACTGGTATGATAGGGAAGTTGGCATATAGAGTGGAGCTTCTTCGGAAGTTAGTGGGAGTATATGATGTTTTCCATGTGTCGCACTTACGAAAGTGCTTGCAAGATTCGGCTACCGTAGTCAAGTCGAGTCAGCTAGAGGAAGTGAAGGTTGAGAGGGAGTCACTTATTCACTGTGCACCCACTTATATTCTTGAGCATGTTATAAAGCGACTCCACAACAAATAAATCAAACTTGTTAAGGTCCAATGGAGAGACGATCCAACAGAGAGTACATGGGAGCCCGATGAGAAGATCCGAGCTACCCACCCGTAACTCTTTTCTGGGACGTTTCTGATTTAAATCTAATAAGTATATGTTATTTATGCATTAGGACTTAGCTAAGTATACCCCTTTAGGTGGAGACCATTGGATGGTAGGAATGGTTGCAAACGTGTCATTAGGATATGTTATGGATGATGGATGCTAGTGGATGTATTATTTGGATTGTTTCTTTTACGCACCTAGGAAAGTATATTTGTTTTATCATGTTAAGTATTATGCATATGAATGTTGCATATGAATTGAATGGTTGCGCATACATGTAGAATTGCAAGTACGTTTACTTAGGATGTTGCATACATATTGGATACATGGCATGAGTACTTGCATGATAGGAGGTTGACCAGTTCAGGGGAATGCCTACTCCTTGCATTAGTATAGGTTCACGTGCATTTCACGCTTCCATATACATATACCGCATTAGAAAATTTATTAAGGACAATAATTACCCGTGGATGATGGTTGAATAAATGGTTGTAGCTATTGATTGTTGCACGTACGAGTTACATTTTTCTGTCCATTGAGATTTTAGGGACGAAATCCTTTTAAGGGAGGAATGTAGCACCCTAAAAATTTAAGAGGAAAATTTAATAAAATAATTAAATTAAATATAACAAGAGAGAAAATAAAATTTTTACAAACATCTGAATTTAACCACAAATTTGCACCATTACGTTCGTGTCGATTTTCTAGACAATTTCCATATACAACATTTTAAAATCGGAGTTAGTACGGAGAAGTTACGAATGCTTTAAAATTTGAAAATGAAATAAATTTAAATATAAAATTTTCCCTAATTAAACAACTGAAGCGATCGACCCTTAGGGTTCGTCGGTCGATAGGTAGAGGTCGACTGGTCCTTGTTAGCCGCCAACCAGTTGACGTTGAAAATTGTTAAAATTCTGAGGCAACGAACAATCATGATTGAACTTGCGCCCAAAGTAAATGATGAGCGTATAGGAAGGAAAATATTTTTCCAGGAATAATCAGTGCTCCGTATTAACATAAAACCCCAATAAATATACACCTAACTTAAAACCTAATTCATTATAAAATTATCACTATAGTGAAACTCTGTCAAAATCTCTTTTCCTCCACTTATAAAATGGTTCAAAAATAAAATATATATAAAAAAGGAATACTAGGAGATCAGATCATGGAAGCGGCAAGCTACCGAGTATCGAATACCGAACGAAGGATAGGGATAGAGCTTGGATCTGAGGTGAGTGGGAACATTTTTAATATGTTGATTAATTGCAGTTAATTTTAGTTTACACTATCTGATCTATGATGTTAGTAATTAAATTGTAAATTATAATTGTTTATATCTGAGAATTTGATGATAAATTAAATTGATGCAAACCTGTTAAATAGGAATTAACCTAGATTAAACTTCTTTATAAAATAGACAGAAATCATTATAATTTGCTATGTGATTTGATTATTGGATCAAACCAAGGTAAAAGTAACTATTATAAATTCGCAATGATTAGGAATTGGAAGAAAAACGGTTAAACCTGAAAAATATGAGATTTCTGCGATTTTACTGATGTTAAAACGATTAACGTTAAATACTAGTTAAATAGCAAATTAAACAGACAACGAAAACAATCAAACCCCTAAAATTTACATAGCTACCGATCGACCATTCAACCTGAGCGGTCGACAACGAGCGGTCAATCGGTAGGGTATAGTGCTCGATCGGTAGGTGTTCTGAAACGCAGATTAACCTCGGCCTAAGGCCAAGGTTTCAAATTATAGTTAATTGTTTATATTATATATATATGTGTGTGTGTGTGAATGTTAGGAATAGTTGGAAAGCTAAGTCCTTATGAGACAAATTAGGATGTTGCGTGGTTGAGTAAATGCTCTTTACCCAAAGGGGTTGCTTATTTGACTGGGAGAAATTCTATCACAAATGACACTCACAGGAGGTTCTACGGTGGACACGCAGCACCGACTGATGCCTGATGAAGTGTGTGGGCCCGAAACAGTGGGAGTTCCTTAGTATGCATGGATACTGATGCGACATGATATTGTGTTGTTAATGGATCATGGTGCATGCAATAAGAGGCGTAAACTACCATTGGGAGGTGGACAGGGATGCAGATGATGAGACATACCAACGAGTCGACAATGCAGGCTCCCCTTTAATGCGTATTTGGTGTACATGTAGTCTTAGTTGTGAAAATTTTATTCCCATGTGGAAATTGTGGGGAAACCTATGCGAGATAGTTACGTGTAGTCGTAATGTGAGATGTAGTCCCATACGGGAAAGTTGCAGGGTAACCCTATGTTGAGTAGCTCTAGTAGCAGTGGCGATTGTTAGTTATTGAGGTCCGACCAGTAGTTTAATCCTTGTAGGAGCCTGCATAAGTTATAAGTGTAGGTGTGTATCAAGCAAAAACCCTTAAGTGAAGGACCCTAGGTATACATGGACACTAGTAGAGCATCCTAAGTCACATAAAGTAGAATTAAGTCAACTGCACATAATCACCATATATTAAACACATACTCATTCACTAGACTTTTGTTTGGCCCACCCATTTTTCGTTCTTTTCCCCACCACATGAGGACAAGGCAGCAGGTGATTGACCTGATTTCAATACATGAAGAGGCAAGCTCATCACAGGAGTTTCTTATTCTTTTATTTAAACTGTCTATCTTTTCAGTATTTGGTATGTTATCAGACTATGGGTTGTATTTCTATGTACTTTGTATTTAACTACATACTTTTTTTCAAAGACTGTGATTTAAGATATTTTCAGAGATGGTTATTTTCAATATTTATATTTTGTTCCTTCCATTGTGAGTTCTGAAAGTGTAGTATTTCTTAGATCATATATATTTACTCTTAGTCTCTATAATAGTATAAAACCCGATAGTTTGTACTTCTTGCCAACAACATGAGTCTGAAAGTCATCGTAGACTTTGGATCGGTGTATCGAAAGGCACGAGTAGTCACAGACTAGCTCTTCTACACACAATAAATAAAAAAAATAGAGTTAGTTAAAAACAGACCAACCCGACTATACTCGAGAGAGTTAGTTAAACAAATACTAACTCAACGATACACAAAAGAGTTGGTTAAATAGTGACTAACCCTAGGATATAGTTAACATAGACTATTCCCATAAATGTAAATAAAAGTAAACTATCACTTAGAGATTTTCTTGTTTGAGATTTATAAACTTCTCGAGCATCACTTCCTTTTCGACCCTAGATAAAAAATTTGCCTCGAACCTTTCCTTATAATTAGTAGAGGAGATTTCATTTTCATTGACTTCTCTATAACTAGTTCCCACCAGTTCATTGCCTCTCCTTGTAGATTCCAAGAAGCAAACTGCCTTTTCATCTCATCACTTAAATTCATCATACTAAATATCCTAGCACATGTACATATAGAGTAAATTGCTCTATCCCTAGTCCAGGTTCAACCTAGCTAGTAAAAAGGTGCACCGGTCTACATGCACCAGTACACCGATAACCAAGGCGATTCAGAATAAACATTTCCAAATTTCAATCATTTTCTTCTCAATTCATTTTAACTTCATCGTTTACTGTTTAGTGCTTTCATACCTCCCTTAGACATCATATTTCACTATCTTAACCCTTCATATATCACATATCATCATCGTATTCATAATCACTCCTTAATTCTTATAATCAAATCATTATATACTATTTCCATTTATATCACAACCTAAATCAAACCTAACCCAAATTCAACTATTATTTCCCTATGGGAAATTATGTAATTTGTTACATATATCCTAGTCGATAACTGATCTTGTTCAAAATAAAAAGTGTTTCTTTCTATTATATATTTGATATAATGAGTTATATTAATTAATTGATTAAATTGAAAGTGTATTAAATAGAAAATCCATAAATGGTATGTTTTTTGATGGTAGTTACAAATTGTTGTAACCATAAAATTTATCATAATGAAATCAAATATACCGTTTTAAATATTCCTAGTCAAGATGTATCGCCATTGGATATTTATGCATCATTGAGAATAGAGTACATAATGATCTCCAAATGTTGGGCAGTGTATTATTCATGGCTGTTGGAGGCACCAAGAGGTTACGTACTGATAAATAGCTATGGAATGACTCACTCGATAGTTTTTTATTGGTTAATATAACTTAGGTCTAAAAAATATCGATATGAAGAAACTACACAGTTCTCTTAACTTGAGAATACTGTTGATCTTCAATGTGGAAGCTCCACTTTGATTATAGTCAAATCATGGCACAGCGTTCATTAAACGACTATAGCTGGGTTGAGTGGAATGATTGAAGTGAAACACTATTCAAGAAAGGATTTGTCTCCTCGGTTAAATGAGGTTAGTACTACTGTCAACTGAAGTCAACTCAAAGTCAAAATCTCTGTCTAAACCATTTCGGTTAATTATAATTGTTACTATTGAACCAAATACTTTACGTTTAGACTGTAGAGTTGAATATGGACGGTACTGGAATTTTGACTATTACCAAATTCCATATGTCCAAAGTGATATGGTTTTGATGAGGAGAATTGGTGTAATAATTATCACAACCGGGTAACGCTTGACAAGTAAAATTGAAAATTTCCAAAGCCAAAATGTCACAGCACCTGCTAAATGACTAGACTAAAATAGTTCTATCCCTAGTCCAGGTTTAACCTGGCTAGTAAAAAGGTGCACCATTCTATGCGCTTCGATGGATCGATGACCAAGGCAATTCGGGATAAACATTTCCAGATTTCGATCATTTTCTTCGCAATTCATCTTAACTTCATCGTTTACTGTTTAGTGCTTTCATACCTCTCTTAGAAATCATATTTCACTGTCTAAATCCTTCAAATATCACATATCATAATCGTATTCATAATCACTCCTTAATTCTTATAATCAAATCATTACATATTATTTCCATTTAAATCACAACCTAAATCAAACCTAACCCAAATTCGATTATTATTAACATCATTAATTTCTTTAATCATTTCATTATCAAATATCTAATCTAAATTACCAAATTCATTATCGAATAATCGCATAGTAATCATACAACGTATACTACTTTTGTGCAATCATTATATCACCGATAATGATTCCCACTCTCCGAATTGCGTTGCAAAGCCATGGAATTCATCTAATTTGCCTCCAACCCTTCACTATCCAAAATTGTTGTCTCCTGAAACTCCTCGATTTCATGAATTATGGATAACTTCTTATAGTCCTCTTAGTGCTCATCAATTTGATATATAATTTCCTAGGATTTCGTTTAGAATTGGGAGAAAATTTATGAATCTGAAGGATTAAGGAAGAAGGAGAAGTTAGAGAAACATAAGTGAGAAAATAAAAATGAATTCAAACTTCTTCTTAGCTCGTATTATAACTTCCTGAACCATTGCTTCAGCCTAATAAGCCTAGACCCATTTAAACAATTCAAGAACCCACATCCTAAAAACTCGCGTAACTCCTTCATACAGACTCCGATCTAGACAAACTAGTATATCATTCTGACCCAGAAATGGGCTCTACGCAATGGTATAAGTCTTGTAGCCTAATTCCAATATTTGTAAAATTACCATTTTTCATTTGGTAATAAAATATACATATTAAATTTCATAGGGTATTACATTAGCCCTCCTTAAAATAATTTCATCCTCGAAATTCCGGACGCAGCTCTATTTTATGTATCCATGTATCTTATGTTAAATATATATAAAACATAGGATAATATTGTACATAATGCATTTTTAAAACAACTTTCCCAAAGTAGGACATTCCTTCTTCATATGACTTGTTGAGGAACCTTTTCGTGCTTCAACTTCCAATTATGTCTTGAATAATCGAGTGGTTAATTACTCTGATAAATTTGAATTAGTAGAGTTAATTGGTATTAATCTTACCATGAGGTGGTGATTGTGTTGCTAAATTCTTACATAACCAGTAGTTGCACATTAACTATTTGTTAAAGTGTCAAACCTATCTAACATATTGTTCAGGTACAAGTAAAAAAACACAATGATTGGCTAAAACTAGGATGATAGAAAATAGTCAAGGACACAAGATTTACGTGGTTCAGATTTTAAGGAATCCTACGTCCATGGGGAAAGTTTATCTTTCTTCCTTTTTTGTTAGTTTGATACATAATTCCTTGGTGGTTAGTACAAAAGAACCTTAAAGGTTTTCTAGAAAGGAAAAATTGTCAAAAGAAAAGTTCCTTTCATCTATAGTGATTTTTCTTTTATAGTCGTAAATTGCACGCGGATCACTGGAATTTCCTTCTTGCCACTGCATCTTCGCACTTGGATCCGCCTGGTGTCATCCCTCCGTATTGTGTGTTTTATATGACTGGATTGCTGATGTGTTTTTGGCTGGAAGTTTGAATAGAGGTGGGGTTTCTCAAAATCAGAGTGGGAATATCCAAAATTAGGGTAGTAGAATCCAAATTTGAATTGGTCTTGTTCGCTTTGGTCTTTTTTATAGGAATGTTGGTTGCAACCTATTGACATAACCACGTTTTTGCTGACCAGTTTTGTTGCTATGGGATGAAGCGTATGAAGAGGTGGAAAGGTAAATGCTGCCTAGTGTTCAGACCTTATTGCTCTACCGGTACATTCATTGCTCTTGACCTGACAATATGTCAAATCGGCATGGAGTAGCACTCTTATATCCCATTCTGAGGGTTCATTCGTGAGCATGTCATTTGCCCATAAAATTGAATCTGCCAACATATCTTGAGCGACCCTGCTTACAGCCCTTTTAGAGTGCTTTGGGCTCTATATGGCGCTGTCTAGGTTACCCTTGGTATATGCATGTGCAAACCTGTCACTGTAGACGTTTGCTAGAACATGGGTGTGGACAGGTCAGCTTGGAATATCTTGCCTCCCCAGAATTCGGCTCTTGACCTCGTTCTTTAGTGTCATTGTTGCGATCTTCGGTTAGTTCTTTCATGTTTTCTTAGAGTAGTTCTTGATAAGAGTGGGTGTAACACTTGCCTCCCAAGTCTGCTGCGATCATAGGTCATGATAGACTTGTTATCTAAAATACCCAGTCTGCGCATTTGATTTTCCTTCGTTTCCCGTGTTTGGAGGTGCAGCATCTCTGACCCCATCGAAATCCTTTGTTGATTTAGTCATAGGTTGATTGTGGCCTACCTCCTGTTTTGGGGGTTGTAGTGCCCTTGACCATTTTACCTGTTGGCTAAACTTGTCATGCCCTCTGTTTAGGGGCATAATGTCCTTGGCCATATATCTATTTCGACCTGCCCCATATTCTGGGGACGAACTGTCCTTAGTAGTAGGCCTGGTACGACCTGCCCACTTAGTTGGTGGGTGCAATGTCATACGTATGCTGAGCCGCATTCCTCTCTAATATCACCATTCTTATTTATGAGATTGCTGCTGTTGTTTGTAGATGAAATCATACCTCTAAAATATGGCAATGAGCTATGAAGAGTAAATTGTTGTGCTCATGCCATGTTCTTTCCCGTATGAGGGAATGGAATTGACTGAGAAGTCAGGTTTTGTATGCACAACCTAATATCACATGCGCATGGTTTTTTTATACTGGTTCTGGCCATCTAATATCCATACGTCCAATGTGGAATGTCGAATTATCTAACATAAACGTTTTTATACTAGTTCAGGCAGTCTAATATCCCTACGACCAGCCTTTATGATTGTCATCGTAGAAAAACTCATACCAGATCAGGGAAATTTTCATCCGTCCAGCAAAAATATTTTGGCTGAGAAGCCGGACTCGTATTGATGCAAATCCTAATGCGTAGGGCTAGTATCATCGTTCTCAGTGTTGAGATTGTTGTTTTCACCTATTGTTCTAGCGTTTCACTGAACCAGTGACTTTTGGCAGTAACCTGTGATTGTGTATATAGCTTTGTCAAGAGCAGTACAGAGATTTTATACTGGTTCGACCAATATAATATCCTTATTCCATCTTATTTCTATATGTAACATCCCCCACTTGGAGGCCCAAAACTAACGGCTACGGATGTTGTAGTCATCCATAGTTATTAATCCTCGGTGACCAAATGCGGTAGTGTTAGATTCATTGATACAACAGAGGCACATGGATATGGAAAAAATTAAAAATATTTAATCAAATTTCTCATTCCATTTCAAATCATTTCAAATTCATTACACAATCTCAAACTCGAGAACCACGTTCAGAGAAAATATAATTATTACAAACTACGCCAAGAGCGACATATGAAAAGCCCCCATGGATGATCGGATTATAAATATATATAGGCAAGTAAACAACTTTGCCTTTACATCAAAACGCAGCGGAAAAAAAGAAAAGAACTACTAATAGCTAGCTTGCCTCCTGCACATCTCTGGAAGCTTATTCGCCTAAGAAGTACCTGAAAAGCCTCAACCCTCAAACTACTCAAAATTAATTGAGCACTCGAGAGTTTAAAGGGAAACATAAACTTCGAGTCGGACAAAAAGCCTGGTATGAATAATAACCTACCATCTCGAACCATTTAGATATCTAGTGAAACCACGCCGCTTAGCAGAACGGGTTTTCCACTGGTATCTTACCCAAAAAATTATAATAACCATATACGTACTCCTGCATCCATAATGGTTAAAAACATAGCAATTTAGAATATCATAATGATATGCAAACAAGCAAAATATCCTGGACTTCCCATCCCCATTCATTTGACTATCTGTCTCGGTTATAGCTTCTAGGGTCACTATTAACCTATTAGTTTTCATGAGCTGACTAATAACATGTTTAAAGCTTATGGACTATCTATCCGGTCTTATAGTTTTCATAGGATCACTAGGAACCTATTGGCCCTTTCCAATAACTTCATTCAATTATTTCATGGGTTCTCCCTGAACCTATTGGTATCTCCAGTAACTCCCCTTATATCATAGTTTTCATGGGTTGACTATGAACTTATTGACTCATGTCAATAACTTAATCCGGATATAGTTTTCCTAGTTACACTACAAACCTGTTGGCCCTTGCCAATAACTCTTACTAAACATAGTTTTCATAGGTTTGCTATGAACCTGTCTAAACTGAAAACTTCTTAATTAGTCTTTGGGCATCCTATATGCTGGTCTACCTGACCTCCTGGATGCAACTCTATTCATTCAGGGGTTAACTTAATTTATATTTAATAATGGGTCAACCTAGCTGGTTATTCTGCCTTAACTCCCAAAATACAACTATAGGTCCATTACATAGTGACTATACTTATAGAAGAATCATACACAAAAATAATACCAACATCTTGGGTTTAATACCCTTGAAATCATTTCCCCTTGAAATTTGGTTAGCCCGTTTAACCCATTATTTTTATAAAGGCAAGCTGCTTCAAAAACTCCAAATTTAAAAGTATTTTAAAGCTCTTTTATAGTGCTATGGGTTGTTCCTTTTAAAAATGAGATTGAGTTCTTTGTTTTGAAAACTAAGGCTTTCGAAACCTTAGACCTTTACTTTCTAAACCATTGGAATACCTCTCTCGAAAGCATTCAAATCTTCTTTTCAAAACACTAAACATATGCATTTCGAAACACTTTAAAACATCTCTTTAGAAACCACCAAACATACCTTTCGAAAGTATTAAAGCATCCTTCGAAACCATTAGGTTTAATCTTAAACATATCTTTTGGGTCTAAGTGAATACAAGTGAAAGTGCCCCTTTCGAAACCAATAATTTTCAAAAAAAGGGTTTGGGGAAAAATAGATGGCTTCGGAACCATCCTTTTGAAAGCATTTATCCTTTAAGTAAAACAATTGGAAGGTTAGCATCGAAACACCTTTCAAAGCCATAGCCTTCGAAACCTTTAGTATAAGTGGCTATTGGAGCCCTTTCGAAAGGATTGATTTAAAGACAAGGCAACTCATTCGAAAGCTGCCCTTTAAGCAAAAAGGCAGCAACCTCTTCGAAAGCTATGTTAAACCCTTTCAAAAACATTCTTTTTAAAGTAAGGCAAGCGGCATTTCTTTAGAAAGCAAAACGAAGGCTTTGACCCCTTCGAAAGCTTGGTTTTGACTTCATACATGCCGCCTTTCTCCAATCCACTATGTACCAAAGCCTTGAAACCTTGTGTATTGGTTTCGACTTGGTTGAGGTGGAAGTATAGGGTCGAAAGGTAGCTACTGGAAGTGGCGAAACAATAAACTTATGAAAAACTGTTTTTATTTCCTTTTTAAGTAATACTTTTCAACTAACCTGCCTATTTGCAAAAATATGATTGGTTGCCATAAAATTTAACAAAATCCTTTCTAAAAGATTGCTGAATTTATTCAAAAATTAATTGAAGATAATTAACAAAATAGCACTTCCCTTTAACAAAAACAATTAAGACATTTAAGTCCTCCATCTTATATTTAATTTACATAGTAAATTACTTAGGAAAAATCCCCAAATATCATACAAATTCACTTTTAATATGTTAACTAACATATAAAAATTTCAAACCCAAATTCCTTTATATAATTGCCGAAATAAATATTTAAACCCAATTATACATATCTTCCTTTGAAAATTCATAATAAATTATCCATAGTTTGGATAATTACAAAAATTTAAACCCATCTCCAAAATAATGGTTTTCATAACATATTAAATCCTCATGGCATTCGAAACCCATTATATACGATTTTAGCCTTAAAATCAAACAAAACCTTTTATCAAACAAACTTGTTTGAATATAACATCTCATGTAATCCAAGCATATCATCATTAAAATCATCATAATGGATTTAAACTTAAACCCAAAATCAAATACTCTTTAAAACAAAAATGAGATGGTTTTGATTATTATTCACCTTGATTTGGATATGGACTTGAGATTTGATCTTGTTTAATTCTCCTTGCTTTATTTCTTAGCTTTTACTTGAATTTTCCTCTTCTTTTCCCCTAGGTAATGGCCAGCTTGCTCCTTAGTTTATGTTTTAGGATTTTGGACTTATGAAATAAAAATAAGAATAAGGGTTTAGGGCTTAAGGGTTATGGTGGACGGCTATTCCCCATAATACCCTTGCCTTATTCTCTTATTAGTTAACTTATAAAACCATTTCCATAAACTTATGTTTTTGGTGGACGGCTATTCCCCATAATACCCTTGCCTTATTCTCTTATTAGTTAACTTATAAAACCATTTCCATAAACTTATTCCTCTAATTAATTTTCAAATCTCAATCCCCTATCACTCTAATCTTTACATTATTCTATTTAATTTATCTAATTAAATCTCCTGAATAATGTTATTTAAAATTAGGAGTGTTACATTATATTTTTTATATAATACTACAATATGCTTTACATTAATCATATTACATAAAATAAGGCCTGAGATGCTTCGAATTCCACGTTCTTGGGACTAGGTTGCCATCAAACCTGGATAAACGGTATGCTCCATTTGCCAAAACTTCCGCTATAACCAGTGGGCCTTCTTAGTTTGGTCCTAACGCTCCATCCGCTGAATCCTTTGTGTTCGCTATTACTCACCCAGCACCAAGTCTCCATTGCAAAAGTTTCTTTCCTTGAGTTTTGCATTATAACTCTTTGCTATTCTTTGCCGATATACGGCCACTACTGTCATTGCTTCATCCCTTCTTTCCTAGATGAGGTCTAGGGCAGCCTCTCTCAATTTCTTATTCTTTTCTGTGGTATATGACATGCGATGAGATTTCTACTTCGACAGGTAGCATGGCCTCATATCCGTAGGCTAGCAAGAAAGGGGTGTGCCCTGCAGGAGATCTGGTCGACGTTCGGTAGGCCCATTACACTAAAGATAATTCCTTTGCCCACTTCCCTTTACCTTTTGTATCTTTTCTTAAGCAGTTTTTTGATGGTCTTATTCGTAGCATCAACCTGTCCATTTGCTTATGGGCATGCGACTGATGAGAAACTTTTAATTATGTCGTTTTCTCGTAGAGCTCCGTGAACTCCTTGCTTTCAAAATGGGTACCATTGTAGAAAATCATGTTGTAAGGTAACCCATATCTAGTGATTATATTTCTTACCACAAAAGTGACTATCTTTTTTGCAGTAATTATGGCGAGGGGTTCCCCCTCTACCCATTTGGTGAAGTAATATATGGCCATTACGGCATATCTGGCTCCACCCTTCAACATGGAAGCGGTCCTATTAGATCTATACCTCATATGTTAAATGGTCATGGTCTTGTGAGTGGGATAAGCTCATGAGATGGCAGCCTGAGAATACTGGCGAATCGCTGACATTTGTCACACTTCCTCACAAATTTCTTTGCATCCTAAAGTGCAGTAGGCAAGTAGCAGCCGTGTCTTAACACCTTCTTTGCTAATTTATTTCCCCTATAGTGATCGCCGCATTGTCCTTCATGCACTTCCCTCATGACTCGTACTCCCTCTTCCTTGGAAACGCACCTAAGATAAGGGGTAGAATACCTTCTCATGTGTGATGTGCCATCAAAGAAGGAGTAGTATATGCCTGATATCTTATCTTTCGGGCCTCATTCCAGTTTAGGGTAAGATTCCACTCAGGAGATATCGTTTAATAGGAGTCATCCAGTTGTCTTCTTTAGCTTGTTGGAGTAAGGGTTCTATAGTAGGTTGCTCTTGGTCTCCTGTCGTCTCTTGATCTTGTGTGCCCCGGACGGCGGCCCGTTGGGGTTAGGTCAGGACTAGTATTTGATTTGATTGTGCATGATGCCCGATAGGTACCACCTTCATCTCATTGGTTGTTTTCGTGCTAGCTAGTTTCGCTAAAGAGTCGGAAGATGAGTTGCTTTTATTAGGGATTCGCTCTATCTCGAACTGCACAAACTGCTCTAGTAATTTCTTAGACAGTCTTGCGTATTTGGCTAAGGTGGGTTCTTTTGCTTGGTAACTGCCCTGCACTTGATCACGATTAATTGAGAATTGCTGTGAACTTTGACATGCATAACCTTCATTACCTGAGCCATTCGTACGCCTGCAAAGAGAGTGTCATATTCTGCTACATTGTTGGTTGCACTAAAACCGTGATGCACTGCCCCATATAGCTTTTTTCCATTTGGTGTGATTAGCACGTACCCGATTCCTAATCCTTGTTCGTTTGATGCTCCATCTACGAACAGATGCCAAAACTGTAGGGTGTTTGCCTCTTCTTATGTCTAGGGTTCGGTTGGTAATGTGCATTCTGTAATAAAGTCGAGTGCCTGACCTTTGATGGCCTTTCTAGGACAATAGGTTATGTCATACTAACTGAGTTTCACTGCCTATTTTAGCAGGCAACCTGACGTCTCTGGTTTTTGTAGCATTTGTCTAAGAGGTTTACCTATAAAAACTTTGATGGGATGTGCTTGGAAGTAGGGCCGTAGCTTCCTCGCTATAAGAAGTAAGTTGTATGCGAGCTTTTTTACAACCGAGTAGCTTAGCTCTGCTTTTGATAATCGCTTGCTTGTGAAATAAATGGGCTTTTGCGTCCCTTCATCCTCTCGTACCACTGCAGCGCTAATAGCCTGATCAGTTACAGCTAAATAGATATATAAATCCTCACCTATTACCGACTTTGATAGTATAGGAGCAATGACCAGATGGTCCTTTAGATTTTGGAATGTGACTTCATAGTCCTTAGTCCACACAAAGTTTTGTCCCTTCTTTACTTGGTCATAGAATGGGATGCATTTGTTTGTAGCTTTAGATATGAATCTGCTCAGGGCTGCTACTCTGATATTTTAGCTCATCGGATCCTTTGGTTTTGTTAGGAATTTCATCTTCCTTATGGCATCGATTTTTTTAGGGTTCGCTTTGATGCTTCATGCGCTTACTATATATCCTAGAAATTGCCTAACTGTATGGAATAAGTGCATTTCAGATAATTTAGTTTCATATGATACTACCTTAGGATTGTGAAGGTCTGTTCCAAGTCCCTAACGTGATTTGATGCTGCCTTTGATTTAACTAACATATCATCCATGTATACCTCCATATTTTTCTCAATCTATTCAGCAAACATCATGTTGACTAACCTTTGATAGGTTGCCCTTGCATTTTTGAGTCCAAACAACATGACTTTATAGTAGTACAACCCTTTATCTATTACGAAGCAAGTGTGTTCCTGATAGGGTTCAAACATAGTTATTTGATTGTACCCTAAATAGGCATCCATAAATGAGAGTAGTTCGTACCCACAGTTGCATCCACCAACTAGTTGATCCTCGACAAGGGAAAACTATCTTTTGGGTAGGCCTTATTGAGATCGGTGAAATCTATGCAGGTTCTCCATTTTCATTATGCTTTCTCACCAGTACTAGATTGGAAATCCACTTAGGGTAGTATACTTCCCTAATAAACCCATTCTCCTTTAATTTCTTAACTTCTTCATGCAGAGCATTGTACATTTCTTGGTCCAGAGTTCTGTGCTTTTGTCTGACTGGGTGCGCATCCGAGTCGATGTTTAGTGCATGATAGATGACAGTTGGGTCTATTCCTACCATGTCTGAATGGGTCCAAGCGAACACATCTACTGACCGTTTTAGGAAGTCTATTAGTTCGTTTCGCACTTTTGTATTAAGGTTCTTCCCTGTTTTCGACACCTTTGGGGGGTCCTCTGAATCTATTTGTATGTCTTTGGTATCATCTGCTGGCTACAATTCCTTCTTTGTTGCCCATAATCTTAGATTTATTTCACTTTCTGGTTCTTCTTTCGGGGGTGTAACACCCCGTGTTTTTAATGAAAATATTTAAACAATAATTTAGATATTTAAAACGTCGATTTTAAAATGAAGATTTTTACATACAATTGAATTAGACTACAGGGCATATTCCATTGCGTCCGGAGTACGTCTAAACATATATTTTGATATAAGGCACCGATATGTTTTGAAAAATTGTTTAAGGGCAAAATGGTCATTTGAGGGTAAAAGTGGGATTTGGGGTTAAATTAAACATGGTTAAATACTTAACCTGCTTTGGGAATGCTAATTCATTTCCTCTCATTTCCCATTCACGTTCAATTTCACCCCCTCCTCTCAAAACCCACTCTTTCATAGCCTTAAACAATAAAAGTTCTATCTTTGGCCTTAAACAAAATTCTATAAATCCGAGAAAAATCACCTAAATTCTAGTTAGGCAAAGGAGCACCTTCATCGAGAGTTTAGAGGCCAACAACAATAGATTGTGGAAACGCCTAAATTCAAGATAGCTTGCGATTTGGATTTCGATTGGAAGTGGTTGCATTAGCTTGCTTAGTGAGTAGGAACTTACTTTTACATACTACAACGTATAATTCTATATTTATATGTGCGTATGTTAGTTTATGTGAAGCTAGAATGTTAGTAATCTCATTTATAGCATGTTAGAGTTATGAAATGATATAAGAGGCACTTATAGGCTTGCACAATGCACAACATTGGAAGTAAGTTGGTTTACTTTAATATTGTATGAAATAATGTGAAATGTACATTATATGTAAACAAAACTTTAAAGTTATTTCAAAGGGTTTAACATGAGTCTGGTTAAATACAAGTTTCTATAAGAATATGAATATGGAGACGATGATTTTTCAAAAAGAGGCGTGTTGAAATAAAATAGGTGGCTTTGACCAAATTGGTTTATATGGGCACTCATATATAATAGTTAACGCTTGTTAATGTACTTATAGTGCAAATGACGATATAATCCAACAAAGATGAATAAAGAGTATATTTACATTACAGATGTTTGGAAAATATTATATGTTATTTTATAAGAAAGAAGATGATTCTTAGTAAAATAGGAAAATTTTCTAAATGGAGATAATGTAAGTAATTGATTTCAAAGTTAGTAATTTTGAAATGAAAGTAATAAGCTGAAAATGAGTTTAAGGTAGTCGCATGTATTCAAAGATGTTAATGGATTTAACTTAGAGAGATATGCGACTGTGTGGACTTTGGATTTAAAATAAGGATGGTTTTGTAGTTATATAAATTGCTTGATGAATGATTAATTGCTTTTTTTCTTTAGATGATAGTTAAATTGTTTGTTTTGGTTGCTTGTGTTAATATAGATTGTTTGTTAATACCATTGTTTTAAAATAATAAACGATATTCGGGCAACGTATCCTGACTATGTGGAGCCATATATCGAAGGCACTTAAGGGGAAACACATATTTCAAAAGATAGAAAAATTCTTGATTTGAGGGCTCTAGATTGAAGATAATTTTTTCACGGTCATAACGGAAGAAACGGCGAGTCATTTGAAGCTACGGATTAAAAGTTATGGAAGTTTGAAGTTCGAAGAAGTGCAAAACAGCCCAGATGCAGGTTCAGTCGACTGAATAGGCTCGTTTTCAAACAAGAAAGTCAAGTGGATTTAGTCGAGTGGCAGTTTTGTTCAGACGACTAATCCCGGTCGACTGGTATTCCTTTTCAGTCGACTGACCTGGTGCTGATCGCTTGGTACGACTGAAACTTCAAAACGCGATAACTTTCGCATACGAAGTCCGATTAAGGTGAGATGTGGACCATTTTTCACCATTTTACAAGGGCCACAATCTGTGAAATTTTGATCGATTTTTAAATACATTGAGTTTGGAACCCACGAGGGACTCACCCCTACACGTATTCAAAAACCGTAGGTTTTGAGGTAGACCGGGAGGATATACCATTAGAGTATTATGACATTGAGATTGTGCGTTCTATTTGGAATACAATTCGGGTTAGTATGGGGTTTTGTTAGAGTTATCTGGTGGGTTTTAGGCTGTGGTGATTGGAGCCGTGCGTGGTGATCCTATACGATTCGTGATGATAGCAGGCTGGGACATGGAGTTCCCTGGTAGCAGGTCATCCACGATTTTTGATAATAACGGGTTGGGATATAGAGTTACCTAGTAGCGAGTCATCTAAGTTTTTATGTGATAGTGGGCGGAGACTTAGAGTTCCTCGGTAGCGAGTCATATACGATTTGTGATGATAGCGGGCTGAAACATGGAGTTCCTTAGTAGCCAGTCATCTACGATTTCGATGATAACGGGCTGGGACATAGAGTTCCCCGGTAGCGAGTCATCTATGATTTGGTCTTAGAAGTAGTGACCATACGGATTATGGCTTACCTATTTGGTTACTGTCGTAGGGACTATATGCATTGGGGCTTATCTTATCTTAGCAGTAGTGGTCGTTGCTTTGGGATCATGGCTTGATCATGGTGCATTGGCACTATATTATTAGTAGTTTTTGGGCTAGTGTAGTGCAATGATATATTCTGCTAACTTGTTGTTACAGGAGAAGAGTAGGTTATGGTATGGTCCCCTACTCTTGAGATAGATTTACTGTGCTTGTTTATAGGCAGTCCGGATTTCCGCTAAGCCACGTTGTGGAGAGGACCGGTTGTAATTTTGTTATTCTTGTCTATTTTATATAGTTTTAATATACAGTATTTTGAGATAGTTCCCCTTACACCAGGCTTTATGTATGACCTGCATTTTGTCTTTGTTTGCTTATGTCATGACAACTCTTAGGTACTCGATTGAATAGTTCGGGAGTTAGATGCATTTGGGGATACGCTAGAAGAGTGCGCAGTTGGAGCATTTTAGAGGCATGGCATCGATTTTTGAGATATACATACACTTGTGATTTTATTGTACATGACAGACCAATTATTTATGTATGAGACTATTGTATCAGATATTTATTCAGGACTCAATGTTTATTTTGGAGTTAATGTACTATGACTATTTTGTACTGGTATGTATTTGTCAGTTGCTTTTGCTAGTGCGGTCTCTTATATATCGTTATTCTATTCTATTAATGTATATTCGGTATATTATATGTTGTTGTTCCATTGTGAGATCTTATCGATGTCTTGGTTTAGTGTTTTGTTCTAATTTTACCCCGACGATTTGTCTTTTGTGGTATTCGAAGGTCATGCGATGTTGTAAGGTGCCGACTTTTGGGTATTACGAAGGGAAGATCATTACAGGGGGGAGTTTACTGAGGATTCCTGTCTTTATGCCTTTTCGGAGAAATTTTGCACATATACTAAATTATATTCGTCAGTGCCAATCAAGTGCATATATGTTCTCTTTTCCTTTCTTTTAGGTTTTACGGGGACAGAGTTACTTGTCACAGCATCAGTTTGTGTACTTGATATCGCCACGGTTTTATGTTCAGATTTAACCTCAGTTGTATGTATACGAGTATAGGAAGAAATAGTAGGATAATATGGAACACTCTTATTGCTAGAGTTAAGAGTTGCATGATATAATTCCCTAGCTAACAAATGTTTCCCTATGATTGACCCTATCCTAGCTGGGTTACTAAATTTCATAAGTAAATCCTTTTGATAAATGATCGTCCCTAGATCGACCAGAGAAAGTCTCTCCAAAAAAGCATTATAGGATAAGGGTTGATCGATAATTAAGAAACTCGCATAGAATGACTTGTTTAATGGAGAACTTCTAGCTATGACCAGTAGACGTGCTGACCCCACTAGAACAGTTGTAGTGTTATTGAAGCCAAATGTTGGTTTAGGGTTGGGCTTTAAAATTTCTGATGGTAACTTCATCTAATCATAGGCAGATTTGAAGATGACATATATTAGGCCTCCTGTATCAACAAAGACTTTCTTTATGGTACAATTTGATATCTACACTGTAATGATGAGTGAACCTTGATGTGGGAACACAGCCCTGCTGCATCAGCTGCTGTGAAGGTTATCTCAGGCGCAGGTTGTTGTTTGATGTGGAAGACTATTTTCTGGGTTTTGGCCTCCTGCACGTATCTCTTTTGTGCCTTCTTACTTATCCCCGTAAGGTGCGGTCCCCCATGAACTAAAGCTATCAGATTAGATAGGTTACTGGCCTGATGTTCATTAGGATCCAGAGTTAGATTGTTAGTCCTGTTCTTTCCATGTTCTCTTTGGAAACTACCCAGATAACCCTTCTCAATTAACCTCTCTATCTCTTTCTTGAGGTGTTGGCAATTATAGGTGTGATGACCATTCACTCTATGGAATCTGCAGTATGCTCCGCCTATGTTCCGCTATGGCTTCTTGCCTTTATCTGGTAGATCGTACGCTAGCTCATCTTTGGTCATCTCGAATATCTGGCCAAGGGAATTAGTGAGGGGGTTTTCTGCTGTGAGGTTTGGCTCTTTTTATCGCTTTGTGGGTGGGTGGTATTCGTCTGCCCCCCCATTTTCTATCATAATTGGGAGTAGAGATTTCTTGTGATTGTTACATAGATCCGGCTTCTTCCATTCTGATGTAGCTAGCTGCCCTCTCATAAAAGGCCTTCATGCTTCGATAAGACTTCCTGCTATTTTTGTCTCACCAAGGAGTTCCTCATCTTATCCCACAGTGTGCCGCTATTAGTAAAGCTTCTTCACTGGTCACCCCGACTCGGAGGGCTTCTGTCTTGAAGCGCTTGATGAAACTGTGCAAATTCTCATCCTCCTCTTGTTTCACACAGGCCATGGTATGGACGTCTGGTGAGGCTTCTCATCCCGAGTTAAACTAACTTAAGAAATCAAGTGATAATTGCCTCCAAGATCCGACCTCTCCCAATCCATATCTTCTGAACCATCGTGAGGTCATGCCAAACAAGTATACATGGAACAATTTACACAGGGCTATCTTCTCGACCTTCAGGATGTCCATGAAATATTCATAGGTGCTCAGGTGATCCTCAGGATTGGCAGTCCCATCGAACTTGTCGATCGTTGAGGCTTTGAAATTGTTGGAAAAATCAGCTTCGATGATTGCCTCACAAAAAGGGATTCAAATTCCTTCCTCTATTCACTCCTCGGTATACTACTGATTGATCTTTGCCAATTCGTCCACCCGGGTTCTGAGCTATTGAACCTTCTATTCTCTTAGGTCGAGTTGGGATGAATGTAACTTCCCCCTACTTGGAGGCCCAAAGCTAATGGCTACGGATGCTGTAGTCATCCATAGTTATTAATTCTCGGCGACCAAATACGGCGACATTAGAAACATTGATACACAAAAACACAAGAATATGGGAAAAAAATTTAAACAGCAAACAAATTCCACGTTCCATTTCAAAAAATTCCAAATTGATTACATAATCCCAATTCGCAAACCACATTCAGATAACATATAATTATTACAAAATATGCCAAGAGCGACTTGAAGATGCCCCTTGGTAGATCAGAGTATATAGATAGGCAAGAAAACAAATTTTCCTTTATAAACAAAACACACAGCAGAAATAAAAGAACTCTAATAACAAGCTTTCCACTTGCACGTCCTCGGATGCTTTATTTGTCTAAAAGAACACTTGGAAACCTTAACTCTCAACCTACTCAAAATCAATTGAGTACCCGAGAGTTTAAGGGGAAAACAAAAACTTCGAGTCGGACATAAAGCCTGGTATGAATAATAATTTACCATCTCAAACCATTTAGATATCTAGTGAGACCACGCCGCTTAGCGGAACGAGTTTTCCCCTCACTAATATCCTAAAACATTTATAAAACCATATATTGAGCTCCTGCATCCACAATGGTTAAAACATAGTATTCAAAAACTATGTGATGATATGCAAAACAAGTAAATCACATCTGGATTACCCATCCCCACTCATTCTGACTATCTGTCTCAATTATAGTTTCTAGGATTACTATTAACCTGTAAAATGTTTTTGGACTATCTGTCCAATATCATAGTTTTCATGGGATCACTAAGAACCTATTGGTAACTCCAATATTTTATCTCTTATCCTAGTTTTCATGGGCTAACCAGGAACCTATTGACTGACTGTCAATATATTAATCTGAATATAGTTTTCATGGGCTAACTATAAACCTATTGGCCCCTGCCAGTATCAAATCATAGTTTTCATGGGCTGACTATGAACCTATTGGCCCCTGCCAATATCATACAGTTTTCATGGGCTTACTGTAAACCTATTGGCCCTTGTCAATATCTTTAATTAAGAATTTAAAATCTGTTAAGTTATATTCACTACTGGGTCAACCTAACTGGTTATTCTGCCATTTCCCCAAAATACAGTTATGGGTTAATAATTATGTGAATAATATTCTAAAATCTATCTTTATGCCATGGTATTTCCATTTAAAATGAGAATGGGTTATTCGTTTTGAAACTTTAAAAAATCACTTTCGAAAACACCGGATGACCTCCATCGAAAGCATAGAAAACCTCTTTTCAAAACTTTAAGTATATACCTTTCGAAACCAATGATACCTTTCGATGGTATCAAGAAAGCATTCTTTAAAACATAGTTTCGAAACAAATAAAGTACCCTTTCGAAAGCATTGGGTTTACTCTTTAAAACATCATTTGGGTCAAAATGCTTATATACGAAAGTATCTCTTTCGAAACCAACTAAACTTAATTTGGGGAAAAATTGATGGTGCCGGAACCATCTAGTCGAAAGCAAAGTCCTTTAAAAACTAAAACTTCGAAGGACCGAGTCGAAACCCCCTTTCGACCCCACCACCTTCGAAACCCTCAACCCTTTTCGAAAGCAATTAGGAAGCAGCTTAACCTAGGTAAAAGCAAGGATAACCTTTCGAAGGTATTGATGACTTCAATACTTCGGAAGGAAAATAGCGGTTAGGTTTCGCCTAGGTCGGAACCAACCCTTTCAAAAGCTCTTATTTAAAGGAAAAAGGCGCCCCTTCAAAAGCTGATACTTCTTTACATATTACAGTAACCTTCTTCGAAAGCCATTTATAAAACCTTTTCGAAAGCATGTGTTTCGAATATGTCGAAAGCTTTAAACAAAATAAGGCAAGACTTTAACTTTTGAATACAAAGCAGGATTTCGACCCCAGCGGAAGCTTACCTTTCGCCACCAAGGCTTCCACCTTCCATCCAATCCACTGAGTACCACTAAGTGATACCTTGTGTATTGGTTTTGACTATAAGGGTTGCGACTAAGTAGGTCTCGACTAAGATGAGGTGGAATCATTGGAGTCGAAAGGGGTACTAATTGAGGTGGAACACCTTTTTCTAAATTAAAGGCTGAAATGTTGCTTCTTTTAGTAATTGCTTTATAACAACTTGCCTATTTGTAAACCATTGATTGGTTGCCATAAAAATTTTCAAATACTTTGCATTTAAACTGCCGCACTTATATCGGATTTAAGCCATAAAAATGTAACGTTTAAGCCCTTCCATATACCCAAACCAATTATTTTAGAAAAGTCCTTCTTTTAAAATAATTTACTTCCCTTAGTAAATCAGTTGGGAAAAATCCCCAAAAATCATAGAAATTCGATTTCATCATGTAATCAAACATATTAAAAATTTAGACCCAATTTCTTCCTGAAATATTCAAAATAAAATTTAAACCCAATTATATCATATTTATCATCAATAATTCATAATAAAATTTCCATAGCTTGGAAAATTCTAAAAATTAATACCCATCTCCAAAATCATGTTTTACTTAACATAAAAAATTTCCATGGCATTTTAAAATCAATAACCCACGGTTTTCCCACTAACACCGTACGAATTTTTACATATAATAAATTGTTTAAATCAAACAATCCATAACTTTAGCATATCATCATCCCAAAATATCATAGAAACGAAATAAACACTTAAATCCGAAATCATAGGATTATAGAAACAAAAAGAGATGGAATGAATTAATATTCACCTTAAACTGGATAAGGAATTTGAGATTTGTTGTTGCTTAATCCTTCCTAGCTTTGATCCTTAGCTTTTAGATTATAATCTTCCTCTTCCTCCTTGTTAATGGCCGGCTCTAAGGGTTTTTGCATTTTGTTTTTGATTTGAGAAAAAATGAACGTGAATGGAGAATAGTGAGAACTGTATAGCCGTGTAAAATAAAGAGGCTATTTTTACTAATATGTCCATGTGTGAACTAATTATCCTTTAAACCAATTAAAGCCCATTAAATCTTTATTATTAAGCACGGCCCATTATAAAATTTTATTCAAATCTCAATCCCCTTATCATCATTATTCTATTTGATTTATCTAATTAAATTTCTTGAATAACGTTATCAAAAATTAGGGATGTTACAATGAGTTACCATCAGACATGGTGTCCTCATCACTTCAAGCATATTGGATCAATTTCTCCAAGAGCGGAGGGTTTATGTTGGCAGGTTTTGTTCTAATCATGAGTAGCCTGGATTTTGCTTTTCAATCCGGTGTCAATTTTTAATCCAGCATCACTGTTCCCGATAACAGGAGTGCCGTTATCGTTCCCCTGTTGAATATTCAGCGCAACTGCAGAACGATGGCGATGAGCTACGGAGTGAGGAGGTGAAGGTGGCTTGTGTCTAGCATGCTAGGTTATGGTTTTCTCTAATCCTTCCATGCATCGATTCACTTGGTCTAAGAAGGATTGGAATGCTTCGAGGATAGAATCTATAGGGGCCTCAGTTGAAGCTCCCGCCTTATCTTGGGTTTTTGAGAGTATGAGTGGTTTAAGGACAGCCTTTGCCGCCACATGCAAAGGCTCCTGAATTGGGGGAACAGGGGAATCAGTGGGATTCATAATTCGAGATGTATTATTTTACTAAATGTGAAAAAATGAACAAAGTTACGGAGGTTCAAGCCCTCCTTCTAGCGCCAAAATATGTTGAGGAACTTTTTCGACCTTCAACTCCCAATTATGTCTTGAGCAATCAAGCGGTTAATTACTCTGATAAAATTGAATTAGTAGAGTTAATTGGTATTAACGTTACCGTGAGGTGGTGACTGTGTTGTCGAATGCTTACACAACCAGGTAGTTGCACATTAACTGTTTGTTAAAGTGTCAAATCTATCTGACAAATTGTTCAGGTACAAGTAAATAAAAATGCAATGATTAGCTAAATAACAAGATGATAGAAAATAGTTAAGGATGCTGGATTTACATGGTTCGGATTTTAAGGAATCCTATGTCTATCGGGAAAGTTGCTCTTTCTTCTTTTTTTGTTAGTTTGGTAAAGAATTTTGTGGAACTTTAAAGGTTTTCTAAAAAAGGAAAATTTGTTAGAATAAAATTAATTTCATATACAGTGATTTTCCTATTTGTAGTCGTAAATTACACACGGATCACTGGAATTTATTTCTTAATGCTGCATCTTCACCCTTGGATCCAAGTAGGTGTCATCCATTCGTATTGCATGTTTTGTGTGACTGGATTGCTGATGTGTTTTTGGTGGGAAGTTTGAATAGAGGCGGGGTTTCTCAAAATTTGAGTGAGAATATCCTAAATAAGGGCGGTAGAAGTCCAAACTATCATATAAATTTAATATAGACATACCCTCAAAGCAGATCAGGATAAGTATCTCTAATCATGTACTTTATCTCCCAAGTACAGTCCTTCTCGTTGTCGCTCCATTGAACTTTCACTAATCTGACTGTCTTGTTCCTTAATCTTTTCTCATCTCTAGCTACAACCCGAATTGGTTGTCTAACAAAAGTCAAATTAGGCTCTACCACTAAATCATCCAACCCTGTCAGAGGAATAGTAGTCTCTGGATCATGCACACACTTGCGAAGATGAGACACATGAAATACATTATGGACACCTTCCAAACTGCTCGGTAACTCTATTCTGTATGCGAGCTTTCCAATCCTCGTTATAATCTAGAATGGACCTACATATCTTGGGGCTAACTTCCCTGACTTTCCAAATCGTATCACACCTTTCATAGGTGATACCTTAATGAAAACCTTATCTCCAACTGAGAATTCTAGGCCCTTACGCCTCTTATCTGCGTAACTCTTCTATCTGGATGAGCTTCCTTCATCCTTCCTCGGATTAACTCAATCTTCTCTGACGCTTCTCTAACCAAATCTGGACCTAAGACTAATCTGTCTCCAGTCTCCAACCAACATGCTGGTGATTTGCATGGTCTTCCATACAAAGCTTCAAACGGTGCAATTCCTATACTTGTCTGATAAATATTACTATAGGAAAACTCAACCAAATGTAAGTGATCCTCCCAAGATCCACCAAATCTAATACACAAGCTCTCAGTAAATCTTTGAGTACTTTATTGACTCTCTCTATCTGCTCATCTATCTGAGGGTGATACGCAGTACTCATATTAAGCTCGGTGCCCATCACTTCCTGTAGACTCTTCCAGAATTCACTAGTGAACAAAGCATCTCTGTCACTGACTATACTACTTGGAACTCCATGTAGTCTAACTATATTTTTTATGAACAACTATGCTAAAACAGGTGTCATTCTAGTTGACTTAACTGGAATGAAATGGGCACTCTTGGTCAATCTGTCCACTATAATCCATATACTTTCACTACATCTATTTGACCTTAGCAACCCGTCTATAAAATCCATGGATACCGAATCCCATTTCCAAACTGGAATCTCTAAAGGCTAAAGCAACCCACTCGGTTTTTGATGTTCAGCCTTCACTTGTTGACAATTTGCACACAGCATAACCCACAAGCCAACATCCCTCTTCATTTCTTCCCAATAGAAGCTCCTTTTCATATCTTGATACATCTTGGTCCCTCCAGGATGAATCGTAAACCTGGAACAATGACATTCTCCAAGAACTTCTTTCCTTAAGTCCTCCACATTCGGAACACACAACCGTCCCATTTTTCTTAGCCATCCTTTCTGGTCAAGGTTAAAATCCTTTAGATCGTCGATCTCGGTTCCAACCTCAAGCTTTCTGGTTTTCTTAGCCAACATTGGATCCTCGTTCTGCTTAGAAGAAATTTTCTCAATCAATGATGGTCGAACTTCTAACCAAGACAACCTGGCGGAACTCTGACTAGAACCAACAGTCGATCTTAACTGCACATCGCAACTGACAAAGGCTTCTAAATCCTTCCACTCCGCCAACATAGCTAACACCACATTTTGATGTTTTCTGCTAGGAGCATCTACCACTTTATTACCTTTCCCCAGTGTATACTCTATACCAAAATCATATGCAGCCAAAAACTCTAGCCACCTTTGTTGTCTCATATTCAACTCCTTCTGAGAAAATAAATACCGTAAAGACTTAAGATCGGTATATAACTCAAATCTCTCCCTTAAAAGATAATGTCTCTAAATCTTCAATGCGAAGATCACAGCTGCCAACTCTAAATCATGAGTAGGATATCTAACTTCATGCGGTCTAAGCTGCCTAGATGCGTAGGCAATGAATTTACCATTCTGCATCAATACCGCTCCTAAACCAGATCCACGTGCATCAGTATACACCACTGATCCTTGGTTTCCGTCTGGAACAACTAACATAGGTACATTGGTTAACAAATGCTTTAACTTAAGGAATGCTTCCTCACATTTGTCAGACCAAACAAATCTCACTTCCTTCCTGGTTAGCTTGGTTAAGGGTGCTACTATCCACGAGAAATCCTTAATGAATCTCCGGTAGTAGCCGGAAAGTCCAAGAAAACTCCTGATCTAAGTCACCGACTCTGGTCTCTTCCAATTATTCACGACTTTGATCTTATCTGGATCGACTGACAATCCTTTCTCTGAAATCATGTGACCAAGAAATTTTACCTCTTTCTTCCAGAAATGACACTTGGTCAACTTCACCTTTAGCTGATTCTGCCTCAGCGTCTCAAGTATTACTCTAAGATGAACTCCATGCTCTCTCTCATCCCTAGAGTAGACTAGAATGTCATCTATAAACACTAGTACAAACCTATCCAAGTACTCTCAGTTCATTAAATCTACGAAGAAAGCAGGTGCATTCGTCAATCCAAATGGCATCACCAACAACTAATATGAACCATATCTAGTCCAAAATGCTGTCAAAGGAATATTGTCCTCCGCCACTCTTAATTGATGGAAAACTGCCGCCAAGTCCAACTGGGAAAACACTCTGGCTCCACTCAACTGATCAAACAGATCATCTATTCTTGGCAAAGGATACTTATTCTTAATTGTCCTTTTGTTTAACTTGCGATAGTCGATGCACATCCTCAACGACTCATCTGGTTTCTTCACGAACACCGCGGCTCCTCCCTAAGGCGAACTGCTTGGTCTAATAAAACTCCTTCCTTCTAGATCCACTAGCTGCACCTTCAATTCCTTCATCTTAGTTGGTGTCATCCTGCTAGGTGGTCTACTTACAGGTTCAGCTCCTGGCACAAGATCTATTCTAAACTCAACGGCTCTTTTTGGGGGTAATCCAGTGATTGGCTCAAAGACATCTGTAAACTCTCTTACAACCCAAACCTGACTTAACTCATTCCCTACTTCCATAGCATTAAGCATAGCACTAACACTCCGGTCAGTATTCTATACTATGAATGTTACTCGGTTATGACTATCAGGGTGTCTCAGTGATATTTTCCTATCCAGGCAAAATATTCTAGCCTCATACCCACCCAACCAATCCATACCCAAAATGATTTTGAAATCTACGAAACTAATAACATACAAACTGCATGCAAATTTATGACCCAACAAATCAAGTTTTAACTAGTCACATCTTAACCCTAGAGTTGCATACCCTCCTATTGGATTCGCAACCCTTAAGGAAGTAACAAGGTAGGTAGGTTCTAAGCATAATCTATCAACCAAACATTGAGATATAAATGAATATGATGCACCGGTATCAAAAAGTACTCTAACTAGAATACTCTGAATCAAAAGCATACCTTCCATCTGTTCGTCGGCAAAATTCTATCGAATTAGAAAATTAGCCGAATGAATTAATGATAAAATTTACCGCAAGCGCACGGCGTACAAAAGCTAGTACGTGGCGAGTATGGGTCGATCCACAGGGAATTGTTAATTTTAAATCTCTATTCAATCAAATTAACCAAAGTTGAAAGTGATTAGCTAGAAAATGTAAGAAAAATGACAAAAAGAAAGTGATCAAAATATGAGAGTTAAATGACAATTTAGAGATAATTACACTCTCTAGATCACATTGTTTAACAAAACATGAAATTATGATCTCTCTTTTTTGGTAATTGGTGAATTTAAATGTTGTGCTTATCATAAGTATGACATATTTGTGCTATTAGTTAGCCCAACATAAGCCATCAAACTATAACACAACCTTTAAATCACTTCTAATTCTCATGAAAAATGACAACAAGTTGAAAGTTAAATCTATTTTAAGCATGGCCTATTAACTATTGTTTAGAAATATAGATCATCAAATTTTGATTTCAACATTCACTTCATTACCATAATCATATGTAGATGAAGAGGTAGTTTGTGTTAGTGATTGTTTAAGCATAGCCTATTTGGTGTCAACAATATAGGCTATCAAATTCAAAGCAAATAAATAAGTTAAACACTTCATGCATTCTCATTAAGTACAAAAAGAGAGCATAAACATCAAATTATGTTGAAGCTACATGATTAGAGAGCTTTATTATCCCTAAATTAAAGGGGTTTAGCCTCTTATTTTTGTTATCATTTCAACAAATGTAGCATGCAACATGAAAGAAAAAGAAAAGGAAACGAGAGCAAAGTAAAGGAAAAAACTAATCTAATTGCACAAAGGTAAATCTACACTACTAACATGAAAAGAATGAGCATGTAATAAAAGAGAACAGGAATTAAATTGCATATAAAAAAATTACATAAGAAGAAAATGGCTAAGTAGCCATGAAAAGAGAAAGAGAGCTTTCTTTTATTTTCCTAAACTAAGAGGCTAAAGAAGAGAGAGCCTAAAGGAAGAGAGCCTAAAGAAGAGAGACTAATTACATGAAGATAAGGGGTATTTATACATGTTTGAAAACCCTAATTCATTTTTTGGGAACTACCCAAAATACTCTCTTAGGAAGTGTGGAGGCCAAGTAATTATTAGCATCAAATAATCATTATTTAAGTGTGCATGAAGCTTTAAACTCTATTTGCATGTGCATTAGCCTCTAATTTGTACATTAAGGTAGGTGGGTAGGTGGGGTCCTCCATGATCCATGACTTTGAATTATTTCCATCTTCATTCCTTTGTATCTTCTTTCTGCATGCATATATCGTCATGAAATCACTTGTATTTGAGTTCAAATTTCTACAAAAATAATATATAAATTTCCAATTAAATTTTCTCAAATTAATATATGCACAAAATGACCATTTTTCCTCTATATGAAGATGAATACATGACGATTTGAAATTAAGTTGAATTTTGGGTTAAACATGTTAAAGTACCCAATATTATCATTTATTTAGTTTTATTAGATTAAATATGATCGTAAAAATATGCACATTTACGTGCACATCAAATACCCCCACACTTATCTTTTATTCGTCCTCGAATAAAGAAAAACTAAGATAAATTTGTTTTCGAAGGGGGCACGATTGCATTGAGCGTATGCAACAAGCCGTTAAACCACTCGGTGTCCCCGGTAGGACGAGTGTTGTCTCGTGAGGGTTTTTAGCGGATACTACTCACAAAATCCAAATGTAGGATGAAAATATTTACAAAATGCAAGATTTATTTACAAAGAGATGAATGCAAGTTTTTGAAAATATTTACAATGAAGGATTCACTTTTAAATCGACACATATAAGTTAAACATAAGTTTTGGTTATTATCTTGAAAATTTAAGCCATTTACTCATCAAAATTTTCAACAAAATTAAGTTGTCTTAACAAATAGACTATAGTTTAACTCATTGTTTCAGTTGATAACAAAGTGTAACTATGAAATAGATCCTTAGTTTATTATCAAAGTTTATCAAAGTGGTATTTTCATTTCTTTTCAATAACAAATCAAATCAAATAATTTAAAATAGTTCTTGGATTTCATTTACATACTCTCTCTTATTTGAAAATTTTATTGATATTAACACTATTTACATATGCCTATAGTGTTTCTTTTAAAAATAAATCAAAATGCTTACAAAAAAATTTGTTTTTGAGATTTTTTTTAAAATTTGGAAAGAAAATGCAAAAGTAAACTATGAAAAATGAAGAAGAAGATGAGACTCCCCCATACTTGATTTTGACCGTGTCTCCACAGTCAATCCAAGTGAAAGGAGAAAAATAAAACAAAAATAAAAAGATGTCCTATATTTACAAGAAAATGAATGGTATATACACGAGATCATAAAGTATATCGTCAAAAAGTAAATGAAACCGTCTTCCAAAGACCAATTCATTTGTCTCGCCAAGTATACGAGACACAGCTTAAGAGCAGAAAACCAAACCATAAAAGATTTCGAAGTTGAATGTTGATTTGGAAAAACGAATGTCGTTTTATCAGAAATCGAATGAGTTGTTTTATTTTCGATTATTTTTGCGGTCGATAAAACAATTGATTGAAGTTCAAGTTTATTTTCACCAAATTGAAATTCAAGTTTATCATTGAAAACTTCTTCATAATTATCGACTTTAAAATCAAAATGGTGATTTAAATCATCCCCTTCAGAATTCGACAACTCGTCGTCGAAAAGTCCAAAAAATTCGTGTTCATTAAATTTGTCTTCCTTTGTTGAATTATTCACAACTTCATTCGATGTATCAATTTCAAAATAAAAGGTTGTTGTATTTAAATATTCGAAATCGGAAAAAGGAAGATCGAAATTTAAATCGAGTTTCTCACCCTCAAAAGAATTGAGATCCAACTCAATTACCGTGTTTTCAACAACTTCATTAAGATTGTTATTTTCAATTTCAAAAGTTGTTATTTGAATATTGTCGATTTGGGTAAAAGATGGATTATTGTTTGACTCATCACACGTTGGGATTTGGTTTTGTTGTTCATGTAATTTTTTGTATGTTCAATCAACAAATTCGTGTGATCATCGTAAATTTCATTCATTTGTTCAACAAAATCCAATTTATAATTATTAACTTGAGAATTTTCGATTTGGACGTGTTGAGAAGAAATTTTTTCACTCGCATCGTAGTCGAGATTATTCCCATTGTCAAAATTATTTGAAAAGTGATTCACATTTCCATTTTGAAATTCGTTTTGGAGTTCGAAGTTGTATTGGAATGAGTTACACTCGAAATCGTTTGAATTTAGAAGTGAATCACTTTGAAAACTTGGCCTTGAATTATTACACAAATATGAATTACACAAATCATTTATCTCTTGATTTTGTTGCATAGAGTTTGAGTAAAGATGAAATCATTTCAATGCTATTTTCGAGAGTCAAAGGTTAGTCATTGTTTTAAAAACTTTGTTGTTCAAAATTCGAATTATTTATACAATGGTTGTCGTTAAAATATCCATACGAATTTGGAGTGAAATCATATGGATTATATTGATTTTCACAACTATTGTAAAATTCACGTAAGTGGGGAAACTCGGACATTTTCAAGAATATTTACATATAGAATTTATTTTTCAAAATGGAAAATTGTTTTTTGTTTTATTTTTGAAAAGATTTTATATTTTTTTGGATTTTTGATATTCTAAAAAACTAAGTAAAAAAATTTTTTTGGACTTCTTGGATTTTTGATTTTGAAAATTTTCAAAGGAAAGGAAACAAGAACATTTAATTTTTTTTTTAGTTTTGAATTTTGAAATTTTTTTTGTTTTGTTTTTTTTAAATATGCATGAACTAATGCAACTAAATGAAAGCAAGGGTTAATTACAAATGATTTATCCTAAGTTAACCTAAAATTGTATAATCACACTCTGTCTTAAATCAACAAGATAGTTCTTAGCCAGCTAACAGACAGGATTTATCGGTGCACCACGAATCACCATAGCAATGCAGCCGAAGGTATAAGTACCTTTAGAGGAACAACCACTATAATATTTACGAATCACCGTAATATTTATAAATGGTTATTACTCTGTCGTAGCCTAGACACCAAGAAAGTAAATTGTTCAAAGAATACAATTTGTCAATATACAATTAAGTGTTATCGATGTCTAACCGTTATTATTAATAAAAATCTAAGATGAAATGCAAAACTAAAATTAAACGTGTATTAACAATGCAACTACGAATGAATTTGTTTTTGTTTTTGAAGTTTTTTTTAAAATGAAAGCAAACAACAATGCAAAGTAAATAAAACAAGGGAATATGGCACGATACCAGAGCGTTTCGAATTATTAGCAAATTATTATAAAGCGGCAAAAAAAATTTTAAGCAAGTAAGCGGGACAGTTTTAGCAAGCAATTCTTCCTTTATTTCCTGCAACCTAAAAATAAAAACAAGATATTTCCCAAATTTTTTTATATATATACCAAACCACGGCAAATGAAAAACACACAACAACAATACACAACAACACACACAATACAAATTCCTTCTTAAGAAAGAAAAAAAAATTCAACTCACTAAACAAGAACAAATAACCTATACAACAACAAAGGCCCTAACAACTCACGGCCCAATATCCCCTCCAATTTACTCGTGAAACCGATAAAATTAATTCTTTTTCTAAACAAAAAGAAGCCCACAGCCCAATATGTAAACCATGTTATCAAGATTTCATAAAGTCTCCCCCGTTCTCTTTAACAAATTCAACAGAGCAAAATTCACATTCGACAAGGGCAAATTCACAAAAGTTTAAAAAAATGCAATTTCGAGCTTCGTTAATCCAAATTCCACTAATTAAATAAATGCAATTGACAGTGCGGAGTGAAGTTAACGAGGTCGCGGTTGTAATTTAGGTGATTGGTGGCGTTCGAAGTGGTGATTAGGGGCAACTGCAGAGGTGGGTTGGTTCGCGGTTGGTTGCATTACTGATGGCTGAAGGTTGGTAGCTATTTGCTGGAGCATTTTTTATCGCAATTGGGTTGTAGAAATTCATGCAGGCGATTTGGTGATTGGGAATGGACTGTGATGTGGTTAGCTGAGGGTATTTGTAGAGTGGCAGGGGTGATTGCAACTGTGATTGTTTTGGTTTGTATGGGGAGGAGGTGGTGATGTAGTTGGTTATGTATGCCTGTAGAGGAGGGAATGATGTTGTGGCGGTTGATGGTTGTGGCTGGAGGGAATGTAGAGGCTGCTGTTGGAAGGGAGTGACAGTGTGGCTGGTCTATTGTTGTCTGAGATGGCAATGGTTTAAGTTGTGGTTTTGCAAGTGGTAGTAGAAGTGAAGAAGGCAGGAGAAAGTATGGAGATGGTGGTGATGGAAGTTACTGTTCATGTTGTATGTGAACTGTTTGCAGTGGAATGTGAACTGTTTGCGATGGGATGTGACTGTGGTTCGGGAGTTTCAGGAGTGTATGTTGGTAGTTTGGCAAGTGGTGCTCTGTGATGCGGCTGAAGTAGACAGTGAAGTCTGTTTGGTTGGATGGTGTTCGATGGTGGAATGTTTGAAGGGGGCAGTAGCAATTGTCAGCAGCAATGTTCAGATGATGGTGGGTATTTTTTTTGTTGGTGGTTGCTGTTGGAGGGGATTGTTTTGTAAGTGGTAGCACGGTGCACTAGATATGTGTGCACGGTGTCAGTAATGGTTGCACAAGTGATGGTATTGGAAGGTGGTTGTGATGGTTTGGAAAGGTTGTTTCAGGTAGTGAGCAGCTTTTTGTATCACTGTGCACAGGTGATGGTCGATAGGTGAGGCAGAGAACAGGGGTGATGGTCAATGCTTGGTGAACTGGTTGTGATGTTGGTGGAGGGGATTTTGAAGTGGGCAAGACAGGGATGTTATGGTTATGGGGGAATTGTGCAGAAGAGTGGGAAGTTAGTGATGTTTGCAGAGAGTTTTATTGATGGTGGACAAGGGGTGTTTGTGTAATAGTTGTGACGTGCTGTTGGAAGAAATGAGGGAAGCAGGGTGGGCAAGCAGTAAGGGGAAGTGCAAGTAAAATGCAAAGAAGTTGTAACAGTGCAAGGAGTGTAAATTTTTTGTAAATCGAAAGCAATGTAAATTGAAAAGGGAAATGCAAAGATATGTAAATGTAAATTGAAATGAAATAATTTTTTTTGAAATGAAAATGCAAATTAACAAAACAACTAGAAAAACATGCACACAAACAAATACAAACAAAAAATCACTAAACATCCAATATATTTTTTTCCTTTTTTTAATGCAAACACACAAAATAAAAACACACAAAAATCAAAAGAAAATAATTCGAAGAATAGAAAATTAAAATCAAAACAATTCCCCGGCAACGGCGCCAAAAACTTGTTCGTCGGACAAATTCAATCGAATTAGAAAATTAGTCGAACGAATTAATAATAAAATTTACCGCAAGCGCACTGCGTACAAAAGATAGTACGTGGCAAGTACGGGTCGATCCGCAGGGAATTGTTAATTTTAAATCTCTATTCAATCAAATTAACCAAAGTTGAAAGTGATTAGCTAGAAAATGTAAGAAAAATGACAAAAAGAAAGTGATAAAAATATGAGAGTTAAATGACAATTTAGAGATAATTACACTCTCTAGATCACATTGTTTAACAAAACATGAAATTATGATCTCTCTTTTTTGGTCACTGGTGAATTTAAATGTTGTGCTTATCATAAGTATGACATATTTGTGCTATTAGTTAGCCCAACATAAGCCATCAAACTATAACACAACCTTTAAATCACTTCTAATTCTCAGGAAAAATGACAACAAGTTGAAAGTTAAATCTATTTTAAGCATGGCCTATTAACTATTGTTTAGAAATATAGACCATCAACTTTTGATTTCAACATTCACTTCATTACCATAATCATATGTTGATGAAGAGGTAGTTTGTGTTAGTGATTGTTTAAGCATAGCCTATTTGGTGTCAACAATATAGGCTATCAAATTCAAAGCAAAAACAACAAGTTAAACACTTCATGCATTCTCATTAAGTACAAAAAGAGAGCATAAACATCAAATTATGTTGAAGCTACATGATTAGAGAGCTTTATTACCCCTAAATTAAAGGGGTTTAGCCTCTCATTTTTGTTATCATTTCAACAAATGTAGCATGCAACATGAAAGAAAAAGAAAAGGAAACGAGAGCAAAGTAAAGGAAAAACTAATCTAATTGCACAAAGGTAAATCTACACTACTAACATGAAAAGAATGAGCATGTAATAAAAGAGAACAAGAATTAAATTGCATATAAAAAAATTACATAAGAAGAAAATGGCTAAGTAGCCATGAAAAGAGAAAGAGAGCTTTCTTTTATTTTCCTAAACTAAGAGGCTAAAGAAGAGAGAGCCTAAAGGAAGAGAGCCTAAAGAAGAGAGACTAATTACATGAAGATAAGGGGTATTTATACATGTTTGAAAACCCTAATTCATTTTTTGGGAACTACCCAAAATACCCTCTTAGGAAGTGTGGAGGCCAAGTAATTATTAGCATCAAATAATCATCATTTAAGTGTGCATGAAGCTTTAAACTCTATTTGCATATGCATTAGCCTCTAATTTGTACATTAAGGTAGGTGGGTAGGTAGGGTCCTCCATGATCCATGACTTTGAATTATTTCCATCTTCATTCCTTTGTATCTTCTTTCTGTATGCATATATCTTCATGAAATCACTTGTATTTGAGTTCAAATTCCTACAAAAATAATATAGAAATTTCCAATTAAATTTTCTCAAATTAATATATGCACAAAATGACCATTTTGCCTCTATATGAAGATGAATACATGACGATTTGAAATTAAGTTGAATTTTGGTTTAAACATGTTAAAGTACCCAATATTATCATTTATTTAATTTAATTAGATTAAATATGATGGTAAAAATATGCACATTTACGTGCACATCAAATACCCCCACACTTATCTTTTATTCGTCCTCGAATAAAGAAAAACTAAGATAAATTTGTTTTCGAAGAGGGCACGATTGCATTGAGCGTATGCAACAAGCCGTTAAACCACTCGGTGTCCCCGGTAGGACGAGTGTTGTCTCGTGAGGATTTTTAGCGGATACTGTTGATTCATGAGTTTTGATTCATGACACAAGCTTCAGAGATCATACGACGAATTACAAAGAGAATACTATACGAAATCGACAAAAAGAAAATAAACGTGAATTATGCACTACAAAGGAGACAAGACTACAATCCAGAAATTAGTATGAATATTTTAGTATTTTGAGTCTTAGAATATTGTTAAACTCATTCCTCAAGTAGTCACACACACACAAATTGATTTATGTTAATTTATACATATATAAGTGTACACTGTGCAAATAACACCAGGTCGGCTGACCGACCAGGATCCTCGGTCGACCGACCCTGTGTTATGTGCACAGGTACTCTCTGTTTTGTGTATGATTTCGAACTCAGCTGACCGGCCAGATTTTCCGGTCAACCGACCTGAAGATAACGGCTAGTTTACTGAAGAGATGCGACTGTTTCATGAAGAGGAATGTCCTTTATTTCAAGAGATACGGACACAACTTTTGATTGAAACTCTTCATGAAAGATTGTAACTCTTCTACAACTATATAAACATGTTCAATTCACTTCTACAATAACCAATTCTTGTTTATATTTCTGAAATCTATTCTTTATTCATTTCTGCAAATAAAAGCATTCATTCTTAATTAATATCACTAGAATCCTTGTTTTAATTTATATACTTCGATTCTACGTGATTATCTTCCTTCTAAATCTTCACACATATATACTCTTGAGGATTTGATTATAGGAAAGTTGTACTATCAAAAGACAATCAGTGTTATTCAGAACACATTCGTCAACAAACTATTTGTATTAAGTTGAAGTCCTCTTCGGCTGTTGAGGCGGAAAAATTCCTGTTCGGCTGCTTAGGTGTCGTATACATATTCCTCCGGGTTAAGTGAAGGGTTTAGTTTAAATCCAGAGGGTATTCTGGGACTGGACATAGAACGGGAAGTTCGAACCAGTATAAAAATTCCTGGTGTGCTTACTTTAATTTTTACTATACTGCTTTTATATTCCACACTATTTACCTTATAATTATCACCACTACACTCTGTATTATCATATATCCATATTACACGATCCATAGCGTACTTTCATTTGGTATCAGAGCAAGGTCATCATATAACCGTAACACAGTTATTTGATAATCTAATAACTTGGTAGAGATCGTAACAACATCCTAGAATAAATGGCTATAAAGAGATCTAGTCAAGGCAATAGGAAGAGGAAGAACAATAAAGAAGAATCAAAGGAGCAAACAAACAAATGCTTCATGGCAAAAAATAATGAGGGTAGTGATTTAACCTTTGATGATATGATAGAAATAAATTCAGAACTTCTAGACACTTTAAAAAGTCTCAAAAGAAAATATAAGGAAGCTCTAGAAAATCAGAAGAAAGCAGAATTCGAAAGAGATATGCTTAAAGACGAGAAGAAAATTTTAGAAGAAGAACTTGAGAAAATTCAAGATTCAGACAATTCTCAACTCACTCTATTAAGTCAAGAAATAGAAGCTCAAAAAGAAAAGAATAATGCTCTAGCTTCTTAGAATCATGAGTTAAAAACAAAAATTAAAATTGTTAAGTTAGATAACACTAGTCTCAAAATTAAACTTGATGACATTACTAAAAATATTTCCAATTTTAATAAAGGGAGAGAAAATTTATCTAGGATTATTGAAAATTCTCAACCTGCTTCAAATAAGAAGGGATTAGGTTATGTTAAGAATTCAAAAGCTCACAATGATAAAAGTGGTATAGGATATAATATAACTGATCGTAGAAATAGCACTAGATATGCTTTCAAGTATAGTAAAAATATTAGTGCTAGTACTAAATTTCGAGTAAAGTCCAAATCCAATTATAATAGAAATTCAAATACTGCTATGACCAATAATGTTTATAATTTCTCTAGAAGTATAAAACCATTGACAGGAAATATGAATAAAAATTATCTAAGTATTTGGGTTCCTGTTAATTGGAAAAATAGAGAAAAATACATTGATGATTATTTTGATATGGTAGTTAATAATGAAAATTATATTTTTGAAGGTTCAACCACACCCAAATGGGTATGGTTTCCTAAAAATTAGGAAATTAAAAGAACCTTGGGTATCACATGCTTTAAATGTTAAATATTATTTGATACCTTAAATTATAAGTAGTAATTACTTTGTTTTATATTATTCTATGTAGAATATCATTTATGTCTATTTTTAGATGTTGTGTAGTAAGTAAACATCATTAATATTCCTATTTGGTTTGAGTATGTAATATTTAAACTCGATGTTTTCTTACTTGTGTTACATGTTCCATATTTCTTTTACATATTACATCTAGTAAGTATTCCTTTTTGTCGATGACAAAGGGGGAGAAATATATGAAAGCTAACAAAGTTTTTGCAGAAAAGTCGCCATATATTCAGGGGGAGAATTATATATATATACACTACTTCGTCACATAAGTATTGTCATCAATCAAAAAGGGGGAGAATGTTGATTCATGAGTTTTGATTCATGACACAAGCTTCAGAGATCATACGACGAATTACAAAGAGAATACTATACGAAATCGACAAAAAGAAAATAAACGTGAATTGTGCACTACAAAGGAGACAAGACTACAATCCAGAAATTAGTATGAATATTTTAGTATTTTGAGTCTTAGAATATTGTTAAAATCATTCCTCAAGTAGTCACACACACACAAATTGATTTATGTTAATTTATACATATATAAGTGTACACTGTGCAAATAACACCAGGTCGGCTGACCGACCAGGATCCTCGGTCGACCGACCCTGTGTTATGTGCACAGGTACTCTCTGTTTTGTGTACGATTTCGAACTCAGCTGACCGGCCAGATTTTCCGGTCAACCGACCTGAAGATAACGGCTAGTTTACTGAAGAGATGTGACTGTTTCATGAAGAGGAATGTCCTTTATTTCAAGAGATACGGACACAACTTTTGATTGAAACTCTTCATGAAAGATTGTAACTCTTCTACAACTATATAAACATGTTCAATTCACTTCTACAATAACCAATTCTTGTTTATATTTCTGAAATCTATTCTCTATTCATTTCTGCAAATAAAAGCATTCATTCTTAATTAATATCACTAGAATCCTTGTTTTAATTTATATACTTCGATTCTACATGATTATCTTCCTTCTAAATCTTCACACATATATACTCTTGAGGATTTGATTATAGGAAAGTTGTACTATCAAAAGACAATCAGTGTTATTCAGAACACATTCGTCAACAAACTATTTGTATTAAGTTGAAGTCTTCTTCGGCTGTTGAGGCGGAAAAATTCCTGTTCGGCTGCTCAGGTGTCGTATACCTATTCCTTCGGGTTAAGTGAGGGGTTTAGTTTAATTCCAGAGGGTATTCTGGGACTGGGCGTAGAACGGGAAGTTCGAACCAGTATAAAAATTCCTGGTGTGCGTACTTTAATTTTACTATACTGCTTTTATATTCCGCACTATTTACCTTATAATTATCACCACTACACTCTGTATTATCATATATCCATATTACACGATCCATAGCGTACTTTCAGATACTACCCACAAAATCCAAATGCAGGATGAAAATATTTACAAAATGCAAGATTTATTTACAAAGAGATGAATGCGAGTTTTTGAAAATATTTACAATGAAGGATTCACTTTTAAATCGACACATATAAGTTAAACATAGGTTTTGGTTATTATCTTGAAAATTTAAGCCATTTACTCATCAAAATTTTTAACAAAATTAAGTTGTCTTAACAAATAGACTATAGTTTAACTCGTTGTTTCAGTTGATAACAAATTGTAACTATGAAATAGATCCTTAGTTTATTATCAAAGTTTATCAAAGTGGTATTTTCATTTCTTTTCAATAACAAATCAAATCAAATAAGTTAAAATAGTTCTTGGATTTCATTTACATACTCTCTCTTATTTGAAAATTTTATTGATATTAACACTATTTACATATGCCTATAGTGTTTCTTTTAAAAATAAATCAAAATGCTTACAAAAAAAATTGTTTTTGATATTTTTTTTATAATTTGGAAAGAAAATGCAAAAGTAAACTATAAAAAATGAAGAAGAAGATGAGACTCCCCCATACTTGATTTTGACCGTGTCCCCACAGTCAATCCAAATGAAAGGAGAAAAATAAAACAAAAATAAAAGATGTCCTATATTTACAAGAAAATGAATGGTATATACACGAGATCATAAAGTATATCGCTAAAAAGTAAATGAAACCGTCTTCCAAAGACCGATTCATTTGTCTCGCCAAGTATACGAGACACAGCTTAAGTGCAGAAAACCAAACCATAAAAGATTTCGAAGTTGAATGTTGATTTGGAAAAACGAATGTCGTTTTATCAGAAATCGAATGAGTTGTTTTATTTTCGATTATTTTTGCGGTCGATAAAACAATTGATTGAAGTTCAAGTTTATTTTCACCAAATTGAAATTCAAGTTTATCATTGAAAACTTCTTCATAATTATCGACTTTAAAATCAAAATGGTGATTTAAATCATCCCCTTCAGAATTCGACAACTCGTCGTCGAAAAGTCCAAAAAATTCGTGTTCATTAAATTTGTCTTCCTTTGTTGAATTATTCACAACTTTATTCAATGTATCAATTTAAAAATAAAAAGTTGTTGTATTTAAATTTTCGAAATCGGAAAAAGGAAGATCGGAATTAAAATCGAGTTTCTCACCCTCAAAAGAATTGAGATCCAACTCAATTACCGTGTTTTCAACAACTTCATTAAGATTGTTATTTTCAATTTCAAAAGTTGTTATTTGAAAATTGTCGATTTGGGTAAAAGATGGATTATTGTTTGACTCATCACACGTTGGGATTTGGTTTTGTTGTTCATGTAATTTTTTGTATGTTCAATCAACAAATTCGTGTGATCATCGTAAATTTCGTTCATTTGTTCAACAAAATCCAATTTATAATTATTAACTTGAGAATTTTCGATTTGGACGTGTTGAGAAGAAATTTTTTCACTCGCATCGTAGTAGAGATTATTCCCATTGTCAAAATTATTTGAAAAGTGATTCAAATTTCCATTTTGAAATTCGTTTTGGAGTTCGAAGTTGTATTGGCATGAGTTACACTCGAAATCGTTTGAATTTAGAAGTGAATTCAAGTTTTGATCACTTTGAAAACTTGGCCTTGAATTATTACACAAATATGAATTACGCAAATCATTTATCTCTTGATTTTGTTGTATAGAGTTTGAGTAAAGATGAAATCATTTCAATGCTATTTTCAAGAGTCGAAGGTTGGTCATTGTTTTAAAAACTTTGTTGTTCAAAATTCGAATTATTTATACAATGGTTGTCGTTAAAATATCCATACGAATTTGGAGTGAAATCATATGGATTATATTGATTTTCACAACTATTGTAAAATTCACGTAAGTGGGGAAACTCGGACATTTTCAAGAATATTTACATATAGAATTTATTTTTCAAAATGGAAAATTGATTTTTGAAAAGATTTTATATTTTTTTTGGATTTTTGATATTCTAAAAAACTAAGTAAAAAAAATTTTTGGACTTCTTGGATTTTTGATTTTGAAAATTTTCAAAGGAAAGGAAACAAGAACATTTAATTTTTTTTTTAGTTTTGAATTTTGAAAATTTTTTTGTTTTGTTTTTTTTAAATATGCATGAACTAATGCAACTAAATGAATGCAAGGGTTAATTACAAATGATTTATCCTAAGTTAACCCAAAATTGTATAATCACACTCTGTCTTAAATCAACAAGATAGTTCTTAGCCAGTTAACAGACAAGATTTATCGGTGCACCACGAATCACCATAGCAATGCAGCCGAAGGTATAAGTACCTTTAGAGGAACAACCACTATAATATTTACGAATCACCGTAATATTTATAAATGGTTATTACTCTGCCGTAGCCTAGACACCAAGAAAGTAAATTGTTCAAAGAATACAATTTGTCAATATACAATTAAGTGTTATCGATGTCTAACCGTTATTATTAATAAAAATCTAAGATGAAATGCAAAACTAAAATTAAACGTGTATTAACAATGCAACTACGAATGAATTTGTTTTTGTTATTGAAGTTTTTTTAAAATGAAAGCAAACAACAATGCAAAGTAAATAAAACAAGGGAATATGGCACGATACCAGAGCGTTTCGAATTATTAGCAAATTATTATAAAGCGGCAAAAAAAATTTTAAGCAAGTAAGCGGGATAGTTTTAGCAAGCAATTCTTCCTTTATTTCCTGCAACCTGAAAATAAAAACAAGATATATGCACAATTTTTTTTATATATATACCAAACCACGGCAAATGAAAAACACACAACAACACACACAATACAAATTCCTTCTTAAGAAAGAAAAAAAAAATTCAACTCACTAAACAAGAACAAATAACCTATACAACAACAAAGGCCCTAACAACTCACGGCCCAATATCCCCTCCAATTTACTCGTGAAACCGATAAAATTAATTCTTTTTCTAAACAAAAAGAAGCCCACAGCCCAATATGTAAACCATGTTATCAAGATTTCATAAAGTCTCCCCCGTTCTCTTAACAAATTCAACATAGCAAAATTCACATTCGACAAAGGCAAATTCACAAAAGTTTAAAAAAATGCAATTTCGAGCTTCGTTAATCCAAATTCCACTAATTTAATAAATGCAATTGACAGTGCGGAGTGAAGTTAACGAGGTCGCAGTTGTAATTTGGGTGATTGGTGGCGTTCGAAGTGGTGATTAGGGGCAACTGCAGAGGTGGGTTGGTTCGCGATTGGTTGCATTACTGATGGCTGAAGGTTGGTAACTATTTGCTGGAGCATTTTTTATCGCAATTGGGTTGTAGAAATTCATGCAGGCGATTTGGTGATTGGGAATGGACTGTGATGTGGTTAGCTGAGGGTATTTGTAGAGTGGCAGGGGTGATTGCAACTGTGATTGTTTTGGTTTGTATGGGGAGGAGGTGGTGATGTAGTTGGTTATGTATGTCTGTAGAGGAGGGAATGATGTTGTGGCGGTTGATGGTTGTGGCTGGAGGGAATGTAGAGGCCGCTGTTGGAAGGGAGTGACAGTGTGGCTGGTCTATTGTTGTCTGAGATGGCAATGGTTTAAGTTGTGGTTTTGCAAGTGGTAGCTGAAGTAAAGAAGGCAGGAGCAAATATGGAGATGGTGGTGATGGAAGTTACTGTTCAGGTTGTATGTGAACTGTTTGCAGTGGAATGTGAACTGTTTGCGGTGGGATGTGACTGTGGTTCGGGAGTTTCAGGAGTGTATGTTGGTAGTTTGGCAAGTGGTGCTCTGTGATGGGGCTGAAGTAGACAGTGAAGTCTGTTTGGTTGGATGGTGTTCGGTGGTGGAATGTTTGAAGGGGGCAGTAGCAATTGTCAGCAGCAATGTTCAGATGATGGTGGGTATTTTTTTGTTGTTGGTGGTTGATGTTGGAGGGGATTGTTTTGTAAGTGGTAACACGGTGCACTAGATATGTGTGCACGGTGTCAGTAATGGTTGCACGGGTGATGGTATTGGAAGGTGGTTGTGATGGTTTGGAAAGGTTGTTTCAGGTAGTGAGCAGCTTTTTGTATCACTGTGCACAGGTGATGGTCGATAGGTGAGGCAGAGAACAGGGGTGATGGTCAATGCTTGGTGAACTGGTTTTGATGTTGGTGGAGGGGATTTTGAAGTGGGCAAGACAGGGATGTTATGGTTATGGGGGAATTGTGCAGAAGAGTGGGAAGTTAGTGATGTTTGCAGAGATTTTGTTGATGGTGGACAAGGGGTGTTTGTGTAATAGTTGTGACGTGCTGTTGGAAGAAATGAGGGAAGCAGGGTGGGCAAGCAGTAAGGGGAAGTGCAAGTAAAATGCACAGAAGTTGTAACTGTGCAAGGAGTGTAAAAAAATTTTAAATCGGAAGCAATGTAAATTGAAAAAGGAAATGCAAAGATATGTAAATGTAAATTGAAATGAAATGAAATAATTTTTTTTTGATATGAAAATGCAAATTAACAAAACAACTAGAACAACATGCACACAAACAAATACAAACAAAAATCACACAAACACCCAATATATTTTTTTTCCTTTTTTTTAATGCAAACACACAAAATAAAAACACACAAAAATCAAAAGAAAATAATTCGAAGAATAGAAAATTAAAATCAAAACAATTCCCCGGCAACGGCGCCAAAAACTTGTTCGTCGCCCAAATTCAATCGAATTAGAAAATTAGTCGAACGAATTAATAATAAAATTTACCGCAAGCGCACTGCGTACAAAAGATAGTACGTGGCAAGTACGGGTCGATCCGCAGGGAATTGTTAATTTTAAATCTCTATTCAATCAAATTAACCAAAGTTGAAAGTGATTAGCTAGAAAATGTAAGAAAAATGACAAAAAGAAAGTGATAAAAATATGAGAGTTAAATGACAATTTAGAGATAATTACACTCTCTAGATCACATTGTTTAACAAAACATGAAATTATGATCTCTCTTTTTTGGTCACTGGTGAATTTAAATGTTGTTCTTATCATAAGTATGACATATTTGTGCTATTAGTTAGCCAACATAAGCCATCAAACTATAACACAACCTTTAAATCACTTCTAATTCTCAGGAAAAATGACAACAAGTTGAAAGTTAAATCTATTTTAAGCATGGCCTATTAACTATTGTTTAGAAATATAGACCATCAACTTTTGATTTCAACATTCACTTCATTACCATAATCATATGTTGATGAAGAGGTAGTTTGTGTTAGTGATTGTTTAAGCATAGCCTATTTGGTGTCAACAATATAGGCTATCAAATTCAAAGCAAAAACAACAAGTTAAACACTTCATGCATTCTCATTAAGTACAAAAAGAGAGCATAAACATCAAATTATGTTGAAGCTACATGATTAGAGAGCTTTATTACCCCTAAATTAAAGGGGTTTAGCCTCTCATTTTTGTTATCATTTCAACAAATGTAGCATGAAACATGAAAGAAAAAGAAAAGGAAACGAGAGCAAAGTAAAGGAAAAACTAATCTAATTGCACAAAGGTAAATCTACACTACTAACATGAAAAAAATGAGCATGTAATAAAAGAGAACAGGAATTAAATTGCATATAAAAAAATTACATAAGAAGAAAATGGCTAAGTAGCCATGAAAAGAGAAAGAGAGTTTTTTTTTATTTTCCTAAACTAAGAGGCTAAAGAAGAGAGAGCCTAAAGGAAGAGAGCCTAAAGAAGAGAGACTAATTACATGAAGATAAGGGGTATTTATACATGTTTGAAAACCCTAATTCATTTTTTGGGAACTACCCAAAATACCCTCTTAGGAAGTGTGGAGGCCAAGTAATTATTAGCATCAAATAATCATCATTTAAGTGTGCATGAAGCTTTAAACTCTATTTGCATATGCATTAGCCTCTAATTTGTACATTAAGGTAGGTGGGTAGGTGGGGTCCTCCATGATCCATGACTTTGAATTATTTCCATCTTCATTCCTTTGTATCTTCTTTCTGTATGCATATATCTTCATGAAATCACTTGTATTTGAGTTCAAATTCCTACAAAAATAATATAGAAATTTCCAATTAAATTTTCTCAAATTAATATATGCACAAAATGACCATTTTGCCTCTATATGAAGATGAATACATGACGATTTGAAATTAAGTTGAATTTTGGTTTAAACATGTTAAAGTACCCAATATTATCATTTATTTAATTTAATTAGATTAAATATGATGGTAAAAATATGTACATTTATGTGCACATCACCATCACAGTCTTTCCCTTATCAGCTGCGGTAGGCCTAGCTGGTCCTATAGCAAAAACTTTTCCTTTGTTCTCCCTAACTGGCTCTGGACACTGATTCTTGTAATGCCTAACTTGATAACAGTTGAAGCACTTCATATTCTTCTTATTTGCAGCTTTCTTCCCATTTCCTTACCGACATTCAGTAGCAAAGTGACCCTTCTTGTCACACTTATAGCAAACTACCTCAGCCTTTGACTTCTTAGCTGTATCTCCCTTTTGGGCTACTTTCTTTTTAAAGAACTTCCGCTTCTTCCCTAGAGAACCTTGATTTTCCACTGACTTCTCTTTAGCTAAACCAGCAAGTAACTCCTCATGGCGAATGACCATCTCCACCACAATATTACAAGGATCACGGACATGTGTCATGGTCATTCTAGCAAGCTCGGGCCTCAATCCACGAATGAAATTCTCATTTCTTTTGATGTCAGTATCTATAACAGCATATTTATATCGAGACAGCTCTTCAAACTTAGTGGCATACTCGACTACTGACATCACTCCTTGCACTAAATCCATAAACTCCTCATCAGCTCAGACTTGGCAAACTCAGATACAAACTTCTGCTCAAATCTCGTTTTAAAATCATCCCAAGTTAACTGCTCTTCCAGAACTCCATTTGTGACACTATTCCACCAATGTAGTACTGATCCCTGCAACTGTCTAGAGGCCAACCTCCTCTTTTGTCCATCATTCAGGCTTAAATCTATAAATATTCGCTCATAATGCAACAGCCAATTCTGAACTTCTACGGCACTTTCTGTTCCCAAGAATAGCTTCCTACCCAAATTGGTGTAATCTTTACTCAACAAAGCAATATTCCTAACTGGAGCCATAGGATTAGCTCCTCCTGCATTACCAGCAACACCAGCAGCAGCTCCAACTTGCATCAAACCAGCAGAGAACTGATACGTTACCCCCATATCTACTGGTGGATTTCTAGCACCCACATTGGCTTCATCATTTTGGTTACTAGATTAGTCGGTCGACCCGGGTTTCTCCTGGTAGTGGGTCAAGCATTTCCATTAGTTGTGGTGCTTCCTCCACCAAGATTTCCTCTTCCGTTTCCTGGTTCCATATCTCATTTCTCGTAAATCTGCATACGAGCCTTAGTAAGATATAGAAGAATGGTCTAAGAGAGCGGGGAATACACACTTATATATATAACTATATATAGCAAATACAAGTACGTTACTATAATGTTAACCCAAACCCAAATCTTATTATCGGATTCATTGGATTATGTTTGAAAAATCTTTTAGGTTTATGTTTCTTTAATGTTTCATAAACATATGCTCTGATACTAACTTGTAACATCCCCCTACTTGGAGCCCCAAAACTAACGGCTACGGATGCTGCAGTCATCCACAGTTATTAATCCTCGACGACCAAATACGGCGACATTAGATACATTGATAGACAGAAACACAAGAATATGGAAAAAAAATTAAACAGCAAACAAATTCCACATTCCATTTCAAAATATTCCAAATTGATTACATAATCCCAATTCGCAAACCACGTTCATATAACATATAATTATTACAAAATACACCAAGAGCGACATATGAAGATGCCCCCTTGGTAGATCAGAGTATATAGATAAGAATGAAAACAAATTTTCCTTTATAAACAAAACACACAGTGGAAATAAAAGAACTCCAATAACAAGTTTGCCTCCTGCACGTCCTCGAAAGCTTTATTCATGTAAAAGAACCAGGCTTTTAAATCTCCCCGAGATGGCCGAGATGAAAAATCCGAGATATCGGCCAAAATCCGAGATTTGGCAGCCTATTTAGATATAAGTGTTTTAAATATCGCCCGAGATAGCCGAGATATTTTCCCGAGATATTGGCCAAAATCCGAGATTTAAAACACTGAAAAGAACACCTAGAAACCTTAACTCTCAACCTACTCAAAATCAATTAAGTACCCGAGAGTTTAAGGGGAAAACAAAAACTTCCACTTAGACATAAAGCTTGGTATAAATAATAATTTACCATCTCAAACCATTTAGATATCTAGTGAGACCACGCCGCTTAGTGGAACGGGTTTTCCCCTCACTAATATCCTAAAACATTTATAAACCATATACTATGCTCATGCATCCACAATGGTTAAAACATAATATTTCAAAAACTTTATGATGATATGCAAAACAAGTAAATCAAATCTGGATTACCTATCCCCATTCATTCTGACTATCTATCTCAATTATAGTTTATAGGATTACTATTAACTTGTAAAATGTTTATGGACTATCTGTCCAATATCATAGTTTTCATGGGATCACTAAGAACCTACTGATAACTCCAATATTTTATCTCTTAGCCAAGTTTTCATGGGCTAACTAGGAACCTATTGACTGACTGTCAATATCTTAATCCGGATATCGTTTTCATGGGCTAAGTACAAACCTACTGGCCCCTGCCAGGCACAAATCATAATTCTCATGGGCAGACTATGAACTTATTGGCCCCTGCCAATATCATACAATTTTCATGGGCTTACTGTAAACCTATTGGCCCTTGCCAATATCTTTAATTAAGATTTCAACATCTGTTAAGTTATATTCACTACTGGGTCAACCCACCTGGTTATTCTGCCCTTTCCCCAGAATACAGTTATGGGTTAATAATAATGTGAATAATATTTCTAAAATCTTTATTTATGCCATGGTATTTCCTTTTAAAACGAGAATGGGTTATTCATTTTGAAACTTTAAAACATCACTTTCGAAACCACTGGACGACCTCCTTCGAAAGCATAGAAAACGGCTTTTCAAAACTCTAAGTATATACCTTTCGAAACTAATGATACCTTTCGATGGTATCAAGAAAGCATTCTTTATAACATAGCTTCGAAACAAATAAAGTACCCATTCAAGAGCATTGGGTTTACTCTTTAAAACATCATTTGGGTCAATGGTTATATACGAAAGTATCTCTTTCGAAACTAACTAAACTTAATTTAGGGAAAAGTTGATGGTGTCGGAACCATCTAGTCGAAAGCAAAGTCCTTTAAAAATCAAAACTTTGAAGGACAGAGTCGAAACCCCCTTTCGACTCCATCACCTTCGAAACCCTCAACCCCATTCGAAAGCAATTAGGAAGCGGCTTAACCTAGGTAAAAGCAAGGGTAACCTTTCGAAGGTATGGATGATTTCAATACTTTGGAAGGAAAATAGCAGTTAGGTTCGACTAGGTCGGAATCAACCCTTTCGAAAGGCTCTTATTTAAAGGAAAAAGACACCCCTTCGAAAGCTTATACTTCTTTACATATTACAGCAACCTTCTTCGAAAGCCATTTATAAAATCTTTTCGAAAGCATGTGTTTCGACTATGTCAAAAGTTTTAAATAAAATAAGGCAAGACTTTAACTTTTGAAAACAAAGCAGGGTTTCGACCCATCGGAAGCTTACCTTTCGACACCAAGGCTTCTGCCTTCCTTCCAATCCACTGCGTACCACTAAGTAATACCTTGTGTATTTGTTTCGACTATAAGGGTTTCGACTAGGTAGGTCTCGACTAAGATGAGGTGGAATCATTGGAGTCGAAAGGGGTACTAATTGAGGCGGAACACCTTTTTCTAAACTAAAGGCTGAAATGTTGCTTCTTTTAGTAACTGCTTTATAACAACTTGCCTATTTGTAAACCATTGATTGGTTACCATAAAACTTTTCAAATACTTAACATTTAAAACTGCCACACTTATATTAGATTTAAACCATAAAAATGTAACGTTTAAGCCCTTCCATATACCAAAACTAATTATTTCAGAAAAGTCTCTCTTTTAAAATAATTTACTTCCCTTAGTAAATCAATTGGGAAAAATCCCCAAAAATCACAGAAATTCGATTTCATCATGTAATCAAACATATTAAAAATTTAGACCCAATTTCTTCCTGAATATTCAGAATAAAATTTAAACCCAATTATATCATATTTATCATCAATAATTCATAATAAAATTTCCATAGCTTGGAAAATTCTGAAAAATAAAACCCATCTCTAAAATCATGTTTTACTTAACATAAAAAATTTCCATGGCATTTTAAAATCAATAACCCACGGTTTTCCCCCTAACACCGTACGAATTTTTACATATAATAAATTGTTTAAATCAAACAATCCATAACTTTAGCATATCATCATCCCAAAATATCATAGAAACGAAATAAACACTTAAATCTGAAATCATAGGATTATAGAAACAAAAAGAGATGGAATGAATTATTATTCACCTTAAACTTGATAAGGAATTTGAGATTTGTTGTTTCTTAATCCTTCCTAGCTTTGATCCTTAGCTTTTAGATTATAATCTTCATCTTCCTCCTTGTTAATGGCCAGCTCTTAGGGTTTTTGCATTTGGTTTTTGATTTGAGAAAAAAATGAACGTGAATGGAGAATAGTGAGAACTGTATATCCGTGTAAAATAAAGAGGCTATTTTTACTAATATGCCCATGTGTGAACTAATTATCCTTTAAACTAGTTAAAGCCCATTAAATCTTTATTATTAAGCACGACCCATTATATAATTTTATTCAAATATCAATCCCCTTATTATCATTATTCTATTTGATTTATCTAATTAAATTTCTTGAATAATGTTATCAAAAATTTGGGATGTTACAATGAGTTACCATCAGACATGGTGTCCTCATCACTTCAAGCAGATTGGGTCAATTTCTCCAAGAGCGGAGGGTTTATGTTGGCAGGTTTTGTTCTAATCATGAGTAGCCTGGATTTCGCTTTTCAGTCCGGTGTCAATTTTTAATCCAGCATCACTATTCTCGATAACAGGAGTGTCGTTATCGTTCCCCTGTTGAATATTCAGCGCAACTGCAGAACGATGGCGATGAGCTATGGAGTGAGGAGGTGAAGGTGGCTTGTGACTAGCATGCTAGGTTATGGTTTTCTCTAATCCTTCCATGCATCGATTCACTTGGTCTAAGAAGGATTGGAATGCTGCCAGGATAGAATCTATAGTGGCCTCAGCTGAAGCTCCCGCCTTATCTTGGGTTTTTGAGAGTATGAGTGGTTTAAGGACAGCCTTTGTCGCCACATGCAAAGGCTCCTGAATTGGGGGAATAGGGGAATCAGTAGGATTCATAATTCGAGATGTATTATTTTACTAAATGTGAAAAAATGAACAAAGGTACGGAGGTTCAAGCCCTCCTTCTAGTGCCAAAATATGTTGTGGAACTTTTTCGACCTTCAACTCCCAATTACGTCTTGAGCAATCAAGCGGTTAATTACTCTGATAAATTTGAATTAGTAGAGTTAATTGGTATTAACATTACCGTGAGGTGGTGACTGTGTTGTTGAATGCTTACACAACCAGGTAGTTGCACATTAACTGTTTGTTAAAGTGTCAAATCTATTTGACAAATTGTTCAGGTATAAGTAAATAAAAACGCAATGATTAGCTAAATAACAAGATGATAGAAAATAGTTAAGGACGCTGGATTTACATGGTTCGGATTTTAAGGAATCCTATGTTTGTGGGGAAAGTTGCTCTTTCTTCCTTTTTTGTTAGTTTGGTAAAGAATTCTGTGGCGGTTAGTACAATAGAACTTTAAAGGTTTACTAAAAAAGGAAAATTTGTTAGAATACAATTAATTTCGTATAGTGATTTTCCTATTTATAGTTGTAAATTACACGCGCATCACTGGAATTTATTTCTTACCGCTGCATCTTCGCCCTTAGATCCAAGTAGGGGTCATCCATTCATATTGCATGTTTTGTGTGACTGGATTGCTAATGTGTTTTTGGTGGGAAGTTTAAATAAAGGCGGGGTTTCTCAAAATTAGAGTGAGAATATCCTAAATAAGGTCGGTAGAAGTCCAAATTTTAATTGGTCTTGTCCACTTTGGTCTTTTTTACAAGAATGTTGCTTGCAACCCATTGACACAACTGTATTTGTGCTAACTAGTTTTGTTGCTATAGGGTGAAGCGTATGAAGAGTGGAAAGGTGAATGTTGCCTAGTGTTCAGACCTCATTGCTCTGCCGATACATTTGTTGCTCTTGACCTGACAATATGTCAAATCGGGATGGAGTAGCACTCTTCTATACCATTCTAAGGGTTAATATGGTGCGCATCATTGCCATTTGGCCATAAAATTGAATCAGCATTAAAGCACATCTTGAGCGACCCTGCTTACAGCCCTTTTGGAGTGCTTTGGGCTCTGTATGGCGCTGTCTAGGTTACCCTTAGTATGTGCCTATGCAGACCTGTCTCTATAGACAATTGACAGAATGTGGGTATGGTCAGCTCAGCTTGGTTTATCTTGCCTCCCTAGAATTCGGCTCTTGACCTCGTTCTTTGGTGTCTTTGTTGCAATCTTTGGTTGGCACTTTCATGTTTTCTCAGAGTGGTTCTTAGTACAAATGGGTGTAACATGACTCATCTGATTGTAGTAATAACATTTTATCATCGAAACTTTAAACCTATAATCGTACAACTCGTGTCCTTGCATATTGCACCTTTTGCATCTCTTGTCTTGCTTACCACCCCATCCACTCGAACCTCCAAAATCCTTATGCTTACTTAGATTGACACTCTTCTTTGACTGCCCTTTAGAAATTTCCAACATAGTGGTATTCAGTAGTGTCGCCTCAACTAAATTATCAAACGTTGCTCCCATCGAAATTTGACAAAGCACCAACTCTTTAAGCAGTGAACTCAACCCTTTCGCAAACTGCATCGCCTTCTTGGGTGTCGTGTCTACCAATTCAAAACCAAACCTCTCTAATTCATTTAAAATTATTTATACACTCTTTAACAGTAGAATTTTCTTGTATAAGATTTATAAACTTTTCGAGCATCACTTCCTTTTTGGCCTTAGATAATAATTTTGTCTCGAACCTTTCCTTAAAATTAGTATAGGAGATTTCATTTTCATTAACTTCTCTATAACTAATTCCCACTTGTTCATTGCCTCTCCTTACAGATGTCAAGAAGCAAGCTGTCTTTTCGTCTCATCACTCAAATTTAGCATACTAAATATCCTATCACATGTACACAGCCAAGCTCGGGTATCCACAAAAGCTTATATACCCTTATAAGGTTTACCATCCTTGTTAGAAAATCATTACATAGTTTCAGAAAATTTGATCCTAGTATAGTACCAATATTCCTATCATGTACTCCAACTACAGGTGCCCCATCGTTAATTGTTGCCTGGTTCCTAGCCTAAAGATAAGGGCGGAACCAAAGCGAAATGTTCACGCCCGGTACTTCCACGGCTCAATTTCCAATGCCAGTTCTAGTGCTAGTTAAGTCGAATTACTCATCTCTGCTATCTATAAAGTAGGATTCAATATTAGATCCCCCAGAGTAGTAAACAGAGATGGTAAACATAAACCTGAAATTAAACATCATACGCCCATTTACTATGACCTATATACGTATATACATTTACGTTATATAAAATATACAAGTACGCTCTCTCTCTCTATACGTCCTAACCTAAGCTCTGTGATCAAATGTAACAATTCGACTATTCGCGGGCAATAAAATCTTGCACCGTAAAATGAAATTTGAAAACATTTAAACAAATACAACAGTAAACAGAGAGCTCTATAAACTAACTAACTAAAACTTTCAGAACTTACAACATAATGGATCAAGCTATAAGATATATGTAAAATAAACATGTCCCGTCTATACATATCATAAGGCAAACGTAGTCTTTATACACATATAAAGTGGCATGTCATATATATATATATACAACATATACAAAACAAACAGACAACATATATAAACATATCCATAGTCTCCATCTTCGAACGTCACATCATCGTGATTTCTTCCTTCAGCTACAGTGTATGTGGATGGGGTTAGACACATATATGTGCATAAAAATATTACCAAGTATATATTGATACACGATTTCATAACATCATATGAATACCAATACTTACTTACCTCAACTTGTCTCAGCTGCATCCGTAGAGTTAGTACTCCATCATAATAAACATAATATGATGACCACTATTATATACTTACTAACATTTAACTATACTAAGGTTAGTCTAACATAGATTAGTTCATCTACACACAATAATAAAACAAAATAGAGTTGGTTAAACACAGACTAACTCAACGTTAAACGAGAGAGTTAGTTAAATAGAGACTAACCCGACGATAAACGAGAGAGTTAATTAAATAGAGATTAACCCAACGATACATATAAGAGTTAGTTAAATAGTGACTAACCCTAAGATATAGTTAAATGTAGACTATTTCGATAAACGTAAATAAATGTACGAGTTAGATAAACATAGTTTAACCGCATATACCTAAAGATGGGTAAACACGGCTTAACCCTTTTACACATGATTTGACCTCTCATTAAAATGTACAATCAACGAAGTACATATCTACATATTAAGCACTCCTAAAAATCACTAAAAACGCAACACATTATTTAATAACTATTTCATATAGGCCTGACTGGAGTAAAATTGCTCTAGCCCAAGTCTAGGTTCAACCTGGCTAGTAAAAAGGTGCACCTGTCTACACGCACCGATGGACCGATAACTAAAGCAACTCGAGATAAAAATTTCCATATTTCAATCATTTTCTTCCCAATTCATCTTAACTTCATTATTTACTCTTTAATGCTTTCATACCTCTCTTAAACATCGTATTTCACTATCTTAACCCTTCATATATCACATATCATTATCATTTTCATAATCACTCCTTAAATCTTATAATTAAATCATTGTATACTGTTTCCATTTAAATCACAACCTAAACCAAACCTAACCCAAATTTGATTATTATTTAATAGAGTCAGAGGTATGCCCTAGGGGCAATTATGTAATTTGTTACATATATCTAACTCGATAACCAATCTTGTTTGAAATAAAAGGTGTTTTCTTTCTATTATATACTTATAATATGTTATATTAATTAATTTAATTAAAAGTATATTTAATAGAAAATCCATGGTATGTTTTGTGATGGCAGTTACTAATTGTTGTAACCATGAGAAATTTATCATAATGAAATTAAATATACCGTTTTAAATATTCCCAATCAAGATGTATCGAGATTGGATATCGATGCACCCGTTGAGACTAGAGTATATAACGCTCTCCAAATGTTGGACGGTATATTACTCATGGCCGTTGGGAGCATCAAGGGGTTACGCACTGATAGTTATCGGATAACTATGGAATGACTCACTCGATAGTTTTTTATTGGTTAATATAACTAAGGTCAAACAGAAAATATCGATGTGACAAAATTAAACAGTTCTCTTAACTTGAGAATATTGTTGATCTTCAATGTGGAAGCTCCACTTTGATTACAGTTTAATCATAGCACCGCATCCATCGAACGACTGTAGTTGGGTCCAGTGGAAGCATTGGAAGTGAAACACTATTCAAGAGAGGATTCGTCTCCTCAGTTAGGTTAGTATCACGGTCAACTGAAGTTAACTCAATGGCAAAATCTTTGTCTAGATCATTTCGGTTAATAATAAGTGTTATTATTAAACCAAGGACTTTATGTTTGGACTGTAGAGTTGAATATGGATGATATTGGAAATTTGACCATTATCAAATTCCATAAGTCCAAAGTGATATAGTTTTGACGAAGAGAATTAGTGTAATAATTATCACAACCGGGTAACGCTTAACAAGTAAAATTGGATTTTTCCATAACCAAGTAAGTTGTGAATTTGGTCAAAATGTCACACCACCAGCTAAGTGAGTGGAGTAAAATTGCTCTATCCCTAGTCCAGGTTCAACCTGGCCAGTAAAAAAGTGCACCGGTCTAACGCACCGATGGACTGATGACCAAGGTGATTTTGGATAAATGTTGCCAAATTTCGTTCATTTTCTTCCCAATTCATCTTAACTTCATCATTTACTGTTTAGTGCTTTCATACCTCTCTTAAACATCATATTTCACTATCTTAACCCTTCATATATCACATATCATAATCGTATTCATAATCACTCCTTAATTCTTTTAATCGAATCATTATATACTATTTCTATTTAAATCACAACCTAAATCAAACCCAACCCAAATTCGATTATTATTAACATCATTAATTTCTGTAATTATTTCATTATCGAATTCCTAATCTAGATTACCTAAATTTATTATCTAATTAACCTAAATAGTAATCATACAATATATACTACTTTTGTGCAGTCAATATATTATCGATAATGATTCCCACTCACCAAATTGCATTACAAAACCCTGGAATTCGTCTAATTTGCCTCCAACCCTTTGCTGTCCAAAATTGGTGTCTCCTAAAACTCCTTGATTTCATGAATAATGGATAACTTCTCATAGTCCTCTTAGTGCTCGTCAATTTGATATATACTTGCCTGGGGTTTCATTTAGAATTGGGAAAGAAATTATGAATCAAGGGATTAAGTAAGAAGGAGAAGAAGTTATAGAAAAATAAGTGATAAAATAAAAATGAATTCAAACTTGATAACTTCCTGAACCGTTGCTTAAGCCTAATAGGCTTGGGCCCATGTAAATAATTCAAAAACCCGCATCATAAAAACCCGCGCAACTCCTTCATACGGACTTCGTTCTAAACAAACTAATATATCATTATAACCAGAAAAAGCTGAGCTATATGCAATGGCACAAGTCCGACAGCCTAATTCCAATATTTGTAAAATTACCATTTGCCCTTGGTAATAAAATAAACATATTAAATTCCATAGGGTATTACATTCTCCCTTTTTAAAAGAATTTTGTCCTCGAAATTCCGGAGCAACTCTATTTCATGTATCTATGTATCTTATGCTCTCTATATATTTGTGCAGTTAAAGTGCTCGGTAGATTCAATGCGACGGAGGTGCAAAAAGTCATAGCGGGGATACAGTGAGGATATAGCGGGATAGAGCGGATGACTATAAAATAATATATAAAAATCATACTTAATGTTTTTACAAATATATAAATGGTAATTAAATGAAAAATTAACATTCAATTGAATTATAATTAATACATAAATGATTTTAAATAAAATGTGCGAATATACTGTAAATAAACGTAAAACTATTATATAACATAATTGAATTTAGTAGAATATTAAAGTATTTTCATTTTTTAAAATATATTAAAAATTCAATGAAATAAGTTAATTTCATAAATTTTATAATGTATAAAAGTCATTTTTTAATTCATTTCTTTTAAAGAAGATATAGCGGAAATAGCGAAATATAGCGGGAATAACGGGATGTAGGAAAAATAATGGGGCTTAAAGCGAAAGGCTATATTTGGGACCATATGGAAAAATCGTAGCAGTAGAAATCTGCTATGAGATATAACAGAGTTATAGCGGGGTAATAAGGGGGGCATTAACTGCACAGCTATATATATAAACTTAGGATAATACCGTATATAACGCACCTTTAAAATAACTTTCCCAAAGCAGGACATTCCTTGTTCATATGACCCATCTGATTGTAGTCATAACATTTTACCTTCGAAACTTTAATCCTATAATCCTTCAACTCATATCCTCGCATATTGCACATTTTGCATCTCTTGTCTTGCTTATCACCTTATCCACTTGAACCTCCAAAATCCTTACGTTTACTTAAATTGATACTCTTCTTTGGCTGCTCTTTAGAAATTTCCAACATAGTGGTATTCAGTAGTGTTGCCTAAAATAAACTCTCAAGCTTTGCTCACATTGGAATCTGACAAAGTGCCCACTCTCTAAGCGATGAACTCAACCCTTTCGCAAACTTATTCGCCTTCTTGGTTGTCATGTCTACCTATTCAAAACAAAACCTTGCTAATTCATTAAAATTATTTATATACTCTTTCATAGTAAAATTTCCTTGTTAAAGATTTATAAACTTCTCGAGCATCGCTTCCTTTTTGGCCCAAGATAAAAAAATTGTCTCGAACCTTTCCTTAAAATTAGTACAGGAGATTTCATTTTCATTAACTTCTCTGTAACCAGTTCCCACTCGTTCATTGCCTCTCCTTGTAGATGTTAAGAAGCAAGTTGCCTTTTCTTCTCATCACTCAAATTCAGCATATTAAATATCCTATCACATGTACATAGCCAAGCTCGGGTATCCACAAAAGCTTATGTACCCTTATACGGTTTACCACCCTTGTTTAGAAAATCCTTACATAGTTTCAGAAAATTGGTCTTGGTACAGTAACAGCATTCCCATCTTGTACCCCAGCTACAGGTGCCCCATTGTTAATTGTGGCATGGTTCCTAGCCTGAAGATAAGGGCAGAACCAAAGCGAAATGTTTATGCTTGGTACTTCCATGGCTCAATTTCCAATGCCAGTTCCAGTGCTAGTTTAAGTCGGGTTACTAATCTCTAATATCTATAATAGGATCCAATATTAGATCTCCCCAGAGTAGTAAACAAAAAGGTAAACATAAATCTGAAATTAAATATCATACGCCCATTTACTATAACCCATATATGTATATACATTTACATTATATAAAATATACAAGTATGCTCTCTCTATACGTTCTAACCTAAGCTCTGAGACCAAATATAACAACTCAACTTTTCACGACCAATAAAATCTTGCACCATAAAATAAAACGTGGAATCGTTTAAACAAATACAATAGTAAACAGAGAGCTCTATTAACTAACTAACTAAAACTTTCAAAACTTACAACGGAATGGATCAAACTATAACATATAGATAAAATAAACAGGTCATATCCACACGCATCGTAAGGTAAACATAGTTTTTATACACACATAAAGTGTCATGTCATATACATACAACATATACAAAACAAACGGACAACATATATAAACATATCCACAGTCTCCGTCTTTGAACATCACACCATCACAATTACTTCCTTCACCTATAGTGTATGAGGAGGGGGCCAGACACATATCTGTGCATAAAAATATTACCAAGTATATACTGATACACAATTTCATGGACATCTTATGAATACCAATACTTACTTACCTCAACCAGCCTCACCTGCATCCACGGAGTTAGTACTCCATCATAATAAACATAATATGATGACCACTATTATATACTTACTGGCATTTAACGTATACTAGAGTTAGTTAAACATAGACTATTCGTCTACACATAATAAATAAATAAAATAGAGTTAGTTAAACATAGACTAACCCGATGATAAAAGGGAGAGTAAGTTAAATAGAGAATAATCCAATGATACAAATAAGAGTTAGTTAAATAGTGACTAACCCTAAGATATAGTTAAACATAGACTATTCCCGTAAACGTAAACAAAAGTATGAGTTAGATAAACATAGTCTAACCTCATATACCTAAAGGATGGGTAGATACAACCTAACGCTTTTACACACAAATTAACCACTCATCAAAATGCACAATCAACGAAGTACGTATCTACACATTTAACACCCCCAAACATCACTAAAAACTCAACACGTTATTTAATAACTATTTCATATAGGCCAAACTGGAGTAAAATTGCTCTAGCCCTAGTATAGGTTCAACCTGGCTAGTAAAAAGGTGCACCGGTCTACACGCACCGGTGGACTGATGACCAAGGCGATTCGAGATAAACATTTCCATATTTTAATCATTTTCTTTCCAATTCATCTTAACTTCATCGTTTACTATTTAGTGCTTTCATACCTCTCTTAGATATCATATTTCACTATCTTAATCCTTCATATATCACATATTATCATCGTATTCATAATCACTCCTTAGTTCTTATAATTAAATCATTATATACTATTTCCATTTAAATCACAACCTAAATTCGATTATTATTTGATAGAGTTAGGAGTATGCCTTAGGAGAATTATGTAATTTGTTGCATATATCTAACTCAATAACCAATTTTTTTCGAAATAAAAGGTGTTTTCTTTATATTATATACTTGATATAATATGTTATATTGATTAATTGATTTAATTAAAAGTATATTTAATAGAAAATCCATAAATTGTATGTTTTGTGATGGTAGTTACAAATTTTTATAACCATGAGAAATTTATCGTAATGAATATAAATATACTGTTTTAAATATTCTTAGCCAAGATGTATCGAGACTGGATACCGAAGCATTCGTTGAGACTAGAATACGTAACGCTCTCCAAATGTTGGGCAGTGTATTACTCATGGCTGTTTGGGGCACCAAGGAGTTACGTACTGATAGTTATTAGATAACTATGGAATGACTCACTCGATGGTTTTCTATTAGTTGATGTAACTAAGGTCAAACAGAAAATATCAATGTGATTAAATTACATAATTCTATGTTGATCTTCAATATGGAAGCTCCACTTTGATTATGGTTAAATCATGGCACAACGTTCATCGAATGACCATAGTTGGGTCGAGTGAAAGCATTGAAAGTGAAACACTATTCAAAAGAGGATTTATCTCCTCGGTTATATGAAGCTAGTGTCACGGTCAACTAAAGTCAACTTGGAGTCAAATCTCTGTCTAGAGCATTTTGTTAGTAATAGTTATTATTATTGAACCGAGGACTTTGTGTTTAGACCGTAGATTGAATATTGAAGATATTGGAATTTTGACCATTACCAAATTCCATAAGTCCAAAGTGATATAGTTTTGACGAAGAGAATTGGTGTAATAATTGTCACAACCGGGTAACGCTTAACAAATAAAATTGGATTTTTCCAAAACCAAGTAAGCAATAAATTTGGAAAATGTCACACCACCTGCTAAGTGATGTGTTAACCTTAATATTCAAATTGTTCAATATTAATTGCTTACCAAATTTACACCTAAGAGTCACACAACCAAAATATTGAATACTCCTTCGACCACACTATTTAATTAATTTATAATTGTTACAAATTAGTTGAATTAATCAATATATATGAAATAATAATTATAAAGTTTTTATTTGATATGTTGAACAATATTAAAAATTATGTTTATAGTAGTTATAATCATATTGATCGATATACGATATCGATACGCATTTAAATCAAATTTAATGAAATAAATATTTTTTGGACTGAAAGTGGATTTGAAGCCCATATAGGGCTTAAGATATTTGGCCATGATTAGATCATGGTATGGTTGGTCATATAATGGTCTTAAGGGTATGGTTTTGATGTGTTAAAATGTAGAGAATGAGAAGAAGGAAAATAAGGATCCAGATCCTACATTTTCTCTCTGGTCTCTCTTTTATATAAGGATTATAACCCTCATTCTAAAAGAAGTTTTAGAGCCTCCATTCGTTACCTTTATCTGGATGAAACCATACCCATCCCTCATCCAAAATTTCAAGCATCAAATCAAATGAAATCAAAGCTATACAAAAGTCAACAGTAGGCAATTTAAAGCTAGCATCTTCTAGATTATGATAAGATTCAAGGAGTTTATTTCAACGTCTTAACATGCGAACCTTAGGCTTTGGTGAAAGGTACACAACTTACTTATTGATTTTTTTTAATATTATTATGTATCATTGCATTATATCGTAGGTTTTTAGATTATATCATGAATCTAGTGTATCGATGTTCTATCACATATTAGATGTTTGGATATATTAGTCAATCCACATATATGTTAATTAAAAAAATTACCTTTTGTATACATATTGGTATTAAACTCACGGCCTAAAATATTTTTCTTAATAAAACAATATTATATATGATTTTATTAATTAATAAATTATATCTTATAATAAAAGTTTTAAAATTTATAAAATTTTGTTTTTGCACAGTGATAATTCGGCAGCAATTGTTTTAATATGTATTTATATTTATTATATGTTTAAATATTAATATAACAATTTATTTAACTAGAAATTGATTATATATATAAATAAATATTTATGTATTTAATATAGTTTGAAATCAAGTATAAAATTTCATATAATAACATTACATATTTTTCATATTTCGAAAATGATTTTTCAATAATTTTAGTAATTTATTTTGACTGGTTTTTAAATTACTTAATAATAGTTTATTTAACAAAATTGTTTTTACTCCAAAAGAAAGAAAGAAATCTATGCCACGAGCTTAAAGTTAGTTTGCGTTACATATATAGGTGTGTGCGCGCGCGCGCGTGTATGTATGTATGTATGTATGTGCACATGTGTTTGTATATTTATAAATATTTATAATTAAATATATATAAAAAATTAATTTTGTTCTTGGTATTGTAGTGCCAATTAAAAAATTGTTTAAAATTATTTTACACTAATTATTAAATGATTTTTGTTATTTAATATAAATGAACATTTGTACAAATACATCTTAAATATTTTACATATAAATTATTACAATTATTATTTCTACATATTATATATATATGATTGTGTATATATAATTATATTTCACATATGTATGATTATATATGTATATATATATATATGTAACATTTGATGCACATATACATATTCATTTAGACAGCACATAGAATATTAGAAGGACTAACATGTCCGTTGTAGTGTAAATCCCAGCACTTATACATGGGCATGTCAAATCATGCATACTTTATTATGTTGCATGTGCACATAAACACATTTGTGTATATGATGCACATTTTCAAACATGATACAAAATAATATAAAGTAAAACTTTATTTATAAATTTAAATAAAATAATGTTGTAATTTAAAAGAAATTCAGAAAATTTCTAGGTGAATTAGACTTTATAGGCCCCACCCAATAAAGATCCAAAATAGTAAAAAAAATTGAAATTCACTCATTTCTTCCGTTGCGGGCTAGTCTAGTTCCAACAATGGTATTGAAGCCAAATAACATATGCAGTTTAAATTATTCATATTAGGGCTGACTAATTAAGATTGCAATCCAGTTAGTAGGGTGTCTATGAAAGGTAGTATCTAGGTTGGATTGTTGGGTAATCAAGTACCCCATCCTACCAAGCTACCGACCTGACCCAAACAGTTACGTGAGCCCAATGGTTGCCCCTAATAGAAATGTGCTTTGTGATAGTAGTTACAAAGTGTAGTAACTGTGAGTAATTTATCACGATAAAAATAAATATATCATTTTAAATGTTCCTAGTCAAGATGCATCGAGATCTAATATTAATGTATCCATTGGGACTAGAGCACGTAACGCTCTCTAAATGTTAGGCGGTGTATTACTCATGACTACTGGGGCATCAAGAGATTACGTACTGATAGTTATTGAGAACTATGGAACGACTCACTCAATAGTTTTCTACTGTTTAATATAACTAAGATCAAACAGAAAATATCAATGTGACTGATTTACACATTTCTCTTGATTTGAGAATAACGTCAATTTTCAATAAAGCTCTGGTTTGATTATAGTCAAATCATGGCACCACGTCTATCGAGTAACTATTTTTGGGTCGAGTGGAAGTATTGGAAGTGAAACATTATTCAAGAGAGGATTCATCTCCTCATTTATATGGGGTTAGTATCACGGTCAACTGAAATCAACTCAAAGCCTCTGGCTAGAGCATTTCGATTAATAATAATAATTATTAAACCAAAGACTTCGGTCATATAACCAAGTATAAAATTTTATTAAATAACTTTACATTATTTTCAGAATTTAGAAATGATTTTTAATAAACTTTTTAACATTTAATTTTGTACAATCCTATTTTATTTTTGCTTTTGATTTAAAACCATTTTAAAATCTGAATAAAATAATAAAAAATAAAATATTTTTTGGCCCAAAAGCTTATTGTATTTATGCATCTTCTTATATATAAAATTTATTATCTATTTATATATATTTTATGTACATATATAATTATATATATGTTTGTGTATTTATAAATACCTATAATTATATATATATGTATGTATGTATGTATTAAAAAAATTATATATTATTTTTGGGGCGAGAGCCTATTGCAAATATGCACAATTTGACATAAAAAAAATTATTATATATATATATATATATTTATTAATATATTTATATGTTTATATATTCATATATACTTATATATATATATATATATATATATGATTTACATATTACTCTAAAGTTGCTACAGTAACTTATATATAAATTTATTTTCAAAATTATTTTTATTAATTATTAAATGATTTTGTGATTTAATAATATATATATATATATTTTGTCAATATATATATGTGTGTGTGTGTGTGTTTAATTATTATATAAAAATTATTATAATTATCAATTCTTCATATATATATATATAAACGATTTTGTTTTACATATGTATAATTATATATATATATATATAACATTTTGATGCACACAAATATTTTCATTTAGACAGCATGATCGAATATTTGAGGGCGTAAGATATTCATCGTGGTGTAAATCACAACATCTATACATGTGCATTTTAAACCATGCACATTATTATGTTCCATGTGCACGTACACACATATGCATATACGATATATATGTATATTCAAAATATAATGCAAATTATAAAATAAAACATTATTTATGAATTAAATAAATTATTGATTTTATTTAAAAAGAAATTTAGAAATGTTCTAAATGAATTAGACTTCATAAGCCCAATAAAGATCCAAAATGGTTTTTAAGAAAAAGTTAAATTCACTGATTTTTTCCACTGTGGGCTGGCCCGGTTCTAACATATTCAAATGTTGGTCGTCGCCAGCCAAGGGGTTGACGATTCAAAAGGATCCATCATCCACACACTCGACTTAGCATCAATCAGCAGATTCTCACAACAGCTCACCGTTCATGGTTTTAAACTTTACAAGCTCTCGAGATTAGCAGCAGCATTAACCTTGAGTTGCTTCTTTTATCTTGTTGTGTCTCTTGTAATTCCCTGTAATTGCAAGAGAGCCATATAATAAGAGTAATTCACGGTAGACGTAGGCAGCTTGCCGAACCACTATATATCTTGTATCATTTACCCATTGAATGCTCATTTTAGCTCTTAAATTGGACGATTAACAAGTGATCTTGGCTTTTCGTGGTGCAACTTTGAGGTTGACCAAAAATACAATCAACAACTATGCATTTTGAAACTTAAAGAAAATGTTTTACAAAAGTCCCTTATTATTTTTGTAAAGGAGGTCCAGATCACATATACATGCTTATATTGAAATGTGTCATAGCATTATAAACTGATGTGTTTACTAATGTTAATATATAAAATAACGCTTTTTCAACCATAATTTATAAGTTTCAAAATTCAATTCCATCCCTTGTAAAAAAACAACTTCATAAAAACATTTTCAGTGAAAATGTGCAGTTTACACAATACGTATTTGCATTATGCATTATAAATATTTACAGTTTTAAATGTATATTTTTATAAAATAAAAATTTGCAGCCTTAATGATATAATTCTCAAGGGTTTGTATCACCTTGTAAGATCAAGTCAATTCTTCTTCTCTTTCAATCAACAACCATGGATTCAGGTATGGCTTTCGTTAATTTATTAACTTCCTCCAATTTCTTCCCAGTCAAATCAATGTGGATCACATATTCATATATAGCTTTTCATAATTAATCAATCCTAAAATATATTGAAATTCTAACAAATACAGGATAAATAAACCCAATCCAAACCTATGCATTTTGTTTCAATGTTACATGTTAGACATAAGATAACATGATACACCCGTCCAAACTCATCCATCAAGCATCGTTATCATTTCTCCGAGTTATGCCATACTCAATCTTGTTATTGGTGAAACCTCCATGGCAATTGGTATTTACTTTTTCTTAAGCAAGCATATTATACAAGGTTGTACCTTGGATGAATAATTGTAAATTTGTTATTTAAATGACATAAGTAAACACATAAAGTAATGTTTGTCAATTATTGTTTTTTGTTGAACAAAAGTTTTTATCCAACAAATAACAAACATATAAACCAGATTTTTGCTGAACCTTCTCTACATAGCACGGGTTCACCCCAGTGGACATAGTGATGGTATTTCAATGTAGGGGGAATTAATTTAAAGGACAAAAATTTGTTTGTTTTTAACCTCAAGGACACGGTCTCAATATTTTAACCACAAGGACAAACATTCTTCCAAAATTATTCATAAGGACAAACATTCTTTCAAAGCTGCTACCGAACTAAAAACTGCTACCTAAAAACTGCTACCGATAACTACAAACTGATACCTAAAAACTGCTATCAATAAATAAAAACTGATACCTACAGAAAGTTATCGTTCAGATTAAAATATTGAAGGTCTGTCCTCGAGGCTTAAACGCTTCGTTCAAATGTACTCGTCGAAGTAGGCAAAATGTTGTATTAGAAGAATGCCACAAAACTCTGAATGAGAGGGTGCTTTCTGTAACAGGCAAATTTCGGAACCCTCCTCGACCTGATCATCGTTAATCCGTGATTCACTTTATTCATCAAACAAAGGTAAACAAGAAAATGGCTACAGCAGAATCGTCTTCTCCAGTTGAACAAGAAGCAGTGCAATCTTCCATCAGATTTTCCTTCTCTCCTCTTCATAAGCTTCAGGTTGTTCTTTTACTAATTTATCGGTAAATATTTATATTTGTAAATTTGGAACTTAGAATCTCAATCGGTAATATAGACTCAATCATATTGTATTGTTATGAAAGATTTAAAATTTACATTAAGTTTACTTTCCATTTGTAAAAATTGGGATACATATTGATATACGACTCCAACCTAACCAAGGTCCATGATAGGGATTTTTCTGATTTCCGCTGATATTTGGATTTGAGTACTCATATCTATCATCTAAAAAAACTGTTGAATCCAAAGAAGCATTATTAAAATACGCTAAACTCACATGTTGTGCAACGCATGTTATTAGTTACAAGAGTCTTCACCCGCATTTGAATTCTAAGAATATAGACACTGAATAGTTATATATCATTTACACCTTTTATACTTTCAGGTTTTCAGGTTGGTGTTTGTCAGTATGTTGATATTGGGGTCTGTTGGAATCCGAATAAGGGATTAAATAATAGAAAGCAAAGTGCAATTCTATTAACCCTGGTGAACTATTATAACTTACAAAGTATCAGGAAGAGCTTCAACAACTATCTAAAATATGGCTAGAAATACAAGAGGTTTAGTTATGTACTTTTGTTCTATTTAGCTCCATTGGTGAATAAGGGTGTGTCTGCCTTTCAATAGATAATCTATAGCGATTAACGTGGAAGAGGCAGCCTAAAATTTGAAGTGGAAATGCTGTTAAGTTATTTTACTCATAACTAGCAAGAAGATTACTAAGTGGAACTATTGAACTGATCGACTCATAAGTAACTATTAATTATAAGTGGGACCATTGAACTTATGAAAATTGAGTTATTAACCTCATAAGTATTTTTAAGATATCTAAAGTTTTGTGATGGAAACGACCAACAAAATATGAAGGTATAGTGAAAATTCAAGCACAAGTGCAATGCTTATTACATCAAAAAACATTAAAATTAGGAAAAACTACCTAAAACCTATCAAATTTTGCTAAAATTATATCCACCTTATCCTATAACAAACCAAATAAATAAATTATTCAGCTGTTGTAAGTTCTTTTACTGCAGGAAAATTTGACTAAATAATGGAACCCAATTTTCTCAACCTGATTAGTTAAAAAACAAATAATTTATTTGTATATCTAGTAAAATGCCAAAATGGTTTGAATCTGACAGTGATTTGCAGTCATCTTTTTATTTTGAATGCCTTACCAACCATTGTAAATTCAAAATTGAAGAAATTGCACAAATACGAGATTTCAATATTATCAAGCAAATGAAATAGGTTGGTGATTAAGAGAACACGATTTAATGAATTTTTAAGAATTAAAAAGCTAGCGATTTGGAAATGAGAAAAAGAAGAAAACATGCAGTATGGCATGTCACATGAGTACAAGTAGAGAGCTATACAAAATGCCGGAAAGTTAGGATGACATTGACCTCAAGCATGGCTAAGCATGAGTTTGAGCCTTTGATGTACTACGAAAAAGAGACATGTATTTTTTCCAGTCGTGAAAAAATAATTTAGGCATCGGTTTTGCCATAATTGGGCAATATCTACATGCACCCTTAGTTAAGTGTACAAGTGCAAGAAATTGAGTAATTGCCTTGTAAATAGTTATGAATTATGATAGTTAATAATTAATTATAACCCGAAAAGCAAAAAAAAAGCAAAAGATGGAATTCACGTATAAATGTAACCAAAGATTTGCATATTTCAACATCCTTGAACTTCATGCATTTTATTACCAATATTACAAGGGCCACAAACATTAAATAAAGTGAACTTAGAAAATCCAAGAAGATGTGCATAAAGAAAGGCTGTGAAAATTAAACATCCCGTGTTAGCACGACAAATGTGTTTATGTGTTCTTGGTTTTGATGTGAACTTAGAAAATCCAAGAAGATGTGCATAAAGAAAGGCTGTGAAAATTAAACATCACGTGTTAGCCCGACAATTGTGTTTATGTGTTCTTGGTTTTGATGTTTATTTTAAGTACCGAAAAGTTAGAACGATGCAAATATGATTGTTTTATCGACGTTTAATTTGTACATATACCACTATTACCCAACTATTTTTAAGCCTTTACTGATACATGAACAATTAAAAGAAATTATATTTTAACAAGACAATTTCTATAAGAGGATGAAAATGTGTAACACCCTTTTATATAACATCTTGGTGTGTTTCATGTATTCTAAAAGGCAATCCTTTGAAACACATGATATAGAACTATCATTTAAAGTCAATTTGTGTTGTGATATTTTGAGTAATGAGTGATGCACACCTTGTTGCTTAAATGCAGTGATAGCCTATATAGTAAATATAGTAAAAGCTCCACTAAAACTTCTTAAAAACGACGTTAAAGCCTTCAACGCCCTTCGGGCACTACGCTTTTATAATTTAATGCTCTTAAAATATAAAATACGTTTAAAGCACCGTTAAGCTTGCTAAATCAGGTTTTAGTAGCGTCCATTCATTTGTTCGAGTAATAAAGTCCTAGTATATGCCAAAGTTCAAGGTCTAAATGCTCAACATAAGTTGGTGCATCATTTCTAATGTCGAATTTCGTACTACTTGAATTAAGCTATTTAACTTTTGTTATATAGGAATAAACAAGTTTCATTTCCAACACAAACACTATGAAACCGATAATACATTAATTTAATCATTGGATTTCTCCATCAATTTAGCTTTTTGCACATTTGCTATTTTCGTTTATATCTTCATTATATTTGCAATGTAGTTTGCTATGAAATTGCTGGACGCTTTGCACATCAGATAACTGCACGTTAAAATTTGAAAAAATAGAATATACAGCAAATACCTAACTCAAGATAAATTTTGGTGCATACGTTTATTATTATGTATCAACTTCATGCTCAATAATGGTCAGCTTGATCATGGTAAGACCAAAATGTTTCTATCGAACAAAACATTAAGTTGCAAATTTTTCTCTTAGAATATTTGTCTTGTAAAAGGTTCAATTTGTTATGATGATCCTAAATTGTTGGGCATTAAGCTACGAGATTAGCAACTACGTACAATGGTAAGGCTCAATTTGAGTCTTTACGATTACAATGCTAATTAGTACTGTATAATTTGATGTTATATCTCTTTATTGCTTCTCGTAAATTTAAAAAAGATTTATGTAGCGGTATACATGTGTATGTATATATGTGTGTATAAATATGTGTATGTATGTAGAGGAATGATCAACATCTCTTATTTATCCCCAAAACTTTATCTTTGTTTTTTTGTGTTGAAAAGCTTCGGAATGAAACAAAATTTTGCATACATGATCTTGATCATAATAAGATTTTTATCCACAACATTTTAAATCATTATAAAACTCATAGATGTGGGAGTTTCTAGGGGATTTATGGATTTGGAATTATCTCTTGTTTTTTGTGCGTGTGTGGGAGGGATCTCGATTTCTCATCTCTGCCATCTTTTATGCAAGATCTATTCTATGGTTGGTTTTTGGTGATATTTGCTATTTGTCAGCAAGAACTTCTATACAAAAATTTGAATCATTTCGAACCTTTTTGCTTATTCAAAATGACATGTTTATATGAATCGTTGAAAACATTGATATCAATTATCAATTTAAAATGTAAGTTTGAAAGGGCCATATAATTTTGAAATGATTTAATTTTTTGCATAGATGATCTAACTAACAGTTCGAACATAACTACAAAATTTCATTTCAACATTTTTTTCACAGATAGTCGGGTAAGGGTGAAAGGGGATCCATAGTATGAGGGCTTTAGATAAATTAGATTCACCAAATTACGTATTGGTTCAAGTTTTTGACCCTTTTAAAGTGCAAGTGAACGCGAGTGCTCGATGTATATTGTTAATTTGAAATGTAGTTTTGAAATAATATTTTGGTTAAGAACCACTAGCCCAAGTGGTAAGATTTCTAGATTGTGGTTTTAAAGCTCTTTGGTTCGACCCACCGGGACATTAAAATGCGTGATATGCTTAAATTAAGTATCACTCGTGTTATAAAAAAGGAAATAGTTAGAAGTTTTGAAATGATCCAACATGATGATCTACATAATGGAAATAAGATACATACAAAAAATCTATCCAATTATATACTTTTTATATTAAAAAAATCTATAGGGGAATAATGAATGAATAAATGATGGGAAATCTTGAGACGTACATATGTGTGTAGAGAAAATCTATTGGGACACAGAATTGTAACACAATCGGGGGCATAATGAATCTCAATCATTGGATTGTTTTTTGATTTCAATCTTATGTATGAACCCAATGAGATCCAACGGTCCGGACCTATTGTGTCACCAATTGTGTTTTATTTTGTATTCAAATAGCCGGCCTCGTATACAAGTATGTATGTAAGTAGGTATGTGTATATGTATATGTATAGTTATAGATACATTGTTATACATAAACATACATACATATATATATATGTATATATGTATATATGTATGTTTATGTATAACAATGTATCTATAACTATACATATACATATACACATACCTATGTATGTATGTTTATGTATAACAATGTATCTATAACTATACATATACATATACACATACCTACTTACATACATACTTGTATACGAGGCCGGCTATTTGAATATATATGTATATATGTATGTATGTATATATATATATATGCAGGGACGTAACCAGAAATTTATTTTACGGTGGGCGAATAATAGCAGAAAATTAAATAATTTGCTATAATTTATTGTCAGTATCAACAAAATAGCATACTGTGCTACAAATACTTGTTGCCGGTATCAACAAAATAGCATACTGTGCTACAATTTACTGCATAATTTGCATAATTTACTGCCAATTTATCGGTCAAGCACTTCATTGCTACAAATACAATGCTACTGCTAGTATCTATTCATTGGTACTTGTTTGCAAGTTGCAACTTCATTGCTAGAGTACTGCCTAACTAGTAACTAGGGTTTAGATTTATCTTTACATCTAAAATTCGAATCTAAAATTTTAAATCTAAAATTAAGAACATCAATCACAATTCACAATGCAGACTAGGATTTATCTAAAATTGAGAACTTACTAGATTTCTTGGAGACTGAAGGAGGACTGAGACGGGAGAAGGAGGACTGAAGGCTGAAACTGGAACCGGAGTCGCTGGCTGCCGTTGGCGAAGGTTTTTTTTTGTGTGGGGTGGGCAGCCGCCCACCCCAAGTGCTAAATAGGTCCGTCCCTGTATATATGTATGTATATGTATATATGTATGTGTGTGTGGGGAGTGTATGTATCAGTGTTGTCAAAGCATTCGTCTATGCATCAAAAAACCCTGGACGTCAGCTTGGGGCTTTTTTGCTTGTTGATGTGCTGCTCATGCTTGAGGTGCCATAAAGACAAGGAAAATGCCAAATCGCTCGCCTAAGGCATTGAAAAAAAGCATTTTTTTTTGTTGATTTGAGAGATATAAAGTATTTTGAGGTTTTAGCCTGAAATTGAGCCCAAATTCGATCCATTTAACCTAAACCTGATGTGGACTTCTATCTCATACTCGTTCAACTATCCAAAGTTTAATTTAGTAGCAATTTTAAAGTGTGGTTTTTATGTGTTGAAAGCAGAAAAAGTGATGCTCAAGGCGTCCAAAAAAGCGCTAGGCGGTGGACTTGTGCTTTTTGGGTATTTTTCGTCTTGACGACTTCCAGTGTGTATATACTCATCTAGTGGTTGACATGCTTGTTTTCTAAGGAAGTGGTCATAGTTGAACTTGCTCTCCTTGCTTTTTCTTTTAACATTTCTAGTGTTATATCCGAACATATTAGTAGAATAGGGATGGTGGGGGATCAAACTCTACACAGTTAAATCGAAGTCGAGCGCTCATCCAAATAAGTTGCATCAACAAGTTCTCTCTTCTTCTTTTTTGTTTTGTTTTGCAATTAGACTGTAACAGCCTCTAGAATTGGATCATAATTCATTTGTGATTGTTTGATTTGCAGGGCCTTAGACTGGCCTTGATCGCGAGGAGCATTGGGCACCAAGAAACTATAGTATTAGTTTCATGCTCAAGTGATAATTATCACCTATGAAGCTGCATAAAAGCAATGTAGGAGATTAAATTAGCAGAATGTATTGACAATTTGCTATAATATAATGTTTTTTAGTGGGTGTAAAAAGAGTTACCCTTTTTGCTGTTGGTACATAAAAAGGGTTGTGTACTGTGTAGGAAATACTTGAAAAATTACAACAAATGATATAAATAAAATTGCTTGTGCTTTTTTGAATAAATCATCAATATACTGGGAATACATTCATATGCAGGTTCATACTATCTGGACATATTTTGCATGAACCTTGAGAAAGTTTTCTGTGACGTAAAAATAGAATCAAGTGCCTTTGAATTATTATAGTCTACTTGTATGAAAATTTCTCTTTTTTTGCTACGAAATTTCAGGCTATCGTACCTGAAATGGCATCACACTACAAATTTTACGAAGATGCCTTTGTGAAGAAAGTTAAAGGTGAGCCATATTGTGCTTGGGTAACAAGTTAATTTCAAAATCTATGAATATGTGTGCCAATATTGTTTTGTGATATGAATACTGTGTATATAGATGAGCTTGTTATTGTCCTAGAGAATCCAGCTTTAGCGGGTGGAGTTGCTTTGGTTTCTGGACTAGTACTCTTACGAGGTATGTTTAGCACAAATCCTCCAAAACTGTTACTAGTATAGAATCTGGATACTATTTGCATCGTGGTATGAAGTGAAAATCATAAAAAGGGCACTGTTGGAGTAATTTTCACTTCTCTCCATATCATGCTAATACCAAAAAACAAAGCAAGACATCGACCGTTGGAGATGTATGTGGAATTTTAATCCTGAAATGAATTTGTTTACATCTGCAGGTCCAAGGAGATTTCTGTTCCGTAATACAGTAGGGCGGTTTCAAAGTGAGGAGGTGATAATTATTTGCAGTCAGTATGGAATTATTCGTAGTCAGTCCCACACGTGGACTTTATATGCCATATTAATAGTTTGCTACAATGTTTGGATGATTTTATGTCTGTTTCTTGATTTGTAGGCATCGGCTAAGCTTTTTATCTTAATTAATGCTTTTAATGATCATTACTTCGTAAACTTTGAACTCACTATTAAATACATTATCATATTGGTTTAATATATCTCATCTTGCTTTACGACTTTAAGGTGAACCTAACCAGTGTTTGTTGACAAGATGAGAAGTTGGGGAAGTTTTCTCTTTTGAAATTATTTTTTGTTTTTTCTCTGTGAGAGATCATAGAAACATTTTGTCTCTCTTCTTTCAATTGATCTAAGCAGTGTAATTTCATTTATGATACCCGCTCTCTGTTCCCACCAAATTATCCTAGTTTACCGGTTGTTGTTGCTACCTTGCATCTTGCCTAATATGTTGTCATGCTCATGTGAAAACAAGAATTACTTCCATCTTCATGGTCATTTCATCTCTCATATTATAAGAAATTCAAGTAAAGAACTTGAAGGAAAGAGGAAGCCTAGTGCATATAGTAAATTCATGCATGCTTCGTTTGACTCTGTAACTACTTTGGTATTGGTGGAACTTAAGCATTGAAAACATCTACATAAGAGCTTAAAGCCAGTGAAATGTTTTTACAATCTAAAACAGTAACTTACAAATCATGTGAAATACTTCAGTAATCATACATTATGCGAAGAACATGTAAATTCAAAGATTGGTAGTTCTAAATCAGCATGGAAAATGAAAACCCATCCAAGTTTTTGGTGGAGTCAAACAAATTGAATTAACAGAACAGAAGTTATTGAAAATATCCACATAAGAGCTTAAAGCCAGTGAAATGTTTTACTAACACACCAACTCAGGAATCATGTGATGTACTTCGACAATTGTACGTTATGTTAAGACCATGCATAATTATGAAAGGTGAGCTAAGGCGCAAGGCGCGGCGTGGCGATTGCATCTTTTCGCCCTAAGGCACACCGAATAGTGCGAAAGATGCACATGGTGCACAACACAAAAAAGTGTGCATTTCCAATATTTTGTTGTAATTTTTTTACTTTTTACACATCAAAAATGCATAGGAATTAATATTCATCATATGATTATGCTTATTATTATTATTTTGCACGTTTTGATGCATAGTTCTTTTTTTTATAAAAAAATTCTTTTCGCTTATATATATATATATATATATATATGTATGTATGTATGTATGTATGTATGTATCAAATTCAAATTTCCAGCTTATCAATAATATGTATTATTATTTTAGATTTTGGCTTTTTAAAAATATACTATATTTGAGATTCTATGCTTATGAGTTATGACATCATGTTAAATGATATTTTTGTGAAATGATTAAAAAAATTCTTTTCTATATGTTTTTAGTAAAATAAATATTAATTACATTAGATTTTTTTAATTAATTGTTATGCTTAATAAACTTTTTTTTTTCAAAACATGCACAATAAATCAAAAAGGTGTGTGCCGTTCATCACGCCATGCGCCAATGCTCCAGGAAGGTTTTGCACCATTTTGTGTCGTGCGTTGTTAAAGACTGTGAGAGCATGTCAAATCAAATATTGATAGTTCTAAATTCACAAGGAGAAAACCTATGCAAATGCTTGGTGAAGTCAGACAAATTTGTTTTGATGGAACGAAAGTTCATGACTTTTGTTAGCATGTAGATATGTTGACAAGTTTTCCTCGATATCTATATAGTTTGGTCTCATGTGAATTTACAAATCTTGAGCTTAATGGTGCAAAGTCGAAAATAATTTGCTGTTCAAAATCTACTTATATATATATCAAAAATTAAAAATTTCCCTTGATAAAAAACATATAATTCATCAAAAACCACTAGCAAAGTGGCTTTGCTGGTGAGAAACCATTGAAGTGTGGATCTTTAGTTTTTGGTTTTAAAACCCCTTGACATCACCTTTTTCCTCAAACAAAAAAAGAGCAATTCTCCGGTAGTTGAGATAAAAGTTGGGTAGAAGATAAGGTGCACATTGTAGCATTGTGGTGAATGGTATTGTTTCGCTTGTTAAGTGTTGTTTTCGCCATGGCACGACACATATAAGAAGGCGTGCCAAAAGCATGTCTTTTAGGTTTCCTTTAATGACCAATTGCAATCTTCCGCGTATGCGACTTCTCATTAAAAATAATGAATCGACTTCTCACCGACATTTTCTATGTGAACAAACTAATTACTGTAATTTTTGTTTGATGGCACGTGCACACACATAAATTTTATTTATTTTGTTATATAATTGTTAGTTTTGTTTTGAATTATTAGATATGTCTTTATATGAGATTATTTTTCTTTCAAGCACATCTATATCCAAATGATTTGATGAGCGATTTAAGTGGTATGCTAATTTCGATAAAGCTTGTCATAATAAAGCCATCATTATGTTGCTTTTTTCACCTAGGCCATGCGAGGATTTTGTGTGTGTGCGTGTGTGTCATACCCTCCATTCAAATAACGTCAAATTATTTTGAAGACAAAAGATTATGCTGGCTTCCACCCACATGATGGTGGCAACTAAGTTGGATATGTTAATCTATGTTGTTTATGGTAGCAATGTTAGTTATAAGGTTTTCGACGTTAAGTATGATAAATGCCTATTTTCAATCAAAATTGAATTTGCTAATGTAAAAAGAAAAAAGTAAAAGTAGACCAACTAAATTATCATATATTCATATTTAATTTGAGATTCAATCATTAACTTGATCATGGCTTGATTTTCTGGCCAAAAAAAATGAAAATTTTGCCCATTTTGGTTCGATTCACTAGTGATGCGTTCTTTTGGTACACGAATTGGGCACAGGTGGGCACGAAAGAAGAATAGTTAGCAAAAGGGGAATGCGTTTTTATGTTACGAAAGAGCATTTGAAAGAGGCATTTTAAATGTTTTATTATGAATAATTATTTTTGTTATTGCTTTATTTTGTTTTAGTTAATTTTAAATAATATAGTTAAATGAATTTATATTATTTATAAATTATGAAATGCTAGAAAAAGTGCAATAAAAAAGATAACTTTTATTACATACTAGTAGTTTGGAATACAAATACAATACTACATATCTCTTCCAAATTTCCTTACTAGATATATAACAAGTCATCTAAGCTTCTCAGGTTTTTCCATCAGTAGACGAACAGCTCGGTCCAGTCTACAATGTGTGTGGCGGGGAGAAGATTCATGGGTCGACATTCTAAAAACTAAAAATAAAAAAATTCGAGAAAAATATAGAAGGTAAATATTAGTACGAAAGACGCAAATTCGAAGAAATTTACCTTAAAAAAGTGACGTAGATTCGGCAAAAAATGGTTGAATTTTAAGTTTGGGGAGAAGAATGGTGATTTGGTGAGGAGAAAGGAAGGGGGTGACCGTTGGAAAAGACGGTGACGTCCGACGCGTCGGATACCAACCGTTCAATTCCCATGGTTCAGACAGACGGTGCAATTGTGTGGGCCCCATCATTGACGCTTCATACGCGACGCATACCCAAACTGCTTTATTTTTTATTTTATTTTTGCTGTGAACGATACCTAGGTTTGTCAATAATTATTCAGACTTGGTGCTTGATCAAAACAATATGCTATAGCTCAAACTTGTGTGAAATTTCGATTTTCTCTACTTGATGCTTGATAGGCATTAGGACACAGAGCATAAACTAAACCGGTACTAACACGAAAACTCATACCACAGATGACCAAGTCATGCAAAAGCTTAACACGAGAACCCATACCTACATGATGGTCTTTACTCCTTTCCGATAAGAACTATTCTCTAAAAGTTCTTAATCAATTTTTAATACCGATATGAGTGATTTGCTTGAATAAAGTATCACCTTAATATAGCAGAAAAAAAACAAAAAACAAAAAACAAAAAAAGAATACCAATGGTTTTGGTTTTATATCCATGAAGATCAATGGAATGTTGTTGGATTATCTTCATTGAAGTAATGTTCATTGAGTTCTTGGTCATTGTATTTTACAATCCGGGTAAAGATTCAAGAATTTTTTATGTAGAAGTCTCTTCACCTAAAGATTCAGTGTTCCATCTGTCTCTTATTTTGTATTCATCAACTCTCTTATTTAGTTTAGTAACTGAAACATGTTATGTGCAAATGATATTCATATTCTTCAATATCATATAGACCATATGTACAAATGCATGCTAACTTTTTATTTTTCCTAATGTTAGTCAAGGATAGTGAAGACTGAATCGATTTTGAAAGAGCTTGGCCAGTCACTGGACAAGTTGAAGAAAGATAGCAAAAATACAATCTTGAGGGCTAGCTTTGGTGAAGAAGAACTTCTACGAGGTCACACCAAAATTAGGTTGATGCAGGCACTTATCTATAATCGTAGTATATTTATAATCTGGAAATATGTCATTGTACAAGGAAAGTTTGCATACGTCTGTTATCTGATTGTTTGAAGGTATATTACATACAGGAATGCAGGAAGTGAAATCCAAAGGCTATCCAGAACTATCTATAAAACTGAGTCCGAAGCAGCAGGTGTGCATCACATAGTTTGTATTTGGTTGGATATACCATTTTGTTCATCTAGTATTCACACAATTAAGTTTCCCCCTTTTTTTTCCTTTTGACATATCTTATACATTGGTTCTAATTTTTATTTCTGATTAAAAAAAAGCTTGCTTAGTTCTTTAGAGAATCTTTTTTTACTATATTTTTTCCATTGGTTATCATTTGTTAATATCACTTTGTATGATTAACATATACTAAGAATCAATTTTTAGGTTTGATGGATGCACTACGGGAAATACCTGGCAGAAATGCCCTTAAGCTTCGTGCTGAAGTAAGCATTTCTTCCCTTTGTTACTTTAATAGCCACAAATTTTTAAAGGGGGGGGGGGGGGTATTGTTGTAATGAACTTTTCTTTATAAATCACTCCTCTTTACTAGTGTCACTCCCATTTTCTCCTCCACAAAAATTTTGTACGTCGCCATTGGATAGCTTAAATTATGTCAGGTTTTGTTTTTTAATAGCAAAAGTCAGAAAGTTAATTTTGATTGGTAAAAATTAACGACTTATAGTTTTTTGAGTTAATTAAAAAATAATTATATTAAATTTTAATAGTAAATTTGGCTAATATTAGCTTATTTTTACATAAAACCCCTCTTTTGAGAAATTTTGGAAACCCGTGAATGCATTACGTAGGCATGGAAAGACTTGTGTTAACACAGGAAGTCTAAACTTTAAAATTTTAACTTGTAGGTAACTATTTTTTCCCTTTTTAACCTTTTTAAAAGCAAAAGATGTTCTAGAACATGCAGAAGCGATTTTGCTTTTGATTGCCAAAGTGATCCTGCAAAAGGAAGTGTGATTTGTAAGAAAAAGAGAAAGACGATGTATTTATCACTTATTTATCTACTGTTTTTATTGCTATTGTGATTCTGTGTGTGCATACGCTTATATTGCTATATGCTTTCATTCTCTGTTATTGCAAACTTTATGCATCAATGCTAGCAACACTCTTCCTTGGAGAGAGTGTCATTATACCCTCCACTTCCTGTGTGGAGAGCGTGGGTCCAATGTAGGCAATTATTACCATATTTTTGTTTACACGGGGTTTGTACCCTCCACCAATGAACTGAAGAGTATAACATCAGGTTCCTCAAGGAATAGCATTACTCCTTATTTTTACTTATATACTGACAGTGATCTATTAAGAAACGATACATTTGACATGATGATAACTGGTGGGACAAAACATAGTATAAGATTTTGCAAGGTTTTATCTTTATCCCTACCACTGCTGAAACTGCTTTCACAAAGTTTATTTTACAAGTGTTTGTTGTCCATGAATTTTTTTATCTTGTTCCTAACACAAATTTGTGCTGTTGACCATTGATGATGGAAGATGTTTCCGAATGCTATGCACAAAAAGAGTGTGTGTGGTGAATGTGTGTGGGAGGAGAGATCCATAGTCCCTTTATATCCTCCTTATCAGCCATTATATTTTATAAGTCAATGGTTGGATTTAATAACATTCTCTTCCATCCTTGTCATTTTCTCCGTCTTACATCATCAAAAATTCAATCATTGATTTGTTAGATTCGACGATTGATGAGGGTGAAAGGGTAAAAAATGAATGGGTTATCTATCGATTATCCATCCCCCCCTCCAAATCTTTTTGTGCAAAAAAAATTCACATCGAAGTGAAATTTTATAGATGTGTTTTATGTGTTAACAAGATCATCAGTACAAGATTTTGAATCATTCAAAATGTTTAACCCTTTTAGAATTACTTTCTAAATCGACAATTCAAATAATTTCCAACGGTCCATACTGGTTTATGGTTTTGAAGGGGTTAACCTAATTGAAATGATTCAAAATCTTGCATAGATGATCTTGTTAACACATAAAACAAATCACTTCGATCCGAATTATTTTTTGCATAAAAAACGGAGAGGGATGAGAGGGAGATAAATGAGAGGGAAGTTTTTGATCCTTCCCTGTATATATTTGTATGTATGTATTAGGATTCGCTAAACCTCTTTTTTTTTGCTACATCCCATTCTCACACCTTTATGGTTTTTACCTAGTGATAATTTGGGGATGTTCAATCTACATTATGAACATCTTGTCCACAAATAATTAGATCATTTGAAACTTCTAACATGTTGAAAATGCTAAGTCACTATCAATCATTAAAACATTTGTTATTCAACAATTTGAAATATTATTTTGAATATGCTAGAAGCGGTAGAATAAACTAAAATTTTGAGGTATGTAAAAATATATCTAAAAATTTAATTTGATTTTGAATTGTGTAGGTCAAAAAATCGTAAAGGTGCAGATGTAGTGCAGTAAAGAGGGATGTAACGGAACCCTTTGCACGCGCGCGCACTCTCTCTTTCTCTTGTGCGCACGCACACTATATATATATTATGTGTGTGTACTCACTACACCTCTCTCCGCTACACCTCATGTACACCCCTCTTTTTTGACACACATGGTTCGAAATTCAACAAAAATTTGTAGATATGTTTTTACATAACTCAAAATCATCTCTATAAAATTTGGCTTAATTTGAGTAATCATAACATGTTCCAAAGCATGTTTCTAATCATTGGTTAAAATAAGTGTTTTAACAGTTGAAATTCGACTTAACATTTTGAACATGTTACGAGTTTCAAAATGATATCATTTTTTGTGGATATGATATTCATAATGTATATTGAACATTTCCAATGTTTTGTTTGTTTCGGAATAGTGTAGCACCGAAAACCATAGAGGTGTAGAATGAGGTGTAGCGGATCTTTACCTATATGTGTGTGATTGAAATACCCTTTTGTATCACTTTTTCTGTGTGTAAACATAAGCTTTCAAAATGCATCATATTTGTATGTTTATTAGGTCACGAGTTCGAACATCAACCATAACAAAAATATATCTATATTTTTTATGATTTTACGAGTTCGAATCCAAGGCTAACCAAAAATTACTCCTTATCTTTGAGGCAACGGGTTAAATCTCGATCTTGACAAAATTGTATTTTTTACTTTCTATAAAGTCGTGAGCTCAAATTCCAACTTTAACAAAAACTATATTTAAAAAAAAAATATGTTTTCAATTTATTTTTTACAATCTTAATATCATTTTTTAGGTCTTTATCATTCAAGGTTTTGTTTTACTTGCATACATTTAATATTCTACTTATTTAACTCTTTATCTTCATGAATGATATTGAAAACAATTTGCTTTAAATTTTCTAAAATTGAATTTTAGAATTCAAGTAGTGGGTACTTTATCTTCCTTTTAATACTATGAAGTTGAAATTATTTATTAAAACGTTTTATTTCATTCTAATATAGAGATTTCATAGATTTTGATTTTAAACTGATTTTAAATTTATTATATTAAATTTGAATAATTTCGAAGATACTTTGAGCTATATACTTTTTGTGTTTGTAATTTTATATAATAAATCTTAATCAATATTAATTGATGTAGTTTAGCTCCATAACTGTTTCTAGATTACTTTAATGTATCTTTCGGAGATTTAGTGAATGATCTCTTTATGTTCGTTTTCATCTAGTTTAATTTTTGGAACAATTATGTTTTTATATTAATATCTCGAAAGAAGTATTTAAATCGGAAATCAAGTTGATTTCATAAAAAAAATTGCGATTTAACTTTTCTTTTTGTATCCTGAAATCATTTAACAATATTTGTGCGGATAAAAATTGATATTTTACATAAGAAACAAAATTTTGGTATTACATTTTAAGTTTTTAATAGGAACACGATAATTCCATGATTATTTTTTACTACACATATATTGTTTAGATAATGATTTATAGACAAATAAATTATGTCAATACTATGTGCAAAACCAAATGTTGATTATTTGAATTTATAGCATGTTTTATCAAAAAATATTTTCACACATATGCACCGCCAGTTCTAAAATACTTTTTGAACCAATGTCATAATGTTGGTTGCTGCAAACGTTTGAAATTCAAATTATAACGTTTCGTCTTTGACGTGCTTAGCCTGTGTTGTTTGCCCTAATGAATTGTCTTTTGTGGACGATGTGTGTTTCTTTTTATACTATTTATTTTGTATTTCATGCTTGTAGTGTTGCTGTTTGTACTAATTAATTTGTTTTTCAAGTGTGTAGCACAAACTACTTGTACTAATCGTTTTGTCTTGGATCCGTGAAGCATGTGTGTTTGTACTGATTACTTTGTCTTGCACGTGCAAAATGTCCGACATTTGCATTTGTGTACACACATATATAGAGAGAGGATCCATAGCCCCTCTCTATATGTGTGTTAAGTTAAAGTAACCGTCCGTTGCATGACTAAACTCTAATGCTCGCGTATGTCTGTCGATTAATAATTGAAATGTCAAAGCATTTTTCTGAATCTGCACAGATACCGAACAATCTATAGCGTCTTGAAATTGTCTTAAGAGTTTACCTATTTCACGACAGTACTGAGTTGGGCTTGTTAACAAACAAACATTAGATTTTGCATCAGTTTGGTGTCATTTTCACTTAACCATTAAGCTAACCCCTTGGTAACTTCCTACTAACAAAACCCAAGAACAAGAGAAGAGGGGGAAAAAAAGGATATTTAAATGCTTTTTGGAGCATTATCTAAATTTGAATGCTTTGTAGGTAGCTTCATTGGCATCTGATCTAAAAGAACAAAGACGAGTGTTGGACAAACGGATCATGAAAATAGCAGAACTAGGTATCCGAGTTTGATCCAATGATGCATCCTTGTAGATTTTTGAAGACTCAGGCTAAGAATGCCATTCTCAGCAAAAACAATAAACACATATACCCAATATTTCAGTGCATTATCAGCTCTTTAATTTTGTGATATATGTATTCGGCCAAGGAGTTTCTGGCTCTTGAATTTTGTGGCATAACTCACCAGTGATTATATATATTTTTGGTACTTGAAAGGTTTGTTTACTTGTGATAGTGTATCTTTTGGATAATACAAGCATAAATGATCAGTTGTGCTCAACTGTGAGGCAGGAAACTTTTGAGATACGTCTGATATTGTATTTGATGTTATTTGGATGATTGAATATAACAAAATTGTTATCGCTGATTTTTACTTGCACTTCTTTGAAGCTTCTCTTTTTATATCATCTCCATTTACAACGTGGTGCAAGTTGCAGCAGCTGGTGCTAGGTAGTAGTTTTTCACTTGTTTTACATGTGTATCTGACTGGCCAAATACTTTATTGGATACTTCAGAATTTTATGGGCAAGCATAGAGATTAGGTCCCTGTAATTGTGATTTGTTAGTTCTGATAATTAAAGGTGTACTTTCTATAACTGAAGCATATAGAAGTGTATATGTTCCAAGAAACCACAATAGATAAATATCTCCAATTTCAAATATGTCAACCACGGAATCGAAACGTGAAAATTTCAACGTTTCAAATGTCATCGTAACCAATTCGTTTGTCCGAAAAAAAAGAAATACAAAAAAAAGCAAAGAAGATAAGGCTTGATGAGTCCTTGAAGCGTGTGTGTTCCAACTTACCCAACTTGCCAATGAGAGACAAACAAAAATGATTTTTCCAACGTGAATGTATTGGCTGGTTAATTGATGAAAGAGACATGATCTGCAGCAACGGTGAAAACAGTGTGCTTAGTTATTGAATATAGCACACGCTTTTAAGTTTTAAGTGATGACACATTGTTAACTTGGGAAGAATATTAACCTCATAACTGGTTAACTTTTTTTTTTTTTAATAATGTAATCAATCTAATCAACAAAGACGTTCGTTTCATTAACAATGTTCCTTATAAACAAATTTTATTTTATTTTATAACTGAACTTTCTTATGTCAAATATTTGAAAACAAAATAATAATATCGTTTTTCTTCAAAAATACCGAAAACTCCAAATTTTATAGAAGTTAAATATTTTAAAATAATTTATTTAAATAAATTCAATCTTTTTTGTTCTAAAATACATTTCCATTCATAGAAAATTGAAAACAATTAACAAATGTGAGAAAGACTAAAAGCGTGTTCATAGAAATTCATTCAAAAATATGGTAAGTGAAGAAAAGATCTATTCTTCCGTAAAATTAAAGAAAACTAATATTTTTCGTCGATACAATTATCAAAAAGTTTATCTTTTTTTTTTAACTATCGGCAAAACCAAGCTTTGGTTATAAACTTCAAATAAGTATATATTGTATCTTCAACTAATACTCTAGGTCAAATTGAACATTTGATCTTGCATGTTAGCATTGCAAATACTAACTCTAGGAATTAATTTTCGCAGAAAAATATATTATTATTTTGAAAATAAGGATCCATCCTTTGTTTTCAAGTTTCATACAAATATGTTTTAAATTACACATTTATTTTTATTTTTGGTAAAATAATATTTTTTTGTACTTCTTCAAAAATTAAATCTGAACTTAATCGCGTATTTTTATGACCAATTTTTTTTTTAGTTTTTTTAAAAAATTCCTTTCGAGAAAAAACAGGTTTTTTGTAAAAAATTTTTTTTAGATATTTGCGGTTCAGGAAAATGCAAATATATGGTGAAACCAAAAACATGTTTTTTAAAACTTGTTTTTTTAGAATGGACGGCTATGTATTTTGAAATTTAAAGAGAGTGTTTTAACAAAAGTCATCCTTTTATTTTTACAAAGAAGGTCCAAGTCACGGATACACGCTTCTATTGAAACGCATCATAACATTATAAACTGATGTATTTACAAATATCAATTTATAAAGTAACGTTTTTTCATCCTGCTTCGCAAGTTCCAAATTTCAGTTCCGTCCCTTGTAAAAAGCAGATTTAACGAAAACCTCTATCAATGTTTTCAGCGAAATTGTACAGTTTACATTGAACATATTTGCATTCCACATTGCAAATATTCGTCAATTTAACTGCATATTTTTATGAAATAAAAATTTACAGTCTAAACTGTAAATATTTGCATTATCCACGATATACCTTTGCAGTGTACACTGCAAATAGTTATTACAAGCATATGCAGTTAGAACTGTCAATATTTGTTGTTTACGCCGCACATTTTCATTAACAACGATAAACAGAAGTGTTTCGAGAAACTTTGGTTACGGTTGATTTACAGTTTATAGTTTTGAGTTTTCGTTCATACAAAAATGCTCACGACGCAGGTATGTTGTGAAAAACGACCGATTTAAAAAACGAACTTAACAAACAATAATGCATCCTTGAAGATTTTTGAAGGCTCGGGCTAAGAATGCCATTCTCAGCGAAAACAATAAACACATATACCTAATATTTCAGAGATTATCTGCTCTTTAATTTTGTGATATATGCATTCGGCTAAGGAGTTTCTGGCTCCTGAATTTTGTGGCATAACTCACCAGTGATTATATATATTTTTCGTACTTGAAAGGCTTGTTTACTAGTGATAGAATTCGTGTAACCTGTGTGTGGCATATCTTTTGGATAATACAAGCATAAATGATCAGTTGTTCTCAAATGTGTGGCAGGAAACTTTTGAGATACGTCTGATATTGTATTTGATGTTATTTGGAGGATTGAATATATCGAAGCTTTGTTACATCCATGTGTTTAATATTCAAAGTGCCCCTTGCATTATGACATGTATATATTGAGCCAAATACTTGTCGCAATTTTACGTTCAAGCAGTACACACTACACACGTTTAGTCTATTTTTCTCTACACCAAATAGAAGTATTTGTCAACTACGGAATCGAAACGTGAAAATATCAACGTTTCAACGTCATCGAAACCAACTAATTTGTTTCCCAGAAAAAGAAATATAAAAATAAATCAAAGAAGATAACGATCCTTGAAGTGTGTGTTCCAACTTGCCAATGAATGAGAGAAACAAAATTGATTTTTCCAACCGATTCGGTGGACGTATTGGCTAATTAGCTGATGCAAGAGGCATGATCTACAGGAACAGTGAAATCAGTGTGCTTTAGTTGTTGAATATAGTAACGCTTTTAAGTGATATCACAATTGTTATCGGACGAATATTAACCTCGTAAAGGGTTGTTATTTTTTCAATAATATAATCAATCTGAGTAACAAATACATTCGCTTTATTAACAATGTTCCTTATAAACAAATATTATTTTATTTTATAACCGCTTACATCGAACATTTAAAACAAAATAATAACATCATGTTTCTAAAAAAAACTTCGGAAAATCCAAATTTTATGAAAGTTGAATGTTTTCAATAATTTATTTAAATAAGGTCGACCTTTTTAGGTCTAAAATACATTTCCATTAATAGAAAATTGAAAAAAAAAATGAACAAATGTTAGAAAGATTTTTTGAATAAAACGAGTGATCCTTGAAAGAAGGAGAGCACTCGTAACAAACATTAGAAATATTTAAAGTGCGTTTGTAGAAATTCATAAACATTCAAAAATCTGACAAGGAAATAACTAATATTTTTCGTAGATATAATTATCGAAAAGTTCTTTTTTCCCTTGAATATCCGTGAAAAGCTTTGCTTATAAACTTCTGGTATGTGAGTACTGTCACTACAAGAGAAACGGCTCGCCGTTGGAGGCCGTTGAAAATCCCGTTGGTATACGCTTCAACGGCTTCCAACGACTTCCAACGGCACAAACTTCAAATATCCAAGGTGAAAATTGAACATTTGACCTTGCGTGTGAGTGCCGGAAGTACTACCTTTATAATTATATTTCGTAGAAAATTATATTATTGTCTATGGAAACTAGGATCTGCCCTTTATTTTTCAAGTTTCGTACGTGAAAAATATTTCTCAAAAATATATTTTAAGTTGCATCCATATTTTTTTTGGCAAGGCCAGCCGGTTTTATAGTGGACCGTCCACTTTTTATTACGAACGTAATAAAACTTTAAATACAGGAGTAAGGTAAAGACACCTTAACTGCTATGAAAGGAAAAATGAGCACTGGAGTGTGACTAAACATGCCACATCTACAAAATAACTCCTAGACTACGTCTCCTCCACGAAGGCAGGAGTACCAACATCCACAATCACCAAGGAAGAATCTAAAGGCACATTCCCAACAACACCAGCAAAAGGGCGGAAATGGACAGCAAGACAAGGATCATAGTCCACAACATCAGAAGAGTAAAGGAAGGAACGATCCCAAGTAGAATCAGCAAGCAAGACAGTATTCAAAGCCGCATACGAACCATCCACATCGAGAATTAAGGAGTCACCAGAAGGCTTATAATAAAGGCATCTAAGGTCCATCTGATCATCCGAAACAAATCGGAAATAGGAGTCAACTAAGGGGTTCAATCGCATATCAGAAATGTGATCAACCCAACATCTCTCGGGCTCGTCCCAAACAACTGGCAATCGAGACGGATCGGGAATAGGATCCATATTTCTCAAGTTGCATCCATATTTTTATTTTCGGTAAAAGAATGTTTTTATATTCTTTCAAAATTAAATATGAACTAAACAGCATATTTCTCTGACAAAAAATATTATTATTTATATTTTTTATTTTAACAAAACGCAAATATTTTGCAGTTTTTTTTCAAATATTTGAAGTTTAAGGAATTGCAAATACTTTGTGAAAATAAAAATATGGTGTTTTTATAAAAAATATTTACAAGGAATGACTATTGTATTGTTACTCCAGTGTTTCATACGTAAGAAGATAGACTAATCAAGGTTTCTTAGCTTAATCTGCTTCGGTCCGGACCCGCTTGGGCCTAAGCCAATCTATCGCAAGCTGCTCGAGAATTAGAAATAGATCAGTAAGTCTCTTTTGATTGTCGTCCACGTTAAGTCCCTATTATAACCAACTAGCTCTCATACTGCCATCTACTCGACAACCTCCCTCGGCTGCCCGCCGATCAACGCGTCCATAGATTGCCTCGGGCACGGCCCCTCACCAACTAAGCTCCGATGCAGCCCTCCGAGCAATCCTACGGGTGGTCCTCCAAATCATTCTGAGCAGTGTAGCTATACCTACCAGATTTGACCCGCTTCTTCACTACTATCCTTGGCAATTTCTCACGTCTTTCCATATTCTTGGAAAAAGGCTAGTCTACCTGGTCCGCCTCACCACATCAGCTTATAGGCAAGACCGACAAAGAAGTACACCCAGGTGTGTCCTCTTCTGACATAAGCTGTGTGCATAAACATTACCTGGATAGTAAGAGTAGCATGTATCTTACATGGCTTTTTCTGTTGATGTTAACCTCAGCCGTTGATTCCCTTCACTTCGCCACCCGCTAACGATAGATTATTCTGAGGTTGGTCGCCGCCCGCCAATGGTCGACTATTCTGATAGAGTTTGGGGTATACCTTATGGGCAATTATGTAATTTATTACGTATATCTAATTGGATAACCAATTGCTCAAAATTAAAGGTGTTTTCTTTCTATTATATACTTGATATAATGTGTTATATTAATTAATTAATTTAATAAAGTATATTTAATAGAAAATCCATAAATGATATGTTTTGTGATAACTGTGAATGATTCATCACAAAAAAATAAATATACCATTTTAAATGTTCCTAGTCAAGATGCATCGAGACTGAATATCGATGTATCCATTAAGACTATAGTATGTAACACTCTTTAAATGTTAGGCAGTGTATTACTCATGATTGTTGTGGGCACCAAGATATTACGTACTGATAGTTATTGGATAACTATAAAATGATTCACTCGATAGTTTTCTATTGGTTAATATAACTAAGTTCAAGTAGAAAATATCAATGCGACTAATTTACATAATTCTCTTGACTTGAGAATAATGTAGATCTTTGGTATGAAAGCTTCGATTTGATTATAGTCAAACCATAACACAACGTCCATCGGATGACTATTTTTGGATCGAGTGGAAGTATTGGAAAGCATTATTCAAGAGAGGGTTCGTTTCCTCATTTATATGGAGTTAGTATCACGGTCAACTGAATCAACTTAAAATCAAAGTCTCTGGCCAAAACATTTAGGTTAATAATAATAATTATTATTGAATCAAAGACTTTTTGTTTGGACTATAGAGTTGAATATGAACGATATTAAAATTTTGACCATTACCAAATTCGACAGTCCATAGTGATATTGTTTTGACAAAGAGAATTGGTGTAAATAGTAGTCGCGACCGGGTAACGCTTAACAATGTAAAATTAGATTTTTACCAAAACCAAGTAAGCGGTAAATTTGACCAATATGTCACACCACCTGCAAAGTAATGCATGAACGTTGATTTTCGAATTGTTCGATCTTAGCCGCTGACCAAATTTACACCTAAGAGTCACACAATCGAAACGTTGAATACTTCTTTGACCACCTGATTTAATTAATTTATAATTGTTATAAATTAATTAATATCTATGAAATATTAATTACAAAATTTTGTTCGATATGTTGAACAATTTTAAAAAGAATGTGTTTATAATAGTTATAAATATATCAATCGACATACGATATCGATACACATTTAAATTAGATTTAAATGTAGCAATTATTGCTTGGGCTTGAAATGGTTACAAGTCCTATATGCCAACTTTAAATTTCGGTCATGAATGTGCATGGGCGAGGTCGGCGATGTATGGTAAATGGCTTAAGTAGTTTGAGTTAAAAAAGGAAAGAATTAGTAAAGAAATAAAAGTTGATCTGATCCATTTCTCACTCCTTCAATGCTTCCTTTATTTACTCCACTAGTACCTCACTTGATTTTAACTTGAGGATTACTCTTCTACAGCCATGGTAGAGGCCGAATTACCTTATTTATGCACCAAATATTTTTTACTTCAAATCATATCAAAAGCACGTCAATTCGATTGATTGACGATCTGCATTTTGGAAGCTAGCACCTTCTAATTTGCGAATGGAATCATGGAACATCTCCCATCGTTTCAAGGTGTAATCTTTTGGCTTTGGTGAAAGATAATTCATCTCATTTATATGATATTATAACCGATTATTGATTCATATCATAGGCTATTGGATCATATGACGAATCTAGTATACCGACATTTTATCACATGTTAGATGATTGGACATATTTGTGCATCAATATATATATGTAAAAAAAACTATTTTTGTACTTTGGTCTTAAATTCATGGTCAAAGAAAAAAAACCATTTTTTGAATTAAATAATTATAATTATAATTATATATATATATATCAATAAATCCGCCTCCGCCAGCAACATCTGAAGGGGGACATAGGAAGGCCCGCCACAACCTGCATCCCTAATTTAAGCCAGCCCTTTCGAACGATTTAGTGCAATTATCAGGAATCAAACCTTCTCCCCTCTACGAGAGAGTCAGATGCTCCTGCCAACTACACTAAGCCTGCGGACTTAATGCTTTAAAATTTTATAAAATTTTATTTGTATGTAAAAGTTATTCAACAGCAATAACGAAAATTTTAATATATATTTATATTTATCATATATTTATATATTGATATTACTATTTTTAACTAGAAATTGATTATATTAAGTTATAAATATATATATAAATATAATATGGAATTAAGTATAAAAGTTTATTAAATAACTTTATATTATTTTCAAAATTTAAAAATGATTGTTAATAAACTTTTTAACATTTAATTCTGTATGGTCCTATTTTATTTTGTTTTTGATTTAAAGTCATTTTAAAATCCGAATAAAATAATAAAAAAATAAAATATTTTTTGGGCCGAAAGCTTACTGTAAGTATGTATCAACTTATATATAAAATTTATTGTTTATTTACGTATATTTTATATACATATATAATTATATATATGTTTGTATATTTATAAATACTTATAATTTTATATATATATACATATATAATTATATATATGTTTGTATATTTATAAATACTTATAATTATATATATATATATATTAAAAAAACTATATATTATTTCTGGGTCGGGAGCCTATTGCGAATATGCATAATTTTACATTAAAAAATTTATTATATATATATATATTTATTTATTAATATATTTATTTATTTGTATATTCATAAATACTCATAGTTATATATGTATATAATTTACATATTACTCTAAGGTTACTACAGTAACTTATATATATAAATTAGTTTTCAAAATTATTTTTATTAATCATTAAATGATTTTATGATTTAATCATATATATATATATATTCGTCGATATATATGTGTGTGTATAAACGATTTTGTTTTACATATGTATAGTTATATATATAACATTTTGATGCACACAAATATTTTCATTTACACAGCATGATCGAATACTAGAGGGCGTAATATGTCCATTACGGTGTAAATCACAACATCTATACACGGGCATGTTAAACCACGCATACTTTATTATGTTTCATATGCTTACACATGTATGTGTATATGATATATATATATATATATATATATACATTCAAAATTTAATGCAAATTATATAAAATGAAACATTATTTATGAATGAAATAAATTAATTATTTTATTTAAAAAGAAATAGAAATGTTCTAAATGAATTAGACTTCATAGGCCGAATAAAGATCCAAAATGGTAAAACAAATTAAATTCTCATTTATTTCCACTACGGGCTAGCCCGGTTCTAACATATTTAAATGTTGGTCGTCGCCTGCCAAGGGGTCGACAATTCAAAGGATCCATCATCCACTCACGATAGCATGTCCTCAACTTAGCATCAACTAGTAGATTTGTAATACCCCATAATTTGACGTTAGTTATTTAATTAGTTAGTTAGTTAATTAATTAGGCTTCGAAAATGGAATTTGTGCAAAAAATGGAATTGAACCACGAAAATTGCATCAGTGCGTTTGTGGCGAAATTCTAAGCAACTTTCATATTCAGAGTTTTGTGATCGGAGTCCAAATGAAGAAGTTACGGACGAAAAACGAATTCGAAACGAAAATAATTAAATAAGAAGAAATTAGCGTTTTTATATTAATTACCTAGGCCCACGAGTCGGTCCATCATTGGGGACGGTTGACCCCTAGCGGTCGACTGATCGCCCAAGGGCAGTCGATCGGTGGCGACCTAGCGACTCCAGTAAACCTAGGCCACAACGGTCTGGATTTAATATATTTATATCTAACAGCTCTGGTTGATTACAACGCCTATTAATTCAGGCCCAATCCTCCATTCTCTTCTCATATTTTTATGGAGGCAGTAGCGAAGCTCTGCCATTTCTTCTTCCCCACTTTCTTTCTCTCCATTTTCTTTATAAATTATAAAGATAAGATATTTGTATCTATATTCTTGTAAATCAGAGAAGAGTAGAAATCTAATAAAAAGGAGAAGAGAAAAGAATCAACCACATGCGTATTTGAGGTAATTTTTAATCCAAGATATATATATATATATATACATACATATATTAGAATTACAGATCCGAGAAGAGATTTGAGATTGGAAGAGAATTGGATACATATATATATATATATACTTCCAATCTCAAATCTATTCTCGGATCTGTAATTCTAATGTATGTATATACCATTTTATACATATCTCTTGGATTAAAATGGATTTGGAGATGAATCAAAGGTCTACTTCAAATCTGGAGATTTTGATCACTTTTAAAAGGTGAATGAGAATTTTTATAGATTGTTATAATATGAAAATTATCCCGCTGGTGTTTGTTTGATTTTTATGCCTAATTGTATAATTATATATGAGTTGTAGGCAAAGAATTGATACGATCTAAATATAATAAATATCGCCTACATATTCTTGTTATGAATTTATTTAGCATTGTATACGACCTGGTCTGGAAATCTGTCCCAAAAGTATGAATTTAGTATATTAATTTAAATGAAATTTATTCCAAATCTGAAATAGGTTATATAATAATGTTATAAATTTGGATTGTTACCATAATCTTATAAGAATATAAACTTTTATATATTTGGAATTGTTTGAATTTAGATCTGTTTAATATTTATAAATTAGTTTGATTTCTTTCCCTTTTAGAACGATACAACTTTTGATTTAATAAGGAATAGATGTAAATAGAAAGAGAAAGAGATGTGTAAAGTATGAATTCGTTGTAGTTTACATTGTCTATTTCAATAAAAAATATGATTATTCATTGTAATTTCAAGCGATGCAATCTTTTATATTTAAAATTAAATCTTTTGTTTTGGACTAATTTATGGAAATTATAGTGGATAATTTTTTTTAAATATGATTCCAACGATTTAACATTGAAAGTATATTCTAGTAAAGATATATAACTAGAACATATTTGATAAAAGTAAATATTTGTACGTACTTATTACGCTTATAATAATTAAATAAAAAGCTAATAACGACGCTTACACGTAATATTCACGTTAAGGATAATTAACTAATGAAAAAAGAATTTAAAAGGTTGTAACTCTAATAAATGGTAATAAATGTGGGAGTTGCAATAAATTAATAGGATAAATGGATTAATAGGACTAATAAAAATGGAATAGATATAAAATGCTACTAATTTGAAATTAGTAATCAAATATAAATGTCGTAGGAAATGTCCATTAGGATTTTATGGACAAATTGACATTAATGAGCATTAAACGGGGATTTATGGGTAGATAAATATTTAAGGTAAATCTTACTGCCTTAAATAAATAAGGGAATTAGTACGCTAAGTCCAATGTCTACCTAAGATAATATAAATAAAGACTTAAGATGGTTAATTGGACTTAGGGGTTAGTGATGCGAGGTCAGTAAAGAGAGAGTGAGAGTGGATATCTTAGGAAGGGTTCGCCTCCCTATCGAAAGAAGTAACCTAATGAGATGTCATATTTATAATTAAAGAGTGAGAGTGTATATCTCAGGAAGGGTTCGCTTCAGGTTTGAGGTCTTAAGTGACTATAAAGTCATCCTCTTTTCTATAAAAGAAGTATTAAGTAACTCAATGAGACTTCCAAGCAATGACAACTAGATAGTACCATTGAGGAGCACGCTTTTGGAAGGAGGTCTTAAATGATGGGGTCTGCTTATTTTCCATTGGGAAGTATTAAGTGGCTTGGATACGGTCTCTTACATTGCTAAAGCCGTAATAATAATAGTACCATTTAGGAGCACGCCTTGGGGATAGATCTTAAATGATGGGGCCTGGCCTAGTTAAGGTCGTAAATGACCAAAGTCCACCTATTTTCTAATAAAAAGGTATTAAGTAGCTTGGGTACTATTTATTACATGACTACGATTTTATCAGCAATTTTGATGTGGTAATAGTTGGACAGTAAATGTCAGAAGCCTTAAATAGTGGTTATAAATCTTATAGCTGGGGCCCACTGACCATTAACAACATTGTTATTAACCACCTTATGAATATGTCTTAAATGATGGGATCTACCTCAATTAAGATCGTAAATGACAAAGTCTGTCTATTTCTCTTTTAAAAGTATTATAGGATCCCGCTTCATATTTAGAAGTACTAAGTGGCTAATGAGTTTGGTAGTATTGGGTGGTTGATATGGTTTCATTAGTATCTCGTACCTTGGGAAATGGGTAAATATGTAATTGTGTGTGTAATGCAAGGTTAGATTATAATTGCTAACCTTAATGGACATAACAATTAAATGAAAATCTATCAGTATAAGTTTATATTATGGACAGTTTATATTTTTCCAGTCACCAGAACATTGTTCTGACCCCCTTCTCATTACAATCCACATGATATAATTTAGAGGAACATGTCACTGGAGCTGGATGCACTCTGTTGTTGGAGAGTCTTCTTTCTCTCATGCTCGATGCTGATGTGACAATCTGCTATCCAAAGAATACCATTAATTCTAAGGTTGTAGTCATAATCAGTATTCTTATCATATTATTGTTTCCATTGTGAGTTTAGATTTATATCAATCTCCGATAATGCTCATGCTTATTTGCAGGTACCAAATCCAACGATCTGTGCGTTGATGGACTTGGGTTTCGATATTTGTCCAAATTTAGACCCATTAAAGTACAGGTTGTTACAAGATTCTCACAGCAGCTCACCATTCATAGTTTTAAACTTTACAAACCCACTCAAGATTGACAACAACATTAATCTTGAGCTGCTCCTTTTATCTTTTGCGTCTCTTGTAATTCCTTGTAATTGCAAGAGAGCCGTATAATAAGAGTAATTCAAAGTAGATGTAGATAGCTCCTCCGAATCACTCTATACTTGTGTCATTTACCCATTGAATACTCATTTTAGCTTTTAAACTGGATGATTAGCAAATGACCTTTGCTTTTCGTGCTGCAATTTCAAGGTTGACCAAAAATACAATTAACAAATATGCATTTTGAAACTCAAAGAAAACGCCCCATATTTATATCCAAATAAACAAAATAAAGTTTCAAACTTTATTTTTCTCATTTTATTTACAAAATTCATTGTTTATTCCAAATAAACAATTTAAAATTTTCAATTATATTTTAGTTTACAATATTAAATTATAACGTGTTTTACAAAGGTTCCTTATTGTCTCTATAAAGGAGGTCCATATCACATTTACATGCTTGTATTGAAACGTGTCATAACATTATAAACTAATGTGTTTACCAATGTCAATATATGAAATAACGCTCTTTCAACATAATTCATTAATTCATTGACAAGCACCATTGTCCAAGTGGTTAAGTGATTTGGTTTTGGTGCGAGATGTCACAAGTTCGAAACTTGCGTAACGTGATTCGAACATTTATTGACATGTGATATGTTGTCGTCCCAGTGACATGTTGTATATAAAGTATCATTTCAAAAAAAAATTCATTAATTTCAAAATTCAGTTCCATCCCCTGTAAAATAACAGGGTTCATAAAAACATTTTCGGTGAAAATGTGCAGTTTACGCAGCATGTATTTGCATTATGTATTATAAATATTTGCAGTTTTAGCTATATATTGTTATAAAATAAAAATTTGCAGCTTACACCGCAAGTATTTGCATTCTACACTGCATACATATATTCTACGTTGCAAATATTTGTTGTCCACACCACACATTTTCATAGAAAATATTGACATGGGTGTTTCATGAAACTTGACTTTAAAATGAGTATTTTGAATATTAAGTTTGAAAATAAAGGATGGACAATAATTTCCACCATGTAGCTTTTCTGGTTAAATGAAAAAATATATTAATAGAACACAAAAAGTATTTAGCTCCACTATACGTAAAAAGAGCTATGTCAAGTGGGCCATATTAATAAATGTATTTAAAATGGAATTTTAAGCCCGAATATAGAGTGGTAAAAATTTATCTTACTCAACTAACCAACCCAGTCGTCCAAGAAAAAAAAGCATTGAATCAAAACCTTTTAAGTTAATAAAATTTTTGGGTTATCCTTATTTAAAAGTCGTGCTATATACACCACACCGTTCTTTTCATTTATCCAAATTCTAATTGGTAGTGCACTGTCGATTGAAAATGCAAAAAGAAAAAAAATTACACATGACAGGTATATACCATTCAAGGTAGTCACTGGTACACCAAAATAAAGTTGGGGCGGCCGTGTATTCAGCGCCCTCTCTTCTTTGATGGGTATGGCCCGCCTAACCAATTAACCCTGCATAAATGTTAAGGATTACGCTTTCATTCACCTCATCTCCAGATTCACAGAAATCACAGAAAGAGTTGGGTTTCTTACGTTAATTTATGCGATAAAAAATTATTCCATCAATTCCGCCTCCATCCCTGCTTTCTTTCTCCGCTTCTGTAGCTACAATCAACGATTTTTGAGGTATGGATTTTTCGATGATTTGCAACAAAGATTAGATTACTACTTGAATTTGAGCTGTGAATTTGTATTCGAATTTGGATTTGTAATCAGGTTTATAACCCTAGCCACCATGATTGCTTTTTAACAAAAAATTATTCTGTCTTATGTCTGCTTCTGCAACCGGGTTTAATTTTATGTGCTACTGCAACTTATCTCCATTGCTAACAGTATTTAGTGACATGTTATATTTTCAAATAAGTTGTCTTCCTAATTAAATTGAACTTAATCAATGAACAAGTTCGTAGGTACTCCATCCTGCAGTATTTCGTTAAAAAAGAGCCATCTGAAGATAATAGTCATGTATCCTGAACTGTACAGTCTTTTTAGCAAGCAAATATTTTGGACGTTAAATAATCATACCAATAACAGAACAAGATTCAATTTTGAAGATTTGCTTAGAATGCTTGCATTTCCGGGTACTCGCATCCCAGTTCTATGCACCAACTGTCATTAAAAACTCCAGCCTGTAATTTTTAACTACTGTATACTAATTTTGTGGTTTTTTACAAGTCCTTATCTAATTACAGTGCAATATGTAGTTTTACTCAATGCTAGGATTAGTCACCATCAGTTCACGGTGGAATGTGTTTAAATTTTTTAATTACATGTGGGGCTTATCTGATTCCAAGTGAAAGGATTTTTTTTGTTTGTCAATGAGAGGGATTAACTGCCAATGGTCATAAATGAAATGCAAGCTGAATTTAGTGACAGACAGTGTGTTCAAGTGTGATAACTCCTTTCACATAACATAATTTTTGTTTGTCAAGAATCGTACGGTTGTTGATTATGATTAAACCTGCCAAAAGAAGTGTGTAAACCGGATTCAATTATAAAGTTCTTGTGCTCAATTTGAACCAGAGACGTAACCAGGAAATTGGTTTGCCGTGGGCGAATTATGTTGGTGATCAAACATGTTATGTAAAAAAATGATTTAGCTAAACTACTTTATATATTTTTTTCACTTCCGTGCACATCAAAATAACTAAGTTCAACTAATTACATGAATATAAATAATTTTGACAACATCCAACACTTAAAATTAGCATAGAATGATTAAAACATCCACACACTAAGATCATATTTTTTGTGTAGAATTAACACTAAGTTTTTCGTTGGTCTTTTGAATATAGCTTTAGAGAATAATAATAAAAATATATTTAACACTATTTTTGATTAAATGATTAACTACGGTTGAATAAAAATTTAATATAACAACAAATTTAAATACTAACAAATAAATTTTCTTTGTTGATTTAAGTCATAAGTGTTAACACAAATTTACATGCTAACAAGTTAATTTAATTCAGCGACAAATTTAACAACAAACTAAAATACCAACGAATTTAGATATTAACTTAAAGTAGCTTGAAAAATTAGTAATTGGGGATTTTTTGCTATTGTTTGGCCGAGTAAAGCAATTTGTTTTGCTGCTCTATATCACTTATTATCAAAAAGCATAATATAAAATTAGAAGAAAAAGACAGAATAAGTACCTTAAAAGGCTGGAATGGTTCAAATAGCAACGGCAAGTCAAGCGAACAGAAGCTGCTAGGGACCTAGGGGTTTGATTCTTTTTTGAAGATTGCAAAGAAGTTAAACTACCACCAGACATGCCCTACCGTTTGCAGCCATGATTGAAATATTGCAAATCTAAAAATTGGACATCGTGGCACCAAATCGAGATGAAAGCAAGCTCGAGATGGGAGACATGAGATGAAAGTGAAAGTTCTACGGGGTGGATCGTGTAGTGTATATGCAAGTAAATGTGACAAAATATATGATGCAACTAAAATAATATTAATCTAGGTAACTATAGAATAAGCACACCAGGATTTTATACTGGTTTAGACCTCCCGTCCTACGTCCAGTCCCGAAGCTCATCTTCGGAATTTCCTTTCACCAAATAACCCTCACCTCACCCGGAGAAACAGGTTTACAATAGTAGAGTTTCTTTGTCAACTATGTGTTCTCTATTACACGGATTTTGACTATATAGTACAATTGAACTTCCTATATCTCTTGGATGATTGAATACAATATTGTTCGAGAGAATATAGAAGTGTATGATCTCAGATTTTCAGATTGGATAGCAAGTAGATGATTAGAACAAGAGATGATTAAGATAGAGAGTCAAGTTGTAAGGTAGTCAGATGTGTTCTTTCTCTTGATTCCTGATGCTATATATATAGTTGTAGATATGTATGTTGAGTAGTTGCATCCATTAATGAGTGCTCTATAGTTGCTTCTGTTGATGATGAAGAGTTGCAGCGAAGAGAAGCGAAGACGTCTATTCAAATTTGGCAGTTGACGTTTAAATTTCAATACCGAGTTTGAATTCAGACGTCTGGATGTTTGTATCAGACGTCTGAGCCTGTATAATTTTTGTTTTCGAGTTTGAAATCAGACGTCTGGTATTTGTATCAGACGTCTGGTATTTGTATCAGACGTCTGGTATTTGTATCAGACGTCTGGTATTTGTATCAGACGTCTGGTAGTATATAATTTTTGTACAGGGTAGATTTCCAGACGTCTGGGTGCATCTACCAGACGTCTGGTCTTGTCTGTTTTGTTGTTCCAGAGGATATTTTCAGACGTCTGACTTGTGTACTCAGACGTCTGAAAACTGTGCATGTCCTTTTTGTGCATGTTTCTTGTTGCTTCTTTGATCTTATCGACTTGTAGTCTTTTTATTGTTCTTTGCACCTTGTTCTTGTTTTTCTAGTGATGTTGTTCTAGCAAGTTCCTGTATATATACATATATATGTACATTTGATTTTCATAGTATAGTTGTTGTCATTAAAACCATGGATTTGATTTCCTAACAATTTTTCCTTTTTTGATGATGACAGCTATACAATGTACTTATATATAATTTTTATAAATCTCCCCCTGAATATGTGTTTTTCATTCTCTCTCCCCCTTTGTCATTATCAAAAAAGAATGAGGGAATCATATTTGCAAATTTCAAAATCTTTCCTTTTGTTTCTCCGAGTACCTGCAATAAATAAAAATCATTTTTTGGTACCCACTTACTATGTTAGGGTCCGGGGGGTTAGGTTTTTGGAAACCATACCCATTTGGGTGTGGTTGAACCTTTATAAATATAATTTTCATTATTAACTACCATATCAAAATAATCATCAATGTATTTTTCTCTATTTTTTCAATTTATAGGAATCCAAATACTTAGATAATTTTTATTATATTTCCGTTCAATGATTTTGTAATTCTAGAGAAATTATAAACATTATTGACCATAGCAGTATTTGAATTTTTATAAGAATTTGATCTAGACTTTACTCGAAATTTAGTACTAGCACTAACATTTTTTCTATACATGAAAGTGTATCTAGTGCTATTTCTACGATCAGTTTTATTATATCCTAAACCACTTTTGTCATGTAAAGGTCTAGAACTAGATAAAATCATGTTTAAATCGTTTTGACCTTTTTTAAATTTTGTGACTTCAGTGTTAAGTTTATCAAATTTAGCTTTGAAGTCAAAATTATTATTTTCAAAAGAAATATTGCTGTTTTTCAAAATATCAATTTGCTTGTTTAATTCAGAAATTTTCCTTTTTAAAATTCGAGATTTTGAATTATCTAAAGATGATTGTAATAAACCATTTTGTCTTTTCAAATCCGTAATTTCTTTTGAAAAAATTTCCTTTTCTTTATTAAAGATAGTATTTTTATTTTGCAAAACATTGATTTCCTCTAAAAGATCATTGTTTTTATTTTCTAACTGCTCATTTTCTTTTTGTAGGAAATCTTTTTGTGAAACAAGTTCTTCTACGGTATTTTCAAAACATTTAGTTTGTTTTATCAAAAAATTATTATCCTCTTTTAAACTGGAAATTTCTTGCTCACAATCTTTTAACTTTTCTAAAGCAATTATATTAACTTTATTCAAGGTTTTACAATCTTTTAATAATTCATCATGTGCTAACAGAAGATCTTTATATAAAGAATCTAAGCATACCGATTGTGATCTGAGTTTAGCCATGCAACATTTGTTTGTTTTTTCCTTTGATTTTTTTTATTGCTCTTCCTCTTCCTATTGCCTTGACTAGATCTCTTTATAGCCATTTATTCTAGGATGTTGTTACGATCTCTAGAATCCCAGACTCTGATACCAATTGAAAGTTCTACGGGGTGAATCGTGTAGTGTATATGCAAGTAAATGTGACAAAATATATGATGCAACTAAAATAATATTAATCTATGTAACTATAGAATAAGCACATCAGGATTTTATACTGGTTCGGACTTCCCGTCCTACGTTCAGTCCCGAAGCTCCTATTCGGAATTTCCTTTCACCAAATAACCCTCACTTCACCCGGAGGAACAAGTTTACAATAGTAGAGTTTCTTTGTCAACTATGTGTTCTCTATTACACAGATTTTGATTATATAGTACAATTGAACTTCCTATATCTCTTGGATGATTGAATACAATATTGTTCGAGAGAATATAAAAGTGTATGATCTTAGATTTTCAGATTGGATAGCAAGTAGATGATTAGAACAAGAGATGATCAAGCTATAGAGTCGAGTTGTAAGGTAGTCAGATGTGTTCTTTCTCTTGATTCCTGATGCTATATATATAGTTGTAGATAGGTATGTTGAGTAGTTGCATCCATTAATGTGCGCTCTATAGTTGCTTCTGTTGATGATGAAGAGTTGCAGCGAAGAGAAGCAAAGGCGTCTATTCAAATTTGGCAGTTGAAGTTTAAATTTCAATCCCGAGTTTGAATTCAGACGTCTGGATGTTTGTATCAGACGTCTGAGCCTGTATAATTTTTGTTTCCGAGTTTGAAAGGGTAGATTTCCAGACGCCTGGGTGCATCTACCAGACGTCTGGTCTTGTCTGTTTTGTTGTTCCAGAGGATATTTTCAAACGTCTGACTTGTGTACTCAGACGTCTGAAAACTGTGCATGTCCTTTTTGTGCATGTTTCTTGTTGCTTCTTTGATCTTATCGACTTGTAGTCTCTTGTATTGTTCTTTGCACCTTGTTCTTGTCTTTCTAGTGATGTTGTTCTAGCAAGTTCCTGTATATATACATATATATGTACATTTGATTTTCATTGTATAGTTGTTGTCATTAAAACCATGGATTTGATTTTCTAACAGAAAGCGAGATTGAGATGGCTGCAATTGGGGTCTTAAACTGTCTAAAACCTATTCTTTTATTTTTTATTTTTTGTTGGGGCGGGTAGTTGCCCCACCTAACCTATACCTTGGTTACGTCCCTGATCTGAACAACTATTTTATAAGGAAGTTTATACATTTATAGTAATATACAATTGTCATCGGGCAATATACTATGAGATTCGTATACAAATGTGAAATAGTACTTTCTTTCTGTTTATGGGAGTTTGATATATTTAGGTAATAAAATCCTATGTCAGTATACAGATATAGAAAGCTTTCTCCGCATATTAATGTTCAAGGCCCTTTCCTTCATTTCATTAGATACTTTACTTTTTTATTTTATTTTATCCACTTCTATTTTTTATAATTGTTATGATTGACTTGCAAAGGTTCTTCTATTGACCTATATGTGTGGCATCACATGATATGGAATGATCAAACATCAGAAAATATAATATTGTCATCACTACATGAAATTGAAGAAACAATAAAATGATTATAAAATTTGGGGCAGCCAAATAGTACAAGTTAATATATCCAACTCATAATTGTTCCAAGTTATACAAATAAACTGGGCTGCTTGATTAAAATTATTAATGTGCCCATTAATTAGTCCGAGCTACCATATTTGACATGCTAGCTTTTAGTAGCTTTTGGATTGCATTATTATGCTAATGATGATGAGTTGTATGTTTGGCTAACATCAAATTATATATGTTATATAAATCTCAGGCATGTCACAACATGATTATGTCTAATGGTTCTGTATTATTGTTTATTTGTTGCTTAAACACAATTTGGTATTCTATGTCTTGAAAATAGCAGATTGTCCAAAAATGTATTTAAAAGCCTATGTTTGAGACAGAAATTTCAGAAGCATTATTAATGATATGCTGATTTTTGTTTTATATTTTGTTATTAATTTTAGGACAAGGATCCATATACACTGAAAGCTCAATAACTGAAGGCTGAATTTCAAAAGGAATACTTGTCCAAAGAAGGTAAACTAATCTTGTTTCTCTTTTTCATTGAAAATTCCATGTTTCACCAAACCTTGATGAAGTGGTTGTATCTAAAATATTACTATTGAGTACAATTCTTACTTAACATAAAATCATTTATATTTCTCCAGATTTAAACACAAACCATAAAGGAGAAACTTCACATATCATTTGATTATATTTAAAGGATTATTTTTAATTTGAATTAATAAAATATTGTACCGGATAATATTTAGTAAAATGCAGTATATCTAGGAGCTTAAGCCTCTGAAGACAATCTTCAAATTTGTTGCTTCCTTATTGTAATTTAACATAGTTCATAAGGAACGGTAAGTTTGGATAATTTGCAAGTGATGATAGTAATATATTGAAAATGTTTACTTAGTTTTCTTGATGCTGCCTTTATGAGATTTTCTTCTGTTTTTAGAACATTATGAGATTTTGTGATATTGGCATTATAAATTTGAGATATACAAGCATGAAGTAGAGGGAAACATTTTATGAGAGAGAAATGATGAATATTTAAATATAAACATGTGATGGATATCGGGGGCTACAAATGGTGCTAAATAAAGGGGGCTGGGGATATACACACACACATGCACACATACATGCACAAATATATGTGCAATGATCGGCTACACATACATACATGGGCAATGATCGGCTACACATCATTCTTGCTACACCTCAAATCTCCTGCTTTCAACCACATGTCCCGATTTAAGAATTATATTCTCTTTTTTGTCACTTCATTCTGTTAATTAATTCGGAACACGTGGTTGAAATCATGGAATTTGAGATGTAGCAAAAATGAGATGTAGTTGATCCTTGCCATATATGTAGGATTGTCAATGATACGAGTTTCGGTCCTAACCCGCGCTGTTAATATGGGTACGGTTTTTGCCCCAACTATCTAGGTCCAACTCACGTCCGACCCAGTTAATATTAGGGTCCGGTACGGTTTATCCAAATCCGGCCTGATTTGGACCCAATCCAATTATTAGTTTTCTGTAGTATCGAAATATGAGTATTTATGTTATCTGCTTACCATTTTTGTGTGCATGTAGATGTTTTTGCTAACTTTTGTTGTAAACTTGGCTACATCATTATACAATTTGCATGTTAACATTGTGTATAAATTTTACAAAAAATGCAAGTTTAAAGTATGATTTTAACACAAATATTATGAGTTCGGTATGCAGGTATTAGATGGTGGGATTGAAAAGCCCGACGGGTTGTACTCGGGTATTGGTTTTGACATACCCTGCGGGTTCAGGCCGGACTCGAGTTTTGATTATTGTAGTCAGGCTCGGCTTCGGGTTTTAAGGTACCCATACCGAACCCGTTTTGTCGACAGACCTACATATATGTATATATTTATGTATATGTATGTATATATAGGGAGATAGACACACACATGACATATTCTATATATGTTATAAGTTGATTGTTTAACAAACAAAATTTTGAAAGTAGAATCGTGATTATCATTTTTTGGATCATATTTTTTTCATGTACAGGGGCGTAAGGTTGTTAATGGATACCCAAAAATCCAAAATCCGTACGCATCCGTATTCGAAAAACGGATAAATATCATATATTCAGAAAAATGGATATGGATGCAGATACAAAGACATCTGTATCAAAAAATTATCTGTTCGATTTTCTTCAAGAACATAGTTTATCTTATGTGTATTTTAGTAAAATGAAAGATACGTAGTTATCGATTTATTAAGTTACTAATTTATATTATTATATTCATTTAATGCATATTAACTGTTTAAAATATTTAATTATAACGCCACAAGTGCTCTGCCATTGGTCCACATATTTGTTAATTTCGCATAATTTAATAATCATTGTGATTGAATTTTTTTAATATTAAATCAATTTTTTTTTGATTTATCGCTCATTAACGGATATGATAATTATTCGATATCCGTCCGTATCCGCGAATATGGATATCCGATATCTAAAAATGATTTCGGATGCGTATGTGGATATGACACTATCCGCATCCGAAAGTATCCGTTGATAGGCCTACATGAGCGGAGCTAGTAATAAACTAGCTAGGGCAACTGCCTTACTTGAAACTTTTCAAACAAGCCTAAATAAAATAAAATTTGGATTTCATTATTTGCCCTATCTGAAATTTTGTTGTTTTGGCCTTATTTGAAAGTAAAGTAAGAAGGACCGAAACTCATTTACATTAGTTGAAACCCTTCTGGAAACATTGCCCTAGGTCAAATCCCATCCCATGTTAGCTCCGCCACTGTTCGGGTACAAGTAAATTTAATAGGCCTTGCAAAAGAGAATTTTAGATTAAAATGACAATCATGGAGTCAATCCACCCCATAGCCGAATTCTATGTCTAGAGTTGCGATTAATAAATGTAAGTAATTTTATATAATTCACCGATCTTTTAGTAAAAAGACAATTATCTATTAAGCTTTCATTGCTACATCCCGTTCTATGTTAATTACGATTACTGTTAAAATCTCCACTATTTCACCAATCAATTTGTGCATCACTCATTATTAGTTAATTTTTATTTTATTGTTTCGTTTATTTATATCATCTTTGTACATTATGAAAATAAATTCTGTTTTCAATTTACAAACTAACTATTGCCATCCTTCTAAATGTAATTTGACACGAGCGAGTCCACAAAATTATATTTGATAAAAAGGAATTTTGCAAATTTTTTGTTATTTTAACTAGACAATCAATTTCCTGTAAACTCTAGAAGGTTGAACCGAACCCATAGCACATACTTTATGCATGTGACGTAGTGCATTGCCTTTCATGTTTATCTTTCCAAAGAATGTGTTTGACATATAAATTTTAATAAGAGAACAATTGCATAATAAAATAAAGAATACTTTTTAAGTTTTAAACGTAAAAAAAAACCTTGAAAAATGAATATTTTAAAAGAAGTACAAAATGACATTGCAAATATAATAAACATGGAATAAATGGATAGATGCACAGAAAAATGATTGAGGTCGGCAACACAAAATTTCAATTTCCATAATTTTATAACTTTAATCATATCTTTAGCTAAATTAAAGTTTATTAGATCACTTATAATACTATACTTTTTTTACTTTTCCTTTCAATGTAAATATTATCTTATCAAGTATGCATCACTTTGTCTTCTTTGTATGTATCCATATCATCCAAGTCTATTTTCACTAATTTTCTCATTTATAGTTGTCGCTTTTACTTATCTCTCACTCTCCCGTTTTTAAGTATATATTTTCTCGTAATTCCAATTTTTACATATCAATGTAAATAGTATATAGATGCATATTACACATGTTGGTTTCCTAGTATTATATATAAGAACTCTAACTCTCCTATTTCCCATGTTGGTTTCCTAATATTATATATAAGAACTCTAACTCAGCCATTTCCATGTTTTTACACTTTGAAAGTAGCAGCTCATATTATGATTATCATGACACATGTTTTTATTTTGGCAAGGCGACAGCAGTTAAAGATTAAATGTTTTCCTTCCAAATTTATGTAGATGCATACATACCTTACAGTATGATGGTTACAGACTTATATCAGAAGGAGGGATGGAAAAATGAGAAAACAAACCAACAAACATGGTTATAAATTACAAGTCAATCTATGAACTTTGTACATGTTACTCTAGTTTTGGTCTGTTTTCTCCTTTTTTCCCTCTTTTGCTTTATTCTTCATTACCAATAAACAAGACATCTCTATATTTCTATGTTTCTCATATGCTGCCATTAACCCTACGAGGCTATGGAAATGTGTTAAAACGAGTGTTAGAACCCAAATAAAAGGATCAGTTAATGTTTTAGTTGTGGAAAAATTATCAAGTAAAAGAGCTTTCTAAAGGTCTAGAAGATTATGACTCACAAACGTTATAAACTTTTAAGAACCATGGTTGAATCGTATGAAGTAGTTCGCTTTATTAATCTGTAGACTACAATATGAGATTGTAAAGCGTAAACTATGAATTCAGAACAAAGTTTACTCATTTATCCTCTAACTTTATAGACTTCACTGTATTGATCTATACTAGAAAAACTAATCAATTATCACAGCTAAATCACATATAATTCTTAAGCAACTGCCAATTTCACAATTTGCATTGAGAAATTACATATTATTTGAAATTGGTACTCAACGTATTTGATAATCAAATCATAAAATTAGTCGACAAAAGATGATGGATGGCTGTTGGCAATATCTGTCTAGACTATAACTTTTTTCAATTGGCTATAAACACAGCATCATCTTTTTAGAAATTTTATACTAATCTCAGTATGAATATACTTCAAGTGGAAGAAAATATTTTCGTCAAAACATGTCAAAAGTTTGGATTTGGGTGGAAATTACCAAAAATATAAAACAATAAAATATCATAAAAATTTACCCGTTATCAAACTGATAAAGCTATCTCCATCGGACGCCAATTACGTAAAAAATATCGAGGGGTAATAAAAAGGAAAGCCCGACAAATGAATCAATACATGTAAAGTGACTTGAGATTACATTTCCAATTCAGGAAACGTAATCAGATCTAGACCTGCCGTTTATTTGTAGTACGCTCAACTGTTGTACGTATACTAAATACATGCCTAGCTGTTGGGCATTTTTGCCTAATTAAGACCTTAAGATTACATGTATTAATATTAAGAGCGTAATCTGTTAAAGGTGCCCTAATGACAGCAACAACCTCCAACTATGATGCAATAACAAACATACACAGCTTAAAGAGCGCCAGTTGGCTAAATGCCCAGATAACAGCATGTAGATGACCATACACTATTTGACTGTAAAAAAATTATTCATGTTGAATCATTTTAGACAAAAATACCTGTCCACCTTCAGTTGACTAAAAAAACTCTTCTTCAGCTAAAATAAAGTTACGAGGTGACTACATTCAAAAAATAAGGCAAAACTATTGATTCATATTTTAAATGCCAGAATAAAAACATTTGTTTAATGATTGGAATGTTTTGATAGATGATTCGCATAACCATAAAACTAATGGATAACACATGCTTTCTCGTGGCATGTTTGGAAGAGAAAACCCAATGTATGTTTGTATTTGCATCCATGTAATACTTTATCCGTGTATACATTTCTAGGAATTGACCGCAAATAAAAAATTGTAGCAAATCCACACGCGAAATCTAATGGGCCTTTTGAAAAAAAACAAATAGCTAATTTCTTTCTTAATTACTTTATCCTAAATAAATTCATCTGGATCCTTCAACATAATTCACTAGAAGCATTGACCCAAACACCCATATAAAGTACTTCAATATAACAAGAACGGATATGCATCAACCAAATTTTAGCACCGAGCAGGTTAATATGAATTCATGAAAACAAATTAATTGTAGCTTAGAGTCCAAATATTTGAGGAGTCGTAGAATATTTTTTATGAGTGAGCTCAGGTTAACCCCCTTCATCTGTAGAGTTCAAACACTTAACATAACCAGTAGTCTATTACATATAAAAAATGTCTAGAAAACCACATTTTGGTAGAGGGCATAAAGACAATTTAACCAGAATTCACAGCTAAAACTTTGGATGGTCAATTGCTATCTGGAATAATCGTTAAAAATCAACGGTGTTCATAAAATTGTATCAAATAAATAATTACTCAAGATGGTTCATATTGATTTCAATTACTTAAGGTTAAAATTATTAAATTTTGATCTAACAACACAACATGTTTCATTGACAACAGTGCACATTCCAGTAGATTAAAAGTAAAACAAAAAATAAGTAAAAAGCCATTAACAAGATTCGTGTACCTGTGCGCAAAACAGCTTCCCAATTGAGGTTTTTTTTTGTTTTTTAGTTAGAAGCAGAGGAGCTTTATTTCTACAAGCAAGTAGGCCTACAGATGTTGTCACATTTTATATTTCAAATTTACCCCTTGATTTTTGTAGATAATGAGATGAGACGTGTGTTTTTAAATTATTGTAGAGCCAGGTAGACCCGTCAAACATGTTGAGTTGGGTTGTAAATGGGCTCGGTAGAAATTAACCCAACCCATTTAAAAAAACGGACCTAACCTATTAGATCCATTTATTAAATGGGTCAACCCGATCCGACCTGCTAGTTTAACGAGTAAACCCCCAATCCAACCCATTTAGTCCATTTTTTAAGAAAATTATATTAAAAAAACCACAAATATGCCAAAACCCACCGGTCAGAAATAAAACATGTATGTTTCAAGTGTACAAACAAAAGTATGTTTGCTCAAAAATAATAACCGTCGCAGGCAATAAAAACTATAATGAAAAACTGCAAAGTACATCAGAAAACTGCATGAAATGGAGAAATAACATGAGTTGCAACATACCTTCCATAAAGTGCAATCCTTTTCTGCTAAAGGATATTAGAACAGTCAAAATATAAGTAAGCAACACTACATGAGAGAACAGTCATGAGATGTTTCACTGCGAAATGACTGTTCTCTCTTGTAGTGTTGTTTACTTATATTTTGACTTCTCTAATATTCTTTGGCAGAAAAAGATTGCACTTGGATGCCATGGGATGTTCCATTGCAATTTCTTTCCGTGATTTGCAAGCTATACTTGAGCTTCTATTCTATGTATGGAAACTATTATATTTTGTCATGTTGTATTAAATATTGCAATTTATGGAAGATATGTCGCCGCTCGTGTTATTTCTTCCATTTTATGTAGTCTTTTGATACATTTTGCACCATTTTATGCAGTTTTTTGATATATTTTACAGTTTTTCATTATAGTTTTTATTGCCTGCTGCGATTTTATGAGGTATTTTGCATTTTTATTTCTGACAAATAGGTTTTGACATATTTGTAGTATTTTTAATATAATTTTCTTAAAAAATGAGCTGAACGGATTGTGTTGGGTTTACCCGTTAAGCTAGTGGGTCAGATTGGGTTGACCCAGTTAATAAACGAGTCTAATGGGTTGGGTCCGTTTTTCTTTTAATTGCGTTGGGTTAATTTCCACCTAGTCCATTTACAACCCAACCCTTTTGACAGGTCTATCTGGATCTGCAATAATTTGAAAACCCATCTCATCTCATTATCTACAAAAATCGAGGAATAAATTTGGAATATAAATAGTGACGAGATCTATAGGCCTACTTGCTTGTTGAAATAAAGCACCTCTGCTTCTAATTTAAAAACAAAAAAAAATTCAATCGGGAGATTGTCTTGCGCATAGGTACATGAATCTTGTTAATGACTTTTTACTTATTTTTTGTTTTACTTTAATTTGCTGGAATGCGCACTGCTGTCAAACTTTGATTTCGTGGAATTGATGAAACATCTTGTGCAGTTAGATTGAAATTTAGTAATTTTAACCTAAGTATTTGATACAATTTTTGAACACTATCAATTTTTAATGATTATTCTAGATAAGAATTTGTCATCCAAAATTTTAGATGTAAATTGTGTTAAAATTGTCTTATATCCTCTATCAAAATATGTGGTTTTCTGAAATTTTAAGTAACAGAATACTAGTTATGTTAAGTGTTTGAACTTCCAGGTTGAAGAAGGTTAACCTCACTGATAAGAAACAATAGCACTTTGGATTTCTTAATTCATAGTAATATTGTACGACTCCCCAAATATTTGGTCTCCCGGCTACAACTATTCTGCTTTCATGAATGTCTATTAACATGCTCAGTGCTAAAATTTGGTTCATGCTTATCGGTTTTTGTTATATTTAAGTACTTTATATGAGTGTGAGGTTTTTTTTCTTCCTAACATGCCACAACAAAGTATGTATCATCCATTAGTTTTATGATTATGCGAACCATCTATCAAAACATTCCAATCAATTTGTAATCTCAAATCACTTTACGTGCATTAATTCATTCGTCGGGCTTTCTTTTTCATCACCCCCTTGATATTTCTTATATAATTGGCGTCTGCTGGAGATAGCTTTATCACTTTGATAATGAGCAAATTTTTGGGATATTTTACTGTTTCATAGTTTTGGCAATTTCCAACCAAATCCAAACTTTTGATATGTTTTGGCAAAAATATTTTCTTCCAGTTGATGTATTTTCTACCGAAATTAGTGTAAAATTTCAAAAAAGATGATATTGTGTTTATAGTCAATTGAAAAAAAGTCTTGACAAATATTGCCAACAGTCATCCATCATCATTTGTCTACAAATTCTATGATTTGATTATCAAATATGTTGAGTACCTACTTCAAATAATATTTCTCCATGCAAATTGTGAAATTAACATTTGCTTTAGAATGATATGTGATTTAGCTGTGATAATTGATTAGTTTTTCTGGTCAATACAGTGAAGTCTATAAAGTTAGAGAATAAATGAGTAAACTTTGTTTGAATCCGTAGTTTACACTTTACAATCTCATACTGTAGTCTATAGATTAATAAAGAGAACTACTTCATATCCGAGCCCATCGGTTAATACCATTATACCGAACTCATAATATTTGTGTTAAATTCATGCTTTAAACTTGTATTTGTAAAATTTATACACAATCAGTGTTAACATATAAATTGTGTAGTGATGTAGCCAAGTTTACAACAAAATTACGTAAAAATATCTACATGCACACAGAAATGGCAAACAAATAATATAAATACTCACACTTTGATACCACGGAAAACTAATAACTGGGTTGAGTTCAAAACGGGCCGGGTTTGGATAAAACCATATACTACCCTAATATTAACTGAAGTTGGATTTGGGTTGGACCTGGATAGTTAGGGCAAAAACCGTACCCGTATTAACAACACGGGCTTAGACCGAAACTCGTACCATTGACAAGCTTATATATATGGCAAGAATCGGCTACACATCATTTTTGCTACATCTTAAATCCCGTAATTTAAATAATAGAATGAAGTGACAAGAAAGGAAGAATATAATTATTTAAATCGGAACATGTGGTTGGAATCAGGAGATTTAAGGTGTAACGAAAATGGCGTAACCGATCCTTGCCCGTATATGTATGTGTGTTTAGCACCATTTGTAACCTCTTGATATCCACCATATGTTTATAATTAAATATTCAGTTTTTCTCTCTTTTGTCACATAGGCTGGATATTTAAATATAAATATGTGGCGGATATCGGGGGCTACGTGATGGTGCTAAATAAGGAGGGCTGCGGATCCGGATCCGTAACCCCTTCTTATGTAACTCCTCGTAACATCCTTCCGTCTTTTTGTGCCAGTCGATTACTAAATGAAACAAAATTTTGTAGGCATAATATATATGCTTACGGGATCATCTGTTCAAAGAATTAGGTGGTTTCAGGACTTCTAACTCATTCAATTTTATTATTTCAAATCAATTGTTAAAATATATATTCTGATGGCTCACACTGATTTATGATTTTGAGGGAGTTAGATGTTATATAAACGGTTCGAATTTTTGTGTGGATCATTTCAACACAAAAAGGCAGCCAGAGACACGTGTATGTATGTACAATCCGCAGAGAACAAGATACCATGATATTAACTGGTTTCAATAATCTGCACTCGTAAGTCCATTTTTCATGTTCTAAAAATAAAACCACTCAAACGTTTTGCAATTTAATAAACGTAATTTCAAAGAATTTAAAGTCTAACATTCACATTCTTCTGGATTCACAGATAATATGTAATGACATCCAAAGAACAAACTAATATTAATTGATAGCTTAAAAAAACCTAATATAAAATGATGACGGTAGCATTCCTATTGTTTTGCCTTATAGCTTGCATTTTTATTAGCTGGAATGAATGGCTAACTGGAATAAAAGACTTGAATTATAGTGGACCTAATTGATATTTCATACTGCTTTTGTTGATTGGTATGGAAATTAGATTCTATTGGTACATGAGATAGTTATATTGATGCGAGGTATTATATTTCTTCATAACCTGTAGGTGTACCGGTGTACGTAGTTTTGGATTTTTTTTAATATCCTATTTATTCATGAGCCGTAGATAATTTGGACCGTATAAACATGAAACTTTTTTGTTCATTTTCACCGTCGGCTTCAGCCCAGCTGATCCCAGGACCAGATATGCCCTTTATTACTAGTGATGATATATGTATCTGAGTATAGTGTAGATATTGATAGACCTGTAAACGGCTGTATACGGATTCGGATAGTGTCATATCTATATCCGTAATCATTTTCGGATATCCGTATCTGTTGATGTGGACGGATATCTGATATTTTTCGGATATTCTTTGACCAGTCACAACTAATAAATAGAAATTTTGATTCATTATAAATCCATTTCAACAATAAAAATATAATAAATAGTTGATATGTTAAGAGAGATAATTTGAAGCAGCAAATACTGATCATATCTGGTTTGTATACACATGTTAAATTTTTATATCCGGATAAAATAATAAATGACAATCATTTTATGTACTAAAATACAAAAAATATATCTATAATTTTGATAAAAACCGGACAGATAATTATCAGTTGCGGATATGGTCATATTTGCATTCGTATCCATTTTTCGGATACCGGATACATTTTCATATTCGGATATTTCGGGTACTCGTTGACAGCCTTGGGTATCGGATATTTCATTGCTTTATCTTGCACAAATTGGCTGACACTATTTCCATGTATATAAACAAGGGAGGCCTTTTCTGTTGGTTTTTGGTCTTTGATCTCATGGAACTATATTGTCTTATATAATGATTTTTGCATTCTTTAAATGATATGACGTTGGAAAAGGAATTTAAACGAGTGCAAAAACGAAGACAATGATTTGCTTAATGTGTTTATAGTGATTTTTGGGTTCAGACTTCAAGAATTATTGTCGCCTGTACAGGCTTCTAATTTGTGGTTAATGTATTGCTACATTAATTATCAAAATTTAGGTTACAAGATTTGAAAAGATGTCTATGCTAGATGCAACAAGGACCGAGCTTGCTCTTGCTGTTTTGTATTTGAACAAAGCTGAGGCCAGAGATAAAATTTGCAGGGCTATTCAGTATGGTTCTAAATTCTTGAGCAATGGAGAACCAGGCACTGCTCAGAATGTTGACAAATCAACCAGTTTGGCTCGGAAAGTATTTCGATTGTTCAAGGTCGGAATTGTAGTTCACTCAAAATTGAATTCTTAGTTATATTAGAAATGGTAATTCTCACATCATTGTCTTCTGATTTTCTAGTTTGTGAATGATTTGCATGCTCTCATTAGTCCACCTGCAAAAGGAACTCCTCTCCCACTCATTTTACTAGGAAAGGTATATGTGCGCCTTATTAAAATCTCCTTTTTGCTAATTTTTTATTCTTATATGTCATGTTTATGCGCAGTCGAAGAATGCATTGTTATCGACTTTCTTATTTTTGGACCAAATTGTGTGGGCAGGCAGAACTGGGATATACAAGGTTAATTTTCCTGAATTTTCTTATTTGAGCATGCGAGTTAAAATTAGTTTAGTGAAAAAGATTCTTTTGTTCAGAACAAAGAACGTGCAGAGCTACTTGGCAGGATCTCTCTTTTTTGTTGGATGGGCTCATCAGCATGCTCCACTGCTATAGAAGTTTGTTTTTTTCCCTCTCTTTTCAGCAGTTCATATTATCATAATTTGAATTTATGTCTGAATCTTTTTATTTCTATTAGCTGGCCGAGATTAGAAGGTTAAATGCATCAATCAAAAAGTTAGAGAGAGAACTAAAGCATGCCAATAAGCATGATGTAAGATGTTTAAAAGTTACTCTAACTCTTCTATGTTTTTCAGTATTTACTTGAACACACGAACATTGAAGTGATATATTGTGAAATAATTCAAGGATGAGGTGTACAAAGACAAGCTAAAAAAGTCCAATGAAAGGCTGCTAGCATTGGTAAAAGCATCAATGGATTTAGTTGTCGCGGCTGGGCTTCTTCAACTAGCACCAAAGAAAGTCACTCCACGAGTTACAGGAGGGTTCGGATTCATAAGTTCGCTCATTTCTTGTTATCAGGTACGTAATATGACTGGTCCAAACTGAGCTTATATATCCTAATGTCCTCTAAATATTCTCATGGGAGAGATTCAAACTGAGGTTATACTGATTTTGATAATTACCTACTATGCGCAGTTGCTTCCGGCAACACCAAAATCGAAAACCTCCTGAAGATTCAGCCTTTCAATACATGGCACAAAATAAATATAGCATCATGTGCACTTCTTGTTCCTTACAGTTATATGACTATCTGCGATGCTGTAACAAATGCTACTACTGTGGTTGTTTGTAATAGTTGTAGGTTGCAATATTTTCTATGTCCCTGAGTGCTACTGTCTACCAAAAAGCACTTTTATATATAATGTTATCTGTTGTCGTTTCCAATCCCACAACTTTAATGAAGGAAACTACTGTTACTGGCTCTGTAATGATGGTTGATAATTGTCACCTTCCAACCACTTTTATACATTACCAACACATGTTTTAAGATCGATTAATTCATCCAGAGATTTTACTTTATTTTGAATCTTGCTTTGCTCCTTTGTCTTGTAATATGAGAAATTGAGTTTGAACTTGGATGCTGTTTGACTGACTGCACCCATGTTTGCTTAATAAAGTATAGGGTACGTTGGAACACATGCAACCATGAGCAAGCGAAATGGCCAAACAGTCCATGTGCTGCTTTTATTGTTTTAGATATTTATGTATATTATCCGCGATTCGTTATGTATAATGACTTTATGCGAAAGTAAAAACTGAAGCATCGGAAGCTGCACAAACTTGCTGCAAGTTCTAATTAGGTCGGTCAAAGGATGTTTTCGGACATCCGCATTCGAAATTATTTTCGGATACCGGTTATCCGTATCATCAGATACAGACGGATATCGAATAATTATCATATCCGCTAACGATCGATAAATTAAGAACTATAAAAAGAAAATTTTAGTTTAATATAAATATTTTTCAATACCATTGATTATAAAAGTGTTAAAAAGTAACAAATACGATGATAATAAATAGTTTGGAGTAGGTAATAAGGATTAAGTGCATATAATATAAACTAACAACTTAATAAAATAATAAACGAATATTTTTCACTGTACTAAAATACATATAATTTGAACTATAATTTTGATAAAAACTGGATGGATAATTTTCGAATGTTGATGTCTTCGTATTCACATTCGCATCTTTTTTTTCGAATATCGAATGTTTATCCGCTTTTCGGATACGCATGAATTTCTGTTTTTTCGGATATACATTGACAGCCCAAGTTCTAATAAATGAGACCCGCGCGCAGCATATAACAAATGCCGACTACACACGATCACCTGCCAGATTTCTGAATCGCCGTACACGTGTCATTTTGTGGACAGGAGAGTCAATGAATGTGCACTTTCTTCCGTCCTTTTGTGCAATCAACTAAAACGGTTTTGGACACATCTGATGGGCCCAACAGTTTGTTGGAGTAGCCACACGACAAAAGTTGAGCATGCATTTCTTTTTTGTTGCTGCTGTTTGGTTGCTTTTTATTTGGAAACTAAGGCTGGGTTCGTGGACTTCCGTTGAAGGTTAGAGGGTTCGCGGATAATTTTTTAATTAGAGGTTGGGTATAATAAAAAAAATATTGAGTAATTTAGAAATTGTTATTTATATTGTAATAGTTATATAATAATTTTAATTAATAATTAATTATTATTTCATTATTTATCGACTAAATTTATTATTTAATTAAATTAATATTTCAGAATTAATAATGCAAATTCAATTTCAACTTCAAATTCTAATACAATTTCTAAAAACTTGTTACTAATTTTAGCTAAAATACAAACGTAACATTACACCGAATTTTAACCAAAATATAATAGTAAAACAATACATAGGTCATGTGTTGCAACAATCTGTTATGTATTCAATGAACTTGCACCATCATGATTGTGTTGAAGATGTTGACGTCAATTTCAACATAACTTCATGAAACTTCTTCATTAACAATTTTTTCAAAATCAGAATCTGTACCGTTGTATTTTCTAACAAAATTATGGATAACACAGCTTGCAACGACAAATTGTGCTTTTGGCGAAACTATATGTTGGCATATCTCGTAAAATACCGATTCTTTTTTCAAAATACCGAATGTTCTTTCCACAACCATGCGCATACTAGAATTGAAAATTTCATTACTTGATTTTGGAACATTATGGTTTTGTTGAAATTCGGAAATGTGGTAGCGTTCATTACGATAAGGTGGTAAATAATCGTTTCTAAGCATATTCCTAAGTCTACAAGGTAATACTAACCAGGTGGCGGATGTGGAATATTTCAACTTCTTCAATAGCATGATTTAACAATCTACTATCTTGGACAGGGCCTTCCCAAGCAGACATTACGAAGCTAAATGTTAAATCAGAATTAACAACAGTAAGAATATTTTATGGTGGAAACTTCTTTCCGTCTATATATGACGGTAATTCTTCTTTACTAACCCTCGTAGGAACATGTGTTCCGTTTATAGCTCCAGCAGCATTTTGGAAAAAAAGATAGTATCGTGTATCATACCTAATTTCATGTGGAATCTCATTGAAATGTACCAGTTTAATATTATCTTTGGTCAAAAGTAAGACAATGTGCAAAATCTTAAAAATATATAAACTAACAGTGCTAATGGATCGACTAAAATTTTCACCTACCAACCTTTGTGATGCTCCATGACCTATTGTGGAACAAAGCATTCCAATCATTTCAAGAATGTACATTTTTTGAGTTGAAACTAATCCATACCTATTAACTAGAACATCACAAAGGCATCTAGAAGTAGCACTTTTCATTCAGAAAAGATCTTGACCGTTGTTTTCAAGACCATTAAGAACATCATCAACCCACATTCGTTTAGTTTAAGAAGAGGTATGATGTTAAGTAGGCATTAACTGAATATGATTTACCATCATTCCAACAATGTAAGCGAGATCCTTATCATACCCATCTGCATCCTCGGAGTTAGATAGATCATCGTTATTTTTCGAGTTAGATAGATCATCGCTATTTTCTGAGTTTTCCAAATCATTGTTTGAATTATTATATGCAAAATCATATTTGGACATCGTTGGAATTGATGTGAGTAAGAAGGAATGAGAATTTGCTGAAAATAGTTAGGTAGGGAAATTTATATAGGAGATTTTTCGGACTTAATGTTTTACGTCCGGTTTAATTGATTCATGTTTGACGTAAAAATTAAGTCCGAAAAATACTCTTCCTTTTGAAATGGGAAAACGCGGGAGGGGGGGACACTGACGTATTTTTTACGTCCGACGTTATTTACGTTGAACGTAAATATTTACTGCCGCTAAATGCTATACAAACTTGTCCATAAATGCACTGTAATTGTTTTTATATTTCACACAAAATACAACTGAAACTCAGTAGACCTGGACTGTTAGTCGTATGAGTGAAATCAAAGGACAATGCAATGGTTAAGATCCATTGTGTCATCAACGTGTGTCCCAATAAACTTTCTATATATATGTTATCCAACATTCTAACCCGGCTATATTAAACTGATTGCACAAGTTAGATTCGACTAGAACCACGGTCGATGAGTCCAGAGTGATGATTGTGGGGCCCAAAAATCAAGTACAAATAATAACATGAAGTCGAGATTGAATGAAATTGATAGATATGCAAGGCAGAATGTTTGAAGTATGAAACATAGTTCAACATATATGAGGGATCGACATAAATTAACTTCCATCATAGGGGTCAGTATGTTTCAGGGAGTAAGAGCATTTCAATAGAAAACAATAAATATCTCAAGATCCACAAGTCCAATGCATATGGAATTTTGTAAGCAAGATATAGGGACCCTAGGGAGCCTACCTTAGGGATTGCACCTTGAGAGATCGACACTCTTTCCTTGCTAGGGATCGGCAGAAAATCAGCAAGCAACCCATGTTGAAGCAAAGATCAAGCAATAACTCAAGTTATACTGATCCAATTGGCATGAAATTTGGAGGCTAAGCAATAACTCAAGTTTACCCCTTAGGAAAATTCCTCCTTCTAAATTTAGTTAAGTCTTATTTTAGTTCATTCATTAAGACACGGCCATTGGATTTATTAATCTCATCTATCTAATTATTCACATTATTCTATTTAATTTATCTAATTAAATATATCGAATAATGTTAATTAAAATTCAGGGGCATCACATCATCTTAAAATGGGTTTTTCCTACCCCGTCGCATATGAATCCAACTTAGGAAGGACCGTATGTCATTGAACAGAGACTTGGAGAGGGGACTTTCAAGCTAGCAACCGTTGAAGGCATCACACTCCCAAGGGCATGGAATAGCGAGCATTTACGATGCTATTTCACTTAACTTATTTCTTTTCCATTCAGTTGTATTTAGTTTCAGGATTTGCTTTAGCATCTTATTTTCTAGATATGTAATAAAACAAATTATGTCATTTCTTTCCCTTTGACAAATAAAATTTTGAAGTTCCTTCATATCTTTGTTTATTATAGCATTACATGTTAGTTACATTAGAAATATGTGACTCGACCATCCGATAAACAAGTTAATCCCATCAAGTGATGAGACAGTCAGGAATCAAAAGCGATCGTGATACGACCAATCGCTCACTAAGTCAAACCCCAAACATTGGAGGTAAATCAACCAATTAAGGAAAGTACGATCCGACTATTTTCTGAAATAACTCTAAGTCCCCAGAGCATGGACTGGAGTATAAATATAAGCCGGCTGTGATTCGACCTCCCGCTAACTAACTCTTATCCCCAGAGTGCGTATATGAGTATAAACAAATAGACGAGTGCGGTTCAACCACTCACTATTCCGTGAACTCCGGTCTAAAACCGATAGGAGGAGTATACACTCGCTAAGGATGGAGTTCGACCATCCACCGTCTAACTCCACTAACCCGAGACTAGGGGCAGGAGTATAATCCCTTGGACCACTGAATCCGACAACGTAACATTAGGGCTCAAACCCCATGTTTGGTACGACTCGGGGCCACGACCGCATATAGTCCTTGGGATAAAATTAATGGATTATGATTCAAATCAACGAGCGACGAATTACAAGTACATTGAATGGAAAAGTAATAGCTCAACTACTTAAATAATAATTCACATGAAATCAACAGAAAATAGAGAACTTTTATTTGCATAATAAACTTCAAAATTATGATAAAGTCTATTCAAAAAATGGGGGACGTACCCGCACAATCATGGCCAACAAAAGGGAAAACAACTATACAAGCTATGTGCAAATTGAGCCGAAGCAACGACTATTTCTTTTGTCCTTTCTCTTTTTTGGATTTTTTGGGAGTGGGGCCACCCAAGCTTCCACCTGTCCTTTTCCTCAATTCTCTACTGCCCTTGAAAGGAGAGCTTCCAAAGGTTGGATGGAGTTCTTTAGGAATCTATCCACCGGGTGGAATGACTTGTAATAAGATGAGATTTGGATCGTCAATGTCCACGTCGACGGGTTCAACCTTAGCTTTTTTCTTTAACAATTCCTTCCTCTCGATGCGCTCTGTTAAGCTGAGCTCATCGATATGTTCAGTGGCAGCAATAATTACAACGTCATCCGACTCATTAGGCAATGGCAGGTCTTCAGCTTTTTCATCATCAAATGCTTCGATAACTTGAGCGTCAGGCCCTGGAGCGTTGGTGGCCGTTGGAATCTCAGTAGATGTCGATTGTTGCTCCACGACAAATCACTTTTTGGAGTTTGGCTGAGACCCGAAACACCTGCAGATTCATGGAAACAAGAAGATAAGCCCATGACTGTTGGGCATGAGGAACAGAACCTATTGAAAAGTGGAGAGTAAAGTGGAATACCTACATCCGGTTGACTCTCAATTGTCGCTGGAGTGCTCCCTTTCAGAATAGCGGTCGGCACCTTAGATTGATAACCAGGTTTGTCTAGATCATGCTTAGATCCTGTCCCGGGCCGAGAGAAACCGACGCTCTGGCTGCTTGAAGAGAAGAGAGGCCTTTGGGATTGGACTCCGAAGACTCGACATTGTTTTTCACTTTGTCGGAGGATGTTAGAATGTCAAAATATCGAAGTCTCATAGCAGCCAGGTCTAGAGGTTCATCCCCACGAAGAATCTCCCATACTAGTTTCTCTTTGTCAAAATCAACTTCGCCGAGGGTTCTCTTTTTCATTTCAACAATATATTCCCAAGCCTCGGTAAGCGACTCAAGATAACCCTCACCAAGAAAGCTCAGGTCATGGTGGATAAGCACTTTAGCATTGTATTCAATGATCAGGAGATCGAATATGTCCTTAATTTCATTTCGACCGGCTTCTTTGGCATCCTCTACCTGGGCCACGATCTGTTCTCTCATCTCATTGCGGCCTGCTTCTCCCACATCTTCTTTGAGGTATTCAATTTGAGCAAGTTTCTCATCAAGCTTAATGTTCAAATTCCAGGCTTCAGCGGCCTCTTCGCAATATCTTTGCGATTCCTCTTGAGATTTAATTTTCTCTTCCCTCTCCTTCTTAAGCAATTCTTCAAGTTCCTCAATGGGGCGGGCCCTAGTATTTTTCTCCATTTGTAAGGTATCTTTCTCCAAGGCAAGCGTATTATTACAGTTGAGGGCAGCATCAAGTTCCTTTTTGTGGGAAGCTTCTAGATGACTCACCGCCTCAGATGTTTCCTTTTTACTTTTTTCTGCCTCGATTAGCTTCACCATTAAGTCTGAGATCTCTGTGTCTTGATGTCTAATTATATCTTTACCATGGATTGCCTCTAGCTTGACATGATCGATTTCATGCCGTCTCTCGATAGACACCTCGAAGATCTTCTCTGCTAAGTGCTGGAATGATTCATGTTGCAAAAAACATCATTGATGCATGCGAGAGAACTTGCCTTAGCATTCCCTGGGATTGTATGAATGCACAGGAGGAGCTTAAGCCCATCAAAACAAATCTCTGGAAAATCGACCCTAAGTTCAGCCAATTTTTCTGCTGTGGAAGATTCAGGAGCAGCAGTCGGCAAAGATGTATTAGAAGTGACGATTGGACATTTACTCGACCTATGATCGTGTGACTACTTGGAGCTAGATGAACCGAAATACTGCTCAGGCAGTACGATAACTTGAGGACCTTGGAAAGAGGTCTGATCGCCATTGTGCATAGGAAGATTAGGTTGAACTTCCTGATGGGACGACCGGGACTGGGACTTATGTTTGGAAGATGAGATTCCCTCGAACGACGACCATTTTCTTGGTTGTCATCCCTCTCTTTACGCCTACCCGATTTTGAATCACAGTTGGATCCGTATTGGGTCGAGGAGTCCCTCAAGTGATTAAAAGCTCAGGATTGAGACATCGCACCTACAAAAACCAAACCATTAAGACTTGGGTTAAAGAATTTGAGAATAGAGCGTAGATGACACTTACGTACTTCCAACCATCGCCTTGCAAAGCCTGCAGACATCGAACATAGAACCATTCGTGTTTGAAAAAGCCGAGCTTGTTCCAAGCACCCATTAAGACTTGACAGTTAGGCGAAGGCTTGAGGAAAATGCAAGAAAGGCTCCCTGTCCGTCGTTTGGAGTTGTAAATAAACCTGGTGTCCTCAGGAGTTAGCGGGCGAACAGGACATTCGTAAATAGTAAGAAAGTGCCGTGGAGAAAGGCATATCTGTTTGGGTGTAGTTCAGTAAGAGCTATTCCAAGATATTTTAGCATCTCCCGGGTAAAAGAATTGAAAGGCGGCATGCATCCGGCCCAACACATGAACTTATTGCATGCTGTATACCCCTCCGGGGATGAATGAGCCCTGTCGTTCACCGAAGGAACCAGAACATCTTTGAAGGGCCGTGTCTAGAATATAGTCTGCAAAGAGTAGCCTCACCATTTCTAAAGGCTTGAGAATCTGTCAGGTTATCTAAAAATATAGCGTCATCTACAGCGTTGGGGGCCGGACTTATATCTTCTACTGGAAGGTCGGGAACATCAGATAAAAGGTCGATCGACGAGCCGGGAACTTCCGGTTGTTTAGTTTGACGACCAAGGGAAAGCCTGCTAGATATAGTTGTAGAACTTGACTTAGCTTCGGGATTACTATGTTGTGAAGTTGGTCTAGAAGACATTGCAACTAGATGATCTGAACGTCTGAAGTCCATGTCAAATATACTAAGTAGATAATCGACATAGAAAAAAGTTTACCTGTCCCCTCTGCTAAGTGTAAGCTACTGTGGTGCAGTGTTTGTAGTGCAAAGATAAGCAGCTTAAAATAAAAAAGCAAAGTTAAGTAACGAGACTTTGGATTTCGACCAGAGTGACCGTCATCGCTGATCATCTCAACTAGCAAATAGATTTGTTAGTTGTATAAGCTTTGGGATTGATCATCGGCATATCGAAGTGTGAAATCTGTTATTAAAGTCCATATGTTAAGTTTTAGTTCATATTCTAAGTCCCAAGGATTTGATCGTTCAATTTCGAGTTCAATAGTGAATATGCAAGTCTTGTTGTTCATCATCATCATATGTTCAAGTTCATTGAGATGGAATTGGTTATATTTGCTCAAACAAGTGATTATGGATTGGTTTTCAAGTTCAATTTAAAGCCTAGAATTAGCCAAGTACATATATGTCGATCCCTATCCTAGAGTAAAAAACAACTGATCCCTTTCCCCAAATGATCCTTGCCGTTCCCTTTGCTTGGCCAAAAGTACCGATCCCTTACACTAACCAACTCTACCGATCCCTTCCTTCCATTAAACTTCCACACCGATCCCTTTCCCACTTAACCAAACAACCGAACGCTCTTGAAGAGCCCATAACTGATCCCTCATCATCTGCTATAAACCAATCGGTACACCCACGCATTACACTAAATTTCAACTGGTCCCTCTTTTACCCAACATGCTATTCTTCAAACTTTTTCGACCGAGCCCTATGTCGTATGCTCTCTTCTTCCTCCTTCTTTCTTACTCTGCTGAACCCTTTTGCATCCCACATCTCATCTCCTCCAAGCAACTTCGGCCATCATTCACCCCAACGTCAAGCTCCACCCTAATCGCCGATGGTATGAAATCCATCATCTCATCATAAAATCAAAAGTTAAAAACCAAAAAACCTACCAACGTATGTGTATATGTTAGAGGTGTTGATGAGTGGCTTGGAGATGATCGAGATGGAAGGTAAGAGGAAGTGGGTTCATAAAGGCAAGATAGATTGCAGAAAATTTCGCTTCAAAATTAAATGAAGAAGAAAGAAGGGAGGGGTAGGCTTTAATGGTGGAATGAGGAAGGTTTGGTATTATAGTGGACGAGAGGGAATGGTAGGGAAGTGAAATAATTGAGTATTGGAGAGAAAGATACTAGCTTATATATGGGACAAGGGTTCGGCCCACGGTTTCAACTCGAAGCAAAGAGGAGAGGGATCGGATAAAAAGATACCGATCCCCATATGCATGTATATATAATAAAAGAAGAGAGAGGGATCGGCTAGAAATATGCTAATCCCTGTAAACATAATGTTATCCCGCCTTTTGGCAAGGCCGTGACACCAAGAAATGGACTAGAAACCAAAGGTAGTTCATCCCGGAGATCGGTTATGCACTGCTTCGCTATGGATATCGATGAATTTTGTCCGAGTCCAGATCGAGCTTAAATTGATATAACACGACAAGCGAAGCTATGAGAGTCAACGTTCCAAATCTCAAGTCAATCTGAGTTCGTATGATCAAGTTGCGATCGATACAAAATTGGATAAAAACCAACCACTGTTCGCATCACTCCGCTTCGCCTCCATCAGAAATGCTTACTTCGACTCGCTCCGCTTCGCCTCCATCAAGAATGCTTACTTCGACTCGCTCCGCTTCGCCTCCATCAGAAATGCTTACTTTGACTCGCTCCGCTTCGCCTCCATCAGGAATGCTTACTTCGACTCGCTCCGCATCCTTTAGAAAACAACAGTTCGACTCGATCGTCTAATGCCTACTTCGAGTCCATCAGCTGGAGCGCGTTGCTCGAATCCATCGAGCAGCAATAGTTTGCGTCCCTCATTTGTCCAATTCGTATCCATGCTGGAAAAGCCCTGATCGAATCCATCGTGTTGCCGTGTTCGAATCAATCGACCAGAGTTGAGTTCCATCGATACGAACGAGGCAAGGTCCAAGAACGACTCGATCAAAATGGCATCAAAGGCGGAGTGACCCAGAGGTTTAAACGCCACGTCACCGAGTCGAACAGAACCGAGTTGAACAAAGAGCGAGTCGAAACAAGAGCGAGTCGAACGAAACAGCCAACCGAGAATCCCATTTCGTATCGATCATATCTCCTAATCTACAAGTCCAAATGCTATGAAATTTTCACAGAAGACTACGTGCATGCTAAAGAATGTCCACACCAAATTTCGACTCCATTGGATGAAATCTTGATCGATACGAAATCTGTTCGTATCGATCACGGATCGGACCGAAACTTCACGGGCTTGGGCGCGCGGGCCTGGTCACGTGCCAAAGAGGGTCTCCCGAGATCTGAGCGAAATAACAGCCTCCTAGACCTATAAATAGAGCCCCAGGGCATAGAGAAAGGGGCTCCTTCTTCTTCGGGGAATTCTCCAACGCCTAGGCTCTACCGGATCCAGATCTAAACTCCATAGCTGTTGCTACTAACGAATTTCACTGCTGTAAATCATTGTCATCTGCTGTAATCTGCTGTAATCAATTGAAATCATCAAGTGAACATCAATAAAATCATCAACTTCAAAGTGGACGTAGGCAAGATCGCCGAACCACTATAAACCTTGTGTCTCTGTCTATTTCTTCCCTTTTTAAGTTTATTATTCTTCACTTTTTATCCTCTACATTACTTAGATCTGTGATATGTGATTATGTACTGCTGATTTGTGTTCATACGCTGGTGCTTTCACGATATTTGGGGTTTGTGACCATTTCTGGCGCAAACACTTTAGTGCTTTCACTAAGAATTGAACTTAGGGATTCTATCATTTGGAAGTTGAATTTGAAGACTTAAGGATTCAGATCTGAAAAACTATGGCAAGGCAATCAAATAGAAGACAAAGGGCGGAGAGAGGTCAGCATGAAGGGAGTCAAGAGGCTTCCTCAGGTGCAAATCAGACATCAATCTTCATCACCAGGGATGAGATAGAGACAATGATGAAATGACAAGAGGAAATGATCCAGAACTTGCTTCTTCAGATTGGGCAGCTTGGAGCGCAAAATCAAGGAGCAACCAGAGTTCAGAACAGGGTAGGACCATCTGGCACAGCCCCAGAACTAGGGGGCACTTACCCGGAGCATGTTGACCCGATCCCAGGAGCGGTACCAGGAGGAGCTGCGCAGCGCGGCGTTGATATAGAAGCGAATGCTCGTTCAGGAGAGCAGACTCCAGGAATCCCTCGTGAACTCGGGGGGCAATTCGGAAACAATAGACAAGGACTACAACTTGGAGATAGTGACAGATTGGAGGAGATGGTCAGATGAGCCATGAGAGGCGGACTAGTGAATAGAGATCTGGAGGATGTGAATAGGAGTCCGTTTGCTCCTACGATCAGGCAAGCCAGGAATCCACCAGAGTTCAAGCTACCGACATTGGAGGTGTATGATGGAAGGACAGACCTTGCTGTTCATCTGACAAGGTATATGCGACACATGGAAGTACTGGGGGCATCAGAGGAAGTCATGGCCAGGTATTTCCCGTTGTATCTGACAGACATAGCAGCATTGTGGTTCAGACAATTGGAGAGCGGTTCCATTAGAACATGGATCGAATTGACTGAAAGGTTCATGAGGCAGTTCAGGGTTCACATTTCAAGACCCAAGAACGTGATGAGTTTGGCAGCGCTAAAGCAAAGAACCGGGGAATCTTTGAGGAACTTTCTGACGCGATTCAATGCGGCGACAGCATCGGTGGATCGACCCGATCCATCCATGGTTTTGATGGCAGCTGTGTCTGGCATAGCTGATGGCACATAATTCAAGAATTCATTGACAAGGGATCCACCTATGGATCTGGGAGAGTTTTATCACGAGGCTGAAGGATTTTTACGACTAGAGGATGCAAATGCTGAAAGAGAGGAAGGAGAAGGAGCCGAGGTTTATGCAGTCAAGGGTGAAAATCCTACTAGAACAGATTCAGAGACAGGTAAAGGGAAACGAAAGGCTGAGGATAATAGTGATGGACCGACGCGACCACGAAAGGAACCAAGATTCACCTCTTACATGGAATTGAATGAGACTTTGGAGCGAATCTACCAGGACACCAGGGGGAAGATTCCTTATCAAAAGCCAATGAGAAGGGATCCGACCAACAATGAAAGAAGGTCAGACAAGTACTGCTTATTCCACGAGCTGAATGGTCATAGCACGAATGATTGCAGACACTCGAAGGACGAGGTTGAGGGACATATCCGGAATGGACTACTATCGCAGTATATAAGAAGGGGAACGACAATGGTGGAACGAGAGCGGCCACCGCTTGCACCTACTGGAGACGGCTCAGGATCGAGGCGTCAGCTTGTCATCAATTGATTGGGACAATGACGAATAAGTAGCAAACTCCACACCAACACGATTAAGTCATTTAGACATATACAGGACCGCGAACGATCCTCAGGCATGCTCTGATATGACTACTGATCGCAACGGTGTAGGTGTTTGCACTTTGACGTCCCTGTTTTCCTTTTATTTTCCATTTCTAATGTTTGAACCTGATTTTGTTGAACATTTCTGTTGAAAAACTCATTTTGAATAAAAGAATACCATTTGTGATGCCATGACGGCTAAGCCACTTACACATGTAAGGGATCGCGAACGGTCCTCAGGCATGCTCTGAGATGGCGATGAACCGCCACCACAAACAATTCAGAAACTCACTCGAACGTGAAATCTGGCATTGCTGATACTAAGTCCCTCCCCAGGCACACTTATTTCGCCTCAAACGGCACCCGATCGCGAACGATCACAAAATGCCTCGAACGGCACCCGATCGCGAACGGTCACAAATCGCCTCGAACGGCACCCAACCGCGAACGGTCACGATTCGCCTCGAACGGCACCCGATCGCGAACGATCGCAAATCGCTTCGAACGACACCCCGACCGCGAACGGTCACCATTCGCCGCGAACGGCATCCGACCGCGAACGATCACATATCACCTCGAATGACATACGATCCCGAACGATCGTCATTCGTGGTCAAATAAAACTATCAATTTCTTTGCAGGTCATCAACAGGATATGAACATCCAGCTTATGGCATTACAAAACACACCTTTCTCCCGCAAGGCATGTTTTTGGGGGCAAATGTTATCCCGCCTTTTGGCAAGGCCGTGACACCAAGAAATGGACTAGAAACCATAGGTAGTTCGTCCCGGAGATCGGTTATACACTGCTTCGCTATGGATATCGATGAATTTTGTCCGAGTCCGGATCGAGCTTAAATTGATATAACACGACAAGCGAAGCTATGAGAGTCAACGTTCCAAATCTCAAGTCAATCTGAGTTCGTATGATCAAGTTGCGATCGATACAAAATTGGATAAAAACCAACCACTGTTCGCATCGCTCCGCTTCGCCTCCATCAGGAATGCTTACTTCGACTCGCTCCGCTTCGCCTCCATCAGGAATGCTTACTTCGACTCGCTCCGCTTCGCCTCCATTAGAAATGCTTACTTCGACTCGCTCCGCTTCGCCTCCATCAGGAATGCTTACTTCGACTCGCTCCGCATCCTTCAGAAAACAACAGTTCGACTCGATCGTCTAATGCCTACTTCGAGTCCATCAGCTGGAGCGCGTTGCTCGAATCCATCGAGCAGTAGTAGTTCGCGTCCCTCATTTGTCCAATTCGTATCCATGATGGAAAAGCCCTGATCGAATCCATCGTGTTGCCGTGTTCGAATCAATCGACCGGAGTTGAGTTCCATCGATACGAACGAGGCAAGGTCCAAGAACGACTCGATCAAAACGGCATCAAAGGCGGAGTGACCCAGAGGTTTAAATGCCACGTCACCAAGTCGAACAGAACCGAGTTGAACAAAGAGCGAGTCGAAACAAGAGCGAGTCGAACGAAACAGCCAACCGAGAATCCTAATTCGTATCGATCATATCTCCTAATCTACAAGTCCAAATGCTATGAAATTTTCACAGAAGACTATGTGCATGCTAAAGAATGTCCACGCCAAATTTCGACTCAATTGGATGAAATCTTGATCGATACGAAATCTGTTCGTATCGATCACGAATCAGACCAAAACTTTACGGGCTTGGGCGCGCGGGCCTGGTCACGTGCCAGAGAGGGTCTCCCAAGATCTGAGCGAAATACTAGCCTCCTACACCTATAAATAGAGCCCCAGGGCATAGAGAAAGGGGCTCCTTCTTCTTCGGGGAATTCTCCAACGCCTAGACTCTACCGGATCTAGATCTAAACTCCATAGCTGCTGCTACTAACGAATTTCACTGCTGTAAATCATTGTCATCTGCTGTAATCTGCTGTAATCAATTGAAATCATCAAGTGAACATCAATAAAATCATCAACTTCAAAGTGGACGTAGGCAAGATCGCCGAACCACTATAAACCTTGTGTCTCTGTCTATTTCTTCCCTTTTTAAGTTTATTATTCTTCACTTTTTATCCTCTACTTTACTAAGATCCGTGATCTGTGATTATGTACTGCTGATTTGTGTTCATACGCTGGTGCTTTCACGATATTTGGGGTTTGTGACCATTTCTGGCGCAAACACATAAAAAAGGAGGAGGGATAGGATAAACATATGCCGATCCCTACAAATGCTTTAAGAAAAAAAGAAGAAGAGAAAAAAAGGGATTGGCTATGAGCATCTATGCAAACAAACATAGGCATGGAAATTATTCAAAGTGCATATGTACAAAATGTAATGAATTTGTATCTTACTCAAACAAAATTGGCGACGACCCATGAGCATACAAATGCGTCCAGGAGCCAACAACAAGAACGTGTATCTGAACGTGTACGTGTATGGTCTAAAAGTCCAAAATTTTAAATCAACAGAAAATGAAATCAAACCTGAAGCCTTCAAGTTCGAGGCTGGACCAGATAACCATAGCTTATTTATCTCGTGGATCTAGATTATATATCAACTAACTGAGTATTACCCTGGATTTATACTATCGGAAATCGACCAAGCGTCATACGATCAAAGAGACATACAACATTTTGGAAAAATAATTCGACAAAAGGATAGCGACTATTCAGAAAACTGGACGGGTTTCTTTCCGAAGACCCTAACTTGCTTTGATTCAAAGCACGTTGTGTTCAGCACAAGATGTACTTTGGGGGGCAAGTGTTATCCAGCATTTTGACCCGGCTATATTGAACTGATCGCACAAGTTAGATTCGACTGGAACCAAGGCCGATGAGTCCAGATTGATGATTGTGGGGCCCAAAAGTCAAGTACAGATAATAACATGAATTGAGGTTGAATGGATTAATAAATATGCAAGGTAGAATGTTCGAAGTATGAAATATGGTTCAACATATAGGAGGGAGCATTTTAATAGAAAATAATAAATATATCAAGATCCCCAAGTCCAATGAATATGGAATTTATTGAGCAAGATATGGGGATCCTAGGAGGCCTACTCTAGGGATCACACCTCGAGAAGATGAAGTCAAAGGGATCGGCACTCTTCCCTTGGTAGGTGTAACAACCCATATTTTACGTATCTAAAGATCGTAAAATAATTCTATTTAGTTCATTTGAGGTCGTATCATTCTAATATTTTGAAATATGATTCTTAGGGATGTTTTATACGTCCATGATTTTTCTCGAATTTCTATGTGACCATTTTGCCCTTGGAGATCTTATTTCGGCCATAACTTTTGATATGGACCGAAATTGATGTTCTAACCTAGTTCATTGCTTCTGGATGGTGGTTTTTTATTCCGTAGAGTGGTCATACAGGAAAATTGGATTAGTGGTTAGGAAGTTATAGCAGTTTTAAGTATTGTAAACAGATGGCCAGAATTAGAAAGGGGATTAATGGGTCAATTAACAAGCCCATTAGTCCTAATCAGGTTTGGCTATAAATATGAGATGAGAGAGACCATTTGAAACCTTTGTCTCTCATTTCATATCAGCCTCCAAACCTACCTCCTCTCTAGTTCTCCATTCTTTGCATAGATTTCATCTCAAATCTTCTCTAATATCAAATTAGAGGCTAGATCTTCATCGAGGGGCTTGATCTCATCCATTGGATCACATCTACATCAAATTTGCCACTGTCCGGATTGGATCTCCTCTTATTTTCATAGGTTTGATTGGTTTGGTGAGTGGTTATGATCTCTCAGTAGTCTATGATGGATTATATGTTGTAATTAGGTGATTATAAGTTAGGATTGTCAAATTAAACTGAAAATTGATTAGACATAGGTAATTTCAGATTTGGAAACCCTAGATCAACCTAATTAAAACATGTAATATGGATTAAATCATTGGCTAGTGTAATTTATGCATATATGGATATGTAATTCTATGATTTAGATTGGATCCATGCTTGTTTAAGATCATTGATTGAATTGGACGACTTGAATGTTTATGATTGGATGTAATTGAATAGTTTGCTATGTTTGATTCACTAATGTGTTTGAAATTGCTTGCTATGCTTGATTCGTTTGCTAGTGTTGTGCATGTTTAGGACTTAGATTGATGATCAGAGCATATCGGGAGCAAATTTCGTCAGAATCATACGAAACTTGGAGGATAGGCTCTAGAGCACGCAAGGAAGACGCCCTGAAAATCTCACGATGATTGGAGCAAAGTATTTGGATAGGTACCGATCCGATCCAATTGGATCGGTACCAATCCGAATTTTGCGCACCAATCAACATGAGTTCTAGGGGGATGGTAGGGCATGGCTTCCAATGATGCTCTATGAAGTTGGATTGGAGGATAGGTCAAGTATTGAAGATTTGATGGATCATCTATGTTTGATCGGCTATGGAGCATCGATGGAAGGACCAAGAGGCTAAGAGGGCAAGCAAGGGGTCTATGGCATCTAGAGGAAATGCACTAGAGGCTGAAAGTGAGAGTGAGCCAATTTTGGCTAAGTATTTGGATCGGTACCGATCCGGTCCAATTTGATAGGTATCGATCTAAATTATTGGCTCCAAAGTTGATGAGATCTGGACGAAGGACTCTGGGATGGTTATGGATCATGCTGGAAATTGTGGCTCGCTGATTGCTTCTACGGTTTAGAAGTTATAGCATGATGAAGTTTTGGCTCTTTGGTCAAGGGCTCGGATAAAGAGTAGGATCGAAGGAGTTGATGGACAGCTCAGGATGGAACGAGGCTGTGGCATAATGGACTGGGTTGAGTGGTAGTACTCTTGCCCGAAAATGGATTGGAATTTTGAAAGTTCAGAAGATTTGGGAGTGCCAAGGAATCGTTGATTAATCGGAGTGTTCTGGTTGTGTTCAAGCAGGGGTACTATATGCGAGGGCACCCAAGGGCTAGTAGCGCCAGTCATGTACCTTGGACCGCTCCGAGAGGGTCTAGGTCAGGTGGTATAGAGGTATCACAGGAGACAACCGTGCGGAGTTTCGGACCTGAAAGTACGGTGGAACACAATCGAGAACCGAGATTTCTGTTAGTCTCTGGCAAAGCGAGGATGAAGCCACACATGTTATCATTTGTTCAAGGCTTTAGATGATGATAGCTATGTTTTGGATTCCATGGCTGGTATGATTGCTATGTCTGCTTTTGGGTAGGCTATCGTCTATAGGAATGCTGGAGAAGGGATTGGGAATAAGGCCAATGGAGGAGGCTGCTTAGATTCTTCTATCCTATTCTGTTACAAATACCTATTGTCGTTTATTTTGAGTGGCATATTATATTTTATTATTATGTGCTAACTCTTTGGTTGCAAGGACAGGTCAGGTATGGTTTTGTGTACCTGTGTAGTAGCATATTTTCCAGTATAGCTTTTGATAGTCATTTACCGCTCACACCAAACTATTGTCTGACCCAAGGTTATTTGTTTCCTCCTACCATCTTAGGTACTCTTAAATGAGTAGACTAGATGATAGGTTTGGAGTCGCAGTTGCTATACAAAGACGAGCTTGGAGGAGCTATGGCGTATTACTCTATATTTCTAGTTTCTGTTGTTTGTTGTTATATACTCCGAGGGACGTAGTGAGGAAATGTTGTACTGAGATATTATGACATTTGTACCATAACTCATGATATTCTAGCAGAGATGTTATCTTTCATTTGTTATGGCTAACTATATTTCTATTGTATATTTTATATATTATATTTTATCCATGCGCTGTGAGATATGCAATAGGTTTTCTACTTTAAATTTCAACCTTGACGATCATCCCATATCAGTCTAGCACGTTTACAGTGCTCTTTTAGGTCATTTAGTGTGGGTCGTATGGGGTGGTCATCACATTTGGTATCAGAGCTTTGGTTATGGTTAACCGAAGCAATTCGAGAGTGTATGCTAAAGGAGGAAGCATACTTGCTAATGAAGTACTAGGCTATTTAATATTATTATATAGTATAGTATGAAATTGGGTACCGTTACAACTTTTCTTGGAAGGAGGCTAATCATTCTTATTACAGGTAAGGATGAGTTGGAACACAAGAAACGCTGTTAAGAAAAACTCTGCTTTAGGAGTGGAAGAGGGAGCGGGAGCTGCTACATCCGATTTTCTAGCCATGTTCGATGCAATGATGGCTTCGCTAATGAGGAGAGCCCAAACTACTCCTGGTATGGCTTTAGATGGTGGTGCTCCTTTACAAGTACCTAGAGTCGATTCGCCAAGCTTTGTAAGGATTATTCTACTTTAGGAGGGAAGCCATTCTTGGGATAGAATCAGCTATTGAAGTGCAAGATTGGATGGATACTTATGAGCGTATTTTCAAGTATATGGAAGTGGAAGATGCTATGAAAAGGAAGCTTGGTTCTAGACAACTACAGGGCCAAGCAATGAATTGGTGGAATGCTATTACCATTTCTACTCCAGAAGATCAGATTTCTTAGGATAAGTTCAAAGCTAGATTTGAAGAGAAGTTTATTCCAGCGGCTTAGAAATAAGTGCTCTTCAAGAAGTTTGCTGAGTTGAAGCAAGGAGAGATGTCTAGTTCTGAGTATGTGGCGAAGTTTGATGCTTTGTCGAGGTATGGGATGTCTTTTATTGATACACCTTTGTAGAAGAATGAGAAGTTTATCACTGGATTGGATGACCACTTGGGAGAGAAGTTGGTGGAGCATATCAAAGTGTCTTTTGAGAAGCTTGTAGAGAAAGCCCTTGGACATGAGAGTTTGTACTCGAAGAATAAGACTACCATTGTGGCTGTTGCTGGAAAAGAGGAACCAAAAGCACAACAAGGCAGTGGAGGTAAGAAGAAGTGGGATGGAAAAACGAAGCAACAACAACAAGGAAAAGGAGGTTAGAAAAAGAATAGAAGTGAAATTGTTTGTCATGGTTGCAAGGAAAAGGGCCACTATATTAAGGAGTGCAAGGCCGTTAAGAAGTGCTACAACTATGATAAGCCTGGGTATATGAAGAGGAATTGTCTAGAACAACCAAAGGATAAGCAGGTTGTGAAGGCTTATGCTTTGGATGCTGTCCCGACTTCATCTTGCTCTCCTACTGCTAAGGATAAGGGGAAAGGAGTCGTGGTGCAAGGTATGCTTTCCATCAGAGATGTTTCTATTAGATTTCTTTTTGATACTGGAGCTTCACATTCTTTCATCTATGGTGAGCTAGTATGCGGACTAGGTTTGGAACCTAAGATAGTAAACCGACCTTTGATTATGACCAACCATGTTGGAGGATCTACTAGTCTTTGTATGATTTGTCGAGGCTTAGTGTTATTGAGTCATGGATGTTCTTTTGTTTGTGATTGCTTTTTTCTTAATTTTGCTGGGTTCAGAATTATTTTGGGAATGGATTGGCTTAAGAGGTATGCGGTTGTAGTGGATTGCGAGAAGCTAGAGGTGAAAATTGGGAATATGGAAGGGCGAACAGTAGTGATACGCTGCTTACTAGAGGATGGGGTATTTGTCAACTTTCTTTATTTTCTTGAGATTCCAAAGGAAGGATTGTCATTTATGCCTATCACTAGAGAGTATCCTGATGTTTTCGAGGAAGTGATAGGATTGCCACCGCATAGAGAGATCGAGTTTCAGATCGACTTAGTGGATGGAGCCAGACCCATGTTATGCCTTTGAGGCGTATGGCACCCAGAGAGCAGAAAGAGTTGGAGGTGCAAGTGGATGATCTGTTGAAGAAAGGATTCATTCGGAGAAGCATATCTGAATGGGGTGCACCTGTTGTATTCGCAATGAAGGCGGATGGTTCTCTGAGGGTATGTGTGGATTATCGCGAACTGAACAAGGTTATGAAGAAAAATAAGTATCCGCTTCCACGTATTGATGACTTGTTTGATCAGCTGCATAGGGCAAAGGTGTTTTCTCAGATGGATATGACAACTGAATTTCACTAGTTAAGAGTGGCTAAAGAAAGTGTTCCTCTTACTGCTTTTCGGACACCGTCAGGTTTCTACGAGTGGTTGGTGATTCCTTTTGGATTGACTAGCGCTCCGACATACTTTGTGGATCTTATGAATAGTCTTCAGAGATCAGTTGAACAAGTTCATACTTGTGTTCGTGGATGATATTCTGATTTACTCCAGAACTAAGGAAGAGCACAAGACGCACTTGAGGATTGTGCTTGAGATTTTAAGGAAGTACAAGTTGAGAGCTAAGTTCTCTAAGTGTCACTTTTGGAAGGAAGAAGTGAGATTCTTGGGACATGTCATGTCAAGACAAGGAGTTGTGGTGGATCCCGCAAAGGTGGTAGCGATCCAGGATTGGAATCAACCCAAGAATGCTACGGATGTGAGAAGTTTTCCTGGATTGGCAGGATATTATAGGCGCTACATAAAGGACTTCTCAAAGATTGCAGCACCACTGACCAACTTGACCAAGAAGAATCAGATTTTCACTTGGGATGCAACAAGTGAGCATGCATTTGTAACTTTGAAGGAAAGGTTGACGAGTGTACCTGTATTGGTTATTCCGGATGAGACTGAAGAGATGACAGTATTCACCGATGCTTGTGGTACTGGTCTTGGAGCTGTGTTGATGCAGAAAGGGAGAGTTGTCGCTTATGCTAGTCGATAGTTGAAACCACATGAAAGGAATTATCCAACTCATGACTTAGAGTTAGCGGCGATTGTTTTTACTTTGAAGATCTGGATGCACTATTTGTTGGGAGAAAGATTTAAGTTGTTCACAGACCATAAATCCTTGAAGTATCTTTTCTCTCAAATAGATCTTAAACTTCGGTAGCAACGATGATTGGAGTTCCTAGCTTCTTATGACTTTGATATTTCCTATACTCTAGGGAAAGGTAATGCAGTGGCAGATGCATTGAGCAGAAGACATGCTGAATTGGGAGCTATGTTTTTGGAATGGAAACATATGGAGTATATAGCTGGATTTGATTTTAGGCCACGTTGTGAGCTCAAGTCTGAGATGTTAGCAATTTTATCGATCAAACCTACTCTCATTGAAAGGATTGGTTCTAGTCAGAAGCAAGACGCTGAGCTAGTAGAGATCATGGAAAAGATTGAAATGAGAGTAGAATCTAAAGATTTGAGATAGTACGAGATTGACCGAGATGGTTGTCTTCGTAAGGGTAAGAGACTGGTTATTCCAGATGTTGATGGATTACGAGATGAAGTACTAAGGGGATGCCATCATTCCAGATTGACCACTCATTCTAGTGGTAAAAAGATGTATAAAGACATGCATATCACTTACCACTGGGAAGGTATAAAGAAGGATGTTGGAAAATTCATCTCGAAGTGTTTGAATTACCAATTGGTGAAGGCTGAGCATAAGAAGCCCATTGGATTACTACAACCACTAGATATTCCCAAATGGAAATGGAAACAGATATCTATGGATTTTATAGATGGATTGCTAAGGAATAGAGCAGGATATGATAATATTTGGATAGTGGTAGATTGTTTGACCAAGAGTGCTAGATTCATACCTGTCAAGTCTAGTAGAACGACATCCAAATTGGCAGAATTATATGTTAAGCGGATTGTTTGATTCCATGGTGTGCCAAAGAGTATTGTAAGCAATAGAGACCCATTGTTTACTAGTGGATTCTGGAAGAGCTTACAAGAGATTTTGAGAACTAAGCTGCACTTGAGTACAGCTTATCATCCGCAGACGGACGGCCAGACTGAGAGAGTGAATCAGATTTTGGAAGAACTTCTTCGAAATTGCATTATAGATTTTGGAGGGTCTTGGGATGATCACTTGCATCTAGTGGAGTTTGCCTATAACAACAGTTATCAATCGAATATTGGCATGGCACCATATGAAGCATTATATGGATGACCTTGTAATTCGCCTTCATGTTGGTGGGAAGCAGGTGAGAAGTCGATACTTGGACAAAAGATGATTAGAGAGACTTCGAAAAAGATAGAGATCATTCGGCAACGAATGAAGACTTCTCAAGATCGTCAGAAAAGCTATGCATATAAGAGAAGAGGAGATTTGGAATTCTCAGTTGGGGACATGGTATTTATTAAGATTTTTCCTTTGAAGAATGTTGTTCGATTTGGTAGGAAGAGAAAGTTAGAGCCCAGATTTGTTGGATCTTTTCCAATTGTCGAGAGAATTGGGAAATTAGCTTATAGAGTGGACCTACCTCCGATGATAACGGGTGTGCACAATTTTTTTCATATCTCTTATCTACGAAAATTTGTGCATGACTCGAAATTGTGGTAGCATCGGATCAGCTAGAAGAGATAGAGGTTGTGCCAGTAGTTTCAAGTCCTCGTAAGCCGCTTCGAGTCATGGGGAATGACATGAAACAGCTTAGGAGGAAGATAGTTAAGCTAGTTAAGGTGCAATGGAGTGAGGACGATAGCGATTATACATGGGAGACCGAAGAGAGTATGAGGACGACCTATCCAGAACTCTTTGAGTGATAAGACCCATAGGTCGTATCTACTTGCACCATTGTATCTTATACTATTAGAATTCCGCATGCTAGGATAGATTTTGATTGCTATTGTTGATTTGGCTGCTTAATTGGATTGTTAGATGGTTGCTAATGGATGGTAAGCATGCGGGATAATCTTGGTTGCTTATGTTTGTTTATTTATTTCGGGGGCAAAATTTCTAAATGGGGAAGAATGTAACGACCCATATTTTACATATCAAAGGATCGTAAAATAATTCTATTTAATTCATTTGAAGTCGTATCATTCTAATATTTTGAAATATGATTCTTAGGAATATTTTATACGTCCATGGTTTTTCTCGAATTTCTATGTGACCATTTTGCCCTTAGAGATCTTATTTTGGCCATAACTTTTGATGGGGACCAAAATTGATGTTCTAACGTGGTTCTTTAGGATGGTGGTTTCCATTCCATAACGTGGTCATATAGGAAAATCATATAAGTGGTTAGGAAGTTATAGTAGTTTTAATTTTTGTAAACAGATGGCCAGAATTAGAAAGGGGATTAATGGGTCAATTAGCAAGCCCATTAGTCTAATTAGGTTTGGCTATAAATATGAGTTGAGAGGGAGCATTTGAAACCTTTGTCTCTCATTTCATATCAGCCTCCAAACCTACCTCCTCTCTAATTCTTCATTCTTTGCATAGATTCATCCCAAATCGTCTCTAATCTCAAATTAGAGGCTAGTTCTACATCAAGGGGCTTGATCTTGTCGATTGGTTCACATCTACATCAAATTTACTACTGTTTGGATCGGATCTCCTCTCATTTTCATAGGTTTGATTGGTTTGGTGAGTGGTTATGATCTCTCACTAATATATGATGGATTATATGTTGTAATTAGTGATTATAAGTTAGGATTGTCAAATTAAACTATAAATTGATTAGACATAGGTAATTTCAGATTTAGAAACCCTAAATCAACCTAATTTAAGCATGTAATATGGATTAAATCATTGGTAATATCATTTATGCATATATGGATATGTAATTCTATGATTTAGATTGGATCCATGCTTGTTTATGATCATTGATTGAATTAGATGACTTGAATGTTTATGATTGGATGTAATTGAATGGTTTGCTATGTTTGATTCACCATTGTGTTTGAAATTGCTTGCTATGCTTGATTCGTTTGCTAGTGTTGTGCATGTTTAGGACTTAGATTGGTGATCAGAGCATATCGGGAGCAAAGATCATGAAAATCATACGAAACTTGGAGGATAGGCTTTGGAGCACGCAAGAAAGACACCCTGAAAATTTCGTGATGATTGGAGCAAAGTATTTGGATAGGTACCGATCTAATCCAATTAGATTAGTACCAATCCCAATTCTGCGCACCAATCAACGTGAGATCCAGGGGATATTAGGGCATGGGTTCCAGTGATGCTCTATGAAGTTGGATCGGAGGATAGGCAAAGTATTAAAGATTTGATGGATCATCTATGTTGGATCGGCTATGGAGCATAGACGGAAAGACCAAGAGGCTAAGAGGGAAAGCAAGGGGTCTATGGCATCTAGAGAAAATGCACTAGAGGCTGGAAGTGAGAGGGAGCCAATTTTTTCTAAGTATTCGGATCGGTACCGATCTGATCCAATTGGATCGGTACCGATCCAAATTGTTGGCTCCAAAGTTGATGAGATCTGGAGGGAGGACTCTAGGATGGTTATGGATCATGCTAGAAGTTGTGGCTTGCTGATTGCTTCTACGATTTAGAAGTTATAGCATGATGAAGTTTCGGCTCTTCGGTCGGGGGCTTAGATAAAGAGTAGGATCGAAGGAGTTGATAGACAGCTCGGAATGGAATGAGGCTATGGTATAATGGAGTGGGTTGAATGGTAGGACTCGTGCTAGAAAATGGATTGGAATTTTGAAAGCTCGGAAGATTTGGAAGTGCCAAGGAATCGTAGATAACTCGGAGTGTTCTGGTTGTGTTCAAGCAGGGGTACTATATGCGGGAGCACCTGAGGGCTAGAAGCACCAGTCGTGTACCTTTGACCGCTCTATGAGGGTCTAGGTTAGGTGGTATAAAGGTATCATAGGAGACAACCGTGTGGTGTTTCAGACCTGAAAGTACGGTGGAACACAATCGAGAACCAGGATTTCCATTAGTCTCTGGCAAAGCGAGGACAAGGCCAACGAGTTATCATATGTTCAAGGCTTTAGAAGATGATAGCTTGGTTTTGGATCTATGGTTGCTATGTTTGCTTTTGGATAGGCTATCATCTATAGGAATGCTGCAGAAGGAATTGGGAATAGGGCCAATGGAGGCGGCTACTTAGATTCTTCTATCTTGTTCTGTTATAGTATCCTATTGTCGTTTATTTTGAGCGGAATATTATATCTTATTATTATGTGCTAACTCTTTAGTTGCAAGGACATGTCAGGTATGGTTTTGTGTACCTATCTAGTAACATATTTTCCAGTATAGCTTTTGATAGTCATTTACTGCTCATAGTAGACTGTTGTCAGATCCAAGGTTTTATGTTTCCTATTATCATCTTGGGTACTCTTAAATGAGTAGACTAGATGATATGTTTGGAGTCGCAGTTGCTATACGAATACGAGCTTGGAGTAGCTATGGCGTATTACTTTATGTTTCTGCTGTTTGTTGTTATATTCTCTGAGGGATGTAGTAAGGAAATGTTGTACTGAGATATTATGACATTTGTACCGTAACTCATGATATACTAGTAGAGTTGTTATCTTTCATTTATTGCGGCTCACTATATTTCTGTTGTATATTTTCTATATTATATTTTATCCATGCGTTTTGAGATATGCAATAGGTTTTATACTTTGAATATCAACCTTGATGATCGTCCCAAATCAGCCTGGCATGTTTACAATGCTTTTTTAGGTCTTTTGGTGCAGGTGGTATGGGGAGGTTGTCACAGTAGGGATCAGCAGGAATCTTCAAGCAACCTATGTCGAAGCAAAGATCAAGCAGTAACTCAAGTTCTACTGATCCAATTGGCATGAAATTTGGAGGCTAAGCATATTTTAGCATGAGAAAGCTATCATAGGGATCACACCCAAAAATTCCACCAAAGTAAGGATCAGTACCGATCCCTCTTCTTTGGGAATTGGGCCATGCGATCCCTCTTGTGGATTTATATAGCTCTAGAGGTCCTTCTGTCGAATTTTCGGGGAGAAATTTGGCCATCTTCGTCTATAAATATAGGCTTGGTTGTTTATTTTGGGGACCTTTACGCTGCTAGTTGCTTTATACTCTTTTGAAATTAAGGATTTTCATCCGATCCCTATTGTACTCAATTTATAAAGTGATTGATAAAGCAATATGTTCAAAGTGGACGTAGGCAAACAATGCTGAACCACTATAAATCGTTGTGTGCGTGTTATTATTTTAATTTACTCTTATTTCTTTGTTATTATCCTCTGTTTTCATTATATATTTTTCATTTATTTCTATTCAAAACTTCTATTGGGTGTTTGTGCCAATTTTTGGTGCAAACAATATATATAACAAGTATCGTGTACTCCAAAACGGAAACACCTTAAAAGAGAAAAGAGAGATCATGCTAAGAGTTTAGGGTTTGACTGTGATTTAAACTTAGTTTCAAAGTGTTAGGAATGTGAATAATTACAAAAGTAGTACAATAAGCATACTTCCTCAAAGTTTACAAGGAAAATTGGTTCTTCGGAATTATTTTAGTGAAGATAGGTAAATAAATTATTAGATCAAGTGCATTAGGTAGCGGAGTTGGAAGGACAAGTTTCGAAAATTTCCATTTCTAATTCATTATGCATTGTATCTTTTATTGTGTTATATGAATATTTTGGTTGAGAACAAATCATATTTAAGCTTACTGTTTGAATTTGGTTTGGATTTTAAGTTAAATTATTACTAATACAAATGATAGTTAGTCACTTGTGATATTTACTAAAATAAATTTATTTTTAGCTCATAATAAAATCTATTTAAAGTGATATATTTGGAATTAAATATATTATTAGTCCCAATAACATTTAGTCCCATATAATATTTAATAGAAGAATTTTATCAATTCTAGATAATATTTAATTAAATATAATATTAAATGTGTATATATGTATGTGTGAATACACACACACATATGCATATTACGTACACACATAGAGAAATACACATTGATAAATGATTTGTAATTTGTTTTGTTTCGAACATGAAATTTTCAAATAATAAATAATATCCTAATTTATCATTTTCTTTAAATTGTGTTAATATATAAATGTCTTACTGATAATTATATGCTAATATTTATTTATAATATCATATACAAGTATGTTATATACAGTTAAATATTATCAAAATGTTCAAAATTTTAATACAAACTAAATGGCGTAAGACATGCGTAAAATAGTGCTTGTATATGAAAGGTATACACATTTGAATGATTAGTCTCTGTATGTAATTTCAATTATCCGGAGGAGCTATAAAGAAAAATTACCTTCCTTTTTATTTCTGTAGAAAACCTAGTCGTTGCCCAACCTTTCTTCTTTGAATTTTTATCACCGTTTTAAATCATTGGACGAATTATGACCATCTCCACCATCCTCCATGTTGCAAGACAATTTCGATAGTGCCCGAGTCTTTAAGCTTGATGGTATGTCTTAAAACCCAAATTCGAGTTCATCATCAACGAATAGTTGTTGTCATTCTTCTGAGCTACTACCAAAACCACCACTACTCATATCTCTTAATGCCGATCAGATGATCGCCTCTGATAACTACTTCTACGACAATGTCTATTGGATGTTGTGCACGAATACATGCACAGTACCGCGCAAAGAAAAAAAAGTAGTTTATTCAATTTTTTTAAACAAGTTGATTTAAAAATAATTTTGTAAACTAATTTTAGTTATAATAATTTGAAAAATATTCCTCGATAATCCTCCCGATCGAATACACCTTAAACCGTCAGTTCGCCTTGAAAGAATCGATCTCTAACGTAATGGCATAGTTGCAAACTCTACCATTCAGAAAGTTTTATCTTGGAGAGATAAGAAAGTTATGTTACCTTGATCCATTATTCAAGGTATGACTCTTCATAAGTGAGCCCTTGTATCATTTAAATAATTAAACATATTTAATTGGTTCATACATGCACATATTTTAGCCTAACTTATTCTAAAACAATTTTAATTTTTTAGCCAATAAATATATGATTTATTATATTAGCCCAAAAATAATTAAATAAATTATAATAATTATATATTTTATTAATTAATTTAAATTATTCACTCTAATAATAATAAAAATAACCATTATATTAATTTCTCGACAATAATAATTTATATCTTTTAAAAATTATTTCATTAAATTATTTTTACTTGAAAGCTCAAAGTTGCTGTTTTGTGCCTCGCATATGTGAACTGAACTCTCAATAATATTTAGACAATTTAAATATTAAAATATGTAATGGACTATGTTAAGCATAGTAGTGGACACGAGTTAAGTTGCTCACAGATTATCTAGATGAAATTTATGTTCAGATCTTTCAAAGCGATACCGTTAAGCAACTATATAATATGCATGTTTTCTCTTTGTCATCACTATATTACTTAGATATCTAGAGCTCAAGCAATGGTCAAAACTCTAATAAGACCCATATTTAATTTTCAAGTCCAACAAAAAAGTTCATGGTTCAATCTGATAACAATTATCGATTAACTAATTTGCTTTGGCCAAAGAATTTGAGTTTAGATTAACTAAAACTTACTATGATACCAACCTTATATTTGAAGGAGATGAATCCTTCCCTGAATAGTACTTTATTTCAAGTTATTCAACTTATATCTAACTATGGTCTAAACACGATCATCATTGTCGTATGATTGACCATAATCAAAGTATAATTTAGATACTTAAGGTTCACAGTAGTCTTAAGTGAAAAGACTGCCGCACATCATCAAGTGAGATTTTCTATTTGACTTTTAACTTACAGAATACCGTCGGTGAGCCATTCTGTAATTGTTCTAAACAACTACACATACGTAACCCCTTTATGCCCCCGAACAGTCATGAGCGTTCACCATCCATCATTATTAAGAACATCTAAGGACAAATATTTATTATATACGGTTTGGTACCCATGATTACGAACTTATTCATAACTTTAACTGAATAAATTATTTTCTTAAGGATTTTATTTATAGATATTTAATGTATTTAAAACACTAATTATATTTGAATACAACAATATAAAATAAAATAAAAAACCTATTTTATTTTAAACATGATTCATTATAAGAGCTGTTATATAATCAAATTACATAATTTCCCCTAGGCACACTATTTACTCTGTTTATCTCCCACCTATACTTAGGGCCAATTATAGTGACTCATAATCATGGTCTTGATCAATTTTCATAGACAAATTAGGAAAGGTCTTAGTAAGTGGATATATTATCATTTTGTATATACCTTTTCGATAATATTTCTAAAAATTGTTAATATCACATGGTAATTACAAGAGGACATATCTCAATTTCTTATAGACCTGTCGGTTCCTATTGCATTCCATGTTACATTATTTTTATCACTATACATTACTGGATTCTCAATAGTGGGAACCATTGCCCATTTTCCTCTTAAAATTTAAATAGGCCCACAAGGTCAAAGCCTAACAACATAGGCCCACAGAACACGTGTTAGTTAGTATGATTTCCAGCCCAATGGCATGTCCACCCTCAACATCCCAACCTACAAGAGATGGTCATCTCGCTTTTCAAAAATTCAAAATCTCGTCCGTCACATTTTTTCAACAAAGAGCTTCGTGCCTCACAAGCAATATCTCACCGCCTTGTTACTCAGTGGTCAAGTCGTGGTAAGGGAACATCATCTCCCTAGATCCCTTGATCATCTGCAGGTCTATCAGTGTCTCTCTCGGGTCACCACAGATTTCTCAATGTCTAGCCTCACCGTTCGCTCCTTTTTTGCGACTCAGCAAATTTAAGGAGAAAGGCCTTGATTACCCCTGCGAAAGAGGTGGCGACCCCGTAATATTCCCCCTAAAAAAAGTGGCATGATGAAACCATACAACAACCACTATTTATACCTAGTGCCTACCTGAAAAAATCGCCGCTATATAACAACCATTCCATATTTTCCTTCTGACACAAGCATGCCATCGTACGACCCACCAGCTAGTATGCATTCGAGCCATTGTCTTCACATGGCATTTGAGCTGGCCAACGACTAGACCATAGATCTTAATCAATGATCGAAATACACTTAGCACCCAAGGAACCAATCTAAGCCCTTTTAGACATGATTTCTTCAGCTATAAATAAGGGATCCCATGCACTTATACAAGGATCAAATTTTATTCTATCAAGATATATACTTTTGCTAACTCAAAGCTCTTATAGTAGCCAGATGTGTGATATATCACAATCAAAGTATAATTTAGATACTTAAGATTCACAGTATTCTCAAGTCAAAAGACTGCTGCACATCATCGTACGAGATCTTCTATTTGACTTTTAACTTATAGAAGACTCTTGGTGATTCATTCTGTAATTTTTCTAAACAACTATACATACGTAACCCCTTGTTTCACCCAACGATCATGAGCTTTCACTATTCATTAGATTAGGAACATCTAAGGACAAATATTTATTATATACGGTTCAATACCCATGGTTAAATGCATTCATAACTTTAATCGATTAAATTTTTTTCCTAAGGATTTTATTTATATACTTAATGTATTGAAACATTAATTATATTTGAATATAACAATATATGCAATATAACGTAAAATAAAAAGCATACTTTATTTTAAACAAGATTTGTTTTAAGAGCTGTTATATAATCAAATACATAATTGCCCATAGGCACACTATTACCTCCGTTTATCTCCTATTTACACTTGGGTCCAATTATGGTGACTCAAGATCATGCTCTTGATCAATTTTCCTAGACAAATCAGGAAAGGTCTTAGTAAGTGGATCAAAAATATTACCATTTTGTATATACTTTTTTAGCAATACATCTATAAGTTTTTATCACATGGTAATTACCAATAACATATCTTGATTTCATATTGACCCGTCGGTTCCTATTGCATTCTATATTGCATCATCTTTATCATGATACATTACTGGATTCTAAAAGGTGGGAATTGTTGCTTGTTTTCCTTGGAATGTATAAATGGGCCCATAAGGTCAAAACCTAACAACATAGGCCTACATAAGACATGCCGGTTAGTATAATTTCCAGTCCAATGGCATGTGCACCCTCAATATCCCAACCCATAAGAGCTGGTAGTCTAGCTTTCCAAAAATCCAGAACCATGTCTGTCACATCTTTTAGTTCAGTGAAAAGTTTCATGCCTCGCGAGCAACATCTCCTCACCCAGTCACTTAGTGGCTAGGTCGCGGTAAGGGAACATCATCTCCCGAGACCCCTTAACCATCTATAGGTTTGTCCGTGTCTCCCTCGGGTCACCATAGATTTCTCGATGACCAACCTCACTATTCGCTCCATTTTGTCGTGACTCGGCAGATTTCTGGAAAATGCCCCAGGTTACCCATGCAAAAATAGGTGGCGACCCCGTAATATTCTCTTAACAAAAGCAGTGTGATGAAACCATACATCTGAAGTATCACCGTACATCAACCACTATTTGTACTTAGCGCCAACCTGGCAAAAGCACCAGTGCACAACAACCATTCCATGTCATCCTTCTAACACAAGCATGCCATCATACACCTACCAACTTGTATGTGTATGAGCTGTTCTCTTCACATGGCATTTGAGTATTGATCGACGTCTAGATCGTAGATCTCAATCAACGATCAGAAGAAACTTAGCACTCAAGGCACCAATCTAAGACCTTCAAGACATAATCTCTTTAGCATAAATAATGGATCTCATGCACTTATACAAGGTCAAATTTTCTTCTCTCAGGACATATAATTTTGCTAACTCAAAGCTCTTAATAGCTAGTCGTGTGATTGACCATAATCAAAGTTTGATTTAGATACTTATGATTCACAATATTCTCGTGTCAAATGATTTATGTATTTATACTTATATATATCAAATACATATACGCTCTCATATATATAATACACTCAAATCATGCTAGGGTATTCCATTATCCCATCTTTTAATGAGTTATACCCAACCAAAGCCAAGGTTCTAGCTTAACCTTCAGCTCTGATACTAGCAGTAACGACCCACCTTTTAGACCACCGAACGTCGACACTAATACATTCATGGTATTCACGTGCCGAGCACCCAAGTGCCAAAAAGACAAATTATTAGGGTAAAATAAAAAGAAATAGAACAAGAAAGAATGAACACAATATCAGAATCTCACAGCGGAATGATAACATATAATATCAAAAGACAGTACAAAACTGTCACTTTAAGATACAAATAATTTTAGAGTTACAATCCTAAATACTATCATCATCTTGGATAGTTATAACAACGTATCATCACAAATGCTGATATATACAAAATAGTAATGCAACGAAAATAAGAACACTACAATAGGTGGAACATCTAGCTCATCTCCTCGAGCTCCAATGAACATCCAACCAAAATCCACCTTTCTCAGACTACTCGAAAGAGCAAACGAGGAATTTAGGGAAAACAAAAACCATGTGTCATACCTAAATCCAGCGTGAGAAACTCAAGAAATATATGCACAACATATAAAAATACTTTTGGGATCATACAAAATGCCGTAACAGTTATCCTCTCAAAAGAACCACCATCTAATAAATACATAAGATGATATAATAGATAATGTCTAGGGTGTAGAATATAAGTCAGAAAAAGTTATGCCACATCTACACCACAAAAGTAATAGGTATACAATTAATAAGTGCTAAGACGCATTCGCATAACCGTGAGGTTTTCCATGGAGGTGCCCTCAATACAGCAAGAACGATTCTTCCGCATAAGGATTAGAGATATCCTTCAGAGCAACGTACATCTCTAGGGAATGTACCAAACACGGTACATAGCTAGCGCATGCCCAAACACGTGGCTCCGAATGCATCACTCCCACATGCATATCCGTAAGCAATACTAAAATGGTGTCGCCTACTGTAACACCCCTAATTTTAAATAACATTATCTAGGAGATTTAATTAGATAAATTAAATAGAATAATGTAAAGATTAGAGTTATAAGGGGATTGAGATTTGGAAATTTATTAGAGGCCGTGCTTAACTAAATAAAAATTTAAATGAATGAGTTTATGTAAATGGTTTTATAAGATAATTAATAAGAGAATAGGGCAAGGGTATTATGGGAAATAGTCGCCACCATAACCCTTAACCCCTAAACCCTTATTCCCATTTCATAAGTTCATAATTTTGAAACATAGACCCTAGAGCAAGCTGGCCATAACCTAGGGGAAAAAGAGGAGTAAAATCAATTAAAAGATAAGGAACCAAGCAAGGAGAATTAAGCAAGATCAAATCTCAAGTTCCTTATCCAAAGCAAGGTGAATAATAATCAAAACCATCTCATTTTCGTTTTTAAAGAGCATTTGATTTCGTATTTTAAGTTTAAAACCTTTATGATGATTTTAATGATGATATGCTTGGATTACATGATATGTTTGATTCAAACAAGTATGTTTGACAAATGTTTTATTCGATTTTAAGGCTAAAATCTTATATATATTGGGTTTCGAATGCCATGAGGATTTAATATGTTATGTAAAACATTATTTTGGAGATGGGTTTAAACTTTCATAACTATCCAAGCTATGGATAATTTATTATGAATTTTTGAAAGAATAATTAGTTCGGTTTAAAAATTTATTTCGGCTATTATATAAAGGATTTTGGGTCCAAAATTTATATATGTTAGATAACATAACAAAAGTGAATTATGATGATTTTTTGGGATTTTTCCTAATTAATTTACTATGTAAATTAAATTAATTAAGTTGAAGGACTTAAATGTTTTAATTGTTTTGTTAAAGGGAATGACTTCTATGTTAATTATTTTGATTAATTCTGGATGAATTCGACAGTCCTTTAGAAAAGATTCTTGGTAAAGCTTATGGCAACCAATTATATTTTTACTAGGCAAGTTAGTTGAAAAGCATTTACTTAAAAAGGCAACAAAATAGTTTATAAAGATTTATTTTTTCGCCACTTCCAGTAGCAACCATTTGACCCCATACTTCCGCCCCCAACTAAGTAGAAACTAATACACATGGTATCAATGCTTTGGTACGTAGTAAATTGGAGAAAGGTAGCAGGTATAGAGTCGAAACCATGCTTTCGAAAGGGTTGGGGCCATTTAAAATAGCTTTCAAAGGCCTTTGTTCTACCGTTTGCCTCGCTTTTAAAAATGGTGCTTTCAAAAGGGCAGTTTTAACCTAATCAAACCTTGTTGCCATCCTCATACCTTTCGAATAGGTTGAAGTTTTCAATGAGTTCGAAAGGCAAGCTTTTTTTTATAAATATAATAAGCCGCTTCCTAATGCTTTCGAAGGGCCCCAGTAGCCATTTAAACTAAAGGTTTCAAAGGCAATGGTTTCGAAAGGTGTTTTGAAAATATCCTCCTAATTGTTTTACTTAAAGACTAATGCTTCCGAAAGGATTGTTTCAAAGCCATCCATTTTCTCCAAATTCTTTTATTTGAAGATTAATGGTTTCAAAAGGGGTACTTTCGCTTATGTTCACTTTGATCCAAAAGTTATATTTAAGGTTAAACCCAATGATTTCGAAAGGGATACTTTCAAATGGTTTCGAAGCTATGCTTCTATAAGTTGGAAACTGATGTTTTAACACTTTCGAAAGGAAAGTTTTGATACTTTCGAAAGCGATGTTTTAAAGTGTTTTGAAAGGCATATTCTTAGTGTTTTGAAAAGAAGATTTGAATGCTTTCGAAAGATATATCCTAATGGTTTTGAAAGTAAAAGGTCTAAGGTTTCGAAAGCATTAGTTTTCAAAATAAAGAACCCGATCTCATTTTTAAAGGAAAACCCATAGCAACATAAAAGAGCGTTGAAATAGATTATAATTTTAGAGTTTATGAAGAAGCCTTCCTTGATAAAAATAATGGGTTAAAGGGATTAACCATGTTTCATGTGAAAATGATTTCAAGGTTATAAAACCCTAAATGTTGGTATTATCATGTTATAATTAGTATTTCTACATGCTTCTTCTATAAACATATTCACTGTATAATGGACCTGTAACAGTATTTTGGGGAGGAAGGGCAAAATAACCTGCTAGGTTGACGCTGTAGTGAATATAAATTGAGTTAACTCCTATATGAGTAGAATTGCATCCGGTAGGTCAGGTAGACCACAACATAGAATGCCCAAAGACTGATCAAAGAGTTGTCAGAATAGACAGGTTCATAGTAAACCCACAAAAACTATGTTCGGAAAGATTTATTGGCAGGGGCCATTAGGTTCATAGTGATTCCACGAAAACTATATCTGGATAAAGTTATTGACAGAAGTTAATAGGTTCATAGTCAACCCATGAAAACTATGATATGAGAGAACTTATTGGTGATACCAATAGGTTCAGGGAGAACCCATGAAATAATCGAATGAAGTTACCGGCGTAGGCCAATAGGTTCTTAGTGATCCCATGAAAACTAGGAAACCGGACAGATACTCCATAAGTTGTAAACAGGATATTAGTCAGCCCATGAAAACTAAAAGGTTAATAGTGATCGTAGAAACTATAACTGAGATAGATAGTCAATTGAATAAGGGTGGGAAATCCAGGATATTTTGCAAGTTTGGATATCATCATGATATTCTAAATTGCTATATTTTTAACCATTGTGGATGCAGGAGCATAGTATACGGTTATTATAAATTTTTGGTTAAGATACTAGTGAGGGAAAACCCGTTTCACTAAGCAGCATGGTCTCACTAGATATCTAAATGGTTCGAGATGGTAGATTATTATCCATACCAGGCTTTATGTCTGATTCGAAGTTTATGTTTTCCCCTTAAACTCTCGGATGCTCAATTGATTTTGAGTAGATTGAGAGTCGTGGTTTTTCAGATTCTCCTTTAGACGAATAAGCTTCCGGAGAGGTTCTTAGTGATCCCATGAAAACTATGAAACATGACAGATAGTCCATAAGATGTAAACAGGTTATCAGTCAGCCCATGAAAAATAAAAGGTTAATAGTGACCCTGGAAACTATAACTGAGACAGATAATCAATTAAATGGTGGTGGGAAATCCAGGATATTTTGCATGTTTGCATATCATCATGATACTTATATTGTTATGTTTTTAACCATTATATGGCCATTGAGATAACCGAATTATATTCTCAATGGAGGATTCTGACGGGAGTGCTTGTGCTTTGTTGAGTGCTATGGAAGTAGAAGTAAAGTTAAGTCAGGTTCGAGTAGCAAGAGAATTTGCAGATGTTTTTAAGCCAATTATAGGACTACCACCGAAACGAGCCGTTGAGTTTAGGATAAATTTGGTGCCAGGGGTAGAGCCTGTAAGTAGACCACCTAGCAGGATCACACCGACCGAGATGAATGAACTAAAGGTGTAGCTAGTGGATCTAGAAGGGTGAAATTTTATTAGACCAAGCAGTTCACCTTGGAGTGCGGCTGTGATGTTCATGAAGAAACTGGATGGGTCGTTGTGGATGTGTATCGACTATCATAAGTTGAACAAGAAGTCGATCAAGAATAAGTATCCTTTGCCAAGAATTGACAATTTATTTGATCAGTTGTGTGGAGCCAGAGTAATTTCCCAACTGGATTTGGTGATAGGTTTCCATCAGTTAAGAGTGGAAAAGGACATTATCCCGTTGACCACGTTTCGGACTAGGTAGGTTCGTACGAGTGGTTAGTAATGCCATTCGGGTTGATGAACGCACCAGATTTCTTCGTAGATTTGATGAACCAAGTTTTCCGAGAGTACTTGGATAGGTTCGTATTGGTATTTATAGATGACATTTTAGTATACTCTAAAGATGAAAGAGAGCATGAAGATCATCTAAGAGTAGTGCTTGAGACGCTAAGGCAGCAATAGCTAAAAGCAAAGTTTTCCAATCATTTTTGGAAGAAAGAGGTTAAGTTTCTTGGTCACGTGGTTTCAGAGAAGGGTTTGTCAGTCGATCCAGATAAGATCGAAGCTGTTAATAATTGGAAGAGACTGGAGACGGTGACCGAGATTAGAAGTGTTATTCATAAAACATTCTCCAGAGTGAAAGTTTGAAAGAAGGAGAAAGAGAATTGGTGAAGAATCAGAAGCCATTAGAGGGGTTCCTATAAACATTAAAGAAGGCTTTCAAAAAGAACATGATAGCGCTAGCAAAACTTTTCGAAGAAGCCAAAAGGATACTACAGCAGCATTTTGGATAAACAAACACCTTTCGACGAGGTCGAAGGATATCTTATGAAGACAATGGATAAGAAGGTTACAGCTTTCGAAGTGGTCAAAAGGTTCCTTTCGAAGGCATTGACTAGTATATGCACCAAGCCATTCGAAATGAATGGTTTCATCTTCGTTTGCCTCCTCCAAAAGAATGTTTAGCCAAAGCAACCCTTTCAAAAGCACATATTAGCCTTTCGAATTGGTTAAAGCCATCAACACCTTCGAAACCTTAGAGGCCTACCTATCGACAGAGTCGGAAGCTCTGACTCCTACACACTAGCAACAGTAAAGCAATACAAAGGGAAAGACGAGTCTACCCCTTTTAATGAAGGCAGAAGCATTCAAACCCTTTCGAATGCATCTATACACTTTTCGATGAAATCAAAAGCTATCAAGCAGTGTCTTTCGACGAGGTTAAAAGTATTCAAGCAATGTACCTTCCAACAGAGACGAAAGGAATAAAGTCAGAAAGAAGGAAACCCAATCTTTAGCAGTAGTGGAAGGGTGGACATATAATCCTTTCGACTAGGTCGAAAGCTATGATTCAAGAGATGCGCACGAAAGCATGAAAGTTGACCTTTCGACCGCGTCGAAAGCATTAGGTTGAAAGATGCCAACCCGCGCCTATAAATAAGAATCTAGAGGTCTGTTTTAAGGGATCTGATTTCTTTGACTTCCGACTTGTATTTTCTGAACGCTTGTAAACCCTAGTTCCCCAATCAAATTGGGGATTTGATTCAATTTGTATAATTGAGTTCAATAAAATGTGAGATCATGATAATCTTGATTATATGGTAGTATCGAGTTTCTTGTTTTACACAGATATGTCAATCGATTGTCGAACTAGTCGAAAGGATTCCCTTCGACTGGGTCGAAACCCTTAGTTCATACATTTCCTAAGAGTTTTAGCTCAGATCTACAAGATAACAAGTGTTAACCCCTTCGACTAAGTCGAAGCCCTTCCAGTTCAACTATTTCCAAAACCATTAAATTCCCTACTTAAACCATCTTGGCAGTGTCGAAGGGAGGTTCCGAAAGAGTCACAAACCAACTAGTTTGAAAGGATTTTCTGAAGGTAAAATTGTCCTTTTGACTATGACGAAAGGTGCAAAAGAGGTGTTTCCAATCGTCTTTCCCATCTTGAAGAGTGTCAGCTTCCTTCATTGATTCGAAAGCAGGTTTCAAAGGAATCTTTATTACTTCAAGCTTCGTTTTGAGGTATTGACAAGTTTTCTTGTCAACATTTTTGGCGCTAGAAGGAGGACTCGAACCTCCGATTCCTTATAACTTTCATCACAGATTAATTGCATAAAGCCCTTCATTCAAAAGAAGAAAATGGTAAGAGCAAGAAATAACAATAACAAACCAAACGAAGAAGCTGATTCACTATCAACTTTGGAAAATAACATAGTCCCAAAATTTAACTTAGAGAATATAAAAATTTGGCGACCTTCAACCCTAATGAGATTGGAAAACAATGTGATCAAAGTCCAGGATCCACAACAACAAGTGATAGCCATGCAAAAATTTCTTGAAAGAGCTCTATCTTAAGAATCATTAAGGATTATGGAAGTAGAGGATGAAGCGCAACCTCTAAATGAGGTAAAAGATTAAGAGTTAAACCAAGAGAGTCAAGCAAAAAGGTCCCTCGAGCAATCAAATAGTCCAACTCAAAGAAACAACAAAAGTTGCCATACAAATAAAGTCGACTAAGAAGACATCCTACACCAAATAATGATAAACATGCTTAAAGAAAAGGAAATTTCTAAACTAGAGGAATATGTTATCCTGCAAAAGACTCCATTTTCGAAAGAAGTAATGGCAACTAGTCTCCCTCCTCACATCCAAATTCCTCCGCTAAAATATGACAGAACTACTGATCCAGATGATCATCTTGTAGCTTTTGAAAACTGGATGAACTTATATAATGCTCCTGAGGCAGTTCACTGCAAACTTTTCCTTGTTACTTTTCAAGGAGCAGCTATCAAATGGTAAAAGAACTACCAATTGGAAACCATCTGTTCTTGGGAACAATTTACTTGTGACTTCATGACCCAATTTTCTATATTCAAAGATACAACTATGGACTTTACCTTGTTGGCTACGATCAGACAAAAACCAGGGAACTGCTTGGCGAATACTTGAACAGATTCAACACCGAGCATTAAAAGCAGAAAGTACAATCGATAGAGAAAAGCTTATGGCAGTTCGATCATGGTAGATCGAACAAATCCCTTTCTGGTAAAATTGGCCTTTCGACCGTGACGAAAGGTGCAAAAGAGGTGTTTTCAACCGTCTTTCCCATCTTGAAAAGCTTATGGCAGTTCGATCATGGTAGATCGAACAAACCCCTTTCTGGAAAGACCTTTATATTAATGGATGCAGAGATCTACAACATTTCTTGCTTCGAGCAGAAAAGTTTATTCCAATGGAAAAAATGCATCATGCTATGAAAGAATTTCATCAAGAATGTAAAGAAGAGAACTCCGATTCTAAGCATCACGACAAGAGACCAAGGAAATGTGGAAACCAGAGGGGAAGACAAAAAGAGGTTTTCGAATCCGATTATGTAGTCCTAAACAAGCCCCTCTCCCACATATTCACCGTGGTGAAGGGCAATGAAAATTTCCCTATTCCTTATAACATTCGGAACGTTCCAAAGCTAAATAAAGGAGGTAGTTACTGCGATTACCATAAAACAAAGGGACATGAAATCGACAAATGCCGCATTTTAGCAGAAGCAATTCAAGGCATGATTAAGTCAAGATTCTTAAAAGAGTTCTTTAAAGAAACTATTCTTAAAAGAGTTCTTTAAAGAAACTTAAAAGACATCTTATTCAAGCGAAGAAGAAACAGCTTGGAAACTTCAAAATGTGGACCCTTATCAAATCATGAAGTCTCGCAGCATTAGTTCAACTATGAACTCTTTTTTCATATCTTTTTAACTTGATTTGTACTTTGATTTTTACTTAGATTTGTAATTAAAATTGACCATGTACTGATTAAAAATTCGAGTGTCATTATAGGTAAAACAAAACCAGTCCATAGCATTCAACATACTCTTGGTGCACAACAAATTCCTAGCTACCTGAAAAAGATAGCTCGAATGCCTAATACGAGATGACTATCAATATTTCAATCAACGCAATACAAAGGCTTGCACTCAAGAGATATCAGATCGCTATCAATCCATCATCAATTTATGAGAAAGACTATGTATACCAATTCTATTTTTGGAAAATTGTTTTAAAAGAAATTTCTCAAACATATCTTTATAGGAAAACTATTTTCAATTACCCTGCAACCTGGGGAAAACAAATGTCTATATCTTTCAAAGTTGATTTGTGCAATCCTTTTAAGATATTATATAGCATTAATGAATGCACACAAAGGATTTCTAACTAAGCAACCTCAATATTTCAATGTCCCTAAAACCATTGGCAAGCATGCCTATTTATACTTTTTCAAGAAAAGTTTTTAAGTTATTAAAAGTTTATTGGCAAAAACTCAGATTAGAGAATCCTATTCTCGACTAAAAGACTATTGGTTCATGAATAATGACCTCTCAGTCTCCTATTCGAGATCCGTGTCCCTATTATGAGAAAAAGTAACAGAACCCTTGCAATTGCAAAAGGCGACGTTAAGAAAGGATTCTTTTATCAGAAGGATTCATGTATCCAAACCCCTTTTCAAAAGATAACCACTTGATATGCTAGAAGGGTTCGATTACAAAACTTCTTTTTTCTCAAAAGAGACTCTATTTTAATTTACCAAAAATGATTTTCTTATACAAATATTAAAGCCTACGACGCTATTCCGTAGCACCTCCTAGAGGGAGGGACATAAGACTATGACGTTCTTCCATAGCACCTCTAAGAGGGAGGGACATAAGCCTACGACGATCTTCCGTTGCACCTCCTAGATGGAGGGACAAATCCTCTAACGTCCAGTTCACCTCTTAGAGGAAGGGTCGGGTCATGTACCCACAAAAACAAAAAGCCCCTAATGTCCAATTCACCTCTTAGGGGTTAGGTCAGGTTAAGCAACCATCAGCAACCTTTTGGAGGAAGGTCAACTCAACATACACTACATCCCTTAGAATCACGGGAAGCCCAGAAGAGGTACCAAATAGATAAAGAGGGACAAAGATGTCTACAACTCAAATCAAAAGTTAGAACCCAAAAGAACAAAGGGTTGAAGAAGGAAACCTTCCACCATCTAGAACAAAGATGAAATCTAAGGAAGGGGTATATACAAAAGCCAAAGAATAAAGATGTCCAATGCAATAATCAAGAACAAATAAGACATTCAAGACTATAATCAAGAAGGAAAAAGGATCAACTCATAACCTTCAAAACATCCGATTTCAGAAAAATGACTCTCACAATCAAAGATTGAGAAGTCTACATCCTAAAAGGAAACACAAAATAAGAAAACGGATAAAGAAATCTTTAGCATGAAATGGAAAACAAAGATCTGTAATGAAACTGAAGGAATGAAATGGATAACAAATTTTTACTACAAAGAGGTAAGTGACTCCATTAGAAGAATGAATCAAGTAAAACACCCATAAGCCCTTAGAAATAAGGTGACCACTTAAGATAGAAGAGTCTATGGATTATATATGTATATGTATGTAACAATAAGTTATTTGGGCCATTGCACTACTGAACAACCAAGCAATAATATGGAACTGCTATTTCGAATGATTACATGGCTTTGCAAAACTACTCGGCCCCAATATATCAAACATACTACTAATTTATGGGACTAATTCTTTTACTTAAACTTACTAAGTTTACTAGGCAGATCTCTAATTTTGTGTTTATATTGAATTAATTTTTATATAGTCTATTCATCAGATGGGATCCTGACAAGATTTTGGTTGAATTCTCGATTTCGTGAACTTTCAGTTTCCTTATTTCTTTTTATGAGGATTCCATTTTGGATTTCGTGAATTCTAAATTTTCTCATTGACTTTTTGATAATTTATGGATTTCATATACTTGGTTTCCCAATTAGATATTTGTGGTGGTTTCTTATTGATCTCCTATTTTAATGAATTCTTAATATCCTGACTTCTTTTTTGAATTTCCATGATGATATATGGACTTCTTATTGAATTTCAAACTTTCTATAAGAAAGAATTTTGGGCAGTTTGATTGGCAGATGAGGTTTTAACAAATTTCTGGTTACATTCCTGGATTCATGAATTTTAAGTTTATTTTCATAATGATCTCCTGTTTAGTAAATTCCAGATTTCCATATTAACTTTTGTGATGAATTGTGAGTTTCATATTTTCCTTATTGAGATTTCATAATAATTACTTATTGAATTTCTTGTCTTGTGAATTCTAAATTTCCTTGTTGGTTTCTATGATGATTTATGGATTTCATATTCCTAATTTTCTTATTGGTTTTTGATGATCTCTTATTGATTTCTTGATTTTGTGAATTCTAAATTTCCTTGTTGATTTCTGTGATGATTCATGGTTTTCATATTTTTGATTTCCTTATTGAATTTTTGATGATCTCTTATTGGATTTCTAATTTTTTTGAATTCTAGATTTCCTATTTAATTTTCTTAATGATTTGTGAATTTCATATTTTTGATTTTCTTATTGAATTTTTGAACGATCTCTTATTGGACTTCTAATTTATTGAATTCTGAATTCCCTTGTTGATTTTCATGATGATTTGCGAATTTCATATTCTTAGATTCCGTATTGAATCTTCATGATGATTTCCTACTAAATTTCTGATTTCGTGGATTTTAAATTCCTCGATTGATTTGTATGGTAATTTGTGGATTCCATACTCCTAATTTCCTTATGAGATTTTCATAATGGTTTCTTATTGAACTTCCAGTTTATGAATTTTTGATCCCTTTATTGAATTTCTATAATGATTAGTGAACTTTCTATTGAATTTCTGAATTCAAATTCAATACAAGATCTTCTTAATATCAGACGGGCTTCCGTTAAAGGGATGAAAATGGATTATAGTAAAGTCGGATGGTAAAACCACTTTAAGCAAGAAACTTATATCAAATGGTTGAAGAAAACTTAACCCAGGAAAGGGAGGACTAGAGGGTATGCTAAAATTTCTTTAAAGGTTCATTTATTTGAGCTAATACCTGCAAACCAGGTGATATTGTTCCACATCTCTAATATTAGTAAATCAAAAGGGCTTTGATCATGTATTATTTAGAATGCTTTATTCCAAAAAAATTTATCAAATAATATTTTGAACGTTAGCTTCATAAGTTTAAAGTTATCCAATAAGGTCTCATAAGGTTATGATCCTGATAAGAGTTATTATCTGTTATGTAGGAAACAAAGAAAGAAATTCTTTCGAGTTTTTGTCCTAAAGAACAAAAGCTTCTTTCATACTAGGAGGATGGGGGCTAAATGTTATCCATAAAACATTCTCCAGTGTGAAAGTATGAAAGAAGGAGAAATAGCATTGGTGAAGAATTAGAAGCTATTAGAGGGGTTCCTATAAACATTAAAGAAGGCTTTCAACAAGAACATGATAGCGCTAGCAAAACCTTTCGAAGAAGCCAAAAAGATACCACAACAGCATTTTGGATAAAAAAGACCTTTCGACGAGGTTGAAGGATATCTTCCAAAGACAATGGATAACACTATTACAGCTTTCGAAGAGGTCGAAAGGTTCCTTTCGAAGGCAATGACTAGTATATGCGCCAAGCCGTTCGAAACGAATGGTTTCGTCTTCGTTTGCCTCCTCCAAAAGAATGTTTAGCCAAATCAAACCTTTCGAAAGCACATATTAGCCATTAGAATTGGTTAAATCCATCAACACTTCAACACCTTCAAAACCTCAGAGGCCTACCTATCGACAGAGTCAGAAGCTCTGACTCCTACACACTTGCCACAACAAAGCAATACAAAGGGAAAGACGTGTCTACCCCTTTCGACAAAGGCAGAAGCATTATAACTTTTTTGAATGCATCTATACACCTTTCGATGAAGTCGAAAACTATCAAGCAGTCCCTTTCGACGAGGTTAGAAGTAATCAAGCAATGTACCTTTCGACAAAGACGAAAGGAATAAAGCCAGAAAGAAGGAAACCCAATCTTCAATAGCAGCGGAAAGGTGGCCATATAATCCTTTCGACAAGGTCGAAAGCTATGATTCAAGAGATGCGCACGAAAGCATGAAAGTTGGCCTTTTGACCGTGTCGAAAGCATTAGGTCGAAAGGTGCCAACCCGCACCAATAAATAAGACCCCAGGGGTCTGTTTTAAGGAATTCGATTTCTTTGACTTCCGACTTATATTTTCTGAAAGCTTGTAAACCCTAATTCCTAAATCAAATTGGGGATTTGCTCAATTTGTATAATTGAGTTCAATAAAAAGTAAGATCATGATAATCTTGATTATATAGTAGAATTGAGTTTCTTGTTTTACACAGACATGTCAATCGGCTGTCAAACTCGTCGAAAGGATCCCCTTCGACCGGGTCAAAACCCTTAGTTCATACATTTCCTAAGAGTTTTAACTCAGATCTACAAGATAACAAGTGTTAACCCCTTCAACCAAGTCGAAGCCCTTCGAGCTCAACTATTTCTAGAACCATTAAGTTCCCTACTTAAACCATCTTGGCAGTGTCGAAGGGAGGTTCTGACAGAGTCACAAATCAACCAGTTCGAAAGGATTTTTCTTAAGGTAAAATTGGCCTTTCGACCGTGACGAAAGGTGCAAAAGAGGTGTTTTCAACCGTCTTTCCCATCTTGAAGAGTGTCAGCTTCCTTCATTGATTCGAAAGTAGGTTTCGAAGGAATCGTTATTACTTCAAGCTTCGTTTTGAGGCGTTGACAAGTTTTCTTGTCAACAAGAAGTTTTCTTGGACTTGCTGGCTATTACCGGAGATTCATTAAGGATTTCTCGCGGATAGCAGCGCCTTTAACTAAGTTAACCAGAAAGGATGTGAAGTTTATTTGGTCTGACAAATGTGAGGAAGCATTCCTTAAGTTAAAAGCATATATTGACCAACGCACCTGTGTTAGTGGTTCCAGACGGAAACCAAGGGTTAGTGGTGTATACCGATGCATGCAGAATAGACTAGGAGCCGTGTTGATGCAGAAGGGTAAAGTCATTACCTACACTTCACGACAGCTTAGGCCATATGAGGTGAGATGTCCTACTCATGATTTAGAGTTGGCTGCGGTGATCTTCGCTTTGAAGATATGGAGACATTATCTCTTAGGGGAGAGATTTGAGCTATACATAGATCATAATTCCTTAAGATATTTATTCTCTCATATGGAGTTGAATATGAGACAGCAGAGGTAGCTGGAGTTTTTAGCAGCTTATGATTTTGGTATAGAGTATACACATGGGAAATAAAGTAGCAGATGTTCTTAGCATAAAACATCAGAATGTGGTTAGCTATGTTGGTAGAATGGAACGATTTAGAAGCTTTGACTACTTGTAGTGTGCAATCAAGATCGATTGCTAGTTCTAGTCAGAGCACTGCCATATTGTCCTCAGTATTGATCGAAAGGATTGATTCTAAGTAGAAAGAGGATCCATTATTAGCCAAGAAGATTAGAATGCTTGAGGTTAGGTCGGAGATCGACAATCTAAAGGATTTTAGTCTTGACCAAAGGGGATGGTTGAGAAAGAAGGAAAGGTTGTGTGTTCCGAATGTTGAGGACTTGAGGAAAGAAGTTCTTAGGGTATGTCATTGATCCAAATTGATCCATCCTGGAGGAACTAAGATGTATCAGGATATGAAGAGGAGTTTCTACTGGGAAGGCATGAAGAAAGATGTTGGCTTGTGGGTTAGGTAGTGTGCGAACTATCAATAAGTGAAGGCCGAACATCAGAAGCTGAGTGGATTACTTCAACCTTTGGAGATACCAATATGGAAATGAGAGTCAATATCCATGGATTTTATAGACGGATTTCCAAGGTCGTATAGAGGAAATGAAATTATATGGGTCATAGTGGACAGGTTGACCAAGAATGCCCATTTTATTCCAGTTAAGTCAACCAGGACGGCATCTAATTTAGCTATGTTGTTTATGAAGAACATAGTTAAACTACATGGAACATAGTTAAACTACATGGATGTGTTGGGTACCAAGCTCAAGATGAGTACTGCGTATCACCCTCAGAGGGATGGGCAAACAGAGAGAGTCAATAAGGTACTCGAGGATTTGTTAAGAGCTTGTGTGTTAGACTTTGGTTGATCTTAGGAAGATCACCTACACTTTGTTGAGTTTTCCTATAATAAAAATTATCAGACTAGTATAGGAATGGCGCCTTTTCAAGCTTTGTATGGAAGGCCATGCAAATCACCAGCATGTTGGTTGGAAACTGGAGACAGATTAGTCTTGGGTCCAAATCTGGTTAGAGAGACAACATAGAAGATTGAGTTGATCCGAGAAAGGGTGAAGGAAGCTCAGTCTAGACAGAGGAATTACGTAGATAAAAGGCTTAAAGATCTAGAACTCTCAATTGGAGATAGAGTTTTCATTAAGGTATCACCTATGAAGGGCGTTGTACGATTCGAAAAGTCAGAGAAATTGGCACCAAGATATGTTGGTCCGTTCCTAATAATAGAGAGGATCGGGAAGCTCGCATACAGAGTAGAGTTACCGAGTAGTATGGCAGGTGTCCATAATGTGTTTCATGTATCTCATCTTCGTAAGTATGTGCATGATCCAGAGACTACTATTGTAACAAACCTGGTTTTGTTTACCGACAAAATAAAAAAAATTTAAAATAGAAATTTTAAATTGAGATTAAAAAAAGAGAGAAGTGTAATCCATTGCAAGGTCAGTTGAACATCTAGGTGGTAGCATGTTTGAAATGAGTAGCAAATTGCCTTCACGTGCGTGTAAAAGAATAGGCCATTTTAAACAAAAAGTGAACACTTTTACCATCACAAAAGTTTGAACACTTTGCCTTTGCTGTCACTAAATTTTTTAAAGCAAAGCTTGAACACTTTTTGTGCCATCATCATATTTTATATGCAGCCGTGTACTTTCTTTTCACTGATGCACGTTTTCTATTAAATGCATTTGTACAATTCTTGCCAGCACTTCATTCCTTGACTTGTTCACAAATCGGTAAAGGAAAAGTAAACACTGCATCATTCTTTTGTTCCATTTTATTTCCAGTAGCTCGGTAAAGCTTTAATGGCAGTTCAAATTCTTGCTCTCTTTTGGATCTTGGTTGCTTATTGGTTTTGAAACAAATTAGAGGTGAGTGAAAACTCACACTTCTAATTAAAACTATGCCGCTTGTTTTTATGCTGTTTTGTTGTTTATAATGGTTTGAAACTTTTCGTTAGTTAAGTTGTTTACATATTTTTATGCGTGCACTTGCAATGCACTGGATTATAAGAGAAAGTAGCATACACTGAACACAGTTGCACCAGTGTTTGAAATGCTATCTGACCATTATGTGATTTCATGCGTGCGTATAGAAATCAAGTCCAGGCATTTTAATTGTTACGTGCGTTCCAGGTCTCTATTCTTTTGTTATGTGTGGTCCTGGAATTTCATTTTATTTATATTTTTACTACTTGCGTATAGGTAAGTGTTGTCCAGGTAAAAATTATTTTCATGCAAAAATGTTTTAAAATTTTTGTCAAGTATGTTGTGTAAGTTGTATTGCGTGAAAACCAAGTTCCAGGTCACGTTATTTTATTAACTTCATCACTGCGTGCATAGGTGAAGCAAGAAAATATAGTCCAGGTTATTATATTTTGTCTATAGTTGTGACTTGCATGCAAATGTGAGAAGCACGAAAGTGAGTCACCAAATTCAAGCTCCAGGTCATGTATTTCATTATGTTTGTGCATGAAGTAATGCCAGGTTACATTATATTTCGAAATCCATTTACATGTATTCATGTAATACACGAAAGCTTGAGCCAATCACTTTTTTTTTACTTTAGTACATGCGCATATATAGCTTTGCCTTGGTATTTGTTTCATTTTGTACGTGTAAAGTATATATAGTGCTAGGTCACCTTCTTTTATATTTATATTTTACCTCAGTTCGTGCATGCAAATATCCGTGCACCAGATATGGCCTGAGTCATTATTTTTATAAACTGTGCATGTAGTGTGTAAGTGTATTTCAAAAAAAAAATGAGTCCAGTTTTTAATTACTTCATTACTTGCGTGCACGTGTAGTTAGTGTCCAGGCAGTGTTATATTTGATGAATATATAAGTAATGCAGTCTAGTGATTAATTTACTTTGAACCGGTGTTTTATTTTGGAACGTATTTTGTTGCTGTTATTTTTATAATGGGTTTTTACCCTGGTGTTTATGTTTGAAGTGTGTTGTTTTGATGAGATTTTTGATGAATAAAAACTACTGTTGTTTTGACTTCAGTAACCGTCAATTTAAAGTGAATTTTCAAGCGGCTATCTTGCAACCAAGAAAACCCGCAACGCTAATTTTATATCCGTTTTTATGATGTTTTGTGAAGCGCAATTTCCTTGTTGAAATTGCTATAGAAGTTGCTGTTTTAATCACGTTTTTTTAAATTGTATTAAAATATAATTGTTTCCAAAAATTTCACAGTTTACGCTTTCAAAGTAATGAGAAATCGATTTAAACACTTCAGCAAAATTAAGGACTATGAACCCTTACTTTTACTGATTCGCTTAATTCCAGACTTGTCCATTTGAGAACGTAAAAATTATTTATATAAAATACACAATTTTGCACTTTCAAGGAAACAATGATGAGATTTAAACGACTTAGCAAAAGTGCGGAATATGGAACCACACTTTTACTAATTCGGTTAATTCCGGACTCGTTAATCGAAATATTTGCCGTGGAGTTGCTGTTTGAAAATTTTGATGATTTTGTTTGGCTTTCCAGCCACTATGATGGACCTTCGGGTCAATTACCAGTACTAGGCCTTTGGGTCATTTGTTGGACCTTCGGGTCATTCGTTGGGCACCAAATATTATGTTGATAGTACTTGGTAGGCTTTGGCCATTTGAGATGCACGTGCGGCGTAGCTTAGACTCTCCATATGCTGGGATCGATCCATTTTATGCTAATTTTTCTAGTTGTCTTATTTTGATTTCTAGATTTTGTCTATTGCTGTTTTGAATTCAATTTTGAATTTGGGAGTTGATTTTGATGGTGTTTAATGAGATTTCTTCATTTAAACTATGTTGATTATTTATGCTGAATAGTCTCATTCGAGATTATGATTGATTGCTCTAGTGTTGTTTATCATACACTTATTTCTAAGTTTAAATTAGACTGATCCGTTTATTATTTTCTTTTAAATAATACTCGGGTCAGACTGAGTTATTTCAGAATAATCGCTATCTCTGATGCAGTTGCTGCTTCAGCTTTTGGGATTTCACCTCATCTTTTTTTAGGCTTCGGGGTGTTACTTTTGGTGTATTGACTCTCATCTCATGTATGTTATGATGACTATGTATATGTACATTTGGTTCATGTGAACCATCGAGTGTTGTAGCATGTATCCAGACTTACCTTCCGCTATGTATGATATTTCTGTTCTGATGTGATTATACTTATCTGTGTTGTTGCTATTATGAGTTGTTCTGAATTTTTCATAAGCCACCGTGGTTTCGCTTTAGATTTGAATTGAATATATCGTTAGGAGTAATTTAACACAACTCCTCTCGTTGTAATCAATACTCATCTAAGGCATAACTTACGGATGGTCGCCTCTAACAAGCCTTATTCTTCGCAATAGCAGATGTTATTACCTTATAATAACCTTTGTTATTGTGAGCATAGAGGTGGGGCGTCACAACTATTCCTCCGACAGGGTTGGAAGATTTGGTAGTAGAACCAAATTTGACTTTTGATAGGCAACCAGTTCAGATTGTTGCGAGAGATGAGAAGAGGTTAAGGAACAAGATAGTCAAGTTGGTGAAATTTCAATGGAGCGACAATGAGAAGGACTATACTTGGGAGACAGAAAATTAGATTAGAGATATTTATCCCGATCTACTATGAGGATATGTTCTATATTTTCTTTATATAGACTGTTGCTAGTCAGGTAGACTAGTATGGTAGTTAGGAAATGTTATAGATGATTGCTATGGTTAGTATTTAGTCCTTACTGAATTTCGAAGATGAATTATTCAGGAGATTCAATTAGATAAATTAAATAGAATAATGTAAAGATTAGAGTGATAAGGGGATTGAGATTTGAAAATTTATTAGAGGTCATGCGTAACTAAATAAAAATTTAACAGAATAAGTTTATGTAAATGGTTTTATAAGACAACTAATAAGAGAATAAGGCAAAGGTATTATGGGGAATAGCCGTCCACTATAACCCTTAACCCCTAACCCTTATTCCCATTTCTATTTCACAAGTTCATAATTTTGAAACATAGACCCCAGAGCAAGCCGGCCATAACCTAAGGGGAAAAGATGAGTAAAATCAATTAAAAGCTAAGGAATCAAGCAAGGAGAATTAAGCAAGATCAAATCTCATGTTCCTTATCCAAAGCAAGGTGAATAATAATCAAAACCATCTCATTTTCGTTTTTAAAGAGCATTTGATTTCGGGGTTTAAGTTAAAAACCGTTATGATGATTTTAAGGATGATATGCATGAATTACATGATATGTTTGATTCAAACAAGTATGTTAGATAAATGTTTTATTCGATTTTAAGGCTAAAATCGTATATATATTGGGTTTCAAATGCCATGAGGATTTAATATGTTATGTAAAACATTATTTTAGAGATGAGTTTAAACTTTCATAACTATCCAAGCTATGGATAATTTATTATGAATTTTTAAAAGAAGAAATAATTAATTGGGTTTAAAAATTTATTTCGGTATTATATAAAAGATTTTTGGTCCGAAATTTATATATGTCAGATAACACAATAAAAGTGAATTATGATGATTTTTGAGGATTTTTCCTAAGTAATTTACTATGGAAATTAAATTAATCAAGTTGAATAAATGTTTTGTTAAATGGAAGGGCTTCTTAGTTAATTATTTTGATTAATTCTGGATGAATTTGGCAGTCCTTTAGAAAAGATTTTTGGTAAAGTTTATGGCAACCAATTATATTTTTACACATAGGAAAGTTAGTTGAAGAACATTTACTTAAAAAGGCAACAAAACAGTTTTATAAAGATTTATTGTTTCGCCACTTCCAGTAGCAACCTTTCGACCCCATACTTCCACCTCCAACTAAGTTGAAACTAATACACATGGTATCAATGCTTTGGTACGTAGTGGATTGGAGAAAGGCGGCAGGTATAGAATCGAAACCAAGCTTTTGAAGGGGTCGGGGCCAATTAAATTAGCTTTCGAAGGCCTTTGTTTTGCCGCTTGCATCTCTTTTAAAAATGTTGCTTTCAGAAGGGTAGCTTTGAACCTAGTTGAAAGCTTGCTGCCATCTTCATACCTTTTGAATAGGTTGAAGTTTTCAATGAGTTCGAAAGGCAAGCTTTTGTTTTATAAATAGAATGAGTCGCTTCCTAATGCTTTTGAAAGGGCTCTAGTAGCCATTTAAACTAAAGGTTTCGAAGGAAATGGTTTCGTAAGGTGTTTTGAAGATATCCTCCTAATTGTTTTATTTGAAGACTAATGCTTTCGAAAGGATGGTTCCAAAGCCATCTGTTTTCCCCAAATTCTTTTATTTAAAGATTAATGGTTTCGAGAGAGGTACTTTCGCTTATGTTCACTTTGACCCAAAAGTTATAATTAAGGTTAAACCCAATGGTTTCGGAAGGGGTACTTTCAAATGGTTTCGAAGCTATGCTTCTATAAGTTGGAAAGTGATGTTTTAACACTTTCAAAAGGAATGTTTTAATACTTTCGAAAGAGTTGTTTTAAAGTGTTTCATAAGGCATATGTTTAGTGTTTTAAAAAGAAGATTTGAATGCTTTCGAAAGATATATCCTAATTGTTTCGAAAGTAAAAGGTCAAAGGTTTTAAAAGCCTTAGTTTTCAAAATAAAGAACCCAGTCTCATTTTCAAAGGAAAACCCATGGCAATATAAAAGAGCTTTGAAATGGCTTATAATTTTAGAGTTTATGAAGATGCCTTCCTTGATAAAAATAATGGGTCAAGAGGATTAACCATGTTTCTTGTGAAAATGATTTCAAGGTTATAAAACCCTAAATGTTGGTATTATTATGTTATGATTAGTATTTCTACATGCTTCTTCTATAAACATATTCACTGTATAATGGACCCATAACTGTATTTTGGGGAGGAAGGGCAGAATAACCTGCTAGGTTGACCCAGTAGTGAATATAAATTGAGTTAACTCCTGTATGAGTAGAATTACATTCGGTAGGTCAGGTAGACCACAACATAGGATGCCCAAAGACTGATCAAAGAAGTTGTCAGATTATACAGGTTCATAGTAAACCCAGAAAAACTATGTTTGGAAAGATTGATTGGCAGGGGCCATTAGGTTCATAGTGATCCCACGAAAACTATATCTGGATAAAGTTATTGAGATAAGTGAATAGGTTCATAGTCAACCCATGAAAACTATGATATGAGGGAACTTATTGGAGATACCAATAGGTTCAGGGAGAACCCATGAAATAATTGAATGAAGTTATCGGCGGAGGCCAATAGGTTCTTAGTGATCCTATGAAAACTAGGAAACCGGACAGATAGTCCATAAGTTGTAAACAGGTTATTAGTCAGCCCATGAAAACTAAAAGGTTAATAGTGACCCTAGAAACTATAACTGAGGTAGATAGTCAATTAAATAGGGGTGGGAAATCCAGGATATTTTGCAAGTTTTCATATCATCATGATATTTTAAATTGCTATATTTTTAACCATTGTGGATGCAGGAGCACAGTATATGTTTATTATAAATTTTTGGGTAAGATACTAGTGAGGGGAAAACCCATTCCGCTAACTGGCGTGGTCTCACTAGATATCTAAATGGTTCGAGATGGTAGGTTATTATTCATACCAGGCTTTATGTATGATTCGAAGTTTATGTTTTCCCCTTAAAATCTTGGATGCTCAATTGATTTTGAGTAGATTGAGAGTCGAGGTTTTCAGGTTCTCCTTTATACGAATAAGCTTCCGGAGAGGTGCTGGTGGCAAGCTAGCTAATAAGCAGTTCCTTTTTATTTGATTCCGTTGTGTTTTGATGTAAAGGCAAAGTTGTTTAGTTGCATATATATATACACTCTGATCATCCAAGGGGGCATCTTCATATGTCGCTCTTGGCATAGTTTGTAATAATTATATTTTATTTGAACGTGGTTCTCGAATTTGGTATTATGTAATGAATTTGAAATATGATTGAAATGGAATGAGAAATTTGTTTTATAATTTTAATTTTTTTTATACCCATTTGTTTCTGTTGTATCAATGTATCTAGCATTACCGCATTTGGTTACCGAGAATTAATAATTATGGATGACTGCAACATCCGTAGCCGTTAGTTTTGGGCCTCCAAATGGGGAATGTTACACCTACACTCTTGGGATAGGTAAGCGCATTGCTCCCATGACTATGTATCCTATCTCTGGTTTTATCCATTTACCAATGATGAAGTCATGTTCTGCATCTCTCACATGAGTCTTCATCACTCAATAGAACACGAATCCCTAAATGGATTCCAGCATCTCAAACAGATTACGAATCTCAACATAGATTCCTACGTAAGTCCCTCGACGAATGCTAACGTTGTCCTCTCTCTTGGAATACTCCTCAAGTAGACAGTCCCACATGATAGGATCAATCAAACTGTTAACGCTGATCTCTCCTTTGGACTTAACCTTAGGATAGACAATACAACTCTAACATTTCACTTCACAACAGCTCCAAGAACATAGATCACATATATGGGTTTGAAGTGGTTATGATTATGGGTTATCTCATATAAGTACACCCCCCCGCTTATTAGATGCTCCAAAACCAATCGATAGATTTCCTTACCATTTGTCATATAAGAGTAAGACAAGCTTATATGTATAGTATAGCATCATCGAAGATAACTATACCATATAACCCTCGTGTTTCTTCTAGATATTCCTAATTTATTTTGGTCAATTAAGAAATATTTCTAATCGACTATCAAGTACAAGATAAACGGTCGTAACTGGAAACCAAGTCTTGTATACTTACCATGTTTTGATATTTTTAACTCACACCATTCCTCGGTCAAGAGTGAAGCCGGTAGGTTAGAGCACTATTGCTTCTATACCCTACTCGAACATCAATCTTAACTCTCACAGATTGAAAAAGCCTAGTTCGTCAGCTTTTAGTGCTATGTACATGACTAAATACTTTTCATAAACGAGTAAACACATAAAATATGATTAAGTCACACAAATCACAATTAAGTCACACAAAGCACGATTAAGCGACATAAGCGACTTCTAATCCCTTTTGTATTTAATTAGCTCTTTTATTAGTTAAAACCTCTTTTATTAGTAAAACTTCTTTTATCTAATAAAACTCCGTTTATCAATTACCACTTCCTTTTTTCTACTTGTATGTATTTTTGGAATATCTTTATAAAAAATATATACATGTATTCTTCTATTTCACTACTTATTTGTACTATTTTCAATACTTTAAAATGTATTCATATAATTATCTCGAATAATATAAGTATATTGACAAATCATTAACAAGATCTCGTACTTTAAACATTTATTTTTCTACCTTTTTCTAAAAGATTCCATCGTTGTTATCTCCTTTAAAATATCCATTTAAATGGTCTAATTACATTCACAAATCTTTTTAAAGTGTTTAAAACAAATGTTACTTAAACATTGGCACAAAAACCCAAAACCAATTCTCTTATACTTATCTTTAAAACATTCTTTTCAAAGATCTAATTATATTCATAAGTATAATCAAAAAGGGTAAAAGAAAAATGTTGTTAACACATTTTCACAACAAACCCAAAACCATTTCATACTTGTTATTATCTTTAAAATATCCATTTGAAGATCTAAGTATGTCTTCATTATTAAACAAGGTATAATTTTAATAACTCTATAAAACCATTTATTATAACATAAGTGTTATAATCCAGAACTTCTTTTATACTTTTAGAAGATACTTAACTTAATTTTTCCAAACACACGCACATTCTTTAAAGATACTTATAAATAAATTTAAATATCTAAGTCAAATATAACTTAAATTTACTATTTTTTTTACTAAAAACAATTAAAAGCATGATTTATAATTTAAAACCCTTTATTTTAAAAATTCATAAATAATTATTAAAACTATATTTAAACTTTGATATTTTTCCATTAATAAGTACGCTTATAGTACTTATTAAAAATGCAAAGTAGCCCCTAGGATGTCTTTCAAAGTTGACTTTAAAAATCATCGAATACAAGCATTTTCAAAGTGCATCCATAACGACCTTTTCGCTTCTAACTTTCACAACTTCGTCTGACGATTTCTATAACTTTCCAAACCAATTCATTTATGTCAAACACACTAAAGCTTGTGTAAAGATAAACCAAATTTATACTTCACAATATATTCACATTTTAACCAATTTTAACATATTTCTATAAAGGATTTCAAAGTGCGTTTGTCACTATTTTGCTTCAACCATTGCACACTTCAACTATTCGCACAACATTATCGAACTTGTAAACAATAAGCCTTGGCCATGATACATGTTTTATATGTTTATAATAGAGATTATACTACATATAATGTAGTCACTTACTTTCCAGGGGTCTAAAAGTAATAATTTGCATTGTTATCTATTTTTATTTATATTTAACACAACAAACATTATATACACAGCATCTACAATTCAATGGTGAGTAAACTCACCTAAGACCAAGCCAAACCAAGTCATAGATAATCTCATTACGAGCGCAATGGTGAAGACGGCGTCTCGATTGGACCCCGTATGCAAGAGATATGTATTTTATAAGAATTCAAGTTAAAAATTAATTAATTAACTCAATAAATTAAATTCTACCTTAATTACTTTAATAATCCCTTCTCCCCCAAATTAAAAACTCCATTTACATGTACACACACCTGAACCCAAACAACCATGCATGCCATCCTCCTCCAATTGAGCTATAGACCACTAAACCATGCACAACTACTTCCAACGAACTCCTCGTCATGCGTGCTCCGCGATGGACCCAACCACTTGAAGCTCGGTTCCCCCATGTCGATCGCGACTTGCTCCTCACCTTTCGACCGTACATGTGTCACTTTTCACCTCATGCGGTTGCTCCTTCTCCGATGAACTCCAAACCACTCGGCTTCGCAAGAGGGATACAACGACATCCACCACTTCGCCTAACTCTGCCTCTAGCTTCGACTATGTCAAACCCTAGCCACAGAAAGCTAAAATCGAGCATGGACAAGCACAATCACACTCACTTTTGCCACTATAAATGTGAAACCCTCTCCCATATGAATCTAACGAATCCAATGGCAAGCTCTATCGCTGCTCGTAGCTCCTAAAATAATTCGATGATGGAAGCGGCTGAGTTTCTTTTGTTTACAATAAAAAGAGGAGGAGAGGGTAATAATAAAAGTGAGGAAAGCAATCAGAGTTGAAAGGGTTTATATAATAACACATATATTATATTTAATTTCTAAAATAAATCATAGCACGTTTCAAGCTCGTACGATCACATAGCACATCTGATCGCCGTAGAACTCGTCGGTGCACATCACCTGATTATTTCGGTCCCGATGACAGTAGTTTCATCAAAATCCAAGACAGTGCCTTGGGATGATAATTTCATGCATTTTGAGGCGGTTTATCGATAAAACGATTTTCGGTCACATTATTGATATTTCTTCGAACTATTTATTTTTATAAATAAATTTCTAAAACAAGTTTACCATCATTAGTTATTATTTAAAACATAGTTAATATAATCAAAGGTTCAAATATTTAAATAATTCGGACATTTAAATATTAAGTGTTTGAAATTCCGGATCGTTACATTCTCCCTTACTTAAAACATTTCGTCCTCGAAATTCCAACACGAGCAACCAAAGAAACAATCACACATTAATACTTAATAGTAATACAATCACTAGCAAACAAAGCTCACGGTTTGCCTAGTTTTAGAAACCTTCTCACCGGATAAGGATGATAAATAACCTACTAAGTGTACCTTACACTCAACAGCTTTAGGTTATTACTTAGTTGATTATTCATGCTACCTACGAATGAATCGTAGAGTCATCACCTAAACTCCCTATAAGCCGATAAAAAAATATATTCAACTATACCAAAGCTCGTAAGATGTACATATGTCATTTGTACACAATATCAAATCTGATCACTTGCTCAATCACATAAATTTCACTTCCAAACTAGTATAAATCAATTGGCCTCTCTAGTGCAGACTTTGATCTAGTTCCTTGATTAGACATCTCCGTTCTCCTTACATAGCCATATACTATAATAGAAAACCTTAGATTCATATCAAGAATCCGTATCAAGTGTTCATCGTCAAGAAGCTAGTGAAAAATCCTGGTTCGGACCAGTGTAAACCACCTTGACACTAGATACTTGAATCCTAGATCAAGAACTATCATGTGAATAAATGATTTACATACGACTTACATACCTTATTACATTGGTTTCTTAACTACACCAATTACTTTTTAATTCACATTTACTTTTAGATAAATAGTATTCCTTATTCAAGACCAAAATCATTTATGAAAAATTTCATAAAAAACATAACTTCAAGTTTGTAAACATTTCATAACTTAAGTTCATACTCGTATAATACTCCACTACATCCTAAGAGTATATACAAAACATCCAATTTGTTTTACTTAATAAGTATGTTTAACCATTTAAAACTTGTTTTAACTTGCTACCTTCTCAATTCAAGAGTTACAAAAACTCAACTTTTATGTTTTCGCAAAACACAGCTTCAAGTTCTAACGATTTGGAAGTTTCTGACTATCCAAAATCTTTGAAAATTCCATTTCATTTTAACAAATGAAATCTACCAAACAAACACATCAAACATGATGAACGTACCATACCATCCTAATGCATAGGCTACATGTGTCTATAAAATAACTTATCAAAGTTCCAATTTATTTATTAAACACACTTTACTACAAGGAGAAAATAAGAAAAGGTTTCACAATTATTTGGATTATGCCACTACTACTTGGGCACCCTACATAGGATACATACTAGGCTTTTCCCTATAGAAAACTTATTTCAAAATCTTTATTAAACCACTCTATATTTTATATCATATTTTTTTTAAAAACTTTAGAACCAAACACCAGGTTTCATTTCAATTAATTTTAAAATAATAATACATACATATATCTTTTGTATATCAAATCATGGTTTCGGGTTTAAATCAAAATCATTTTTACCAAAGCCAGTTTGCGACATCCCCCACTTAGAAACCCGAAAATGAATGCCGATGATGATGCGGTCATTACTAGAATTATTTTCAAGCGATAGGAATGAATTCAGTACATCCAAATCATACCTTTCGGACTTAACCAAAATCATTTTCAAAGCGGTATTAAATACTTCGTAAATATTTACTAAGTATCATGATCTCAATTTCATAAACTAATTTCCGAAATATTTACTTTTAAATAATAATATTATTAGTTTTCTTCAAAATCTTGAAAAACTTTTTCAAAGGCACCGGGAGTTAAGTTCTCAAAATATCAGTCTATTCTTTTCACAAAGGTTTCAGAAAAGTTTATTAACAAAATCAGGTATAAATCACTTTCTTATATAAACCATATTTATGTAAACCATACTTATATAAAGTCACTTTCTTATATAAAATCTTTTCACAAAGGTTTATTTACAGAATATATTATCTTTCCTTTAGATTATAGTAAACATCTTTTACTAAACTTAATTTTAACCCAACATTATCACCGAACATCTTATAGTCAAACTATGAAACTTAATTCACAAGGTGTTTGGTTTCAATGTACCTACAATTATTGTCTACCCAATCCATGCAGCGAAAAAGTAAACTACTTATAAATCAACGAACAATAGTAAATGCTCATAAATTGGCCGAGCAAGACTAAGCTAATTAATGAGTGATAAATAAACGTCATTAATCCCTACATAAATCAACTACACTACCAACTTATACTTATATATTACTAATATATATCAAATACATATGCGCTCTTATATATATAATACACTCAACTCATGCTTGGGCATTCCATTATCCTATCTCTTAATGAGTTATACCCAACCAAAGCCAAGGTTCTTGCTTAACCTTTAGCTCTAATACCAGCTATACCAAACCGCCTTTTCGACTACCAAATGTCGATACTAATACATCCACGGTATTCACGTGCCAAACACCCAACCGTCAGAATGATATATTATTAGGGTAAAATAAAAATAAAAAGAAACAGAACAAGAAAGAAGGAACACATGTTATCCAGCCTACTGACCAAGCAGTATTCGAACAGTCTTAAACGATCGAACCGGACAAGCGAACAATGGACAAATGACCCAAGGACTTTGGGAATATCATAAAAGGAAAGAAAAAAGAAATATAAAAAACCAAGCGAAAAAAGTTGAAAATTTGGAAGTTTAAGTTTTGGGAGGAGCCTATTCGAAACAAACCCACAAAATTCTTGGGTCAGACTCAAAGTAGAATAGACCTGAGAAATCCCTTAGCATACCTGAAGTAAACCATGTCAAAAACCCAAGTTAGGGGTCGGTACTGAGTCAACTTTAGGGATCGGAACCGACTCCTGAAAACTCGAGTCGGATACATGAAAAAATCGGATCCGACTCCAAGCAAGCGGATTTGGGTCAAACACACAAGAATCTTGAGTTTGACTCCAAGCAGGTGAAGGAAAACTCAGAACATGAAATTTTTAGAGAATCTTCAGGTCAAGCCCCAAGTTGGGTATTGGTACCGACTCTTGCTTAGGGATCAGTACCGACTCCCAAATATTGCTTAGTGGACCCCATCTTCTTCTTGCATGCCCATCTCGATGCCAAGAGATCATTTCCAATGCTATCCTGTTGATTTAATGTGGTTCTTTATCGATCTCCATGTACTCCTGAATCAGGAACTCTATTCTTCTACGACTCCATCAATATCTCCAAAAAACACCTAGGGGACTATGCAAACAAAACTTGGATTCATAACACGAACATCGAGAGGGACCACCACGAGGAGTCGTAGGGCCCCACTCCCCTTCTTTAGTTATAGGGATCAGTACTGATCCCCATACTTAGCACATATAGGGTCGGTTTTTTCTAGAGGACTTCGTCTTGGCAAGGAGCTTCTGTAGGGGAGATTTGAGGAAGATATTTCATCATTCACCCCTACAAATACACTAGGCAACCTTCATTACAAGGATCTTCTTCTCTTTTGGACCCAAGCATCTTCTCTTTTTTGGATAATTCCTCCTTAGGTAGCCATTAAAATTCATTGTAATCAAAGATCAAAACGGATCCCAATCACTTGTAATCACAAATTAGTGAAAAACTAATAGAGAACCTTCAAGTACATGTAGGTCCAAATTGCTGAACCACTATAAAATCAGTGAGTGATTTCTTTTCTTTATATTTCTTTTATGTTCTTTATTTAATCTATACTCTTTTACACTTTTGGGTATTTGTGCCATTTTTAGTTTAAACATTTTGGTGCTTTCACTGAGAAACTGATTCTCAAGCTATTTAGATCCTTGTCTACTTTCAAATTGCCTAAAGTCCAAGGAAGAGATCCAATTTCTTCTCAACTAATTTACCTACTGCTCAGATTTGAACAAAGTCTATAGGAAGCTATCTTCAATGGCCTCCAGGAAAGACAAAGCTGTGGCCTCCTCAAGAGTTGCTGATGAAGCAGACAATACTGATTTGAACATTCTAGAAGAGGGCACACACCAAGGAGCCAAGGATCTCTAGAATCCTTCTGATGCTACCATTCAGGTGGATTTTGAATGTATAATGAAAGAGCTACAGGATAGCCATGCAGAGTTGAACTGGCAAATCCAAGAGAACAGAAACATAATGACCAAGTTGAATACTCACCGTAAGAGGACTAAGAGAGATCCATCTCCTCCATACTCAAATTAGGCAATTCCTCATTATTTGACCACCTTTGGAGGAATAGAAGAAAAAGGACAGATGCATACGAAGCTGGGGAGTTAAGGCAGGAATTGAGAACTGAACCCAATCAAGGCACATGGGTTGATAGCAAACCTACTAAGGAGGTCGGTGCTGAACCCACAAACTAGGCTTCTGGTCTTCGATTTGGTGACGACATGTAGCATGGGTGTACTGCGATTGACCAGGGCATTTGAAGTCAAGAGTTTGCTACTGGATTGCCGCCAAGGAATTTACACGAAGCTGCCGAGCACAGATTCTTCCAAACTTAGGAGAACTTAGGCAACGTTGTAAGGACCATGATCATTTACTGGGCCAAGCACAAGGAATAGACTGCGACTACCGCAACCCAGCAGGTTCTCAAGAGCCGAACTTGGCTGAAATGGTATGGAAACTTGTGAGAGAAAGTCCAGGTCAAACTAACGATGACTGGGGCACTTCCCTTAGTCAAAATCCCTTTACTGAAGCCATTCAACATGAACAGTACCTACGGAGATTCAATATGCCAACCATGTCGGCATATTCAGGAAAGACTGATCCTAGACAACATCTCATGAAGTACGATCGGCATATGTACTCAGCTGGAGCGTCAGATGTAATCAAGTGTAGGTGCTTCCTAATCTTCTCAGAAGAAGTGGCGACCATGTGGTTTATTCGACAACCACCTAGGTCGATCTCTTGTTTTGATCAACTGGCAAGGAAATTCATCAAGTAGTTTAGAATGCATGCGATTCACCCCAAGGATGTCATGTCATTGTCTAACTTATTCCTAGGACCGAGGGAATTGCTCAAGGACTTTTTGCAAATATTTAATACCACTGTGACTGAGATGAGCAACCCTCAGGACAATAGAATCTTGAAGGCTTTGATCTGGGGTCTCCACCCTATTACAAACCTTAGTGAATGGTTATCGAGAAAGCCTCCTACTACTCAAGATCGTTTTTTCAACAAGGGGCCCAGTACTTGCACAAGGAGGAGGCTTTATGGACTAGACAAGGAGATAGAACAGGCCCTTCAGCCGAAGGAATTCAAAACAATATTACCGTGAAACAGTCCGGAGCGAGTCCCGGGAACATTGACGTGAATGTACAGAACATGAATGAGAATCAGAGCAAAGGCCACAACAGGCCCCCGGATGAGAAATTGGATTCTAAGAGACGACTGAGAGTCCTGAGATTTGACTCATATACCCCCCTAAACAATTCGACTGGAAACATTTACTTAGCCACTAACGACTTGGAGCACTATAGGAAACTAGCACAGAGAGAGTCCACTGAAGGCCAAAGAAAATTTGGAAAATTCTGTAGATTTCATGAGACCTACGATCATGACATAAATGACTACAGACACCTTTGAGATATGATCGAAGCGCTGATTTGAAATAAAAGGCTCCAACAATTTGTGAAAGCCCCGCAGAACGGCGGGCAGGGACATCCGACCACCAGCGAGGACAGACCACTCTTAGTGCTAACAGACCTAGATGGCCTGAGGGAAGACTGGTTATAAACTAGACCGCACACAGTCATTATCCAGCCATGAAGGGCTGGAGCGAAATGGAATAGGGAGCATCTATGATGCTATTTTGCTTGTGAATAAAACTTATTCCTATTTGCTTTGAATTATTTCAAAAGATAGACTCTTTTATTTTTCAATAAGGCTTTCTAGCCATGCAACTTTACCTTTACACAATTTTGTTATGAACCACAACCAACTCGAATGAAACTACATATGAATAATGCAGGTGTGCAAGTACTTAGAGTTAGGTGCCCACCAAATCTCCATAGCCCATGATCAGACCTTTAAAGCTTGTTAGCAACCCAATTGGTCACTAACAACCGAGAATAAATTTGAGTGGTGAAATAAATGAAGAAATTAAATGGAAAATGAGAAGTAACAATATGTATTGCAAGAAAGAATAGCAAAAAGTAAAAACAACGGGATTTATAGTGGTTCGGCATTGATTGGCTACGTCCACTCTGAATGCTCTCTTTATTGCTTTATCAATCACTTGATTACAGTTACAATTCACAAGGAATTGCTTGAATACAAGTTAGAACAAAAAGAAACTAATTGCAAAAATGGCAGAGTATTCCCGTGGTAGTCGAAAAAAGATCCTCCTCAGAGTGACCCTCTGCCCTTGTATTTATAGATGAAGGCAGCCTTCAGCCTGACCATTTGGGCCCACAACAAGAAAGGCTCAGCCCAACATACTATGCCAATCATACCGACCCGGGAATGACGACGCCATTATAATGTGCCGATCGTTCTCAATTTATCACCTCATCACATATTTTTGCTGAACCCTTCAAGTTTGCCGATCTGGTGGATGTCACTCACTATGCCGACCCGATGGCCTTTACACTTTATGCCAACCTGATGACCTTTATACTCTATACCGACCCGAACGTTGCCATGCGTTGTGCCGACCCGGTCCACCACATATTCCATGCCGAACTCATCCATTGTACTTGTAATGCCGACCCGAGCACCATCATACACTATGACAACCCAATACAATCTGCACACTATGCCGACCTGATCTATCCCACATACTTTGCCGACCCAAGCTCCACTATATGCCGACCTGATCACATCTCATTCGCCTATGCCGACCCGATGGAACCCACTTGATTTGCCAACCCCATGAATGCCACATATCCTTCAACTTATCAGTCATTTATGCCAACTCCTATTCTACCAAGCTAACCATCATAATCCTAACATCCTGTTCCATCAATTCGTCGATCTTATTAACCCTGGGTTAGACATAGCTGCTTGAAAATCACACTTTGGTCACATAGATGTCATCTTGTGGCTATTCTCCCATCAATAGTCAATCTTGACCTCTGTAATTACTTTTGTGTAGCCGAGCCAAGGCACTAGGTAACATTTGCCCCCCAAAGTGCGTCTTGTGAATAACACAACGTGCTTTGAATCGGAGAAAAGTCCAGGTTCCCAGATGCAAGTTTATTCAAGTCTTTGTTCAATCGCTGTTTCTTATCAATCTACGATGAAGTCTTATCACATTCGAATACACAAATATAGTCATATGAAGCCCTCAGGATTTCCCGGCATAACCTTTCAAAGGTTGAATTCATAAAATTTTTTTATCTCACGAACATCCACCATTCAAGCGTATTCTCCTTTCCCCTTCATTGTTTATAATATATATACACGTTTTACCACTATTATTTTTTATTATTTTTAGTTTTTCTTCTTTGTATTGTTTGAGGGGTCTACATCTTTGTATGCCGACCCTTAGTCATTGTGCTCCGTTAGGGGTCGGCAAGGCTCGAGGCTGACCCTCCTATTCCAACCTATGACAGAGTCACCTGGAGTGTCTGGTTCATATTCCTCCATCACCCATATAAAAGCCCACCCCTTCTCTTTCTTCCCTTTTACTCTATCTTCCCAATGCCTGCAACTTCGTTCATTCCTCTCTTCCAACCGACTGCTCCTGAGCAAACTTGAAACCTCTCTCCATTAGCAGAAATTCAACCGCAAGATCATCTCTCGACCTCCATTAGCGTCAATTTGCTTTTAATCTAGCTGTGACTTTGCAATCGAAATCAAATAGGTATAATTCCTTCCTCGTTTGTGTTGCTGGGTTGTTGTTTTCGAGCTCGGTCGAGTGCAAGTGTTGTTTTAGGCATATAGATGGATGGGTTTCATGGGGATGCACATGTGAGGCAAAGAGGATGGAGGAATAGGAGAAAAAGAAGGAAAATGAAGGGGAAGGAAATGGGTTCGGTGATGAAGAGGTAAAAGATAGGGTCGGCAGAATTAGGGTCGGTGTAGGTTAAGATGAAAACGTGGGACCGATGAATGCTCGGATATTAGGAGGGTTCGGTGTATGCTAGGATGGATAGACATAAGGATTTTAGTGTATGGGGTTGGTGTAAGTTGTTTAAACAAGGGGTCGGCATTTTTATCAGGCATAAGAATTAGAAAGAAAAGAGGTCGACATTCTACTTTGGGTATAGGGCTCGGTATAGTCTAGGAAAGGAGGGATCGGTATAGTGTTTGGAGAGGAAGGGGTCGGTATTATGGTAAAAAGAAAACGGGTCGGTATTTTTCTAGGAAAGGTGGAATCGGCATAGTGTTTTGATGAAGGGATCGGCATAAATGGCTAGGATCGGTGTTGACAAATTAAAACTACTTTAACTCGAGTTACTTAAGCATATGACTGCATACTTCCTTGCCCAAGCGTAAAGTGACTAACATGACTAGCATATACGGATCGATGGACACAAACTTGAACGAACAAATCCCTAATCCACTTAACTTGAGTTAAGTACAAAACTAGCCTAACATACTCGAACAACGGACTTCATAATTCTGAACGTCAACATCCGATCCTAAAGCTTTTGTTGTCGATGACCTTTCACGTTGTGCGAGACGGTCAGCGATGACGGTCTCTTCGGATGAAACCTTTGAGCTTGGACTTTTTACTTTCGTTTTTCTGGTCTTAAACTGTTCGCATACATTTCACATTCCATTGCACTAGTTCACACACAACACGAGGGCACAGATTATTATTTCTAATATTGATTGTCTATTGTGTATACCTAACACAGATATTGAGTTATACAAAGCGTTCTCCCGCGATGTCTTCTAGATCTGATAGACAATCAAGCTCCACTACTTTGACTGACAAGCCCGAACCAAGCCAGCAAAGAGATGTAGTAGAGACATCTGATTTGTAGGCAGCCCTTTTTTCCGATGTCCCAACTCTTCCTGCAAAGGTTATAGACCCAGATCCCAATGCTGTGGATGATGCCGTTGTCTTGAACAATCCGACCGATTCATAGGCTTCTGAAATAAACGAAGCTGCTCTTCGCCCATTGTGCTCTATCTATGGAATTCCTTTTGAAGATGTGCTGGTTCCGTTGAGGCAAGACATGCCTCATTTGCCCCCAGCTGGATATACCGCATGTAATAAGTTCATGTGTTGGGCCGAGTGTGTGCCAAATTTCAATTCTTTTATTCGTGAAGTGCTGAAATATATGGGAATTGCTCCCACTCAACTGCACCCCAACAGCTATGCCTTTATCCATGGCACTTTCCTTCTTTTCATAAATGTCTTATTCCATCCAACAACTCCCGAGGACATCCGGTACATTTATAACTTCAAAAGACGAACCGACAATCCTTCGTACGCCTTTCTTGAGCCCCTGCCCAAATGTCAAGTCCTAATGGGTGCATGGAATAAGCTCTCCCTGTTCAAGCAAGAATGGATCTACGTGCGATGTCCTCCTGGCTTCGCGAGAAGGTGGTTGGAAGGACGTAAGTACTATCCTTGCCTTTGCTTTTAATTCAAGGACTCGAATTACATCTTTTTTCTTAACGATACAAACTTTTTCAACTCTTTCAGGTGCTTGCGCCCGGCCCAAAGGCATTAGATATTCTAGGGCAGCCGCGGCTATCCATGCTACTATGGTGGAGGATAGAGAGATCAAACTCCTCGTCACTGATGAACTACTTTCGCTATTCGGGCTATTAGAAGACGGCCGCAGAATCGGTCTCCCAGGGAGTAGAGCGATCCCGAAAGTTATCGCCGAGAAAAGCTAAGAACTAAAAGTCCCCATGGTGCCCCTTGCCGTGGGAATTCAAGAATGCACTGAAGAAGGGGAGATAAAGGAAACAGGAGACGTAGGGCCACCATACGAAGATGCGGGCCTTGGACAAGCGCCGACATCCGACGCGCTGCACACTAGCCAACTGCAACCTCCCCCAAAAAAGGGAAAAATTCTGGCGTATAGAATTAAGAAAAAGAAAACCAGGGTGACTCCAAAATTCATCATAACTGCTGTCGAAAAGGGCTCGTCTTCTCAGCAAATGGAGAGCGTGTTGAAGGGGCTTTCAGACATCTCTATTTCGACGACTTGCTGAATTATGACTTCAGTACCTTTGGCGTTAAAGGGCTTAACTCTCCCGTAAGAAGTGGCGAAGGCATATAACCTCCGACTAAGGATAGGGAACTCCTATGAGTAAAGAAAACATCACTGGTCCGTCGGAGGGATGCACTAGGACACACACAAACACTTACACCCCACCATTCACTCGCACTTAACTCTTGGCATAGTAACTACTGATATGTTCTCGTTTGGTTCTTTTACAGGTGCAATGCCTTATTCACACGCCTTCGACCGCCTTCGTGGCTCTTCTATCTTCCATCGTTCGAGTTGAGATTCCGAGTCAGGAAGACGACGAGAGACAGACGAAGGATGGGAGAATGATTACCATTCACGAGAATCATCCTCATCTTCTAGAAGGAGATCCCAAGCATACACTTCACGTCAAAGTGACCGAGCTATCCCTCCTTCGCGCAGTGGAGATAATTTTGCAAACCGAGGCTCTTAATCCGACGGTCCTTGCGACCAACATTCTGGATCATCCAGCACCAAGCAGTCCCATGAGCATCGTAAACAAACGCCGACCACATATGAATTAATTCCCCCAGTTCCTATCCATGATCCGACTATGGCGGAGAAACTAGCTGAGCTTAAAGCTACCTTTCCAAAGATTTGTTTTGACAGTCTTAAATTCCTTCCGGCTATACATCCTATCTCGGGAACCGCTAAAGAGAGCTCACTGGCATGTGTGAACGACGTGTATGTACAGTACGAAGCATTCATTCATTTAGTCGAAAAGGTCTCCAAGGTATTTATTGAACGTCAACATGAGATTGATCGTCTTAAGCTGGAGGACCTCCACAATAAAGACATTATTAAGTACCAATATACTGAGCTGCTTGCATTCAAAGCTCAACTTGACGAGGCGAAGAAGAATGCAAAGGAGATGGCGGAAGCAGTTAATCACCTAGCGGCTTCTCATAAGAAAGAACTGAATGATGCACTCCAATGCAGCGGCACCTTGGCTTTGGAAAAGGACTCCTTACAGGAGGAGAAAGACATTTTAGCTCGCCATGTGGAGGAGTTAGAAAAACCGCTTCCAAAGAGAATGAGGAGAAAGTTGAGGCGCAAGAGGAGTCATAAAAGTATTGTGAGGAAATCATCGAAAGGAGAAAGCTGAAAACGACACTCGACGAGCAACTCTTCTAAATTGAGGCGTTGAAAGAAGTTGCTCGTGAAGAGGGCAGGAGAGCAGTGCTTGCGGAAGCCGACTCCAGAATCGAGGCAGCGACTGAGTCCGGCAAGGAGGAAATCAAGTGCTTATTTGATCCACTCATTGCTGAGTATAACACAAAGGTCCTCCTGTACCGTGACTTAACTTTCTTGGGCGAAGGCTATCTTGAGTCACTTGCCGAAGCTTGGAATACTATCATCAAGGTCAAAAAGGCAGAGCTGAAGGTGGCAGAGCTTGACGAAGGGGCACTTGCGCGGGAAGTGCTTCGAGGAAATGAGCCATCCGACTTGGCCACTGCAAAGCTTCAATTTGGTAGGACTCCGATACCACCTAAGGAAGGGGAAGATATCGTTGGGTCGTTTGGTACTGTGCCCCAGAGTCCTTCTCCCATTCATTCGGCTGGGATTTCATCTTCTCAACCCATCGAACAACATGTTGGCTATGACCCGAAGAAGCCTGGACTCGGCATACATACGTTATCTCCAATCATCGAAGGGAGCACTCCAATAAATTACGAGAGCCAACCGGATGCGGGTACCACATTGAGCCTTTTTTAAATCTAAAAAGCTGCTATTCTTGTCGAACAACGGTCGTAGTCTAACATTTGCTTTCCACGAAACCTTGTAGGTCATCCTGATCCTGAGTCAACTCCTAGGAGTGACGTCGCCACGGAGCAGGAAGGAAAAGATGCTGAGGCTTTGGCTGTCGTAGATATCCCTACGCCCGATGCTCAAGTGATTAGGGTGCTTGATGAGGATAAACCTGAATACCCATCACTTAGGGAGGAGCACGATGATGTTATAGTTACGGGCACTTCTGAGCACACTGCTAAGTTCAGCCTGAAGGAGCGGATTGAAAAAGAGGAGAAATCAAAACTCGAAGTTAAAGGTGAGCCCGATGCGGTGGAGGTTAATGATCCTCTTCGTAGGCCTTTACAATTCATCCCTCCCGGCGGATCCATTCCCATTCTGGTTCCTCCTCCTTCCTCGTGTACTTCTTCTGAAGGCAGCAGAGGGTCTCAAAAGAGATATTTGACCAAAACGACTCCCAAAAAGCCGAAGAAGGAGAGGAAGACAAAGAAATAGTTGGGGTCTTGTAGTATTTTGCTTACTCCCAATAAGTTATACTTGCATTGTGGTTTTTCCCTTTTTCTTTTCCTTTTTAGTTGCACATGTACGGGTGTGGCCCCCAAACCTTCGGAGGGGTTATAAGGAAATTTTGGAATTATAAATAAAATTTTGTTCCTTAGCCAATCATCGAGTGAATTATTATTTCAATAGTAGAGTAACTTTTTCCGTTCCAAATGCTTATGACAATCTTTCCAAGTTTCATTGACAATTTATTACTTTAATCTCAGAGCTCTCCTGCAGGCTCCATCTTAAGTCACTAACGATACTAAGTCAAAATCGTAGCTAACGGTCGTATCTCGTTGCTAATAGTTTGAGCATATTCCATCAATCTTAGACCAGAGTTTATAGGTTAGTGAACGGTTGAAAGCTCTCTTGTCTATCCGCTAGTTTGGATATAGAATTTTTTTCATATCGTTTGTAATTCAGTCCACAATCAGGGACTTAGAGGTTTTTTCAAATCATTTATATTCTAGTCCATGCTCCGGGGACTTAGAGTACTCTAATCCGCACTCCGGGAACCTAGAAATTTTTTAAGTCATTTATACTATAGTCCACGCTCCGGGGACTTAGAGTACTCTAATCCGCACTCTGGGGACCTAGATATTTTTTCAAATCATTTATACTTTATTCAGTGCTCCAGGGACTTAGAGTACTCTAATCCACACTCCGAGGATCTAGAGGTTTTATCAAGTCGTTTATACTCTAGCCTGTGCTCCGAGGACTCAGAGTACTTTAATCCGCACTCCGGGGACCTAGAGATTTTTTTCAAGTCGTTTATACTCTAGTCCGCACTCTGGGGACTCAAAGTACTCTAATCCGCACTCCGGGGACTTAGAGATTTTTTCAAGTCGTTTATACTCTAGTCCGCACTCCGGGGACTTAGAGTACTCTAATCCGCATTCCGGAGCCTTAGAGATTTTTTCAAGTCGTTTATACTCTAGTCCGCACTCCGGGGATTAGAGTACTCTAATCCGCAATTTGGGGACTTAGAGATTTTTTCAAGTCGTTTATACTCTAGTTCGCACTCCGGGGACTCAGAGTACTCTAATCCACATTCCGGGGACTTAGAGAATTTTTCAAGTCGTTTATACTCTAGTCCGCACTCCGGGGACTAAGAGTACTCTAATGCACACTTTGGGGACTTAGAGATTTTTTCAAGTCGTTTATACTCTAGTCCGCACTCCGGGGACTCAGAGTACTCTAATCCGCACTCCGGGGGCTTAGAGATTTTTCCGATTGCACATCTGTTCATACATTACATACGTCGATATCAATCAGTTTCAACACACATTTAGCATAACAGGCAACAACAGTAGTTTACGTAAAGGAAGTCTCAAGCTTTTATTCATCACAAATATAAGGGAAGAATAACTTGCCTTATTATGCATCAAAAAGTCAAATGCCAAAGCAAATATTGAAAACAAATTCTACTGAAATATTAAAGAAATAGTCTAGGTGAAAAAACGTCGTAAATGTTCGTTATTCCACGCTCTTGGAAGTGTTACGCCATCAACAGTCGCTAGCTTGAAAGTTCCTTCTCCAAGCCTCTGTTCAATGACGTATGGCCTTTCCCATGTTGGGTTCATGTGCGACGGGACTGGAAAGATTCGTTTCAAGACAAGGTTGCCCACTTTGAAAGTTCTCGGTCGGACTTTAGTATTATAGTACCGGGCGACCCGGTGTCGATATGCAGCCGCTCTCAAATTGGCTTCCTCATGCTTTTCATCAATAAAGTCCAATGACTCCGATAAGAGATCATGATTTGTTCTGGGATCGTAGTAAGTCACCTGATGGGAAGGGTTTTGAGTTCCATGGGAATGATCGCTTCGGCTCCGTAAGCCAGTGCGAATGGAGTATGGCCAGTCGCAGACTTATAAATGGTCCCGTAGGCCCAGAGCACCGTAGGAAGTTCATCCACCCACTTGCCTTTAGCTTTTTCCAAACTCTTTTTCAAGATGGACTTTATAATCTTGTTTACAACTTCAACCCGTCCATTCACCTGAGGGTGAGCAACTGCTGCAAATCTTTTCTCAATACGATACCTTCGACAAAACTCCTTGAACTCAGCACTATTAAATTGAGTGCCATTATCGGTTACAATAGTTCGTGGAAGACCGAAATGACATACAATGTTTTGAATAATAAAGTTAATGACTTTCTTGGTTGTGATCTTAGCTAATGGCTTTGCTTTGGCCTACTTGGTGAAGTAGTCAACCGCGACAATTGCATATCTCGCACCACCTTTGGAAATCGGCAATGAACCGGCAAATATCAATTCTCCATACCGCAAACGACCATGGACTAACTATTTGCGTGATTTCTATCGGCAGCGCTCTTGGGACTTTTGCATATATCTGGCATTTGTCACATCGTCTCACATGGTTTGCCGCATCCCGATTTACGGTCGGCCAGTGGTACCCATAACGAAGTATCTTTTTAGCTAACATCCGCTCCCCAGTATGGTCGCCACACTCTCCTTCATGGACCTCTTTCGAGACCCGTTTTATCTCATCATGGGCAATACACCTGAGCAAGGGAACGAAGATTCCCTTTCGATACATAATCTCGTCTTGTACAATATACTGTGAGGCTTTACGAAGGACTTGTCGCTTTTCGTTCCTTTTCTCAGGCAAGACTCCACGCAACAAGAACTCTCCATGACTCCTTTTTGGGCTCCGTCTCTGGTACATGATCAACTTCCATCGCATTTATACTCGGGGTATGTAGGGTCTCGATCGGAACCAAGCCCATCTGTTGAGCATTGCCAGTGCTTGAAAACTTTGTCAATGAGTCGACTTTCCCATTCTGCTCACGTGGGATATGCGAAATGTTGTAGTACTCCATATCCATCAACAACTCCCAAACTCGGGCAAGATACGGGGCAAGTCGTTGTCCCTTTACCTGGTAGTGCCCTCTAACTTGGTACACCACCAGCTGTGAGTCGCAAAAGATTTTGATAGATTTTACCCCGAGCTCTCTAGCAAGCTTAAGTCCAGTAATTAATGCCTCATACTCGGCTTCGTTGTTCGTAGTTGGGAAATCAAGCTTCAGGGTATAGCAAATTGACCGGTTCTCGGGGTTTACAAGTACGATGCCTGCGCCGAAACAGTGATCATTGGATGCTCCATCGGTATATAGTTTCCATCGTACAGCAGGGGTTACATTGCTATCTAGGGGCTCATCCTGCATGGTAAACTCCGCTACGAAGTCGGCCAGTGCTTGTCCCTGGATAGCCCTTCGGGGCAGATATGTGATGTCGAACTGACTGAGCTCAATTAATCCACTTAAGCAGCCTCCCGAATGTCTCTGGTCATTGTAAAACCTGTCGCAAAGGCTGATCGGTGTAGACCCTGATTGGGTATGCCTGGAAATACGGGCGAAGTTTGCACGACGCGACAACCAAGCAGTATGCCAATTTCTCTATTGTTTGGTAGTTTCTCTCTGCCCTTGTCAATCGTTTTCTGACATAGTACACCGGTCTCTGGACCTGGTTATCGTCACGAATTAGTGCAACACTTATGGCATGTGGTGATACTGCCAAGTAAATGTACAACTCCACATGATCTATCGGCTTTGACAAAACAGGGGGTCTCTCCAAATGATTCACCAAAGCTTGGAATGCGCCTTCATAGTCATGCGTCCACTCGAAATTCCTCTTCCCCTTCCTTATCAAATCGAAGAAAGGAATGCATTTATCGATCGCCCTGGAATTGAAACGACTCAGGGCAGCGACCTTCCCGTTTAGGCGCTGCACTTGCTTAATAGTTCTGGGTGCTTGTATTTCTCGAATGGCTTGAATCTTCTTTGGATTCACTTTGATTCCTCGCACAGGAACTTTCCTAAGTCAACACCGAATAAGCACTTCAAGGGTTTGATTTTCATGTTATAAAAATGGAGGATATTGAACATCTCTGATAAGTTTCGAATGTGGTCGTTTGATCGCCATGACTTCACGAGCATATCATCTACATAGACTTCCATTGTCCTCCCAATCTGATCTTTGAACATGCGATTAACCAAACGCTGATAGGTAGCTCCTACGTCCTTTAATCCGAACGACATTACTACATAACAGTATAGCCCAACATCCATGACAAAACTGGTATGCTTCTGATCTGGGATGTGCATTGGGATCTGGTTGTACCCCGAGTACGCATCCATAAACGATAACAATTCATGTCCCACGATCGAGTCAACCAACTGATCAATTCTAGGCAAGGGAAAACTATCCTTAGGGCATGCCTTGTTCAGGTCTGAATAGTCAACACATGTTCTCCATTTCCCATTTTCCTTCTTTTCCAGTAAGGGTTAGATATCCATTTGGGATAGAGGGCGTCGCGAATAAACCCGTTGGCTTTAAGTTTATCCACCTCCTCTTTAAGAGCCATGGACCTCTCTAGATCCATACATCGTCTCTTCTGCTTCACAGGGACATACTTCGGATCAATATTCAATGTGTGGCTTGCGATAGCAGGTGAGATCCCACACATGACTGAATGAGTTCAAGCGAAGACATCTAGATTTGCTCAGAGGAAATCGGTATGTTCTCTCTTCATAGAAGGGCTAAGTTATGATCCAATCTTCAATACCTATGAAGGATCGTCGTGGCTGACTGAGATATCAATCGTCAGTTCAACTGGCGCTGCCTTGGCCTCCTCCTCACCATCCCTCAGATCTATATCTCTATAGAACCGACTATGGTGCCCAAGCCAAGGATTAGGCGCTACTTGTCAATCTTTCGTGACCTGGATGTGGACAGACTTGTCCACACCCTTTCCCTTCTCTTTCCGTTGAGCCTCTCTTAACTCCTCCACATAACAGGCGCGGCCTGTTGCCGGATCACCATGCACAACACCCACTCCATTATCTGTCGAAAATTTCAACGTCAAACACCACGGGGCCAAGGCAGCTCGAAATTCAGCCAGGTCCGGGTAGCCCAGGAAGACATTGTACGGTGAATCAACATCCAAGACAATGAACGGTAGGATCCACACCCTCCTACGTTCACCTTCTCCCAGCTCAACAGTAACTTGACAGAACCTACTGCTTCAGTAGCCACACCGTTGAAACTGTGTATGCGAGCTTTTGATGGTTTCAAATCCTTAGCCTCCTTCCTCATTTGATCATAAGCCTTCTTAAAGATGATGTTTACAGAGCTTCCACAATCGATCAATATCCTTCTCACCAACGCTGGTCCAATCATGGCAGAGATGACCATCGGATCAATAGTGGGAGCCTCCACTATATCGGCATCTCTACTTCGAAACATAATATCGTCCATCATTGTACGCTGCTGCTTTGCTGGAGTTCCATCCTCCGTGTTCGAACAACATTCAAAGTCCACATGTCTCATCGAACTAGCATAACACTCCATTTCCTGCCAACTTCTGTTCGCAGGATGCGGACCACCAACTATCATGTTTATTACCAACCTTCCGTCGGTCTGAGCGAGCTCCTCGGGCTAGCGTAGAGCTTGTCCTCGATTGAGATCAGACGTTCCTTGTCCGCCATCCTGTGGATTCTTGACAAACTGCTGCAACTTTTTCTGGCGAATTAATTTCTCAATGGTATCGTGGAGGTGCCTACACTCATTAGTGTTGTGCCCGTAGGACTCGTGAAACTGACAGTACTTCCTGGTTTGCTTCCGTTCCTCGGTCGATTCCTTCGGACGCGGCTTCCTATACTGGAAAGTGTTACAGGTGGACAGGTAGATGTTTCCTAAAGAGGCATTCAAGGGTGTATGGTTGTTATAAGTAGGAATTCATGGCTTCCACTTTCTAGACGCCCTCTTCAGATCAGGATTTCCTTCTCTGCCCCTTTTTTGTTGACCTGGCTTGTTTTGAACATTGACCCGAACCTTTAAGAGCTTTCGCCGGATTGCTTTACTGCAATGTTCCTTTGTACCGCTTCCCTATTTGGTCTTGCAGCATTGCCCCTTCTGGACAATCTGGCCTCCTCCTTTCTCATGAATTGATTTGCCTTTGTGTAGAAACGCTCCAGTGTGGCCGGCAATTTTCCAGCTAGCCAATCACCGAACTCGGATTCGAGGTCAACCCCCCTTGTCACCGCCATAATTATGGCATGGTCATTCAGATTACTAACCTCGGTAGCAACAACATGAAACCTTTGCAAGTAATCCTTTAGTGATTCCTCGGGAGCTTGGATTACACTGGATAGCGACATCATGTCTTTGGGGCGAGTGGCGTGAATCCAAACCTGCTCCATGAATCTTGTAGCTAGCTCATCAAATCTCGAGATTGATCGCGAGGGTAACCTTGGGAACCACATCGTAGCAATTCCAGACAGAGTTATAGGGAAGCATCTGCATTTGGTTGCATCATTCGCTCTAGCCGAGTCCATCAACCATTCGTATCTCATAACGTGCTGCCGGGGGTCAGTCTTCCCTTCGTAAGCAGGCATTGTAGGCGTGTTAAACCTCCAGGGATATTCAACCTGTAAAATGTTATCGGTGAATGGAGTATGACTCCTAGAAACTCCCCAATCATCGTTAGTCAAGCCATGATTCTCTCTCATCAACTGCCTAACCATTATAAACAAGTTCGGAGTCTTGGTAGGGGGTGCCAAGTCAGGCTCCATCGAAACGCGTGTCTTGAGGATTCACTTCATTATCATTCTGGGGAGGTAATTGACCAGCATCCAAGCGTGCTCCAGTGCCTAAGTTCCCCATTCCAAGTTGAGCATGACTTCCCAGGTGTAGTTGAGGAGGCATTCTCCTAGTTAAGGGATCAGTACCAGCCCTAATTAACTGCTTACGGTGGTCTGCCACAAGTTTCTCCGTTACTCCGGCTTGTGTCGTTTCAATTTTGTGATGCCTACGCCTATGGTGTTCGTCTGATGATGTTGAGCTATCAGACGCTGAGTATGAAGCGGGACTTCCTTCGGCATTTTGACGCTGCTGTTAAGCAATATGGTTCATCAAGTTGGCATTTTCCTGGATTTGCTCGTTTAGATGTCTCTGGCTTTCCATTAGCTCCCTCATCAGGTCTTTGAATTCGGCCCTAGTAACGGAATCAATAGGATTCTGGGCTGCAACGGGTTCCGCATTCGCATTAGCAGGCTGGTTGCTTGGCCCTCCTTGTTGGACACTAGCAGCTTCGTTAGCGTCGACGTTATGGGAGGTAGATCTGGTGCGCCTTACCATCTTTGAGTCCTTTGCTTAGATCTTGGGAAAACTGAATAGTATCTGCAAACTTTTGAGAGTGAGCCCAGATCTCCTTTGGGGGATTTCTTTCATAAAGTAGCAACAAAGGTGATCCTAACAGCCTGAGAACCGTGCTCTCAATGAAAGCACCAAAATGTTAGCAAGAAAATTGGTCACTAACACCCGAGAATGAATTTGAGTAGTGAAATAAATGAAGAAATTAAATGGAAAATGAGAAGTAACAATATGTATTGCAAGAAAGAATAGCAAAAAGTAAAAACAACGGGATTTATAGTGGTTCGGCGTTGATTGCCTACGTCCACTCTGAATTCTCTCTTTATTGCTTTATCAATCACTAGATTATAGTTACAATTCACAAGGAATAGCTTGAATACAAGCTAGAATAAAGATAAACTAATTGCAAAAATGGTAGAGTATTCCCTTTGTAGCCGAAAAAATATCCTCCTGAGAGTGGCCCCCTGCCCCTTTATTTATAGATAAAGGCAGCCTTCAGCCTGACCATTTGAGCCCACAACAAGAAAGGCTCAGCCCAATATACTATGCTAATCATACCAACCCGGGAATGCCGATCCCATTATAATGTGCCGATCGTTCTCAATGTATCACCTCATCACATATTTTTGCCAAACCCTTTAAGTATGCCGATCCGGTGGATGTCACTCACAATGCCAACCCGATGGTCTTTACACTTTATGCCGACCCGATGAAATTTATACTCTATACCTACCCGAACGTTGCCATGCGTTGTGCCGACCCGGTCCACCACATATTCCAAGCCGACCTCATCCGTTCTACTTGTAATGCCGACCCAAGCACTATTATACACTATGCCGACCTAATACAATCTGGACACTATGCCAACCTGATCTATCCCACATACTTTACCTACCCGAGCTCCACTATATGCTGACCTGATCACATCCCATTCGCCTATGCCGACCCGATGGAACCTTAGTGAATGGTTATTGAGAAAGCCTCATACTACTCAAGATCATTTTTTCAACAAGGGGCCCAGTACTTGCACAAGGAGGAGGCTTTACGGACTAGAAAAGGAGATAGAACAGGCCCTTCGGCCGAAGGAATTCAAAACAATATTACCGTGAAACAGTCCGGAGCGAGTCCCGGGAACATTGACGTGAATGTACAAAACATGAATGAGAATCAGAGCAAAGGCCACAACAGGTTCCCGGATGAGAAATTGGATTCTAAGAGACGACTGAGAGTCCTGAGATTTGACTCATATACCCCCCTAAACAATTCGACTGGAAACATTTACTTAGCCACTAACGACTCAGAGCACTATAAGAAACTAGCACCGAGAGAGTCCACCGAAGGCCAAAGAAAATTTGGAAAATTCTGTAGATTTCACGAGACCTACGATCATGACATAAATGACTGCAGACACCTCTGAGATATGATCGAAGCGCTGATTTGAAATAAAAGGCTCCAACAATTTGTGAAAGCCCCGCAGAATGGCGGGCAGGGACATCCGACCTCCAGCGAGGACATACCACTCTTAGTGCTAATAGACCTAGATGGCCTGAGGGAAGACTAGTTATAAACTAGACCGCACACGGTAATTATCCAGCCATGAAGGGCTGGAGCGAAATGGAATAGCGAGCATCTATGATGCTATTTTTCTTGTGAATAAAACTTATTCCTATTTGCTTTGAATTATTTCAAAAGATAGACTCTGTTATTTTTCAATAAGGCTTTCTAGCCATGCAACTTTACCTTTACACACTTTTGTTGTGAACCACAACCAACTAGAATGAAACTACATATGAATAATGCAGGTGTGCAAGTACTCAGAGTTAGGTGCCCACCAAATCTCCATAGCCCATGATCAGACCTTTAGGGATTGTTAGCAACCAAATTGGTCACTAACAACCGAGAATAAATTTGAGTGGTGAAATAAATGAAGAAATTAAATGGAAAATGAGAAGTAACAATATGTATTGCAAGAAAGAATAGCAAAAAGTAAAAACAATGGGATTTATAGTGGTTCGGCATTGATTGCCTACGTCCACTCTGAATGCTCTCTTTATTGCTTTATCAATCACTTGATTACAGTTACAATTCACAAGGAATTGCTTGAATACAAGTTAGAACAAAAAAAAACTAATTGCAAAAATGGCAGAGTATTCCCTTGGTAGTCGAAAAAAGATCCTCCTCAGAGTGACCCTCTACCCCTGTATTTATAGATGAAGGCAGCCTTCAGCCTGACCATTTCGGCCCACAACAAGAAAGGCTCAGCCCAACATACTATGCCAATCATACCGACCCGGGAATGCCGACGCCATTATAATGTGCCGATCGTTCTCAATGTATCACCTCATCACATATTTTTGCTGAACCCTTCAAGTTTGCCGATCTGGTGGATGTCACTCACTATGCCGACCCGATGGCCTTTACACTTTATGCCAACTCGATGACCTTTATACTCTATACCGACCCGAACGTTGCCATGCATTGTGCCGACCCGGTCCACCACATATTCCATGCCGAACTCATCCATTGTACTTGTAATGCCGACCCGAGCACCATCATACAATTTGACGACCCAATACAATCTGCACACTATGCCGACCTGATCTATCCCACATACTTTGCCGACCTGAGCTCCACTATATGCCGACCTGATCACATCTCATTCGCCTATGCCGACCTGATGGAACCCACTTGATTTGCCGACCCCATGAATGCCACATATCCTTCAACTTATCAGTCATTTATGCTGACCCCTATTCCACCAAGCTAACCATTATAATCCTGACATCCTGTTCCATCCATTCGACGAACTTATTGACCCTGGGCTAGACATAGCTGCTTAGAAATCACACTTTGGTCACATAGATGTCGTCTCGTGGCCATTCTTCCATCAATGGTCATTCCCGACCTCTGTAATTACCTTTGTGTAGCCGGGCCAAGGCACCGGGTAACAGAGCTCTACCGAGATGAGCTTGATCGACCGCTCATCAGCCAACTCTTGCACCTGACTCAAGGGCAAGACCGTGTTCCAAAAGTGGATGTGTCACAACCATCCACTCTCAAGCTCATACCTGGCATTTTCCAAATCATTTATGCCTCGCCTGGGGCTCAGCAGGCTCAATATCTAATCTAACATGGACGTGACAAGACCATCCACGTGCTTCCTCTTGCCCTCCATATAGGGCCAAAAGCATAATCCGAGATAGATGTGACTAACCGTCCATCTCCTAGCTCTTTCCCTTGACCCTATAGGGGGAGCATAACCAACAAATGAGCGGATGTGACCGACCAACCACTCTAAACTCTTTCCCTTGAATCGACAGGGAGAGTTCAAACCAAAATGGATGCAACTGACCATCCATCAACTTAACTCTTTTCCTTGACCTGACATGGGGAGAATAACCAACAAATGAGCGAATGTGATTGGCCATCCGTCTCCAAACTCTTTCCCTTGAATCGACAGGGAGAGTTCAAACCAAAATGGATGTGACTGACCATCCATCAACTTAACTTATTCCCCTGACCTGACAGGCGGAGTATGAATTTCAAGATGGGCGTGACCCAACCGTCCATCGTCAACCATAGAGCATATGTGACCCGACCGTTCGTGCCTTAACTCCTACCCTTGATCCAACAAAGCGAAGGTCAAATCCAAAATGGACGTGACATGACCCTCCAACCAAGACAAATGTGATTCGACCATTCATCCGTCAACTCTATTTTCATGGCTTCACCAGAATATAAACATGGAATGAATGTGACTTGACCATTCATTCACCTACTCCTACCTTTAGTCCGTTAAAGGAAGGACAAACTCAGTATGGGTGTGACCCGACTACCCATTCGCCAACTTAGACCTTAGACCCGACATGGGAGAGAATCACCACATAAGGATGAGACTTGACCGTCAATATACTAATCTCGTCGACATCTGTCTGGGGGCAAAGGTATACCATCACCTTATAGCTGAACATGATAGCTCAAAACTATGGTTCGTGCCAGTGTTCGATATAACTTAAGGCTACGATCGATATGATGCCTTAGAATGAAACGGTCAGAATCGTTTGATCACTGACTCATGACTTGAATTCACGATGTCATGGCCAGCCTCATCATCAACACTTACCATTTCATCTTCCTCAACATCATCCTAAGGCTCCTCAACCTTCTAACTAAGGACTGGGGGCATGATTAGAACCAAAAATCCTAGTAAAGGATGTCGAACTGATAACTTAAGTTGGAATTGCTTCTATCGGCAATCAGAATCTTCAAAAGACTAGCTCGAAAACAACTTGTGATTACAATCTAGCAAAATTTGGCAATGACCCATAGGCATATGAGAATGCTTGGGAGCCAATGACATACCCAACATACAATTTCTTGGATCGTGAAAATCGAATTCTTACCTAAGACATTTAAAAGGGAGAAACCAGTTCAAATGACTAAGACCTATTAACTCAACAATTAGCTCAATGTCAGATATCGACCTTGCTTTGCAACAATCAGCCGAGATACTAAATGGAATCCTTCACAATGATCCTAACTCGTCTTAATTCAAAGAACATCAAGTTTGCATCAAGACACTATGCCACAAAGTAAATTAGACAACAGTGATCACACAACATAAGGTAGATTTTCTGTTATCCCATTTTTTCACACAACACAAGAAATAACCATCTGTTGTCTGAGGTGCCCCGGAAATCTTTCATCTATTGTCTGAACAGCTCGTGAAATCTCTAGGAACGTGCTTATTATTCAGACAACATTTTATTTGTCGTCCGATTTAAGTTATCAAATTTTTTAGTTTTGGCTCCATCTTTTCCCCTTTAATTATTTCATGGCCGCTCCTTTTTTTTTGTTTCCCCTATGTATTCGTTGATTATTCCCCTTCTTTTCCTTTCTTCTTTCCCCATCACTCAAATTAGAGAACCAAACGATGAAACCCAATTCACCCCCATTTACTGTATTTGATTGCGTCGATTGATTAAACCCTAATCTCACCCTAGCTCCTCTTCATCGATTGATTGCGTGCTTGATTCTCTGGATGAGGAACTTCTTTGGTAGCTTCTTTGTCGAGCAAGATTGATCTGAAATTTGGTATGAACTCTCTGATTTTAGTTTTCGATTTTATGCTTTGTGTTCGACTATTTTCCAATGATGATTTTGGGTGAAATTTATAGGGATTGAAACTCTATATTTTCGTTTTGATATTTTGGTTTGAATATTTCTACTAACTAGTTTAATTTCACTTTGTGCTTGATTTGCTTTGTGCTCGACTATCTGCAATGTGTTACCGTGTTTTTCTTTTTAGTTCTATTTGGTTTCGGTTATACCTTGTAATTTTGAAACTTGCAAATTGGTTTAAATTGGTTTCTGTTGAACTTTTGTTTAGTGCCTTATGCTCAACTATCTGAAACTTTTAAGGTGTTGCCTTGTATGTCTTGCAATGACTAGTTCAATTTGGTTTCGGTCATGACTAATTGCAATGTGTTGCCAGTGATATGCTGCCTTGTTTTGAACTTCCATGTATATACATACATAAATATGGATGTATATAAGTGTGAATGTTTATGGCACTGCCTTATTTTGGAAAGTTAAGTTCGAATGGTTTTGTTTCTGACTGATTTTGTTTCCGGCTGATTTTGTTTGAGTTTTTTGATAATTTCTGAAATACTTTTCCACTTGCATAAACTTATGCACACGTGCAATTGAACTATGTACTTCGTGATGGCTGCACTATGTATACATACATTCATATGTATGTATATATGTGTTCCACTATTTCTTGTTTTCCTGTATAGCTATGTGTGAAGCTTTAATACATGTTTGCTTGCTCATGTTTTTTTATCTGCACTTGTAATCCTATGTGTTTCTTTATTTCTGTTTTGCCGATCTTGCCTTGCACTTGCTATTCAATTTGTGACAAGCCAGTGCACTGCCTTGACAAGACAGTGCACATCACTGCCTTGTCAAGGCAGTGCACACTAGTATATACTTTATGTGCTTGTATATACTTGTATGTACTTGTATACACTTGTATATACTTGTATGTTCATATGTACACTCAAGCTTGTATATACTTGCTTCAGCAGTTGTTGTTTTGCCTGAGTTTATTTATGTGCACTTGAATATACTTGCTCCATGGTTTGTTGCAATGCATTGTCCATGTTGCACCTGAGTTGAATTGTTTACTACATATACATGTATGCTTACTGCATATACATGTATATACATGCATGCTTTGAACTTGCACTTGTTGCACCTTAGCACTTGCACTTGAATTGCTTACTGCATATACATGTATATCCATGTTGCACATGAGCACTTGCACTTGTTTACTGCATATACATGTATACTTTGAACTAATGCATGTATGGTTTGCTGTTTGGTTTAAAGCTCAAGTTCTCATTGTTTGCCTTATCTGTTTGATGCTAATTTGTGGCACTGCCTTGTTCAATTTGTGGCACTTTTTCAATTTGAGCCTTGTTCATATATGAGCTTAAACCATTTTGAGCTTGAACCAATTGTTGAATTGTTTTGCTTGAGCCTACTCGCTCCACTTTGCTCTATGGTTTGTTCCACTATGCTCTTCTGGTTTAAAACTGGGTTCAGCCTTGTTCATGCTTTGTTCAAGGCAGTGCACACTAGACTTATTTGTGCTCTTATTTATGGCCTATGAACTCGAACCATTTCCTTGATTTGAACCATGTTGCTGAACTGTGTATATTTGTGAATTTATTTGTGGCCTAGGACTTACTCAAGGAAGTGCACATTGAACTTATTTTGATAATGGATATTTATAGGAATTTGACTTGTTCATCCTTGGATTATAATATTTGACTCTGGTTGATTTCCTTGACTTCGGCATTGACTTCGGTTTGCTGTATGGTTGATTTCCTTGACTCTAAGTATTGGTTAACATTTTGTTGTTTGTTTAGTGATGATAGTCATATAAATGTTGCTTTGTTTTGGGAAGTTAAGTTTAACTAGTTTTGTTTGTGATTGAATTTGTTTCCAACTGATTTTGTTTAAGTTTTCTGATAATTTCTAAGATGTATGCTCTACCTTGTTCAATGTGTGTACTTATATGTATGTATATATATGTGAATGCTTGCTAAGCCATTGCATACATGTATATACATACTTCCATGTATATACATAATTTGTGGCACTTTGATGACTCGAATCTCATGGCTGTGCTCTGATTTCGAACTTGAACTGCCTGGACTTGAATTGCCTGGACTTATTATTATGTGATGATGGTCCATATTGCTTTTGCACTGTGATTTCTTGTTATGATGTCTTGGTTCATCCATACTCACGTATTTGTTTGTTTATATCTGCATATCACTACATATGTGTGTATATGTGTGAACTTCCATGTATATACATACATACATATGTATGTATATATGTGTGAATGTTCTTACATCTGCATATATATATATATGTATGTGTGTGTGTGTGAATTGCCTTTTGTACATGAGTTTGATCTAGTTCATATCAAGTAATTTGAGACTTCCATGTACATACATACATATGTATGTATATATGTGTGAATGTTGCTTTTGCACTGTAATTTCTTGTTATGTTGTCTTGGTTCATCCATACTCATGTATATGTATGTTTATATATATATTTGTATGTTATTTGTGAACTTCCATGTATATACATATATACATATATATGTATATATGTGTGTATGTTCTTATATCTACATATATATGTGTGAACTGTCTTTTGTACATGAGTCTGATCTAGTTCAATTGCAAATTTTGTTCCAATTCAGTTCTTGTATATACCTGTATGTGCTTGTATATACTTGTATGTGCTTGCATATACTTGTATATACACTTGTATATACTTGTATATTCATATGTACACTCGAGTTGCCTTGAGCTTGAATGTTTTGAGGTTTAGCTGAACTTGTTTTCAGTTCTGAACCTTTTGAGTTTTTGAACCATTTTAAGTTGAACTTGTTTTCAGTACATTAATGATGTGTGCACTGAGTTAGTTTCTTGATGTATATGCTGTCGAGTTGCAGCTATGTGTATCTCCTCTTGATACACTGTGTATCTGCCTGAATTTGATTTCCATCTTGTTGCCTTGTTCAATTTGAATCATAATTCATGCTCACTGTTGCATTAGTAATGACCTGACACACATGTACATGCATTTTTATTCATGTCTGAATTCATATTCTGGCTTGAATCTAATTTCCATTTTGTTTCATTTTGGTTTACTAATCCGAGCTTAAGCACTTATGTTCGCTGCACCATATTCTGGTCTCCACTTCTATTGAACTGTCCTTTTTGTTAAGTTCACTACACCATATTTCGGTTTTAACTTATGTTCACTGCACCATATATACATGCATACATATGTATGTATATATATGTGACTGTGTAATGCTGAATGCCTTATGTACACTGCTTGGTCTGACCTTGTGCACACTTGTCCGTGAGATTGGATTGAGGCTCGGCCTTATGATATTCATAGTGATACATTGTGCATATCATAAGTTGTCCGTACACATATATATATTTGTCCCTGTCTAAAACATGAATAAAAACAAACCCATAAACTGAGGCAATATTAATATTCAAATTCAATTTTATTTTTACAATTTAGGTTGTTTCTTTTTCCAATTTACTATATTTTTATTCGACAGGTATAGGAGATGGCTGGACGCAAGCTGGAGCAAGCAAATCAAGATCAACATCAAAAATAAACTCGTGTAAGTGTGAGTGAGTGTGAGTAAAAGAGATGTTGTATATGAAAGTGTATAGAAATTTGTATATATGAGAGTGGTAGTGAAAGTTGTATTTGCAAATATAAGTAGAGTGATAGTGAAAGTTGCCTTATATTTGAATTTGATTTGAAATAAAATATTTATTTAAATAAAATATTTGAATTTCATTTTGTGAACAATTATTCATATCGGTAATATTTATATGTTGTCTAATAAAAATTTCTAGAAATGATACTATAACATCAGATAACATATGGTTTTTTTGTCATGCTAGTGCATATCAGACGATGAGGCATCTCAGTGGTCTGCTGTGCAATAAGACGGCACAAGATTTAATGACAGATAGATATGCAATCAGACAATGGAGCATATCCATCGTTTGATGCCTTTTTTCCGTAGTGAGATGTACTTTAGGGGGGGGGGAAATGTTAGCCAACCTATTGACCATGCAGTATTCAAACAGACTTAAATGATCGAATCGGACGAGTGAATGATGGACAAATGACCCAAGGACTTTGGGAATATCATAAAAAGGCAGGAAAAACGAAATATATAAAATGAGCGAAAAAGTTGAAAATTTGGAAGTTCAAGTTTTTGGAGGAGCTGACTTGAAGCAAACCCATAAAATTCTCAGGTCAGACTGAAAGCAGAATAGACTTGAGAAATTCCCGAGTCAAACTCGAAGCAAACCATGCAAAAACCCCAAATTAGTGGTTGGTACCGAGTCCACTCTAGGGATCGGCATCGACTCCTGAAAACTCGAGTTAGACATGTGGAAAACTTAGGTCTGACTCCAAGCAAGAGAACTCGGGTCGGACTAGGGTCAGACACATAAAAATCTTGGGTTTGACTCCAAACAGGCGTATGAAAATCCATAACATGAAAATCTTAGAGAATCTTCAGATCGAAGCAAACACTCAAATTTCTCGGGTCAGACTCCAAGAAAGTTTAAACAAAGCTAGACAACCTTAGACAACACAACAGTAGGATCCCCCGAGTTGGGGATCGGTACCAACTCCTACTTGGGGATCAGTACCGACTCCCAAATATAGCTTGGGTGGACCCCATCTTCTTCCTACATGCCTATCTTAATGCCAAGAGCCGTTTCCAATGCTATCTGATTGATTCAATGCGATTCTTTATCGATCTCCGCGTACTCCTGAATCAGCAACTCAGTTCTTCTACAAATCCATCACTATCTGCAAAAAACACTTAGGGGATATGCAAACAAAGCTTGGATTCATAACACGAACATCAAGAGGGACCACCACGAGGAGTCGTAGGATCCCAATCCTCTTTTTAGGGATTGGTACTGATCCCCCTATAGAGATTGGTACTAATCCTCATACTTAGCACGTATGGGGTCGGTTTTTCTAGAGAACTTCGTCTTGGCAAGGAGCTTCTGTAGGCGAGAGTTGAGGAAGATATTTCGTCGTTCACCTCTATAAATACACCATGCAACCTTCATTACAAGGATCTTCTTCTCTTTTGGACCTGAGCATCTTATCTTTTTTGGCTAACTCCTCCCTAAACAGCCATTAAAATTCATCGTAATCAAGGGTCAAAATGAATCCCAATCACTTGTAATCACAAATTAGTGGAAAATCGATAGAGAACCTTCAACTGGACGTAGGCCCAGATTGCCGAACCACTATAAAATCTTTGTGTGATTGCTTTTCTCTTTTTTTCTTTTACATTCTTCATTTAATCCTAACTTTTACTCTTTTGGGTGTTTGTGCCATTTTTGGTTCAAACAACACAATACCATAATATCATAGTAGAACGATAACATATAATATCAAAAGAGAGTGCAAAAATGTCACTTTAAGATACAAAGCATTTCAGAGTTATAATTCTAAATATTATCATCGGCCTGGATAGTTTAACAACCTATCCTCATAAATGCTGATATATACATAATAATAATGTAACGAAAAAAATAATACTACGGCAGGTGAAACATTCAGCTCATCTGTTCATGCTCCAATAAACATCCAACTAAAACAAGTGCAACGACTTGAAATTTATAACGTTTCGAATGAGAATATTTAATTTATTTAAATATTCAAATTTGATTCAAGTTTAATAAATAATAAGAACATGTTTTTTTAATATAACAATTCGATTTTTACTGACGTATTAGTTTAATTTATCTGTTTTTTCCATAATTTTTAATTTGGAAAATATTTATTTTTCCGTTTAATGATTTTTTGGAAAATGAGGCTTTTTTTGTTTTACAAAATAAGGTAACCAGTATATATTATTATTGTTTTGGGATCGTATCACATTTTTGGGCGCGATTGTATTTTTGTTCTGTCGTTCACAGTTTGTACGCGAATGGAATTCTGTGCGACAAGATGCTTGAAATTACAAATTAAATATATCTCAACACTTAGACAAATCAATATTTCAATCTTTCTTTTCCTAACTCCTTTCCTTTTCGCGTGTTCCAGTAAACTAACAGATAGAAAGAAAAACCAAACAAAAAAATCATCTTCAAAAATTAATATCTCAAGATTTACTCCACTATAAATTCTAGAACAAGTATTTTTAGGTTCATTATGAGTAGATCTACGCATCTATATGCATTGTGATGGGTGCTGCATCATTTTATGGAGCTCGAAAGCGTTGAACTATAGAGAGCATGAATCAGGGTTAGGGTTTTCAGGGCTTGTGGTCGACGTTGGCAAATTCAGAGGGTGGTATGGTGTTTGTGGTGGTAAAGAGCTTCAATAGGCTGACTTTTGGGGTACGTGGTCCATCGTGGTGATTTGCGACATGTTAGGTCAACCGGGCTATGGTTTGGGTCGCGTTTCGATTAGGGCGCGCGAGCTTGGAATGGCGGTGTCGGGAAGGTAGAGCTCAGAGAGAGGAAGTCGATGGTGGAAGTGTTGTGTGTTTCCGTGCACTAGAGAAGGAGCATTTGAGGGATGAAGTTCGACTATGGTGGTGTAGGGTATTGGGTTTAGGCGGGAATTGATTAAGTTTGAATTGGGTAATTAAATAATTTAATTGTAATTAGTGGAGTTAGTTATAATTTTAAAAGTCAAAAACTTATAAAATCAATATCTTTTCCATACGAGGTCCAATCGTGGTGATATTTTTTGTGTTGCACTCGTAATAGCAATAACTACGCAATAGAATTGATTTGGTCAAAGTTGGGCTAAGTGAATTTGGGGCTAAAATCAAAATTTCAAAATAAAAACGCTTCGGCGTCAACTGAAATTTCGATGAGTTAAACTCATCATTTTGGATAATTAGTATGATATATGATAGATAAAAATTTACCGTTTATGTTTGGATGGATTATTTGTTGATTTAGTTAAAATATTCGCTTTTGAAAAGCGGATGAAATACAGGAAAATTTATAGAGAAATTCAGATTTCTCGACATTGTGATTTTTAATTTCCAGTTATATTTCTGTTGATTTTATTTCAGTTATATACCAGTTATATATATTATGAAATGCTGAAATTTGATTGTTTGGACATATTGAATGTGACATATGTTAAAAATTGAACCTTTTAGAGAAAAAGGTAGTAATAGCATTGGTTAAGTGCTATAGTAACTATTAGCCTCGATATGGTATTTTGAAAAATACTATAAATTACTGTTTGATTTGGAAATGGTTTCCGATTTGAAAAATGATCTATAGTCTGACCTTTTGGAATTTTTTTGATATTTTATTCCAAAATTAGTTTTTGTACTTCTCTATTATACTTTAGTTTCTTTTATTATTCTTTCCTAATATATATATATATATATATATATATATTATGTAAATGTTTTTAGATTATTTTGGAAAGTATATATTTTCCTAAAAAAGTTATTATAATAATAAATGCATAATTTTTATGATGAAAAAGGGTTTATCTTTATTTTAAAGTGATTTTTGTTTCTAAAGGAAGATATATATATATATATATTGGAATAAATATTTATGAAATATAAAAGTGTTGGAATAAAAGAACAAATTTATAAAGGGTATTTTATAAAAGGAGGAGAGATATATAAGTGGCATTTTATAAATAAAAGAATATGTTTATAAATGGTATTTCAAAAGGGAAAATATTATCATTTGATAAATTGGAGAAATAAATAATAGTTTTGAATTTATTGTAATATATGGAAAGATCGTGTTAGGGAAAGTATATGGGATTTATAATTATATTTGAAGGTTTGTTTTATATTTCGAGTTTGTTTTATAAAGGAGTTTTGTAATTATATTTTGAAATTTATAAAAGGTGTTTTGCAAATGAATTATGGCTTTTATAAAATTAAAAGAGTTTCAATAAATTTGGGAATCTATAAAATGAGTCATATAAATGACTATTATATAAAAGAATTTTGCTTTATAAGTAGTAAAAGGGATGTTAATAAAGGAGTTTATTAAATAAACCTGGAGATTTATAAAGGAGGTTTATTAATATGTTTGGATATAAAAAAAAGGAATTTTTCAATTTATAAATAATGTTTTATTAAAGGAGTTTGTAAACATAAGGAGTTTTATAAAGGCATTTTATAAGAGGAATGAGGCCTGATGTCCATAAATGATCATTTCAACTTACAACGGTATGAAAAATGTTCTTTTCACACTGAACACCAAATTCCAATGCATGGATACTTGTATCTATCTTCAGAATTAAGAATGTGTATTGAGGCAAGGATAGTTTTTCTAACTTGTCCGATTTCATTGTTAATCGAGGGATAGTACTTCTTGAAATCAAGAAGTGGTGGTAAGTATATTTGGCCAAAGTTCTACATTATATGTTTACTTTCGCTAACAGAGAAGTGTTTTGGGTTTATTTTAATTATCAATGTTTAAATGACATTTTTTTAACCAAAATGAGTATGGTTTTGGAAATAAAATATTTTCTAAAATTTGTGAATATACTTATACCGTTGAGATAATTATATTGTTATCCGGCCTTTTGACCCGGCTATATTTAGACCGACCGGACAAGTTAAACTCGATAAGTATCAAGGAAAGCAGTCCAGAGAGATGATCCGAGGGTCCAGAAGCCAAGTATAAACAAGATCATGAGACGATGGTTGAACAAACTAAGGAAAACAACATGCTAGAATTCACTAAATGCGTCAGCCAACAAAGGGGATCAGTACCGATCCATAGGGGTACACCCATAGTGGCCCCTACTTCCACGACACTCTTCTCTATCTACATAGATCCCGATTCAAGTGTTGTTCCAGATTCTTGTGTGTTGCACTGACAATCTCCATACAGGGCCTACAGCAACAATTCAACCTTCTACAAATTCATTACTTGGACCACAAAACATCTAGGCAACTATGCAAAACAACTTTGGAAACACGAAGCCAACATCAAGATAAACCAACAGAAAAAGTCGCTCAACCCACGCTTAAGTATTTAGGGATCAGTACCAACCCCCTATAGGGATTGGTACCGATCCCCCTCCTTAGTGAATTTGGAGCTCAAACTTTTTGGGCGACTTGGTCTTTGCGGCGAGGTTTCATAGGAGAAATATCAGCGAGATATTTGGTAATCTACCCCTATAAATACATGGGGCATGCTTTATTCTAAGGATCTTTATGCTGTTGCTACACACAAACTCCATTGTACTCTAGGATCCCACCAATCCCTCTTATTTGTAATTACAAAATCTAGTGCAAAAGTAATGAAATCATTCAAGTGGACATAGCCCAAGATTACCGAACCACTATAAATTTGTACATGCTTGTTTTTTATTTGATTTCTTCTGTTTTTCATTTACTTTCTTCATTTAATCTGTACTCACTTACTCTTTTGGGAATTTGTGCCAAGACTCGATTCTCAGGCTATCTGAATCCTTGTCTACTATTAGATTGCCTAAAATTCAAGGAAGAGATCCAGTTTCTTCCCAGCTAGTTTACCTACTACTTAGATTTGAACAAAGTCTACAAGGAGCTATCTTTAATGGCCCTTAGGAAAGACAAGGCTATTGCCTCTTCAAGAGCTACTGATGAAGCAGAGAACGCTAACCTCCACATTCAGGATGAAGATGCGCAACAAGAAGCCATTACTGTCCAAGATCCATCAGATGCTATCACCAGGATTGATTTTGAGCATATGATGAAAGAGCTACAAGATAGCCCTGCGGAGTTAAACCGGAAAATCCAAGAGAATGAAAACTTGATGACCCAATTGAATACTCACCGTAGGAAGGCTATGAGAGAGCCATCTCCTTCATACTCGAAATCTGAAAGTTCCCCATCATCTGAACATCTCCGAAGGAACATAAGGCAAAGAATAGATGCACACGGAGCTGGAGCATCAAGGCAACTGCCGAAGATTACACAACTAACTCCCACCTAGACATAGGGATTGGTACCGATCCCTCCCCTATATATTCGATACCGAACCCATCCGCCTAGGAGTAGGACTTCAAGCTGGAATTGGAACGCAATCCATACGCACTATGACTGACCAGGGCACCAGAAATCAAGAGTTTCCTGATGAATTGCCCTAGGGAATGAACACAGAGCTACCGAGAAAATGGTTCTTCTAGAGCTAGGAGAACTTGGGAGACGAGGCATGATCCATGATCGTTTACCGAGCCAAGCACAAGGAATAGATTGCAATTACCACAACCCAATAGGTACCTAAGAGCCGAACTTGGCTAAGATGGCAAGGCAACTTTTGAGAGAAAGTCAAGGCCAAACTAACAATGACTGGGGCACTTCCCCTCATCAAAATCCCTTCGCTGAAGCAGTCTTACGCGAAGAGTGCCTGCGGAGATTCAACATGCCGATGATGCCCCCACACTCAAGAAAGATTGATATTGGACAAAATCTCATTGAAATACGAGTGGCATATGGACTTAGCTAGAGCGTCATATGCAATCAAGTGTAGGTGCTTTCCAATCTTCTTAGAAGGAGTGACGACCATGTGGTTTAATCAACTATCCCCAAGATCCATCTCTTATTTTGATTAGTTGGCAAGTAAATTCATCAGGCAATTCAGAATGTACATGACTCACCCCAAGGATGTCATGTCGTTGTCTAACTTATTTCCAATGACCGGGGGAATCACTCATGGACTTTTTACAAAGATTTAATACCGCTATGACTGAGGTGAGCAACCCTCAGGACAACATAACCTTGATTGATCGGGGGTATTCACCCCGATACAAACTTTGATGAATGGTTATTGACAAAGCCTCCTACTATTCTGGATCGGTTTTACAACAAGGCGGCCCAGTAGTTGCGCAAGGAGGAGGTTACACTGACTAGGAGATGCAATGATACATGCCATTAGGCTGAAGCAGTGCGAAGTAACGTCATTGTGAGACAGTCTAGAGCGAGTTCTAGGAACATAGATATGAATGTATATAATAAGAGAAGTGGTCAAAGCAAAGGCTGTAGTGGTGCCCCAGACGAAAACTCGGATTCTAGAAGACAATCGAGAATCCCAAGATTTGACACCTACACCCCACTGAATGACTCAACCGAAAATATTTACTTAGCTACTTGTGACTCGGAGCAGTACAGCAAACCAACCTCGAAAGAGTCAACTAAAGACCAGAGGAAGTTTGGAAAATTCTATAGATTTCATGAGACATATGGTCATGACACGAATGAGTGTGGACACCTTCGTGATATGATCGAAGAATTAATTCGAAAGAAAATGCTCCAATAGTTTGTGAAAAACCCACAGGATGGCGGGCAAGGAACATCCAACCCCTAATGAGGATAGACCGCCCCTAGTGCTGATGACCCTAGGCGTCCTGAAAGGAGTTTGATTATAAACTAGACAATTGGTGGTCATCTTCCAGTTGGGAAGGGCTGAAGTAAATTGGGAACAGCGAGCATCTACGATGCTACTTTAGTTGAGAATAAAACTTATTCCTATTTGCTTTGAATTATTTTATAAGACAGACTCTGTTATATTTCAATAAAATGGCTTTCCAGCTATGCGACTTTATCTTATGAATTTTTTTTCGTAAACCATGACCAACTCGAATGTAATTGCATATGAATAATGTAGGTGTGCAGGTACTTAGAGTTAGGTGCCCACCAAATCTCCATGATCCGTGATTCAACCTATGGATCTCTACCGAGGCGAGCATGACTTGACTGCTCATTAACCAACTCTTGCCCCTGACTTGGGAGGTACGACCCTAATCCAAATTTGGATGTGACTCGACCATTCACTCTCAAGTTTGTACCTGACGTTTTCAAGACTTACGCTTTGCTTGGAGCTCGGCAAGCTTAGAACCCAGTTTAATATGGATGTGGCAGACCATCCATGCATTAATTCTTGCCCTCGACATAGGGCCTAAAATATAAACCAAAATGGATGTGACTGACCATCCATCAACTTAACTCTATCCTATAACCCGACAGGGGGAGTTCAAACCAAAATGGATGTGACTGACCATCCATCAACTTAACTCTATCCCTTGACCTGATGCGGGTAGTTCAAACAAAAATGGATATGACTGACACAAGTTAACTCTATCCCTTGACCCGATGCGGGGAGTTCAAACCAAAATGGATGTGACTGACCATCCATCAACTTAACTCTATCCCTTGACCCAACATGGGTAGTTCAAACCGAAATGGATATGACTGACCATCCATCAAGTTAACTCTATCCCTTGACCTGGCAAGGGAGTTCAAACCAAAATGAATGTGGCTGAACATCCATCAACTTAACTCTATCCTTGATCCGACGGGGGGAGTTCAAACAAAAATGGATGTGACTAACCATCTATCGACTTAACTCTTTCCATTGATCCGATAGGAGGAACTTAAACAATAAATGAATGGATCTAACTTACCATCCATCAACTTAACTCTATCCCTTGACCTGACAGGGGGAGTTCAAACAAATTGGATGTGACCAACCATCCATCAACTTAACTCTTTCCCTTAATTCGACATGGGGAGCTTAAACAATAAACGAGCGAATGTGATTGGCCATCCGTCTCCTAAATCTTTCCCTTGACCTGACAGAGTGAGTTTAAATATAAAAGGACATGATTCGACCGTCTATCACCGAACTTAGAGCGGATGTGACCCAACCATCCGGCTCCTAGCTCTTTTCCTTGACTCGACAGGAAGAGCACAAATCATAAAGCAGGCGTAACTTGACCGTCCAATCCTAGATGGATGTAATCCAACGATCCATCAGCCCACTCTCTCTTGATCCGATAGGAGGAGTATGAAATAAGAATGGATGTGACATGACCGTCCATTCGCTAACTTTGACCATCCAAACAAAGGTGGACATGACTTAACCGTTCACTCACCAGCTTCTACCCTTGACACGGGAGCAGAAGCACAACCCGAGTTGGATGTGATCCGACCATCCATCTTCTAACGCTACCTATGATCTGGACATTTGCCGACTTATACCTTTGATCCGACAGGGGGATTACCAACTCAAGATGGGTGTAACCTAACCACTCATTTACTAACTCAGACCTTTGAGCCGACGAGAAAAATATAACTTCATAAGGATGAGACTCAACCGTTTATGCGCTACCCTCATAACCCAAGTCCGGGGGCAGGAGTATAATCACTTGAATGCTGGATATGACAGCTTAACACTGCGGCTCATGCCTAGTGTTCAATACGACTTAAGGCTATGGCTGAAAGGATGCCTTAGAATAAAAAATAAACAAAGCAACTTGTGGTTACAATCCCATGGAACTTAGCAATTACTTATAGGCATATGAAAATGCTTGGGAGCCAATGGAAATAGTATATGCATGGACGTACAAGCGCTATGCATACTCGACGTGCAATTTCCTGAATTAGCGAGAATTGAATTCTTACCTAGAACTTTCAGAAATGAAACCAATTTAGACAATCAAGGCCTACTAGTTGAATTAATTAGCTTAATGGAATTGAGCATAGATAAATATCGAGAGAATATGAAACATCCCATACCCCTTAGTATTCCCAAAAACGGCACACCAAAGGATGTGGTGCGTTATAGGTATAGCTAAAGCATCACAGAAACTAAGATTCACAAGACAAATAAGTAAGCAGTGGATTACATTTAAATAATAACTTATCATTCAGAATTAATCTTCATCTCAAAATAAGTCATAAAAACATATCTCAAAAACTCAAAATCTCTCATGTCTTATGAAAATACATCTCAGCCTCACATAATCAGAGTAAAAGTAGTAATAATAATAATCCTTCTCACAAGTGCCAATCCATCATAAGCTGAATGAAAAAGATAAAAAGCAGAAGAATACATCTGAAATGGGAAACTCCGGAAATGAATCTCCAAGCAATCTGAATCAACTATCCTCAACTTTGCTGGCCTATTGGGGGAAAAGGAAAGATAGAGGAGTGGGCAGACAATAAGTTTGGTGAGTGAAAGTAATTACTAGCATTTCTAAGCAAGATAAAGATAATAGACTAAGCAATAGTTCTAGCTTGAAAGGAAAATACAAAAAAGATAAAACTCGGATAAAATACTATTTCTGATTCTGTTTGACTGTTTTCTTTGAATTTTTGCACTTGTCTTAAACTATTGTGGTTAGGCTAAAATCCTAATCCTATCTCAACTACTAACTTGATTAGGCTGAAATCCTAATCCTACCCATTGATCGGCCTTTCCTACCTCTGTTGTGCCACTGTGAACCAATCCTATTGGTCACAGCAAAAGACACCTCTTTAGCGCTTTGGACGCAGTAGCGAATTATTTATCCTAATCGATGCCGCACGCTCGGTCATCGTCGGTACACACTAACTATCGCCCCCTATTTGACCATTTATTTACCCTAATCAGCATAAGCATTCCCAACCTCACCTACATGTGAGCCTATCAATCCTCAACCTGAAAGGGAATGCTATCGTTACTGGTCCTAACAAACAAACCTTCTAGCTTTGCGCCCCTTGCCCAAATCCCCAGATTTGAGCCTCTATCCATTGGCCACTTATTTACCCTAATCAGCATAAGCGTGTCCCAGCCTCATCTACGTATGAAACCATCAGTCCTAGACCTGAAAGGGAATGCTGCCGGTATGGGCCCTACTTCTATATTTGCTTATTAACTTAATCCAAAATCTAAGTTTTAAAATAAGCCTCTTCTGTTTTCTCTTCTTTCTAATTACAACCTACGTGTTATAATTGTTCTTCCGACTGTTACTCTTCTATTTTCTCTTTTTAGCTATAACACTTGTTATAATTATGCTTGCAAATATCTTAAATTTTCCTATTTCAGTCCATCTCTGTTTCTGTGCAGTTAAAGCGCTCGGCAGATTCAAAGCGGTGGAGGTGCAAAAAGTCATAGCGGGGATACAGCGAGGATATAGCGGGATATAGCGGATGGCTCTAAAATAGCATATAAAATTCGTACTTAATGTTTTTACAAATATATAAATGGTAATTAAATGAAAAATTATCATTCAATTGAATTATAATTAATACATAAATAATTTTAAACTAAAAACATGTATGAATATACTTTAAATAAACGTAAAACTATTATATAACATAATTGAATTTAGTAGAATATTAGAGTACTTTCATTTCTAAAAATATATTAAAAATTAAATCAAATAAATTAGTTTCATAATTTTTATAATGTATAAATGCAATTTTTTAATTCATTTTATTAAAGAAGATATAGCAGAAATAGCGGAATATAGCGGGAATAATGGGATATAGCGGAAATAGCGGGGCTTAAAGCGGAAAGGCTATATTTTGGGGCTATATGGAAAAATCGTAGCGGTAGGAATCCGCTATGAGATATAACGGGGTTATAGCGGGGTAATAGCGGGGCATTAACTACACAGCTCTGTTTTTATTTTAGTTTTTCTCATTTTACATCTGATTTCTGTAAATTTATTGTTATTATATTTTAATCCATATTGCGAATTCTTCTCTTTTTAATATTTTATTCGCGTAAAAAATGATTAAATCTCTATAAAAAGAAACTAACATTTATAGGCTAAATTCCAACTTAAAACAGATGTAAATAACAGTAAATAACTATAAATAACGGTAAATAACTGAATAAAATAGTTGAATAAAAATAGACCGAAAAGAACTTTGGAAATTTATTTAAAAACTGACTGTAAATAAACTTACATAAAAACCGTCTCAAAATTGTAGAAAAACTACAACTATTGAGAACCTTATTATTTTAAATTGCTTACAAGTCTAAGATAATTACAAGACACTCACCTGTGGTCCTTAGCTCTAGTCCTGGGCCTTCCTGGATCCACTTCTATGGCATAGAATATTTTTATCAAAAATATTTCCTCCCTAGAAATTTTTTCCATTTAGGGTTCAACCTCAGGTAATGAACCCAATTGGGAGAAAATCTGAATGAGAAAAATAGCTAGGCCTAGGGTTCTATTTATAGTGTGGCTTAGGAATCTCAGGCCATCAAATTTGAAGATTAAATCTTGTGCAACCATGTCATAAGCTCACTAGGAACCGTCGGATGCAGCTATGAACGCACAGGATTAACCAAAAATCAAATTTTAAGGTGTTCGGCTCGTACCTGGACGTTTTCACATCCAAGAAGTTTTGTGGGTCGACCCAAGCTCATTAGGGGTCGACCTATGGGTCGATCTGACCATAGCATGGGTCGACCCCTAAGGTTCTTATATATTTTTTCCCATTTTTGTTTATTTAATTCTAATTTCTTGTTTCTCTCATAACTTCTCCATACTGACTCGGATTCGACAAGTTATATATGGAAATTACTCAGAAAATTAACACAGACCCAATGGTGCCACTTCCGTTGCTCGATTCTAATGATTTCACAAACTTATTTTATTGTTTAATTAATTCGTTAATTAATTATTATAACTCAAATTTTGGGTTGTTACAGAATACATTTTGATTTTACAATATCAGATATCGACCAAGCATCGCAACTGATAGTTAGGATACGACTCTTCATGAAAGCCAATCAATGAAAGGATAACGACAAATTCGAGATACTGAGTGAAATCCATTCTAGCAATCCTGACTTGTCTTGATTCAAAACACATCATGCTTGAAACAAGACGTACTTTGAGGGGCAAGTGTTATCCGGCCTTTTGACCCAACTATATTCAGACTGATTGGACATGTTAGACTCGAGAATTATCGAGGCAAGCAGCCCAGAGAGATAATCCTTGGGTCCAAAAACCAAATACAGACAAAACCACGAGACGACGGTCAAACGAACTAAGGAAAATAACATGCTAGAATTCACTAAGTGCTTCAGCGTACATAGGAGATCAGTATCGATCCCCAAGGGTATAGCCAAAGTGGTCCCCACTCCTATAACACTTTTCTCTATCTATATAGAGCCTGATTCAAGTGTTGTTCCGGAATTCCTATGTGTCATATTGACAATCTCCATATATGGCCCAAAGCAGCAATTCATCCTTCTGCAGATCCATCAATTGGACCAAAAAACGTCTAGGAAACTATGCAAAATAACTTTGGAAACACGAAGCCAACATCAACATGAACCAACAGAAGAAGTCACTCAACCCATGCCTAAGTATTTAGGGATCGGTACCGATCCCCCTATAGGGATTGGTACTAATCCCCTTCCTTCGTAAATTTGGAGCTCAAACATTTTGGACGACTTGGTCTTCGTGACGAGGTTCTGTAGGAGAAATACGAGCAAGATATTTGATCATCTACCCCTATAAATACAGGGGGCATGCTTCATTCTATAAAGCTTTACGTTGCTGCTACATACAAACTCCAATGTACTCACCTACCAATCCTTCCTAGTTGTAATCACAAAATCGAGTGCAAAAACAAGAAAATCGTTCAGGTGGACATAGGCCAAGATTGCCAAACCACTATAAATTTGTATGTCCTTGTTTTCTGTTTGATTTCTTCCGTTTTCTTTTACTTTCTTCATTCAATCTCTACTCTCTTTGTTTGTTCCATTTTTGGTTCAAACATACATGAGTACATTTTCTAAGTATTAGAAACATAGCGTTTTATGAATATATTTATACAGTTGATATAAGTATATAGAAAGTTTTCCTAAGTTTTGAAAGTGAAATATTTTGTGAATATACTTATATAGTTGAGATAAGTATATCAAATATTTTCAAGTATTGAAAAGAGTAGAGGAGACTTGTGAATATTTTTTTTAAAAGTATTTAGATACAAGTATTTACAAAGTGGTTTTAATTAATGAAAAGATTTATTAAAGAGGCTTAGTGGTTGCTTATGCTTAACCATGCTTGGCAAAATCTCTGGTTGAATTGTTTTTTTTTGATAGTTAAATACCAATTATCAAATGTTAACCTGTCTTTAAAATTATCATTGTTAGTTAGGGGAAACGGGGATTAGACACATTATCCAAAAACCACTTCGAACCAGCATAACATTCAAATTGAAGACATCTTGAAGATGATGAAATTAAAGATGGAGTTCTTCAAAGTGCAAGGGCTGCTTGCTACTAATCTTGGGTGATTCCAAAATAGATGCAGTAGAAGTAGCGCCTTCGGTTTGTTCATATCCCGAACAACTTATATGGATGAATGCTGGCATTGCATTGTTGCTTGGATGGTAGTGTTAGCATTCCAAGTGGGATTTTCTAAAAAATTAAAACATAGCCTCTAGCCTCACCGACTTGGAATGACTAAAATATGGGATATGTCGCAAGGCTATGTGGGTCGCATCCGTTAGGGTATTGTCATCATCTTTCTAGATTATTATCTATGGATTTGGTTATACATGAATGCTCTCGAGAAAAGGTTGCAAAGCAACCGAGGCGATGAAATATTTGGTACTATCCTGTAAGGGATAGGCCAGTCTTTCCATGCAAGGGGTCCATGCGAGGCCCTCGATATACTAGATGTGTACTATGACATAGTGCAAGCGGTACCCCAGTAGCCTTGTCATTAATGGAATCCATTCTCCAATAAGCACCGTACGGACTTAGTTGTGCCCAACTATGTTGGAACGTGAGATGCAGGCATTCCAGCTATATTCATAATTTTTAAACCCTAGATATTATTATCATATCAGTGGATTTTCTATAAAAAGTTTTGGTTATCGTAAGGTAAAAACTCATTCATGTTTATGTGCGACGTGGTCATATGAGATACCTTTATTTTGAAAGGTTTTTATAACATTAAAATCCATTTGAAGTGTGTTTCTCATATTGGTTTACCAGACTGATTCGGGTGTTATTTCTTATAATGCTCGGGTCAGCCCGAGCTTGTTCTCTGGATTCAGCTTGGATGCTTTGGAGCTTCAGGAGACAAGCTGGATGCCTCTAAGATGTACTCACATATATTTTATTTTTCGTTGCATTTGTTAGTTGTATTTATCAGCAATAGTGAGAATAGGTTGTTATAACTATCCAGGCTGATGATTGGTTAGTTAACTCTAATTTATGTGTCATATTAAGTTTTTCTTTTGTAAAGATATATTGTATTTTATATATTACTCGTCATGATGTGATATTTTGTTCTATCTTTTCTTTCTTTTTCCCTAACCATATCTCTTTTTAGCACTTGGATGCTCGGCACATTAATATCATGGATGTATTAGTGTTAACTTTTTGAGGGTCGAAAAGACGGGTTGTTACAAGTGGTATCAGAGCTTAGGTTTAGCGAACACCTAAGCTTTGGTAGGGTAGACTAATTAGAGATATGTTTAGTAATACCATAGAATGAGTTTGAGTGTATATATGAGAGCATATTTGTTCGTGCTATAAAAATGTTGTATATTGTGTTGATTTATCAATTGAGGGGCATATGAATTCTGGTTGTTACATAAGGAACAATTGTATCGATAGGGGTTTCTAAACACTAGAACAAGGAAAACCGACAAAGTGTTCTTTTGAAATGGGTAAACAAAATAATTTTACCTAGATTATATTTTATATATATAAAAGAAGAATTTTTAGAAATTGATATAGTTATTTATGGTGTGCTTATTCGTTAAGAAATGATAATATTTAGTTATTATCATTTATTGTTTGATTTTTTTGCTCATCCAACTTATAAGCATTGATGGTTTGGTTAAATTAAATACGAACACCTTATGAATTCCGTTTCACAATTTTGCTATAAGGCGTTTGGCAACAATGTTGAGTTAAACTCTAATTTTAACAAAAGTTGCTTATTAAAATCTAAAACAAAGATAAACATATGTGAAATGTTTTTATTTAAAAATGTGAATTTATAAAATGTAGGTTATAAAGTATTGTTTATAAAAAAAGAATTTAAACTGAGAATTTTAGATTTTAAGTCCCGATGTTTTGAAATTGTTTTCAATATCTTTGATAAAATAATAATAGTATTATTTTGAATGTATTTATGAATAGAAATATTTTTAAAGGATTTTAAAAAAGATAGAAAACACCGAACTCACTTTTTTCATTGGAAAATAATTCCGATGATGAATGTAGATCACCGGCATTCATTTTCGAGTTTCTAAGTGACGGATTGCTACCACAGTAGTTTACTTCAGAATTGTTTTGGTAAAACAAATTTTGTTTTAAATTCCAAAAGTTTGATTTGATATACAAAGGAGATATGTATATTATTATTTCAAAATGATTTGAAATAAAACCCGAGTGATTAATTTTGAAATTTTCAATTAAAATATTGTATGGATCCATGTATCCTATGCATTAGGATAGTTCGATTTGTGCATCTCATTATGATTTGTTTTTAGGCAATTTTCATTTATTGAAATGAAATGGAATTTTTGACGATTTTGGACAGTCGAAACCTTTAGAATTGATATAGAAATTGAAGCTATGCATTTTTGTGGAGATATATGAAAATAATTTTTATAACTTATAAATTTGAGAAGATACTAAGTTAAACAAGTCTTATATTTGTGGAACATTCTGGTTAAGTAAAGCAAATCTGAAATTTGTATATATACACTCTTAAGGTGTATAATAGTGTTATATGAATATGAACTTAAGTTTTAAAGTGATTAATAAACATAAGTTGTGTTTTAGAAAATGTTTATAAACTTAAGTGATGATTTTATGAAATGGTTCATAAGTAATTTTTGTATTAAAGGAAATATTCTATTAGTGTAAAATGAATGTGATTTGAAAATAATAAAAAATTGGTATAGTTAAGAAACCAATGGAATAAATACGTAGGTTGTACGTAGATTATTTTATTCATATAATTATTCTTGATTCAGATTTGAATATACAATTTCGAGGTATTTACACTGGTCCGAGTTAGGATTTTCCCCTCTATTCTTGACAGCGAACACTTGATATGGATTTTTGATATGATTCTAAAGTTTACTATCATAGTATATGGCTATGCAAGAAGAAAGGAAGTTTCTAATCAAGGAACCAAATCGGAGTCCACACTAGAGTGGTCGATTGAGCGATACTAGTATGGAAGTGAGATTTGTGCGATCAAGTAAGCAATTGAAATTGATATTGTGTACAGACGACATATGTACATGTACGGGCTTTAAATTAATTATATGCTTTTGACATTTGAAAATGGAAGTTATATGTTGGTTATCGTTTGTAAGTGAGATACATGTTCATGGAAGCAAATACTAGCTTGCTGCTTTTGGTTTCATGAGCAAAATTTGATGGCTCGACTAATAGGTATACATTTATATCGTTGTTGATGATTTTATACCCCAGATATGGAAGGCCGCTTTAGGCTTTTGTTTTCTTTTATTGATTTGCGTCCGTTATGGCTAGTTGTAGTTTTCTAGATCGACCCGCGCAAAGGAGGTGCTGTCGAAATTTTCTATAACATTTGAGACTTTAACATTTTAATAACTCAGTTTAGTAATTGATTTTGAAAAGTTTAAGGGTTGAAGACATTTTTCTTCTTTTGGGGATTTTGAGGACGAAATCCTTTTAGGGGGATAATGTAACGACCCAAATGTTTTAACATTTCAAATGGGAATATTTAATTTATTTGAATATTCAGATTTGATTCAAGGCTAATAAATAATAAGAAAATAAAATTTTAATATAACGAATCATTTTTATTGACGTGTTTTTAATTTAATTTATCTGATTTTTTCATAATTTTTAATTTGAAAAATATTTATATGATTGTTTGACAATTTTTTGGCAAAGGATAATATTTTTGTGATTTTATAAAATAAGATAATCATTGTATATTATTATTATTTTGGGATCATACCATGTTTTTATACGTGATCGTATTTTTGTTTTATCGCTCGTGGTTCGTACGCGAATGGAATTTTATGCCGTGAGATGTCGAAAATTGCAAATTAAATATATCCCAACACTTAGACAAATTAATATCTTAATCTTTCTTTTCCCTCCCACATTTCCTTTTCGCGTGTTTCTGTAAACTAACAGATAGAAAGAAGAATAAAACAAACAAAAAACTCATCTTTAAAAATTAATATCTCAAGATTTACTCCACTATAAATTCTAAAACAAGGATCTTTCAGTTCGTTGTGAGTAGATCTATGCATCTATATGCATTACGATGGGTAGGGCATCATTTTGTGGAGTTCGATAGTGTTGAACAGTAGGGAGCTTGAACCAGGGTTTGGGTTTTTAGGGCTCGTGGTCGATGTTGGTAAATTCGAAGGGTAGTATGGAGTTTGTGGTGTCCAGGAGCTTCCGTGGTCCGAGTTTAGGGGTCTACGGTCCACTGTGGTGAGTTGCGACATATCAGGTCGAATGGGCAGGGTTTGGGTCGCGTTTCGGCTGGACTGTGCGAGCTTGGAGTGGCGGCATTGGGAAGGCGAAGCTCGGGGAGAGAAAGCCGATGATGGAAGCGTTGCAAGTTTTCATGCACCAAAGAAGGAGCATTTGAGGGATGAAGTTCGACTATGGTGGTGCAGGGTATTGGGTTTTGCCGAGAAGTGTTTTGGAGAAGAAGGGTTTAAGTTTGAATTAGGTAATTAAGTAATTTAATTGTAGTTAGTGGAGTTAATTATAAGTTTAAAAATGAAAAACTTATAAAATCAATATCTTGGTTTGGTTTGGTGGAATTTGGAGCTAATGGAAATTTGGGCTAAAATTGAAAGTTCGATTTTAGTTCAAAACCAGAACGCTTCGATGTCAACTGGAATTTCGGCGCCTTAAACTCACATTTTTGGATAATCAATATGATATATAGTAGATAAGAATTTGCTATTGTGCTTGATTGAATTATTGGTTGGTTTGGTTAAAATATTCGCTTTTGAAACGCAAATGATATTTAAAATGAAATACAACAAAAACTTGTAGAGAAATCCGTATTCCTTGACATTGTGATTTTTAATTTCCAATTACATTCTTGTTGATTATATTCCAGTTATATACCTGTCATATAGATTGTCAAATGTTGAAATTTGATAGTTTGGCCATATTGGATGTGACAACAACATATGTTAAAATTTAACCTTTTAGAGAAAAAGTAGTAATAACATTGGTTAAGTGCTATAGCAACTATTGACCTCGATATAATATTTTGAAAAATACTATTAATTGCCGTTTGATTTGGAAATGGTTTTCGATTCGAAAAATGATTTAGTCTGACCTTTTGGATTTTACAATGATATTTTATTCCGAAATAAATTTTTGTACTTTTCTATTTTACTTCAATTTCTTTTATTATTCTTTTATAATATGTGTGTGTGTGTGTAAATGTTTTAAGATTATTTTGGAAAGTATCTATTTCCATAGAAAAGTTATTATAATAATGAATATTTATTTTTAAGGATATAAAAGGGTTTATCTTCATTTTAAAGTGATTTTTTTAAAGGAAGATAGAAATATTTTCAAATAAATATTTATGAAACATTTTATATAAAAATGTTGGAATAAATGAACAAATTTATAAAGTTATTTTATAAATGGAGAACAGATTTGTATGTGGTATTTTATTATTAAAAGGATATGTTTATAAATGGTATTTTAAAAGAGAAAATATTATCATTTGATAAATTGGAGAAATATATCACAGTTGTGAATTTACTATAATATATGAGATGATCGTGTTAGGGAAAGTATATAGGATTTATAATTATATTTATAATGAGTCGTATAAATAATTATTTTATAAAAGTAGTTTTATAAAGACTTTTATAAATAGTAGAGGGATGTTTATAAAGGATTTTATTAAATAAATCTGGAGATTTATAAAGGAGGTTTATAATTGTGTTTGGATATTAAAAAAAGGAATTTTTTAATTTAGAAACAATGTTTTATAAATGGAGTTTGTAAACATTAGGAGTTTTACAAAGGCATTTTATAAGAAGAATGAGACCCAATTTCCATAAACTATAATTTGAACTTACGGTGGTATGGGAAATGTTCTTTTCATACTTAACACTAAATTTTGAGATATGGAAACGCGTCTCTGTCTTGAGAATTAAGAATGTGTATTAAGGCAAAGGATAGTTTTGCTAACTTGTCTAATTTTATTGTTAATCGAGGAATAGTACTGTTTGAAATCGGGAAGTGGTGGTAAGTATATTTAGTTCAATTTCTACACGATCTATTTACTTCTACCAAAAGAGAAGTGTTTTGGGTTTATTTTTTATTATCAATGTTTAAATTAAATTTTTTTTAACCCAAACGAGTATGGTTTGGAAATGAAATCTTCCTTAGATTTGTGGATATACTTATACCGTTGAGAAAAGTATATGAGTACATTTTCTAAGTAATGGAAATGTAGCGTTTTGTGAATATAATTATACTTTTGATATAAATATATGGAAAAGTTTTCCTAAGTTTGAAAGTGAATTTTTTTGCAATATACTTATATAGTTGAGATCAAATATTTTCAAGTATTGAAAAGAGTATATGAGACTTGTGAATATATCTTTGTAAAAGTATTTTGATACAAGTATTTACAAAGTGATTTTAATTAATGAAAAGATTAATTAAAGAGGCTTAGTGGTTGCTTGTGCTTAACCATGCTTTGTTAAATCTCTGGTTGAATTGTTTGTTCATTTGATAGTTAAATAACCAACCAACAAATGTTGGGCCATTTTAAAAACTATCGTTGTCGGTTCGAAGAGACCGGGAATGGATATATTATATAAAAACCACTTCGAACCGTCATAAGCATTCAAATTGAAGACGTCTTGAAGGAATCGAAGACGGAATTTCCTAAAGTGCAAGGGCTACTTGCTACTAATCCTGAGGGTGATTCCAAAGTGGATGTAGTAACAGTATTGCCTTCGGTTTGTTCGTATCCTAAACAAATTGTACGGATGAATGTTGACATTGCATTGTTGCCTAGAGGGCAGTGTTAGCATTCCAAGTGGGAGTTGCTAAAATGGTAAAACGTAGCCTCTAGCCTCATCAATCGAGAATGACTAAAACAAGGGATATGCCACAAGGCTATGTGGGACACACCCATTAGGGTATTGTCATCACCTTTCTAGGTTATTATTTATAGATTTCGTTGTTGTAACGACCCACCTTTTCGACCCTCAAAAGTTGACATTAATACATCCACGGTATTCACGTGCCGATTATCCAAGTGATGGAAAGACATATTTTTAAGGGAAAAGAAAGAAAAGACAAAACAAAATCTCACATCATGACGAGTAATATAATATACAATAGATCTTTACGAAAGAAAAACTATAATATACATACATCAACCAGAGTGACTATCTATCATAAGTCTGGATAGTTATATCAACCTATTCTCACTAATGCTGATAAATACAACCAACAAATGTAGTGGAAAGTAAAATATACATGAATACGAATAGGAGGCATCCAACTCGTCACATGACGCTCCAAAGCATCCATAACTGAATCCAAAAATATGCTCGATCTGACCCGATTATTATGAGAAAATAATGTCCGGATCAGTCTGGTAAATCAACATGAGAAACACACCACAAATGGATTTTAATGTTATGAAAACCTTTTGAAATAAAGGTACCTCATAAAACCACACTGCACATAAAAACGAACAGGTTTTTCCCTTACGATATGCAAAACTTTCCTGTAAGAAATCCACTGATATTATAATAATGTCTAGGATTTAAAGTAAATATGAATATAGCTGTAATGGTTGCATCTCACATTCCAGCATAGTTGGGCATAACTAAATCTGTATGGCGCTTATTATAGAATGGATTCCATCAATGATTAGGCTACTAGAGTACCGCCCGTCATAGTGCACCTTTCAAAAAATGTACCCGAGGTCAACAAGAACATCTTGTACCCCTACTACACAGAACCGGCCTACCCCTTCCTAGATAGTACAGAATATATCATCACCTTGGCTGCTTTGCAACCTTTTCCTCGAGAGTTCTCATGCACAACCAAATCCACAAATATATATATATATATATATATATATATATATATCTAGAAGGGTGATGACATGCTCTAATGGCTGCGACCCACATAGCCCTGCTGCATCTCCCCTGATTTTAGTCATTCTCGGTTGTTGAAGCTTAAGGCTATGTTCTACTCTTTTAACAAATCCCACTTGAAATGCTAACACTGCTCTCCAGGCAATAATGCAATGCCAGCATTCATCCATAAAACTTGTTCCGGATATGAACAAACCGAAGGCTCTACTTCTATTACATCCATTTGGAATCACTTTTAGGATTAGTAGCAAGCAGCCACTACAATTTAAAGAACTTCGTCTTCGATTCCATCATCTTTAAGACGTCTTCAATTCGAATGCTTATGCCGGTTCAAAGTGGTTTTTGGATAATATATCATATCTCGGTCTCTCCGACCCGATAACGATAGTTTCTGGTTGATTCAATCCCGGTTCTTTCAAAAGTAAGCGGACTATATAAGATTCCCAACGGGATCTCCGATATACCCCTTAAAGTTAGAGACGCTTCAGTGGAATGAGTTCTCCCTAGGGATCTCAAACCGTATGAACAAGTGAAGCTCATATATACTTCTTAAGTCAAAACTGGCTAACATTATATAGTCAGTTATTTAACTATCAAATAGACAAACAATTAAACCAGAGATTTAATTTCATTTGGAAACCAAGCATGATTAAGTACACACATCTCGATCAAGTCACATAAATGACTTGTAATCCCATTTTTATTTAATTAATAAATCATTTATTAATTAAACCTCTTTTATTAATAAAACCCCTTTTATCCAATAAAATTTATTCCATTAATCAAAACATCTAATTGATTAAAACATCCATTATTAATCAAACTCTTGTTTATTGATTAACACTCTTTATTAATTAAAACTTCATTTTTAAACTTGTATATACACGCACGTACACATTTCTATTTGTAAAGATATATACTAGTATTCTATTATTTCACTACTTATTTATACTCCTTTCGATACTTCAAAAAGTATTCATATATTTATTTCAATAGTATAAGTATATTCACAAATTACTTCGCTTTCCATACATAAAAAAACATTTCCATATACTTATACAATAGTATAAGTATATTCACAAATCTTAGGAGAGATTTCATATTTCCAAAACCATCTTTGGAAAGGTTCAAAAACAGTTGCCTACAAGAAATGAGAATGTTTTTTCTACCATCATAATTATAAATATCATTTATGGAAATCAAATCTCCTACACTTATCATGTTTCGATATTCTCTACTTACTCTATCCCTCACCCAAAAACAAAGCCAGGTAAGTCAGGGCACTGGTTGCTCTTAGCTTTTCCTAGACACTTTGGTTCTAGATCTCACAGATAAAGGATCAATCTACTCATGGGATTTTAGTGCCAAGTATAGGACTACTTACTTTCCGTAAATAACCTAATTCGTATACTATAAAACCAAAACATTTCATGCTTAATTGTCATCTTTAAAATTCCCTTTAAAGATCTTATTGCTGTTCGAAAGTATAATTAACGGGTTAAAAACAAATGTTGCTAAACATCGTTACTATAAGCTTAAAATCACTTTTATACTTATCGTTACTTAAAAACACTTGCTTTCGAAAGCAAGAAGGGATCCAAAAGTGATAACTTGCACTGTTATCAATTCTAATTTATATTTAACACAACAATCACAAATAAACTAGTGAGTAAACTCACCTTCGAACTCCTCCCATATGTTCGTTGTAACATCCCCGAAGCTAAGCACTACGGATGCTGCAGTCATCCATAATATTAACTTCTGGTGACCAAATACGGTAATGTTAATGGTATCCATAATATCAGAAGCACATGAACATGAAACAAAACCACAAATTTCATAAAACAACTTTTCTGATTACATTTCATAAATCATGTTTCATATTCTATTACATAATCCCATAATCATTACCCAGGTTCAGATAAAATATAATTATTACAAAATACGCCAAGAGCGACATATGAAGATGTCCCCTTGGTTGACCAGAGTACTATATAGACATAATTGCCTTAGATACAACACAGCGAAATCAAACAAAATAAACAGCAACTCCTAAATAGCTATCCGTCAGCCACCTGATCATCTCCGCAAGCTTTAATCGCCAACCTGCTAAAAACCTGTAAATCCTCAACCATCAGCCTATGCAAATCAATTTTGAGAACCCGAGAGTTTAAGGGGAAAACATAAATGTCGAGTCAGACATAAAGCCCTGTGTGAATAATACTACACATCTAGGTTATTTGATAATAAGAAAGACCACGCCGCTTAACGAAACGGGTTTCCCCTCACTAATATCCTTTTAAAACATATCTTTTGCAAATCATTTCCTGCAACCAAAACTGGTTAAAACTGTAAAGCATTATCATGTAAACATACATATCAGATAACTAATGAACTCTCTGTTCGAACACTACAATTTTGTTTGGCTAACTACTAACCTTTGGCTGACTCGGGCCTACCAGACAATATGAATAAAATATTCTAACACCTGTTAGATACTTCTCTTCTGGATGGTTTGTCCCTAACTTATCTTCTCCCAGGTTCACCTGATCCTAATGCTTTTGCGGGCTCACCAATAACCTATCTGTATACAAATATATATTTCCTTCTGTGTGTAATCATCATTTTAGTCTAACATGTGACAAAGCCCTCCACACTGGAATTTCGGACTAAATTAGCTAGGGCTAATAGCTAATGTATAGGGCACGACCCTATACTAGTCCCATCTGGTATTCTAATATTTGTGTCATTTTACTTAGGGTAATCTTCCCTTAAATTTTCCTTGAAAACCTTTTCTTCTCAAATTTATTTAAACCTTTAAATAAAACTTAAACAAGGAAAATATACTCTATGCTTTACTCAAAATCACCTTGCCATATTATATATGTACTTTACTAAAACCTTTGTTGATGAAAACATTTAAACCTTTGAAAGTACCCCTTACGAATCCATTGAAAGTACCCTTTTCGAAACAAAGTAAATCCTTCTTTATAACCTAGGCTGAGAGGCCAAAAGATTCCTTTCGAAACCATTCGTATAAACCTTTCGAAACCATTTAAAAACCTTTCCTTTGAAAGCTTTAAAAGCCTTATACATCCTTCTTTAAAACCTTTAAACATTGCCTTTCAAAACAGTTGGAAAACCTTTCCTTTCAGACCTTTCGAAACCATTGGGGAACCACCCCTTCAAAACCTTCATTGAAAACTTTTCGAAAGCATAAACACCTTTATAAACTTCAAACCTTTTGAAAGCATTTGGGTTCAATTTTAAACATGTGGAAACGCCTTTCGAAATCATTAAACATTAAATGCTTCGAAACCTTTTGGTTCTACCTTCAACATCGCAAAAGGTTCATAAAACACTTAAGTCGAAAGCACTCTTTCAAAAGCTATTCCTAAGTAAAGAAGTGATGGTGTCGAAACCAACCTTCCGAAAGCATTGTAGAAGCGGCTAACTTTTAAAAGCAAAGTATGCCTTCGGGAAGCATTGCTTCGAAAGTTAGAAAAGCGGTAGCTAGGTGTTTCGACCCCTTCGAAAGCATTACTTAAAACAAAAGGCGCAACCCATACGAAACCATTCCTTTAAAACATATGAATTAGCCAAAAGCCAACCAAGTCGAAAGCAAAGCAGGCACATTTACATTTAAAAGCAATGACATGCATCGAACCCTTTGGAACCCATATCTTCGACCTAGTATCTTCCACCTAAGTCCAACTCGCTGCGCACCAAGTCTTTGATGCCGTGCACACTGGTTTCGAGGGTGATGATGGCGGAGCTACTAAGTCGGAACCCCTGGTGCCAAAAGTGGCGAAACATGCTAAAAGCATGTAAAAACTGATTTCAACTTTAAAAAGAATTTCTTTCCCACAAACCTGCCTTGTTTGTCAAAATACTATTGGTTGCTAATTTTCTTTTCTAAAAGTGCTGCCAATATTTCAGAAACAAACAATTTATTTATTTACAAAATACCCATTCTCCTTTTATAAATATATAAAAATTTAAGTCCCAGACATTATATAATTTTATATATCTATCAAAATACTTAAGAAACTTCTACAAAAATTCCATAAAATCGTCTTTAATATGTTTTCCAACATATAATAATTTCAGACCCAAAACTTATATTATTTAGCCGTAAATAATTTTAAACCCAAATAAACATTTTCTTCACTAGAAAATTAATATAAAATCCACATTAATTCAGAAAATTATGAAAATTGATACCCTTCTCTAAAATATCATTAATGATCTAAATCTAAAATTGCAAGGCATTTGGATGTCATTAAATATGGTTTTCACATTAAAACATATCATAAAACCTATATGAACAAGCATAAATTATTAATAAGCGTATATAAACATTTAATCATTTAAAAATATGGCATAATCGTGCAAGATATTTCGGATTCATCTTAAAATCGAAAACAAATAGAAAAATGAGATGTAGTCATTATTCACCTTAGCTTTGAGATTAAGGAGTTTGAGATTTGAATGGATTAAGTTGATTAATCTTCTTCCTTTAGCATTTCTTCCTCTTGTTCTTGCTAATGGTGGCTGGCCATTTCTTTAATTTGATATTGAAAATGAACGTATGAATGAATTCCTAAGGGTTTAGGGTATAAGAGTATTCTTATTCCAACTTTGCCCACACCTATTACCCTTGTCTATTTTAATTCATGTTAGCTCATTTCAGTTTATTCATTAACATGACACGGCTACCCCTATTAATCACAAATCTCAATCCCTTAATCATCATATTATTTTAGTTTATTCAGCTAATTAAATATCCTAAATAATGTTACTAAAAATATAGGGTGTTACTTCTTCCCTCCTTAAAGAATTTCATCCTTAAAATTACGATAAGGCACACAACAAATCAAGCATAAAGGTAAAACATACCATCAAACAAATCAGGATAAGCGCCTCTAATCCTGATCCCAGTCTCCCAAGTACAGTCTCTCTCATCGTTGCTCCACTGGACTTTCACTAATCTGACTGTCTTGTTTCTTAACCTCTTCTCATCTCACGCAACTATCCGAACTGGCTTTCTAACTATAGTCAAGTCCGGTTCTAGTACTAAGTCATCTAACTAAGTCGGTGCTATAGTAGACTCCAGATCTCTAACACACTTCCTTAGATGAGAAACATAAAACACATCGTGGACTCCTACCAAACTGCTTGGTAACTCTACTCTATATGCGAGTTTCCCGATCCTCTCTACAATAGGAAATGGTCGTACGAATCTCGGTGCCAACTTTCCTGATTTTTCGAATCTAATCACACCCTTCATTGGTGATAACTTAATAAAAACATGATCTCCAACAAAGAACTGTAAGTCTTTTCATCTTCTATCTGCATAACTTTTCTGCCTAGACTGAGCTTCCTTCATCCTTGCCCGAATCAACCCCATCTTATCTGCAGCTTCTCTAACCAAATCTAGACCAAGAACCAACCTATCCCCAGTGTCTAACCAACAAACTGGGGATTTGTATGGCCTTCCATACAAAGCTTCTAACGGTGCCATCCCTATACTAGTCTGATAACTGTTGTCATATGAAAAGTCGACTAAGTGTAGATGGTCTTCTCATGATCACCCAAAATCTAACACACAAGATCTTAACAAATCTTCCAAGACTTTGTTAACTCTTTCCGTTTGCCCATCGGTCTTTGATGGTAAGCGGTACTCATCTTGAGCTTGGTTCCTAAAATCTCCTATAGACTCTTCCAGAACTCGCTAGTGAATAAGAAATCTCTATTACTTACTATACTACCAGGAATTCCATGAAGTCTAACTATATTCTTCATAAACAACTTAGCCAAAATAGGTGCCGTCCTAGTTGGCTTAACTAGAATGAAATGGGCATTCTTGGTCAATCTATCCACTACGACCCATATACTTTCATTTCCTATGCTAGATCTTGGCAACCCGTCTATAAAATCTGTAGAAATAGAATCCCATTTCCAGACTAGAACATCTAAAGGCTGAAGCAACCCATTTGGTTTTTGATGTTCGGCTTTTACCTATTGGAGGCTCAGATACTGCTTCACCCACAACATCCCTCTTCATACCTTCCCAGAAGAAACTCCGCTTCATGTCCTGATACATCTTAGTTCCTCCTGGATGAATAGTGAACTTCGAACAATGGAGTTCCTCTAGAACATCTTTTCTTATGTCTCCAAAAATTGGAACACATGATCTTCCTTTCTTCCTCAACCACCCATCTTGGTCAAGGCTAAAATCCTTCAAGTCATCGTTCTCTGTTCCATCCCTTAACTTCCTAATCTGCTCAGCTAATACTGGATCCTCCATCTGTTTAAAAGAAACTTTTTTGATCATAACTGGTTGAACTTCTAAATATGATAACACTACAGTTCGTTCTCTAGATCCAACTTCAGATCTCCACTGCACCCTGCAAGTCGACAACGCTTCCAAATCTTTCCACTCTGCTATCATCGTCAATACTGCATTCTGATGCCTTCTGCTAAGTGCGTCTGCAACCTTATTACCTTTCCCGGTGTGAACTCAATTCCAAAATTATAAGCAACAATAAACTTCAATCATCTCTACTGTCTCATGTTCAGCTCCTTCTGAGAGAACAAATACTTCAATGACTTATGATCTGTATAAAGCTCAAACCGCTCTCCCAAAAGGTAATGTCTCCACAGCTTCAATGCAAAAATCATTACAGCCAATTCCAAATCATGCGTGGGATATCTAACCTCATGCAATCTAAGCTGTCTAGAAGCATATGCAATCACTTTAACTCTCTGCATTAACACAGCTCGTAATCCAGTTCCACACGCATTTGTATAAACTACCAAATCCTGATTCCCCTCCGGAACAACTAATACAGGTGTAACAACCCACCCTTTTTGGACGGTTTAAATCAACAATAAACCACACATGTCTAATTCAAACCATTCAAAAGGGAGGATTGTTAATGGGGTAAATAAGAAAATAAAAGAAAGAAAACAAAATACAGAATCTCGCAGCGGAACGACAAAATATAATAATCAAATAAACAGTTCACGAAGCTGTTTTATAACTATCATTTGATTACACTTTTACAATTCAAATTAGAGTTATACATACATCAGAAATAAAAAAAAAATGCAGCGAAACACATGATGCAGTGGAATAATTATAATAAATAGTAGAATCATCTCCATCTTCATCCTCCAAAATAAAATGGTCTTCAATACACTGAAAATACTCAGGCTGACCCGAGCGTAAAGGAAAACACAAAACACTCGAGTCAGAACTAAAATTCTTATGCAAATTAAATCAAAATTAGATGTAATAAGGAATGAAAATAACTACATTTTTGAAAGTTCAAATTTCTGGAAATGTTATTGTTTCCATATTCAAAATACAATAAATTTCACAGTAGATCCATTCTAGTAACTTACAAATTTACAGAACAATTCCCAATTAAATTTCATAGTTCAAGAGATTTGATTTATAAAAATGTATCAAAGTTTCAACATTCAATTTTATGGAAACTTCCCAATGTTTCAAAATTTAATTTTGAAAACTTTCAAATAAGGTAACGGCGGTTTATTTCTCAAAATCATTTTTTTAGTTCAAATAGTAAATCTAAACATACTAGTTTTTTTCCTCATGTAAATACATGAAATTCATGGGTTTTATATCTTTATTCAGTGTTCAAATAATCAATATGAAAATTTATAAGATTACAATAAACTATAAGGTGATAACAAGGATAAATCAAAATAAATAAACAAATACACATTCAATCACAATAGCATCCATCACAACATACAGTCAACATTCAAATCAATCAATTCAGCAAATCAACCAATTCAAAAACAAGTCACAGTAATTATTAGTCATCACATATTGGAATTTAGCTATTCAAATTAAACATCAATAAAAATTCCAAACCAACAATCCAAAATTTATCACTATATGACCTGGTTTAACTTGCAATAAAATTTTAGTATTTCGTGAGTGGGTTTAAACACTCACCTTATGGATTTCCCTTTCTTAGTCGGGTTTGGATCCGCTACTACTTCCTCCTATTGATTTATTTCCTTGCTATCTTAATCTTCTTCTTTTTTTATAGAATTTTTTTGGAAGAGACAGAGAAGTTTGTATAGATCTGAATTTGAAGAAAATGATTTGGAAAAAGAAGAATGTTTGGAAAAGAAGAAGAAAATTCAAGGAAGATGAAGAATTGAAAAAGAAAAGGAAGCTTTAAAAAAAGAAGAAGAAGATTTGAAGAATAAGAATAAGAAAAAGCTTTGAAAGAAAAAAAAGAGAAGAAGGAGATTTGAAGAAGAAGAAAAAATGAAGAGAGAGAAAAAAAATGAGATGGAAGTTTGTTTGGAGAAATGAAGCTACAGAAGATGAGATTTGAAAAATGAAATGAGGCTATAGAAATGATGATGAAAACAAATGAAAAGCTAATAGAGTATATATAAACAAACTAGGAATTGAAATAAAGTAAAAATATAAACAACCTTAAAATGGTAGTATTAAAAGAGGTGAAGTAAAGGAATAAATATATCAATAAAGTTAAAAATAAATCTTCCGTTTTAAATATGAAGTTTCAGGAGAAAGAATTGCCAATGAAAGGAAGCTACAAGAACTAATGATGCATAAGCAAAATAAACTTCAGAAACGGAGAATAGTAAATGCTAATTAGATGACATGAATATTAATTTGGATGTTCACATTAAAAACGAAAAAAATCAAATGAGGTTATTACTAATTAATAAGAAACGAATGAGTAGGCTAATAATTAAATGGATGCACAAGTGGAGACTACGTTGAGAACTTGAAAACAGAAGAGAGAGAATGCGAGGTGATAATAATGTAAAGCAAATGAAGGGACCACCTATAACCTATAACAAACCTTTGGGGTCCAAATTCCAAAACTTACTCCAATTAATTCATATTAATAAACCCAAATATACACATATTTACATAATTTAATTCCATATTAAAACACTCGTTTTATGTCAATATATTTGCATACTACATTAACACAATCAATCAATTAACAATCAATCAATCAATTAATCAACCAATCAATCTATATATTTATTTACGTTACTCAAACCAATTTCATTAATTAATGAATATATATCTATCTGTGCACTATAAAAATGATTTACTTTACTTTTCTAATGACTATAACGGTCACATTAATGCAACCAATTTACAAGTTTTAACCATATATAAAATGTAAAAATATAAATGAACTTATGTAATTAATGTACAACTGTTAATAAAAGGTAATTTCTAATTGATTCCACAATATTTACAAAACCATGATTCCTCTGATAAAAAGTTTGAATATTAATGTGTGTGTGTGTGTATATTATTCTAAAGTTCAATTTTTTTTATCCAAAATCATTCTTGCTTAAAATGAAAGTTTTATTTTTATACGTCTCAAAACATGCAACAATTAATAACAAAAGAAATGAAGGGACCATGTACATTGCACAACCTTTTTGAAATTCAATTTGTGAAACGTAACCAAATTAACTTCATTAACTCAAATAATATTCAAATTTGTATGCATTTAGTTTTTTTATCTATGCATAATAAATAAAATTACTTACTATAAAAATGAAAACGTTCAATTTGGTTTTCCCAAAATGATCTTTTATTTCCATTAAAACATCAATTCTGTTTAACACAAAAGGTGCGTTTCTTTTATTAAATCTATTAATTGCAATCAACGATTTCTTCCCTTCTAATTGAAATATTTCAATTACATTAATTACAATTACTTATAAAGTTAAATTTGAAAACAGACAACTAAAATGGATGAAAAATAGAATAATTGTTTCCTTTAGTCATTTAAACACGTTTATAAATTTTTTTGTTTATACAGAAGAGCTATAAATAACTTACTTAAATAAATTATTTTTCTACTCTTGTAATCCATCTATATGCTAAAACACAGTTCAAATATACATATTTACTTCCTTTAAATCAATCATCCTATTCTTTATTTTAATGAAATTAAACCTACATTCACAAATGAAACATCCATTTTATTTGATATAAATGTTCTTTTCATTAAACCAACTTTCCTTATATTTTCACAAAACATAAGCTACGTTTAATTACACCTATTAATTTACAATTTGGTATCCTCTCTATCATTAATTGAAATTATTCAATTACATTATTTTCAATTGTTTACAAGGGTGAATTTCAAAATGGAAAAAAATAAATGTAATGAGAAATAAAACAATTATTTCCTATCAAACAGTGATTTAAACATATTTATGCACTATTGGATACAAACAGGAATTATACATTTCTTACCAAATAATAGTTTCTCATCTCTGCAATCAATCTTTCAACTACCAAACATTTCAAATAAATAAACATATGATTCTTTTTTTAATAAAGAAACATTTATTATTTCTTATTAACATTTATTATTCCAATCAATTGGAAATTTACATTCAGACAATTACAAATATCATTCAAACCAATATTATTAAAATACACACTAACATTTGTTATCATCCTTATATTATTGCAAACATATGTCATTAATAGAAATTTTAATTAAGCTCATAATTTGTATTATAATCTAATTTATATAAATAAAATCTTATTTTTTTTATTCCTAACAATTTTATTTAAAAAATCTTATTTAATTAAATACTTTTAAATGTTTTAAAATACGGGTCGTTACAACAGGTGCATGCGTCAATAAGTGTTTCAAGCTTTGGAATGCTTCCTCACACTTATCGGTCCAAACAAACTTCACATCTTTTCACGTTAGCTTGGTCATCGGTGCTGCTATCTGTGAAAAATCCTTAATGAACCTCCTATAATATCCAGCCAATCCCAGAAAACTCTTTATCTCGGTCACTGTCTCGGATCTCTTCCAATTATTCACTGCTTCAATCTTAGTCGGATCTACAGACAACCCTTTCTCAGAGAGTACATGACCAAGAAACCTCACTTTCTTCTTCTAAAAATGACACTTTGAAAACTTCACCTTTAGCTGATTCTGCCTCAACGTCTCAAGCACAATTCTAAGATGAACTTCATGCTCCCTTTCATCCTTAGAGTATATCAAAATATCATCTATGAACACCAATACGAACCTATCCAAGTGCTCTCGGAAATTTCGGTTCATCAAATCCAAAAAGAATGCCGATGCATTAGTTAGTGCGAATGGCATAACTAACCATTCATATGATCCATATCTAGTTCTAAACTCTATTAGAGGAATAATATCCTCTACTACTCTAAGTTGATGGAAACCTGTTGCTAAATCCAGCAGAGAAAATACTTTGGCTCTACTCAAATAATCGAATAAATCGTCAATTCTAGGCAACATATATCGATTCTTTATCGTCTTCTTATTCAACTTGAGATAATCGATACATAACCTCAACGATCCGTCCAGCTTCTTCGTAAACACTACGGATGCTCCCCAAGGTGAACTACTTGGCCTAATGAAACTCTTGCTTTCCAAATCTACCAACTGCACCTTCAGCTCTTTCATCTCTGTAGGTGTCATCCTACTTGGTGGTCTACTCACCGGTTCTGCTCCAAGCACCAAATCTGTCCGAAACTCAATGGCTCATTTCGGTGGCAATCATACTATAGGGTCAAAAACATCCGCGAATTCTCTAACCACGAAAAAACGGTTCAACTAATCTTCCAACTCCACAACACCCAACAAAGCATTCACCTCACAACTAGGGCTTTCTACGGTATATACAATCTGATCACTATAGTCAGGGTGTCTAAGCAATATTTTCCTATCGTGGCAAAATATCCTAGCATCGTACTTACTTAACCAGTCTATACCCAAAATAATTTCGAACCATACAAAGTCAAACACATGCAAACTGCAAACTACAAACAAAGGTATGACCTAATAAATCAAATTCTAAGTGGTCACACTTCATCCCAAGTGTCGCATACCCTTCTATCGGATTTGCAACTCTTAAGGAAGTAACTAGGTATGAGGGTTCTAGGTTAAGCCTATCTATCAAACAATGTGATATAAAAGAATGCGATGCAATAGTACCAAACAGAACGCTAACATACATACCATGAATCTTAAGCGTACCTCCCAACACTGCCTTCCCTTTCTCCTGCGTTGTTTGTCCTGATGTAGCTAGCTCCAATGCAAATACCTTGCCCCTTCTGTCCTTAGCAGGCTCTTTGCATTGATTCTAATAATGACCAATCTGATCGCAGTTGAAGCATCTGATATTCTTCTTCCTGATCACTTCTTTCTCCTTTCCAATATGACACTCATTGGCAAAATGCCCTGCTTATCGCACTTGAAGTAAACAACCTTAGACTTTCCTTTCTTTGCTGCTCCACATTTCTAAGCATCCTTCTTATGAAAGAATTTCCTTTTTGCAACTCTGCCCCACATGGACCTCCTTTGCCCTACTCTTCTTCAAAGAAGCAAGAATCTCCTCATGCCTCAACGCCATCTCTACTACAACATCACAAGGAATCCTAATATAAGGTAATCTAGCCCTTGCCAACTCAGGCTTCAACCCCCTTATGAACTTCTCATTTCTCTTCATCATAGTATCCACAGAGGCATGTCCATACCTAGCCAACTCCTCAAACCTTCTAGAATATTCCAACACAGACATCTCCCCCTGCTCCAACTTAGCAAACTTTCTGAGCAATGCAGACTACGCCATCAAAATCATGAATCACTCTTGGAACCTTCTCCTAAACTCAGCCCATGTCATCTCCTCTTCATTCACTCTAGCCATCACACTATTCCACTAGAATAAAGCAGCTCCCTGAAGCTGTCTCGAAGCAAGCCTCCTCTTCTGTTCATCATTGAGCCCCAAATCTGCAAAGATTCTCTCACAATGCAACAACCAGTTCTCCACCTCAATATCATCCTCATTTCCAATAAATGGCTTACCTCCAAGCCTAGCATAATCTTTGCTCAGGATAGCATAATTGTTGACCATCGGAGCTTCCTGAACTCCTACTTTAACATTTCCTCCAACCATTCCAACAGCAATACCCGCCTGCATCATATACATGAAAAACTAATACATAGCTCCCATATCCACTTTTGGGACTCCAACACCAACATTCCCCGCTTGTGCCTGACCTTGGTTTCTCTTGGTATTTGGTCTGGTATTTCCATTTGTGGTGGTGCTTCCTCCAAGGTTCACTCTTCCACTTCTAGCGTCCATATCTGTATTCAAGCCTCGTGAGATACAGAAGAATAACCTAAGAGAGATAAGAGAAGAGAGATATAGTGTATGCTTATATATAGCAAATACTTGTACATTACTATAGCGTTATCCCATACCCCGATCTTACCTCTAATTCCTTAGGATTATGTTTTCAAAAATACTCTTTAGTTAAAGTTTTTCATAAACCTATGCTATGATACCAAGTTGTAACATCCCCTATCTAGAGGCCGAAGCTAAGCGCTATGGATGCTACAGTCATCCATAGTATTAACTTCCGGTGATCAAATATGGTAATGTTAATGGTATCCATAATATAAGAAGCACGTGAATATGAAAAAAAATCACAGATTTCACAAAACAACTTTTTTGATTACATTTCACAAAACATGTTTCATATTCTATTACATAATCCCATAATCGTTTCCCAGGTTCAGATAAAATATAATTATTACAAAATACGCCAAGAGCGACATATGAAGATGCCTCCTTGGTTGACCAGAGTACAACATAGACATAACTGTCCTAAATACAACAAAGCGAAATCAAACAAAATAAAACACCAACTCCAAAATAGCTATCCGTCAGCCACCTGGTCGTCTCCGAAATCTTTATTCGCCAACCTACTAAAAACCTATAAATCCTCAACGCTCAGCTTACTCAAATCAATTTTGAGCATTCAAGAGTTTAAGGGGAAAACATAAACTTCGAGTTAGACATAAAGCTCGGTGTGAATAATACTATACATCTCGGGTTATTTGATATTAAGTGAGACCTTGCCACTTAGTAGAACGGGTTTCCCCTCACTAATATCCTTTTAAAACATGTCTTTTGCAAATCATTTTCTACAACCAAAATTGGTTAAAACTGTAAAGCATTATCATGTAAACATACATATCCGGTAATAGATGAACTATCCGTTCTAACACTATAGTTTTGTTTGGCTAACTACTAACCTTTGGCTGACTCGTGCCTACAAGACAATATGAATAAAATAATCTATAACATGTTAGAAACTCCTCTTCTGGATAGTCTATCCCTAACTTATCTTCTCCCAGGGTCACCTGATCCTAATGTTTTTGCGGGCTCACCAATAACCTATCTGTATACAAATATATATTCCCTTCTATGCGTAATCATCATTTTAGTCTTAATCGTGACAAAGCCCTACACATTGGAATTTTGGACTAAATTAGCTTGGGCTAATAGCTAATGTATAGGGCACCACCTTATACCAGTCCCATCTGGTATTCTAATATCCAAGTCATTTTACTTAGGGTAATCTTCCTTTAAATTTTCCTTGAAAACCTTTTCTTCTCAAATTGATTTAAACCTTCAAATCGAACTTAAACAAGGAAAATATATACTACTCTATGCTTTGCTCAAATTCACCTTCCATGTTATATATATACTTTACTCAAACCTTTTTTGATGAAAACATTTAAACCTTTGCAAGTACCCCCTTTCGAATCGATTGAAAGTACCCCTTTCGAAACCAAGTAAACCCTTCTTTATAACCTAGGCCGAAAGGCCAAAGCATTCCTTTCGAAACCATTCATATAATCCTTTTGAAACCATTTAAAAATCTTTCCTTCGAAAGCTTTAAAAGCCTTAGACATCCTTCTTTAAAACATTTAAACATTGCCTTTCGAAACAATTGGAAAACCTTTCCTTTCAGACCTTTCGAAACTATTGGCGAACCACCCCTTCGAAACCTTCATTTAAAACCTTTCGAAAGCATAAACACCTTTATAAACTTCAAACCTTTCGAAAGCATTTGGGTTCAATTTTAAACATGTGAAAACACCTTTCGAAATCATTAAACATTAAATCCTTCGAAACCTTTGGGTTCTACCTTCAACAGAGCAAAAGGGTCATAAAACACTTAAGTTGAAAGCACTCTTTCGAAAGCTATTCCTAAGTATAGAAGTGATGGTATCGAAACCAACCTTCCAAAAGCATTGGAGAATTGGATAACTTTTAAAAGCAAAGTATGCCTTCGGAAAGCATTGCTTCGAAAGATAGAAAAGCGGTAGCTAGGGGTTTCGACCCCTTCGAAAGCATTTACTTAAAACAAAAGGCGCAACCCATACGAAACCATTCCTTTAAAATATTTGAATCAACCAAAAGCCAACCAAGTCGAAAGCAAAGCAAGCGCGTTTACATTTAAAAGCAAAGACTTGCTTCGAACCCTTCGGAACCCATAGCTTCGACCCTGTACCTTCCACCTAAGTCCAACTCGGTGCGCACCAAGTCTTTGATGCCATGCGCACTGTTTTCGAGCGTAATGATGGCGGAACTACTAAGTCGGAACCCCTGGTGCCGAAAGTGGCAAAACATGCTAAATGCATGTAAAAATTGATTTTAACTTTTAAAAGATTTTCTTTTCAACTAACCCGCCTTGTTTGTCAAAATATTATTGGTTGTTAATTTTCTTTTCTAAAAGTGCTGCCAATATTTTAGAAATAAACAATTTATTTTATTTACCAAATACCCCTTCTCCTTTTATAAATATATAAAAATTTAAGTCCCATACCTTAAATAATTTTATATATCTATCAAAACATTTAGGAAAATTGTACAAAAATTCCAAAAAATCATCATTAATATGTTTTCCAACGTATAATAATTTCAGACCCAAAACTTATATTATTTAGCCGTAAATAATTTTAAACCCAAATAAACATTTTCTTCACTAGAACATTAATATAAAATCCACATTAATTCAGAAAATTATGAAAATTGAAACCATCTCTAAAAAATCATTTTTGATCTAAATCTAAAATCACAAGGCATTTGGATGCCATTAAATAGGCTTTTCACATTAAAACATATCATAAAACCTATATGAACAAGCATAAATCATCAACAAGCATATATAAACAATTAATCATTCAAAAACATGTCATAATCATGCAAGATACTTCAGATTCATCTTAAAACCGAAAGCAATTAGAAAATGTGATGTAGTCATTATTCACCATAACATTGAGATTAAGGAGTTTGAGATATGAATGGATTAAGTTGATTAATGTTTTTCCTTTAGCTTTTCTTCCGTTTGTTCTTGCTAATGGTGGCCAGCTTCTACTATAATTTGATATTGCAAATGAACGTATGAATGAATTCCTAAGGATTTAGGGTATAAGAATATTCTTATTCCAGCTTTGCCCTCACCTATTAACCTTGTCTATTTTAATTCATATTAGCTCATTTTAGTTTATTCATTAACATGGCATGGCTACCCCTACTAATCACAAATCGCAATCCCCTAATCATTACATTATTTTATTTAATTTAACTAATTAAATATCCTAAATAATGTTACTAAAAATATGGGGTGTTACAATCTCTCCTCCTTAAAGAATTTTGTCGTTGAAATTACGATAAGGTACACAACAAATCAAACATAAAGGTAAAACATACCATCAAACAAAATAGGATAAGCGTCTCTAATCCTGCTCTCAGTCTCCCAAGTATAGTCTCTCTCATCGTCGCTCCACTGGACTTTCAATAATCTGACAGTCTTGTTTCTTAACCTCTTCTCATCTCTCGCAACTATCCAAACTGGCTTTCTAACTATAGTCAAGTCTGGTTCTTCTACTAAGTCATCTAATACAGTCGGTGCTATAGTAGACTCTAGATCTCTAACACACTTCCTCAGATGAGAAACATGAAACACATCGTGGACTCTTGCCAAACTGCTTGGTAACCCTAGTCTATATGCGAGTTTCCCGATCCTCTCTACAATAGGAAATGGTCTACGAATCTCGGTGCTAACTTTTCTGATTTTCCTAATGTAATCACACCCTTCATTGGTGATACCTTAATAAAAACATAATCTCCATAAGTAAACTCTAAGTCTTTTCGTCTTCTATCTGCATAACTTTTCTGCCTAGATTGAACTTCCTTCATCCTAGCCGAAATTAACTCAATCTTTTCTACAGCTTCTCTAACCAAATATGGACCAAGTACCAACCTATCCCCGGTCTCTAACCTACAAATTGGAGATTTGCATGGCCTTCTATACAAATCTTCAAACGGTGTCATCCCTATACTAGTATGATAACTGTTGTTATATGAAAACTCGACCAAATTTAGATGGTCTTCCCATGATCCCCTAAAATTTAACACACAAGCTCTTAACAAATCTTCCAAGAATTTGTTAACTCTTTCCGTTTGCCCATCGGTCTGTGGATGGTAAGCGGTACTCATCTTGAGCTTGGTTCCTAAAATCTCTTTTAGACTTTTCTAGCACTCGCTAGTGAATAAGGAATCTCTATCACTTACTATACTAGAATTTCATAAAGTTAAACTATATTCTTCATAAATAACTTAGCCAAAACAGATGTCGTCCTAGTTGACTTAACTAAAATGTAATTGGCACTCTTGGTCAATCTATCCACTACGACCCATATACTTTCATTTCCTCTACTAGATATTGGCAACCCATTTATAAAATCCATTAAGATATAATCCCACTTCCATACTGGAACTTCTAAAGTTTGAAGCAACCCACTTGGTTTCTGATGTTCGGCTTTTACCTGTTGGCAGTCCAGACACTGCTTTACCCATAAGCCTACATCACTTTTCATACCTACTCAGAAGAAACTTCTCTTCATATCTTGATACATCTCAGTTCCTCCCGGATGGATGGTGAACTTCGAACGAGGCATTCTTCTAAAACTTCCTTCCTAATGTTTCCTACATTTTGAACACATAGTCTCCCTTTCTTCCTCAACCACCCATTCAGGTCAAGACCGAAATCTTTCAACTCATCGCTCTCTTTTCCATCCCTTAACTTTCTGATCCGTTCAACTAATAAGGGATCCTCCTTCTGCTTAGAGGCAATCTTTGCGATCATCATCGGTCGTACTTCAAAACAAGACAACGTAGCAGTCTCCTTACTAGATCCAACTTCAGATCTCCACTTTATCCTGCATGTAGTCAATGCTTCTAAATCTTTCCACTCAGCTATCATCGTCAACACTGCATTCTAATGTTTTCTACTAAGTGCTTCCACAACCTTGTTGCCTTTTCCTGTTGTGTACTCAATAGCAAAATCTTAAGCGGCCAAAAACTCTAACCACCTCTGCTGTCTCATATTCAACTCCTTCTGAGAGAATAAATACTTTAGCGACTTATGATCCGTATATAGCTTAAATCTTTCTCCCAAAAGGTAATGTTTGCACACCTTCAACGCAAAAATTACTACAGCTAATTCCAAATCCTGAGTCGGGTACCTAACCTCATATGGTCTAAGCTGTCGAGATGCATAGGCGATCACTTTACATTTTTGCATTAACACAGCTCCTAACCCAGTTCCGCATGCGTCCGTATATACTACTAAATCCCGATTCCCTTCCGAAACAACCAGCTAAGGTGCATTTGTGAATAAGTGTTTCAGCTTCTGGAATGCCTCCTCACACTTATCGGTCCAAACAAACTTCACATCCTTTTGTTAGTTCCTGAGATGATGGTTTTGATGACAATAACCTTAGGACTTGTTATAAAATATAAATACTAATATTCTTGTCTAGATATATATGTATATGCAGGATATATATATATATATATATATATATATATATATGCAGGTACTGAGAATGAAGACTGTACAGTATAAAGATTCAAGACTGAAGAAATCAAGACTGAAGACTCATGAGTACCAAGAGTTCAAGATATCAAGAGTATCAAGAGTTCAAGAGTTCAAGATATCAAGATAAGTAATAGAGTCTAGATTTATGTTAAAACTTCATAATAGCACTAAAATCTTTGTTCGGATTTTAATTGTGGAATGGAATCCACCTTCTCGCTTTAATAGTGGGATGGAACCCATGACCTCTTTAGTGGGATGGAACCCACGACCTTCTCTAGTGGAATGGAATCCACGAAATTTTCAAAATGATTTATTTTTTCAAAACTATCTTTTAAAGTCATATCTATCAATTTAAATATTTTAGCCTTAGTTCAAAAACTATTTTTAATCATATTAATTTCAAAACCATCTCTTGTTTTTAAACTATCTTCTAATTTTAATATTTTAGCTTTAATATATTTTATAGAAATCTATACTTAGTTTTTAATATTACTTTTATATTATAGATTATATATTTTAAGATTATTTTCTAAAACTCTTTTATTAGTTTAAACTATATTCAAAATGGTTTACAAAGATTAGAAATTGTTTTGACAAGTTTTAGAATAGAAACCATTTTAAAGCAAAATTAATTTTCAAAATTCACATAGGTATGTCGACATCCCTCATCCCCCCATGTCGACATGGTGACCATAGAATTCAAATTTCAAACTTTCAAAAGAAGCGTCTAATCGCTCATAACCTTTCGCGAAAGGACAATGACCGTTGTTCTCCTATAAATACCGGTTATTTTCAACGATTTTAAGTTAGTTTTTCTTCATTTCTTCACTCCTTCTTCTCCACTCAAATATTCTCTTATATTTCAAATTTTTTAACAATACTCTGCCGAAATTATGAGTGAACCAAACTCGATCTAGTTTGATTCTCTGCCACTCTCTCCTAAAGATCTCAGTGCAATTCAGAGTTATAGGATCATTTATAATCAAAGAAGTGTATCGAGTCTCTCTCAATCAAAGTGTGATTGGAAATGGTGTGATTGTGGCCCGTAAATCAATTGGGTGTGATTGTACCCCGTAAATCAATTAGGTGATCTTGTAGCCTGGTTAAATCAATAGAGTTTGCCCTGGACTCAAACACAGGAGGGTGTATCTCGTGGCCTTGAAATCGAGGTTGTAAAATCGAAATTATATTTGAAAAGAAATCTGCACAAGAAATTATGTGGAACTGGATGTAGGGTAACTCCGAACTAATATAAAATTCTGGTGTATTTTTTCCTTTACGGCTTTTATTTACTATTTGTAACCGTGTCTGATTCTGTGATTGTTTCTGTGTTTGTGAATTGCATCTGTTTGGATTTAATTTGAAAAGATTTCAAAAATATTCATAAAATTAATTAAACCCTATTCACCCTCCTCTAGTGTTAATTCTATCTTAAGATCCGTAATTCGCATCTCCTACATTTGGTATCAGAGCATTGGTTTTCAAAGTTATCATAATCTGAATTTTGAAAAAGTTTAAAATGGCAATTTTTGGAGATTCTGTTAACACTAGTTCAAAACTGTCCAAATCATCATTATCTCATAAGTCTGCATATTTTTATTGTAGAAAATCAAGTTATCTACCGAATTGGTGTGTTGTGCGGGAACATATATAATATATGGCTTTTGAAGAATCAACACTCAATGGACAGATGGTGCAAATCAAGAAAAACTAATGGATACTTGATAGTGGATGTTCAAGACACATGACTGGTAATCCGGAGATACCGAATGACATAATTTATGAAGATGGAGGAATGGTCAACTTTGGAGACAATTCAAAAGGATATGTGATTGGCATCGGCAATGTAGGTAACTCTAAAACTCCTACTATTTCTGATGTTCTGGTAGTTAGGAATCTAAAACACAACTTACTTAGCATAAGCCAACTATGTGACAAGGGCTACAAAATTAAATTTGAAAAGGATAAATGTCACATCGAAGATAATAAATCAAATATTATCTTTGAAGGAATTAGGAAGAAAAATATTTATATTCTCAGTGTGAAAATCTCAAATGATAACCTATATCTTTTGGCTAATACAAGTGACCCTTGGATTTGGCATAAAAGATTTGGGCATTTGAATTTCAAACTCTTATTAGACTTTCAAAACTTGATCTAGTAAGAGGTCTCCCTAAAATGGATTTTAAAGTAGATAGTATATGTGATGTTTGTCAATTAGGAAAACTTATAAAGAGTTGATTAAAATTGAAAGAGATGATTTCAACTTCAAAACATCTTGAGTTACTTCATTTAGATCTGTTTGGCCCATCTCAAATTCAGTCAATAAATCACAGTAAATATGTTTTTTGTAATTGTAGATGATTATTCTGGATTTACATGGATAATTTTTCTAAAACATAAAAGTGATGATTTTGATTTATTTAAAACTTTTGCAAAAAGAATTCAAAATCAACTTGCTTTAAAAATCAAAACTATCCGTAGTGATCGCGTTGGAGAATTTGAAAATGAAAATTTTGAGAATTTCTGTAATCAAAAAGGAATAAATCATAATTTTTCCTTTCCAAGAACTCCACAACAAAACGGAGTGGTAGAGCGTAAAAATAGGACGATTCAAGAATGTGCAAGAACTATGCTTTCAGATAGTAAATTACCAACAAATATTTGGGCTGAAGCAGTCGCTACAGCTTGTTACATTTTGAATAGGATTTTAATTAGACGTCTAACCAATAAAACACCATATGAACTTCTTTTCAATAAGGAACCAATGGTATCTTATTTTAAAGTTTTTGGAAATAAATGCTTTATTCTAAATACAAAGGACAATTTGGATAAATTTGATCATAAATCTGACAAAGGAATCTTTATCGGATGTTCTAATAGAAGTAAAGCATAAAGAGTTTTAAATTTAAAAAATAACACCATTGAAGAAACAATGCATGTATCTTTTGATGAAAATTTCAAAGATTTTGTTCAAATAAATGATGAAGATGATTTTGTTACTTTAAATAATGAATCAAATGAAACAAACTGTGAAACTTTTCATCCTAATAAAAGGATCATGCTTTTAAAAGATCATCCTATAGAAAATATACTAGGAAATATTGAATATGTTGTTAAAACTAGAAGTCAACTAAACAAGATGAGTAATATAGCTTTTATATCAACTATTGAACCTAAAAATCCAAAAGGAAGCACATCTGATGATTCATGGATTCTTGCAATGCAAGAAGAACTGAATCAATTCACCCGAAATAATGTATGAGAATTTGTTCCTAGACCTGAGGACAAAACTATAATAGGAACTAAATGGGTTTATAAAAATAAAATGAATGAACAAGAGTGATTGGATCGCTACTCTATATAACTGCAAGTAGGCCTGATATCATGCATAGTGTTTGTCTCTTTGCAAGATACCAATCTCAACCCAAAGAAACCCATTTAAAATCTGTTAAACGTATCCTAAGATAAGGTAAACATACTTTAGACTATGGCCTATTTTACCCTAAAAATGATTCATTTGATTTAATCTCATATTGTGCCGACTATGCTGGTTGTAAATCAGACCGATAAAGTACAAGTGGAACTTTACACTTTTTAGGACATTCTCTGGTTTCCTGGTTCAGTAAAAAGAAAAATACTGTCTCACTATCAACAACTGAACCATAATATATCTCTGCTGCTTTGGCTTGTTCTCAAGTTATCTATATGCAACAGACTCTAAAGGATTTTGGATTAAATATTTCAAAATCACCAATTTATTTTGACAATACAAGTGCAATAAATTTACCCAAAAATCCTACTTATCATGCCAGAACAAAACATATTGATATCAGACATCATTTTCTCAGAGATAATATAAGTAAAGAGATTATTTCTCTTGAATTTATCAACACTGAGAATCAAATAGCTGATATTCTGACCAAACCCTTGAATCAATCAACCTTTATTAAATTAAGAAGAGAACTAAGTATTTGTTCTATAACTGAGATATAGAATATAGATACAGTAACATATATATTTAAATAAATAAAGAAAAACAAAGTTGTTAAAATTTTCAAAGGGATGTCGACATGCCCTTACCCCCCATGTCGACATATAACAGTAAAATTTGAAATTTTGATTTTCCCTCTAAAATCAGTTTGGTGGTTATATAATCACAACATTTCGAATTTTTTTGTCTTCTTACTTCATTTTCTCTGCAATAAACTTTTGAAAATATAAAATAATGGCCTCCTCTTCTAAATCAAACCAAAATGCAACCTTTTCCTTCCCTTCTCCTAATTCTAGTCCATTTCAACGAACTACATTAGCTCGAGTAATGAAGATCGAGGAAATCATGAAGGATTCTTTGCAAATGCTGGTTGAATTACAAGTCACTCAAATAAGGAAGGCAAAGGAACAAGAGAAACAAGGCAAGATTCTTAGAAATTTGCAAAAATTTCTAATGGATAATCATGCAGACCCTATTGTGATTGAAAATGATTCCTCTAACATAATATTCAAAATCCATTAGAGGACGACGAAGAAGAAGAAGAAGAAGAGGAAGAGGAAGAGGAAGAAGCGCAAATGGACGAAGTTGATAAAGTTATTTGCGTTGGAGAAGTCTGTTTTGACAAAGACAGTAATTTGGTCGAACAACGTGGAAACTTTTGTCTCCATTACCCTAATTGTTCGATCCACAAGTCACCAATTGTCAAGGATGCTCATTAGATTGTTTTTATGATAATATTTTTATATATTGTGTATTTGTATATATTCTTTTATATGTTTGTGTAATATAACAACATATATAATAAAACTACATTTATGTTTTTGCTTATTATACTTCGTTATTAGCATTTACTTCCATAGTATTAGTTTAATGGGGAGTTATGTAGTTTAGGCTTAGTTTTTGTTGATGACAAAGGGGGAGAATTATAAAATTGGTTAGATTGGCTTAGATTAAGAGGGAGTTAGTAAATTAAGGGGGAGTTGTTGGAATAAGGGGGAGTCAGGGTAGAATCGAAACTTGTTGGAGTAGATTTTATAAACAAAGGTTGTCATCATCAAAAGGGGGAGATTGTTAGTTCCTGAGATGATGGTTTTGATGACAACAACCTTAGGACTTGTTATAAAATATAAATACTAATATTCTTGTCTAGATATATATGTATATGCAGGATATATATATATATATATACGTAGGTACCGAGAATAAAGACTGTACAATATAAAGATTCAAGACTGAGTATAGAGATTCAAGACTGAAAACTCATGAGTATCTAGAGTTCAAGATACCAAGAGTATCAAGAGTTCAAGATATCAAGATAAGTGATAGAGTCTAGATTTATGTTAAAACTTCATAATAGCACTAAAATCATTATTCGGATTTTAATTCGGAATAGAATCCACCTTCTCGCTTTAATAGTGGGATGAAAATCACGACCTCTTTAGTATGATAGAACCCACGACGTTCTCTAGTGGAATGGAATCCACGAAATTTTCAAAATGATTTATTTTTTCAAAACTAGCTTTTAAAGTCATCTCTATCAATTTAAATATTTTAGCCTTAATTCAAAAACTATTTTTAATCATATTAATTTCAAAATCATCTCTTGTTTTTTAAACTATCTCTTAATTTTAATATTTTAGCCTTAATATATTTTATAGAAATCTATACTTAGTTTTTAATATTACTTTTATATTTTAGATTATATATTTTAAGATTATTTTCTAAAACTCTTTTATAAATTTAAACTATATTCAAAATGGTTTACAAAGATTAGAAATTGTTTTGACAAGTTTTAGAATAGAAATCGTTTTAAAGTATAATTAATTTTCAAAATTCACATAGGCATGTCGACCTTCCTCATCCCTCCATGTCGACATGGTGACCGTAGAATTCAAATTTCAAATTTTCAAAACAAGCGTCTATTCGTCATAACCTTTCATGAATGGAAATGACCGTTGCTCTTCTATAAATACCGGTTGTTTTCAACGAATTTGTAGTTAGTTTTTCTTCATTTCTTCACTCCTTCTTCTCCACTCAAATATTCTCTTATATTTCAAATGCTTTAACAAAACTCTGCCGAAATTCTAAGTGAATCAAACTCGATCATCTCTAGTTTGATTCTCGACACTCTCTCTCAAAGATCTCAGTGCAATTCAGAGTTATAGGATCATTTGTAATCAAAGAAGTGTATCGAGTCACTCTCTATCAAAGTGTGATTGGAAACGGTGTGATTATGGCCCGTAAATCAATTGAGTGTGATTGTAGCCCGTAAATCAATCAGGTGATCTTGTAGCCTGGTTAAATCAGGAGAGTTTGCCCTGGACTCAGAGACAAGAGGGTGTATCACGTGGCCTTGAAATCGAGGTTGTAATATCGACATTATATTTGAAAAAATTCGGCACATGAAATTGTATGGGACTAGATGTAGGGTAACTCCGAGCCAATATAAAATTCGGGCGTGTTCTTTCCTTTACTGCTTTTATTTACAATTTGCACCTGTGTCTGATTCTGTGATTGTTTCTGTATTCGTGAATTGTATCTGTTTTGATTTAATTTGAAAAGATTTCAAAAAGATTCATAAAATTAATTAAACACTATTCACCCTCCCTCTAGTGTTAATTCTGCCTTAAGATCCATAATCCGCATTTCCTACAGTCTTTATCTCAATCACTGTCTCGGGTCTCTTCCAATTATTCACTGCCTTAATCTTAATCGGATCTACAGACAACCCTTTCTCCGAGACCAAATGACCAAGAAACTTCACCTCCTTCTTCCAGAAACGACACTTCGAAAACTTCACCTTCAGTTAATGCTGCCTCAACATCTCAAGCACCACTCTAAGATGAACTTCATGCTCTCCTTCATCCTTAAAGTATATTAAAATATCATCTATGAAAACCAATACGAATCTATCGTATTTCTCTCGAATACTCGGTTCATTAAATCTATAAATAATGCTTGTGCATTAGTTAGTTCGAACGACATTACTAACCATTCGTACGATCCATATCTAGTTCTAAACGGCGTCAAAGGAATACTATCCTCTACTACTTTAAGCTGATGGAACCCTGTAGCCAAATCCAACTGGGAAAATACTTTAGCTCCACTCAACTGGTCGAATAAATCGTCAATTCTGGGGAATGGATATCGATTCTTTATCGTCTTCTCATTCAACTTATGATAATCTTTACATAACCTTAACAATCCGTCCGGCTTCTTGGCAAACACTGTGACTGCTCCCTAAGGCGAACTGTTTGGTCTGATAAAATTCTTACTTTCCAAATCCACCAACTGCACCTTTAACTCCCTCATCTCGGTAGGTGTCATCCTACTCTGCGGTCAACTCACCAACTCTGCTCCTGGTGCCAAATCTATCTGAAACTCAATGGCTCATTTCGGTGGCAATCCTACTACAGGTTCAAAGACATATGCGAATTCTCTAACAACGAAAACACGATTCAACTCATCTTCTACCTCCAAAACACCCAACAAAGCATTAACCTCAAAACTAGGGTTTTCTATGGAGTATATAATCCGATAATTACATTTAGGGTGTCTAAGTGATATTTTCCTATCATGGCAAAATATCCTAGCATCGTATTTACTTAACCAATCCATACCCAAAATAATTCCGAACCCTACGAAATTAAACACATGCAAGCCGCAAACAAAGGTATGACCTAACAATTTAAACTCTAGGTGGTCGCATCCCATCCCAAGAGTCGCAAAACCTCCTATCGGATTTGCAACCCTTAAGGAAGTAACTAGGTATGAGGGTTCTAGGTTAAGCTTATCTACTAAATAATGAGCTATAAAAGAATGCGATGCACCGATATCAAATAGAATGCTAACTGACATACCATGAATCATAAGCGTACCTCCCGACACAGCCTTTCCCTTTTCCTCTGCTGTTTGCCTCGAGGTAGCTGGTTCCAATGCAAACACTTTGCCCTTTCCATCCTTAGCTGGCTCTTTGCACTGGTTCTTGTAATGTCCAATTTGGTCATAGTTGAAGCATCTAATATTCTTCTTCCTGATCACCTTCTTTCCATCTCCTGAGCAACATTCATTTGCAAAATAACCTTTCTTGTCACATTTGTTATCCCGCCTTTGGGCAAGGCCGTGACACAAAGAACTTGACTAGAAACCAAGGACTGTTCATCCTAGAGATCGGTTAAACAGATATCGGTAAATTTTACCCTAGTCCGGATCAAGCCACAATTAACATGACATGACAAGCAAAGCTATGAGAGTCAGCGTTCCAAATTTCAAGTCAATCAGAGTTCGTATGCTCAAGATAATGATCGACCAAAGTCAGAAGCGATGCGAACGGAAGCGATGCGAACGGAAGCGATGCGAACGGAAGCGATGCGAACGGAAGTGATGCGAACAGAAGCGATCAACAAATTCAAACTTGCATCGATTATAACTCAAACTCTACAAGTCCAAATGCTATGAAATTTTCGTAGAAGCTTCCTGATGCACCAAAGAATGTTCATGATCGATCCCAGCTTGATTGGACTATTTTGGGATCGATACGAATTACACTTGGATCGATCCCAAATCACTCTGGATCAGTCATGTGGGCCCACCTGTGCATGAGAAGAGGTATTCCAGGTTTTTGGGAAGGTATTTTTGGATCTACACCTATAAATAGCAGTCCTATGGCAACTAAAAAAAGGATCTTCTTCTTCTTCTCTCCTAGGCAAAACTCTGCCATTTTTGCTATTGATTTTCAAAGGCTTGTAACTATAATTACAATATAAAAGGAATAGAAGGATTGATTCAAAGTGGACGTAGGCCGGAGATAGCCGAACCACTATAAATCTTGTGTTCTTTCTTGCTTTCTTACATTGTTAACTTTGCTATTTCTTCATTTTTGTTCTCTACTTAATCTGGATCTGAGATCTGTGTGTGGATATTGAGGATATGTGTATATACAGTGATGCTTTCACTATTTCTGAGGTTTGTGACCAATTTTGGTGAAACACTTTGGCGCTTTCACGGAGAATTGAACTCAGGTTTGGAATTCAGATTTGGAAAGCTAAAGGATCAGATCTAAAAGGGATCATGGTTAGGCAATCAGCTAGAAAGACATTACCAGAAAGGAGCCATCAAGAGGGGTGTCAAGAGGCTTCCTCAGGAGCGAATCAGACCTCAGTTTTAATCACCAGGGATGATATGGAGATGATGATGGGAGCTATGCAGGAAGAATTGCTGAAAAAGCAGGAGGACATGATGCAGAAACTTCACAGATAGTTTGGGCAGGCAGGAACAGCTGGAGCTTCAGGAGTTTAGATCCACGGAGCTAGAACAGAAGGACCCAACAGGCAATCAGATGGAGCAGCTCAACTGGGTGCAGCCCCCAATCAGCACACAGTTACCAATTTGGATAGATCTATACTCGGGGGCACACCACCATGCAATGGTAGACCAATTCATGGAGGGATTCCAGGTGACAGCACACAACAGGATGCTGGTAGGAGCACAAGAGTACGTGATGAAGAGTATGTACCAGAATTCCTCGAGGACTCGGGGGATCAACCCTTGGTGGACAACACTGGATTAGGTGAGATTATCAGGCGAACTATGCACGGAGGCTTAGCAAACAGAGATCTGGAAGGAGTAAACAAGAGTCCGTTTACCCGCGACATCAGGATGGCTCGGAATCCACCAGATTTCAAGTTGCCTACTCTGGAGGTATACAACGGCAAGGCTGATCCTACCGATCACTTGATGAGGTACACAAGACACATGGAAGTGCTGGGGGCATCGGAGGAAGTTATGGCCTGGTGTTTCCCTCTGTACTTGATGGATATAGCTGCTATGTGGTTCCGGTAGTTGGAAGATGGTTCTATCAGGACATGGACGGAATTAGTGGATAGGTTTTTGAAGCAGTTTCGGGTTCATATCAAAAGGCCGAAGAATGTATTGACACTAACGTCGGTGAAGCACAGGATAGGAGAATCGTTCAGGGCTTTCTTGACTCGGTTCAATGCAGTAGTTGCTTCAGTGGATCGGCCTGATCCATCGATGGTTTTGATGGCGGCAGTGTCAGGAGTCAGGGATAACTCGGATTTCAAGGTATCGTTGATACGAGATCCACCAATGGATCTCGAGGAGTTCTTTCATGAGGCCAAAAGGTTTCTTCGACAGGAAGATGCATGTTCGGATATGAAGTTAAAGAAAGTGAACGCGATTGAGGGTGGAGAACCATCCGACGAAAGCTCGGGTAAGGATAAGAATGAAGGAAAGAGGAAGTTTGATGACAACTCTGGCAAGGCATGGAAACGCTGGGGAGAGCCTAAATTCTCCACTTACATAGGATTGAATGAAACTTTGGAGAAAATACTCAGGGAGACTCGGGATTGCCTTCCTTACCGAAGGTCGGCAAGGAGGGAACCCTCAGAACGGGAGAGGGCATCGGGAAGGCACTATCTCTTTCATGACCTGGACGGGCATGATACCAACAGCTGTAGGCATCTAAAGGATATAATCGAGGAGCATGTAAGGAGTGGTCAGCTGCGACAATATGTCGGAACTCAAAATGCGGCGGTGGAATAGGAGTAGCCACCGTCTACTTCAAATGACGATGGCACGAGGCCTAGGAATGATGGTCGATTGGTAATCAACTGACAGGGACGATACTCAATAAGTAGCAAACTTTGGGAAAACGGTTAAGTCACTTACTCATGTATGGGGACGGAGATAGCCCCTAGGCATGCTCTGAGATGATGATAAACCGCGATGCTCTAGTTTGTGAAATCTGCTTTTTCTTTTTTGGTTTGGACATTTTCTTTTTTCTTGTTTGGATTCGTAGTTTGGTTTGAATTCCTAGTTTTGTTTGTTTTCTGGTTTGGACTTTGGTTTGGATGCTTGTTTTTTGGATTGGATATTGGTTTGGATTTCTGGTATGAATTTTTGGTTTTTTGATTTATTCTGGATTTCGGATTGGATTTTTATCTGGATTTTGGTAAATCGTCGTTGGGTATGGATTATGCCAGGCAAGGGGTAAGTCGCCTCGTCCGAACGTGGCGAATTGGCTTATTCAGGTCGTCGAGTATGGACTATGCTCGACAAGGGTTTGGATAGACCAGGATTTGGCCTAGTACTTAGCCCCAATATTATTGGTTACTAATTCAGGTCGTCGGGTATGGACTATACTCGGCAAGGGTCCGGAGCGACCGGGATTTGGCTTAGGACTTAAGCCGTGGCATTACTCAGCGTTCAGGGACACTAACCAAGAACACCAAGGCGTTGCTTAATACAGGTCATTGAGTGTGGGTTGCGCTTTACAAGAACCTAGAGAGGTTATGAATTTTGATATTGGCTATGAACAGCTAAGGATTCGGCTAAGGGCCCAAAGTGGTCTCGGATTTGGATATCGACCCAGAGAGGTCCTGGATTCGATTATTGGTCATTGGATACTGACGGATTATGACTCGGTTGACGAGTTCGGATTGTTATGGAATTGGCTAAGGATTTGGTTACTGGACTCTGAATCGGATGTCGACTCGACGCAGTCGTGGACTTGGATATGGCTATGACACTTGGATAGGATGGCTTGGTAGTAGGTTGGATTATGAATCAGATGGTATGGCTATGAATGGAATATGGACTTTGGATGTTGGATTCAGAGCTATTCAAAACACGCCTTCTTACCATAAGGCATGTTTTGGGGGGCAAATGTTATCCCACCTTTTGGCAAGGCCGTGACACCAAGAACTTGACTAGTAACCAAGGACTGTTCGTCCTGGAGCTCGGTTATACATAGGTTCACTATGGATACTGGTAAATTTTGCCCGAGTCTGGATCGAGCCACAATTAACATGACACGACAAGTATAGCTATGAGAGTCAGCATTCCAAATTTCAAGTCAATCAGAGTTCGTATGCTCAATATATTGATCGACCAAAGTCAGAAGCGATGCGAACGGAAGCGATGCGAATTCGACAGCCTTCAACAAATTCAAACTTGCATCGATCATAACTCAAAATCTACAAGTCCAAATGCTATGAAATTTTCGTAGAAGCTTCCTGATGCACCAAAGAATGTTCATGATCGATCCCAGCTTGATTGGACTATTTTTTGATCGATACAAATTACACTTGGAACGATCCCAAATCACTCTGGGTCGGTCATGTGGGCCCACTTGCCCATGAGAAGAGGTTTTCCGGGTTTTTGGGAAGGTATTTTCGGATCTACACCTATAAATAGCAGTCCTATGGCAACTAAAAAGAGGATCTTCTTCTTCTTCTCTCCTAGGCAAAACTCTGCCATTTTTGCTATTGATTTTCAAAGGCTTATAGCTGCAATTACAGTATAAAAGGAATAAAAGGATTGATTCAAAGTGGACGTAGGCCGGAGATAGCCGAACCACTATAAATCTTGTGTTCTTTCTTGCTTTCTTACATTTTTAACTTTGCTATTTCTTCGTTTTTGTTCTCTACTTAATCTGGATCTGAGATCTGTGTGTGGATATTGAGGATCTGTGTATATACACTGGTGCTTTCACTATTTCTGGGGTTTGTGACCAATTTTGGTGCAAACAGCATTTATAGCGAACAGCCTCCGCCTTTCCCTTCTTGGCAGCTCCACCCTTCTGAGTTCTCTTTTTATGGAAAAACTTTCTTTTTTGACTCTGCCCCACATGGACTTCCTTTGCCTTATTTCTTTCCAGAAAAGCAAGCACTCCTCATGCCTCAAAGCCATTTCCACTACAACATCACATGGATCCCTAATATGCGGTAATTTGGCCTTATCAAGCTCAGGCTTCAACCCCCTAATGAACTTCTCATTTCTCTTAATCACAGTATCAACAGTAGCATAGTCATATCTCGCTTGCTCATCAAACCTCGTTGCATACTCTAGCACAGTCATGTCTCCCTACTCTAACTCAGCAAACTTCCTGAGCAGAGTAGACTTAGCGATCTCTGACATAAACCTCTCCTCAAATCTCCTTTTGAACTCATCCCAATTATAGTCTCCTCATTATGTAACGACTTGCCTTTTTGGACGTTTTAAGCAGATACACATGCCAGACTCAAACCATTCAAAAGGGCAGATAGTTATGGGGTAAATAAGAAAAGAGAAAGAAATAAAAAAATACAGAATCTCGCAGCGGAATGACAAAATATAATAATCAAATAAAAGTTCATGAAGCTGTTTACAAAAAATTTGATTATACTTATACAATACAGAATCAGAGTTACAGACAACAAGAATAAATAAATAAATGCATCGGAATAACATGATGTAGTGGAATACATATCATAAATAATAATAGTACAAATCTTCGTCTTCCTCCTCCAGAAATGAGGTCTTCAACCCCAAAATGCTCAGGCTGACCCGAGCGAATTGAAAAGAAAAAACACTCGAGTCAGAACTAAAAGATCTTATGTAAGTTAAATCAACGGTAAATAAATATGAGTGGAACAGCGTTAGAGATGTTTACGGGTTTGGACATCTCCTATCCAGTGTCTAACGTCAGTACAATAACTTAAGAGATGTTCGAGATTACCATCTCCTAAGGATCCGCTAAACTATCTACTATGTAGTACAATACGCTATTATAATAGTGTCTACAGTAAAGTAAGGTATTAAAATAGCGTTAAGCCGTTACCCATATCCCCCTTAACACATTTTTATATATTCCAATAATTTATAGTAATTCCTCCGTAAACTGGAGGGCTATCAGAGGGCACTCCATAGGTATGGTACAAAACTAACTCGTAGAAGGCGCTCTAGGACATGTGAACACGGCACTCGAGGCAATGCCAGTGTAGATTTTCCAATTGCAGAACCGGGTTGGTGGTAACCCATAGCAGCTACTACCGCCCACCTCGGAACACACTCCCAAATCAATAATCAAGGGGTGGCCACCAAATCATCACAAAGTCATAATATGGTATCGAAGAAGCATGTCCGATCGGAGGAATGACCTCACTTAGCCCAGGTATAGCTCTGGTTTTAGTCACATCTAAGCTGACTCACGGGAGTCAGGGTCACGTCAATACCTCATACAGAAATCATTCACCAAACCATCCTACTTTATTTCTGGAATCTCCACCACGTACAAATTTGTTAAAGTGGTTTTCGGTATTGGTAGAGAGTATGACAATATCTGATCCCGGTCTCTTTAACAACCAAACGCTTATTTCACACCGGATGGTCCTTTTACATTTCAAAAAGGTCAATTCACAATTTATATCAAAATATCATATTCAATTTCAAATCATATCTCTTTGGAAATCATATTCACTTTCAAACTATATTCACTTTCAAAATCATATTCACTTCCAAAATCATATTCACTTTCAAATTATATTCACTTTTGAAATCATATTCACTTGAAAATTATTGATAAGTTATGTTAACTAATTCTTCATTTCAAAATCATCTTATTCACTCAAATATGCCATTTCACATAAAGGTATCAATTCCAATTTCCAACTTAGGTTGTATCATCATCAAGGATTTAAATATAAATACTTCAACTTTACATAGTCTGAAATGTTAGAAAATAGTTTGGGTAATTATAAATAGTTTATATAGTTTTAAAATAGTTTATATAGATTTAAAATAGTTTAAATAGTATAAATAGTTTAAATAGATTTAAATTTTATTTAATTAGTTTTGAAATGATTTAAATAGATTAGATATAAATTAAATAGATTTAAATTATATTAAATGGGTTTAAAATAGATTAAATAAATTTAATTAGTTTAAAATTGATGAAATAGGTTAAATTGGATTAAATAGGTTGTAATAGATTAATATAAATTAAAATAGTTTTAAATTGATTGAAATAGCTAATTTAATTAAAATTGCTTAAATTATTTTAAATAGATTTCAAAGTTGTATCCTGACATTTTCAGTAACTCAATTCCAATAAATTCATTTATATTTGATACTTCAACTTTGAAATTCAAATTTAAATCCTTTGAGCAATTAATTAAACCAATTCCAATTCAACATTTAACACTTGGATTATCGAAAATAATTCAGTTTGTATAAATCAATTTCTATTTCAAAATACCAACTAACTGAACTCAAAATTTAAAGACTCAAAAAATCATTAAATTTAACCAATCCAGTGTCCGTATATAATTCTCTACCCTAGGGTCAAGTGATACAGATATTTATCATTTCAACCCGAAAAATTAAATTTTTACGGTTATATATCATTTCAAACCGCAATCCCGAATTAAATAAAAAAATCCATAAAATCTCTCGAGTCTATCACTTCAACCCATAACGATTTTTTCCTAATCTATAGATCATTCGGGTATGTATCATTTCAACCCATACGGAACTTGTAGTGTTAAAATAATATAAAATACAACACCAGTCATCCAATATCAACAATCAAACATCCATCACAATCATCATCCACATCAACCAATAAACATCAATATATAACTGATCATCAATAACAGATATTAAATTGGCAATTTAAATTCAATATTAAATTAAACGATGATTAAATGCAATAAAAGCCAAATTTAACTAGAATGGCAATTTAAATATACCAAACATCGATCAATAAATTTCTAATCACATCATAAATTTAATTTAACTAACCTATGAATTTCAATTGATTTGAAATTCAAATAAAGGCCCAAAATTCAATAGTCTTAGAATTCGTCCAAACCAGTTTCAAAAAGTCCGGAATTTCAGTACGATCCCAGAGGAACAAACCGCGCGTAGATCGGACCTCATACATAAAAGTTATAGACATTAGAAGTTTTGAAATCAAAAATTAAATAAAATTAAAAAACAGAGGAAAAGAACACTATACCTTGCCACGCCATCGGTTAAAACGCGTCTCTCCTCTCGTATTCGAAACCCTAGCCGCACTATACACGATCGTGACCCAGTCATCGCCTCCGTTCATCTTAACGCCGTGCCACGCCATCCACCTCCAAACGAGTCGCCTCCACTTGCGCATCATCCCTCGACCACCCACGACCCACAATGTCGCCGATCGAAGTTGGAAAACATGCTCAGCCGCCGCCGCTATAATGACCTAATCGAATTTTGACAAAGATCCAACCGTCATCTCGCCAAACAAACCACGCCGATGGACTAGGCTCGCTGCTCTCAATAACCAAGTATCATTGATTTGACGATCCGACCAAGTTGATCAAGGCACCACGAACGGCCGTGACTGTTTTGGGCAATTCTGGGCAAACCACAAACCAAATCAAAAAACAAATCACAAATTTGCATTGCACTCGTCGAGAGCTTCGAAATGATATATAATTTGATAGGGTTTGGAGAGTTTTAATTTTTGATTGAAATTTGATTTGAAATTGAATTTGGAATTTTTTTTTCTGCCATTGAGAAGGAGAAATGGACAGATAAAATTGTACATACAGAAAAATGGAATAAGAAATAGCTAGGGTTTATAACTGGCTATATATAGGCAGATCCGAAATGGAAAATGAATAGACAAGATTAATTTGAAAGTTGAACGATAGATGACCCGAATAGTAGCTAGGGTTTATAACTACTACAGCACTCGTTTCATTCAATTACAATTTATTTCACATTATTTTATTAATTAATCAACCTTTAAATTATCAATTCCTCTTAAAATCCAATTATCCATTAATACATACATTACTATAATTCATTTATAGTCTATACCAATTATAACTCTTTTAATCATTTTAGTTAATTGGAATTATATTCAAAGCCATTATCAATTACCTTAAATTAATACTAGTTATATTCTTATTTTTAATTCACAAATTTTTATTTCTTCCAACATTAAATCACTAAACTTATTAAATTAACAAATTTTAATTATTGAAAACTTACCGGTCGTTACACTCTCCCCCACTCAAAACTTTTTCGTCCTCGAAAAGGAAAAAGGAAGGGAAAAGAAGGAATTAAGAAATCAATATATCTTATTCAAAATATTAAATTTATAACAATTAATTTACATAATTAAATAATTTAAATAAAATATATCAATTTATAACGATTTAAATCCCTTTGAATTCAAGTTAACAAAAGTTTCGAAAACATTTCATAAAATTTTCTATGTCCAAAATTTTCAGAAAAATTCGACAGAGTCTCCTTTGTAAGGAGAGGTCTGGGAGAAATAATAATATCAATAAAACAATATATATATCAAATAATTTTCAAAATAATATATCCCAAACCACGGGAAAATAATATAATATCGCTATAAACCGTAATCCGGGAACATACCTATTTGTCGGGCAAACAACGCTTATTTTATGAAACCAAAAGCAGTAGCAATTGCTTCCATAAACCTGTATTTCACTTATATAATCCAAAGGAGTTAATAATTATGTATAAAAGAGAAATATTTAAGTTTTTTTCAACTACTAACAAAAAAAGTCACTACAACATAACAACAATCACATGCAAACAAACAGTACAAACATTATTTCAACAAAGAAAACAATCATCCATCCATTTCAACCAAAACAAATGGTTTGTTCGGGTTCAGAACTTCAAATCGTATAAAAATGATAAATAAACTACTAAGTAAACCATACACTCAACAGTTGTAGATAAAACTTTATATGTTATTCATTCATCTCTATACAAAATAGAAGTATCATTTCCTAACCAATCCATAAATCAAGCAAACAAGGAATTCACACATTTTAAGTTACTCTATTTATCTTTTTCACATCATTTGTTGTTCATTTTGTTTTATACAATGATTTTCTTCAATTCACGTTCATTACTTACAAAATTTTAAATTTCATTCATTCATGTAAGGCTTATTTCTTTAATTTACATTCTTTACTTACATAAGTTATAGCCATTTCAATTATTTGGATCATAAATGAATTCATTATTGAAGTATTGTATACATTTTATTTCAGTTTACTTCACATTTACAATTTAGTTTGATTTCTTTTTTTCATTTCATCATTTACCATTATTTTCTCATTCATATAATGTTTATTATCATTAATTTACATTCATTATTACTTACAAAAGTTCATTTCTCCTTTATTCATACAGTGCCATTTTCTTTTATTTTATTACTTTACATTCATTGCTTAAATAAGTTATTTTATTTCAATTATTGAATTATACATTATTAGGTAAGTTTCTTTACAATTAAACTCACCATTTATAGATTATTTATTTTTCATATTCATTCTTCCATATAAATTATTATTGAATATTAACTCCATTTCTAAATCATTTCCAATGTTTTCTGAAGTTATATTCATTCAATTAATATAGTACTCACTTTAATTATAAATGGCTTCAATATTAATTTAAGTTTATAATTATTTACTTACAATATTCACCTTTTATTATTCAATCCGATTATAAATAACTTAAAATGTTAACTTAAGCTTATAATCATTTTTCTTACATTATTCACTTTTATTACATTTAATTAGTAGCATTTCAAACTATTAACTTCAGTTTATAACAATTTATAACGTTAGAATTCTTATTTATAGAAGTAATTCCATTGAACACTTTCATTTACTTAAGTTTTACTTGTACAATATTCTATTACATATTCTTATCAACATAACAACTTTTAACATTTTGGTAAGTAATATATATGTCTTAAGAATGCAATTGAATATTACCCAAGTTTCTCTTATTTATTTAGTTAACAAAATGTTCAATAGTTACCATTTCTTATTTTCATTTCCTTTTTATTCACAGTTTTCAAAATTTCAGTTTCTTATATATTTCATTAATCATTTTAACATCAAATTTCTTATTTTCATTTTAGAAGTTTCCAATTGTTAATGTAGTCAAGATTCCATTCATTATAATAATTTCAATTTCTAATTTATAGAAACTTAAGAACTAAACAACCGGGTTTCATTTCAATTATTTAAAATAATATATATACTAATAACTTATACATATATATATATATATATCAAATCAAACTTCATAAATAATAATTTAGATTTGTTTATCAAAACAGATGTGCAGTAAAACTACTACAGGAGTCTTCCCACTTTGGAACCCGAAAATGAACGTCGATGATGCGTGCACTCATAATCGAAATTATTTTCCAACGACAGAGGGGGAAGTACATAACCTATTTCCTTCAAAAATTCTTTAAACATTTCTTTCAAACCATGTTGAAATAATTATACCAGAAAACAAGTATTTTATTCCAAAATAATGCTAAGATTATATTTCAAAATAATTTGAAAGAAATTCCCAAAAACCTGGAACTTAAGTTCTCAATTTCAATTTTATATTCATTTTATTTGTAAATTTAAATTTTTAATCAATATTTATAAAATTTCTCTACCTAACAAACAACATATTACATCCAACTATATCATTTATAAAATTATTATTTTATATATAAAATATATAATAGGCAAAATTATTTCATTTACCTATATTTTAAAACAATATTCTGTTGGTCTGTCCTATTTAGTGTTTAGAAATCTCTATCGATGTCATAGCTTCCTATGCATCGACCAGAATTTATAAATACAAAACGAAACAAATTAACACAATATAAAAACCTTTTTATAACACTAACAAATACGCTCTCTCATATATATACATTGAGCGACTCATTCTAGGGTATTACTATCCTATTTAATATGAGTCGGACCCCACAAAGCTAAGGTTATCGCTAAACCTTGCTCTAATACCAACTTTAATGACCTGCCTATTTGGACGTTTTAAGCAGACCCACATGCCAGACTCAAACCATTCAAAAGGGCAGATAGTTATGGGGTAAATAAGAAAAGAGAAAGAAATAAAACAAATATAGAATCTCGCAGCGGAATGACAAAATATAATAATCAAATAACAGTTCATGAAGCTGTGTTATAAATACAAATGATTATTCTATTACAACACAAATCAGAGTTACAGGTAATAGGAATAAATAAATGAATGAATGCAGCGAAACAACATGATGTAGTGGAATAAATATAATAAATAATAATAGTACAAATATTCGTCTTCGTCCTCCAGAAATGAAGTCTTCAACCCTGAAATGCTCAGGCTGACCCGAGCGAATTGAAAAGACAAAACACTCAACTCAGAACTAAAAGATCTTATGTAAGTTAAATCAACGGTAAATAAATATGAGTGGAACAACGTTAGAGATGTTTACGGGTTTTGACATCTCCTATCCAGTGTCTAATGTGAGTACAATAACTTAAGAGATGTTTGGGATTACCATCTCCTAAGGATCCGCTAAACTATCTACTATGTAGTACAATACGCTATTATAATAGTGTCTACAGTAAAGTAAGGTATTAAAATAGCGTTAAGCCGTTACCCATATCCCCCTTAACACATTTTTATATATTCCAATAATTTATACAGTACCGTAATTCCTCCGTAAACTGGAGGGCTATCAGAGGGCACTCCATAGGTATGGTACAAAACAAACTCGTAGAAGGCGCTTGTCACGACCCGAAATTTTCGACTTTCGAAAATTCGACATCGATACTCACTTTATCGACTGCCGAGCAATCGAGTGCCGGAAACTCCAATAGTGAGGGTTTTAAGAAAAAGAAAAAGTAGAAGAAGAAGAAGATAGAAGAAAAAGAGAAGAAAGGAGAAAAAAAAAAGAACAACAGAACAACATCAGAACAGAAAACAATATCAGAATCTTACACATCGCAGCGGAACAATATATAATAGATAAATGAATAATCTCTAAAACAAAGAACTATGTCATTTTATACATACATCAATCATCAGAGTCAATATACAACAATGGACAGTTATATAACTTGTCCTCATACAGAATACACAGCGGAATAAATATATCAGATACAAATACTACGACTCGTCCTCCAGCTTATCTCCAAGCTCCAGAATGTCCAGAATATCCTGATAATCTAACTCTAGACTGCCCGTGTGGAAATTGGTGGGCACCCAGAGTTTAGAAGGGAAACAATAAACTCCGAGTCAGTCATGGTGACTGGTGTGAGATCGTAAAACAGTTATTTATCTTTAAAATAAACAACAGAAAAATTTTAAAGTCAATTCGCAATGCTTTTGGAAAATGAAACTACCATAAGACCTCCCGCCACACACACAATGCAAACGCAGACTTGGAGGAGATTTCTTCTTATGATAGTCAAAGATGCTTACTACGCGAAAATCAAATTCTTTTTGATATTATTATTAGTGCATAGTGTAGAAAACATTTCGAAAGTAGAATATAAATCTTAGCCAGCATAGGTACCATTATAGTATGCTTGCTATAGCTGCCATATTAGATGGCAGGTTCTACAACTAAAACCGTACAAGTCGCGTATTGTTTCTTTGGATTTCCAACAAATGGTCAGGCTAAGGAACTTCCTTTTCCACGATGGGTACGTCCCTGGAATAGACGACCCGAGAACCTAACCGGATCTCTGCCAACACAAGGCCGGGTTACCTCTGCAAAAATAGGTAACTACTGACATGCGTATGCCATCCCCCGATCGTCACCGATCTTCCCGAGGATCCCCGATTCCAACAAACCACAAAGAAATAAATTTTGCAGCAACCACAGAGGTTAAGTATCTGGGCTCCATACCATGATACCACCTTTATCCAGAAGGAATGACATACACTAAGGGGCGCTACTCCCTAGAACCTTGCTGCATTCGTCCTGTTTCGACCATTTCCGGGGTGTGAGGCTCGACGAAGTCTCGTCCACAAAGCTACGCTTTCTACAAAAAGCCCTGCTTCGGGTCAAACAAAATGATCAACCTATGATCACAAAGATATAAGATCAAACAAATGATCATATCACAAATGATCAAACACTGATCATTTCACAGCAACACTCAGTATGCCACGTTACCAAATTGGGATATATCGCTGATAAATTTCAACTACATAACCTCTGAGCTCGTACGTCTCAGAGAAGGGTGTTAAGCTAAGAGAATAAATTCTCCGCCACCAACAGAAATGTATTTGAAAGAAATCAGCTTTATATTTCAAATTGTAACGTCAGACACACAATCCATACAAGTCTGTTCCGGGATCGAACAGAACCGAAGGCACTTCTCACGAAGCCCTTGCATATCCGGATAATTTTCAATCACGTCAGGACTTCCCGTCACTAAGGGTGATAAAACCTCTAAATCGAAGATCAGTCGATGTAGAGTAACTCGACGGTAATCCTTCCGTTTTCAAAAATATCCGGTCTTCAACACCGGTCTTCGAATGCGATTCATAACGACGTATCACATATTCGGAATGGGTTATAAGACCCCATGGTCCTTTCCCGGCTAACCCGAATAGTGAGCGATTATTCAAAAATAAGTGTGGCATTCAAATTCATCCAATTCACAACAAATACCTATCTAAAGGTAATTATTGATAGTCGGTTATTTAACTATCAATAAAGATGCGCAACATCATCAGATTCCAAATAATTTTCCAAATTATTTCATCTTCCAAAATATCTTTTACTAGATATAAAATTTTCCACACTTCAAAAATAAATCAACGTTTATTTTTTCTAAACAGTTTCCCTTTCCTTTTATAAATTCCATAGTGAATTTATATTTCAAAAATATCTACTGATATACGATTTTCCAATCGATTTCAAATATATTCAATTTCAATTTACCTTTACGAAGATAAATCCTCAAACGTTCACTTCATATTGGAAAAGCGATTCCATACTTATTTAAAAATAAGTGTTTCACAAATAGAAAAAAAAGTCAACTCTCATGTCCGCTCATGGAGCTCCCAACCTTCCCCCCAGTGTCACCTCAGAAGTACCTCCCCCCATCTCCTCTGCCAGTATAGATGTTCCTTTCTCTGACACCCTTGTCTCTGCCTCGACCACATCTCCGTTCCCACCAAGCCTTGCCACATCCAAAACCACCCCGGTACCTATTCCAACTCAAGCAGATATCCCTCCCCTTGTACCCCCTGACCCCACCCCGACTTCTTCTCCTACCCTCAATCTTTTTTCCTACAACGAAGCGCCTCCGAATCCACCTCCTAGTGAACGGATATGGACTTCACTGTTCAAGCATAAACCCAAGAATGCTGGGAAGTACATCCCCGTTCACCTGTTACCTGATTATGAAGATGATGTCTTAGTCCCTTCTGCTGAAGTTATTGACGCTGGTGCGGCGTTATGGAAGGATACCCTAGTTGGTTTCTTCCTCGATGAACCATTGTCTTACACTGCTGTTATTTCCAGACTTAAGAAGATATGGAAGCTTAAAGGATCGGTGACAGCTAAGTCTGATGGTATTTTATTCTTGTTCAACTTCTCTTGTTCGGAAGATAGAGACAAGATCCTGCAGTGTGATCCTATTATCATGAACAATAAGTTGTTCATTGTAAAACCTTACGATTCTGCTATCAGTAACGTCTCTGGATCGATTACAGCGGTTCCAGTTTGGGTGCAATTGTATAACTTACCGATTTTTGCCTGGTCTCCTCTGGGAATTAATTGGCTCTGCAGCCATCTGGGGAAGATGTTATGTATGGATGAAATGACAGAAAAACAAGAAAGATTGAGTTATGCGAAATGCTTAGTGGAAATTAAACCAAACAAGGAACTTCCTAATGAATTCACAGTGAAGTTGGCTGAAGGTGGGTATCAAAAAATCTATGTGCGTTACATGTGGAAGCCTGATGTTTGTGTGCTGTGTAATAGATTTGGTCATAAAACCAATTGTTGTGATAGTATAAAAAATAATCAGAATGAGGACAAAAAAGTATCAGTTAACAATGCCAAGAAAGACAAAATGGTGGTTAAGGCTGTCTCAACCCAGGTGAATAGAATTATGAAGCCAATGCAGAAACGAAACATAAGAGTTTGGCAGCGAGTAAGTAGAAAGAAAGTGGAAACAATAAACAAAGGCAAAATGGAGGAGCAAAAAGGAGGAACAATTAAAGAAAAGGAGAACAGTGAAGATAAATTAGGGAAGAACAATGACGAAGGACTCGGTGGGAACAAAGAAGCAATTCAACAAGACACAAACGAAGAAGAAACATCCAATACCTTATTTCAGATAGATTCAGTGAGTAATGTTGAAGGCCAGGAAAATGAAGTAGGAATAAATGACAGTGATATAGGAAGCGAACCCCTAACCTTCAATAAATTTGCAGTTTTGCTTAATTTGGAAGATGAGGAAAATGTGAATGTCATGGTAGAAGAAAGTCTGGAAATTAGTGCTAAAGGTAAAGATGCTCAACTTAAGGAGGCTGATGTGCAAAAGGAAAATAAGAACCAAATATCACCAAAACAAGGAAGCTGTATCAGGACGAAAAATCGGAGTAAATATGATATGCAAACATTGAACAAGACACAAAGTAAGCAAACAGTAGATGAGGTAGATAAAAATGGACGTCAGAGTGGTGAAAGTGGAAAAGGTGCTGATATAACCACGGGGGGTAGGAAGAATAGTAACAATGAAAACAAACACTCTGAACTCAGTACAAATATTTATGAAAAAGAAGATGTGCACGAGACATGCACAGCGTATCGGACAATGCAGACTAATGAAACTTCTCCTCAAGGCAACGCCACATCCCCAATCTTTTCTCCTAGTCACATTTATTCCAAGATCAAACCTCCCCAAGCATTCAAGGCCCCTTCTAATGATGAAATGCCCTCTATTCTACCCGCTACTCAATCTCCTGCTCGAACCAACACCCATTTAATTGAGGAGACATCTAATCTTGAGGTAACACCTCTTTCAGCAACCATTCCTAATTACCTGAACTCGAAGCAGGCAGTGACTAGGAGAATGAAGATAGAATTACTTAACGCTCGTGTTGTCCAATGATGTTACGCTTAGGAGCTTGGAATATACGCGGAGCACACCATGTAATCAAGCAGGACCAATGCAAACTACTTATTTCAACTCATCAATTATCAGTCGTAGCAATTCTTGAAACCAAGCTTAATCTTGCCTTGACTATCAGGGCAGCAGAGCACATTAATCCAAGGTGGAAATATATTCATAATCTGATTGAAGCGCCGTATGGTAGAATTTTGATTCTTTTCGATCCCCTACGCATTCAACTTACTCCAATCCTAACTACCCCCCAACTGATACATTGTCACGCCACTGACCTCTCTGACAAAACATCTTTCTATGTCTCCTTTGTGTACGCTTTCAACTCGGCTTTATCAAGAACATCTTTACTCTCGGTCATTCCTCCCCTCAGACAGTCCACGCACCCATGGATAATTCTTGGTGACTTCAACTGCTGTTGCAGTCTCACTGATAAAATTGGTGGTAATCCCCTCTCTCTCAATGAAATCAAACCCCTAGCTGACTCTATATCAGATGCTGATCTGGTTAAGGTTAGAACTGTGGGTATGCAATACACGTGGAACAATAAAAGGAGACTTGGATGCAGGACCTTCTCTACTATTGATCACTCTTTCTCGAATCAATGTGCTTTAACTAAATGGCCTCTCCTCTACAACCACATTCCTCCTCCTCTCCTTTCAGATCACTCTCCCCAAATCATCCACCTTCGTGAAGCGGACTTGAGAGGAAAATCAAATTTTAAATTTTTTAACACTTGGGTTTCTGAACCGGACTTTAAAAGTACCGTGTTAGCTGCATGGAATATAACTAAAAATGGTAATCACATGTTTGTTTTGCAGGAAAAAATCAAGGAGATGAAGAAAGTCTTGAAACAATGGGCGTTCAATAAATATGGCCAAGGTAACAAGATGTCCACTCTGCTTAAAGATAAGCTAATTGAAGTTCAGACAGCTATGGTGGCTTCTGTTAACAATGCTAACCTATCTATATCTGAGAGTAATCTGACTCTGCAATACTATCAAGCTTTAAGCAAAGAAAATGATATGATTAGACAGAAGTCGAGAATCATCTGGCGAGACAAAGGTGATAGAAATAGTGCTTTCTTCCATGCAAGCCTTAAGAAAAAGCATGCGAGCGAAAACTTAATCACCATCTATGATAAGTATGGTAATCTTCACTCTTCCCCTAATGAAGTCAAAGGGGCTTTCGTTAATCATTTCTCTGATATGTATAGCAATGTGACCAACTTTATGCCGAACATAGATCTAATTCCCAGTGACATTCTTCCTAGACTAAACCCTGTAAACTATGCATATTTATGCAATGAGGTCTCCCCCGAGGAAATAAAGAATGCAATGTTCTCTTTAAACACTGAATCGTGTGGAGGACCGGATGGGCTAAATGCTCTATTCTACACCACATGTTGGCCTATTGTCTCTGATGATGTGACCAATGCCATTCTCCTTTTCTTCAAAAAGAGTAAAATCTTCAGATCTTTTAACTATACCAACATAGCTCTTATCCCCAAGACCAAGAATGCTCACAGTGTTAACGATTACAGACCTATCTCCTGTTGTAATACCATCTACAAGTGCATCTCCAAAGTCATAGCAACTAGACTTAAGAATGTTCTTCCATCCTTAGTCTCCAATAACCAGGCTGCTTACTTACCTGGAAGGAACATCCTGGATCATGTTCTTCTATCCCATGAGCTCATTAAGGGATATAAACGTAAGAGTGTAACTCCAAGAGCTATGATGAAGATTGACATTATGAAAGCTTTCGACATGCTGCAATGGAACAGTGTTGTGAGGATCATGGGGTACATGAACTTCCCCCCTCACTTCATAGCTTGGATATATGAATGTATCTCTTCCCCAACTTTTTCAGTAAATATTAATGGCAAGAATGAGGGATTTTTTGTCAGTAATCAAGGGATTAGGCAGGGGGACCCCCTTTCTGCGTACATTTTCATTCTTGTCATGGAGCTCCTAACGAGAATGCTTGATAGGCTAGTTTCTCAAGGTAAATTTAAGCTCCACCCTGCCTGCTCTAATCCACGCATCTCGGCTCTTATGTTTGCAGATGACCTTGTCGTGTTTTGTACTCCTGAAATCTCTACTCTGAGTAATATAATGCACTCTCTTGATGAATTCTATGCTATGACGGGGTTAAAAGTGAATCTACTTAAGTCTGAAATCATCACTGCTGGCGTTAGTACTGATCAGTGTAATCTCATCACCCAAATCACTGGGTTGACTCTAACTCATGACACTATTTCTTACTTGGGTCTTCCGCTAACAACATCCAAAATCACTGCAATCCAATGTCTCCCTCTTTTCCAGAAGATTACTGCCAGGCTTAGTTGCTGGACATCCAAGTTGCTTAGTCAGGCTGGAAGGTTAACTCTTATCAAATCTGTGATATTCTCTATGCAAGTTTACTGGGCTAGAACCTTTATTCTCCCCATTAAATTGATTGGTATGATCAGAAGCGCATTCATGAGATACTTATGGAAGGGCAAAGTGACAGGCAGATATATCGCCCCGATTAAGTTTGACTATATCGAAAGGCCTATGGATAAGGGGGGGCTGGGTATACACAATATAATGCAATGGAATTACGCTGCCTTTGCCAAGCATATTGACACATTTTATAACAGTACTGAAAGCCTCTGGGCTACATGGTCTGAAAAGAACGTGATCAAAGGAAGGAGTATATGGAGCATGATCAAGCCTCAAAATTTAAGTTGGACGTGGCAATGTTTATTTAAGTTAAAGGAGAAGTACCTTCCTCTCATGCAAATGAATACGAATCCTATGCACAGTGTGAATTTTTGGGATGATCCTTGGTTGGACAATGGGTACATTATTAGTCGTAAACTAACGCATGGAGAGATTCATCAGACTGGAATACACCCGGCAACCAAAGTCAGAGATATTTTGTACACCATTCAAACTTCGCGTACATCTACATCCAATCCTCGGATACAACAAGTCTGGAACAAAATTATTAGTTTTACTCCACTATCCACTGCTGCCAAGTGTTTAGTTTGGGGGGACAAAAAGGAATCTTTCAAAATTGGAGCTACTTATGAACTTATGATGAACAACAAATCTCGCCCTAAATGGAGATGGTGGAAGAGAACGTGGGGAAGAGATAGTAGTATGAGACACGACTTCATACTGTGGAAGGTTCTTAATCGTGCGCTATTAACTAGTGTTAAGCTTGCGTGCATGGGAATGAGCATAAACATAACATGTAAGTTCTGCTGCGAAATGCCTGAAACTGTCGAACACTTGTATTTCGAGTGCACTTTCATTAAGCGGATCTGGATCGATGTGATGGCTAAAATGCAACGAAGTAATGTCTCCCATGATAATCAAGTCGAATGGGGCCGGATATTCGCATACACTGGCTACAAAAGAGAAAATGAAAGGACTTTCACTGTGGTATTGAAGAGCTTTATTAGCTCGGTTTGGAGAGAGAGAAACACCAGGCTGTTCGAAGCTACGAAAGCAAAAACTGATGATAATCTCAAAAAGTGGATTATGAGTGAGATTAGGGAATCCATGGGCAAGCTATCGTTCGCAATTGATCCAGGAATACGTTCTTCTTTTCTTCTTAACTAATGTGTGTTTCTTCTTTTGTGTTGTTTTGGTTGTATTTTTTTATTATTTTCTGTTCCCCCTGTGCTTGCTACGCCAAGTGCCCCCTGTTTTCTATCTTCCCCTTGTTGTATGTGTCTTGTTCTGTCTGGTGTAGCAATAAATGGTCGGGGTCCATTTAACCTCGTCGGCATTGCCAAAAAAAAGTGTTTCACAAATCTATTTATTTTCAACATTTGAAAATATTCGATATACTTAAATCAAATTAAGTATATATTTCATTCTTTTAAGGAAATCCATTTTCTATAACAACATCAATTTGAGTCAAAACGAATGTTACGTAAAACATCGTTACGACGACTCAAAATCATTAGTATTGGGATTCGAATTTTTAAGATAGATATATAAATCCCAATACTATATAAAAACATTTCCTTTCGGAAATCATCTACTATAACAACAGTGTTATAGTCCATCATTTCCCTCTTCCTCGAAAACGTCTATTTCAACAATAAATGTTGAAATCTATGTTTTCGATATTTAACACATTTTAAAACATCGTTAAAAACAATTTAACTTCATTTTAAAATATCACTTCTTCAAAAATGAATCCATTTTATTCAATAATATATTCACTGTCCAAAATCGTGAATATAATTCACTTAACCCAATTTCAATCATTTCTACACATTTTTATCTCAAAAAAAAAAAATTCGCTATCCAAAATTGCGAATATATCTTCTTTAAAAATCTTCTATATTTAATTTCTCAAATTCAACTGATTTTGAATTTGTAAACACGTTTATAAATTCTATTTCTATTTTAATAACAACTTCAACTTATAAATTTCTTTTTATTAACTTCTATATTTTTACTAATCAAAATAAGTGATTTCGGATTTATAAACAACTTTTATAAACTTCACTTCTATTTATAAAGAAAAAAAACTTCAATACCAAATCAATTTCAATATTGATTTCTAAATTTATTTATCACTACTAAATAAATTCCTTATTTTTCTCAAATCATTCAATATTCTATTTTTAAATGGATTCTTCACATTGAAATCATTTTTCATTGATTTCCCAGATCATTTCAATTTACCAAGTAAATTTCAAATTTGATTTCCAACTTATCTCTTTTTAAATAAATTCCTTTTTAAAGAAAATAAATTTCTTTGTCTCTTTCAATCTATTTAAAAATCCAAGTTTAAATTGAATTCTTCAATTTAAAATCACTGTTTTATGAAATCCATTTATTTAGCATTTTCACTTTATTCTGGAAATAAATTCGATAAGATTATAAAAACAGCTTTTTATACTTTAAAATTTTCTTTCTTCAAAATTTATTCAATTTCTAAAAATTGATTCACTTAGAAATTTTCTACTTGAATTTCAAAAATTCAATTTCGTTTCTCTTTGGAATCCAATGATGTCAAACATCCATTCAGCTAAATTTTAGCTTTCAAACAATTTCCAGATATCAATTCAATAACATCAATAATCATTCACAGATTATCACATCACAGTAGAAATAAATTCAATCAATGTGAGGGGTCCAGTTGGATCCCTCCAACCTGTTTCCCTGCATCCAAAGACGTTAGCACAATACCAATTCCGCTCCAGTACGGAATTATCGCGGTATATAGGTTTTTATAAATCCGCTTACTAACGGCGCAATAGGGTCTCATCCGCTATACGAGGCGGGAAATCAATCAATCCAATATATACATATGCCAATATGTATATATTGCTATATATATATAGATATATCCTATCATATCTAATATCACATCCAATAGCAATCAAACAGTCAATAACTGCAAAAATTCCACATTCAATTTTGAGTGAGAAAAATCTCACCTTAGCTTTCATTTTGCAATCCCTTTCCATTTCGGCTTGATTCTTGATTTGAAACCTTGTATAAACATTTTATACAAATTAATTAATATTCGAACAGATCGAATAATAAATTTCTATTTGGTAAATTTATTTAGTTTGGCTAACGATTTGGGTTTAAACTAATAATTTATTCTTAATATAATAATCTGAACTAACTCAAAAATCCATTACTATTGAAATAAATTTAATTTAAACTAAATTTTCATAAATAAATCATTTCACTTAACAAATTGAATCTCTATTTTATAAATTTAATTAACTCATAATTTATTTTAAACAAATTCCCTTTTTTTTTAATTTACACTTCCAAAATGCCCATTAATATACAAATTTCTTTAAATTATTTTTAGTAACCAGATAAATTAAGTTAGTTAACTATTTAAATTAAATCAATAAATTTTAAGATCAAGCAAATTTAAAATATGTATATTTTTATTCTCCTATTGTAGATACATTTCTCTGTATGAAATTTAAATCTCAACAGTAATTTATTAAATTTCAAAATAACTTTCAAACTGAAGAATACCTTACTGCTCTCGATTCTTGAAATCACGACCTGCTCGCGAGCATCATCGACCAAGACTGTCGCCCACACCCCCTTGACCATTGCTTGCTCGAGAGACATCATCCCAAAGCATCGCCTGGAACGCACGTGAGCCATTTCGATCACCTCCGGTACCTCGCGATTTCGATTCTCTGTTCGCTGCTTACCGACGCGGCAGTCGCCCAGTCGCTGCCCTAGTTCTCGTCCTCGACGCCGCCTTCGAGCTAAACTCGCCCACGCGAAGCCTCCACGATTGTCGCTCTTCCCCTTTCGCAGCCTCGTGCTCGAGTTCCTCGCGATTTGGTCGTCGTTCGATTCGACAAAGGCAGAGGATTTTATTTTTTTCTTGAAAAAGAAGAACTGAGGATGGGTTCGCTGATAAAATAAGAAGTGAAGGGAACTACTCTCGACTTCGGCCATTATTGTTTGAATTTGAACGAGAGGAAGAAAAATGGTTTCGTTTGATTTTTTTTTTAAACTGGAAAGGGGAGTAAAAGGACGTGGTTTAGCAGAGAACGTGCTCGCACGATCTTTCTTCCGTGTTCTCTGCGTGCTTGTAGGCGGAAAGAAGGGAGAACATGTTGCCTTACTTTTAATGTCGGCAAAGATTTAAATTTTAAAAATGTAAATTGAATTTGATTAAATCTTCAATGCGTTTACCCACCGTGTGCTTACGTATTAACACCGAAAAATACGAAATTTAAAAACTGGTAATAATACAATATTACGGACCCAATGGAACTAGTTTCGTCGAATTCCGAGACTGTGCCTCGGACGGCTATTTTTAAATATCGACTCGAACGATATAAAATTCAAAACCGAACAAATCATTTTCAAATTCGATTCTGAAGCTTCTATTATCTTCAGTAACATCAATATAGATTTTAAAAGCTTTCGAAATATTTTTCTTCAGCTTAAAATTGAAGATCCAAATTTTTATTCAATTCAATAGATTAAATTTTATAATTTAATCGCCAATTTCAAAGTTATATCGGGGATTCAAATTAAATCATCGTTCAAATATTTAAAATTAATTAAATATTCTCAATTTAATCCGTTCAAAATTCTGGGTCGTTACAGCGCTCTAGGACATGTGAACACGGCACTCGAGGCAATGCCAGTGTAGATTTACCAATTGCAGAACCGGACTGGTGGTAACCCATAGCAGCTACTATCGCCCACCTCGGAACACACTCCCAAATCAATAATCAAGGGGGGCTACCAACTAATCACAAAGTCATAATATTGTATCGAAGAAGCATGTCCGATCGGAGGAATGACCTCACTTGGCCCAGGTATAGCTCCTATTTTAGTCACATCTAAGCTGACTCACGGGAGTCAGGGTCACGTCAATACCTCATACAGAAATCGTTCACCAAACCACCCTTTTTTATTTTTGGAATCTCCACCACGTACATATTTGTTAAAGTGGTTTTCGGTATTGGCAAAGAGTATGACAATATCTGATCCCGGTCTCTTTAACAACCAAACGCTTATTTCACACCGGATGGTTCTTTTACATTTCAAAAAAGTCAATTCACAATTTATATCAAAATATCATATTCAATTTCAAATCATATCTCTTTCAAAATCATATTCACTTTCAAACTATACCCACTTTCAAAATCATATTCACTTCCAAAATCATATTCACTTTCAAATCATAGTCACTTTTTAAATCATATTCACTTGGAAATTATTGATAAGTTATGTTAACTAATTCTTCATTTCAAAATCATCTTATTCACTCAAATATGCCATTTCACAAAAAGGTATCAATTCCAATTTCCAACTTAGGTTGTATCATCATCAAGGATTTAAATATAAATACTTCAACTTTACACAGTCTGAAATTTTAGAAAATAGTTTGGGTAATTATAAATAGTTTATATAGTTTGAAAATAGTTTATATGGTTTTAAAATAGTTTATATAGATTTAAATAGTTTAAACAGTAAAAAAATAGATTTAAATTTGATTTAATTAGTTTTAAAATGATTTAAATAGATTAGATATAAATTAAATAGATTTAAATTATATTAAATGGGTTTAAAATAGATTAAATAAATTTAACTAGTTTAAAATTGGTGAAATAGGTTAAATTGGATTAAATATGTAACGACCCAGAATTTCGAACAAATTAAATTGAGAATATTTAATTAATTTTAAATATTTGAACGATGATTTAATTTGAATCCCCGATATAACTTTGAAATTTGCGATTAAACTTTAAAATTTAATCGATTCAATGTTGAATAGAAATTCAAATCTTCAATTTACAGTTGAAGAAAAATATTTTTGAAAGCTTTTAAAATTCGTATTGATAACACTGAAGATGATAGAAACTTTCAGAATTGAATTGTAAACTGTTTTGTTCAGTTTTGGAATTATATTGTTCGAATCGACATTTAAAAATAGCGTTCCGAGGCACAGTCTCGGAATTCGACGAAACGAGTTCCATCGGGTCCGGAATATTGTATTATTGCCGGATTTCAAATTTCGTATTTTTCAAAGTTGTGGTGTGAACATATGGCGTGTAAACGCATTTAAATTATATCGGTTTCAATTTAAATTTAAACTTTAAATTTGTCAACATCAACACTCTCCTTCCCTTAAGACACGCAGAGAATCACGCCCTTTGTTCACGCTGAAGCACGCCATTCCCTCAGCTACAACTCGCGTACCCTTTCCTTTTCTTTTTCAAAATCAATTCCCTCGTTCAAAAAAATTAAAAATGGCTTCCTCCTTTAACTTCTGTTCTCCCACAAATCAAGCGAAAATCGTTCGATGAATAAAAAAAATAAAAATAAATGGCTAAACGACTTCGTCGCACTGTCAGGCTGGAAGGCACGAGGGCAGGAACTCGCGAGCGACTTCGGTCGCGAGGCGTGTAGCTGGGTTCGTCGAGCTAGTCGCGGTGACTCGAGCTGATGATGGGAGTATGGACTCGCGAATGGGCAGCACGATTGGGTTCGATTTCGCTGAGGGGTTCAAACGGCGAAGCTCGCGAGGTGGCGACGTGAGCGACGACTGTCGCGAGATGCGACGGCGACGAACGAAGTCGCGATGGCGATTTCTGTGGGTCGAGGCAGGGGTATGAGCCTGGGTGGTTGCGCTCGCACACGCGTGGGAGAAGGCGGCGTCAGGCGATGGCATCGAGACGTGATATTCAGATCTGGGAGGGGATGGTCGAAGTTTGGGCCATCGACGATGGTAATTAGGGGAGTCTGAGCGAATCAAAAATCTGGGTTCATGAATTCTTCCAGTGAGGTATAAAATTGTTTTTTTTTATTTTAATTTAGTTAATCTATATGTAGGAATTATTAAGAAGAATAATAAATATTTTGTGAAAAGAAATTAACTGTTCGAATTTGAAACCTATGTTAATATACACATGTTCATATGCATATATATGAATTTAATTGTTTTTAGATTTTGAGTTGTGGATAAAAAAAAAAAAGAAAATTTAGTTGAACGAATTTATTTAAAAATGGATTTTAACTTAAAGATATTAATTTAAAAGTAAAATCTTAGTTGGATATATTTATCTAAAGGAAATCAGTTCGAATTTTGAATTTCATACAGTTTTAGAAAAAAATTGATTAGTTCACTGAGAATGCTAAATAATATAGTTATTGTAAATATTTCTCTTTCAAATTTAAAATTATATGGAATTAAAATGTTGAAGAGTTTATATTAAAAATAATGGGTTCGAATGTTAAATTTAACTTGTATAATATTTTGGGAGTTAATTTGGAATTTTATAAATGTTAAGTAGTTATTTATAAATCAAAACTAATATAATTTATTTAGTGGGATATTTATTTAAAGGAAGAATAGTTTTGATTTAAATTTTTGTTAGATAAATTTATTAAAAGAAAAACTAGGTTAAAATAAAATTTTACTAAATGGAAACGGATGGTTCGATTTATTTCAAATATTAATCGATTGTATAAAATTATTTATACAAGGTCAAAATTTGGAGAAATGGTCAAATTGGAAAATGGATGGCAAAATAAAAGCTAAGGTGAGATCTTCTCACTCACATTGAAAAGTGGAAATTTTCAGTTATTGATTTGATTTGACTGTTTGATTGCTATTGAATGTGCTATTAGATATGATAGGATATATCTATATATATAGCAGTATATACATATTGGCATATGTATATATTGGATTGATGATTTCCCGCCTCGTATAGCGGATGAGACCCTATTGCGCCGTTAGTAAGCGGATTTATAAAAACCTATATACCGCGATAATTCCGTACTGGAGCGGAATTGGTATTGTGCTAACATCTTTGGATGCAGGAAAACAGGTTGGAGGGATCCAACTGGACCCCTCACAATGATTGAATTTATTTCTACTGTGATGTGATAATCTGTGAATGATTATTGTTGTTATTGAATTGATATCTGGAAATTGTTTGAAAAGCTAAAATTTAGCTGAATGGATGTTTTGACATCATTGGATTCCAAAAATAAACGAAATTGAATTTCTGAAATCAAAGTAGAAATGTCTAAGTGAATCAATGTTTGAAATTGAATAAATTTTGAAGAAAGAAAATTTTAAAGTATAAAAAAGCTAATTTTTATAACCTTATCGAATTTATTCCAGAATCAAGTGAAAATGTTAAATAAATGGATTTCGTAAAATAGTGATTATAAATTTGAAGAATCCATTTAAAAACAGGATATTGAATAATTTGAAAAGAATAAGGAATTTATTTTAGTAGTGAAAATAAATTTAGAAATCAATTTGTAATTGATTTGGAATTGAAGTAGAATTAGAAATAAAGTTGAAATTCGATTTTAGATTTAAAAGTGAATATTTGGAAAAGGAATCCAATTGAAATAAGGGAATGTGAATTTAAAATAGAAACGATGTTAAAATGATTTATAAAGGAATAAACTTTACAGTTGTAAAGTTTTAAAAGAACGATTTTTGAAAATAAAGGAATTATAAGTTATTAACTTATAATATGGATTGTTGGTATAAAGTTTGAGGTACGAATCGAATTGTGAATAAAATGAGATTTATAAATTGAAGCTTTATAAATAGAAACAGAATTTATAAACGTTGTTTTATAAATTCGAAATCGATTGAATTTGATAAATTAAATATAGGAGATTATCAAAGAAGATATGTTCGCGATTTGGATAGCGAGTTATTATTGAAATAAAACGTGTAGAAAATAGTGAAGTGTAATTAGTGAAGTATATTCACGATTTTGGACAGTGAATATATTGTTAAGTAAAATGGATATGGTTTTGGAAAAGTGATATTTGAAATGAAGTAAATTGTTTTAAAAGATGTTTTAAAACGTGTGAACTATCGAAATCATAGATTTCAACATTTATTGTTGAAATAGACGTTTTCGAGAAATTTAAGGAAATGGTGGACTATAACACTGTTGTTATAGTAAATGATTTCCGAAAGGAAATGTTTTTATATAGTATTGGGATTTATACATCTATATAAATTCTGAATCCCTATACTAGTGATTTTGAATCGTCGTAACGATGTTTTACGTAACATTCGTTTTGACTCAAATAAAGGTGTTAAAAGAATATTTTCCTTAAAGAGTGAAATTATACTTAATTTGATTTAAGTATATCGAATATTTTCAAATGTTGAAAATAAAAGATTTGTGAAACACTTATTATTAAATAAGTATGGAATGTTTTCCAAAACGAAATGAAATGTTTTTGAGAATTTATCTTCTTAAAGATAAATCGAAAGTGAATTTTTGAAATCAATTGGAAATCGAATATCAGTAGATATTCGAAAAATATAAATTCAATATGGAATTTATAAAAAGAATGAGAATTCGTTTAAAGAAAATAAACGTTGGTTTATTTTTGAAGTGTGGAAAATTGATTTGAAATTGTTTTCAAATGGTTAAGTGTGGAAAATTCTATATCTAGTAAAGATATTTTTGAAGATAAAAAAAATTTGGAAAATTATTTGGAATCTGATGATGTTGCGCTTCTTTATTGATAGTTAAATAACCGACTATCAATAATTACCTTGAGTAGGTATTTGTTGTGAATTGGATGAATTTGAATGCCACACTTATTTTTGAATAATCGCTCACTATTCGGGTTAGCCGGGAAAGGACCATGGGGTCGTATAACCCATTCCGAATATGTGATACGTCGTTATGAATCGCATTTGAAGACCGGTGTTGAAGACCGGATATTTTTGAAAACGGAAGGATTACCGTCGAGTTACTCTACATCGACTGATCTTCGATTTAGAGGTTTTATCACCCTTAGTGACGGGAAGTCCGGACGTGATTAGAAAATTATCCGGAAATGCAAGGGCTTCGTGAGAAGTGCCTTCGGTTCTGTTCGATCCCGGAACAGACTTGTATGGATTGTGTGTCTGACGTTACACTTTGAGATGTAAAGCTGATTTCTTTCAAATACATTTCTGTTGGTGGCAGAGAATTTATTCTCTTAGCTTAACACCCTTCTCTGAGACGTACGAGCTCAGAGGTTATGTAGTTGAAATTTATCAGCGATATATCCCAATTTGGTAACGTGGCATACTGAGTGTTGCTGTGGAATGATCAGTGTTTGATCATTTGTGATATGATCATTTGTTTGATCTTATATCTTTGTGATCATAGGTTGATCATTTTGTTTGACCCGAAGCAGGGCTTTTTGAGAAAGCGTAGCTTTGTGGACGAGACTTCGTCGAGCCTCACACCCCGGAAATGGTCGAAACAGGAAGGATGCAGCAAGGTTCTAGGGAGTAGCGCCCCTTAGTGTATGTCATTCCTTCTGGATAAAGGTGGTATCATGGTATGGAGCCCAGATACTTAACCTCTGTGGTTACTGCATTATTTTTTTCTATGTGGTTTGTTGCGAATCGGGGATCCTCGGGAAGATCGGTGACGATCGGGGGATGGCATACGCGTGTCAGTAGTTACCTATTTTTGCAGAGGTAACCCGGCCTTGTGTTGGCAGAGATCCGGTTAGGTTCTCGGGTCGTCTATTCCAGGGACGTACCCATCGTGGATAGGAAGTTCCTTAGCCTGACCATTTGTTGGAAATCCAAAGAAACAATACGAGCCTTGTACGGTATTAGTTGTAGAACCTGCCATTCACTTATGGTGGCGCCCCACTGTTTGGATGGTAGCTATAGTAGGCATACGATACTGGTCGTATGTTGGCTAAGATTAATATTATACTTTCGAAATGTTTTCTACACTATGCACTAATAATAATATCAAAAATGATTTGATTTTGCGTAGTAAGCATCTTTGACTATCATAAGAAGAAATCTCCTCCAATTCTGCGTTTGCATTGTGTGTGTGGTGGGAGGTCTTATGGTAGTTTCATTTTCCAAAAGCATTTCGAATTGACTTTAAAATTATTTTGTTGTTTATTTTAAAGAATAACTGTTTTACGATCTCACACCAGTCACCATGACTGACTCGGAGTTTATTGTTTCCCTTCTAAACTCTGGGTGCCCACAAATTTCCACACGGGCAGTCTAGAGTTAGATTATCATGATATTCTGGATATTCTGGAGCTTTGGAAATAAGCTGGATGGCGAGACGTAGTATTTGTATCTGATAGTATTTATTCCGCTGTGTATTCTGTATGAGGACAAGTTATATAACTGTCCATTGTTGTACTGAGTCGTATATTGACTCTAATGATTGATGTATGTATAAAATGATATAGTTCTTTGTTTTAAAAGACTAGTAATTATCTATTGTATATTGTTCCGCTGCGATGTGTAAGATTCTGATATTGTTTCTGTTTCTGATGTTGTTCTGTGTTGTTCTTCTCTCTTTTTCTTCTATCTTCTTCTTCTTCTACTTTTTCTTTTTCTTAAAACCATAACTTTTCGGGTTTTCGGCATTCGATGGCTCGGCAGTCGATAAAGTGAGTATCGATGTTGAATTTTCGAAAGTCGAAAATTTTCGGGATGTTACAAAATAGGTTGTAATAGATTAATATAAATTAAAATAGTTTTAAATTGATTGAAATTGTTAATTTAATTAAAATAGCTTAAATTAGTTTAAATAGATTTCAAAGTTGTATCCCGACATTTTCGGTAACTCAATTCCAATAAATTCATTTATATTTGACACTTCAACTTTGAAATTCAAATTTAAATCCTTTGAGAAATTCATTAAACCAATTCCAATTCAACATTTAACACTTGGATTATCGAAAATAATTCAGTTTATATAAATCAATTTCTATTTCAAAATACCAGCTAACTGAACTTAAAATTTAATGACTCAAAAAATCATTTAATTTAACCAATGTCCGTATATAATTCTCTACCCTAGGGTCAAGTGATATGGATATTTATCATTTCAATCCACAAAATTAAATTTTTACGATTATATATCATTTCAAACCGCAATCCCGAATTAAATAAAAAATCCATAAAATCTCTCGAGTCTATCATTTCAACCCATTACAATTTTATCCTAATCTATAGATCATTCGGGTATGTATCATTTCAACCCATAAGGAACTTGCAATGTTAAAACAATATAAAATACAACATCCATCACAATCATCATCCACATCAACGAATAAACATCAATAGATAACAGATCATCAATAACAAATATTAAATTGGCAATTTAAATTCAATATTAAATTAAACGATGATTAAATGCAATAAAAGTCAAATTTAACTATAATGACAATTTAAATATACCAAACATCGATCAATAAATTTCTAATCACATCATAAATTTAATTTAACTAACATAAGAAATTTTAGAAGTTTTGAGTGGGTTAAAACACTCACCTTTGAATTTCAATCGATTTGAAATTCAAATAAAGGCCTAAAATTCAACAGTCTCAGAATTCGTCCAAACCAGTTTGAAAAAGTCCGGAATTTCAATACAATCCCAATGGAACAAACCGCGCATAGATCGGACCTCGTATGTAAAAGTTATAGACATTAGAAGTTTTGAAATAAAAAATTAAATAAAATAAAAAATAGAGGAAAAGAACACTATACCTTGCCACGTCATCGGTCAAAACGCGTCTCTCCTCTCGTATTTGAAACCCTTGCCGCACTATACATGATCGCAACCCAGTCACCGCCTACTTTCATCTTGACACCACGCCACGCCATCTACCTCTAAACGGGTCGCCCCCACCTGCGCATCATCCCTCGACCACTCACGACCCACAATGTCGTCGATCGAACCCGGAAAACATGCCCAACCGCCGCCGCTATAATGACCTAATCAAATTTTGACGAAGATCCAACCACCATCTCGCCAAACGAACGACGCCGTTGGACTACGCTCGCTGCTCTCCATAACCCAGTATCATTGATTTGACGATCCGACCAAGTTGATTAAGGCACGACGAACGGCCGTGACTGTTTTGGGCAATTATGGCCAAACCATGAACCAAATCGAAAAACAAATCATTGATTTGGGTTGCGCTCTTCGAGAGCTTCGAAACGAAGTGGCCTATCCTCCACTCTGAAACTCGAAAATCAATGTCGATAATGCATGCATTCATCACCGAAATTATTTTCCAGCGATAGAAGTGGGTTCTGGACTTCTATTTCTCAAACTTCTTTTGAAATTTCTTCGAAATCATTTGAAACTCGTTAAAATCATTTGAAACATTTCTTATTCGGAAAATACTTTCAAATTGTATTAATATATATTCCAAAATCTTAAACCAATTTCAAAATGCCGGAGTTCAATCACTCAAATTCACATTCAAAACCTTCAGTTACAAATCATCTTATATGAAACCATTTCTTATATAAATTTCAAAATTTCAAATCCTTTCGAAACTTCAAATTTTCATTTTTAAAAGGTATATAATCCCTATCGAAAACATTTCACTTTTATATATAAAATATGGTCATCCTTATCAAAATAACAACTACGATGAATACAAAAATTTCAAAAGACAATCAACCACAAAGTTTCCAATGGATGATTCAAGGATGGATTTCAAAACAAAACAGAGATTCAAATTTAGGGGAACTCTAATCAAATAGAATTCTGATTCAAAGATAAGCTCAAACGAAGATAAGATAATTAAATTACCAAATAAAAGATGGATAAGCCCATATAGATCGCGAGCGACCTTAACCGGTTAACCGTGACTTCAGGAATAATCGATGCGACAATCAAAGGCAAATCGACCTTTGATCGCCAGAGATAGAATCCATGTATAGCAGAAGATAGAAAACATCGTAAACCGAGGATACATAAATCTTCGGTGAATCAATGCCAATTATAAGGGAGTTTCACCCTTTTACAAATCATTCAAAGATTGGCAGAATCGCCACCCTATCAAGGTCATTCAAAGTGGAGTTACGGAATGCTCCATAGGTCAAAGGAATACAAATAGGGAAGACAGGAATAGATTTCAGAACAAGTAGGAGCATTCCAAAATTCAAAGGAATCCTAATCGACGAAATTACTAACAAGGTGGATACGAAAGGAATGAAGTTTAGAAAATTTTACTTTCAAAGCAAGAAAAATTTATATCAAAATAATCTTTGAAAATTCTTTAAAAATCATTTGAAAATCATTTTATACTTCGAAAATATGTCCTCTCACAAAGAAATGATTCTGAGATTGATTTCACTAATTCTAGGGTATTTCTACCCTATCTCTAATGAGTTTTTGCTCCACAGGCTAAGGTTTGCCTAAAACCAAAGCTTTGATACCAAATGTAACGACCCACTATTTTGTACCATTCAAATCGACAATAATCCACACATGTCTGACTTGAATAATTCAAAATAACAGATTGTAATAAATTTTGGAGCAAATAAAATCAAATACAGAATCACAGACACAGAATATCAGAATAACTCACAGCGGAAATAAAATACCATAGTAGTTCATGAAGCTACTATATACAAACTCTCAAAACATATACAAAATCTCATAGTCAAAATAAATATAATAGAAATCAGGATACATAAATCAATAATACCGAGACAATACTGAATAGAAAATAACTGAAATAGAAGTCGATGAACCGATAGATAAATAAGCTCCAACAGATCTCTAGCTCCAGAAGGTGAATCCAAAGCTGTGATTCTCAGGTTGACCCGAGCGTAAAATAAACACAAAACACTCGAGTCAGGACATACATACTTATACAATGTAAACCAAATGACATACAGAGAATCAAATGACCATCAATTAAACAGTAATATCAATATCACAAAAATGTCCATATCGAAGTAAACAATGCAACTAACAGTGTTAATGTGCATCACAGCCATCATCAGGAAATCAAATGACATACAGAGAAGTATACCCGTGGTTATAATATTTCAGAACAATATCTATACTTCAAAACAAAATATCATTTCAAATTCAAATCTATATCAAATTAAAAGTTAAATCATTTCTAAACCATTTCAATATTTCAAAATATCATATCTTTCAAAAACTTCATTTCAGATCATTTCAATATATCAAAATATCATATCTTTTCAAAAACTTCATTTCAAATCATTTTAATATATCAAAACATCATATCATTTCAAAACTTCATTTCAAATCATCATTTGAGTTCAAATCCAAATGTTCAACTTTAAATACCTTTTAAATTCAAAGATATCATTCATTTATTATCATTTCAAGTCACCTTTTAAATAGTTTATATTTCCATCAAAACAATTCATCTAAACCATTTAAAAGTGTAATTATTATACTTTCCAATCATGTATTCAATTTCCAAAGTTTTAAACTATTCTGAGTTCATTTACTAAGTTAAAAATCATAAACATTGAAAATTTCAGCTTTTCACAGCATTCAGAAAAAGCTATTATAAGTTATACTTTAAAACATTTTAATTCAGCAAAGACAGCATTTTAAAACTGCTGTTAAATCCCAGTTTTAGTTGAAATTTAGTTTAAAACAGCAAAGACAGCATTTCCAGAAATGTTGTAATAGCTCTGGTTTCAAAATAAGGGTTTTAAACTTATTCAGCGAAGACAGCATACCACTACAACAATTACAGAACTGCTGTAATAGACCTGAGTCAAGTTTTAGCTTATGTAGTTCAACTACAGCAACTACAGCATTTCAGAAATGATGATATGTTAAATATGCTTACACTTATTATAACTGTTTTAATTTATTCCTAATTCCCTTAACATCATTTGTATTGTAAATTATTCAATTAACCTTTTAGTCTATTTACCTGTGTTAATCTTTTTATAACTAAAATTTAAGTGTATAATATTTATTATAACCACTCAAATTTTATTTATAAAAATCCTTTTATATTGTATATTATCCAATTACATTGTTAACTTCTAAAAATTAAGGTAAGTTATATTGGAATACAATTGAGAATTATACAAATAAAACTTTCTAAAATTAATATACACTATAAACATCCTAATTCAATCATTTCAAGCTTGAATCATCTATTCAAAAAAATTGATTTTCTTTTTATACTTGAAGTTATTATTTAAGATAGAATTTAAGAATAAAATCTCTGATTCCTTTCAAACCATTTAGAGATAGATAAATGTATGTACATAATTTGTCAAATCAAATTTAAATCATATATCCATATATTTTATAAATCAATCATATTTTAGAAATTTATATCAATCAAGTTTCCCAAAACAAAGCTGTAGCAAGACTACAGAATGGTTTCTTCACTTCGAAACTCGAAAATGAACGTCGATGATGCTGCAATCATCACCGAAATTATTTTCCAGCGACAAAGAGAAGAGCACTTAATTTTTAAACTTTAAAATCCTTTAGAGACAAAATTTTTTTTTTATTCAAAAATACTTTAAATAATATTCTTTTAAAAATTTTAAACACAAGGTTTGAAATCCATCGGAAATTAAACTCTTTAAATTTCTTGTTTTAAATTCATTTCAGTTCCCAAATAAATTTATAAACAACTATTTATAAATTCCTTTGTAGAACAATAAATGATAAATCAAGTATTATCATTTTAAATAATCAATTTAAACCAATTTATTAAGTTCCATAAATTTACTTATATATTAAAATTTATTTAATTAACCAAATTTTAAAATAATATTGTATCGGTTTGTTCTGTCAAAGTGTTTTAGAAATCCTATCGATAGCGTTGATCAGACGAATCGATCGGAAACCCAAATCGACATCAACAACTCAAACAACACAATATATAATAAAATATAGATTTAAAAGTACAATTCAAAATGTTGGAGATAGTTTAGAAACAAAGACAAGATGATTAATTAACAAAATATGAAGATGGATAAGCTTAGATAAATCGCGGGCAACCTTAACCGGGTCAACCGTGACTTAATGAATAAGAGCAAATGTGGATTTTCCTGGGGTAAATCTACATCCGATCTCAAGAGATAGAGTTTGGAATAACAAAAGATATTAGCATCTAAACCAAGGATAAATATAAATCTCTGGTGAATCGATGCAAATTTGTAAAGGAGTTTTCCCCCTTTTACAAGTCATTAGAATATTGGCGAGACCACCAATTCACTATAAAGCTCATTCGAAGCGGAGTTATGGGATACTCCAGAATCAAAAGAAGATGAATAGTGAGGGACAAGAATGAATTTTGGAACCGCAGGGAACGTTCCAAAAATTAAAAGGAAATTCGAATCAAGAGGAAAAGATTCAAACTCGAACGAAAGTGATTCTGTAAATAAATCTACTCTATATGCTGAGTTTTGCCTCAAAGCCAAAGCTCTGGTACTAACTGTAACGACCCGATATTTTCAACCATTCGCATCCATTATAAGTGTATAGGTAGACACTCATGACGGAGTTGAATTGCTCAAAATACCGCGTTGTAATTAAAATTTGGCAAATCTCAGAATATACAGTAAATAAATATTATCACATATCACAGACACAGAGTAAAATAATGCAGCGGAAGTAAAAGAAATAGTAGTTCATGAAGCTACTATATAAATATATCAGAGTACATAAGATACATTAGAAGAAATAGAGTACAACGGAAGTATAAATAAGATAACCAAGTACAAGCTGAACAGAGCAACATAACTGAAGTCGATAGAACAAGACTAGCTGATAATCTCCAGCGATTCAAATCTCCAGAAGGTGGAAATCCAAATCTGTGAATACTCAGGCTGACCCGAGCGTAAAGCAAAACACAAACACTCGAGTCAGGACAATATATACTTATATAATATAAACCAACTCAAGTGAACTGTAATAAGGTACAAGTAACTTAAAGAATGCTTGGGACCGCCCATTCTTTAAGGATCCGTTAAACTATCTACTATGTAGTAATATTCACTATTATAATAATGTCTAATCAGTAAAGTATAATCATATAGAAAATAGCGTTAAGGGGATGGAGAACCTTAACACGGTCGGATCTTAAAATCATAATCGTAGTAAAGTTCGATATGGTAGGTGACATGGCACAACAAGGCAATGCCAGGGTAGATATACCAATTACGCATCCGGACAAGTGGTGACGCATAGCAGCCACTACCGCCCACCTCGAACAACACTCCCAATCAAGGGTGGCCACCAAATCAATCACAAGTAATAGAATGGTATCGAAGAAGTGTGTCCGATAAGAGGTGCTACCTCCTTGGTCCGTCAATCGCTCCTGTTTTAGCCACCTTATGCTAACTCACGGGAGTTGGGTCCACGTAACATACCTTAAGAACGTCGCCACCATCCTACTTCATTCTGGAATCTCCACCGCGTACACGGTTGTCAAAGTGGTTTTCGGTATCGACAGAGAGTATGTCCATATCTGATCCCGGTCTCTTTGCCAACCAATCGTTATTATAACCCATGGTTATAACTTTTAAAACAATACTTTACTTCAAAATAAGATATCATTTCAAAATCATGTCTTTATCAAAATAAAGATTTATCATTTCCAAATCATTTCAATATTCTAAAATATCGTATCCTTTCAAACTTCTTTTCAAATCATTTTAATACATCAAAATATTATATCTTTTCAAACTTTATTTCAAATCATTTTTATATATCAAAATATCATACCTTTGATAGTTATACTTCGAAACCAAAATCATTTTATTTCAAAACTATGTTCATTTCAAAACAACATCATTTCCATTTCAAACATATATTCACCTTTCAAATAGTCTATACTTTCAAAGTTATAACTCTTTTGAAACAAAACATTTGAAATCATTATACTTTGAAAATCACAGCATTTCGAAATCATATATTTAAAATCATCTTTTAATTCTATACATTTACAAACTTATTAAATTCAAACCATCAAATTTCAATTCAATTACAGTTTACCAACAAACCGTTTCAAATCTTATCAATTCCCAATATAGATTAAATCCACAAAATACAATATTCAATCTTTAGTATATTTCAAAACTTTAAATCTCCCACATTTCATAAACCAATATCATTTAAATAAACTCAATTAATATATACTTCAAATATTCATTTATCAAATAAATTAAATAAGTCAGAAATCAAGTATCATTTCAAACTCATTTCACAATATCAAAATATTATTCAAAACACCATTCATTTTTATTCATTTAAATACCATTTAAATCCATTCATTTTATTAAATTTAAATACCATTTTAAACTCACATTAGAAATCAAATTCTTCCACTTAAATATCTCTTCATTATCTTTAGAAATTTAACATTTAATTTCCCAAAATTATATCATTTTCCAGAGATTATTTTTCATTAAAATTAATTTAAAACAACAAAATATAGTTTCCGTAGCACTTATAAAATTCTACGTAAAGTTATAGTTTAAAACAGTTAATTAACAAACGATAGCGTTAAATGCTGTAATAGATTTCTTTTAAGTTTCAATTAACTTACATGTTAAGTTTAACCACTATAGCACTTACAAAGTGCTATAATAGCCTTTATTTCAAATTAACCTTTTAGTTCATTTAAAACACTACAACATTTACAAAATGCTGTAATATCCTTTACATTACATTTCAAAATGCTGTTAAATCATATTCAGAGTTTTATTTACAATTCCACAAATAATTAACCTTTAATATAAATCATTTTAACTTATAAAATCATATATTTCACATTTAACACAATCATTTAAATACCTTTATTTCTATGATTTTATAAAGTCAAATTTCCATACAAAAATCAAATTTAATAACAATTAAATTTTCATTTCTTTAATTAAATTATTAACTTAACAACTAAGTTTAAATTTCCAAAAATATAGCTTATTTCCATTTATTTTACTTAATTAAAATTTCACTTTTAAACAAATTTCACAAAATTCAATTTAAGTTATATTTCCAAATTCAGCTTAAATGTTCATTTATTCCATATTTTAATTTATACAAAATCATTAACAACTTTAAAACATTATTATTACTTAATAAAAATCATTAAATTCATCTTTAAATCAAATTTGTCATATTTTCTTACTTTACAAAAATTCCATTTATAAACAAAATCATAAATTCCAAAATTTAACTTATATTTCAAATTCTACTTCACCATTTACTTAATTCACTTATTTAATTTGTAGAAAATCACAAATACTTTATAGAAATCATTTTAATGAAATTTAAATCAAAATACCATAATATTTACATTAAAAAAAAGTATTTTAAAAATTTCAGAAAAATATATAAACCACGGGTCTGTATATAATTTTCTAGCCTAGGTCAAGTGATACGGATATGTATCATTTCAATCCGTAGTTTACAAAGAAAAACCGGGTTTTATCATTTCAAACCCGCAATCCCAAGTAATATAAATAAATAAATAAATAAAAACCGTTCAGGCCTATCATTTCAGCCCATAACGATTTTTCCTTATTCTAAAGTCCGTTCGGGTATGTATCATTTCAACCCATAGTGATTCTAATCTACAGGGAACTTGCAGTGTGATAAACTGATATAAATAAACAGAATAGCATGAGATAACAGTAATAGATGATATAACATATGTAATAACAGGGGTAAACATTATATGATCATAATATAACAGTTACAACAGGATGATATAATTTTACAGATTCAAATGGTGTCAGTTTACTAGTTATATAAGTACACATTGTCTGGTGAGAATTACTCACTTGTTCAAGCTGGAGATGACAACCACAAACGCACAACAAAGATTTCCAGAGGCACGAGAGCACGATAATTATTTGAGTGTGGGAGAGCCAAAGCTAATTGCCTTGTCACATTCAAACCAAACAATTACAAACAACATAAGATTTCAACCCAAAAATTCAATAAACAATGCTAGAAATGGATGCATAAACAAAGTCAAAGTGTTTGCACTTGCTTCCTACCACCTATGCTTCAGCTCCAGATCTGAAATGGCACGGCTAAAGGCATGGTTTGGATCAGGTATGGTCTGGAAAAGGTGCGGCTACAAGGTGATGAAGGTGATGGAAGTTACAAGGTGTTGAAGGCAATGGAATACCAAAGGGTTTCAAGGCAAAGTGTGGCTTTTGTTGCACCATAGGGTTCGGCCCCTTGCTGATGTGGCTTGGCCATGGTATGTGGTGGTCAGGTGGTGGCTGGAGTGTGGGCCAGAGGTGGTGGAAGGTCAGGTCAGAGGTGGTGGTGGTGGAGGTAGTGGTGGCAAAAGGTGGTAGAAGGAGGAGATGACAATTCTAGGTCATAAGTGATAGTTTGTGATGGTTTTTGGTGGATTTTGTGTAGATCTTGGACTTGGATTGGTTAGGCCTGAGGAGGAGGGTTGCTAGGATGGGTGATGTGATGGTCAGAGGAAGGGGGTCGTGGTGGTCGGCCAAAGCCTGGAGGAGGAGGAACCAAACTATGAAGGTAGAGAGCATATGCAGTTTCAATAGAAAAAAACATAGAAAACAAGGAAGAAAGAAGGAATTTTTACCCAAAATTTTGAAGCCATTGCCGTGATTTTTTTGGATGACAAAGAGAAGTGTTTGCGTGAAAAAAAATGAAAAGAAGTCCGCTGAAAAGAATAGGGTATGCATGGCCAAAAACATTGAAGAGAGGAGTTGAGAAAGTGAAAGGTCGGGAGGTGAAAAGCCATAGGAATTTCAATAGTTTAAAACTTTTCATATTTCCTCTAATTTCTTTTTAAGTTTTATATAAATGAAATATATATATAAAATCAGATAAAATACGAAAATTTAGTAAATAAACAAAAATAAATTAATTAATTATTAATTATATAAAATTTAATTAAGTAAAACAGCAAAAATTGCAACTAGTCTTGAAAATATGAAAAATAAATGCAATGAACTTTGGAAAAAGTTTATGGACTTGTAAAACATTTATAAACAAAGATAATAACATAAAATAAAAATGCATTCACAAAATGAATAAATAAATTTTAATTAAATATAATTTAATTGAAGAAAATAGCAGAAAAATAGAAACTAGCCTTTAAAAATAGAAAATAAATTCAATACGCTTTGGAAAAATTATATAATCACTTTAAATTATTTAAAAGACAAAATTATACATAAAATAAAATACTAACACATATTAGAACAAAATATGACAAATAAAATATAATTTAAAATAGACAATATTGTTAAATACATCAGTTTACACACAATATTGAAATATACATAACTTTCACAATTTCACTCCGTTTCCAACGAAACGAAAAGCTGTATCCATGGAATTAAATCTATTTTCATAATAAAAGATAAAATTTAAGAATTTGAAATATTTAAATTTAAAGTTCAAAAGTCAAAGTTTGACCAGTTTCAATAGAAATTCACTTTTCAGTGAAATATCCAATTTATACTAGTTTGAACTATAAATCACTTAATAGTCAACATTTATATTTAAAATGAAATGTTTTAAATAGAACAAGTTTAAAATAATTTAAAATAAAATAAAGTCAAAATTTAAAATATAGGCCAAAATCTAGGGTTGTTACACTACGTGCTTTAAATCAACACAAAGGTACAGCCTTAGGAGTATATGGTATGGCCTTGATGGGTTGAGGGCTTGAACTTTGGAAATGTGGTGAAGAGATGAGTGTGTAAGTGGTTTAACAAGCTTTGGAAGAGATTTAAATAGAAATATATACATTTTTGTAACTTGGAAAGAGTTTAGGAAGCCACAGAATTATGGTTAAAAGCTTTAGAAAGTTTGGAGTATGAAAGGAGAATGGAAAAGTGAAATAAAAGTATAGGAAAAGCTAGTTTTATAAGCATGCAAAGCTTCTCAAAGAAGCTTCTTTATTAAATTAAATTTGCTTAGCTTACATGGGAAGCCTCTTTATTTAATTATATTTTGGTGGCTTATGTTGGAAGCTTCCTTATTATATATGTTTCCTTAGGCATACATACATTTATTCACATGCATTCAAACATGCCTAAGTAACTTATAAATACAGGTTGGTGCATACAAAAGAGTTATGACATTTCTGATAATCTTTAGCCGACGATAGGTCATAAATTTGGAAAAACAATTTCCGATCACATTTTCAATATTACATCGAACTAAATATTTTTGTAAACTAAATTAAAAAACACTCTCACCATCATTATTTATTTATTCAAAAGGGTTTTATTTTAGTTATACACCTATTATCTAAATATTTAAAATTAATTAAATATTCACAAATTCAAGTAGTAATATTCCGGGTCGTTACATTCTCCCTCCTTAAATGAATTTCGTCCCCGAAATTATTATGGAGTGGAAGAAGTAATAACCATCCCAAGAAAATCGATTTACTTACTTGGTTTTTGGTAAATATGATTAGTTATAATTTCCTATCATGAACATATGTAATACAACCATATGCAATCAGGTGACATGATGCAACCATAAGAAATGTAACAAATATATGCAACAAAATAAAGATAATATTATATGATTAATGTTGTGCATCCAATATTTTTCAAAATACTTCCAAAATTTAGAACTAAATGCCTAGGTTTTATATTCAAAATATATGTTGCAAATTCCTTCTAAGAGGAACAAATCAAAACCAAAATAACTAGGAAGGGATCCTCCTAACAAAACATGTAAAACTCTAGAATTAAAACAACATGGAGCATCCAGTGGTATTCCGGTTCCTCCAAATACGACAACTATAGTAAAAAATTATTATTTCTTTCCAAAATTTTTAAAATCACTTTTTTCCGTAAGCATCGAGATTTTAGTTCTAATAAACAACAATTCCAAAATCTATTGTTTATAAATTTTTTTTTTTGAGAAAGACGGTTGTGTAGTGATAAACTACACAGCCGGTTAATAATAATAGTAGAATAATAGGAAATAAGGTCCGGTTGACAAGCCCTACCGGTGGCCAAAAAAATAGGCTAAGCTAATTAACATAATAATGTACATAAGAGTTAATGGATTACAGGATGGGACACTATCACCGTAATCGATGATTCAACAGACAAAATGGGGTCAGACAGAATCGCTTAGGAGCTGCTATAGTGGGTTAGCGCTGGTGCTGGCCATTGATTCCGCAGAGTCAGCAGGAGCGGACCTCAGTCTAAATTTGAAGGGGGCCGAGTTGGTACCTGTCCAGTAATTGAAAAGTTGTGAGATTCGACTACAGATGGCCGTGGTTGAAGATCTAGGTTTGTTGAAGACATAAGCATTTCGTTCTTTCCAGATGCACCAACAGTAAATGGTGATAAAGATGTCGAGATTGTGATTTCCGAGGTCTTGCTGCCAGTATTCAAAAAATGAAATGAGCTCCGGAATGTAACCCAATAGATGCGCGCTGGTTGGGGCCCAGATTGCGAAAGAGAAATCACAGTCTAAGAAAAGGTGGGTAATTGTTTCGACTTGAGAGGAGCAAAGTACGCAGAGAGGATCAGTGGGGATGTTTAAGCGAATAAGTCTGTCTTTGGTGTTGATGCGGTTACGAATGAGGCACCATTGGAAGAAGAGGAATCTTGGGTGTGAGTGGCAATTCCAAATCCTGCTGTAGGCGAAAAGACGGCCAGGGTGGATGAGGAAAGAGTAGCAAGATGATACAGAGAAGCCTTTGGATGGATTGAGTGCCCAGGTGAAGCGGTCTAGTGAGTGGGATAGGCGAAGGGATTGTAGGATTTTCGAAGCTACGAGAAGCTCATTGAAAGTTTCGATGGAAAAAAGGGAGGGGGGATGAAGGCTACTGGGGCCCAGGTGACACAGGGTATAGGTGGTGGCAAGGTGTAGATTTGAGGAGGAGAAGAGGTTAGGTAGTGTTTTGGCTAGGGGTGAAGAGGCCACCCACGTGTCATGCCAGAATAAGCAGTTGTTGCCATTGCCTATTAAGACTTGAAAGAGGGATTTGACTTGGGGGATGGTGTGGAGGACATTGGACCAGAATGGAGAAGGTCTGCAACTGGGTGGGAGGTGTAGGGCTAGGTGTGGATTAGAGTAGTGATATGAATGTAGGATCCAATCCTTCCAGAGGAAATTATCAGGGGAGAGAAAACGCCAGAGCCATTTTGTTAATAGGGCAGTGTTGAGCGAGGGGAGATCCGGGACACCAAGGCCACCATGGCGTTTTGGGAGGCAGACTGAGCGCCAGTTGATAAGGCATTTTGCTTTGGAGCCATTCCAAAAGAAGGTCCTGCGAGATTTGTCAATTTTATTGGAAACCCAAGGGGGGAGTTTGTGGAAGGAGATCCAGTAGGAGGGGATGGCAGAGAGGACCGATTTAACTAAGATTAATCTACCAGCTGTCGAGAGGGAAGAAGCTTTCCAGGATGCGAGGCGGGATTCAATTTTGTTGATGAGGGGTAGCCAGTCAGGACACGTGAGTCTGGTGGGCCGAATAGGTAGACCCAGATAGGAGATTGGAAATTGGGAAAGTTTGCAATTGAGGACGGCAGCGGTTGCGGGGCCAAGGTGGTTGGAATTGCCAAGCATGATAAGGGAGCTTTTGTGGAAGTTGATGGAGAGGCCAGAGATTAATTCGAAAACATAGAGGAGAACTTTGAGGCAGTGTAGGTGATTAGGATTGGGTGAGGCAAAGAGGATGGTATCATCAGCAAATTGTAGGCTGGATATTTGAAGGTTAGATGTAGGGATGCTGATTCCGGCCAAGTGGTTGTTGGAGATGGACAGCTTAATCATGCGGTTGAAGACATCTGCAATAAGAACGAAAATTAGGGGGGAGAGAGGGTCTCCTTGACGTAGACCTCTCGTAGACTTGATCAGACCACCAAGTTCACCATTAACTGATACAGAAGACATGCTGGAGTTCAGGATAGAGGATATCCAGGAGCACCATCTCGGTGGGAAGCCTCTATGTCGTAATAGTGCGAGAATGAAGTTCCAGTTGACTGAGTCAAAGGCTTTAGAGAAGTCAAGTTTAAGTAGGATTCCTGGGGTGTTGGTTCTGTGACAGAAAGACACCACTTCTTGAGTGGCGGCCACACAATCTAGGATATTACGACCGAGTATGAAGGCCGATTGCTCCATGCTAACTAGAGGGGATATTACAGCTTGAAGTCGGTTTGCAAGGATTTTTGTAATGATTTTGAAGGTGGTGTTGAGGAGGCTGATAGGTCGAAAGGAATCAAGGGAGGAAGGGTCATCAGTTTTTGGGATGAGGGAAATGATGGCATAATTGATTCGTGCAACCGAGCTGGGATCATTTTGAAATTCGAGGCACATGTCCATAACGTCAGATTTCACTGTACTCCAGAAGTGTTTGAAGAAAAGGGGGCCAAAGCCGTCAGGTCCAGGAGCTTTATTGTCCGACATATCTTTGACTGCAGTCCAAATTTCTTGTTCCGTGAAGGGGTGATCTACTTGCAGACTTTGAGGGTCAGGGTAAAGGAGACTCCAGTCTATGTCTGGTAGAGGGGTGGAAGGTTTGCCTAGGATGTTGCGGTGATGGTTGGTGAAGAGGTGGAGGAGATCGGATTGGTCAGAGTAGGTGATGTTGTTGTGTTGAATGTTAGAGATGGTCGAGGATCTGCAACGCCCATTTGCTAACCTGTGGAAGTAGGCCGTGTTTCTATCCCCTTCTTCAAGCCACTTTGCTTTAGATCGTTGTTTCCAACCAATTTCTTCCTGTTTAAGGAGCCTGTCCAATTCCTTTTCAAGGAGGTTCAACTGTTGTATTTCTGGTTCGATTAGGGGTTGAGATTCCGCGAGGATATTAAGGTTGAGGATTTCATCTTGGACTTGTGAAATCCGAAATTTAAGGGAGCCCCAGATGTATTTGGCCCATGGTCTTATCAATTTTCTGAGCGAACGGAGCTTGGCCACAATACGAGCAGTAGGAGATTCTAGATTGGTGGGTTGAGACCAAGCCAACTTGACAAAATCATCAAAGGATGGCTCTAGAAGCCAGAGTTGTTCGAATCTAAATGGTTTGTGAATGGTGTTCAGAGAGCCAGAGTCAAACAGGAGGGGGCAATGGTCCGAGATCGTGGTTGCCAGTCCCGAGACAGATGAGAGGGGATGTTGGTCTTCCCAGGCTGTGTTGAAGAGGAATCTATCTAATTTGGCCAGGGATGGGTGGTCTCTACGGTTAGACCAGGTAAAGAGGCGGTTACTGATGGGGGGATCAATTAGCACACAAGAATTGATGAAATTATTGAAGGCGGTTGAATCTTGGGAAAGGTTACCAGAGTTTCTTTCAGTGGGGTGTCTAGTGGTGTTAAATTCTCCGGCAATAATCCATGGGCCATTTATTCGGGCTGCGAAGTCCATGCAATGATCCCACAAGACAGCCCTGCCTTGTGAGTCGGAGGGTCCATACACATTCGAGAAGAAGTAGATTATGCCAGATTCAGAGTTTCGCAGAGCGACATTAAGTATTGAGGGGAATTTGATAATTTGATGTAGGGACCATTTATTTTCATTCCATGCTGTTATGATCCCACCACGGGATCCAGTGGCATCAATGTGGGCCCACCCAGATAAAGTGTACCAACAGTTTGTGTCAAGTGTGATTGTGTGGGGTCAGCTAACTTAGTTTCTTGAAGCATTAAAATATCAATTTTGTGGGGGGACAGAATAGTGTTAACAGCATAACGCTTAGATGGGTCCCCCAACCCACGAACATTCCAAGTGATGAGTTTCATTGGGATTGGGAAATACGCTCTTGTTCTAGAGTTTGCATGCCTGTGAAGTGTTCATCGTGCAAACTCACACCCACACAACGTGATAAAATTTTATTAAGCCTTTTATTTGCGGAGGAAAAAACAACAGGCAATAAAAAACTACCAGTTTGTCCAGGATCTGAAGCTGCCCCAACCAATCTGGAGCTACGCCTAACCAGTGCTGGGGAGAAGAATTTCGCTGGGTCTATCTGGGGAGTCTGAAATTCCACGTCTTGATTGAGTTCAAGTGTAGGGGCCACGATTATGGGGGAGGTGACGTCAACGGGGTGTGTGTCGGCTTGGGCAGGGGCTGTGATAATGGGGGAGTCAGGGAGGATGAGGTTGGAGGGGGCGAAACCAGGTTCGGGAGGCTGGATAGGTTGTAGGAAGAGAGGCACGGAAAGATCGAGGTCTAACATTGGGTCCCATCTATCGAATTGGGCTGGGATCCCTCTTCTAGGACCTGAAACTTCAAAAGAGGCATCTTGTAGTGGAAAAGCTGGAAGAATAGGGGGTGGCAAGGTGGCTTCGTGAAACATGGCATCAAATAGGTCGTCTTGATTTAAGAGTATTTCAGGGGTAGACCATTTCTGGTCGAGAAAGTTGAAGTTTTGTTCAAGGTTGTAGTCCAGGCCAAGGTAGGTGGTGTCAGGGGCACAGTTCAGATGAGAGTGTTGCCAGCGGTTAATGGTTAGGAGGAAGTCAGAGTTGTTGAGGGAGGCCACAAAGGAGAAGGGGGTGGAGATGCCCTCGAAGAATTGGAATTTAGCATCGAGAAACCTGTGGTCAATGAAGGCCCAGTCACAGTCATCCAAGGCAATGAATCTGCCCATGGGTTTCAAGGCTTCTCTAATGGCATCTGAGTTGTCCTTGAGGAGTTCGGGGAATCCTTCAACTTTCTCCCATGACTCAGGTTCGAGGGAGGGGGCGGAGAAGTTATCATGATCAGTCCAGGGTCTCAAAAAAACAGTACCACCTGGTTTAGCTAAGGAGCCAGTCGTGACGAAGACATTTCTCTCGATCTCAGAGTCGCAGCAGATGAGGAAGCTGTTATCGGTCATCATCCAGATTGATCTTTCTCGATACCCATGTTGGTTAAGGGCAGCTTGGATGTCCAGCACGCTCCAGAAACCTTGGGTTATTGTGGCAATGAGGTAGCGGACTGAGTTCTCCATGAGGAATTGAGGGCTTGGAAATTTTTTTGCGAAGAGAGGAGCTAATGGGTTTTGTGGGGAGATTTTGGGAGAGGGAGGGCTTAAGTTGGCATTGGAAAGTGGAGATAGGGCTGATGATGACGATGGGATGTGAATCGACTTTGTATCAGGATGTGGGACCCTCGCTTCTGTGGGACCAGGGGAAAGATTAGGTCTGGGAAATCGGGTTTGGGGTGCGGAATGGGGATTATTATTTGGAGGGGAGTGCTTTTTGGCATTATTAGTCTTGGAAGATGAGAGGACGGACTGCACAGGGAACGAAGCCTGTCTCTTCGAGGGGCAGGTGGATGAAAAGTGACCAAAGAATCCGCAATAATAGCAAATCTTTCCAATTCTGCATGATTTTGCCACATGTCCAATACCCGCACATTTCAAGCACCGCCCTCTGGAACACAGGAAATTGACCGTTTCCCGCGTGGATTTGAATTTTGGGACGAGTTTGGGACGCTTGGGTTTAGGAAGGAGAGGCGGAGGTTGATGAGATAACACGACTTGAGCGTAGCTGGGACCGCCCTTTTGGTATGTGGGGTCTTTGCGGGCATAGCAGTAGGACACATCTGGCGAGGCAAGTATCGGGTCATCGGGGGGGGGGGAGGCAAACAATGGTGGTGTTGGGAGGATGGGGGGTTGGGCAGAGGCAGGATGACGGAAGTGTGGAGCATATCTGGGAGGAACAAAGGAGATTGGAGGAGGATGAGGGGTGGAGGAGGTGTTGAGAGCAGTGGGCAGGGCGGTGGTAGACGCCATTTTTTTTACTGTTGTCTTTAAATCATAAATTTTACAAAAATTGTTTATAAATTTTAACTCAATAAACTATGGTATATAAGATCACCCAATCAATCAATCCATAATTAAATCAAATCAACCAAATTCCATAAAGGAATACTAACACTACCAATCATTCAAATTCCATAAGGGAAAAATCTAACATTCAACATTATTTAAAATGCCAAAAGATTAACAACAAACTTCTAACTTAGGTTTAAAATTTTCTTGATTGTCTAAGAATATAAATAATTTCCTAAGCGTATCATTTTGCTCATCAGCCTTTGGTTATTGGTTAGAGGATTACTTATGTTCCTTCAGACAAAATTGAAAGTCACTTTTTAAAATTATTGGTTTCTTAATTATAACAATATTTCTAAATCACCTAAATTTTTATTTATTATTTTATTCGAAACCAAAATCATTTTTGAACTATTTCATAAATTTTCACCTAAGTTTAAATATATATTTTATAAAGTCATTTCTTTATAAAACATCAAATAATAACTTATTTCACCTTATTTACTTGTATGATACTCTTCTATATCCTAAGAGTACATACAAATACAAATTTTATTTTGCTTTTCACAACTTAGGTGAAGATCTAATCAAAATTTAGGTCTTTTAAAACTGAGTCAACCTCTCGACCTCTTTACTTAGAGTGTTAAAATGGACGATGTTCGTGGGTTTACCTAAAACAACAAATAGTTTATACCACTTAAATGTTTTAAACAAAAGATATGGTTTTAATAAAACAATGTCTATTTAAAACCCTTCTACCTTTTTACATTAAGGTGTCATAATGAATGATGTTTATGGACTGGCCCAATTAACACCAATTAGTTTATCCAACTAAATGTTAAATAAAATCTATGGTTTTGATAAAACAATGTCCAAAACCTTCCTATCCAGTCTAATCCATTTAAATTAGTGTTAAATTATCCCTTATATTATCTAAGGGTAAAAATCCATTTATCAACACAATCTCTTATCAGAATTACGTTTTGTTTTGAAATCAATTCCCTACTAAGGGAACTTAAAGATGAAATACCCAGTTATAAATTTCAAAACTCATCTTTGAAAGCATACTGCATATATTTCTTTTATGAAATGACTTCAAACTATTTTATTTACTAAAACTTACTTTGGGTTCGTACGGATTTGGACTCATTTCGATCATACAATGATAAAGAGAATAATTTACTAAGTACTCCACAATGTTCACCTAAGCAAACATCCGATCGTTACTTAGAAGATTATTCAGATTACCACAAAACTAATCAAAATGTTTTTCCCCAAATTACAGAAATAAAATCTATTTCATTAATTTTTTTTCAATTTATACCTAGAAGTATTCCCAAATAATATCACTATTACTTTTATCGAAATCTTTTGAAATTGTTTCAAACAATTCCGATATCTAAATTTTTCATAACTCTTTAAAATGTTCTTTTAGAAGATAAATTTATAATACTAAGTGTACTAGAACTAGGGTGAAAAACCAAATATGATTTTAAACTATAAACCCCAAACAATTTACATTAAGCTTTATTTTTAAATAATTCCTTTTAAAGAATTTTCTCATTTATAAACATCATTTATACATTTTAAACAATAGTAACCGTCCTGGGGGATGAATTATAAAATTCATTTTAAAAATTTATAACCACATAAATTTTCTCTAAATAAATCAAATTTAAAATCTTTTATTAGACTCAAAATAATAATGATTATCCCGAAAGATAATTATTCATATTTTTAATCTCTTTTATAAATCGAAAACAATATTAATTATTCCAAAAGATAATCAGTCAAATTTACAAAATGATCAATTATATTTCAAATATCATTAATTAAAATGACTAACTAAATTTCCAACACACCATTAGTTAAACAATTAATTAAATTTAACCAGTCATTTATTAAAATTCAATATCAATAATTAAATTGATCTAATTAAATGCAAATCTCATTAATCAAAAAGATTAATTAATTTTAAACATCTAATCAAGTTCATAACACACACCCAAGGGTTTAGGGCGTGATGTTCAATAAATGACGATATAGCAGAAATTGCTATAACGACATTTAAATAGTTTAAATGAAATATCCAGATTAATTTTGATTAAACAATTAATCTAACAAATCCAACCACCATTTAAGAAATCAACAATAATATGTAGCATCATAGATATAATACATCAAATTTAGATGCAGTCAAACTTACATTTAAATAATTCTCCTTTATTAAATTAAATTTTCTCAAATTTTTATCTAACTTTTTTATTTTATTTTATTATCTATCTATCTATTTTTATTTTTCTACCATTTAGATTATATTAAACAACTTTCTATTAAGAGTTTGCTTTCAGCTTAACCCTATTAATAGATGACTTTTAACTTAACCTTTTACCGAACACCTTATAGTCAAACTGTGAAACTGAATTTACAAGGGTTCGTTCTCAAGGTTCGCCAATTCCTATTTACCTGACTACCTTACTAAGGAAAATATCTTATGAATTTATTCAATAGTAATTATTGCTCAAACTGGACGAGCATAACTAAACAAATCCTAAATGATAACAATAAAATATTATCGTTTTCCTAATAACTAACTCATCAATACTGTAACACCCCGCGCTTTAATGACAAATAAAATCAATTGAATTAACATAATTGCAAAACAGTGAAAAATATAAATGTCAAATATACGCATTTAAAAATTAAGAGGTTACATAGGTATACGCAACCAATGAGTGTGTGATTAATTGACGCATCAATCAATTAAAAGAGGAATTAATTAAGAGACATAGAGACGTCAATTAGTCAGAGAATATGTCACTTTTATAACATTAATTAATTAAGGGATCTTCTAATAAAGGAAAATGTATGTGGGGAATAAATTAAATGATAACATACATATATTAATTTATAATTGACGCAATCAATTAACTGAAAAATTAATTAAAGACATTAAGTAAGCGTCAATTAATAAAAGAGAGAAATTTATATGTCAATTAATTGGGTAATGAATTGGCGGTTTAAATATGTACAACTAATAAATGTGTGATTGAGTGATGCATAGGAATTAATTTGGATATCGATTAAAATAAGAAAACGTATCGATAAATTAATTGGCAATTAGTTGAGTGTTTTAAAAAGGGTGTCAATTAATCAAAGAATATGTCATCTTTACAATAGCTAATAATGTAAATTAATTAGCTAGAAGAAAATGCCAGTTAAAGGATTATTTGTTTCCATGTTAAAAAAATTGGAAAGCGTACAAAAATCAAACAAAGTAATTAGGTTTATGATGTAGGTACATTAATAAGAATAAATTAAAAAGTATAACTTTTATATGCATTCAATTAGTAGAGGTATTAATTGACATGTTCAAATAGGTAAGAAATTATAAAGTATAAGAATCAATTAATATTGGATATATATATATATATATATATATATATATATATGATCTAATTAATTGGATAATTAATGGGAGAATCTTATTTAGAAGGAAGCGTGAATTAATAGGGTCATATAACAAAGGAACAAATGAATAACGTTGGAGAGTTATAAATTATAAGCTAACGTAAACAAATCAAGTTCTGATGGTGAGGATTGCTTTTAGGGTTCATCGGATGGTTCCTAGTTGTTCACTGCACCTGTAAATTGAATGTAAGTTAACCCTAGCCCACACTATTTTCTCTGAATCACCTATTGTCGTTTACAACAAATTCCTCTTCTCTTCTCCCTTCCTTTCTCCTCTGTTAATCAAATCTTTCCCCAAACCAAAAATAAAATTAAGGAAATACATACAAACAAATCAGAGAATTTACAGCGAATCAAAAAGGGGAAAAGGCGGAGAAAAGCATAGCAAATTATAAGGGATAGAGATTGAAGCTAAGTACGACATGTGAGTGGATTTAATTATATATCTTTTACTTTTATGATATATTATCGTTAGATTCCCATTAAATAATGTTTTTTAGTATTTATTTCAGTAATTAATTCAGTTATTAGTTATGCTGAGACTGTAAATTATATAAGAGAGCTTATATTTAATTAATATTAAGCTTGATAGTTAGAGAAAGACGTAGGCTTAAAAGTAAGAAATTTACAGTTGATTACATCTATTTTAAAGTAAAAATTTAGCCTGTAAATGTTAGCTTCTTTTTATTCCTTTTTACGTGAATAAAATAGTAAAGAGAAGAATTCACAAATACGGACTAAAATAGAAGAATACTATATTTACAGAAATTAGATGTAAATAAGAAAAGCTGAAATAAAAGGGGAAAGATAGAAATTTACAGTAACTATGCTAAAACGGGAGTAATAACTTAAAGAAAAATCTCATAACTTGATTTGGAAGTACGTAACAGATTAATTGGTTGGTTTAGAAAACAGAATACATTTCAATAGTTTAATATTTAAAAAGATAACGATAATCGTAATTGCAAGAATAAAAGAAAGAAAAAGGGAATTAGTGTAAAATAGAGAAACCACTGTATTTTGCACTATCCAAAAAGTAAAGAGATAATAAAAGAAATATCTTGCAGTTACGGATTATTGTTTATAGCATTATTTAGTATTAAAATATGGAAATGAATTTTTAGCACAGTTTTCGTAACCAACTAAATAGAATAGAACTACTTCCTATAATATAAGAAGATAAAGCAAAGAATTGAAGGAATCAGGTTAATTATCAGATAAGACTAGAAGCTATAAACAAAAATGTACATAGATCTGCATTTACTGCGCAGATAATAGAATAAAAGTAAAGTAGTTATTATGATAAGTAAATTTGTGACAAGCGGACTTAGTCCAAAGCTAAGCTTGTCATATAATATAAGAGAATTAAAAAGAATTCAACATCATAATAAAAGAAGACAGACTAGAATAGAAAAGAGACGCTTGTAATTATATTTATAATGTACAGATTATAAAAGAAAATAAAAGAGACAATTACAAGTGAAATTATAACATAAGTTATAATTAAGTAGAAAAAACAGACAGGCTTATTATAATAAACTTAAGACTTAAATTAAATTAATAAGCAAGATAATAGATGTGGCCCATACCAACAGCATTCCCTTCAGTTAGGAAATGATAGTCTCATAACAGTTAGGTGAGGCTGGGACAAGATTATGCTAATTAGGGTAAATAAGTAGCTACAGAATAAGAAAAGTAAACTAAACACAAATTAAAATATTAGACTTATGGTCTAATGAAAGAGTGGGATGCATTTGGAGCAGCCCAAAGGATGAAGAGCCTAACGAAGCAGTTCATCACAGATTTAGCACATCCAACTTAGTTATTTTAGGCTAGAAGGAAGTACAAGACTTCAACGGGACGTGAGCGTACTCTAGGATGGCCCTTTGGGGTAGGCGTAGTGAAGCAATCCTCTAGAGGCAGGTTTGTAGGTGTTCCATCAAAAGAGTATGCCTTGACTGCTTTCTTGCAAGGCAGGATTATTGTAGGCAGTCAAAAGGGGTTGATGTTTGGAGTAGGATATTCGTATGCCCTTGTACTTGCAAGTAAGTTTAATGGGCAGGACCCAAAAGGATAGTCGCATGCGGATATCGGGCCAGCATCAAAACCAAGAGCGAGTTCGGGAAAGACTAGAGTTAAACCAACAGTCCAATGATACTTTCACTATCGAGACATTGGATGAGGGGCGCAACCAATTGGATGTTTAGATTGTTTGCAGTAGGACACATCCACTTAGCTCTTTAGAATTCTTTCGATTAGTTGAGTGGTGGCTGCGTGGGGCCATAGCCACGATAGGAAAAGAGACATACCAAATAGAATATCTGTATTGTAGGCCTAACGAGGCAGTCCTGTTTAGAAATAGAATATCTGTATTGTAGGCCTAACGAGGCAGTCCTTTACAGAAATAGAAAATCCCCGACTGAATTCCGTACACGGTAGACCTTGTTAACCGGGATTCTGGGAGTAGACAGAATGATTACATATAGTCCTCAAGGTACGCACTGGATGGTGCATTGAGGATGTCCGAGCTTTAGTATATACTAGTGTGGACGTTGTTTTACATTTTCATACTAGACGGTGGAACATCTTTATTGTAGGCCTTATAAGGCAGTCCTTTATAGATGTAGTCACGGAACGCCATGGAAGCAAGACGATGGAGTCCTTTGCGAGGAGGATAGGGAAGGTACTATCGGTAGTACCTTAGACCAATGCGGTCATTGGGCATATAGCTACATATATATATATATATCAGTTATTAGGTTTTAATCTACTAGGGAGTAGATGTGCAGGGTTCACGCACAGTGGCGAGAGTATTATAAACCCAATGAACCTAACATAACAGTAAATGGAAATAAAACGGTATATGTAGAATAAAGCTTAGAAGTGTACAATTTGTCCATTCACCGGAACTTTAGTTCTGACCCCCTCCTCATAACATCCTACAGGTTTGGAAGATGGCAGAGACTACCCAGCTTTGAGATGCTTGTTTAGAAAGTGTTATTTTATTGGTAAGTATTTACTTACCATTATATTTTAGTCAGTTCCGCTATGAGATATTTATTTGAGCTCTTATATATTTGTCTTTGCCTATTTACAGGATACCAGATACCCAACTCGGGCTTCAGTGGGCTTGGATTTTTGCATTTTTTGCGAAAAATACGGACCCACTGGAACTAGGGTTGTTATAAATACACTATATTAATTTTGAAATCCATTCTTATATATATAACATTTTCCTAGCTAAAATTATTTCACGTATAATTTTAAAACAATACTGTATTGGTAGATCTGCGTAAGTGTTTAGGAATCGCTATTGATAACGCTGATCAAACGCATCGACCAGAATTCATATACCACTCAACTGATCAAACAACACAATACAAAATGTTTTTATGACACTAACAAATACACACTCAATATATATGTTTATACTCTCAGACTCATCCTCAAATATTACTAATCCTATCCTTAGAGAGTTTAGCCCACCAAGGCTTAAAGGTTTGCTAAAACTAAGCTCTGATACCATCTATGATGACCCACCCTAGGAACGACACTTAATACATCCATGATATTCATGTGTCATTGCCCAATCGTCCGAAAGGAAAGTTGTCTTGGGTAAAATAAAGAATAGAACAAGATATAATAAATAAATCTCAAAACGAAATGGTTATATATAATACAAAATGACATAATACAAAAGGTTACTCCTTATATGGAGTTATCAGAGTTATACAAAAGTACTACATCTAACAGATTTGCAGTCATACATTCTGACTTGTCATTAAATACAAAATACACCTACATAATCATACAGTGGAAATAAATAACTAGATTACTAAGGAGCCGCCTGCTCGATCATCGTCTTCAAAAAGCTCCAAAGAAAACCTGCTGTTCTCTGACTACCCAAATATAATTGAGTACTCGAGAGTTTAGGGAAAATAAACAACTCGGGTTAGACAAAATGTCTAGTATGAGCAAAACTCTAAAACAAATGGGATGTTTTTAAACAATTACATATGGGGCCATGCCGCTAACGCGGAATGGGTTTTCTCCCACATAAACAACAATCAAACATAACAAAAATGCAAATGAACAATAGGGAACAAATCCAAACATAGATGATGGGCATAATTAATATACATTCAGACTTGAAAGAAGGGAAACCATTTGAATAAAAATCCAAACTAGACAGAATGGAGAAAACAAGATAATTAAAGAAAACAGATTTAAAGGTTCGAATCAAATAAGGAAAGGAAAATCTCCAACAATGACTAGGAGGGTGCGCCCTTCTTACCGAAAGTATACCTCCAGAAATGTACTCGAGAACTCTGATGGCTCCCGGAAACGTCCAAGCCAGACCCTACCAACGGTTACCGAGTATCCGAGTATTTCACATCTCAATGCACAACACCAAATCCAATCTAGAGTGGATGTGAAAATAACCTAATGGGAGCAACCCCACGTAGCTTGGCTTTCACTCGCTCTTTGGGTTTAGTCATTTTCGACAAAGGATAACAAAGCTCAAATAAGCAACACATCGTCTTAGAGTGACGACAATAAAGAGGCTGAAGTAATCCATAGCTGAGAAACCAACTATCGAGGATATAAAACGATCGTATATGGAAATTAAGTCTTGTATATTTATCACCACTAATCGAATTCCAACTTGTACTATTTCTTGGTTAACAATAATACCGGATAAATCATGGTAGTGTTACCTCAAAGTCATATCTCACGATTATTCTTAACTTTCGAAATAGCGACAAGTCTACTTCTTCGTCATTTAGTGCTAAGTATACAAATAAATCGTTCCCATATAAGTGAATCGCTTTACGGAAATTAATTCATTTCCATAAACGAATCAAACATTTCCTTTTAAAAACCCGAATTCGTGCTTGGCCTCACATTACAAGTATTAGTTTTAAAACACTTTGTTAAAAGAGTTTACTAACTTCAAAACATTAATTTAAAAAGGATTTAATAACTTTAAACTTCGTTACACAATTTGATTTTTTAACTTCAAATGTCTTTAAATAATAAAAAGGGTAAACCACATTTAAACCTTATTAATTCAGTTAATTAGTAAAATATAATTAATTAAATTAATAAATAATTAATTATCATTATTTAAAATGAATAACAAAGTCAAACCATCCTTGTTACTTTGATAAATTCACTTTGAAACTTCATAAATTAAGGTGATTAATTAACTCCAACAACCTTCAATTAAAAAGGGTAAATCACCTTCGGAACATCATTAATTCAATTAATTAATAAATTTAAATATAATTAATTAAATTAAATTAATAATTAATTAAATATCATTATTTAAAATGATTAATCAATATAAACCATCATTATGGAAAGATTAATTAAAGTTAAAACAAGTCGATTTCTTTTTAAAGTCATTACCTAAAAAGATAAATTAGTTTTAAAAACATCATTAGTTAATTGATTAATTAACCTTTAATCCATCATTATCAATAGATTAATTAGCCTTAAACATCATTAAATAAAATGATTAATCAAATTTAAATCATCATTAACTAAGTAATTAGTTAAATTTAAAACACATCATTAATAAGTTAATTAGCTTAATCCTTATTAATTAAATAATTAATTAAATTAAATAATAATTATTAAAATAATTAATTATCTTTGAAATCATCATTAATCAAAATCTTTCTTAACTTGTAAAAAAAATTCCAAGCATGAAGATGAAACCAAACGGTTTCGATAAGAAGTGATTTTCCGAAAGTGCCGATATAGCGACTATCGCTATACGGACAGTTTGGCAAACAAACTTATGTCATTACAATACAACGAAACATCACATAACAAGGTATGAAATTTTATACAAGGTAGTTAACTATGGAACAACATATAGAGAGCATTTACTTATAAATAATTAACTTTAACTACCAATATTTCATCGAACTTACTAAATGGTTACTAACTTATCCGAACTTGCACCTCAATTTCAGTGACTAAGATGTTCGAAATTTAAAATATCATAAACATAAAAGTTGTATTCCTTTGAGTTAGCTTTCCACATTTGTAAAGAAATCTAAATTCCAATTAACTTTGCAAAAGTTATGGCCGAATTACTAAGGGGTGTTTAAATAATTCCGAGCCAAACATCATCAACGCTAAACAATTCATTATCGTATTATGGAATCATATATAAACAAGTATATAAAAACACAAGTACATTAATTTCCAAGCAATAATCCAACAACAATTATTTTAACAATCAAGGTTTAAAACTTTGCATAAAAGAGGAAGTTTTACTCATAAAAAATGCTTGCACTTTGCAAGTACGACTAGGTCTTTGTATAATCTTGGAAAATGAAGTCTTTAAGTGCTTTAAATCACCACAAAGGTTCGGTCTTAGGGAGTATATGGTATAGCCTTGTTGGGTTGAGGGCTTGAACTTTGGAAATGAAGTGAAGAGATGAGTGTGTAAGTGGTTTAGCAAGCTTTGGAAGAGATTTAAATAGAAATATATACATTTTTGTAACTTGGAAAGAGTTTAGGATGCCATGAAATTATGGTTAAAACCTTTAGAAAATTTGGAATATGAAAAGAAAATGGAAAAGTGAAATAAAAGTTTAGGAAAAGCTAGTCTTATAAGCATGCAAAGCTTCTCAAAGAAGCTTCGTTAGCTTAGCTTACACGGGAAGCCTCTTTATTTAATTATATTTTGGTGGCTTATGTTGGAAGCTTCCTTATTATATATGTTTACTTAATCATACATACATTTATTCACATGCATTCAAACATGCCTAAGTAACTTATAAATATGTGTTGGTACATACAAAAGAGTTATGACATTTATGATAACCTTTAGCCGACGATAGGTCGAAAATTCGGAAAAACAAATTCTGGCCACATTTTCAATCTTACATCGAACTAAATATTTTTGTAAACTAAATTAAAAAACTCTTTCACCATATTATTTATTTATTCAAAAGGATTTTATTTTATTTAGACACCTATTATTTGAATATTTAAAATTAATTAAATATTTACAAATTCAAGTTGTGATATTCTAGGTCGTTACACTATTTCATTTTAGTTTCCCTTTAGTTCATTTGTTTCCTTAGGCATGACTGACCCTTAGATATACAAATCTCAATCCCTTAACCATTTAATTATTTCATTCAATTTAACTAATTAAATGTCCTAGATAATGTTAACTAAAATTAGGGTCGTTACAGTTTACTTGTCCGTCGAGCGTGTTAAGGATTTTGGTTGATGCAGGTGCACACGTATTAGATAGAAATTCTTAAACGCTTGAATGAAAAATTTAAACACGATGATTTAGAAAGATATAATTGATTTTATGGAAAAAAATTAAAATATTTGGAGTAGAGCTGCATGTTTTAAATGGAATAATTAAGCAAGTAGATTATTTTTGAATAAAGTGATATTTGAGATATAGATTTGTAAAGGATATATTTTATATAATAGTATGTATCTTTAGTGATTGTTGCAGCCATTGGAGGTTAATGCATAGTGGTGATCACTGGTGAGGCAGTATTGATTATGTGATCAATATTGCAGCTAATTGATATTAGTAATTACCATTATACATGATGAGGCAATATCATTCTATTTGTTGTAATTGAGAATTTGTGAATATAAGTATATATATTAAATACTTTTATATATTGTGTGTAAATGTTATAAAGTTTTGGAATTTTAAAATGTTGATATATAAATACACCCATGAAATTAAAGATTTATTTTGGATAAGTTAAATTAAATTGAGAATTATTTTGATAAGTAACAGAGATAATTTATAAAGTGTTAAATTTTGAAAATAAATTTGGAATTTTCATTCTAAATTTGATTTAAAGAGTTAAATAATTGTTTAATTTGTGAAAGAAGTTTGCAAAATAGTAGTTAACTTAATTTTGGGATATAAAATGTTTTGAAATTATGAAGTCTATTAGAAATTGATTCATCATATGGAAAATTTTAATTCTGGTGGGAATTTGTTTATAAGATTTTGAATGTTTGTTGAAATAAATTGAAGTTATTTAAAGAGAAAATTTGAATTCAAATTATATTTGAGTTTGAATAAAATAAATTTTCAAAAAGTATATGTAAAGCGTGTAATAGTTAAAAAGAAATTTAGAGGGATTTTGAGATTTTATAAAACAAGTTTTCTTAAATAAATGTTTTGATATGTAAAATGAAATTTAAATAATATGATTAAGTTTATATAATTGAATCGTTACAGATTTCTCCTCATAGGAAATTGCGAGGACGTAATTTTGTTAAAGTGAAAAGTCTATAACAACTCGATTTTTAAGTAATAATTAATTAACATATATAATATAAGTTTATTTTAATAAAATTGGAATTTAATGATTTATTTTATAAATTAGGTTGAGCTAATTTAAATAAAAGGATTTTGTTTCTGGAAATTTGATATTTAAATTTGTATAGGATGAAAATGTAAAAAAATATTTTATAAAAGTGAGGCGATTAATGTTGATTGGAAAAAAGAAGTGATATTAGACAGAAATTGGAATTTATTTAAAATTAAATAGAATTTGGTTTTACAAATGAATGGAAATAAAAATATACATTCATTTTAGGCTCGTATACATATACTCAAGCCCAATAGCCTATTTGCCAAGTCCAATTCCTCTTTCCAGAATTCTCCTCACATCTTCATATTATTCTTGCAAGTTCCCTCTGCCACTTCACCTTCTTCAAAAAGCTTAACTTTATTATCTTCCTTACCAATATAATTAGAAAAAATCCAATAAATTATCTAAATTCATCAAATTTCAATATGTGTTTCTCCATATCCATGTGCATATATAGCGAGAAGTGAACCAAGTTTTGTTAAATCGTTGATGAGCTTTCCACGTGCGGTCGAGAGGATGAATATGTGGTTCTTGGGTGAGTAAATACATACTCACGCAACCTATGTTTTAATAATTAAACCATAATATTGCACTTTTGAGCTTCGTTTTGTGTGCGTATATGTGTGAGTTTCCACTTGTTGCTGGTTATGCTTGTCATTGCCGCACCATATTCCGGTCTTCACTTTGCCTTTTTCCTGTGTGCATATGATTAAGTTGCACTTCATTTCCTGTCTGCAGCATTGCTGATGTATATGTCACAATGTTTTTGCTATTGCATTTCTTTGATTTGAGCTTGTACACTTGTGTACTTCATTATGCCTGTGTGCATGGCAGTGTTCTTCTTGTCTTATTGACTAGCTATGCTTTTTTGTACATGAGTTGCACTCCATCTTGCCATGAGCTGTTCCATTGTTGTGTGCATGTCCTCTATTGATATTGATTATGCCTTGGCTATACATGTCTGTTGGTTTTGATTCATACTAGCGTGCACATTTTTATTTATCTATACATTTTTAAAACTGGCCTTATTGAAAGTGACTATGCTATAGGATCGAGTAATATGGAATACAATAAATAACTAGTGTGGAATAAAAATAAAAGTAAATAGTAAAATGACACCAGAGATTTTTATACTGGTTCGAACTCCCATTTTATGTCCAGTCCTAGACTCCTTCTAGAATTATAGCTAGCAACCCTCACTTAACCAGGAAGATTAAGCATTACATCGCCTGAGCAACCGAACAGGACTAGACCGCCTGACCAACAGATTAGAACTTGATCGCTTGAGCAACCTAACAGGACTTTCTTACAGACTGGATTTAACTTGACTTTGTGTGTTCTGAATAACACGGATTTGTCACTTGTAGTACACCTTTTCTATAATCTTTTCCTCAAGATTGATGTGTATAATTGTGTGTATGAAGATTAGGAAGATTAATATTGCTTGAAGAATATAGAAGTGAATTGGTAAGTACTGATCGTATGAGAGTTTGTGAATAATGAACTCAAGATTGCAAAGCACTATAGATCAAGAGAGATTAGAAAATTAGGTAATTTGATCAATGATTCCTGAGCGCTTATATAGTGTATAAAGAGTTATGGCTTCTGGTAATAGGCATCTGTTAATAGCTAAGAGATGCATCCATCCAAGAAGAAGATAACTCTTGATCAAAAGAAGTGTCTATTCAAAAAGTTGGCAGTTGCAGTTTTCAGTCGATTGGACATGCTTAGTCAGTCGATTGAATTCAAAATTTGCATAGACTCAGTCGACTGACCTGGTTTGTTCAGTCGAATGGTCAGTGGTTTTAAAAACTTTTTTATACAGCCTCAGTTGACTGTTTACAGTAGGTCAGTCGACTGAGTGCTGTTATTTCTGTACAATAAAACTATTTGTATGTGTATATGAATTATATAAAACAAATGCAAGTTTTATATGAATTTGTGAGTGATGAACCTTGAGGAAAGAATTTAACAAAGCTCTAAACTAGACTCTATATATACTTATTAACTCTAGCTAAGATACATAACAAGAAGAACCAGTATTTTGAGTCGATAAGTCATGATGTTATCGTAGTCGTAGATTCGTGAATTATTGTATCTTATCAGCACTCTAAACCTATGATCCAACATTCTTCCCCTTTTTGATGATGACAACTCCATTTGCTACCAGCGAATCTTCGACAAGCTTTATTGATATATCTCTCCTCCTGAATATATACCTGCAACTTTGATATAGTATTCTCCCGCTGAATCTATGCTATATTTCCTGTCAATAATTTATATTTTCTCCCCTTTTGTCATCGACAAAAAGGAGAGCACTCAGAGTAGAGAATATTAAAATACGAGCAATATAACACAGAAACACATCTACATAATAAAAAACATAACAAATATAACACGGAAGCATATCAAAACACATTACACGAGAACAAGAGTACACAACTACATAATCACAGGACATAGAGTTTAAAAGTTACATAGTCAAACTAAAAGGATACCACATATAACATAGCATCAAACATATATTGTTTGAAAGTAGAATAACATATAAGTTCAAGATAAGAGCATTTTAAAAAATTCTTACTCATCATCGGTGCTTCCTTCATTTGAGCTATCTTCACCACCTTCAGTTTCCTTATCGCCGGATTCATCACCAACTTCTTCGCCTTCTTCCTCTTCTTGTTCTACATTCGAAGTAGACCACGTGAAATGCTCCGCTAGTCGTTTCCAATGAGAGGTAGACACGTGAATAGAGGTTGAAGAAGCTTGGAAGCACGTGATTGCTTCCCAAATATTGTTGAGAAAACTTTTAATATGATTGATATTTTTATTGACCCTGGTGACGTTTTTATCAACTCTAGAGACACTTGATTATACCCGAGATAGTCGTTGATCTAGGAGTCTTTAGTTATGAGAGATGATAGATATGGCTTCTTGTGGCCTTGCTTGAGGATCCACTTCTTGAATTTCATAGAATTCCCGTTTGGGTGGAGGAGGTTGAGATGATGAAAAGGCTTGAATATGGGGAGTTTGTTGACGAGTGGAGGGTTGAGCTTGACCAAAGGCTTGGTTTTCAAGCCAATGTTCGTAAGTAATGATGGTGTGGTCAAGGTATTGTTTTGGAAGATTCATTAGGCTAAGCGTCTTGGTGTTTAAGGAGCCTATGGTTGAGCATCCGGAGTCAACAAAAGGAATGTCAAAAGTTTTTAATTCGCATAATGTATGCACAATTGTGTATCGTTCGCATCCGACTTTGGTTGAATGTTTGAAATTCATCCAAGATGATTTTAGCCCAATTTACTTGTCGATTTTCCTAAATAGCATATAAGGATTGAAAATCTCTCTAATATATCTTCTCATAACTTCCGGTCCTTGGGTTGATGATGTGGGTAAGCGCACGGTGCATGATGTGAGCTTTGGGTCGTAGTGCTACCACCTTTAGTTCTGTTATATCGTCGGAGAGGAACAAATGACTTACATGATCTCGAGTTTCCATGTTAATGGCTATTTCGCTCAACTCTTCTCCTTCATCCAGGGAAATAAGAATTCTAGCAAGACGTTGAAGCAGAAGGAAATTTTTTATACCACATACCATAGTCCAAATTGCATCATCCGGGTTTGAAATAACATGGTGGTCGAGATTCAGGTTGGCATAGAAGAGCTTGATGAGTATATGGTTGATCTTGTTGTTGTTTCCAGCGTAGTCGATGAGAGACTCTATTCCGCTTCGATGAGCTAATTCTTGAATCACATAAGGAGCGAAATCGGGGAACTTAACAAATGATCCTTCGAAAATGCGGGAGTTTTTCATCTTGTCGAAATGTTGTGCCGCTTTTTCATTATGGAGCCATCCTCTAATTTGAGAGTCGAAAGGACCCGTTGATGATTGAGATTGACGAGCTCGTTTGGGTGCCATTTGTTGAACTAGGGTTTGGAGAGGAAGTAGAAAGTTGAAAATTTGAAGAGGATAGTTTAAAATTTGAATAAGTTGAAGGATTTTTGAACGATTTTGAAGTGAGAGCAGGGATTAATGACAGAGAGTTGAAAGTATTGGAGTAAAATATGTAAAGGTGAAAGTTTGAAAAGTGATTTTAAAGTGGCTGTTGGGCAGGAGAACCGGGTTAACCAGTTTCAGTCGGCTGAACCTTCAATGTCAGTCGACTGAATGGTTATATAAAAATTCAATTTTAATGGGTCAGTCGACTGAATACAGAGGTCAGTCGACTGAACTCTTCCCGAAAGTTTTTAGTGTAAAAAGGGTAGATTCAGTCGACTGAAATGGTAAGTCAGTCGACTGGCTGCAGGGTAAAAATGAAGTATTAATTCTGGTTTAGTCGACTGTTTTCCCCACTTCAGCCGACTGATGCTAATGAACATCGCCTTTGCCGATGACATATCTTTTGGAATTATCTCCAAATGTGACAGACCCTCCATCTGAGTAGATAATATTAGTTAGCGTCCCTTTGTTTCCTGTCATGTTTCCTCTCTTTATAGGTGGTACCGGCAAAATACAGAAATAACATTGGTACCCACCATTTTATTTTAGGTCCTATAGTTAGATCTTAGGAAGCCAAACCCAAGAGGGTTCAAAATTCCTTTTGAAAATAAAATATTTGTTTTTATGAACAGTTTTTATAAAAGATTTTGTATATTTATTTCTAATCAAATAACTATTTGTTTTAGGAACCCAAATTTTAATTGATTTAGTAAAATTTGAAATTTTTGAATTCGATTTCTCAACATTATTATTCCTTTTATATGATGAATTCTTTTTCTTTAGAATAATTTTAGAAGATTGTTTATATCCTAGTCCTTTTTTATTTGAAGTAGTTTGAGAATTTTCTATAATTTTGGAAAGATTTTCTCTTCCTTTATTAAAATTAGAGACATTTTTAGTAATATCTTCTAACTTTGTTTTAAGGCTAGAGTTATCTACTTCAAAAATCTTGACATTTGCTTCAAGATCATGATTTTCAATTAATAGTGCATCATTCTCTTCTTTTTGTGTTTCTATCTCCTGACTTAACATAGAGAGTTGAGATGTCATATTAGAACAAGATTCTTGAGTAACCTCAAGTTCTTCTTCTAAGATTTGTTTCTAATCTCTTAGCATATCCACTTCGATTTCAGTTCTATTCAGTTTTTCAAGAGATTCTTTATATTTTCTTTGATGTCTTTTAGCTTATCAAGTAATTCTGAGTTTATTTCTAATAGATCATCAAAAGTTAGATCACTCACCTCATCTTTTGTGGCCATAAAACATACATTGGCTTGTTCTGTATCACTGTCCGAGTCACTATTTGATGATGAAGATGATTCCGAACTGTCCCAAGTGATAGAGAAATCTTTCTTCTTGAATCTGTCTTTCTTGTGCTTTTGTTTATCTTTCTTTTTCTCAGGACAGTCTTTCTTGATGTGGCCTTTCTTGTGACATTTATAACATTCTAGAGCAGATGATGATGGTTTGTTGGTGTTGTTATTGTTGCTGAAACTGTTCTTGTTATTTCTGAATTTGTTGCTCTTTCTAAATTTCGATTTTTTTTTGAAATTTTTAGCAATGAATGCCATATCTTCTTCATCTGAATCTGATTCATCTTTTTCTGCCTGGAATGCTATATTCTTCTTATCTTGATCTGGTACCCATTTTGCCTGGAGATTAACTTCATAAGACATTAGATTTCCAATCAACTCCTCCGATTTTATGGTTGAAATGTCGTTAGCTTCTTTGATTACTAAGACTTTTCGTTCCCACTCATCCATTGTTGAGGATTTTTGAAACAATATCAAAATCTATAGAAGTTTCTCCTAATGCTATCAAAGAATGATATATATCTTGAAATCTAGAGTACATTTCATTTATAGTCTCATCTTGCTTCATTTTAAAATTATAGAACTGATTTTTGAGCATAGAAATTTTACTCTGTTTTACTTTGTTAGTACCTTCATGTGTAATTTTAGTGTACACCAAATTTCATGAGCAGTTTTACACATGCTTATTCTATTAAATTCATTTTTGACTAATGCACAATATAACATATTCATAGCTTTAGCATTTGCAGTAGCGTCTAATTTTTACGTGTTAGACCATGTTGAATATTTAGTAGTAGGAATAGTATATTCAGATTGTATAATGATCCAGGTTTCATAACTACTTGCTTGTACATAAATTCTCATTCTAGTAGCCCAATAGTTATAGTTCATTCCATTAAATAGAGGTGGTCGTGCAGTAGATTGATCTTCTAGAAAGGTAGTGTTAGTTACAGTGCTGGTGTTGTTTTCCATATTAAAAAATATCAGATAACTATGTTACGGTAATATGATGGCCTTGCTCCGATAATAATTAAAAGTGACTATGTTATAGGATCGAGTAATATGGAATATAATATACAACTAGTGCGGAATAAGAATAAAAGTAAATAGTAAAATGACACCAGAGATTTTTATATTGGTTCGAACACCCATTCTACGTCCAGTCCCAGACTCCTTCCAGTATTATAGCTAGCAACCCTCACTTAAACTGGAGGAATAGGTATACACCGCCTAAGCAACCGAACATGACTTGACCGCCTGACCAATAGAACATGACTTGACCGCCTGAGCAACCGAACAGGACTTTCTTACAGACTGGATTTAACTTGACTTTGTGTGTTCTGAATAACATGTATTTTTCACTTGTAGTACACCCTTCTTATAATCTTTTCCTCAAGGTTAATGTGTATAATTGTGTGTGTATGAAGATTAATATTTCTTGAAGAATATAGAAGTGAATTGGTAAGCAATGATCGTATGAGAGTTTGTGAATAATGAACACAAGATTGCAAAGCACTATAGACCAAGAGAGATTAGAAAATTAGGTATTTTGATCAATGATTCTTGAGCATTTATATAGCGTATAAAGAGTTATGGCTTCTAGTAATATGCATCTGTTAATAGCTAAGAGATGAATCCATCTAGGAAGAAGATAACTCTTGATCAAAAGAAGTGTCTATTCAAAAAGTTGGAAGTTGTAGTTTTCAGTCGACTGGACATGCTTGGTCAGTCTACTGAATTCAAAACGTGCACAAAAATTTGCACAGACTCAGTCGACTGACCTGGTGTGTTCAGTCGGCTGGTCGGTGGTTTTAAAAACTTTTTTATACAGCCTCAATCGACTGTTTACAGTAGGTCAATCGACCGAGTGCTATTATTTCTGTGCAATAAAACTATTTGTATGTGTATATGAAATATATAAAAAATGCAAGTTTTATATGAATTTGTGAGTGATGAACCTTGAGGAAAATTTTAACAAAGCTCTAAACTAGACTCTATATATACTTATTGACTCTAGCTAAGATAGATAACAAGACAAACCAATATTTTGAGTTGATAAGTCCTGATGTTGTCACAGTCATAGATTCGTGAATTATTGTATCTTGTTAGCACTCAAAACCTATGATCCAACATTCTCCCCCTTTTTGATGATGAGAACTCCATTTTCTTTGAGCGAATCTTTGACAAGCTCTTTTGATTTATCTCTCCTCCTGAATATATACCTCCAACTTTGATATAGTATTCTCCCCCTGAATCTATGCTATATTTCCTGTCAATAATTTATATTTTTAATGAAAGTGACCATGCTATAGGATCGAGTAATATGGAATATAATAAATAACTAGTGCGGAATAAAAATAAAAGTAAATAGTAAAAATGACACCAGAGATTTTTATACTGGTTCGAACTCCCGTTCTACGTCTAGTCCCAGACTCCTTCTGGAATTATAGCTAGCAACCCTCACTTAACCTGGAGGAATAGGTATTACACCGCTTGAGCAACCGAACAGGACTTGACCGCCTGATGAACAGAACATGACTTGACCACCTGAGCAACCGAACAGGACTTTCTTACAGACTGGCTTTAAATTGACTCTGTGTGTTTTGAATAACACAGATTTGTCACTTGTAGTACACCCTTCCTATAATCTTTTCCTCAAGATTGATGTGTATAATTATGTGTGTATGAAGATTAGGAAGATTAATATAGCCTGAAGAATATAAAAGTGAATCGGTAAGCAATGATCGTATAAGAGTTTGTGAATAATGAACTCAAGATTGCAAAGCACTATAGATCAAGAGAGATTATAAAATTAGGTAATTTGATCAATGATTCTTGAGCATTTATATAGTGTATAAAGAGTTATGGCTTCTGGTAATAGGCATCTATTAATAGCTAAAAGATGCATCCATCCAAGAAGAAGATAACTCTTGATCAAAAGAAGTGTCTATTCAAAAAGTTGGCAGTTGCAGTTTTCAGTCGACTGGACATGCTTGGTCAGTCGACTAAAATCAAAACGTGCACAAAAATTTGCACAGACTAGGTCGACTGACCTGGTGTGTTCAGTCGACTGGTCAGTGATTTTAATTTTTTTTTATACAGCCTCAGTCGACTGTTTACAGTAGGTCAGTCGACTGAGTGCTGTTATTTCTGTGCTATAAAACTATTTGTATGTGTATATGAAATATATAAAACAAATGCAAGTTTTATATGAATTTGTAAGTGATGAACCTTGAGGAAAGATTTTAACAAAGCTCTACACTAGAATCTATATATACTTATTGACTCTAGCTAAGATATATAACAAGACGAACCAATATTTTGAGTCGATAAGTCCTGAAGTTGTCGTAGTCATAGATTCATGAATTATTGTATCTTGTCTCGTGAATTATTGTATCTTGTCAGCACTCAAACCCTATGATCCAACACTTATATATGCATGTATTTGAGGATTGTTATGCATTTGCCTTCTTCCACTACACCATGCGTGTGCCAGGTCAAGTAATTTAGTAGTATGTAAACAATTTGTGTACAATAGTTATTTTATAAAAATAAAAAACAAAAGTGGAACTGCACCTTAACTGCATAGCAGTGTTGACACACGTGCGTATGGGTGAGTGTAATTATATTTCATGTATTAGTTTGCTCTGTTAATTCCTCTATTAAACTGAGTTTTGTTGCCTTCTTCATGTATCTTCTAATAGTTCGTTGCTCTTTGTTTCATATCTGATTTCATTTGCAAGTTTGGTTATCAAATCAGTACATATGTATGTGTTTGTATAAGTGCACTATGTGTATATGATGTAGCACATTTTTAGGTATCGTGCTTTTCTTTCTGTACATGTTATATAACACCCTTCTTATTCATTGTATTGGACCATATGAAATAACTCTTTTATGAAATAAGTTTTTAATGTTATTTAAGAATATTTTATAATTGATAGGTTTTATGCAAAGTTGAGAAATTATATTATATATGTATAAATAGTAAATCATAATTGAATTAAAATGCTTCAAATTCTTAAAAGTATATATATATTTATATAAGTATGTAGCTATGTGAATCATAGTCGTTCTTGTATACGGTTCTATACGTGAGCTTACCTTCTACTGTACATTAATGTGAGAGAATAAACCATGCACGTCTGGGCATTTATGAATAGGATGGGAAATAAAGTATACCAGTGGCGGAGCTAGCTTTGTAGCTCAGCTAGGACCAAATTTTAGTCCCACATTGGCTATGTTCCCATATAGCCTATGTATATATACCAATATGTGTATTCTTATTGTAAAACAGTTAAGAGCACAACCGAGGCCAAAGTTCTTGGTAGAATGGTCTTTCTTCTTCTTCATTTGTGTAAACTTGTCCTATTCTGCTTCTTTGGGCCTGTTTTCCAATCTTTGAGGCAAGGCCGAAAACAATCTTTGAGGCAGGGCCCTAGCTGTCCTTAATGTAGCCCTGTCAAACGGGTCGAGTTTGATTCAACCTACTTCTTAAAATTCTAATTTTCATCAAAATTCAAATACGGGGATGCGCGGTTGCTTATTATTTTCTAAGTACAACTGTCAGTCCCCTTGGAGAACTACAGTGTGCGTTCACACGATAAATTATCTAGGTGGAAGTTAATCGGTCTAAGTCCCGCCTGATTCCGAGTTAGAACGAATGAGTTATTGCAGTCTGAACAAAAAAAAATTCTAATTCTCATTTTTATGTTTTGAGTTCCGATAAAAATTTAAAATTTTAATTTTCATCAAAATTCAAATACGGGGATGCGGTAGCTTATTTTTTCTAAGTACAACTGTCAGTCCCCTTGGAGAACTACAGTGTGCGTTCACACGATAAAGTATCTGAGTGTTCCATACTGTCCGTAATTTAGGTGGGAGTTAATCGGTCGAAGTGCCGTCTAATTCTGAGTTCACTACAAGGGGAAAAGGCTATTCCAACGGCTCCAAGCCGTTGGCGGCCGTTGGGAGCCATTGGAAATGCCGTTGGAATAGCGTTCATGCTTTCCAACGGCTTCCAACGGAAGCAACGGGGCTATTCCAACGGCATTTCCAACGGCTACCAACGGCAAGTAACCGATGGACGCCGTTGGAAGCCGTTGCAATAAACTGACCAATAAGCCGTTGGTAGCCGTTGCTAATCTGGGTGAAATTTTTTTTATACCAGCAAGCCATTCACCTTTCAGCCACACACAATCAATATATATCAATTTCCATTCCATTTCCACTCCATTTCACATATATATCACATATTCAACACATTATACCACAAACAATATAAACAACCAAAAATCAACATCAAACATTACATATTCAAGTCCAACTCCATATTCAAACATTACATATTCAAGTCCAACTCCATATTCAAACATTACAACCAAACCCTCACCAACACCAACTCCAACTCCAACTCCATATTCAAGTCCATATATACAATGCAAACACTTAAACCTCACCACCTCAAAGTCAATACATACACAATAACCTTTAAACACAATCCTCACCACCTCAAAGTCAATATATACAATAACCAACCACAAAGACAATAATCGTCATACCTCTCAAGCTTCATCATCACCTCCGGAAGCACCAGACGACGAAGGGAAGGAACCATGCCTCTGCGCGTACTCTGCTAAACGTTGATTCAGCTGCTCCATTTGTATAGCGCGAAGACGGTCCTGCTCTTGCAGCTGCTCAACCATGGTTCTAAGCTCTTTTATTTCAGATTTGTCACACGCCTTTTGAGCTGCCCGAACCTGCAAATAGAATATGAGATGTTCACATTTGTATTATAATCATTTTCTTAAGCAATGTATATTTTAAAATATAGAAACGTAAATGACGTGATCTTAAGCAATGCATATACCACAAATAAATGCATATTTTTAATACAATATATAGGTGTATCTATAGGTTAATTTATTAAATATAATACTGCAATGTTTATAAGATTACCGCTTGGTTTCCATAGCCATAGCGCCTATTCCGCTGCGTCGGATCCATAATAACGTCGAAAATATTATCTTCCTCCTCTACCGTCAACTCATCGCGATCCGATTCTGAAAGCAGCTCTGCCCGTGCCTCTTGAAACTTTGCCTAAAATAAAAAACAATTACAGGTTAAAATTAGTAGAATAGGATTTAAACATATCGATATTAATAAAATAAGTTTTAAAATATGCATACATATGCAGCCGTCGCCTTATCATCACCATCCCACTGATATGTAATATTGCCAACATTGTTTGCTTGTCTTGATGCGTGGGTGCGGGTAAATACCTCCATCATAGACACGCGACGTCCAACCGATCTTTCCTGCAATAAATAATTTATATATTTTAATTTTTCATAGCTAATTACCAAACTAATTAATATACAAAATGTAATAACGGTTTAGATAAATTTACCAAGTCCTCACGGTGATGCTGAAAAGACTTGGATCCGCCACGATGCGTTACAGGATTCCTACTTCTATTGGCAGAGTTCCTCTCCGACTCCATCTGCAATTTAAATTGAATATTATATTTATACTAATTGCAAAATAATTAACTATATATTTGGTATATTTACCTTGAACTCGTCGGTCTCCCACCAACTCATCCAAGAATCCTATACGGAAGCGCCCATCCAGTTCGGTTTCTTCCTCGATTTTTTAAGAGCTGACATTACCTCCCTGTAATTTTTGGCGACCTTCGAATTCCAGTGGCGCTGAACCATGGCGACATCGGCCTCTGCCAAGTCCACTTGCCCCTGTACAAAGAGAAAACATTACTAATTGTTCATTTATACCTATTCATATAGTAAAGTGGTATAAACTCACCAGAAAATCCTGCCAGATGGCCTCCCTGACATGGTCAGGGATCTAACTCCACTTAGGCCAGCAATCTGTCATCCTGCTCATATATGATTGCTTGGAAATGCCAAGCACAACTCCTGAGGGCTCCAAATCAAATCCCCTGTGTTAAATAAAACAAAGCTTTAGACAAGTATATATATGTATGAACAAATTTATATTATTATCATTTTAATTTTGATACTTACGCTCCATCAGCCTTCGGCTGCAAATATACAAGTGGTCGAGCCGGAGGCTCACCTCTACTCTCGCCGGCCGAGCGAGAAGAGCTACGACGTCTGGAGCCTGACATAATACCTGTTGAAAGTTTCATTTTTAATTATAGACATAGATAAAATGATGATGATATGTGGTGCATGTAATGATGATGATGATATATATGTGATGCGTGTGCGTGAATATATAATTGTAAAAATTACCGGATATTACTCAGTCCTCATCATTTTCTGATTCAGACTCGATCTCGTTTTCCTCTACACTCTCAAATGCTTCGACTAATACATTTGTCTCATCATTTAATTGTCCAAAATCAGTTTGATCGTCTGTAATTGTGATTTCAACATTTTCTTCGATATCTGCTTGATAGGCTGTTCTTCTGAAATATTTTTTCCATCGAATGTAAATCTCGCCTTGGTTTTAAAAACCGCAGACCAATCCGCTTTATCTCTTTTTAGAGTCGGATAAGGGGCGTAATAAACTTGTAGGGCTTGTTTGGCTAGTACAAACGGATCGTACTGCTGATAACGGGAGGTATGTTTTATTTCTATAAGATTATAATTTGGATGCACGTTAATACCATAACCTGGAACATTGCTGAACCAGTTGCATCTAAACAAAAATACTTCCTCTACGGGTCTTATAAAATATGTCAATTGCAAAATCTGGGTTAACACGCCATAAAAATCATGTATATGATTATTAGGATCATCACTGCCTTTAACAAATACACCGGTATTGTTTGTTAATTTTTCAGCACTGTATTCTTTGGTGTTGAATTTATATCCATTAACGAAAAATATTGGATACGTTTTAACTTTCCTTTTCAGTCCCAATGCCAAATGTTTTAATCCTTCATCGACCACATTATTTGTAGGATCACAAACGTAGTTCGAAAACCAAGTAGCGAAATTTTTGCTTAAATCGCCGTTTGGATTTTGTGATTTATAAACACTGCAAACAAAAACAATATATTGCTTTATTATTAATTTACACATGCAGTATTAAATTAAATTTATCAAAACTTGTAATCTGATAATTACCTAATAAATGGTGCAACTTCTGGACAATTAAGAAGAATATACGTGTGTGCTACATGGTAATCTCTATCATCTAACCATACTTCTACACATTTTCCAGCATGTCGACCATGTTGTTTAAAAATAGATAACATTGCTTCAGAAGAAAAATCTTGTTCGACGGCCTCATCATTACGCGCAACACTTTGAAATGATAAATTCACATGATCATTGAAATAATGAGAGAAAAAGAACGATGCTTCTTCTTCGATATATGATTTGCAAATCGAACCTTCAACTCGAACTTTTTGTCTCATTTTTTTCTTTAAATGATTTAAGTACCTAATAAAAAATATTTCATATCAATATTGATTTTTAATTATATAGTTAAATTACATACTCAGTATTGATAACATACCTCTCGAATGGATACATCCATCCATATTGCACAGGACCTCGAAGACGTGCTTCAAATGGAAGATGAACAGGTAAATGCTCCATTACATTGAACAAACCTGGAGGAAATATTTTCTCTAGTTTGAAGAGCAGTATAGGGATTTCTACCTCAAGTTTACGAAGACGGTCAACTTTTAACGTAGTTGAACAAAGCTCCTTATAAAATAAACTAAGTTCTGTTATAACCTTCCAAACTTTTACGGGCAACAATTCTTTGAAAGCGACGGGTAACAAATTTTTCATCATTACATGACAATCATGGCTTTTCATCCCACTCAGTCTTCCGTTCTTATAGTCGACACATCTACGAAGATTAGATGAAATTCCATCAGGAAATCGTAATCCTTCCACCCATTTTAATAGTACTTTAACTTGGTTGTTATCTAATTCATAACATGCTTTGGGTTTTTTAGTGTCATTTGGCTTTATATGAAGCTCAGGACGATTACATATTTCTTCTATATCACGTCTTGATTTCAGATCGTCCTTAGTCTTTCCCTTAACATTCAAAAGTGTATTAAACACATTATCAAATACGTTTTTCTCGTTATGCATCACATCAATGTTATGACGGATTAAGAGATTTTTCCAATAAGGCAACTCCCAGAATATACTCTGTTTGCACCAATTATGAAACGTCGATTTACCTTGGATTTCAGTTTGCTGCCCGGTTTCATGTATCTTTGGATAATCTTTTACAAGTTCATATAAATCTTCACTTGACCAAATCGTTGGTGGTTGTAAAGTCTCATGTCTATTAGCTATGAAGTTTTTTTGTCTCTTCTAAAAGTATGATTAATATGGAGAAAACGTCGATGACAATCAAACCATGAAATTTTCTTCCCATGCCGTAAAGAAACTGCTCGTGTTTCTTCCATACAGTAAGGACAAGCAAAACGACCGGCTGTACTCCAACCCGAAAGCATTGCATATGCAGGAAAATAGCTAATAGTCCATAACAGAGAAGCGAACATCCGAATTTTTTTCTTTTTTGATACGTCGTATGTTTCAACTCCTTCATAACATAATGTTTTCAACTCTTCGATTAACGGTTGTAAGTAAACATCGATACCCTATGTCGGATCATCAGGGCCAGGGACGACAATTGTGAGAAACATATATGGAGTTTTCATACACATCCACGGGGGTAGATTGTAAGGTGTGATTATTATAGGCCAAGATGAATATTTAGAACCAAACTGAGAAAACGGTGAAAATCCGTCAGTACACAAACCTAGTCTAATGTTACGGCTCTCCGCTGCGAAATCGGGATATTTCTTATCAAAATACTTCCATGCTTCTCCATCAGATGGGTGTGTTAACGTACCTTCTTCAGGTGTTCTCACACTGTGCCATCTTATATGATGCGCTGTTACAGATGATGCATAACCTTTGAAGTCTAGGAGTGATAGGTAAATAATGCATACGCTTGTATGGAACTTCTTTTCCCTTTTTTTTCCTTGGCTTGTATCTTTCTTGATTACATATTTTACAATTCCGAAGACTGACATCATCTTTCCAAAACAACATGCAACCATTTAGACATGTATCAATTTTTTGATACGGTAAACCGAAAGATGACATTAGTTTTTTCACTTCATAATAATTTTCGCACATTAAATTATCTGATGGCATATGGCGTTTAGCAGCTTGTACAAAAGCCGTAAATCCGGCTTCTGTGAAGTTGTACTTTGATTTCATCGCAATGTACTCTGCAGTTGCCGATAATTGAGTGCCGCTAGTACATCCATTCCAAAGAGGTTTCTTAGCAGCATCCAATAAATCATATATATTTTTCGCTCCAACATTTGGTTCCTCTTCGACGTTAACATCGTCGTTATTAATTTCAACAGTAGGGAACATTGATCATGCTACATCTTCAACCATATGTTCTATGAGATTCGTCGTACTAACTTCATCACTAATGACCTCTATTGACTGTTCTTCGTTACGTGTTATAATTTCTCCAAGACGATCCCACACCAAATAATTGGTTACGAAACCATATTGGCGCAAATGAATCCTAACCATATTCGGTACTAAATGCTTCAACAATTTGCACCTACTACATGGACAACGAATTTCTACGTCGTTTCCAATATTACTTAAAGCAAATTCGACAAACACATTTACCCCGTTAAGAAAATGTGTACTTATTGAGCCTCCAATTTCTCTTCTTTGATACATCCAGCTCCGATCAATAAAATAATTGACCATTTGTCCTACTGTAAAACCTATGATCAATAGTAAAAAAACTATTAATCAAATTCGATAAACACATTTTAGATTTTATTGTTTTTTATAATCCATTTTCGTTTATATACAAAGTTATATTCCTTGCTATTTTGTTTACATTTTTGTACCTTTTGTGATGGTCGGTTATCCTACTTCCCATTACAAACACAATAGTAATTACATTTCTTAAATCATATCATTATAAATGATTTCCCAAAATTTCGGCAGCACTTCCCCCGTGTTCCTTGTACCGTACACAATGCATGTACACAAGGAACAAAAAGGAAATGCCGTCGAAATTTTTTGAACCGTTTATAACGATATGATTTACGAAACGTAATTACTTTATAGTGTTTGTAACTTGTCCAATACAGGGACAAATCCAACAAATATTGTATCAGATGAATATGAATATCCGTTTTGCAATAAAAACGAATATTCATACAACGATCATATACAACCCTTGTCAGACCGGGCCAAAAATTCACTAAGAGATTTAAATTTTATTTGTCTAATAATTTAAAAGATATAATTTAAAGCAATCATATAGGCCAAAATTTCACTAAGAGATCATATTACTAAAAGATATAATTCATGTTCATAAAATATTCGACTAATTCATGTTTGCCTAATATTTTACAAAACATACACAAAATAATTTAAAGCAATCCTAACTAATCTAACGCTAACTCAAATACGCATTTACACTAAATTATCAACATATGTATATATGTGCATAATATATATACACAAACAATTTGGATATTTGGATGGTAATAATTGTAATTAGCACTTAGTTTGGTATAATAAACAATCAATAGGCCATTAGATACAACTATAACAAACAATTAAACATAAAATTAGCAAAATTTTAAAATTTAGGGTTTTAGGCAAAACCTGATTTTGGAGTGGAATTGGATGGAGAGAGGCCGCTGGTGTTGATTGATGGCGTCGGAGTGGCTGCCGGTTGTGTGGGGAGGCTGGGAGCAAGAAAAGAGGAGGAGTGGAGGAAGAGGGTGGAGGTTTTGGTGTTTTTTGGTGAATGAAGGAGAATGAAATCTGTTCTCGGCCAGTTGCAGGTTTACACGAATATTTCCAACGGCTTCCAACGGCCGCAAACGGCAATTTTTCAACGGTTACCAACGACTACCAACGGCTTGTTAAAAAATAACGAGCCGTTGGAACCCCCCGTTGGTGGCCGTTGGAACACTGTCGTGGCTATATACTGTATTTCTAGTAGTGGTTAGAACGAAAGAGTTATTGCAGTCTGAACAAAAAAAATAGCGGCTTCTGCACTAGGCGGAGTTCAAATATGTGGATGTGGTAGCATGTTATTTTCTAAGTACAACCGTCAGTCCCCTTGGAGAACTACAGTGTGCGTTCACACGATGAAGTATCCGAGTGTTCCATACTGTCTGTAATTTAGGTGGGAGTTCATCGGTCCAAGTCTCCCCTAATTCCGAGTTAGAACGAAGGAGTTATTACAGTTTGAACAAAAAAATAGCAGCTTCTGTACTATGCGGAGTTCAAATATGGAGATGCGGTAGCCTGTTATTTTCTAAGTACAACTGTTAGTCTCTATGAAAAACTAAAATGTATGTTTAAAATTCTTATTTTTCAAATTTATATTAAAATTTAATATTTTTAATAAATGGGTAAATGAGTTACCCATTTATAACCCTTTTAAAAATGGGTTAACCCAACCCATAATCCATTTAATAATATTCATAAATGGGTTGAACTAACCAATTTATAAGTAGAGAAATGGATTCGGTTAATGGGTTGGGTCATATTTTGACATGTCTACCCTAATGTGTCTTCTCCCATGTACACTACCGTGTTATTATGAGAATGAGAAGGCGGGTCTTTGCATTGGTGATCTCTAGGTCCAGTAAGGTAGAAAGAACAGTCCTAACTGTGCGTGAGAGAAAATGTAAATTATAGCTTTGTAAATAAATAGGAGAGAGCTGCTGGAAACTGTATACATATGTTTAAAGTGAAACTAGGTTTAAATAAGAAAGATAATAAACTAACTAAATACAAGGATATATAGAATTATAAATTATTATGTTCACAATGTATATATGAATATGTGACTAGCCATTCTTTTGAGTATATTGCAGAGTGGTATTGAAGGGCATGCATGCCTATGCCTGCAACTTGTATGGCATATGCATGGGTTTCTTTTCCTATTGGATACTGACATGTACATGTTGCTTACATATTTTTATATGCGATGTTAATAAGCAGGTGATAAAGTATGTGAATTCAGTAGGTTATTTCATTGGTAAGCCAAACTTGAATAGGAAGATGACATACATGCATGAGTGAGGAGGAGTTAGGTAACTATGTACATATATTCAGCTGAAAACTAAATTTGCATTAAAAGATTATAAACTAAATATACACATGTATATATTGTAATAGGTCTAGTATACCAAAACAGAGAATAATCAATTATAAACTCGTCGCACAAGTTTATAACTCAGATTTCCACTACACTGGAATTCTGCGTTAATTATTATAACAATATGATTGTTGTAAATAAATTCCAACAACAGCGTTATACTATTTTGAATGAATAATATAACCAAAATAAAGGATAGAATGTAGAATTCTAACCGGAATATGTCTGAGGCTCGTCGTAACGATTTCCTTAAGAATTTTATTTCAAAATTCTCCCAAGATAAAACAGACGAATTCTGCTCGAAACAGTAATGAGTATATCACTCTGTGATTTGAAAGTAAGAACAGCAGTTTTTAGAAGAGAAGAGATTTCGGATTGGAAAATCAATGAGGAAAGTGATCGGTTTTCCTCCTTATTTATAGTTGGTTCGTATCTCTTCCGAACGGTCGTGTTTGCACCCGTTCGCTCAAACAGTCGCGTCTGTACCTCTCCGTACAGTCACATCTGTTCGCCCGAGTCGCTGCCTTTTAACGGGTCGCACCCGCTCATGCCGCATCCATTCGCCCGTGTCTGCTTCAGTTGGGTCGCGCCTCCTCAGTCCAAAACCCGCGTCCGTTTCTCTTCAAATTCCAGGCCCAGCCCAGTTTTCAGCCGAAGCCCAAAACCGTTAAATAATAGCCTAGCAAAAAGAATGGTCATTTAAGACCCGTACCCGAGCCCGGCCCGGCCCGGTTCGGTCGGTCGGTCGGTCGGCGGCGGCAGCGCGCGCGTGTGTGGTGGAGATGCATGATCTCCCTCCTCACAACGAAGCATACATTTGGGAGCCCCAGGCCCCCAACCTCCTCATGAGAGAGCCATATATAAACTAATATAGCTCTCTATTTTTGGCGATGTGGGACTTTGTATATTTCCATTCATCTTATTTCTTAAGGAATTCCAACAATCCCCCACATGAATGATACATATCCCCCACACAAAGCGAAATATCACAGAGTATATATGGATTTAATGCTTTATCGTGGATAAGTAGATATTTCACTTTGAACTTTCCCTAGTTAAAACTTATCGGATTTACTTGGCTAATCGGTGAAATATTTCATCTTGAACCGTCAGCCTTTATTGTATATCCAGACAATAAGTTCTATGAAGCATTAATTCCCTTCTCATCCAATTTCTTGGTTGTGTTCATTTTGGTCCTGAATAGTACTTGGTTCTGCGAGTGTTTTAGAGAATAAAATCCTTTTAATATTCTCATAGAGCCGACCCAGCTCACACTTACATAGGTGATCGCAACCATTAAGAGTATCCTACATATACCCCACTTGTTATTTCCAAGATATGGTCATCATTAAAAAACATAGTTTTAACCTTTAAATACTTCTGTAGGCATGCATTTATATTGTGCACCATAGGAATGGAGTTGGACTATGTCCATGAAAATGCATTACGTCTTGAGTTATTTATAACTGGTTTGCCTATTGATCTTAGTCCGTGGGATCTCCAGTCGCTAGGATAGGTTTCTGTATAAGATAACTCTTGGTGGTTTAGGCTTTTAAACCCATTCCCCTCGATGCGCAGTCAATTTTCTCTCTTGATAAACCTTTAGTAAATGATCCGCTAGGTTATCATTTGTTCTCACATAATCTATGGAAATAGTTCCATTTGAGAGTAACTGCCTAACTGTGTTACGGCGTCGACGAATATGTCGTGACTTTCCATTATACACAAAGTTGTGCGCTCTGCTTAGCACTGTTTGGTTATCGCAGTGTATGCATATGGCCGGTACATGTTTAGGCCAAAATGGAATATCTTCTAAAAAGTGACGAAGCCATTCTGCTTCTTCGCCTGCTTTATCTAATGCAATGAACTCTGATTCCATAGTGGATCAAGCTATGCATGTTTGTTTAGTAGATTTCCGTGATACTGCTGCCCCTGCTAGGGTAAAGACATAACCAATTTTCGATTTTGATTCCTCTGAATCTGCAATCCAGTTTGCATCACTATATCCTTCTAAGACGGCAGGATATTTTCCATAATGTAAGGAATAGTTAGCGGTATTTTTTAAATATCCAAGCACTCTTATTAGTGCTTTCCAGTGTTCCTTTCCTGGATTGCTTGTATACCTGCTCAGTCGACTTACCGCGTAAGCGATATCTGGTCTAGTGCAATTCATGAGATACATTAAGCATCCTATTACATGAGAGTATTCCAGTTGCATTACACTCTCATTAGTGTTTTTATGCCAAGTTTGACTTTCTTGGGAGGCGGAACTGGAACTTTTGCCAACCACCCCCACACTTTGAGGTATTTAAAGCTTGGTTTTATGTTCATTCCATATCTCATATGGAATTGTTCCTGTTTTATTATGAGGGACTTTGTTTAATATGTGATTGGACATATTTAAGGCTTCCCCCCACAAGTTCGTCAGTAGACCAAAGGTTAAAAGCATGGCATTAATCATGTCTTTTAACGTTCTGTTCTTCCTCTCGGCTACACCATTTTGTTGTGGTGAATATGGAGCTATTGTTTGATGAATTATACCATTTTCGGCACAGAAATGTTCAAATGGTGATTCATATTCTCCACCTCGATCAGATCTCAAAATCTTGATCTTGTTATTTAACTGATTTTCTACCTCAGCCTTTGTTGATAGCTCTACTGTTGCCATCTCTGTTTTAGTTAAAACAGTAAAATTCTTAAGATGTAATAGGTCTAGTATACCAAAACAGAGAATAATCAATTATAAACTCGTCGCACAAGTTTATAACTCAGATTTCCACTACACTGGAATTCTGCGTTAATTATTATAACAATATGATTGTTGTAAATAAATTACAACAACAGCGTTATACTATTTCGAATGAATAATATAACCAAAATAAAGGATAGAATGTAGAATTCTAACCGGAATATGTCTGAGGCTCGTCGTAACGATTTCCTTAAGAATTTTATTTCAAAATTCTCCCAAGATACAACAGACGAATTCTGCTCGAAATTGTAATGAGTATATCACTCTGTGATTTGAAAGTAAGAACAGCAGTTTTTAGAGGAGAAGAGATTTCGGATAGGAAAATCAGTGAGGAAAGTGATCGGTTTTCCTCCTTATTTATAGTTGGTCCGTATCTCTTCCGAACGGTCGTGTCTGCACCCGTTCGCTCAAACAGTCGCGTCTGTACCTCTTCGTACAGTCACATCTGTTCGCCCGCGTCGCTGCCTTTTAACGGGTCGCACCCGCTCATGCCGCATCCATTCGCCCGCGTCTGCTTCAGTTGGGTCGCGCCTCCTCAGTCCAAAACCCGCGTCCGTTTCTCTTCAAATTCCAGGCCCAGCCCAGTTTTCAGCCGAAGCCCAAAACCGTTAAACAATAGCCTAGCAAAAAGAATGGTCATTTAAGACCCGTACCCGAGCCCGGCCCGGCCTGGTTCGGTCGGTCGGTCGGACGGCGGCGGCGGTGCGCGCGTGTGTGTGGTGGAGATGCATGATCTCCCTCCTCACAACGAAGCATACGTTTGGGAGCCCCAGGCCCCCAACCTCCTCATGAGAGAGCCATATATAAACTAATATAGCTCTCTATATTTTGGCGATGTGGGACTTTGTATATTTCCATTCATTTTATTTTTTAAGGAATTCCAACAATCCCCCACATGAATGATAATATACATATCCCCCACACAAAGCGAAATATCACAGAGTATATATGGATTTAATGCTTTATCGTGGATAAGCAGATATTTCACTTTGAACTTTTCCTAGTTAAAACTTATTGGATTTACTTGGCTAATCGGTGAAATATTTCATCTTGAACCATCAGCCTTTATTGTATATCCAGACAATAAGTTCTACGAAGCATTAATTCCCTTCTCATCCAATTTCTTGGTTGTGTTCATTTTGGTCCTGAACAGTACTTGGTTCTGCGAGTGTTTTAGAGAATAAAAGCCTTTTAATATTCTCATAGAGCCGACCCAGCTCACACTTACATAGGTGATCGCAACCATTAAGAGTATCCTACATATACCCCACTTGTTATTTCCAAGATATGGTCATCATTAAAAAACATAGTTTTAACCTTTAAATACTTCTGTAGGCATGCATTTATATTGTGCACCATAGGAATGGAGTTGGACTATGTCCATGCAAATGCATTACGTCTTGAGTTATTCATAACTGGTTTGCCTATTGATCCTAGTCCGTGGGATCTCCAGTCGCTAGGATAGGTTTCTGTATAAGATAACTCTTGGTGGTTTAGGCTTTTAAACCCATTTCCCTCGATGCGCAGTCAATTTTCTCTCTTGATAAACATTTAGTAAATGGATCCGCTAGGTTATCATTTGTTCTCACATAATCTATGGAAATAGTTCCATTTGAGAGTAACTGCCTAACTGTGTTATGGCGTCGACGAATATGTCGTGACTTTCCATTATACACAAAGTTGTGTGCTCTGCTTAGCGCTGCTTGGTTATCGCAGTGTATGCATATGGCCGGTACAGGTTTAGGCCAAAATGGAATATCTTCTAAAAAGTGACGAAGCCATTCTGCTTCTTCGCCTGCTTTATCTAATGCAATGAACTCTGATTCCATAGTGGATCGAGCTATGCATGTTTGTTTAGTAGATTTCCATGATACTGCTGCCCCTGCTAGGTTAAAGACATAACCACTTGTCGATTTTGATTCCTCTGAATCTGCAATCCAGTTTGCATCACTATATCCTTCTAAGACGGCATGATATTTTCCATAATGTAAGGAATAGTTAGCGGTATTTTTTAAATATCCAAACACTCTCATTAGTGCTTTCGAGTGTTCCTTTCCTGGATTGCTTGTATACCTGCTCAGTCGACTTACCGCGTAAGGGATATCTGGTCTAGTGCAATTCATGAGATACATTAAGCATCCTATTACACGAGAGTATTCCAGTTGCATTACACTCTCATTAGTGTTTTTATGCCAAGTTTGACTTTCTTGGGAGGCGGAACTGGAACTTTTGCCAAGCACCCCCACACTTTGAGGTATTTAAAGCTTGGTTTGTGTTCTTTCCATATCTCATATGGAATTGTTCCTGTTTTATTATGAGGGACTTTGTTTAATATGTGATTGGACATATTTAAGGCTTCCCCCCACAAGTTCGTCGGTAGACCAGAGGTTAAAAGCATGGCATTAATCATGTCTTTTAACGTTCTGTTCTTTCTCTCGGCTACACCATTTTGTTGTGGTGAATATGGAGCTGTTGTTTGATGAATTATACCATTTTCGGCACAGAAATGTTCAAATGGTGATTCATATTCTCCACCTCGATCAGATCTCAAAATCTTGATCTTTTTATTTAACTGATTTTCTACCTCAGCCTTTGTTGACAGCTCTACTGTTGCCATCTCTGTTTTAGTTAAAACGGTAAAATTCTTAAGATGTAATAGGTCTAGTATACCAAAACAGAGAATAATCAATTATAAACTCGTCGCACATGTTTATAACTCAGATTTCCACTACACTTGAATTCTGCGTTAATTATTATAACAATATGATTGTTGTAAATAAATTACAACAACAACATTATACTATTTTGAATGAATAATATCACCAAAATAAAGGATAGAATGTAGAATTCTAACCAGAATATGTTTGAGGCTCGTCGTAACGATTTCCTTAAGAATTTTATTTCAAAATTCTCCCAAGATACAACAGACGAATTCTGCTCGAAATTGTAATGAGTATATCACTCTGTGATTTGAAAGTAAGAACAGCAGTTTTTAGAGGAGAAGAGATTTCGGATTGGAAAATCAGTGAGGAAAGTGATCGGTTTTCCTCCTTATTTATAGTTGGTCCGTATCTCTTCCGAACGTTCGTGTCTGCACCCGTTCGCTCAAACAGTCGCGTCTGTACCTCTTCGTACAGTCACATCTGTTTGCCCGCGTCGCTGTCTTTTAACGGGTCGCACCCGCTCATGCCGCATCCATTCGCCCGCGTCTGCTTCAGTTGGGTCGCGCCTCCTCAGTCCAAAACCCGCGTCCGTTTCTCTTCAAATTCCAGGCCCAGCCCAGTTTTCAACCGAAGCCCAAAACCGTTAAACAATAGCCTAACAAAAAGAATGGTCATTTAAGACCCGTACCCGAGCCCGACCCGAACCGGTTCGGTCGGTCGGTCGTACAGCGGCGGCGGCGCGCGCGCGTGTGTGGTGGAGATGCATGATCTCCCTCCTCACAACGAAGCATACATTTGGGAGCCCCAGGCCCCCAACCTCCTCATGAGAGAGCCATATATAAACTAATATAGCTCTCTATATTTTGGCGATGTGGGACTTTGTATATTTCCATTCATCTTATTTTTTAAGGAATTCCAACAATCCCCCACATGAATGATAATTTACATATCCCCCACACAAAGCGAAATATCACAAAGTATATATGGATTTAATGCTTTATCGTGGATAAGTAGATATTTCACTTTGAACTTACCCTAGTTAAAACTTATCGGATTTACTTGGCTAATCGGTGAAATATTTCATCTTGAACCGTTAGCCTTTATTGTATATCCAGACAATAAGTTCTACGAAGCATTAATTCCCTTCTCATCCAATTTCTTGGTTGTGTTCATTTTGGTCCTGAACAGTACTTGGTTCTACGAGTGTTTTAGAGAATAAAAGCCTTTTAATATTCTCATAGAGCCGACCCAGATCACACTTACATAGGTGATCGCAACCATTAAGAGTATCCTACATATACCCCACTTGGTATTTCCAAGATATGGTCATCATTAAAAAACATAGTTTTAACCTTTAAATACTTCTGTAGGCATGCATTTATATTGTGCACCATAAGAATGGAGTTGGACTATGTCCATGCAAATGCATTACGTCTTGAGTTATTCATAACTGGTCTGCCTGTTGATCCTAGTCCGTGGGATCTCCAGTCGCTAGGATAGGTTTCTGTATAAGATAACTCTTGGTGGTTTAGGCTTTTAAATCCATTCCCCTCGATGCACAGTCAATTTTCTCTCTTGATAAACCTTTAGTAAATGGATCCGCTAGGTTATCATTTGTTCTCACATAATCTATGGAAATAGTTCCATTTGAGAGTAAATGCCTAACTGTGTTATGGTGTAGACGAATATGTCGTGACTTTCCATTATACACAAAGTTGTGCGCTCTGCTTAGCGCTGCTTGGTTATCGCAGTGTATGCATATGGCCGGTACAGGTTTAGGCCAAAATGGAATATCTTCTAAAAAGTGACGAAGCCATTCTGCTTCTTCGCCTGCTTTACTAATGCAATGAACTCTGATTCCATAGTGGATCGAGCTATGCATGTTTGTTTAGTAGATTCCCATGATACTGCTGCCCCTGCTAGGGTAAAGACATAACCACTTGTCGATTTTGATTCCTCTGAATCTGCAATCCAGTTTGCATCACTATATCCTTCTAAGACGGCAGGATATTTTCCATAATGTAAGGAATAGTTAGTGGTATTTTTTAAATATCCAAGCACTCTCATTAGTGCTTTCCAGTGTTCCTTTCCTGGATTGCTTGTATACCTGCTCAGTCGACTTACCGCGTAAGCGATATCTGGTCTAGTGCAATTCATGAGATACATTAAGCATCCTATTACACGAGAGTATTCCAGTTGCATTACACTCTCATTAGTGTTTTTATGCCAAGTTTGACTTTCTAGGGAGGCGGAACTGGAACTTTTGCCAAGCACACCCACACTTTGAGGTATTTAAAGCTTGGTTTGTGTTCTTTCCATATCTCATAGAATTGTTCCTGTTTTATTATGAGGGACTTTGTTTAATATGTGATTGGACATATTTAAGGCTTCCCCCCACAAGTTCGTCGGTAGACCAGAGGTTAAAAGCATGGCATTAATCATGTCTTTTAACGTTCTGTTCTTCCTCTCGGCTACACCATTTTGTTGTGGTGAATATGGAGCTGTTGTTTGATGAATTATACCATTTTCGGCACAGAAATGTTCAAATGGTGATTCATATTCTCTACCTCGATCAGATCTCAAAATCTTGATCTTTTTATTTAACTGATTTTCTACCTCAGCCTTTGTTGACATCTCTACTGTTGCCATCTCTGTTTTAGTTAAAACAGTAAAATTCTTAAGATGTAATAGGTCTAGTATACCAAAATAGAGAATAATCAATTATAAACTCGTCGCACAAGTTTATAACTCAGATTTCCACTACACTGGAATTCTGCGTTAATTATTATAACAATATGATTGTTGTAAATAAATTACAACAACAGCGTTATACTATTTTGAATGAATAATATCACCAAAATAAAGGATAGAATGTAGAATTCTAACCGGAATATGTCTGAGGCTCGTCGTAACGATTTCCTTAAGAATTTTATTTCAAAATTCTCCCAAGATACAACAGACGAATTCTGCTCGAAATTGTAATGAGTATATCACTCTGTGATTTGAAAGTAAGAACAGCAGTTTTTAGAGGAGAAGAGATTTCGGATTGGAAAATCAGTGAGGAAAGTGATCGATTTTCCTCCTTATTTATAGTTGGTCCGTATCTCTTCCGAACGGTCGTGTCTGCACCCGTTCGCTCAAACAGTCACGTCTGTACCTCTTCGTACAGTCACATCTGTTCGCCCGCGTCGCTGCCTTTTAACGGGTCACACCCGCTCATGCCGCATCCATTCGCCCGCGTTTGCTTCAGTTGGGTCGCGCCTCCTCAGTCCAAAACCCGCGTCCGTTTCTCTTCAAATTCCAGGCCCAGCCCAGTTTTCAGCCGAAGCCCAAAACCGTTAAACAATAGCCTAGCAAAAAGAATGGTCATTTAAGACCCATACCCGAGCCCGGCACGGCCCGGTTCGGTCGGTCGGTCGGACGGCGGCGGCGGCACGCGTGCGTGTGTGGTGGAGATGCATGATCTCCCTCCTCACAACGAAGCATACATTTGGGAGCCCCAGGCCCCCAATCTCCTCATGAGAGAGCCATATATAAACTAATATAGCTCTCTATATTTTGGCGATGTGGGACTTTGTATATTTCCATTCATCTTATTTCTTAAGGAATTCCAATAATCCCCCACATGAATGATAATATACATATCCCCCACACAAAGCAAAATATCACATAGTATATATGGATTTAATGCTTTATCGTGGATAAGTAGATATTTCACTTTGAACTTTCCTTAGTTAAAACTTATCGGATTTACTTGGCTAATCGATGAAATATTTCATCTTGAACCGTCAGCCTTTATTGTATATCCAGACAATAAGTTCTACGAAGCATTAATTCCCTTCTCATCCAATTTCTTGGTTGTGTTCATTTTGGTCCTGAACAGTACTTGGTTCTACGAGTGTTTTAGAGAATAAAAGCCTTTTAATATTCTCATAGAGCCGACCCAGCTCACACTTACATAGGTGATCGCAAACATTAAGAGTATCCTACATATACCCTACTTGTTATTTCCAAGATATGGTCATCATTAAAAAACATAGTTTTAACCTTTAAATACTTCTGTAGGCATGCATTTATATTGTGCACCATAGGAATGGAGTTGGACTATGTCCATGCAAATGCATTACGTCTTGAGTTATTCATAACTGGTTTGCCTATTGATCCTAGTCCGTAGGATCTCCAGTCGATAGGATAGGTTTCTGTATAAGATAACTCTTGGTGGTTTAGGCTTTTAAACCCATTCCCCTCGATGCACAGTCAATTTTCTCTCTTGATAAACCTTTAGTAAATGGATCCGCTAGGTTATCATTTGTTCTCACATAATCTATGGAAATAGTTCCATTTGAGAGTAACTGCCTAACTGTGTTATGGCGTCGACGAATATGTCGTGACTTTCCATTATACACAAAGTTGTGCGCTCTGCTTAGCGCTGCTTGGTTATCGCAGCGTATGCATATGGCCGGTACAGGTTTAGGCCAAAATGGAATATCTTCTAAAAAGTGACGAAGCCATTCTGCTTCTTCGCCTGCTTTATCTAATGCAATGAACTCTGATTCCATAGTGGATCGAGCTATGCATGTTTGTTTAGTAGATTTCCATGATACTGCTGCCCCAGCTAGGGTAAAGACATAACCACTTGTCGATTTTGATTCCTCTGAATCTGCAATCCAGTTTGCATCACTATATCCTTCTATGACGGCAGGATATTTTGCATAATGTAAGGAATAGTTAGCGGTATTTTTTAAATATCCAAGCACTCTCATTAGTGCTTTCCAGTGTTCCTTTCCTGGATTGCTTGTATAACTGCTCAGTCGACTTACCGCGTAAGCGATGTCTAGTCTAGTGCAATTCATGAGATACATTAAGCATCCTATTACACGAGAGAATTCCAGTTGCATTACACTCTCATTAGTGTTTTTATGCCAAGTTTGACTTTCTTGGGAGGCGGAACTGGAACTTTTGCCAAGCACCCCCACACTTTGAGGTATTTAAAGCTTGGTTTGTGTTCTTTCCATATCTCATATAGAATTGTTCCTGTTTTATTATGAGGGACTTTGTTTAATATGTGATTGGACATATTTAAGGCTTCCCCCCACAAGTTCGTCGGTAGACCAGAGGTTAAAAGCATGGCATTAATCATGTCTTTTAACGTTCTGTTCTTCCTCTCGGCTACACCATTTTGTTGTGGTGAATATAGAGCTGTTGTTTGATGAATTATACCATTTTCGGCACAGAAATGTTCAAATGGTGATTCATATTCTCCACCTCGATCAGATCTCAAAATCTTGATCTTTTTATTTAACTGATTTTCTACCTCAGCCTTTGTTGATAGCTCTACTGTTGCCATCTCTGTTTTAGTTAAAACAGTAAAATTCTTAAGATGTAATAGGTCTAGTATACGAAAATAGAGAATAATCAATTATAAACTCGTCGCACAAGTTTATAACTCAGATTTCCACTACACTGGAATTCTGCGTTAATTATTATAACAATATGATTGTTGTAAATAAATTACAACAACAGCGTTATACTATTTTGAATGAATAATATCACCAAAATAAAGGATAGAATGTAGAATTCTAACCGGAATATGTCTGAGGCTCGTCGTAACGATTTCCTTAAGAATTTTATTTCAAAATTCTCCCAAGATACAATAGACGAATTCTACTCGAAATTGTAATGAGTATATCGCTCTGTGATTTGAAAGTAAGAACAGCAGTTTTTAGAGGAGAAGAGATTTCGGATTGGAAAATCAGTGAGGAAAGTGATCGGTTTTCCTCCTTATTTATAGTTGGTCCGTATCTTTTCCGAACGGTCGTGTCTGCACCCGTTCGCTCAAACAGTCGCGTCTGTACCTCTTCGTACAGTCACATTTGTTCGCCCGCGTCGCTGCCTTTTAATGGGTCGCACCCGCTCATGCCGTATCCATTCGCCCGCGTCTACTTCAGTTGGGTCGCGCCTCCTCAGTTCAAAACCCACGTCCGTTTCTCTTCAAATTCCAGGCCCAGCCCAGTTTTCAACCGAAGCCCAAAACCGTTAAACAATAGCCTAGCAAAAAGAATGGTCATTTAAGACCCGTACCCGAGCCCGGCCCGGCCCGGTTCGGTCGGTCGGTCGGCGGCGGCGGCGCGCGTGCGTGTGTGGTGGAGATGCATGATCTCCCTCCTCACAACGAAGCATACATTTGGGAGCCCCAGGCCCCCAACCTCCTCATGAGAGAGCCATATATAAACTAATATAGCTCTCTATATTTTGGCGATGTGGGACTTTGTATATTTCCATTCATCTTATTTCTTAAGGAATTCCAACAATCCCCCACATGAATGATAATATACATATCCCCCACACAAAGCAAAATATCACATAGTATATATGGATTTAATGCTTTATCGTGGATAAGTAGATATTTCACTTTGAACTTTCCCTAGTTAAAACTTATCGGATTTACTTGGCTAATCGGTGAAATATTTCATCTTGAACCGTCAGCCTTTATTGTATATCCAGACAATAAGTTCTACGAAGCATTAATTCCCTTCTCATCCAATTTCTTGGTTGTGTTCATTTTGGTTCTGAACAGTACTTGGTTCTGCGAGTGTTTTAGAGAATAAAAGCCTTTTAATATTCTCATAGAGCCGACCCAGCTCACACTTACATAGGTGATCGCAACCATTAAGAGTATCCTACATATACCCCACTTGTTATTTCCAAGATATGGTCATCATTAAAAAACATAGTTTTAACCTTTAAATACTTCTGTAGGCATGCATTTATATTGTGCACCATAGGAATGGAGTTGGACTATGTCCATGCAAATGCATTACGCCTTGAGTTATTCAAAACTGGTTTGCCTATTGATCCTAGTCCGTGGGATCTCCAGTCGCTAGGATAGGTTTCTGTATAAGATAAATCTTGGTGGTTTAGGCTTTTAAACCCATTCCCCTCGATGCGCAGTCAATTTTCTCTCTCGATAAACCTTTAGTAAATGGATCCATTAGGTTATCATTTGTTCTCACATAATCTATGGAAATAGTTCCATTTGAGAGTAACTGCCTAACTGTGTTATGGCGTCGACGAATATGTCGTGACTTTCCATTATACACAAAGTTGTGCACTCTGCTTAGTGCTGCTTGGTTATCGTAGTGTATGCATATGGCCGGTACAGGTTTAGGCCAAAATGGAATATCTTCTAAAAAGTGACGAAGCCATTCTGCTTCTTCGCCTGCTTTATCTAATGCAATGAACACTGATTCCATAGTGGATCGAGCTATGCATGTTTGTTTAGTAGATTTCCATGATACTGCTGCCCCTGCTAGGGTAAAGACATAACCACTTGTCGATTTTGATTCCTCTGAATCTGCAATTCAGTTTGCATCACTATATCCTTCTAAGACAGCAGGATATTTTCCATAACGTAATGAATAGTTAGCGGTATTTTTTAAATATCCAAGCACTCTCATTAGTGCTTTCCAGTGTTCCTTTCCTGGATTGCTTGTATACCTGCTCAGTCAACTTACCGCGTAAGCGATATCTGGTCTAGTGCAATTCATGAGATACATTAAGCATCCTATTACACGAGAGTATTCCAGTTGCATTACACTCTCATTAGTGTTTTTATGCCAAGTTTGTCTTTCTTGGGAGGCCGAACTGGAACTTTTGCCAAGCACCCCCACACTTTGAGGTATTTAAAGCTTGGTTTGTGTTCTTTCCATATCTCATATGGAATTGTTCCTGTTTTATTATGAGGGACTTTGTTTAATACGTGATTGGACATATTTAAGGCTTCCCCTCACAAGTTCGTCGGTAGACCAGAGGTTAAAAGCATGGCATTAATCATGTCTTTTAACGTTCTATTCTTCCTCTCGGCTACACCATTTTGTTGTGGTGAATATGGAGCTGTTGTTTGATGAATTATACCATTTTCGGCACAGAAATGTTCAAATGGTGATTCATATTCTCCACCTCGATCAGATCTCAAAATCTTGATCTTTTTATTTAACTGATTTTCTACCTCAGCCTTTGTTGACAGCTCTACTGTTGCTATCTCTGTTTTAGTTAAAACAGTAAAATTCTTAAGATGTAATAGGTCTAGTATACCAAAACAGAGAATAATCAATTATAAACTCGTCGCACAAGTTTATAACTCAGATTTCCACTACACTGGAATTCTGCGTTAATTATTATAACAATATGATTGTTGTAAATAAATTACAACAACAGCGTTATACTATTTTGAATGAATAATATCACCAAAATAAAGGATAGAATGTAGAATTCTAACCGGAATATGTCTGAGGCTCGTCGTAACGATTTCCTTAAGAATTTTATTTCAAAATTCTCCCAAGATACAACAGACGAATTCTGCTCGAAATTGTAATGAGTATATCACTCTGTGATTTGAAAGTAAGAACAGCAGTTTTTAGAGGAGAAGAGATTTCGGATTGGAAAATCAGTGAGGAAAGTGATCGGTTTTCATCCTTATTTATAGTTGGTCCGTTTCTCTTCCGAACGGTCGTGTCTGCACCCATTCACTCAAACAGTCGCGTCTGTACCTCTTCGTACAGTCACATCTGTTCGCCCGCGTCGCTGCCTTTTAACGGGTCGCACCCGCTCATGCCGCATCCATTCGCCCGCGTCTACTTCAGTTGGGTCGCACCTCCTCAGTCCAAAACTTGCGTCCGTTTCTCTTCAAATTCCAGGCCCAGCCCAGTTTTCAGCCGAAGCCCATAACCGTTAAACAATAGCCTAGCAAAAAGAATGGTCATTTAAGACCCGTACCTGAGCCCGGCCCGGCCCGGTTCGGTCGGTCGGTCGGTGGCGGCGGTGCGCGCGCGTGTGTGGTGGAGATGCATGATCTCCCTCCTCACAACGAAGCATACATTTGGGAGCCCCAGGCCCCCAATCTACTCATGAGAGAGCCATATATAAACTAATATAGCTCTCTATATTTTGGCGATGTGGAACTTTGTATATTTCCATTCATCTTATTTCTTAAGGAATTCCAACAATCCCCCACATGAATGATAATATACATATCCCCACACAAAGCGAAATATCACAGAGTATATATGGATTTAATGCTTTATCGTGGATAAGTAGATATTTCACTTTGAACTTTCCCTAGTTAAAACTTATCGGATTTACTGGGCTAATCGGTGAAATATTTCATCTTGAACCGTCAGCCTTTATTGTATATCCAGACAATAAGTTCTACGAAGCATTAATTCCCTTCTCATCCAATTTCTTCGTTGTGTTCATTTTGGTCCTGAACAGTACTTGGTTCTGCAAGTGTTTTAGAGAATAAAAGCCTTTTAATATTCTCATAGAGCCGACCCAGCACATACTTACATAGGTGATCGCAACCATTAAGAGTATCCTACATATACCCCACTTGTTATTTCCAAGATATGGTCATCATTAAAAAACATAGTTTTAACCTTCAAATACTTCTGTAGGCATGCATTTATATTGTGCACCATAGGAATGGAGTTGGACTATGTCCATGCAAATGCATTACGTCTTGAGTTATTCATAACTGGTTTGCCTATTGATCCTAGTCCGTGGGATCTCCAGTCGCTAGGATAGGTTTCTGTATAAGATAACTCTTGGTGGTTTAGGCTTTTAAACCCATTCCCCTCGATGCGCAGTCAATTTTCTCTCTTGATAAACCTTTAGTAAATGGATCCGCTAGGTTATCATTTGTTCTCACATAATCTATGGAAATAGTTCCATTTGAGAGTAACTACCTAACTGTGTTATGGCGTCGACGAATATGTCGTGACTTTCCATTATACACAAAGTTGTGCGCTCTGCATAGCGCTGCTTGGTTATCGCAGTGTATGCATATGGCCGGTACAGGTTTAGGCCAAAATGGAATATCTTCTAAAAAGTGACAAAGCCATTCTGCTTCTTCACCTGCTTTATCTAATGCAATGAACTCTGATTCCATAGTGGATCGAGCTATGCATGTTTGTTTAGTAGATTTCCATGATACTGCTGCCACTACTAGGGTAAAGACATAACCACTTGTCGATTTTGAATCCTCTGAATCTGCAATCCAGTTTGCATCACTATATCCTTCTAAGACGGTAGGATATTTTCCATAATGTAAGGAATAGTTAGCGGTATTTTTTAAATATCCAAGCACTCTCATTAGTGCTTTCCAGTGTTCCTTTCCTGGATTGCTTGTATACCTGCTCAGTCGACTTACCGCGTAAGCGATATCTGGTCTAGTGCAATTCATGAGATACATTAAGCATCCTATTACACGAGAGTATTCCAGTTGCATTACACTCTCATTAGTGTTTTTATGCCAAGTTTGACTTTCTTGGGAGGCGGAACTGGAACTTTTGCCAAGCACCCCCACACTTTGAGGTATTTAAAGCTTGGTTTGTGTTCTTTCCATATCTCATATGGAATTGTTCCTATTTTATTATGAGGGACTTTGTTTAATATGTGATTGGACATATTTAAGGCTTCCCCCCACAAGTTCGTCGGTAGACCAGAGGTTAAAAGCATGGCATTAATCTTGTCTTTTAACGTTCTGTTCTTCCTCTCGGCTACACCATTTTGTTGTGGTGAATATGGAGCTGTTCTTTGATGAATTATACCATTTTCGGCACAGAAATGTTCAAATGGTGATTCATATTCTCCACCTCGATCAGATCTCAAAATCTTGATCTTTTTATTTAACTGATTTTCTACCTCAGCCTTTGTTGACAGCTTTACTGTTGCCATCTCTGTTTTAGTTAAAATAGTAAAATTCTTAAGATGTAATAGGTCTAGTATACCAAAACAGAGAATAATCAATTATAAACTCGTCGCACAAGTTTATAACTCAGATTTCCACTACACTGGAATTCTGCGTTAATTATTATAACAATATGATTGTTGTAAATAAATTACAACATCAGCGTTATACTATTTTGAATGAATAATATAACCAAAATAAAGGATAGAATGTAGAATTCTAACCGGAATATGTCTGAGGCTCGTCGTAACGATTTCCTTAAGAATTTTATTTCAAAATTCTCCCAAGATACAACAGACGAATTCTGCTCGAAATTGTAATGAGTATATCACTCTGTGATTTGAAAGTAAGAACAGCAGTTTTTAGAGGAGAAGAGATTTCGGATTGGAAAATCAGTGAGGAAAGTGATCGGTTTACTTCCTTATTTATAGTTGGTCCGTATCTCTTCCGAACGGTCGTGTCTGTACCCGTTCGCTCAAACAGTCGCGTCTGTACCTCTTCGTACAGTCACATCTGTTTGCCCGCGTCGCTGCCTTTTAACGGGTCGCACCCGCTCATGTCGCATCCATTCGCCCACGTCTGCTTCAGTTGGGTCGCGCCTCCTCAGTCCAAAACCCGCGTCCGTTTCTCTTCAAATTCCAGGCCCAGCCCAGTTTTCAGCCGAAGCCCAAAACCGTTAAACAATAGCCTAGCAAAAAGAATGGTCATTTAAGACCCGTTCCCGTACCCGAGCCCGGCCCGGTTCGGTCGGTCGGTCGGACGGCGGTGGCGGCGCGCGCGCGTGTGTGGTGGAGATGCATGATCTCCCTCCTCACAACGAAGCATACATTTGGGAGCCCCAGGACCCCAACCTCCTCATGAGAGAGTCATATATAAACTAATATGCTCTCTATATTTTGGCGATGTGGGACTTTGTATATTTCCATTCATCTTATTTCTTAAGGAATTCCGACAATCCCCCACATGAATGATAATATACATATCCCCCACACAAAGCAAAATATCATAGAGTATATATGGATTTAATGCTTTATCGTGGATAAGTAGATATTTCACTTTGAACTTTCCCTAGTTAAAACTTATCGGATTTACTTGGCTAATCGGTGAAATATTTCATCTTGAACCGTCAGCCTTTATTGTATATCCAGACAATAAGTTCTACGAAGCATTAATTCCCTTCTCATCCAATTTCTTGGTTGTGTTCATTTTGGTCCTGAACAGTACTTGGTTCTGTGAGTGTTTTAGAGAATAAAAGCCTTTTAATATTCTCATAGAGCCGCCCCAGCTCAAACTTACATAGGTGATCGCAACCATTAAGAGTATCCTACATATACCCCACTTGTTATTTCCAAGATATGGTCATCATTAAAAAACATAGTTTTAACCTTTAAATACTTCTGTAGGCATGCATTTATATTGTGCACCATAGGAATGGAGTTGGACTATGTCCATGCAAATGCATTACGTCTTGAGTTATTCATAACTGGTTTGCCTATTGATCCTAGTCCGTGGGATCTCCAGTCGCTAGGATAGGTTTCTATATAAGATAACTTTTGGTGGTTTAGGCTTTTAAACCCATTCCCCTCGATGCGCAGTCAATTTTCTCTCTTGATAAACCTTTAGTAAATGGATCCGCTAGGTTATCATTTGTTCTCACATAATCTATGGAAATAGTTCCATTTGAGAGTAACTACCTAACTGTGTTATGGCTCGACGAATATGTCGTGACTTTCCATTATACACAAAGTTGTGCGCTCTGCTTAGCGCTGCTTGGTTATCGCAGTGTATGCATATGGCCGGTACAGGTTTAGGCCAAAATGGAATATCTTCTAAAAAGTGACGAAGCCATTCTGCTTCTTCGCCTGCTTTATCTAATGCAATGAACTCTGATTCCATAGTGGATCGAGCTATGCATGTTTTTTTAGTAGATTTCCATGATACTGCTGCCCCTGCTAGGGTAAAGACATAACCACTTGTCGATTTTGATTCCACTGAATCTGCAATCCAGTTTGCATCACTATATCCTTCTAAGACGGTAGGATATTTTCCATAATGTAAGGAATAGTTAGCGGTATTTTTTAAATATCCAAGCACTCTCATTAGTGCTTTCCAGTGTTCCTTCCCTAGATTGCTTGTATACCTGCTCAGTCGACTTACCGTGTAAGCGATATCTGGTCTAGTGCAATTCATGAGATACATTAAGCATCCTATTACACAAGAGTATTCCAGTTGCATTACAATCTCATTAGTGTTTTTATGCCAAGTTTGATTTTCTTGGGAGGCGGAACTGGAACTTTTGCCAAGCACCCCCACACTTTGAGGTATTTAAAGCTTGGTTTGTGTTCTTTCCATATCTCATATAGAATTGTTCCTGTTTTATTATGATGGACTTTGTTTAATATGTGATTGGACATATTTAAGGCTCCCCCCCACAAGTTCGTCGGTAGACCAGAGGTTAAAAGCATGGCATTAATCATGTCTTTTAACGTTTTGTTCTTCCTCTCGGCTACACCATTTTGTTGTGGTGAATATGGAGCTGTTGTTTGATGAATTATACCATTTTCGGCACAGAAATGTTCAAATGGTGATTCATATTCTCCACCTCGATCAAATCTCAAAATCTTGATCTTTTTATTTAACTGATTTTCTACCTCAGCCTTTGTTGACAGCTCTACTGTTGCCATCTCTGTTTTAGTTAAAACAGTAAAATTATTAAGATGTAATAGGTCTAGTATACCAAAACAGAGAATAATCAATTATAAACTCGTCGCACAAGTTTATAACTCAGATTTCCACTACACTGGAATTCTGCGTTAATTATTATAACAATATGATTGTTGTAAATAAATTACAACAACAGCGTTATACTATTTTGAATGAATAATATTACCAAAATAAAGGATAGAATGTAGAATTCTAACCGGAATATGTCTGAGGCTCGTCGTAACGATTTCCTTAAGAATTTTATTTCAAAATTCTCCGAAGATACAACAGACGAATTCTGCTCGAAATTGTAATGTGTATATCACTCTGTGATTTGAAAGTAAGAGCAGCAGTTTTTAGAGGAGAAGAGATTTCGGATTGGAAAATCAGTGAGGAAAGTGATCGATTTTCCTCCTTATTTATAGTTGGTCCGTATCTCTTCCGAACGGTCGTGTCTGCACCCGTTCGCTCAAACAGTCGCGTCTGTACCTCTTCGTACAGTCACATCTGTTCGCCCGCGTTGCTGCCTTTTAACGGGTCGCACCCGCTCATGCCGCATCCATTCGCCCGCGTCTGCTTCAGTTGGGTCGCGCTTCCTCAGTCCAAAACCCGCGTCCGTTTCTCTTCAAATTCCAGGCCCAACCCAGTTTTCAGTCGAAGCTCAAAACCGTTAAACAATAGCCTAGCAAAAAGAATGGTCATTTAAGACCCGAGCCCGGCTCGGCCTGGCCCAGTTCGGTCGGTCGGACGGCGGCGGCGGCGCGCGCGTGTGTGTGGTGGAGATGCATGATCTCCCTCCTCACAACGAAGCATACATTTAGGAGCCCCAGGCCCCCAACCTCCTCATGAGAGAGCCATATATAAACTAATATAGCTCTCTATATTTTGGCGATGTGGGACTTTGTATATTTCCATTCATCTTATTTCTTAAGGAATTCCAACAATCCCCCACATGAATGATAATATACATATCCCCCACACAAAGCAGAGTATATATGGATTTAATGCTTTATCGTGGATAAGTAGATATTTCACTTTGAACTTTCCCTAGTTAAAACTTATCGGATTTACTTGGCTAATCGGTGAAATATTTCATCTTGAACCGTCAGCCTTTATTGTATATCCAGACAATAAGTTCTACGAAGCATTAATTCCCTTCTCATCCAATTTCTTGGTTGTGTTCATTTTGGTCCTGAACAGTACTTGGTTCTGCGAGTGTTTTAGAGAATAAAAGCCTTTTAATATTCTCATGGAGCCGACCCAGCTCACACTTACATAGGTGATCGCAACCATTAAGAGTATCCTACGTATACCCCACTTGTTATTTCCAAGATATGGTCATCATTAAAAAACATAGTTTTAACCTTTAAATACTTCTGTAGGCATGCATTTATATTGTGCACCTTAGGAATGGAGTTGGACTATGTCCATGCAAATGCATTACGTCTTGAGTTATTCATAACTGGTTTGCCTATTGATCCTAGTCCGTGGGATCTCCAGTCGCTAGGATAGGTTTCTGTATAAGATAACTCTTGGTAGTTTAGGCTTTTAAACCCATTCCCCTCGATGCGCAGTCAATTTTCTCTCTTGATAAACCTTTAGTAAATGGATCCGCCAGGTTATCATTTGTTCTCACATAATCTATGGAAATAGTTCCATTTGAGAGTAACTGCCTAACTGTGTTATGGCGTCGACGAATATGTCGTGACTTTCCATTATACACAAAGTTGTGCGCTCTGCTTAGCGCTGCTTGGTTATCGCAGTGTATGCATATGGCCGGTACAAGTTTAGGCCAAAATGGAATATCTTCTAAAAAGTGACGAAGCCATTCTGCTTCTTCGCCTGATTTATCTAATGCAATGAACTCTGATTCCATAGTGGATCGAGCTATGCATGTTTGTTTAGTAGATTTCCATGATATTGCTGCCCCTGCTAGGGTAAAGACATAACCACTTGTCGATTTTGATTCCTCTGAATCTGCAATCCAGTTTGCATCACTATATCCTTCTAAGACGACATGATATTTTCCATAATGTAAGGAATAGTTAGCGGTATTTTTTAAATATCCAAGCACTCTCATTAGTGCTTTCCAGTGTTCCTTTCCTGGATTGCTTGTATACCTGCTCAGTCGACTTACCGCGTAAGCGATATCTGGTCTAGTGCAATTCATGAGATACATTAAGCATCCTATTACACGAGAGTATTCCAGTTGCATTACACACTCATTAGTGTTTTTATGCCAAGTTTGACTTTCTTGGGAGGCGGAACTGGAACTTTTGCCAAGCACCCCAACACTTTGAGGTATTTAAACCTTGGTTTGTGTTCTTTCCATATCTCATATGGAATTGTTCCTGTTTTATTATGAGGGACTTTGTTTAATATGTGATTGGACATATTTAAGGCTTCCCCCCACAAGTTCGTCGGTAGACCAGAGGTTAAAAGCATGGCATTAATCATGTCTTTTAACGTTCTGTTCTTCCTCTCGGCTACACCATTTTGTTGTGGTGAATATGGAGCTGTTGTTTGATGAATTATACCATTTTTGGCACAGAAATGTTCAAATGGTGATTCATATTCTCCACCTCGATCAGATCTCTAAATCTTGATCTTTTTATTTAACTGATTTTCTACCTCAGCCTTTGTTGACAGCTCTACTGTTGCCATCTCTGTTTTAGTTAAAACAGTAAAATTCTTAAGATGTAATAGGTCTAGTATACCAAAACAGAGAATAATCAATTATAAACTCGTCGCACAAGTTTATAACTCAGATTTCCACTACACTGGAATTCTGCGTTAATTATTATAACAATATGATTGTTGTAAATAAATTACAACAACAGCGTCATACAATTTTGAATGAATAATATAACCAAAATAAAGGATAGAATGTAGAATTCTAACCGGAATATGTTTGAGGCTCGTCGTAACGATTTCCTTAAGAATTTTATTTCAAAATTCTCCCAAGATACAACAGACGAATTCTGCTCGAAATTGTAATGAGTATATCACTCTGTGATTTGAAAGTAAGAATAGCAGTTTTTAGAGGAGAAGAGATTTCGGATTGGAAAATCAGTGAGGAAAGTGATCGGTTTTCCTCCTTATTTATAGTTGGTCCGTATCTCTTCCGAACGTTCGTGTCTGCACCCGTTCGCTCAAACAGTCGCGTCTGTACCTCTTCGTACAGTCACATCTGTTCGCCCGCGTCGCTGTCTTTTAACGGGTCGCACCCGCTCATGCCGCATCCATTCGCCCGCGTCTGCTTCAGTTGGGTCGCGCCTCCTCAGTCCAAAACCCGCGTCCGTTTCTCTTCAAATTCCAGGCCCAGCCCAGTTTTCAGCCGAAGCCCAAAACCGTTAAACAATAGCCTAGCAAAAAGAATGGTCATTTAAGACCCGTACCCGAGCCCGGCCCGGCCCGGCCCGGTCGGTCGGACGGCGGCGGCGGCGCGCGCGCGTGTGTGGTGGAGATGCATGATCTCCCTCCTCACAACGAAGCATACATTTGGGAGCCCCAGGCCCCCAACCTCCTCATGAGAGAGCCATATATAAACTAATATAGCTCTCTATATTTTGGCGATGTGGGACTTTATATATTTCCATTCATCTTATTTCTTAAGGAATTCCAACAATCCCCCACAAGAATGATAATATACATATCCACCACACAAAGCGAAATATCACAGAGTATATATGGATTAAATGCTTTATCGTGGATAAGTAGATATTTCACTTTGAACTTTCCCTAGTTAAAACTTATCGGATTTACTTGGCTAATCGGTGAAATATTTCATCTTGAACCGTCAGCCTTTATTGTATATCCAGACAATAAGTTCTACGAAGCATTAATTCCCTTCTCATCCAATTTCTTGGTTGTGTTCATTTTGGTCCTGAACAGTACTTGGTTCTGCGAGTGTTTTAGAGAATAAAAGCCTTTTAATATTCTCATAGAGCCGACCCAGCTCACACTTACATAGGTGATCGCAACCATTAAGAGTATCCTACATATACCCCACTTGTTATTTCCAAGATATGGTCATCATTAAAAAACATAGTTTTAACCTTTAAATACTTCTATAGGCATGCATTTATATTGTGCACCATAGGAATGGAGTTGGACTATGTCCATGCAAATGCATTACGTCTTGAGTTATTCATAACTGGTTGTGCGCTCAGCTTAGCGCTACTTGGTTATCGCAGTGTATGCATATGGCCGGTACAGGTTTAGGCCAAAATGGAATATCTTCTAAAAAGTGACGAAGCCATTCTGCTTCTTCGCCTGCTTTATCTAATGCAATGAACTCTGATTCCATAGTGGATCGAGCTATGCATGTTTTTTTAGTAGATTTCCATGATACTGCTGCCCCTGCTAGGGTAAAGACATAACCACTTGTCGATTTTGATTCCTCTGAATCTGCAATCCAGTTTGCATCACTATATCCTTCTAAGACGGTAGGATATTTTCCATAATGTAAGGAATAGTTAGCGGTATTTTTTAAATATCCAAGCACTCTCATTAGTGCTTTCCAGTGTTCCTTTCCTAGATTGCTTGTATACCTGCTCAGTCGACTTACTGCGTAAGCGATATCTGGTCTAGTGCAATTCATGAGATACATTAAGCATCCTATTACACAAGAGTATTCCAGTTGCATTACACTCCCATTAGTGTTTTTATGCCAAGTTTGACTTTCTTGGGAGGCGGAACTGGAACTTTTGCCAAGCACCCCCACACTTTGAGGTATTTAAAGCTTGGTTTGTGTTCTTTCCATATCTCATATAGAATTGTTCCTGTTTTATTATGATGGACTTTGTTTAATATGTGATTGGACATATTTAAGGCTTCCCCCCACAAGTTCGTCGGTAGACCAGAGGTTAAAAGCATGGCATTAATCATGTCTTTTAACGTTTTGTTCTTCCTCTCGGCTACACCATTTTGTTGTGGTGAATATGGAGCTGTTGTTTGATGAATTATACCATTTTCGGCACAGAAATGTTCAAATGGTGATTCATATTCTCCACCTCGATCAGATCTCAAAATCTTGATCTTTTTATTTAACTGATTTTCTACCTCAGCCTTTGTTGACAGCTCTACTGTTGCCATCTCTGTTTTAGTTAAAACAGTAAAATTATTAAGATGTAATAGGTCTAGTATACCAAAACAGAGAATAATCAATTATAAACTCGTCGCACAAGTTTATAACTCAGATTTCCACTACATTGGAATTCTACGTTAATTATTATAACAATATGATTGTTGTAAATAAATTACAACAACAGCGTTATACTATTTTGAATGAATAATATTACCAAAATAAAGGAAAGAATGTAGAATTCTAACCGGAATATGTCTAAGGCTCGTCGTAACGATTTCCTTAAGAATTTTATTTCAAAATTCTCCGAAGATACAACAGACGAATTCTGCTCGAAATTGTAATGAGTATATCACTCTGTGATTTGAAAGTAAGAGCAGCAGTTTTTAGAGGAGAAGAGATTTCGGATTGGAAAATCAGTGAGGAAAGTGATCGGTTTTCCTCCTTATTTATAGTTGGTCCGTATCTCTTCCGAACGGTCGTGTCTGCACCCGTTCGCTCAAACAGTCGCGTCTGTGCCTCTTCGTACAGTCACATCTGTTCGCCCGTGTTGCTGCCTTTTAACGGGTCGCACCCGCTCATGCTGCATCCATTCGCCCGCGTCTGCTTCAGTTGGGTCGCGCTTCCTCAGTCCAAAACCCGCGTCCGTTTCTCTTCAAATTCCAGGCCCAGCCCAGCTTTCAGCCGAAGCTCAAAACCGTTAAACAATAGCCTAGCAAAAAGAATGGTCATTTAAGACCCGTACCCGAGCCCGGCTCGGCCTGGCCCAGTTCGGTCGGTCGGACGGCGGCGGCGGCGCGCGCGCGTGTGTGGTGGAGATGCATGATCTCCCTCCTCACAACGAAGCATACATTTAGGAGCCCCAGGCCCCCAACCTCCTCATGAGAGAGCCATATATAAACTAATATAGCTCTCTATATTTTGGCGATGTGGGACTTTGTATATTTCCATTCATCTTATTTCTTAAGGAATTACAACAATCCCCCACATGAATGATAATATACATATCCCCCACACAAAGCAGAGTATATATGGATTTAATGCTTTATCGTGGATAAGTAGATATTTCACTTTGAACTTTCCCTAGTTAAAACTTATCAGATTTACTTGGCTAATCGGTGAAATATTTCATCTTGAACCGTCAGCCTTTATTGTATATCCAGACAATAAGTTCTACGAAGCATTAATTCCCTTCTCATCCAATTTCTTGGTTGTGTTCATTTTGGTCCTGAACAGTACTTGGTTCTGCGAGTGTTTTAGAGAATAAAAGCCTTTTAATATTCTCATAGAGCCGACCCAGCTCACACTTACATAGGTGATCGCAACCATTAAGAGTATCCTACATATACCCCACTTGTTATTTCCAAGATATGGTCATCATTAAAAAACATAGTTTTAACCTTTAAATACTTCTGTAGACATGCATTTATATTGTGCACCATAGGAATGGAGTTGGACTATGTCCACGCAAATGCATTACGTCTTGAGTTATTCATAACTGGTTTGCCTATTGATCCTAGTCCGTGGGATCTCCAGTCGCTAGGATAGGTTTCTGTACAAGATAACTCTTGGTAGTTTAGGCTTTTAAACCCATTCCCCTCGATGCGCAGTCAATTTTCTCTCTTGATAAACCTTTAGTAAATGGATCCGCCAGGTTATCATTTGTTCTCACATAATCTATGGAAATAGTTCCGTTTGAGAGTAACTGCCTAACTATGTTATGGCGTCAACGAATATGTCGTGACTTTCCATTATACACAAAGTTGTGCCCTCTGCTTAGCGCTGCTTGGTTATCGCAGTGTATGCATATGGCCGGTATAGGTTTAGGCCAAAATGGAATATCTTCTAAAAAGTGACGAAGCCATTCTGCTTCTTCGCCTGCTTTATCTAATGCAATGAATAATGATTCCATAGTGGATCGAGCTATGCATGTTTGTTTAGTAGATTTCCATGATACTGCCGCCCCTGCTAGGGTAAAGACATAACCACTTGTCGATTTTGATTCCTCTGAATCTGCAATCCAGTTTGCATCACTATATCCTTCTAAGACGGCAGGATATTTTCCATAATGTAAGGAATAGTTAGCGGTATTTTTTAAATATCCAAGCACTCTCATTAGTGCTTTCCAGTGTTCCTTTCCTGGATTGCTTGTATACCTGCTCAGTCGACTTACCGCGTAAGCGATATCTAGTCTAGTGCAATTCATGAGATACATTAAGCATCCTATTACACGAGAGTATTCCAGTTGCATTACACTCTCATTAGTGTTTTTATGCCAAGTTTGACTTTCTTAGGAGGCGGAACTAGAACTTTTGCCAAGCACCCCCACACTTTGAGGTATTTAAAGCTTGGTTTGTGTTCTTTCCATATCTCATATGGAATTGTTCTTGTTTTATTATGGTGGACTTTGTTTAATATGCGATTGGACATATTTAAGGCTTCCCCCCCACAAGTTCGTCGGTAGACTAGAGGTTAAAAGCATGGCATTAATCATGTCTTTTAACGTTCTGTAATTCCTCTCGGCTACACCATTTTGTTGTGGTGAATATGGAGCTGTTGTTAGATGAATTATACCATTTTCGGCACAGAAATGTTCAAATGGTGATTCATATTCTCCACCTCGATCAGATCTCAAAATCTTAATCTTTTTATTTAACTGATTTTCTACCTCAGCCTTTGTTGACAGCTCTACTGTTGCCATCTCTGTTTTAGTTAAAACAGTAAAATTCTTAAGATGTAATAGGTCTAGTATACCAAAACAGAGAATAATCAATTATAAACTCGTCGCACAAGTTTATAACTCAGATTTCCACTACATTGGAATTCTACGTTAATTATTATAACAATATGATTGTGGTAAATAAATTACAACAACAGCGTTATACTATTTTGAATGAATAATATAACCAAAATAAAGGATAGAATGTAGAATTCTAACCGGAATATGTCTGAGGCTCGTCGTAACGATTTCCTTAAGAATTTTATTTCAAAATTCTCCCAAGATACAACAGATGAATTCTGCTCGAAATTGTAATGAGTATAACACTATGTGATTTGAAAGTAAGAACATCAGTTTTTAGAGGAGAAGAGATTTCAGATTGGAAAATCAGTGAGGAAAGTGATCGGTTTTCCTCCTTATTTATAGTTGGTCCCTATCTCTTCCGAACGGTCGTGTCTGCACCCGTTCGCTCAAACAGTCGCGTATGTACCTCTTCGTACAGTCACATCTGTTCGCCCGCGTCGCTGCCTTTTATCGGGTCGCACCCGCTCATGCCACATCCATTCGCCCGCGTCTGCTTCAGTTGGGTCGCGCTTCCTCAGTCCAAAACCCGCGTCTGTTTCTCTTCAAATTCCAGGCCCAGCCCAGTTTTCAGCCGAAGCTCAAAACCATTAAACAATAGCCTAGCAAAAAGAATGGTCATTTAAGACCCGTACCCGAGCCCGGCTCGGCCTGGCCCAGTTCGGTCGGTCAGACGGCGGCGGCGCGCGCGCGTGTGTGGTGGAGATGCATGATCTCCCTCCTCACAACGAAGCATACATTTAGGAGCCCCAGGCCCCCAACCTCCTCATGAGAGAGCCATATATAAACTAATATAGCTCTCTATATTTTGGCGATGTGGGACTTTGTATATTTCCATTCATCTTATTTCTTAAGGAATTCCAACAATCCCCCACATGAATGATAATATACATATCCCCCACACAAAGCAGAGTATATATGGATTTAATGCTTTATCGTGGATAAGTAGATATTTCACTTTAAACTTTCCCTAGTTAAAACTTATCGGATTTACTTGGCTAATCGGTAAAATATTTCATCTTGAACCGTCAGCCTTTATTGTATATCCAGACAATAAGTTCTACGAAGCATTAATTCCCTTCTCATCCAATTTCTTGGTTGTGTTCATTTTGGTCCTGAACAGTACTTGGTTCTGTGAGTGTTTTAGAGAATAAAAGCCTTTTAATATTCTCATAGAGCCGCCCCAGCTCAAACTTACATAGGTGATCGCAACCATTAAGAGTATCCTACATATACCCCACTTGTTATTTCCAAGATATGGTCATCATTAAAAAACATAGTTTTAACCTTTAAATACTTCTGTAGGCATGCATTTATATTGTGCACCATAGGAATGGAGTTGGACTATGTCCATGCAAATGCATTACGTCTTGAGTTATTCATAACTGGTTTGCCTATTGATCCTAGTCCGTGGGATCTCCAGTCGCTAGGATAGGTTTCTATATAAGATAACTTTTGGTGGTTTAGGCTTTTAAACCCATTCCCCTCGATGCGCAGTCAATTTTCTCTCTTGATAAACCTTTAGTAAATGGATCCGCTAGGTTATCATTTGTTCTCACATAATCTATGGAAATAGTTCCATTTGAGAGTAACTACCTAACTGTGTTATGGCTCGACGAATATGTCGTGACTTTCCATTATACACAAAGTTGTGCGCTCTGCTTAGCGCTGCTTGGTTATCGCAGTGTATGCATATGGCCGGTACAGGTTTAGGCCAAAATGGAATATCTTCTAAAAAGTGACGAAGCCATTCTGCTTCTTCGCCTGCTTTATCTAATGCAATGAACTCTGATTCCATAGTGGATCGAGCTATGCATGTTTTTTTAGTAGATTTCCATGATACTGCTGCCCCTGCTAGGGTAAAGACATAACCACTTGTCGATTTTGATTCCACTGAATCTGCAATCCAGTTTGCATCACTATATCCTTCTAAGACGGTAGGATATTTTCCATAATGTAAGGAATAGTTAGCGGTATTTTTTAAATATCCAAGCACTCTCATTAGTGCTTTCCAGTGTTCCTTTCCTGGATTGCTTGTATACCTGCTCAGTCGACTTACCGCGTAAGCGATATCTGGTCTAGTGCAATTCATGAGATACATTAAGCATCCTATTACACGAGAGTATTCCAGTTGCATTACACTCTCATTAGTGTTTTTATGCCAAGTTTGACTTTCTTGGGAGGCGGAACTGGAACTTTTGCCAAGCACCCCAACACTTTAAGGTATTTAAAGCTTGGTTTGTGTTCTTTCCATATCTCATATGGAATTGTTCCTGTTTTATTATGAGGGACTTTGTTTAATATGTGATTGGACATATTTAAGGCTTCCCCCCACAAGTTCGTCGGTAGACCAGAGGTTAAAAGCATGGCATTAATCATGTCTTTTAACGTTCTGTTCTTCCTCTCGGCTACACCGTTTTGTTGTGGTGAATATGGAGCTGTTGTTTGATGAATTATACCATTTTCGGCACAGAAATGTTCAAATGGTGATTCATATTCTCCACCTCGATCAGATCTCAAAATCTTGATCTTTTTATTTAACTGATTTTCTACCTCAGCCTTTGTTGACAGCTCTACTGTTGCCATCTCTGTTTTAGTTAAAACAGTAAAATTCTTAAGATGTAATAGGTCTAGTATACCAAAACAGAGAATAATCAATTATAAACTCGTCGCACAAGTTTATAACTCAGATTTCCACTACACTGGAATTCTGCGTTAATTATTATAACAATATGATTGTTGTAAATAAATTACAACAGCAGCGTCATACTATTTTGAATGAATAATATAACCAAAATAAAGGATAGAATGTAGAATTCTAACCGGAATATGTTTGAGGATCGTCGTAACGATTTCCTTAAGAATTTTATTTCAAAATTCTCCCAAGATACAACGGACGAATTCGGCTCGAAATTGTAATGAGTATATCACTCTGTGATTTGAAAGTAAGAATAGCAGTTTTTAGAGGAGAAGAGATTTCGGATTGGAAAATCAGTGAGGAAAGTGATCGGTTTTCCTCCTTATTTATAGTTGGTCTGTATCTCTTCCGAACGGTCGTGTCTGCACCCGTTCAATCAAACAGTCGCGTATGTACCTCTCCGTACAGTCACATTTGTTCGCCCGCGTCGCTGCATTTTAACGGGTCGCACCCGCTCATGCCGCATCCATACGCCCGCGTCTGCTTCAGTTGGGTCGCGCCTCCTCAGTCCTAAACCCGCGTCCGTTTCTCTTCAAATTCCAGGCCCAGCCCAGTTTTCGGCCGAAGCCCAAAACCGTTAAACAATAGCCTAGCAAAAAGAATGGTCATTTTAGACCCGTACCCGAGCCCGGCCCGGCCCGGCCCGGTCGGTCGGACGGTGGCGGCGGCGCGCGCGCGTGTGTGGTGGAGATGTATGATCTCCCTCCTCACAACGAAGCATACATTTGGGAGCCCCAGGCCCCAAACCTCCTCATGAGAGAGCCATATATAAACTAATATAGCTCTCTATATTTTGGCGATGTGGGACTTTGTATATTTCCATTCATCTTATTTCTTAAGGAATTCCAACAATCCCCCACATGAATGATAATATACATATCCCCCACACAAAGCGAAATATCACAGAGTATATATGGATTTAATGCTTTATCGTGGATAAGTAGATATTTCACTTTGAACTTTCCCTAGTTAAAACTTATCGGATTTACTTGGCTAATCGGCGAAATATTTCATCTTGAACCGTCAGCCTTTATTGTATATCCAGACAATAAGTTCTACGAAGCATTAATTCCCTTCTCATCCAATTTCTTGGTTGTGTTCATTTTGGTCCTAAACAGTACTTGGTTCTACGAGTGTTTTAGAGAATAAAAGCCTTTTAATATTCTCATAGAGCCGACCCAGCTCACACTTACATAGGTGATCGCAACCATTAAGAGTATCCTACATATACCCCACTTGTTATTTCCAAGATATGGTCATCATTAAAAAACATAGTTTTAACCTTTAAATACTTCTATAGGCATGCATTTATATTGTGCACCATAGGAATGGAGTTGGACTATGTCCATGCAAATGCATTACGTCTTGAGTTATTCATAACTGGTTTGCCTATTGATCCTAGTCTGTGGGATCTCCAGTCGCTAGGATAGGTTTCTATATAAGATAACTCTTGGTGGTTTAGGCTTTTTAACCCATTCCCCTCGATGCGCAGTCAATTTTCTCTCTTTATAAACCTTTAGTAAATGGATCCGCTAGGTTATCATTTCTTCTCACATAATCTATGGAAATAGTTCCATTTGAGAGTAACTGCCTAACTGTGTTATGGCGTCGACGAATATGTCGTGACTTTCCATTATACACAAAGTTTTGCGCTTTGCTTAGCGCTGCTTGGTTATCGCAGTGTATGCATATGGCCGGTACAGGTTTAGGCCAAAATGGAATATCTTCTAAAAAGTGACGAAGCCATTCTGCTTCTTCGCCTGCTTTATCTAATGCAATGAACTCTGATTCCATAGTGGATCGAGCTATGCATGTTTTTTTAGTAGATTTCCATGATACTGCTGCCCCTGCTAGGGTAAAGACATAACCACTTGTCGATTTTGATTCCTCTGAATCTGCAATCCAGTTTGCATCACTATATCCTTCTAAGACGGCAGGATATTTTCCATAATGTAAGGAATAGTTAGCGGTATTTTTTAAATATCCAAGCACTCTCATTAGTGCTTTCCAGTGTTCCTTTCCTGGATTGCTTGTATACCTGCTCTGTCGACTTACCGTGTAAGCGATATCTGGTCTAGTGCAATTCATGAGATACATTAAGCATCCTATTACACGAGAGTATTCCAGTTGCATTACACTCTCATTAGTGTTTTTATGCCAAGTTTGACTTTCTTGGGAGGCGGAACTGGAACTTTTGCCAAGCACCCGCACACTTTGAGGTATTTAAAGCTTGGTTTGTGTTCTTTCCATATCTCATATGGAATTGTTCCTGTTTTATTATGAGGGACTTTGTTTAATATGTGATTGGACATATTTAAGGCTTCCCCCCACAAGTTCGTCGGTAGACCAGAGGTTAAAAGCATGGCATTAATCATGTCTTTTAACGTTCTGTTCTTTTTCTCGGCTACACCATTTTGTTGTGGTGAATATGGAGCTGTTGTTTGATGAATTATGCCATTTTCGGCACAGAAATGTTCAAATGGTGATTCATATTCTTCACCTCGATCAGATCTCAAAATCTTGATCTTTTTATTTAACTGATTTTCTACCTCAGCCTTTGTTGACAGCTCTACTGTTGCCATCTCTGTTTTAGTTAAAACAGTAAAATTCTTAAGATGTAATAGGTCTAGTATACCAAAACAGAGAATAATCAATTATAAACTCGTCGCACAAGTTTATAACTCAGATTTCCACTACACTGGAATTCTGCGTTAATTATTATAACAATATGATTGTTGTAAATAAATTACAACAACAGCGTTATACTATTTTGAATGAATAATATAACCAAAATAAAGGATAGAATGTAGAATTCTAACCGGAATATGTCTGAGGCTCGTCGTAACGATTTCCTTAAGAATTTTATTTCAAAATTCTCCCAAGATACAACAGACGAATTCTGCTCGAAATTGTAATGAGTATATCACTCTGTGATTTGAAAGTAAGAACAGTAATTTTTAGAGGAGAAGTGATTTCAGATTGGAAAATCAGTGAGGAAAGTGATCGGTTTTCCTCCTTATTTATAGTTGGTCCGTATCTCTTCCGAACGGTCGTGTCTGCACCCGTTCGCTCAAACAGTCGCGTCTGTACCTCTTCGTACAGTCACATCTGTTCGCCCGCGTCGCTGCCTTTTAACGGGTCGCACCCGCTCATGCCGCATCCATTCGCCCGCGTCTGCTTCAGTTGGGTCGCGCCTCCTCAGTCCAAAACCCGCGTCCGTTTCTCTTCAAATTCCAGGCCCAGCCCAGTTTTCAGCCGAAGCCCAAAACCGTTAAACAATAGCCTAGCAAAAAGAATGGTCATTCAAGACCCGTACCCGAGCCCGGCCCGGTTCGGTCGGTCGGTCGGACGGTGGCGGCGGCGCGCGTGTGTGGTGGAGATGCATGATCTCCCTCCTCACAACGAAGCATACATTTGGGAGCCCCAGACCCCCAACCTCCTCATGAGAGAGCCATATATAAACTAATATAGCTCTCTATATTTTGGCGATGTGGGACTTTGTATATTTCCATTCATCTTATTTCTTAAGGAATTCCAACAATCCCCTACATGGATGATAATATACATATCCCCCACACAAAGCGAAATATCACAAAGTATATATAGATTTAATGCTTTATCGTGGATAAGTAGATATTTCACTTTGAACTTTCCCTAGTTAAAACTTATCGGATTTACTTGGCTAATCGGTGAAATATTTCATCTTGAACCGTCAGCCTTTATTGTATATCCAGACAATAAGTTCTACGAAGCATTAATTCCCTTCTCATCCAATTTCTTGGTTGTGTTCATTTTGGTCCTGAACAGTACTTGGTTCTGCGAGTGTTTTAGAGAATAAAAGCCTTTTAATATTCTCATAGAGCCGACCCAGCTCACACTTACATAGGTGATCGCAACCATTAAGAGTATCCTACATATACCCCACTTGTTATTTCCAAGATATGGTCATCATTAAAAAACATAGTTTTAACCTTTAAATACTTCTGTAGGCATGCATTTATATTGTGCACCATAGGAATGGAGTTGGACTATGTCCATGCAAATGCATTACGTCTTGAGTTATTCATAACTGGTTTGCCTATTGATCCTAGTCCGTCGGATCTCCAATCGCTAGGATAGGTTTCTGTATAAGATAACTCTTGGTGGTTTAGGCTTTTAAACCCATTCCCCTCGATGCGCAGTCAATTTTCTCTCTTGATAAACCTTTAGTAAATGGATCTGGTAGGTTATCATTTGTTCTCACATAATCTATGGAAATAGTTCCATTTGAGAGTAACTTCCTAACTGTGTTATGGCGTCGACGAATATGTCGTGACTTTCCATTATACACAAAGTTGTGCGTTCTGCTTAGCGCTGCTTGGTTATCGCAGTGTATGCATATGGCCGGTACAAGTTTAGGCCAAAATGGAATATCTTCTAAAAAGTGACGAAGCCATTCTACTTCTTCGCCTGCTTTATCTAATGCAATGAACTCTGATTCCATAGTGGATCGAGCTATGCATGTTTTTTTAGTAAATTTCCATGATACTGCTGCCCCTGCTAGGGTAAAGACATAACCACTTGTCGATTTTGATTCCTCTGAATCTGCAATCCAGTTTGCATCACTATATCCTTCTAAGACGGCAGGATATTTTCCATAATGTAAGGAATAGTTAGCGGTATTTTTTAAATATCCAAGCACTCTCATTAGTGCTTTCCAATGTTCCTTTCCTGGATTGCTTGTATACCTGCTCAGTCGACTTACCGCGTAAGCGATATCTGGTCTAGTGCAATTCATGAGATACATTAAGCATCCTATTACACGAGAGTATTCCAGTTGCATTACACTCTCATTAGTGTTTTTATGCCAAGTTTGACTTTCTTGGGAGGCAGAACTGGAACTTTTGCCAATCACCCCCACACTTTGAGGTATTTAAAGCTTGGTTTGTGTTCTTTCCATATATCATATGGAATTGTTCTTGTTTTATTATGAGGGACTTTGTTTAATATGTGGTTGGACATATTTAAGGCTTCCCCCCACAAGTTCGTCGGTAGACCAGAGGTTAAAAGCATGGCATTAATCATGTCTTTTACGTTCTGTTCTTCCTCTCGGCTACACCATTTTGTTGTGGTGAATATGGAGCTGTTGTTTGATGAATTATATCATTTTCGGCACATAAATGTTCAAATGGTGATTCATATTCTCCACCTCGATCAGATCTCAAAATCTTGATCTTTTTATTTAACTGATTTTCTACCTCAGCCTTTGTTGACAGCTCTATTGTTGCCATCTCTGTTTTAGTTAAAACAGTAAAATTCTTAAGATGTAATAGGTCTAGTATACCAAAACAGAGAATAATCAATTATAAACTCATCGCACAAGTTTATAATTCAGATTTCCACTACACTGGAATTCTGCGTTAATTATTATAACAATATGATTGTTGTAAATAAATTACAACAACAGCGTTATACTATTTTGAATGAATAATATAACCAAAATAATGGATAGAATGTAGAATTCTAATCGGAATATGTCTGAGGCTCGTCGTAACGATTTCCTTAAGAATTTTATTTCAAAATTCTCCCAAGATACAACAAACGAATTCTGCTCGAAATTGTAATGAGTATATCACTCTGTGATTTGAAAGTAAGAACAGCAGTTTTTAGAGGAGAAGAGATTTCGGATTGGAAAATCAGTGAGGAAAGTGATCGGTTTTCCTCCTTATTTATAGTTGGTCCGTATCTCTTCCGAACGGTCGTGTCTGCACCCGTTCGCTCAAACAGTCGCGTCTGTACCTCTCTGTACAGTCACATCTGTTCACCCGCGTCGCTGCCTTTTAACGGGTCGCACCCGCTCATGCCGCATCCATTCGCCCGCGTCTGCTTCAGTTGGGTCGCGCCTCCTCAGTCCAAAACCCGCGTCCGTTTCTCTTCAAATTCCAGGCCCAGCCCAGTTTTCAGCCGAAGCCCAAAACCGTTAAACAATAGCCTAGCAAAAAGAATGGTCATTTAAGACCCGTACCTGAGCCCGGCCAGTCCTGGCCTTGTTCGGTCGGTCGGTCGGTCGGTCGGACGGCCGGCGGCGGCGGCGCGCGTGCGTGTGTGGTGGAGATGCATGATCTCCCTCCTCACAACGAAGCATACATTTGGGAGCCCCAGGCCCCCAACCTCCTCATGAGAGAGCCATAAATAAACTAATATAGCTCTCTATATTTTGGCGATGTGGGACTTTGTATATTTCCATTCATCTTAATTCTTAAGGAATTCCAACAATCCCCCACACGAATGATAATATACATATCCCCCACACAAAGCGAAATATCACAGAGTATATATGGATTTAATGCTTTATCGTGGATAAGTAGATATTTCACTTTGAACTTTCCCTAGTTAAATCTTATCGGATTTACTTGGCTAATCGGTGAAATATTTCATCTTGAACCATTAGCCTTTATTGTATATCCAGACAATAAGTTCTACGAAGCATTAATTCCCTTCTCATCCAATTTCTTGGTTGTGTTCATTTTGGTCCTGAACAGTACTTGGTTCTGCGAGTGTTTTAGAGAATAAAAGCCTTTTAATATTCTCATAGAGCCGACCCAGCTCACACTTACATAGGTGATCGCAACCATTAAAAGTATCCTACATATACCCCACTTGTTATTTCCAAGATATGGTCATCATTAAAAAACATAGTTTTAACCTTTAAATACTTCTGTAGGCATGCATTTATATTGTGCACCATAGGAATGGAGTTGGACTATGTCCATGCAAATGCATTACGTCTTGAGTTATTCATAACTGGTTTGCCTATTGATCCTAGTCCGTGGGATCTCCAGTCGCTAGGATAGGTTTCTGTATAAGATAACTCTTGGTGGTTTAGGCTTTTAAACCCATTCCCCTCGATGCGTAGTCAATTTTCTCTCTTGATAAACCTTTAGTAAATGGATCCGCTAGGTTATCATTTGTTCTCACATAATCTATGGAAATAGTTCCATTTGAGAGTAACTGCCTAACTGTGTTATAGCGTCGACGAATATGTCGTGACTTTCCATTATACACAAAGTTGTGCGCTCTGCTTAGCGCTGCTTGGTTATCGCAGTGTATGCATATGGCCGGTACAGGTTTAGGCCAAAATGGAATATCTTCTAAAAAGTGACGAAGCCATTCTACTTCTTCGCCTGCTTTATCTAATGCAATGAACAATGATTCCATAGTGGATCGAGCTATGCATGTTTGTTTAGTAGATTTCCATGATACTGCTGCTCCTGCTAGGGTAAAGACATAACTACTTGTCGATTTTGATTCCTCTGAATCTGCAATCCAGTTTGCATCACTATATCCTTCTAAGACGGCAGGATATTTTCCATAATGTAAGGAATAGTTAGCGGTATTTTTTAAATATCCAAGCACTCTCATTAGTGCTTTCCAGTGTTCCTTTCCTGGATTGCTTGTATACCTGCTCAGTCGACTTACCGCGTAAGCGATATCTAGTCTAGTGCAATTCATGAGATACATTAAGCATCCTATTACACGAGAGTATTCCAGTTGCATTACACTCTCATTAGTGTTTTTATGCCAAGTTTGACTTTCTTGGGAGGCGGAACTGGAACTTTTGCCAAGCACCCCCACACTTTGAGGTATTTAAAGCTTGGTTTGTGTTCTTTCCATATCTCATATGGAATTGTTCCTGTTTTATTATGAGGGACTTTGTTTAATATGTGATTGGACATATTTAAGGCTTCCCCCCACAAGTTCGTCGGTAGACCAGAGGTTAAAAGCATGGCATTAATCATGTCTTTTAACGTTCTGTTCTTCCTCTCGGCTACACCATTTTGTTGTGGTGAATATGGAGCTGTTGTTTGATGAATTATACCATTTTCGGCACAGAAATGTTCAAATGGTGATTCATATTCTCCACCTCGATCAGATCTCAAAATCTTGATCTTTTTATTTAACTGATTTTCTACCTCAGCCTTTGTTAACAGCTCTACTGTTGCCATCTCTGTTTTAGTTAAAACAGTAAAATTCTTAAGATGTAATAGGTCTAGTATACCAAAACAGAGAATAATCAATTATAAACTCGTCGCACAAGTTTATAACTCAGATTTCCGCTACACTGGAATTCTGCGTTAATTATTATAACAATATGATTGTTGTAAATAAATTACAACAACAGCGTTATACTATTTTGAATGAATAATATAACCAAAATAAAGGATAGAATGTAGAATTCTAACCGGAATATGTCTGAGGCTCGTCGTAACGATTTCCTTAAGAATTTTATTTCAAAATTCTCCCAAGATACAACAGACGACTTCTGCTCGAAATTGTAATGAGTATATCACTCTGTGATTTGAAAGTAAGAACAGCAGTTTTTAGAGGAGAAGAGATTTCGGATTGGAAAATCAGTGAGGAAAGTGATCGGTTTTCCTCCTTATTTATAGTTGGTCCGTATCTCTTCCGAACGGTCGTATCTGCACCCGTTCGCTCAAACAGTCGCGTCTGTACCTCTCCGTACAGTCACATCTGTTCGCCCGCGTCGCTGCCTTTTAACGGGTCGCACCCGCTCATGCCGCATCCATTCGCCCGCGTCTGCTTCAGTTGGGTCGCGCCTCCTCAGTCCAAAACCCGCGTCCGTTTCTCTTCAAATTCCAGGCCCAGCCCAGTTTTTCGCTGAAGCCCAAAACCGTTAAACAATAGCCTAGCAAAAAGAATGGTCATTTAAGACCCGTACCCGAGCACGGCCCGGCCCGACCCGTTTCGGTCGGTCGGTCGGACGGCGGTTGTGGCGCGCGCGCGTGTGTGGTGGAGATGCATGATCTCCCTCCTCACAACGAAGCATACATTTGGGAGCCCCAGGCCCCCAACCTCCTCATGAGAGAGCCATATATAAACTAATATAGCTCTCTATATTTTGGCGATGTGGGAATTTGTATATTTCCATTCATCTTATTTCTTAAGGAATTCCAACAATCCCCCACATGGATGATAATATACATATCCCCCACACAAAGCGAAATATCACAGAGTATATATGGATTTAATGCTTTATCGTGGATAAGTAGATATTTCACTTTGAACTTTCCCTAGTTAAAACTTATCGGATTTACTTGGCTAATCGGTGAAATATTTCATCTTGAACCGTCAGCCTTTATTGTATATCCAAACAATAAGTTCTACGAAGCATTAATTCCCTTCTCATCCAATTTCTTGGTTGTGTTCATTTTGGTCCTGAACAGTACTTGGTTCTGCGAGTGTTTTAGAGAATAAAAGCCTTTTAATATTCTCATAGAGCCGACCCAGCTCACACTTACATAGGTGATCGCAACCATTAAGAGTATCCTACATATACCCCACTTGTTATTTCCAAGATATGGTCATCATTAAAAACATAGTTTTAACCTTTAAATACTTCTGTAGGCATGCATTTATATTGTGCACCATAGGAATGGAGTTGGACTATGTCCATGCAAATGCATTACGTCTTGAGTTATTCATAACTGGTTTGCCTATTGATCCTAGTCCGTGGGATCTCCAGTCGCTAGGATAGGTTTTTGTATAAGATAACTCTTGGTGGTTTAGGCTTTTAAACCCATTCCCCTCGATGCGCAGCCAATTTTCTCTCTTGATAATCCTTTAGTAAATGGATCCGCTAGGTTATCATTTGTTCTCACATAATCTATGGAAATAGTTCCATTTGAGAGTAACTGCCTAACTGTGTTATGGCGTCGACGAATATGTCGTGACTTTCCATTATACACAAAGTTGTGTGCTCTGCTTAGCGCTGCTTGGTTATCGCAGTGTATGCATATGGCCGTTATAGGTTTTGGCCAAAATGGAATATCTTCTAAAAAGTGACGAAGCCATTCTGCTTCTTCGCCTGCTTTATCTAATGCAATGAACTATGATTCCATAGTGGATCGAGCTATGCATGTTTGTTTAGTAGATTTCCATGATACTGCTGCCCCTGCTAGGGTAAAGACATAACCACTTGTCGATTTTGATTCCTTTGAATCTACAATCCAGTTTGCATCACTATATCCTTCTAAGACGACAGGATATTTTCCATAATGTAAGGAATAGTTAGTGGTATTTTTTAAATATCCAAGCACTCTCATTAGTGCTTTCCAGTGTTCCTTTCCTGGATTGCTTGTATACCTGCTCAATCGACTTACCGCGTAAGCGATATCTGGTCTAGTGCAATTCATGAGATACATTAAGCATCCTATTACACAAGAGTATTCCAGTTGCATTACACTCTCATTAGTTTTTTTATTCCAAGCTTGACTTTCTTGGGAGGCGGAACTGGAACTTTTGCTAAGCACCCCCACACTTTGAGGTATTTAAAGCTTGGTTTGTGTTCTTTCCATACGTCATATGGAATTGTTCCTGTTTTATTATGAGGGACTTTGTTTAATATGTGATTGGACATATTTAAGGCTTCCCCCCACAAGTTCGTCGGTAGACCGGAGGTTAAAAGCATGGCATTAATCATGTCTTTTAACGTTCTGTTCTTCCTCTCGGCTACACCATTTTGTTGTGGTGAATATGGAGCTGTTGTTTGATGAATTATACCATTTTCGGCACAGAAATGTTCAAATGGTGATTCATATTCTCCACCTCGATCAGATCTCAAAATCTTGATCTTTTTATTTAACTGATTTTCTACCTCAGCCTTTGTTGACAGCTCTACTGTTGCCATCTCTGTTTTAGTTAAAACAGTAAAATTATAAAGATGTAATAGGTTTAGTATACCAAAACAAAGAATAATCAATTATAAACTCGTCGCACAAGTTTATAACTCAGATTTCCACTACATTGGAATTCTGCGTTAATTATTATAACAATATGATTGTTGTAAATAAATTACAACAACAGCGTTATACTATTTTGAATGAATAATATAACCAAAATAAAGGATAGAATGTAGAATTCTAACCGGAATATGTCTGAGGCTCGTCGTAGCGATTTCCTTAAGAATTTTATTTCAAAATTCTCCCAAGATACAACAGACGAATTCTGCTCGAAATTGTAATGAGTATATCACTATGTGATTTGAAAGTAAGAACAGCAGTTTTTAGAGGAGAAGAGATTTCGGATTGGAAAATCAGTGAGAAAAGTGATCGATTTTCCTCCTTATTTATAGTTGGTCCGTATCTCTTCCGAACGGTCGTGTCTGCACCCGTTCGCTCAAACAGTCGCGTCTGTACCTCTCCGTACAGTCACATCTGTTCACCCGCGTCGCTGCCTTTTAACGGGTCGCACCCGCTCATGCCGCATCCATTCGCCCGCGTCTGCTTCAGTTGGGTCGCGCCTCCTCAGTCCAAAACCCGCGTCCGTTTCTCTTCAAATTCCAGGCCCAGCCCAGTTTTCAGCCGAAGCCCAAAACCGTTAAACAATAGCCTAGCAAATAGAATGGTCATTTAAGACCCGTACCCGAGCCCGGCCCGGTCGGTCGGACGGCGGCGGCGGCGCGCGCGCGTGTGTGGTGGAGATGCATGATCTCCCTCCTCACAACGAAGCATACATTTGGGAGCCCCAGGCCCCCAACCTCCTCATGAGAGAGCCATATATAAACTAATATAACTCTCTATATTTTGGCGATGTGGTACTTTGTATATTTCCGTTCATCTTATTTCTTAAGGAATTCCAACAATCCCCCACATGAATGATAATATACATATCCCCCACACAAAGCGAAATATCACAGAGTATATATGGATTTAATGCTTTATCGTGGATAAGTAGATATTTCACTTTGAACTTTCCCTAGTTAAAACTTATCGGATTTACTTGGCTAATCGGTGAAATATTTCATCTTGAACCGTCAGCCTTTATTGTATATCCAGACAATAAGTTCTACGAAGCATTAATTCCCTTCTCATCCAATTTCTTGGTTGTGTTCATTTTGGTCCTGAACAGTACTTGGTTCTGCGAGTGTTTTAGAGAATAAAAGCCTTTTAATATTCTCATAGAGCCGACCCAGCTCACACTTACATAGGTGATCGCAACCATTAAGAGTATCCTACATATACCCCACTTGTTATTTCCAAGATATGGTCATCATTAAAAAACATAGTTTTAACCTTTAAATACTTCTGTAGGCATGCATTTATATTGTGCACCTTAGGAATGGAGTTGGACTATGTCCATGCAAATGCATTACGTCTTGAGTTATTCATAACTGGTTTGCCTATTGATCCTAGTCCGTGGGATCTCCAGTCGCTAGGATAGGTTTTTGTATAAGATAACTCTTGGTGGTTTAGGCTTTTAAACCCATTCCCCTTGATGCGCAGCCAATTTTCTCTCTTGATAATCCTTTAGTAAATGGATCCGCTAGGTTATCATTTGTTCTCACATAATCTATGGAAATAGTTCCATTTGAGAGTAACTGCCTAACTGTGTTATGGCGTCGACGAATATGTCGTGACTTTCCATTATACACAAAGTTGTGTGCTCTGCTTAGCGCTGCATGGTTATCGCAGTGTATGCATATGGCCGTTACAGGTTTTGGCCAAAATGGAATATCTTCTAAAAAGTGACGAAGCCATTCTGCTTCTTCGCCTGCTTTATCTAATGCAATAAACTCTGATTCCATAGTGGATCGAGCTATGCATGTTTGTTTAGTAGATTTCCATGATACTGCTGCTCCTGCTAGGGTAAAGACATAACCACTTGTCGATTTTGATTCCTTTGAATCTACAATCCAGTTTGCATCACTATATCCCTCTAAGACGACAGGATATTTTCCATAATGTAAGGAATAGTTAGTGGTATTTTTTAAATATCCAAGCACTCTCATTAGTGCTTTCCAGTGTTCCTTTCCTGGATTGCTTGTATACCTGCTCAATCGACTTACCGCGTAAGCGATATCTGGTCTAGTGCAATTCATGAGATACATTAAGCATCCTATTACACGAGAGTATTCCAGTTGCATTACACTCTCATTAGTGTTTTTATTCCAAGTTTGACTTTCTTGGGAGGCGGAACTGGAACTTTTGCTAAGCACCCCCACACTTTGAGGTATTTAAAGCTTGGTTTGTGTTCTTTCCATACCTCATATGGAATTGTTCCTGTTTTATTATGAGGGACTTTGTTTAATATGTGATTGGACATATTTAAGGCTTCCCCCCACAAGTTCGTCGGTAGACCAGAGGTTAAAAGCATGACATTAATCATGTCTTTTAACGTTCTGTTCTTCCTCTCGGCTACATCATTTTGTTGTGGTGAATATGGAGCTGTTGTTTGATGAATTATACCATTTTCGGCACAGAAATGTTCAAATGGTGATTCATATTCTCCACCTCGATCAGATCTCAAAATCTTGATCTTTTTATTTAACTGATTTTCTACCTCAGCCTTTGTTGACAGCTCTACTGTTGCCATCTCTGTTTTAGTTAAAACAGTAAAATTATTAAGATGTAATAGGTCTAGTATACCAAAACAAAGAATAATCAATTATAAACTCGTCGCACAAGTTTATAACTCAGATTTCCACTACATTGGAATTCTGCGTTAATTATTATAACAATATGATTGTTGTAAATAAATTACAACAACATCGTTATACTATTTTGAATGAATAATATAACCAAAATAAAGGATAGAATGTAGAATTCTAACCGGAATATGTTTGAGGCTCGTCGTAGCGATTTCCTTAAGAATTTTATTTCAAAATTCTCCCAAGATACAACAGACGAATTCTGCTCGAAATTGTAATGAGTATATAACTCTGTGATTTGAAAGTAAGAACATCAGTTTTTAGAGGAGAAGAGATTTCGGATTGGAAAATCAGTGAGAAAAGTGATCGGTTTTCCTCCTTATTTATAGTTGGTCCGTATCTCTTCCGAACGGTCGTGTCTGCACCCGTTCGCTCAAACAGTCGCGTTTGTACCTCTCCATACAGTCACATCTGTTCGCCCGCGTCGCTGCCTTTTAACGGGTCGCACCCGCTCATGCCGCATCCATTCGCCCGCGTCTGCTTCAGTTGGGTCGCGCCTCCTCAGTCCAAAACCCGCGTCCGTTTCTCTTCAAATTCCAGGCCCAGCCCAGTTTTCAGCCGAAGCCCAAAACCGTTAAACAATAGCCTAGCAAATAGAATGGTCATTTAAGACCCGTACCCGAGCCCGGCCCGGCCCGGTCGGTCGGACGGCGGCGGCGGCGCGCGCGCGTGTGTGGTGGAGATGCATGATCTCCCTCCTCACAACGAAGCATACATTTGGGAGCCCCAGGCCCCCAACCTCCTCATGAGAGAGCCATATATAAACTAATATAGCTCTCTATATTTTGGCGATGTGGGACTTTGTATATTTCCATTCATCTTATTTCTTAAGGAATTCCAACAATCCCCCACATGAATGATAATATACATATCCCCCACACAAAGCGAAATATCACAGAGTATATATGGATTTAATGCTTTATCGTGGATAAGTAGATATTTCACTTTGAACTTTCCCTAGTTAAAACTTATCGGATTTACTTGGCTAATCGGTGAAATATTTCATCTTGAACCGTCAGCCTTTATTGTATATCCAGACAATAAGTTCTACGAAGCATTAATTCCCTTCTCATCCAATTTCTTGGTTGTGTTCATTTTGGTCCTGAACAGTACTTGGTTCTTCGAGTGTTTTAGAGAATAAAAGCCTTTTAATATTCTCATAGAGCCGACCCAGCTCACACTTACATAGGTGATCGCAACCATTAAGAGTATCCTACATATACCCCACTTTTTATTTCCAAGATATGGTCATCAATAAAAAACATAGTTTTAACCTTTAAATACTTCTGTAGGCATGCATTTATATTGTGCACCATAGGAATGGAGTTGGACTATGTCCATGCAAATGCATTACGTCTTGAGTTATTCATAACTGGTTTGCCTATTGATCCTAGTCCGTGGGATCTCCAGTCGCTAGGATAGGTTTCTGTATAAGTTAACTCTTGGTGGTTTAGGCTTTTAAACCCATTCCCCTCGATGCGCAGTCAATTTTCTCTCTTGATAAACCTTTAGTAAATGGATCCGCTAGGTTATCATTTGTTCTCACATAATCTATGGAAATAGTTCCATTTGAGAGTAACTGCCTAATTGTGTTATGGCGTCGACGAATATGTCGTGACTTTCCATTATACACAAAGTTGTGCGCTCTACTTAGCGCTGCTTGGTTATCGCAGTGTATGCATATGGCTGGTACAGGTTTAGGCCAAAATGGAATATCTTCTAAAAAGTGACGAAGCCATTCTGCTTCTTCGCCTGCTTTATCTAATGCAATGAACTCTGATTCCATAGGGGATCGAGCTATGCATGTTTGTTTAGTAGATTTCCATGATACTGCTGCCTCTGCTAGGGTAAAGACATAACCACTTGTCGATTTTGATTCCTCTGAATCTGCAATCCAGTTTGCACCACTATATCCTTCTAAGACGGCAGGATATTTTCCATAATGTAAGGAATAGTTAGCGGTATTTTTTAAATATCCAAGCACTCTCATTAGTGCTTTCCAGTGTTCCTTTCCTGGATTGCTTGTATACCTGCTCAGTCGACTTACCACGTAAGCAATATCTGGTCTAGTGCAATTCATGAGATACATTAAGCATCCTATTACACGAGAGTATTCCAGTTGCATTACACTCTCATTAGTGTTTTTATGCCAAGTTTGACTTTCTTGGGAGGCGGAACTGGAACTTTTGCCAAGCACCCCCACACTTTTAGGTATTTAAAGCTTGGTTTGTGTTCTTTCCATATCTCATATGGAATTGTTGCTGTGTTATTATGGGGGACTTTGTTTAATATGTGATTGGACATATTTAATGCTTCCCCCCACAAGTTCGTCGGTAGACCAGAGGTTAAAAGCATGGCATTAATCATGTCTTTTAACGTTCTGTTCTTCCTCTCGGCTACACCATTTTGTTGTGGTAAATATGGAGCTGTTGTTTGATGAATTATACCATTTTCGGCACATAAATGTTCAAATGGTGATTCATATTCTCCACCTCGATCAGATCTCAAAATCTTGATCTTTTTATTTAACTGATTTTCTACCTCAGCCTTTGTTGACAGCTCTACTGTTGCCATCTCTGTTTTAGTTAAAACAGTAAAATTCTTAAGATGTAATAGGTCTAGTATACCAAAACAGAGAATAACCAATTATAAACTCGTCGCACAAGTTTATAACTCAGATTTCCACTACACTGGAATTCTGCGTTAATTATTATAACAATATGATTGTTGTAAATAAATTACAACAACAGCGTTATACTATTTTGAATGAATAATATAACCAAAATAAAGGATAGAATGTAGAATTCTAACCGGAATATGTCTGAGGCTCGTCGTAACGATTTCCTTAAGAATTTTATTTCAAAATTCTCCCAAGATACAACAGCCGAATTCTGCTCGAAATTGTAATGAGTATATCACTCTGTGATTTGAAAGTAAGAACAGCAGTTTTTAGAGGAGAAGAGATTTTGGATTGGAAAATCAGTGAGGAAAGTGATCGGTTTTCCTCCTTATTTATAGTTGGTCCGTATCTCTTCCGAACGGTCGTGTCTGCACCCGTTCGCTCAAACAGTCGCGTCTGTACCTCTCCGTACAGTGACATCTGTTCGCCCGCGTCGCTGCCTTTTAACGGGTCGCACCCGCTCAAGCCACATCCATTCGCCCGCGTCTGCTTCAGTTGGGTCGCGCCTCCTCAGTCCAAAACCCGCGTCCGTTTCTCTTCAAATTCCAGGCCCAACCCAGTTTTCAGCCGAAGCCCAAAACCGTTAAACAATAGCCTAGCAAAAAGAATGGTCATTTAAGACCCGTACCCGAGCCCGGCCTGGTCGGTCGGACGGCGGCGGCGGCGCGCGCGCGTGTGTGGTGGAGATGCATGATCTCCCTCCTCACAACGAAGCATACATTTGGGAGCCCCAGGCCCCCAACCTCCTCATGAGAGAGCCATATATAAACTAATATAGCTCTCTATATTTTGGCGATGTGGGACTTTGTATATTTCCATTCATCTTATTTCTTAAGGAATTCCAACAATCCCCCACATGAATGATAATATACATATCCCCCACACAAAGCGAAATATCACAGAGTATATATGGATTTAATGCTTTATCGTGGATAAGTAGATATTTCACTTTGAACTTTCCCTAGTTAAAACTTATCGGATTTACTTGGCTAATCGGTGAAATATTTCATCTTGAACCGTCAGCCTTTATTGTATATCCAGACAATAAGTTCTACGAAGCATTAATTCCCTTCTCATCCAATTTCTTGGTTGTGTTCATTTTGGTCCTGAACAGTACTTGGTTCTGCGAGTGTTTTAGAGAATAAAAGCCTTTTAATATTCTCATAGAGCCGACCCAGCTCACACTTACATAGGTGATCGCAACCATTAAGAGTATCCTACATATACCCCACTTGTTATTTCCAAGATACGGTCATCATTAAAAAACATAGTTTTAACCTTTAAACACTTCTGTAGGCATGCATTTATATTGTGCACCATAGGAATGGAGTTGGACTATGTCCATGCAAATGCATTACGTCTTGAGTTATTCATAACTGGTTTGCCTATTGATCCTAGTCCGTGGGATCTCCAGTCGCTAGGATAGGTTTCTATATAAGATAACTCTTGGTGGTTTAGGCTTTTAAACCCATTCCCCTCGATGCGCAGTCAATTTTCTCTCTTGATAAACCTTTAGTAAATGGATCCGCTAGGTTATCATTTGTTCTCACATAATCTATGGAAATAGTTCCATTTGAGAGTAACTACCTAACTGTGTTATGGCGTCGACGAATATGTCGTGACTTTCCATTATACACAAAGTTGTGCGCTCTGCTTAGCGCTGCTTGGTTATCGCAGTGTATGCATATGGCCGGTACAGGTTTAGGCCAAAATGGAATATCTTCTAAAAAGTGACGAAGCCATTCTGCTTCTTCGCCTGCTTTATCTAATGCAATGAACTCTGATTCCATAGTGGATCGAGCTATGCATGTTTGTTTAGTAGATTTCCATGATACTGCTGCCCCTGCTAGGGTAAAGACATAACCACTTGTCGATTTTGATTCCTCTGAATCTGCAATCTAGTTTGCATCACTATATCCTTCTAAGACGGCAGGATATTTTCCATAATGTAAGGAATAGTTAGCGGTATTTTTTAAATATCCAAGCACTCTCATTAGTGCTTTCCAGTGTTCCTTTCCTTGATTGCTTGTATACCAGCTCAGTCGACTTACCACGTAAGCGATATCTGGTCTAGTGCAATTCATGAGATACATTAAGCATCCTATTACACGAGAGTATTCCAGTTGCATTACACTCTCATTAGTGTTTTTATGCCAAGTTTGACTTTCTTGGGAGGCGGAACTGGAACTTTTGCCAAGCACCCCCACACTTTGAGGTATTTAAAGCTTGGTTTGTGTTCTTTCCATATCTCATATGGAATTGTTGCTGTGTTATTATGAGGGACTTTGTTTAATATGTGATTGGACATATTTAATGCTTCCCCCCACAAGTTCGTCGGTAGACCAGAGGTTAAAAGCATGGCATTAATCATGTCTTTTAACGTTCTGTTCTTCCTCTCGGCTACACCATTTTGTTGTGGTGAATATGGAGCTGTTGTTTGATGAATTATACCATTTTCGGCACAGAAATGTTCAAATGGTGATTCATATTCTCCACCTCGATCAGATCTCAAAATATTGATCTTTTTATTTAACTGATTTTCTACCTCAGCCTTTGTTGACAGCTCTACTGTTGCCATCTCTGTTTTAGTTAAAATAGTAAAATTCTTAAGATGTAATAGGTCTAGTATACCAAAACAGAGAATAATCAATTATAAACTCGTCGCACAAGTTTATAACTCAGATTTCCACTACACCGGAATTCTGCGTTAATTATTATAACAATATGATTGTTGTAAATAAATTACAAAAACAGCGTTACACTATTTTGAATGAATAATATAACCAAAATAAAGGATAGAATGTAGAATTCTAACCGGAATATGTTTGAGGCTCGTCGTAACGATTTCCTTAAGAATTTTATTTCAAAATTCTCCCAAGATACAACAGCCGAATTCTGCTCGAAATTGTAATGAGTATATCACTCTGTGATTTGAAAGTAAGAACAACAGTTTTTAGAGGAGAAGAGATTTCGGATTGGAAAATCAGTGAGGAAAGTGATCGGTTTTCCTCCTTATTTATAGTTGGTCCGTATCTCTTTCGAACGGTCGTGTCTGCACCCGTTCGCTCAAACAGTCGCGTCTGTACCTCTCCGTACAGTCACATCTGTTCTCCCGCGTCGCTGCCTTTTAATGGGTCGCACCCGCTCATGCCGCATCCATTCGCCCGCGTCTGCTTCAGTTGGGTCGCGCCTCCTCAGTCCAAAACCTGCGTCCGTTTCTCTTCAAATTCCAGGCCCAACCCAGTTTTCAGCCGAAGCCCAAAACCGTTAAATAATAGCCTAGCAAAAAGAATGGTCATTTAAGACCCGTACCCGTACCCGGCCCGGTTCGGTCGGACGGCGGCGGCGGCGCGCGCGCGTGTGGTGGAGATGCATGATCTCCCTCCTCACAACGAAGCATACATTTGGGAGCCCTAGGCCCCCACCCTTCTCGTGAGAGAGCCATATATAAACTAATATAGCTCTCTATATTTTGGCGATGTGGGACTTTGTATATTTCCATTCTTCTTATTTCTTAAGGAATTCCAACAATCCCCCACATGAATGATAATATACATATCTCCCACACAAAGCGTAAATATCACAGAGTATATATGGATTTAATGCTTTATCGTGGATAAGTAGATATTTCACTTTGAACTTTCCCTAGTTAAAACTTATCGGATTTACTTATAGGTTGGAAATTAATGTGAGCAAGTGTTTTATGTACGTGAGTGTTTGTATATTCATTTTATTAATTATTTAATTAATTCAAGAGTACATATTTATTAATTATTGTTCAATTCTAAGATTAAATTTTGTTATGTAAAGATTATATGATGTGAATGCTTCATTATTAAGAATTTATTCATTTATTTATATTTATTTGTGTAATTTATTTTTATATTAGTTTCTAATTTCTGTTTTCTTATCTGCTCTTTATTGATTCCGATAATATGAATGATTCACCGTTGGGTTGAATTCGCTTAATATTTTATTATGATATGATAATGACATCATTGTTTTTGATTATATATGTTGATTATTCTATGTGACGAGAAATTTGAATAAACGGTTTAGTGATATCGTTTGGTATGGAACTTTCAGTAACACTTTTTCGGTTATTCTTTGGACTCAGTGTATAGAATAAGAAGGGCTAGCTTGATGTGTGAGCACTGAATAAATGGAATAGTAACATGCGGTGGTATGAGACACTATTGTGTTATTTATTCAGTTATTCTTTGCTCATGTATGGCACTTAATACGGGGTATGTTGTGTGTATGACTCGCTGCGGTGAGCACGTATGGAGGCTACTTGTTTGCCACATAGTTTGTGTACATATATGTCTGTCTACCTTTGACCGACTCCCTTTATGTTTTGAGGGTGAACCAGATTGGTCAGTATCCACCCTAGCGTCCTAATCGTGGGGTCTCATCCCAGATCCACACACCGTTGTTGTTTATGATATTTGATGTGCATCATGAGACTAGTAGTCGATTGCCCCTTGTGTCGCATAGGCCAACAGTCAGTTACCATATAGGGGCACATGTCGGTAGTCGTGGCCGAAGAGGTTACGCGTTGTCTAGCCTTTGGTGGATCATTGTCATGATACCGAGAGGGGAGAGGTAATGGTAACCGATGATTGTAGGAGTCATATCATATGGACCACGTATGGCTCCTGGAGCAAGCAGACGTGTTGTCAGTCTCCCATCTGGTCCCGGTATATGTGGATTTATGAGAGTAGTAGATAGACATATATTATATATAGATAAGATTATACCTAAGACCGTGTCCAGAGTATGGTTAATTCCGTATTCTTCTTAGGCACACGACTTACTTATTATTAATTATATTTTTATATTGTTATGAGTTGGCTCAAATCTTTCTTATTGATTTGATATTGATATTTTATAACAGGAGATTGAGAGAGATAGTAGGCATTGATTTATTACTGCCCGACTTCACTTGAGGCTGTCTCATTACTGATTATTTTGGATTTGTTGACGATTTCTAGATATGTATGGCTCACCCATTTTTATTGATCCTATGATTTTATGATTCGATGTATTTCTTTATGGGTGATGACTTCTTTGAAATCAATATTGACTATTTCATATAAATTTTAGTTATTTGGATAATGTGATGCCTTGACGACTATTTATGGCCATATACATATATAATTTATTTGATGATATAAATTTATCATCATGTTCTAGTTAGCCTAACCCGTGTATTTATTACTCGGGTCAGACCGAGTTGTAGGTTAAGATCTTTTGGACTTTTGGCTTAGAAGTATCTTTTGGACTTCTCTACCAACCCTTTTGGATAGGATGCATAGTTCTTGTGTAGTTTTCGTAGTAGTTGTCTTGTTGGGAACTTTGTTATGTATATTCTTTTGTGGGGATGTATGTATATATTATGGTCGAATACCATGACGACATGTTGTATTACATTTGATGTATGTGTATATGTATATCTGTTTGTGTCTACTGTTCTATGACTTGAGATTGTTGATGTTGTTATGTTTTGTCTTTGAATCGATCATGTAGCCACCATAGAAGTGTATTAGATAGAATTAAGTATGTCGAACACTTGAAAAAAAATGAAAAAAAATTAGAGTACCAAATCGACATACTTAGCTCTTATCTAATGCAAGACTATGAGGTCGCCCTTAACCAGCTCTATTCTCCGCATTAGCAGATAGAATTACTCAGTAATTTTCTTTGTTAATGTGGGTCTCGGGGCGAGGCATCATAAGTTCCCTCTACCAATTCACCTTCTTCTAAAAGCTTAACTTTATTATCTTCCTTGCCAATATAATTAGAAAAAAATCCAATAAATTATCTTAATTCATCAAATTTCAATATGTGTTTCTCCATATCCATGTGCATATATAGCAAGAAGTGAACCAAGTTTTGTTAAATCGTTGATGAGATTTCCACATGCGGTCGAGAGGATGAATATGCGATTCTCAAGTGAGTAATTACATACTCACGCAACCTATGTTTTAATCATTTAAACCATAATATTTCACTTTTGTGCTTCGTTTTGTGTGCGTATATGTGTGAGTTTCCTCTTGTTGCTGCTTATGCTTGTCATTGCCGCACCATATTCCGGTCCTCACTTTGCCTTTTCCCTGTGTGCATATGTTTAAGTTGCACTTCATTTCTTGTCTGCAGCATTGCTGATGTATATGTCACTGTGTTTTTGCTATTACATTGCTTTGATTTGAGCTTGTACACTTGTGTACTGCATTATGCCTTTGTGCATGGATGTGTTCTTCTTGTCTTATTGACTGACTATGTTGTTTTTGTACATGAGTTGTACTCCATCTTGCCATGACCTATTCCATTGTTGTTTGCACATCCTATGTTGATATTGATTATTCCTTAGCTGCAAATGTCTGTTTGTTTTGATTCATACTAGCGTGCACATTCTTGCTTATCTACAAAATTTTAAACCTGGCCTTATATATGCATGTATTTGAGGATAGTTATGCATTTTCCCTATTCCTCTGCACCATGTGTGTGCCAGGTCAAGTATATTAGTAGTATGTATACAATTTATACAATAGTTATTTTATAAAAATAAAAAATAAAAGTGGAACTGCACTTTAACTTCATAGCAGTGTTGACACACGTGCGTATGAGTGACTGTAAGTATATTTCATGTACTAGTTTGCTTTGTTAATTCCTCTATTAAACTGAGTTTTGTTGCCTTCTTCATTTATCTTCCTCTAGTTTGTTGCTCTTTGATTCATATCTGATTTCATTTGCAAGTTTGGTTATAGAATCGGTACATATATGTGTTTTTGTATAAGTGCGTACTATGTGTATATAATGCAGCCATTTTTAGGTATCGTGCTTTTCTTTTTGTACATGTTATATAATATCCTTCTTATTAATTGTATTGGACCAGGTGAAATAACTCATTTACGAAATATTTAGCTATACGAACCATTTTGAGAATTTTGAAATAAGTTTTTAATATTATTTAGGAAGATTTTATAATTGACAAGTTGTATGCAAAGTTGAGAACTTATATTATATATATAAATAGTAAAATCATAATTGAATTAAAGTGCTTCAAATTCTTAAAAGTATATATATTTATATAAGTATGTAGCTACGTGAGTCATAGCCGTGCTTGTATACAGTCGTATAAGTTAGCTTACTTTCTGCTGTACATTAACGTGAGAGAATTAACTATGCACGTCTAGGCATTTATGAATGGGATGGGAAACAAAGTATATATATGTATATACACTACTATGTTATTATGAGAATGTGAATACAGGTCTCTGCATTGGTGACCTCTAGGTCCAGTAATGATGCAGCGCGGCAAAGCAAGGAGGCAACGAAACATACCTTAAATCGCGAACGCCCATCACCGCGATCTAATTCCTCTGCCCTAAGTCGCGAGCGACCTAACTCCTCTGCTCTAAATCGCGAGCGACCTAACTCCATCAGCCTAAGTCGCGAGCGATCTAATTCCACTGGCGAGCAACCTAACTCCATCACCACTGACGAGCGACCTGACTCCGCCTTAAGTCGCGAGCGACCTCACTTCTTTGCCCTAAGTCGCGAGCGAGTCGCGAGCGACCTAACTACTCCACCGATCGTTGAAGAAGTGAAGCGCGAGCAGCTACAACCTAGGTCGCGAATTCCCCTTTATGTCGCTAATGAATTATAGGTCGCGAAGTTATCTTTAGGTCGCTGAATATTGCAACAGAGCAGAGCGGAAGAGATATGTCGCGTGAGTTTTTATAGGTCGCGAACTAGTTAAGTCGCGTGTGTTTTCTAAGTCGCGAACCAGTTAAGTCGCTCAAGCTGTTGTATGTACATTTCGTATGTCGTTTGCTGTTTTGTTAAGTCGTGTACTGTTTTGTGTTGTAATTTTCTTAAGTCATTTGTGTTGTGTTGTAAACCCTATAAATAGGGATGTGATGTCATTGTAAGAAGGTTGTTGAATTTGAATAAAATTTCTTTTGTGTGCTTTTGTGTCACCATTAAAATTGGTAGTTGAGTGTTATCTCCTATCTCCACCTTCGGCATTCGAGTGCGCTCGAATCAACGATTGTTGAAGCCAATTCACGGAATCAAATGCGCTTGATCAACGTTCGAAGAATTGTAGATCTTATCTCACGGTATTGTGCGCGATCAACGTGTCGAAGATAGCTAAAATCCACTATCTTCGTGCTCAACAGATTTGGGCGTTTGGTATCATTAATTCATCGATTCATATTGCTTCATCTAATCGTTTCATCGATTAGTTTGACACGAAATCTTCATTTCGTTGTCATCCGTTATTTCCGCTGCGTCATTTGGGATGATGCAGCGCGGCAAAGCAAGGAGGCAACGAAACATACCTTAAATCGCGAACACCCATCACCGCGACCTAATTCCTCTACCCTAAGTCGCGAGCGACCTAACTCCTCTACTCTAAATCGCGAGCGACCTAACTCCATCAGCCTAAGTCGCGAGCGATCTAATTCCACTGGCGAGCGACCTAACTCCATCACCACTGGCGAGCGACCTGACTCCGCCTTAAGTCGCGAGCGACCTCACTTCTTTGCCCTAAGTCGCGAGCGAGTCGCGAGCGACCTAACTACTCCACCGATCGTTGAAGAAGTGAAGCGCGAGCAGCTACAACCTAGGTCGCGAATTCCCCTTTATGTCGCTGATGAATTATAGGTCGCGAAGTTATCTTTAGGTCACTGAATATTGTAACAGAGCAGAGCGGAAGAGATATGTCGCGTGAGTTTTTATAGGTCGCGAACCAGTTAAGTCGCGTGTGTTTTCTAAGTCGCGAACCAGTTAAGTCGCTCAAGCTGTTGTATGTACATTTCTTATGTCGTTTGCTGTTTTGTTAAGTCGTGTACTGTTTTTTGTTGTAATTTTCTTAAGTCATTTGTGTTGTGTTGTAAACCCTATAAATAGGGATGTGATATCATTGTAAGAAGGTTGTTGAATTTGAATAAAATTTCTTTTGTGTGCTTTTGTGCCACCATTAAAATTGGTAGTTGAGTGTTATCTCCTATCTCCACCTTCGGCATTCGAGTGCGCTCGAATCAACGATTGTTGAAGCCAATTCACGGAATCAAGTGCGCTTGATCAACGTTCGAAGAATTGTAGATCTTCTCTCACGGCATCGTAAGCAATCAACGTGTCGAAGATAGCTAAAGTCCGCTATCTTCGTGCTCAACGGATTTGGGCGTTTGGTATCATTAATTCATCGATTCATATTGCTTCATCTAATCGTTTCATCGATTAGTTTGACACGAAATCTTCATTTCGTTGTCATCCATTATTTCCGCTACGTCATTTGGTATCAGAGCTAGACTTAGCCAATCATAGCTAAGCCGAGTCTTGAAGCCAATTCTTATTGAAGAGATCAAGCCGAGCCAATTGAGTTTAGGTCGAGCAAAGTTGAAGTGTTCAAGTTCAGATTTATTCAAACTGAAGTTGAAGCCGTGCATCACATTGGGCGTGAAGTGTTCAGGCCGTAAATTGTTTGTTCATTTGTTATTCAAGGCCGAGAGCTAGACCGAAGCCAAGTTTTTGAAGTTTGTGCGAGATTTTGTTCAAGTCGTAAGCTAGGAGACGGACTTATCCAAGTTCGTTGGGCGTCAATTTTGAGATTTGAAGTTTTGGAGTTCGAATTAAATTGTTTGTTTATTTGGTGTGTTCGTGAGATTTCAAACAAGTGGGGAAGTTTGATTCAAGAATTTTTTGGATCAAAGTGAAGTTGGTGTTTGGATCTGTTGAAGATTTGATCATGCCTCCGAGATATGTTAACCGTCATCATAGTGGTGCAGATTTGTATGGGAGTGAAGATCCTGAACAGATGGAATAACGTATCGATGAAAGGTTCAATAAGGGTTTTGAGAGAGTGGAGAAAATGAAGTCTGACATGAATCGAAATCAAAGGGGAGTGTCGCCACGTTATGATAGAGAAAGAAGAGAATCATCTTTGTCGATAAATCGAGATCGTGGAGTTCGAGACAATCGTGATTATCAGAATGAAGAAAGAAGAGCTTATCGTGGTTACGATCATGAGCCATATTTTGATTATGAAAGATTTCGAGTAGAGGAAAGAAGAAGTAGAGAGAACGTGCATGGTCATAGAAGAGTCAATGTTCAGAATCGACACCGAAGTTCATCTAAGTTTGAAGAAGATAGTTATTGTGATAGTGTTCACTTTCGATATCCAGGTCCAGGGCAAAATCGATATAGGAATGTTGAAGAGAATGGTCATACATGGAAATCAAGGAAGGATACGGAGATTCCAGAATTCCGAGGTGGACTACAAGCAGAGGAATTCTTGGATTGGTTATCAAAGGTTGAAAAGATTTTTAAACTCAACAACGTGTCTGAGGATCATCAAGTTAAGTTAGTTGCTACAAGATTGAAAGGACGAGCTATGGATTGGTGGCAACAAACAAAATCAACCAGAGAGAGAATGAGGAAATCCAAAGTTGTCACGTGGGATAAGATGAAAAGGATGATGAAGGCAAATTTCTTGCCCTACAATTATCAAGCTCGTGTGAACCAACAGTTGCAGAAGTTGAGTCAAGTGAGTCGAGGAAAGGGTGTGGTTACAAACCCCAGCAATCAAAATAAAGGCGTTAATTGCAGTATAAATGTTTCTAAGAGAGTCAACGAACCAGTTGTCTATGAAATCACTAAGACAAATGTTGATGACCAAATTAAGCGCTATCATTATCAGGAGTCTGGCCAAAGAAATATTGAATATACGGAGCCCACGATGAAAGCCTTAGTTGTAGAAGAATGTGAAAACGAGGATGTGGATGATTCTACTGAAAGCGAGCCGGAAAAGGAAGAGGAATCGAATAGTCCGTTATCTTTCAGCATGAGTGTTGAAAAAGCGGAAGGTAGTGCTGAATCATTGTGAAATGACCCTCCTATTTCTACTCTAATTTCATAAGGAATTTTTTTTTTAAAAGAAGATATATATATATATAGATATATCATCCATTGCAATTATAATTCTCAGGGTCAATATCTTTTTCCAATAAACCAAAACATATCCAGGATCACAATAATCAACCAATATAAATATATCAGTACATTCACAAAGATAAGCACATACATGTGAGGATGTATATGCCTCTCTTGTTTGAATCAGAGTTCTGGTAAACAAGAGGATATTGGATTGCTAGTTTTTTTTTTTTGACCAAACAATCCACTGGAAACATACACAGTAGTCTGTTTATACTAACTAAGAAGTGATCAAGTAATAATCAGTAGTAAACAAGCTTTTAATATAGATGATCTTGTTAAAGTCTGGATAATATCCAATTCAGTATAAAAGAAAGTGGATCCTAAGTGAACACAAGCAACATCTAGGCGTAATGGAAACGCGCCTAACTTATACACAAGAGATCACGAGTTCGAGTACTATGCTGGTTGGTTCAAACACAATTTTTGTTTTTTTTTTTCATTTTTCTTCTGTGATGTTTGGAACCTGTTATCTACCTATATCTGCACATATATACATATATTTTATTTTTGCCTATATTCTATCATACAAAACAATAATTCTTGCTTAATTATTTTTTGAAACCCATTTCTACAACCTGGAAGGCTTCATGATTGTTGTAAATTAAGGGTCTGTGCTTGGGTTTTGTAAATGATAAGAGTGTTTATCATTATTCAGGTTTGTATTTCTTCTTATAAGATCTGTCTGGCATTTAAAATGCATTTGGTTAAAATCTAAATGAAATTCAGATTCCTATTACCAGTGCAAAGGAAAAAGGTGTGTTGATAATTGCACAAAACATGTTTATGTGCATATATATAACTGCAACTATTTGAATCTGGCTTCCATCTACCTTACTACAGATCCTTTCTTTAATTAAAAATAGGACATGAAACATTTGTATGGAACAAGTTTAATTATGGAAACCTTGCAGCCATATAAAACATTCAACCTATGCTTATTATCTTTTATATACATATGCCATGGTAGAAAATAAAACCATTTAATTTTCTGAGAATCAACTATCCAGATTTCCCAAAACTTAAATCCTTTTCAAAGATTCATAATTGACTAATGCATTTATAAAATGTAATCATTCAATTTTAACATGGTGTTCTTGCTAAATCCACTTACAAGATTTGATTAAAATTCTTTTTAAACATACAGATATTTAACTTGATTCAAAGATTCCAGATACAAGTCAACCTTTTAACAAAATACCTAACAAAATAACCATCCAATATTCAACACTTAATACAAGTAGCAATTTAAATTGTCAATACATGCAGATTTCAACATTTAGGCTCTTATCTAACTAAGTTTAGCATGCTATATCTTCTTCTCAAAGCCTTGCTCCTACTCCTACTTAGTTGCTGCAATCCCTGAAAAAGCATTTGAAACTGCCTCATTTTAAATGAGACACCCCAGATGCCATTAGCACACTAGGGTCAGACACATGTCTGGTATGAGAAAATTCACAAAAGCAATTTGTTAATTAAGTTAAAATCAAGTTAAGTACATATACATAAGGTTCTGTCCTTTGGAATCAGATAAATACTTGTGTGCATGCTCTGTGTCATTGTGCATGTGCACACTTTAATTTTCTTTCCAGAGACTACACATATGAACATGGCACATACATTCAAGCATACAACTCAATCATAGACAAACAATCATTCATACCAAACAGGAAAATAACTAATATGAGTTAAATCAATTATTCAATTCTCATATTTCAAATCTGGGAAAAACTCTAGTTTTCTCATCTTCTCAAGTATTATTCCCTTGGTATATTTATCTATCCTTGGTCTCATCTGCAATATTTATGAATCAATGGACACACTGTAATGAACTAATTCACTCCATTACACAAAGATCTCAGGACTTAAACAAGCCATGTGTCAACTTATGTTACTCAAGCACACAAGTCATTCCTGCAGTGTTCTTGACCCCAATTTCCTAATCAGGTTTTAAGTTAATAATAACTCTTTTGATTGTTCATGACAAAACCATTCAGTGATTCATTTCATTAGCTAAAACATCCATAACATGGCATCTCATATTATTCATGACCATACAGAGGCAAACAAGCAAACAACCATTGGTGATTACAAAATAAGGTTCTGTATATACATATATTCATCCTGGTATTTTAAAAGGAGTTTAGGCAACTAACATTGGCTTATGGTTTCTGAGAGAATTTTTCTTTTGCAAACGTTTGTGCTTGAGTTAAACTCAGGATGACCTGGTTTCACTGAATCACAAAATTTTGTTTGCTATGCATTTTATTGAATCAGGAGCATCAGCACATAGGCAACCCTATTGCACCCCTAATTCCTTTCTATTCCAAGCCTCAGCACTTATACATGAGTATATTGCAGCTCAGCATTATTTACATCTTTCTGGGTTGAGCCAAAACCAATACTACTTGCCTATTTTCAACATTTTATTTTCTGGGTATTTGTTTATATCCCCAAACATTAACATAACAGAGATCTGAGTGTATAAAACAGATATGTATACTAACAACACATAAAACTTTGTTATAATAAAACAAGTTATCAACCAAAGAAAATCAAAACATTTTCAGATTTAAATTCACAGATAAACATTCAGATATGAAAATACTCTTTTAAGAAAATACTTTTAACTGGCTGCCTACATTAGGACTTATTGCCTTAGATTTTGAGTGAGTTTTCTCACCTAGCTCTCTTCTTTGTTTCCTTAATTAATTGATGACTTCTGCCCTTAACCTCAAGCTCTCTTCCTTCCCTTGTCTTATGATTTCTATGGTGTTGTTTTTCTTTTTTTTTCCAATTCTTTTCTGAGAAGAAGAGGAGGCTGCTGCATATACATGTATATATACAGGGTCTTTCTTAGGGTTTTGGGTATTGGCTAAAGCCATTTTTGCCCACCAGAAAAATCATGTTATCTGCATTTTAAACCCAAAGTTTCACCCCTTCCCGGCTTAATTTGGGTGAAGAGAAAAGTGGTTACATTTTTCTTTCAGAAATTTTGCTTTTCAGAAAAATACTTTTCCCCCTTGTCTACAATCATGCTAAAAAAATGTGACTTGGTTTTGTTATTTATTAAACACTCTTTTCTATTTTTAGCTTTCATGCAAATGGTATGTACTTCCTTCATTTATTTATAAGAGAATTATTCCTTTTTTATATCTCCATTCTTTTCATTTCTGCTTATATTAAAATGTGTCTGTATATTTTATTTTACTAGTTTAAACTCTAGTATTTTATTAACACATATATATATGTATATAAGTCTTTCTGAAATAATTAGTATACCCTCCTATATATCCCTACATCATTCTATACTGACACACACACATATGCACATGTACACTCAAAATATTCAGTAGCACTCATATATACATTTACTTATGCATACTACTTTTAAGAATTTAATCTACATATATATATATATATATATATATATATATATATATTTCCATACACATCAATATGTATGTATTTTTGGAGTTCAGGGTTTTAGCTTATATTCATGTGCATTTCCTGTGCACACATGTACACACACTGATACACTATCAAGCTATATCAATTCCTCCTTCAAAATTTATTTAAAAATTATTTTAAATTCATTTATATTTTTCAGAATGAATTCCTAAAATCTTGGGTCATTACACATTGGTTAGGTATGAGGCAAGTAAAGAGCCTAAAACTCCTAAGGAGGTCAAACCAATGTTAGAAGAGTTTGAAGAGGTCGGTCCTACAGAATCGTTCGAAGAATTACCACCAAAATTTGACAACGATGAAGGAGTTTTGTCAGGAGATGAAGCATGTAACTTGTTGAGGAGGACTGCTGAATTTGACTTTTATCAACCGCCGAAATTTGATGATGATGAAGAAATTGAGTCAAAGTATGGGGATGTAGAAGTTGATTATTCTTCACCGCCGAAGATTGATGTCGATAGTATGGAAGAAGAAAGTGTGTTCAGAGTTGAGGAAAATAACTTGATGAAAGAGGATTCTTGCTTAACACCTGAGCTTATGGATGAGAGCCAGCTAAGAGTAAATTCCTTAGTTTTCGAGAAGTCCGAACAAAGTGAAAGTGAAACAGAAGAGAAGGTAGAATTAGATAATTTATTATCGTTGGAAGAGTTCGTCAATAAAATAAAAGATAATGATGAGTTTTCAATGTTGATTGAATCTGGAGAAAGTTCTGATTTTGAGAATCCCGAAGAGATTGAAGTATTTGAAGAGTGTGAAGATGAGATTTCTGAGGAATTGCTTGAAGGAACTAATCTTGTATTTTTGGAAGAGTATGTGAAAATTAGAAATGAATTGCTTGTGTTGACCGAGCAAGGAATGAGTAAAGATCTTGAGGTTTTCGAGGAAGTCGGGTCAGAATTCAATGAGTCTAAAGTCGAATATCCTGAGGAACTACCCGAAGAGTTACCACCACTACAGGACATTCAACCTCACACTGAACTAGTACCAGATGCTATTCTACTACAGGGATCGTATGATCTTCAGAATCTGAAAGAACATGAAGAGTTGATAAGACAGGATGAAGAGAATGATTGTCCGTTGGAATTGTCAGATCATGTCCGCACTGCTGACGTTATCAACGTCAATTGCTTGGAATCGTTTCATGAAAATAAACATGTTGAAGGAGAAGCGAGTGGGAATTCATTTCAGTCAGGGAAAATTGATGCAACACATCAAGGGAAGATTCTAAATGAGGACACACCTGAACGAGATAAGGAAAGACAAGAATATGAGCATGAGTCCTCACATTTTTTCGGTCGTGATTTCCTAAGTCATTCCGTGATTTTAAACTTCCTTGTATCGTCTCACATTTTCGACACGTTTTGGTTCTATATCACATCTTCCTATTGGCACAAGCAATATGGTATACGACACTATTCTCATGAAGTTATGTGCTACATGAATTGGATATGGCACCTAGTGCGTAGTTCATTCCACACTTCTTCATATGTCATCTCCCTCAGATCACTTCCTTATACCGCCTGTCTAATGCCACGTATGTTTTATGCAATGCGTTCCTTATGTCGAGCCACATCATCAAAGAGTCAAGACAAGATTAATCACAACAATGGTTATCACCAGAGCCGCATCAGACCAGATAATGAATGGAAGACAGCATCTCGAAGAAGGAAAACGTGTGAATTCGGGACAAATTCTTTTCAACAAGGGGAGGATGATGCAGCGCGGCAAAGCAAGGAGGCAACGAAACATACCTTAAATCGCGAACGCCCATCACCGCGACCTAATTCCTCTGCCCTAAGTCGCGAGCGACCTAACTCCTCTGCTCTAAATCGCGAGCGACCTAACTCCATCAGCCTAAGTCGCGAGCGATCTAATTCCACTGGCGAGCGACCTAACTCCATCACCACTGGCGAGCGACCTGACTCCGCCTTAAGTCGCGAGCGACCTCACTTCTTTGCCCTAAGTCGCGAGCGAGTCGCGAGCGAGTCGCGAGCGACCTAACTACTCCACCGATCGTTGAAGAAGTGAAGCGCGAGCAGCTACAACTTAGGTCGCGAATTCCCCTTTATGTCGCTGATGAATTATAGGTCGCGAAGTTATCTTTAGGTCGCTGAATATTGTAACAGAGCAGAGCGGAAGAGATATGTTGCGTGAGTTTTTATAGGTCGCGAACCAGTTAAGTCGCGTGTGGTTTCTAAGTCGCGAACCAGTTAAGTCGCTCAAGCTGTTGTATGTACATTTCTTATGTCGTTTGCTGTTTTGTTAAGTCGTGTACTGTTTTGTGTTGTAATTTTCTTAAGTCATTTGTGTTGTGTTGTAAACCCTATAAATAGGGATGTGATGTCATTGTAAGAAGGTTGTTGAATTTGAATAAAATTTCTTTTGTGTGCTTTTGTGCCACCATTAAAATTGGTAGTTGAGTGTTATCTCCTACCTCCACCTTCGGCATTCGAGTGCGCTCGAATCAACGATTGTTGAAGACAATTCACGGAATCAAGTGCGCTTGATCAACGTTAGAAGAATTGTAGATCTTCTCTCACAGCATCGTGCGCGATCAAACTGTCGAACATAGCTAAAGTCCGCTATCTTCGTGCTCAACGGATTTGGGCGTTTGGTATCATTAATTCATCGATTCATATTGCTTCATCTAATCGTTTCATCGATTAGTTTGACACGAAATCATCATTTCGTTGTCATCCGTTATTTCCGCTGCGTCAAGTAAGGTAGAAAGAACAGTCCTAGCTGTGCGTGAGAGAAAATGTAAACTATAGCTTTGTAAATAAATAAGAGAGAGTGCTAGAAACTGTATACATATGTTTAAAGTGAAACTAGATTTATATATGAAAGATAATAAACTAAATAAATACAAGGATATACAGAATTATAATTTATTATGTACACAATATATATATATATGAATATGTGACTGGCCATTCTTTTGAGTATATAGCAGATTTGTATTGAAGGGCGTGCATGCCGCGTGCATGCCTATGCCTGCAACTTGTATGGCCTATGCATGAGTTTCTTTTCCTATTGGATACTACAACATCCCCTATCTGGAGGCCCGAAGCTAAGCACTACAGATGCTGCAGTCATCCTTCGAATTAACTTCCGGTGACCACATACGGTAATGTTAATGGTATCCATAATATCAGAGGCACTTGATTATGAAATAAAACATCACAGATTAAAAACATTTTTCTGATTATATTTCAAAACTACATTTCATATCCAAGTTACATAATCCCAAACGTTTCCCAGGTTCAGATCAAATATAATTATTACAAAATACGCCAAGAGCGACATATGAAGATGCCTCCTTGGTTGACTAGAGTACTATATAGTCATAACTGACATAATACAACACAGCAGAATAAAATAAAATAAAACAGCAACTCCTAAATAGCTATTCGTCAGCTACCTACTCGTCTTCGGAAGCTTTTTTCGCCAACCTACTAAAAACTTGAAAATCCTCAACCCTCAGCCTACTCAAATCAATTTTGAGCACCCGAGAGTTTAAGGGGAAAACATAAACATTGAGTCTGACATAAAGCTTGGTGCGAATAATACTATACATCTCGGTTATTTTATATTAAGTGAGACCATGCCGCTTAGCGGAATGAATTTCCTCTCACTAATATCCTTTTAAAACATATCTTTTGCAAATCATAATCCTGCAACCAAAACTGGTTAAAACTGTAAAGCATTATCATGTAAACATACATATCAGGTAACAAATGAACTATCTGTTTGAACATAATTGTTTTATTTGTCTAACTACTCAGCTTTGGCTGACTCGGGCCTACCAGGCAATATAAACAAATAATCTAACATCTGTTAGATACTACTCTTCTGGACGTTCTGTCCCTAACTTACTTTCTCCAGGTCAACTAATCCTAATGGTTTTATGGACTCACCAATAACCTACTTTTGTACAAATATATTCCCTTCTGTGTGTAATATCATTTTAGTCTTACTTGTGACAAAGCCCTACACACTGGAATTTTGGACTAAATTAGATAGGGGCTAATAGCTAATGTATTGGGCGCGACCCTATACCAGTCCATCTGGTATTCTAATATTCGAGTCATTTTACTTAGGGTAATCTTCCCTTAAATTTTCCTTGGAAACCTTTTCTTCTCAAATTGATTTAAACCTTTAAATCATACTTTAAACAAGGAAAATAAATTCTATGCTTTACTCAAATCACCTTGCCATGTATATGTACTTTACACAAATCTTTGTTGATGAAAACATTTTAAACCTTTGAAAGTACCCCTTTCGATCCCATTGAGAGCATCCCCTTCAGAACCAAGTAAACGCTTTATAACCTAGGCCAAAAAGCCAAAACATTCCTTTCGAAACCATTCATATAAACCTTTCGAAACCATTAAAAAACCTTCCCTTGGAAAGCTATAAACCTTAGACATCCCGTCTTTAAAACAATTAAACATTGCCTTTCGAAAACATTGGAATCTTTCCTTTCAAACCTTTCGAAACCATTGGAGAACCACCTCTTCGAAACCTTCATTAAAATCTTTCGAAATCATTAAAACATCAAACCTTTCGAAACCATTTGGGTTCAAGTAAAACATGTGGAACAACCTTTCGAAACCATTTAAAACCATCTCCTTTGAAAGCTTCGAGTTCTGTGTTCAATAGAACAAAAGGGTCATAAAACATTTAAGTCGAAAGCTGTCTTTAGAAAGCATTTCTTAAGTAAAAGAAGTGATGGTGTCGAAACCAACCTTCCGAAAGCAATGGAGAAGCAGCTAAGTTTTTGAAAACAAAGTATCCCTTTCGAAATCATTTGTTTCGAAACGTAGAAAGCGGCAGCAAAGGGGTTTTGACCCAAATGAAAGCTTTTACATAAAACAAAAGGCACAACCTCTTAGAAACCATTCCTTTAAAACATTTGACCTAGTCGAAAGCTAACCAAGTCGTAAGCCTTCCTTTTGAAAGCAAAGCGGGCGCAATTTCATTTAAAACAAGGTAAGGCTTCGACCTCCTTCGGAACCCCCGTTTGGACTTCATACCTTCCGCCTTAGTCCAATTCGCTATGTACCAAGTATTGATACCAAGCGCATTGGTTTCGACTGAAATGGAGGCGAGAGTACTGGGTCGAAAGAAAGGTGCTGAAAGTGGCAAAACATGTAAAAGGCATGTTTAAACTGATTTTTAGCTTTTTAAAGTAATCTTTTCAACTAACCTGCCTTGTTTGTCAAAATATTATTGATCGCTAATTTCTTTTACAAAAATTCTGCCGATATTTCAAAAATAAGCAATTTAATTAATTTACAAAATACCCCTTCTCCTTTTATAATATATAAAACATTTAAGTCCTACCTTAAATAATTTTATATATCTATTAAATCACTTAGGAAAATTCTATAAAAATTCCAAAAAATCATTTTTAATATATTTTCTAACATATATTAATTTCAGACCTAAAACATAAATAATTTAGTCGTAAATTATTTTAAACCCAAATAATCATTTTCTTTACTAGAAACTTAATATTAAATCCACATAAATTCAGAAAATTATGAAAACTGTAACCCATCTCTAAAATATCATTCCTGGTCTAAATCTAAAATCGCAAGGCATTTGGATGTCATTTAATATGGTTTTCACACCAAAACATATCATAAAACCTATATGAATAAGCATAAATCATCAACAAGCATATATACACATTTTATTATTCAAAACATGGCTAAGCCTTGCAAGATAACTTGGGTTTAACCTAAAATCGAAAATAATTAGAAAACATGAGATGTACTCATCATTCACCTTAGCTTTGAGATTAAGGATTTGAGATTTGATCTTGATTAAGTTGTTTAAGCTTTTCCTTTAAAATCTTGCTTATCTTCTCTTTTCTTCCCCTAATGGTGGCCGGCCTCAAGTTTGTTTTTCTTTTGTGAATATAGAAATGAACATGTGAATGATGGGGTTTAGGGTTTAGGGTATAAGGATGTGTCTTATTCCTATATTACCCCTTATCTATTTGCCTTAACATTTTAATTCTTTAGTTCATTTGTATATGGCACGACTATCCTTGCTAATCAGAAATCTCAACCCATTAACCATTTTACATTATTTCGTTTAATTTACCAAATTAAATGTTCCTGATAATGTTACTAAAAATATGGGATGTTACAGATACTAACATGTACATGTTGCTTACATATTTTTATATGTGATTTTAATAAGTAGGTGATAAATTATGTGAATTCAGTAAGTTAGTTCATTGGGTAAGCCAAACTTGAATAGGAAGATGAACACATGCGTGAGTGAGGAAGAGTTGGGTAACTATGTACATATATTCGGTTGAAAACTAAATTTGTATTAAAAGATTGTAAACTAAATAAATACATGTATATATATAATTAATTAAATACTTATATATGTAACGGCCCAAAATTTTCGATCACGAAAATTCCAGATAGTTAGGAAAAGAAGAAAGAGATAGAAGAAGAAACAGAAAACAAAACACAGAATCTCACATTCGCAGCGGATCAAAATATAATATTAAATAATAACAGTTATACAAAAGAATACTGTATCAGTTGATTACATTTTTATACACCAGAGTTACACACATACTCAAACACTGGACATATACAAATCAACATGTCTCAGAAAAATAGAAATATATCATAGCGGAAACACTCCATACGTTCCTGCCATCCAGCTCGTCTCCTGAGCTCCAGAACATCCTTACCTGAAAATCTATAATACTCGGTCTGACCCGAGAATTACATCAAAGTAACACCCGGGTCAGGCTGGAAACCAGCGTGAGTAAACCCATCTAACAAGAAATACTAATGCATAAAACTTATTTTAAACCCGGGGTAACTCATATCAATTTACAAATTCACAATTTGATATAGACATCACTTATTCCACACATCAATTCCTAAGTACCAAAATTTAGATTAAATGTTCCAATTCGCTTAAATCATTCCATTCCAGTCTATTGATTTCACATATCAGTCTATAAAGAATCGAAGTGGTTTCGGGTATTTACTAACACCTGACTCCGGTCTCTTCGAATTCGATGTCATCTTAACCCAAGTTATTCAAGTGGATACGATCTTAAATTTAAATACTGGATGTCACTTTTACACAGCGATTCACCATCAATAAACAACCACATCATCACTGTCTACCCAAACATATCATATCATAAAACATTTCATATCAAAGATATCAATCAATTTAAGGCATTTAACATCGTTCAATCATTCATAAACAAGATTGATCACTTCCAAAATTTATTAATTACAATCCAATTAATTAATCATCTTTAAATTATCCAACTTAATTAATCATTTTGATTAATTATCCTTTAATTACAATAAGTAATTAACTCTCAATTAATTACACAAATTAATTATCCTTTACCCATCCATATTAATTACGTTGATCCTTAATTAATTACTCAAATTAATTATCTTATAACCACTTCATTGATCAATTATCCCTTAATTAATTATACTCATTATTTCACTAATCCTTGATCAATTTCCTTAATCAATCAATCCTTAATTAATTACACTAAGTAATTAGTCCTTCCATTAAGTAGTCACTAATTACAACTTAATTACTTCATTAATTAATCACCAATTATTGATTAATTATCTCTAATTAATTAATTAATTAATTCTTAATTACAAACTAATTAACCTCTAATTACTTAATTCATTAACCTCTAATTACTTAATTAATTCTAGATTAACACTTAATTAATCCCTAATTAATTAATTATAACCTTTAATTATAAATGTATTAACCCTCAATCATTAATTAATTAAATTAATTAATTACTCTTAATTACTCTTAATTACTTCATTGAAATAAATTAGTCATTAATTATCAAATCTTGATTAACTTTAAAGATAAATCTTTATCTTTATTTATGACTCACTTATCAAAATTTAAATACATTTTAAATCATTCCACTTTTTAAATTAAACTTTTAAATTTAAACTTAAGATTAAAATAACTTTCAATTTGACTTAACAAATTTTAAGTAAACAAATTACAAATCTTCCAAATCAAATGTTTTAAGAAAACATTTATTTTAGAAAATAGTTTTAAAATTAGATTCAATTTAAATTTAAAAAAACTTGTTTATAAAACCTTTAAGAACTTGCATTTTCTCCTGCTTCAGGTTCTACCCTAGTTTAGCTCGAGTCCATACTCGAGTTTCTTCCACTTGCAAAAACATTGCCATATTTAAAACTTATATTTGGTTTAATTAAATAAAACTAGGCCAAACTTCTCTCTCGCGAGCAACTCAAAATAAACTCGAGCAAACGACCCTCGAACCCGAGCTTCAACCCGAGTAAAACTCCTTCGTTCCCAAACATCAATGCACACAGAAATCAGGTACACGTTCACCATCGCCAATGATACTCCGGCACCCCTTGACCATCCTCAACAAGTCACCGATCGTCACGACAGTCCATTCCAGCCATCGATTCGATACGACAAAACCCAAATCAAAATCGAGCCTTCTTGTCAAAACTTGAAAACCCAACCTCCTCTGAAACCTACCTTGACAAGGACATTCCGACCATCGGAAGCTCTGGAGCTCCGGCCACACTTCCATCCACGACCCAATCATCTTTCTTCCACGTTTGGCTTGACTCGACGTTCCGACGGCATAGCATTAACCCAAAACCCAAACTCAACTAACAACCATCCTTAAACCCTAGTTCCGACCACCGCTGACTCCATGGCCTATGATCGACACTTCCACCATTTTTCCCCACGTCCCCAATCACCAAGCTTGCTCTGACCAAAACCCCGACGATCGAGGATCGCCCAGTCACCAGATTTTGCCCAAAAACACATTTCTGGTCATCATAGAAATGCAAACTCAAACCCAAACTAAAATCCATGATTTTTTATTTAAAAATCAAAATTTTCAAAGGAGATTTAAGTTATATAATTTGATCCACAATTTATGATACTTGATTTTAACATGAATCTAAATTTTCTACCGTTCTATCCAGATTCCAGAAGATTTTCAAATTTACTTTCCTTAAATAAAATTTTAAACTTAAATTATGTTTAAACAAACACATTGCATTTGAAACTCAAGCCTAACATTGACTAGATAAAGATTTATTGAATTTTGGCTTAATTTCAAACTCTGTAACCAAGAAAAACAGAGAAGAACAGGCAAATTCAATATGCACATAACATATACATATATATAACGAGATTCACACTTAAAAATACACATGCAAGACACAAATCTAATCCACAATCACATGCTCAGATTCAGATCTATTTAAGCTTTTAAAAATATATGTTTACTCACCTGTTAAATGATGAGCAGAGAAGTTTGAAACTGGTTATTTTGAAAACTTGAAAACTGGAACTTGAAAATTCTTTTGAAATGGTAACCCTTCTACTATTTTTTCTTCTTCTTTACTTCTAATGACAAATTTATACTCTGCTTTATTTAAAATGGGAATGTTGCTTTATCTTTTACTGGTATTAGTTTGAATGAATGAAAGAATGAGGCAAATGTAGAGGCATGTATAGAGAAGTAAGCTGCCTTCCACAGCAAGCTTCTGTTTGCTTTTTCTTTTACATTTTTATTTTATTTCTTTTGACCAGAGATTTTTTTTTCAGTTTGCTTTGAAAAAGATGTTTCGACCTGACATGATTTTATATTTTGTAACTTGAAATGATGTATTGGATGCTTGAGTTGAACTGTGCAATAAATGCTTGTCCTCCTTGTATGTTTACATGTACATTCCTTGATATATATATATATATATATATATATATATATATCTTTGTGTATACATTCATGCCATTTCATTTCTTGATAGTGTGCAATTACACGTATGCTTCTCTCATTATTATAATAATGTTTATACTTATTTACATCTGTATTTATATTCTTCATGTATACTATTACATGTATATACTTATGTATATATAGTTATGCATATAATTTTTTTTATCCTATTGTACTTGCATTCACATTCACACGCATTTCTTTATATTATATATATATATATTTATTCATATTCATACAACTTCCTTGTATTTTATTCCACATTGGCATATACATACACTTATATTCTTGTTTAGGTATATACTTATATATGTATATATTTTATCATTTTATAAATATACATATATACCTCCACATTTATTGTTATTTCCAAATATATCATTTCATATGAGTATACACTCCTATATTTGTATATTTATACACTTATATTTACATATATTTATATATATATATTCAGATATTTTTAATTATCAGAAATTCATTTGTTTGACCTATCAAAATTAGTATCTTGATATTTTAAACCAGTTAATTACCAATTAACAACCGTTAAAAATCTGGGTCGTCACATTCCTTCCCCCTTAGAACTTTTTGTCCTCGAAAAGGAACGAAGCCATAATATTAATTTACTGTGTATTTTAGTTAAATTATTCCTTAAACATTTTTAACTCTTTTACCCCTTTTATATTAAAATTTTAAAACACTTCAAAATCTACATAATATTACGAAAATAGTTTTATACAAAAATACTTTTTATAACTCAATGTCTTAACAAGTCCATCCTTGTTCTCATAGAAATTCGGTCATACGTTGATCAGGCGTAGGACTGAAAATCTATAAGTACTTGGTAAACTCATTTCCAACACCCAGTGAAAATACTTGGAAAATAATTTTATTGAAAATATAGAAAACATTTTTGAAAATAGAGGAAATATCTTTGGTGAGAATGCTCTGAAAATCATCACCACCATCCATGGTCACAGTTACATCCTGGGTTACGTTGCCATCGCAGCAAAAGTCCATGTAACTGATTACACCATGGAACCCACAACAGATCGCAGTTACATTCCAAGGTTACGTTGCCGTCACAGCAAAAGTCCATGTAACTGTTGGCTCTCAGCGGCACACACGACTTTCACTGTCAAAATGAAACTTCTCCACTCCTACATAGGTCGCAGCCTACCGATGTAAAATCAAACGCAGACTGTTGGCTCTCAGCGGCACACACGACTTTCGCTATGTTACCATAGTGTCGCAGTCTACCGATATAAAATCAAACGTAGACGGTTGGCTCTCAGTGGCACACACGACTTTCGCTATGTTACCATAGTGTCGCAGTCTACCGATATAAAATCAAACGTAGACTGTTGGCTCTCAGCGGCACACACGACTTCCGCTATGGACTGTAGTAGATCGCAGTGACATCGAGTTAAACTGTCGTCACAGCATAACCCAAATGCCCTGTAGGCATCAACGCCTCACGACTTCCGCTACACAAAATACTCAGGAACTATTTTTGTCCAGACTCCTCACAGGATCAACTTTAGAACCTCCCCCTTAGAGGCTCAAGGCAGTACCACCCTGTGGCACTCCTGAGAAGTTCATTTCAAGGGAGCGCTATTTTCCCCAGAGCCAATCTCAAAAACACTTTATACTATATACATATAGTATTTTCCAAATCATACACCTAGTATGAATTTCATATAAGTGCTTTTACACAAAATCGATTCCCAAAATCGATAATTCTCAAAGTAAGTTTTCTCAAATTCCAATATTGATTTTACCCAAAAATCAAAAGCCTTTCCAAATGCCATAGGTTCTTAAAACCTTTTTCCCAAAATCATTTCCACAAAATCTTTTATATATACATAGATATATATAACCTTGAAAATTCTTTGGATCCTTTCAAACTTGTATAAAACCCCTTTTTATACTTCAAATATTTCTAAAAGCCATTTTCTTCTGGCAAAAGATTCAACAAGGGGAGTTTTATCATATATATAACAAAGATACGTAACTTTGTTTATTCCAAATCAAATATTCAAATTCGATTACTCTATAAAGTCACTTACCAAATTACTTACTTCCATAAAGTAAATTTTTACCATAGAAATATCCAATTTCCACTTTACTTCAACATATGTTTCACAAAATATACCTTTTATTTCAAGAACCATTTCATATTTCTTATCCACAAATTTCCAATATCAATTTCATTCAAATCCGTACGATGTACACATATCATCCGTATGCTATACCAATCTGATCGCTCACTCGATCACACAATTTCACTTCCGAACTAGTATCGTCCACCCGACTTCCTAGTGCGGACTCAAATCTGATTTCTTGATCAGAAACCGTCATTCTCCTTGCATAGTCACAACTATGATAGAGAATATCCAGAACCAATCAAAAATCCATATCCAGGTTCGCCGTCGAAAATCGAGCGAAAAATCCCAACTCGGATTGATAATACTATCTCGAAATTCTATGCTCGAATCTGGATCAAATCACTATGCGAATAGAATAACATACGTACATCCTACGTATTTATCTTCATTGATTATCAGTTAAATCAATTCCCTTTCTATTCATCCTCACTTCGATTTTATTCACTTATTCACATTTGCCTTAATCCCCATTTGGATTATCACTTCAATTCTTATCTCAATTGGGTATTTAATCAATAACAGTTTGAACTCTGTCCAGTTTAAATTTACAAAATAGCTTAAAAAGTTTAAAAAGATAAGTAGTTGAAAAATAATTATTAGTTTGTACAATAGCTGTAAAATAGTTAAGTAATTGTAGAATAGTTGAAAAATAGTAAAATAATTGCAAAATAATTATAAAATAGTAATTAGGTATAAAGTAGTTGGAAAGATAGTAATTAGTTTATAAAATAGTTGTAAAATAATGGAATAGTTCCGAAAGCAGTTGTTAAATAAATGTAAGATAGTTTTGAAATTTAAAAAGAAAAGTTGTATAGTAAATAGTTAGGAAAATGGATTTAAAACAGTTTATCTCAAAATAATTTATTTAAAAATAGTCTAGAGCCAAACCGTTCAATTTCCAATCTTCATTCGCACCAATTCAATTTAAATTTCATTTCCATTTAAATTGATCCAATTCTAATTTGAGTAACTTCAATTTCCATTGAAATTGATTTAATCCCATGTCCAGTTGAATTAACCTCAACTTCTTTCCAAATTCAACTCAAATTCCACTTGATTTTAAACATATTCGCTTAAATTACAATTCCAAATTATTCAAATTAATTTAGACTAATTTCACATTGAATCCTCTTCAATTTCAAATCATTTCAATATCTGTTTGAATTAATCCCAATTCCCATTTGAATTTGAACTTATTCAACTTCAATTTCAATTCAAATTAATCCAATTCAAATTTTCCATTTAATTGTATACTTATCCATCGTCACTTCTAATTAATCCAAACTAAATTCAGTTTGAACTAACGAAATCTAAATCTCAACATTAAACCTTCTTGAAATATATAAATTCGAGTTAAATTTTCAAATGTTGGTTTAACCTTTTAAATCAAATTAACCTTTATTTTTAAATCCATAATCCAAATCTTTAAATAATTTAATTCTGAGTCAAATTCACAAAATTCCATTTTAAATTATCTTTACTTAACTTATTTCGAAGTTCAAATAAGAGTTCAAATAATTTTATCTTAAAAATTCAATTTATCACCCAAATTTTATCTTCCATTTTGAAACCAGTTCTTAAACAATTTTAATTTACACATTCAATTATTCAAATTTTTAGTTCAAAGTAATTCCATATCCTTAATTCCAAATTAAAGATTAATTTCCCTTTTATCTCAATAATGAATATATTACCACACTTCATTTCTCATTTATTTAAACAAATATAATTCACCATCTAAAGATTATTAATAACAATAGGATAATATTATCCAAATTATTTTAAAACATCCATTTTCAATTTCCAGATCTCAAACCCATTTTGAGATCACACAAACTCCCAATTCGAATTAACCATTTAACTTCCCAAGTTAAATCCCAATTTCATCTTGAAATTTCCAATTCAGATTGCTTGTTAACTTATTTAACTTTCCCAAAGTTAAATTCAATTTACTTAATCCAGTCAACCTTACCCAAATTTGAATTCCCATTTCAAACTTTAGACTTCACATTAATAATCTTATAGGTTCAAAAACTTATCCCCTTGGGTATCACATCTCATTCCCAATTTTAAACTCAACAGTTAGAGTTTATTTCAGATCATCTTTGATATTATGTATATTCCTCATATATACATATTATTTCCTTAAATTTTAAACCACCTTTGGTTTTTAATGTAAAACAAATTCCTCTTTACATTTTGAAACAATCCAAATGTTGCTAGACATAGGTCTTAAAATTTCACAATTTAAAACCTACTTCTATTTAGAAGTTATACTAATCTTAAAAGTCCACTTCATTTGGCATACTTATTAACAAATATATCATTATTAAACACAATAACTATTTATGATGATACCCAAGATTATCATACCTGGATACCAATTCATTTTTATCTTATTCTGAAACTCTTTCCCGAATTCAAAATTTAATTTTAGTTTGAATCCATTTCAAACTTATCTTTATTTAATTTCAATTTGGTTGTATTTCTATTACCACTTAATTTAATTTCAATAATTTAACAACCAATTACCTTAATATTTATTAGAAAGAAATATTGCTTTATATATATCAAAATATATTCTCATATAAAATCGTTTAAAATCTTTATATATGAAAATAACAAGTACGCTCTCATATATATACACACTCAACTCATTTTAGGGTACTATTGACCCTATCTTTAGATGATTACACCCACCAGAGCCAAAGTTCTCGCTTAACCTGGCTCTGATACCAACTGTAACGACCCGAAATTTTCGATCATGAAAATTCCAAACAGTTAGGAAAAGAAGAAAGAGATAGAAGAAGAAACAGAAAACAAAACACAGAATCTCACATTCGTAGCGGATCAAAATATAATATTAAATAATAACAGTTATACAAAAAAATACTGTATCAGTTGATTACATTTTTATACACCAGAGATACACACATACTCAAACACTGGACATATACAAATCAACATGTCTCAGAAAAATAGAAATATATCATAGCGGAAACACTCCATTCGTTCCTACCATCCAGCTCGTCTCCTGAACTCCAGAACGTCCTTACCTGAAAATCTATAATACTCGGTCTGACCCGAGCATTACATCAATGTAACACCCGGGTCAGGCTGGAAACCAGCGTGAGTAAACCCATCTAACAAGAAATACTAATGCATAAAACTTATTTTAAACCCGGGGTAAGTCGTATCAATTTACAAATTCACAATTTGATATAGACATGACTTATTCCACACATCAATTCCTAAGTACCAAAATTTAGATTAAATGTTCCAATTCACTTAAATCATTCCATTCCAGTCTATTGATTTCACATATCAGTCTATAAAGAATCGAAGTGGTTTCGGGTATTTACTAACACCCGACTCCGGTCTCTTCGAATTCAATGTCATCTTAACCCAAGTTATTCAAGAGGATACGATCTTAAATTTAAATACTGGATGTCACTTTTACACAGCGATTCACCATCGATAAACAACCACATATCACTATCTACCCAAACATATCATATCATAAAACATTTCATATCAAAGATATCAATAAATTTAAGGCATTTAACATCGTTCAATCATTCATAAGCAAGATTGATCACTTCCAAAATTTATTAATTACAATCCAATTAATTAATCATCTTTAAATTATCCAACTTAATTAATCATTTTGATTAATTATCCTTTAATTACAATAAGTAATTAACTCTCAATTAATTACACAAATTAATTATCCTTTACCCATCCATATTAATTACGTTGATCCTTAATTAATTACTCAAATTAATTATCTTATAACCACTTCATTGATCAATTATCCCTTAATTAATTATACTCATTATTTCACTAATCCTTGATCAGTTTCCTTAATCAATCAATCCTTAATTAATTACACTAAGTAATTAGTCCTTCCATTAAGTAGTCACTATTTACAACTTAATTACTTCATTAATTAATCACCAATTATTGATTAATTATCTCTAATTATTTAATTAATTAATTCTTAATTACAAACTAATTAACCTCTAATTACTTAATTCATTAACCTCTATTTACTTAATTAATTCTAGATTAACACTTAATTAATCCCTAATTAATTAATTATAATCTTTAATTATAAATGTATTAACCCTCAATCATTAATTAATTAAATTAATTAATTACTCTTAATTACTCTTAATTACTTCATTGAAATAAATTAGTCATTAATTATCAAATCTTGATTAACTTTAAAGATAAATCTTTATCTTTATTTATGACTCACTTATCAAAATTTAAATACATTTTAAATCATTCCACTTTTTAAATTTAACTTTTAAATTTAAACTTAAGATTAAAATAACTTTCAATTTGACTTAACAAATTTTAAGTAAACAAATTACAAATCTTCCAAACCAAATGTTTTAAGAAAACATTTATTTTACAAAATAGTTTTAAAATTAGATTCAATTTAAATTAAAAAAACTTGTTTATAAAACCTTTAAGAACTTGCATTTTCTCCTGCTTCAGGTTCTACCCTAGTTTAGCTCGAGTCCATACTCGAGTTTCTTCCACTTGCAAAAACTTTGCCATATTTAAAACTTATATTTGGTTTAAATAAATAAAACTGGGCCAAACTTCTCTCTCGCGAGCAACTCAAAATAAACTCGAGCAAACGACCCTCGAACCCGAGCTTCAACCCGAGTAAAACTCCTTCGTTCCCAAACATCAATGCACACAGAAATCTGGTGCATGTGCACCATCGCCAACGATACTTCGGCACCCCTTGACCATCCTCAACAAGTCACCGATCGTCACGACAGTCCATTCCAGCCATCGATTCGATACGACAAAACCCAAATCAAAATCGAGCCTTCTTGTCGAAACTTGAAAACCCAACCTCCTCTGAAACCCACCTTGATAGGGACATTCCGACCACCGGAAGTTCTGGAGCTCCGGCCAAACTTCCGTCCACGACCCAATCATCTTTCCCCCACGTTTGGCTTGACTCGACGTTCCGACGTCATAGCATTAACCCAAAACCCAAACTCAACTAAAAACCATCCTTAAACCCTAGTTCCGGCCACCGCTGACTCGATGGCCTATGATCGACACTTCCACCATTTTTCCCCACGTCCCCAATCACCAAGCTTGCTCTGACCAAAACCCCGACGATCCAAGATCGCCCAGTCACCAGATTTTGCCCAAAAACACATTTCTGGTCATCACAGAAATGCAAACTCAAACCCAAACTAAAATCCATGATTTTTGATTTAAAAATCAAAATTTTCAAAGGAGATTTAAGTTATATAATTGATCCACAATTTATGATACTTGATTTTAACATGAATCTAAATTTTCTACTGTTCTATCAAGATTCCAGAAGATTTTCAAATTTACTTTCCTTAAATAAAATTGTAAACTTAAATTATGTTTAAACAAACACATTGCATTTGAAACTCAAGCCTAACATTGACTAGATAAAGATTTATTGAATTTTGGCTTAATTTCAAACTCTGTAACCAAGAAAAACAGAGAAGAACATGCAAATTCAATATGCACATAACAAATACATATATATACAGTGATTCACACTTAAAAAAACACATGCAAGACACAAATCTAATCCACAATCACATGCTCAGATTCAGATCTATTTAAGCTTTTAAAAATATATGTTTACTCACCTATTAAATGATGAGCAGAGAAGTTTGAAACTGGGTATTTTGAAATCTGGAACTTGAAAATGCTTTTGAAATGGTAACCCTTCTACTATTTTTTTTTTCTTTACTTCTAATGACAGATTTATACTCTGCTTTATTTAAAATGGGAATGTTGCTTTATCTTTTACTGGTATTAGTTTGAATGAATGAAAGAATGAGGCAAATGTAGAGGCATGTATAGAGAAGTAAGCTGCCTTCCACAGCAAGCTTATGTTTCCTTTTTCTTTTACATTTTTATTTTATTTCTTTTGACCAGAGATATTTTTTTTAGTTTGCTTTGAAAAAGATGTTTCGACCTGACATGATTTTATATTTTGTAACTTGAAATGATGTATTGGATGCTTGAGTTGAACTGTGCAATAAATGCTTGTCCTCCTTGTATGTTTACATGTACATTCCTTGATGTAGATATATATATATATATATCTTTGTGTATACATTCATGCCATTTCATTTCTTGATAGTGTGCAATTACACGTATGCCTCTCTCATTATTATAATAATGTTTATACTTATTTACATCTGTATTTATATTCTTCATGTATACTATTACATGTATATACTTATGTATATATAGTTATGCATATAATTTTTTTTATCCTATTGTACTTGCATTCACATTCACACGCATTTCTTTATATTATATATATATATTTATTCATATTCATACAACTTCCCTGTATTTTATTCCACATTGGCATATACATACACTTATATTCTTGTTTAGGTATATACTTATATATGTATATATTTTATCATTTTATAAATATACATATATACCTCCACATTTATTGTTATTTCCAAATATATCATTTCATATGAGTATACACTCCTATATTTGTATATTTATACACTTATATTTACATATATTTATATATATATATATATATTCAGATATTTTTAATTATCAGAAATTCATTTGTTTGACCTATCAAAATTAATATCTTGATATTTTAAACCAGTCAATTACCAATTAACAACCGTTAAAAATCTGGGTCGTCACAATATATATGTATATAATATAAATGAAAAATATGTGTCAGTGTGTGGGTGTGATTAAATACCTATATGCATGCTATGGTGTGAATGCATGTATATTTACACATTATTTTTCTTCATCAAGTATCAGCTAGTAGAAGTTCATTATTTGCCTCATGTTTTTTTTCGCATGTAACTGTCATCATGAAGGCAGTATGCTAACGACCACTTTGGTAAGAAATTTGAATTTAAAAGTAGAAAAAATGTTTTTATATATATATTTATGTGTGAATGTGAGAGTGGGATTGTGTGTGTGGTTGTCTACATGTGTGAGTTTGAGATGTTTAATTATGTACAGGGTCAGTGTATGTGCGTGCATTCCAGGCAGTGTGTGTGTGTGTGTGTGTGTGTGTATGTTGGGTGATGTATCCATATAGAATGAATTGGCTTGAGTGTTTGTATATATATCTCCTGTTGTTGTCTTGTTCATTGCCTTGTAATTACTCCTTTAATTGCTCTGTTTTTATATCACGTGTTTATATACCTGATACGCGTGATAGCTCTGTTTTTTAATATATTATATGGGGAATGGTGAATGCTTGTACCTAATAGATTTATTGGTTGGAAATTAATGTAAGTAAGTGTTTTATGTATGTGAGTGCTTGTACACTCATTTTATTAATTATTTAATTAATTCAAGAATACATATTTATTAATTATTGTTCAACTCTAAGAATAAATTTTGTTATATAAGGAATATATGATGTGAATGCTTCATTATTAAGAATTTATTCATTTATTTATATTTATTTGTGTAATTTATTTTTATATTAGTTTCTAATTTCTGTTTTCTTATTTGCTCTTTATTGATTCCAATAATATGAATGATTCACCATTGGGTTGAATTCGCTTGATATTTTATTATGCTACGATGATGACATCATTGTTTTGATTATATATGTTGATTATTCTATGTGATGAGAAATCTGAATAAACGGTTTAGTGATACCGTTTGGTATGAGACTTTCGGTAACACTTTTTCGGTTATTCTGTGGACTCGTTGTATAGAATAAAGAAGGGCTAGCATGATGTGTGAGCACTGAATAAATGGACTAGTAACACGTGGTGGTATGGGATGCCATTGTGTTATTTACTCAGTTATTCTTCGCTCATGTATGACACTTAATACAGGGTATGTTGTGTGTGTGACTCGCTGTGGTGAGCACGTATGGAGGCTACTTGTTATCCATATAGTTTGTGTACATATATGTCTGTCTACCTTTGACCGACTCCCTTTATGTTTCAGGGGTGAACTATATTAGCCAGTATCCACCCTGGCGGCCTGATCGTGGGGTCGCGCCCTAGATCCACGACACTGTTGTTGTTTATGATATTTGATGCACATCACAAGACTAGTAGTTGATTGCCCCTTGTGTTGCGTAGGCCAGCAGGCAGTTACCATATAGGGGCACATGTCGGTAGTCGTGACCGAAGAGGTTACGCGTTATCGAGCCTATGGTAGATCATTGTCACGATACCGAGTGGGGAGAGGTAATGATAACCGACGACTATTGGAGTCGTGTCAAATGGACCATGTGTGGCTCTTGGAGCGAGTAGACATGCTGTCAGTCTCCCATCTGGTTTCGGTATATGTGGATATATGTGGATGTATGAGAGTAGTAGACAGACATATATTTTGTATAGATGAGGTTATACTAGAGACTGTGTCCAGAGTATGGTCAACCCCGTATCCTTCTTAGGTAGACGGCCTACTTATTATTGATTATATTTGGATATTGTTATGAGTTGGCTCAAATCTTTCTTATTGATTTTATGGATTTGATATCGATATTTTATAATATGAGATTGAGAGAGATAATGGGCATTGATTTATTACTGCCTGACCTCACTTGAGAATGTCTCATTACTGATTATTTTAGATTTGATGACAATTTCTAGGTATGTATGACTCACCCATTTGTATTGATCCTATGATTTTATGATTCAATGTATTTCTTTATGGGGGATGACATCTTTGAAATCAGTATTGACTATTTCATATAGATTTTAGTTATTTGGGTAATGTGATGCCTTGACGACTATTTATGGTTATATATATAACTTATTTGTTGATTATATTGTGCTTCCGTTACCACTATGTACCATTAATTAGACACAGTCTGACCCGTGTGTTATTTTATAATGCTCGGGTCTGTCCGAGACAATTCAGGTACAGGGACGACTTAACCAGCATGTAATTCATTGGGCTGAGAGGAGTTCAATATTAGGATTATTGCATAATATTTGCATTGCATTATTTCATCATATGCATATATATAATTGACAAATGAATCGTATTGTATAACATTAATGTATTTATTATATGTTATCGCTATGATTGACCCTGTGTTCTCTGTGATGTACTGTATATAATGTAAAGTTCTGTCTTGGAGGCACACGTGTATATTACTTTGTGCCGATGCTGTGTATGTAAATGTGAGTTATACTTGATGTTTTAATACATACCTGCGTTGGTCCAAGGGAATATTCACATGTGTACCCCATATAACCTTATTCTTCTTATTATCTGATAGTATTGCTTTGTAATATTCTTAGATAGTATGGATATAGAGGTGGGTGGTTACAGGCATCCAGCTCGTCACTTGAAGTGCCAAAGCATCCATAAATGTATTTGAAAATTTGCTTGGTCTGACCCGAGCATTATGAGAAAATAACGCTCGAATCAGTCTAGTAAACCAACATGAGAATCACAAATCAAATGAATTTTAATGTCATAAAAAGCATTCGAAATAAGGGTACCTCGTAAGACCATGCCACATGTAAACACAGATGGGTTTTTACCTTGTGATAACCATAACCTTTCTGTAAGAAATCCATCGATATTATAATAATGTCTAGGATTTGAAGTAAATATTGAATATAGCTAGAATGCTTGCATCTCACATTCCAGCGTAGTTGGGCACAATTAAATCCGTATAGCACTTATTGGAGAATGGATTCCATCAATGACTGGGCTAGTGGGGTACCGTCCATCATAGTACACCTCTAGAACAATGTACCGAGATCAATAAGAACATCTCGCACCCTTGCTACATAGAACTGGCCAACCCCTTCTTAGATAGTATCGAATATGTCATCACCTCAGTTGTTTTGCAACCTTTTCCTTGAGAGTTCTCATGCACAACCAAATCCACACACACACACACACAGATATATATATATATATATATATAGAAGGGTGATGACATACCCTAATAGGTGCGACCCACATGGCCCTACTGCATCTTCGTTGATTTTAGTCATTCCCGATTGTTGAGGGTTGAGGCTATGTTTTACCTTTTTAGCATGTCCCACTTCAAATGCTAACACCACCCTCCGGGCAATAATGCAAGGCCAGCATTCATCCATACAACTTGTTTAGGATATGAACAAACCAAAGGCACTACTTCTAGTACAACCATTTGGAACCACCCTTAGGATTAGTAGCAAGTAGCCCTTGCACTTTAAAGAACTCCGTCTTCGACTCCATCACTTCAAGATGTCTTTAATTCGAACACTTATGCTGATTCAAAGTGGTTTTCAGATAATTATCATATTTCGATCTCTCCGAACCGATAATGATAGTTTTCGGTCGACTCAATCCCTGTTCTTTTAGAAGTAAGCGGACTATATAAGAGCCCCAAGGGGATCTCCTATATACCCCTTAAAGCTAGAGACGTTTCTCTGGAATGAGTTCTCCCTAGGGATCTCAAACCGTATGAACACATGAAGCTCTTATATACTTCCTAATTCAAAACTAGTTAAGATTTGGTAGTCTATTATTTGACTATCAAATAAACAAACAATCAAACTTGAGATTTAATTTCATATGGAAACCAAGCATGATTAAGCACACACGGCATAATCAAGTCACAAAAACGACTTTTAATCCCCATTTTATTTAATTAATAAATCATTTATTAATTAAACCTCTTTTATTAGTAAAACTCCTTTTATCTAATAAAATTTCTTTCATTAATCAAAACATCTAATTAATTAAAACATCCATTATCAATCAAACTCATTTTTATTAATTAACACTCTTTATTAATTAAAACTTCATTTTTAAACTTGTATATATACACACACACACACACATTTCTCTTTGTAAAGATATATACTAGTATTCTATTATTTCTTTACTCATTTATACTCCTTTCGATACTTCGAAAAGCATTGATATACTTATTTCAACGGTATAAGTATATTTAAATATTACTTCACTTTCCATACATGGAAAAAAAATTCATATACATATACAATGGTATAAGTATATTCACAAATCTTAGGAGAGATTTCATATTTTCAAAGCCATATTTGAAAAGGGTCAAAAACAATTACCTACAAGAAAGGCAAATGTTTACCCTACCGTCATAATTATAAAGATCATCTATGGAAATCAAATCTCTAACACTTGTCACATTTCCGATATTCTTGACTTACTCTATCCCTCGCCAATAAATGAAGCCAGGTAAGTCATGGCATTGGTTGCTCCTAGCCTTGCTTTGACACTTCGGTTCTAGATCTAATAGATAGAGGATCAATCTACTTATCAGCTTTTAGTCCCAAGTATAGGACTACTTACTTTTCATTATCAACTCAATTTGTATACTATAAACCCAAACGCTTAATCATCGTCTTTAAAATTCTCTTTAAAGATCTTATTGCTTTTCAAAAGTATAATTTAATGGGTTAAGAATAAATGTTGCTAAACATCGTTACTATAAGCCCAAATTCACTTATATACATGTTGTTACTTTAAAACACCTCCATTTAAAACTCTAAGTATTTCAACTCTTATTAAACAAGGTAATATACCTTTCTAATTAACTTTACAAAACCATTTATTATACAAGTGTTATAATCCAAAAACTTCCTTTTTTCTCCTTTTTACAAGACGCATAAATTCTTTCTACACTTCTAAATATACCAAATACTTTTAACATGGTTTGAACATTTATTCCAAATATTCCATAAATTATCTATTTCATAATTTATTCAGAAACCATAAAACTTGTTTTTATGATTTGAACCTTTATGTAACAATTCATAAATGGTTGTCAAAATAATATCATACTTTGGTATTTTTTCCAAATTAATATCCTTTTGTCATACACACCAAAACTATGTAGACATAACCAAATATATATTTTCACATTATATTCACATTTAAACCAATTTAACCATTGTTAAATACAAGGGATTACAAAGTGTGTTTATTGTGACAATTTTGCTTCAACTAATCAAACACAATATCAAACATGTAAACAACAAGTTCGAGCCACAATACATGTTTTAAAGGGATTAGAAGAGAGATTATACTACGAATAATGTTGTCACTTGCTTTCCAGAGCAAGAAGGGATCCAAAAGTTATAACTTGCGCTATTCTCAATTCTAATTTATATTTAACACAACAAATAATTGTACTATAACAAACAAAAATAAACTAGTGAGTAAACTCACCTCCAAACTCCGTCCACGTTTGCCTTTGCTAGAGAAATTCAATGCTCCCAACGGCATTGCCTATCTCCACCCTTATCTCCTCTACGACTAAGCCCTAGGCCATGATTTCTCAAGATAAGCACATCCAACCATCACTACACATAAATTGAAACACACAAAATGTAACGGTCCTGACTTGGCCTTCGAAAATCAACACCCGTACTTCACATATACTTGAATGCCGCAGATTCAAATGTCGAATCTGGTTCGCCGGAGCTTATAACACGTTAAGTATAACAACACAGCGGAAGAAAGAAATGAATGATATCATATACATCACAAATGATACAATATCCAGAATATGATATTCAACAGTGATATCTATATGATATAAGAATATCAGAGACAAATAATAATGTTACAGCGGAAACAACAGAAGTGATAACTCCAAACGATCTTTAAAAGAGAATGAGTCCAACAACTCCAACATCAAGCTCGAACCACCATCACATTGCACCCAGATAAGCAAGTGCAGTCCGTGGACTCCAAAAACTGAACTAGCTCCCGATAATCTACTAAACCTGACTATCTGAAAACCCCAACTCTAGACTACCCGTGTGGAAAATTGTGGGCACCCAGAGTTTAGGAAGGGAACAATAAACTTCGAGTCAGTCATGGGACTGGTATGAGTAAACAAAAACAGTTGCTTTTAAATAAACACGGTTCATAAGAGAAATCCGATATGCTTTTAAAAAATGAAACTACTGTAACGCCCCGCCTTTTTGTACGCTTAAGCAGACACACATGTCGACTTAAACCATACAGAAGGGCGGATTGTTATGGGGTAAATAAGAAAAAGTGGAGAAATAAAAGAAACAAAATAGAATCTTGCAGCGGAACGATAAAATATAATAATCAAATAACAGTTCATGAAGCTGTTTTACAAAACATTTGATTATACTTATACAATACATATCAGAGTTACACATACGAGAGAATGATAATTATGCAGCGGAATACAATGGTGTAGTAGAATATATAACAAATAGTAATAATAAAATCTTCGTCTTCGTCCTTCAGAAATAGGGCCTTCAAATCCTGAAATGCTCAGGCTGACCCGAGCGAATTGAAAAAAACAAAACACTCGAGTCAGAACTAAAAGACCTTATGTAAGTTAAATCAATGAAATAAATATGAGTGTGAATGGCGTCAGAGATGTTTACGGGGTTTGACATCTCCTATCCAGTGTCTAACGTGAGTGCAGTAACTTAAGAAATGTTCGAGATTCACATCTCTTAAGGATCCGTTAAACTATCTACTATGTAGTAATATTCGCTATATACAGTAGTGTCTAATCAGTAAAGTATAATCATATAGAAAATAGCGTTAAGGGGATGGAGAACCTTAACGCGGTCGGATCTTAAAATCATAATCGTAGTAAAGCTCGATATGGTAGGTGACACGGCACAACTAGACAATGCCAGGGTAGATATACCAATTACGCATCCGGACTGGTGGTGACGCATAGCAGCCACTACCGCCCACCTCGAACAACACTCCCAAATCGAAGGGTGGCCACCAAAATAACAAAGTAATAGAATGGTATTGAAGAAGTGTGTCCGATCAGAGGTGCTACCTCATTGGTCTGTCAATCGCTCCTGTTTTAGCCACCTTATGCCAACTCGCGGGAGTTGGGTCCACGTATATACCTTAGGATCGTCGCCACCATCCTACTTCATTCTGGAAACTCCACCGCGTACACAGTTGTCAAAGTGGTTTTCGGTATCGACAGAGAGTATGTCCATATCCGATCCCGGTCTCTTTAACAACCAATCGTTATTATAACACCGTGATCATTTTAAAAATATATATACCTTTAAAAACACAATCATTGCCCTTTCAAAACATATTCTTTATTTCAAAATAGTATATACATCAAAAACCAAAATATTATTGTCATTTCAAACCATATCCTTTACTTCAAAATAGTATATACTTTAAAACCGAAATATTATTGCTATTTCAAAACATATCATTTACTTCAAAATAGTATATACTTTAAAACCAAATTCAATAATATATCATTTAAATAAAATCCAATTTTTCAATGACTATTCTTACTTTTAATTATAAAACTTGAAATATTCTTTAAAACCATCTTAAACCCAAATCACAAAATGCAGTCATATTCTTAATCTCAAAATTTCAATCGGTTTCAAATCAATATATTTAAAGATAATTCTTAAATAAATTCTATTTCAAATAAATTCATTTTTCAAACCATATTACTTTCAAAGTTATAACAATTTCGAAACCAATACTTTGAAAAACAATAATACCTTAATTTCAATAAAACATTTAAATTTTGATATATTTCAAGTCTTTAAATATTCCAAAATTCCCAACCAAATATGATAATCTTATATATACCTTAATTCAATTTACTATTATTTAGTTTAGAAATATTTATTTAATAAATTCAATATCACTTAAATAAAGCTCAAACTTGAAATATTCGTAAATCAAACTTAAAACATCAAGTTATACATAGCTTAAATTTTAGAATTTAACCATATATAAAATAATATTTATATAATATCAAAATTTAATATTTATTAAACCGTATATTTCTTTCCAAATCATAGAAAAATCACTTTAAAATATTTTATATATAGACCACGGTGCCTGTATATAATTTTCTATCCTATGGTCAAGTGATACGGATATTTATCATTTCAATCCGTAATTTAAAAATAGAAGTTTACGGTTATATATCATATCAAACCGCAATCCCGAATGAAATGAAAATGCATAATAACTTGCAGTTTATACAATAAAATATAGCATCCATTCATCCAAATATCAATAAACAACCCTTTATTACAATCATCATCCAATTTAAAAAAAACATCAATATAAAGCATATAAAATATAACAGGCATCAACAAATAGTTTATATTCAATAAAAATTAATAACTGTTCAACTGGCAGTTTATATGCAATAATAAATAAATTTAACTCGCAAATTTTATGCAATAATAAAATTAAATAACAATTAAATTTAACTAAATGTTATCTAACTGAGATGATGATTAAATATATGCCCAAACTATCATAGATAAATTTTAAATCACATCAAAATTTAATTTAACAAACATAAGAAATCTTAGAAGTTGTGATTGGGTTAAAACACTCACCTTTTGAATTTAAATTGAATTTAAATTCAATTTAAACCCAAAAATTTTACAGTCTCAGAATTCGTCCAAACCAGCGTCAAAAGATCTGGAATTTCAATACGATCCTAATAAAAGGAACCGCGTCCAAATCCGAGTCCGTATGCAAAAGTTATGAAAATTTGAAGATTGGAAAATTCTGGTCCTGAGTCGACTTCGAGTTCAACCCGGTCCGCCGCCTCAAATACCCGATGCTTGCTCTGAGTTTTTGCCAAAACGACCCGGAGACCCGAGTCATTTTCTTCGTGACACAAAGTAGCTCTAGGGTTTTTCCCCTTGAAACCCCAAGCGCGACCCGAAGCGCGTAAATCTCGAATTTTTTTTTTTGAAATTAGATTTTGGAATTTGGGAATTAGGTTTTGTCTGCCATTGGAATGAGGAGCAAAGAAGAAGATGAATTGTACGTACAGACAAATGAAGATTAGGGAGGCTAGGGTTTATAATTGTGTTTATATAGGTAGGTTAGAGATAGAGTAGATAGACTGGATAGATGAACGTGCGGAACAAACTATGGCCCGAAAAGCCCGTTCTGACCCCGGAACGAAATTGAGTAAACCCATATATCAAAATAGGTGTTTTAAAATATTCTGAGCGCGATGGAAAAAGTTTCACGTCCAAATTCCATTGTATAAAGAAGTTATGCTGAAAAAGAAATTCTCAAATTGATTTCAAAAATTTATTTCAATTAAATCGATTTCAAGGCGTTTCGCGTTCGTACGATCAAATGACAAGTCCGATCGTTACGAAACTTGAAACCCTTCAATAATTCACTGATATGGATCCGATGAAACTAGTTTCGTCGAAATCCGAGTTAGTGACAAAAATGGCTATTTTTATATTAATTAAATAAATTAAGAATTAGTAAATAATTCCAATTTTTATATTTCAGTTTCGGAATTGGCAAATTTTATCACTTAAAAATTTTCAAACATTTAAAATGATTTAAAAAATTTAAAATGTCAATTTATTTAAGATTAAATCAATATAACTCTTAAATTTCATAAAATTCAAAATTATAGGTAAATTTCCAAAATTTCCATAAATTTTACTTTACCCATAATTATTCCATTCATATTTCAAATAGGAGGCTTGCCATTGGATTTAAAATTATTACATAAATATTTCCCATTATTCAACTAAATTTTTAATTTAACGTAATAATTAAATTTTCATTTCATTTATTTCAATAAGTCCAACAATTATAAATTAACAAATTAACTCATTATTAAAGATTCAACTTCAAAAATTCATAAAGTTCATCATCTTGATTTACTCATTAATTCATAATTCTTTAAACCAATTCCCTTCTAAATTTTAAAGTAACTAAATTTACCAAATCATAGTATTTATTTCAATTTCTTAAAATAACCCCCTTCATTATAAATTGAATCTAATTTATTAAAATAAGTTTCCAAATTTAATGTATCAGATTCAATTTCACTTTTTAACTTACACTTAAATTTAGGTCATAATCAATTTATACGTATTCCTTTCTTAGTTACTATTTTACATACTTCTTGCATAAATTTCACAATTAACCATTATTATTAAAGTAATGCTAATAATAAATACGACCTTACTATTACTCAACATTTAAACGAACGTTACTTCATTTCCATTAGTGTAACATTTATTTCCTTATCACTTATTACAATTCAAATTTCATTAACAATAAGTAGGTAATTTATAATATATGTTTACAAATTTTGAATTAATCGTTATTCAAACCCCTATTCATTATTATTCACTTAAATTTAGCATTAATTACCTTGCATTACATTGTTGCTTAAATTCCCAATCCGATTGTAATTAATACTCTAAATAAATATGTTTACTCCTTTTGTTATTTATTAATTGTCACAAGAAACGTTTAATAATATCAACAACATTGTAATTACTAATTACCTACATTGATTGTATACGTTTTCCATTACTATCATTTATTAGAATTCTATTCAACTTTCCATCTTATGCATATAGTTAACCTTTATATTGATTTTACCTTTAAAATTTCCAGTTATTCTCTTAACTTACAAAAAAAACAATGATAAATTTCATTTTAATCGCTATTAATTACATGCATTGTTAACGGACAATAGTTGTCACCATTTTACAAATTTTAACATTTGAAATTTATTCTCTACAACAATTATTACCTATCAATATTAATTTGCCCATAAATACAAAACTTGCAATTGTTCTTATTATCATATTCCATTTAGTGTTAACAATGTTTATTACATTATATCAGTTTAATATTTTCCTTAAATCCTTATATTCAATTCATATACAGGTAAAATTCTTTTCACTACTTAAAATCATTTGAATTAACTTTGAATTACTCCTATTAAATTAATTACAAACTCCTATTAAATTAACAAATTTAATTGTCGAAATTTACGGGTCGTTACACTCTCCCCTACTCAAAACTTTTCGTCCCCTAAAAGGAAAAGAAGGGAAAAGAAGAATTAAGATATATATATATATTTTATTTAAAACTTTATAACCAATTAAATTTATAAAATTAATTAATTTAGATAAAATATACCACTTTATAACTATTAAATCTTTATTTTCTTTTAATTTATAAAGTTTGGAAAACATTTCAAAATAATTTCTAAGTCCAAAATTTTACGGAAAATTTCGGCAGAGTCTCCTTTGTACGGAGAGGCTTGGAAGAAAATATAATATAAATATATCAATATACCACATATAATATCCAAAATTTAATATCCCAACACGGAAAACAATATAATAGCGCTATAAACCATAATCCGAAAACGTACCTATTTGTCGGGCAATTAGCGCTTATTTATGGAACCAAAAGAAGTAGCAATTTGCTTCCATAACCTGCACTTCGCTTATATAAATCCGATAAGCATTAGAAATTTTATAGAATGAAATATTTAAGTTGTTCAATCACTAACAACAATCAATACAACAACCATCCATTTCAACAACAGCATACACAACAAATACAAAACAACCATTCAATTAAAAACAAATAGTTGTTCGGGTTCAAAACTTGAAATTGTACGAAATGAAAATAACTATCAAGTGCATCATTTACTCAACAGTCTTAGATGGAACAAAAATAGATTATTTATTCATCCAACAACTTCAAATTTCCTTACCCAACCAACCATAAAACAAGCAATAACAATTCAAACCAACAAACCAAATTAACTTATTATAAATTTATTTCATACTTTAGTTGTTTGATTTCCTTTCTTTCATTTATTCAGTGATTACTTCATTTATTTTCATTTTATTATTTTTTTTCCTATTTTATTTAGAAATAACTTCAACCCTTTTCTTAAGTTTACAATTTCCCTTTATTATATTACACTCATTTATTTGCACTTACTACTTACTATTATTCATTCATTTATTATTTCGTGATCTTATTTATCCACACTTTAATTACTTAAGTTTATAATCATTCATTTGTCACGCTTACCTTTAATTATATTTACTTGGTAAAATTTCAATTATAACTTAAGTTTATAACATTAAATTATCATTTAACAGCAATTTCATTGAATACTTTCATTATTTCAAAATTCTACTTGTATAATATTCTATTACAATTTAAACACTTGCAACAAGGCATACAACCATAAAATCAATCATTCATTCATATCAAACAAAAGAAATAGTTGTTTAGGTTCATAACTTTAAATTGTACAGAATGAAGAATAAACTACTAAGTGTACCCTTCACTCAGCAGTCTTAGGTGAAACTAAATAGATTATTCCTACATCCAAACAATATTAAAGTATCCTTGCCCAAACAACCATAGCCAAACAAACAACAAATTCAACAATAGATCAAGTTCATTATTATAAATTTCATTCCATATATTGTTGTTTGATTTCCTCTTTATTCATCATTTATTTTTATCCATTCAACCAAATTCCTTGGTAGGTAAATTTATTACTTAAGTTTTACAGTCATTTTCCAGTATTCATCTTTTATTCTAAGGTAACTTCAACCTATTACTTAAGTTTATTATTATTTATATATAACATTTAAGTCCATAACAACTAGAACATCAATACTTATTAATTTCATTTATTCATTTTTAAATTAATTTACTTTGCATATTTATTCATTTACTTGATTTTATTTATTCATTTATTAATAATATTCATGTTCAATTTTTAGTTACTTGGCATAACAGTTATACTTTAATTCTTATTAATAAAAGAAATTTACTGAATATTTCATTACATAAGTTTACTTGTACAATTTCCTATACATTTTCTTATTAACATTTTCAACTTTTATATCTTTTGGTAAGTTATATTTATGCTTTTAAAGACTGAAATTGAAAGTTATACAAGTTTTCTCATTTCTTTTAATTATTTTAATGTTCAATAATTATTTCCTTTATTTCATAGGTTACAATTTCAACTTTCATTTAATACCATTTATATCCTAGCATTAAATCTCTTATTTCCTCTAGAGGTTTCAATTTATTAATTACCTACGTTCCAATTCACTTCAGTAATTAGGACTATTTATTAATGGAAACTTAAGAATTAAATACCGGGTTTTATTCAAAAATCATTTTAAAATAATAGATAATATATATACTTATAATTTATATATCCAATTATATTTAAAACAATTTAAAATAAAATAATCTTGTAGTAAAACTACTACAGTGGCCTTCCCGCTTTGAAACTCGAAAATGAATGTCGATGATGTGGCCGCCATCACCGAAATTATTTTCCAGCGACAAAAAGGGGAGTACAACTTATTTCTTTGCGGAATTTCTTTTAAAACATTTCTTTCAAATTCTATTGAAATATTTATATCAGAAAATACTTCTAACAATATTATTATTATATTCCAAAATCAATTGAAAGAAATCTTCAAAAACCCCGGAACTTAATCTCTAAATTTCCAAATTTCATTTATTTTATTTTGCAATTTTATTTTTATTATTATTTACACTTTATTACCTAACAACCAATCTATTGCAGTCAAATATAGATATCATTTGAAACATTTTATTTTATATATAGAAAATATAATAGGCAAAATTATTTCATTCACCTATATTAAAAACAAATATTATGTCGGTCTGTCCTATTAAGTGTTTAGAAACCCCTATTGATGTCACAGCGTCCCATGCATCAACCGAAATTTATAAATACAAAACGGAACAGATTACCACAATATTAAAACCTTTTATAACACTAACAAATACGCTCTCTCATATATATACACTCAGCGACTCCCATAGTGTAACGACCCGTATTTTACGGATCGAAACATCGTGAAATAATTAACAATTGGTTGCATTGTTGATAAGTCGTTCAGAATTTTTCTAAGTCCTAAGTCGGTTTGGACGAGTTAAGAGATAGAATTCTGGGTCGAGTTGCCGACTTAAGGTTCTGACCGAGTTAAGAAAGAGGTCGTATTGTCTTAAGTCGTATGGTGGTTTAGGTCGTGGGTTAGTTAGAGCGACCTATAGAATTATGCGACCTAAGTTTTGGTTAAGTGTTAGGTCGGCTGGGAGAGTTAGCGACCTAGTGTTGTGAACGACCTAAGCATTGGAGCGACCTATAGGACGAAGGAGCTAGGAAGGCAGCGACCTAAGGAAACTAGTAGTTAGCGACCTATAGTAGTTCGCGACCTATAGGAGTTAGCGATCTAATTGTTAGCGACCTTAGAGTTAAGCTGTTTAGGGGTTGGCTGGTTAGGGTAGTTAGGTCGTAAACGACCTATGGGGTGCCGTGTTAGTTAGGTCGCGTGGATCTAAGTGTTAAGTCGTAGCACTGATAGGTCGCATGGGTATTCCAGTGAGTTGTTAGGTCGCAAGGTTATAGGTCGTAACACTGGTAGGTCGCTGGGTTGTTAAGGCGCGTGAGTGTTAGGTCGCATCCCAGTTGATCGCGACTTACGTTAGGTCGCGAGGAAACTTAAGTGTTAGGACGCGTGATTGGTAAGTCGTAAGTCGCGTGATGTTTTAGGTCGTGTGAGGACTTAAGGTGTTAGGTCGTTGGGTTTTGGCTTAGTGTTAGGTCGTAGCCTATGTTTTAAGTCGCGAGCGACCTAGGAGATTAGTTGTTAAGTCGTAACCCAGTTATCTGTTAAGTCGTAGGATGCGCGCATATGCTAAGCCGTTAGGTCGGCAATAGTTAAGTCGAGGGCATTAGGTCGTAGGTCGTTGGCAGATTAAGTCGCAGATGCGCACTGGTTTTAAGTCGTAATATTTGTTAGGTCGTAGGAGTGTTAAGCAGTTAAGTCGTCTGGCTTTGGTTAGGTCGAAGATGTTGCTAGGTCGTAGGTCGCGGACGACCTAACTCCGAGCGACCTAAGGGAATTTCTGCTATAAATAGAGGGGGTTGTTCTCACTTTTTGGGATCCGGATTTTGAAGCGACGAAGTGCTACCATTTTGAGAGCTCGACTTCTACACTTCTTCACTTCTTTTCTCCACTCTAATCTAGTGCTTCCTTTCATCCAAATCGAAGATCAAGATCGAAGATCCAAGATCTAAAGTTGAAGATCTTCATCCTTTGAAGTGAGATTTCTTCGTTTGAAGCAAATTCGTGATAGATCAAGCTTTATCCTTCGCTGTCCAGATCTGAAGCGTGTTGATTTGAGGTTGTTTAGGTGATTTGGTGAGTGGTGATTATCTCTCACACGGATCCAAAGGAGTAGATCAGATTGTTGGCTTGATTTGGTGTTAAAATAGTGATTTCTATGCATTTTTGTAAACCTAAGTGTAGATCCATGTAGATCCATTGTTCATGATGATTTGACAACCATTTTTGTATATGATTAACCTATGCAAGTTCATTCATCAAGTTGTAGAGATAATTCTCATGTTTTCATGCTTGTTAGACTTTCAACTCCTTAATTACGAAATTGCCATTATTGTTATAATTGTCCATTTTTCTTATATTTGAATGCTTGATTACTTGGATTGATGTTTGACATGATTGATTGTTGTGAATTAGATGATTGTTGATTGGTTTTAGACAAGGTGGTCGAAGATGATTCAAAAGCTAAGGGAAAGGCTCTTGAATTGGGAAAGCTGCTCGTGGCATATGTAGCGGGATGATGAAGCTCTTATGCATAGATTTGATGATGTGATGTTGAGATGAGGTTTTGCGAGGATGTAATGAAGCGAGGCATCATGTGATGAAGACTTGGTCTAATCCAGACGGGATCATTCCAAGCACGTTGGTAACTCGGTGATATGATTCGAGTTAAGGGTAATGGATGCTTAAGAGGCGCTTGAGCTAGTATGGAAATAGTCGTCGAGGAGGATGACTAGGAGGTTTGGATAGCATCGTTATTGAAGGTTCTAGCATGCTCTAAGCAAGAGTACGTTTGGGCAGATTCGATAGTCCCAACGGTCAACTGTTGATGGTCGAGTACTCTGGGAAGATTCGATAGTCCTAGGCACGGGCTGCGACGACGTGCGGGAGTTATGGATTAAAGAATGTGCCGGTCATTCAATTAACGGTGATATCGAAGCAATGATAACAGTGATAGCCAGAGTTATGGATGTTTGGTTGTATCGTCATTCGGACTCAAGAGCGGTATTTTCTGGGTGCTTATCTGATTTAGGCCTTGGTACTTGGAAAACATCGTCCTTGACTCGAGTGATAGTAGCTTTATTTTAAATTGTATGCTCGGCTATGTTTGCTTCTGCTTAGTGTGTGTCTGGGGGCTATCACTGTAGAATGAGGTTGGAGTGGGAGGGTTGTATTCCTATTCCTTTTCCTTTATGCTCTTTTGGTAGGTTGTTAGTTAATTTACTGCTCACTAAGACTGTTGTCTGACTCAAGGCTTTATGTTTTAATTCTTATTGCCTTGGGCTGTTCGTCCATTTTGGTACGGGCAGACTAGGTAGCAGGTGACAGGTGCTGTTCTCTTCTCGCGATGCTGATATCGAAGACGAGCTGGAGGGTTGCATATTATCTTCTTATTATGTGTACTGGATGTTCCGCTGCTTTGTATTCTCTGAGTGTTATGTAGTGAGGCTTGATGTATTGGCTATTTGGATGCTTGTATTCAACTATTATGAAGTTTTATATGATGGCATTTTATTCTGTAAAGCTTCACTATGTATATGTTCTATTGTATTTTGTCCATGCGATGTGAGTAATACGATAGATTCTGTTGTTTTAATCTACCCTGACAATCGTCCATGGTCGCCTGGCACACTTTACAGCACACTATTACTAGATTCGGTGTAGGGGTCATGGGCGGTCGTCACATTTGGTATCAGAGCATTGGTTAATCGATTTTACCCAACGCTCGCTGACGTAACTACGTATGAGAGACGTAATTGTATTTTGATGGATGAATACTATATATAATATAGTAGTTTAGTTGAGTTTGAGTCCTTTATGCAGTTGTTTCTCTAGATGTTCTGATCATTCCTTTTTATAGATATTGAGAATGAGTCGAAGAGGGAGACCAGCTGCTAGGGAAGGCCGTGCTACTGAAGGGACTGCTGATTATGCAGCTATGTTCGAAGTTATGATGACTTCGATCATGAGAAGGATACCAGTTCCAGGGGCAGCAGTAGATGTTGGAGTTCAAGTCCAAACTCCGAAACCAGTGGATTTTGCTAAGTTGTGCAAGGACTATACTGCTCTTGGAGGGAAGGTTTTCTTGGGGACAGAATCAACTATTGAGGTCCAGAGGTGGATAGATGCTTGTAGAAGGATCTTTGGTGATTTGGGAATTGATGATGCAACTAAGAGGAAGTTGGCATCAAGGCAGCTTCAAGGGAGAGCCTCTGATTGGTGGAATTCTATTACCATCACTACACCGAAGGAAGAGATTACTTGGGAGCAATTCCAAGTCAGATTTGAGGCCAAGTTCATTTCTACAGCTCAGAAGTCAGTTCTGTTCAAGAGGTTTGTGGAGCTCAAGCAAGGTGGGAGACCAGTTCTTGAGTATGTTTCTGAGTTTGAGGCTTTGTCCAAGTATGCCCAGTCATATATAGAATCTGCTTATCAGAAGAACGAGAAGTTTGTGACTGGCTTGGACAGTTATCTTGGGAGACAGTTGGTGGATCATTTGGACGATTCATTTGAGAAGCTTGTGGAGAAAGCTCTCAGGCATGAGAGTCTGTTTCCTAAGGAAGGATCTGTTGTTGCTGTGACCAAGGGAGAGTCTAAACCATAGCAGGGTGGAAGCAAGAAGAGGAAGCAGCAGCAATATCAGAAGGGTAAGGATGGCCAGAAGAAGCCGAAAGGCGAAGCGACCTGCTACAACTGTCAACAGAAAGGCCATCTCTCCAGGGATTGCAAGAATCCGAAAGCGCCGGCGAAGTGCCACAACTGTGACAAGCCGGGGCATTTCAGAAAGGATTGTCCAGAACCGAGGAGGGACAAGCAGATTGTGCAAGCTTATGCTTTGGGAGCTGTTCTGTCGTCTTCGAAAGCTCCTACCGTGGAAGAGAAGGGAAAGAGTGTGGTGGTTCAAGGTATTCTTTTCCTATGTGGTGTTCCAGTTAGAGTTCTGTTTGATACTGGGGCGTCGCATTCGTTTGTTTGTAGTGAAATAGTAGGCCGGTTTGGTTTGGAACCGGATATTGTTGATAGGCCATTGGTTGTGACTAATCTAGTTGGGGGTTCGTCTTGTTTGTGTATGTTATGCCGTGGTCTGATTGTGTCGAGTCATGGTTGCTCTTTTGTTTGTGATTGCTTTGTTCTGAACTTTGCGGGGTTTGGAATTATTTTGGGTATGGACTGGCTTAGGAAGTATGCGGCTAAGGTTGATTGCGAGAGGTTGGAGGTGACAGTCGAGATTGTGGAGGGGCGAAAGGTTGTGATACGATGTAAGCATGAAGAAGGCATCTTCATGAGCTTCATGTATTCGCTAGTTGTTCCACGGGATGGACTGTCATTAGTGCCAATCGCGAATGGATTCGAGGATGTCTTTGACGAAGTCAAAGTGTTGCCGCCGCATTGAGAGATCGAGTTTCGTGTAGATCTAGTTGAAGGAGCCAGACCTGTTATGATGCCTCTTAGGCGGATGGCGCCTAAGGAACAGCAAGAGTTGAGGGTGCAAGTTGATAATCTTTTGCAGAAAGGATTCATTCGGCGTAGTGTGTCCGAGTGGGGTGCACCAGTTGTGTTTGCAACCAAGGCAGATGGATCATTGAGATTGTGTGTGGATTATCGTGAGCTGAATAAGGTGACTAAGAAGAACAAGTATCCATTGCCGAGAATAAATGACTTGTTTGATCAGCTTCACGAAGCCAAGGTGTTTTCTCAGATGGATTTAGCAACGGGATTTCACCAGTTGAGAGTGGCTAAGGATAGTGTGCCGAAGACTGCTTTTCGGACACTATCGGGTTTCTTTGAGTGGCTGGTAATGCCGTTTGGATTGACTAACGCGCCAGCATATTTTGTGGATCTTATGAATAGAGTGTTCAGAGATCAGTTGAACAAGTTTGTGCTTGTGTTCGTGGACGATATTCTGATTTATTCCAGAACTGAGGAGGAGCACAAGACACACTTGCGTATTGTTTTGGAAATCTTGCGGAAACATCAGCTGAAGGCTAAGTTTTCGAAGTGTCACTTTTGGAAGAGTGAAGTGAGGTTCTTAGGCCATGTGATTTCTGGAAGTGGAATAGCGGTCGATCCCGCTAAGGTGGCAGCAATCCAGGATTGGGTTAGACCTAAGAATGCATCTGATGTGAGAAGTTTTCTTGGATTAGCAGGATATTATCGACGGTTTATCAAAGACTTCTCCAAGGTAGCTGCACCGTTAACAGGATTGACGAAGAAGAACCAAGTGTTCAGTTGGGATGCTAAGTGTGAGCAAGCTTTCGGAATCCTGAAAGAGCGATTGACAAGTGCTCCTGTTTTGACTATTCCAAGTGGGAATGATGAGATGGTGGTTTACACCGACGCATGTGGTACTGGACTTGGAGCAGTGCTGATGCAGAGGGATAAAGTTGTTGCGTATGCAAGTCGACAACTGAAGCCGCATGAAAGGAATTACCCGACTCATGATTTGGAGTTAGCGGCGATTGTATTTGCTTTGAAGATGTGGAGACATTATCTGTTGGGAGTTTGATTCGAGTTGTTTACGGATCATAAGTCGATGAAGTATCTTTTCTCCCAAAAGGATTTGAATCTTCGGCAGCAACGTTGGCTAGAGTTTTTAGCATCATATGATTTTGGTATAGCTTATACTCCGGGAAAAGGTAACGCAGTGGCAGATGCGTTAAGTCGAAGACATGCAGGATTGGGAGTCATGTTCTCAGAATGGAAGAATCTCGAGTATTTAGCTGGATTTGACTTCAGGCCTAGACGTGAATTGGAGCCTGAGATGTTGGCAAACTTATCAATAAGACCCACTCTTATGGAAAGGATTGGCGAGGGCCAAAAGCGAGATGATAAGCTTGTCAAGATTATCCGTGAATTGGAATCTGGATTGGATCCAGAAAAGGATAAAGGATTCGAGGTCGATCGAGAGGGTTGGCTTCGGAAGCAAGGACGACTAGTTGTTCCCGATATGGATGAATTGAGGAGTGAAGTTCTGAAGGAAAGTCATCACTCGAAGCTGACAATTCATCCAGGTGGAAATAAGATGTATCGGGATATGAAGAGAACCTACTACTGGGAAGGCATAAAGAAGGATGTTGGAAATTTTATTTCCAAGTGTAAGAACTGCCAGTTGGTAAAAGCCGAACAGAAGAAGCCAGGTGGATTGCTTCAGCCATTAGAAGTTCCTACATGGAAGTGGGAGCAGGTATCGATGGATTTTATTGATGGATTGCCTAGAACCAGAATGGGAAATGAGGGGATTTGGGTCATTGTAGATCGTTTGACTAAAAGTGCAAGATTCATTCCTGTTCGATCGACTAGGACTGCATCAAAGTTGGCTGAGTTGTATGTTAAGTGGATAGTTCGATTCCATGGTATTCCGAAGAGTATAGTGAGCGATCGAGACCCATTGTTCACTAGTGGATTTTGGAAGAGCTTCCAGGAAGTTTTGGGAACCGAGTTGTGTTTGAGTACAGCTTATCACCCTCAAACAGATGGTCAGACCGAGAGAGTCAACCGAGTTTTGGAAGATCTCCTCAGAGCATGTGTTTTGGACTTCGGAGGATCATGGGAAGATCACCTTCATTTGGTGGAGTTTGCGTACAACAACAGTTACCAGTCAAGTATTGGTATGGCACCGTATGAGGCATTGTATGGAAGACCGTGTAACTCTCCGACATGTTGGATAGAGACTGGGGAAAAGCCGTTACTTGGGCCAGAGATGATTCGACAGACTTCGGATTGTATAGAGATCATTCGGCAACGAATGAAGGCAGCCTAAGATCGTCAGAAAAGTTATGCCGATAAGCGTCGTAAGGATTTGGAATTCGACGTTGGTGATATGGTTTTCGTGAAGATTTCTCCACTGAAGAATGTTATTCGATTCGGGAAGAAAGGAAAATTGACTCCGAGATTTGTTGGACCATTCCCGATTATCGAGCGAATTGGAAAGCTCGCCTATAGATTGGAGTTACCGGAGAAGATGTCGGGTGTGCACAATGTTTTTCACGTATCATATCTACGGAAGTATGTGCACGACTCGAGTACGGTGGTTTCTACTGATAGCTGTGAAGATTTCGAAGTTGATCCAGTTGATAGAAGACCTCGTAAGCCACTTCGTGTTGTTGAAACTGACACGAAATAGCTTAGGAGGAAGGTAGTTAAGTTGCTCAAGATACAATGGAGTGATGATGATAATGTCTGTATGTGGGAGGTGGAAGAGAGGATGAAGGCAGCTCATCCTGAAATCTTTAAGGTATGGCCCTAAGGTGTCGTTTCATCTCGCAATATTGTAACTTGTTCTGAGTCTTAGAATTCTGTACGCTAGGTTAGAATTGGATGCATGGTTTGTTGATTGCTATGGATGGTAGGCGTACAGAATAGTCTTTGATTGCTTTGTTTGCTTGGAATTTCGGGGGCGAAATTCCTAAGGGGGAGAGAATGTAACGACCCGTATTTTACGGATCGAAACATCGTGAAATAATTAACAATTGGTTGCATTGTTGATAAGTCGTTCAGAATTTTTCTAAGTCCTAAGTCGGTTTGGACGAGTCAAGAGATAGAATTCTGGGTCGAGTTGCCGACTTAAGGTTTTGACCGAGTTAAGAAAGAGGTCGTATTGTCTTAAGTCGTATGGTGGTTTAGGTCGTGGGTTAGTTAGAGCGACCTATAGAATTATGCGACCTAAGTTTTGGTTAAGTGTTAGGTCGGCTGGGAGAGTTAGCGACCTAGTGTTGTGAACGACCTAAGCATTGGAGCGACCTATAGGACGAAGGAGCTAGGAAGGCAGCGACCTAAGGAAACTAGTAGTTAGCGACCTATAGTAGTTCGCGACCTATAGGAGTTAGCGATCTAATTGTTAGCGACCTTAGAGTTAAGCTGTTTAGGGGTTGGCTGGTTAGGGTAGTTAGGTCGTAAACGACCTATGGGGTGCCGTGTTAGTTAGGTCGCGTGGATCTAAGTGTTAAGTCGTAGCACTGATAGGTCGCATGGGTATTCTAGTGAGTTGTTAGGTCGCAAGGTTATAGGTCGTAACACTGGTAGGTCGCTGGGTTGTTAAGGCGCGTGAGTGTTAGGTCGCATCCCAGTTGTTCGCGACTTATGTTAGGTCGCGAGGAAACTTAAGTGTTAGGACGCGTGATTGGTAAGTCGTAAGTCGCGTGATGTTTTAGGTCGTGTGAGGACTTAAGGTGTTAGGTCGTTGGATTTTGGCTTAGTGTTAGGTCGTAGCCTATGTTTTAAGTCGCGAGCGACCTAGGAGATTAGTTGTTAAGTCGTAACCCAGTTATCTGTTAAGTCGTAGGATGCACGCATATGCTAAGCCGTTAGGTCGGCAATAGTTAAGTCGAGCGCATTAGGTCGTAGGTCGTTGGCAGATTAAGTCGCAGATGCGCATTGGTTTTAAGTCGTAATATTTGTTAGGTCGTAGGAGTGTTAAGCAGTTAAGTCGTCTGGCTTTGGTTAGGTCGAAGATGTTGCTAGGTCGTAGGTCGCGGACGACCTAACTCCGAGCGACCTAAGGGAATTTCTGCTATAAATAGAGGGGGTTGTTCTCACTTTTTGGGATCCGGATTTTGAAGCGACGAAGTGCTGCCATTTTGAGAGCTCGACTTCTACACTTCTTCACTTCTTTTCTCCACTCTAACCTAGTGCTTCCTTTCATCCAAATCGAAGATCAAGATCGAAGATCCAAGATCTAAAGTTGAAGATCTTCATCCTTTGAAGTGAGATTTCTTCGTTTGAAGCAAATTCGTGATAGATCAAGCTTTATCCTTCGCTGTCCAGATCTGAAGCGTGTTGATTTGAGGTTGTTTAGGTGATTTGGTGAGTGGTGATTATCTCTCACACGGATCCAAAGGAGTAGATCGGATTGTTGGCTTGATTTGGTGTTAAAATAGTGATTTCTATGCATTTTTGTAAACCTAAGTGTAGATCCATGTAGATCCATTGTTCATGATGATTTGACAACCATTTTTGTATATGATTAACCTATGCAAGTTCATTCATCAAGTTGTAGAGATAATTCTCATGTTTTCATGCTTGTTAGACTTTCAACTCCTTAATTACGAAATTACCATTATTGTTATAATTGTCCATTTTTCTTATATTTGAATGCTTGATTACTTGGATTGATGTTTGACATGATTGATTGCTGTGAATTAGATGATTGTTGATTGGTTTTAGACAAGGTGGTCGAAGATGATTCAAAAGCTAAGGGAAAGGCTCTTGAATTGGGAAAGCTGCTCGTGGCATATGTAGCGGGATGATGAAGCTCTTATGCATAGATTTGATGATGTGATGTTGAGATGAGGTTTTGCGAGGATGTAATGAAGCGAGGCATCATGTGATGAAGACTTGGTCTAATCCAGACGGGATCATTCCAAGCACGTTGGTAACTCGGTGATATGATTCGAGTTAAGGGTAATGGATGCTTGAGAGGCGCTTGAGCTAGTATGGAAATAGTCGTCGAGGAGGATGACTAGGAGGTTTGGATAGCATCGTTATTGAAGGTTCTAGCATGCTCTAAGCAAGAGTACGTTTGGGCAGATTCGATAGTCCCAACGGCCAACTGTTGATGGTCGAGTACTCTGGGCAGATTCGATAGTCCTAGGCACGGGCTGCGACGACGTGCGGGAGTTATGTCTAGAACCGGGGTTTCCATTAGCCCTTGACGGACGGCTGAAAGAATGTGTCGGTCATTCAATTAACGGTGATATCGAAGCAATGATAACAGTGATAGCCAGAGTTATGGATGTTTGGTTGTATCGTCATTCAGACTCAAGAGCGGTATTTTCTGGGTGCTTATCTGATTTAGGCCTTGGTACTTGGAAAACATCGTCCTTGACTCGAGTGATAGTAGCTTTATTTTAAATTGTATGCTCTGCTATGTTTGCTTCTACTTAGTGTGTGTAACGACCCGTATTTTCACGGATCGAAAAGTTCGTCAAATCTGGAATTTTTGCATTTTTATGTCATTTCAGATTTTTAGGCAGATTTGTCTAAGTCCTAGGTCGTACGCGACCTAAATGTTGTTGGCAACTTAGAGAAGATCTGCGACCTAAGGAGTTGCCGTGTTAGCGACCTAAGGGGTTAGCGTGTTAGCGACCTAAGGAGTTGCCGTGTTAGCGACCTAAGGGGTTAGCGTGTTAGCGACCTAAGGAGTTGTCGTGTTAGCGACCTAAGGGGTTAGCGTGTTAGCGACCTAAGGAGTTGCCGTGTTAGCGACCTAAGGGGTTAGCGTGTTAGCGACCTAAGGAGTTGCCGTGTTAGCGACCTAAGGGGTTAGCTTGTTAGCGACCTAAGGAGTTGGGGTGTTAGCGACCTAAGGGGATAGGTCGCATAAGTATAAGGTCGTAGCACTATTAGGTCGCGTGGGTGCTAAGTTGTTAGGTCGCAGGGTTTTGTAAGTCTTAGGTCGTAGCTTAGTAAGTTGTTAGGTCGCTGAAGGGTTGAGTCGTTAGGTTGTTAGGTCGCTGGGTTTCCTAAGTGTTAGGTCGCTGAGGAGTTAAGTCGTGCACCTGTTAGGTCGGAGAGGCTTAGGTCGGAGAGGCTTAGGTCGGAAACGACCTAGGGAGATAGCCGAGTTACGACTTAAGAGATTTTCTGCTATAAATAGGAGGGGTTATTCTCACTTTTTGGGATCCGGATTTTGAAGCGACGAAGTGCTGCCATTTTGAGAGCTCGACTTCTACACTTCTTCACTTCTTTTCTCCACTCTAATCTAGTGCTTCCATCCATCCAAATCGAAGATCAAGATTGAAGATTCAAGAGCTTAGATTGAAGATCTTCATCTTTTCAAGAGAGATTTCTTCATTTGAAGCGGATTTGTGATAGATCAAGCTTCATCCTTTGCTGTCCAGATCTGAAGTGTGTTGATTTGAGGTTGTTTTGGTGATTTGGTGAGTGGTGATTATCTCTCACACGGATCCAAAGGAGTATATTGGATTGTTGGCCCGATTTGGTGTTAAAATAGTGATTTCCATGCATTTTCTTCATCCTAAGTGTAGATCCATATAGATCCATTGTCCATGATGATGTTACATCCATTTTATCATATGTTAACCTATGCAAGTTCATTCATCAAGTTTGTAGAGATATAATCCATGTTTTCATGCTTATTGGACTTTCAACTCTTTAATTACGAAAATGCCATTATTGTTATAATTGTCTACTTAGATCATATTTGAATGCTTGATTGTTTGGATTGATGTTTGATTTGATTGATTGTTATGAACTAGATGATTGATGATTAATTTAGACCGAAGACGATTCAAAAGCTAAGGGAAAGGCTCTTGAGTTGGAAAAGCTGCTCGTGGCATATGTAGCGGGATGATAAAGCTCTTATGCATAGATTTGATGATGTGAAGTTGAGATGAGGCTTTGCGAGGATGTAATGAAGCAAGGCAATCATGTGATGAAGACTTGGTCTAATCCAGACGGGATAATTCCAAGCATGTTGATAACTCGGTGATATGATTCGAGTTGAAGATAATGAATGGATATGAGAATAGTCGTCGAGGAGGATGACTAGGAGGCTTGGATAGCATCGTTGTTGAAGGTTCTAGCATGCTCTAAGCAAGAGTACGTTTGGGCAGATTCGATAGTCCCAACGACCAACTGTTGATGGTCGAGTACTCTGGGCAGATTCGATAGTCCTAGGCACGGGCTGCGACGACGTGCGGGAGTTATGTCTAGAATCGGGGTTTCCATTAGCCCTTGACGGATGGCTGAAAGAATGTGCCGGTCATTCAATTAACGGTGATATCGAAGCAATGATAACAGTGATAGCCAGAGTCATGGATGTTTGGTTGTATCGTCATTCGGACTCAAGAGCGGTATTTTCTGGGTGCTTATCTGATTTAGGCCTTGGTACTTGGAAAACATCGCCCTTGACTCGAGTGATAGTAGCTTTACTTTAAATTGTATGCTCTGCTATGTTTGCTTCTGCTTAGTGTGTGTCTGGGGGCTATCACTGTAGAATGAGGTTGGAGTGGGAGGGTTGTATTCCTATTCCTTTTCCTTTATGCTCTTTTGGTATGTTGTTAGTTAATTTACTGCTCACTAAGACTGTTGTCTGACTCAAGGCTTTATGTTTTTAATCCTTATTGCCTTGGGCTGTTCGTCCATTTTGGGACGGGCAGACTAGGTAGCAGGTGACAGGTGCTGTTCTCTTCTCACGATGCTGATATCGAAGACGAGCTGGAGGGTTGCATATTATCTTCTTATTATAAGTACTGGATATTCCGCTGTTTTGTATTCTCTGAGAGATATGTAGTGAGGCTTGATGTACTGACAATGTGGATGCTTGTATTCAACTATTATGGAGTTTTATATGATATCATTTTGTTCTGTAAAGCTTCACTATACATATGTTCTATTGTATTTTGTCCATGCGCTGTGAGTAATACGATAGATTCTGTTGTGTTTATCTTACCTTGACAATCGTCCATGGTCGCCTGGCACACTTTACAGCGCACTATCTCTAGATTCGGTGCAGGGGTCATGGCCGGTCGTCACATTTGGTATTAGAGCATTAGTTAATCGATTTTACCCAACGCTCGCTGAAGTAACTACGTATGAGAGACGTAATTGTATTTTGATGGATGATTACTATATATAATATAGTAGTTTAGTAAAGTTGAGCCCTTTATGCAGTTGTTTCTCTAGATGTTCTAATCATTCCTTTTTATAGATATTGAGAATGAGTCGAAGAGGGAGACCAGCTGCTAGGGAAGGCCGTGCTACTGAAGAGACTGCTGATTATGCAGCCATGTTCGAAGCTATGATGACTTCGATCATGAGAAGGATACCAGTTCCGGGGGCAGCAGTTGATGTTGGAGTTCAAGTCCAAGCTCCGAAACCAGTGGATTTTGCTAAGCTGTGCAAGGATTATACTGCTCTTGGAGGGAAGGTTTTCTTGGGAACAGAATCTACCATTGAGGTCCAGAGGTGGATAGATGCTTGTAGAAAGATCTTTGGTGATTTGGGAATGGATGATGCAACTAAGAGGAAGTTGGCATCAAGGCAGCTTCAAGGGAGAGCCTCTGATTGGTGGAACTCTATTACCATCAATACTGCGGAGGAAGAGATTACTTGGGAGCAATTCCAAGCTAGGTTTGAAGCTAAGTTCATTTCTACAGCTCAGAAGTCTGTTCTGTTCAAGAGGTTTGTGGAGCTCAAGCAGGGTGGAAGATCTGTTCTTGAGTATGTTTCTGAGTTCGAAGCTTTGTCCAAGTATGCCCGGTCATATATTGAGTCTGCTTATCAGAAGAATGAGAAGTTTGTGACAGGCCTGGACAGTTATCTTGGGAGACAGTTAGTGGATCATTTGGACGATTCATTTGAGAAGCTTGTGGAGAAAGCTCTTAGGCATGAGAGTCTGTTTCCTAAGGAAGGACCTGTTGTTGCTGTCACCAAGGGAGAGTCTAAACCACAGCAGGGTGGAAACCAGAAGAGGAAGCAGCAGCAGCAGAAGGGTAAGGATGGCCAGAAGAAGCCGAAAGGCGAGGTGACTTGCTACAATTGTCAGCAGAAGGGCCATTTCTCTAAGGATTGTAAGAATCCGAAGGCACCGATGAAGTGTCACAACTGTGACAAGCCGGGACATTTCAGGAAGAATTGTCCAGAACCAAGGAAGGACAGGCAGATTGTGCAAGCCTATGCTTTAGGAGCTGTTCCGTCGTCTTCGAAAGCCCCTACTGCTGAAGAGAAGGGAAAGAGTGTGGTTGTTCAAGGTACTCTTTTCCTATGTGGTGTTCCAGTTAGAGTTCTGTTTGATACTGGAGCATCGCATTCGTTTGTTTGTAATGAACTAGTAGGCCGGTTAGATTTGAAGCCGGATATTGTTGATAGGCCATTGGTTGTGACTAATCCAGTTGGGGGTTCGTCTTGTTTGTGTATGTTATGCCGTGGTCTAGTTGTATCGAGTCATGGTTGCTCTTTTGTTTGTGATTGTTTTGTTCTGAACTTTGCGGGGTTCGGAATTATTTTGGGTATGGACTGGCTTAGGAAGTATGCGGCTAAGGTTGATTGCGAAAGGTTGGAAGTGACAGTCGAGAATGTGGAAGGGCGAAAGATTGTGATACAATGTAAGCATGAGGAAGGCGTCTTCATGAGCTTCATGTATTCGCTAGTTGTTCCACGGGATGGACTGTCTTTAGTGCCAATCGCAAATGGATTCGAGGATGTCTTTGACGAAGTCAAAGGGTTGCCGCCGCATAGAGAGATCGAGTTTCGTATAGATCTAGTTGAAGGAGCCAGACCTGTTGTGATGCCTCTTAGGCGGATGGCGCCCAGGGAACAGCAGGAGTTGAGGGTGCAAGTTGATGATCTTTTGCAGAAAGGATTCATTCGGCGTAGTGTGTCCGAGTGGGGTGCACCAGTTGTGTTTGCAACCAAGGCAGATGGATCGTTGAGATTGTGTGTGGATTATCGTGAGCTGAATAAGGTGACTAAGAAGAACAAGTATCCATTGCCGAGAATAGATGACTTGTTTGATCAGCTTCACGAAGCTAAGGTGTTTTCTCAGATGGATTTGGCAACGGGATTTCACCAGTTGAGGGTAGCTAAGGATAGTGTGCCGAAGACTGCTTTTCGGACATCATCTGGGTTCTTTGAGTGGCTGGTAATGCCGTTTGGATTGACTAACGCGCCAGCATATTTTGTGGATCTTATGAATAGAGTGTTCAAAGATCAGTTGAACAAGTTCGTACTTGTGTTCGTGGATGATATTCTGATTTATTCCAGAACGGAAGAAGAGCACAAGACGCACTTGCGTATTGTTTTGGAAATCTTGCGGAAACATCAGCTGAAGGCTAAGTTTTCGAAGTGTCACTTCTGGAAGAGTGAAGTGAGGTTCTTAGGCCATGTGATTTCTGGAAGTGGAATAGCGGTTGATCCCGCTAAGGTGGCAGCAATCCAGGATTGGATTAGACCTAAGAATGCATCTGATGTGAGAAGTTTTCTTGGATTAGCAGGATATTATCGACGGTTTATCAAAGACTTCTCCAAGATAGCTACACCATTAACAGGATTGACAAAGAAGAACCAAGTGTTCAGTTGGGATGCTAAGTGTGAGCAAGCTTTCGGAATCCTGAAAGAGAGATTGACGAGTGCTCCTGTTTTGACTATTCCTAGTGGAAATGATGAGATGGTGGTTTACACCGACGCATGTGGTACTGGACTTGGAGCAGTGCTGATGCAGAAGGATAAAGTTGTTGCGTATGCCAGTCGACAACTGAAGCCGCATGAAAGGAATTACCCAACTCATGATTTGGAGTTAGCGGCGATTGTATTTGCTCTGAAGATGTGGAGACATTATCTATTGGGAGTTCGATTCGAGTTGTTTACGGATCACAAGTCGTTGAAGTATCTTTTCTCCCAAAAGGATTTGAATCTTCGGCAGCAACGTTGGCTAGAGTTTTTGGCATCATATGATTTTGGTATAGCTTATACTCCAGGAAAAGGTAACGCAGTGGCAGATGCGTTAAGTCGAAGACATGCAGGATTGGGAGCCATGTTTTCAGAATGGAAGAGTCTCGAGTATTTAGCTGGATTTGACTTCAGGCCTAGATGCGAATTGGAGCCTGAGATGTTGGCAAACTTATCGATAAGACCCACTCTTGTGGAAAGGATTGGCGAGGGCCAAAAGCGAGATGATAAGCTTGTCAAGATTATCCGTGAATTGGAATCTGGATTGGATCCAGAAAAGGATAAAGGATTCGAGGTCGATCGATAGGGTTGGCTTCGAAAGCAAGGACGACTAGTTGTTCCCGATATAGATGAATTGAGGAGTGAAGTTCTGAAGGAAAGTCATCACTCGAAGCTGACAATTCATCCAGGTGGAAACAAGATGTATCGGGATATGAAGAGAACCTACTACTGGGAAGGCATGAAGAAGGATGTTGGAGATTTCATTTCCAAATGTATGAATTGCCAGTTGGTAAAAGCCGAACAGAAGAAGCCAAGCGGATTGCTTCAGCCATTAGAAGTTCCTACATGGAAGTGGGAACAAGTGTCGATGGATTTTATTGATGGACTACCTAGGACAAGAACGGGAAATGAAGGGATTTGGGTCATTGTGGATCGTTTGACCAAGAGTGCAAGATTCATTCCTGTTTGATCGACTAGGACTGCATCAAAGTTGGCTGAGTTGTATGTTAAGTGGATAGTTCGATTCCATGGTATTCCGAAGAGTATAGTGAGCGATCGAGATCCATTGTTCACTAGTGGATTTTGGAAGAGCTTCCAGGAAGTCTTGGGAACCGAGTTGTGTTTGAGTACAGCTTATCACCCCCAAACAGATGGTCAGACCGAGAGAGTCAACCGAGTTTTGGAAGACCTTCTCAGAGCTTGTGTTTTGGACTTCGGAGGATCGTGGGAAGATCACCTTCATTTGGTGGAGTTTGCGTACAACAACAGTTACCAGTCAAGCATTGGTATGGCACCATATGAGGCATTGCATGGAAGACCGTGTAACTCTCCAACATGTTGGTTGGAAACTGGAGAAAAGCTGATGCTAGGGCCAGAGATGATTCGTCAGACTTCAGATTGTATAGAGATCATTCGGCAACGAATGAAGGCAGCCCAAGATCGTCAGAAGAGTTATGCCGATAAGCGTCGTAAGGATTTGGAATTCGACATTGGTGATATGGTTTTTGTGAAGATTTCTCCACTGAAGAATGTTATTCGGTTCGGGAAGAAAGGAAAATTAACTCCGAGATTTGTTGGACCATTCCCGATCATCGAGCGAATTGGAAAGCTCGCTTACAGATTGAAGTTACCAGAGAAGATGTCGAGTGTGCACAATGTTTTTCATGTATCATATCTACGGAAGTATGTGCACGACTCGAGTACGGTGGTTTCTGCTGATAGCTGTGAAGACTTAGAAGTTGATCCGGTCGATAGAAGACCTCGTAAGCCGCTTCGTGTTGTTGAGACTGATACGAAACAGCTTAGGAGGAAGGTAGTTAAGTTGCTCAAGATACAATGGAGTGATGATGATAACGACTGTACGTGGGAGGTGGAAGAGAGGATGAAGGCAGCTCATCCTGAACTCTTCAAGGTATGGCCCTACGGTGTCATCTCATCTCGCGATATTGTAACTTGTTCTAAGTCTTAGAATTCTGTACGCTAAGCTAGAATTGGATGCATGGTTTGTTGATTGCTATGGATGGTAGGCGTACAGAATAGTCTTTGATTGCTTTGTTTGCTTGGAATTTCGGGGGCGAAATTCCTAAGGGGGAGAGAATGTAACGACCCGTATTTTCACGGATCGAAAAGTTCGTCAAATCTGGAATTTTTGCATTTTTATGTCATTTCAGATTTTTAGGCAGATTTGTCTAAGTCCTAGGTCGTACGCGACCTAAATGTTGTTGGCAACTTAGAGAAGATCTGCGACCTAAGGAGTTGCCGTGTTAGCGACCTAAGGGGTTAGCGTGTTAGCGACCTAAGGAGTTGCCGTGTTAGCGACCTAAGGGGTTAGCGTGTTAGCGACCTAAGGAGTTGCCGTGTTAGCGACCTAAGGGGTTAGCTTGTTAGCGACCTAAGGAGTTGGGGTGTTAGCGACCTAAGGGGATAGGTCGCATAAGTATAAGGTCGTAGCACTATTAGGTCGCGTGGGTGCTAAGTTGTTAGGTCGCAGGGTTTTGTAAGTCTTAGGTCGTAGCTTAGTAAGTTGTTAGGTCGCTGAAGGGTTGAGTCGTTAGGTTGTTAGGTCGCTGGGTTTCCTAAGTGTTAGGTCGCTGAGGAGTTAAGTCGTGCACCTGTTAGGTCGGAGAGGCTTAGGTCGGAGAGGCTTAGGTCGGAAACGACCTAGGGAGATAGCCGAGTTACGACTTAAGAGATTTTCTGCTATAAATAGGAGGGGTTATTCTCACTTTTTGGGATCCGGATTTTGAAGCGACGAAGTGCTACCATTTTGAGAGCTCGACTTCTACACTTCTTCACTTCTTTTCTCCACTCTAATCTAGTGCTTCCATCCATCCAAATCGAAGATCAAGATTGAAGATTCAAGAGCTTAGATTGAAGATCTTCATCTTTTCAAGAGAGATTTCTTCATTTGAAGCGGATTTGTGATAGATCAAGCTTCATCCTTTGCTGTCCAGATCTGAAGTGTGTTGATTTGAGGTTGTTTTGGTGATTTGGTGAGTGGTGATTATCTCTCACACGGATCCAAAGGAGTATATTCGATTGTTGGCCCGATTTGGTGTTAAAATAGTGATTTCCATGCATTTTCTTCATCCTAAGTGTAGATCCATATAGATCCATTGTCCATGATGATGTTACATCCATTTTATCATATGTTAACCTATGCAAGTTCATTCATCAAGTTTGTAGAGATATAATCCATGTTTTCATGCTTATTGGACTTTCAACTCTTTAATTACGAAAATGCCATTATTGTTATAATTGTCTACTTAGATCATATTTGAATGCTTGATTGTTTGGATTGATGTTTGATTTGATTGATTGTTATGAACTAGATGATTGATGATTAATTTAGACCGAAGACGATTCAAAAGCTAAGGGAAAGGCTCTTGAATTGGAAAAGCTGCTCGTGGCATATGTAGCGGGATGATAAAGCTCTTATGCATAGATTTGATGATGTGAAGTTGAGATGAGGCTTTGGGAGGATGTAATGAAGCAAGGCAATCATGTGATGAAGACTTGGTCTAATCCAGACGGGATAATTCCAAGCATGTTGATAACTCGGTGATATGATTCGAGTTCAAGATAATGAATGGATATGAGAATAGTCGTCGAGGAGGATGACTAGGAGGCTTGGATAGCATCGTTGTTGAAGGTTCTAGCATGCTCTAAGCAAGAGTACGTTTGGGCAGATTCGATAGTCCCAACGACCAACTGTTGATGGTCGAGTACTCTGGGCAGATTCGATAGTCCTAGGCACGGGCTGCGACGACGTGCGGGAGTTATGTCTAGAATCGGGGTTTCCATTAGCCCTTGACGGACGGCTGAAAGAATGTGCCGGTCATTCAATTAACGGTGATATCGAAGCAATGATAACCGTGATAGCCAGAGTCATGGATGTTTGGTTGTATCGTCATTCGGACTCAAGAGCGGTATTTTCTGGGTGCTTATCTGATTTAGGCCTTGGTACTTGGAAAACATCGCCCTTGACTCGAGTGATAGTAGCTTTACTTTAAATTGTATGCTCTGCTATGTTTGCTTCTGCTTAGTGTGTGTCTGGGGGCTATCACTGTAGAATGAGGTTGGAGTGGGAGGGTTGTATTCCTATTCCTTTTCCTTTATGCTCTTTTGGTATGTTGTTAGTTAATTTACTGCTCACTAAGACTGTTGTCTGACTCAAGGCTTTATGTTTTTAATCCTTATTGCCTTGGGCTGTTCGTCCATTTTGGGACGGGCAGACTAGGTAGCAGGTGACAGGTGCTGTTCTCTTCTCACGATGCTGATATCGAAGACGAGCTGGAGGGTTGCATATTATCTTCTTATTATAAGTACTGGATATTCCGCTGTTTTGTATTCTCTGAGAGATATGTAGTGAGGCTTGATGTACTGACAATGTGGATGCTTGTATTCAACTATTATGGAGTTTTATATGATATCATTTTGTTCTGTAAAGCTTCACTATACATATGTTCTATTGTATTTTGTCCATGCGCTGTGAGTAATACGATAGATTCTGTTGTGTTTATCTTACCTTGACAATCGTCCATGGTCGCCTGGCACACTTTACAGCGCACTATCTCTAGATTCGGTGCAGGGGTCATGGCCGGTCGTCACAGTGTGTGTCTGGGGGCTATCACTGTAGAATGAGGTTGGAGTGGGAGGGTTGTATTCCTATTCCTTTTCCTTTATGCTCTTTTGGTAGGTTATTAGTTAATTTACTGCTCACTAAGACTGTTGTCTGACTCAAGGCTTTATGTTTTAATTCTTATTGCCTTGGGATGTTCGTCCATTTTGGGACGGGCAAACTAGGTAGCAGGTGACAGGTGCTGTTCTCTTCTCGCGATGCTGATATCGAAGACGAGCTGGAGGGTTGCATATTATCTTCTTATTATGTGTACTGGATGTTCCGCTGCTTTGTATTCTCTGAGTGTTATGTAGTGAGGCTTGATGTATTGGCTATTTGGATGCTTGTATTCAACTATTATGAAGTTTTATATGATGGCATTTTATTCTGTAAAGCTTCACTATGTATATGTTCTATTGTATTTTGTCCATGCGCTGTGAGTAATACGATAGATTCTGTTGTTTTAATCTACCCTGACAATCGTCCATGGTCGCCTGGCACACTTTACATCGCACTATTACTAGATTCGGTGCAGGGGTCATGGGCGGTCGTCACACATAGGGTATTACTACCCTATTAGTAAAGAGTCAGACCCCACAAAGCTAAGGTTTATCGCTAAACCAAGGCTCTGATACCAGATGTAACGCCCCGCCTTTTTGTACGCTTAAGCAGACACACATGTCGACTTAAACCATACAGAAGGGCGGATTGTTATGGGGTAAATAAGAAAAAGTGGAGAAATAAAAGAAACAAAATAGAATCTTGCAGCGGAACGATAAAATATAATAATCAAATAACAGTTCATGAAGCTGTTTTACAAAACATTTGATTATACTTATACAATACATATTAGAGTTACACATACGAGAGAATGATAATTATGCAGCGGAATACAATGGTGTAGTAGAATATATAACAAATAGTAATAATAAAATCTTCGTCTTCGTCCTTCAGAAATAGGGCCTTCAAATCCTGAAATGCTCAGGCTGACCCGAGCGAATTGAAAAAAACAAAACACTCGAGTCAGAACTAAAAGATCTTATGTAAGTTAAATCAATGAAATAAATATGAGTGTGAATGGCGTCAGAGATGTTTACGGGGTTTGACATCTCCTATCCAGTGTCTAACGTGAGTGCAGTAACTTAAGAAATGTTCGGGATTCACATCTCTTAAGGATCCGTTAAACTATCTACTATGTAGTAATATTCGCTATATACAGTAGTGTCTAATCAGTAAAGTATAATCATATAGAAAATAGCGTTAAGGGGATGGAGAACCTTAACGCGGTCGGATCTTAAAATCATAATTGTAGTAAAGCTCGATATGGTAGGTGACACGGCACAACTAGGCAATGCCAGGGTAGATATACCAATTACGCATCCGGACTGGTGGTGACGCATAGCAGCCACTACCGCCCACCTCGAACAACACTCCCAAATCGAAGGGTGGCCACCAAAATAACAAAGTAATAGAATGGTATCGAAGAAGTGTGTCCGATCAGAGGTGCTACCTCATTGGTCTGTCAATCGCTCCTGTTTTAGCCACCTTATGCCAACTCGCGGGAGATGGGTCCACGTATATACCTTAGGATCGTCGCCACCATCCTACTTAATTCTGGAAACTCCACCGCGTACACAGTTGTCAAAGTGGTTTTCGGTATCGACAGAGAGTATGTCCATATCCGATCCCGGTCTCTTTAACAACCAATCATTATTATAACACCGTGATCATTTTAAAAATATATATACCTTTAAAAACACAATCATTGCCCTTTCAAAACATATTCTTTATTTCAAAATAGTATATACATCAAAACCAAAATATTATTGTCATTTCAAACCATATCCTTGACTTCAAAATAGTATATACTTTAAAACCGAAATATTATTGCTATTTCAAAACATATCATTTACTTCAAAATAGTATATACTTTAAAACCAAATTCAATAATATATCATTTAAATAAAATCCAAATTTTCAATCACTATTCTTACTTTTAATTATAAAACTTGAAATATTCTTTAAAACCATCTTAAACCCAAATCACAAAATGCAGTCATATTCTTAATCTCAAAATTTCAATCGGTTTCAAATCAATATATTTAAAGATAATTCTTAAATAAATTCTATTTCAAATAAATTCATTTTTCAAACCATATTACTTTCAAAGTTATAACAATTTCGAAACCAATACTTTGAAAAACAATAATACCTTAATTTCAATAAAACATTTAAATTTTGATATATTTCAAGTCTTTAAATATTCCAAAATTCCCAACCAAATATGATAATCTTATATATACCTTAATTCAATTTACTATTATTTAGTTTAGAAATATTTATTTAATAAATTCAATATCACTTAAATAAAGCTCAAACTTGAAATATTCGTAAATCAAACTTAAAACATCAAGTTATACATAGCTTAAATTTTAGAATTTAACCATATATAAAATAATATTTATATAATATCAAAATTTAATATTTATTAAACCGTATATTTCTTTCCAAATCATAGAAAAATCACTTTAAAATATTTTATATATAGACCACGGTGCCTGTATATAATTTTCTATCCTATGGTCAAGTGATACAGATATTTATCATTTCAATCCGTAATTTAAAAATAGAAGTTTACGGTTATATATCATTTCAAACCACAATCCCGAATGAAATGAAAATGCATAATAACTTGCAGTTTATACAATATAAAATATAGTATCTATTCATCCAAATATCAATAAACAACCCTTTATTACAATCATCATCCAATTTAAACAAAACATCAATATAAAGCATATAAAATATAACAGGCATCAACAAATAGTTTATATTCAATAAAAATTAATAACTGTTCAACTGGCAGTTTATATGCAATAATAAATAAATTTAACTCGCAAATTTTATGCAATAATAAAATTAAATAACAATTAAATTTAACTAAATGTTATATAACTGAGATGATGATTAAATATATGCCCAAACTATCATAGATAAATTTTAAATCACATCAAAATTTAATTTAACAAACATAAGAAATCTTAGAAGTTGTGAGTGGGTTAAAACACTCACCTTTTGAATTTAAATTGAATTTAAATTCAATTTAAACCCAAAAATTTTACAGTCTCAGAATTCGTCCAAACCAGCGTCAAAAGATCTGGAATTTCAATACGATCCTAACAAAAGGAACCGCGTCCAAATCCGAGTCCGTATGCAAAAGTTATGAAAATTTGAAGATTGGAAAATTCTGGTCCTGAGTCGACTTCGAGTTCAACCCGGTCCGCCGCCTCAAATACCCGATGCTTGCTCTGAGTTTTTGCCAAAACGACCCGGAGACCCGAGTCATTTTCTTCGTGACACGAAGTAGCTCCAGGGTTTTTCCCCTTGAAACCCCAAGCACGACCCGAAGCGCGTAAATCTCGAATTTTTTTTTTTTGAAATTAGATTTTGGAATTTGGGAATTAGGTTTTGTCTGCCATTGGAATGAGGAGCTAAGAAGAAGATGAATTGTACATACAGACAAATGAAGATTAGGGAGGCTAGGGTTTATAACTGTGTTTATATAGGTAGGTTAGAGATAGAGTAGATAGACTAGATAGATGAACGTGCAGAACAAACTATGGCCCGAAAAGCCCGTTCTGACCCCGGAACGAAATTGAGTAAACCCATATATCAAAATAGTTGTTTTAAAATATTCTGAGCGCGATGGAAAAAGTTTCACGTCCAAATTCCATTGTATAAAGAAGTTATGCTGAAAAAGAAATTCTCAAATTGATTTCAAAAATTTATTTCAATTAAATCGATTTCAAGGCGTTTCGCGTTCGTACGATCAAACGACTAGTCCGATCGTTACGAAACTTGAAACCCTACAATAATTCACTGATATGGATCCGATGAAACTAGTTTCGTCGAAATCCGAGTTAGTGACAAAAATGGCTATTTTTATATTAATTAAATAAATTAAGAATTAGTAAATAAATCCAATTTTTATATTTCAGTTTCGGAATTGGCAAATTTTATCACTTAAAAATTTTCAAACATTTAAAATGATTTAAAAAATTTAAAATGTCAATTTATTTAAGATTAAATCAATATAACTCTTAAATTTCATAAAATTCAAAATTATAGGTAAATTTCCAAAATTTCCATAAATTTTACTTTACCCATAATTATTCCATTCATATTTCAAATAGGAGGCTTGCCATTAGATTTAAAATTATTACATAAATATTTCCCATTATTCAACTAAATTTTTAATTTAACGTAATAATTAAATTTTCATTTCATTTATTTCAATAAGTCCAACAATTATAAATTAACAAATTAACTCATTATTAAAGATTCAACTTCAAAAATTCATAAAGTTCATCATCTTGATTTACTCATTAATTCATAATTCTTTAAACCAATTCCCTTCTAAATTTTAAAGTAACTAAATTTACCAAATCATAGTATTTATTTCAATTTCTTAAAATAACCCCCTTCATTATAAATTGAATCTAATTTATTAAAATAAGTTTCCAAATTTAATGTATCAGATTCAATTTCACTTTTTAACTTACACTTAAATTTAGGTCATAATCAATTTATACGTATTCCTTTCTTAGTTACTATTTTACATACTTCTTGCATAAATTTCACAATTAACCATTATTATTAAAGTAATACTAATAATAAATACGACCTTACTATTACTCAACATTTAAACGAACGTTACTTCATTTCCATTAGTGTAACATTTATTTCCTTATCACTTATTACAATTCAAATTTCATTAACAATAAGTAGGTAATTTATAATATATGTTTACAAATTTTGAATTAATCGTTATTCAAACCACTATTCATTATTATTCACTTAAATTTAGCATTAATTACCTTGCATTACATTGTTGCTTAAATTCCCAATCCGATTGTAATTAATACTCTAAATAAATACGCTTACTCCTTTCGTTATTTATTAATTGTCACAAGAAACGTTTAATAATATCAACAACATTGTAATTACTAATTACCTACATTGATTGTATACGTTTTCCATTATTATCATTTATTAGAATTCTATTCAACTTTCCATCTTATGCATATAGTTAACCTTTATATTGATTTTACCTTCAAAATTTCCAGTTATTCTCTTAACTTACAAAAAAACAATGATTAATTTCATTTTAATCGCTATTAATTACATGCATTGTTAACGGACAATAGTTGTCACCATTTTACAAATTTTAACATTTGAAATTTATTCTCTACAACAATTATTACCTATCAATATTAATTTTCCCATAAATACAAAACTTGCAATTGTTCTTATTATCATATTCCATTTAGTGTTAACAATGTTTATTACATTATATCAGTTTAATATTTTCCTTAAATCCTTATATTCAATTCATATACAGGTAAAATTCTTTTCACTACTTAAAATCATTTGAATTAACTTCGAATTACTATAAGTAGTTTTTTTTCTCTAAATTTAATTACAAACTCCTATTAAATTAACAAATTTAATTGTCGAAATTTACGGGTCGTTACAACTACCATAAGACCTCCCACCACACACACAATGCAATCGCAGACTTGGAGGAGATTTCTTCTTATGATAGTCAAACATGCTTGATACGAGAACAACTCTTTTGATATTATTATTAGTGCATAGTGTACAAAATCATTTCGAAAATACAATATTAATCTTAGCCAGCATAGGTACCATTATATTATGCCTGCTATAGCTGCCGCCTGAGGAGACAGGTTATACAAATTGCAATCGTAAAGGGCTCGTATTGTTTCTTTGGATTTCCAACGAATGGTCAGGCTAAGGAACTTCCTACTACCAGATGGGTACGCCTCTGGACGGACGTCCCGAGAACTAACTAGCTCTCTGCCAGCACAAGGTCGGGTTACCTCTTACTAGGTAACTACTACACGAATATGCCACCCCCCGGTCGTTTGCTACCTTTATCCGAGGGCCCTCGATCACAAAGCAACAACCACACAATAAATGAGATTGATGCAACCACATAGGTAAAGCATCTGGGCTCCATACCATGATACCACCTTTTTCCAGAAGGAAATGACATACCCTAAAGGGTGCGACCCTCATAACATTGCCGCATCTTCCTGTTTCGACCATTTCCGAGTCGAGAGGTCCGATGAGGTCTCGTCCACAAAGCTACGCTTTACATGAAAGCCATGCTTTGATCAACAAATGATCAACAAATGATCAGCAACACACAGCAACACTTAGCATGCCACACTACCAAATTGGGAGTATATCACTGATAACCTTCAACTACATAACCTCTGAGATCGTACGTCTCAGAGAAGGGTGTTAAGCTAAGAGAATAAATTCTCCGCCACCAAACAGAAATGTATTTGAAAGAAATCTGCTTTATATCTCAAAGTGTAATGTCAGACATACGGCCATATAAGTCTGTTCCGGGTTCGAACAGAACCGAAGGCACTTCCAAAGAAGCCCTTGCAATCCGGGTATTCACAATCCTGATCGGACTCCCCATCACATATGGAAATCTCTATACCGTAGCTACTCAATGCAGAGACAATCGATAGGTTATCCTATTGTTCTTGCAAACACCCGGTCTACAACACCGGTCTTCAAATGCTATCCATTTACGTCGTATCACTATTCGGAATGGGTTATATGACACAAAGGTCCTCTCCCGGCTAAACCGAATAGTGAGCGCAATATTTTAAAACATATGGATATTGAGATTTCATTTAAGTCACACTTATTACCCAAAAATTTCTCTTTCAAATGGTTTAAACAAATTACCATTTTAATCTTTTACACAAAATGATTCATCTCACAAAGTTCACCCAGTTTCACAAAGATCTATTCATAGATTTTCAAACCAATTTCCGTTTCAAGTCTTTCATAGAAAGGATACTTTTAAGACCCCTTTTCAATTTAAAAACAAAGTATACCAATCTTTAACAAAGACTTATACATATTCTTTTCAACACAATTTCCCTTTCAAATCGGATTAACTCATCAAATCTTTAAATCAAGATTTAATTCATAGCTTTCAAAAAGATTCATTCATAACTTGGAAAACCATTTTCCATTTCGAACTTGAAATCCTTTTGATCACAATTTGGGAATCCTTTCTTTCAAATGAAAGCTAAAATTATGTGAAAACAAATAGTTTTTTATTTCGGAAACATCCGATTCATTTATACAAGTTAAACCCCTTGGGTTAAATTCAAATTCCCAAACCAATAATTTTAAAATGGTTTAAAAACCCATATAAAACACATTTATAACTTGTATCACATTTTTAAACCATAATTTCAAACGTAGAATTCAATTTTAAATTGAATTCAAATTTAAACCAAAATCTTTAAATTTCAAAGTTTTATTAAGTTATTCAGAGTAACTTTTATCTTAAAAACTCCTTTTCAAAAGCTTTAACATTTAATCCAAATCCATTTCCAAAATCAATTGAAATTAAAATTTCAATTTCAAAAACATTAAATTTAAATCATCTGTGACTTAACCGATTTCCTCGTGAAATCCATATTTGTGTGTGTATGGTGTAGTCCAGGGGTTTCACACACAATAGTGCAACATCATTCAATCATCACAGATTCAATCATATCAATATCGATAAGCGGTATGATTTAAAACGCTTATCTTCATTCACAGATTCACAGATTCACATATATATATATATCACAGATAATAAATTACAGTCATCCCAGATAAATAATTTTAATTACAGATCACAACACAAATCAGGATATATCACAAAGCATCACAAATCAGGGATATCAAACAATTCACCCATTCAATAAAATCCAAACATTCACAAGTAAAATTTATTAATCAATTGATTAATTTAAATTAGATGTATTACTTATGAATAAATCATTAATCCTGGTCAATTAGCATAAGTTAATTACAAATTATCTGAAATAAATTTCCCTGTAATCATTTATTAGTTAACCTTTAATAATTAACTAAGCATCCTTAACTAATGAATCAATTAACCTTTAATTATCCTTAATTAATCACAATTATTAATTAATCCTTTAATTACTAACAAATAGTTATACTCAAATTTCTAATCATCATTCAATTAATTACATCCAGTAATCATCTATTAATTACTTCTCTAAGTAATTATACTTTCCATTTCAAGTCCTTTTTTTAAATTCACTTACATGCTTAAACAACTTTAAGTTTTTAAAACAATTTGAGTTTACAAACTTATTTCCAAACTAATTTTCAAAATTACACTTGAATTTATATTTTAACTTTGATTTAAAACTTAGTTAAAACTTGGTTTTATAATTTAAGATTTAGTTCTAAAATTTCAAAACAGAACAGCCTTTAAAACCCTGTACAAAACATTTACCCGAGCCACTACCCATTTGCTTCGAGACCAACACTAAAATTCTTCGAGTCGAGTACTCGAATTACTCGAGAAAAACTCGAGTTCAAAAACCCTGCAACACCCCAATCTTCACCAGTCACAAACCACTGTACCGTGCATATGCACGGTGGCTCCGACTCTCTTCGGTCATCACCACTACGTCGAGCAAGTCGACGATCATCTCCAGACTATTCTCCGACCATCTGAACCCCCTCATCTTCTCGAAATCAAAATCGAGCCTTAAAACCCAAAACTGGAACAACATCACAACCTGGAACCATCTCGTACTCGAGACTCCAACCACTAGAATTCATACGACTCCGGTCACCACCTCGTCTACGACCAAGCTACCATTTCCTAAAAACTCGCTGCGCTCGATCAACCCAAACCGCCGTCGTGATCAAATTTCTAAGCCTAGCTAAAACTAGGGTTCTAAACTTTAAAGGTTCGCCGCTGTCGCCACCGTGGACGATGCCACCTCCGACTATTTTTCTCCGACACCCCCTAGGCTCCTTCACCTCCACTAATAACCCCGACACCTCCAGATCAACACGTTGCCGGAAATTGGTCAAAACCCAATTTCCGTTCAACGTCGAACTGCTCTTTACACACTTGATTAAAAATCCTCATTTTGGGCTTAAAAATCATATTTTCCAATAAGCATTCGAATTATATAATTGAATCAATGTTTCATGTCATTCGAATTTTTTCAAAAATTTATAGTATGCTCTGTTCTTTTAATTTCCAGAGGAAATGCTAAGTTTTTTTTGGCTTGAATAATTTTTTTTTGATTAAAGCTTATGCTAAAACAACTAAGTTTTGTTTTGATCTTGAATCTAAATAATGCCTTGATCAGGAGAACATGATTTTTGAAGCTGAAACTAGAGCTTGAAACCAGAAACAAAATGTTACAGGAGATGACTATGCATATACATTCATACATCACTCATGTATACCCAGAGAACATACATATATACAAATATATTTACCACAAATACTTGCAACAGAATCAAGTTTTAAAATTTTAAATAGAAAAGTTACTCACAGTGTTTCCAGAAGAAGACAGAGCTTCATATATGTTGAGACAGGCTTGATTTTTTCCTAGTTGAACTTCTCCTTTGATTCTCTGGTTTGTATGAATTTAATAGTTGTTAAAGTTGAAGCTTGGTTTAAGTTTAAATAGTATTACTTCAGATTTTTTTCTCTCAGCTTAGAGTGGAACGAAACTGAAATGAGAAGTTGTTGATGTATATAGGAAATGAAGTTTACAGGAGATGATGATATTTGTACAAGTGGTATTATTTTTTTGTACTAGTTAGTAGAGATTTTTTTCTTGTTTGTTTTGCTGGGAGGCTGATATGATTTTGGTTGTGGTGGCTGCATTAATTAACTTTGTACAAATATATTTATCTATATACTAGTGTCTTCTTCTACAAGCTAATGCATATATATATATATATATATTTTTTATTTTCTTTTGCAAGCTACACATATACATTTGTTTACTTGTTTCTTACTTGTTTCATTTCATTATTCACATCAATTTGATTTGTTTACATACTTGAATATATTCTATTTTTCTTTCTTGAATTATACTTTATAATATTACTTTATAATATAAATAAATTTCTATTTTAAATTTGTTGTTAGATTTGATCAAATGTTTACTTTGTATTTTATAATTTATCTTATATATATTTATTTATTTCTATTTCTAACATAACCCATAAATTTAAAATTTAAAATTATTTACTTTTATATTTGTGTCAAATGTCTATACTTTTATATTTATTTTTAAACCATTTATTTAAGATTTAAATTCAAATCCAATGTATATATAAAAATTCAAATCTACTCATATATACACCTATACATATATATTCACATATATATACAAGATTTAAATTCAAATGATTTAACACATATTTTATTTGAATTTGGAGAAACTCGAATCAATTTACCAATTAATTTCACAAATTTTTATTCAAAATTAAATTAATTAACAATTTAAACTTAGTTAAAATCCGGGATCGTTACACAAAATCTATGCCCTCACTCACACGATCCCAACAGACCTAAAATCATCGATTTTCGATGCCTCTTGCTCCGGGTTTAATTGGTTGAAGGGGTTGTAGCTACTTTATTTTTTATTTAGGAAAATAAAAGAGGAAGAAAAGAAGAAACAAAGAAGTTAGGAAAAGAAAGAAAGTGGGGTAAGGGGGTATTTATAGGATTATGAAGCTTATGGTATAAGCTAGGAATAAGTTTAAATATAATATTATATGGATAAGTATAAAGGTTTAAATAGAATATTATATGAATAAGTATAAAGGTTTAAATATAATATTATATAAATAAGTATAAATGTTTAAATATAATATTATATTGATAAGTATAAGACAGAAAGATTCCACTTTTCTTTTATTAAAATAATACTTTTCAATTTTCAACAATTATAAAAATAATTTTTTTTATTTGTAAAATAAATTTCAAAATTCTTAAGGGTGGTGAAATATTTCTAGGGAAAGAGGAGTTTACTTAGGGTTTAAGAATAGTAATAAGTTAAAATAAAATGATTATGTTTAGGATAGACATGAATGACAATCATTATTCTATTTAGTTTTATGTTATTATTTTATTAGGCAGTAATTATGCTATTCTGTTTTATTAGGCAGGTTACTATACTATTTTGTTTTATTAGTCAGGTAATTATACTTTTTTGTTTTATTATGCAGGTAATTATACTATTTTGTTTTATTAGGCAGGTTATTATACTATTTTATTTTATTTATATTTTAATTCTCTTAAATTAATCGTCGAACGTTTCAAGCTCCCAAAAGTACCCAACACGTCCGATTGCCATGAAATTCGTTGGCACATTATCCCTCATTATTCCGGTTCTGATGGCACTAGTTTTGTCGAAATCTAAGACAGTACTTTAGGACAAGTCATGCTTTTAGAGTTCGTTTTGGCCATCAGTTGCCCGATTCCAAATATAGCAAACCCCATACTCACTTCGATTCACAGCATCGATCAGGACTCAACGGATGTGGTCTCGAGTCATAATTCGACATATGCACAAAGTCATATTTTTAGATCTTCAATTCAATAATGATTCAATATTTAAATTAACTATTTAAATATTCTATTGTTAAAAATACGGGTTGTTATAATTGTGCATGAGAGCTCTCGGGAAAAGATTGCAAAACAACTGGGGTGATGAAATATTCGATACTATCCAGTAAGGGGTACGCTGGTCTTGCCATGCAAGAGGTCCATGCTAGGTCCTCGGTACATTTTATCGAGAGGTGTACTATGACAGGCGGTACCCCAGTAGCATTATCATCGATGGAATCCATTCTCCAGTAAGCATCATACAGACTTAGTTGTGCCCAACTATCTTGGAACGTGGGTTGCAAGCATTCCAACTATATTCATAATTTACTTTAAACCTTAGACATTATTATAACATCACTGGAGTTTCTATAAAATGTTTTGGTTATTGTAAGGTAAAACCCATCCGTGTTTTTGTGCGGCATGGTCTTATGAGATGCCTTCATTTTGAAAGCTTTTCATAACATTAAATCCATTTGAAGTGTGTTTCTCATGCTGGTTTACCAGAATGATCCTGACGTTATTTTCTTATAATGCTCAGGTCAGCCTGAACATGTTTTCCAGATTTAGATTGGATGCTTTGGAGCTTCAGGAGACGAGCTGGGTGCCTCCAAGATGTACTCATGTATATATTATTTTCCGCTGAATTTGTTAGTTGTATTTATCAGCAATTGCGAGGAAATGTTATTGTAACTACCCAGGCTGATGATTGGTTAGTTAACTCTGATTTGTGTATGTATATTACAATTTTCTTTTGTAAAGATCTGTTATATATTATATATTACTCATTAAGATGTGAGATTTTGTTATGTTTTTTTTTCTTTTTCCCCCAACCATCCGTATTTTCGGCACTTTGATGCTCAACACGTGATTACCATGTATGTATTAGTGTCAATTTTTTGATGGTCGAAATAGCGGATTGTGACAACTTTCCTTTCTCATACTACTCGAAAGAGCACATAAACAATTTAGGAAAAAAAAACCCCCCGTGTAAGACCTAAGTCTGGTTTGAGAAACTCAAGAAATATATGCATAAAATATAACATTACTTTTAAGACCAGATGGAATACCGTATCGATTGTCCCCTCAAAAGATCCAGCATCTAATAAGTACACAAGGTGTTATAATAGATAATGTCTAGGGTATATAATATAAATAAGAAAATAGCTATGCTGCATGTACACCACAACAATAATAGGTATACAATCAATAACCGCTAAGGGACGTTTGCAAAAATGGTGTAGGTTTTTCATGGTGGATCCCTTGATGCAACGAGAATGATCCCACAGCATAAGGATCAGAGATATTCTTCCAAGCAATGTATATCTCTAGGGGATATACCACACAAAATACATAGTTGGCCGAACATGTGGGTCCAAATGCATCACTCCCGCATGCATATTTGTAAGCAACATATAATGAGTCGCTTGCACCCTTGGGATAGCTAAACGCTATGATCCTCTGGCTATGAATTATATCTCTGGTTTTAGTCATTTACTAATGGTGATGTCACGTTCAGCATCTCTCACACGAGTCTTCATCACTCGAACAGAACAAGAATCCCCAAATGAATTCCAACATCTCGAACAGATGATGAATCTCTACATGGATTCTAGCATAAGTCCCTCGACGAATGCTAGCGCTATCCTCTCTCTTGGAATACTCCTCAAGTAGAACATGCCACATGATAGTATCATTCGAAAGATTAACGATGTCCTCTCTCCTAGACTTAACCTTAGGATAGACAATGCAACTTAATAATATTTCGCCTCATAACAGCTCCTAGAACATAGATCGTGTATATGGTTTTGAAATGATTACCGTTTCGAATCATCTCATATAAGTACACTCCCGCGCTTACCGGACACTCCAAAACCAATGATAGATTTTTGGTTAACCTAAGCCCGGTTTTTTTAAGAATAAATAGACAATACATAAGGGTGGATATTCTCTTCTATTCGAATGGATTTCCTTATCATTTGTCCTAGAAGAGCAAGACGAGTTCATATGTAGAATATAGCGTCATCGAAGATAACCATACCGTATAACCCTCGTGTTTCTTTTAGATATTTCTAAGTTATTTTGGTCAGTGTCGATAGTCAACTAATCGACTATCAAGTAAAAAATAGACGATCATAAATGAAAACCAAGTCTCGTATACTTACCACTTTTTGATCTTTTCAACTCACACCATCCCTCGATCAAGAGTGAAGCCGGTAGGTTAGAGCACTATTGGTTCTACACCCTACTCAAACATCAGTCTTAACTCTCACAAATAACAAGCATACTTCGTTGGCTTTTAGTGCTAAGTACACGACTAAATACTTTCCATAAACGAGTAAACATATAAAGCACAATTAAGTCACACAAAGCACGATTAAGCCACATAAACGACTTCTAATCCCCTTTTTATTTAATTATTCCTTTATTAATTAAAATCTCTTTTATTAGTAATTCTTATTTTATCTAATAAAACTCAGTCTATCAATTACCACTTCCATTTTTCTACATGTGTTTATTTTTAAAACACCTTTATAAAAAATATATACATGTATGCTACTATTTATTTGTACTCTTTTCAATATTTCAAAAAGTTTTCATATACTTATCTCAAATGATATAATATATTCACAAATCATTAACAAGATCTCTTACTTTAAACGTTTACTTTTTCTATCTTTTTCCAAAAGTTTCCATCCTTGTTACCTCCTTTTAAATATCCGTTTAAAGGGACTAATTACATTTATAAATCTACTTAAACAGTTTAAGAAATTTTTTATTTAAACATTGCCATAAAAACCCAAAACCACTTCTCTTATAATTATCTTGAAAACATTCTTCTCAAAGATCTAATTATATTCTTAAGTAGAATCAAAAAGAGTAAAAGACAAATGATGTTAACACATTGTCACAACGAACCCAAAACCATTCCATACTTGTTATTATCTTTAAAATATCCATTTGAAGATCTAAGTATGTCTTCATTTATTAAAAAAGGTAATATACTTTTAATAACTCTCAAACCGTTTATTATAACATAAGTGTTATAATCCAAAACTTCTTTTATACTTTTATAAAATATTGTACTTTTCCATATATATATATATATATATAGACACACGCATAATTTAAAAATACTTATAAATAGGTTTAATATCTATGTAAACTATAACTTAAAAATACTAATTTTTAGTTTGCTAAAAACAATTAAAAGCATGTTTTGTAATTTAAAACCCTTTACTTTAAAAATTCATAAATAATTATTGAATATATATTTAACTTTGATATTTTCCTTTACTAAGTACACTTATATTACTTATTAAAATGCAATGAAGCCCCTAGGATGTCTTTCAAAGTTGACTTAAAAATCGCCGAACACAAGGCAATTTCAAAGTACATCCATTGCGACCTTTTCGCTTTAAACTTTCACAACTTCCTTTCACAATTTCTATAACTATTGAAAACAATTCATTTATGTAAAACACCAAAGAATGTGTAGAGAACAACCAAATATATATCTTCATAATGTATTCACATTTTAACCAATTTCAACATATGTTAAATACGAGGGATTTCAAAGTGTTAGCGATTATTTCGCTTCAACCATTCACAACACACTTCAACTTTTCACATAACATTATCAAAAATGTAAACAAAAAGTCCAGACTATGATACATGTTTTAGAGGTTTATAAGAGAGATTATACTACATATAATGTTGTCACTTGCTTTCTAAAGCAAGAAGGGGTCCAAAAGTAATAACTTGCATTGTTATCTATTTTTATTTATGTTTAACACAACAACCATTATATAAACAACATATATAATTCGATAGCGAGTAAACTCACCCAAGCCCAAGCCAAACCAAGTTGCAAATAATCTTACTATGAGCGCAATGGTGAAACCAACGTCTTTATTAGACCTCCTATGCAAGAGATATGGATTTTATAAGCATTCAAGTTATAAACTTTAATTAATTAACTCAATCATTTATATTCTACCTTAATTACTTTTACCCAAACAACCATGCACACTATTCTCCTCCAACCAAGCTATATACCACTAAACCATGTACAACCACTTCCAATGAACTCCTCTTCATACGTTCTCCACGATGGAACCAACCGCTTGATGCTCGATTCCCCCATGTTCATCACGACTTGCTCCTCACCTCTCGACCATACAGTATCACTTTTCAACTCGTGCAAATGCACCTCCTTCGATGAACTCCAAACCATAAGGCTTCGCAAGAGGAACACGATGGCATCCACCACTTTGCCGAACTCCACCTCTAGCTCCGACTATGTCAAACCCTAACCACGACAAGCTAAAATTGAGCATGGCCAAAAACAATCGCACTCACTTTCACCACTATGGATGTGAAGCCTCTCCCATACGAGTCCAATTGATACAATGATAAGCTTTATCGTTGCTCATAGCACCAGAAACTATTCGATGATGGAGGTGGCCGAGTTTCTTTTGTTTAGAATAAAAAAAGGAGGAGAGGGAAAGAATAAAAGTGAAGAAAGTAATTTGAACAGATGGGGTATATATAATATCTAATTTCAAAAATAAATTGCGACACGTTTTGAGCTCGTATGATCACATGGTACATCTGATTGCCATGGAATTCGTCGGTGCACATCACCTCATAATTTTAATCCCAACGAAAATAGCTTCTTCAAAATCCAAAATAAAGCCTCGAGATGATAATTTCATGCGTTTTGAAGTTTTTTATTAATAAAACAATTTTCAATCACATTATCGTTATTTCTTTGAACTATTTACTTTTGTGAACAAATTTTTGAAATAAGTTTACCATCATTAGTTATTTTTTAAAAAGGGGTTAATAAGGTTATTGTTAACCCGCCTTTTGGCAAGGCAGTACATAGATAGATTTAACCCAAAAAACTTCATGGCTATCATGGCCGGTGAGTATAGAGTGACGGTTGTATGGTCCGGGAATTAGGTACAAATGGTTATACGAGCCAGAGTTGGATGGAGTCGGTAGATAAACAATGCAGGATGCTTGAAATATGGGTGTTAGCTTGGACAAGGAAGGGGTCAGTATGGAATGGAAGCATTATAGGGCTTGGCATGAATGAAGGCAGAGGCATCGGCAAGTTTTATTGGCTTGGATAAGTTAGGGATCGACATAGCTTAGTGGAAGGCTAGGGATCGGTGGAGCTTGGATCGGCATAACCCGGTGGAAGGAATAGCTTGGATCAGCATGGCTGGGTCGAAATCCGAGGGAACGACATAGCGCTGTTCAGAAGCATGGATTGGCATAGATGATGAGAGGGCTCAGCATGGATGGTCACCAGTGGGGTCGGCATGTTTTAATAGCCAAGCAAGATAAAGGGGTCGGCGTATCATTTAAGACAAAAAAGGGATCGGCATGTCTCTATAGCGCAGGAGGGATCGGCGTAGTCTCATGAAGTAGCAGGGATCGACAAAGGCAAGGTGAAGTATGGATCAACATTGTTGGCTCTAGTGGGGTCGGTATACCTCATTGGCTTAGCAAGATGGAGGTATCGGCATGGGTGAATGCATTGGATCGGCAGACTTCATTGATACGGGTCGGTGCTTATCAATGCAACAAGTACATTCTTACGTTCAACAATCAACAACTCGAGCTCTCTTATTCCAAATGACATGAAACTTGGAGGTCGAACATATATAGGCATGAAGAATTCATCATAGGAGTTGCTGCCCAAAAATCACTCAAGGAAGGGATCGGTACCGATCTCTCTCCATGGGGATTTTGGCCTAACGACCCCTATGATGGGCACAAAAGGGTAAGGAGGCCCTGTAGCCTGAAGTTTCACCTATAAATACACCAGGCCTGGCTCCAGAAAAGGGGGTTGTATTCTTCTTCTCTTCATCTTCTACCTCGGGGATACTCTGCTATTTTTATTCTGGAATCTTGAATTGTAACTGTAATCAAATTTCAGTTTAATAAAAAGGATTATTCTTGAGTGAACGTAGGCCGGAGTTAGCCAAACCACTATAAATCTTGTCTTTTACTTGCTTTCATTTTTATTTGATTATTCTTCATATTATATTCTCTACATCATATACTATCTGTGACTGGATATTGGTGGTCAATTTTGGTGCTTTCACCGAGAAAATTTGCACCTGCTGATTTGGGAACTTGGATACTTGGATCTAGAAAGCAATGGCTAGGCAATCAACAAGGAGAGTGATACCAGAAAGTAATCACCATGGAGGGAGTCAGGAGGCTTCCTCGAGAGTTGGAGCTAATCAAGCGTCTACCTATATCACCAGGAATGAAATGGAAATGGTGATGGATGCTATGTAGGAAAGGATGTTGAAAAGACAGGAGGAGATGATGCAGAATCTACTCCAACAAATCGGATAGGCTGGAGCCATAGGAGCTGCTGGAATGCAAAAGCAAAATCAGAACCGGAAGCAAGGGAACAGAGCTAATAGACAAAGGAATGGAATGGAACAGCCGGGGGCAGTCCCCTGCCACCCAATAGGGATCGACACCGATCCCTCCAGAGGGATCGGTATCGATCCCCAAGGACTGGAGGGCATGCCCCCGGGTCGGGTCGATCGTGATGCTAGAGAACCTGCGATCAATCCTGTGGAGCCTAGTGCGAACCAAAATTTGGATGCTCGAGTGGAGGAATACGTCCCAGAATTCCCTTGTAGACTCAGGGGTAGATTGGGCATGATGATAGGAGACTACCATTGGATGACAATGGCAGGTTTGCAAAGATGATAAGGTGAGCTATGCGTGGAGGATTGGTGAACAGGGATCTCGAGGATGTAAATAGAAGTCCATTTGCTTCAAATATCAGGCAAGTTTTGAATCCAAAGGAGTTCAAACTACCAACGCTTGAGACTTATGATGGAAAAATGGATCCTACTGTTCATTTGACGAGGTACATGAGACACATGGAAGTACTGGGGGCATCGAAGGAAGTCATGGCATAGAATTGTGGTTGTGGTTTAGACAGTTGGAAAGTGGCTTTATCAGCATATGGATAGAATTGATCGAAGGGTTTATGAGGCAGTTTAGGGTTCACATCTCAGGACCCAAAAATGTGATGAGTTTGGCAACACTAAAACAGAGGATAGGGGAGTCCCTGAGGAGTTTCTTAACACGGTTTAATGCTGCGGCGGCATCGATGGATCATCTAGATCCGTCCATGGTCTTGATGGCATTTGTATCTGGAATTGTGATGGCATGGAGTTCAAGGATTCGTTGCCGCGGGACCCACTTATGGATCTTGGGGAATTTTATCATGAAGCAGAAAGGTTTTTGCGACAGGAAGACGTGCGAGCGAATAAACTGGAGGTGAATGCTGTGCAAAGTAGAAGATCATCAGGAGATGTAAACAAGAATGAAAAAGGCAAATGGAAAATGAATGATGGCACTAGTGAGCCAAAGAGGTAGTGGAGAGAACCAAAATTCTCTTCCTACACGGATTTGACTGAATCTTTGGACATGATTTACTTGAATACTAGAGGGCGACTTCAATATCGAAGGCCAACAAGGAGGGAACCCTCCAAACGTGAGCAGGCATTAGGGAAGCATTGCCTATTTCAGGAGCTGGATTAGCACAGTACAAACGACTACAGGCATTTAAAGGATATCATTGAGGAACACATGAGGAATGGTCAGTTACAACAATACATAAGGACTTGGGCTACGACGATGGAATAAGAGCAGCCACCGTCCATCTCGAATGAAAATGGCACTAGGACAAGGCATCATCGCTAACTTGTCATCAATTGATCGAGATGGCAAGGAAGAAGTAATAAACTCTGCAGTAATACGGCTAAGTCACTTACACATGTACGGGATCGAGGACGGTTCCTGGACATGCTTTGAGATGATGAAGAATCGTAGTGCCCGGGTTTGTGAAATTTTGTTTTTTCTTATTTACTTTTAACTTTGGTTTATTGCTTTTACAGAATTTTATTTTATGGACTTATGGATGCTTAAGTCTGGATAAATGTAATAAATAATACAAGTCGCGGTTGTGGCCTCGATCGGAGAGATGGGGTAGTTACCGCGAGGTGCGAGTCCCTTCGCTGCAGAGCGACAAGATGGACTCGTACTCGGATCAAGTCCTCGATTGGGAATCGAGGCCGGAGATGGATACCCCACGGATCAAGTCCTCGACCGGGGATCGAGGCTGGAGAAGGATACTCCATGGATTAAGTCCTCAATTGGGAACCGTGGCCAGAGAAGGATACCCCATCGATTAAGTCCTTGACCATAGAGCCGAGGCTAGAGAATAAAACACAATAGTTCGTCAAGTATGGATTGTGCTCGACAAGGATCCAGAGAGATCAAGGTCGTCGAGTATGGATAAAACTCGGCAAGGATCCGACAAGATCAAGGATTTCGATTAGGCTAATAACCCAGAGAGGTCTATGGATTTGGAAATGGACCTGGAGTGGTCCCGAATTTGTATAAAATGACCCGGAGAGGTCTATGGATTTAGATATGGACCCGGAGCGGTCTCAGATTTGGATAAAACGATTCGGAGAGATTGGAGATTTGGTTAATGAGTTTGGAATGGATTCAGAATTGGGTATCGACTTAGAATAGTCATGGATTTCGCTAATGATCCGGAGAGATCAAGGAATTGGATTGGCAATGGATTGGATTTTGGATTGGATAATATAGAAACCATTGGATTATGGACTCTAGATTTTTGGATTTATGGCAATTCAAAACACGCCTTCCTATCGCAAGGCATATTTTGGGGGGCAAAGTTTTAACCCGCCTTTTGACAAGGCTGTACAAAGGTGGATTTAAACCGAAAAACTTTAAGGTTATCAAGGCCGGTGAGTATAGAGCGACGGTTGTATGGCCCAAGAATTAGGTACAAATGGTTCTACGAAGCCAGAGTTGGATGGAGTCGGCAGATAAACGATGCAGGATGCTTAAAATATGGGTGTTAGCTTGGACAAGGAAGGGGTCAGTATGGAATGGAAGCCTCATAGGACTCGGCATGAATGAAGGTAGAGGGGTCGGAAGGTTTTATTGGCTTGGATAAGTTAGGGATCGGCATGGCTTGGTGGAAGGCTAAGGATCGGCGTTGGTTGGATCGGCATGACCTGGTGGAAGGAATAGCTTGGATCGGCATGGCTGGTTTGGAACCCGAGGGAACGGCATAGCGCTACGCAGAAGCGTGGATCGTCATAGAAGATGAGAGGGCTCGACATGGATGGTCGCCAGAGGGGTTGGCATGTTTTAATAGCCAGGCAAGATGAAGGGGTTGGCGTATCATTTAAGACCAAAAGGGATCAGCATGTCTCTGTAGCGCAGGAGGTATCGGCATAGTCTCATGAAGTAGCAGGGATCGGCAAAGGCGAGGCGAAGTATGGATCGACATAGTTGGTTCTAGTGTGGTCGGTTAACCTCATTGGCTTGGCAAGATGGAGGAGTCGGCATGGGTGGATGCATTGGATCGGCGGACTTCATTGATAGGGGTTGGTGCTTATCAATGCAACAAGTACATTCTTAGGTTCAACAATCAACAACTCGAGCTCTCTTATTCCAAATGACATGAAACTTGGAGGTCGAACATATATAGGCATGAAGAATTCATCATAGGAGTCGCTGCCCAAAATTCACCCGAGGAAGGGATCGGTATCGATCCCTCTCCATGGGGATTTGGGCCTAGCGTCCCCTGTGATGGCCCCAAATGGGTAAGGAGTCCCTGTAGCCGAAGTTTCACCTATAAATACACCAGGCACGACTCTAGAAAAGGGGGCTGGATTCTGCTTCTCTTCATCTTCTACCTAGGGGATACACTGCCATTTTTATTCTGGAATCTTGGATTGTAACTGTAATCAAATTTCAATGTAATAAAAGGGATTGTTCTGGAGTGGACATTGGCCAGAGTTAGCCGAAACACTTTAAATCTTGTCTCTTTTACTTGCTTTCATTTTAATTTGATTTTCTTCATATTATATTCTCTACGTCATATACTATCTGCGACTTGTGACTAGATATTGGTGCTTTCACGTATAATTGGGTGTTGGTGATCAATTTTGACGCCAATAGTTATTAAATTGAATTTAATCATATTAAATTCAAGATTCAAATATTTGAATAATTCAGATATTTAAATATGAAGTGTTCGAAATTTTGGGTCATTGTTTTAGTTTAATGAAGGGCTTCGTGCCTCGCGAGCAACACCTCACCACCCCTCACTGAGTGGCCAAGTCACGGCAAGGGAACCATTATCTTACTAGACCTCTTGACCATCTATAGGTCTGTCCATGTCTCTGTCGGGTCACCATAGATTTCTTAATGACCAGCCTCACTGTTCGCTCCATTTTTTCATGACTCGGCATATTTCTAGAAAAAGCCCTTGTTACCTCTGCAAAAGAGGCGACGACCCTGTAATGCTCCCCAATCAAAAGCAAATGATGAAACCATTCATCGAAGTATCACCATACAACAACCACTATTTATACTTAGTGCCTTCCTGACAAAATCGCCATTGTACAACACATGTCATCCTTCTAGCATAAGCATGCAATCGTATGACCCGAAGTTAGTATGCATCTGAGTCATTGCGTGCATATAACATTTGAGCTGGCCAACGTCTAAACCGTAGATCTCAATCAATGATCGAAAGACACTTAGCACTCAAGGCACCAATCTAAGCCCTCCAAGACATGATCTCTTCAGCTACAAATACGAGATCCCATTCACTTATACAAGGATCAAATTTTCTTCTCTTAAAACATATACTTTTGCTAACTCAAAGCTCTTGTAATAGCCAACAGTGTGATTGATTATAATCAAAGTATAATTTAGATACTTAAGATTCTAGGTATTCTCAAGTCAAAAGACTGCCGCATATCATCACGTGAGATCTTCTATTCGACTTTTCAACTTACAGAAGACTTTTCGTGAGTTATTTTGTAATTGTTCTAGAAAAACTACACATATGTAATCCCTTGGAGCCCCCAACGGTCATGAGCTTTCATCGTTTATCGCGATTAGGAACATCAAAGAACATATATTTATTATATACGGTTCGATAACCATGGTTTCAAATGCATTCATAACTTTAATCAATTAAATATTTTTCCAAAGGATTTTATTTGTATATACTTAATGTGTTAAAACATTAATTATATTAGTACAACAATATATACAATATAAAAAAAATATACTTTATTTTGAATAAGATCTGTTTTAAGAGCTATTATATCATCAAATAACATAATTACCACTAGGCACACTAGTAACTCCATTTGTCTCTCGCTTACACTTGGGTCCAATTATGGTGACTCGTGATCATGCTCTTGATCAATTTTCCTAGACAAATCAGGAACGGTCTTAGTAAGTGGATCAAAAATATTACCCATTTGTATATACTTTTTTGGCAATGCATCTATAAGTTTTTATCATATGGTAATTACAATGAACATATCTCGATTTCATGTTGACCTTTCAGTTCCTATTGCATTCTATATTGCATCATTGTAATCACGATACATTATTGGATTCTAAATAGTGGGAATTGTTACTTGTTTTCCTTGAAATGTATAAATGGGCCCATAAGGTAAAAACCTAACAACATAGGCTTACATAAGACGTGTCGGTTAGTATAATTTCTAGCCCAATGGCATGTCCACCCTTAACATCCCAACACACAAGAGCTGGTTGTCTCGCTTTTCAAAAATCCAGAACCATGTATGTTACATCTTTTAGTTCACTACAAAGCTTCATGCCTCACGAGCAACATCTCCCCGCCCCATCATTTAATGGCCAGGTCGAGGTAAGGAAAAATCATCTCCCGAGACCCCTTAACCATTTCCAGGCCTGTCCATGTCTCTCTCGGGTCACCACAGATTTCTCAATGACCAACCTCATTATTCGCTCCACTTTGTCGTGACTCGGCAGATTTCTAGAAAAATCCTTTAGTTACACCTGCAAAAATAGGTGGTGATCCCGTAATTTTTTTTTAACAAAAGCAACATGATGAAACCATACATCAGAAGTATCACCATACATCAACCACTATTTGTACTTGGTGCCTACCTGGAAAAAGCACCACTTTACAACCACCATTCCATACCGTCCTTTTGGTACAATTGTGTCACCATATGACCTACCAGCTAGTATGCATCTGAGTTATTCTCTTCACATGGCATTTGAGTGGTTTGACATATAGATCGTAGATCCCAATCAACAATTAGAAGACACCGAGAACTTAAGGCACCAATTTAAGCTCTTTAAGACATGATCTCTTTAGTTATAAATAAAACATCTCATGCACTTATACAAGGATCAAATTTTCTTCTCTCAAGACATATGCTTTTGCTAACTCAAAGCCCTTGTTATAGCCAGCGATGTGATTGACCATAATCAAAGTATAACTTAGATACTTAAGATTGACTATATTCTCAAATCAAAAGACTGTTGCACATCATCATGTGAGATCTCCTATTTGACTTTTAACTTAAAGAATACTCATGGTGAGTCATTCTATAATTGGTCTAAACAACTACAAATACGTAACCCCTTGGTGTCCCCAACGATCATGAGCTTTCATTTCCCATCATGATTAGGAACTTCTAAGGACAAATACTTATTAGGTATGGCTCGTTACACATAATTAAGAATGAGTTTATAGCTTTAATTGATTAAATTCTTTTCCTAAGGATTTTATTTGTATATATTTAATATATTTAAAACATTAATTATGTTCGAATATAACAATGTATACGATATAAAATAAAGTCAAAAACTTACTTTATTTGAACAAGATTCGTCACAAGAGCTGTTATATAACCATATTACATAATTATCACTAAGCACACTATTAACTATGTCTATATCACACTTACACTTTAGGGGCAATTATGGTGACTTATAACCATGCTCTTCATCAATTTTCCTAGACAAATTAGGAAAGGTCTTAGTAAGTGGATCTATAATATTATCATTTTCTATATACCTTTTCGATATTACTTCTATAAATTATTTTATCACGTTATAATTACAAAGAACGTATCTCGATTTCTTATTGACCTATCAATAACTATTGCATTCTATATTGCATCATTATTACCACGATACATTACTAGATTCTCAATGGTGGGAATTGTTGCTCGTTTTCCTCGCAACGTATAAATGGGCCATATGGTCAAAGCCCAGCAACATAGGCCTACATAACACGTGTTGGTTAGTATACTTTCTAGCCCAATTGTTTGTCTTACCCCAAGATCCCAGTACACAAGAGCTAGTCGTCTCGGTTTCCAAAAATTTTGAACCTTGTCTGTCACATCTTTTAGTTCTGTGAATAGCTTCATACCTCACGATCAACATCTCCCCGCACCATCACTCAATGGACAAGTTGCGGTTAAGGAACATCATCTATCGAGACCCCTTAACCATCTACAGGTCTGTCCTCTCTCGGGTCTGTCCTCTCTCTTGGGTCACCACAAATTTCTCGATGACGGTCTCACAGTTCACTCCATTTTGTCATGAATCGGCAGATTTCTAAAAAAAGCCCATGGTTGCTGTAACGACCCCACCACTATGTCTATATTATAAAGAACATTATAAATATTATTGTCTGATAATATAGAGAATACGGCTTGTTAAGGGCGATCGACTCTGAATACCTTTAAACTAACACTGACACGTCATACTTACGGTTTTTCTTGATCTCTAGAATAAATTTGATGTGTACAGTCTTAGTCCAAAGTAATAATCACAACGGTTTCATAGAATTAGAACAGTATATCATATAAAATAGTCACAGATCATAGTGGAACAATAAATATCATATACATATGAAAACTGAGAGTCTACAAAATATAACACTAGACTCATATAATATACATCTGGTACAAATCTCTAACAAATTTCTAAACTCAAATATATATCTCATAACCAAACACAAAATCCTAAATGAGATAAACCAAAAGTCAAAAATATTTATCTCCTTGCTAGCACAACTATCCGAAGGTCAACCTGTTCTGTAACCTGAAAAGTCTTGGCTTGACCTAAGCATTAAAATAACACATAGGTCAGACTACATCTAAATATCTAAAAGGGTAAGAACATGATATAACACTAGAATAAATGACATATAAGTAAATCCAGAGGTCCAAGATATAACAAGCCACGAAATTAATTTAACTCATAATTTATTTCAAGGCATAGGGTTATATATATTTAGGTCACAAACACAGATTAGTCACTAAACACAGAATCACAGAATAAATCACAATATTCCTAACGTAAAGAAACCAATTCCATACCGTGGCAACCAAATAATTATGGTATCACTCGTACCGATCTGATACCAAAGATCGGCAGCACAGAATCTCGACACGATCACAAGGATTGGGAGAACACAGAATCTCAACACAATCACAAGACGATCACAAGGATGAAGGAAAACCAAATCTCGACCGATCAAGATGATCGTGGCAACCATGACTCAAAAACTCTAGATTATTCAATGTTATTATATATAAATGATAGTAAAGAAATCCATAAGTATACCTCGTAAGGATCTATCAATCCCACCAAAAACCAAAAGATAGTAAACTCTAAAGTGTCAAATACTATCACTTTCAGTAATCACATCAGCTTAACCAAAACGTCCCATACCGCCTGGTGAAATTCAAGTATTTACTAAAAGCTAGTAAATCTCACTTGTTACGGTACCACTGGAAAACATGAACTATATTCCCTCAAGAATCTATCGGTCCCACCGAACACCAAAAGAAAATACAACTCTAAAGTGGAAAATACAAATCCGAAGTGTTAAATACTTACTAATAGCAATCAAAAGGATTTATCCAAGGGAGCACATACTACCCGGTGAAATTTGAGTATTCACTAGTGGGCTGGTAATTACCACTCAAACACTCTATTCAATGAGTTGTACAATATTCGATGAAGCATTACTCGAGAGCATTTAAACAAATCGGTAACAGTAAGTCGATTATTAGTACTCCCCACCTTATATAATTATGGTTCCCAAAGCATTTTATTTTCCAAATGTTTTTCTTAAAGTAAATATTTTATTTTATCATACTTTAGATGTTTTCCAAAATACTTTATGTGTAAATTTACTTTCAAACTTCTCGTTAAAATCCATACATTTATTATTTAACTATGTATATATTATTTTTAAATAAAATAAAACATAATATGATTTATATATAAAATTTCTTTTATATATATGTGTTGTTGTTCCAAATTTCCAAAAATATATATACATATATAAATTTCACAAACCATTTCAAAAGTCACTTATGTAAGTACTCGTCTATTCTTGAAACCGTAGATTCATTTTCCAAACTCAATTTGATATAAATAACCATTTTATTTAGAAATAGATTAGGTTTATATTTCCAAAACTATGTTTCCCAAAATCCATGAAAATTTAGAATACCAATAGTATATGCATATAACTATTTATGAAAATCAGTTATAAAAAGAACTAGATTAATTTAGAAAATAAGTGTGATATTTGTAAACTTAAAATAAATTTTTTATTATATAAAATAGATAAAAATAAGTTTATAATATTCCATACCTTTGAATAAAAGTGATTCAAAGTCCAAAAATGTAAAAGAATTCACTACAACTAAAGCCAAGTTCATCATCAAATTATAGCTATGAATTGGTCCATATCGTTCGACTTCTATACCATCTCCAAATATATTTTTATAAATATATTGTACTAGCAAATATGTGAAATTTCTTTCATAACATATTATAATCATCCATCCAAAGCATAGCAACACACAACAACAAACAGACGAACTAGAGGCAATTTCCTGGAGTTGAATAGCCTTAGGAAGTTGCCCACCAGTGCATTGTTTGTGGCGAACCTGGAGCCATTTCAGCTCTTGGAAATCCTTCGATGGGACTCTGCTGATGGATTTTCGATCCTAGATTGATTACATGGGTCCTAAGGTGTAAATACATCAATTAAAACTCAAACATGGCATTATAACTTTAATTAGAATATCATTTTCCTAATTTCTATGAACTAATACTTCCAGCATGCAATGATTTTAAACAACAACAAATTGATTCAATAAAACAATAACAATCAATAACATAATCACCGAACCACACATGCAAATTGATCTGGAGATAGGTCTTGTGGGGTTAAAATAACCTTATAGCTAAAAGAAGAAGTGGTTTACAACTTTTAGACGTCTTCTTAACTCCTTACAGTTACTATTCCTAAGTTTATTAGCTTTAGAAACTGGTGATTTCACTTTCTATTTGGTTGATTTGGGGAAGTACTTGGGTTTCCTTAAGAAAGAGGGTGATAAAATGTTTATTGTAAGTTGTTTTGACTACTAACAAAAGTGTCAAAGAAATGAAAAGAGAAGGAGTATGCTTACACTTTATTTTCTCAAGTACAGTCAATATTTCTCACTTTACTTAACTACACAAAACATTAGATTTTGGGGTTTGAATTATTTATGGCCCATAAAATAACTAAATACTTAATTTCCATTTAAAATATAGAAACCTACTTTAAAATCATAGTTTAAACTATATTTTGATTTCACTAATTTATAACATTTTACAAAATCATAGTTAGCCTACTTATGGCATTTCCACTTCAAATAATGGAATAAATTAACAATCTTTTATAATAACAAGAAACCATTCTTATTAATTTTAATATAATATTAAGTTGTAAATCCTCTATTTAAACAAGAAATAAAAATACTATAAAATTAATATATTCATTTTAGATTCATTACATTGATTTTACAAGTAATAAATAAGCAATTAAGTTATACTTAAATAAAATGGTTCTAAACTCCCTATTTCATTAATTAAATTTCACATTTTGTTTTATTATAAAATAAAAGAATAAATCATAAAGAAATTATTTCCATTATTTTTAAAATTCCCAAAATTCCCATTTTTATTAACAAATCATTCACATGAACTTTATTTTAATAATAAACCCCTATATCTCTTAATTTTTTAATACACTTAATTTAATCATTCAAAAACATGTTATCTTTTATCAAAAGAATAAAACGTCCAAACCAATGATTTAAATTCTTCAAATAAAATAATTATTAAATTTATTTAATTAACCCGAAAATCCGGGTTGTTGGGCAAATTATCAACACCTAACCGAATAGCATTCATAACCACTCCATCCCAATACCGAATCACATCCTTTCCACATGCTGCCGAATCAACTGCCGAACAAACCCATTCGGCGTCACCCCACCGATCCAAACCAACCACCGAACAAACCCATTCGGCGTCACCCCACCGATCCAAACCAACCACCGGACCAACCCATTCGGCGTCACCCCACCGATCCAAACCAACCACCGGACCAACCTTCATCCGGCGTCACCCCACCGATCCAAACCAACCACCGGACCAACCTTCATCCGGCCTCACCAAACCAACCACCGGACCAAGCATTACCGGTCCAAACCATCGCACTCCTACCACCGAACCATGGGATGCCGAACCAAGATGTGCCAGGCCAGATTGCATCAGCCCAGGCCCACCAGCAGCTATATACGTCCAAGACCCCTGCTCCCAACCTCACTCTATAAATAGAGGGGCAGGGGTACAACAATGGGGACAAGTTTGAGAGCTCAAGCACGGAGAGAACTTTCAAACAACTTTCTTTTACTTGTATCAAAGCTTTGTACTTGTAATCAAAACAAGAGAAGAGAAATAACATATAAAGTGGACGTAGGCACATTCTGGCTGAACCACTATAAATCTGCGTGTCTTTTTATAGTTTAGCCCCTGCTTTTCATATATTTGCATAAATCACCCAAATCACTAAGAACAATATAAGATCTACTAAATCATACAACTTTGAGGTGTTTGTCCATTTTTTGTGCAAACATTTTTGGTGCTTTCATTGAGAAATAGAGACTCGAAGCTTCAGCTTCATCTACTTAACGAATTTTCCTAACAGCATCGTCCACCACTTGGAAAACATGCCTCCCAAACAGAGAAAAGATGTTAACAAAGGAAAAAACATCGCATCCAGTAGCCTTCCTGACCCAGCTGCCGCGAATCAAGTAAATCGTCCTCCTCCAGCAACGGCAACAAATGAAGGACAGGCTAACCCAACCACTCCTGCCACCGAACAGCCTGCAGCAATTACTAGGGCAGATTTGGACAGAGTTGTTGTTGAAGTAACTAACCGCTTCACGTCCCAGCAGGAAGCCTTGGTGGACCATCTCATGTCACGCTTGAGGGACGCTGAAGAATCCAACCGCAACACTGAATCATGGGGCGAGTCCCAGTCTGGAGGATCTCAGAGACAGCAAAGATCTTCCTTCTTCGAAGGAGCTAACGGCAGGAGTAGCCGTGGTAGGAGCCGAGACCGAGCCCAGCCCGAAGTTAGGCCTGAGGAAACGTTTGGTGCCGAACCCAACGGGGAAGGTACCGGGCGAAGGTCAACTGCAGCTGAGCCTGTCATGCTGCCTAACCACATAAACATCGGTGAACGGGGCCGAGCTAGAGTTCAGCCCGAAGTTGGACCCGAGGAAGTGCTTAGATCAGAACCCAACAGGGGAAGATCAAGGCAAGGGCCAACTGTCGCTAACCCAAGCATGCTCCCAGAAGATCAAAGGCAGCCACTGGAAAATATGAGGAATGATAGACGATACCATCCCTACAGGTGGTCTGGACGGAACCAACCCCACAGAACAGAACCAAACTCATTTCTGTCTGCTCCAAATTCTGATGAAAGGATGGCACGCTTATTCAGAGAGTGTGTCCAACGGGAGCAAAGAGATCGAGGGATAGGCGCTAGGGTAACCAGCCCTTTCGCCCGCAATATCGAAGTTGCTATCACCCCCCGAGAATGGAAGATGCCAACAATGGAACCCTACAAAGGAACCTCCGATCCCGTTGTACACTTACAGAGTTACACACAGCATATGCTCATGAGTGGAGCAACAGAGGGAGTACTGTGCAAATGCTTTCCGCTCTTCTTAGCAGATCTGGCTACCTCCTGGTTCTGTCATCTACCCCAAGGATCCATCAGCTCATGGGAAATGTTGAAAGAAAAATTTATCAGTCAGTTCCGCATTCATGTGGAGCAACCTAAGGACGCTTATTCCTTATCCAGCGTCAAACAGAAGCCTGGAGAGAAGCTGCAGCAATACCTAACCAGATTCAACGCCGCAGCAGCCGCAGTTCAAGACGCCGATGAAAAGCTTATCCTGATGGCCCTCTGCAGTGGGGTGCATCCGGACACCAAATTTGCTAGAAGATTGACAAAAGAAAAACCAGCTACCTTACCCGATTTCTTCCATGAAGCCGGGAAATACATGAGGCTTGAGGATGCTGCCATTGAGGGGCAGTCAGGACAGCAAAGTAAGACGACCCATGGCAACGCCCCTGCTGTGGCGAGGGACGCTCGAAGGAATGATTCCAGAGACAATGCTGGGGGCAAGAAAGTAGAAAAACGCCTATATCGACCATGGCCAAGATTCGACTCTTACACCCCTTTGAACGAGACCGTTGAAAACATCTTCCTTGCCACCCAAGGCGAAGTTAGATACAAACGCCCACCATACAAGAAGGAATCAGATAGCGCACAGAAATCTGGAAAATTCTGCCGCTTCCACGAATCCCACGGACATGATACCAACGAATGCCATCATCTCCGAGATCTGATTGAGGAACACATCAGAAGAAAGAAACTGGAACGCTATGTAAAGAGTCAAGACAGGACTCCAGCTCCTGCCAATGAAAACCCGAGGCTACCCTCACCAGGGACCGGCAGAGGCGACCGCAACGCTAGCAGCTCTAGTCAAGAGAAGATAATGGTCCACACCATCTCAGGAGGTCCGCACATCGCAGACAGAAGTTGGAAAGAGATGGAAAGATATGGGAAGTCGCTCAGAGACAATAGAGACTGTGTCAATACGGTTATAGAAGAGCGCCACCCAAAGCGGAAAGAAAGTGATGACATCACATTCAGTAAACGCGACCTAGAAGGAAGACAGTACCCTCACATGGATCCCATGGTTATCTCTGCCCGACTCGGTCCCGCCGAAGTTTACCGAATCCTGGTAGACACGGGAAGCTCTGTAAATATCCTGTTCAAACACGCATTCGACAAAATGAGGCTATCAATGAAGGATGTATCTCCCTGCAGCAAACCGCTACACGGTTTCACTGGAGATGCGAAAATGCCCATCGGGCAGCTGGACCTCTTCGTTGAAATTGGAAGCCATCCCCGCTCCGTTGTAAGGAAACAGACGTTTGTGCTGATAGAAAACCAGTCGGCCTACAACGCCTTCCTAGGAAGACCAGCCCTATCTGACTTCCAGATTGTCCTAGCCCCGTGGTGCCTGAAAATGAAATTTCCAACAGACAATGGGGTAGGGGAAGTGGAAGGAGACCAAGATATTGCACGAGACTGCTATGTAACCGAACTTCGCAACAACCACAGGAGAGAAAAAGGGAAAGGGGTAGAGATTGCCCTCTGCGCAAAAAGCCTTGAAGCATAGCAACTAAAGAAAGCCCCTCCTCTTCGATACACCAGCGACCCTTTCAATGAATTAGACCCTAGGGACAAAGAGGAGGAGGCCACCGCCGAGCCTGCAGAGGCTATGGAGTTTATATCTGTAGACAAGCACGACTCAAGTAGGCTACTGAAAATTGGGTCGCAGCTGAAAACTGAATCGAAGGAACAACTCATTGATTTTCTCCGCCATAGCTTGGATGTGTTCGCTTGGTCACACGCTGACATGACCGGAATCTCCCCCGACATAGCGTGCCACGTATTAAAAATTGATCCTACCAAGGCGCCTGTAAAACAAAAAAAGAGAAGTATGGGGGCAGAGCGATCAGCAGCCCTCGATGAAGAAGTAAAGAATCTACTCGCCAATGACTTCATACGAGAAGCTATTTACCCAGAATGGATCGCCAACCCGGTACTAGTAAAGAAGGCTAATGGGAAGTGGCGGACCTGCATTGACTTCTCCAACCTAAACGACGCCTGCCCAAAGGATTGCTTCCCGCTTCCCAGAATCGATCAACTTGTAGACAGCACAGCCGGGCACGAACTTCTGTCTTTTATGGATGCATACTCAGGATATAATCAAATTCCTATGCATGCTCCCGACCAAGACCACACTAGTTTCATCACCGACCGGGGTTTGTACTGCTACAAAGTAATGCCCTTCGGACTTAAAAATGCAGGGGCCACCTACCAGCGCCTCGTCAACAAGATGTTCGCAGGGCTAATAGGACGAACAATGGAAGTATATGTAGACGACATGCTGGTAAAATCACGGAAAGCCAAAGATCACGTAAGCCACCTAGGCGAAATGTTCTAGGTACTTCGACAGTATGGAATGAAGTTGAATCCACTAAAGTGCTCCTTCGGAGTGTCATCGGGAAAATTCTTAGGATTCATCGTCCATGCCCGAGGGATAGAAGCAAACCCTGAACAAGTCCGAGCATTAAGGGACATCAAGATACCTTCCACACGAAAGGAAATGCAAAGCCTAAATGGAAAAGTGGCTGCCCTAAGCCGATTCATCTCCAAAGCAACGGACAAGTGCGTCCCCTTTTTCGAAGCTCTAAAGAAAGATAAAGGAAAGTTCGAATGGACGGACGAATGCTTGACCGCTTTCCTTAACCTAATCGAACACCTCCAGAAACCACCGGTACTCTCGACCCCAAGCGAAGGCGAAGAATTATACCTATACCTTGCTGTGTCATCTCACGCTCTAAGTGCTGCCTTGGTAAGGGAAGATAACCGCACGCAACGACCAGTTTACTTCGTCAGTAAAAGGTTTACTGGGGCAGAAGTCAGATATCCTAAGCTTGAAAAGTTAGCGTACTGTTTACTAATCACTTCACGAAAGCTACGTCACTACTTCCAATCCCATTCCATCAAAGTTCTGACCGATCAACCACTGAGGCAGGTACTCCATCGTCCCGACACTTCCGGGCGACTACTTAAATGGTGTATTGAGCTGAGTCAATATGATATCACCTATCACCCTCGCACCGCCATCAAGGGACAAGCCATGGCTGATTTCATTGCAGAATTCACTACCAACGAGGATAAGGAGCAACTGGAAATAACAGAAGATATCAAGTGGAATCTCTTTGTGGACGGTGCATCTAACGAACAAGGCTCGGGGGCAGGTGTGGTAATAATCACTCCCAGGGGAAATAAACTGCACTATGCTATAAGGTTGGAGTTCGCTGCCACCAACAACGATGCGGAATATGAAGCAGTAATAGCCGGATTGGAAATTGCTATCGAGATCGGAGCCAATTCTTTGTGTCTTCACAGCGATTCTCAGCTTATTGTTAATCAAATACTAGGGGAATTCCAATGTAACGACCCGTAAAATTTCAACTGTTTTAATAACGTAATTAGTTGAAATTTTATGAAATTTTAAACGATAAAATTTTGGAATAAAAATTTCATATTTGGAATACGTCTAGTTAAACATAGCAACTGGTAAATTTTCGTCCGAAAATATGGAAGTTTATTTCGCGCGTAAATTCACTTCAATTTAATCAGTTAAAAAGCGTTGAAAATAAAATGTTTCCGAAACTCAAATATTTTTACATAGAAAAATTCTAAAACATCTTCTGAGCAAAATGTCAGTTTGTCGTTTTTCCAAATTCGGACATCTATTGCTCCGTCGTTCTTATTTTCTACAAAATAGCAGCATTTTCGGTACCGATATCGACTTGTGATCGGACGATCGTATCACTGATATCTGTATACCGTTTTGATCGTCTCGTTGTACCGATCTCCGAAATATATTCATTTATGTAATTCAATGTCCGGTACACGATGAAATCGACAAAACTGCTAGCCGTATCGGTTACGTATTTCAGTCTGTTGAGTTTCCTTGCCTTTTATTTTTCGTCTGTTGAGTTTCCTTGCCTTTTAATTTTCCACTGTGTAAATGTATGGCAAACGGTGGTTATTATTTCCTAGAAAATCCAACTCCTGACTTTTGTCATTTCCCAAACCATTGCTATTTCCTTGTTTAATTTATATATTTTGTTTCGTGGATTGTGCTGGCTATTCATTTCATCTTCTTCTGTTCAATTGAAATTAATAATAAATATATGCCTATTGCCTAGAAATCTGCTAGTCTTCTTCTAGCGGCCATCCATCCTTCTCTCCCTGTAACTTGCTTTCGCCGGTTAAAAATAAAAAGTAAAAATAAATAAAGTGATGATAAACCAAATCATATACATAATATAACGTAAGAGTTTAGCTTGTGAGCATCTTTTCCTTCGAGCAAGTACTGTTCATGGTCGAACACTATGCAGCCACTTCGGCCTCCCTCTGACAAACCCCTGTACGCCGAAGCCTAGCTGCGCATCTTCTCCCGAGCATAGTCCATCGACATAGCTGCGCCGTCCTCCTCATCCCGCGCGCCACATCACCCAAAACCTTCCTCCAGCAACTCGCCTCCACCCGATCCTCTACTTCTTCTAACCTTCCACTAGCTCTACATTGAAACCCACACTGGCCTCCGCCGTTTTCCCCATCCTTGTCCATGTCACCGGCTCAAACCCTTGCCGTGCACCCAACCTCTGACCTGCCACGCCCTCCAAGCACGCACACACGCACCCTCCGACCGAAACTCAGTCCACAACTCACGTGTCATCCTTTCCCTTCCCTCTAGCCTCCAGCAGAGAGCATCGACCTCACCCAGTCGACAACTGCCTTGCCGTGCATGGCTCCACTTCCCTAACGCTCATCCTGACCTTGCACTAACCAGGCTCGGTCTCGCTAGCAACCACAGCCTTACTATCTTCCTGGCGTACATACTTGTATAAGGTATATTATATTTATATCAAATTTTTATATATATATATATAAGGTTGGGTCTTTCAGGTTATATTAATTTCATATTTACATATGTTAGTGATATATATATGTTGTTAGTATATTTTTAAAGAAAAACTTAGCTGTTGTTTTATTTATGTATAACAGTTACTATATAAAATGAACAAACCAAGCACCAAAGAATGTCTTCCACAAATAAAAACAAGTAACCGCATGTTTTCCACAATTAAAAAGAATAAACAACACACGAAAAATATGCAGTCGATAAGGGAGACACATGCCAAGAAATGCTAAAAATTGCATCAATTCAAAAGAGATCCAACTTTCTTTTCTGCATTTCCTGCTTCCAACTGGGTTGCTGATAGAATGCTTCTTTAGTGACTTCAAAGAGTACACGTTATTAAAGTATATGTGTTTGCATTTCATAGTAAGTACACCGTGTTATATATATAAGTTAGGTATATATAGTACATATTTGTTTATTAGTTATAATATATAAAGTTGTTGGGTTTTAAATATGTAGGTTGACAACAGTTTTATATACATTTGCATAGTGTGTTTATCAGGGGTATATATATTTATGTTCGGCTTTGTATGTGAAAAGCTGTATAAGTTGATTTATATAGTTACACGTTAGTTATTGTATATAGGTATGTTCATTAGTGGAGTATTAATACGTGATCTCAAGAAAAGTATACTTATATAAATATTTTATTGTACCGATTGTATATATATATATTTAGATTTCAAATAAAATTTGCATAGAGTCATATTTATACATTCCAAAGTTTTATTGACTAAACTACAACCTGCTTACGTTTATTATAAAATATATATGCTTGAATAAATTGTAACATGTTAGTTATATTTTAGCTGCTTATTTTCATACTTTAGTATAGAAAGTAAGATACATGAGTTTAGTTTTATATTATTATTTATGTACTATATAGATCTAAAGTTTACACAGTCTATTACCTACTATCAAAACTGATTCAATTTATTCCATCGATTCCAATTATCAGTTATTCGTCGAATTCGTGCCACCTTGTTTGTTTTGGGATTCCTGCCTGGATTTCGTAACTCAACTTCAGTGTCTATCCTCTCTAGCCTCGAAAGGTGAGCAATCACTCACGATTAACGTTCTTTTATTTATTAAATTTGATTTCAATTGAAACGACAATTGAAATATGCTGCTGTTAGTTAAATAAACTGTTATATATGTTATTGCCTGTATCAGTTCACCTGTGACATCTGACACCATTATCTGTTAATTTTTTTGCGTTGATAATACAGTTTGGCTGATAATTGATTGATTGTTGATGTTTATATTGGACGTTAAATTGTTAATGTTAGAATGATAAATAATATGAAATTGAATTTGATATAGGATAATTAAATGTTAAATTTGATTAACTAACATTTGAATAATATGACCCCTTTCACTGTTAAATCTATTGACACGTATGATTTGCTTAATTACACCTTGAACCACTGAATGTATGTTGTAAAATTGATGATGGATGAAATGGTAATTGAATGACAAGTGAAAACCGTAATGTAATAATCTTTAATCTACATGAAATGATAGTGTAGATTCTAGAAATAATTATATTAATTCGTACAAATAACAATGCGAATTAATACGGTTATTTCGGGATTATTTGAATTGATTATTAGATTGATATTGATTGTTGTTATTGCTTGTTTATTTACTTTGACACCATCCCAGTTATCACACTGCAAGTTCCCTTTGTTATGCTTTGATTTTGAATTGAATTGGAATCGGGTTGAAATGATAAATACCCAAATTGAACTTTGACCTAGGATAGGAAATTAAATAAAACCGATTGGTCAATAATTTGATTTAAAAACAAAACGAAGATTTTATTTGAATAAATAATATGGTTTTGAAATGAAGTTGAAATTTGAATTTTTTAATGAAAGGAAAATGTTAATATTTAAAAATCTGAAACAAAATAAAAAAAAATGAAATTGATGAAAGAACGTTTTTAAATTTGAGAAATGATTGAATTAACTTTGAAATGATTTTATAATTAAGTTTGGAATTGTAATTTAGTTTGAAATTATTAAACTTTGAAATTATTTAAAAATTAAGTTTTGAATTATTTAATAATTAATAAGATTGAATTATTTAATGATTAAATTGAATTGAATTCTTTAATAAGAGAAAATTGAACTTTTGAATAAGTGAATTTTATTTCGTAAAGAATTGAAATTGAGTTTCTTTATTAATTAAGTTTTGGAAAATTATTTAAGGAAGTAAATAAGTGAAATTGGATTTCTTTAACAAAAATGAAATGTGATATTTTGGAATTAATGTAAGACTTGTAATTGGAGAATTGATTTGACGAATTTAGTTTAATTCAAAATTGTAAGTTTTGTTTTAATGAAGTTGAACTTAAGAATTGATTTAATGAATTGGAAATTTAATAGAAATTGTTTTGAATGATAAAGTAACTTAACGAATATTGAATGAAATCGATAAATGAGTTTAAATTGATTTGAATGTTAAATTAAATTAATTTAAATGATTTCGGAATGAAATTTATATACGAACTTGAATCAATATTTGAAATGGTTTTAAATAGAAATTGAAATTGAAGTATTAGATTTTGAAATTGTGAATTTGGAAGTTTTGAAACGTAAAGTATGGAAATTGGTTTTTGAAAAACAAATGAAATGTTGATTTACGAATTCTATTTGAAATTGAAATTGATTTGGTTTTTGAAATATATAAACGACCAATCGGTGTAATAATTACGAAAGTTATTAAAGAGACCGGGATCGGTAATGGATATACTCTCTATCTGAACCGAAACCACTTTAATAACTATACGCGGAGTGTTGATCCAGAACGAAGTGGATGGTTTTGATGAACGCGTTGACTGAAGAAAGAGAACGATTTTGGATGACCCCTGACATGACTAAAACAGGAGCCGCGCCGGGCCATTGAGGATCGCCATCTCTAGCGGACACACTTCTTCGATACCATATCTATTACTTTTGTGATTCGATTTGGGTGCACCCCTCGATTATGGGAGTGTTGTTTCGCGGTGTTGGGGTAGTAGCTGCTATGCCCAACATCAGTCCGGATCACGCAACTACTAGTATCCTAGTTGGTATCGCCTCATGTACCTTGTCATACTGATTATCCTATTCGCGACCACTACGATTTTGATTTGTACCTTTAGTATATGGATTGCCCTCTGGTGACTTCCGGTTTTGGGGAAACTACGGTCTTGTATATGCTTTTGGGAATAAACAGGTTAAGAGGTGTATGGGCCCTGCTTAACCCTACTTTGATATCTTTATATTACTGATAGACATTATCTACTTAGCGTACATTACTACCTAGTAGATAGTTTAACGGATCCTTAAAGGATGGTTATTCCAAACATCCTTTGAGTTACTTGTATTTCAATTGCTATTTCACTTGAGTTGGATTTATTAATATAAGAATGTTAATCCTGACTCGAGTGTTTTGTGTTTTGCTTTACGCTCGGGTCAGACTGAGTAGTTCAGCTTTCGAGACTCACCTTTGGAGTTGGAGCTTCGCTTGGAGATCCAGCTATCTATCCAGCTTTCAGATAGTCGATGATTCCAGTGATGTATTCTGATTTGTATCTGTTACTCTTCCATTGTATCTAGTTTAACTCTGATGTATCGTATTACTCTTCTGTTGTAAACTCTGATGTATTTTATATATTCATATAGTAGCTTCATGAACTACTATCTCTTTTATTTCCACTGCATTTATTACTCTGTGTCTGTGATCTGTGATTATATCTATTTACTGTATATGTTCAGTTTTGCCAAATTTAAATTAACAACGCGGTATTTTGAGCAATTCAACTCCGGCATGAGTGTCTACCTATACACTTATAATGGACGCGAATGGTCCAAAATATCGGGTCGTTACAGTTGGTATCAGAGCTTTGGTAGCTCTAGGCAAAACTTAACATATAGGGTAAATGTATTTACAGAATCACTCTCATTCGAGTTTCAATCTCTTCCTTTCGACTCGATTTCTTTGAATTTTGGAACGTTCCCTACGGTTCCAAATTTCATTTGTGTCCCTCACTATTCGTCTTCTTTCAATTTTGGAGCATCACATAACTCCACTTCAAATGACCCTGATAATAAATCGGTGATCTCGCCAATCTTCGAATGATTCGTAAAGGAGCAAAACTCCTTTATAATAGACATTGATTACCGGAGATTTCTGTATCCTCGGTTTACGTGGCTATCTATCTCCTGCTATACCTGAATTCTATTTCTTGAGATCGAATGTCGATTTACCTCGGAATTCTGCATCGATCCTATTCTTGAAGTCACGGTCGACCCGGTTAAGGTTGCCCGCGATCTAATAACTTATTCATCTTCCTATTTGATTATTTAATCATCTTGGCTTTGTTTCAATTTATCTTCGAAATTTAAATTTCTCTTTGATTTGATTTACATCAAATTTGAATCTCTATCCTTGCTTTGAAATCCATTCTTGTATCGTCGAGCGAGGAAGTGTATTTGTAAATTTATATAAAAATGTTTTAATATATATTGTGTTATTTGAGTTGTTGATGTTGATTTGGATTTTCGATCGATTCGTCTGATCAACGCTATCGATAGGATTTCCAAAACACTTGAACAGAGCAAATGACACAATATTATTTTCAAATTTGGTAAATGAAATAAATTTGTTTGATTATATTGTGAAATATAAGTAAAAATTTTCTGGAATTTAAAAGGTTAATTAAATTATTTGTTGAAATGATAATATTTGATTATCATTTATTGTTCTAAATAAATTTATAAATACGGTTTATAAATTGATTTGGAATTTGAAATGAATTTAATTCAGAAATTTGAGAATTTAGTTTCCGGTGATTTCGAATTTTGGTCTTAAAAATTTAAAGTATATTTTCGAATAGCAATCGTTTTCAAAGAATTTTTAAAATATTGAAGTCAGTGTTCTTCTCTTTGTCGCTGGAAAATAATTTCGGTGATGGCGGCCGCATCGTCGATATTCATTTTCGAGTTTCGAAGTGGAGAAACTATTCTGTAGCTTTGCTACGGTTTTGTTTTCAGAAAAAAATATTTTGATTTGAATTTCTTCGATATATTTTGATTTACATATATATAGGTATCTTATTTTAAAATTTAATTTGATTTGATATAAATATATTATATATCTCTAAATTGTTTAAAGTTAATCGGAAATCTAATTCTTAAATTTTGTTAAAGGATGATTTTAATTATAAATAAAACCAAAATTTGGAATAAATATTTAAACTTGAATAATTGAATTGGGAAATTTTATTTGTATATTGTTCAACTGCATTCTAATACAATTTACCTAAATCATTCAGAAGTTGAATATGTAATTGGATAATATATAAGATAAATTGAATTTATAAATGAAATTTGAGTGTTTATAATAAATGTTATACACTAAATTTTGATTATAAAGATGTTAATAGAGTAAGATAGGATAATAAGTAAAATTCAGTTAATAATGAAATAAATTTGTTTTGAAAGAATTAATAAATTCGTTTGAAAGAATTAATAAATTGAAATTTGATCAACTTATGAAAATACCTTGAATTTAAAAGCAATTAGTAAATGTAAATTAATTTAAATCAGAACTTTTATGGTTTAAATTTATTTATATGGGTTAATATATGTGATTAGATATATTAAGTAGAATAAATTTAACAATAGTTTTGAATAAAGAAGAATTTAAAATTGTTAAATAAAATATAATTATAATAAAAGACCATTCAGATTTATGGTTTTAAAAATTGTAAATTGAAGATAATTGGATAATAAGATAATGAATTTAGAAATAGTTGAGATTGATTTTAGTGAAATCAAATGGATTAAATCAATTATTGAATTCAATTTATTTAAATTTGAATTTATATGGTTTAAATTAATTGTTATCTTGTATTTCAGATCTGTTTTTCTTTCTGGTTGTTTCTATTCTCCTACCTCATTCCTTTTCGGGGACGAAAAGTTTTGAGTGGGGGAGAGTGTAACGACCCGTAAAATTTCAACTGTTTTAATAACGTAATTAGTTGAAATTTTATGAAATTTTAAACGATAAAATTTTGGAATAAAAATTTCATATTTGGAATACGTCTAGTTAAACATAGCAACTGGTAAATTTTCGTCCGAAAATATGGAAGTTTATTTCGCGCGTAAATTCACTTCAATTTAATCAGTTAAAAAGCGTTGAAAATAAAATGTTTCCGAAACTCAAATATTTTTACATAGAAAAATTCTAAAACATCTTCTGAGCAAAATGTCAGTTTGTCGTTTTTCCAAATTCGGACATCTATTGCTCCGTCGTTCTTATTTTCTACAAAATAGCAGCATTTTCGGTACCGATATCGACTTGTGATCGGACGATCGTATCACTGATATCTGTATACCGTTTTGATCGTCTCGTTGTACCGATCTCCGAAATATATTCATTTATGTAATTCAATGTCCGGTACACGATGAAATCGACAAAACTGCTAGCCGTATCGGTTACGTATTTCAGTCTGTTGAGTTTCCTTGCCTTTTATTTTTCGTCTGTTGAGTTTCCTTGCCTTTTAATTTTCCACTGTGTAAATGTATGGCAAACGGTGGTTATTATTTCCTAGAAAATCCAACTCCTGACTTTTGTCATTTCCCAAACCATTGCTATTTCCTTGTTTAATTTATATATTTTGTTTCGTGGATTGTGCTGGCTATTCATTTCATCTTCTTCTGTTCAATTGAAATTAATAATAAATATATGCCTATTGCCTAGAAATCTGCTAGTCTTCTTCTAGCGGCCATCCATCCTTCTCTCCCTGTAACTTGCTTTCGCCGGTTAAAAATAAAAAGTAAAAATAAATAAAGTGATGATAAACCAAATCATATACATAATATAACGTAAGAGTTTAGCTTGTGAGCATCTTTTCCTTCGAGCAAGTACTGTTCATGGTCGAACACTATGCAGCCACTTCGGCCTCCCTCTGACAAACCCCTGTACGCCGAAGCCTAGCTGCGCATCTTCTCCCGAGCATAGTCCATCGACATAGCTGCGCCGTCCTCCTCATCCCGCGCGCCACATCACCCAAAACCTTCCTCCAGCAACTCGCCTCCACCCGATCCTCTACTTCTTCTAACCTTCCACTAGCTCTACATTGAAACCCACACTGGCCTCCGCCGTTTTCCCCATCCTTGTCCATGTCACCGGCTCAAACCCTTGCCGTGCACCCAACCTCTGACCTGCCACGCCCTCCAAGCACGCACACACGCACCCTCCGACCGAAACTCAGTCCACAACTCACGTGTCATCCTTTCCCTTCCCTCTAGCCTCCAGCAGAGAGCCTCGACCTCACCCAGTCGACAACTGCCTTGCCGTGCATGGCTCCACTTCCCTAACGCTCATCCTGACCTTGCACTAACCAGGCTCGGTCTCGCTAGCAACCACAGCCTTACTATCTTCCTGGCGTACATACTTGTATAAGGTATATTATATTTATATCAAATTTTTATATATATATATATATAAGGTTGGGTCTTTCAGGTTATATTAATTTCATATTTACATATGTTAGTGATATATATATGTTGTTAGTATATTTTTAAAGAAAAACTTAGCTGTTGTTTTATTTATGTATAACAGTTACTATATAAAATGAACAAACCAAGCACCAAAGAATGTCTTCCACAAATAAAAACAAGTAACCGCATGTTTTCCACAATTAAAAAGAATAAACAACACACGAAAAATATGCAGTCGATAAGGGAGACACATGCCAAGAAATGCTAAAAATTGCATCAATTCAAAAGAGATCCAACTTTCTTTTCTGCATTTCCTGCTTCCAACTGGGTTGCTGATAGAATGCTTCTTTAGTGACTTCAAAGAGTACACGTTATTAAAGTATATGTGTTTGCATTTCATAGTAAGTACACCGTGTTATATATATAAGTTAGGTATATATAGTACATATTTGTTTATTAGTTATAATATATAAAGTTGTTGGGTTTTAAATATGTAGGTTGACAACAGTTTTATATACATTTGCATAGTGTGTTTATCAGGGGTATATATATTTATGTTCGGCTTTGTATGTGAAAAGCTGTATAAGTTGATTTATATAGTTACACGTTAGTTATTGTATATAGGTATGTTCATTAGTGGAGTATTAATACGTGATCTCAAGAAAAGTATACTTATATAAATATTTTATTGTACCGATTGTATATATATATATTTAGATTTCAAATAAAATTTGCATAGAGTCATATTTATACATTCCAAAGTTTTATTGACTAAACTACAACCTGCTTACGTTTATTATAAAATATATGTGCTTGAATAAATTGTAACATGTTAGTTATATTTTAGCTGCTTATTTTCATACTTTAGTATAGAAAGTAAGATACATGAGTTTAGTTTTATATTATTATTTATGTACTATATAGATCTAAAGTTTACACAGTCTATTACCTACTATCAAAACTGATTCAATTTATTCCATCGATTCCAATTATCAGTTATTCGTCGAATTCGTGCCACCTTGTTTGTTTTGGGATTCCTGCCTGGATTTCGTAACTCAACTTCAGTGTCTATCCTCTCTAGCCTCGAAAGGTGAGCAATCACTCACGATTAACGTTCTTTTATTTATTAAATTTGATTTCAATTGAAACGACAATTGAAATATGCTGCTGTTAGTTAAATAAACTGTTATATATGTTATTGCCTGTATCAGTTCACCTGTGACATCTGACACCATTATCTGTTAATTTTTTTGCGTTGATAATATAGTTTGGCTGATAATTGATTGATTGTTGATGTTTATATTGGACGTTAAATTGTTAATGTTAGAATGATAAATAATATGAAATTGAATTTGATATAGGATAATTAAATGTTAAATTTGATTAACTAACATTTGAATAATATGACCCCTTTCACTGTTAAATCTATTGACACGTATGATTTGCTTAATTACACCTTGAACCACTGAATGTATGTTGTAAAATTGATGATGGATGAAATGGTAATTGAATGACAAGTGAAAACCGTAATGTAATAATCTTTAATCTACATGAAATGATAGTGTAGATTCTAGAAATAATTATATTAATTCGTACAAATAACAATGCGAATTAATACGGTTATTTCGGGATTATTTGAATTGATTATTAGATTGATATTGATTGTTGTTATTGCTTGTTTATTTACTTTGACACCATCCCAGTTATCACACTGCAAGTTCCCTTTGTTATGCTTTGATTTTGAATTGAATTGGAATCGGGTTGAAATGATAAATACCCAAATTGAACTTTGACCTAGGATAGGAAATTAAATAAAACCGATTGGTCAATAATTTGATTTAAAAACAAAACGAAGATTTTATTTGAATAAATAATATGGTTTTGAAATGAAGTTGAAATTTGAATTTTTTAATGAAAGGAAAATGTTAATATTTAAAAATCTGAAACAAAATAAAAAAAAAATGAAATTGATGAAAGAACGTTTTTAAATTTGAGAAATGATTGAATTAACTTTGAAATGATTTTATAATTAAGTTTGGAATTGTAATTTAGTTTGAAATTATTAAACTTTGAAATTATTTAAAAATTAAGTTTTGAATTATTTAATAATTAATAAGATTGAATTATTTAATGATTAAATTGAATTGAATTCTTTAATAAGAGAAAATTGAACTTTTGAATAAGTGAATTTTATTTCGTAAAGAATTGAAATTGAGTTTCTTTATTAATTAAGTTTTGGAAAATTATTTAAGGAAGTAAATAAGTGAAATTGGATTTCTTTAACAAAAATGAAATGTGATATTTTGGAATTAATGTAAGACTTGTAATTGGAGAATTGATTTGACGAATTTAGTTTAATTCAAAATTGTAAGTTTTGTTTTAATGAAGTTGAACTTAAGAATTGATTTAATGAATTGGAAATTTAATAGAAATTGTTTTGAATGATAAAGAACTTAACGAATATTGAATGAAATCGATAAATGAGTTTAAATTGATTTGAATGTTAAATTAAATTAATTTAAATGATTTCGGAATGAAATTTATATACGAACTTGAATCAATATTTGAAATGGTTTTAAATAGAAATTGAAATTGAAGTATTAGATTTTGAAATTGTGAATTTGGAAGTTTTGAAACGTAAAGTATGGAAATTGGTTTTTGAAAAACAAATGAAATGTTGATTTACGAATTCTATTTGAAATTGAAATTGATTTGGTTTTTGAAATATATAAACGACCAATCGGTGTAATAATTACGAAAGTTATTAAAGAGACCGGGATCGGTAATGGATATACTCTCTATCTGAACCGAAACCACTTTAATAACTATACGCGGAGTGTTGATCCAGAACGAAGTGGATGGTTTTGATGAACGCGTTGACTGAAGAAAGAGAACGATTTTGGATGACCCCTGACATGACTAAAACAGGAGCCGCGCCGGGCCATTGAGGATCGCCATCTCTAGCGGACACACTTCTTCGATACCATATCTATTACTTTTGTGATTCGATTTGGGTGCACCCCTCGATTATGGGAGTGTTGTTTCGCGGTGTTGGGGTAGTAGCTGCTATGCCCAACATCAGTCCGGATCACGCAACTACTAGTATCCTAGTTGGTATCGCCTCATGTACCTTGTCATACTGATTATCCTATTCGCGACCACTACGATTTTGATTTGTACCTTTAGTATATGGATTGCCCTCTGGTGACTTCCGGTTTTGGGGAAACTACGGTCTTGTATATGCTTTTGGGAATAAACAGGTTAAGAGGTGTATGGGCCCTGCTTAACCCTACTTTGATATCTTTATATTACTGATAGACATTATCTACTTAGCGTACATTACTACCTAGTAGATAGTTTAACGGATCCTTAAAGGATGGTTATTCCAAACATCCTTTGAGTTACTTGTATTTCAATTGCTATTTCACTTGAGTTGGATTTATTAATATAAGAATGTTAATCCTGACTCGAGTGTTTTGTGTTTTGCTTTACGCTCGGGTCAGACTGAGTAGTTCAGCTTTCGAGACTCACCTTTGGAGTTGGAGCTTCGCTTGGAGATCCAGCTATCTATCCAGCTTTCAGATAGTCGATGATTCCAGTGATGTATTCTGATTTGTATCTGTTACTCTTCCATTGTATCTAGTTTAACTCTGATGTATCGTATTACTCTTCTGTTGTAAACTCTGATGTATTTTATATATTCATATAGTAGCTTCATGAACTACTATCTCTTTTATTTCCGCTGCATTTATTACTCTGTGTCTGTGATCTGTGATTATATCTATTTACTGTATATGTTCAGTTTTGCCAAATTTAAATTAACAACGCGGTATTTTGAGCAATTCAACTCCGGCATGAGTGTCTACCTATACACTTATAATGGACGCGAATGGTCCAAAATATCGGGTCGTTACATCCAAGCTCGAGAAGAGCGACTCATCGCATATCTAAAGAAGGCCAAGTTACTTCTCAGCCGATTGGACCACTACTTAGTCAAACACATCCCTCGGGAAGAGAACCAAGAGGCCGACGAATTGGCAAAGCAAGCAAGTATGAGAGACGTCGCCATCTTCGGGGCAGTAACTGTCTCAAAGCAAACGATCCCAAGTTTTGAGCAAGTGAATCTGATAGCTGCAACCGAAGAAGCAACTTGGATGACTCCCATCCGAGACTACCTACAAAATGGCACACTACCCGACGGGCGTAACGAAGTCAAGAAAATCCTGAGGAAAGCGTCCCGCTACACAATACAAGGAGACATCCTCTATCGGCGCGGGTTCTCTAACCCATTGTTAAGGTGTGTCGTCGGAAGGGAAGCCAAGGAAATCTTATCCAACATTCATCAAGGAAGCTGCGGAGATCACACCGGAGGGCAAACGTTAGCAAAAAAGATACTCCGATATGGATATTTCTGGCCCACCTTAAGCAAGGACGCCTTAGATTTCGTCAAGAAGTGTGACAGATGCCAAAAATTTGCTAAGATCCCCCGGCTACCAACAACCGAGATTACTTAGATGACTAGCCCTTGGCCCTTTGCAGTGTGGGGAATTGACTTAATCGGTGAACTGCCAATGGGTCGAGGCGGCGCCAAATATGCTATAGTAGCAGTCGACTATTTCACCAAATGGGTGGAAGCAGAACCTCTAAATAAAGTATCTTCAGCAAAGGTTATCAACTTCTTAATCAAAAATGTTCTGTGCAGGTACGGAGTCCCCCTAAAAATCATATCAGACAATGGACTTCAGTTTGACAGCGAGGAATTCGCCAACTGGTGCCAAGAACACGGAATTCACAAAAGCTTCTCATCCGTAGCATATCCCCAAGCAAACGGACAAGTCGAAGCAGTCAACAAAATTCTGAAAACTCTGATAAAAAAGAAGCTCGAAAAGTCAAAGGGCGCTTGGGTGGATGAACTCCCTACGGCACTATGGGCCTACCGCACATCTTTTAGAACATCAACAGGGCACACTCCTTTCTCTTTGGCATACGGATCGGAGGCTATGCTCCCAGTTGAAACCATTGTGCCTTCCCACCGTAGGATCCACTATAACCCAGAAGAGAACGAAGAGCTCCTCAACATGTCTTTGGATCTAGTCGAGGAGAGAAGGAATGATGCAGTCCTAAAAACAGCAGCCCACAAGCAAAAGGTGGCGGCACAATACAACTCCAAAGTCAAGCATCGTACCTTGCGAGAAGGGGATCTTGTCCTCAAGCGAATCTTCCCCCGCCCCGGAGCACTAGACCCAATCTGGGATGGACCATATGTAATTCATAAAGATCTCCACAACGGAGCCTATATTTTGTCAACAGTGGACGGAGAGGTGTTCCAGAGGGCATGGAACATCCAACACCTCCGTCGATACTTTTCTTAACTTGTACTGCCCATATGAAGTGAATTAACAAAGAGAATCAGTGGACGTAGGCACTTTTTCGTGCCGAACCACTTTAAAAAAGCCTTGTCCCTTTTTTAACTTGTTCCTTTGTATCTTGGCTGCTTGTTAACTTTATCCTTTTCTGTTGAACAAAATCCTGAGCATATAGCATTTCTATTCAAAGCACTCCACAATGCAACTTCACGTGGACAAGACCCAACAGGTATTATGCGAATCTATGCCCTCGCCAATGAGACACTTTTGCTCCGGCATCCCTCTGCTGCGGGTTAACTCATTGCTCGCGACGGCCCTTAAAGCCAACTGTAATGAGCCGATTATAAGCCACCGAGAAGGCCGACTATAGCCGAGGCAGCTCATTACGGCGTTAGGCTCGCCGGCGACTGTGAACCGATTATAAGCCCCAACGTAAGGTGTGGCCAGCCAGGGGCAGTTCACAGTTGACGATCGGCACCCACGCTAGCCGGCCACAGTAAGTCGAATAATACCCATGAGTACGGGCCATAATGGCCCGGGTAGTTACTGTGCGCGATCTCGGCTCCGGTGTGTCTTAAGTGCGGCTGTGGTAAAAAAGAATTAACTCCCCGCGGAGGCGTAAGATGGGTGACAAATGTCTCCAAGACCCACAGCTAGGGAAAGTGACTACAAAACCCGTTTGCCACGAACTTAAGCACATCGAAGGCCTTCCGTGACTGGAAGTTTTACCATTTCACATATTTCAATTTTACTTAAAAAACTTTCCTCCTATCCTCTATAACAAACCATAAAGTACAGGATGCAGGGTAAGAGATACCCGCCAATGGATGCAGAGATTCACAATCAGATGGCAGGGCATTCGACTGCTTTCCATGCTTGGTCATACAAGTTATTCGAAACTGCCATTTACAAACAGAACATGAAAGGCGGTATTTTCTTCCTTTATGTGCATATGCATGACTGTAATTTAATTTTTTCACACCACACGCTAACATTGCAAGTCATGAGATTATGATTTAAAACCAGAATCTGACATCAAACACAATTTAATTACAAGAATATACATAGCTACATGTCTCGTACGATATGTCGAAATAGCAACAAATATTCAAGAAACGACAGAATCAGCTTAAGCTAAAAAATTACACGTCAAGAATAATATTATTACAAGTAGCAAGAATTACAACTTAGAGGTTACTCTACTGTCTTAAGACTAACATATACAACAATGCCAAGCCTACAAAAAGAATTTTCCAGGTTCAATCATGGAGCTGGTTGCGTCGAAGTCTTGTCCTTGTTCTTTTGCCCGCCTGTCCGGTCATAAAAAGGATTCGTTAGTGATGAGTAACCAAGTTAACAGAAAGACTAGAAAGGAAGACTTACCAGTACTAGCTTCTTGACCATCCTGGTCGTCATCCTCTACCTGCACACCCGCCTCTTCAGCAGCAAGCAGCCGCATACCCTCCTTTACCGCCACTTTCTCCTCCTTGGTGAACTGGGCAGTGACCACATCCATACTGAAGACCGTTCCACCCTCTTTATCTGCATCAGCCTTAGCCTCCTCCAAAGCCCGAAGATAGGTCTTGGCCATGACCCTGGGATAATCATCCATCCAAGAGAGGTTACCCTGCTTCCAAGTCCGGAAATACATGTCCTGGAGCATGTCATCCATCATTCCTTCGTTCTCCTCAAACTCCCTCATCCGGGCATCGGAGGCCGACAGCCTTTCGACGGCAGCATCTCTCTCCAGTCTGTATCTCGAGCAATCAGCCTGAAGGGACCTCCGCATCACCTCCATCTCTTCCCTCAACTTAGCTTGAGCAAGCTCTGCAGCCTCAAGTTTCTCGGACAATTCCTCCACCTGCTCGAGATCCGCTCTCCGAACCTCATCCACCGTAGCAATAGCCATGTCAATCCGCTCTTTGCAAGCAGCTTCCATTTTCCGCAATTCGGCCCGACTGGCCTCTTCCATGGTTCTCCTTAATCGCCCAGTAGCAGCCTCATGCTGAGAAATCTGGATAGCCTGATCCGCAAGCTGCTTGGCCTGATCCGAAACCACCAATCGAAGTCGGATATTGGCGCTCCCTATCTCCTCTCCGGCCTTAACCAGCCGAGCGTGATGCCCCATCAGCTTCTTGGCCTCCTCTGCCACACGATCAATATTAGCTTTGGCCTCGTCTCCCATAGTGACTATACGAGTGGTGAGTAGATCGAGGTCTAAGGACTTGGCTTCGTCAAGTACTCGTACCATGGGGTTACGGGGGAGAAGGTGTTCACCAGTAACTTCGTCAAAAGTAATATCATGAGAACCTGGATCCAGATCAGGATGACCCGCGAATGGATTACGGGCCAAGTCGGGACGGTCGATATGAATAACAGAAGGGTTTCCGGACGGGTATGGAGAGGGTACAAACTCGCTACCCTCCTCAGTAATATCATGAATAGGCTGAGCCGGAAGCTGAGGACCGAGCGAAGTTTCGGATAAAGGATGACTCCTCTTCCTCTGCTGAATACCCTCTTCGATGACCCCAAGAAGAGGACGGTATCCGACTACATCCCCGGAGCGTTGGGCTGAGGGCTTCGGCTTAGCAGAAATTTTGGAAAGTTTATATTGCTCGAGCCTGTGTCGAAGGTCTGAAGCTTTGGGCGTCTTGCCTGCTCCTGATATAAAGAACAAGTGTCACAATCTTACATTACTATATGATTCAAGAAACGCGGTAGATTACAAGTTAGAAAAGGAAAAGAAACACAGCTGTGGTTGTACAAACCCTGGGGAGGAGTGGGATACTGCAATAAGTCCTGGATTTCATTCCAGGACGGGAGCGGGTCATAAAATATTCCTAAGTCCCTATCATTAGTGAAGCATGCAGGGGTCAAGAGTTCACCTTGAGTCGTCAGAGCCACCTTGGCCGGAATAGTCGGAGAAGACTCACTTGCACCAGTCCCGGTTTTGTCCGCCTTCCCGGTCTTCTCTACCAAAGCCGGATCATCACCCAACCCCTCAAAAGCTTGACGGAGAGCATCATCCGTCCACTCTTGCATTTCGCCTACTTGCCCAGAAGACAGAGCCCTGGAACCATCACCACCCTGTCCATCGCCACCATCGTCACCAAGACGCTCAACGTCACTTCCGCCCTCCGCCTCACCTCTTTCTTCCTCCGCGTCTATCTCCCCCTGAGTAAGTGGACAATTGCTGGGAGAAGGACCGTCTGACCTCTTAAGTTTCTTACCTCCGACGGCTGGAGGTTTCGTGAATGGTTTTCTCTTTCCACCCTCTGCCGCAACGCCTCCCTTAGCCTGAGCAGCCGCCCTCTCTTCCGCCGTTTCCCTCAACTTAACTACAGACTGCTGCGGAAGGATCAAGTTATATTCCAGAAGGATCGCATTTCTAATCAAGTAGGCAGATGATCTGTATTTCCCAAGAATGGCTTCTATCTCCGCCGCCGTCTGAACCAGGCGGTCAGTCTCCACAACCGGAAAGCCACCTGTCGCTAGCAAAAATGAGAAAGTATGAGAAGAAGCATCGCAATCGGGATAGAAATTATAAGTAAAAGCATCAACTTACATCCAGAGGTAAAGCGCCGGATGGAGACGGAGTCGTCCCTAACAAAGAACCACTCTTTCTTGAACATGCTGAATTTGGAGTACAGATCCAGGACCGGCTTGAAGGTCACAGCAGATTCCAAGCTAATATATGGGGACCCCTTCTTGTAGCCCCTTAAATTATACAAGTACCGGATCTCCCGGTTGGAGGGAGCGCGACCATACTTCCTCCGAAAAATAACGAAAAGGCTCACCAGTATGGCATAAGAGTTGGGCTGAAGCTGAAATGGGGCCACCTTCAGGTACGTGAGGAAGCTGACTATCCAAGCATTGAGAGGCGGGATAGCACCACACATGCAATGGTACCTGCTATAAGCAAAGTATCCTTCGGGAGGACTGTATGGCATGACTCCTGGGCCCGGCAGCAACATGAGGGCTCTATCGATCCCAAAGGAACGGGATATAACATCGAGTTGTTCCTCTTTGAGAGAGCTAGGAAAGCAGTCAGGCGGGGAATCCAGCAGCTCCTGGGGACCATACCCATCCACTAATGACCTCGGGGCGGGCCCATGACGCTCCGATCCTGATTGAGCTGGGGGCACGGCCGAGGACTCTCCTTCACCCCCGGATCTCCTCTTATCTGATCGAGTTTCGACTCTTCGGGACATTATCTGCGCGCACGAAAGCGAAAGATATGATTGTTAGAACAAGAAATACCGAAATATAACCGAGCAAGTATATGTAAGCATAGGATGTTGTTCAAGATTCAAGGTCCATTCGGCATTAAAAGTTTAAATTTCATTCGGTGTTGAAAGCTTCGGAGGTCATTCGGTGGTACACCACGTATCTCATTCGGCGCTCAACACCCAACCTCGTCGCCTTCGTTCGGCGAAGGAAAACATACCTGGATCGGTGCTTGTTTGATTCGGTCCTTGTCTGGGTCGGTGCTTGTTTGATTCGGTCCTAGTCTGGATCGGTGCGAAGTTGATTCGGCGCTCAAATTAACTCAGCTCTCTCTGATTCGGTAAGGGACAACAAAGCAGGTATATCCTCTATTTATAGAAGTGCACAGTATAGCCGGAACGACCGAATCAACGCCCAAAACCAACTGGAACCATACCCAATCAAAAAAAAAAAAAAAACAACAAAGCGCGGTACATGCAACACACATACCCCACTTTGGGGGGCAAATGTTGGGCAAATTATCAACACCTAACCGAATAGCATTCATAACCACTCCATCCCAATACCGAATCACATCCTTTCCACATGCTGCCGAATCAACTGCCGAACAAACCCATTCGGCATCACCCCACCGATCCAAACCAACCACCGAACAAACCCATTCGGCGTCACCCCACCGATCCAAACCAACCACCGGACCAACCCATTCGGCGTCACCCCACCGATCCAAACCAACCACCGGACCAACCTTCATCCGGCGTCACCCCACCGATCCAAACCAACCACCGGACCAACCTTCATCCGGCCTCACCAAACCAACCACCGGACCAAGCATTACCGGTCCAAACCATCGCACTCCTACCACCGAACCATGGGATGCCGAACCAAGATGTGCCAGGCCAGATTGCATCAGCCCAGGCCCACCAGCAGCTATATACGTCCAAGACCCCTGCTCCCAACCTCACTCTATAAATAGAGGGGCAGGGGTACAACAATGGGGACAAGTTTGAGAGCTCAAGCACGGAGAGAACTTTCAAACAACTTTCTTTTACTTGTATCAAAGCTTTGTACTTGTAATCAAAACAAGAGAAGAGAAATAACATATAAAGTGGACGTAGGCACATTCTGGCTGAACCACTATAAATCTGCGTGTCTTTTTACAGTTTAGCCCCTGCTTTTCATATATTTGCATAAATCACCCAAATCACTAAGAACAACATAAGATCTACTAAATCATACAACTTTGAGGTGTTTGTCCATTTTTTGTGCAAACACGGGTTGTTACAGACTTTCCCCTTTAAAGAAATTGTGTCCTCGCAATTTCAATTAAGAGGAAAGTCTAAAATAAAAACATATACACACATAAAAAGTTCCTCTTTAAATTTAACCAACACAATAAGTATAAAACATCATTTTACTTAACACTTTACTTTATAAAAATTAATATATTCTCCTTCCTTATTTTCTAACTGGGAAATAAGTTCACACAACTGTTTTTAACTTCAAATTTTAAAATTTTAATTATTACTTCCAAATAACTCTTTCAAAAATTCACATTTTCAATTATAAAACCTAAATCATCAAATTATAAAATTCCAGTTCCAGTTAAATTACAAAACTTAACATCCATCTAAATCATAAAATGATGAACATACAAAATTGAAATTACCACACACATTCATCATAGTGTGTGTGTATCATAAAGAATGCACACAATTACATATATCAAATAATATGAAATGTTGCCTCGCCTTCTATTTATAACAAATCGCTCGGTCAATTGGCTGCGATGTTGATCAAATAACATAGTATAATTAACATTGCCTCGCCATTGATCTCTGCTATTGTTAGTGCTTGGTGGCTGCATACGTCATTTAAAACAGCATATATAATGTATTTTTTTAGTCACATTATAATTTTCTAAACTATAATTTTTTTTAAACACGTGTATACATTTAAATAAATTTAGGCTCAATTTATTTTTCAAAATATATTTTCACAAAAGATTTCATTTTTACAAATAATACCATCAAGTTTCAAATCATTTACTTGATACTATTGTCATACTCTAGTTAATATTTTCTTTCCAAATAACCATATAGCTCATTATATTTCTTTTTGAAATATTATTTATATCCAAGATATTTACTTTTAAAATTTATCACATTTATACAAATACGAATATAAATATAAATATATACATATTTTCCATACAATAGCTTTTTACTTCTAGAATTTATTACATAAACATGTAAATATATTTTCCAAAACATTTACTTCATTTTAAAATAATATCTAATTCACTTAAAACTTTATCTTCTCATTATATATTATTTTCAACATGTTCAAAGTTATTTATAATACTCTAAATATTATAACTCAAAATTTCTATGTATGACTATCTTGTTAAGGCATTTAGGAATCCCTATCGACTCCATGGCATCCTACGTCTCGACCAAAATTCATAAAGCACTCAACGGGCAATTTAACACAATACAAATTACAAAATTTATAACCCTCTATATTTTCATACCAAGGAAAAATCTATTAATAAGAATTCAATAATGCAACCAATCATTCATACATACAACATCACAATCAGACCTATATGTATGTGTGTGTGTAACAATTAATTAGCATGCTCAGCGGAAACACTCTATCAGCTTCCGCTGCGCAACACTGCTCATAAATGGATCAGAACGCCACTACACAACACTTAACATTTAAAATCATTTAATAAATTTAATTTGTAAAGAAATCCATAATTTTCACAAATACTTCCCAAATGATTACCTCGATAATCATTTTATATTCCTACCCCTATATAGATAATTAATATAACTATCTACCACACATCCTAGAGGACAGGACTATAAGCCTCACTAGGTCTAGACATGTGATATTATATGCCATAATATTCCGACTCAGCCCTGATACCAAAATTTAATGACCCAACCGTTACACCCATATTATTAAAAAACATTATAAATTATGTTGTCTAATAATACGGAGAATACGCCTTGTTAAGGGCGACCAACTATTAATTTATTTTTAAAAGAACACTGACACTCATACTTTTAGTTTTTCTTAATCTTTGGAATAAAATTTGACATGTATAGTCATAGTCCAAAGTAATAATTACAACGGTTTCTCAGAATTAGAACAATATATCATATAAACAATAGTCATAGATCACAGTAGAATAATATATATCATATACACATAAAAACCGAGAGTTTACAAAATATAACACTAGACTCACATAATATACATCCGGTACAAATTTCTAACAAATCTCTAAACTCAAATATACATCTCATAACCAGACACAAAATCCTAAATGAGATAAACGAAAAGTCAAAAATATTTATCTCCTTGCTAGCACAACCATCTGAAGGTCAACCTATCTTGTAACCTGAAAAGTCTCGGCCTGACCCGATCAAAATAACACTCGGGTCAGACTATCTCCATATATCCAAAAAGATGAGAACTAGATATAACAGAAGAATACATCACATATAGGTAAATCCAGATGTCCAAGATATAACAAGTCACATAATTAATTTAACTCAAAATTTATTTCAAGGCATAGGGTTATATACATTTAGGTAAAAAAATAGATTAGTCACTAAACACAAAATCACAGAATAAATTACAATATTCCTAACACAAAGAAACCATTCCATATTATGGCAACAAAACAATTGTGGTATCACTCGTACCAATTTGATACCAAAGATCGGGAATAAAGAATCTCGATACGATCACAAGGATCAGCGGAACACCGAATCTCGACTCGATCACAGGGATCGACGAACAAAGAATCTCGACACGATCACAAGGATCGACGAACAAAGAATCTCGACACGATCACAAGGATTGGTGAAAATCCAGTCTTGACCAATCAAGATGATCGTGGCAACTCTAGATTATTCAATGTTATTATATTTAAATGTTTGCAAAAAATCCACGCGTATACCTCTTAAGGATTTATCGGTCCCACCGAATACTAAAAGATAGTAAACTCTAAAGTGTCAAATATTATCACTTTTAGTAATCACAAGAGCTTAACCAAAACGTCGCACACTACCTGGTGAAATTCAAGTGTTTACTATAAGCTAGTAAATCTTACTTGTTATGGATACCACCGAAATACCTGAACTATATTTCCTTAAAGATCTATCAGTCCTACCGAACACTAAAAGAAAATACAACTCTAAAGTGCTAAATACTTCCTACTAGCAATCACAAGGATTTAACCAAGGGTCCCATACTACCCGGTGAAATTTGAGTATTCGCTAGTGGGCTAGTAATTACCACTCAAACATTCTATTCAATGAGTTGTACAATATTCGATGAAGCGTTACTTGAGAGCATTTAAACAAATTGGTAACACAAAGTTGATTATTAGTACTCCCCACCTTATATAATTAAGGTTCTCAAACCATTTTATTTTCCAAATGATTTTCTGAAAGTAAATATTTTACTCTAATACTTAAGATGTTTTCCAAAATACTGTATGTATAAATTTACTTTCAAACTTCTCACTAAAATCCATAACATATATTATTTAACTACATATATTTCTCTTTAAATAAAATAAACCGTAATCCGATTTGTGTATCAGTTTTCTTATATATATATATGCTATTCCAAATTTCTAAAAATATTTATTTAAATATATAAAATTCACAAGCCAAATTCCAAAACCCACTTATGTAAGTACTCATATATTCTTAAAACCGTAGATTCATTTTCCAAACTCAATTTGATATAAATAACCATTTTATTTAGAAATAGATTAGGTTTATATTTCTAAAACCATGTTTCCCATAATCCATGACCATTTATAATAATGTATACATATAAGTATTTATGAAAATAAATTATAAAAAGAACTAGATTAATTTAGAAAATAAGTTTGATATTTGTAACTTAAATAAACTTTCTATTATATAAAATAGATAAATATAAGTTTATAATATTCTAATCCTTTGAATCAAAGTGATTCAAAGCCCATAGAACACAAAAGAATTCACTACAACTAAATCCAAGGTCATCACAAGAATATAGCCATAAATTGGTCCATATTGTTCAACTTTTATACCATCTCCAAATCTATTTTTACGAATTTAATCTACTAGCAAATATGTGAAATTTCCTCCATAACATATTATAATCATCCATCCAAAGCATAGCAACACACAACAACAAACAAGACAACGAACGGACGGACTAGAGGCAATTTCCTGGAGTTGAACATCCCTAAGCTATTGCCCATCGGTCCACCGGTAGGTCACAACGGTGAATCGGTTGCGATGAATCCTATAGCTATTTCAACTCTAGGAAACCCTTCGATCAGACTCTGATGATAGCTCTTCGGTCTTAGATTGATTACAAGGGTTTTAGGGTGTAAATACACCAACTGCAACTCAAACATAGCATCATAATTTTAACTAGAATATCAATTTTCTAATTTCTAAGAACTAATATTTTCAGCATGCATTGATTTTAAACAACAATAAATCAATTCAATAAAACAATAGCAATCAATAATATAATCACCCAACAACACATGCAAATTGATCTAGAGATGGGTCACATGAGGTTTCAATCACCTTAGAGCTAAGAGAAGAAGTGGTTTACCGCTTTTAGACCTCTGCTCAACTCCTTACAGCTGTTGTTCCTAAGATTATTAGCTTTAGAAACTAGTTATTTCACTTTTTATTTGGTTGATCTAGGGAAGAACTAGGATTTCTTTAAGAAAGAGGGTGATAAACTGTTTACTGTAAGTTGTTTTGGCTACTAATAGAAGTGAGAATGAAATGAAAAGAGAAGGAGTATACGTACACTTTATTTTCTCAAGTACAGTCAATATTTCTCACTTTACTTAACCAAAAAATATATTAGATTTTAGGCTTTGAACTAGTTATAGCCCATAAAAGAACTAAATACTTAATTTCCTTCTAAAATAGAAAAACATCCTTTAAACTATAATTCGATTTCGCTAATTTACAACATTTTATAAAATCATAGTTAGCCTACTTATGGCATTTCCACTTCAAATAGTGGAATAAATTTACAAACTTTTTATAATAACAATAAAAACCATTCTTTTTTATTTTAATACAACTACTAAGTTAAAATAACGTTGAGTTGTAAATCCTCCATTTAAACAAGAAATAAAAGCATTATAAAATTAATATATTCGTTCTGTATTCATTACATTGATTTTACAAGTAATAAAATAAGCCATTAATGTATACTTAAATAAAATGGTTCTCAACCCCTTATTTCATTAATTAAATTTCACATTTTCTTTTATTATAATATAAAAGACTTAATAACAAAGAAATTATTCCCGTTATTTTTAAAATTCCCAAACACCCATCCTTGTTAGCAAATCATTCAAATGAACTCTATTTTAATTGACAATAAATCCCCAAATCTCTTCATTATTTAATTATCACTTAATTTAATCATTCTAAAATAAGTTAACTTTTGTAAAAATAATAAAATGTCCAATCCAATGATTTAAATTCTTTAAATTAAATCAGTATTTAATTTATTTAGTTAACCCAAATATCCAAGTTATTACAGTTATCTCTACAAAAAGAGGCGATGACCTCGTACTGTTCCCCTATCAAAAGCAGTATGATGAAACCATTCATCTAAAGTATCATCATACATAAACCACTATTCGTACTACTACCAACTTGGAGAAAGCGCTACTGCACAATAACCATTCCATGCCGCACTTCTGACACAAGCATCATATTGTATGACTCACGATCTAACGATTTGAAGACACTTAGCACTCAAGGCACCAATCTTAGCCCTTCAAAACATGATCTCTTCACCTACATATAAGGGATCCCATGCACTGATACAAGAATCAAATTTTTTTCTCTTAAAACATATGCTTTTTCTAACTCAAATCTCTTGTAACAGCCAGTCGTATGATTGATTGTAATCAAAATATAATTTAGATACTTAAGATTCACGGTATTCTTAAGTCTACTACAATGATAGAGTTAAGGGTATGCCCTAGAGGCAATTATGTAATCTGTTACATATATCTAGCTCGATGCCCAATCTTGTTTGAAATAAAAGTGTTTTCTCTCTATTATATACTTGATATAATGTGTTATGTTATTTAATTAATTTAATTAAAAATATACTTAATAGAAAATTTATAAATGGTACTTTTTGTGATAGTAGTTACAAAATGTTGTAACCGTGTGTAACTTATCACAATCAAAATAAATATACGATTTTAATATTCCTAGTTAAAACATACCAATATTGGATATTTATACATCCGTTGAGACTAGAGTACGTAATGTTCTCCAATGATGGGCACTGAATTACTCATGGCCGCTGGGGGCACCAAGGGAATACGTACCGATAGTTATTGGTTAACTATGGAATGATTCACTCGATAGTTTTCTATTGGTTAATATAACTAATGTCAAATAGAAAATATCGATGTGACATTCTTGCACAGTTCTCTCACCATGAGAATATTGTTGATCTTTGATTTGGAAGCTCCACTTTGATTATAGTTAAATCGTGGCCCGCCGTCCATCGAATGACTATAATTAGGTTGAGTGGAAGCAATGGAAGCAATGCACTATTCAAGAGAGGATTCATCTCCTTAGTTATATGAGGTTTATATCACGGTCAACTGAAGTCAACTCAAAATCAAAGTTTCTATCAATGACATTTCGGTTCATTATAATAGTTATTATTGAACCAAGGACTTTGTGTTAAGACTATAGATTTAAATATGGACGATATTGGAATTTTGTCCATTACCAAATTCCATAAGTCAAAAGTGATATAGTTTTGAAGAATATAATTAGTGTAAATAATAGTGACAACCGGGTCACGCTTTACAAAGTAAAATTTGTTTTTACTGAAACCAAGTAAGTGATAAATTTGGCCAAAATTTCACACCACCTACTAAGTGATGTGTGAATGTTAATATTCGAATAGTTCGATATTAGTCGCCGACTAAATTTACAATAATGAGTCACACAACCGAAACGATGAATACTCCTTTGACCAAATGATTTAATTAATTTGTAACTGTTATAAATTAATTAATATTTATGAAATATTACCTATAATTTTTATTTTTATTTTTTGCACAAATATTAGTAAATATACTTATAATAGTTATAAATATATTAATCGATATACAATATAGGGGCTTTAAATATACTTATTTTGTTCGGACTTTAAATGAGTTTAAATACCATATAGGGGCTGGTTGGTTCAGCTCTAATAGGGCATATGGGGTGGCCATATGATTGGCTAAGTTGGGCTAGCGTTGAGTAGATAAGAGGGAAAGAATGAGTAAGAGAAAATGTAACATCGCCCACTTGGAGGCCCAACTAACGGCTACGGATGCTGCCGTCATCCATAGATATTAATCCTCGGCGATCAAATACGGCAATGTTAGAACATTGATATAACAGAGACACATGGATGTGGAAACTTTTTTAAAATCACTAGGCAACTTTCACATTCCATTTCAAAACATTTCAAATTCACTACATAATCCCAGATTCGAGAACCACGTTCAGAGAACATATATTATTACAACATACGCCAAGAGCGACATATGAAGATGCTCCCTTAGATGATCAGAGTGTGTGTGTGTTTGTGTGTGTGTATATATAGGCAGTTAAACTACTTTGTCTTTACATCAAAACACAACGGAATCAAAATAGAAAGAACTTCTAATAGCTATCTTGGCTCCTGCACGCCTTCGGAAGCTTATTCGTCTAAAGAGATACCTGAAAACCTCAACTCTCAAACTACTCAAAATTAATTGAGCACCCAAGAGTTTAAGGGGAAAACATAAACTTCGAGTCAGACATAAAGCCTGGTATGAATAATAACCTACCATCTCGAACCATTTAGATATCTAGTGAGACCACGCCGCTTAGCGGAACGGGTTTTCCCCTCAATAGTATCTTATCAAAACTTATGATAACCATATACTGTGCTCCTACATCCACAATGGTTAAAGCATAGCAATTTAAAATATTACGATGATATGCAATTAAGTAAATTATTCTGGATTTCACATCCCCGTTCATTTGACTATTTGTCTCAGTTATAGTTTCTAGGATCACTATTAACCTAATAGTTTTCATGAGCTGACTAATAATCTATTCAAAGCTTGTGGACTTTCTGTCCGGTCTCATAGTTTTCATGGGATCACTAAGAACCTATTGGCCCCTGCCAATAACTTCATACATTTATTTTATGGGTTCTCCCCGAACCTATTGGTATCTCTAATAACTCTCTTATATCATAGTTTTCATGGGTTGACTATGAACCTGTTGACTTCTGTCAATAACTTAATCCGGATATAGTTTTCATAGGTTCAATACAAACCTATTGGCCCCTGCCAATAACTCTCTTTAAACATAGTTTTCATGGGTTCACTATGAACCTGTCTAAACTGAAAACTTCTTAATTAGTCTTTGGGCATCCTATATTCTAGTCTACCTGACCTACTGGATGCAACTCTATTCATTCAGGAGTTACTTAACTCATATTCACTACTGGGTTAACCTACCTGGTTATTCTGCCCTTACTCCCCAAAATATAGTTATGGGTCCATTACTTAGTGAATATATTTATAGAAGAAGCATATACACAAAAATAATACTAACATTTATGGTTTAATATCCTTGAAATCATTTTTCACTTGAAACATGGTTAATCCCTTTAACTTATTATTTTATCAAGGAAAGCTTCTTCAAAAACTCCAAATTTAAAAGTCATTTAAAAGCTCTTTTATAGTTCCATAGGTTTTACCTTTGAAAATTGAGATTGGGTTCTTTGTTTTGAAAATTAAGGCTTATGAAATCTTAGACCTTTACTTTCGAAACCATTGAAAAACATCTTTCGAAAGCATTCAAATTTTATTTTCAAAACATTAAGCATATGCCTTTCGAAATAGTTCAAAACATATCTTTCAAAACCATCAAAACATACCTTTCAAAAGTATTAAAGTATCACTTGCTTATTTATAAAAGCATAGCTTCGAAACCATTTGAAAGTACCACTTTCAAAACCATTGAGTTTATCCTTAAAAATATCTTTTGGATCAAAGTGAATGTAGATGAAAGTACCTCTTTTGAAACCATTAACCTTTAAGTAAAAGTGATTGGGGAAAACTGATGGCTTCGGAACCATCCTTTCGAAAGCATTAATCAATTAAGTAAAACATTCGGAAGGATAGCTTCGAAAACCCTTTCGAAGCCATTGCCTTCGAAACCTTTATGTGGCTACTAGAGCCCTTTCGAAAACATTGGGAAGTGGCTTATTACATTTATAAAACAAAAGCTACCTTTCGAACTCGTTGATGACTTCAGTCCATTCGAAAGGCATAAAGGCGACATCATGGTTTCGACTGGGTTCAAACTACCCTTTCGAAAGCTTTGATTTCAAAAAACAAGGCAACTCATTCGAATGCTACCTATTCAAACAAGAAGGTGGCAGCCTCGTCGAAAGCTATATTAAACTATTTTGAAAGCATTCTTTTGAAAACAAGGCAAGCGGCACCTCTTTTGAAAGCAAAACAGAAGACCTTCGTAAGCTATTAAAATTGGTCTCGACCCATTCGAAAGCACCGTTTCGACTCCATACCTTTCGCTTTTCTCCAATCCACTACGTATCATAGCATTGATATCATGTATATTTGTTCTGTTAGATGGGGGTGTAGGTACTTGGTCGAAAGGTCACTACTGGAAGTGGCGAAACCATGCTTCTGAATAAAAACTGTATTATTGCCTTTTTAGGTAAATTCTTTTCAACTAACTTCCCTATTTGTAAAACTTTATTTTGTTGCATAAACTTTACAAAAATCTTTTCCTAAAATACTGCCGAATTTATTTCAGATTTAATTAAAACTATTAAGAAATAAGCCCTTCCATGAATAAAAACAATTTAAACATATAAGTTTTCCAACTAAATTAATTTAATTTATATTGTAAATTTCTTAGGAAAAATCCCCAAAAATGACACAAATTCACTTTTAATATGTTATCTAACATATATAAATTTCAGACCCAAATTCCTTTATATAATTACCAAAACAAATTTCTAAACCCAATTATTCATATTCTCCTTTGAAAATTCATTATAAATTATCCATAGCTTGGATAATTATGAAAAATTTAATCCATCTCCAAAATAATGTTTTACACAACATATTAAATCCTCATGGCGTTTAAAACCCAATATAAACAATTTTAGCCTTAAAATCGAATAAAACATTTATCAAATAAACTTGTTTGAATATAACATATCATGAAATCCAAGCATATCATCATCAAAAATCATCATAGTGGATTTAAACTTAAACCCGAAATCAAATGATCTATAAAACCAAAAATAGAGATGGTTTAGATTATTATTCATCTTGATTAAGATAAGGAACTTGAGATTTCATCTTTGATTAATTCCCCTTGCTTGATTGATTAGCTTTAATTGATTTTTCCTATTTTTCTTTCCTTAGGTTATGGCCGGCTTGAGCTTTTGTTTTACGTTTTTGAATAATGAATTATGTATATGTAGAGATATGGAAATAAAGTTTTAAGGGTAATGGGATTTTGGTGGCGGCAATTCCCTATAATGCCCTTGCGTTATGTTCTCACTAATTAACAAATAAAACCATTCATAAGCCCATTCTTTTAGAGTTTTGTTTAATTAAGCTCGGCCTCAATTGAACTTTCAAATCTCAATCCCCTTATCACACTAATATTTATATTATTCTATTTAATTTATCTAATTAAATCTCCTGAATAATGTTATTAAAAATTAGGGGTGTTATAGGCTCCCCCTTTAAAGAATTTCATCCTCGAAATTCAATAAGGACAAAATACTAAACATAGCAATCATCTATAACAGCTCCTAACTACCATACTACCCTACCTGACTAGCAACAGTCTATATAAAGCAAATATAGAAAATACCCTCACAACTGATCAGGATATGTATCTCTAATCATGTCATCTGTCTCCCAAGTACAGTCCTTCTTGTTGTCGCTTCATTGAATTTTCACCAACTTGACTGTCTTGTTCCTTAACCTTTTCTCATCGCAACAACCTGAATTGATTACCTAACAAAAAGTCAAATTCGGTTCTACTATCAACTCTTCCAATCCCGTTAGAGGAATAGTAGTCTCTGGATCATGCACATATTTGCGAAGAGGAGACACATGAAACACATTTTGGACTACTGCCATATTCCTTGGCAACTCTACTCTGTATGCGAGCTTTCTGATCCTCTCTATAACTTGGAATGGACCAACATATCTCAGTGCCAGTTTCCCTGACTTTAAAAATCGCACCAAACCCTTCATCGGTGATACCTTAATGAAAACCCTATTTCCAACTGAGAATTCTAAGTCTTTGCGCCTCTTATCTGCGTAACTCTTCTGTCTAGACTGAGCTTCCTTCATCCTTTCTTAGACCAACTCAATCTTCTCTATTGCCTCTATAACCAGATCTGGACCCAAAACTAATCTGTCTTTAGTCGCTAACCAACATGCTTGTGATTTGCATGGCCTTCCATACAAAGCTTCAAAAAGGCGCCATTTCTATACTAGTCTGATAACTGTTATTATAGGAAAACTCCACTAAGTGTAGGTGATCTTCCCAAGATCTACCAAAATCCAATACACAAGCTCTTAATAAATCTTCGAGTACTTTATTGACTCTCTCTGTCTGCCCATCCGTCTGAGGGTGATACGCAGTACTCATCTTAAGCTTAGTACCTAATATATCATGTAGACTCTTCCAGAATTCACTAGTAAACAAAGCATCTCCGTCACTGACTATACTACTAGGAATTCCATGTAGTCTAACTATGTTCTTTATGAACAACTTAGCTAAAACTGGTGCTGTTCTGGTTGACTTAACTGGAATGAAATGGGCACTCTTGGTCAACCTGTCCACTATGACCTATATACTTTCATTTCCTCTATTCGACCTTGGCAACTCGTCTATAAAATCCATGGATATCTAATCCCATTTCCAAACTGGTATTTCCAAAGGTTGAAGCAACCCACACGACTTCTGTTGTTTGGCCTTCACTTGTTAACAGTTTGCACACTTCTTAACCCACAAGCCAAAATTTGTCTTCATACATTCCCAATAGAAGCTCCTCTTCATGTCTTGATACATCTTGTTTCCTCCAGGATGAATCATAAATTGGGATCGATGACATTCCTTAAGAACTTCTTTCCTTAAGTCCTCAACATTTGAAACATATAACCGTCCCTTCCTTCTCAACCATTCCCTTTTGTCAAGACTAAAGTCCTTTAGATCATCGATCTTCGATCCACAAAAATTCTAATCTTCTTGGCTAATAACGGATCCTCTTTCTGCTTAGAAGCAATTCTTTCGATCAGCACTGGTCAAACTTCTAAACATGACAAAATAGCGGTACTCTGACTAGAACTAGCAGTCGACTTAACTACACACTACAAGTGGTCAAAGCTTCTTAAACTTTCCATTCTGCCAACATAGCCAACACCACATTTGATGTCTTCTGCTAAGAGCATCCGCTACCTTATTTCCTTTCCTAGGTGTATACTCTATACTAAGATCGTAAGCGGCTAAAAACTCTAGCTACCTCTGTTATCTCATATTCTACTCCTTTTGAGAAAATAAATAGCTTAAGGACTTATGATCTGTGTATAGCTCAAATCTCCCCTAAGAGATAACGTCTCTAAATCTTCAATGCGAAGATCACTGCAGCCAACTCCAAACCATGAGTTGGATATCATACTTCATGCGGTCTAAGCTGTCGTGAAGCGTAGGCAATAACTTTACCCTTCTACATCAACACATCTCCTAATCCAATCCCACATGCATTGGTATACATCACCAAACCATGGTTTCCGTCTAGAACTACTAACATAGGTGCAATGGTCAACAAATGCTTTAACTTAAGGAATGCTTCCTCACATTTATCGGACCAGCCAAACTTCACATCCTTCCTAGTTAACTTAGTCAACGACATTGCTATACGCGATAAGTCCTTAATGAATCTTCGGTAATAGCTAGCAAGTCCAAGAAAACTTCTAATCTCAGTCACCGTCTTTGGTCTCTTCTAGTTATTAACAGCTTCGATCTTATCTGGATCGACTGACAACCCCTTCTCTGAACCACGTGACTAAAAAACTTATTCTCTTTCTTTGAAAAACGACACTTGGAAAACTTCGCCTTTAGCTGATGCTGCCTCAATGTCTCAAGCACTACTCTAAGGTGACCTTCATGCTCTCTTTCAACCTTAGAGTATAGTCTAAAATACCAATACAAACCTATTCAAGTACTCTCAGAAAACTCGGTTCATCAAATCTACGAAGAAAGCTAGTGCGTTCGTTAACCCGAATGGCACTACTAACCATTCATATGAACCGCACCTAGTTCGCAACGCTGTCAACGGAATATTGTCCTCTGCCACTCTTAACCGATGGAAACTTGTCGCCAAATCCAACTGGGAAAATACTCTGCCTCCATACAACTGATCAAGTAGATCATCAATTCTCGGCAAAGGATACAAATTCTTAATTGTCTTCTCGTTCAACTTACGATAGTCGATAAACATTCCTAACGATCCATCCGGTTTCCCCACGAACATCGCGACCGCTCCCAAAGGCGAACCGCTTGGTCTAATAAAATTCTCCTTTCTAGATCCACCAACTACACCTTCAATTCCTTCATCTGGGTCGGTGTCGTCCTTCTAGGTGGTCTACTGACAGGTTCAGCTCCTGGCACAAAATCTATTCAAAACTCAACAGCTCGTTTCGGTGGTAGTCCTGTAACTGGCTCAAAAACGTTTGCAAATTCTGTTACTATGCGAACCCGATTAAACTCTACTTCCGCTTCCATAGCACTTAACAATGCACAAGCACTACGGTTAGAATCCTATACTAAGAATATGATTCGGTTATGACTATCAGGGTGTCTCAACGATATTTCCCTGTCCTAGCAAAATATCTAAGCCTCATATTTACCCAACCAATCCATACCCAAAATGATTTCGAAATCTATGAAAAAAAAATTATACAGACTGCTTGCAAACTTATGACCTTACAAATCATGTTCTAACTGGTCACATCTCATCCCTAGAGTTGCACTCCGATCAGATTCGCAATCCTTAAGGAAGTAATAGGGTATGTGGGTTCTAAACATAACCAATCAACTAAACACAGATATAAATAAATGTGATGCACCGGTATCAAATAGTACCCTAACTGGTATACTCTAAATCAAAAGCGTACCTTCCATCACAGTCTTTCCCTTCTCAGCAGCAGTTGGCCTAGCAGATGATGGTCCAACCGCAAAAACTTTTCCCTTGTCCACCCTGACTGGTTTTGGACATTGATTCTTATAATGCCCAACTTAGTCGCAGTTAAAGCACTTCACGCTCTTCTTTTCTACAGCCTTCTTTCCCTTTCCTGCCCGAAATTCATGTGCATAATGACCCTTCTTATCACACATGAAACAAACTAAATCAGCCTTTGCTTTCTTGGCAGCCTCTCCCTTCCGGGTTCCCTTCTTCTTAATGAACTTCCTCTTCTTCCCCTAAGAACCCTGGGTTTCAACTGGCTTTTCCTTCCTACAAGTAGCAATCATTTCCTCATGTCGGATTGCCATCTCCACAAAAATATTAAAAGGATCATGGAGATGTGGCAGTGTCGCCCCAGCAATCTCTAGCCTCAATCCCCGAATAAACTTCTCATTCCTCTTGATGACGGTGTCAATAGTAGCATACTCATATCTAGACAGCTTATCAAATTTAGTAGCATACTAAGTTACCGACATCTCTCCCTGCACCAATTCCATGAACTTTCTCAACAATGTCGACTTAGAAACTTCAAACAAAAACCTCTACTCGAATCTCCTTCAAAATTCTGCCCAAGTCAACTCTTTCTCAGGAACTCCGGCAGTATCACTATTCCACCAATGAAGCGCTGCTCCTTGCAATTGCCTAGAGGCTAGTCTTCTCCTCTTCTACTCATCATTCAATCCCAAGTCAGTGAAGATCCTCTCACAATGCAATAGCTAATTTTCAACTTCTATAGCATCCTCTGTTCCCACAAACGGCTTCCCACCAAGACTGGTGTAATCTCTGCTCAACTTAGCATAGTTATTCCCAATTAGAGCCATGGGATTAGCTCCTCAAGTATTCCCAGCTACTCCAACTACTATTCCAGCTTGCACCAGATTGATGAAGAACTGATACATCATTCCCATATCTACTGGCGGATTTCCGTCACCTACATTAGCATTTGCATTTTGATTAGCATTTGCCTATCGACCCGGGTTCCTCCTGGTAGGTCGAACATTTTCATTTTTGTGGTGCTTCCTCCATCAAGATTTCCTCTTCCCTTTCCTGCCTCCATATCTTCCTTTCTCGTAAATCTACAAACGAGCCTTAGTAAGATAAGGAAGAACAGTCTAAGAGAGAGGGGAATACATACTTATACATACATACATACATACACACACACACACACACATATATATATATATATATATCAAATATAAGTACGTTACTATAGCGTAACCCAAACCCCGATCTAATTTTCTGATTCATTAGATTATGTTTTGAAAATTCTTTTAGGCTTAAATTTCTTTTAAGTTTTCATAAACCTATACTCTGATACCAACCTGTAACATCCCCCACTTGGAGGCCTAAAACTAACGAATATGGATGACTACAGCATCCGTAGCCGTTAGTTTTGGGCCTCCAAGTGGGGGATGTTATAAAAAACATGGATTTTTATCCTAACTTCTCTATTCACTCATCCTCTATATAAAAATCTCAACCCACTTGCATTTGATACTTCTGAAGCCTCCATCTATACCTATCTCCGACCGAATTCTAGTCCTCTCCATCTCTTCATTTCAAAAGTCAAATCAAAGTAAAATTGATACTATTCGATAGTTGGTGGTTATCGGTTCAAGTACTAACACTCTACTGGATTGGAAATAAGTTCAAGGAGTAGATCTCATCGTTTTAAGGTGTACTTATAGGCATTAGTGATAAGGTAAAATTTCCGATCTCTTAATGATTATTAATGTGTAGATAATATTTATATAACATATAATATTTTGTTGGTTAGGTGATGTATCTATTATATCAATGTATTGTTACAATTAGATTAGTTGTATGTTTATATATTTAAAAGTTTTTTGTCCTTATCATGCATATATTGCTTATGAAGAAAAAAAATTAATTTAAAATTAATTAATATTCATTGTTTCACTTATATAAGCTTTATAATTCAAATACTAAATCATATATTACATAAAATATGGTTTAAATTTTACAAAAGTAATATCATACAAAACATTTTCTACTAAATTAAAATAATATATATATTTTAAATATTATTTAAATCATTTAATTCTATACATAAATAATATTCATATACGTTTATGTTATAAAATATGTTTTGAATTTCACAAAATTAAATTTACATCTAATATTATTTTTGGCAATAAAAAATTAAACTTTTACATAATTTAATATTTAAATTAATAACAAAAATTAACAAATTATTTTTAAAATTAATTTTAAATAATAAAAAAATATATATGTACATATTTAAATTTCATAATATCTTTGAGATTTTACTGGAATATTTAAATTTTGAAATACCTTGTAAAAATAATTTTTATTAATTTTCCTTATGAAATTATCTATTTGTTTATTTAAAAATTAAAATTAAAAAACATCTTTGCTCTGAGCTATATAATAAGCATATATATACGCATACATTCATTTATTTTATTCATATATTTTATTTAAGTATATATACATTATTAATTTTGGAAGATATTAGTTTGTGTGTATGTATATAAATTTTTAAAAAATATTATTATTCTAGATTTTGAATTTCCAATTAAATAAATAAATAAATTTTAATATAATTTATATGATTTTAAAATAATTAATGTTAGCGCCAAAATTGGTCACTAACACCCAATCGTCGATGAAAGCACCAATTCACAGTCACAGATAACAGATAGAGTGTATGTAGAGAGCATAAATATGAAGAATACTCAAAATTAAAAAGAAAGAAGTAATAAAGAGGATTTATAGTGGTTCGGCTGACTCTTCCCTACGTCCACTCCAGAAATTTCCTTTTTATTGATATCAGATCAGCTACAGTTATAATCCGAAGTTTTTAAAACGATAATGGCAGATGTCACGATTGGGATTTTCAACCTTCGAAAATCGACATCAATACGTCCACTGTATTACATGCCGAGTAATCGAATGCCGGAAATACCAGATCGTTAGGGTAAAGAAGAAAGAGGTAGAAGAAGATAATAGAAACAACAACACAGAATCTCAGAATCGCAGCGGAACAATATATAATAGATAACAACTGGTCTTTATACAAAAAGAACTATAACTGTTTTTATACATTACATCAACAGAGTACAACACAAATCAATAGCACCAACTGGACATTTATAATAACTTGTCCTCACAAATACTGAATATACAGCCCACAATATACATCAGAATAAAATCAAATACGTATAATACGTCTTCGTCATCCAGCTTGCCTCCTAAGCTCCATAGCATCCTATATTGTATCTGTAATACTCGGTATGACCTGAGCATTATAATAAAATAACACTCGAGTCAGTCTGGAAAACCAGCGTGAGGAAACACACTAAATTTCAATTATTAAAGTTTTTTTCAATAATCCTTTGAAAATCAAAGGTATCTCGTAAGACCATGCCACAAATAAACACGACGGGTTTTTACCTTACGATAACCAAAACATTCATATCAAATCCTATGATATTACAATAGTGTCTAAGTACAAATACTTATTCAAATAGCTGAAATGCTTGCATCTCACATTTCAGCATAGTTGGGCACAATCAAAACTGTACGGCGCTTGTTGGAGAATGGATTCCATCTGTATGGCTAGGCAGTGGGGTACCTGTAACGACCTAGAATTTCTGTTATTTGAAATTCAGATTTTTAATTGATTTTAAATATTAACAAGTAAGATTTATAAGTCGAATAAATTTAATTTCGAATATAGAGATTTAATTGGATAATTAAATCGACAATTTAATATTTGAAATTGCAGAAATAATTGGAAATTGAATAAAATATGTATAAAAATGATTTATAAAGTTATATAAAATCATATTGGAGTTATAATGATGTTATAGAACTTTTAAAATTGAATTAAAAGTTAAATTGTGAAAATTGAATATTTTAATATTTAATTGACGAGTGAAAATAGTCATTTTTCAAACAGTCTCGGATTTTGATGAAACTAGTTTCATCGGATCCGTAATGTGAAATTATTATAAGGTTTCAAATTTCGTGTCAATCGGAGTTGTCGTTTGTCCGGGGCAAACTGAAACGCATCAAAATCGTTTTAAATCGATTTGATTTAAATTTGATCGTTTAACTCTGTAACTCGCACATATGATTGAATTAGCTCCCGAAACACATTCCGTTGTGTTCGGAACGCGGGTAAAACCTTCGAAACGCCAGCCGGCACGCTTCATTTGGAGTTCGGAAAATTTTCGATGAATAGTGTTTTGGCAAATTTCTATAAAAGGCCCCCATTTTCATCATTCTGCACAAAACCCTAACCCTAGTTGTAGCCGCTAGTTCCAAAACTTCAATGGCCGAAAACTTGCTTCCTTTCTCCTCGATTATCTCCAAATCCATCAACCTATTCGATAAATGTTCAACTGCAATGTTGAAGAGCACATCAAGTTCTATGATCTCAACGGTGGAGATCGAAATCGAAGCTTCGAATCAGCGGCAATTGGAGGATGAACGCTGCGCGTTCGTGCATGAATTTCTAGCAAAATGCTCGACAGAGCTCGGTCGGTTCTCTGGCATTGATAGAGTAGACGACGGGCTTCGAGATGCGGGTGGCTGATCGAAGTGAAGATCATCGGAGTGCGTGCGAAAATTCGATGAAGAACGGCGGCTTCTTGGGTTTCTTCGTTCGAACTTGAACTGGAGGAAGGAAGATGAAGTCCACGGGCCAGATCTGATGAAGGCAAATCGAATGGCAGAGATTGAATGTAGGGTTTTAAAAATATAAAATTGTGAATAAATATATATATATATTAAATTGTATTAACTTTAAAATATCGTATCTTTGTCATACGAGGTCCGTTTCGCACGAAACGAATTGCGTTAGGTTCGTTTTGACGAGCACTACGCAATGGAGCTGGTTTGGAGTCGATTGGAGCTAGTGAAAATTTTGAGTAAAATTAAACGCGTGTTTAATTTTATTCGAAACGAAACACTGCAACGGTTATCAGAACTCAAGGTGAGAACTTCTCACTCAATCGAATATTTGTTTCGATTTAAATTTTAAATAGTTGAATTTAAAATTGTTGATAGTGTTGATTGTGTGATTGAATGATAATTGTTATCTATTGTGTTGAATAGACCCTATACGCCGTATATTAAGCGAGGTTATTTATTAAAAACATATACCGCGATAATTCCACCGTGAAGTGGAATTGGTATTATATATGTATTTGGAGTTGATTTCCCGCATTATATAGCGGACGAGACCCTATTGCGCCGCATAATAGCGGATAGTATTTTATAAATCCCATATACCGTGATATTCCACCTCGAAGTGGAATTGGTATTGTGCTAACATCTATGGATACAGGGAAACAGGTTGGAGGGATCCAACTGGATTCCTTAAATAATTGAATTTGTTTCAATGTTGTGTGTTGATTTATTTATAATCTGTGTGTGATTATATTGTTATTGAAATCGTTGAAGGCTATAATTTAGCCGAATATATTTTTGGTATCGTTGGATACCAGAAAGAAATAAAATTGGATTTTTGAAAATAAAGTTGAAAATTTATCGAAAAATCTATTTTGAGAATTTGATAAATTTAAAAAGAGTTTTAAAAAGATAAAAGTCTTATTTTCGAACCATATTGAATTTAAATTTCAAATTTTGGGAAAAAGGGCTTAATAAATGGATTTCGAAAATATTATTTATAAGTTGAAGAATTTATTTAAAATTTGTATTTTTAAATAGATTTGAAGAGATAAAGGAATTTATTTTAAAAAGGAAATAATTTGGAAATTCGTTGAAAATTGATTTAGTGTTTTGAAATAAATTTGAAAATGTTGTGGTAATTAATTGATTTTAATTTACCATAACTAGTAAAATTGATTTGTAGAAATTTATCTGATTTAAATTAATCCTACTTATGGATGTTTGGATTATATTGGATGTTGAATTGTTTGACATCTCTGATATGTGATGCTTTGTGATATATTTTGATTTGTGTGTGATCTGTAATTTGTTTATCTGTGATATATATATATATATCTGTGATCTGTGAATTAAAGATAAGCGTTATAGTTTGTACCGCTTATCAAATATATTGTTATATTTGATCTGTGATGGTTGAATGTTGTTGCACTATTGTGTTAAACCCTTGGACTACACAATACACACACAAATGTGGATTTCACGTGGAAATCGGTTAAGTCACAGATTTTTGACAATTCTAAAAAGATTGAATTTTTGAATCCAAATTAGTTTTGGAAATTGGAATTAAAAGTTTTTGGAAATGAGTTTCAAAAATAAAAGTTACTTTAAATAACTTAATAAAATTGGAATTTAGATCACTTGATTTAAATTTTGAATTCAATATTTTGAAATTGAATTCAATAATTTGGAAATTTTGGTTTAAAATATTTTGCAAGTATAAAAGGTGTTTATATGGGTTTTTTTACCATTTAAAAGATGGTTTTGGAAATTTAAATTTAAATTCAAGTTTGTACTTGGATGGCTTTAACCTGTGTAATTGTAACCAGTTTTTCCCAAAATGAAAACTATCTGTTTTCAAATAATAATAGCTTTCATAAAGTGAAAAGATTTCCAATTTGTATCGAAAACATTTCAAGTTGAAATGAAATTGTAAATAGTTTGGAAAAACTATGAATTAACCTTTGTGACGATGATTAAATCTTGTTTTGAAATCAAAGAGTATTTCAAATGGTGTATCTTTTATATTATAAAAGACTTGAATTGTGAATAGTTTTGAAAGCTATAAGTTAAATCTTGATTCAAAGACTTAATGGGTTAATCAAATTGAAATGGAAATTGATTTGGGAATCTGTGAATGAATCTTTGTGAAACTGGGTAAACTTTGTGAAGTAAATCTTTTTGTTTAAAGATTTAAAATGGTAATTTGTTTAAACCATTTAAAGGAAAGGATTTGGGTAATAAGTTGTGACTTAATTGAAATCCCTATATCCATATGTTTTAAATATTGTGCTCACTATTCGGTTTAGCCGGGAAAGGACCTTTGTGTCATATAACCCATTCCGAATAAGTGATATAACGATACGGATCGCATTGAAGACCGGTGGTGAAGACCGGGTATTTGTGAAAATGATAGGATGACCTATCGATTGTCTCTACACCGTTTGCTACGGTATAGAGATTTCCTTTGTGATGGGAAGTTCGATCGGGATTGTGAATACCCAGATTGCAAGGGCTTCTTCGGAAGTGCCTTCGGTTCTGTTCGAACCCGGAACAGACTTGTATGGTTACATGTCTGACATTACATTTTGAGATATAAAGCTGATTTCTTTCAAATACATTTCTGTTGGTGGCGGAGAATTTATTCTCTTAGCTTAACACCCTTCTCTGAGATGTACGAGCTCAGAGGTTATGTAGTTGAAGGTTATCAGTGATATACTCCCAATTTGGTAGTGTGGTATGCTGAGTGTTGCTGTGTGATGATTATTTATTGATCATTTTTTGATCAAAGCGTGGCTTTGTGAAAAAGCGTAGCTTTGTGGATGAGACCTCTTCGGACCTCACAACCCAGAAATGGTCGAAACAGGAATGATGCGATAAGGTTATGAGGGTCGCTCCCTTTAGGGTATGTCATTTCCTTCTGGAAAAGGGTGGTTTCAGGTATGGAGCCCTGGTATTTAACCTATATGGATACTCCAATCTCATTTACTGTGTGTTTGTTGTTTTGTCGAGGCGCCTCGGATAAAGGTCCTAAAGGACTGGGGGGGTGGCATATTCGTGTAGTAGTTACCTAGTGACAGAGGTAACCCGACCTTGTGTTGGCAGAGAGCAGGTTGACACTCGGGACGTCCCGCTAGAGGCGATCCCATGTGGCAGTAGGAAGTTCCTTAGCCTGACCATTTGTTGGAAATCCAATTTCCAATACGAACCTTGTACGGTATTAGTTGTAGAACCTGCCATTTACTTATGGTGGTCACCACTGTTTAGATGGTAGCTATAGTAGGCATAGTTCGAAATGTCTATGCTGGCTAAGATTAATATTATACTTTCAAAATGTTTTCCGCACTAAGAACTAATAATAATAATATCGAATGATTTTGCGTAGTAAGCATTTTTGACTATCATAAGAAGAAATCTCCTCCAATTCTGCGTTTGCATTGTGTGTGTGGCGGGAGGTCTTATGGTAGTTTCATTTTCCAAAAGCATTGCAGATATTTTCCACTTCCTTTGTTGTTTTTGTTTTAAAGATAAACTGTTTTAGTTCTCTCACCAGTCACCATGACTGACCTAGAGTTTATTGTTTCCTTCCTAAACTCTGGGTGCAAACCAATTTCCACACGGGCAGTCTAGAGTCAGGTTATCAGGTCATTCTGGATTCAGGAGATGCTGTGGAGCTCAAGTGGCGAGCTGGATGGCGAGACGTAGCATTTGTATATGATATTATTTTTTCCGCTGTAAAATTCATTTGTAAGGAAAAGTGTGTATAACTGTCCATTGATGTATTGTGTTGTATATTGACTCTGATGATATGATGTAATGTATAAACTGATATAGTTCTTTGATTTAAAGATTATTCATTTATCTATTATTTGTTGTTCCGTTGCGATATGTAAGATTCTGATATTGTTTTCTGTTGTTTCTTCTTTCTTTCTGTCTTCTTCTACCTCTTCTTTTTAACCATAACAATTCGGTTTTCCGGCATTCGATTGCTCGGCAGTTGATACAGTGGATGTATTAATGTTGATTTTCGAAAGTCGAAAATCCCGGACATTACAGTACCACTTGTCACAGTACATGTCTAGAACAGCGTACCGAGGACCACGCCGGGATCCCCTGCTACACAAGACCGGACTATCCCTAACCTGGATAGACCGAATATGCTATCACCCCGGGTGTTCCTACCCTCTTTCGAGCTCCTTCCATATACCATAGTAATAAATAATATCCGAGGTTATCTAGAAAGGTGATAAGCATACCCAACTTGGGTGCAACCCACTTAGCCTTGCTGCATCTCCCCTGATTTTCAGTCATTCCCAGTTGATGGGGCTAGAGGCTACGATTACCTTTTTAAGAAATTTTTCACTTAGAATGCTCATTGTCCTCCGATGACAATGTTCTGATAGCATTCATCCATACAAGTCTGTTCCGGGTCCGAACGGAACCGAAGGCACTACTCCTACTACATCCATTTTGGAATCACCCTCAGGATTAGTAGCAATTAGCCCTTGCACTTCACTGCTCCATCTTCGACTCCATGCTCTTGTCTTCATTTCGAAACGTACTCGTTGGATCGAAGTGGTTTTCGAATAACAAATCTGATTCCGATCTCTCCGAAACAATGTTCGATTTTTCCGTAAACTCAACCCCGGTTCTTAAGGAAATACACAGAAGAAAATAAGATCGGAGATCACCTCCTAACCATTAATGGACGGATTTCCTTAACATCGTCCCAGAAGAACGAAACGAGTTTATACGTATAGTATAGCACCTCGAACGGTAACCGTACCATATAATTCCTGTATTTCTCCTAGATATTTCCAAAGTTATATTTTTGGTCCAGATTTGATAGTCGGTTATTTAACTATCAAATAAACAATCAGTTCAACCAAATTCTATTTTTTCCACTGAATTACTCCAAATCCCTTTTTAATTTAATTTTATTAAATCAAATCTCTTCACCCAAAATATATGTACTTAAACTTATCGAATTTAGTAAATTCACCAACCATCCCTTTCAAATGAATATTTGAAACCCCTTTAAAAATAATACGGAAAATACTACTGCGGTATTAAACCATGGATTCACAGTTCAATGGTTACGTCTCTATCCCAGAGAAATTTAAGACTTAACTGCAGGCACTCACTGCCTCCGATTTACGCCATGCGGGTATACCAATACTTCCCGACTTTATTTGAAAATTTTCAAAATAATACTTATGAAATTTCTCTAAAAATTTCCCAAATTAAATTTTGGCAATTACACTTTAAAATAAAAAGTTATCACATAATATAAATATTGAATAATTTATCCCTTTAAAATAATAATACTGGTTAATTCTTTAAATAAAAATTAAATCAACTCAACCATTTATAAAACTACTTAATTAATACTTAAATATACTTTTAAACAAATTTTAAACAACTAAATAAATTAAATTTTAGAATATTCCTAAACACTTTTAAATTTTCTAATTAATACTTAAAAATCATTCTTTTTTAAAATAAACTTAACTTTTCCAAAAAAATATAATTTCAACCACATTATAGCTAGCCTAATTATTTATAAATCCCTCTCGATTTTTTTCCGGTTCGATTTACGTTCCAATTCCATAAATTTCCTTTTTCCCATTTCTAAAAATAAAACTACTATTTATTTTTAAAACAATTTGCCTATCTCCTTTCCACCGTGAATTTTACAATTTCGAATTATCCACTAATAATTACTTCACTTTAATTTATAAACTTCGTTTATAATTCCCATAGTCTTATTTCCCGTTTATAATGGTTTCACAACACTTGATCAATTTTAAATCGATTTCCTAAATTAAATTCTGTTTTTTCCAATTAATTTCTTAGTTAACTCAAATATATCCCAGCCCACTAATTTCAAATTCACTTCCTTTTTATGATTTAAATCTTATTTAAATCTAGAACATCAATTTCCTATTTTATTTTCAATTTTTTCCTTTTTATTTTCCCAAACTATTTTAAATCTCAAATTTAAAAATAAATTCCTTTAAACTTCAAACCATATCGCTTAAGTTCTTATTTTTAAAACCCTTTAATTCACATTTATTCAAATATCCCTATTTTTCCATATTCCGGAATTACTAAATAGGATTTTAATATCAAACTATTTATTTCTCCCAAATTCATTACTTTTTACTTTATCCAACTTTACAATAAATATTTTACTTTAAAATTCCCTTTTTATTTTCCTTTAAAAATTCAATATTTATATTTTTGATATTTTAAAATGCCAAAAATATATTCAGCAATACCATAACACCTAATAAATTCAATTTCCAGAATAATCTATCATAGATTATTCAAATAAATCATATCACTAAATATGAAAATAATTTCAACATTTTTGAGGAATCTAATTGGATCCCTCCAACCAGTTTCACTGCATCCACAGACGTTAATACAATATAAAAATACCAATCCCACTTCGAGGGGGATATCGCGGTATATAGGGTCATCCGCTATTACGCGGGGCGGATACGGTCTCATCCGCTATATATATGTGGGAATATCACTCACTCCAATATATACATACTTCTATATATGATATAACATCCAGACTGATAATAATTATCAAATTCAATTAATTAATCAATAATTAAATTAACTACTTAAAAATCAATTACGGAATTCCAAATTTGAGTGAGATTAACTCACCTTGATTTTCTGTCGTTTTCACGTTCCGTTTTCAATTGAATCCGAACACGTTTTAAATTAACTGAAATTTTCAAAAGCTCCAAATCCGTCCAAACTAGTTTCGTTGCGAAGCTCTCGTCACCACGATCGCAACGCAAAAAGTCTCGTTCAAAACGGACCTCGCATGTGAGAGTTATGCATTTTAATAAGTTTAAATGTAATTTATATAAACAACTTTTTTTATAAACACCGCCCGTACCATATCAAAACCCGGCCCACACATACTTCCCCCTCCCTTCCTTTCTTCTCCAACGCTGATACCTGCTCTGCTCGACCTTGCCTAATGTGCACATGCACACTTCACCGGAGCTCCATCGACCAAATCAACTTCGCCATCACCTCCCCCTCGACGACGCCGACCATCCCCTATCAACAATTTCGAGCCCGAGCCCACCTCGCCAATCGCGACATGCCTGAGCCTCTACTGCCAGGGAAAAAAAATGTCGCCCCCTTATTATGCGACTGCACACCCACTGACAACCACCTCTGACTGCTCCTCGCCTCGACGAATTCAAATCCAATGCCCAAATCCCCAATCGATGGCCAGAACTTCAAACAACTGAAACCCTAGCCTAAAAACCCCATTCGACCTTCACTGTCGAATTCTCCCATAAGAGCCGCACCATACAAAAGTTATACAAGATCGAAGAGAAAGTTAAATCTCGAGCTCCTATCGAAGCATGCCACTAGGCATTTATAATGTTATACCCCTATTCCGAACACGATGGAAAAGGTTTCAAGTCCTAATTAGATCGTATGGAGAAGATAGGTTTTTGGACCCAATTATTATAATGAATTTTCGATATAAATTTCAGCGCGTTTATATCCCGTACGACCAAACGATAACTCCGAAGGCTTTGAAATTTGAAATCCGATAATAATACACTATTACTGATCCAATGAAATTTGTTTCGTCGAAATCCGAGACTGTGCTCGAAAGGCTGTTTTTAAATGTCAATTTAAACGATATATTTTTAAAACTGAACAGTGCACTTTTAAATTCAATTTTAAAACTTTTATTATCTCCGGTATTATCAATATAAATTTTATAAGCCTTTAAATTATTTTTAACAAGCTTAAAACTCAAGGTTCAATATTTTACTCAATTTCCAATTGTTAAATTCAATAATTAAATTATCCAATAATTAGTTATATTTGAAAATGAAGTTAAAAATTTACTTTTAAATATTTAAAATTAATTAAATATTCCAATTTCAAATATCCAAAATTCTGGGTCGTTACATTCCTTCCCCTTATAAGGATTTCGTCCTCGAAATTGCTAGGTAAGAAGAATGGTCCAATCCCGTTAACTATTTTCCCAAAACCACACAGTTTCATACAACTTCTCCAAAAACAATTTTTATTGAAGACACACTATCACTCTTACTAACTTCTCAAACTCATCCATAGATTTCAAATAATATTACTCCCTTAATTATCCAAATTATAATTTAAAACCAGATTTTAAATTATCAAAATTTTCTAACTCCTTAAATTTTTTTGAAAATTTTTCGCCAGCGTCTCTTTTGCACGGCTAAATCCAAAAAACTACAAAACTACCTCTATGGGCCCAAATCATCAAAAGAAAAAAAATCCAAGTTTCTCAATTAGAAATCCATCAATTTCATACAACAATTAAACACAATTTAAACGTGTACCTTTTTTCGGGCAACCATATTTATTTCTGAAATCGAAGACATTGATTTATCTTTTGCTTTTAATTACCTGCACCCTACTTACCAATAATATCTAATCATTTAATTCCAAAATCATTTTATTTATTTCCTTTCAAAACTTTCAATATTTTCTTTTCTTAAGCGCGTACGATGTACATATATCATCCGTACGCAATATTAAATCCAATCGCTCACTCAATCATACAAATTTCACTTCTGAACTAGTATCATTCACACGACTCTCTAGGGCGGACTCAGATCTGGTTTCCTGATCAGAAACTATCATTCTCCTTGCATAGATGCATACGATGATAGAGAATTTCAGAATCAATCAAAAATCCATATCCAGGGTTCGTCGTCGAAAATCGAGTGAAAAATCCTAACTCGGATCGATATAACTATCTCAAAATTCTATGCTTGAATCTAGATCAAATCGTTATGCGAATAATATACGTACAACTTACGTATCAATTTTTCAATTGATTATTAGCTACATCAATTCTTCCTATTCGTATTTATTTTAATTTCCATACACTTATCCACAACTATAACATTCATTTAAACTTCACATTCCCTTATTTACTTAGTCATTTGCCTCTATACTAATTCCACTTAAGAATTTATCCCATCAATCTTCTTAAGTCAACTTATAACCTTTTATACAAAATTTCTTAGATTTATTTTCTCTTCACAACTCAATTTTATATCTCTTTCTATTCAAATTAAATTTTCAGTTTCATTTGAACTCAATTTATCTTACAATTTTAAATATTGAATTCTATCCACCATATCTCAAACCATATTTAATCCACTAATTATTTTAAATTAGTTCCATCTACTAATTTATTTCAAAACAAATTGTGACGCCCCACCTCTATACCCACGCTAACCAAGAACACTACGATGTAGTGCTGTCAATTAGCGCGGAGGATAAGGCTGTGGAGGAGCGACCATCCATGTAACTTCTTTGTGCGAGCACCGATACGTCAGATAGAATAGAATGCATATCTTTTAAGGAGGAAATCCGACATACCGATACAAACACAAAGCTATCACACGGTGGCTATATATAATCTTCGGAAACAATCTTAGAAATAATCATAACATAAATCAGTCACGGACATCCATATCACAAAGGCGGAAGAAGATATGAATAAATATATATAACACATGAAAGTGTTCATCAGAGTAGTGGTCAGAAAGATCCACGATAATACAAAAGAATAGCATCACGTGCTATACAAAAGAATAAGTACACAACATAGAGTCTATATCTCAAAGGTGTACATCCAAAAACTACTAATCTAAGTAGTTAGCCAAAAGTCAGAGTAATCCAGAAGAGAAGTCAAGCAGAAGCACCTGTAACATCTCGGTCTGACCCGAGTATTATTTATAAGAAAATAATAAACGGATCAGTCTAACTATAAATATCAGATGACATGATATAGGATAAGGGGTATGGCATAAACATATAATAACCATGATGGCATACTACTATAAGTATGTAAATGATAATCAACAAGGGATTAATCAATGTCACAAGAATCTTCTCAAAGATTCAAACACATAAAAAGGGTAATGACACACAAATTCACCAATACACAAAAACTGATATCATATCAGTGAAAACCACAAAAGATGGTGAAGCACTAAACCCAGAAATCAACACACGAAATCCAGAACAAATCCCAGAAATCAACACACGAAATCCAGAAATCACTAAAAGGGGGAAGTCCGAACACACGGACGAGAAGCTATCTCATGGAAGCTATCCATTTGAATTTTCCGAACACACGGATGGCCCGAAGGCAAGTCCGACACACGGACGAAGAGACATCGCACAATCGCTAGTCTAAATCACAAAAGTGATCGTCATGATCATAAGGAAGTGTCAATCACACCAAGCTAGTAAATATATGAGTTTAGCTTCATGTCCCATAACCACTTGCTTAACTTAAATATTTACGAACAAGCTGTAAATCTTCACTAGGAAATTGTCACAAAAAGGGTTCAATCGAACAAGTCCAAGAGCTAACCGACGAAGTGAACGCAAGCGTTTCATACCACCCGTTTTACTAAGTCGTTTAAGTCGATTTCTCGTTCGAGTGAAGTAAAGGCTTGTATATACTAGTAGATTGAAAATCGGTTTGAGAAAACGAACTTTTGATATTTAAAATAGTGTTGAAATCGCTTTGATGAAAGAGTTTTGATATTTACTATTAGTATTGAAACCTTCATATATCTTTAAAGTGACAAGTCATAAAACGATTGTAGAAACAAATCAATTCACGTTCGAAGACGTGAGTAAAGTCCAAAGAAGTCAATCCCAAAACCACCAAAGTAGAAATTCTGATAAATGTTTTTCAGAAGAAATTGCCTACGCAGAGTAATACGGGGTTCGACCTGCCCGGTCAGGTCGCGGGGGTCCAGGGGGCAGCGCCCACGGCGGGGTGCGGGGCAGCGCCCCGTCACGGTACGACCTAGTGAAGGCAAGCGGTCTCGAGAAGCCAAACCGGTCAAACGACCAAGTACTAACTCGCGAACGACCTAGGGGAAAAACAGGTCAAACGACTAAGTACTAACTCGCGAACGACTTACGACTTAAGGGAGGCAAGCGACTTACGACTTAAGGGATAAGGTCATACGACCTAAGTGGACAATGCCACGCGACTTAGCAGAAGAACAGATCGAACGACCTAGGGGAAAAACAGGTCAAACGACCAAGTACTAACTCGCGAACGACTTACGACTTAAGCCTCAATTCGAGCTACGAGCTAAGGCTGGAACGACCTAGTGGAGTTAGGTCGGGGACGACCTACGACTTAAGGTCATACGACTTAACAGTTGCGAGCTAGCGGAGTTGGCATGGCCTAGCGACTTAGTAGAAGCAGCGACCTACGACTTAACGATTTAAAAGCCAACGACCTAGGACTTAAGAGCCATACGAGCTACGACTTAAGCTCAAATACGAGCTACGACTTATCACTTAACTCGTGAACGACTCAAGCCTTTAACTCGTGAACGACTCAAGCCTTTAACTCGTGAACGACTCAAGCCTTTAACTCGTGAACGACTCAAGCCAGGCGAACAGAAATACAGAGGCGGTGACTTTTCAACGCGCGCGACTTAAGCCCTTAACTCGCGAACGACTTACGACTTAGGCTTAACTTGTGGACGACTCAGCGAAGGCCAGAAACGACTTAAGGCCAGAAAAATCACCAAAACGCTGAAAATTGAAGTTTTTCGCCAATCCAATCCAAACCAAATGCAAATGTTGATGCAAATGCAATAGGGGATCATTCCCAACAGTCCAAGATAGATATAGGTAAGATGTGAGATCAAAAATCTCACTTTTTCCACGAAATTGATGAAGATGAAGATTGAAAGCAAGGAGAAGCAACCCAAAGCTTGAATCCACAATCTTCTACTTGAATTTGATGTTGAATCTCGGATTTGCAATAGAATTTGAGTTGGGAGTTTTAATTTCTCTTTCCCACCACCATTTTTGACAAAGCTTGAAGTGTTTGAACAAATGAGAAAGAGGGTTGGGCTGAACAAAAGGGGTGCAGTCCAAACCAAAGTCAAAGGCGGGAAAAAGTGTCGAAAATTTCACTATCTCCAAACATATCGAAGTTTACACTCAAAAAGATCGCAAACGTCATTTTGAACTCAATGGGAGTGGTCTCGAGTCCTAATTTGACCGTATGCAAAAAGTAGCTTTTCGGACTAACATCCGACTAACGATAAAATATTTAAATAAAATATTTAAATATAAAATCGATAGATATGCGGGTTGTTACACAAATTCAATTTCAAATCCGTTTAACATACTTATTCTATTGATTAGTTCATTTACTAATTTATTTCAAATCTCGCTACATTCCATTTCAGAACTATTTTCCATTTAGCCTACTTAGGCTTAATCTCTCAAAATTCACTTTATTTTTAAACCTAAGTTAAATAAAATTCCCATTCCAATAATCAGGTTTCAATTCCACTTACTTACAAATTTAAATTGATTTGTTCATCTAAATAAACTTTATTTTCAATAATTATTTCATTTAGTCCACTCGAACAAATTATCCAATTTCACTTTATTCAAATTAAATATCATTCCAATATTCAAATTTCAAAATTTTATAAGTTTTTCCAAACTTATTTATATTCCATTAAAACATTTTAAATAAGATTCCAAAGTTTTAAATAATTACTTAATATTTCAAAAAAATCATTTTTGAAATCAATTACATATATACAATCCATTTGTATATTAAATTATCCCTTTGCATGTCAAAATCAAACCAATTTTGCAAACAAATCCTAATTCAAATCATTGAGGTAGCAATCCCTCCCTTGGAAACTCGAAGATGAACATCGATGATGCTGTAGTCATCACCGAAATTATTTTCCAACGACCGAAGTGAGTTCAGTGCTTTTATTCCTTTAAAAACCATTTTAATATATTTTCAATTCACCAATCTTAATAGATTTCATTTCCAATTCAAAAGTATTTCCAAATAATATCACTTTTTTTTCCGGTACTCTAAAAAAACATTTCAAAATCAAAGTAAATTAAATTTCCAAAGTCCCAAATTTCAAATCCTTTAAATCGATATTTAAATATTCCTCTGGGGTTTTATTCCGTTTCAAATTATAAATCACATTTATAATCTCATATATACAAACTCATTTTGCCATATGGATTAGTTTCTTAACTTTTGGTTATAACATCAAACTTTTATTTCAATTACCACAACAACAAATGATAATATTTAATATTATCACTTCCTAGCAACCAAGCAACCATATATAACTATAATAATTCAAAAAAATTATTTCCTTTATATATAAAAATAATTTGGGTAAAGTTATTTCATTTACCCCATTTCAAAACAATACTATGCCGAATTGTTCTGTCCAAGTGTTTAGAGATCCCTATCAATAACATTAATTACTTGTATTGACCAGAATCCATAACTACTCAACAAATCAATCAGCACAATATAAAATTTTTTGTATTCACTAACAAATACGCGCTCATATCTATTAATACACTCAAACTCATTCTAGGATGCTACTGACCATATCTCTAATGAGTAATCCTCATCAGAGCCAAGGTTCTCGCTTAACCTTCAGCTCTGATACCAAATGTCACGACCGGGATTTTCGACCTCCGAAAATCGACATCAATATGTCCACTGTATTACATGCCGAGCAATCGAATGCCGAAAATACCAGATCATTAGGGTAAAGAAGAAAGAGGTAGAAGAAGATAATAGAAACAACAACAAAAAATCTCATAATCGCAGTGGAACAATATATAATAGAAAACAACTGGTCTTTATACAAAAAGAACTATAACTGTTTTTAGACATTACATCATTAGAGCACAACACAAATCAATAGCACCAACTGGACATTTATAATAACTTGTCCTCACAAATACTAAATATACAACCCACAATATACAGCGGAATAAAATCAAATATGTATAATACGTCTTCGTCATCCAGCTCGCCTCCTAAGCTCCATAGCATCCTATCATGTATCTGTAATACTCGGTCTGACCCGAGCATTATAATAAAATAACACCCAAGTCAGTCTGGAAATCCAACGTGAGGAAACACACTCAATTTGAATTATTAATTTTTTTTTCAAAATCCTTTGTAAATCAAAGGTATCTCGTAAGACCACGCCACAAATAAACACGACGGGTTTTTACCTTATGATAACCAAAACATTTCTTATCAAATCCTCTGATATTACAATAGTGTCGAAGTACAAATACTTATTCAAATAGCTGAAATGCTTGCATCTCACGTTTTAACATAGTTGGGCACAATCAAAACCGTACGGCGCTTAATGGAGAATGGATTCCATCTGAATGGCTAGGCACTGGGGTACCACTTGTCAGAGTACACGTCTAGAACATCATACCGAGGACCACGCCGGGATCCCCTGCTACACAAGACCGGACTATCCCTAACCTGGATAGACCGAATATGCTATCACCCCGGGTGTTCCCACCCTCTTTCGGGCTCCTTCCATATACCATAGTAATAAATAATATCCAAGGTTATCTAGAAAGGTGATAAGCATACCCTACTTTGGTGTGACTTACTTAGCTTTGCTGCATCTCCCCTAATTTTCAGTCATTCCCGGTTAATGAAGTTAGAGGCTACGATTACCTTTTTAAGGAATTTTTCACTTAGAATGCTCATTGTCCTCTGATGACAATGTTATGATAGCATTCATCCATACAAGTCCGTTTCGAGTCCGAACGAAACTAAAAGCACTACTCCTACTACATTCATTTTGGAATCACCCTCGGGATTAGTAGCGATTAGCCCTTGCACTTCACTGCTCCATCTTCGACTCCATGCTCTTGTATTCATTTTGAAACGTACTCGTTGGATCGAAGTGGTTTTCGGATAACAAATCCGATCCTGGTCTCTTCAAAACAACGTTCGATTTTCCGGTAAACTCAACCCCGGTTCTTTAGGAAATACACAGACGAAAATAAGATCGGGGATCATCTCCTAAACGTTAGTGGACGGATTTCCTTAACATCGTCCTTGAAGAACGAAACGAGTTTATACGTACATTATAGCACCTTGAACGGTAACTGTACCATATAATTCCCGTATTTCTCCTAGATATTTCCAAAGTTATATTTTTGGTCCAGATTTGATAGTCGGTTATTTAACAATCAAATAAACAATCAGTTCAACCAAATTCTATTTTTTCCACTAAATAACTCCAAATCCCATTTTAATTTAATTTTATTAAATCAAATCTCTTCACCCAAAATATATATACTTAAACTTGTCGAATTTAGTAAATTCACCAACCACCCCTTTCAAATGAATATTTGAAACCCCTTTAAAAATAATACGGAAAATACCACTACATTACCGGACCATGGATTCACAGTTCAATGATTACGTCTCTATCCCAGAGAAATTCAAGACTTAACTGCAGGCACTCACTGCCTCCGATTTACGCCATGCGGGTATGCCAATACTTCCCGACTTTATTTGAAAATTTTCAAAATAATACTTATGAAATTTCAATAATAATTTCCCAAGTTAAATTTTGGCAATTACACTTTAAAGTAAAAAGTTATCACATAATATAAATATTGAATAATTTATCCCTTTGAAATAATAATACTGGTTAATTTTATAAATAAAAATTAAATCAATTCAACCATTTATAAAACTACTTAATTAATACTTAAATATACTTTTAAACAAATTTTAAACAACAAAATGAATTAGATTCTGGAATATTCTTAAACACTTATAAATTTTCCAGTTAAAACTTAAAAATCCTTCTTTTTTAAATTAAACTTAACTTTTTCAGAAAAATATAATTTCAACCCCAATATAGCCAGCCTAATTATTTATAAATCTCTCTCGATTTATTTCCGGTTCGATTTACGTTCCAATTCCGTAAATTTTCTTTTTCACATTTCTAAAAATAAAACTACTATTTACTTTTAAAACAATTTTCCCATCTCCTTCCCACCGTGAATTTTATAATTTCAAATAATCCACTGATAATTACTTCACTCTAATTTATAAACTTCGTTTATAATTCCCATAGTCTTATTTCCCGTTTATAACGGTTTCACAACACTTGATCGATTTTAAATCGATTTCCTAAATTAAATTCCGTTTTTTTCCAATTAGTTTCTTAGTTAACCCAAATATATCCCAACCCACTAATTTCAAATTCACTTCCTTTTTATGATTTAGAATCTTATTTAAATCTAGAACATCAATTTCCTATTTTATTTTCAATTTTTTCCTTTTTATTTTCCCAAACTATTTTAAATCTCAAATTTAAAAATAAATTCCTTTACACATCAAACCATATCGCTTAAGTTCTTATTTTTAAAACCCTTTAATTCACATTTATTCAAATCTCTCTATTTTTCCATATTCCGAAATTATTAAATAGGATGTTAAAATCAAACTATTTATTTCTCCCAAATTCATTACTTTTTAATTTATCCAACTTTAATATAAAATATTTTACTTTAAAATTATCTTTTTATTTTCATTTAAAAATTCAATATTCATATTTTTGATATTTTAAAATGCCAAAAATATATTCGCAATACCATAACACCCAATTAATTCAATTTCCAATATAATCTATCATAGATTATTCAAATAAATCATATCACTAAATATGGAAATAATTTTAACATTTTTTAGGAATCCAATTGGATCCCTCCAACTTGTTTCCCTGCATCCATAGATGTTAATACAATATAAAAATACCAATCCCACTTCGAGGGGGATATCGTGGTATATAGGGTCATCTACTATTACGCGGGGCGCATAGGATCTCATCCGCTATATATATGCAGGAAGATCGCTCACTCCAATATATACATACTTCTATATATGATATAACATCCAGACTGATAATAATTATCAAATTCAATCAATCAATCAATAAATAAATTAACTACTTAAAAATCAATTACGGAATTCCGAATTTGAGTGAGATTAACTCACCTTGATTTTCTGTCGTTTTCGCGTTCCGTTTTCAATTGAATCCGGACGCATTTTAAATTATTTGAAATTTTCAAAAGCTCCAAATCCGTCCAAACCAGTTTGTTGCGAAGCTCTCGTCACCACGATCGCAACGCAAAAAGTCTCGTTCAAAACTGACCTCGCATGTGAGAGTTATACATTTTTATAAGTTTAAATGTAATTTATATAAACAACTTTTTTTATAAACAAAGCCCATACCATATCAAAACCCGGCCCAGACATACTTTCCCCTCCCTTCCTTTCTTCTCCAATGCTGATACCTGCTCTACTCGACCTTGCCAATCGTGCACGTGCACACTTCACCGGAGCTTCATCGACCAAATCAACTTCGCCATCACCTCCCCCTCAACAACGCCGACTATCCCCTACCAACAATTTCAAGCCCAAGCCCACCTCGCCAATCGCGACATGCCTGAGCCTCTACTACCAGGGAAAAAATGACGCTCCCCTATTATGCGACCGTATGCCCACTGACAACCACCTCCGGGTGCTCCTTGCCTCGATGAATTCAAATCGAATGCCCAAATCCCCAATCGATGGCCAGAACTTCAAAACAACCAAAACCCTAGCCTAAAAACCCCATTCGACCTTCACTGTCGAATTCTCCCACAAGAGCCGCACCATACAAAAGTTATACTAGATCGAAGAGAAAGTTAAAACTAGATTTTAGGAATTAGTTTCGCAATTTTTAAATGAGTATGTTGTGAGAAAGGATATTTTGAAGTTAGCAAATTTTTTTTTTCTTTTTTTCTTTCTATTCAAACTGGGTTCGGCTTGATGTATAAAAAGAGGAGGAGGGAGGAAAAGTGTTTGAAATGTTTGCGTGTAGAATATGTCTTGCTACAGTGATTTGAGGAGAAAGGAAAAAAGTTCTAATGTGATTTTTTTAAATCCATGAATATATGTATATTATTTAATTTTAAATCATTTCGAATCCGTAGCTTAAAATCTCGACCTCCTATCGAGGCGTGCCACTTGGCGTTTATAATGTTATACCCCTATTCCGAACACGATGGAAAAGGTTTCGAGTCCTAATTCGATCGTATGGAGAAGATAGGTTTTTGGATCCAATTATTATATTGAATTTTCGATATAAATTTCAGCGCATATATATCCTGTACGACCAAACGATAAGTCCGAAGGCTACAAAATTAGAAATCCGATAATAATACACTATTATGGATCCAATGAAACTGGTTTCGTTCAAATCCGAGACTGTGCCTCGGAAGGCTATTTTTAAATGTCAATTTAAACGATATATTTTTAAAACTAAACAATCCACTTTTAAATTCAATTTTAAAACTTTTATTATCTCCGGTATTATCAATATAAATTTTATAAGTCTTTAAATTATTTTTAACAAGCTTAAAGCTCAAGCTTCAATATTTTACTCAATTTCCAATTGTTAAATTCAATAATTAAATTATCCAATAATTAGTTATATTTGAAATTAAATTTAAAAATTTACTTTTAAATATTTAAAATTAATTAAATATTCCAATTTCAATTATCCAAAATTCTGGGTCGTTACAGCAGAATAGCCTTAGTGGAGAAGATGAAGGGAAACAGAATGAAGATCCCTTTTCTAAAGCCCCGCCTGCTGTATTTATAGGCAAAATCCGAGTTACTGGGCTTCCTGAGTGATCCGGGCCCATCAAGACCATAGCCGAACCCAAATCCATCATTACGACTAACCCTGAGTTCAGAATATGCCGACCTGATATTTCCTGGGGATGACTCGAAGTTGGTGCTCACATGACCCGCAACACGCCTGCTTATGACCCGAAGTAAATTGTGTTAAGACTCAGAGTAACTCGACGCCGACCCCTTGCCTTTAATACATCGACCCCAATTCGAAACCCAAGCGCCGACCCGAAGTCTCCAACATGCTGGCCCGAAGCAAAATGAAGATACCAACCCAAGTCCTTCTTTTATGCCGATCCCATAACTTACCGACTTGAAAATGGAATGCTGATCCCATCCATTTCCTCCAACACCGACCTCATCTCCATAACACTTGTCGATCCAATATGATGCCGATCCCATAGCTTTGCCGACCCCATAATAGAATGTCGATCCAATCTCTCACATGCCGACTCGAAGACGTAATCTCGTCGACCTGAAGCAATTGTATCGTTGACTCGGAGTAACGGCCTTATCGACCCCAAGCGCTTGGTGCCAAACCGAGGAATCACCACAGCCGGCCCGAAGAGTACACCGAACCCTCTGAAATGCACCGATCCCTTGTGACCATGAAAGTGACCTGAAGTAGCCTGGCAAACGACTCGAAGCAGGCAGCTTGAAAACCCAAAACAACACCAAGTATGACTCGAAGTAAACTCCAGGCAATTCACGACAACTTGACTTTTGTCGAACTCGTATTTCAAGTATCCCACGCCTTTTGTCCACCGACTATGCTGAATCCCCACTTCATAATCATGTTTATCATTTGTGATTGATCGTTTATCCATCATATGAACCAATACCATCATATTCCAGCCTCGATAACCGAGCAGTCGTTTGAGTTAAATCCGCCTGTCCACGGCCTTGCCAAAAGGCGGGTTAACAATTACATACATATTTATCTACATAAATACATACATACATACATATATATTTATAAGTTTCATATATATACATCTATATGTATTAATAAAATAATTTTAAAACAATATATATATATATTGCAATATATTATATACAAGAAATAAAATATATACATTTGGACAATATATCTGTATATTAGATGAGCAAAGATATCTGTTGCGGTGTATATCCCAACGCTTATACATGGCCATGCTATACCTTGCACGAATTGCTATGTTACACATGCACACATATGTATATGTGTATATGATACACATAATATAAAACCTTTTTATAAAGTTAAATAAAATAATGATTTTATATAAAAGATATTTAGAAGTGTTCTAAATAAGTTAGACTTCATAGGCCTAATAAAAATCCAAAATGGTAATTTTTTTGAAATTCATCACTTCTACTATAGGTTGGCCTAATTCCAACAATGATATCAAATCCCAATAGCCCATATGGTCTAAATTAGTCATGCTAGGGTGCACTAATTAAGATCACAGCCCAGATAGTAGAGTGTCTAGAAAGGTAGTGTCCAAAGATTGAATTTGGATAATCAACTACTCCGCCCTACCTGGCTACCAGCCTGGCCTGAATAGATATATGAGCCCAAAGGTTACCCCTGATAGAAAAGGCCCAATTTGAATTGAGCCTTGGGCTAATTTTCAAAATTGTTTGAAAATAAAAAACATAGGATTTTAAATTCATTTGTTAAATTTAAAATAAAATATATACATATTATAAATGTTATAATATAATATATTTTTTCAAAATGTTTGGAAATCAATATAAATTAATTTTGAAATTTATAAAATTTATTAATGAGGTTAATAAAATATATTAATCAAATAAGTTAATTAATTAATAAATATATACGTGTATTATATATTATGATATATGTTATATTATTTTAAAATGTTTAATTAACATAAGTATACATGTATGTATATAAATGTATTTCGAAATTAATATAAATTTAACTAAAATTGTTTAATTAATTAAATTAATTAAAAGTTAATTAATTAAATAATATACACACACATATATAATATGTGTCTTATACTATAAAGGCTATAATATTAATAACTATTTAATATAATTGTTATATTAAGATAATATAAAACTAATTAAATTTTTTAATTGGTTAAAGTAATTAAATAAGATTTAATTAATATAATATTGTTCATAAGACTATTATATAAGCAATATGAAATATAAAAGTTATATAATAATAAAACTTATATAATATGAATAATAAATTAAAGGTGGCAGATTAAGAAACTCAAAATAGACTTAAGGAATAAATACATACGTAAATGTACGTATATCATGATTTCCAATGTGTCCGGCACTTGAATCATGCGGATATTTCATAAGAAATACGTTATCCTATAAGGTTATATCACTCAATATAATATATTGAAAATTATGAATCTTCGATATAATGTTGTCCTCTACTATATATATTATTAAATTACTGCATACTCCTTAGTTGTTAATCAAACTCAAGCTAAGGATGTTATGTGTACAATTATTAATATATTAAATAGATGGGGTAACATAACCTTATGTATTTACTGAGCAAAATCAAAGTATATATACTATACTTAGGTCATTGTGATATGTAGGTACGAGTGAATAATTTCGTTTCGATTGTTTGAGTAAACTCAAGGTCAAAATGAAATTAGGATAATGTACCAAGGGTTAGGAGTTATATACGATATAACTAATAAGGAGTTATCCATCATCCATGGAGCTATGACTTGTTGAGCAAACTCAAGGTCATAATTCCAAGACGGATGAGTCCTAACTTCCACCGGCAAAGTCGAAAGACTTCTATGTTTTGATTTATGGTTTGATGAAACATAAAAACTAGTAGGAGCCTTATTAGGAAAATGAAATGATAACATTTAACCTTTCTAATATTGTAAGAACATATGCTATATAATATAATAATAATTACATTATAAACTTATGCATTTAATATGATTGATAAAATAATTATCAATTAAGACATATAATTGAATTTGTTAACCATAAAATCCACTTAAGAATAAGGATATGAAAGAAGGCTTATAAATGTGCTAGGCTCTGCTAGATTGAAGACATAGGTTTCTCCAAAGTTCAAAGAAGAACGTTTTGAAGGCATTGAGATGGCTTTCAAAAGAGTCGCAAGCACCAGGTGCCATTACAAATAATAAACAGGGCGAAAGCTTTCGAAAAGAGAGGAAAAAGAAGGCAAGGTTACCCTTCCAACTCATTAAGACCTTTCGACACAGATGGATTCACATATATAAAAAAGAAAAAGAAAGTAGGAATGAGTTCGAAACATCTTTCAAAGGTGTTGAATGAAAGGTTCGCACACATGAATCAAATCCTTCAAAATAGAAGGTTTCGTCATTGTCAATCTACTACTTGAAGAATTGATTCCAATACACTTTTCGAAAGCAAGGACAAGCCTTTGGAAATGGTTGGAACCCTTCGAAAGCATAATGAAAACCTACATGAAAGTATAGCAACACGAAGCGAAGAACACTTCCACTACCCTTTCGACGAAGTCAAAAGCAGTCCAGTAAAAAGCAAAGAAAAAGAGGTGCTTAAACTTTAACAACAACAAAAGGTTGTCAAGGTGATCCTTTCAACTAGGACGAAAGGTCTGGAATGATAAGATGGAGGCGCAAGAATGGATGAGGAAGCTCCAAAGGAAAGCCTTTCGACAGCATCGAAAGCAAGCACGCAGAAAACTGAAAGAAGGCCTTTCGACCATGTCGAAAGGATGCATGCGGAAGATTAGAGGAAGACCTTTCGACCGAATCGAAAGGATGGGCGCGAAAGAGGGCCAACCTGCATCTATAAATATGACCCTAGGGGTCCAATTTTGGGGACCATATTTTGGAATCCTAAACTCATTCTCCTATTTCTTAGTAAAAATATATCTTTGTAACCCTAAATCAATTTTGGGGAAAAGCTTTCTTACTTGTAACTCAATTTGACTAACGTTAAAATAGGAAGCGCATGGATTCAATAAAGATTTTGATCAAGAGGGAGATCATTTCGATCACTAGCTTGTCTAGTGATCAATTGCACATGAAGCTAGCTTATCCTCTTAATTCCTTTTTGTCTTATGCGATACCATGGGATAAACTTGGATAGTATTCATACGAATCACATTATCATCGTGTTCAACGATATTCAATGATAAACAAAGATGATACTGATGATTCAATTCTAATAGAGTTCATAGAAATTATGTTATCTAAGATGATTTTCCATTGCATATAATAAATAGAGCTTGCATATTATACATTAGATCTACTTCGAAAGAGCAAGACCCTTTTCGACTTGGTCGAAAGGGTCGTTTAAAAAAGAATCTGAGGGGTAAATGATAAGCAATGCTATATGGATAAATTCCTTCGAAATGTATACACATATAACAATACATACAACCCTTTCGAAAGAGTTCATTCCAAAAGAGCATAAACATTGGTGTCGAAAGCATATACTTCTCCACAAAGGTAAGAGGACCTTTCAACATAGTCGAAAGGAATGAATGACTGATATAAATACCACTTTCAACTCACCTAGAAAAGAGGTTTCAAAAGAGGTTCTTTCTCTTTAACCTCCATTTCAATAAGGTTGATTGGATCTATTACCTACTATTAGACCACACTCCAAACGCAATTTATCCAAGTCAACCCAGTCGAAAGGGAGTTATGAAGGGAGTGATCACTTCCGATAATCTTTTTTTGTAGCATGAACAACATTTCTTGTTAACCACAAAGCTTTGGGGATGTTGACAAGTTTTCTTGTTAACATTGTTGGCGCTAGAAGGAGGGCTCGAACCTCCGACCTTGTGGCTACCTTATAGACTAATTATGGATTATTTAACTTGGTATAGGAAAATGAAATCCAAAATACTTAGTCAAATGGATGAAGAGACCATTCATACAACAACTTTAGAAGAAAATATAACACCAACTTTCAACTTGGAGGAGGTTGTGCCAAGGCAACCATCAACCACAGCTCAACAAGACAATAATGCAGCCAATATAAAGCACTTGGAATAACAATTGCCGCAAATGCAGGAATTCTCAAAGCAGCATTATCCTAAAAGTCTTCCAAGACTGCGAAACCGACGAATGGAGTTGAGGTGATCTCTCCAAGAAGAAATGAGGACAAGAGCAAAATCGACCTGACATCTTCAAAGAAGAAAGACCATCCTCCGACTAAATTTGATCATCAAGGAAGGGTAATAGACAAATCTATCGATCAATCCGAAAGCTTAACATCACAAGTACAATCCAAACCGAAAAAGTTACCATGACACCGAAGCTTATCTGAAAGACATGGCAGAAAAAGCAATCAAAGACATGCTGAATGTTAAGGGGAAGAGGACATTAGATGAGAAAGCAAATGAAAACGAGAGAGTAGCACCTTTCACAGACGAAATCATGTCAATGGTTATCCCATCCTATGAAAAGATCCCAACTCTGAAGTATCATGGTACTACAGATCTCGACGACCACTTGATGGCTTTCGATAGCCAAATGGAGCAGTATAATGCATCTGGAGCCGTACAATGCAGATTATTTTCAGTAACTCTCGAAGGGGCCGCGGCTAAATAGTACCGACAATACCGTGAAAAGACGATCTATACATGGAAGCAATTTTCTAATGAGTTCTCTGCCCAATTCTGTATATGCCGTTAACCATAAACTATTCACAGGAATGAAGGTATGAAAGAAGGATCATAAGAGCATGGAGAAAGATCAGAAAGCATCAAGGAGTTCTGGTTAATCATACCTTCCGACAAGGAGCTTTCGGCGAAGTCCAAGGCTATCTTTCAAAGTCCATAGGCAGGATAATACTTCAAAAAATCTACCTTTTGACTAAGTCGAGAGGACTTTTAACAAGAGCAAAGGAAGAGAAACACAACCCAAACCTTTCTAAAGAGTCGAAGGGATGTAATCATCGAATTTCATTAGCATCAAACCTTTCAAAGGAGTCGAAAGGTTCCGTCTCATGTATCCAAAGTGTTCTTACCTTTCGAAGGGGATGAAGAAGTCAAAGCAAGTGTGAACAAGTACTTAATGACCTTTTCGAAAGCATAATAAGCCTTTCGAACCGGTTGAAGCACATCTAGGGCACCTTTCGACAATGACGAAAGGTTTATGAAGAAAGCAGTACGCACAAGTCAACACAGAATGAAAGACAACCTTCTGACATCATTGAAGAAGAACAACCTTCTGACAATGTCAAAAGGCTCAGAACAACTAAAAGAAGAGCAACCTTCTGACAAGGACGAAAGGTTCATAACAGTATAAAGAAGACAACACTTCGATAAAGGCAGAAGGATCATGGAAGCATAAGAGTAACAAACCTATCGACAAAGGTGGGAGGTTAGTAATAGCAGATAAAAAAACAAACCTTTCGATGAAGACGAAGGGTTTAAGGCAACATATAAAAGGGAGACCTTCCGCCCCACTCGAGAGCATTAAGTCGAAAGGAGGGCCACCTACATCTATAAATAAGACCCAAGGGGTCCAGTTTTGGGGATCCGAATTTCTCTTATTCTAACTTTGTAACTTCTTGATGAAAGAATTGAAACCCCAATTGAGTGTGATTTGGGGAAATTTAATAAAGTGAAGACTTTTCTTGAATAAAAAGGGAAGTACTTAGCTTTGTTAATTACTTTACTACTTGTATAAATATTTGTTGGGTTAACCCATACTTGCAGGTTCAACCTCATCGGAAGGTTCTTGTCGACAAGGTCAACAACATTCCCGAACAATCAATAACTGCAACCTTTCGAAGTCTTAATCCCTTCAACCTAAAACTTTCGACAAGGTCGATAACCTATTTGGATTAACATTCACTGAAACCTTCCGAGACTATTGACTCAACTGTTTTAACCTCTCAACAAGGTTGGAATCTACTCAATATAAGTGATCAAACCTTTCGTCCAGGTTGGAAGCTACTACCTTCTCACCAAAGTAATTGATTTCCTGGCCTATTTCAAGGAAGGCTTTCTCCCTAACCATTCGATAAGATTGAATCCTACCTTTTGAGGACTCAATTCAGGAAACCCAATCTAATCAAAGAAAAGCCTTTGTGGAAAACTTCAAGCGAGCTCAACGAAGCCGGAAGGTCACTTAGTCCAAGCTCTAAACCTTTTGGCATCAATGGAAGGTCTGATTCGCAAGATACTTACGAGTGAGGATACAAAAGCGATTATTAAGGGAATCACACCCTCTGAACTTACCACACTACTTGGAATAACTTGGGGGTGTTGACAAGAAATCTTGTTAACATTTTGGCGCTAGAAGGAGGGCTTGAACCTCCGATCTCCAATAACTTTCATCCCCGATCAATTATATAAAGAGCGTTGACTAAAAGAGGAGTATGGACAAACCTAAAAGTAGTAGCAACAATCCAAACGAAGAGGCTACATCACAGTCAACCTTTAAAGGTCACATGGTCTCAAATCCTAACTTATGCCAAATAGATGTTGGGAAACCTTCAACCCTAACAAAATTGGAAAGCAATATGATCAAAGTTCAGAATCAATGGCCATAAAAGATGGTAATAAAGGAGTATTCAGAAAGAGCCCCAAACCGAGAATCAATAAAGATTATGGAAATGGAGAGCGAAGATCAAATTTCAAATGAGATAGAGGATCAAGGGTTAAATTGAGATAGTCAAGTAAATAAATATCTTGAGCAATCAAATAGCCTTATCCTAGAATACAACAGGAGAAGTTACAGAAATGAGACAAACCAAAATGACAACCTACACCATATAGTGGTTAATGCGCTTAGACAAAAAGAAATTTATGATCCTGAAGAATATGTTACCCTGTAAAAGGCCCCCTTTTTCGAAGAAATAATAGTGACAAATCTTCCTCCACACATTCAAATTCCTTCATTAAAATATGATGGGACAAATGATCCAGATGATCACCTTGTCGTCTTTGAAAACTGGATGAACTTTTACAATGCTCCGAAGGCAGACCGTTGTAAACTTTTTCCCATTACTTTTCAAGGAGCAGCAATCAAATGGTATAGGAGTTACAGAGTGGGAACTATCTATTCTTGGGAAAAATTTACTTGCGACTTCGTGGCTCAATTTCCTATATTCAGACATACAACTATGGACTTTAGCTTGCTAGCAACCACCAGACAAAAGCCAGCGGAGCTACTTGGCGAATATTTGAACACATTCAGCATAGAAGCATTAAGGACAGAAAGTACAACTGATAGAGAAAAGCTTATGGAAGTTCGATTAGGGTTAATTGAACAAAACCCATTCTGAAAAGGCCTTTATATCAATGGGTGCAAAGATCTACAATATTTCTTTCTTCGGCTGAGAAGTTTATTCAATTGGACGAGATGCACCATGCTAAGAAAGAATTCTACCGAGAACTCAAGGAAGAGAAACCTGATTTTAGGCGCATTGACAAGAGGCCAAGGGAAAGTGAAAACCCGAAGGGAAGTCGAAGAAAATGTTCTAAAATGAATTGTGCAGTCCTGGGCAAATCCCTCTCCTACATATATTCTAAGATAAAAAGATATGAGAATTTTATTGCGCCTCAAAAAGTTCAGAGTACCCCAGAGTCAAATAAAGGAGGAAGTTACTGCGAGTACCATAAAGCAAATGGACATGAAACTGATGAACGCCGTGTCTTGTCAAATAAAATTCAAGGCATGGTCAGGTTGGGATTTTTACATGAGTTCGTCGGAGAAACTTGAAGGACATCTTATTCAAACTAAGAGGAATCCGCAACTCCAAAATGCAGACTCCTATCAAATCATGAGGACTCGCGACATTAGTTCAATTATAAACTTTCTCTCTTTCTTTTCATAGCTCTTTAACTTGATACTTAAATTTGTATTGTGCATTGATCATGTACTGATTAAAATTTGAGTGCAATTACAAGTAAAAAATTAAACCGAAGCACTTGACTAACTCCAGAATACTTAAAGAGGACAACTCAGGTGCTTGACACGAGGCAATTATTAACAGTTCAGTCAACACCAAGGCTTTCCTGTAAGAAATGTTGAATCACTGCTAAACTCAAATTCAATTTAGGAGAAAACCCATATATACCAAATCTATTTTTAACAAGTGATTTCGAAAGGAAATTTCTCAAATTATATCCTCTTAAGAAAACTATTTTCAGTCACCCCATTGCCTGGGGGAAACAAATACTTATTTATCTCAAAAGCAGATTTATGCAGCTAATTTGAGATATTATATAGCATTAATAAATGCGCACTAAAAGACTTCAAATTGAGCAATAATAATGTTTCAAAGTTTACTAAAATCATGGGCAGAGATAAGCTTATTCATACTTTTTCAAGAAAGATTTTGAAAGCACAAAAAGTTTATTGGAACTCAAACTAGAGAACCCTATTCTCAACTAAAAGGCTGTTGGTTCATGAATCATGACCTCTAGGCTCCTATTTGAGATTAATGTCTCCATTATGAGAACAACAAGAAAGTCATTGCAAAAGATTTTTTATAAAAAACTCTTTCATTAAAAGGATTCATGAGTCCAAACTATTGTTCTAAAGAAACTCTTCAATATAATAGAAGGGTCTAATTACAAAATTCTTTCTCTCAAAGGAGACTCCATTTTAATTGGCCAAAAATTATTTTCATATACAGATATCCACGCCTACTGTAACAACCCTGGTTTGGGGATTACCTGTATATATTAAATTATAACGGAAGTTATAATTTAATATTGTAAATTAAAATATAAGTGGAAATTTTATATTGTTTATTTGGAATAAACAATGTATTTTGTAAATAAAATGGGAAAATTAAAGTTTGGAACTTTATTTTGTTTATTTGGGAATAAATATGGGATTAAATATTGATTGGATAAGTATTTGGTTTAAATAAATTGAAATATTGGGTATTTATTAGTTAGAGCTAATAAATTAATTAAGTGATATATTTCAACGTTAAATTGTTGAAATAAATCTAAAGTAATGGAAATAAAGTTTTAAAAACTTTATTTTGAGAATTTGGAGTGAAAGTAATCAATTTGTAATGTTATTGGGTAAATACAACAATATTGGAAAACATTGTCAATATTAATCTTTTATTGAATTTAAAATGAGAAATATGAAGATAATATGTGTTTTATTAAAATAAAAGATGAAATATTGTTTGAAAATAATATTTGGATGATTAAAAAGAGTTAAAATGATTCATTGTAATTTATATGACAAGAAAACAATTTTTGTACAAATTGTTGTATTAAAAATAGTGTTTTGTAATAAAATTGTGTAATATTATTAAAATAGGGTTTTATTGTTAAAAATAACTTTTTATTGTTAAAATATTTTTTTTTTGTTCAAATAACAATTTTATTTTCATATAATTAGTTATACACATTTTATTTGGTTAAAAATGAGAAAATTTGGACATATATTTTTAAAATAAGTTAATATGTGCATTTGTACTTTGAATTTCATTAAGTATATTTGGTATTGGGCTTGTTGGGTTAGTATTTGGATCCAACTAGTAAATCTGGAAACTTCTGGTGAGAAAAGAAACACAGTACATTGTTTCTTCTTCTTTCTCAAAAAGCAAAAGATATAGTAAATAGAAAATAAGCAAAACAATGGCCTCCTTCAACTAAAAATCCAAACTTTGTTCAAATTGCTGAAAATAAAAGAAGTAAATCTACCAAATAGAGATTATAGAAGATAATCTCCACCAATACTTAAGTATTTCATTAAAAATTCTTAGAACTTGAAATGAATTGTCTATAATGTTTTTGTTTCCTGTCGCATGCCTTTCTTTCAGCTTTGACAGGTTCTAGAGGCACTTCTTCATCTCTAAAGATTGTGACTTGACTCCAAAATCATCCAAATCTTTTCCAAATCCTTGAGGTGAGTAAAATACTCACAATTGCTAACAAAAATATTGAGCTGATGTAAGAAAATCACTCAGAAAAACTTATGTTTACGTATATCTTTCTGTTAGTTATTTTATTGAGTTTCTCGTTTCTAGTTGCCACTTTGAATGGCCATAACTCGTTGATTTTCACTCGAATTGCTACCGGATCTTTTTTAGATTGTAATTTAGATGTTAAACTATGTGCTTGTCAATTTTTATAGCAAAATTCCATCGTTTGATAAGTTATATTTCTTCTGGAAAATCAGTACGCACCGGAAAAAGTCACAGGAACCACCTCCGTAGACTGGGTCGATAGGGTGGTCGATCCAGCACCTCACCAAGTCGACCGGCCTCTTGACCTAGAGGTTGACCTGGCTATCTACCTGATGGGGCAAGGGGGTTGACCTCTTGGTCGACCCATTCCTGTGTGTGTTGTGCCTTGTTTCGTGAACTTTTCGCATCATTTTATCCTCCTTTGCTATGTATTTGTAACCTATTCCTATGCAACTTTGAGATGTTTTTGATGATAGTTATGGGTTATGATATCCATCAATGGATTAGCCAAGTTTTGGAGGAATTTGGAATTTAAAATTTTGAATTAAATTCGATTTGAATTTGAATATCAATTTAGAGTATTCCCTTCGTCATTCTTCGATTTCAAGCACTACTTCTTCCAAATAAATTTTGAGAAAATTTCTAAATGATTTGGTTTTTGAAATCATTATTATTGAATATTTTCAAATCATTTTAAATTATTTATAAATTATTTCAAGGTATTTTAAATATATTTATTCCCTATAATAAGGAGAAATTTCAATAAAATGTCTTCAAAATGATTTTAGATAATTATTTTAAAATCCCGTTTTCTCAAGTAAATTATTTTATAAATAATATACATTTTTTTACACTTTTCGAACGTATGAGAAAGAGAATTAAATGGTTTAGTAAAACACGTGGTATGAGACACGTGAGTTTACTTTATCGGTTAATTCCGGACTAGTACGATCAAAACTATCTGGGTTATTTATTTCTGAGTTATTCAGCCAATTTATGGTGGGGTTTTGAGATTACAATTCCTATCTTTAGGAATTATCTGGGAAGGCCAATATTTGGCGGGTTGTGGTTCGAGATCTCCTATTCTAGGAGTATTTTCTATGAGAACCCGTTATAGTGTTTTACTTGCCAATGAGATGAGTCGAGTCTGAGTTTTCCAAGTTTTGGGATTTTATGATGATTTCTGTTTTCTAATGTGGCAATGACTAGTGGTTAGTAAACCGTTAAGTGCGAACGTGTGGTATGGGATGCACGTTAACACTTTTCGGTTTCCTATTTGGGAGTTTATGACACATTCTAGGATTGCAAGTACTATAGATCTTCGGGTCATCTGGGATTATGACTTCGACCGTCTGAGATTTACGACTTCGGTCGTCTGGGAGAGGTACCTAATATATATATATATATATAGTACTAAGGGGAATGGCACGTGTAACATTGCTTCGGCATGCAAATGGGATTTGGCCAATCCGGCGAATTATTTTGAGTTTTTGATTTCGATTTCACCAATTTTGAGATGATGAATTTACTTATAGCCTTGAGTTAGAGAAAGGCTTATATATATGTTGTTTTATGGTGATTACGATATTGGGATTATAAACTCTTATTGAGTTTCATGAGTTTTGATTTGGAGATTTTGATGATTTCACTTATGGCTTATATATTGTTTATGTTCACTTACATTGTATAACCCTTGAATGTGAAACATCTATGCTATGTTAAACCTGATCATGTGATTAACTTTGAGCCTTTATGGAATACTTATTCCTAGTTGTATTAATAGACTTTCCCTATATCATTCCTTTATCTTTAAAGGAATGTCTCCCTTATGCACTTATATTCTTTTATCTTTTGCTAATATCAAGTTCAAGTTAGCCCGACCCGTGTATTTATTACTCGGGTCAGATCGAGTTGCAGGTTAGCGTTTGGATCTATGCTAGCTTTACCATTTGGGCTTTTTCATCGACTTTGGTTATGGCATAGTTTTTGTGTAGTAGTCTTTTGATGGGAACCTTATGATGTATCTATTCTTTTGTGGGGATGTATGTATATATTATGGTTGAATACCACTTGTGGCATGTTGTATTACATTTAATGTAAGTGTATATGTATATTATATGTGTTGCTGTTCTATGACTTAAGATTGTTATTATTATATTTTGTTTCCGAATCAATTCTATAGCCACCATAGTAGTGTATTGGATAGGAATTAATTATGTCGAATACTCGAGATGAAATGAAAAATAAATAAGTGCCATAACCGACATACTTAGCTCTTATCTAATGCAAGATTATGATGGTCGCCCTTAACTAGCCCTATTATCCGCATTAGCAGACAGAATTACTATGTAATTCTCTTTGTTAATGTGGGTCTCGGGGTGGGGCATTACACCTACGATGTTATTCTATAGCACCTCCTAGAGGGAGGGACATAAGCCCATGATGCTATTCCATGGCACGTCTTAGAGGGAGGGACATAAGCCTACGACGCTATTCCGTAGCATCTCCTAACAGGAGAGATAGAACCCCTAACGTAAAAACCACCTCTTTAGGGATGGGTCATGGTAGCACTCATTAGCGGCCTTTTGGAGGAAGGCCGGCTATGTATATATCCCTTTAAGCCAAAGGAAGCCCAAAGAGAGGCTCACTAAAGAATGGACTAAGATGTCCAAGCCCAAAACGTGGCTCATTAAAGAATAGACTAAGATGTCCAAGCCCAAAATATGGCTCATCAAAGAATGGACTAAGATGTCCAAGCCTAAAGAGTGGCTCATCACGGAATGGACTAAGATGATTAAGCCCAGTTGGGGCTCCAAATAGAAGAATGAAGACAGAGGTGTCCACAACTCATGACCAAAGGTTAATACCCAAGAGAATAAAAGGTTATAGAAAGAAATCTATCTATCAATCGGGACAAAATTGAAATCCTGAAGAAGGATACATATAGGGACAACAGGACAAAGGTGTCTAACACAACAGTCAAAAACAGACAAAGAGTCTAGAATCATATCCAAAAGAGATAAGATATGAATTAGCAAATCTTAGAACATCTACTGCTTGAGAAATAATTACTATATCAAGGGACTAAGGTATCTACATCCTAAGAGATGACATGAGATAAGAAAAAGAATAAAAGGAATCCCTAACATGGAATCAATGGACAAGATATATACAATGGCCAAAGGAATGGAATAAACAGCAAGTTGCCGCTAAAGATAATAGAGACCATACTCCAAGAATGAATTGAATAAACCACAACAGAGTCCCTAGAAACAGAGTAATCCCTTAGAGCAAAAGGAACTCTACCAGTATTTGAAGTATCGATACTCCAATATATCAAAAACTTTACTAACCCATAGGTCTAGGAGTTTATTACTTGAATTTACTAAATTTACTATGACCAGATAAGTCTCTAATTTCAATATTGGATTGATTTCTAGCACTCTATTTGTTAGATGAGATCCTGGCAAAAATTTTGATTAAATTCTTGGTTTCGTGGAATTTCAATTTCTTTGCTTAAAATTCGATTTTTGGATTTGGTCAATCTTAAACTCCTACATTGACTTCAAGATGATTTATCGATTTCATTGGAGAATTTCTATAAAGACTTCATATTGAATTTCTAGTTTTAAGGTTTCCCAATTCCTTCATTAGTTTTCGAAATGGTTTATGAATTTTACATACATTCATGATGATTTCCCATCATTCATTTGATTATTGAGTTACTAATTTCTTAACTCATTTGTGAAGTTTCTATAATAATTTATGGATTTCCCATTGAGTTTTGTGATGATTTGCTGATTTTTTACTCATGATTTCTTTATTAAATTACTGTGGTGATTTCTTGATGAATTGTTGGTTTAATTTCCCCACTGATTTCTATGATGATTCATGAATTTTACGTGTTACAATTTCCCATTGAATTTTCATGACGATTCCCTACTAATCACTTGTACATGAGTTCATGATTTCTTGGTTCCCTTTATAGATTTTCCATGACAATTTATGAATTTTCCATTGGTCTTCTAATTTTGAATAAGAATGCACAGGTTTCAGATCACATTTTTGATTTTTGGATTTTTTTAATTCCCTGATTTAATGAAATTTGAGTTTCCTTACTAATTTTTGTGATGATTGATGAATTTTGTATTTTTTATTCTCCTATTGGAATTTTTGGATGATCTTTATTGGGGTTTTGAATTGATGAGTTCTGAAATTACTTAATGATTTTCATGATGACTTATGAATTTTTGATTTCCTTATTGGGTGTTTGATAATCCTTTATAAGATTTCTGATTTAATGAATTCCGATATTTCCTTGTGGATCTTTATGGTGATTTGTGAATTTTGCATTCTCAATGGATTTGGGATAATTTCTTATTGGATTTTTGATACAGTGAATTTTGAATTTCCTTGCTGGTTTTCGTAATAGTTCACGAATTTGGTTCTCTATGCTTCCATGGCAGAATTTGGATGGTTTCCTGCCTGTTTTCTGATTAGTGAGACTCTGTTTTCCTTTGGATTTTGATGAGAGTTTATGATTTTCCTATTCCCTACCGTTTTATTGGATTTTCAGGTCCCTGAATTTAAAAATCTTGTGTTTTCTTAATCATTTTTATCATGATTCATGAGTTTCATATTTCTACTGTCCTTATTGAGGTTTTTGATGATTACTATTTGGATTTTTGATCGAATGAATTTTGAAATTTCCTTGAGCGTTTCCCTAATGATTTATGTATTTTCTATGCTTGATTTTCTCATTGAATTTTGAATGATCTTTCGTCAATTGATCAATTTCATGGACTTTAAAATTTCTTTGTGGATTTTGATGATAATTTATAAATTTCACATCTCAGATTTCCTTTTAGGACCTTTACTGGATTCCTAACTTTATAAATTCTATATCTTGCTATTGAATTTTATGATGATTTGTGAATTTTCCGTTGAATTTAAAATTTGATTTCAATACGAGATCTTTATGACACCAAATGGAAACATTACTAAACTACTTTCTACTTATTCACTAAATAAGAATTACCGATCAATGGTTTAAGGTTGAAAATGAAGGAACCTAAAGGGACAAGGAAAAGTCCCCGATAGCATGAAATTAATTTCCACTGGTTGAAAAGGTTTAACTCGAGAAAGAAATATCAAGGGTTTGTAATAGATTTTCTCTAAAGGTTCATTTATTTGAACCAATATCTGCAAATCAGGTGATATTACGCCATATCCTTAAGGAAGTTTAATTATGGTCATTACAAAGCAACTTATATGGAAATATTACCCTAATGACATCTTAGCTGCGTAAATTTGAGATTGCTCGTTAAGATTCATAACAAAGTCACAACCTTAGTAGAAGTTATAATCTATTTTGTGGGAAGCAAAGAAGGAAGTTCATTGGAGTTTTGTCCTAAAGAACAAAAGCTTCTTTCATACGTGGGTGGGGGGGCGGTAAATGTTAACCATAAAATATTCACAGGAATGAAGGTATGAAAGAAGGATCACAAGAGCATGGAGAAAGATCAGAAAGCATCAAGGTGTTCTGGTTAATAGTACCTTCCGACAAGGAGCTTTCGGCAAAGTCCAAGGCTATCTTTCGAAGTCCATAGGCAGGATGATACTTCAAAAAATCTACCTTTCGACTAGGTCAAGAGGACTTTCAACAAGAGCAAAGGAAGAGAAACACAGCCCAAACCTTTTGAAAGAGTCGAAGGGATGTAATCATCAAATTTCGTTAGCATCAAACCTTTCATCTTGTTTCCAAAGTGTTCTTACCTTTCGAAGGGGATGAAGAAGTCAAAGCAAGTGTGAGCAAGTACTTAATGACCCTTTTGAAAGCGTAATAAGCCTTTCGAACCAGTTGAAGCACATCTACGGTACCTTTCGACAATGACGAAAGGTTTATGAAGAAAGCAGCACTCATAAGTCAACATAGAGTGAAAGACAACCTTTCGACATCATTGAAGAAGAACAACCTTCCGACAATGTCGAAAGGCTCACAACAACTAAAAGAAGAGCAACCTTCCGACAAGGATGAAAGGTTCATAACAGTATAAAGAAGACAACCCTTTGATAAAGGCGGAAGGATCATGGAAGCATAAGAGTAACAAACCTTTCGACAAAGGTGGGAGGTTCGTAATAGTAGATAAGAAAACAAACCTTTCAATGTAGACGAAGGGTTTAAGGCGGCATATAAAAGGAAGACCATCCGACCCAGTCGAGAGCATGAAGTCGAAAGGAGGGCCACCTACATCTATAAATAAGACCCAAGTGGTCCAGTTTTTGGGATCCGAATTTTTCTCATTCTAACTTTGTAACTTTATGATGAAAGGATTGAAACACTAATTGAGTGTGATTTGGGGAAATGTAATAAAGTAAAGCTTTTTCTTGAATAAAAAAGGAAAGTACTTAGCTTTGTTAATTACTTTACTACTTGTATAAATCTTTGTTGGGTTAACCCATTATTGCAGGTTCAACCTCATCGGGAGGTTCTTGTCGATAAGGTCGACAACTTTCCTGAACAATCAATAACCGCAACCTTTCGAAGTCTTAAACCCTTCAACCTAAACCTTTCTTCAAGGTCGACAACCTATTTGGATTAACGTTCATTGAAACCTTTCGAGACTGTTGACTCAACTATTTTAGCCTCTCAACTAGGTTGGAATCTACTCAATATAAGTGATCAAACCTTTCGTCTAGGTTGGAAGTTACTACCTTCTCACCAAAGTAATTGATTTCCTCCCCTAATTCAAAGAAGGTCGTCTCCCTAACCATTCGATAAGATTGAATCCTAACTTTTGAGGACTCAATTCAAGAAAACCTAATCTAATCAAAAGAAAAGCCTTTATGGAAGACTTTAAGTGAGCTCGACGAAGCCGGATGGTCACTTAGTCCAAGCTCTAAACCTTTCGGCATCAATGGAAGGTCTGATTCGCAAGGTACTTACAAGTGAGGATACAAAAGCGATCCTTAAGGGAATCACACCCTCTGAACTTACCACACTACTTGGAATAACTTTGGGGTGTTGACAAGAGATCTTGTTAACATATGCAAAGACCCAACAATCGATTATACCGTCCTAGCCAACATTAAACAGAGACAGGGAGAATCTTTGGAGATTAGCTCAAAAGGTTCAACATAGAAGCATTAAAAGCTAAAGACATGAATGACTGGGATAAGCTCATTACTGTACATTCTGGACTAATAGATAATACACCATTCTGGAAGCAACACTTTATTCATGGGTGCAAGGATCTGCAGGACTTCCATTTTCAGGCTGACAAATTCGTTCAAATGGTGAATTATATCCCGCTAAAAAGAAAGAAAATCCTTAAAAGGGAAGTGGAAGATTTGGATTGGATCAGGGACATAAGAGAACAAGATGGGAATATCCTAATGCTAATTCAATCGCTTTAAATAAGCCATTGTCTTGCATCTATGTTGTGATAAAGGAGAAAATCAACTTCCCAACTTCATTTAAGGCCAAGAATTACCCAGAACGGAGAAAAGGGGATGACTATTGCGTTTACCACAAAGCCAACAACCACAAAACTGATGAATGAAGAATCTTGGGAATCATTCAGAAGTTAATTCATGAGGACATTTGAAGGAGTTTATCTAGGATAAACAAAAAGCACCGCAGACTGAGGACAGTCTGCAAAAGTTTTCTAGTAATGCTGTTAACGTCTTGGAGGAAGAAGACCTATTGAGCTTAAGTCTGCCACTGAATAGGATCGATGTAATTCATGGAGGGCCGCATCTAGTAGTGTGACGCCCCACCTCTATTCTCACAATAACAAAGGTTATTATAAGGAATAACGTCTGCTATTGCGAAGAATAAGGCTTGTCAGAAGCGACCATCCGTAAGTTATGCCTTATACGAGTATTGATTACATCGATAGGAGTTGTATAAATTACTCCCAACGATATACATTCAATCCAAATCTAAAACGAAACTACGGTGGCTTAAGAAAAATTCAGAACAACTCATAACAACAACAACACAGATAAGTATAATCACATCAGAACAGAAATATCAGATATAGCGGAAGACAAGTCTGGATACATGCTACAACACCCAATGGTTCACATGAACCAAATGTACATATACATATCCATCAATACATACATGAGATGCGAATCAATACACCAAAAGTACTCCTCGAAGACTAGACAAAACATGGAGTGAAATCCCAAAAGCTGAAGCTGCGACTGAATCAGAGATAGTGATTGTCCTGAAATAACTCGGTCTGACCCGAGAATTATTTAAAAGAAAATAATAAACGGATCAGTCTAATTTAAACTCAGAAATAAGGGTATGATAAACAACACTTAAGCAAATAATTATAGTCTCGAATGAGACCATACAACATAATTAATCAACCTAGTTTAAATGAAGAAATCTCAATTTAAACTCCATCAAAATCAACTTTCAAATTCACAATTGAATTCAAAACAGCAATACGCAAAATCTAGAAATCAAAATAGATAACTAGAAAAATCAGCATAAAAGTGGATCGATCCCATCATATGGCGAGTCTAAGCTACGCCGCACGTGCATCTCATATGGCCGAAGCCTACCGAGTACTATAATTTTTGGTGCCCAACAAATGACCCGAAGGTCCAACAAATGACCCAAAGGTCTAGTACTGGTACTTGACCCGAAGGTTCATCATATGACCCGAAGGTCCAATAGAGTGGCTCGAAAGCCCAACAAATCATCAAAATCAACAAACAACAAATCCACAGCAAATATTTCAATTAACGAGCCCGGAATTAACTGAAATAGTAAAAGTGTGGTTCCATACTCCGCACTTTTGCTAAATCGTTTAAATCTCTTCATCGTTTCCTTGAAAGTGCAAAATTGTGTATTTTATATAATTAACATTTTACGTTCTCAAACGGACAAATCCAGAATTAACCGAATAAGTAAAAGTAAGGGTTCATAGTCCTTAATTTTGCTGAAGCGTTTAAATCAATTCCTCATTCTTTTTAAAGCGTAAACTGTGAAATTTTTTGAAACAATTTTATTTTAAAACGATTTTAAAAACACGTGATTAAAACAGTAACATCTGTAGCAATTTCGACGAAGAAATTGCGCTTCACAAAATACCGTAAAAACGGATACCAAATCAGCGTTGCGGGATAACAGCTTAAAAATTCACTTTAAATTGACGATTACTGAAGTCAAAACAACAGTAATTTTTATTCGTCAAAACAACACGCTTCAAAAATATAACACCGGAGTAAAAATCCGTTATAAAAATAACGGCAACAAAAACGTTACAAAACCAAACACCGGTTCAACGTAAATTAAACATTTGTCGACACTGCTATATATGCAATAAATATAGCACTGCCTGGACTTTAGCAATGTGCATCTCAAATTTGTACGCATATATCCAATATAAATAACGTAAATCTGGAAATGGGCTTAACAACGTGTTATTCATCTTGCACGCATATTTTAAATATAACAAAATATGAATTACACGTGCAGTCACATTAAAATAAGCAAAGTAACCTGACTTGGCTAAAAACACGTATAAAATAACCTGGGCAAATGTTTAAGCATGCACGAAAAAAATTAAAAAGGCCTGGACAAAATTTTCATATAAAACATGTTTACATGCATGTATTGAAATAGTCTAGGCATGGTTTTGTGTTATAATACTTTGGACACGCCAAAATGTCTTTGCAAAATAACCTTGGCACAAAATCTTCATGCACGTACAAATACAAAGAAATGAACGAATTAGCAAAGTATAAACGAATGACCTGGCAACACTTCACACACGCATTGATTTAAACAAAATACTTGGGCAATATTTTCTTATACTACAACTTAAGTGTGTATGCTCATAGTATAATTTGAAAAATATATGGTCTGACAACAAAGCGACTGGCAAATAAAAGCATGAATTTTTTTCATTCAAGGCATATAATATGCTTGTACGCATGAAACAACATACACACTTGGAACGTAACCACTAAAGTCAAAATGAGAAAGGTCCGAACTTGCTTTCATATACATCAAATTTCGCCCAAAAATTAATAATAAAAAGACCTGACTTCCTTTTACTCAGGTATGCATGCATGCGATGATGAAGTGAAAAATAAATGATTCAGTTTAGTGCTACCCAATATTTACAACAGAAAAGCATAGTTTAATAAATGTGTGAGTTTGCACACACTAGGATTTTGCAGGCAATTTGGATTCTCATATGCACGCAATAGAAATTAACTGACCAACAAAAGTTTTATGCACGTATCAAATACGAAGAAATGAATAAATTAGCAAAGTGAGTTTTGAACTCACAAAATTTGCTTCAAAACTTGTTAGCAACCGGAACCACTTGGAGCAATTTGAACTGCCATTAATGTGCTTTGCAGAACTACTGAAAATGAAACAAAAATGGGAGTTGCCAGCTACTTTTTTTTTCACATACACAAACAAGTCAAAGAAAAGGAGTGCTAGCAAACACTTTTGGGTACAATTGCATTTATGTGGACGTGCTTAAGTGAAGGAAAAGGACTCAGCTGCACTAATGTGATGATGGATGCAAGTGTTATATTTTGTTTTTTTTTCAAAACTTTGGTGACAGCACACCCCACTTTGATTTACATTGGACCCAAACTTACATTCATATGTAACGGCCAAAAGAAGAATTTCAACATAGCTTTGCTATTTTTCAAATGATTTTGCAACTGACTTTGTGAATGATTTTTCATCAATTTTTTTTGAAATTTTAATTTTTAAAATTTCTATTTAAAATATTTATTTCGACAGTAATTCAAAACGCGGTTGTTACAAGTAGGGACTAGCAAGGGGGCCGGGAACAGGTACATCAAAGAGGCAAGAGAAGTTGTGTTCTCTATTCAAGAAGAGCCCCCGCTTAAGAATCTGAGACTCAACATCCCGATGCCAAATCTTGTCATTACTCCCTAAGAGCTGAAGAAGGGAGTCCATCACTCGCACAATGATCCCCTAATAATCACAGCTCAAATTGGACAGTCTATAGTGTCAAAGATTCTTGTGGATACTGGTAGCGCGGTCAATGTCATTTTTAAACATGCCTTTGGTCAGATGGGCATCCCGGAAGATAAGCTAGAACCCAGCTTTGAGCTAATATTTGGGTTCAACAACAAGGGATTGACCCCAGTAGGAGAAGTAAAATCGCTAGTTGGTTGATGCAACTAGTGGGCACAGATTGTTATCTCTCATGGATGCATACTTAGGATATAACCAGATACCCATGTTCAAGCCAGATGAGGAAAATACAAGTTTCATTACTGATTGGGGAATTTACTCCTACAAAGCAATGCCTTTTGGATTAAAGAATGCAGGGGCTACCTATCAAAGATTAGTCAACAAAATGTTTAAAAGAGCTAATCGGTCGAAATATGGAAGTTTATGTTGATGACATGCTAGTCAAATCTTATAAGGCTAAAAGTCACCTTGAAGATCTAAATGAAATGTTCGAAGTATTTGTGAGGAATGTGGATTACAGATCTTAAGGCTAGGAATAACACTAGAGGGAGGGTGAATAGTGTTTTTAAGAATTTACTAAATCTTTTTGAGTTTATGTTAATTTGAACACAAATGTATGCAATATTCAAACATAGATATAATCACAGAAACAAACACATATACAGAAATAAAGTAAATGCAGTAAAGGAAAGAACATACCGGATTTTATACTGGTTCGGAGTTACCCTACATCCAGTCCTGCACAACTAAGTACGGATTTCCTTTCAAAAGAAATTCAACAATTACAACCCTCGGTTTCAAGGCTACGAGATACACCCTCCAGAATCACAATCCTCTGGGTAGAGATACCTGATTTCCGGGAAACAAGTTCACCCAATTGATTTCTCAAGGCTACAATCACACCTTTTCTCACTTGATTGATTTCCAAGGCTACAATCACACCTTTTACTTTATTGATTACAAAGAAAGCCTATAACTCTAAATAGCACCGAGGATCTTGATGAGATAGTGATAGAGAATCAAACCAGAGATGATCTAGTTAGATTCAATGTTGATTTCGGCAGAGTGATGATAGGATTTTGAATAAGAAAATGTGGAAGAAGAAGAGAAGTGAAAAACAAGAAAATCTATATTTAAATTCGTTGAAACTAACCCCTATTTATAGAATAACAACAGCCATATCGATTCGTGAAAGGTTATGGCGAATAGACACTTCTTTTGAAATTTAAATTTTTGAATCTAACTGTCACTATGTCGACATGGGGTACTAGGGCATGTCGACATCCCAAAGCATTTTTTGATGATTTGATTTTCTTTGAAAATAACCTTTATCTTATATTAAAAGCTATTTAAACTTTATAAATATATTTGACTATAGATACATAGATAAATATAGAGAATAATATATATATAATTTTACTATAATTTTATTTTTAAATCTAAGTATAAATATATTATAATTAAAAAATAGTTTAAAACAAACGAAGTTTATAACAAGAGTTTATTTAAAAACAAAGAATATTTTAAGGCTAAAACATCTTTTTGAAAATCATTTGAAAATATAATTTTTAAGGCTAAAACATTTTGAAAAGCAATTTTGAAAATCATTCTGAAGTAGTTTTGAAAATCATTTTGAAGTAGTTTTGCAAGCTTCTTCCTGCAGAATATCTCATCACATCAGGACTCGACAACTTGTACAAAACCAGGATGTTCGTGGGTTTGTAAGCCACTTGTCGTAGGTTTGTAAGCTACTTGTCGTGGGTTTGTAAGCCACTAAAAAGGTAGAAATGGGTTCCATCCCAAAAGAAAAATGGAGTGAAGATTTCAGTGCTATTATGAAGTTTTAATATCATTCTAGACTCAATACTTATCTTGAAATCTTGAACTCTTGATAATCTTGATATTCTTGATACTCATGAGCCTTCAGTCTTGATATCTTGAATCTCTATACTGTACAATCTTCATTATTGGTACCTGCATGGTTAAATCCTGCATATACATATATATCTAAACTATAATGTTAGTATTTATATTTTATAATTCTTATTCTAAGGTTGTTGTCATCAAAACCATCATCTCAAGGACTAACAGTATTGTGGAAATATCAGATGAAACTGAATCCCCAAAATTGCTCTTTCGTAGTCCATTCCGGGAAGTTTTTAGACTATCTTGTGAGCACTCAAGGGATTGAAGCTAGTCCAGACTAAAATCATGCTATCAAGGACATGGCTGTGTCCAAAACTAGCAAAGATGTAATGAGTTTAGACGGAAGGGTAGCTGCCCTAAGCAAATTTATTTCCAAGGCGAATGATAAGTGCATTCCTTTTTTCGTTGCGATCAAGAAGAAGAAGAACTTTAAATGAGGAGAAGATTGTAAGAGAGCTTTTCAAGGGTTGAAAAATCAATTGGAGAAACTACCAATACTATCTAGTCCCGAGAATGGTGAAGTCTTGTACCTGTACATGGCAGTCTTAGAACATGCGGTGAGTTCGGTTTTAATCAAAGAAGAAAGTGGGACTCAATTTCTTGTCTATTACATAAGCAGGCGGTTAAAAGATGTAGAGGTTCGGTACCCAGTAATAGAAAAACTAGCTTATTACTTGAAACTCATAGAACGAAAGCTTAGAGCATACTTTCAAGCACATCCGATCAGGGTATTTACCAATTTCCCCCTCAAACAAGTTTTCAATAACCCATAAACTTCGGGTAGGCTGGTAAAATGGGGAATTGAGCTTAGTTAGTATGTTATTGAGTTTCAGCCACGGGCAGCTATTAAGGGGAGAGCATTGGCGGACTTTATTAACGAGTAAACTAAGTTTACTAAAGAACAATCTGAAAGGGAAAGGGATCAAAAACCTGTGTGCAATTATTTGTGGATGGTGCATCGAATGAACAAGGAGCTGGAGCAGGATACGTCATCATAACACCAGACGGACACCGCCTACACCATGACATGTAGTTAGGTTTTCCCGCAATAAATAATGTAGCCGAATATGAGACAATGGTGGCAGGATTGACTTTGGCATTAGTGCTTAAAATCCTACGAGTTCAAATCTTTCGTGATTCCTAATTAATGGTAAATCAGATAAAGCGTGTATATCAAACTAAAGACGCCAAGCTATCTCTATACGTGAAGAAGATATTAAAGATGCTCGCTTTATTTGAAAATTTTTCTATACATCAAGTACCAAGGGGATAAAACTCACAGGCGGATTTGTTAGCGAAATTGGCATTTCAAGAAGAGCCCTAGAAACTCGGGTTGTGCCAATAATGTACCAAGCAAGCCCAAGTATTAAAGAGGGAACACCCGAACAAGGAAAGGAATTGTTAGTGCTAACAAGGTCCCAAGCCATGTCACAAGAGAGAGAAGAAACAGAAATTACTAGAGAAATCTCAAATGAGAGAACCAATCAACCAAGGACAGATGACTGTTATAATAACACTTGGCTGTCGCCTACTGTCGAATACCTTTCTAAAAGGATATTGCCACCTGACAAAGGGAGGCTAGGAAAATCAGGCGACAAGCTCCAACTTTCACAATAGTGGATGGAATTCTTTACAAGAAAGTATATGCACTACCTTACTTAAGATGTGTGAACCTAGAAGATGGGAAGAAATTGTTGGTGGAAGCACATGAAGGATTTTGCGGAGACCGCTCTATCGGGGAAAAGTTGGCAGAAAAGATAATAAGACAAGGTTTTTATTGGCCTCGAATGGTAAGTCAAGCCATTGAATATGTAAGGAGATGCAAGAGATACCGAAAATACTCGAAGATTCCTCGATTGCCACCAAGTCAGTTAACCCCGATTTCAAGTCCAAGGCCCTTTGATATATGAGGAATTGACTTAATTGGCCTATTGCCAATTTCTAAAGGAGGAGCAAAATATGCTATAGTCGCCATAGACTACTTTACCAAGTGGGTAGAAGCAGAACCACTCCCCAAAATCATTTCCGAGAAAGTTCACAGATTCATCATTAAAAACATTATGACCGGATTTGGAATCCCCCATAAGATTATATTAGACAACGGAATGCAGTTTGAAAGCGAAGAGTTCTCTCGGTTTTGTCATAAGAATGGGATTATTAAAAGCTTTTCTTTCGTGGCACATCCAAAGGCAAATGGGGCTGTTGAAGCTACAAGTAAGACTATAAAGACTATCCTCAAAAAGCGATTGAATAAAGCTAAAGGGAATTGGTAGAAGAGTTGCCACTTGTACTATGGGCTTATCGAACATCTACTAGAATAGTAGTGGGACATACCGCTACTGTTTAACATATGGGTGTGCGGCAATGTTACCAGTTGAAATTGAAATACCCTTACATCGAAGGATCGCATATGCATTTGATCTAAACCAGGAGTTAAAGAAAGAATTGCTAGATTTAATACATGAATTGAGAGATGAAGCAACTATCCGAACCACAGAATATCAGAGAAGAATTTCGAAATATTACAACTCAAAAGTGAGAACAAGATCATTTCAAGAAGGAGACCTAGTCCTCCGAAGGGTGATGGAAAACACAAGAAACAGATGGACCGCTAGGACCAAATTGGGAAGGTTCCCTAATTATATGCAAAGTAATTCCCCCTAGAGCTTACAAGTTAGGCCGACTAAACGACAATATGGTTCCTAGAACATGGAACGCGGAACACTTACAACCATGTTATTCTACAATGAATGAAGGAATGAAGCATCACTTTCTTCAAAAGAAAAGTCTACATGGTTGGGAGTAAAATTCTCCTTGCACTTGGACCTTACCTTTAACGATCAAAGCCTTTGTCTACGCCGAGTTGGCCAGGTCAAAGCGCCTTTTGGAAGGAGGTTAGAGTAAGCCTTTATCCATGCCACGCTATGACCAGGTTAAACCATCGAGAAACCATTGGCTATGCTATGCTATGGCCAGGTCAAGGCGCCTCCTGGAGGGAGGTTAGAGTAAGCCTTTATCCACGTCACACTATGGCCAGGTTAAAGAATCGACAAGCCCTTCGCTATGCCACACTATGGCCAGGTCAAGGCGCCTCCTTGAGAAAGGTTAGAGTAAGCCTTTATCTGTGCCACGCTATTGCTAAGTTAAAGCATCGATACGCCCTTGGCCACCCCATGCTATGGCCAGGTCAGGGCACCTCCTGGAGGAAGTTTGGGTAAGTCCTTAGGTCCTGCTTGTGGATAAGCTAACCAAGTGCACTAGACAACAATGGACTAAGATGTCCGAGCCTGAGAAGAGGCATATCAAACAACGAACTAAGACGTTTGAGTCCAAGAAGTGGCATATCAAACAACAGACTAAGACGTCCGAACCCGAGAAGCGGCATATCAAACAATGGACTAAGACGTCCGAGCCCAAGAAGCGACATATCAAATGGACTAAGACATCTAAGCTCAAGAAGCAGTAAATTGAACAGCAACTACATACAAGGCCTAAAGGGTTGACATACGTCGAAAAAGACACGGCCCAAAGAGTGGAACTGAACAGAAGGCTTAAATAAGAATCTACAGCCTCCAACTAAGAATTTCTAAACTTCACTTACTAATACCCGAATTTGGGTTTAGGGTCTTTCATTTTTAAATTCAGGACTTCATTTATTAATACTCGAATCTGCGTTTTAGGACTTTACCAATAATTGATGGTCTTCATCATACCCGTATCTGGGTTTCGAGACTGTTATTAATTACTGGCCTTCACTTATTAATACCCTAATCTGGGCTTAAGATTTCTAGTATGGAGATAATTATTATGGATTTCTGATTATCCACCACTAATACCCAAATCTGGGTTTGAGAGTTCTATTATGAAGACCATTTCTAATTATCAGTTACTAAAACCCGAATTTGGGTTCTGGATATCTTATTATTGACTTCGTAACTTCACATATTGATGCTCGAATTTGGGTTTTAGATTTCTGAACTTCCTAATATCTGAATTTGAGTTTCAGGTCTTTTGCCATCAATTTTTGGATTTCATCTGTTAATTCCCGAATCTGGGATTTATAGCAGTTGGTATTGAGATTACAATAGGCATCTAGACTTCAATCAAAACTTTGAGTTTGTCTTCCTAATACCCAAATCAAGGTCATTAGTTTGCTACTCTGAACAACATTTATTAACATCTCAATCTTGACCCTTGTACCATTATTATCTCCAAAAGGAATTTTTAAATAATTATTACTTATTCCTAAATAAGAATACATGGATTACAATAAATTATTTCCTGATGGTGGCTCATGAGTTTCTATTATCTAACATTTATTGTCTCCAATGGAAAGTTCTTGGACTCCAATTATTATACGTCTGGTTTACTATTAATCTCGTAGGAGTTCAATTTATGAACTTCATTTTTAGCTATAAAAGTTGAATAGTGGGACTCATAATATTACTAGACAAGAATCCTTGGTTCGTAATCATTTACAACTATAGATATCAGATCCTTTGTTAACTCAAGATGATGACCAATTAGTCTCTAGGGTTTAGAAGCTCTATTATATTGACTTCATTTCGAAATTACAAAGCATATATTTATATAAGTAATGAGCTAACGATAGAGAATGTTGTTTGCTTTGAATTTTGCAGGAAAATGAGGGTATTAATGAAGTAGTTGTTAAATTTTTTCCCTAAAGAACAAAAGCTTCTTTCATACAAGGGGGCGCAAAATGTTAAACATAAAATCCACTTAAGAACAAAGATATGAAAGAAGGCGTACAAAATTGCTAGGCTCTGCTAAAATTGAAGACATAGGTTTCGCCAAAGTTCAAAGAAAAATGTTTCAAAGGCATTGAGATGGCTTTCGAAAGAGTCGCAAGCACCCGGCGCCATTACAAATGATAAAAAGGGTGAAAGCTTTTGAAAGGAGGGGAAAAAGAAGGCAAGGTTACCCTTCTGCCTCATCAAGACCTTTAGACATAGATGGATTTGCATATATAAAAAAAGAAAGCAGGAATGGGTTCGAAAGAACTTTCGAAGGTGTTGAATGAAAGGCTTGCGCACATGAACCAAATCCTTCAAAATAGAAGGTTTCATCGTGTCAATTTACTACATGAAGAATTGATTCCAATACACTTTTCGAAAGCAAGGACAAGCCTTTCGAAACAGTTGGAACCCTTCGAAAGCATAATGAAAATCTTTATGAAAGTGTAGCAACACAAAGAGAAGATGTAACATTCCCCTACTTGGAGGCCCAAAACTAATGGCTACAAATGCTACAGTCATTCATATTTATTAATCCTCGGCGACCAAATACGGCGACATTAGATACATTGATAAACAAAAACACAAGAATATGGAAAAAAATTTAAATAGCAAATAAATTCAACATTCCATTTCAAAATATTCCAAATTGATTACATAATTCTAATTTGCAAACAACGTCCAGATAACATATAATTATTGCAAAATATGCAAAGAGCGACATATGAAGATGCCCCTTGGTAGATCAGAGTATATAGATAGGCAAGTAAACTAATTGCCTTTACAAATAAAACACACAGCGGAATTAAAAGAACTCTAATAACAACCTTGCCTCCTGCACGTCCTTGAAAGCTTTATTCGTCTAAAAGAACATCTGGAAACCATAACCCTCAACCTACTCAAAATCAATTGAGTACCCTAGAGTTTAAAGGGAAAACAAAAACTTTGAGTCTGACATAAAGCCTGGTATGAATAATAATTTACCATCTCAAACCATTTAGATATCTAGTGATACTACGCTGCTTAGCGGAATGGGTTTTCCCCTCACTTGTATCCTAAAACATTTATAAAACCATATACTGTGCTCCTGCATCCACAATGGTTAAAACATAGTATTTCAAAACATTATGATGATATGCAAAACCGAGAAATCAATTCTGGATTACCCATCCCCATTCATTATGACTATCTATCTCAATTATTGTTTCTAGGGTTACTATTAACCTGTTAAATGTTAAGGACTATCTGTCCAATTACTTAGTTTTCATGGGATCACTACGAACCTGTTGGTAACTCCAATATCATATTTCTTATCCTAGTTTTCAAGGGCTAACTAGGAACCAATTGGCTGACTGCCAATATCTTAATCAGAATATAGTTTTCATGTGCTAACTTCAAACCTACTAGCCCCTGCCAGTATCAAATGATAGTTTTCATGGGATGACTATGAACCTATTGGCCCCTGCCAATATCATATAGTTATCATGGACTTACTATAAACCTATTGGCCCCTGCCAATATCTTCAATTAAGATTTTTAACATCTGTTGAGTTATATTCACTACTGGGTCAACCTAGCTGGTTATTCTGCCATTTCTCCAAAATACAGTTATGGGTTAATAACAATGTGAATAATATTTCCAAAATCTTTATTTATGCCATGGTTTTTCCTTTAAAGATGAGAATGGGTTATTTGTTTTGAAACTTTTAAACATCACTTTTGAAACCACTGGATAATCTCCTTCGAAATCATAGAAAACCTCTTTTCAAAACTCTAAGTATATACCTTTTGAAACCAATGATACTTTTCGAAGGTATCAAGAAAACATTCTTTAAAAACATAGCTTCGAACCACATAAAGTACCCTTTCGAATGCATTGGGTTTACTCTTTAAAAAACATCATTTTGGTCAAAGTGGTTATATACGAAAGTTTCTCTTTCAAAACGAACTAAAATTAATTTGGTGGAAAATTGATGGTGTCAGAACCATCAAGTAGAAAGTAAAAACTTTTAAAAACAAGAACTTCGAAGGACAGAGTCGAAACCCCCTTTTGACTCCATCACCTTCGAAACCATCAACCCCTTCGAAAGAATTCAGGAAAAAGACTTCGGTTAAAACAGAAGAAACCCGTTCGACAACATAGATGACTTCAATGCAGTCAAAAGGGGAATTAGCGGCTTGGTTTCAACTTGGCCGAAACCAGTCCTTTCGAAAGCTCTTGTTTAAGGAAAAAGTACCCCTTCGAAAGCTAACTTCTTTTTATAGTACAACAACCTTCTTCGAAAGCCATTCATAAAACCTTTATGAAAGCATGTGTTTCGACTATGTTGAAAGCATTTAGAAAAACAAGGCAAGACTTTAACGTTTGAAAACAAACCAGGGTTTTGACTCCATCGGAAGCTACCCTTTCGACACCAAGGCTTCCACCCTTCTTCCAATCCACTGCATACCATCTAAGTGATATCTTGTGTGTGGGTTTCGACTATGGTGTTATCAACTTTGTTGGTTTCGACAGGGACGAGGCGGAGTCAATGGAGTTAAAAGGTACTTACTAACAGAGGCGGAACACCTTTTCTGATTTAAAGGCTGAAATATAGCAACTTTTAATAATTACAGTCTAACGACTTGCCTATTTGTAAACCATTGATTGGTGCTACATAACTTTTTAAATACCTTTCATTAAAACTACCGCATTTATTCAGATCCAAATTAAAGAATTTTTATGGCAAAACCTTTCCATATAACAAAAACCAACATTTGCTTAAAAGCCCTTCTTTTGAAATAATTTATTTTCCCTAATAAATCAATTGGAAAAAATCCCAAAAAATCATAGAAATTCAACTTCATCATGTAATCAAACATATTAAAATTTCAGACCCACTTTCTACTTGAAATGTTCAAAAAAAATTTAAACCCAATTACATCATATTTTTTATCAAAAATTCATAATAAAATTTCCATACCTTGGAAAATACTAAAAATTTGTACCCATCTCCAAAATCATGTTTTGCTTAACATAAAAATTTTCCATGGCATTTTAAAATCAATAACCCACGGTTTTGCCCCTAAAACCATATGAATTTAGCATATAAATAAATTGTTTAAATCAAACAATCCATAACTTTGGCATATCATCCAAAACATCATAGAAAAAAATAAGCATTTAAATCTGAAATCATAGGATTATAGAAACCAAAAAGAGATGGAATGAATTATTATTCATCTTAAACTTGATAAGGAATTTGAGATTTGTTATTGATTAATCTCCTCTTGCTTTAGATCCTTAGCTTTAGATAATTTCTTCCTTTCTTCCTTGGTAATGGCCGGCTTAGGTTTTAGATTTGTGTTTTTGATCATGAGAATGAAATGTGAATGGAAAAAAATGAGAAGTTATAGCCGTGTATAATAAATTGGCAAATTTACTAATATGCCCATGTGTAGTTTAATTTACCAATAAACCAATTTAAAGCTTATTTATCTTGTTAATAAGCACGATCATATATATATATATATATATTATTCAAATCTCAAACTCCTTATCATCATTATTCTATTTAATTTATCCAATTAAATTTTCCGAATAATGTTGTCAAAAATTAGGGATATTACAGGCTCCCCCTTTAAAGAATTTCGTCCTCGAATTCAGTAAGGACTAAATACTAAACATAGAAAACATCTGTAACAACTCCTGACATACTAGTCCAACTGACTAGCAACTATATGTATAAATCTAATATAGACATACCCTCAAAGCAGATCAGGATAAGTATCTCTAATTATGTCCTCTGTCTTCCAAGTATAGTACTTCTCGTTGTCGCTCCACTGAACTTTCACCAACTTGACTGTCTTGTTCCTTAATCTTTTCTCATCTCTAGCTACAACCAGAACTGGTTGTCTAACAAAAGTCAAATTAGGCTCTACCACTAAGTCATCCAACCCTGTTGGAGGAATAGTAGTCTCTGGATCATGCACATACTTACGAAGATGAGACACATGAAATACATTATGGACACCTGCCATATTGCTCGGCAACTCTACTCTGTACGCGAGCTATCCAATTCTCTCTATAATCTGGAATGGACCTACATATCTTGGGGCTAACTTCCCTGGCTTTCCAAATTGTATCACACCCTTCATAGGTGATACCTTAATGAAAACCTTATCTCCAACTGATAATGCTAGGTCCTTGCACCTCTTATCGGCGTCACTCATATGTCTAGATTGAGCTTCCTTCATTCTTCTTGGACCTAAGAACAATCTGTCTCCACTCTCCAACCAACGTGATGGTGATTTGCATGGCCTTCCGTACAAAGCTTCAAACGGCGCCATTCCTATACTAGTCTGGTAACTATTATTAAAGGAAAACTCAACCAAATGTAGGCGACCCTCCCAAGATCCACCAAAGTCTAATACACAAGCTCTTAGTAGATCCTCGAGTACTTTCTTGACTCTCTCTATCTGCCCATCTAACTGAGGTTGATACGCAGTACTCATATTAAGCTTGGTACCCATTGCTTCCTGTAGACCCTTCCAGAATTCACAACTGAACAATGCATCTCTATCACTGACTATACTACTAGGAACTCCATTCAGTCTAACTATGTTCTTCATGACCAACTTAGCTAAAACAGGTGTCATTCTGGTTGACTTAACCGGAATGAAATGGGCACTCTTGGTCATTCTATCCACTATAACCTATATACTTTAATTACCTCTATTTGACCTTGGCAATCCATCTATAAAATCCGAGGATATCAAATCTCATTTCCAAACTGGATTCTCTAAAGGTTGAAGCAATCCACTAGGCTTCTAATGTTCAGCTTTCACTTGTTGACAGTTTGAACACTGTCTAACCCACAAGCCAACATCCCTCTTCATGCCTTCCCAATAGAAGCTCCTCTTCATATCCTGATACATCTTGGTTCCTTCAGGATGAATCATAAACTTGGATCGATGACATTCTCCAAGAAATTCTTTCCTGAAGTCCTCCACATTCGGAACACACAACTGTCCCTACTTTCTTAGCCATCCTTTATGGTCAAGGCTAAAATCCTTTAGATCATTCTTCTCAGTTACAAACTCAAGCATTCTGATCCTTTCAGCTAATACTGGATCCTCCTTCCGCTTAGAAGTAATTTTCTCAATCAACACTAGTCAAACTTCTAAACAAGACAACCTGGCGATACTCTAACTACATTAGTCGATCTTGACTGTACATCACAGGTGACTAAAGCTTCTAAATCTTTCTACTCCGCCAACGTAGCTAACACCACATTCTAATGTTTCCTACTAAGAGCATCAATCACTTTATTACCTTTTCCCGGTGTATATTCTATACCAAAGTCATATGCAGCCAAAACTCCAGCCACCTTTGCTATCTCATATTTAACTCCTTCTGAGAGAATAAATACCGTAAAGACTTATGATCGTTATATAACTCAAATCTCTCCCCTAAGAGATAATGTCTCCAAATCTTCAATGCGAAGATCACAGCCACCAATTCCAAATCATGAGTAGGATATCTAACTTCATGTGGTCTAAGCTGCCTAGATGCATTGGCAATGACTTTACCACTCTGCATCAACACCGCTCCTAATCCAGTTCCACATGCATCAGTATACACCACCAATCCTTGGTTTCTGTCTGGAACTACTAACACGGGTGCATTGGTCAACAAATGCTTTAACTTAAGGAATGTCTCCTCACATTTGTTGGACTAAACAAATCTCACCTCTTTCCTGGTTAGCTTAGTTAAAGGTGTTTCTATTCGTGAGAAATCCTTAATGAATCTCCAGTAGTAACCAACAAGTCCAAGAAAACTCCTGATCTCAGTCACTATCTCCGGCCTCTTCCAATTATTCACAGCTTTGATCTTATCTGGACTGACTGACAACCCTTTCTCTAAAACCATGTGACCAAGAAATTTTACCTCTTTCTTCCAGAAATGACACTTGGTAAACTTCTCCTTTAGTTGATTCTACCTCAGCATCTCAAGAACCACTCTATGATGAACTTCATGCTCTCTCTCATCCTTAGAGTATACTAGAATGTCATCTATAAACACTAGTACAAACCTATCCAAGTACTCTCGAAAAACTCGTTTCACCAAATCTACCAAGAAAGCAGGTGCATTTGTCAATCCAAATGGCATTACCAACCACTCATATGACCCCTATCTGGTCCGAAATGCTATCAAAGGAATACAGTCCTCCGCCACTCTTAACTGATGGAAACCTGTCGCCAAGTCCAATAGGGAAAACATTCTGGCTTCGCTTGTTGGATGGATTCTTACCATCGGACCAGCCTAGCCGAACCATCATCACCGGATCAACACAGTCACGAACGAACCAACCAACAGGCCATCCTCCACCGATCCAAGTTACAACCGGACCAGCTCCACCAAAACTCCACAACCGGTCTCTCCGAACCAAGTACGCCGGACCACCCAACATGCTTCCCACCGAACCAAGTACGCCGGACCACCCAACATGCTTCCCACCGAACCAAGTACACCGGTCCCCTCAACATGCTTCCTACCGAACCATGCTCCTACCGGACCAACTCACTTCCACCACGCTCCTACCGGACCAACAGCAATACCGGACCAACTCACTTCCACCATGCTCCTACCGAACCATGCTCCTACCGGACTAACTCACTTCCACCATGCTCCTACCGAACCAACTCACTTCAACTCCATCCTACCGAACCAGCTGCCACCGGACCGAGACGTTCCGAACCATGCTCCTTCCGGACCAACAATACCAGGCCAGGTCGCGTCAGCCCAGGCCCACCAGCTGTTATATACATCCATGACCCCTACCCCCAGCCTCACTCTATAAATAGAGGGGCAGGGGTACAACAATGGGGGACAAGTTTGAGAGCTCAAGCACGGAGAGAACTTTCAAACAACTTTCTTTTACTTGTATCAAAGCTTTGTACTTGTAATAAAAAGAAGAGAAGAGAAATAACATATAAAGTGGACGTAGGCACATTCTGGCTGAACCACTATAAATTTGTGTGTCTTTTTACAGTTTAGCCCCTGCTTTTCATATATTTGCATAAATCGTTCAAATCACTAAGAACAACATAAGATCTACTAAATCATACAACTTTGAGGTGTTTGTCCATTTTTTGTGCAAACATTTTTGGTGCTTTCACTGAGAAGTAGAAGCTCAAAGCTTCAGCTTCATCCACTTAACGAGTTTTCCTAACAGCATCGTCCGCCACTTGGAAAACATGCCTCCCAAACAGAGAAAAGATGTTAACAAAGGAAAAAACATCGCATCAAGCAGTCTTCCAGATCCAGCTGTCACGAATCAAGTAAATCATCCTCCTCCAGCAACAGTAACAAATGAAGGACAGGCTAACCCAACCACTCCTGCCACAGAACAGCCTACAGCAATTACTAGGGCAGATTTGGATAGAGTTGTGGTTGAAGTAACTAACCGCTTCACGTCCCAGTAGGAAGCCTTGGTGGACCATCTCATGTCACGCTTAAGGGACGCTGAAGAATCCAACCGCAACACTGAATCATGGGGCGAGTCCCAGTCTGGAGAATCTCAGAGACAACAAAGATCTTCCTTCTTCAAAGGAGCTAACGGCAGAAATAGCCATGGTAGGAGCCGAGACCGAGCACAGCCCGAAGTTAGGCCTGAGGAAACGTTTGGTACCGAACCCAACGGGGGAGGTACCGAACGGAGGTCAACTGTAGCTGAGCCTGTCATACTACCTAACCACGGAAACGCCAGTGAACGGGGCCGAGCTAGAGTCCAGCCCGAAGTTGGACCCGAGGAAGTGCTTAGATCAGAACCCGGCAGGGGAAGATCAAGGCAAGGGCCAACTGTAGCTGACCCTAGCATGCTCCCAGAAGATCAAAGGCAGCCACTGGAAAATATGAGGAATGATAGACGATACCATCCCTACAGGTCATTTGGACGGAATCAATCCCGCAGGACAGAACCAAACTCATTTCTATCTGCTCCAAATTCTGATGAAAGGATGGCACGCTTATTCAGAGAGTGTGTGCAACGGGAGCAAAGAGATCGAGGGATAGGCGCTAGGGTAACCAGCCCTTTCGCCCGCAATATCGAAATTGCTATCACCCCCCGAGAATGGAAGATGCCAACAATGGAACCCTACAAAGGGACCTCCGACCCCGTTGTACACTTATAGAGGTACACGCAACATATGCTCATGAGTGGGGCGACAGAGGGAGTACTGTGCAAATGCTTTCCGCTTTTCTTAGCAGATCTTGCTACCTCCTGGTTCTGTCATCTACCCCAGGGATCCATCAGCTCGTGGGAAATGTTGAAGGAAAAATTTATCAGTCAGTTCCGCATTCATGTGGAGCAACCTAAGGACGCTTATTCCTTATCCAGCGTCAAACAGAAACCTGGAGAGAAGCTGCAGCAATACCTAACCAGATTCAACGCCGCAGCAGCCGCAGTCCAAGATGCCGATGATAAGCTTATCCTAATGGCCCTCTGTAGTGGTGTGCATCCGGACACTAAATTTGCTAGAAGGTTGACAAAAGAAAAACCAGCTACTTTACCCGATTTCTTCCATGAAGCCGGGAAATACATGAGGCTTGAGGATGCTGCCATTGAGGGGCAGTCAGGACAGCAAAATAAGACAACCCATGGCAACGCCCCTGTTGTGGCAAGGGACGTTCGAAGAAATGATTCCAGAGACAATGCAGGGGGCAAGAAGGGAGAAAAGCGCCTATATCGGCCAGGACCAAGATTCGACACTTACACTCCTTTGAACGAGACCGTCGAAAATATCTTCCTTTCCACCCAAGGCGAGGTTAGATACAAACGCCCACCATACAAGAAGGAATCAGATAACGCACAGAAGTCTGGAAAGTTCTGCCGCTTCCACGAATCTCACGGGCATGATACCAACGAATGCCATCATCTCCGAGATCTGATTGAGGAACACATCAGAAGGAAGAAACTGGTACATTATGTAAAAGGTCAGGACAGGACCCCAGCTCCTGCCATTGAAAACCCAAGGCTACCCTCACCGGGGGCCGACAGAGGAAACCGCAACGCTAGCAGCTCTAGTCAAGAGAAGATAGTGGTCCATACCATCTCAGGAGGGCCGCACATCGCAGACAGAAGCTGGAAAGAGATGGAAAGATACGGAAAGTCGCTTAGAGACAATAAAGACTATGTTAATTCGGTTATAGAAGAGCGCCACCCGAAGCGGAAAGAAAGTAATGACATCACATTCAGTAAGCGTGACCTAGAAGGAAGGCAGTACCCTCACATGGATCCCATGGTCATCTCTGCCCGACTTGGTCCCGCCGAAGTTTACCGAATCCTGGTAGACATTGGAAGCTCAGTAAACATCCTGTTCAAACACGCATTCGACAAAATGAAGCTATCAATGAAGGATGTTTCTCCCTGCGATAAACCACTACATGGTTTCACTGGGGATGCTAAGATGCCCCTCAGGCAACTTGACCTCTTTGTTGAGATTGGAAGCCATCCCCGCTCCATTGTACGGAAGCAGACGTTCGTGCTAATAGAAAACCATTCGGCCTACAACGCCTTCTTAGGAAGACCAGCCTTGTCTGACTTCCAAATTGTCCTAGCCCCATGGTGCCTAAAGATGAAATTTCCAACAGACAATGGAGTAGGGGAAGTGGAAGGAGACCAGGATGTTGCTCGAGACTACTATGTGACTGAACTTCGCAACAACCACAGGAAGGATAAAGGGAAGGGTGTAGAGATTGCCCTCTGCACAAAAAGTCTAGAAGCATAGCAACTAAAGAAAGCCCCTCCTCTTCGATATACCAGCGACCCTTTCAATGAATTAGGCCCTAGGGACAAAGAGGAGGAGGCCACCGCCGAGCCTGCAGAGGCTATGGAGTTTATATCTGTAGACAAGCACGACTCAAGTAGACTATTGAAAATTGGGTCCCAACTAAAAGCCGAATTGAAGGAACAACTCATCGATTTTCTCTGCCACAACTTGGATGTATTCGCTTGGTCACACGCTGACATGACCGGAATCTCCCCCGACATAGCATGCCACGCATTAAACATTGATCCTACCAAGGCGCCTGTAAAACAAAGAAAGAGAAGTATGGGGGCAGAGCGATCAGCAGCCCTCGATGAAGAAGTAAAGAATCTACTCGCCAATGACTTCATACGAGAAGCTATCTACCCGGAATGGATCGCCAACCCAGTGCTGGTAAAAAAGGCTAATGGGAAGTGGCGAACCTGCATTGACTTTTCCAACCTAAACGACGCCTGCCCAAAGGATTGCTTCCCACTTCCCCGAATCGACCAACTTGTAGACAGCACAGCCGGGCACGAGCTCCTATCTTTTATGGACGCATACTCAGGATATAACCAAATTCCTATGCATGCTCCCACCAAGACCACACTAGTTTCATCACCGACCAGGGTTTATACTGCTATAAGGTAATGCCTTTCGGACTTAAAAATGCAGGAGCCACCTACCAGCGCCTCGTCAACAAGATGTTTGCAGGGCTAACAGGACAAACTATGGAAGTATATGTGGATGACATGCTGGTAAAGTCAAGGAAAGCCAAAGATCACGTAAGCCACCTAGGCAAGATGTTTCAAGTACTTCGACAATATGGAATGAAGTTCAGTCCACTAAAATGCTCCTTCGGAGTGTCATCAGGAAAGTTCTTAGAATTCATCGTTCATGCCAGAGGGATAGAAGCAAACCCTGAACAAGTCCGAGCGCTAAGGGATATCAAGATACCTTCCACTCGGAAGGAAATGCAAAGTTTGAATGGAAAAGTGGCCGCTCTAAGCCGATTCATCTCCAAGGCGACGGACAAGTGCGTCCCCTTTTTCGAAGCCCTAAAGAAAGACAAGGGAAAGTTCGAATGGACTGACGAATGCTTAACCGCTTTCCTTAACCTAATCGAACACCTCCAGAAACCACCGGTACTCTCGACTCCAAGCGAAGGCGAAGAATTATACCTATACCTTGCTGTGTCATCTCACGCCCTAAGCGCAGCCTTGGTAAGGGAAGACAACCGCACGCAGCGGCCAGTTTACTTCGTCAGCAAAAGTTTTACTGGGGCAGAAGTCAGATATCCTAAACTTGAGAAGCTAGCATACTGTTTACTAATCACATCACGAAAGCTGCGTCACTACTTCCAGTCCCATTCCATCAAAGTTCTGACTGATCAACCACTGAGGCAGGTACTCCATCGTCCCGACACTTCTGGGCGACTACTTAAATGGTGCATTGAACTAAGTCAGTATGATATCACCTATCACCCTCGCACCGCCATCAAGGGACAAGCCATGGTGAATTTATTGCAGAATTCACTACCAACGAAGATAAGGAGAAATTGGAAATAGCAGAAGATATCAAGTGGAATCTCTTTGTGGATGGTGCATCAAACGAACAAGGCTCGGGGGCAGGTGTGGTAATAATCACTCCCAGGGGAAACAAACCGCACTATGCTATAAGGTTGGAGTTCGCTGCCACCAACAACGATGCAGAATATGAAGCAGTGATAGCCGGACTAGAAATTGCCATAGAAATCGGAGCCAATTCTTTGTGTCTTCATAGCGATTCTCAACTTATTGTTAATCAAATACTAGGAGAATTCCAAGCTCGTGAAGAACGACTCATAGCATATCTAAAGAAGACCAAGTTACTTCTCAGCCGATTGGACCACTACTTAGTCAAACACATCCCTCGGGAAGAGAAACGAGAGGCCGACGAATTGGCAAAGCAAGCAAGTGTGAGAGACATCACCATCTTCGGGGCAGTAACCATCTCAAAGCAACTGGCCCCAAGTTTTGAGCAAGTGAATCTGATAGCTGCAACCGAAGAAGCGACTTGGATGACTCCCATCCGAGACTACCTACAAAGTGGCACACTACCCAACGGGCGTAACGAAGTCAAGAAAATCTTGAGGAAAGCATCCCGCTACACAATACAAGAAGACATCCTCTATCGGCGCGGATTCTCTAACCCGTTATTAAGGTGTGTCGCTGGGAGGGAAGCCAAGGAAATCTTATCCAACATCCATTAGGGGAGCTACGGAGATCACACCAGAGGGCAAACATTAGCAAGAAAGATACTCCGATATGGATATTTCTGGCCCACCTTAAGCAAGGACGCCTTAGATTTTGTCAAAAAGTGTGACAGATGCCAGAAATTTGCTAAGATTCCGCGGCTACCAACAACTGAGATTACTCAAATGACCAGCCCTTGGCCCTTCACAATATGGGGAATTGACTTAATCGGCAAGCTACCGATGGGCCGAGGCGGGGCCAAATATGCTATAGTGGCAGTTGATTATTTCACCAAATGGGTGGAAGCGGAACCTCTGAATAAAGTGTCTTCAGCAAAAGTTATTAACTTCTTGATCAAAAATGTTCTATGCAGGTACGGAGTCCCACTCAAAATCATATCAGACAATGGACTTCAGTTTGACAACGAGGAATTCACCGACTGGTGCCGAGAGCGCGGAATTCATAAAAGCTTCTCATCCGTAGCATATCCCCAGGCAAACGGACAAGTCGAAGCAGTCAACAAAATTCTGAAAACTCTGATCAAAAAGAAGCTCGAAAAGTCAAAGGGCGCTTGGGTGGATGAACTCCATACGGCACTGTGGGCCTACCGCACATCTTTCAGAACATCAACGGGGCACACTCCTTTCTCTTTGGCATACGGATCGGAGGCTATGCTCCCAGTTGAAACCATTGTGCCTTCCCACCGTAGGATCCACTATAACCCAGAAGAGAATGAAGAACTCCTCCACATGTCTTTGGATCTAGTTGAGGAGAGAAGAAATGATGCAGTCCTTAAAACAGCAGCCCACAAGCAGAAAGTGGCAGCACAATACAACTCCAAAGTCAAGCATCGTACCTTACAAGAAGGGGATCTTGTCCTCAAGCGAATCTTCCCTCGCCCCGGAGCACTAGACCCAATCTGGGATGGACCATATGTAATTCATAAAGATCTCCACAATGGAGCTTATATTTTGTCAACAGTGGACGGAGAGGTGTTCCAGAGGGCATGGAACATCCAGCACTTCCGTCGATACTTTTCTTAACTTGTACTGCCCATATGAAGTGAATTAACAAAGAGAATCAGTGGACGTAGGCCTTTTCATGCCGAACCACTTTAAAAAACCTTGTCTCTTTTTTAACTTGTTCCTTTATATCTTGGCTACTTGTTAACTTTATCCTTTTCTGTTGAACAAAATCCTATGCGTATAGCATTTCCACTCAAAGCACTCCACGGCGCAACTTCACCTGGGCAAAACCTAACAGGTACTATGCGAATCTATGCCCTCGCCAATGAGACACATTTGCTCCAGCATCCCTCTGCTGCGGGTTAACTCATTGCTCGCGACGGCCCTTAAAGCCAACTGTAATGAGCCGATTATAAGCCACCGAGAAGGCCGACTATAGCCGAGGCAGCTCATTACGGCGTTAGGCTCGCCGGCAACTGTGAACCGACTATAAGCCCCAACATAAGGTGTGGCCAGCCAGGGGCAGTTCACAGTTGACGATCGGCACCCACGCTAGCCGGCCACAGTAAATCGAATAATACCCACGATTACGGGCCATAATGGCCCGGGTAGTTACTGTGCGCGATCTCGGCTCCGATGTGTCTTAAGTGCGGTTGTGGTAAAAAAGAATTAACTCCCCGCGGAGGCGTAAGATGGGTGACAAATGTCTCCAAGACCCACAGCTAGGGAAAGTGACTACAAAACCCGTTTGCCACGAACTTAAGCACATCGAAGGCCTTCCGTGATTGGAAGTTTTACTTTTTCACATATTTCAATTTTACTTAAAAAGCTTTTCTCATACCCTCTATAATAGTCCCTAAAGTACAGGATGCAGAGTAGGAGATACTCGCCAATGGGTGTAGGGACTCACAATTGGATGGCAGGGCATTCGACTGCGTTCCATGCTCGGTCATACAAGATATTCAAAACTGCCATCTACGATTAAAACATGAAAGGCGGTATTTTCTTCTTTTGTGTACAAATACATGACTATAATTTGTTCACACCACACGCTAATATTGCAAGTCATGAAATTATGTTTTAAAACCAGAACCTGACATCAAACACCATTTAATTACAAGAATATGCATAGCTATATTTCTTATACAACATATCAAAACAGCAAAAAACATTCGAAGGACGACAAAATCAGCTTAAGTTTAAAAATCACACATCAAGAATAGAGCTATTTATTACAAGTAGCAGGAGTTACAACCTAAAAGTTACTCTACTGTTTTAAGACTAACATATACAACCCTGTCAAGTCCACAAAAAGAGTTTTTTCAGGTCTGATCAAGGAGCCGGCTGCATTGGAGTTTTATCCATGTCTTGTTGACCACCTGTCCAGTCAGAGAAAGGATTCATTAGTGATAAGCAACCAAGTTAATGGAGAGACTAAAAAGGAAGGCTTACTAGCACCTGCTTCTTGACTATCCTGGTCGTCATCCTCTACTTGCACGCCTGCCTCCTCAGCAGCAAGCAACCGCATACCCTCCTTCACCGCCACCTTCTCCTCCTTGGTAAACTGGGCAGTGACCACATCCATGCTGAAGGCCACGCCACCCTCTTTATCCACATCCACCTTAGCCTCCTCCAGAGCCCGAAGATAAATCTTAGCCATGACCCTAGGATAATCATCCATCCAGGATAGGTTGCCCTGCTTCCAAGTTCGGAAGTACATGTCCTGAAGCATTTCATCCATCATCCCCTCATTCTCCTCAAACTCCCTCATCCGGGCCTCGGAAGCCAACAACCTTCCAACGGCAGTTTCTCTCTCCAATCGGTATCTTGAGCAGTCAGCCTGAAGGGATCTCCGCATCGCCTCCATCTCCTCCTTCAGCCTAACCTGAGCAAGCTCTGCGGCTTCAAGCTTCCCCGACAGCTCCTCTACCCGCTCAAGATCTGTCCTCCGAACCTCATCCACTGTCGAGATGGCCATATTTATCTGCTCCTTGCAGGCAGCCTCCATCTTCCGCAGTTCCGCCTTACTAGCCTCCTCCATAGCCTTCCTCAACCGCCCGGAGGCAGCCTCATGCTGAGAGATCTGAATGGCCTGATCAGCGAGCTGTTTGGCCTGGTCCGAAACCATCAATCGTAGTCGGATGTTGGCACTCCCAATCTCCTCTCCAGCCTTAACCAGCCGGGCATGATGCCCCATCAGCTTCCTAGTCTCCTCCACCACCCGATCAATATTAGCCTTGGCCTCGTCTCCTATGGTAACTATCCGAGTAGTAAGTAGATCGAGATCTAAGGACTTAGCCTCATCAAGCACCCGTACCATGGGATTGCGAGGAAGAAGGTGCTCACCAGTAACCTCGTCAAAGGTAATATCATGAGAACCTGGATCCAGATCAGGGTGACCCGCAAATGGATTACGAGCCAAATCAGGACGATCAATCTGAATGACGGTAGGGTTTACGAATGGGTGCGGAGAGAGTGCAAACTCGCTATCCTCCTCCGTGATATCATGAAGAGGCTGAACTGGGGGATGAGGACCAAGTGAAGGTTCAGATGAGGGATGACTCCTCTTTCTCTTTTGAATACCCTCTTCAATAACCCCGAGAAGAGGACGGTAGCCGATTACATCCCCGGAACGGTGGGTCGAAGGCTTCGGCTTGGCGGAAGCTTTGGAAAGCTTGTATTGTTCAAGCCTGTGCCGAAGATCTGAGGCCTTGGCCGTTTTACCTGCTCCTGATATAAAGAACAAGTGTCACAAGCTTACATTGATCCATAATTCAAGAAACGCGGTAAATTAAAAGTTAAAAGAAGAAAGGAAACACATCTGTTATACAAACCCTGGGGAGGAGTAGGATACTGCAATGAGTCCTGGATTTCATTCCAGGACGGGAGCGGATCATAAAATATTCCTAAGTCCCTATCATAAATGGAGCCTGCGGGAGTCAAAAGTTCACCTTGAGTCGTCAGAGCCACCTTGGCTGGAGTAGTCTGAGAAGATTCGCTTGCACCGGTCCCAGCCTTGTCGGCTTTCCCGGATTTCTCTACCAAAGCCGCTTCTCCGTCCAGCCCCTCAAAAGCCTGACGAAATGCATCATCCGTCCACTCCTGAATCTCGCCTGCCTGCCCAGAAAGCAAGGCCCCGATGCCATCGCCACCATCATCACCTTCCCGACCATCTCCACCCTCACCTCTTTCCTCCTCTACGTCTTCCTCCCCCTGGGTAAGTGGACAATTGCTGGGGGAAGGACCGTCCGACTTCTTAAGTTTCTTACCTCCGACAGCATGAGGTTTCGCGAAAGGTTTCCTCTTGCCACTCTCAACCATGACACCTCCCTTAGCCTGAGCAGCCGCCCTCTCCTACGCCGTTTCCCTCAGCTTGACTACTGACTGCTGTGGGAGGATCAAGTTATACTCCAGAAGGGTCGCATTTCTGATCAGGTAGGCAGCTGATCTATCTCTCCCGGGGATAGCTTCTATCTCAGCCGCCGTCTGAACCAGGCGATCAGTCTCCACAACCGCAAAGCCACCTGTCGCTAGCAAAAATGGAAACGTATGAGAAGAAGTATCGCAACCTGAATGGAAATTATAAATAAAGCATCGACTTACATCCAGAGGTGAAACGCCGAATAGAAACAGAGTCGTCCCTGACAAAGAACCACTCCTTCTTGAACATGCTGAACTTAGAATACAGATCCAAGACCGGCTTGAAGGTTACAGCTGACTCCAAGCTAATGTATGGGGACCCCTTCTTATAGCCCCTCAGATTATATAAGTACCGGATCTCCCGGTTGGAAGGAGCACGACCATACTTCCTCTGAAAGATGACGAAGAGGCTCACCAGTATAGCATAGGAGTTGGGTTGAAGCTGGAATGGGGCCACCTTTAGATATGTGAGGAAGCTGGCTACCCAAGCATTAAGAGGCGGAATGGCACCACACATGCAGTGGTATCTGCTGTAAGCAAAGTACCCTTCAGGAGGGTCGTAGGGCATAACTTCTCTCCCTGGCAACAGCATTTGCGCCCTATCAATCCCGAAAGAACGGGAGATGACATCAAGGTGCTCTTCCTTAAGGGAGCTGGGAAAGCAATCGGGCGGGGAGTTCAAAAGCTCCTGAGGGCCGTACCCGTCCACTAGTGATCTCGGGGTAGATCCATGACGTTCCGGACCTGGCTGAACAGGGGGGCACTGAGGGAGATTCTCCTTCGCCCTAGGACTTCTTTCTGCCTGATCGAGTTTCTACTCTTTGAGACATTATCTGCAAACACAGAAAGTACATCACCAAAATGCATGAATTATGTAACCTAGAACTTCACTGATAATACAAGTATTAAAGCTCATCCGGTATTAGATTCATTCGGTACTTAGAAACCATCGGTTCCGTCCGATAGTTCAAGAGACAGAGTTCATTCGACATCCCAACATAAGGGATCATTCGGCATTTTCCATGTAAAATTCATTCGGTACTGAATTTGTAAGCTCATTCGGCAAAAGAGTACATACCTGGTTCAGAGCTTGGACTATTCGGTACTCAGATGATTCGATACTCAGATGATTCGGTACTCAGTTTGATTTGGCTCTCTCTGTTCGGTAAGGAATAACGAAGGTGTGTAGCCCCTATTTATAAGCAGATACAAGACATCGGACCAAATGGCTCGGCACTCTGGGACCAAATGAAAACACCCTAGCCGAAACAAAGCGCGGCATATACTAGCATATGCCCCACTTTGGGGGGCAAATGTTGGATGGATTCTTACCATCGAACCAGCCTAGCCGAACCATCATCACCGGATCAACACAGCCACGAACGAACCAACCAACAGGCCATCCTCCACCGATCCAAGTTACAACCGGACCAGCTCCACCAAAACTCCACAACCGGTCTCTCCGAACCAAGTACGCCGGACAACCCAACATGCTTCCCACCGAACCAAGTACGCTGGACCACCGAACATGCTTCCCACCGAACCAAGTACACCGGTCCCCTCAACATGCTTCCTACCGGACCAACTCACTTCCACCACGCTCCTACCGGACCATGCTCCTACCGGACTAACTCACTTCCACCATGCTCCTACCGAACCATGCTCCTACCGGACCAACTCACTTCCACCATGCTCCTACCGAACCATGCTCCTACCAGACCAACTCACTTCAACTCCATCCTACCGAACCAGCTGCCACCGGACCGAGACGTTCCGAACCATGCTCCTTCCAGTCGCGTCAGCCCAGGCCAGGTCGCGTCAGCCCAGGCCCACCAACTGTTATATCCATGACCCCTACCCCCAGCCTCACTCTATAAATAGAGGGGCAGGGGTACAACAATGGGGGACAAGTTTGAGAGCTCAAGCACGGAGAGAACTTTCAAACAACTTTCTTTTACTTGTATCAAAGCTTTGTACTTGTAATAAAAAGAAGAGAAGAGAAATAACATATAAAGTGGACGTAGGCACATTCTGGCTGAACCACTATAAATTTGCGTGTCTTTTTACAGTTTAGCCCCTGCTTTTCATATATTTGCATAAATCATTCAAATCACTAAGAACAACATAAGATCTACTAAATCATACAACTTTGAGGTGTTTGTCCATTTTTTGTGCAAACATCGCTCAACTGATCAAACAGATCATTTATTCTTGGCAAAGGATATTTATTCTAAATTGCCCTTTCGTTTAACTTATGATAGTCGATGCACATCCTCAACGACCCATCTAGTTTCTTTACGAACACCGTGGCCGCTCCCCAAGGCAAACTGCTTGGTCTAATAAAGTTCTTTCCTTCTAGATCTACTAGTTGCACATTCAGTTCCTTCATCTCAGTTGGTGTCATTCTACTTGGTGGTCTACTTACAGGTTCAGCTCCGGGCATAAGATCTATTCTAAACTCAATAGCTCTTTTCGGCATTAGTCCAGTGACTAGCTCAAAGACATTTATTAACTCTCTTCCTACCTGAACCCGACTTAGCTCATTTCCTACCTCCATAGCATTCAACATAGTACTAGCACTCCAGTCAGTATTCTCTACTGAGAATATCACTCGGTTATGACTATCGGGGTGCCTCAGTGATATTTCCCTATCCTGGCAAAATATTCTAGCCTCATACCTACTCAACCAATCCATTCCTAAAATGATCCCAAAATCTACGAAATGAATAACATACAAACTGCAGGTAAATTTATGACCTAACGAATCAAGTCCTAACTGGTCACATCTCATCCCTAGAGTTGCATACCCTCCTATAGAATATGCAATCCTTAAGGAAGTAACAAGGTAGGTGGGTTCTAAGCACAATCTATCAACCAAACACTGAGATATAAATTAATGTGATGCACCGGTATCAAAAACTACTCTAACTGAAATTCTGTGAATCAAAAGCGTACCTTCCATCACAGTCTTTCCTTTATCTACTACAGTAGGCCTAGCTGGTCCTATGGAAAAAAATTTCCTTCGTCATCCGTAACTGGCTCTGAACACCGATTCTTGTAATGCCCAAATTGATCACAGTTGAAGCATTTCACATTCTTCTTAACTGCATCATTCTTCCCATTTCCTGACCGGCATTTATTAGTCAAGTGACCTTTCTTATCACACTTAAAGCAAACTTCCTCAGCCTTTGACTTCTTAGCTGTGTCTCCCCTCTGGGCTCCCTTCTTTTTAAAGAACTTCGTCTTCTTCCCAAGACAACCCTGGGTTTCCACTGACTTCTCTTGAGCTAAATCAGCAAGCAACTCCTTATGGTGAAAGGCCATCTCCATCACTATAATACAAGGATCACAGATATGTTTCATGATCATTCTAGCAAGCTTGGGCCTAAGTCCCAGAATAAACTTTTCATTCCTTTTGATGTCAGTATCTATAATAGCATATCCATATCGAGACTGTTCTTCAAACATAGTAGCATACTTGACTACTGACGTCTCTCCTTGCACTAAATCCATAAACTTCCTCATCAGCTTAAACTTGGAAACCTCAGATACAAACTTCTGCTCAAATCTCGTTTTAAAATTAGCCCAAGTTAATTGCTCTTCCAGAACTCCAGCAGTGACACTATTCCACCAATGTAGCGCTGACCCATGCAATTTTCTAGAGGCCAACCTTCTCTTTTGCCCATCATTCAGAACCAAATCAGTAAATATACACTCACTATGCAACAACCAATTCTGAACTTCTACGGCACTTTCTGTTCCCACGAATGGCTTCCCACCCAAACTGGTGTAATCTCTACTCAACAAAGCAATATTTCCAACTAGAGCCACATGATTAGCTCCTCCTACATTTCCAGCAACTCCAGCAGTAGCTCAAGCTTGCATCAAACCAGTGAAGAACTGAAACATCATCCCCATATCTACTGGTGGATTTCCAGCACCCACATTAGCTTCAGCATTTTGGTTACTAGCATTAGCCGATCGACCCGGGTTTCTCCTGGTAGTGGGTCAAGCATTTCCATTAGTTATGGTGCTTCCTCCACTAAGATTTCCTCTTCCATTTCTTGCTTCCATATCTCCTTTCTCGTAAATCTACATACAAGCCTTAGTAAGATAAAAAAGAACGGTCTAAGAGAGAAGGGAATACACACTTATATATAACTATGTATATGGCAAATACAAGTATGTTATTATAGCGTTAACCTAAACCCCAATCTTATTATCTGATTCATAGGATTATGTTTGAAAAATCTTTTAGGTTTAAGTTTCTTTTAAAATTTCATAAACCTATGCTCTGATACCAACTTGTAACATCCCTTACTTGGAGGCCCAAAACTAATGGCTACGGATGCTGCAGTCATCCACAGTTATTAATCCTCGGCGACCAAATATGGCAACATTAGATAAGTTGATACACAGAAACACAAGAATATGGAAAAAATTAAATAACAAACAAATTCCACATTCCATTTCAAAATATTCCAAATTGGTTACATAATTCCAATTCGTGAACCACGTTCAGATAACATATAACTATTACAAAATATACCAAGAGCGACATATGAAGATGCCCCCTTGGTTGATCATAGTTTATAGATAGGCAAGTAAACTAATTTCCTTTACAAACAAAACACACAGCAGAAATAGATAACTCTAATAATAAGCTTGCCTCCTGCACGTACTCGAAAGCTTTATTTTTCTAAAAGAATACCTGGAAACCTTAACTCTCAACCTACTCAAAATCAATTGAGTACCCGAGAGTTTAAGGGGAAAACAAAAACTTCAAGTCAGACATAAAGCCTAGTATGAATAATAAATTTCCATCTCAAACCATTTAGATATCTAGTAAGACCACGCCGCTCAGCGGAATGGGTTTTACCTTTATTAGTATCCTAAAACATTTATAAAACCATATACTGTGCCCCTGCATCTACAATGGTTAAAACATAGTATTTCAAAACACTATGATGATATGCAAAACAAATAAATCAATTCTGGATTACCCATCCCCATCCATTCTGACTATTTATCTCAATTATAGTTCCTAGCATTACTGTTAACCTGTTAAATGTTAAGGACTATCTATCCAATTATTTAGCATTCATAGGAACACTAAGAACCTATTGGTAACTCCAATATATTATTTCTTATCCTAGTTTTCATGGGCTAACTAGGAACCTATTGGCTGGCTGCCAATATCTTAATCCGGATATAGTATTCATGGGCTGACTACAAACCTACTGGCCCCTGCTAGTATCAAATCATAGTTTTCATGGGCTGACAGCGATCCTATTGGCTCTTGCCTAAATCATATAATTTTCATTGGCTTACTGTAAACCTATTGGCCCCTGCCAATATCTTTAATTAATATTTTTAACATCTGTTAAGTTATATTCACTACTGGGTAAACCTAGCTGGTTATTCTGCCATTTCCCTAAAATACAGTTATGGGTTTAATAACAATGTGAATATTTCCAAAATCTTTATTTATGCCAGGGTTTTTCCACTAAAAATGAGAACGGTTTATTTGTTTTGAAATTTTTAAACATCATTTTCAAAACTAGATGACCTCCTTCGAAAGCATAGAAGACCACTTTTCAAAACACTAAGTATATACCTTTCGAAACCAATGATAACTTTCGAAGGTATTAAGAAAACATTCTTTAAAAACATAACTTCGAAATACATAAAGTACCCTTCATCTAATGCATTGGATTTACTCTTTAAAAATCATCATTTAGGTCAAACTGATTATATACGAAAGTCTCTCTTTTGAAACCAACTAAAATTAATTTGGGGAAAAATTGATGGTGTCGAAACCATTTAGTGTAAAGTAAAAACTTAATAAAAAAAAACTTTGAAGGATAGAGTCGAAACCCCCTTCCGAATCCATCACCTTCGAAACCCTCAACCCCTTCAAAAGCATTCGGGAAAAAGGCTTAGGTTAAAACAGAAGAAACCCCTTCGACAACATAGATGACTTCAATGCAGTCGAAAGGGAAATTAGCGGCTTAGTTTCGACTTGGTTGAACCTGTCCTTTTGAAAGCCCTTATTTAAGGAAAAAGTACCCCTTCGAAATCAAACTTCTTTCTATAGTACAACAACCTTCTTCGAAAGCCATTCATAAAACCTTTCCGAAAGCCATTCATAAAACTTTCCGAAAGCATGTGTTTCGATTATGTCGAAAGCTTTTAGAAAAACAAGGCAAGACTTTAAATTTTGAAAACAAAGCAGGGTTTTGACTCCATCGGAAGCTACCCTTTCGACACCAAGGCTTCCGCCCTCCTTCCAATCCACTACATACCATCTAAGTGATATCTTGTGTATCGATTTCAACTATGGTGGTTTCGACCGTGTTAGTTTCGATTGGAACGAGGTGGAGTCAATGGAGTAGGAAGGTACTTACTAACAAAGGTGGAATACCTTTTCTGATTTAAAGGCTAAAATATAGCAACTTTTAGTAATTACTTTCTAACGACTTGCCTATTTGTAAACCATTGATTGGTTGCTGCATAACTTTTCAAATACCTTTCATTAGGAACTGCCGCATTTATTCTGATTCAAATTAAAGAATTTTAAGGTTAAAACCTTTCCATATAACAAAAATCGACATTTGCTGAAAAGCCCTTCTTTTAAAATAAATTATTTCCCCTAGTAAATCAATTAGGAAAAATCCCTAAAAACATAGAAATTCAACTTCATCATATAATCAGACATATTAAAATTTCAGACCCAATTTCTACCTAAAATGTTCAAAATCAATTTTAACCCAACTACATCATATTTTTCATCAAAAATTCATAATAAAATTTCCATAGCTTGGAAAATTCTGAAAATTAAAACTCATCTCCAAAATCATGTTTTACTTAACATAAAAATTTTCCATGGCATTTTAAAATCAATAACCCATGGTTTTGCCTCTAAAACCATACGAATTTAGCATATAAATAAATTGTTTAAATCAAACAATCCATAACTTTAGCATATCATCATCCAAAATATCATAGAAACGAAATGAACATTTAAATCCAAAATTATTGGATTATAGAAACCAAAAAGAGATGGAATGAATTATAATTCACCTTAAACTTGATAAAAAATTTGAGATTTGTTGTTGCTTAATCTCCTATATCTTTAGATCCTTAGCTTTTAATAAATTTCTTCCTTTCTTCCCTGGTAATGGCTAGCTTAGGTTTAGGTTTTAGATTTGTGTTTGTGATCATGAGAAATGAAACGTGTGGACAAAAATGAGAATTATAGCCGTTTATAATAAATTCGCTAATTCACTAATATGCCCGTGTGTTGTTAAATTAACCAATAAACCAATTTAAAGCCCATTTATCTTGTTAACAGGCACGACCATATATATATATATAAATATTATTCAAATCTTAATCTCCTTATCGTCATTATTCTATTTCATTTATCTAATTAAATTTCCTGAATAATGTCGTCAAAAATTAGGGATGTTATAGAAGAACACTTCTACCACCCTTTCGACGAAGTCGAAAGCAGTCTAGTAAAAAGCAGAGAAAAAAGGTACTCAAACTTTAACGGCAATGAAAGGTTGTCAAGGTGATCCTTTCGACTGGGTCAAAAGGTCTGGAGTGAAAAGGTGGAGGTGCAAGAATGGATGAGGATGCTCCAAAGGAAAGACTTTCGACAGCATCGAAAGCAAGTGTGCATAAAACTGAAAGAAGGCCTTTCGACCATGTCGAAAGGATGCATGCAGAAGATTGGAGGAAGACCTTTCAACTAAATCAAAAGGATGGGTGCGAAAGGGGACTGACCTGCATCTATAAATACGACCCTAAGGGTCCGATTTTAGGGACCAGATTTTGGAATCCTAAACTCATTCTCCTATTTCTTAGCAAAAATATATCTTCCTAACCCTTAATCAATGTTGGGGAAATGCTTTCTTACTTGTAACTCAATTTTGATTGATGTTAAAAGTGGAAGCACATGGATTCAATAAAGATTTTGATCATGAGGGGGATCATTTCGATCATTAGCATGTCTAGCGATCAATTGCACATGATGCTAACTTATCTTCTTAATTCCTTTTTGTCTCATGCGATACCATGGGATAAACTTGGATAATATTCATACGAATCAAAATATTATCATGTTCAAAAATATTTAATGATAAACAAAGTTGATAATGATGATTCAATTCTAGTAGAGTCATAGAACTTATGTTATCCAAGATGATTTTCCATTGCATATAATAAATAAAGCTTGCATATTATACATTAGATCTACTTCAAAAGTGCAAAACCCCTTTCGACTTGGTCGAAAGGGTTATTTAGAAAGGGATCTGATGTGTAAATGATAAGCAATGCTATATGGATAAATTCCTTTGAAAGGTATACACGTATAACAATACATACAACCCTTTCAAAAGAGTTCATTCCAAAAGAGCGTAAACAATGGTGTCGTAAGCATAGACTTCTCCTCAAAGTCAAGATGGACCTTCCGACATAGTCGAAAGGAATGAATGTCAGACATAAATACCACTTTTGACTCACCTAGAAAGGAAGTTTCGAAAGAGGTGCTTTCTCTTTAACCTCCATTTCAAAAAGGTTGATTAGATCTATTATCACTATTAGATCACACTCCAAATGCAATTTGTCCAAGTCAACCCAGTCGAAAGGGGGTTATGAAGGGAGTGATCACTTTTGACAATTTTCTTTTGTAGCATGAACAACATTTCTTATTAACCACATAGCTTTGGGGATGTTGACAAGTTTTCTTGTTAACATAAATGAATTGAAGATTGAAAAATAGAAATATAACTTATACTTACTAATAATTGCATATTACATGTTAACATTTCAACGCCTATTGAAGCGCCTAATTTTGTAACTACCAAACACGTTTGTACTTTGGTCGTTTACATGTTTATTTGGTCAAGACCTTTTGCATTATATGAGTCCTTTTGCATTATATGAGTTCTGAACTCAAAAGCAATACAAGACTATGGATATTTAATCCATATAAATATGCATATAAATGTTATATGATGAAAGGTTATAGTTCTTAGTGTACGATATTTTAGTGAAATTAGTTCATCCGAAACAAGCAAATAAATTGTACCGTGAGATCGAGTATTTAATTTGAATCCTTACAATAAAGATCGTATTGTGTTAAAAGATCAAAACTATAAGATAGATATAAGAACTTGATCAAAGTGCAACATTTTTTATGTCCTTAAATGTTAAGGATGATCAAATGTGTTTTTGTAAAGAGTCAATATGATGTTGTAGTAAGGGTATTCTTTTGAATGGTCCGACTATTTAGAAAGAAAAAGAGTGTACAAGAGTAGATGTGACTTAAGGTATAATTGAGATGAACAGAGTGAATAGTCATTTTTGCTTTATAAAGAAACATTAAAAATGAGAATTGTAATAATAATAATCGATACTTAACATTGGAACAAGAAATACAATTTTTTATTTCAAATTGTATTTTCATATAGAAAATTATTTCTATGAGATTTATTTTTTTGAGTTTAAGATATTTGATTAAAGAACTCTTCGCTGTAAACTAGTTTGCAGTATATGAAATAAACAATCTATATTAAGTGAACGATGAACCTTCGAATTTAGTACGCTATTATAATAATGGAGGAAATGGCGGGAGCCTGTCATATAGCACTTATTGATTGCATTAAATTATGAAAATTATTTTTGTAAAACACATTGAACATTATTTATGAAATAATGATTATTTTCAGCGTCGATTGAAAAATAGACATAGTTATATTTCAATTTGAATATTATGAATATATGTTATGAAATAAAACAGTAATGTGGTATTTGTTTTCAAAACAATTGATGCATTGGAAAATGCTGATGTATCTAAAATCATTTTGGAATTATAGACTAAGCCGTATTTTTGTGAAACAAATTTTATTATATGATTATGAATCATATGGTACTAGTTAATTATATCTTAAATTGTTAAGGGCTATGCACTTATTTAGTGGGAGCATCATAAGAGTTAATGAACTCTTCGAATTGATACATATAATTCATCATATCCAGCAATGACTTATCATAGGCATGGACATGTGTATTTGATACACATTTATAAGTCTATGATAAACTCACAGAACATAAAACAAAAGTAAATAAAATAACATGCGCAAATGTTTTGATTTGGTCGAATAGGTGAGTATATTAGAAAGAGTTCTATATGTACCTAATGTAAATAAAGATTTGATTTCAGAGGCCACTCTTCCTTATAATACACAATGATGTATATATAAGGAGTAGTCGAACTTTGTTGGACAAAACTGATGAGTGAAGTTAAGTTAAAATCTTTCTATAAAGTGTGCACTTAAGAGTAGTACATAAGGTTAAAATTAATATCATTGAACAATATGAGATAAGGGTTTATAAGAAATTCCTAGTTATCCTAGGCCAACGAGTTGGTAGGCTGTGCGAGTTGAAAGATTGAATGTAATAATTGTACATAAAGGATCTTATATGAACCATCCTAAGAGAATTTTGGCAATGATAGTCATTAAATGACTAATTTTTGTTGTGAACATAAATATATTGTGAATTAATACAAAATCGGTTTTATATACATAAATTCATAAAATGATAATAAATGCCCACTCCGTTGCACCGAGAAACAACCGTTGTTTCAACAAATACCAACTTCGTAAAAGGAATTTATATAAGAAATTATTGGTATAAAATGAATTTGGATACAATCCAATGATATACTGATTACAAGGGATGAAATGAAATTGACTGAACCAAAATGAACACAAATACGTTAGAACATCTAATGACTGTTCTTGTACATTAAAGAGAAACTGTGAGGTTCTTGTCAATATTAGGAATAAATAATCCTCAGTTGTTTAATTAAACCATTAAGAGTATTGACTCTATGATATAGTACGATGCACAAATTTGAAATAGATTCCAAGTACATTATTAAATATGATTTTGATATTTGTATCCAAAAAGATATGATCCATTGGCCACAAATGTGTCATTAAGAGAAAGGCTAATGTAGTTGGAATATAGTGAGCCACATTGATAAGAATAATAATGTTAATTCAATAATTGAAATTAACGTAATAGATTCACCGTTCAATGTGCTCAAGTTGGTTCATATTTTAATCACATTATCACATGATATGACTTTATGTTTTGATACGTATGTGTTGAAATAGAAAATTATAAATAGTAGAGTAAACTATTAAATATAATAACCAAAGTGTCTCGAAGTCAGTGGAAGCAATATTGAGTTTGTGAGTTTTTAGTTATAATCCAAGAGCAGATATGTAATGACCAGGAATTTCGAACACTTCGTATTTAAATATTCGAAATATTTAAATATTTGTATCTTGGATTTAATATGATTTTATAGCCTTATTAAACATTTTTTAATTAATAACTAATGTTAGAAAACTTGTTTTTAAAATGTGTTTACTAAAATATGTACATTGAAGAGATACTTAAAATGTGATTGGAAAAAGTTTTGTTAAAAATCAATTTTTTTGTATATATGAACATGTTAACAAGTATTAAATCACCTTAGTTCCTAAGCAAATTAATTAAGTTAAAAGGATTTAATTAAGGGGACAAAAGGACCCTTAAATCAAGTGTAATTTAAGGAAGATAAGGTATGTGTAAGAGTATAGTTTGCATGCACTAAGGTGTGGCTTTGTCGTGCTGGAGTCCTTTTTCATAATGGCTAAGGAAGGGTATGCCTGATCTTTAACCACTCTTTCTCAAGCCTATAAATAAGCACTTAAGGCTCTCTTTATTTCTCACCAATTCACAAACTCAAAAATCAATGTCTTCATCTTCTTCTTCCTCCTCTCTAACTTTCCAGAAATCATATCAAACCAACTTTTTTCTCCTCCAAACATTCACAAAGTTCTTATATCATCATTATAACATGTTTTAGCATCTATTAATTGAGAAAATGATGGAGCAAAGGGGGAGTCATACCCTTGGCCGCGAGCTAGAAGAAAGGGGAAGGCAAGGCCAAGAGCAACAAGAGAAAGAGGGGTTATGGACGTGAGCTTTGGTTGAAGTAGGAAGTGTTTTGATGCTTGCTTGAATGTTAGTAGGAAGATGTTAGTTTTTATTTGAATGAATGTGAGTTACCTTACCTTGAATGAAAACAATAACTTGATAATTGCTTGTTGAAAAACTTGTTAAATTGCTTGCTAAAAACTATGATAATAAGCCTAAATAAGTAAATTTATAAACCCTTATTTCATGCTTTTTATAGAATATTATTTGTGTATTTGTTGTACCATGGAAGGCCTTCATTTATATATGATTGAATGAAGGTTAATATGGAATTGTCCATATAGCGATAGTCACTATAAACTTACTTTGAATTCTTTAACTTTAAATTGTGTAATTTGGTGATTTGTGAACATATCATGTCATAACTTGTTTTGATTATTATCTACACTTCTATAAGTGTTTTAGACAGTAAAGTATGAGTTTGTAAAGTTGTGAAATTAATTGAATAATGCTAAGAAATTTTGAAGTAAAAATAGTCGCTATATCAACACTTTTAAATTCCTTTTTTTGGGAAATAACTTTATTTTTGTAGAAATTTCCTTGGGGGTTTCTTTACTATTTTAACAAGTAAAATATATTTTATTCTCATTGTAAAAATTTCGAAGCTTAAATCATTGGATAGTATTTTGAACAAAGTGGAAAAAGTTATAGCGAAATAGTTGCTATACGAGCACTTCGGAAAATACATAGTTTTTAGAAATTTCTATAAAATAAATAAAAGTTATCCTTTGGAATTTTCTTCATGGTTTTCATGTACCTAGTGTACACTAACTATTGTAAAAATAATGGATCAAATGTTTTTGTTAAGACATCGAAAACTAGGCGCAAATTTGTAGCAAATATTAGAAACATACCATAGATTTTTAAGCAGCATTTCTGGAAATGCTATCTTAACTATTGGAAACTATAAATTGTATAAAAATGATACTTAAATTAAGTATTTTTCTCTAATATTTTTTATATTGTTTTCTAACTTATATTAGAGCGTTTTAAAATTGGTTTCATGTCCAAATATATTTTTAACAATTAATTATGAATTTTTAAACTAAATGGCTTTAAAAATAAAACATGTTTATTTTGGTTTTTGTATTTATTTCCCAATTGTTTATTTTTACATAATATTCTATATAAATAATTATAATATATTTAAGTAGTTTAAAAGTATTTTAACATATTAATATGTATTTTAAAGGTACTCATATATATATATATATATATATATATAAGTTTAGTAAAAGGTAATTGACAAGGCTTAATACTAAAAGTCGAAAAGTAGACTTATCTATTTATGAGATTCAAGAACGAACTGTCTAGGCAAGGCTCTGATGCAACTAGTACTCTAACATACCTTGCTTCACTCTTGGATGAGGAATAGTTAAATTAAAACGTCAAAAACGAGTGAAGTGTATGAACTTTGATTTGTATAAGCAATTTTTTTAATTAGATAAATGATTGGTCGACCAATGAAATGGCTTTGTGTTTGATGTGACAATGTCTTTAAAGAACACTTGTCTTAAACCCTTAAGTATAACTAAATCTTCAAAAAGCAAGTTTAAAGAGAAATTCTTTTAAAGTATGAAATAGATTTGGGTTTGTTGTGACAATGTTTGAGTAACACTTGTCTTAAGCCTTTATAAATGTCAGTAAACCCTGTAAAAAAAGAGATTTGAAGATAATGATTAAATGTGAAGTGTTTTGGGTTTGTAGCAAACAATGTTTTAGTCACATTTGTTTTTGAACCCTTGAAATATATTTTAAAATGGTAAAATATTATAAGTATAATTAGTTTTTTAATAATTGAATTTTAAAGATAATAACGAGTATTAAAATCTTTTATAAAAAGATGGAAAATGTTATATGTTTAATTTATAAAAGAGAAGAGGTTTATGGTAACAATGTTTTAGTAACATTTGTTTTTAGCCTCTTTGATTATATTTTTAAAGTAAGAAAACTTTGTTAAGTGATTTGAAAATATACTCATACCGTTAAGATAAGTATATGAATCCTTTTTAAGAGTATAAGTGAATAATGAAATAGTAGAATACAAGTATATAACTTTTATAAATAGAAATTAAATATATACACACAAGTATATATAAGGACTTTTAATTAACAAAGGATATTAATTAATAAAGGAAGATGTAATTAATGTTTTTAAAGAAGTTATCAAATAAAAAGGAGTTTTACTATAAAAAGGGTTTTTAATTAATAAAGGATATATTATTTTAAAAGGGAATTAAAGTTGTTTAAGTGACTTGGTCATGCTTTGTATGAATTAATAGTGCTTTTGTGTTACTTGCTTATGAAAAGTATACGGGACTTAGTTTCCTTATGCGATCATTCACATTATTGTTGAATATGACCGAATTCATTGATTTAGTCTTGGAGTGACCGAGATCGATAAGTGTTCTACTTATCGAAAATCACTTTATGGCTGAGATATTTGCCCTATCTTTTGAAAGTAGATCCGTTGAGATACTATAATCCAATTGGGGATTCATGATTTATTCGAGTATTGAAAACTTATGTGAGAGATGTCGAATGTGACCTCGATATCGAAAATGGCTAAAAAAAAGGGTAGGCACATAGCCAACGGGGTTTAACTAACCTCAAAGGGTACAAATCAACTCCATTATTTATAGTATGCTTACGATTATTACTAGCAGAAGTTGATGGTATTTAGGACATGATTTCTGCGTGAACGAGCTATGTCTTCCTTATTTAGTATATTTTATTAAGAGATACATGAAGCTCGGAAGGCACTTTCTAATCCCTGCCGGGAGGCTTGCCTCGATGTACCTAGGACTCTCTAATGGAAAATCCATATGCTAACATACCATAGAAATTTCAGATGTACTCTATACTATTTTTTTGTGAGATGCAAGAAACACAGCTATTTTCTTACTCATATTCAACGCCCTAGACAATATTATAATAACTTTGGGTTTTCTAGTAGAAATGGTTTGGTTATTGTAAGGTAAAAACATATCTGTGTTTATTTGCAACATGGTCTTATGAGATACTTTATTTTCTAAGGGTTTTATAAATAAATAATTCAAATGATTTGAGTTTCTCACGCTGGTTTGCCAAACTAATCTGGGTTTTATTTTGTTATATTGCTTTGGGTCAGCCTCGTGTATATTTCCTATTTAGTTGGTGTTCATTAAAGCTCTTGGAAAGAGCTAGATGATTACCTGTTGTAGTATTCATATTTCCCCTACATTGCTTTGTTTATTTTTTATCAACGGTTGTAAGGACAGGCTTTTATAACTGTTTAGGCTAATGATAGGTTAGTTTACTCTGGTTTTTATACTCATACAATTTTCCTCTGTAAAGATCATTTTGATATTATATGTTATCGTTTCGTTGTGAGATTTTGATGTCCTAATTTTAAAATTTTTATATCCTAATTTATAAAAAAATTATAATTAATTTGAGAGACATTCTTAGGGGTTTCTTTATATTTCTAATAACTATTATATATGGACTTATCACTAGAAACAAATGGAGCTTAAAAGGTTATGGAATTGGTCAAACCAAATGGCTAAAGTTGAAGTAAAAATGTCGCTAAACGAACACCTTAGTATAAACCATGTTTTCGAGAATTATTCTAATTAAATGGGAAATTATTCTTTGGCGTTTATTTCCATGGGTTTGAAGTACCCTAAGGGTAGTACTTATTATAAAAGTTCAAGTCTTAAATTAAAACTTGTTGCAAAGATCGTGCTTTTCTACGTTGTTCTTTAACAAGGACTTTTAACAGCATTTATAAATGATGTAGTAAGTTACTTATGGTTTTAAGTGTTTAAAAATGATATTTAAATTTGGTATTTCCCCTAATATTTTTAGAGATGTTTTCTAAAATATTCTTCAGTATTTTAAAAGTAGTTGAAGTTAAAAAATATGTCTAATATTTACTTATGAATTTTTACAATAAAGAGGTTTTAGAATATAGAACATGTTTTTATTAATTTTCATGAAATTATTAATTCGTTATTTTAAAGTAATATTTTACATAGATATTTAAAACCTATTTTTAAAGTATTATATATATAAGTTTCAAAAAAGTAATTAACTATGTTTAACACTAGAAGCCGACAAAGTAGACTTATCTATTTATGAGAGTTATGATTGATGTTCGAGTAGGGATAGAATTGATTGAGCTCTAACCTACCGACTTCCCTCTTGATCAAGGAATAATTAAGTCTAGAATGTCAAAATTGTGTTAATCAGTTTGTTTTTACTCATTTATGAAAGTTATTAACACTTAACACTAAAAGCCGACAAGGTAGACTTATTTATCTGTGAGTGTCAAGAATGAAGTGTCTAGGCAAGGCTTCGATATGCAACCGGTGCTTCACTTTACCTGTCTTCACTGTTGAACAAGGGATAGTGTAGGTCGGAATGTTAGAAGCAAGTTAAGTATACAAACCATGATTTCCATAAAATATCATCTTTAGAACTGGGTAGTTGACTTGTCAAATACTGAACTTAACCAAATATTAACTTATATTTTTAAAAGAATACTTTTAAAGATAATGTAAGTATGGAATGGTTTTGGCTTTGTTGTGACAATGTGTTAATAACATCCCTTTTTAACCCTTTTTTATTATACTTATGAATGCAAATAGATACTTAAAATAATGTCTTAAAGATAAGCATAAGTGAAATGGTTTTGGGTTTGTAGCGACAATGTATGAGTAACATTAGTCTTAAACCTTTTTGAATGGATTTGTGAAAGTACTTAGATCCTTAAAATGGATATTTTGAAGGAAATTATAAATATGAAATCTTTTGGAAAAAGATAGAAAATGTAAAGGTTTATAGTAAGAAATCTTGTTAATGATTTATGAGTACACTTATACCATTCGAGATAAGTGTATGAATACTTTATGAAGTATTGAAAGAGCACAATGAATAGTAGTAATTTATAAATAGAGTTTTATTAGATAAAAAAAGTTTTACTAACCATTTTTTTTAATTTGTAAATTGTATTAATTAAACAAAAGGGGATTAGAAGTTGCCTATGCGACTTAATCCTGCTTTGTGTGACTTGATCATGCTTTGTGTGTTTATTCGTTTATGGAAAGTATTTAGTCATATACTTAGCACTAAAAGTCGATGAAATAGGCTTGTTTATCTAAGAAAGTTAAGATTGATGCTCGAGTTGGGAAAGAAGCAATAGTGCTCTAATCTACTGGCTTCACTCTTGATTGTGGGATAGTGTGAGAAGAATGGTCAAAAACGTGTTAAGTATACGAGACTTTGTTTCCATATACAATCATCCATTTTGAAATTGTTAGTCGATTAGTCAACTATCGAAATTGATGAGAAATTCATCAAATTAGTTTTGCAAAGATCAGGATCGGTTAGTGTTTTACCTATCAAAAAGCACTTCAAAACCGATATACTAGTTCTATGTTTTGGAAGCAGTTGTAAGTGGAATGCTATAGAGTTGAACTATCTATCCTAAGATTAATTTCAAGTAGAGATTAGCATTATCATTCATCGAAGGACATATGTAGAGATCTATTTGAGATGCTCGAATCCATATAGTGATTCGTGATCTGTTTGAGATGTTGGGATCCATTTGGGGATTCGAATCTATTCGAGTGATGAAGCCTCATGCGAGAGATGTCGAACGTAACCTCGACATCGAAAATGATAGAAAATAGAGTAGGCCTCATTTTCCATGGTTTAGCTTACCGGAGACAGGATAATATCACTCCAAATCTTGAGTATGCTTATCGATGTTACATGTGGGAGTTGATGATATTTACGATTGTTGGAAATGTGAATCACGGATCTTAAGGCTAGATTAACACTAGAGGGGAGGTGAATAGTGTTTAATGGATGTTATGGAATTTTTGAAATCTTTTCAAATTAAACAAAAAAAGATGTAATTCACAAACACAGAAACAATCACAGAATCAAACACAAATGCAAAAAGTAAGTAAAAGCAGTAAAGGAAAGAACACACCAGAATTTTATACTGGTTCGGAGTTACCCTACATCCAATCCCACAAAATTTCTTGTGCGGATTTTTTTTTCAAATATAATGTCGATATTACAACCACGATCTCAAGGCCATGAGATACACCCTCCTATCTCCGAGTCCAGGGCAAACTCTCTTGATTTAACCAGGCTACAATATCACCTAATTGATTTACGAGCTACAATCACACCTAATTGATTTACGGGCCACAATCACACCGTTTCCAATATCACTTTGATAGATAAAGAGACTCAATACACTTCTTTTATTACAAATGATCCTATAAATCTGAATAGCACTGAGATCTTTAAGAGAGAGTGGCAGAGAATCAAACTAGAGACAATCGAGTTTGATTCACTTAGAATTTCGGCAGAGTTCTGTTAAAAAATATAAGAGAATATTTGAGTGGAGAAGAAGGAGTGAAGAAATGAAGAAAACTAACTTAAAATTCGTTAAAAACAACTGGTATATATAGGAGAACAACAGTCATGCCCATTCGCGAAAAGTTATGACGAATAGACACTTCTTTTGAAAATTTAAAATTTGAATTCTACGGTCACCATGTCGACATGGGGGGAAGGGGGAAGTCGACATGCCTATGTATTTTTTGAAAATTGATTTTGTTTTAAAATGATTTCTATTCTAAAACTTGTCAAAACAATTTCTAAACTTTGTAAACCAGTTTGAATATAGTTTAAACTTATAAAAAGTTTTAGAAAATAATCTAAAATTATGTATATGATCTATAAAATATAAAAAACTAAGTATAGATATATTTTTGAGATTTAAAGCTAAAATATAAAATCCTGGAGATAGTTTAAAAACAAGAGATGATTTTGAAATTTAAAAATAGTTTTTGAATTAAGGCTAAAATATCTCAACCAAGAGAGATATCTTTTAAAAGGATGGTTTTGAAAAAATCTTAAAAATAAATCATTTTGAAAATTTCGTGGATTCCATTCCACTAGAGAAGGTCGTGGGTTCCATCCCACTAAAAAGGTTGTGGGTTCCATCCCACTATTAAAGCGAGGAGGTGGATTCCATTCCACAATTAAAATCAGAATAAATATTTTAGTGCTATTTTGAAGTTTTAACATAAATCTAGACTCTATTACTTATCTTGATATCTTGAACTCTTGAACTCTTGTTACTCATGAGTCTTCATTCTTGATTTCTTCAACCTTGAATTTTTCAGTCTTGAATCTCTATAATGTACAGTCTTCATTCTCAGTACCTGCATATATATATATATATATCCTGCATATACATATATATCTAGACAAAGATATTAGTATTTATATTTTATAACAAGTCCTAAGGTTGTTGTCATCAAAACCATCATCTCAGGAACTAATAATCATCTCCTTTTTTATGATGACAACCTTTGTTTATAACATCTTCTCCACAAACTTCAATTTTACTCGACTCCCCCTTATTCCAACAACTACCCCTTAATCTACTAACTCCCCCTTAATCTAAGCCTATCTAATCTATTTTATAATCTCCCCTTTTGTCGTCAACAAAAACTAAGCCTAAACTACATAACTCCCCCTTAAACTAATACTATGGAACTAAATGCTAATAACAAAGTATAATAAGCGAAAACGTAAATCTAATTTTATTATATATGTTGTTATATTACACAAACATATAAACGAATATATACAAATACACAATATATAAAAACATTATCATAAAAACAATCTAATGAGAGTCCTTGACAATTGGTGACTTGTGAATCAAACAATTAGGGTAATGGAGACAAAAGTTTCCACGTTGTTCGACCAAATTACCATCATTGTCAAAACAGACTTTTCCAACGCAAATAACTTTATCGTCCTCGTCCATTTGCGCTTCATCTTCTTCTTCTTCTTCGTCATCCTCTAATGGATTATGAACACATATGTTAGAGGAATCATCTTCAATCATGATAGGATCTATCACTCAAGCTAATGTAGTTCATTGAAATGGAGCATAATTAGGAGAAGGGAAGGAAAAGGTTGCATTTTGGTTTGATTTAGAAGAGGAGGCCATTATTTCATATTTTCAGAAGTTTACTGTTGAGAAAATGTAGAGAGAAGACAGAAGAATTCGAAATATTGTAGTTTATATAACCACCAAACTGATTTTAGAGGGAAAATCAAAATTCAAATTTTATCGTTGTATGTCAACATGGGAGGTAGGGGCATGTCGACAACCTTATGAAAATTTTGACAATTTTGTATTTCTATATTTATTTAAATATATATGTTACTATATCTATATTCTATATCTCAGTTATAGAACAAATACCAAGTTCTCTTCTTAATTTAGTAAAGGTTGATTGATTCAAGGGTTTGGTCAGAATATCAGCTATTTGATTCTCAGTGTTGATAAATTGAAGAGAAATAATCTCTTTACTTATATTATCTCTAGGAAAATGATGTCTGATATCAATATGTTTGGTTCTGGCATGATGAGTAGGATTTTTGGATAAATTTATTGCACTTGTATTGTCATAGTAAATTGGTGATTTTGAAATATTTAATCCAAAATCCTTTAGTGTTTGTTGCATATAGATAACTTGAGAACAAGCCAAAGCAATAGAGATATATTCTGCTTCAGTTGTTGATAGTGAGACAGTATTATGCTTTTTACTAAACTAGGAAACCGGAGAATGTCCTAAAAAGTGAAAAGTTCCACTTGTACTTTTTCGGTCTGATTTACAACCAACATAATCAGCATCACAATATGAGATTAAATCAAATGAATCATTTTTAGGGTAAAATAGGTTATAGTCTAAAGTGTGTTTAACATATCTTAGGATACGTTTAACAGCTTTTAAATGGGTCTCTTTTGGTTGAGATTGGTATCTTGCACAGAGACAGACACTATGCATGATATCAGGCCTACTCACAGTTATATAGAGTAGCGATCCAATCATTCCCCTGTATAGTTTTTGGTCAACATCTTTTGACATGTCTTCTTTATTCAAAGCTTCATTGGTTGCCATAGGAGTGGGTTTTCCACTCGCAGTGGTCATACCAAACTTATTAATTAGATCCCTAGCATACTTTTCTTGACTAATAAAAATACCACTATCTAATTGTTTTATTTGCAATCCTAAAAAGAAAGTAAGTTCACCCATATGATTCATCTCAATCTCTTTTGTCATTATTTCAAAAAACTCTTTGTTCATTTCATTGTTTGTTGATCCAAAAATTATATCATCTGCATAAATCTGTACTAATTGGATATCATTTTTGTTTCTTTTAATAAAAAAAGTATTGTCTACTTTACCAATTTCAAAATTTGATTATAATAGGTAAGATCTTAGTCTATCATACCAAGCTCTAGGAGCTTGCTTCAGACCATGTAAAGCTTTCATTAATTTATAAACATGATTTGGAAACTTTTCTTCTTCAAAAAGTGGGGGTTGTTCAACATAAACATCTTCATTAACAAAACCATTTAAAAATGCACTTTTGACATCCATTTGAAATAATTTGAATTGTTATGGTTTGCGAAAGCAAGTAGAATTCTAATGGCTTCTAATCTTGCTACAGTTGCAAAGTTTTCATCATAGTCTATTCCTTCTTCTTGATAAAAACCTTGTGCGACTAACCGAGCTTTATTTCTAACAACCTCACCTTGTTTATTCATTTTATTTTTATAAACCCATTTAGTTCCAATTATAGTTTTGTCCTTGGGTCTAGGAACAAGTTCCCATACATCATTTCTGGTGAATTGATTTGGTTCTTCTTGCATAGCAAGAATCCATGAATCATCAGAAGATGCTTCCTTTGGATTTTTTGGTTCAATAGTTGATATAAAAGCTGCATTACTCATCTTGTTTAGTTGATTTCTAGTTCTAAAAACAGATTCTATATTTCCAAGTATATTTTCTACAAGATGATCTTTTAAAGCCTGATCTTTTTATTAGGATGAATAGTTTCACAATTTCTTTCATTTGATTCATTATTTAGAGTAACAAAATCATCTTCATCATTTATTTGAACAAATCTTTGAAATTTTCATCATAAGATACATGCATTGTTTCTTCAATGGTGTTAGTATTTAAATTGAAAACTCTGTATGCTTTACTTCTATTAGAATATCCGATAAAGATTCCTTTGTCATATTTAGGATCAAATTTATCCAAAATTTCCTTTGTATTTAAAATAAAGCATTTACTTCCAAAAACTTTAAAATAAGATACCTTTGGTTACTTATTGAAAAGAAGTTAATATGATGTTTTATTGGTTAAATGTTTAATTGAATTCCTATTCAAAATGTAACAAGCTGTAGTGACTGCTTCAGCCCAAAAATTTCTTGGTAATTTACTATCTGAAAGCATAGTTCTTGCACACTCTTGAATCGTCCTATTTTTAAGCTCTACCACTCCGTTTTATTATGGAGTTCTTAGAAGGGAAAATTACGAGTTAATCCTTTTTTATTACAGAAATTCTCAAAATTTTCATTTTCAAATTCTCTAACGTGATCACTACGAATAGTTTTGATTTTTAAAGAAAGTTGATTTTGAATTTTTTTTCTTAAGTTTTAAATATATCAAAATCATCACTTTTAAGTTTTAGAAAAATTGTCCATGTAAATCTAGAATAATAATTTACAGTTACAAAAATATATTTACAGTGATTTATTGACTGAATTTGAGATGGGCCAAACAGATCTAAATGAAGTAACTCAAGGGGGCTCAAAGTTGAAATCATATCTTTTAATTTGAATGGACTCTTCCTAAGTTTTCCTAATTGACAAGCATCACATATACTATCTACTTTAAAATCCATTTTAGGGAGACCTCTTACTAAATCAAGTTTTGAAAATCTAGTTAAGAGTTTGAAATTCAAATTCCAAAATCTTTTATGCCAAATCCATGGGTCACTTGTATTAGCCCAAAGACATAGGTTATCATTTGAGATTTTCATACTAAGAATATAAATATTTTTCTTCCTAATTCCTTCAAAGATAATATTTGATTTATTATCTTCGATGTGACACTTATCATTTTCAAAATTAATTTTGTAGCCCTTATCACATAGTTGACTTATGCTAAGTAAATTGTGTTTTAGATTCCTAACTAACAAAACATTAGAAATAGTAGGAGTTTTAGAGTTACCGACATTGCCGATGCCAATCACATATCCTTTTGAGTTGTCTCCAAGGTTGACCAGTCCTCCATCTTCATAAATTATGTCATTCAGTATATCCGGATTGTCAATCATGTGTCTTGAACATCCACTATCAAGTATCAATTTGTTTTTCTTGATTTGCACCATTTGTACATTGAGTGTTGATTCTTCAAAAGGCATATAACATATATGTTCCTGCACAACACACCAATTTGGTAGATAACTTGATTTTCTATAATAACAATATGCAGACTTATGAGACAATGATGATTTGGACAGTTTTAAACTAGTGTTAACAGAATCTCCAAAAATTGCCATTTTAAACTTTTTCAAAATTCATATTATGATAACTTTGAAAACCAATGCTCTGATACCAAATGTTGGAAACGCGGATTACGGATCTTAAGGCTGGATTAACACTAGACGGTTGGTAAATAGTGTTTAAAGGATGTTATGAAATTTCTGAAATCTTTTCAAATTAAACACAAACAGATGCAATTCACAAACACAGAAACAATCACAGAATCAGACACAGATGCAAATAGTAAATAAAAGTAGTAAAAGAAAGAACATACCGGAATTTTATACTGGTTTGGAGTTACCCAACATCCGGTCCCACACAATTTCTTGTGCAGATTTCTTTTCAAATATAATGTCGATATTACAACCTCGATTTTAAGGCCATGAAATACACCCTCCTGTCTCCGAGTCCAGGGCAAACTCTCTTGATTTAACCAGACTACAAGATCACCTAATTGATTTACGAGCTACAATCACACCCAATTGATTTATGGGCCACAATCACACCATTTCCAATATCACTTTGATAGATAGAGAGACTCGATATACTTCTTTGATTACAAATGATCCTATAACTCCGAATAGCACTGAGATCTTTGAGAGAAAGTGGAAGAGAATCAAACTAGAGACAATCGAGTTTGATTCACTTAGAATTTCGGCAGAGTTCTGTTAAAATATAAGAGAATATTTGAGTGGAGAAGAAGGAGTGAAGAAATGAAGAAAACTAACTTAAAATTCATTGAAAACAACTGGTATATATAGGAGAACAACAGTCATGTCCATTCGCGAAAGGTTATGAGGAATAGACACTTCTTTTGAAAATTTGAAATTTGAATTCTACGGTCACCATGTCGACTGCCTATGTATTTTTTGAAAATTGATTTTGCTTTAAAATGATTTCTATTCTAAAACTCATGAAAACAATTTCTAAACTTTGTAAACCATTTTGAATATAGTTTAAACTTATAAAAGAGTTTTAGAAAATAATCTAAATATATATATATATAATCTATAAAATATTAAAAACTAAGTATAGATATATTTTTGAGATTTAAGTTAAAATATAAAATCCAGAAGATAGTTTAAAAAAAAGAGATGATTTTGAAATTTAAAAATACTTTTTGAATTAAGGCTAAAATATTTAAACCAAGAGAGATATCTTTTAAAACGATGGTTTTGAAAAAATCTTAAAAATAAATCATTTTGAAAATTTCTTGGATTCCATTCCACTAGAAAAGTTCGTGGGTTCCATCCCACTAAAGAGGTCGTGGGTTCCATCCCACTATTAAAGTGAGAAGTTGGATTCCATTCCACAATTAAAATCAGAATACAGATTTTTGTGCTATTATGAAGTTTTAACATAATTCTAAACTCTATTACTTATCTTGATATCTTGAACTCTTGAACTCTTGATACTCATAAGTCTTCAATCTTGATTTCTTCAATCTTGAATTCGTCAATATTAAATCTCTATACTGTACAGTCTTTATCTCAGTTTCTGCATATATATATCCTGCATATACATATATATCTAGACAAAGATATTAGTATTTATATTTTATAACAAGTCCTAAGGTTGTTGTCATCAAAGCCATCATCTCAGGAACTAACAAGGATTTCGTTTTTGACCGTGGACCAACTATGTTTCTCCTAATTAGTATATTATATCTATAGATATATGATGCTCGGAGGTGATTTCTGATCCTTGTGAAGGAGATTGGATTAGGCTTGGCCGAAGAGATCTCGATGGAAAATCCATTATACGAACATACCTTAGCAGTGTTAGATGTACTTCTAATATTGTTGCCTTGAGATGCAAGCAGCATAGCAAGTTTATGATTTATTTTCTTCACCCTAAATATTGTCTATTATATCACCTTATGTACTTATTAGATGAGTGGTTCATTTGAAGGGATAACTATTATGGCATTCCGTGTGGTCTCTAAAGTAATGTTATATGTTGGCCGTATATTTCTTGAGTTTCACATACCAGACTTATGTCTGATACATGGTTTTTGTTTTCCCTAAATTCCTCATGTGCTCTTTTGATTAGTTTGAGAAAGGCACATTTTCGTTGATATTCATTGGAGCTCGAGGAGACGAGCTGGATGTTTCACCTACCAAGTATTCTTATTTCCGCTGCATTACTATTGTATATATCAACATTTGTGAGGATAGGTTGTTACGACTATCCATGCTGATGACAGTATTTAGAATTGTAACTCTAAATGTTGTGTGTCTTAGAGGGGCAGTTTTGTACTGTCTTTTGATATTATATGTAACGATCCCGGATTTTAACTAAGTTTAAATTGATAATCAATTTAATTTTTGAATAAAAAATTGTGAAATTAATTGGTAAATTGATTTGAGTTTCTCCAAATTCAAATAAAATATGTATTGAATCATTTGAATTTAAAACATGTATATATATGTGAATATATATGCATAGGTGTATATATGAGTAGATTTGAATTTATATATATATATATTGGATTTGAATTTTAATTTTAAGTAAATGGTTTAAAAATAATTTGAATTTATAAATAGATATATATAAGATAAATTATAAAAATATAAAGTAAACACATTAGATAAATTTTACCAACATATTAAATTTATTTAGTTTATAAAGTAATAAGACAAAGCAAAGGAAGAAAGAAATATATATATACTTAAATATGAAACAAGTGAACATATAAAAATAAGTATGAACAAAAGAAGTATATTCAAGAATGAAACACAAAAAAATTATAAATATCTATGTACAAGCAAATAAGGATAAGTATATTTGTATATGGCAATTAATGCAAGCACAAATTTTATCATTTCAGCCACCAAAGTAAAAATATCTCTGATGTTATGTACAAAAATATCACCCTGTACAAATTTATCACCAGTAAACTCATCTCCTGCATATCAAACTCTTCAATTCATTTTCGTCCATTCCAAGCGGAGAAAAATCTGGATTAAATATCATTTCAAACTTAGACAAAATTCAACTAAAACAACAATACAAATCAATTCAAACCAGAGAATGAAAGAAGAAGGATTACAGTTTCCAGTTCAAGCCTGTTTCAAAGAAAAGAAAACTCTGTTCTTTCTTTTGGAATCAAAGTGAGTAACATTCCTTTTAAAAAACTTAAGTATGAAATCTGGTTGCATGTTAATATCTGGAAATAAGTATGATTGTGTGAATATATATAAGTGCATTATTCTGTGTGTATATATGAATGTATAGGTGTGTGCATTTGTGTTCTCTGTTCTTAGTTTTCAAAACTAAGATTTTAAACAAAATCCATTATCTCAAGATCTGATCTTTGTTAGGATTTAAGTTTCAAACAAAAATTGTTTGTTTCATTATAGATTGAAGTTTAAAAATTTATTTAAGTTAAAATAAATTTGGAATTGCTCTGGAAATAAAAATGAACAGGAAAGCTTGGGTTTTGTGTAAAATTCAAAGATCTTAATTTAGCAATTCAGGAATATAAATTGAATTCCTAAACTAAATCATGATTTTTAAAAATGAAATCTCAATTTTTAGATTGGGTTTGAATGAGCATGTCGAGGTTGATCAGACTTTGTGATTTTGGAGGTTTCTGATGATCCAAGTGATCGGGAAGGATGGGCTTTCCACTGGAGGTAGTGGAGAGATGTGTGAGCTCGACAAAATTGTCAAAAGGGGGAATACACCACTATGGTGGCGGCAGGTGGTCGTTAAAGTTTGCAACCCTAGTTTTTGGGTTTGATCGAAAATGGGTTCCTCTCATCGCCTCTGGTGGATCGAGTTCCACCAGATTTTGGAAAATGGAAGCAGGGTTGTTGGCGAAGTTGTGGCTCGAAGCGTAGGCGCTCCGGTGATCGGCATTGGGAGGACGAGTAGTTTTCCTGGTTGCGCTTTTGGTTCCAGGTTTAGGTTTGAACGCTCGATTTTGATTTCGAGATGATGGGTGTATTCTGGCGATCGGAGATTGATTCGTGGTGGGGCTTCGACTTGCTCGATGTATTGGCGACGACCAGAGGTGGTCATCAGAACTGTGCACGTGCACGGTGCACTTTCTTCATTTCTGGTGAAGTTGAATATTTAGAAGAAGTTGTGTACGCGAGTTTTACTCGAGTTACTTCATGTTTTGCTCGAAGGATTTTAGTTTTGGTTTTAAACTCTTATAAATTTCTTTTATAAGATAAGTGTTCTCTAACCTTGATTTAAAAGGTTTGTAAATTTGATCTAAATTTTGTTAAAGTTAAATTTGAAATCATTTTAAATCTTGAATTTGAAATGAAATATGAAGGTAACTACTTAATAAAGTAATTTAAGTAATTAATTACTTAGTGTAATTAATTAAGTTAATGTGGTTAATTTTAATTAATTAATTAAGTTCAATTAATTAAAGATAATTACTTGATATTGGGTTAGGTATAATTACTTAATGTAATTAATGAAGTATAATTACTTAGCGAAGTAATTAAGGGTAATTACTGGATGTAATTAGTGGAAGATGATTTAATAATAGAAGTAATTTGGATTCAATTACTTTGTGCAAGGGATTAATTAAAGATAATTAATTAAGGAGTAATTAGTTTATTTAATGAGTAATTAAGAGTAGTTATTTACTGGATAAGATTAATCAAGAGTGATTAATAAATGGGGTTTAATTAAAGATTAATTACTTAATGTAATTAATGTAAATAGAGTAATTAATTAAAGAATTAATTAGAGATCATTAATTAATATAATTAATGATGTAATTAAGGGTTGATTAATTAAGATTAATTAATCAATGATAAGTGATTATGAAGTAATTAATTAATGTAATTAATTAAGGATTAATGTAATTAATTTTAGTTAATTAATTAATGAAGTAATTAAAGGTTAATTACTATAATTGGTTAAGAATAATTAAATTGTGTAATTAATTAAGGATAATTACTTAATGTAATTAGAGCATAATTAATCAAGGGTGATTATTTAGTACTTAGAGGATGATTAATTAATTTGTAATTAATTAATGGTTGAGTAAGCAAGATTTAGAATGATGAAAGTAATTAATTTAATTTATTTTGAATTAATTAGAGAATGATGATTAATAAATCATTACTTATAGATGACTGTATTCTATTGAATGTTGTGAATTATTTGATATCCCTACTGTGTGATGCTTTGTGATGTAAATTTGTTTTAATTCAAGCTGTGATGAATGTAATTTATTTTATTTGTGATGAATGTATATTATTTATCTGTGAGTTGGTAAATGGAAGATAAGCGTTATAGGAATATACCGCTTATCGATAATGATATGCTTAAATCTGTGATGATGTGATGATTTGTAATGTTGCACTACTGTGTAAAACCCCTGGACCACACCACACACACAAATATGGAATTCACGAGGAAATCGATTAAGTCATAGATTTTTGAAATAATTTTAAATTAAATTTGAATTCCAATGGTTTGGAAATAGAATCGGGTTAAATGTGAAAAGCTTTTGAAAAGGAGTTTTGTGGATAAAGTTATTCTGGATAACTTCATAAAGTTTTGAAATGTAAAATGGTTGAACCTTGTTTTGAAATTGAAGAGGATTTTAAATGGTGTATCTTTTATATATAAAAGATTTGAAATGGAAAATGGTTTTCCTAGTTATGAATGAATCTTTTTGAAAGCTATAAGTTAAATCTTTGATTTAAAGATTTAATGAGTTAATCCAATTGAAATGGAAATCGATTTGAAAATCTATGAATGGATCTTTGTGAAACTGGGTAAACTTTGTGAGATGAATCTTTTTGTGTAAAAGATTAAAATGGTAATTTATTTAAACTATTTGAAAGAAAGGTTTTGGGTAATAAGTTGTGACTTAAACTGAAATCCCAATATTCATATGTTTTAAAATATTGCGCTCACCATTCGGTTTAGCCGGGAGAGGACTTTGTGTCATATAACCCATTCCGAATAGTGATACGACGTAAATGGATAGCATTTGAAGACCGGTGTTGAAGACCGGGTATTTGTGAGAACGATAGGATAATCTATCGATTGTCTCTACACTGAGTAGCTACGTTATAGAGACTCCATATGTGATGGGAAGTCCGATCGGGATTGTGAATACCCGGATTGCAAGGGCTTCTTTGGAAGTGCCTTCGATTCTGTTCGAACCCGGAACAGATTTATATGGTCGTATGTCTGACACTACACTTTGAGATATAAAGCAGATTTTTGTCAAATACATTTTTGTTTGGTGGCGGAGATTTATTCTCTTAGCTTAACACCCTTCTCTGAGACGTACAAGCTCAGAGGTTATGTAGTTGAAGGTTATCAGTGATATACTCCCAATTTGGTAGTGTGGCATGCTAAGTGTTGCTATGTGTGCTGATCATTCGTTGATCATTTGTTGATCAAAGCATGGCTTTTGTGAAAAGCGTAGCTTTGTGGACGAGACCTCATCGAGCCTCACAAACCGGAAATGGTCGAAACAGGAAAGATGCAACAAGGTTATGAGGGTCGCACCCTTTAGGGTATGTCATTTCCTTCTGGAAAAAGGTGGTATCAGGTATGGAGCCCTGATATTTAACCTATGTGGTTGCTCCAATCTCATTTACTGTGTGATTGTTGCTCTGTGATCGAGGGCCCTCGGATTAAGGTCGCAAACGACCAGGGGGTGGCATACTCGTGTAGTAGTTACCTAGTAAGAGGTAACCCGGCCTTGTGTTGGCAGAGAGCTGGTTAAGTTCTCGGGACGTCCCTCAAGAGGCGTACCCATGTGGCAATAGGAAGTTCCTTAGCCTGACCATTTGTTGGAAATCCAATTCCCAATATGAACCCAGTACGGTTTTAGTTGTAGAACCTGCCATTTAACATGGTAGCTATAGCAGGCATAATATCATGGTACCTATGCTTGCTAAGATTAATATTATATTTTTGAAATGTTTTCCACTATGCATTATTAATAATATCAAAAGGATTTTGCGTAGTAAGCATGTTTGACTATCATAAGGAGAAATCTCCCCCATGTGTGCGATTGCATTGTGTGTGTGCCGGGAGGCCTTATGGTAGTTTCATTTTCCAAAAAGCATATCAGATTTCTCTTATGAACTGTGTTTATTTAAAAGCAACTGTTTTTGTTTACTCATACTAGTCCCATGACTGACCTGGAGTTTATTGTTCCCTTCCTAAACTCTGGGTGCCCACAATTTTGCACACGGGCAGTCTAGAGTTGGGTGTTTCAGATAGTCAGGTTTAGTAGATTAGTTGGAGCTAGTTCAATTTTTGGAGATCTGGACTGACCTTGCTTATCTTGGTGCAATGTGATGGTGGTTCGAGCTTGATGTTGGAGTTGTTAGACCCGTTCTCTTTTAAAGATCGTTTGGAGTTATTACTTCTGTTGTTTCCGCTGTAACATTATGATTTGTCTCTAATATTCTTGTATCATATAGATATCATTGTTGTATATCATATTCTGGATATTGTATCAATTGTAATGTATATGATATCATTCATTTCTTTCTTCTGCTGTGTTGTTATACTTAATGTGTTATAAGCTCCGGCACGAGTCGAATTTCAACGATTGAATCTCCGGCATACGAGTACAAGTGAAGTACGAGTGTCGATTTTTGAACGCTGAAATTTGGATCGTGACATTATATGTTATCGTTCTGCTGTGAGATTCTGATATTATGTTCTCTTCTTTCTTGTTTTGTTCCTTTTTCATTTTATTTTACCTTAAAAATTAGTCTTTTCGGCACTTGGATGCTCGGCATGTAAATACCATAGATTTATCAGCGTTGACATTCAGGGGTCGAAAATGCTGATCGTTACACATAAGTTATTATATTAGCCTAAATAATATTCAATAAATATATATCCGAGATATATATATTATTAATTAATTTAGGCCCTCTATTCATAACAATAATAATAATAATAATAAAATATTAACTTAATTAAACTAAACATTATATTGATTTATTTATAATAATGATTTATAACTTTTACAAATTATTTCATTAAATTATTTTCTATCGAAAGTTGAGAATTGCGGTTTTGTGACTCCTCGGAGTGAACAATGCCCGTTGATAATATTTAAACAATTTAAAGACTAATGCTTATATGGACTTTCCTGAAGCACTATAGTGGACACAAGTTCAACTACATAAAGATTATATTGGTAAAATCCAATTTATCTTTTAAAGTAACAACATTAGCAACTATTTATTGCACGTTATCTCATCATCATCACTATATCACTTAAATATCTAAAGCTCGATCTATGGTCAGAACTATAATAATATTTGTATTTGTATTTAATTGCAAAGTCAAATATTAAGGTCTATGGTTTAATTTTATAACAAATATCGATTAACTGATTTGCTTCGGGCAAAGACTTAAACTTTAAGTTGACTACCAATTAGAATGATATTAAACTTCTATTTGAAGGAGATGGATCATCTCTTGAATGGCTCTTCATTTCAAGTGGTTCATTTTATACTCAAGTATGGCCTTATCGTGATCATCGCTGTCGTGTGATTGACCATAATCGAAGTATAGTTTAGACACTTATGATTCTCGGCATTCACACGTCAAAAGACTGCTGCATCATCACGTGAGATCTTCTATTTGACTTTTAATCTACAGAAGAATTTTGGTGAGTTTTTGTGTAATTGTTCCCAACAAATACACGTATGTAACCACTTGGTGCCCCAACAGCCATGAGTAATTCAGCACCTGTCATACGGAAAGCATTGTGTACACTAGTCTTAATAGAAAATTGGTATCCTATTCTCAATACATTTGGCATAGGAACATTTAAGGGAAAATATTAATTATACACGAGTCAATACTCGACATCAATGGTCATGAACACATTTGTAACTGCAATCAATTATATATTTTCTTAGGGATTTTCTATTCGTATATTTTAATGTATTCAAAACATGAATTACATCCCAATTATAAAGAGAAAATAAAACCAAAAGCTTTTTTACTTTGAATAAGATTCGTTATGGCCTATAAAGTTAAGTTATGTAATCAAGTTACATAATGTCCCTAGAACGTACACTTTGCTCCGTCACAAATAGCTTAAATAGAGATTAGCTTCCTGCTATGTGTTATTGGGAGTTTATTTACCCTTCTTAGCTCCTTCTAGGTGATTTCGATAATGGGTTAAGTATTCATGAAATATGGGAATCCCTTAAAGAATATACTACTTGCAAAACTCAAGGACTTGATGGTTTGCCCACTTTTTTCTTTAAATGATATTGGTCCTTTGTGTAATTCATAGTAGTTGACATCTTTTATGAACTGCATAGAGTATAGGACTATAAAGACCTAGTTATGCAAATATTTTCTCATCGGCAATAAAGAAGATGTTAAATATTACATTAGACCTATTTACCAAAGTTCTATCCTTCATTTCCTCCTTCACTTCTTCTTATGAGAGTGTTTGATCATAAATAGATCTTGTGGATCAAAACCATCTCGATCCCAACAGATGGTGACCCTCTTACCGCTCTCCTTTTTGACCTTGTAGTTGATGTTTTCTCTAAAAGACCATCAAAGATGTTAATAATAGAATAATATATAGATTTAGGGTTGATCGCTTTGATGGGGGTTTATTTACCATCAATATGCTAAGTATACGTTACTTTTCAGCTCCTCTGAACCATACCACATCGCTTCATTGAACCTACTATTATATGTCTGGCTATAAGTTTAATTTTAATAAGATATCCATGATACGTTAAATGGAAATTCTAACATTGGAATTTAGATAGCTACTTCTAATTTTTTTTAAAAACTACCAATCAGAAAAACTCAATAGTTATAATTGGTTTTCTTTATTTGATACGATCCATAGTAGATTGAAAATTAGAAAGTAGTTCTCTTGAACGAGCAGGAAGACTTGTTTTTGTGAATTCTATTATTTCTTCTCTCCCTATCTTCTGGATTTCTTTTTACAAATTCCCTTCTTGGGTCTTATTTAAGATCAACCAAATCAAAGGAATTTTCTATCAAAGGGGACTTCTTATACCCTAATTAACTGTCCAGTTGCCTAGGAAAATGTTTGCCTAATAAAAATTAGAGACATAGATATCATCAAACTTAAGAAATTTAGTAATTTATGCCCTTTCAAATGGTTTTGGAAAATCTAAGTGAAAATATTTGTAACGACCCGGAATTTCGCACGCTTCGTATTTGAATATCTGAACTATTTAAATATTTGAATCTTGGATTGAATGTTATAAAAATGATTGAATAACCTTTTAAACCCCTTTTTAAATCATTGGTAATGATGGTAAATTTATTTTGGATAAATGTTTATAAAAATAAATACTTTGAAAAAATATCGATAATGTGACCAAATATTGGTTTATCGATAGACAGCTTTTAATCGTCAGAAGTTGTTTAGATTTTTTACACACACTTATTTGCTTAGGAAATAAATAAAATGAAATAAAAACCTTTTGTCATTTATTGAAATAAACTTTTTAGATGATGTCATGGGTGATGTTATCAAAGATATTTAGGAAATGACCTTTTATGGTAATACATAACTTTTAAGTAAAAGAAGAGAGGTGTAAAGTTAACATGTAAAAAGGAGTCTCCTTTGTGACCATTCATGGAAAGTAAGAGGTGGTTATGACCTCTTGTAAATCCCTTTATAAGGAGAGGCATACCATACATAATAAATAACTAGTTCACTAAGCTTGAGATGAAGTCTGAGAGTTAAAATTTATGGAAGTGCATAAGTACTAATCCACTAAAATTTCTCTAACCTTTTCAAGTCTTAACCAAATCATCTCCAATCTCTTTTAAACTTTGGATTTAGACCTAAAACATCATGGGAATCAAGATTAACAAGTTAAAAGTAGGAGAAGGTGAGAGGAAGAGGGGAATCCAAGGAGGGTCCATGAGCATGGATGGAGGAGAGGAGGTGTGGCTTTGGTTGGGAAGTGCTAAAGGTTGGATCTTTAGGCTTTTGGTAATGGTGGAAGTTAGTTCTTTGATCTTGTGGCCTTTTCCTTAGGTTTTGCATGGATCTAAGTGAGTTATATCACTATATTGTAAGTATATATTGTGTGTATATATGTTGTGTGCAAAGTATAAAGTTAAAGTGACATTAACTAAGTAAAGTTATAAAATTTAGACCCCTTTTGCTTTTGAAAGAAAATGACAAGTTTTTATTGTATAACATCACTTCTATTACACTCTTAAACATGTGGCCTACCCTTGACTTGATGTTTAAATGGTTGTTTAAGTTGTATGTTAAATTGAAGTAAGCTTGAAAGTGTTTGAAGAGAGAATAATCGTTATAAATGCACTTCCAAATCCCTTGTTTTTAGGAACTTTTATAAATAAATGGAAAGACATTCTTAGGGGTTCTTTCCATGGTTTTAAGTACCTTAATGGTATTTGTTAAAGTGGTTAAAACTAGTTACAAAGATCGTGCTTTTCAATGTGTTCTTTAACATGGACTTCTAACAGCATTTATAAATGCTGTAGTAAGTTGCCTATGGTTTTAAGTGTTCAAAAATAATATTTAAATTTGGTATTTTTCTCTTATATTTTTAGAGATGTTTTCAAAAATATTTTGAAGTATCATAAAGTTGGTTTGATGTTAGAATATATTTTTAATAATTATATATAATTATTGGAAAAGTAAAGAAGTTTAACACTAAAAGCCAACGAGGTAGACTTCTCTATTTTTGAGAGTTAAGATTGATGTCGAGTAAGGACGGAGCAATAGAGCTCTAATCTCCGGGGATTTCCTCGTAATGACGAATATTTTAGTCGGAATGTCGGATACGTGTTAATCTTGTTGTTTACTTACTTGTTTGAAAGGTAATTAACATTGCTTAACGCTAAAAGCCGATGAAGTAGGCTTATCTATTTCTGGGAGTTAAGATTGATGTCAAGTAGAGATGAAGCATTAGAGCTCTAACCTACTAGGGTTCTCTCTTGAAAGAGGAATGGTTAAATCGGGAATCCCAGGAATAGGTTAATCATGTTGTTTGTTACCATTTTATGGAAATCATTAATACTATATTTAACACTAAAAGCCGACGAGTAAACTTGTCTATTTGTGCGACTCATGAATGAAGTGTCTAGGTAAGGCTTTGATGCAACCAGTGCTCTTACTTAACTGGCTTCACTCTTGGGCGAGGAATAGTGTGACGCCCCACCTCTATACCCATGCTAACCAAGAACACTACGATGTAGTGCTGTCAATTAGCACGGAGAATAAGGCTGTTGAGGAGCGACCATCCGTGTAACTTCTTTGTGCGAGCACCGATATGTCAGATAGAATAGAATGCATATCTTTTAAAGAGGAAATCCGACATACCGATACAAACACAAAGCTATCACACGGTGGCTATATATATAATCTTCGAAAACAAATATAGAAATAAACGTAACGCAAATCAGTCACAGACAATTCATATCACAAAGGCGGAATAAGATATGAATATTACACCTAAAAGTGTATATCAGAGTAGTGGTCAAAAAGATCCACAATAACACAAAAGAATAGATACAAGTGCAGGACAATAGAATACGTATACATCAAGGAGTCTAATCTCAAATGCATACAACAAAAACTACTAAACTAGAGTAGTTATCCAAAAGTTAGAAGATGGCTCCAGATAAGAAGTCATGAGGAAGCACCTGTAAAATCTCAGTCTGACCCGAGTATTATTTATAAGAAAATAATAAACGGATCAGTCTAGCTATAAATATCAGATGATATGGTATAAAGTAAAAGGTATGACATGAACATGTAATAACCATAACGACATACTACTATAAGTATGTAAATGATAATCAACAAAAGATTAATCAATATCACAAGAATCTTCTCAAAGATAAAATAGGGTATCATACCCTAAACTTGTATTCATAACACGTCAATAACACATAAATTCACCAATGCACAAAAACTGATATCATATCAATGAAAATCATGAAAATTGGTGAAGTACAAAATTCCAGAAATCATCACCAGAAATCCAGAAAACACAAAAAGGGGGGAAGGCCTATGAGCCGAATGCTCCACGAATGGTCCGAAGACCTATGAGCCGAATGCTCCACGAATGGTCCGAAGACCGATGAGCCGAATGCTCCACGAATGGTCCGAAGACCGATGAGCCGAATGCTCCACGAATGGTCCGAAGACCGATGAGCCGAATGCTCCACGAATGGTCCGAAGACCGATGAGCCGAATGCTCCACGAATGGTCCGAAGACCGATGAGCCGAATGCTCCATGAATGGTCCGAAGACCGATGAGGTTTCCACACAGAAATGGCCCGAAGACCATGGGAGACATCGCTCAATCGCTAGTCTAAATCATAAAAATGATCGTCGTGATCATAAGGAAGTGTCGATTACACTAAGCTAGTAAGTATAAGAGTTTAGCTTCATGTCCCATAACCACTTGCTTAACTCAAATATTTACGAACAGATTGTAGATCTGCACTAGAAAATTGTCACAAGAGTTTCAATATGTGTGAATCGAAATCACACCAATGAGGTATAGACTAACCTTGAAGATAAAGAGATATGTGTGAATCGAAATCACACAAATGGTGTCTAGTCTAACCTCGCAAACAATCGCACATTGCTAGTCTAAACCATAAAATGATCATCATCGATCATAAAGAAGTGTCGATTACACTAAGCTAGTAAATATAAGAGTTTAGCTTCATGTCCCATAACCACTTGCTTAACTCAAATATTTACGAACAAACTGTAGATCTCCACTAGGAAATTGTCACAAGAGATTCAATCGAACAAGTCCATAAATTAACCGACGAAGTAAACGCAAGCGTTTCATACCACTTGTTTTGCTAAGCCGTTTAATTATATTTTCTCATACGAATGAGGTAAAGGTTTGTATATACTAATAGATTGGAAAACGGTTTTATAAACAAGTTTGATATTGAAAATAGAGTTGAAATCATCTTTGTAAAGAGTTTGAATATTTACTACTAGTATAGAAAACCTTTATATTTTAAAGTGACAAATCAAAGAAGTGATTGTAGTAACAATCAATCATAAAAGTTCACATTCGAAGACGTGAATAAAGTCCAAAGAAATCAATTCCCAAAACCATCAAAGTAAGAAGTTCTGTTGAATGTTTTTCGGATAAGATCGCCTACGCAGAGGTGTACGGGGTTCGACCTAGTGAAGATAAAATGAGGTCTAACGAGGTACCATCCCAAAAGAGGAGTCATCAAAGTCTTAAGAAATGATAACAACAAATAGGAGACAACACGAATCGATTAAAGTTGGAAATTCAAACAAATAGGCAATATAGGAAAAACTGGCAAATAGGAGCAGGTTGGTCAACCGGACTCCCTGAGTCGGCTGACCGGACCAGAGACAGAAGTGCTTGGGTAGTAGGTCGGTCGACCGGACACTGAGGTCGGTCGGCCGAAGCCTGTAATCTGCACTTCCAAATAGAGGCAGGGAGATGCTAGAGTAGCAGGTCGGTCGACCGGACTCTGAGGTAGGTCGACCGGAGCCTGTTTCCAGCACTCCCATGCCAATCAAATAAATGCCAAACACTTCCGAAATGCAATTGGTCGAGCAACGGCGCTAAGGGTTTACGCCTATCGACTACCCGGCCTTATAAGCTCTTCAATGCATCACAAAAATCATGATCAAAGATCAAAGTTTGGATTTTTAAAGAATTGAACTCAAAACACTAAAAATTGGAATATCACCAAATCAATCCAAACCAAAAGCAATTGCACAAGAATAAGTGTTAGGAATTCATACCTAACAATCGAAGATAATTATAGTTTAAGATGTGAGATAAAAATCTCACCTTTGAACCCAAATCAATGAAGAAGAAGCTTGAAAGCAATGGCAATGGCAATCACTCTTCAATTCCAACTCAACAAGCTTGAATCAAAGCTTTAAAGAAGGACATTCCCAAAGTTAGGTTTAGGAATAAACTGAAATTGATAAGAGAATGAGTTAGAGAAGATGAAGAGGAGGCTTACCAATGGGTTCTCTTTGAATTTGGAGCAAGAACAAGAATTTGCAAGAGGAACTAGGGCATGGAGTTTTAATTTCCAATCTCTCCCACCATTTTTGCTTTGAAACTGAAAAGAGGAGGAAGTGAGGATGAATGGGGAGGGATGGTTCAGTTTGGAGGTTAAGTTGGCAAAGGGGGCTGAACCCAAAACCAAACCCAAAGTGCAAATGGTCAAATTTTTGACTAGCTCCAAACATATCAAAGTTTATACTCAAAAAGGTCGCAAACGGCATTTTGGACTCAATGGAAGTGGTCTCGAGTCCCAATTCGACTGTTTGCAAAAAAGTAGCTTTTCGGACTTTAATCCGATTAACGATTCTATATTTAAGTAAAATATTTAAATATAAAATCGATAAATATGCGGGTTGTTACAAATAGTATAAGTTGAAATATCGAAAATGAGTTAAGTATACAAACATTGATTTGTATAAGCAACTGCTTTCACTAGTTAATCGATTAGTCGACTATCAAACTTAACAAAATATTATTAACTTAGATCTTTAAAAAGATGAAGATGATATAAGTATGAATGGTTTTTGGTTTGTCATGACAATATGTTAGTAACATTCTTCTTTAACCCTTTTTGGTTATACTTATGAATGTAAATAAATCGTTAAAAGAATGTTTTAAAGATAAGCATAAGTGAAATGGTTTGGGTTTGTAGTGACATGTTTAAGTAACATTTACCTTAAACCTTTTGAATGGATTTGTGAAAGTACATAAATACTTAAAATGAATATTTTTGAGGGAAATTATAAGTAAGGAATCTTTTGGAAAAAGATAGAAAAAGAAAAGGTTTAAAGTAAGAAATCTTGTTAATCATTTGTGAATATACCTATACCATCTAAGATAAGTATATGAATACTTTTTTAAGTATTGTAAAGAGTATTAATGAATAGTAGAAATTGATAAACAATGTTTTATTCGAAAAAAGAAGTTTTACTAATAAAAAGTGGTTTTAATTAATAAAAGATTAATTGTACAAAAAGGGATTAGAAGTCATTTATGTGACTTAATTATGCTTTGTGTGACTTGATCGTGCTTTGTATGTTTACTCGTTTATGGAAAACATTTAGTGGTATACTTAGCACTAAAAGCAGATGAACTAGGCTTGTCTGTATGTGGGAATTAAAATCGATATTCATGTAGGGATATGAGCAATAGAGCTCTAACCTACCATATGCGATCGCTCTCATTGTCATTGAATGACTAAATTCATCGATTCAAACTTGGAGAAACTAGGATTGAGAAGTGTTTTACTTACCGAGAACCACTTCAAGGATGAGATATGTAACACCCGCCTATTATATTACTCGAAAATTAGTGCCTTACATCATCGCATGACTTTTGAATACCACAATAGACAGATCATCGGGGCAGAATTAGAACGAAACACTAAACCAAGACATCGATAAGATCTCACAACAAAATGACAACATATAAAATACTGAATATACATGAATAGAATAAAATCGATATATAAGAGACCACATTAGCGGAAGCAACTGACAAATAAATATCACTACAGAATAGTCAGAATACATCAAATCCAAAATAAACACAGAGTCCTGAATAAATATCTGATGCAACAGTATCACATATAATAACAGGTTTGTCATGTACAATAAAATAACAAGTATATATATCTCAAAACAACGATGCCACAACTCCAAAATGCTCTAGCTGTGCACTCTGTTAGCGTATCCCCAAAAGCACCTGACTCTCGGATTACTCGATCGAGTGGCTGAGAGTTTCATGACATAAGCAGACAAAGACAAAAACTCGGGTCGGACATTAAGTCTGGTGTGAGGGGAACTATCCCAAAATACTATATACTAAAACTATATACAAATGAACTGCTAAATCACAGTTGCCCTATCCATAAATGTAGCTCAGGAGAAAGTTAGACTGCCTATAAATAAGTACATTGAATTCATCTCAAAAGTAGGGGATCATATCGTAACCTGCCCTTCTCATGTAACAAAAAGTTAGCAAAATATCTTCTATTGCACTACACTAGCCTAATACTACTTATAATATAGTACAAATATACGATGATCAAACCATGATCTGAAAACAACGATGACTATGCTAAGATCGATACGATACATCTCAATGCATAAGTCACTACTGCTAAGACCAAATAGGTATGCCACAACACGTATGTTTACTACTGCTAAAACCAAACAGATACACTACAACATGTATGGTCAATACTGCTAAAACCAAACAGATATGCCATAATGCGTATGGTCACTACTGCTTAGACCAAACATTCGTAAGATTATGACCGTAGGATCCAAAAACGTCCAAGTGATCACAACAAGATAAAGCTATTCACAGTCCCTCTAAGACCGTGTCGAGCGTGTCATGACCATCAACAACACTCTAAGTACACCACAACAAGGTCGATACCTGGGTAGGGCAGATAAGCCAATACCCTTGGGTAGGTCACATAAGTCCATACCCTTGGTATGTCACAACAAGTCAGCACCAAATGAATCGTATATTACTCTAAGATCAAAATCTTAGAGTACGGACTCACTCCATATGTAACGTATAGAATCGTCATGCATGGCTCCAGTCATCATGGCCTAAAAACCCACCGAACAGCTCTAACAAAACCCTGTACTAACCAAAATCACATTCCAAATGGAACGTATGACCTCAATGTCATAATACTCTTTCGGTATACCCTTCCAGTCTATCTAAAAATCTACGGTTTGAAAATACGTGCCGGGGTGGGTTCCACGTGGGCCTCAAAATCAAAGTACTCCAAAACCCATCAAAATTTCATAGGTTGTACCCTTTAAAAATGGTGAACAATAGTCCAAACTTCCACTCAATCCGACTTCGTATGCAAAATTTATCGCGTTTTAAAGTTTGCACAACACATAGTAGGTCAGCCGATTGAAGGGCCATTCAGTTGATTGAACCAGAGTCGAGATGGACTCTTTCCTCTCGACAAGTTGACTAAATGGACCATGTCAGCCGACTAAACTGATAGTTTCCAGACAGTGAGCCTGGGCAGGGAGTAGATTCCCCGAACAGATGCTGATTCGTGCATCGTTTCCTTCGACGCTTCGCCCGACAAGTCACCTTGCTACTAGAGCCTTCCTCCATCCCATTGAACATCTACCAGGGTTCATTTGTTGACATTTTGGAAGCGAATTCTATAAGTAATTGAAAACCGGTTTCGATACCAAAATCCACTCTTTGCATGAGCAGAGTTCTATGGGCGATTTTAGCGACCCGGCTTCCTCTAACACACCAAAATGGCATACCCGGTCTTACTCGTAATGCATACATGTGTCGATGCACTCATTTATGCATGCCTTAGAACACACGTATACTTAAACACACACATCACAACACAAATACATTCAAACTTCATCAGGGCGATTACTCAACGTGGTACTTTCCCATGCAACTTAAAACACCAGGTGGTCACTATGGCTACATGAGATCACTCTTAACATGACCATATACACATACGAACATTCCCATATGAATATATAACACGAATATTCACCTCTTATAAACACAACTCTCATCACAACTCTAGCTACAACACTAAGGTTGTTTCGATTGTTGCTTAACTCTGAATATACGTATATGTATACCCATTCGTGCACGTATACGCACACATATATCCAGTAGGAAATTCAATTGTGACTCAACCAAATATTACTTATTTTAGTAGTTATTCTAATAAGAGCGAAAAGTCTCTTTATATCATCCTATAAAATCATAAACCATTTTATAAAATATCGTACTAGCTTATAATCACATTATAGCCTTTAAAATAATTAATCACTTTATTAAAAAAATCAAGTATTCTCCTTTTTACTATTTTATAAAATCTCATATCCATTTATAAAATATACACTTCATTTATAAATCATGAAATCATTTTATAAACACTAATTAAGGCTTATAAGGTCTTTAATCACTTTAATAATAAGTGTAAAGCTAACAAATCACTTAAGTTAGCTTACTAATATTTTGCAAATCAATTCAAATGGATTAATTAATATTTTCTAATAACATGCAAACATTACACTACTTAAATTAACCCCAAATCAAACAATAACATCGCAACTAATCACCCAATTAGCCCAGATCAATTCTAGGTGTGACGCCCCACCTCTATGCTCACGCTAGCCAAGGACACTACGAGGTAATGCCGTCAACTAGCACGAAGAATAAGGCTGTTGAGGAGCGACCATCTGTGTAATTGCTTTGTGCGAGTGCCGATATGTCAGATAATATAACTTACATTTCATTTCAAGAGGAAACCCGACATATCAAATACAAACTCAAAGCTACCACACAGTGGTTATGAGGCCTTCGGAAAAAAATATAGAAATAAACATAACACAAATCAGTCACAAATATTCATATCACAAAGGCGGAAACATATATGAATATAACACATAAAAGTGTACATCAAAGTAATGGTCATATAAGATCCATTACGTCACAAAAGAATAGATACAAGTGCCAGACAAAAGAATATGTATACATCAAGGAGTCTCTATCTCGAATGTATAAAAGCAAAAACTACTAAGCTAAGTAGTTAGCCAAAAGTCAGATAATAGTCCCAAATGAGGAGTCAAGCAGAAGCACCTGTAACATCTCGGTCTGACCCGAGTATTATTTAATAAGAAAATAATAAACGGATCAGTCTAACTATAAATATTAGATAAAATGAGATAGGGTAAGAGATATAACAAATACGTATGATAACCATAATGCCATACCATGACAAGTATACATTTAATAACAACAAAGTCATACAATATCTCAAGAATCTCAAGGCACCAAAAAGAATGTCATATTCTTTATTTTATTCACCAAACCCCAATTATTGACAAACATACCATTGCCAATCACAAAAAGAGGTGAAACATAAATTCTAGAAATCATCAGCTAGAAATCCAGAGATCACAAAAAGAGGAGGCCTATCACAAACGGAAGCATGAAAACTCACCAACATGTGTATCACAAATGGAGCGTTATTCCATAACTTAGGGGCAACGACGCAGTACAATAACGGTACCTCCGATGAACCAAAAAGCCGGGACATCGATGTAGTACAATAACGGTACATCCGATGAATCAAAAAGCCGGGACATCGATGTAGTACAATAATGGTACATCCGATGAACCAAACACCATAAAAGAACATGGGTCGCTGGCCCATAAAAGAAATGAGACAAAGCTCAATAAAACGAGGTGCAGTCCCCCACGTGGACAAAGAGACATCGGACATTGCTAGTCTAAACCACAAAATGATCATCATAGACCAATAAAAGTGTGAATTACACTAAGCTAGTAAATAAATGAGTTTAGCTTCATGTCCCATAACCACTGGCTTAACTTAAATATTTATGAACAAATTGTAGATTTCCACTCGAAAATTGTCACAAGAGTTTCAATCGAACAAGTCTAAGAATTAACCGACAAAGTCAACGCAAGCGTTTCATACCACTTGTTTTGCTAAGCCGTTTAATTGGATTTCTCGAACGAATGAGGTAAAGGTTTGTATATATTAATAGATTAGAAAACAATTTTAAAAACGAGTTTGATATTGAAAGTAAATGTTGAAATCGTTTTGATGAAAAGGTTTGAATATTTACTACTAGTATAGAAACCTTTGCATTTCAAAGTGACAAACCGTAGAAATGATCGTAGAAACAATCAATCACCAAAATTCACATACGAAGACGTTAATTAAATCCAAAGAAATCGATACCAAATCCATCAAAATGGATATTCCCAAAAACTCCAAAGAAAGAAGTCATCAAAGTCGATAATAAGTGATAACAACTAACTGGATCAACAAATATCGATTAAAAATTGGAAATCCACTCAAAACAGCTCAAAATAGGCAAAGTGAACAGTTCCAGACGTCTGGGGGTTGATCCAGACGTCTGGCCCTAGGTTCTGGCACAAAATAGGCAAAACTGCACATTACAGACGTTTGAAATTCCAACCAGACGTCTGCCAGACGTCTGGTTGGATTTCCAGACGTTTGGATTTTTCCTCTGCCTTTTTGCGTTTTCCAGGGACCAATTAGAGACGTCTGGATTTTTCAACCAGACGTCTGAATTTGAAACCAGACGTCTGGATTTTGTTCCAGACGTCTGAAATTTCCTGCTAGGCAGAAATCAGCCTTGCCCAAAATGGGCGAAAATCCAAATCGGAAGCGATCAGATGAGCAACGGAGACTAGGGATTTATGCCAAGCGACAACCCAGCCTTATAGGCTCTCTGAAACACCACCAAAACATGTCAAAACATCCAAGATAGGATTTTTAAAGATTTTGACTTCAAAACACCAAAATTGGAAAATTCACCAAATCAATTCAAATCAAAAGCAAATGAACATGAATAGAAGTTAGAAATTCATACCTAACAACAATGAAAGTTATAGACGTATATGTGAGTTCAAGAACTCACCTTTAAACCCAAAAAAAAAATGAATGAGAAGCTTTTAAAACAAGGCAAGAACAATTCCTCTTTAACACACCTCTAGAATCTTCAATCTATTATCAAAGGTGAAGTTTTTCCTAAGTTAGGGTTAGGAATTTCTGAGAATTGAAGAGAGATTGAGATGGAGAAGAAGAAGAGGATGCTTACCTTAGCTTCTCTTTAATGTTGGAGCTAGAATTTGTATTTCCTAATTAAACTAGGGTTTGGAATTCTAATTTCCCATTCTTTCCCCCATTTTTCTCTTAAGCTTGAGAGTGTTAGGAAATGAAAATGAATGATGGAAGTTGAGTGGAGTTAGGGCATTTAGTTGGGTTAATGGGCTGAAACCCAAACCCAAAGCCCAAAATAGAAAATAGCAAAATTCTACTCAACTCCAAACATATCGATGCTTATACTTAAAAAAGTTGTAAACTCCATTTTGGACTCAATGGAGGTGGTCTCGAGTCCCAATTCGACTGTTTACAAAAGGTAGCTTTTCGGACTAATGCTATATTTAAATATACAATCGTAAAATATGCGGGTTGTTACAGACTCCCCTACTTAAAGAAATTGCGTCCTCGCAATTCTTAAGAAGAAAACAAAGAGTAACAACCATACTAAGGCATAATCAACATAAAAGAAGAAATTTTGAAATGAGAAGTTCACCTTTAAAGAGCACGAGAGAGTAAGTCTGGATGTGTTCGCTCGATGAATTCTCTGGATTCCCAAGAGAAATCCTTAGGATTTGAGGACCATTGAACTTTCACAAGAGGAACATCTTTATTTCGAAGTCGTTTAACCTCCGTAGCAATGATACAAATAGGATGTTGCTCATATGTTAAATTTGGTGAAACTTCAATTTCTTCAATAACACCGGACTCAAGAACAGAATCGGAATCTTGAAGGAATTTCCGTAATTGAGATATATGGAATACATCATGAATAGCAGAAAAATGAGCCGGTAATAAAAGGCGATAAGCTACAGAACCAATGCGTTCGGTGATGGGAAATGGACCAATATATCGAGGTGTTAATTTTCCCAATCGACTGAAACGCACGACACCCTTCATAGGTGAAACACGAATAAACACAAAATCTCCCACAGAAAATTCTAATCTCCTTCTTCGGTTATCGGCATAGGATTTTTGCCTACTTTGAGCTTCTTTCATCCTATGACGAATAAGGTCAATCTTTTCTATGGCATCACGAATAAAATCTGGACCTAAAACCAGCTTCTCACCGGCTTCAAGCCAACACGAAGGAGATCGGCATGGCCTTCCGTAAAGTGCCTCGAAAGGTACCATACCAATACTAGATTGGAAGCTATTATTATAGGAAAACTCAACAAGAGAAATATGATCCTCCCAACTTCCACCAAAGTCAAGAACACATGCACAAAGGAGACCTTCAAGAGTTTGATTCACACGCTCGGTTTGTCCATCGGGGTGAGGATGAAAAGCGGTGCTAAAATTAAGCTTTGTTTCCAAAGCTTTTTGAAGACCTTTCCAAAATCCAATAGTAAATAATGGATCACGATCGCTAACAATAGAAGTAGGAACACTATGCAATTTAACAATTTCCTTGACATATAGTTTAGCCAAAATAGGTACGGTCCGATTGGACCGAACGGGAAGAAAATGGGTGGATTTTGTAAGTCTATCTACTATCACCCATAGGCTATCATGGCCCGAACGAGAACGGGGAAGACCGTTAATAAAGTCCATGGAAATTTGATCTCACTTCCATATTGGAATTTCCAAAGATTGCAATAACCCACCGGACCTTTGATGCTCGGCCTTAACGAGTTGGCAAGTCATGTGTAAAAGTCCAAAAACTCAGCCTTCGAAAATCGACACCCGTACTTCACTTGTACTCAAATGCTGAAGATTCAAACGCCGAATCTGGCTTCCCAGAGCTTATAACACAGTAAGTATAACAACACAGCGGAATAAGGAAATCAATGATATCATATACAACTCCAATGAATACAATATCCAGAATGATATATAGCAATGATATCAATATGGTACAACAATATCAGAGATAAATAATGATACAGCAGAAATAATAGAAGAGATAACTCCAAATGATCTGAAAAAGAGTATGAGTCACCAACTCCAATATCAAGCTTGAAACACCAACACGATGCTCCAACATAAGCAACGTCAGTCCATGAACTCCAAGAACTGAACTAGATCCAACTAGTCTACTAAACCTGAATATCTGAAAACCCCAACTCTAGACTGCCCGTGTGGAAAATGGTGGGCACCCAGAGTTTAGGAAGGGAACAATAAACTCCGAGTCAGTCGTGGGACTGGTGTGAGCAACAAAAACAGTTTATCTTTAAAACAAACAACAATAGAATTTTAAACATTGAAATCCGCAATGTTTTTGGAAAATGAAACTACCATAAGACCTCCCGCCACACAAACAATGCAAACGCAGAATTGGAGGAGATTTCTTCTTATGATAGTCAAACATGCTTACTACGCAAAAGGAAAACTCTTTTGATATTATTACTAGTGCATAGTGTACAAAATCATTTCGAAAATACAATATTAATCTTAGCCAACATACAACCATTATTGTATGCCTACTATAGCTACTATGTTCAATAGCAGGTTACCGCCACATTCCATAGCAGGTTATACAACTAAAACCGTATAAGGTTCGTATTGTTTCTTTGGATTTCCAACAAATGGTCAGGCTAAGGAACTTCCTACTACCAATGGGATCGCCTCTGGATGGACGTCCCGAGAACCTAACCGGATCTTTGCCAACACAAGGCCAGGTTAACTTTGTAATTAGGTAACTGCTTCTCGAGTATGCCACCCCCCAGTCCTTTGGGACCTTTATTTGAGGCGCCTCGCAAAGCAAAAACCACAAAGAATGAGATTGGAGCAACCACATAGGTTAAATACCAGGGCTCCATACCTGATACCACCCTTTTCCAGAAGGAAATGACATACCCTAAAGGGCGCGACCCTCACAACCTTGCCGCATCTTTCCTGTTTCGACCATTTTCGGGTTGTGAGGTCTGAAGAGGTCTCGTCCACAAAGCTACGCTTTTTCACAAAGCCATGCTTTGATCACAAATGATCAATAAATGATCAACACACAGCAACACTCAGCATGCCACATTACCAAATTGGGAGTATATCGCTGATAACCTTCAACTACATAACCTCTGAGCTCGTACATCTCAGAGAAGGGTGTTAAGCTAAGAGAATAAATTCTCCGCCACCAAACAGAAATGTATTTGAAAGAAATCAGCTTTATATCTCAAAATGTAATGTCAGACATGTAACCATACAAGTCTGTTCCGGGTTCGAACAGAACCGAAGGCACTTCCGAAGAAGCCCTTGCGATCCGGGTATTCACAATCCCGATCGAACTTCCCATCACTTAGTAAATCTCTATACCGGGTGCTACTCGGTGCAGAGACAATCGATAGGTTATCCTATCGTTTTCACAAATACCTGGTCTTCACCACCGGTCTTTAAATGCTATCCATATACGACGTAGCACTTATTCGGAATGGGTTATGTGACACAAAGGTCCTCTTCCGGCTAAACCGAATAGTGAGCGTAATATTTCAAAAATATATGGATATTGGGATTTCAGTTAAGTCATAACTTATTACCCAAAACTTCTCTTTCAAATGGTTTAAACAAATTACCATTTCATCTTTTTAAATAAAAAGATTCAATTCACAAAGTTCACTCAGTTTCACAAAGATCTATTCATAGATTTTCCAAATCAATTTCCATTTCAATTAGATTAACTCGTTAAATCTTTAATCAAGATTTAACTTATAGCTTTCAAAACAATTTCATTTCGAATGGTTTAAACAAATCACCATTTTAAATCTGTTAAAATAAACAGATTCAATTCATATCTTTCAAAAAGAATTCACTCATAACTTGGAAAACCATTTTTCAATTCAAACTTGAAATTCCTTAACTTAAACTGGAATTTCATTTCTTATATGAAAGCTTTTATCATTTGAAAACAATAGTTTTCATTTTAGAAATCTGATTCATTTATACGAGTTAAAGTCCTTGGGTTAAATTCAAGTTCTCAAAACTATACTTTTAAAATGGTTTGAATTCATATAAACACATTTATAACATCTTTACTCATAATTTCCAATCATTGAATTCAATTCAAAAAAATTTTGAATTCAAATTCAAATTATTTAAATTCGAAACTTTACCAAGTTATTCAAAATAACTTTTATTTGAAAACTCCTTTTCAAAAGCTTTAACATTTAACCCAAATCCATTTTCAAAATCAATTGAAATTTAAATTTCAAATTCAAAAACTTTAAATTTAAATTATCTGTGACTTAACCGATTTCCTCGTGAAATCCATATTTGTGTGTGTAAGAGTGTAGTCCAGGGGTTTCACACACAATAGTGCAACAACATTCAATCATCACGGACCAAATACAACAATATAGTTGATAAGCGATATAAACTATAACGCTTATCTTTTATTCACAGATCACAGATATACATATATATCACAGATAATAAATTGCAGTCATCCTAGATAAATAAATTACATTACAGATCACAACACAAATCAGGATATATCACAAAGCATCACATATAAGGGGATATCAACAATTCAATCATTCAGTCAGGTCCAAACATTCACAAGTAAATTTTTATTACTCGACTGATTAATTTAAATCAGATTTATTATTTAGGAATGAATCATTAATCCGGGTTAATTATCATGAGTTAAATACAAATCATTTGAAATAATTTCTCTTTCATCATTTATTAGTTAACCTTTAATTATTAACTAATCAATCTTAATTAATGAATCAATTAACTTTTAATTATTTAATAAATCTTAATTAATCACATTAATTTAATCAATTAACCCTTAATTGATTACCATTTAATTAATTACCCTTAATTAATTATTCTTTAAACACTTGATTTATCAACCTTAAATCATTAAATACTTATCCTTGGTTACTTTCATTAAGCAATTATCTTTAAGTGGTTGATTACCCTTTAATTACTTTTAATTACTTAATTAATTCAAAGATAAATCATTTATCTTAATTAATCACTTTATTATCATTAAAATCTTTAATTAATAAACCTCATAATTAATCATCATTAACACATAGATTAACTTAAAAATGTTTAAGTTGGCTTAATGACCAGGAAACATTTCATTTTCTTAATTACTTACTTAATTACAATAATTAAGTTTATTTAAAATAAACTTTTTAAAACAAAGGTTATATATATAAACATTTTAAACTTAAGATAATTTGTTTTAAAACCTTTAGTTAAATCAACATTTATTATTCAAAAGGAAATTGGTTAAGAAGTTGTTTGAACTTGACTGAGTTTTAAAAAGAACTTATTATACTCTTTTATTCAGACCCTGCTATCGTAACTAAACCCGAAGCAATCCCATCATTTCCCCGAGCTCGACCCGGAGCAACTCGCTCCATCATTTCCTTTGAGACAAACCCATATCCACTTCGCGTTCGACTCCAAGAAATACCTTTTGTAACGACCCGTAAATTTAACCGGTTTTAATAACGTTATTAATTATAATTTTGTGAAATTTTAAACAATAAAATTTTGAAATATAAATTTGATATTTGGAATGCGTCTAGTTAAACATAGCAACTGGTAAATTTTCGTCCGAAAATATGGAAGTTTATTTCGCGCGTAAATTCACTTCAATTTAATCAGTTAAAAAGCAATGAAAATAAAACGTTCTCGAAACCTAAATATTTTTACATAGAAAATTTTTAAAACATCTTCTGAGTAAGATGTCAGTTTGTCGTTTTTCCAAATTCGGACATCTTTGGCTCCGTCGATCTTATTTTTCTACGTTTTTCTTGCATTTTCCGCCGGTAGAAAAATTCAAATTTTATAATTCAATCAAACCACTGATATCTTTATACCGTTTTGATCGTCTCATCGTGCTGATCTCTACGGTATATTCATTTCTGTGTTTGAAGTTCAGTATGCGGCGGAACCTGTAAAACGTCAGACCGTATCGGTACCATTTGTGACTTTTGGTTCTTGTGACCTTTTGACTTCCTTGTCCATTCAACTCAACAGCCATATGTTTTATTATTCACTGACTTTACATACTTCGGGTTTGAAATTTAGGTTGTTTCATTTTTGTTTTGTTTTCGTTCATCTCTCTATTTGTTTGAAAAAATAAAAGATTATACTGCCTTTTCCGTTCACCTTCCCCTCGTTCTCAACAAACCAGCTACCTTCTATATTCTCAGCAATTAATATCACTTTTTCCTATTCCTATCCATTAGAAATTAATAGCAAGTGTTCATTAGCTTTGGAAATAAGAAAAAGGGAAAACCAATATTATTTCGTTTGTACACTTCCTCTACCATCCAGCTTCTTTCATCATTTCTCTTCATGCCTCCACCAAGTCTCCCCATGTACGCACCCTTCACCGCGTGCTTCTCCACCATTGCCTCTTCACGTGACAAGCCACGACCCTGCCCGCCATCAGAACACCAACCGCCACCTCCGGCCTCGGCAACCTCACCTCTGGCCCATCTCCAAGCTGACCTCATATCACGCAAAGACCCCTCGTTCATGTCAACCACTGTCCTCCTAGCTTCGGCCTACGCCTCCGATCCGCCACTGCCACTACCCATTAGCCGTGTCACAGCCCACGCCATCCACACTTTTCGAGCCACCCCGTCCATCAACAAACTGCAGCGACCTGCCTCCGAGGTCCCAACCTTCATCTCGCCTCCCCTGCCGAAACATGCTTTCGCCTTGCTTGCAACCGACCTCTGCGACTCCCCTGCCGGCGAGGCCTGTTATCAACTCGAACCCGTGCCATCCCTCTCCCCACGAGCAGTCGTCACCACCATTTCATGCTTGAACCCTTGCGTTCCTTCCTTTTCCTATGATAATGACCAAACAAAGTAAGCATTTGTTATTTACACTGTTTTATATTATATATATAAGAATATATTTTGAGTTATATATATATATTATTATAGGTCTATATATTCTCTGCTATGTTGCAGTTTGTATGATTCTAGTATGCTCTGTTTTATGTACGCATATATATATGAAAGTATAAGTGTAGTATGTTTAAAAATGCTGTGATATAGGGACAATAGTTTGCATAGCTTATTTATATATATAGTCGTAGGATCAGTGTGTATATTTATAACAGTAAGCAGATTTTATATCATAGTAGATTTAATATAAAAGTAATGGATTTAGTAATCAACATATATAGATTCTCAAATCATAAGTATGTTAACCGGTTGTTTACTGAGTATATTTGCAATTGATTTTGTAAACATTGTTTTACGTATATATTTATAAAAAGTAGTACTGTTATAAAACTGAGATGGGTATAGGTTTGTTCCATTGTTACATGCGGTTACTGTCTCTAGGGGAATTTTGTTTTAAACATAAGTATATGAGCGAGTTATAACGTATATGTACCAAGTTATATAGCTATGGTTCTGAGTAGTTGTCGGTGACATATAATATTGGTGTCAGTTTATGCGTGTGTAAGTGGGTGTATATTTATATATATATTTTTCTTTGTAATATGTCGTGGGTTTAGTATAGTTATAAAGTTATTTGAGTTTGTTGTTCTATGTGTATATACAAGTTATGGTATGTACATATGTATTTATAAAAGTTTATATAAATTATATATGTTTGCTTAAATCTGTCTAAAGAGTATATATATAAAAGTGAAGTTTGGTTTTGACCGTTCTATACTAGTATATATGTTCGTGTGAATATAGATTCTTTTGAATAGTGCATTTCAAAAGAAAAATTTGTAAGTTGTGGTTGGTTTCAAAGATTACAGTGTACCAATTTGTTTATATATATGTTTAGATATATAAGATTTTATTATTAGTTTATAAAAAAAAAGAAAAAAAAGAAAGATTATACAGTTTATATATACAAGTATATATCTCAGAGCTTCATTCCGTGTTAGTTGTATACTTTTGAAAATAACCAATTGTTAGTTTTATGCATAAACATACAAAAAGAAGAAAGATAGGCGTAAAATATTTTATATAAGTTGTACGTAAAATTGGGCTATAGTATATTCGGTTATTGATAGTTAATGGTGTATGAGTTATTATATATACAAAATGTTTGTAAAGTGTATACAGTTTATTCTATTATTTGTTTTGGGTTTGTATAAGGTAATTTATTTTAATAAAGGCAAACATTAGGCTTTAAATATCTCCTGTTCTGACTTGTCCCATCGATTTCTGTTATCAGCCTTGATCGGCGAATTCGTGCCATCTAGCTTTACTTCGAGAGTCGTGACTTGCTCTAGTCTATCCAATGTCCAATTTGGTTGCAGCATCTTTTGATTCCTCGTATCCGGATCAGTGTGCGTATCTGTGTCATCTTCGGTATTCTCTAACCTCGGAAGGTGAGCACTCACTCACGATTAACGTTCTTTTATTTATTAAATTTGATTTCAATTGAAACGACAATTGAAATATGCTGCTGTTAGTTAACTACACTGTTATATATGCTATTACCTGTATCAGTTCACCTGTGACATCTGACACCACTATCTGTAAATTATTTATGCGATGATAATACAGTTTGGCTGATAATTGATTGATTGTTGATGTTTATATTGAACGATAAATTGTTAATGTTAAAATGATAAACAGTATGAAATTGAACTTGATATAGGATAATTAAATGTTAAATTTGATTAACTGACATTTGTATAATATGACCCCTTTAACTGTTAAATTTAGTGACACGTAGGATTGTTTAACTACACCTCGAACCATCAATTGTATGTTGTTTAAACTGATGATGTATGAAATTGTAATTGAATGACAAGTGAAAACCATAATGTAATAATCTTTAATCTACATGAAATGATAGTGTAGATTCTAGAAATAAATATATTAATTCGTACAAATAACAATGCGAATTAATACGGTTATTTCGGGATTATTTGAATTGATGATTGAATTGATATTGATTGTTGTTATTGCTTGTTTATTTACTTTGACACCATCCCAGCTATCACACTGCAAGTTCCCTTTGTTATGGTTTTGATTTTTGAATTGAATTGGAATCGGGTTGAAATGATAAATACCCAAAATTGAACTTTGACCTAGGATAGGAAATTAAATAAAAACCCGATTGGTCAATAATTTGATTTAAAAATAAAATGAAGATTTTATTTGAATAAATAATATGGTTTTGAAACGAAGTTGGAAATTGAATTTAATGAAATTTAAACGTGAATATTTAAAAATCTGAAATGAAATATTAATAAAGAAATTGATGAAAGAAGGTTGTTTAATTTGAGAAATTATTGAATTAAGTTTGAAATGATTTAATAATTAAGTTTGAGATTATAATTAAGTTTGAAATTATTAAACTTTGAAATGATTTAATAATTAAGTTTGAAATTATAATTAAGTTTGAAATTATTAAACTTTGAAATGATTTAATAATTAAGTTTTGAATTATTAAATAATTAATAAGATTGAATTATTTAATGACTTAATTGAATTGGATTCTTTGATAAGTAAAATTGAATTTTTGAATAAGTGAATTTTACTTCGTAAATAATTGAAATTGAGTTTCTTTATAAAGTAAGTTTTGGAAAATTATTTAAGGAAGTAAATAAGTGAAATGGAATTTCTTTAACAAGAAATGAAAATGTGATATTTCGGAATTAATGCAAGACTTGTAATTGAAAGAATTTGATTTGATGAATTTCATTTAATTAAATTTGTAAGTTTTGATAAAATGAAGTTGAATTTAAATAATGGATTTAATGAATTGGAAATTTAATGGAAATTGTTTTGAATGGCATAGTAACTTAACGAATATTGAATGAAATCGATAAATGATTTTAAATTGACTTGAATGTTAAATAAGATTTAATTTAAATGTTTTCGAAATGAAACTTGTATTCGAACTTGAATCAATATTTGGATTGTTTTAAATAGAAATTGAATTTGAATTATAAGATTTTGAAATGATAATTTGGAAGTTTTGAAACGTAAATTATTGGAAATTGGTTTTGAAAGACAAATGAAATGTTGATTTACGAATTCTATTTGAAATTGAAATTGATTTGGTTTTGAAATAAATAAACGACCAATCGGTGAAATAATTACGAAAGTTATTAAAGAGACCGGAATTCGGTTATGGATATACTCTCTATCTAAACCGAAAACCACTTTAATAACTATACGTGGAGTGATGATCCAGAATGAAGTGGTTGGAATGATGTGCGTGTTGACTGAAGAAAGAGAACGATAATGGATAGCCTTGACACTTGTGTCAAATTGGAAATGACTAAAACAGGAGCTGTGCCGGGCCAATGGAGGATTGATACCTCAAGTGGACACACTTCTTCGAACTACTTATACTTGTTGTCGATTGGTGCACCCTTGATTTTGGGAGTGTTGTCTCACGGTGTTGCAGGCGCTGCGGCGTTGCGTTCTCACCAGTCCGGATCAGGCGAACGGTAGTATCACTACCTTGGGTATAGCCTCATGTGCCTTGTCATACTTGTATTCCATTTATGCGCGACCACTACGAATTTGTTTTGTACCTTGAGTATATGGATTGCCCTCTGGTGACTTCCGGTTTTGGGGAAACTACGGTCTTGTATATGCTTGTGGGAATAAAAATGTGTTAAGGGTGGAATGGGCCATGACTTAACGCTATTTTGATATCTTTTATATTACTGATAGACATTATCTACTTATCGTACACTACTACATAGTAGATAGTTTAACGGATCCTTAAAGGATGGTTATTCCAAACATCCTTTGAGTTACTTGTATTTCAATTGCTATTTCACTTGAGTTGGATTTATTAATATAAGAATGTTAATCCTGACTCGAGTGTCTTGTGTTTTTGCTTTACGCTCGGGTCAGACTGAGTGTACCAGTATTCGATGCTCACCTTTGGAGTTGGAGCTTTGCTTAAAGATCTAGCCATCTATTCTGCTTTCAGTATTCGATGATTCCAGTGATGTATTCTGATTTGTATCTGATGTATCGTGTTACTCTTCCGTTGTATCTGGTTTAACTCTGATGTATCGTATTACTCTTCTGTTGTAAACTCTGATGTATTTTATATATTCATATAGTGGCTTCATGAACTACTATCTCTTTTTATTTCCGCTGCACTTATTACTCTGTGTCTGTGATCTGTGATTATATTTATTTACTGTATATGTTCAGTTTTGCCAAATTTAAATTAACAACGCGGTATTTTGAGCAATTCAACTCCGGCATGAGTGTCTACCTATACACTTATAATGGATGCGAATGGTCCAAAATTCTGGGTCGTTACACCTTTCTTCCCCAACACCCAGATACAAAACTACCACGTGCACGTGCACACAGCTTCGCCGCAGCTCCGATCATCGCCACTACCACCGGCAAGTCGCCGTTGTCACCCCCGTTCGACTCGACCACCCAGAAACCAGAAAACATCACCTAATCAAAATCGAACATAACAGCTCCCACTAGAACCCAACCATCATCCAAAATGCCTCGACTACGACGATTCCGATCACCTGAAGCTTCGCAATTCCGGCCACAGCCTCGCCATGAACCCTCACACTCATCCCCCCACGACTGATCGAGTCCAGTTTTCCAATGATGTCGCAAACCTCTCGCGAACCCAGAGATTACAATCAGTACCCAAAACCCTAAATATCTTCGCCGCGCCCATCTGGGCTATTTAAAAAATCATTCGCCATTTTTCCTACCATCATCGACCCACTAGCCACCTCTGACCTGAACCTCGACCACCCTTGTTACGTAGATCGCCGGAATTCGAAGCTTTTCCATTTTCCGTTTAACTCGAAATTCCCCGTTAATCACAGACCTAAAAATCTTGATTTATACACTAAAATTCATGGTTTCTAGTCACGAATCCATATTTACAATCAAAACTAGTAAATTTAAAAATCGAATTTTAACTTGAATTAAGTTTTCACTGTAAATTTCTATTTACTAGTTAATTACCCTCAACTTATACTTATAAATATTTTAAAAACAAGATTGGGTTGATACAAACAGTTTTCTTCTAATGATCATGATCTGAAAGTCATTGAAACAAAAGGATTGATTTTTTTGGAACTGAATTTTAGCCTGCAAACTAAGAACAGAGGCTATCTAAATGATTATATATACACAGACATGTCACATACATGTATCATTGCATTCTCACCCAAATATTCATATAAACTATATATATACTATATCACTGTTACCTGCATCAAGGTATATATATATTCATTTATCACCAGATTTAAATTGTTAAAACCAAGGTTTACTCACCTCATTTCCAGAAGAAAGAAGAACAGAGCCTATTCTTTGAAAACTAGCAAGCTGGAATCTTTTGATCTCTGGTTTGTAGTTGATTGAATTATTGTTATTCAAGTTTGCAAATATAGTGATGTTCATTTTCTTTTTTCTTTTTTCTGGAATGCTATGTTTGATGATCGAACTGGAACAAAGAGTAGATGTATGTATATATAGAAATGAGGTTTACAGTGTAATGTTATTGGTTTTGTACAAAATGATATTATTTGTTTAGTACAATAGTCAGTGATATTTTTCATTTGAGGGCTGAGCATTAATTTGTTGTGATGGCTTGCATTAATGATGTTGTACAATTTACTTATCTTTTTTGCCTTTGTTTGTACATACTATTTTTTATATTTGCTTACTTTGACTATGCTAATTTGATTTCGGCTGAAATGATTTGCTATGCTTCATGTTGAATTCAAACTTTGATCACCAGGCTTTAAATTTGTTGTTTAAGTTGTAGTTTGTTTAAGAGTGAGGTGGTATTGCTTCAGATTCTTGGCTAAGAATGAACGAATAAAAATGAATAGCTTGATACATAAAATAAGTATACAGGGTGATGTTATATATTTAAATTTTCTTTTGTACAATTATATCAGAGATTTTTCCTTCTTCTTGGCTGATATGATATGTTTTTGGTGGCTGAGATATATATTTGTGTACTAAAATTTTTGGTATTAATTAACTTTGGTTTGTTTCTCAAGTCTGGTTTCATATTTAAATGCATTTGTTTCATTACTTTACAATGTAAATGAAATTCTATTTTGTACTATTTGGTATTGATTTATTAATATGATATTAAGATTTATATTTTACTTTACGTTGTATAAAACTATAAAATTTATTTATTTTTATTTGTATTTGAATGTATTTTTATATTTAATATGTTGTTATATTTTATTTAATGTATTTATTTTATTTTGTTTTATAATTTTATAATTTTGTAATATAAATGAATATATTGTTTAATTTAACTAATTTGTTTACTATATATATATTTTCTATAATTAAATCTTATGCATTAGTATATTTATCTCTATCTCAATTATTTATTTCTAAATGTAATACTAATTATTTTTATATTCATATATTTTGTCATATAAGTAAATTTCTAGATTTTTTTAATTTGTTATTAGATTTTTATCCAATGTATTTACTCTATATTTTTATCTCTTATATATTTTCATTTTTTTAATTTTTTTTAAACCATTTATTTACAATTTAAATTCAAGTCAAATATATATACATATATTTATAATTTCAAATTTACTCATATATGCCCAAATATATATATATATATACAATATTTTAAAGTTTAAATGATTTATACCGAATTTATTTGAATTCGGGGAAACTCGCATCACTTTATCATTTAATTTCACAATTTTAATTCAAAAATTCAATTAATTATCAATTTAAATTTAATTAAAATTCGGGGTCGTTACATCATGCAACACTTAATAAAGTTAGAATGTCAGATTTCATTCCGTCCCAATAATAAAGTCGCTTCATATCCGCGTACATTTTACTACTAACGGGATGAATGGTAAATTTAGAATGATGATAATCTTCTAAAATATCTTTACGAAGATCACAAATATTTGGCACGATAAGTCTACCAAATTTTCGAGTGCCGCCACGAGCATCAATATCAAAGTCTTTCAAACCTTCAATATCAATTTTATCCCTACAACTTTGGCTAAGAAGAACCAATTCGGGATCATGCTTTTGAGCTTCAAGAATGCGGTCTAAAAGAGAAGGATGAGCCTCAAGGCTACATAAAACAAGAGATGAACATGAATTGGATTCACGATCTCGAATCTCACAAGTAGATAAAGTCTCGAGATCATTCCATTCGGATATCATCATGGAAACAACCGCTTGTTGCTTACGACTAAGGGCATCGGCAACAAGATTTCCTTTTCCGGGAGTATAAAGAATATCAAGATCATAAGATGCAAGGAACTCGAGCCAACGTTGTTGACGCAAGTTAAGTTCCTTTTGAGAAAATAAATACTTCAAAGATTTATGATCGGTGTAGAGGACAAATTTCTCTCCCAAAAGATAATGGCGCCAAATTCTAAGGGCGAAAACAATAGCTGCGAGCTCTAAATCATGAGTGGCATATCTAGTCTCGGCAGGCTTTAATTGCCTAGAAGCTTAAGCGATAACACATTCCCTTTGCATGAGAATGGCTCCCAAACCAACACGACTAGCATCGGTATAAATAATAAAGTCTTGGTTCCCATCGGGAATCACAAGAATAGGAGCATCGAAAAGGAGTTCTTTTAGTTTCTGAAAAGCAGCTTCACATTTGTTAGACCAAATGTATTTTACTCCCTTCTTTGTCAAGTTAGTAAGAGATACGGAAATCTTAGAAAAGTCTTTTATGAACCGACGGTAATAGCCCGCCAATCCGAGAAAGCTACGAATTTCCGTCACACTCTCCGGTCTCTTCCAATTTTGAATCGCTTCAATCTTTGAAGGATCCACAGAAATTCCAGATTTAGAAATAATATGCACCAAAAAATTCACACGAGATTGCCAAAAGTGGCATTTAGAAAAATTTTCTTTCAATTGGTTGCTCCTAAGAGTTTCCAACACACTCCGAAGATGATTTTCATGCTCTTCCTCGGTTTTAGAATAAACAAGAATATCATCGATAAAGATGAGAACAAATCGATCGAGGAAGTCTTTGAAAACTCGATTCATAAGGTCGACGAAATAAGCTAGAGTATTCGTCAAACCAAATGGCATAACAAGCCATTCAAAAGATCCATAACGAGTACGGAACGATGTCAAAGGAATGCTATCCTCTGCAATACGGAGCTGATGAAAACCGGTTGCTAGGTCTAACTGTGAAAAGACTTTAGCACCACTAAGTTGGTCGAATAAATCATCAATCCGCGGTAAGGGATATTTATTCTTTGTAACGACCCGCTATTTTGAACCATTCAAATCGACAATAAATCCACACATGTCTGACTTGAATAATTCAAAATAACAGATTGTAATAAAAATTTGGCAAAACTCAGCATATGCAGTAAATAAATCAATCACATAATCACAGACACAGAGTAATACAATAATACGCAGCGGAATAGATAAAATAGTAGTTCATGAAGCTACTATATAAACATCAGAGTTAAATAAAATACAACAGAATATCTCAAATGTAATGAAGTCTCCAGTACAACAGATGACTTCTGTGAACGAATCAACTGGAAAGCTTGAAGCTGAATCAATAGTTGGATCTCCAAACGAAGCTCCAAACTCCAAGGATGAGTCTCAAATGCTGTATCACTCAGTCTGACCCGAGCGTAAAGCAAAACACAAAACACTCGAGTCAAGATTAACATTCTTATATAAATAAATCCAACTCAAGTGAAATATCAACTGAAATACAAGTAACTTAAAGGATGTTTGGGATAACCATCCTCTAAGTATCTATAGAACTATCTACAAGGTGGAGATATACATTATAACACCGTGGTCATTCAATTTAATTTATACTTCAAAACCCAAATATCATTTCATTTCAAATATACCTATTTTCCAAAATAGTGTATGTTCATTAAATTTATAAAGTAAAGTATTTAATTTCCTCAAGTCTCACAAATCGATTCAAATTTACTCAAATTCCAAATTCAAATTTTTCAAAACTCAATTCATCAATTCAATTCAGTTCTAAAAATATACCATTTAGATTTTCAATATATTTCAAAGCTTTAATATTCAACATTTTCAAAGTTAAATTTAACAGTTAAATATAGCACTTGATTTAACTTTATTATTATTTAATCAAGGAATATTCACTTAAAAGATTCAATATCATTTACTAGCCTTAAATATTCACTTAAAAGATTCAATGTCACTTACTAGCCTTAAATCACACTTTACTAAATATTTCCTTAAACTTGTTTAAATAAGAAATATTCATTAAATTTCTTATAAATCAAACCCAAGTTATAAATCATATCTTACATCTCAATTTCAATAAGTTTCCAATCGGTTTAATTAAATAAAATTCATTATTGAATACAATTTCAACTAAATTCAAATTATCTTTCTAACCTTAACTTATTCAAATTATTACCAAAATCTATTTTGAAATATAATTTTTATACTTAAACATATCATATGTATTAAATCCATCCTAATTTAAATTAAATAATTTAAGGCTCAACATTTATTAAAACCATATATTTCTTTCTGAAACCATAGAATTCATTTTTCAAAATATTTATATATATGGACCAACAGTGTCTGTATATATACATCATATGGTTAAGTGATACGGATATTTATCATTTCAATCCGAAATTTAAATATATACGGATAGATATCATTTCGACCCGTAATCCCAATTTCAATTCAATTGAAAATCGCTTGGGTTTATCATTTCAACCCATAACGATTTTCTCCTATTCTAAAGTCCGTTCGGGTATGTATCATTTCAACCCATAGTGAATTCTATACTAACAGGGAACTTGCAGAGTGATAACAGATAATATAAAATACAACAACAGGCATATATCATCAATAATAATATAACAGATACTGGTGTCAGATGTCACAGGTGAACATATACAGATGATAGTAATAACAGGCATATAAATACTAGATACTGGTGTCAGATGTCACAGGTGAACATATACAGATGATAGCATATATAACAATTTAAATAACTACAGCATCATATTTCAATTGTCGTTTCAATTGAAATCAAATTTAAATAATAAAAGAACGTTAATCGTGAGTCATTGCTCACCTTTCGAGGCTAGAGAGAGTTTCAACATACAAAAAGCTACGAATTGGATCACGACCTAGACAATCGAACAAATCCAAACAACAATCTCAAGCGAAGTGAGCTAAGAGTGGATTTGACGGGCAAATCTGAAAGATGGGATTGATGGAAATGGAAATCAGAATCATCTAGATGAAAATAGGAAATATATATATATATTATTATTGTCATTCCCATGAAATCAATATTTAATTTAAAACAATTATTAATATATATATACACAAAATCATAGTTTTAATTAAACACATAAAATCAACATTTATACATTATATATCTTGAAATAAGTATTTTATATATAACAGAGTGTTCAAACTTTTTATATTAATACAGCTATACATTTTTATATATAACAGAGCATATTCTTTTAAAAGTCAAATTTTCAACTTTATAAAAATACAGACCAGGTAGTAATGTATATAAACTTGAAATATAAACCTTTACATATTATAACTAAATATATTTTATAACAAATCCTATTATATAACATAAAATATATATATTGTAAAATACCATATAGCATCAAATATATTATAGAATACTTATATAACTTACTATAATGTTACATAACTATTTATACTCATTAAAACACATAAAAAAATCAACTTATAAAATGTCAACAGCAAATCTATCACTATATACTACTTACATATCTCAATACCTTATGATATATCACTGTACATAACCTATATCAAACCCAAAAGAACAAAAGTAGACTATTATATATATAATATACGCATAAAACAACAGACTGCTCATGTATAAAATGAACTAACTCTTATATAACCAGAAATATATTATACATATAATTATACACATATATTCATACGTAATATGTAAACAACATATATACGTTATACGAAAACAAACATAAATAGTATCCAATATATGTGAAATAAATTTGCAAAACATTTATATATAGTACTGTAAGAAATTATACATAAACAACTTTTATAACTAAACAAATAAAAGCATATATATATAACTAACCTGTTAATAAAGTAAAATAGGAATGGAACTAGGCACGGAAACAAAAGAGACACACGGCTGGTGTAGAGGCCGGAGGTGCTAGGTAGGCTGTGTTCGAGTGGTTGGAGGAGGCTGTGTCATTGTCAGGGCGGAGGCGAGGTCGGGATGGGGAAAGTGGAGCTTGGGTCAGGCGGTCGTGGCGTGGTGGATTGGCGGAGGTCGTGGAGCCGGGGAGGGGACGGAGGAGCGTGTAAGGTGGATGGGAGGGGGAAGAATGGATGGTTTTGGCATTTTGTGAGCTCGGGTTCTGTGTTAGGCGGGTCTGGTTGAGGTAAAGGGTGGCTCACTGGCTGTTGTGTTCGGCGGAGGGAGAGTGAGGATCGGCAGAGGTTGTCGAACGGGTTGTGGTGAAAAGCTGGACTGGCTTGGGTGGTTGGGCTGCGCCAGTGGGAGAGGGAAGGGGAACGATGTGGGAATGTCGAGCAAGGAGGGAGAGGGTGCGTTGCTCTTGGGAATTGGTGAGATGATGAAAGAATGGGTTAGTCCACAAATAAACAGAGGGCAAAGGGTTGTATGCGTGTGGAGCTTCCAGGCAATGGAAAGATGGAAGATGAATATATTTTTATTATTTTCTCTCTGTTTTTTTTTCAGAGCGAATGATGATGAAGATGACCGACAACTATATCAAGCTTTGCAATGGGAAATATGAAGTCAAAAAGGCAAAATAGGATGAACCGTTCACATTTAATAAAATACAAAACGTACCAGTTTAAATGCGAAGTAAAGGGAGTGATAAAGTAGAGCACGTGAAATCAGAAACAATAAAGAGATGACCGTTTGAAAATTTGAATGGACACAAAATATAAAAGTTCAAAATGGTACCGGTACGGTTAGTGGTTACGCAGATTTCGCTGCATACCGGATTTCAAAACGTAGAATTGAATACACCGCAGGGATCAGCACGATGAGATGATCAAAACAGTATATAGATATTCGTGGTACGATCATCCGATTAAAAGTCGATAATTGGTACCGAAAAATGCTGCTATTCTGTCAGAATTAAAATAAACGGAGCAATAGAAGTCCAAATTTGGAAAAACGAATTTCGCAGTCTGATTCAGAACGATCCGAATAAATTTTCTCCTGTTGACATATTTAGGTTTCGGAAAACTTTTAAATTCACTGTTATTAACCGGTTTGATTTGAACTAAAATTTTACAGGAAATAAACTTCAATATTACCAGATGAAAATTTTCCAGTTGCTATATTAAAATAGACGCATTCCAAATAATAAATTTTTATTTTCAAATTTTATTGTTTAAAATTTCACAAATTTCCAGTTAAATATACTTTTAAAACCATTAAATTTTGCGGGTCGTTACACTCTCCCCCACTCAAAACTTTTCGTCCCCGAAAAGGAAGGAGGCAGAAGAATAGAAACAACCAGTCAGAAAAGATAGATTGAAAGTCAAGATTAAACAATTAATTTGAACTATATAAATTTTACTTGAGATATTCATTTGAAAACTTCATTTGCAAATCAATTATTTTTTTAATAATTTAATACTTTCCATTTGTAAAATTTCTTTCTTCCTTTATAAATACCATTTATATGTTTAAATAACAACTTTATAATTATTTGAAAACTATTTGAAAACAATTATTTACGTTATTACTTATATTTACAAAGAAGCTATTTGACAACATTAAATCCATAATTTATAAATTTATTAATTTATCTCAAAATACTTTTCAACATTATTAATAAATCAATAATCATTTCTTTAAATATGTTGTATTTAATTAATAACCTCTAAAATATTTAACACTAAAATTTTCTATTACCATATAGTATATAAATAAACAATCTTTAAAAAGGATATAGTCAACCAGGAAAAGAAGAAGGATTTGGAAAAGCATATTATAGGTGAATAAATAAAGCTGAGCAGATAAGGTAGATTCAAAAGAATAGTATCGGCATGAATGATTAATTCAAACCATTAGAATTTCAATTTCAAAATATTGATACAAAATTTCTTTGTTGGAAATACTTTTATAATAAATTTCCTTTATAACGAAACAAATTTCCTTTCGAAAATATTTTTATAACTCAATGTCTCAACAAGTTTATCCTTGTTCCTGTAGACTCTGGTAGTGCGTTGATCAGGCGCAAAACTAGAATTCTCCAAGTACTTAGTAGACTTGTTTCAACACCCAGTGAAAATACTGGAAAAACTTTTAAAAACATATATGGAAAGTACAATCCAAACAAAAACGAACAAATCATGGATCGCAGATACACAATGGTTACGCCTGGTGTAACGTCCCAGATTTTCGCGCTCGAAAATCGACATCCATACTTTACATCGTACTCGAATGTCGTAGATTCGAGCGTTCAAATCCGAGTCGCCGGAGCTTATAACACAGTTAAGTAAATATCACAGCGGAATAAAAAGAATATAGATATACAACATCTGATACAATATCCAGATACAATGATGATACAATGAATATCTATATACATCAGAGATATGATACAATAAATTGCAGCGGAAAGAAAAATAGATAACATCAGCAGCGGAATAGAATGTCTCCAATAGAATGCTCCAAGATAAGCAACGTCAGTCCATGAACTCCAAGAACTGAACTAGCTCCAGATAATCTACTAAACCTGAATATCTGAGAACCCCAACTCTAGACTGCTCGTGTAGGAAATTATGAGCACCCAGAGTTTAGGAAAGGAACAATAAACTCCGGATCAGTCATGGGACTGGTGTGAGCAACAAAAACAGTTTATCTTTAAAAACAAATAGCAGAGAATTTTAAAGTCAATTCGCAATGCTTTTGGAAAATGAAACTACCATAAGACCTCCCACCACACACACAATGCAAACGCAGAATTGGAGGAGATTTCTTCTTATGATAGTCAAAGATGCTTACTACGCAAAACCAAATCATTTGATATTATTACTAGTGCATAGTGTAGAAAACAATTTCAAAAGTAGAATATAAATCTTAGCCAGCATAGACATTTCGCACTTATGCCTACTATAGCTACCATGTTCAATAGCAGGTTACCACCACATTCCATGGCAGGTAATACAACTAAAACCGTACAGGGCTCGTATTGTTTTGTTTGGATTTCCAACAAATGGTCAGGCTAAGGAACTTCCTATTCCACGAAAGAAACGCCTCTGGCGGGACGTTCCGAGAACCAACTGTTCTCTGCCAAACAAGGCCGGCAACCCCTTTTCCCAAGGGATAAAAGAAACCTCAGATATGCCACCCCCGGTCCTTTGGGACCTTTATCTGAGCTCGGTATCCAACATGACACATCATAAAGAAAGTGTATCCACATGAGTAAGTATCTGGGCTCCATACCATGATACTACCCTTTTCCAGAAGGAATGGTCATACCCTAGGGGAGCTACCCCTGAAAACCTTGCCGCACGATTCCTGTTTCGACCATTACCGGGTTGTGAGGCTCGACGAAGTCTCGTCCACAAAGCTACGCTTTTTCAAAAAGCCACGCTTTGGGTCAACAGATGATCAACCTATGATCACAAAGATAAATGATCAAACAAAAGATCATATCACAAATGATCAAACATTGATCATCACACAGCAACACTCAGCATGTCACATTACCAAATTGGGATATATCGCTGATAACTTCAACTACATAACCTCTGAGCTCGTACGTCTTAGAGAAGGGTGTTAAGCTAAGAGAATAAATTCTCCGCCACCAACAGAAATGTATTTGAAAGAAATCGGCTTTATATCTCAAAGTGTAATGTCAGACATGTATCCATATAATTCTGTTCCGGGATCGAACAGAACCGAAGGCACTTCTCACGAAGCCCTTGCAAATCCGGATAATTTTCAAATCACATCCAGACTTCCCATCACAAAAAGAGTGATATAAATCTCTATACCGGGAGCTACCCAGTGCAGAGACATTCGACAGGTTGTCCTTTCATTTTCGAAAAATATCCGGTCTTCAACACCGGTCTTCAAATGCTATCCATATACGACGTATCACTATTCGGAATGGGTTATATGACACAGATGTCTTTTCCCGGCTAACCCGAATAGTGAGCGCAATATTTAAAAACATACGGATATTGGGATTTCAATTAAGTCACAACTTAAACCCAAACTTTCTTTACAAATGGTTTATCAAATTACCATTTTAATCTTTTTAAACAAAAAGATTCAATTCACAAAGTTCACTTAATTTCACAAAGATTCATTCACAGATTTTCCAAATCAATTTCCCTTTCAATTTGATTAATTCGTTAAATCAAAGATTTAACTCATAGCTTTCAAAACAATTTCATTTCGAATGGGTTAAACAAAACATCAATTTAAATCTGTTAAAAATAAACAGATTTAATTCATAGCTTTCGAAAAGAATTCATTTATAACTTGGAAAACCATTTTTCAATTAAATCTTGAAATTCCTTTACCTAAATTGGAATTTCATTTCTTATCTAAAAGCTTTTATTCTTTGAAAACAATAGTTTTCATTCTGGAAATCTGATTCATTTATACGAGTTAAGGTTCTTGGGTTAAATCCAAATTCCCAACTTATACTTTCAAAATGGTTTAAATTCATATAAACACATTTATATCATCTTTACTTCCTAGTTTCCAAATCATAGCTTAATTTCAAACTTGAATCCCAATTTAAATCTAACTATTTAAATTTTCAAAACTCGGTTAAGTTATTTAAAATAACTTTTATCTTTGAAAATCCATTTCAAAAGCTTTTTACTTTAACCCCAAATTTCAAATTTCAAAATCAATTGAAATTAAAATTTTCAATTTCAAAAACATCAGATTTAAATTATCTGTGACTTAACCGATTTCCACGTGAAATCCATTTTTTGTGTGTGTATAAGTGTGGTCCAGGGGTTTCACACACAATAGTGCAACATCAATCATCACATAACAAAATACAGGATATAGTTGATAAGCGATATAACTATAACGCTTATCGTTCATTCACAGATCACATATATATATATCACAGGTAAGTAAACTACAGATCACAACAAAAATCAGGATGTATCACAAAGCCTCATATATCAGGGATATCAAACAATTTAACATTCAATAAAATCCAAACATCCATAAGTGAATTTATTAATCAACTGATTAATTTAAATCGGATGTATCAATTATTAATCCGGGTTAATTATCAAAATTTAGTTACAAATTATTTGAAAATCTTTCTTTTAAATTTATTAGTTAACCCTTAATTATTAACTAATCATTCTTAATTAATAAATTAGTTGATCTTTAATTATTTATTTAAATCTTAATAAATCACCGTTATAAATTAATCCTTTAATTTATAAATAGATAATTAACTCAAATTTCGAATCATCATTTAATTAGTTACATTCAATAATTATTTATTTCAAATTTCCCTTGGAACTTTCATTTAAATCTGGAATTAAAACTTAATTTAACCTTTGCTTTAAATTTTAAACCCAACAGTTTAAAATTGTTTACTGGAACAAGTTAAAAACTGGAAATCACTTGCCTACACGAACACCCCCGAATCAACTCGAGCCCATCGTCCCTTTTCTCGAGCTCAGCTTCGAGTCGAACCCCTTCCATTTTTTCTTCGAGACAAACACCCCACCACTTCGAGTCACTCACGAATCTTTCCCGAGACAGAAGCTTCTTCCCCAAACTCCCTTCAACCCAGATATACGAGCATGAACGTGCACGTGCACATCGCCAGCGACCAACTCCAGTCGCCTCCACTTCATCGAGCACACCGACAACCACCTACCAACCATTCTCTGATCCACAGCGAACCCATTCTCCAACAAACTCGAATTCGAGTATGAATTCGAAAGCCTGGAACAAGATACAGGAAACACCCCCTCACCTGGAAACACGTCGTTCCCAAAACGCTCCGATCATCTGAACACGCGAAACCTCGACCACGTCTTCGTCAACATCTCCCCTACCCCCTCTCATGAACACGTAACACTCGATCACTCAACGACCTCGTACGAGACGAAAACACAGAGCCACCCAAAACTAGGTCTACAAAATAGAATTCGTCGCCGTCGCCTCCACGTTGATCTTCTGACCCTCACGACAATTTTCGCTAAACCCCTGGTCACCCCTCTACCTCCAGACCAAACCACGACATCGCCAGTGAACTAGATCGTCCACGGCAACTCGAAATGTACAAAACATTCAAAACTAAACTGCTCTTCACACCCTTGCTTAAAAATTATGAAACTTGTTTTAAAAATTCTATTTTAGTATAATGTTTCACCCTATACACCGGAATCTTTAAAATAAAAGATTTGTTTTTGAACTTATTTGAAGATGTATAAGTTTTCTGGGTTTTACAGAGGCACATACCTGTTGGTTCAACATTTTTACATTTTTAACACCTCGATTAAGGTTAAACAAACAATTGTTATTTACATCTTATATCCAAACAGTCATTCAAACAAGAGAGGAAGGTTTGTTTACATTTTTACTCAAAGAAATGTCATCAAGCGACAGAGTATGCAAAAACAGGTATATCCAGATATATGCACAAACAATACATATACAAAATATGCATCATCACTAAGAAAAGCATGCATCATATTTACTTAAGTTAACCTTTTAAAATAAAGTGTTACTCACCTTAATCATGATTTTCTTTAAAGCTTTCAGATTGTAGTTGTAAACCTGGTTTTGAATGTGATACTGGAAACCTCCTCTTTTGAAACTTTAAACTGGGATGTTGCAAAAAAAATGCTTTTGCTCCTTGATTTATAAACTTATATGCCTGCTTCAGTTTGCAAGAAGATGCAGGCTACCGATTTTTTTTTTGAAGTTGAATTGATGTTTATATTATTTTTTTTTTCTTTTCAGGCATGCTAAGTTATGAACGAATTTAAAGAAGATGGTGTATATATGAAATGAGAAGTTTTAAAGTGAAATATTATTACTGGTACAAGTTGATACATATTATCTTGTACAATGGGTATGGCTCAAGTTATGGTGGGCTGATACCTTTCCTTGTATGCTAGAGATTTATCTTGTACTTGTATTCTTATCCATTTAACCTATTTCTTTGCTTTATTTCGGCTGAAAGGATATGAGAAGTTGATGTACAGGTTTTACTTTATATTGAGGCTTGCATATTTTACTTTGTTTTGTTTTATCATTCTATAATGTTATTAGATTATACAGGTCTTTGAGTTTGTGGAGGCTGATAGGTATAAGGGAGTATACTAAAGGTATTTGCTGTCTTGTTTTATAGGCTGAGTTGATTTATGTATTATTTTTTTCCATTTGTTTATACTTTGTTTATTTGTATTTGTTTTGTTACTTATTAATGTAAATAAGTTCCTATTTTATATTGTTGTTAGATTTTTAACAAATGTTCTACTCCTATCTTTATTTAAAACTTACCTTATATTAATCTCAATTTCTATTTCAAATATTAATTATCATTATTTACTTAATATTTATTGTCTTATATTTATTTTATAAACTCAAACCATCTTTAACCATCAATTCAAATATATATATTAAATTTGCTCGTATATACCTAAATATATATATACATACAATATACACACATATACACTATTTACAATATTTTAATCTCAAATGGTTTATACATAATATACTTGGATATCGGGGAAACTCGCAATAAATAAATCGATTAATTTCACTTTAAACCATTTGTTTTACTATTTTTATTCAGAATAAAATAAATTAACAATTTTAAATTCAAAAACTCAATTAATTATAAATTTAAATACTTATGAAATTTGGGGTCGTTACAAATTTCCCCCCTTAAAAGAATTTCGTCCTCGAAATTGCCAACTCGTTTCATGAATTATACACACACAGAATGGATTAAGAACAACTCAAACTGTACAAAATGAACACATGAATTCTTAGAGATAACTTACAATATATCCCATCTTAAGCATCACTTATAATATTCATACATGGGTTATAATCATACATTACCCTATTACGTTCAACATTCACTACTTGCTAAGTCCAAAAAACACCCATAAACATAACCTAACCAAAAGAAGTCTATCCAGTCCACTACAGATCATCGCTATCAGAACTCTCCCTCTGAGGTCCTGATAGTTCTCTAACCTCTGGTCCATCGTCTATCTCATAACCATCTTCCGGGTCAAACTCCACCGGAAAATATCCCATCCCCTCCTGGTCTTCCCCTTCAAATTCCTCTTCGGGTTCCTCTTCCTCTTCAAATTCCTCTTCGGGTTCCTCTTCCTCTTCAAATTCCTCTTCGGGTTCCTCTTCCTCTTCAAATTCCTCTTCCTCTTCCTCTTCAAATTCCTCTTCCTCTTCCTTGGGCTCTACAACTACTTCCTCTTTGGGTTCTTCTATCTGGGGTGGTGACTGCACCACAGGCTCTTCTGGTATCCCTCCCTGTACCGATGACTCACCCTGATCATTCTGAACCCCACTCGACGAACCATAGTCACCAACTCTTCGGCCTTTGAAAATCGCACCTCCCCGGTTTATGCTACGGGTTCTCTACAATTAAAATAAAAATCAAAACATAAGATCCTAAGGTCTTAGAATTTTTATAGGTCAATTTCCTAGATTTCAAAATTTGCAGCTTTAAAACCAAAGTATATTTGTCAACCATAGCAAACAAAACAATCAATTCATTCAAACAAACAAAAAAAAATTGCTTCAAACGAAACCGTTTTATTGATTTAATTAAATTTAGCCCTCATATTCTATTAATCAATTTAATTCAATTTAAAATTCCAATTTCAAATTCATTAAGGTTTAAATTAAAAAGCTGATAAGAACCCGATGAAAATACGAAGTAAGAATTTCCTACAACGGTTCGTAGAGCCATCATCACACCGAAACTTCTTCTTGTAGCTGATACGAAGAAATCAAAAGAATTTGGAAACGAATAAAAGAAAATTGATAGAGAAAGATTGTTTCCACTGTTGCAGGGTATTGACCATTTATAGTCGTATTCCCTGTCCCCTATCTCGTCTTCTTCTAGCACTCATACTTACTATCAGTGGATAGTAAGAGAATTTACTGAGACATTCAGACGGATATCTGAGAATACACTCATTCTAGAGTTTACTTCACTCTATCTCTAATGAGCTACTTAACGTGTTATACTCCTGAGCTAAAGTTCAACCTTAGCTCTGATACCAAATGTAACGTCCCAGATTTTCGCGCTCGAAAATCGACATCCATACTTTACATCGTACTCGAATGTCGTAGATTCGAGCGTTCAAATCCGAGTCGCCGGAGCTTATAACACAGTTAAGTAAATATCACAGCGGAATAAAAAGAATATAGATATACAACATCTGATACAATATCCAGATACAATGATGATACAATGAATATCTATATACATCAGAGATATGATACAATAAATTGCAGCGGAAAGAAAAATAGATAACATCAGCAGCGGAATAGAATGTCTCCAATAGAATGCTCCAAGATAAGAAACGTCAGTCAATGAACTCCAAGAACTGAACTAGCTCCAGATAATCTACTAAACCTGAATATCTGAGAACCCCAACTCTAGACTGCTCGTGTAGGAAATTATGAGCACCCAGAGTTTAGGAAAGGAACAATAAACTCCGGATCAGTCATGGGACTGGTGTGAGCAACAAAAACAGTTTATCTTTAAAAACAAATAGCAGAGAATTTTAAAGTCAATTCGCAATGCTTTTGGAAAATGAAACTACCATAAGACCTCCCACCACACACGCAATGCAAACGCAGAATTGGAGGAGATTTCTTCTTATGATAGTCAAAGATGCTTACTACGCAAAATCAAATCATTTGATATTATTACTAGTGCATAGTGTAGAAAACAATTTCGAAAGTAGAATATAAATCTTAGCCAGCATAGACATTTCGCACTTATGCCTACTATAGCTACCATGTTCAATAGCAGGTTACCACCACATTCCATGGCAGGTAATACAACTAAAACCGTACAGGGCTCGTATTGTTTTGTTTGGATTTCCAACAAATGGTCAGGCTAAGGAACTTCCTATTCCACGAAAGAAACGCCTCTGGCGGGACGTTCCGAGAACCAACTGTTCTCTGCCAAACAAGGCCGACAACCCCTTTTCCCAAGGGATAAAAGAAACCTCAGATATGCCACCCCCGGTCCTTTGGGACCTTTATCCGAGCTCGGTATCCAACATCACACATCATAAAGAAAGTGTATCCACATGAGTAAGTATCTGGGCTCCATACCATGATACTACCCTTTTCCAGAAGGAATGGTCATACCCTAGGGGAGCTACCCCTGAAAACCTTGCCGCACGATTCCTGTTTCGACCATTACCGGGTTGTGAGGCTCGACGAAGTCTCGTCCACAAAGCTACGCTTTTTCAAAAAGCCACGCTTTGGGTCAACAGATGATCAACCTATGATCACAAAGATAAATGATCAAAACAAAAGATCATATCACAAATGATCAAACATTGATCATCACACAGCAACACTCAGCATGTCACATTACCAAATTGGGATATATCGCTGATAACTTCAACTACATAACCTCTGAGCTCGTACGTCTTAGAGAAGGGTGTTAAGCTAAGAGAATAAATTCTCCGCCACCAACAGAAATGTATTTGAAAGAAATCGGCTTTATATCTCAAAGTGTAATGTCAGACATGTATCCATATAAGTCTGTTCCGGGATCGAACAGAACCGAAGGCACTTCTCACGAAGCCCTTGCAAATCCGGATAATTTTCAAATCACATCCAGACTTCCCATCACAAAAAGAGTGATATAAATCTCTATACCGGGAGCTACCCAGTGCAGAGACATTCGACAGGTTGTCCTTTCATTTTCGAAAAATATCCGGTCTTCAACACCGGTCTTCAAATGCTATCCATATACGACGTATCACTATTCGGAATGGGTTATATGACACAGATGTCTTTTCCCGGCTAACCCGAATAGTGAGCGCAATATTTAAAAACATACGGATTTTGGGATTTCAATTAAGTCACAACTTAAACCCAAACTTTCTTTACAAATGGTTTATCAAATTACCATTTTAATCTTTTTAAACAAAAAGATTCAATTCACAAAGTTGTAACGACCCTAAATTTCAACCCAATTTAAAATTATAAATTCATCGTTTCAATAAAAAAAAAATTTGAAATTTTAAACGATCTAAATTTACATCCAAACTTTATTTGTGACATGCGTCAAGTTAGATTTGGACATAGAAAAAGTTTCGTTGGAAAATATTACAGTAAAGTCCGTTCGCGTTTTACTGTATATCAGTCCATCTAAAGCTGCGAAAAATTTATCTTCCGAATCCAAATATTTTACACAGTCCGCTTGTAAAAATTATTCTGATCAAGATTTTATGATTCGTTTCGTCTCAAACTGTCATCGCCTACTCCGTTTATCTTATTTTGCAAAACGTACAATTTAAGCGGCGTAAATGCAAATTTTATAAATTAATCGTATCACTGATATCTTTATACCATTGCATTCGCCTCGTCGCGCTGATCAAAATGGTATATTTATTTGTATCAATCGGAGTTCGGCGCTACGAATTATAATTGTTTAACAGATTACAAACGGGTCCGTTACGCAGCATAAAACGGTACCCATTCTCTCCAACGTTCAGCATCCTAACAGCCTTTGTCTATTCAGTTGCCTCGGAAAACCAACAGCCATTCAGTTAGCAAAGAAATAAATTGGAGACTCTTGGGTTTTGTTATAATATTCATTTTATACTGGTTCCCTTCATTCACTCGTTTGCATTTTGGCTTCTCTGGTACGTATGCCTCTACCTTCTCTCCTCTTCTATACATTTTTCCCTCTTCTTTCTTTTCGTTCAAGCCTCCTACAGCAGCCTTCCTCCCACTGCCTCCCACCAACCCCATCCGCCTGCCTACCCCACCTTCCACCTCGTCGCCCACACAGCCGCAACCTCCAAACCAGCCCAGCCCTGTCACCCGCCTACCTCCCAGCCCCACCAGCCCGACCCGTCCCTGCCCCACTGCCCCATGCAGCGTCAGCAACCACCCGAACCCACCAGACCTTACCCCGGTCCCTCCGCCTACCCAATACCCACGCCAACCTCAACCTCCTGGCCGCCTGCCTTCGCCCCTACCCTGCCCAGTTCCGCCTGCCTTCACCCCGCCTCCCCTACCCTGCCAGTTCCGAGTCCAGACCCGCGCCCAGACCGTACCCTGACCCCACCCCGCCTCCTCCGTCCCCACCAGTTCCGCCCAGACCTCCTGGCCCGCCTGCCCATCACCCCGTCCCTCCCAACCGCCTGCAGACCCGCCACCCAGCACCCTACCAGCCTCCCCGCCTGCTACAGCCACCCAGCAACCCACGACCACCACTCCGCCTGCTACCAACCACCCTCCACGCCACCTGGCCCAGACGCGCACCCAGCCCCGTGCCACCCAGCCCGCCGCCAGACCCCACAACCCCAGCAGCCTGACCCAGCCGAGCCCCTCTGCCCCGTTCGCCACCACCCACCGAACCACCCACAGCTCACTGCCGAACCCACTACCCAGCTGGCCACCACGTAGTTCGTCGAACGTTGGTTCTCGCCTTGTCCGGAAATAGTATTTTACATATAGCGTTGGGTAGATTTTTGCTAGTTACTAATATTCAACGATGTCTGAATTTCCAGCTGCTGATCCGGAATCTCGAGACTAGGCCTCATCTATTTTGTCATCATACCCTGCTTCTTTGATCGGTATGAATATATATATGTACAATCTATATATATCTGTATTGAACAAATTGTAATTGAATTATTATTCGCTTGCAGTTTGTTGTTCGTTGGTGTTGTGTTTGTTCGTGCCTCTTATCTATCGTCTACGTGCTCCGTCGTCAACTTCTTACCACGCAAGGTGAATAATTTCTATTCACGACTCAAAAATCTATTATACTAGGATAATTAGATGTTGGATGTTATGAATGTAATTTGAACGTTAAATTGATTGATGTAAAAAAATTTGAATTGAAGTAGTATGTTAAATAGTATGACACCAAATTTGCTATGTGATATTAAATTTGTTGATATTGTAACTGGTAATAAATTTGAACCGAATTTGATATAGAATAGATATAAAAATTTTGAATGACATATGTTAAACTTGACCCCTTATATGATGAATATTGAGTAATTAAATTGACCCTTTAAATTGCTTGACACGTAGAATTGATAAATGTCATTTTGGACTATTGAACGTATTGAATTAACCGTTGTAATTGAAATTGAACGACCAAGTGAAAATGAAATGTTATAATCTTTAATCTACATGAAATGATAGTGTAGATTCTAGAAATAATTATATTAATTGGCGTAAATAACAAACGCGAATTAATACGATTATTTCGGGATTATTTGAAATTGTTGAATTGTTGCAAATGGATGCTATTGCTTGTTTATTTACTTTGGCACCATCCCAGCTATCACACTGCAAGTTCCCTTTGTATGTTTGATTTTTGAATTTAAATAGAATCGGGTTGAAATGATAAATACCCAATTGGCCTAGGATAGATAATTAAAATAAGAAACCGAACGGTCAACAAAGAACGTTTTGAAATTGAGACTTATTTGGAATTATGGAATGAACTTAGAAAACTGTATGGAAATTTGGTAACGTAAATATAAATAAATTTGTTTTAAAATAAATAAAATGATTTTATTAAATTGAATAAATGAATTCGTTTTGAAATAAATAAAATGATTTTGTTGAACCGAATAAATGAATTTGTTTTGAAATAAATAAAATGATTTTATTGAATGAATTAATGAACTTGTTTGAAATAAATAAAATGAATTTTATCAAATTAAATAAATTAGATTTGTTGGAATAAAGAAATAAATTGAAATAAATGAGAACGAATTAATGTAATGAATTGAAACGGATTTGTAAATTTATTTATTTAAACAAAGTGTTTGACAAAGTTAATCGAAATGAGATTTAAGAAGTAAATGTAGTAAATGAAATTGATATAGTAATGAACCTAGGAATGTAAATATGGATTTAAAGAATAAACTTGATTTAATTAGTTGAACTAAGATTGACTATTTCATGTAATCCATAAATTTGAGTTGATTTAATAAGTGAAATGTTGATTTAACATGAATACTTAAACTTTGACAACTAAAGGGCTTGAACTAGAATTTCTTTTCGAAATAAGATTTTATAAATAAAATGAACCGAATTATGAAATATCAAATTTGGAAGTCAAATTTGCAACTTGACCTTTGGACTTGATTTGTTTTAACTTTAATAAAAAGTTGACTATTGGGTAATTAATACGTAGTTATTAAAGAGTCCGGGATCGGATTATGGACATACTCTCTGTCGATACCGAAAACCACTTTAATAACTAATATGCGCGAAGTGTTGATCCAGAATGAAGTGGATGGTTTTGATGAACGTGTTGACTAAAGAAAGAGAACGATTTTGGATGACCCCTGACATGACTAAAACAGGAGCCGCACCGGGCCATTGAGGTTCGCTACCTCTAGCGGACACACTTCTTCGATACCTTATCTATTACTTTTGTGATTCGATTTGGGTGCACCCCTTGATTTGGGAGTGTTGTTTTGCGGTGTTGGGGTAGTAGCTGCTATGCCCAACATCAGTCCGGATCACGCAACTACTAGTATCCTAGTTGGTATCGCCTCATGTACCTTGTCATACTGATTATCCTATTCGAGACCACTACGATTTTGATTTGTACCTTTAGTATATGGATTGCCCTCTGGTGACTTCTGGTTTTGGGGAAACTACGGTCTTGTATATGCTTTGGGAATAAAACAGGTTAAGAGGTGTATGGGCCCTGCTTAACCCTATTTTGATATCTTACTTTATGAATTAGACATTATCTATTTAGCGTATTCTGTAGATAGTTCATCGATCCCTTAATGATGTTTATATTCACCTTTGAGTTATGGACTGTATTATATGCATTGATTTATCCTGTATAAGATTTTGAGTCCTGACTCGAGTGTTTCTTTTCCATATGCTCGGGTCAGTCTGAAGATATTCCGTTGCTGGTCAAGGTTGGTCGAAGATGCTGAAGGCTTAGCTTTTATCTATATCATTTTATTTTCAGTATTTGATGTACTTATGTATTGGACATCTTGTATCGCTTTTCAGTCGCTTTATGTTGAGACATTGTTGTATTCTCTGTAGTAGCTTCATGAACTACTATTATGACGATGTATTTTCCGCTGCATTATTCTGTGACTGTTCTGAGTCTGTGATGTTGTATTGATTCTCATTTACATTTATGTACTTATAATCCCATAATGTTCTGTGTTTTGTATTATTTAAGTTGACAAGTGTGGATTATTGTCAATTTAAATGGTCCAAATATACGGGATGTTACAGTTGGTATCAGAGCTCTGGTTTCCCAAAAAAAAAAAAAAAAAACCTTAGTTCGGGATTATAAGAAACTCATTAGAGATAGAGTAGCAATACTCTAGAATGAGGAGAATCGATTCAATATCCAAATCCTTTCAAAAGTTCAAGCTCCTTTGATTCGTTGATTAGTTTTCTTAGCATTCTATTATCTTATCTTTGGTTCTAAATCTCTTTTGGTATTTCAGGATGAGTACCAGAAGAAATGTTAGAGGTGGAAGAGGCAATGGTCCTGCCCAGGCTGCACCTGCCGCTCCAGCTCCTGTCAAATTCACTACTCTTAGCAAGGAGTATTCGCAACTGGGAGGTACTAAGTTTTCTGGATCCGAGAACATCATTGAGGCTCAGCAATGGCTTAAGAGTTTGGAGAAGATATTTTCTGGATTGGAAATTACTGATGCTCAGAAGCGTCAGCTTGCTGCTTGGCAACTCCAAGATGCCGCACAAGATTGGTGGGAATCCGTTACTTCTCGTATCGAGGAGGACACCATCACTTGGGCCCAGTTTAGGTATGAATAGTTTGGATTCTAGTGGTTTAAATTCTTCCTTCTATCTTTGAAATGTTATTCATCTTGTCTATCTTTGATTAGGGATACCTTCTCGGCACAATGGATGCCAGCTGCTGGGAAAACCCAACTTTATAGAGCTTTCATGGATCTTAAGCAAGGCAGTATGACTATTTCTGAGTACGAGAGGAAATTTAATGAACTCTCCAAGTTTGGACCGGGTTTGATCGATACACCACTTCTGAAGAACGAGAAATTCATTTTGGGAGCTAGACCAGAATATTATGACCTGCTTACCGGACACATTCGCTCCACTTTCACAGAGCTTATTGATTTTGCTCTTAGATATGAGTCGAAGCCTAAGGGATCCACTGCCAAGGCTGCCCCTACTCAGCCCTCTTCTAGCCAGCCCGGGAAGAGGAAGATGAACTTTGATCAACAAAAGAAAGCTTGGCAGAAGACTACTGGATTGGGTTATGCTCAGAAAAGCCCTATCGATCTTGCTAATATCACATGCTTCAAGTGCGATAAGAAGGGCCATTATGCCAATAGTTGTCCATCTACCGGAGCTGCTATTCCACCACCTTCTACGACTAGGAAAGATTTATGCTATGTCTGCCTCCAGCCGGGTCATTTCAAGAAAGAATGCCCAATGTATAAGCGTGGCACACCATCTGGAGTATTTGCTATCACCACTCCTACACCGCCTCCACCACCTGCTCAGGATGACCAAGGTACCTTACGAAGTACTTTTTCTTTACGTGATTTACCTATTAGGGTATTATTCGATACTGGTGCTTCTCATAGCTTCATATCTATTGATCTCTGTAATAAGCTCAAATTAGAACCTACTCTTACTACTACTTCCTTATGCGTCTCCAACCCTATTGGAGGACTTGCCAACCTCAGTAGAATTTGTAAAGAGGTCGTGCTCTTATATGGAAGATATCGATTCACTTGGGATTTTTATGTGCTTGGCTTCGCAGCATTTGACATCTTGTTAGGTGCTGATTGGTTAAGAAAATTCGATGCTGTTATTTCTTGCAAGGCTCGTTCTGTCTCTCTAGTCAATGACAAGGGCCTACCGCTTGTCATTGAATGCAAATCACCTCAGAAATATGCCGGAAGCTTCATATTCTCTCTTGATGCTCATCCGGATGATCTCAGTACTACACCTATTGTTCAGAAATTTCCCGATGTATTTGGAGAGGTTAACTCTCTACCGCCCAAACGGGAAATCGATTTCCGTATTGATCTTATTCCTGGAGCTACGCCCGTAGTTCTCCCACACCGAAGGATGGCTCCTAAAGAAAAAGCTGAACTAAAAACCCAAATTGATGATCTATTTGCTAAAGGTTTGATTAGAAGAAGTTGCTCTGAATGGGGCGCCGCAGTTGTATTTGTCACAAAATCAGATGGATCTCTTCGCATGTGTGTTGATTACCGGGAACTGAACAAACGCACTCTCAAGAATCGTTATCCGATGCCCCGCATCAACGATTTATTCGACCAGCTTCATGGTGCTAAAGTTTTCTCACAGCTTGATCTAGCCACTGGGTTCCACCAACTCAGAGTTGCTGAAGATAGTATCCATAAGACAGCTTTCCGTACTGAAAATGGATTCTATGAATGGTTGGTTATGCCATTCGGTTTGACCAACGCACCTGCTTATTTCGTTGACTTGATGAATCGAGTTTTCCGTGATGTGCTTAACAAGTTTGTTCTTGTTTTCATTGATGATATTCTCGTCTTCTCCAAAGACAAGAAGGAGCATGAGACACACCTTGCTTATGTTCTGGAAACTCTCCGAAATCATCAACTTAAGGCCAAATTCTCCAAATGCCACTTCTGGCGAGATGAAGTGAGATTCCTGGGCCACATAGTTTCTGAAAATGGAATTTCGGTCGATCCAGCTAAAATCGCCGTAATCAATGTAAGTTCCACCCTATTCGCTATTTCTATTCAATTCCTCTTATCACTTCTAATTTGAAATTTTTCTACAGGATTGGGAGACTCCTAAAACTCCTACAGATATTCGTAGTTTCTTGGGTTTAGCCGGATATTATCGCAGATTTATTGAGCACTTTGCCCGGATTGCTGCCCCACTTACTGCTTTAACTCGGAAGGATGTTAAGTTTATTTGGAGTGAGAAGTGCGAATCAGCTTTCAATGAGTTGAAGAGTAAGTTAACTTCAGCCCCAGTTCTTGCAGTCATCGATGGAAGTGAAGGATTGACTGTTTATACAGATGCTTGCCGAGAAGGTTTAGGCGCTGTTCTTATGCAAAATGGAAAGGTTATTGCTTATGCTGGTCGTCAGTTGAAGACCCATGAATTGAACTATGCCACTCATGATCTTGAGCTTCTTGCTGTTGTATTTGCTTTGAAACTTTGGAGGCATCATCTTTTGGGAACAAAGTTCGAACTATTCACTGATCATAAGTCCTTGAGGTATATCTTTTCTCAAAAGGATTTGAACCAGAGGCAAGTCCGATGGCTTGAATTCTTAGCTGCCTACGACCTCGACATCACTTATACACCGGGGAAAGCAAATGTTGTAGCAGATGCTTTGAGCCGCAGCAAAGCATTATCTTGTTGCAATCTTATCGAAGGCATGTTATTCCAGCTTAGTATCTCTCCATCTCTTATGGATCGTATCAAAGCTAAGCAATATGAAGACACTTTGCTCTATCGTATGAAGGAATTGGTTATGGGTAGGGTAAGTAATGCCGACAGCAAAGTGGGTGCACAAGTTGATAGTGATGGAGTTTTGAGAATCGACAATCGTATTTGTGTTCCTAATGTCGATGGTCTTAGACAGGAAGTGCTGCAAGAAAATCATAAGTCTTCGCTTTCATTTCATCCCGGTGCTACCAAAATGTACCAGAATATGAAGAAACTATATTGGTGGAGTGGAATGAAGCGCGATATTTCTATCTATGTTAGCAGGTGCACCACTTGCCAACAAGTTAAAGCAGATCACAGAAAGACAGCAGGATTGCTCCAACCGCTAGAGATTCCAGGTTGGAAATGGGAGCAAATTTCTATGGACTTTATTGATGGGCTGCCAAGGACTAGAAAGGGTAATGAAAGCATATGGGTGATTGTTGACAGACTGACAAAGTCCGCTCACTTTATTCCAGTCAAGACCACTCGTACAGCCTCTAGTTTGGCCGAGATATACATGAGGGAAGTTGTTAAACTTCATGGTGTACCATCTAGTATTGTATGCGATCGCGATCCTATTTTCACCAGTAAATTCTAGAAAGCATTCCAGGATACTTTGGGCACCAAACTGAATCTGAGTACAGCTTATCATCCTCAGACAGATGGCCAAACTGAGAGGGTAAATCAGATTTTGGAAGATCTTCTCCGAGCTTGTATTATTGACTTTGGTGGATCCTGGGAAGACCATCTTCACTTGGTTGAATTCACTTATAATAATAGTTACCAGGTAAAGAATTTGAATTTCAAATTTGAATAAGTATATTTGAATTTGAATTAATTATCCTTTAAAAACCAGGCAAGCATTGGTATGGCACCGTTCGAAGCCTTATATGGACGGCCATGCAAATCGCCAGCTTGTTGGATTGAGTCGGGAGATCGATTAGTGCTTGGACCAGAAATGATTATGGAAGCTTCTGAAAAGGTCGAAGAAATCAGGAAGAAGATAAAGACGGCACAGGATAGACAGAAAAGCTATGCCGACAAAAGGAGAAGAGACCTCGAATTCAGTGTAGGAGACAAAGTATTTCTGAAGGTGTCGCCTTTGAGGAATATTGTTCGATTTGGAAGGAAAGGGAAATTAGCTCCCAGGTTCGTTGGTCCGTTTGAGATTACAGAAAAAGTTGGAACATTGGCATATAGAGTTGCATTACCAGAAAAGTTCGCTGGTGTTCACAACGTATTCCACGTCTCACACCTTCGCAAGGTTGTACACGATCCATCTATGACCATCCCTACTGCTCAGTTGGATGAAATAGTTATTGAGCCTGACTTGACTATTGAGCGAAAGCCACTTCGGATAGTTGACCGTGAGACAAAGCAACTCAGAAGGAAGTCGGTAAATCTCGTCAAAGTTCAGTGGAGTGCAGATGAGCGGGATTGCACATGGGAAACTGAGGATAGTATCCGGGATTCAAACCCCGAACTATTAATTTCAGGTATTATTCAAATTTCTCGAAACCTATCTTGACTTTCCTACTTATTTCATTTCTACTTCACTCGTCTCGTTCCTTTTCGAGGACGAAAAGTTTTGAGTGGGGGAGATTGTAACGACCCTAAATTTCAACCCAATTTAAAATTATAAATTCATCGTTTCAATAAAAAAAAAAATTGAAATTTTAAACGATCTAAATTTACATCCAAACTTTATTTGTGACATGCGTCAAGTTAGATTTGGACATAGAAAAAGTTTCGTTGGAAAATATTACAGTAAAGTCCGTTCGCGTTTTACTGTATATCAGTCCATCTAAAGCTGCGAAAAATTTATCTTCCGAATCCAAATATTTTACACAGTCCGCTTGTAAAAATTATTCTGATCAAGATTTTATGATTCGTTTCGTCTCAAACTGTCATCGCCTACTCCGTTTATCTTATTTTGCAAAACGTACAATTTAAGCGGCGTAAATGCAAATTTTATAAATTAATCGTATCACTGATATCTTTATACCATTGCATTCGCCTCGTCGCGCTGATCAAAATGGTATATTTATTTGTATCAATCGGAGTTCGGCGCCACGAATTATAATTGTTTAACAGATTACAAACGGGTCCGTTACGCAGCATAAAACGGTACCCATTCTCTCCAACGTTCAGCATCCTAACAGCCTTTGTCTATTCAGTTGCCTCGGAAAACCAACAGCCATTCAGTTAGCAAAGAAATAAATTGGAGACTCTTGGGTTTTGTTATAATATTCATTTTATACTGGTTCCCTTCATTCACTCGTTTGCATTTTGGCTTCTCTGGTACGTATGCCTCTACCTTCTCTCCTCTTCTATACATTTTTCCCTCTTCTTTTCTTTTCGTTCAAGCCTCCTACAGCAGCCTTCCTCCCACTGCCTCCCACCAACCCCATCCGCCTGCCTACCCCACCTTCCACCTCGTCGCCCACACAGCCGCAACCTCCAAACCAGCCCAGCCATGTCACCCGCCTACCTCCCAGCCCCACCAGCCCGACCCGTCCCTGCCCCACTGCCCCATGCAGCGTCAGCAACCACCCGAACCCACCAGACCTTACCCCGGTCCCTCCGCCTACCCAATACCCACGCCAACCTCAACCTCCTGGCCGCCTGCCTTCGCCCCTACCCTGCCCAGTTCCGCCTGCCTTCACCCCGCCTCCCCTACCCTGCCAGTTCCGAGTCCAGACCCGCGCCCAGACCGTACCCTGACCCCACCCCGCCTCCTCCGTCCCCACCAGTTCCGCCCAGACCTCCTGGCCCGCCTGCCCATCACCCCGTCCCTCCCAACCGCCTGCAGACCCGCCACCCAGCACCCTACCAGCCTCCCCGCCTGCTACAGCCACCCAGCAACCCACGACCACCACTCCGCCTGCTACCAACCACCCTCCACGCCACCTGGCCCAGACGCGCACCCAGCCCCGTGCCACCCAGCCCGCCGCCAGACCCCACAACCCCAGCAGCCTGACCCAGCCGAGCCCCTCTGCCCCGTTCGCCACCACCCACCGAACCACCCACAGCTCACTGCCGAACCCACTACCCAGCTGGCCACCACGTAGTTCGTCGAACGTTGGTTCTCGCCTTGTCCGGAAATAGTATTTTACATATAGCGTTGGGTAGATTTTTGCTAGTTACTAATATTCAACGATGTCTGAATTTCCAGCTGCTGATCCGGAATCTCGAGACTAGGCCTCATCTATTTTGTCATCATACCCTGCTTCTTTGATCGGTATGAATATATATATGTACAATCTATATATATCTGTATTGAACAAATTGTAATTGAATTATTATTCGCTTGCAGTTTGTTGTTCGTTGGTGTTGTGTTTGTTCGTGCCTCTTATCTATCGTCTACGTGCTCCGTCGTCAACTTCTTACCACGCAAGGTGAATAATTTCTATTCACGACTCAAAAATCTATTATACTAGGATAATTAGATGTTGGATGTTATGAATGTAATTTGAACGTTAAATTGATTGATGTAAAAAAATTTGAATTGAAGTAGTATGTTAAATAGTATGACACCAAATTTGCTATGTGATATTAAATTTGTTGATATTGTAACTGGTAATAAATTTGAACCGAATTTGATATAGAATAGATATAAAAATTTTGAATGACATATGTTAAACTTGACCCCTTATATGATGAATATTGAGTAATTAAATTGACCCTTTAAATTGCTTGACACGTAGAATTGATAAATGTCATTTTGGACTATTGAACGTATTGAATTAACCGTTGTAATTGAAATTGAACGACCAAGTGAAAATGAAATGTTATAATCTTTAATCTACATGAAATGATAGTGTAGATTCTAGAAATAATTATATTAATTGGCGTAAATAACAAACGCGAATTAATACGATTATTTCGGGATTATTTGAAATTGTTGAATTGTTGCAAATGGATGCTATTGCTTGTTTATTTACTTTGACACCATCCCAGCTATCACACTGCAAGTTCCCTTTGTATGTTTGATTTTTGAATTTAAATAGAATCGGGTTGAAATGATAAATACCCAATTGGCCTAGGATAGATAATTAAAATAAGAAACCGAACGGTCAACAAAGAACGTTTTGAAATTGAGACTTATTTGGAATTATGGAATGAACTTAGAAAACTGTATGGAAATTTGGTAACGTAAATATAAATAAATTTGTTTTAAAATAAATAAAATGATTTTATTAAATTGAATAAATGAATTCGTTTTGAAATAAATAAAATGATTTTGTTGAACCGAATAAATGAATTTGTTTTGAAATAAATAAAATGATTTTATTGAATGAATTAATGAACTTGTTTGAAATAAATAAAATGAATTTTATCAAATTAAATAAATTAGATTTGTTGGAATAAAGAAATAAATTGAAATAAATGAGAACGAATTAATGTAATGAATTGAAACGGATTTGTAAATTTATTTATTTAAACAAAGTGTTTGACAAAGTTAATCGAAATGAGATTTAAGAAGTAAATGTAGTAAATGAAATTGATATAGTAATGAACCTAGGAATGTAAATATGGATTTAAAGAATAAACTTGATTTAATTAGTTGAACTAAGATTGACTATTTCATGTAATCCATAAATTTGAGTTGATTTAATAAGTGAAATGTTGATTTAACATGAATACTTAAACTTTGACAACTAAAGGGCTTGAACTAGAATTTCTTTTCGAAATAAGATTTTATAAATAAAATGAACCGAATTATGAAATATCAAATTTGGAAGTCAAATTTGCAACTTGACCTTTGGACTTGATTTGTTTTAACTTTAATAAAAAGTTGACTGTTGGGTAATTAATACGTAGTTATTAAAGAGTCCGGGATCGGATTATGGACATACTCTCTGTCGATACCGAAAACCACTTTAATAACTAATATGCGCGAAGTGTTGATCCAGAATGAAGTGGATGGTTTTGATGAACGTGTTGACTGAAGAAAGAGAACGATTTTGGATGACCCCTGACATGACTAAAACAGGAGCCGCGCCGGGCCATTGAGGTTCGCTACCTCTAGCGGACACACTTCTTCGATACCTTATCTATTACTTTTGTGATTCGATTTGGGTGCACCCCTTGATTTGGGAGTGTTGTTTTGCGGTGTTGGGGTAGTAGCTGCTATGCCCAACATCAGTCCGGATCACGCAACTACTAGTATCCTAGTTGGTATCGCCTCATGTACCTTGTCATACTGATTATCCTATTCGAGACCACTACGATTTTGATTTGTACCTTTAGTATATGGATTGCCCTCTGGTGACTTCCGGTTTTGGGGAAACTACGGTCTTGTATATGCTTTGGGAATAAAACAGGTTAAGAGGTGTATGGGCCCTGCTTAACCCTATTTTGATATCTTACTTTATGAATTAGACATTATCTATTTAGCGTATTCTGTAGATAGTTCATCGATCCCTTAATGATGTTTATATTCACCTTTGAGTTATGGACTGTATTATATGCATTGATTTATCCTGTATAAGATTTTGAGTCCTGACTCGAGTGTTTCTTTTCCATATGCTCGGGTCAGTCTGAAGATATTCCGTTGCTGGTCAAGGTTGGTCGAAGATGCTGAAGGCTTAGCTTTTATCTATATCATTTTATTTTCAGTATTTGATGTACTTATGTATTGGACATCTTGTATCGCTTTTCAGTCGCTTTATGTTGAGACATTGTTGTATTCTCTGTAGTAGCTTCATGAACTACTATTATGACGATGTATTTTCCGCTGCATTATTCTGTGACTGTTCTGAGTCTGTGATGTTGTATTGATTCTCATTTACATTTATGTACTTATAATCCCATAATGTTCTGTGTTTTGTATTATTTAAGTTGACAAGTGTGGATTATTGTCAATTTAAATGGTCCAAATATACGGGATGTTACAAAAGTTCACTTAATTTCACAAAGATTCATTCACAGATTTTCCAAATCAATTTCCCTTTCAATTTGATTAATTCGTTAAATCAAAGATTTAACTCATAGCTTTCAAAACAATTTCATTTCGAATGGGTTAAACAAAACATCAATTTAAATCTGTTAAAAATAAACAGATTTAATTCATAGCTTTCGAAAAGAATTCATTTATAACTTGGAAAACCATTTTTCAATTAAATCTTGAAATTCCTTTACCTAAATTGGAATTTCATTTCTTATCTAAAAGCTTTTATTCTTTGAAAACAATAGTTTTCATTCTGGAAATCTGATTCATTTATACGAGTTAAGGTTCTTGGGTTAAATCCAAATTCCCAACTTATACTTTCAAAATGGTTTAAATTCATATAAACACATTTATATCATCTTTACTTCCTAGTTTCCAAATCATAGCTTAATTTCAAACTTGAATCCCAATTTAAATCTAACTATTTAAATTTTCAAAACTCGGTTAAGTTATTTAAAATAACTTTTATCTTTGAAAATCCATTTCAAAAGCTTTTTACTTTAACCCCGAATTTCAAATTTCAAAATCAATTGAAATTAAAATTTTCAATTTCAAAAACATCAGATTTAAATTATCTGTGACTTAACCGATTTCCACGTGAAATCCATTTTTTGTGTGTGTATAAGTGTGGTCCAGGGGTTTCACACACAATAGTGCAACATCAATCATCACATAACAAAATACAGGATATAGTTGATAAGCGATATAACTATAACGCTTATCGTTCATTCACAGATCACATATATATATATCACAGGTAAGTAAACTACAGATCACAACAAAAATCAGGATGTATCACAAAGCCTCATATATCAGGGATATCAAACAATTTAACATTCAATAGAATCCAAACATCCATAAGTGAATTTATTAATCAACTGATTAATTTAAATCGGATGTATCAATTATTAATCCGGGTTAATTATCAAAATTTAGTTACAAATTATTTGAAAATCTTTCTTTTAAATTTATTAGTTAACCCTTAATTATTAACTAATCATTCTTAATTAATAAATTAGTTGATCTTTAATTATTTATTTAAATCTTAATAAATCACCGTTATAAATTAATCCTTTAATTTATAAATAGATAATTAACTCAAATTTCGAATCATCATTTAATTAGTTACATTCAATAATTATTTATTTCAAATTTCCCTTGGAACTTTCATTTAAATCTGGAATTAAAACTTAATTTAACCTTTGCTTTAAATTTTAAACCCAACAGTTTAAAATTGTTTACTGGAACAAGTTAAAAACTGGAAATCACTTGCCTACGCGAACACCCCCGAATCAACTCGAGCCCATCGTCCCTTTTCTCGAGCTCAGCTTCGAGTCGAACCCCTTCCATTTTTGCTTCGAGACAAACACCCCACCACTTCGAGTCACTCACGAATCTTTCCCGAGACAGAAGCTTCTTCCCCAAACTCCCTTCAACCCAGATATACGAGCATGAACGTGCACGTGCACATCGCCAGCGACCAACTCCAGTCGCCTCCACTTCATCGAGCACACCGACAACCACCTACCAACCATTCTCTGATCCACAGCGAACCCATTCTCCAACAAACTCGAATTCGAGTATGAATTCGAAAGCCTGGAACAAGATACAGGAAACACCCCCTCACCTGGAAACACGTCGTTTCCAAAACGCTCCGATCATCTGAACACGCGAAACCTCGACCACGTCTTCGTCAACATCTCCCCTACCCCCTCTCACGAACACGTAACACTCGATCACTCAACGACCTCGTACGAGACGAAAACACAGAGCCACCCAAAACTAGGTCTACAAAATAGAATTCGTCGCCGTCGCCTCCACGTTGATCTTCTGACCCTCACGACAATTTTCGCTAAACCCCTGGTCACCCCTCTACCTCCAGACCAAACCACGACATCGCCAGTGAACTAGATCGTCCACGGCAACTCGAAATGTACAAAACATTCACAACTAAACTGCTCTTCACCCCCTTGCTTAAAAATTATGAAACTTGTTTTAAAAATTCTATTTTAGTATAATGTTTCACCCTATACACCGGAATCTTTAAAATAAAAGATTTGTTTTTGAACTTATTTGAAGATGTATAAGTTTTCTGGGTTTTACAGAGGCACATACCTGTTGGTTCAACATTTTTACATTTTTAACACCTCGATTAAGGTTAAACAAACAATTGTTATTTACATCTTATATCCAAACAGTCATTCAAACAAGAGAGGAAGGTTTGTTTACATTTTTACTCAAAGAAATGTCATCAAGCGACAGAGTATGCAAAAACAGGTATATCCAGATATATGCACAAACAATACATATACAAAATATGCATCATCACTAAGAAAAGCATGCATCATATTTACTTAAGTTAACCTTTTAAAATAAAGTGTTACTCACCTTAATCATGATTTTCTTTAAAGCTTTCAGATTGTAGTTGTAAACCTGGTTTTGAATGTGATACTGGAAACCTCCTCTTTTGAAACTTTAAACTGGGATGTTGCAAAAAAAATGCTTTTGCTCCTTGATTTAGAAACTTATATGCCTGCTTCAGTTTGCAAGAAGATGCAGGCTACCGATTTTTTTTTGAAGTTGAATTGATGTTTATATTATTATTTTGTTCTTTTCAGGCATGCTAAGTTATGAACGAATTTAAAGAAGATGGTGTATATATGAAATGAGAAGTTTTAAAGTGAAATATTATTACTGGTACAAGTTGATACATATTATCTTGTACAATGGGTATGGCTCAAGTTATGGTGGGCTGATACCTTTCCTTGTATGCTAGAGATTTATCTTGTACTTGTATTCTTATCCATTTAACCTATTTCTTTGCTTTATTTCGGCTGAAAGGATATGAGAAGTTGATGTACAGGTTTTACTTTATATTGAGGCTTGCATATTTTACTTTGTTTTGTTTTATCATTCTATAATGTTATTAGATTATACAGGTCTTTGAGTTTGTGGAGGCTGATAGGTATAAGGGAGTATACTAAAGGTATTTGCTGTCTTGTTTTATAGGCTGAGGTGATTTATGTATTATTTTTTTCCATTTGTTTATACTTTGTTTATTTGTATTTGTTTTGTTACTTATTAATGTAAATAAGTTCCTATTTTATATTGTTGTTAGATTTTTAACAAATGTTCTACTCCTATCTTTATTTAAAACTTACCTTATATTAATCTCAATTTCTAGTTCAAATATTAATTATCATTATTTACTTAATATTTATTGTCTTATATTTATTTTATAAACTCAAACCATCTTTAACCATCAATTCAAATATATATATTAAATTTGCTCGTATATACCTAAATATATATATACATACAATATACACACATATACACTATTTACAATATTTTAATCTCAAATGGTTTATACATAATATACTTGGATATCGGGGAAACTCGCAATAAATAAATCGATTAATTTCACTTTAAACCATTTGTTTTACTATTTTTATTCAGAATAAAATAAATTAACAATTTTAAATTCAAAAACTCAATTAATTATAAATTTAAATACTTATGAAATTTGGGGTCGTTACAAATTTCCCCCCTTAAAAGAATTTCGTCCTCGAAATTGCCAACTCGTTTCATGAATTATACACACATAGAATGGATTAAGAACAACTCAAACTGTACAAAATGAACACATGAATTCTTAGAGATAACTTACAATATATCCCATCTTAAGCATCACTTATAATATTCATACATGGGTTATAATCATACATTACCCTATTACGTTCAACATTCACTACTTGCTAAGTCCAAAACGCACCCATAAACATAACCTAACCAAAAGAAGTCTATCCAGTCCACTACAGATCATCGCTATCAGAACTCTCCCTCTGAGGTCCTGATAGTTCTCTAACCTCTGGTCCATCGTCTATCTCATAACCATCTTCCGGGTCAAACTCCACCGGAAAATATCCCATCCCCTCCTGGTCTTCCCCTTCAAATTCCTCTTCGGGTTCCTCTTCCTCTTCAAATTCCTCTTCGGGTTCCTCTTCCTCTTCAAATTCCTCTTCGGGTTCCTCTTCCTCTTCAAATTCCTCTTCCTCTTCATCTTCAAATTCCTCTTCCTCTTCCTTGGGCTCTACAACTACTTCCTCTTTGGGTTCTTCTATCTGGGGTGGTGACTGCACCACAGGCTCTTCTGGTATCCCTCCCTGTACCGATGACTCACCCTGATCATTCTGAACCCCACTCGACGAACCATAGTCACCAACTCTTCGGCCTTTGAAAATCGCACCTCCCCGGTTTATGCTACGGGTTCTCTACAATTAAAATCAAAATCAAAACATAAGATCCTAAGGTCTTAGAATTTTTATAGGTCAATTTCCTAGATTTCAAAATTTGCAGCTTTAAAACCAAAGTATATTTGTCAACCATAGCAAACAAAACAATCAATTCATTCAAACAAACAAAAAAAAAATTGCTTCAAACGAAACCGTTTTATTGATTTAATTAAATTTAGCCCTCATATTCTATTAATCAATTTAATTCAATTTAAAATTCCAATTTCAAATTCATTAAGGTTTAAATTAAAAAGCTGATAAGAACCCGATGAAAATACGAAGTAAGAATTTCCTACAACGGTTCGTAGAGCCATCATCACACCGAAACTTCTTCTTGTAGCTGATACGAAGAAATCAAAAGAATTTGGAAACGAATCAAAGAAAATTGATAGAGAAAGATTGTTTCCACTGTTGCAGGGTATTGACCATTTATAGTCGTATTCCCTGTCCCCTATCTCGTCTTCTTCTAGCACTCATACTTACTATCAGTGGATAGTAAGAGAATTTACTGAGACATTCAGACGGATATCTGAGAATACACTCATTCTAGAGTTTACTTCACTCTATCTCTAATGAGCTACTTAACGTGTTATAATCCTGAGCTAAAGTTCAACCTTAGCTCTGATACCAAATGTAACGTCCCAGATTTTCACGCTCGAAAATCGACATCCATACTTTACATCGTACTCGAATGTCGTAGATTCGAGCGTTCAAATCCGAGTCGCCGGAGCTTATAACACAGTTAAGTAAATATCACAGCGGAATAAAAAGAATATAGATACACAACATCTGATACAATATCCAGATACAATGATGATACAATGAATATCTATATACATCAGAGATATGATACAATAAATTGCAGCGGAAAGAAAAATAGATAACATCAGCAGCGGAATAGAATGTCTCCAATAGAATGCTCCAAGATAAGCAACGTCAGTCCATGAACTCCAAGAACTGAACTAGCTCCAGATAATCTACTAAACCTGAATATCTGAGAACCCCAACTCTAGACTGCTCGTGTAGGAAATTATGAGCACCCAGAGTTTAGGAAAGGAACAATAAACTCCGGATCAGTCATGGGACTGGTGTGAGCAACAAAAATAGTTTATCTTTAAAAACAAATAGCAGAGAATTTTAAAGTCAATTCGCAATGCTTTTGGAAAATGAAACTACCATAAGACCTCCCACCACACACACAATGCAAACGCAGAATTGGAGGAGATTTCTTCTTATGATAGTCAAAGATGCTTACTACGCAAAATCAAATCATTTGATATTATTACTAGTGCATAGTGTAGAAAACAATTTCGAAAGTAGAATATAAATCTTAGCCAGCATAGACATTTCGCACTTATGCCTACTATAGCTACCATGTTCAATAGCAGGTTACCACCACATTCCATGGCAGGTAATACAACTAAAACCGTACAGGGCTCGTATTGTTTTGTTTGGATTTCCAACAAATGGTCAGGCTAAGGAACTTCCTATTCCACGAAAGAAACGCCTCTGGCGGGACGTTCCGAGAACCAACTGTTCTCTGCCAAACAAGGCCGGCAACCCCTTTTCCCAAGGGATAAAAGAAACCTCAGATATGCCACCCCCGGTCCTTTGGGACCTTTATCCGAGCTCGGTATCCAACATCACACATCATAAAGAAAGTGTATCCACATGAGTAAGTATCTGGGCTCCATACCATGATACTACCCTTTTCCAGAAGGAATGGTCATACCCTAGGGGAGCTACCCCTGAAAACCTTGCCGCACGATTCCTGTTTCGACCATTACCAGGTTGTGAGGCTCGACGAAGTCTCGTCCACAAAGCTACGCTTTTTCAAAAAGCCACGCTTTGGGTCAACAGATGATCAACCTATGATCACAAAGATAAATGATCAAAACAAAAGATCATATCACAAATGATCAAACATTGATCATCACACAGCAACACTCAGCATGTCACATTACCAAATTGGGATATATCGCTGATAACTTCAACTACATAACCTCTGAGCTCGTACGTCTCAGAGAAGGGTGTTAAGCTAAGAGAATAAATTCTCCGCCACCAACAGAAATGTATTTGAAAGAAATCGGCTTTATATCTCAAAGTGTAATGTCAGACATGTATCCATATAAGTCTGTTCCGGGATCGAACAGAACCGAAGGCACTTCTCACGAAGCCCTTGCAAATCCAGATAATTTTCAAATCACGTCCAGACTTCCCATCACAAAAAGAGTGATATAAATCTCTATACCGGGAGCTACCCAGTGTAGAGACATTCGACAGGTTGTCCTTTCATTTTCGAAAAATATCCGGTCTTCAACACCGGTCTTCAAATGCTATCCATATACGACGTATCACTATTCGGAATGGGTTATATGACACAGATGTCTTTTCCCGGCTAACCCGAATAGTGAGCGCAATATTTAAAAACATACGGATATTGGGATTTCAATTAAGTCACAACTTAAACCCAAACTTTCTTTACAAATGGTTTATCAAATTACCATTTTAATCTTTTTAAACAAAAAGATTCAATTCACAAAGTTCACTTAATATCACAAAGATTCATTCACAGATTTTCCAAATCAATTTCCCTTTCAATTTGATTAATTCGTTAAATCAAAGATTTAACTCATAGCTTTCAAAACAATTTCATTTCGAATGGGTTAAACAAAACATCAATTTAAATCTGTTAAAAATAAACAGATTTAATTCATAGCTTTCGAAAAGAATTCATTTATAACTTGGAAAACCATTTTTCAATTAAATCTTGAAATTCCTTTACCTAAATTGGAATTTCATTTCTTATCTAAAAGCTTTTATTCTTTGAAAACAATGGTTTTCATTCTGGAAATCTGATTCATTTATACGAGTTAAGGTTCTTGGGTTAAATCCAAATTCCCAACTTATACTTTCAAAATGGTTTAAATTCATATAAACACATTTATATCATCTTTACTTCCTAGTTTCCAAATCATAGCTTAATTTCAAACTTGAATCCCAATTTAAATCTAACTATTTAAATTTTCAAAACTCGGTTAAGTTATTTAAAATAACTTTTATCTTTGAAAATCCATTTCAAAAGCTTTTTACTTTAACCCCGAATTTCAAATTTCAAAATCAATTGAAATTAAAATTTTCAATTTCAAAAACATCAGATTTAAATTATCTGTGACTTAACCGATTTCCACGTGAAATCCATTTTTTGTGTGTGTATAAGTGTGGTCCAGGGGTTTCACACACAATAGTGCAACATCAATCATCACATAACAAAATACATGATATAGTTGATAAGCGATATAACTATAACGCTTATCGTTCATTCACAGATCACATATATATATATCACAGGTAAGTAAACTACAGATCACAACAAAAATCAGGATGTATCACAAAGCCTCATATATCAGGGATATCAAACAATTTAACATTCAATAGAATCCAAACATCCATAAGTGAATTTATTAATCAACTGATTAATTTAAATCGGATGTATCAATTATTAATCCGGGTTAATTATCAAAATTTAGTTACAAATTATTTGAAAATCTTTCTTTTAAATTTATTAGTTAACCCTTAATTATTAACTAATCATTCTTAATTAATAAATTAGTTGATCTTTAATTATTTATTTAAATCTTAATAAATCACCGTTATAAATTAATCCTTTAATTTATAAATAGATAATTAACTCAAATTTCGAATCATCATTTAATTAGTTACATTCAATAATTATTTATTTCAAATTTCCCTTGGAACTTTCATTTAAATCTGGAATTAAAACTTAATTTAACCTTTGCTTTAAATTTTAAACCCAACAGTTTAAAATTGTTTACTGGAACAAGTTAAAAACTGGAAATCACTTGCCTACGCGAACACCCCCGAATCAACTCGAGCCCATCGTCCCTTTTCTCGAGCTCAGCTTCGAGTCGAACCCCTTCCATTTTTGCTTTGAGACAAACACCCCACCACTTCGAGTCACTCATGAATCTTTCCCGAGACAGAAGCTTCTTCCCCAAACTCCCTTCAACCCAGATATACGAGCATGAACGTGCACGTGCACATCGCCAGCGACCAACTCCAGTCGCCTCCACTTCATCGAGCACACCGACAACCACCTACCAACCATTCTCTGATCCACAGCGAACCCATTCTCCAACAAACTCGAATTCGAGTATGAATTCGAAAGCCTGGAACAAGATACAGGAAACACCCCCTCACCTGGAAACACGTCGTTCCCAAAACGCTCCGATCATCTGAACACGCGAAACCTCGACCACGTCTTCGTCAACATCTCCCCTACCCCCTCTCACGAACACGTAACACTCGATCACTCAACGACCTCGTACGAGACGAAAACACAGAGCCACCCAAAACTAGGTCTACAAAATAGAATTCGTCGCCGTCGCCTCCACGTTGATCTTCTGACCCTCACGACAATTTTCGCTAAACCCCTGGTCACCCCTCTACCTCCAGACCAAACCACGACATCGCCAGTGAACTAGATCGTCCACGGCAACTCGAAATGTACAAAACATTCAAAACTAAACTGCTCTTCACCCCCTTGCTTAAAAATTATGAAACTTGTTTTAAAAATTCTATTTTAGTATAATGTTTCACCCTATACACCGGAATCTTTAAAATAAAAGATTTGTTTTTGAACTTATTTGAAGATGTATAAGTTTTCTGGGTTTTACAGAGGCACATACCTGTTGGTTCAACATTTTTACATTTTTAACACCTCGATTAAGGTTAAACAAACAATTGTTATTTACATCTTATATCCAAACATTCATTCAAACAAGAGAGGAAGGTTTGTTTACATTTTTACTCAAAGAAATGTCATCAAGCGACAGAGTATGCAAAAACAGGTATATCCAGATATATGCACAAACAATACATATACAAAATATGCATCATCACTAAGAAAAGCATGCATCATATTTACTTAAGTTAACCTTTTAAAATAAAGTGTTACTCACCTTAATCATGATTTTCTTTAAAGCTTTCAGATTGTAGTTGTAAACCTGGTTTTGAATGTGATACTGGAAACCTCCTCTTTTGAAACTTTAAACTGGGATGTTGCAAAAAAAATGCTTTTGCTCCTTGATTTAGAAACTTATATGCCTGCTTCAGTTTGCAAGAAGATGCAGGCTACCGATTTTTTTTTGAAGTTGAATTGATGTTTATATTATTTTTTTTTCTTTTCAAGCATGCTAAGTTATGAACGAATTTAAAGAAGATGGTGTATATATGAAATGAGAAGTTTTAAAGTGAAATATTATTACTGGTACAAGTTGATACATATTATCTTGTACAATGGGTATGGCTCAAGTTATGGTGGGCTGATACCTTTCCTTGTATGCTAGAGATTTATCTTGTACTTGTATTCTTATCCATTTAACCTATTTCTTTGCTTTATTTCGGCTGAAAGGATATGAGAAGTTGATGTACAGGTTTTACTTTATATTGAGGCTTGCATATTTTACTTTGTTTTGTTTTATCATTCTATAATGTTATTAGATTATACAGGTCTTTGAGTTTGTGGAGGCTGATAGGTATAAGGGAGTATACTAAAGGTATTTGCTGTCTTGTTTTATAGGCTGAGGTGATTTATGTATTATTTTTTTCCATTTGTTTATACTTTGTTTATTTGTATTTGTTTTGTTACTTATTAATGTAAATAAGTTCCTATTTTATATTGTTGTTAGATTTTTAACAAATGTTCTACTCCTATCTTTATTTAAAACTTACCTTATATTAATCTCAATTTCTAGTTCAAATATTAATTATCATTATTTACTTAATATTTATTGTCTTATATTTATTTTATAAACTCAAACCATCTTTAACCATCAATTCAAATATATATATATTAAATTTGCTCGTATATACCTAAATATATATATACATACAATATACACACATATACACTATTTACAATATTTTAATCTCAAATGGTTTATACATAATATACTTGGATATCGGGGAAACTCGCAATAAATAAATCGATTAATTTCACTTTAAACCATTTGTTTTACTATTTTTATTCAGAATAAAATAAATTAACAATTTTAAATTCAAAAACTCAATTAATTATAAATTTAAATACTTATGAAATTTGGGGTCGTTACACCTGGATCCCCCAGGAAACATCCGTACCTTTTAAGCATTCACTGCCTTGCGAATTTCGCCATGCAACAAAACGGTGGACCGTGGGATACATAAAAATGGTTACGCCTGGATCCCCCAGGAAACATCCATACCCCTTAAGCAATCTCTGCCTTGCGGATTATGCCACTAACTCGACCATAGATCGCAGATACACAATGGTTACGCCTGGATCCCCCAGGAAACATCCGTACCCTTTAAGCAATCACTGCCTTACGAATTACGCTATGCAGTCGAGTTCGTAAGACCATGGGTAACGCCATGGAATTCGAAGGACACTCGAGTATCATATCCGGAAAACCAAAAATCAGAGAGAATAATATCGATAGAATGAATCCAAGATGTGGCCACAAATCGGATATCAAGCAGAAGGCACTTTCCATATCTTTACTTTGAAAATATGTATCATATAGTACCTTTTCAAATCACTTTCAAATATCGTACTTATATAAAATCCATTATATATAAGATTTTAAATTTTCAAATCAAATACTTTCCAAAATCAATAGTATATCAAATCATACTTATATAGACTTCAATTATATAAGATTTCACTTTCAAATTGAGTACCCTTTCAAATCTATAGTTTTCGAATCAATTTCATACTCATACAAATCAATTTTATATAAGTTCGACAACTCCCAAATCAAGTATTTAGTAACACAAGGTTTTCAAATTTCAATTTGTTTCAATAGCAGTTCAATTTCAAAATCATATACAATTTCACCAAATTATTTCTTCTCAAATTAATTATTTTTAGTTTCAAGGTTTCCAAAATAATAGATTTAGAAAATAAATCCAAATTTCCAAATCAATAATTTAAGTCAACCAATTCATTTCCAAAATCAAATGTTTTCGAAATCATCTTATTCTTACGTAAGGTCTATCTTACATAAGGATCAAATTTTCAAATAAATTTCGCTGTATGAATAGCCATATGGAATTTGAATATCTTTGCTTTTATGGGTTATATATCTTTGGAATTTAAGTTGGAATTTTTCTTTTAGTAAGCAAAGATATTCTAACTCGACAGCTTTCAATTTCAGCGTCAAAATGTATCCATGATATTAGAATATAAGATGTACATTCGTCATCATTTCGCAAAATCACCTTTGATCGCTCGCTCGATCACACAAGTTCGCTTTCGAACTAGTATTGTTCATTCGACTTCCCTAATGCGGATTTCGATATGGTTTCTCGACTAGAAGCCATCAGTCTCCTTGCATAGCCATATACTATGATAGAGAATTCTAGAATCAAGCCCAAAATCCATATCAAATATTCGCCATCAAGAATCGAATGAAAAATCCTAACACGAAATGGTGTAATTCACCTCGAACTTGTGTACTCAAACCTGGATCAAATTAATTATGCGAATAAAACAGTATACGTACAACTTATATATTTATTCCAACTTGTTAAATATATAGTTCCATAAAGATGTTACTAAGTTAAAACATTTAAGCTAAATTTTATTCAAAATATATTGAAGACGAAATTCTTTTCAAAACATTTCAAATCTAAATTCCATATTAGAAAAAAAATTAAAATTTGCCTTATTCATTTTCTTAACAAAACAGTTTCAACTTATTTAAATCATATTACTTCATACTTAAACATTCAAAACAAATTTATATACTTTATCAAACAATTCATACTTTTCAAAAAATTTAGCTTTGAAAAGTTAACATCGATTTGGAAGTGCTCGAACCTTCAAAATAGTTGAAGAAATCATTTTCAAATTCAAGAGTTGGAAATCAGTAACAAATCAGTAAATCAATTTTAATAGATGGGGTTATATCGAATCCGAAACTCAAGGACTGAACACCGGCTTACTTCAAATCATTTCAAATATATATACATATATACTTTGAATATCAATCTTACTTCGGAATTTGAAATCAAAATTGGTTTCGCAAAATCAATCGCGTAGAAATGCTACTAAAGTGGCCTCTCCCCTACTTTGAAACTCGAAAATAATGTCGATGATGCGTGCACTCATCACCGAAATTATTTTCCAGCGACATAAGTGAGTTCTGGACTTCTATTTTTCTCAAACTTCTTTTGAAATTTTCTTCGAAACTCATTAAAATCATTGAAACATTTCTTATTCGGAAAATATTTTTAAATCATACTATTATTATATATTTCAAAATCTTAAAACCAATTTCAAAATACCGGAGTTCGATTCTCGAATTTCAAATTTAAAATCCTTCAGTTATAAATCATTTTTAGATAAATCAAATTTCTTATATAGTTTTTTTTTTCAAAATTACAAATCCTTTCGAAACCTCAAATTATTATTTTAAAAAGGGTTTATAACCTTTATCGAAAACATTTCACCTTTATATATAGAATATAATAATTTCGATATATAAAAAAAACAATTTCAAAAATACAAACAAGCCCGATTTTTTCAAAGGATGGTTCAAGAATGGATTTCAAAACAAAGATAGAAATTCAACTTAGAGGGACTCTAATCAAATAGGATTCTAATTCGAAGATAGGCTCGAACGAAGATGAGATAATTAATTACAAAACAGTAGATGGATACACTTATATAAATCGCGGGCGACCTTAACCGGGTCAACCGTGACTTCAAGAATATAATCGATGCGGAAATCTAAGACAAATCGACATTCGATCGCCAGAGATAGAATTCGGCATAACAAGAGATGGAAAGATCAAAACCGAGGGATATATAAATCCGGTGAATCAATGCCAATTGTAAAGGAGTTCCACCCCTTTACAAATCATTCAAAGCTTGGCGAGATCGCCTATTCTTATAGAGATCATTCGAAGTGGAGTTATGGGATACTCCAGAATCAAAAGAATACCAATAGAGAGAGACAAGAATGAATTTTGGAATCGTAGGGAACGTTCCAAAGTTCAAAAGAAATCGAGTCAAAAGGAAGAGATTAAACTCGAACGAAAGTGATTCTGTAAATAAATTTACAATATATGCTAAGTTTTGCGTAGAGCCAAAGCTCTGATACCAACTGTAACGACCCGCTATTTTGAACCATTCAAATCGACAATAAATCCACACATGTCTGACTTGAATAATTCAAAATAACAGATTGTAATAAAAATTTGGCAAAACTCAGCATATGCAGTAAATAAATCAATCACATAATCACAGACACAGAGTAATACAATAATACGCAGCGGAATAGATAAAATAGTAGTTCATGAAGCTACTATATAAACATCAGAGTTAAATAAAATACAACAGAATATCTCAAATGTAATGAAGTCTCCAGTACAACAGATGACTTCTGTGAACGAATCAACTGGAAAGCTGGAAGCTGAATCAATAGTTGGATCTCCAAACGAAGCTCCAAACTCCAAGGATGAGTCTCAAATGCTGTATCACTCAGTCTGACCCGAGCGTAAAGCAAAACATAAAACACTCGAATCAGGATTAACTTTCTTATATAAATAAATCCAACTCAAGTGAAATATCAACTGAAATACAAGTAACTTAAAGGATGTTTGGGATAACCATCCTCTAAGTATCTATAGAACTATCTACAAGGTGGAGATATACATTATAACACCGTGGTCATTCAATTTAATTTATACTTCAAAACCCAAATATCATTTCATTTCAAATATACCTATTTTCCAAAATAGTGTATGTTCATTAAATTTATAAAGTAAAGTATTTAATTTCCTCAAGTCTCACAAATCGATTCAAATTTACTCAAATTCCAAATTCAAATTTTTCAAAACTCAATTCATCAATTCAATTCAGTTCTAAAAATATACCATTTAGATTTTCAATATATTTCAAAGCTTTAATATTCAACATTTTCAAAGTTAAATTTAACAGTTTAATATAGCACTTGATTTAACTTTATTATTATTTAATCAAGGAATATTCACTTAAAAGATTCAATATCATTTACTAGCCTTAAATATTCACTTAAAAGATTCAATGTCACTTACTAGCCTTAAATCACACTTTACTAAATATTTCCTTAAACTTGTTTAAATAAGAAATATTCATTAAATTTCTTATAAATCAAACCCAAGTTATAAATCATGTCTTACATCTCAATTTCAATAAGTTTCCAATCGGTTTAATTAAATAAAATTCTTTATTGAATACAATTTCAACTAAATTCAAATTATCTTTCTAACCTTAACTTATTCAAATTATTACCAAAATCTATTTTGAAATATAATTTTTATACTTAAACATATCATATGTATTAAATCCATCCTAATTTAAATTAAATAATTTAAGGCTCAACATTTATTAAAACCATATATTTCTTTCCGAAACCATAGAATTCATTTTTTAAAATATTTATATATATATGGACCAACGGTGTCTGTATATATACATCATATGGTTAAGTGATACGGATATTTATCATTTCAATCCGAAATTTAAATATATACGGATAGATATCATTTCGACCCGTAATCCCAATTTCAATTCAATTGAAAATCGCTTGGGTTTATCATTTCAACCCATAACGATTTTCTCCTATTCTAAAGTCCGTTCGGGTATGTATCATTTCAACCCATAGTGAATTCTATACTAACAGGGAACTTGCAGAGTGATAACAGATAATATAAAATACAACAACAGGCATATATCATCAATAATAATATAACAGATACTGGTGTCAGATGTCACAGGTGAACATATACAGATGATAGCATATATAACAATTTAAATAACTACAGCATCATATTTCAATTGTCGTTTCAATTGAAATCAAATTTAAATAATAAAAGAACGTTAATCGTGAGTGATTGCTCACCTTTCGAGGCTAGAGAGAGTTTCAACATACAAAAAGCTACGAATTGGATCACGACCTAGACAATCGAACAAATCCAAACAACAATCTCAAGCGAAGTGAGCTAAGAGTGGATTTGACGGGCAAATCTGAAAGATGGGATTGATGGAAATGGAAATCAGAATCATCTAGATGAAAATAGGAAATATATATATATATTATTATTGTCATTCCCATGAAATCAATATTTAATTTAAAACAATTATTAATATATATATACACAAAATCATAGTTTTAATTAAACACATAAAATCAACATTTATACATTATATATCTTGAAATAAGTATTTTATATATAACAGAGTGTTCAAACTTTTTATATTAATACAGCTATACATTTTTATATATAACAGAGCATATTCTTTTAAAAGTCAAATTTTCAACTTTATAAAAATACAGACCAGGTAGTAATGTATATAAACTTGAAATATAAACCTTTACATATTATAACTAAATATATTTTATAACAAATCCTATTATATAACATAAAATATATATATTGTAAAATACCATATAGCATCAAATATATTATAGAATACTTATATAACTTACTATAATGTTACATAACTATTTATACTCATTAAAACACATAAAAAAATCAACTTATAAAATGTCAACAGCAAATCTATCACTATATACTACTTACATATCTCAATACCTTATGATATATCACTGTACATAACCTATATCAAACCCAAAAGAACAAAAGTAGACTATTATATATATAATATACGCATAAAACAACAGACTGCTCATGTATAAAATGAACTAACTCTTATATAACCAGAAATATATTATACATATAATTATACATATATATTCATACGTAATATGTAAACAACATATATACGTTATACGAAAACAAACATAAATAGTATCCAATATATGTGAAATAAATTTGCAAAACATTTATATATAGTACTGTCAGAAATTATACATAAACAACTTTTATAACTAAACAAATAAAAGCATATATATATAACAACCTGTTAATAAAGTAAAATAGGAATGGAACTAGGCACGGAAACAAAAGAGACACACGGCTGGTGTAGAGGCCGGAGGTGCTAGGTAGGCTGTGTTCGAGTGGTTGGAGGAGGCTGTGTCATTGTCAGGGCGGAGGCGAGGTCGGGATGGGGAAAGTGGAGCTTGGGTCAGGCGGTCGTGGCGTGGTGGATTGGCGGAGGTCGTGGAGCCGGGGAGGGGACGGAGGAGCGTGTAAGGTGGATGGGAGGGGGAAGAATGGATGGTTTTGGCATTTTGTGAGCTCGGGTTCTGTGTTAGGCGGGTCTGGTTGAGGTAGAGGGTGGCTCACTGGCTGTTGTGTTCGGCGGAGGGAGAGTGAGGATCGGCAGAGGTTGTCGAACGGGTTGTGGTGAAAAGCTGGACTGGCTTGGGTGGTTGGGCTGCGCCAGTGGGAGAGGGAAGGGGAACGATGTGGGAATGTCGAGCAAGGAGGGAGAGGGTGCGTTGCTCTTGGGAATTGGTGAGATGATGAAAGAATGGCTTAGTCCACAAATAAACAGAGGGCAAAGGGTTGTATGCGTATGGAGCTTCCAGGTAATGGAAAGATGGAAGATGAATATATTTTTATTATTTTCTCTCTGTTTTTTTTTCAGAGCGAATGATGATGAAGATGACCGACAACTATATCAAGCTTTGCAATGGGAAATATGAAGTCAAAAAGGCAAAATAGGATGAACCGTTCACATTTAATAAAATACAAAACGTACCAGTTTAAATGCGAAGTAAAGGGAGTGATAAAGTAGAGCACGTGAAATCAGAAACAATAAAGAGATGACCGTTTGAAAATTTGAATGGACACAAAATATAAAAGTTCAAAATGGTACCGGTACGGTTAGTGGTTACGCAGATTTCGCTGCATACCGGATTTCAAAATGTAGAATTGAATACACCGCAGGGATCAGCACGATGAGATGATCAAAACAGTATATAGATATTCGTGGTACGATCATCCGATTAAAAGTCGATAATTGGTACCGAAAAATGCTGCTATTCTGTCAGAATTAAAATAAACGGAGCAATAGAAGTCCAAATTTGGAAAAACGAATTTCGCAGTCTGATTCAGAACGATCCGAATAAATTTTCTCCTGTTGACATATTTAGGTTTCGGAAAACTTTTAAATTCACTGTTATTAACCGGTTTGATTTGAACTAAAATTTTACAGGAAATAAACTTCAATATTACCAGATGAAAATTTTCCAGTTGCTATATTAAAATAGACGCATTCCAAATAATAAATTTTTATTTTCAAATTTTATTGTTTAAAATTTCACAAATTTCCAGTTAAATATACTTTTAAAACCATTAAATTTTGCGGGTCGTTACACTCTTGATGGTGAGATCATTAAGCTTGCGGTAGTCAATGCAAAGCCTAAGTGTACCATCAGATTTCTTCACAAAAATAGCTGAAGCTCCCCATGGAGAGGAACTAGATCGAACAAACTGTTTTGCTTCCAATTCGGATAATTGTTTACGCATCTCCTCGTTTTCCTTATTGGACATACAATAACGAGGACGAGTAATAAGTAGAGCTCCAGGGATTAGATTAATTCTGAACTCAATTGCTCGCTTAGGTGGTAATCCTAAAATGGGCTCAAATATATCAAGAAATTCACGAACAATGTGAATGAGAGAAATAACATCTTCATCATCATCATTATCGTCATCATGAGGAATTAGAGAATACAAGGACGCTTTCGAATTGGAATCTGAATCTTTCAGAACAAGAGAAATCTGCTTAACAGATTGAGGATGTCGAAGATATATAGTTCACTGAGGACATAGGATTTGGACTTCATAATGGTTAAGCCAATCCATTCCCAAAATCATTTCGAAGCCTAAGTAACGCATAACATGCAAATCGGCATGGAAAGAGTAATCACATAAAATAATCTCGACATCTTTACATGGTAAACTGAGTGTTGCAGATCCACCAACTGGATTCGCAATTCTCAATGTAGTCATCAAGCCAATAACATTCAAAGACAAAGCATCAACAAGTTCTTTTGATATAAAAGAGTGAGATGCACCCGTATCAAAAAGAACTCGAATAGGAAAATCATGAAATATAATAATGCCATCAAGGATAGAATGAGAAATACCTTGACCACGAGAAGTGTTACGAGGGAATTGCACCACATTTAGCTTTCCCTCTTTCCTGTTTGGAAGTTTGGGGCATGAAGATAAAAGATGACCCGAACTTTTTCAATAACGACAAAAAAGAGGTTTTGGGCACCTATTTGCATAATGGTCCTTAGAACCATAATTGTAGCATTGCCCAGGACTAGAGGTAGAAGTCTTTGCTACCGAAGTTAGTTGCTTCCCTTTCTTGTTGGGATTAGGCTTGAACTTAAAAGGCCTCTTCTTGTTGATGTTTTTTTTGACCTCAACATCACTTTCTTTTTCGGCCTCTTCGAGTCGAAGAGCGATATCAACTAGCTGATCAAAAGAAACTTCTAGTTTCAGAAGTAATGGCTTTTTGAGGCTCTTATTCAACCCATAGAAAAATATTTGATTTTTCTTCAATGGGGTATTAATATACTCGACCCCATATTTAGATAGAGATTCGAATGATGCGACGTAATCCGTCACAGAAGATTCACCTTGAACAAGGTCAATAAAGCGTCGGGCTAAAGATACTTTTTAAGCTTCCGGCACAAATTTCAACTCGAACCTTTCCCGGAATTGCTCCCAAGTAAGATCCGCTTCAATAATTTCCGAGATCAGAAGCTCATACCAATCTAATGCTCTTTCTTGGAGCATGCTAGAAGCCACTTGGACTCAATGTAGGTCAATAAGATTCATGCGGGAAAAGATGTGATCACATGTTCTAAGCCAAGCTTGGACTTCTATAACTCTTTCAGAACCCTTGAAAAGCTTTCCACCCAAGTTGGTGTAATCACCGCACAAGCATGCAAACCCAGATTTAGGATGAGTAGGCTCTGGAATGGGTCCGATAGCTTGAGCATTTTTCACAAGATCTAGAAGTTCCTAAGCAGACATAAATACTCCATCCTGAGGAGTAGCACTGGAATGACCGGCGCTGGGACGGCCTGGTCTAACCATTTCTCTTCCTTTAAAAAGAAAGAAAGAAGAGGGAAAAGGTTATTCTCAGAATGAATATCAAAAAAACTTGATTGATAAAACAAGGCATCATAAAAAGAAATAGGATAGAACGGTTCAAAGACTCGAATTAAATCCTATGGCATGATTCTTAAGAAAGACTTAGGACAATGATGCTTGCTAGATTATTCTACATTGTTCCGAAGTTTGGCTCTGATACCAAGCTGTGACGCCCCACCTCTATGCTCACGCTAGCCAAGGACACTTCGAGGTAATGTCGTCAACTAGCACGAAGAATAAGGCTGTTGAGGAGCAACCATCTGTGTAATTGCTTTGTGCGAGTACCGATATGTCAAATAATATAACTTACATTTCATTTCAAGAGGAAACCCGACATATCAAATACAAACTCAAAGCTACCGCACAGTGGCTATGAGGCCTTCGGAAACAAATATAGAAATAAACATAACACAAATCAGTCACAGATATTCATATCACAAAGGCGGAAACAGATATGAATATAACACATAAAAGTGTACATCAAAGTAATGGTCATATAAGATCCATTACGTCACAAAAGAATAGATAAAAGTGCCAGACAAAAGAATATGTATACATTAAGGAGTCTCTATCTCGAATGTATAAAAGCAAAAACTACTAAGCTAAGTAGTTAGCCAAAAGTCAGATAATAGTCCCAAATGAGGAGTCAAGCAGAAGCACCTATAACATCTCGGTCTGACCCGAGTATTATTTAATAAGAAAATAATAAACGGATCAGTCTAACTATAAATATTAGATAAAATGAGATAGGGTAAGAGATATAACAAATACGTATGATAACCATAATGCCATACCATGACAAGTATACATTTAATAACAATAAAGTCATACAATATCTCAAGAATCTCAAGGCACCAAAAAGAATGTCATATTCTTTATTTTATTCACCAAACCCCAATTATTGACAAACATACTATTGCCAATCACAAAAAGAGGTGAAACATAAATTCTAGAAATCATCAGCTAGAAATCCAGAGATCACAAAAAGAGGAGGCCTATCACAAACGGAAGCATGAAAACTTACCAACATGTGTATCACAAATGGAGCGTTATTCCATAACTTAGGGGCAACGACGCAGTACAATAACGGTACCTCCGATGAACCAAAAAGCCGGGACATCGATGTAGTACAATAACGGTACATCCGATGAACAAAAAAGCCGGGACATCGATGTAGTACAATAACGGTACATCCGATGAACCGAACACCATAAAAGAACATGGGTCGCTGGCCCATAAAAGAAATGAGACGAAGCTCAATAAAATGAGGTACAGTCCCCCACGTGGACAAAGAGACATCGCACATTGCAAGTCTAAACCACAAAATGATCATCATAGACCAATAAAAGTGTGAATTACACTAAGCTAGTAAATACATGAGTTTAGCTTCATGTCCCATAATGTAACAACCCGCATATCTATCGATTTTATATTTATATATTTTATCGTTAGTCGGATGTTAGTCCGAAAAGCTACTTTTTGCATACAGTCAAATTAGGACTCGAGACCACTTCCATTGAGTTCAAAATGACGTTTGCGATCTTTTTGAGTGTAAACTTCGATATGTTTGGAGATAGTGAAATTTTCGTCACTTTTTGGCTTAGGACTTTGGTTTGGGGATGAAAACACACTAACTCAGCCCAACCCCCTCTTCTCTTCATCACTTCATCAAATAACATTCAAGCTTCATCAAAAATGGTGGTGGGAAGTGGAAATTAAAACTCCAAACTTAAATTCTATTGCAAATCCGAGATTCAACATCAAATTCAAGTAGAAGATAGTGGATTCAAGCTTTGGATTGCTTCTCCTTGCTTTCAATCTCCATCTTCATCCATTTTAGTGAAAAGGTGATATTTTTGATCTCACATCTTGCCTATGGATGTCATTGGGCTGTTGGGAATGATTCCCTATTGCATTTGTATGAATATTTTCATTTGGTTTGGATTGGATTGGCGAAAAACTCCAATTTTTAGTGTTTTTGGTGAAAAACTGCACTTAGGTCGTTCTGCCTAGGCTAGGTCGTTTGCTGTTGAAAAGTCACACAGAGCTTAGGTCGTTTTCGACCTTAATTCGTTCTGGCCATAGGTCGTTCGCCATTAGGTCGCGCCCTTTAGGTCGCTCAGCCTACTTACCTCGCTGGGTCGTTAGCTCGGCCGTGCTTAGGTCGCTCACCCAGTAGGTCGCGAGTCTTTAGGTCGCCACTTTTAGGTCGCGCCTGTTTTAGGTCGCGTACACTTTTAGGTCGCCAGTTTTAGGTCGCGCCTCTTTTAGGTCGCGTACACTTTTAGGTCGCGCCTCTTTTAGGTCGCCACTTTTAGGTCGCGCCTCTTTTAGGTCGCGTACACTTTTAGGTCGCGCCACTTTTAGGTCGCGCCTCTTTTAGGTCGCGCCTCTTGTAGGTCGTAGGTCGCGCTGGCACTTAGGTCGTAGGTTGCATTAGCTCGTAAGTCGCTCGACCATTTCCACTAGGTCGTCTCCGACCTATCCTCTAGCTAAGTCGTTCGACCCTCTAGGTCGTTCGAGTTAGGTCGTTGGACCATTCACCTTAGGTCGCTCGTCTACTAAGTCGACCTAGTTTACCTCGTAAGTCGTCTCCGACCTAAGCCCCACTAGGTCGCGCCACTTAGGTCGTATCCCTTAGGTCGCAAACTCTTTAGGTCGTTGGATCTCATTTTGCTTTAGGTCGTAGGCCGCTTGTCTTCACTTAGGTCAAACCTCGTACATCCCTTCTAGGTGATCTTATTTGAAAAACATTCAACAGAACTTCCTACTTTGATGGTTTTGGGAATTGATTTCTTTGGTTTTTTCTCACGTCTTCGAATGTGAATTTATGTGATTCGATTTGTTTCAACAATCGTTTTGTGACTTGTCACTTTAAAGATATGAAGGTTTTAATACTAGTAGTAAATATCAAAACTCTTTCATCAAATTGATTTCAACACTATTTTAAATATCAAAAGTTCGTTTTCTCAAACCGATTTCCAATCTACTAATATATACAAGCCTTTACTTCACTCGGATGAGAAATTGAATTAAACGACTTAGTAAAACGAGTGGTATGAAACGCTTGCGTTCACTTCGTCGGTTAGCTCTTGGACTTGTTCGATTGAACCCTTTTTGTGACAATTTTCTAGTGAAGATCTACAGTTTGTTTGTAAATATTTAAGTTAAGCAAGGGGTTATGGGACATGAAGCTAAACTCATATATTTACTAGCTTGGTGTGATTGACACTTCCTTATGATCATGACGATCATTCTTGTGATTTAGACTAGCGATTGAGCAATGTCTCTTTGTCTGCGAGGGAGAACAGACCCCGCTTGGGTGATGTTTCTACTCACATATATGGGGTTGCACCCCATGGTCTTTGGGCCGTTCGTGTGTCAAAGGCCTTCGGGCCATCAGTGTGTTCGGAAAATTAAATGGATAGCTTCCATGAGATAGCTTCTCGTCCGTGTGCTTGGACTTCCCCCTTTTAGTGATTTCTGGATTTCGTGTGTTGATTTCTGGGATTTGTTCTGGATTTCGTGTGTTGATTTCTGGATTTAGTGCTTCACCAACTTTTGTGGTTTTCATTGATATGATATCGGTTTTTGTGTATTGGTGAATTTGTGTGTCATTACCTGCTTATGGGTTTGGATCTTTGAGAAGATCCTTGTGAAATTGATTAATCTCTTGTTGATTATCATCTACGTACTTATAGTAGTACGACGTTATGGTTATTACATGTTCATGTCATGTCGTTTACTTTATACCATATCATCTGATATTTATAGCTAGACTGATCTATTTATTATTTTCTTATAAATAATACTCGGGTCAGACCGAGTTGTTATAGGTGCTTCTGCTTGACTTCTCTTTAGGATTATTCTGACTTTTGGCTAACTACATAGATTAGTAGTTTTTTGGTTGTACACATTTGAGATATAGACTCTATGTTGTGTACTTATTCTTTTGTATAGCACGTGATGCTATTCTTTTGTATTATCGTGGATCTTTCTGACCACTAATCTGATGTACACTTTAATGTGTTATATATTTATTCATATCTTCTTCCGCCTTTGTGATATGGATGTCTGTGACTGATTTATGTTATGATTATTTCTATGTTTGTTTCCGAAGGTTATATATAGCCACTGTGTGATAGCTTTATGTTTGTATCGGTATGTCGGATTTCCTCTTTAAAAGATATGCATTCTGTTCTATCTGACATATTGGTGCTCGCACAAAGAAGTTACATGGATGGTCGCTCCTCCACAGCCTTATTCTCCATGCTAATTGACAGCACTACATCGTAGTGTTCTTGGTTAGCGTGGGATTAGAGGTGGGGCGTCACACATAACCACTGGCTTAACTTAAATATTTACGAACAAATTGTAGATTTCCACTCGAAAATTGTCACAAGAGTTTCAATCGAACAAGTCTAAGAATTAACCGACAAAGTAAACGCAAGCGTTTCATACCACTTGTTTTGCTAAGCCGTTTAATTGGATTTCTCGAACGAATGAGGCAAAGGTTTGTATATACTAATAGATTAGAAAACGGTTTTAAAAACGAGTTTGATATTGAAAGTAAATGTTGAAATCGTTTTGATGAAAGGGTTTGAATATTTACTACTAGTATAGAAACCTTTACATTTCAAAGTGACAAACCATAGAAATGATCGTAGAAACAATCAATCACCAAAATTCACATACGAAGACGTTAATTAAATCCAAAGAAATTGATACCAAATCCATCAAAATGGATATTCCCAAAAAATACAAAGAAAGAAGTCATCAAAGTCGATAATAAGTGATAACAACTAACCGGATCAACAAATATCGATTAAAAATTGGAAATCCACTCAAAACAGCTCAAAATAGGCAAAGTGAACAGTTCCAAACGTCTGGCCCTAGGTTCTGGCACAAAATAGGCAAAACTACATATTTCAGACGTCTGAAATTCCAACCAGACGTCTGCCAGACGTCTGGTTGGATTTCCAAACGTCTGGATTTTTCCTCTGCATTTTTGCGTTTTCCAGGGACCAATTCCAGACATTTCGATTTTTCAACCAGACGTCTGAATTTGAAACCAGACGTCTGGATTTTGTTCCAGACATCTGAAATTGCCTGCTAGTCAAAAATCAGCCTTGCCCAAAATGGGCGAAAATCCAAATCGGAAGCGATCGGATGAGCAACGGAGACTAGGGATTTATTCCAAGCGACAACCCAGCCTTAAAGGCTCTCTGAAACACCACCAAAACATGTCAAAACATCCAAGATAGGATTTTTAAAGATTTTGACTTCAAAACACCAAAATTGGAAAATTCACCAAATCAATTCAAATCAAAAGCAAATGAACATGAATAGAAGTTAGGAATTCATATCTAACAACAATGAAAGTTATAGACGTAGATGTGAGTTCAAGGACTCACCTTTAAACCAAAAAACAATGAATGAGAAGCTTTTAAAACAAGGCAAGAACAATTCCTCTTCAACACACCTCTAGAATCTTCAATCTATTATCAAAGGTGAAGTTTTTCCTAAGTTAGGGTTAGGAATTTCTGAGAATTGAAGAGAGATTGAGATGGAGAAGAAGAAGAGGATGCTTACCTTAACTTCTCTTTGATGTTGGAGCTAGAATTTGTATTTCCTAATTAAACTAGGGTTTGGAATTATAATTTCCCATTCTTTCCCCCATTTTTCTCTTAAGCTTGAGAGTGTTAGGAAATGAAAATGAATGAAGGAAGTTGAGTGGAGTTAGAACATTCAGTTGGGTTAATGGGCTGAAACCCAAACCCAAAGCCCAAAATAGAAAATAGCAAAATTCTACTCAACTCCAAACATATCGATGCTTATACTTAAAAAAGTTGTAAACGCCATTTTGGACTCAATGGAGGTGGTCTCGAGTCCCAATTCGACTGTTTACAAAAGGTAGCTTTTCGGACTTTAATCTGAATAACGATGCTATATTTAAATAAATATTTAAATATACAATCGTAAAATATGCGGGTTGTTACACTAGGGCTTGCTAACTATTTTCAAACATGGTAATTAGGATCTTAATCTATTAATTAGCTAAGGGAAACATGTTTAAACACAAACATAAACTCAAATTAACTCAAAAAATCTCAAAATAGCTTCATATAATTTTATAAACTTCAATAACCAAATATATGAAGTATAACACATAAATTAGTAAGGAGAATCATCCCAGTCACCTTAACTAAACTTAAGTCAAGCGCTAATCACCAAAAATCCAATTCTTACTTACTTTAAATTTTGAAATGCACTCCAATACTCTAATCCAAGCTAATTCCATTATGGGTTTTGTAGAGAATTGGAAGAGAGGAATTATGTTGATTTTTATTTGATTTTAGGAAATTACTTAATAGGTTTAGGGTTTGAGGATTAAGGAGGTGATTAAGGGTGATTAAGAGGCCATTAAAGGAAGAGGAGAAGGAAATAACATGGAATGAAAAGTGAATGGAAATAATAAAGAGCATAGCTACATATAAGCTATGTAAGGGTAAGCTAAGCCCAATCCTCTTCATCCGGCACTATTCATCCCCGAAATTCCAATCTTCAAAAATATCGAACCTTATACTCATTCAAATTCTGGATGTCGTTCCGGGCTCAATGGAAAAGGTTTTGGAACCTAATTCCATTATACACAAAAGTTAGCCTTTTTGATCGATTTACGAATCGAACGCAAGCTACTAGCTAAAAATCCATCAATCAAAATATATCGATGATTATACTCATTTTGATTCGCAACATCAATCCAGGCTCAACAGAAGTGGTCTCAAGTCCTAATTTGACCATATGCAAAAAGTCACATTTTAGACGTTTAATTCAATAAAGACTTAATATTTAAATTAACTGTTTAAATATATCATCGTTAAATATGTAGGTTGTTACAAGGTATATGTTTTATGTCTTGGAAGTGGATCTGTTTGAGATGCGGGAATCTATGTGAAGATTCGAAATCTATTTAAGATGCCCGAACACATGTAGTTGTTCATAATCTATTTAGAATGTGGGAATCTATGTGTGATTCCAAGATCTAGTGAAATGTGGAAATCCATGTGTGGTTTCGAGATTTTCTTGAGATGTGAGGATCCAATTTGGAATTTGTGTTCTGTTCGAGAGATGAAGACTAGTGTGAAAGATGCTAAACGTAACCTCAACATCAAAAATGACTAAAAACTATAACGAACCGGATTTTCGACCCTCGAAAATCGACACTATTACGTCCACTGTATCATATGCCGAACATTCAAGTGCCGGAAATACCAATTTGTTAGGGCGAAAGAAGAAGGTAGAAGGTAGAAGAAAACTAAACATAGAATATCACAACCCAATGAATAATATATAATACAACAATGTTCTTTACAAAAAGGAAACATCTTTATTCATATATATACAACATCAGAGTACACTAGACTTATCCTAAATTTGGACAGTTATGGAAACCTGTCCTTTCATTGACAAGCATATAGACTCTATAATACAGAGGAAGAAAAATATACGCGAATACGTCTTGACCATCAAGCTCCTCTTCAACTCCAAAGTATCCAGCTAAACCTAGGAAAACATGCTCGGTCTGACCCGAGCATTACATGGAATAACACCCGGATCAATCTGGTAAACCAACATGGGTAAAACTCGATAACAAGTAACAACCAAACCAATTTCTACATTTAAAAACATTTCAAATAAAGGGTATCTCGTAAGACCACACCGCACATAAAAACGGATGGGTTTTTACCTTACGATAGCCAAAACATTTTATATCAAAATCTAGTGATATTATCATAGTGTCTAGGTTTAAAGTAAATAGACAAAATAGCTGAAATGCTTGCATCTCATGTTCCAACATACTAGGCTCTACAATCGAAAATGTAAGGCACGTATTGGAGATTGGATTCCAACTAATGACTGAGCTACTAGGGTACTGCCTGCCATAGTACACCTCCAGAAAAATGTACCGAGGTCATACCTGACGACCCCTACCAACATAGGACCGGCCCACCCCATGTTGGATAGTACCAAATATATCATTACCACGGTTTCTTTGAAACCTTTAACCTAGCGCTCCCATGTACATGAATTCATTAATGATTGTGTATTTATCAAGAAGGGTGATGATATACCCTAATGGGTGCAACCCACATATCCCCGCTACATATCCTCAATTTTAGTCATTCCCGGTTGATGAGGCTTGAGGCTAGGTTTTACCTTTCTGAATAGCAATCCATCTTGGATTGCTAAAATTGCCCTCCAGGCGTCAATGCAATGCCAACATTCATCCACACAAGTTCGTTTGGGTCTGAACGAAACCGAAGACACTAACTCTACTACATCCATTTTGGAATCACCTTCAGGATTAGTAGCAGTAGCCCTAGCACTTCAAAGAGCACCATCTTCAATCGTCATCAAGATGCCTTCCACTCGAACACACATGCTGGTTCGATGTGGTTTTCAGATATAGATCTGATCCCGGTCTCTCCGTATCAACAACCGATAATTTTCGGTTGACTCATTCTCGTTCTATTGGAAGTAAGTATTCGAGTCCTTACATGGGAACTCGAATTTACATTCATACTTCTTAAGTCAAATTAAGCCAAATTTGGTAGTCGGTTATTTAACTATAAAAAAACAACAACCAATTTCTTTGACATTTATTTATCCATAGCAATTGCTAAGCCTCAAAACATATCTTTGTTTAATAAGTCTCTTAAAAAACGATCATATACTTATCTTTTGGACATAAGTATATTCACAAAACATTTGTAAGATTTCCCATTACCAAATCTCTAAAAAGGATTTAACTACATTTTTTAAATTAGAGAAAGGATAACTCTAAGCACTATTCCTTTGGTGTAAAGTGTGGAATGGATGTTCAATACCACCATTTTCGTAAATGGTCAGGCTAGAGAAACCGTAACCTCGAATTTCTGTTGTAATTACCTTCAATAAATCCTTTTATAAATTTCCCTTACCCATGAAATCCTTTTTGCTTTAACCCAAACCTGTTTACAAAACATTTATCAACCTCTATACTCATTTACGAGACTCTTTATAATTATTCAAACCTGGTTATATAAACTTCTTTATAAACTTTCAAGCCTTGTATAAAACTTCCCTTTATGGACATCCAAAATCATTTATAAAATCTTTTTATAAACATTCAAAACTATTTCGAAAACTCCTTTTATGAATACCCAAGATTATTCACCAACTTGTTCATATAATATTCAGAACAATTTTCAAATCATTCTCCAAATATCTAGTTCAAAATATAATAACCTTGAAGACCATTTTAAATAAATGAAATATTAACTTTGCAAAACCAAATCAAGGCTTAATGACTACAATGGATCATTAAATTTGGATTTACTTATCCAAGTAATATCATAAGTATTACCTAACATCATATATGTAAAGGATTCATACATAACATACAATCAATCATAGGTAGATGTCAAGTTACAGTTGCAGATATAGATACATCCACTATCGGGTTTAAAAGTTTTACATATAGAAGTACATTGCATATGCTTAAGTTATCATGACCGGCTTACTGAAATTAATTTCCTTGTGTTTATCACGTTACCGATATTCAACCTTTGTGCTAAATACAAGTCAACTTACGTCCCATAAAATATGTCAACGTTTTATAATCACTATCTTAATTCATTTGGCTACTTAATGGTCCAAACGAGAGATCCTTTGATTTAAAATCAATTAATCTTCAAAAGAAAATTGATTTAAAATATAACCAATTGGGTTTAAAAGAACCTTTGAAAAGATTAACGAACATTTAGTTCGCTTAACCCTAATTATATCTTAATTAATCATAATTAAATAAAGATTAAATCATAATTATACTTGAATTAACTTAATGAACTTAGTTAAGTAAGTCCTAATTAACTTCTTAATGCATCTTAGTTAAGGTTTAAATAATTCATTATTAGTTAAACCCTAATTAATTAAAAATTAATTTAATAATCACTTAATTAAATAATAATTAACCATTTAATTACTTCTTATCTTCATTAATCACTAATTTAAAACTTTATTAATCACTAATTATTAACCTCTAATCACTTACATAATTACTAATTTAGTACTAATTACTTTTAATTAATTTATTAAATAATAAAATATTAACGAACTAAACTTAATCTCTTTTTATATTACTAATTAAGTTTGGTAAACATTTGCAAAACCATTTCATAAGAAAATGTTTTAAAATGAAAATCAACAATTTTGTCAAACTACGTCCGCAGCGACTATCGCTATGAGCGCAGTTCGCTAAAACATACTTTAAGCGAAAACACTTGCTTATCCTTTCCTATTTCATGTTTACAAACATAACTTTTAAAAGTTTTTGAGACTTAGAAACAAAGATAGAAACTTTGAAACAATTTCCTAACTTTAAAATAAGAAAACATAGTTTTTGATTTCGAATCGGATCTCACGTCCGTCGCAACACACCAAGTTGTTAACTTTGTTTCAACCAAACATATTTTGGTTCTTAGATCACAACCATACATCCATACTACCATACTTTTTAACATCACAATGAAAAACATATATAAACATCAGGTTATATGCTTACTAACTCGACAACATTACATTCAAATCTAAAATTCAATACCAAACCTAGCATCCATCAAATCATCATCGGCCAATATAATAACCATTCAATTTTCTCATCATATCATCACCATAATAACACATCATAATAAGGTCAAAAAGTTTTCCAGAACAAGTAGTTTTACTCATCGAAAATCTTTGAAACCTGAAATGTCTTAGATGCACCAAAAATCACCCCAAAAATATGTCATCTTCCACTTGATTTTTGGACATATTAGTCTTGGAATTTGAAAACGTAATTAGAAGAAAAGTTTTAGAAAATTCTTTTCTCTACAATTTCAAAGAAATAATCACTCAAATCGGTCTGTTTGAGGTACATATGGTCAAAAGAATGAGAGCTATTTTCGAACCTGAATCTCTGAGTTCAAAAATACACTGCAAAGAAATGAGATTTTGACAAACCTAAATTTGAAATTAGAAAAAGTGGTAATATTGAAAGATGAAGATACTAAAATTTTATATGATTTAACAAAAGTAAAATCTTGATTCTATCTAAAATAGAGGAAGTTATGGCCGAATAAAGTGGAGGAAAAATGGAGAAGAAAGAGTTAAAAACAAGTTTGCATCTTTAAACAATTTAATTTTTTTGATTTTAACTTAAAACTAACATAAGAAGCCATGAAATATGAAGAAAGCTTTAGGGAAATAGAAATGGAGAAGTAAATTAAAATGTGGTGAAGTGGATGTGTATTTATAGACACAAGAAAGTAGGAAAATTACCAAACCAACCTTAGATTAAAATATCCTAACACGTCATTATTTTGACAAGTCACATCACCAACTTCATCCCCCTCATATGTCACATCCCCCCTCTCTAGTCACATCCTCTAGATTACGATGGATAATGATGATAAGGCTAAGATATACAAGAGATAATGATATATACTTATATATAAGCTGTTATTTTTAAAACCATGAGTTGTCACATCACTTGTTAAACATAATAAACATAAGACAATATACAATTGGTGTATAATTATTATTTGGCTAATTAACTCTTATATATGTGTTTATATAGTGCACAAAGACAAACAATGTTCCTGACCAAATTTCCGGTGTCGAAAAGTCAAAATTCCAGAAAACGTTCTTTGATCATATTTTCTATTTTTCTACGAACTATCTATTTTGCTAAAAAAAATTAAAAAATGATTTTACCATCATTATTAAATAATATAATAGGTTTATTTGTTAATAAAAACCCATTTATTTAATATTTAAACTTAACTTGAATTTCCGAAGAAATATCTAAAACCATTGATATCAATTGTCGATGTCATAAATACATTTTATTTTTCAAAAATAAAATAAATTATTTTATTTCATAATCTTGTTTGAATACATAAATAGTGTATGAATCTAGAGCCGTGCATGATCCTTATTGTTTAAAAGCAGTTTTATTGATAAAATGATTTTCGGCTGTCATATCGATATTTTACCTAGGACGATATTTACAAATTTTCAATATTTTACCTTGGTAATTTGTCTGCAAATATTTTTCTCAAAAAAATAAATATTATTATTTACCACGTAAAACATTATTATTTCTTAATTTTAAACCAATATCTAAATATTTTAAAAATAAATATAATTTATCCAAGTGATAAATTTGTAGGTTGTTACATTCTTCTCCCCTTGAAAGAATTTCTTCCCCGAAATTATAGCACAACCCTATTCCTAGAAATACTTAAAACTATTCATCAATCTGTATGATGTACATAGATCATTCCTATGTAAAATCTGATTTGATCACTCACTCGAATACATAACTTCATTTCCGAACTATTATCTCTCACTTGACTTCCTAGTGCGAACTTTGATCAGACTTCTTAATTAGAAACCTCTATTCTCCTTGCATAGCCATAACTACGATAGAAAACCTTTGGTTCCACATAAGAACCCTCATCAATGCTCGTCGCCATATATCAGGTGATAAATCCCTTTTTGGAAAGGTGCGAAACACCTCAGTCATGTACTCGAATTTTGGATCGAGAAATAAGTGAAATAGGGAAATGATCTACGTACAACCCACATAATAATCCCATTGGTTCCTACTTTCCAAGATTATAATTACCCTTTTTGAAGGATCATCATTTTACTTAAGAACGTTACTTAAGTTTATTAATATTCTATAACTCAAATTCATTTTATATGATACTCTTCTACATCCAAAAGAGTATATACAATATCAAATCTTAAATTGGTTTTACTTAACCTAGGATGTTCAATAAATTCAAACCTTTATATATTAGCCCACTCTTAATCAAGACATCTTTTTATTATGAAAACTCTATTCTTTTTAGGGATTTGAGAACACAATATTCAGGCTATTTTTCAAAAAACCTTTCAAAATGATACTTTATATTTAACCCTTTTGAAAACATAATATATAGCCCAAGTTACTCTAAAACGATATCAAGGAACCGGGTGCTACCGAATAGTATTATATATCCCTTTTACTAAGAAGAGAAATACTCAAGAGAAGTGTTTACCATCCAAACACATCTCTTAGCCATTTTTAGTCATTTCCAAGACACTCGTACTAGTTAATCATAAAAATATTTCTTTCTTCACAAATTCCCTTTTAAAACAATACTATTTATAGATAAATAGTTCTTTAATAAAATCATCCGCTAGCTTTGGATTCATTTGGATTCGAACTTGTTTCGATTGTACAATGACAAAGAGGATAATTTACTAAGTGCACTATCGTATTTACCTAAGCAAACATTCGATTGTCACTTAAAAGATTATTTTGATTATCACAAAACAGATCAAAACTCCTTCCCAAACTGTACAAAGAAAACTTTACTTTTAAATCTATTTTAAAATATTTATATCTTAAAATCACTTTAAGTACAATTACTACAACTTTTCCAAAATCATTTAAATCTTTATCAAAGCCACCAGGATTTAATATTCTCACAATCCTTTTCATTTTTATAAGGTCATCTAAAGATTTTCTTTTAACTAAAACATTCTCTTCTAAATCCAATTTTAACCGTACTCTCATCGATAACTATATAGACTTTTGAGAATCATTCCTTTATATACAAAATATATCCTAGGTAAAAAAATTTCATTTACCAGTTTCAAAACAATATTATGTCAATTGGATTTGTTCAAGTGTTTAGGAAATCCCTCTCGATAACGTTGGCCAAACGCATTAACTAGAATTCTTAAGCCAGTCAACAGATCAACAACACAATATAAAACATTTATACTAAGTAACAAATACGCACTAATATTTATAATACACTCAGGCTCATTCTACGGTCTCACTTACCCCATCTCAAATGAGCATAACCCACTAGAGCCAAGGTTCTCGCTTAACCTTCAACTCTGATACCAAATGTAACAAACCAGATTTTCAACCCTCGAAAATCGACACTAATACGTCAACTGTATCACATGCCTTACATGCCGGAAATACCAATTTATTAGGGTGAAAGAAGAAGGTAGAAGATAGAAGAAAACTAAACACACAGATTCTCACAACCCCTAAGCGGTTAAAGCGCTCGGCAGATTCAATGCGGTGGAGGTGCAAAAAGTTATAGCGGGGATATAGCGAGGATATAGCGGGATATAGTGGATGACTCTAAAATAACATATAAAACTCGTGCTTAATGTTTTTACAAATATATAAATGGTAATCAAATGAAAAATTAACATTCAATTGAATTATAATTAATACATAAATAATTTTAAATAAAAACATATGCGAATATACTGTAAATAAACGTAAAACTATTATATAACATAATTGAATTTAGTAGAATATTAGAGTATTTTGATTTCTAAAAATATATTATAAATTCAATTAAAAAAATTAATTTCATAATTTTTAAAACGTATAAATGTCATTTTTCAATTCATTTCTTTTAAAGAAGATATAGCGGAAATAGCGGAATATGGCGGGTATAACGGGATATAGCGGAAATAGCGTGGCTTAAAGCGGAAAGACTATATTTGGGGCTATATGGAAAAATCATAGCGGTAGAAATCCACTATGAGATATAACAGGGTTATAGCAGGGTAATAACATGGCATTAACTGCACAACACATCGTAGCGAATAATATGCAATACAACAATGATCTTTACAAAAAGGAAACATATTTATTCATATATACAACATCAGAGTACACTAGAATTATCCTAAATTTGGACAGTTATAGAAATATGTCCTTACATTGACAAACATACAAATGAAGAAAAATATACGTGAATACGTCTTGACCATCCAGCTCCTCTCCAACTCCAAATTATCCAGCTAAACATGGGAAAACATGCTCGGTCTGACCCGAGCATTACATGGAATAACGCCTGGGTCAGTTTGGTAAACTATCGTGAGTAAAACTCGATAACAAGTAACAAACAACTAATTTCTATATTTGTAAACCTTTCAAACAATGGGTATCTCATAAGACTACACTTCACATAAAAACGGTTGGGTTTTACCTTATGATAACCAAAACATTTTATATCAAAATCCAGTGATATTGTCATAGTGTCTAGGTTTAAAGTAAATAGATAAAATAGCTGAAATGCTTGCATCTCACATTCCAACATACCAGGCTCTACGATCAAAAATGTAAGGCATGTATAGGAGATTGGATTCCAACTAATGAATGGGCTACTGGGGTACAGCCTGCCACGGTACACCTCTAGAAAAATATACCGAGGTCATACCTAACGACCCCTGCCAACACAGGACCAGCCTACCCCTTGCCGATAGTACTGAATATATCATCACCCCGGTTTCTTTGCAACCTTTAACCGAGCGCTCCCACGTACACGAATTCAATTATGATTTTGTATTTATGTAGAAGGGTGATGATATACCCTAATGGGAGGGACCCAGATAGCTCTGCTACATATCCCCCATTTTAGTCATTCTCGGTTGATGAGGCTTGATGCTATGTTTTACATTTTTGAATAGCAATCCATCTTGGAATGCTAACACTACCCTTTAAGCATCAATATAGTGGCAGCATTCATCCATACAAGTTCGTTCTGGGTCTGAACGAAACCGAAGGCACTAACTCTCCTACATCCATTTTGGAATCACCTTCAGGATTAGTAGCAGTAGCCTTTTCACTTCAAAGAGAACCAACTTCAATCATCATCAATATGCCTTCCACTCGAATGCACATGCTAGTTCGGAGTGGTTTACGGATGTAGATCCGATCTCGGTCTCTCCGCATCAACAACCGATAATTTTCGGTTGACCCACTCCCGGTTCTTTTGGAAGTAAGTATTCGAGTCCTTATATGGGAACTCGAGTTTACATTCATACTTCTTAAGTCAAATTAGGCCAAGTCGATTATTTAACTATCAAATAATCAAACAACAACCAATTCCGTTTGAGATTTATTTATCCATAGCAATCAGTAAGCCTCAAAACATATCTTTGTTTAATTAGTCTCTTTCAAAAACAATCATATACTTATCTTTTTGCCATAAGTATTTCACATAACATTTGTAAGATTTCCCATTACAAAATCACTAAAATGGATTTAACTACATTATTTAAATTAGAAAAAAGGATAACTCTAAGCACCATTCCTTCGGTGTAAAGTGTGGAACAGACGTTCCATACCATCATTTTTTTAAAGGTCAGCCTAAAGAAACCCAAACCTCGAATTTCTATTGTAATTATCTTCAATAAATTCTTTCACAAATTTCCCTTACCCATGAAATCCTTTTTGCTTTAATCAAACTCTTTACAAAACATTTATCAACCTCCATACTCATTTGTGAGACTCTTTATAATTATTTAAACCTGGGTATATAAACTTCTTTATAAACTTTCAAACCTTGTATAAAACTTCCCTTTATAGACATCCAAATCCATTTATAAAATCTTTTTATAAACATTCAAAACTATTTCTAAAACTCCTTTTATGAATTACCCAAGATTATTCACAAATTTATTTATATAATATGCAGAAAAATTTTCAAATCATTCTTCAAATATCTTGTTTAAAATATAATAAACTTGAAGACCATTTTAAAGAAAATAAAATATTAACTTTCCAAAACCAAACAGAGGCTTAATGACTACAATGGATCATTAAATTTGGGTTTATTTATCCAAGTTATATCATGGGTATTGCCTAACATCAAATATGTAAGGGATTCACACATAACATACTATCAGTCATACATAGATGTTAAGTTACAGATATAGATACATCCATTATCGGATGTAAAAGTTTTACATATAGAAGTACATTCCATATGCTTAAGTTATCATGACCCACTTATTGAAATTAACTTTCTTGTGTTTATCACATTACCGATATTCAACATTTGTGCTAAATACAAGTCAACTTACTTCTCATAAAGCATGTCAATGTTTTATAATCACAACCTTAATTCATTTGGCTACTTAATGGTCCAGATGAGAGATCCTTTGATTTAAAATCAATTAATCTTAAAAAGAAAATTGATTTAAAATATAACCGATTGGGTTTAAAACAACCTTTGAAAAGATTAAAGAATATTTAATTGGCTTAACCCTAATTATATCTTAATTAATCATAATTAAATCAAGATTAAATCATAATTAAACTTTAATTAACTTAATGAACTTAGTTAAGTCCTAATTAACTTCTTAATGCATCTTAGTTAAGGGTTAAACAATTCATTATTTGTTAAACCCTAATTAATTAAAAATTAATTTAATAATCACTTAATTAAATAATAATTAGTTAACTTACTTAACTTAATTAAATAATAATTAACCATTTAATTACTTTTTATCTTCATTAATCACTAATTAAAAAGTTTATTAATGGCTAATTAATCATTAACCTTCATTAAGTGTTACCTAACCTCTAATCACTTACTTAATTACTAATTAAGTACTAATTACTTTTAATTAATTTATTAAATAATAAAATATTAATTAACTAAACTTATTCTCTTTTTATATTACTAATTAAGTTTGGAAAACTTTTGCAAAACCATTTCAAAAGAAAACGTTTTAAAACGAAAATCGACAATTTCATCGAACTGCTTCCGTAGCGAGTATCGCTATGAGCGCAGTTCGCTTAAACATACTTTAAGCGAGAACACTATTATTTACCACTTGTAACGACCCACCTTTTTGGACGGTTCAAATCGACAATAAACCACACATGTCAGACTCAAACTATTCAAAAGGGAGGATTGTTAATGGGGTTAATAAGAAAAAAAAACAGAATCTAGCAGCGGAACGACAAAATATAATAATCAAATAAACAGTTCATGAAGTTGTTTTACAAATAACATTTTATTACACTTTTACAAATTCAAATCAGAGTTATACATACATCATAAATAAACAAATAATGCAGCGGAACATAGAATGTAGTGGAATAATAAATAGCAATAATATACTGAATCTTCATCTTCGTCCATCAGAAAATAGTCTTCAACACTGCAAAACTCAGGCTGATCCGAACATAATGAAAAACAGTACACTCGAGTTGTAACATTCCCCCTTTTTGACCGCCTCCAGTCGGTAATTAAACCAACTAGAAACGTTCAAAAAGACGAATTGTTATTTAGTTTATAAGGTTTAAACAGAATCAGCCACAGAAACACAGATAATAACAATCAATTAAAACAAATGAGAATTTATTTCATTACTATAAATCTTTTTTATATACATCAGAGTTTATACAATTTTAAATACAGATACAGCGGAATATCTAAAATACAATTTTCTTCTGAAAACTTAAGTGATTCTTTACTCTCTCTCTCTAACTTCGCTGCTCGAAAATCTTCAAGCTGTAAAAATACTCGGTCTGACCCGAGTATTATATTCAAAAGAAAATAATACACAGGTCAGTCTAATTCAAACCAGTTTATTAGTGCATATAGGCAGTAATAATTTAAATAGACGACAGTCACAATAATTCTCGTCTATCCAACTCTTTTAACAAAGAAATCGGATAACGAAAATTTTTAACACTAAACAGTGTTAAACAATAAATCAGCAGATTTAAATCATCAACAGAGATAAACAGTATTATTGGCTGCCGTACACGCACGCGTGTACGGCCTCGCCAATACGGCATAGAAGATCAATGCATCACGACGCAAAGGAAAAATCAATTCGAAACTGTCGAGTTTGGGTGGCTGCAGTGCACACGTACGCGTGCGCTGCCTCGCCAACACCGCATATAAAGCCACCACAAAGAATCAAGGGTAAAACTGCACAAGGTTTCAGTCACGTGAAGATCAACAGCATGTAACCAGACTGCCCATTATAGTGCCAGCCTAAGTGGAAGGCCACTAAGTCAAACAGTGGACAAAAACTCAACAAAGCAACTCAAGCTCGAAATGAAACCAGACTCAAACAAATATACTGTGATAATATGGTTGCAGTGAATCAAGCAACACGACCAATTCCAGCTACTATATGACTACATGCATAAGGTCAAGCAGTCAAGTAAAGTCAATGCTAACAGTTCAGGTAAACAAGTCAGAAGATGGCAACTCCAAATGAACCAGAAATAAATCAAACTTATGATCATGTATAAGTCTACATGTATGGTGTCAGGTGAAACTCTTTTCATACAGAGTGAAGTTTTTTAGACTGAAATATCAAACGCATGAATGCAGGCAACATCAAAGTAGTGCAAGCATATGAAATGGCAACTCAAGAAATGGATGTGACAGTGCAAACAAATGATCACAAGCACAATGGCAACTGACTCAAGTCAAAATGAACAAGGTAACTACAGTGACAACTGCAACTACTAGGATGAATGCAAAAATAAACAAAGATGAACCAGAATATCATAATGCAGACCAACCAGAGATGCCAACATGATCAAGTTCAAAGCATCAGGTCTCAAACCAGTATATATACACATATATGGACATGAGGAAACAGGTGAATGTGCAATAGGGAACAAAGATCAGATCCACATGCTAAAGTGCCGCAGTTACAACAAAAGCACAACATGCACAAGAGATACAAAGACTACAGCTACATGAAAATGCCCAGTGAATCATCTATATGAAGACAGCAACCAAACTCAGTGATTAAACTATGAAAGTAACATGCAAGCTCGACTAGCAGGTGAATGTGCAACATCAACAAGACAAGTACAAACTGGACAACAACAAAGTGAATCAGAAAGACCCGTAAATACAACCCCAATAGGCCACTGCTTTAAACTACATATATACATATATAAGAGCTCAAAACAGTGTCAGTGATCATAGTCACAAAAGAAATCAATATCGACAAATTCCAAGGGTCCATCAGACAGCATGATGAACTTATCTGAGTACGAGACGGTGAGACCGTAGCTCAACGTCAATATACAAGAAAACGGTAAGTGTAGACTCGACTATACATGCATACACACATACAATTGTATATATGCACATATAAGAAGTCACATCTAATTGGTCAAGCAATTTCAGATTAACAGTTAAAGCCAAAGAAATCGTCGTTCCAGTCAAAAAAAAAAAAAAAACGAAATCAAACTGGAATCGAACAAACAGTGATGACCAACGAAGTCGACTCAAGTCAACAATCAAGTTAAAGCCGAGTCCCACATTATTACAAATCAAGGTTAAACCCGAAGTCACCAGAAATCCACCAACCCAACTGTGAAACCCAACCTCTCGAGAATATAAGAGTTCGAACAAAGTCCATATAAACAAAATTGGACTGTCAGGAAATTGAACAACAAAAATCGAAAGCACGATAACCGCGAAATCATTCAGAGTCGAAGACAAACATGAAATCCCAACTTCAAAATCATGAATTTACACAAACCAAAAATCATTGAACTGATTCGAATTAAATGTGAGTGGCAAACCACTCACCTTAGCCCAAATCGAAGCAGCGTCGAGCACGAGGCCTTTGCAAACGAATTGGAGCAGCCGCGCGAAGAGGAAGATGGAGACGAAGCCGAAGCCCTACTTGTGAAATCGCCGCAGCCCTAGTTCATCTTGTCGCCATTTTTTATTTGCTTTCGATTTTCTTTTCGTTCGTCTGATTGAAGAGAAAGGGAGGGGGTGCGACGTGTTTTATCAGAGAGGTAAGGGGGGAAAACGTGGGTTTACAGGGTATGGCTAGGGTATGGGTATGGTATGGTGTATTATATTTTTTTTATTCATTTCTAATTTGTTTTTTATATTTTTCTTTTCTCTTTTAAAACTGATTTGTTTTCTTGTATTTAATTTATAGAAAAATTTTTACTTTGTTTTGTTTTATCATGTTGCTAAAATCTAAATTATGTGTATAATATTTATTTCGTATTACTAAAGTTTAACAAAAGAATTTAAATCGATTTACAATTTCCAATTCAAATTTCAACAATCGATATTAAATCATTAGTTTACGAAGATTTTATCGTTATAAAATTTTCCAACAATAACACAAATTATCTGTCAACTTTAATCGTTTATCGATGATTAAAATTCGGGCAAAAATCCAGGTTGTTACAGAAATTCAAATTGAATTCAATTTAATAGTATACGCGTTTATACGTCGTATATTCACAAAACAATTCTGATAAATACGAAAATTGAAATCCAGTAATAATTCAATATTACGGACCCACTGAAATTGGTTTCGTCAAATTCCGAGACTGTGCCTCGGAATACTATTTTTAAATTCAATTTAAACGATAAAATTTCAAAACTGAACAAATCGCTTTTAAAATCAATTCTGAAGCTTCTATTATCTTCAGTATTATCAATATGAATTTTCTAAGCCTTTAAATTATTTTTAACCGGCTTAAAATTGAAGATTCAAATTTTATTCAACTTTCAATAGATTAAATTCAAAGATTAAATCGCCAATTCATCCTGATAATTTGAAATTCAAGTCAAATCATCGTTCAAATATTTAAAATTAATTAAATATTCTCAAATTAAATTGTTCAAAATTCAGGGTCGTTACAAACTCCCCTCCTTAAAAACTTTTCGTCCTCGAAAAGGAAAAGTTGTTAAAATTTCATCGATATGTATACTCTACTCAATTTTTACTAAGCTTAAAGCTTATTACCATTAAATGAATATAGGATTTATTTCATCTGTTTAATCTCACTAGTTTTGTTTATCTTCTCTTTTGTTCATTGATTTTCTAAAATCAAAACACAAAAGTCTTTTACCAAATTTCTCAATTTATAACTCAGATTCAAACTTAAAATTCTTCACATTAGAGATTTATATAATATATATCTTCTTCCAAAGCTGTGGACTTTCAAAACATTACAAAATCTTCTTCCTTAGTTCATTAAGTAGGAATTTTGAAATTTTAATTTCAAATCATTGATTCACTATTTACAGTTTGAAAATACTTGCTAACTCGAAATTTAACAAGTCCATCTTCGTTCTCACAGACATTAGACATACGCTGGCCAGGCGCAGGTCTAAAAATCTCCAAGTACTAAACATACTTGCTTCAATTCCCAGTGAAAATACTTTTAAAAATTCTTTTAAAAATGGATATGGAAAGCACGTTCCCCCATGGATCACAGTTCCACCCGGCGGTTACGCTACTATCCCAGTAGAATCGCTTGTAACTGCAGGTTTCACACCTTTCTTGAATTACGCCATGGTTGTTGCCATAGATTGCAGTACACACGGCGGTTACGCTACTATCCCAGTAGAGTCGCTCGTGTCTGTAGGCATCACGCCCCTCAAATTTCGCCTGGCATTAGATTGCAGTTTACCCGGCGGTTACGCCACTATCCCAGTGGTATCGCTTGTAACTGTGGGCATCTCGCCCCTCAAATTACGCTAACATCATCAATCAAATCTAATCTCATCGCGATGAACTATCGCGAAGGATTTCCGATTCAAATAGTCACTCTGACTAAAATTCTACGTAGCTACGAATTTCAAATGGATACTCTTCACGAGTTCCAATACCTTCTTTAATAATAAATGGAAGGTACTTTTCCACATCCTCAGTTTAGAAAACATAATATCATATATATGTAGTACTTTCATTTCACATTTCGTACATATAACATCTATGTAAACATACATAAGATTTCCATAACAATGTCTTTCTAAACTAACGGTTTTCAATTCACCGCATTCATATATATAAGTTCTAAAACTTACATATCCATATTCATAACAAAATAGAGGATTTCAAAATTTTCCTCTAAGTCGATTTGGAAATTTAAGGTTATCTCAAACCTAATTCATATTCATAATTCCATTCATTATCGACTTTCACATTCGATTTGAATTTCACGCTTACATCGTCAATTCTCAACACAGAATTGATGTCTATCGATATATAACCTCTGAGCTCGTACGTCTCAGAGAAGGGTGTTAAGCTAAGAGAATAAATTCTCCGCCACCAACAGATATATATTTAATAGAGATCAATTGCTATGTCATCAATTCACAATGTTAGACATGCAATCCAAATCATCATCTGAAATTCAAAGCTCAACTTATATTGTCTTTGATGTCGAAGTTAAACTCAATTTTAACTTAACGATTCAATCTTTTTGAAAAATTTCAAATTGAACAAATTGTTCAAATTTCTCACTTAACTTTTCAACTTCGACTTCAAAAAAATGAATTTCAAATCATTTATTCCTTACGGAATATATTCACAACATTTCATATTTGGAAAAACATTTCCATACTTATTTAAAAATAAGTAATTCACAAATCCATTTTATTTTCAACATTTGAAAATATTCGATATACTTAAATCAAAATTAAGTACATATTTCATCTTTAAGGAAATCATTCTCTTTCACATATTTATTTGAGTTAAAACGAATGTTACGTAAAACATCGTTACGACAACTCAAAATCATTAGTATAGGGATTCGAAATTTAGATAGATGTATAAATCCCAATACTATACAAAACATTTCCTTTCGGAAATCATTTACTATAACAACAGTGTTATAGTCCACCATTTCCTTATATTCGAAAACGTCTATTTCAACAATGAATGTTGAAATCTATGGTTTCGATATTCAATGCCTTTGAAAACATCTTTTAAAACAATTAACTTCGTTTTAAAATATCACTTTCCCAAAACATGTCCATTTTATTCAATGATATATTCACGGTCCAAAATTGTGAATATACTACTTTTAACAAGCTATAAGAATTTACTTATCAAAATAAGTCAGTTTCGAATTTATAAACAATGTTTATAAATTTCACTTCTATTCATAAAGACTTCAATTTATAAAAATTGCTTTATTAACCCATTCCTTTATAACTCAGTTTTATATCAGAATTTTAATTTATAAGTGAATTACTTATAAATTCTTTTATTTCGCAACTTCGATTCATTTTATAACTTCACAATCTTAAAACTTTTAATTCTGAAACTTTTCATCCACTTATGAAATCCATTAAATATTTCACTTTAACACTTATACAATTCATTTTAAAATTCCAATATAATATCAATCTTTTCAAATCTTCAATATAAACCGGTTATAATAATTCAAAAATTTCAATTTAAACTATTATATAAATTTATCAGTTTTCCATTTCCAAAATAATCACTAGTTCTTTAGTAAATCATTCATCGACTTGGTTTCCAATTTAATCACATTTGATTCATTCACATTGGATTTTACTAACATTCATTCATATTCAATTAGTTCACATTCACTAATTCATATTCAAGTCAGTTTGCTTCAATTCAAATCAAATTTGATTCTATTTAAACTTACTTATCTTTCAATTTGAATTCAATTTACATAGCTTCCAATTTCCATTAATACAATTTCATTAACACTTAATGAATTTCCTAAACAATCAACTAACAACCAATGCACATTCAATTTAACCAAATTTATTTACTTTGCTTTCATTCAATTTGGTTCAACACACTTAATTTCAATTGGTTTATATTCCAATTCAGATTAAATTTTTTTTTTTATACTCACCATATTCACAAATTCACTTTTACAGTTAAAGTTGAATTTCCTTTATATAACTCAATTTCATATTCATTACATCACTTTATTCATTCATTTTGATATCAAATTCAATTTCATTCAACATTACTTAAGCTATGCTTCCTTTTATCTTCACTTGCATTTATTTAACTTAACTTAGATTTTCTTTCAAAAATCATTTTATTTAACTTTTGCTAAAGTCAAATTCATATCACATTCAAAATTCAGATTTTTGTTTCACTCAACAAAACTGTTCAAACATTTAACAACTGGTTTACTTCAAATTTCCTCATTTAATAAGTTAAACAACTTATTAATTTAAACTTTCCAATTCATATATTATAATCACTTATCTTCCATGTTTAAATTTTCATCTCAATAATTTATCAAATCAAATTCCATTTATTTAACTTCCTTTAGTTAAATTTCAAATCCATATATTTATTAATACTAATTCAATTCGATTTAACTTTTCTTTTAGTTAAATTTTCAAATCCATATATTTATTAATGCCAACTCACTTCAATTTAACTTTTCTTAAGTTAAAAACCTTTATTTCATATTCAATATTCACTTTACTTATATAAGATCTATTCCAAATTCATTCATCTTATATTTTCTAAAACAATTTTATACTTCTTTGGATTTGAAAAACGTTCTCTTTTTAAAGTGTTTCTAGTAACTATTCATATTAAACATCATAAACTAAGCTTTGTGTAAACCAAAGCTCTGATACCACCTGTAACATTCCCCCTTTTTGACCGCCTCCAGTCGGTAATTAAACCAACTAGAAACGTTCAAAAAGACGAATTGTTATTTAGTTTATAAGGTTTAAACAGAATCAGCCACAGAAACACAGATAATAACAATCAATTAAAACAAATGAGAATTTATTTCATTACTATAAATCTTTTTTATATACATCAGAGTTTATACAATTTTAAATACAGATACAGCGGAATATCTAAAATACAATTTTCTTCTGAAAACTTAAGTGATTCTTTACTCTCTCTCTCTAACTTCGCTGCTCGAAAATCTTCAAGCTGTAAAAATACTCGGTCTGACCCGAGTATTATATTCAAAAGAAAATAATACACAGGTCAGTCTAATTCAAACCAGTTTATTAGTGCATATAGGCAGTAATAATTTAAATAGACGACAGTCACAATAATTCTCGTCTATCCAACTCTTTTAACAAAGAAATCGGATAACGAAAATTTTTAACACTAAACAGTGTTAAACAATAAATCAGCAGATTTAAATCATCAACAGAGATAAACAGTATTATTGGCTGCCGTACACGCACGCGTGTACGGCCTCGCCAATACGGCATAGAAGATCAATGCATCACGACGCAAAGGAAAAATCAATTCGAAACTGTCGAGTTTGGGTGGCTGCAGTGCACACGTACGCGTGCGCTGCCTCGCCAACACCGCATATAAAGCCACCACAAAGAATCAAGGGTAAAACTGCACAAGGTTTCAGTCACGTGAAGATCAACAGCATGTAACAAGACTGCCCATTATAGTGCCAGCCTAAGTGGAAGGCCACTAAGTCAAACAGTGGACAAAAACTCAACAAAGCAACTCAAGCTCGAAATGAAACCAGACTCAAACAAATATACTGTGATAATATGGTTGCAGTGAATCAAGCAACACGACCAATTCCAGCTACTATATGACTACATGCATAAGGTCAAGCAGTCAAGTAAAGTCAATGCTAACAGTTCAGGTAAACAAGTCAGAAGATGGCAACTCCAAATGAACCAGAAATAAATCAAACTTATGATCATGTATAAGTCTACATGTATGGTGTCAGGTGAAACTCTTTTCATACAGAGTGAAGATTTTTAGACTGAAATATCAAACGCATGAATGCAGGCAACATCAAAGTAGTGCAAGCATATGAAATGGCAACTCAAGAAATGGATGTGACAGTGCAAACAAATGATCACAAGCACAATGGCAACTGACTCAAGTCAAAATGAACAAGGTAACTACAGTGACAACTGCAACTACTAGGATGAATGCAAAAATAAACAAAGATGAACCAGAATATCATAATGCAGACCAACCAGAGATGCCAACATGATCAAGTTCAAAGCATCAGGTCTCAAACCAGTATATATACACATATATGGACATGAGGAAACAGGTGAATGTGCAATAGGGAACAAAGATCAGATCCACATGCTAAAGTGCCGCAGTTACAACAAAAGCACAACATGCACAAGAGATACAAAGACTACAGCTACATGAAAATGCCCAGTGAATCATCTATATGAAGACAGCAACCAAACTCAGTGATTAAACTATGAAAGTAACATGCAAGCTCGACTAGCAGGTGAATGTGCAACATCAACAAGACAAGTACAAACTGGACAACAACAAAGTGAATCAGAAAGACCCGTAAATACAACCCCAATAGGCCACTGCTTTAAACTACATATATACATATATAAGAGCTCAAAACAGTGTCAGTGATCATAGTCACAAAAGAAATCAATATCGACAAATTCCAAGGGTCCATCAGACAGCATGATGAACTTATCTGAGTACGAGACGGTGAGACCGTAGCTCAACGTCAATATACAAGAAAACGGTAAGTGTAGACTCGACTATACATGCATACACACATACAATTGTATATATGCACATATAAGAAGTCACATCTAATTGGTCAAGCAATTTCAGATTAACAGTTAAAGCCAAAGAAATCGTCGTTCCAGTCCAAAAAAAAAAAAAACGAAATCAAACTGGAATCGAACAAACAGTGATGACCAACGAAGTCGACTCAAGTCAACAATCAAGTTAAAGCCGAGTCCCACATTATTACAAATCAAGGTTAAACCCGAAGTCACCAGAAATCCACCAACCCAACTGTGAAACCCAACCTCTCGAGAATATAAGAGTTCGAACAAAGTCCATATAAACAAAATTGGACTGTCAGGAAATTGAACAACAAAAATCGAAAGCACGATAACCGCGAAATCATTCAGAGTCGAAGACAAACATGAAATCCCAACTTCAAAATCATGAATTTACACAAACCAAAAATCATTGAACTGATTCGAATTAAATGTGAGTGGCAAACCACTCACCTTAGCCCAAATCGAAGCAGCGTCGAGCACGAGGCCTTTGCAAACGAATTGGAGCAGCCGCGCGAAGAGGAAGATGGAGACGAAGCCGAAGCCCTACTTGTGAAATCGCCGCAGCCCTAGTTCATCTTGTCGCCATTTTTTATTTGCTTTCGATTTTCTTTTCGTTCGTCTGATTGAAGAGAAAGGGAGGGGGTGCGACGTGTTTTATCAGAGAGGTAAGGGGGGAAAACGTGGGTTTACAGGGTATGGCTAGGGTATGGGTATGGTATGGTGTATTATATTTTTTTTATTCATTTCTAATTTGTTTTTTATATTTTTCTTTTCTCTTTTAAAACTGATTTGTTTTCTTGTATTTAATTTATAGAAAAATTTTTACTTTGTTTTGTTTTATCATGTTGCTAAAATCTAAATTATGTGTATAATATTTATTTCGTATTACTAAAGTTTAACAAAAGAATTTAAATCGATTTACAATTTCCAATTCAAATTTCAACAATCGATATTAAATCATTAGTTTACGAAGATTTTATCGTTATAAAATTTTCCAACAATAACACAAATTATCTGTCAACTTTAATCGTTTATCGATGATTAAAATTCGGGCAAAAATCCAGGTTGTTACAGAAATTCAAATTGAATTCAATTTAATAGTATACGCGTTTATACGTCGTATATTCACAAAACAATTCTGATAAATACGAAAATTGAAATCCAGTAATAATTCAATATTACGGACCCACTGAAATTGGTTTCGTCAAATTCCGAGACTGTGCCTCGGAATACTATTTTTAAATTCAATTTAAACGATAAAATTTCAAAACTGAACAAATCGCTTTTAAAATCAATTCTGAAGCTTCTATTATCTTCAGTATTATCAATATGAATTTTCTAAGCCTTTAAATTATTTTTAACCGGCTTAAAATTGAAGATTCAAATTTTATTCAACTTTCAATAGATTAAATTCAAAGATTAAATCGCCAATTCATCCTGATAATTTGAAATTCAAGTCAAATCATCGTTCAAATATTTAAAATTAATTAAATATTCTCAAATTAAATTGTTCAAAATTCAGGGTCGTTACACGAGTCATAACTAAAAGATCCTATGTAAGTTAAATCAATCTCAAATAAAAATATGAGTGCAATGGCTTTAGAGATGTTATGGGATTTTTCATCTCCTATCAAGTGTACAACGTGAGTGCAATAACTTACGAGATTTCAAATAATTCGAAATACCAATTTTAACCACTTTATTTAAAATAAATCTGAAGTTTAAATTAAAAACTTAAACTTTTTAAATAATTCAGTTTCAATAAATAATCCAAATTCAAGAAATTATATGGGTATATATCATTTCAACCCATACTTTAAATGTCTTAATTATTCAATTCTAAAATGATTCAGAGGACCATTTAAATGATGTCAATAATATACAAGGTGATAACACGGACATATTAAAATAAATAAACAACCATACATCCAACATATCAATCAATAAGCATCCATTTCAAACAACATCCAAATCAACCAATATATTTCAACATATAATAGTTATCAATAATGGGGTTTAACTATCAATTAAATTCCAATATAAAATTAAATATCAATTCAGATTCAATATCAATTCAAATGTCAACTTAAATCAACATACAACAATAAAAAAATTTATATATCACATCATATATTTTATTTAACTTGTAATGGAATTTTTAGTATTGCGTGAGTGAGTTTAATCACTCACCTTTGATTTATAGCCAATTGAAAATCCAATAAAAGCCCAAAATTACAATGGTCTCTAAATTCAACCAAACTACTTCATGTTGTATTAAGAATTTTGAAGCCTGCTCATGTTTCTAAATTCTGGAGAATCAACGAAAAAAAATGACACGATGGCTCACACATGGAGGAAGGAGGCTTTAGGCAATGGATTTGTAAACAAATGTAAAAGATTGGCTTCATGAAAATAAGTTGCTCACATTTGTTTGTTTTTTTAGAAGAGAAAGAAACTTTAGGCAAAAGAAATAATGGAAGCACGTTTTGGAAATGGAAAGTTAGATGAAGAGATTTTTGAAATAGAAAACGAATAAAGGTAAAGCACGTGTGAAACTGGAACATGAAAGGGAAGGATACAAGAAGATGTAAATTTGAAAAATAAAAAGAGGCTAACATGCAGGTAATTAACAAAAGATGAAAGACACACGTTGGAATTTGATAAGACATGTTTACATGGCAAGCAAAACTTTTGGTATAAAATTTCAAAACATGTGCTACCTCAATTAATTTCATCAACACACATGAAACATTTCAAGGCAAGGCTCGCATATAAATAAAAAAACTTACTGGAAAACCAAAAGAGGCATGTATTTAATAAAAGAAAGTATTAATAAAATAAAATAAATGAAAGCGATGATTTAAATTTGAGAACGTAGACTGTACATAGAAATCACAAATCTAATATACTAAAAAAACAGTTCATTTTAACATATTTTATTAACCCTAATACGCTCAAATTTACACACATATATGTATTTTTATTTAGTACACAGTAAATAAAATTAAACACTACAATTAACATAATGAGGACCGCTACCCCACACATTAAAAGATGAACTGAGACTCCAAAGTCAAATTTGAAACGGAATAAATTTCCTATGTAAATATGCTAACTATTCCAAATCAAAAATTTAGCCAAACCTTTAAGTTGTTTTCTTACCATTTTATTATTGTTATTTTTTTATAAATTAAATTCAAATCAAGTTTGAATATTTAAATAAATCAAATATTCCAACTAGAAACATAAAACAAAATTCAATTCTTTGTTTTAATGAAATTAAATTTACATTCACAAATAAAATATTCACTTTATTTGATAAAAATATTCTTTTCAACAAACCAATCCTTTTATTTTATTTTTATTGAAACATATTTCTTTTTATTACACATTAATTTACAATTAACACCTCCCCCTTTAAAACCAACTTATATTTAAAGATTATCCCATTAAAGAGTCATAGAAATAATACTTCGTACAACCACATCGTTTCTTTATCAATTGATTTCCTATTATCATTATATTTGTAACAAATTTAAGTACTCACAATTTGAACGTAATATTTCTCATTGAAATTTTCATTATATTTTTAACACAAAACGTAAGTTGCATATATCATTAATTAATTACCATTTACTTCTATTTCTTATTAATGGCAAGATATAATTACTATTAATTACAATAATTAAATCTCAAAACATACCCTAATACAGGGAAGATAATTAATCCGATTATTTCCATTGAAATCCAATTTTCCATGTTAAACCCAATATCTATATACTAAATTAATTCCAACATTTAATTACAACTGTAATAAAACCCGTTCATTATATATTTAAATTCCAAACAAATCCTTTTATTTTGATTTACATTCTTATTATCAAATCAACTATTCCCTTATGAAATTGATTAACATAAGGTTTCATTTTATTACACTCATCACTCAACAGTTAACGTTTCTTCTTATATCAATTGTAATATTTCAATTACATTAATTCTCCATTAATTACCAAATAAATTTCTAACGGATTTAATACTAAGATAATAAATAAAACAATGGTTATACATTAATAATCCATATCTATTAACTTATTGTTTACAAATAATGGTTAATAAATTTACGTACAAAATAATTGATTCCATACTCCATATTAAAACCAATTGCAATTAATTAATAACATGTGATTACATTAATTTATACATCATTTATTCTATTCCTTATTAACCTTTATTATTTAAATTGATTGAAATTAAGTTAACATAGTATAGTAGTCAATTACATTCAATCAATATTAGCATATTATATATTAATACGTGTTACCATCTTTTATCTCATTAAAATTAGTTGTTTTAGGATTTATCTTAAGGTCAAAATTTCTAATCTAATAAGATTCAATTTAATAAATCATAAATTTTAATTTCTGACAATATTAAAGTCCAAAACCTTATTAAATTTAATATTTTTAATTATAAAAAATACGAGTTGTTACAGTCTCCCCCACTCAAAACTTTTCGTCCCAAAAAAGGAACAAGAAGGAATCAAGGAATTTGAAATATTTTATTCAAAATAATCAATTTACAAACAATTTAACTTACATATTTTGGTTTAAAATAAATTTGAAAATAACTCAACTTCCACGAAAATTTCGGCAGCATCTCCTTTGCGCGGTTTGATCCGGAAAAATAATAATATCAATAATAAACGTATATATATCATATCTCAAAAATAAATATCCCAAACCATGGGATAATAATAAAATATTGCTGTAAAACCGTAATCCGAAAACGTACCTATTTGTTGGGAAACAACTTATTTATGAAAACAAAAGCAGTAACTATTGCTTCCATAAATCTGTATTTCACTTATATAATCCAAAATAGTGAGAATTATGTATTAGAGAGATATTTAAGTTGTTTCAACTTGAAACAAAAGCAAATCAATATAAAACATAATCAAACAAACAATACAACCATTTATGCAACCAAAGAATCCATCATTCATCCATAGCAACCAAAACCAATGGTTTGTTTAGTTCAGAAACTTTTAATCATGCAAGGTGATAAATAAACTATCAGGTGTACCCTATGCTCAATAGCCTTAGATAATTACTTAATAGATTAGTCATACAACCTCAACAACTAGAAGTATTCTTTACCAAACTTCCCATCAGCCAAACAACAAGAATTTTAAATTTATTTAAGTTTATTCGATTGGTTTTTTTCATCATTTACCTTTCATTCATTTATTTATATAAAGATCAATCACTTACATAATTTGGTTTCCATTAAAGATTTAAGTCATTAATGAATCATTTCAAAAAATATTACTTAAGCTTCTACTGCCCTACTTAAGTTTATAACTTAATTCGGTTATTGAATAAAAATTTAAGTTTTTGGTATTCGCCCTTGAAGAGAAAAGAAATATTTTAATATATCTAAAAATTCAATTAAAACATTTAACCTCATTCAATTAGTAAAAATATAAGATATATTTAAAATATCCTCATAGCATTAAGCAAAGATTTTTCAAAATTCTAAAACAATGTTAGAAATTTATATCAAAACATTATAATAAGCTTTAAAATAAAGTTCCTTAAATCCGATAATTTATTGGACTCATTATTTTTAAAATAAGTATAAACTCAAGATTATTACACTGAAACTAATAGTATACTCAAATCTTACATTAAATTTCTAAATCAAAGTATAAAATTTCATATCTTCATAATTAATTTTACACACTTGTTTTAAAATGAATATTCAAATCATGGAAAAACAATTATTATGGTTTAATACAAAAATTCAAATAGTAAATAAACCAATAAATTTACTATTAGTACTTCAAAATCAAGTAAATATTTCAAACTATACTTCCAAAATAGAGATTCAAATTTATTTGTCAAGTATATTACTATAAATAAACTTCGCAAATAATTTTTTTTTCCCATTTATATAATATCTTTAAATTATACATTCAAAGAAACTTATATAAATTTTACTTGAAATATTCATTTGAAAAGTTCATTTGCAAATCAATCATCTTTAATACTTTACAAAAATTCATTTGTAAAATTTCTTGCTTCATTTATAAATACCATTTAAATATTTTAATTAACATCTTTATAAATATATATATATATATGTAAACTATTTGAAAGTAATTATTTACATCATTACTTATATTTACAAAGAAGCTATTGAAAACCTTAAATCCATTATTTATAAATTTATTAGTTTTATCTCAAGATACTTTTCAAACATTATTAATAAATCAATAATCATTTACTTTAAATATGTTTTATTGAATTAATAATTTCTCACGATATTTACAACACTAATAAACCATGTTGTACATAAATAGACATTATTTTAAACATTTTAAAGTATTTAGAAAAGAAAAAATGACCAAAATATCCTTTATATAATACTTTACCAAAATACTTTTATAACTCGATGTCTTAACAGCTTTACCCACGTTCTTGCAGACTCTGGTCATATGTTGATCAGGCGTAAGACTAGAAATCTCCAAGTACTTGGTAGACCTGTTTCAACATCTGGTGAAAAGTACTTAAAAATAGGTATGAGAAGTACCGCTCAAAATCTAATGTCAAACGATGATGTTACGATAGCAGTGGCCCGCTGCTGATCCAGTATTTATGCAATGGACACAAAACTTTCTAGAAGATCCTTCCACCTTCCGAATTTCAGAAAAATATTGTAGCCATTTCGTAAATAAAGGACCATCGACCCCTGCAGCAGCGGTAACTGCTGATTCAATGATTTACGTAATGGATGCACTTCCTTCCCGGAAGTTCCATAAACAACAGATCCTAGGATCGAAAGCGCCTCCATTGGGTAAACTAAAGAACCATCTACCCTGCAAAAAAAATCGAGGAACTCATGAGTTTAAGTCCGGACAACCATATCAGTTCGAATCCATTTCTGAATTCACCCAAATATATTAGGGTTTATCGGTCGAATCCATTCCTGGATTCCCCAAGTCCATCTGGGTCGAAGCATATCATACTATACTTCTTCGCGGAGGGTACTTCCCCATACCTCTTACTTCAAAATATAACATACCATATATAGTACCCTTTCAAAATCATAGCTTCAAATATCGCACTTATATAAATTCCATTATATATAAGATTTCATTTTCAGATAAAGTGCTTTCCAAAATCAATAATCTCGAATATATAAAATCATTCTTCTATAAATTCCGTGATGTATAATATTTATCTCTTCAGATCGAATACCTTCCAAAATCAACAGTTTTCAAAATCACCTTATACTTATATAAAGTCCGTCTTATACAAGAATCAATTTTTTTTCCAAAATCAATTTCGCTTTATGAAAAGCCATATGGGATTGAACATCTTTTCTTTATAAAAGGTTTTGAATTTAGAACAGTTTTGTATATAAAATCGTTTTGTAAAATAGTTTTTGATATAAAATAGTTTTGTAAAATAGTTTGTTAATAAAACAGTTTGTAAAATAGTTTGTATAAGAAAAATAAAAGAAAATAGTTTTGTAAAATGGTTTTAAATTAATAGTAGTTTTGCATACAAGAAAAATTCCAATTTAAATTACAAAGATATCCATACCAACAACTTTCAATTTCAGCGTCAAACCATATCAATAATATTAGAACATATGATGTACATATGTCATCATTTCGCAAAATCACATTCGATCGCTCGCTCGATTACACAAGTTCGCTTTCGAACTAGTATTCTTCATTCGACTTCCCTAATGCGTACTTCGATAAGGTTTCTTGACTAGAAACCATCATTCTCCTTGCATAGCCAAATACTATGATAGAGAATTCTAGAATCAAATCAAAATCCATATCAAATATTCGCCATCAAGAATCGAATGAAAAATCCTAACACGAAGTGGTGTAATTCACATAAAACTTATGTACTCAAATCTGGATCAAATTAATTTTGCGAATAAAATAATATACGTACAACTTACGTAATTATTCCAATTTGTTTCATCACAATTACATTTAAATTAAATTCATTTTCAATCTCATTGATTAACACAAATATCACTTCATACTTTAATATTTGTTTCATAGAATTTCTCCATTTAATATAGAACATTAATATATTCATTCTCATAATATTGCTTATATTTCTCTTCAATTTAAATTACATGTAACAACCCTGTATTTTACAATTATTTTTAAATTGATTTTTCCAGATTTAAAAGCTTTATTTATGAAAAGAATAAATTTTGTTATTGTAAATATAAAAAAAACTTTGATTTTGTATGTGGATTTGAATTCCAAATATGACTAAATTTAATATTTCCAGAAAATGTGAATTTTGGTCAAATAGTCAAACTTTGACTTTTAAACTTAAAAATTTAAAAGTTTGAAATTATAAATTTTATCTTTTATTATAAAAATAGATGTAATAACTTGAAAACTACTTTTCGTTTCGTTGAAAACGGAGTTAAAATGTAAAAGGTATGTACATTTCAATTTTTAGTATAATTTGTTTTATTGTGCAATTTTGCCTATTTTAAATTTTTTAAATCATATTTTCTTTCTTATATTTTATTTTAATATGTGTTAATATGTTTATTTATGTATATTTCCATCTCTAAATATTTTAAAAATGATAATAGAATTTTTCCAAAATTTACTATGATGATTTCCTATTTTTAAAGGCTGTTTTCCTATTTTCTGCTATTTTCTTCATTAGAAATTATATGTAAATTTACTTTTAAATGTTTATTTTGTGAATATATTTTTATTTCATGTTATTATTTATGTTTAAAAATATATTACAAGCTCATATGAATTTTCTAAAAATTTATTCTATTCAATTCCAAATTTTCTAGAATAGTTTACTATTTTAGCTATTTTCTTAATTTAACTTTATATAATTGATAAATATTTATATAAATTATTATATTTTGATAAAATTTCGAAATTTTATCTGGGATTTTTTTTTTCCAGAAATATAAAGTTATAAAAAAGGAATTAAAGATATATGAAGAGTTTGATACCTTTTGTGTGCTTAGCCCTTTTGAATTCTACCGTTTCTTTTCAATCAATACATCTTTTATTTTATTTTTGCCGTTCTTTTCCTCATTCATTTTCAGCCGACTCCCTCATCTTATTCACGAATTTTCAAAGCTCCAAAACCCTAAAAAAAATCATGGCCTCCATCTTGCAAAAAAATTTGGTAATCTCCCTCTTTTCTTTCTACTTTTTTCTTACTTTTCTATGCAATTTTGCCTTGATCTCTTCACATGTTTGCTTGGCCTAGCCTCTACCACCTTCAACCCCATCACCACCACCACATCTACAGCAGCTCTTCCTCCTTCTCCTCTGACCTTGACCTGGCCATTCCATCCAATGGAAGCCATCACCCAAATTTGCATAAAACTCTTCCAAAAATGCCTAGACAAGCCACTATACTCCACCTGCCTCTTCCTATGCACTTTGGCCACCCCTTAGCCGCCACCACCAGCCACTCCACCACCATTAGCTGCTGCTCCAGACATGTCCAGACCTGTACAAGCATGATCCAAGCCATATGTGACCAAGCCGAGCCAAGTGGTGCATCCAAACCCTTCCTATCTTGCCTTGCCTTTGACCTTTCTCTTATTTTGCCTTTGCCTTCCACTTTCATGCCCTTAGCCTTGCATTTAGGTCTTGGTCGAGCCATGTTGACACCTAGGCCGAACCTAGTGTGGTGTGATCAAGCCCAAATTGATCATGTAGCAAACCATGTTGTCATGGTCAAGCAAAGTTTGAGGAAAGCTAGGTGATGTTCTTTGTTAATTCAAAATTCAAATTGTTTCAATGTATTTTGTATTGTATGCATATGTTTATATGGTCTTGTTCATTTGTTGTATACAAGATCATTATCAAGGCTCTCCATTCATTCAATTCAAATCGTGCCTTCTGGAATCGTTTTGTGTGTCGTTGTGGTCTTCAGCTTGAAAATGTGAGTTATTCTCACCAGACAATATGTACCTATATAACTAGTAAATTGACACCCTGTGAATCTGTAGAAATATATTATCATGTTATACTTGACTATATTATGATCATATGATGTTTATACACCTGTTATATCATATGTTACTGTTATTCAATGTTATTCTGTTATTTATATCAGTTATCACCATTGTAAGTTCCCTGTAGACTAGAATCACTATGGGTTGAAATGATACATACCCGAACGGACTTTAGAATAGGGAAAAATCATTATGGGCTGAAATGATAGGCCTGAATGTTTTTTATTTAACTTATTTTAACTTGGGATTGCGGGTTTGAAATGATAGAACCCGGTTTTTCTTTGTAAATTGCGGATTGAAATGATATATATCTGTATCACTTGACCTAGGTTAGAAAACTATATACAGGCCCCTGGTTATTTTATAAAGTGTTTTTGGATATTTTTTAAGTATTTTTAAAATTATAAATTTATGAAATTTGATTTAAATAGATTTTGAAATGTTTTAAAATAAAGAAATTATGATTTTTTTCTATGTGTTAAAAATGTAATTAATGAATGGTTTAACTAGATTTTTGAAATATAACTTAAGTTGGAAATTTGGAATTTTGATTAAAAATGATATTTAAGTTATATAAATAAAATGGATATTAAATTTTATTTGGAAATGGTAAATATGATAATTTGATTAAATTTGAATTTAAGTGATTTATTAAAGTATTATTGATTTTTCTATGAATTTAAGTGGTTATATAAATGAATGTTTAAAAGTGATCTTTTAAAATATAACTTGACTAGGAAATGTGAAATTTGGTTTTAATTAAAGGTTTAAGTTAATTAAATAAAATTGGAAATTTTGTTAAATTGTGAAATGGTAATTTAAATTTGAAGTGTTAAGTCTATTTGTTGAAATGTGAAGAATTGTAACTTTTACACTTAAACTTATTAAGTAAATTGTTGAAAATTGGATTTAATTATAAGAAATTTATTGTGAAAAAGATATATGTTAAATGATATGTAAATGAACATTTTAAACGTTAAAATATGATTTTTAAAATGTTTATGTGTTTTAAATTGAAGTTATTTAATTGCTGGAAATACACTAACACCTGAAATCTACTTTTAATAGCATTCAGAAATGCTATAGATTCTGTTTTGAACTAAAATTGTGTAAAAAGAGCTATTACAGCATTTCTGAAATGCTGTAGTTGCTGTAGTGGAACTTATAGGCTAATATTGAACTCAGGCCTATTATAGCATTCTCTGGAAATGCTATAATGGTCTGCAGTCTTTGCTGAAACCAAATATAACCCTTGTTTTGAAATCTGAACTACCGCAGCACTTCTGAAATGCTGTCTTTTCTATTTTGAACTATAATTCAACTAAAAATGAGTTTTAACAGCAGTTTTAAGTGTTGTCTTTGCTGAATTAAAAATGTTTTCAAATATAACTTATAGCAGTTGTTTTTAAATGCTGTGAAATGCTAAAATTTTAATAATTAGGGTTTTTGACCTAGTAAACGAACTCAGAATGGGTTGAAACTTTGGAAATTGAATGCTTGATTTGAAAATATAATAATTACACTTTTAAAGGGTTTAAATGAATTATTTTGATTGGAATATAAACTATTTAAAGGTGATTTGAAATGGTAGTAAATGAACGATATCTTTGAATTTAAAAGGTATTTAAAGTTGAATATTTGGATTTGAACTGATAGGATATTTTATTTATATTAAAATGATTTGAAATGAAGTTTTGGAAAGATATCATATTTTGATATATTGAAATGATTTGAAATGAAGTTTTGAAATGATATGATATTTTAAATATACGGAAATGGTTTGGAATTGATTTAATCTTTATTTTGATAAATATATGGTTTTGAAATGATATTTTATTTTGAAGTAAAGTATTGTTTTAAAAGTTATAACCACGGGTTATAATAACGATTGGTTGTTAAAGAGACCGGGATCGGATATGGACATACTCTCTGTCGATACCGAAAACCACTTTGACAACTGTGTACGCGGTGGAGTTTCCAGAATGAAGTAGGATGGTGGCGACGATCCTAAGGTATATACGTGGACCCAACTCCCGTGAGTTGGCATAAGGTGACTAAAACAGGAGCGATCTCGGGCCAGTGAGGTAGCACCTCGTATCAGACACACTTCTTCGATACTATTCTATTACTTTTTGATTTTTGGTGGCCACCCTTGATTTGGGAGTGTTGTTCGAGGTGGAACGGTAGTGGCTGCTATGTGTAACGACCCTGAATTTTGAACAATTTAATTTGAAAATATTTAATTAATTTTAAATATTTGAACGATGATTTAATTTGAATCCCCGATACAACTTTGAAACTGACGATTAAATTATAAAATTTAATCTATTGTAAATTGAATAAAAACTTGAATCTTCAATTTTAAGCTGAAGAAAAATATTTCAAAATCTTTTAAAATTTATATTGATAATATTGAAGATAATAGAAGCTTCAGAATTTAATTTCGAACTGTTTGTTCAGTTTTGAAATTTATATCGTTGGACCGATATTTAAAAAAAATAGCGTTCCGGGGTGCAGTCTCGGAATTCGACGAAACCAGTTCCATTGGATCCGTAATATCGAATTATTGTCGGATTTCAAATTTCGTATCGAACAGAGTTGTTATGTGACCGTACGGTGAATAAACGCATTGGAATTAAATCAAATTCAATTTAAATTTAAATTTTAAATTTTGTCAACGCAGCAGAGATTCTTTCTCCAGCCTGCCTTCTTTTAACATCGATGCTTTTTCTCTGCAATGTCGCGTACCTTTGTCTCCCATTTCTTCTCTGATAAATCACGTTCCTCCTTTCTATTCAAAATCAGAAACAAAGAAAATAAAATGGCGTTCATTCCAAATTCTCGTTCGAACGAAAATTCAAAATGAAATCAAAATTTATGGCCATGAAATCATGGCCGCTACCTCTCGTTCCAGTTCAAATTAATTCAAAACCCCTCCCCTTTCGTTCACAAGCAATCGAACGCAAACCAAATCAAATTAAAATGGCCAGAGCCCTCTCAGATTCAAAAAAAAAAGAGAGAAAGAGAGTTCGAATGGGCGCCGAGTTCAATCGCGAGGCAGCTGGGGAGTTCTTCGTGACCTGGGAGACGCGCTCGCACACGCGTACGTGGGATTGGTCGAAGGATGTGGTGGGTTTCTCGTTCGCAATGGAGTCGCGAGGCTCGTGAGTGACGATGCGGCATTGGCAGCACGCGTTGGCAAAGGGCGAAGCAGTGATGGGCTCGGCGGCGACAGCAGCGAGTTCGACTTTGGGTCGCGATGGGGTTCGTGGTGGCGTTCAATCGTGGTGGCGATTCCGGCATCGTGGGTTGTCGCGAGTCTGAGCAGCGATGGAGCTCAGGTGTTGGTCAAGCCCGGTAATGAAGGCTTGGTCATCTCGAAATCGATCGAGCAGTGAGGTAAATTTTATTATTTTATTCGAGTTTTAATTAATTTATATACTAGTATAAATATAAATAGTTATAAGTGAGATTTTATTTACAGAAAAGAAAATTTATTTAAGTTGGATAATATAGAAGAAAATCTGTTAACAGTAAAGAAAGATTTTGTTTTCAATATATATAAAAAGGTAAAGTTTATTTTATAAATTCATGTGTGTAGACATAGAGTAAGAATTTTATACAGTAAAGTATAAAATAATTATGTTTTTAGTTTAATAACATGTATATATACCGACAGGATTTTGGGAAAATATAAGTCTGGAAAGGAAAATGTAAGAACGGAATTTAAAATATTTTGTTCAAGGAGAAATTAGTTTTAAAATTAATTTCTAGTTAAGCAAATTTATTAAAAGGAATTGGGTTGAAATAAAAGCATTGAATAATTGAAATTACCAAAGGTTGATATATTAAATTTAGTTGAAAGTAAAATTTTAATTAAATTATTAAAGGAGAGGTTAGTTAATTTAAACAATCAAAACTGAAAATTGTTATTTGATTGATTCAAATATTAATAGATTGTATAATTATTTATACAAGGTTAAAAATCAAGATAATCGAGTTAAGATGAAAGTGGAATGCAAAATAAAAAGCTAAGGTGAGATTTTTCTCACTCAAAATAAATTTTGTATTGCGGTTATTTATTGACTGATTGATTGCTATTTGGATGTGATATTAGATATAGTAGGATATATATATATATATATAGCAATATATACATATTGGCATATGTATATATTGGATTGATTGATTTCCCGCCTCGTATAGCGGATGAGACCCTATTGCGCCGTTAGTAAGCGGATGATTTTTATAAAACCCATATACCGCGATATTCCACCTCGAAGTGGAATTGGTATTGTGCTAACATCTGTGGATGCAGGGAAACAGGTTGGAGGGATCCAACTGGATTCCTCACCAGTATTTATTTATTTACAGATATTGATGTATATTCTATTATCATATTGATATATGATGTTTGTTGTTGTGATTGACTAATTGGTGCTGTTGCATCATCGAATTCAAGTTTTGAAGTTTAAAAATAACGACTTTACTTTAAAAGGATTTTTAAAGTGATTTTTGAAAATATACGTTTTATGGAATTTTTGAATTGATTTATAAACGTTAAAATTTTAAAGTTATAAAAGTTATAATTTTTAGTGGAATATAACCAAAGTGTCATTTTTGAAATAAAAATCGATTTATTTATAAAATGGTTTAAGTTGGGATTTTTGAATAACTATAAACGATTTGTATAAAAAGATTTATACAAATTGATATTTATAAATCAACTATTGGAATTATAAAACGAGATTTTATAAGTGTTAAAATGAAGTATAAATTGGATTTCAGCATTTTAATTGAGATTTTTGAATAAGTATGAATGGTTAATAGATGAGATTTATAAATAGTATAAAAGTAGTTCGGTTATGGTTGAAAATAAGGTTATAAATGAAATCTTATAAGTATTTAAAATCTATGAAGTTTAAAAGAACGATTTCTTTTAAAATAAATGAATTATAAGTTATTAACTTATAAGATGGACCTTTGGTATATACATTGAGTTATAAATTGAATAGGTCATTAAAGAAGATTTATATATCGAAATTGTTATAAAATGGAAATAGAATTTATAAACGTTGTTTTATAAATTCGAAAATAAATCAAATTTGATGAATTTAATATAGAAGGTTATTAAGGGAATTTTATCCACGATTTTGGATAGTGGATAATTCTTGAAATAAAATGTGTAGAGAATAGTGAAATGTGATTAGTGAAGTATATTCACGATTTTGGACAGTGAATATATTGTCAAGTAAAATGGATAGTTTTGGAGAAGTGACATTAAAAATGAAGTTAATTGTTTTAACAATGTTTAAAAATGTATTAACCATCGAAACCATAGATTTCAACATTCATTGTTGAAATAGACGTTTTCGAGAAATAAGGAAATGGTGGACTATAACACTGTTGTTATAGTAAACGATTTTCGAAAAAAAATATTTTTTTTGTAGTATTGGGATTTATATATCTATCTTAAAATTCGAATCCCTATACTAGTGATTTTGAGTTGTCGTAACGATGTTTTACGTAACATTCGTTTTGACTCAAATGATTTCCTTAAAGAATGAATATATACTTAATTTTGATCTAAGTATATCGAATATTTTCAAATGTTGAAAATAAATAGATTTGTGAAATACTTATTATTAAATAAGTATGGAATTACTTTTCCAATATGAAATGAACGTTTTAAGAATTTATCTTCTTAAAGATAAATCGAAATTGAATATTGAAATCGATTGAAAATCGTATATCAGTAGATATTTTGAAATATAAATTCAATATGGAATTTATAAAAGAAAGGAGAATCTGTTTAAAAATAAATATTGATTTATTTTTGAAGTGTGGAAATTTTATATCTAGTAAAGATATTTTGGAAAATGAATAATTTGGGAAAATTATTTGGAATCTGATGATGTTGCGCATCTTTATTGATAGTTAAATAACCGACTATCAATAATTACCTTTAGATAGGTATTTGTTGTGAATTGGATGAATTTGAATGCCACACTTATTTTTGAATAAGCGCTCACTATTCGGGTTAGCCGGGAAAGGACCATGGGGTCGTATAACCCATTCCGAATATGTGATACGTCGTTATGAATTGCATTCGAAGACCGGTGTTGAAGACCGGATATTTTTGAAAATGGAAAGATTACCGTCGAGTTACTCTACATCGGCTGATCTCCGATTTAGAGGTTTTATCACCCTTAGTGACGGGAAGTCCGGACGTGATTAGAAATTTATCCGGATGTGCAAGGGCTTCGTGAGAAGTGCCTTCGATTCTGTTCGATCCCGGAACAGACTTGTATGGATTGTGTGTCTAACGTTACAAATTGAGATATAGAGCTGATTTCTTTCAAATACATTTCTGTTGGTGGCGGAGAATTCATTCTCTTAGCTTAACACCCTTCTCTGAGACGTACGAGCTCAGAGGTTACGTAGTTGAAATTTATCAGTAATATACTCCCAATTTGGTAACGTGGCATACTAAGTGTTGCTGTGAAATGATCAGTGTTTGATCATTTGCGATATGATCATTTTTTTGATCTTATATCTTTGTGATCATAGGTTGATCATTTGTTTGACCCGAAGTATGGCTTTGTAGAAAGCGTAGCTTTGTGGACGAGACTTCGTCGAGCATCACACCCCGGAAATGGTCAAAACAGGAAGGATGCAGCAAGGTTCTAGGGAGTAGCGCCCCTTAGTGTATGTCATTCCTTCTGGATAGAGGTGGTATCATGGTATGGAGCCCAGATACTTAACCTATGTTGATACTGCTTATTATGTGGTTTGTTGCGAATCGGGGATCCTCGGGAAGATCGGTTACGATCGGGGGATGGCATACGCGTGTCAGTAGTTACCTATTTTTGCAGAGGTAACCCGGCCTTGTGTTGGCAGAGATCCGGTTAGGTTCTCGGGACGTCATTCCAGGGGCGTTCCTTCGTGGAATAGGAAGTTCCTTAGCCTAACCATTTGTTGGAAATCCAAAGAAACAATACGAGCCTTTACGATTTCAATTGTATAACCTATCTCCTCAGGAGGCAGCTATAGCAGGCATAATATAATGGTACCTATGCTGGCTAAGATTTATATTCTACTTTCGAAATGTTTTCTACACTATGCACTAATAATAATATCAAAAATGATTTGATTTTTGCGTAGTAAGCATCTTTGACTAACATAAGAAGAAATCTCCTCCAAGTCTGCGTTTGCATTGTTTGTGTGGTGGGAGGTCTTATGGTAGTTTCATTTTCCAAAAGCATTGCGAATTGACATTAAAGTTTTCCTGTTGTTTATTTTAAAGATAAACTGTTTTACGATCTCACACCAGTCACCATGACTGACTCGGAGTTTATTGTTTCCCTTCTAAACTCTGGGTGCCCACCAATTTCCACACGGGCAGCCTAAAGTTATGTTATCAGGATATTCTGGATATTCTGGAGCTTTGGAAGCAAGCTGGATGACGAGACGTAGTATTTGTATCTGATATTATTTATTCCGCTGTGTACTCTGTATGAGGACAAGTTTATATAACTGTCCATTGTTGTATATCGACTCTGATTGATGTATGAATAAACTGATATAGTTCTTTGTTTTAAAAGACTAGTGATTATCTATTATATATTGTTCCGCTGCGATGTGTAAGATTCTGATATTGTTTTCTGTTCTGATGTTGTTCTGTTGTTCTTCTTTTCTTTTCTTTTCTTTTTCTTCTATCTTTTCTTCTACCTCTTCTTTTAAAACCGTAAGTATTCGGTTTTCCGGCATTCATTTGCTCGGCAGTTGATACAGTGGACGTATCGATGTCGATTTTCGAAAGTCGAAGAATCGGGTCCTTACAACGTGGTATCAGAGCATATGGTTAAGCGACAACCCTGCTCTGTTGGGTGTTACTAATTAGAGATAGAGTTAGTAGTACTCTAGAATGAGTTGAGTGTAATAATAGATATGAGCGCGTATTTGTTAGTGAATATAAAAATTGTTTTATATTGTGATGATTGATTTATTGAGTGGCATACGAACCTTCGTCGGCACATTCTGCGCAACTGGATCGAAGGGGTTTCTAAACACTTGAATAGAACAATTCGACACAGTATGTTTTAAATAGGGTAAATGAGATAATTTTGCCCAAAACTATTTTTGTATAGAAAAGAAATGATTTTCTACGAATTATCATAGTATATGGATGTTTGGTTGTTAGGAAATGATAACATTGAATTATTATCATTGTTATATGAGATTGAATGAGAAAATAAAATAATAACCAAAGATTTGGAGATAAATCCATTTAACAAGTGGAAATTATAAATGTAAATTAAGAATATAAGAAAATAAATTCACATACAAATGAAATTTAAAGAATGTAAATTATAAATGTGATTTGTAATTTGAAATAGAATTCCAGAGAAGAATTTGAAAATTTTGGAGATTTGGAAAGTTTAAATCATTTTTGATTTGAAAATGAATTTCAAAGGTTTTGAAAAGTATTCTGAAGAGATGAAAGCTCTAAACTCTTTTCGGTCGCTGGAAAATAATTCCGATGATGATCATGACATCACCGGTGTTCATTTTTGGGTTTCCAAAAGAGGAATTGCTGCCAAATTGTTTTAAATGAAAGTTGTTTGAAAAATTTGGGTTTAGTTTTGGAAATTCAAAGGATAATTTGAATTGTTTTCAAAATGGTTTTTGAAAAAGTTGAAAAGACTCTGGAATACTATATAAAAATAATTATGAAATATTACTAAGTTGATAACTTATACAATTTGAATTTTGATAGAATAAATTTAACTTAAAGAATGAAGTTAAATCAAAGTAAGTATAAGTGAATTAATTAAATAAAGTGAAAAGATTACTTAAAGAAAATTTATTAAGTTGAAAATAAATTTGGAGTAGTAACAAATAAATTGGAATTGAGTATTGAATTATGGAAGTAAATTGTGAATGAATAAATAAATTTACAATTGTGATTTAATGAAAGTGAAATTAAAAGTTGAAATTCATTTTGAATTTGTAAGCAAATGAATTGAATTCAATAATTATAAAAGAAAGGAAAATTGAATTCGAATTGGAAATCCAGTTTAAATGTAAGTAAATTTAACCGAAGTGGTAAATTGAAAATAAATATAACGTGTATATGGAATATTTATATTGAACCTAAGAAATGAAGAGTGAAATTCTTAAGTAAATGTGATATTGAAATTATTCTAAGTGATGATTGAATGAAGATAAAACTGGAATTAGAACTGAATGTTGAAACCGAATTTGAATAAAGAGAATTGGATTTGTGATGAATTAGTAACTGAAACTAATCTAAAATAGTGCAGTTGTGAATAAAGATAATTGATAAATTCAATATTCGGAAGATTAATAGAATCCAAATTGAATTGAAATGGTGAATTGAATTCAAATGAAATTTGAAATGTGAAATTGAATGATAATGAATATATAAACTTCAATAGTGAAGTAAAGATGTATAAGAAGCATATATTGTAAAATTTGTAATAGAAAGTGCAAAATAGTTTGAATGTTGTAACTAGATATTATGGCTAGTAGACATACAGGTGTATTAAAGGAATTGGAATTTTGATTTCAAAGATAAATTTGAATTGCTCGACAAAAGGTAAGTATTTAAATTTCGATATGAGATTTGATGATTTTCTTGTCTAGCCGCTTGGCTTTTTCTTTTCTTTTTGAAATCTGAGAGTTCGTAGGGACGTTTTGTAGTCGTGCCGTATTAGCCGCGCAAAGGAGACGCTGGCGAAATTTTTTGAAAATTTCGAGTGTTAGAAAAATTTTGAGGAAAAAATTTGAAAGTTAAATTTTGAATTGAAATTTTAAATTTGAATTGAGAAATAAAACAATGTTGTTTTGAAACCTGTAATTGAAGTTGGAAATTTAGTTGAAACGATAATGAATCTTTAGTAGAAAGATTTGTTTTGAATTTGATAAAACTATGGTTTTTGGTAAAATAGTAAACGAGTTAAGAACCATTTTTCCTAACTTGTAATTTCGGGACGAAATTCTTTTAAGGAGGGAAGATTGTAACGACCCTGAATTTTGAACAATTTAATTTAAAAATATTTAATTAATTTTAAATATTTGAACGATGATTTAATTTGAATCCCCGATATAACTTTAAAATTGACGATTAAATTATAAAATTTAATCTATTGTAAGTTGAATAAAAACTTGAATCTTCAATTTTAAGCTGAAGAAAAATATTTCAAAAGCTTTTAAAATTTATATTGATAATATTGAAGATAATAGAAGCTTCAGAATTTAATTTCGAACTGTTTGTTCAGTTTTGAAATTTATATCGTTGGACCGATATTTAAAAAATATAACGTTCCGGGGCGCAGTCTCGGAATTCGACGAAACCAGTTCCATTGGATCCGTAATATTGAATTATTGTTGGATTTCAAATTTCGTATCGAACAGAGTTGTTATGTGACCGTACGGTGAATAAACGCATTGGAATTAAATCAAATTCAATTTAAATTTAAATTTTAAATTTTGTCAATGCAGCAGAGATTCTTTCTCCAGCCTGCCTTCTTTCAACATCGATGCTTTTTCTCTGCAATGTCGCGTACCTTTGTCTCCCATTTCTTCTCTGATAAATCAGGTTCCTCCTTTCTATTCAAAATCAGAAACAAAGAAAATAAAATGGCGTTCATTCCAAATTCTCGTTCGAACGAAAATTCAAAATGAAATCAAAATTTATGGCCACGAAATCATGGCCGCTACCTCTCGTTCCAGTTCAAATTAATTCAAAACCCCTCCCCTTTCGTTCACAAGCAATCGAACGCAAACCAAATCAAATTAAAATGGCCAGAGCCCTCTCAGATTCAAAAAAAAAGAAGAGAAAGAGAGTTCGAATGGGCGCCGAGTTCAATCGCGAGGCAGCTGGGGAGTTCGTCGTGACCTGGGAGACACGCTCGCACACGCGTACGTGGGATTGGTCGAAGGATGTTGTGATATCCCGGAATTTTGGCAATATCAATTTAATAATCATTATTAATAATTAAATTGATTTGTTGATTTTATTTTATAAAATTAACAAGTTTATTCATTTTAAAGGTTAATAATATTTTTAATTGGCAAATTTATTTCTTTTGAAAACTAATAACATTTTAATTTGGAAATATCTTTTCTAACAATTTTAAATTGGGAAGATTTATCTTTCTAAAACTTATATAAATGTTTATATTTATAATGAATATATATATATTGGTATATATATTATGAATAGGGAATCTTTTAATTTAATAAAACTATGTTTTCAAATTATAATATATATGTATATATATATTGTTATTTGAAGTTATGTATTAAAATTCAATATGATGATTATCAAAACTAATGTAAAAATATTTTCCATTTAGAATATATATATTTGTATATATTGGAATGGAAAGAATAGTGGATTTGAATTTAATAAAGTATTTTCAAACTTTAATATTTATATAATTTGTAATTTGGAAATTTGTAATTTGACTTAATACTTTAGAAATGATATTTGAGATTTAAATAACAAGAATAATTTCTTATTTATTATAAACATATATTTTAAGTTTTATTTTGGCTAAGGTTTAAATTAAGAAGTTTATTTGTTTTAATAATCTTTTCTCTTTTAGAAGTTCATTTGTTTTTAAGATTCTTTCATTTTTAAAATTCAAACATAAGATAAATTGTTTTGTAAAAATATATGTAAAATAAATTTCTCAAGCATATAAAAATATGTTATAAATATTTGATCAAAGCATAAGTTATTTTAAATAATTGTTTTTCACATTTGTATATTTATTATAAAATCTAAAAGCTTATTTATAAAAAGATAAATACATTATATACATATAAATAATTCATAAATACATATGTATTACTTAAATAAATTAATAAAAGACAAGTTTAACACTTGTAAACATATGGAAGCTTGGAATGTTTAGGTGTAAGTTAATTAACTCTTAAGAGGACAAGTGGCTATTTTCTTTGTAAATTAAAGTCATAAATAAATAAAATGAAAGAAGATCTGATTTTACTTTTCAGCTAAAATTCATCTTTCTTCATTTCTTTACTAAAAATAAATTCGAATCAAAATTCAAAGAAAAGAAGTAAAACCTGGAAATCAAAGAAAGAAATGAAAAGTCTGGAAATTCAAATCAAAAGGAGATCAAAGGCAAAATTTAATAACAGCTTCAAATCTTCAATTTCAATCTGAAGACATGCAATCAGATAAGGAAATCAAACAGCAAGATAAAAATTCAACAAGCAAAAAGAAATGCAAGTTTAAAATCAAACACATCAGCCTGGAAATAAGAATCTGCTTCTCTGTTTTATAATGTCAGGTGAGTAAATATATTTTAAAAACAGTTTAAATTTGGATTTCAGTTAGCTGATTTTGAATGAAAATATCCTGTTATCTGAAATGCTGGAATTAAATGTATGCATGCTTGTATATGAGTGTTTGATTGCCTGTATAGATATAATTTAGCCTCTGTGTAGTGATAGTAGACTTGATCTCTTAATAAAACCATTATCTCATCATTTAATCACTGTTAGCCCTTGATTTGTGAATAAAAGATGTTTAAAATCATATAATATCACTATTGAAAATAAGTTGTGAAACTTTTATAAAATATTTGTCTTGAAATTTTATAAACAGCAGTAAAAATATAAATTGGGTTAAAAATTGATTAATTCAATTTAAAGTTTTGATTGCATGATTAGATTCAATATAGAAAATCATAAATTTTAATAGGTATAACTCGATTTTTAATTTGGAATTTAGGGGGCTTTCTCGAGTTGTTTGATTTTGGTATTTTGATCGATTTCCATCGATCAACGACGAACTGGACGTCGTATTTAAGTTTGAAGATCAATTGTATGATGGAGTTTAACAGAAAAATGGAGATTTAATTTTTAGATGACTGGAATGGGTATGCGATGATGAAGAAGGGTTTAAGACACTGTTTTTACGTTGATGTTCAAACGAGTTTCGCGATTTCGTGACTTGACCGGAGGCGATCGCGAGGCGTGTGATGAGTGATGGTAGAGGAGGCGAAGCTATGGGGAAGGTGGCGTGGTGTCTCGAGGCGGGAATGATCGGCGATGTCGATTTTCTGGTGATGCTTCGTTCCAGATTGTGGGTTCATTAGTCGAATTCGATTCTCGTTCGAATCGAGGAAATTGGATTGGTCGTTCGTGATGTTATGGTCAAAGTCGACTTGTCGGAGGCCATCGTGGAGTTCGCCGTCGATCGGCGTGGATGTGCACGTTTATGTGCACGGTTACGTGCATCTGGGAATTTTGGGTTTGGGGAAGAAGTATGATCTCGGGTATACTTCGGGTAATTTCGAGTTTTACTCGAAGCAGGAGAGTAGTGGGGTGACGCGAGAGTTACTTCGTGTTTTTTTTTAGTGTTTACTCGGGTTTTGGTAGAAACAGTTTTTTAAGGAAAATGTTTAAGTTTTTAAAACAAAAGAAGTTTGATATTTATAATGTTCTGAGTTTTAAAAACAAAGTTAAATCAAGATTTTTAGTATTAAATTAAATTGTTTTCCTAGAATAATCGTTTAATAAGTTTAAAATAATTTAAATAAATAAGTTTTAAAAGAAGAATAGGAAGTGGATTTTCAAAATGATTTTAGTATTTAATCCAATAACTTAGAAAAGTTTTAAAGATTTAAAAGTCAAATTTGAATATCTAAATTGTTTTGAATTATAATTGAATTCTAAAGTATTTTATTATAAATAAAGTTTAAAGATTAAGATTTGGAAAATCAATTATAATAAGATTTATCTTAAGTAATTAAGAGTTTTGATAAATTAAAGATAATTAATATGGGGAGATAATTAAATTGTTGGTCAATTTAATTTATTTAATTAAGATAATGATTTTTCTTAATTAAGATCTTTAAGTATAAATAGTTAAGAAATTATTTAATTAATTTAAATAATTAGTTAAATAATTAACTAAGTAATTAATTAGTGATTAACTAAAAGATAATCACTTATAAATTAATTAAGTGTAATTACTTGATGAAGTAATTAAGGAACAATTACTGAATGTAATTAAGTAAGGGAAGTTATTTAATAAAGTAATTAGAGGATAATTCTAAAAGTAATTAAATAGAAGTGATTAAGAGTTAATTACCTAGTGTTATTAATTAAATAATTTAGTTAATAAAGTTAATTAAAGGATTAAGGTTAATTAATAAGGTAATTGTGACGACCCGGAATTTTTGTATATTTGAAATGTGAATATTTAATTTATTTTAAATATCCGAAGGTTAAATTTTAACTTTAATTTCAAATATACAGTATTTATTTGGATAATTAATTATTAAATTTAATTATCGGGATTGGGTAAAATATTGAATCTCGATTTTAAGCCTGTTAAAAATAGTTCAAAGGTTCAGAAAATTTATATTGTTAATACTGAAGATGATAGAACTTTTAAAATGGAATTTTAAAGAGTTTTGTTCAGTTTTAAAAATATATCTTGGAAAGATATTTGGGCAAATAAATAATGTGGTAAATTATTTATTTTGTGTGATGGTTGTTTGTGGATGTAAATTGATAGTTAAATAACCGACTATCAATATTGGCCAAATGCGCTGATCGTTTCGAAGAGACCGGGATCGAGTTTCCGTATACCGGGATTCTAGGTCTGGAGACTCGAATACCACTTCGATCCGGTCTATACGTTTCGTGTAACGATTTCGGAGTCGAAGATGGAGCAGTGAAGTGCAAGGGCTAGTCGCTACTAATCCTGAGGATATTTCCAAAATGGATGTAGTAGGAGTAGTGCCTTCGGTTCCGTTCAAACCCAGGACGGACTTGTATGGACGAATGCTTGCGAAACATCGTCAGCGGACGATGGGCATTCTAAGGGATATGTTCTCTAAAAGGTATCGTTTAGCCTCGAACCTCATCAACCGGGAATGACTGAAAATCAGGGGTTATGCAGCAAGGCTTCGTGGGTAGCTTCCACTGGAGGGTAAGGTCATCCCTGTCTAGATGTTCCTTTTTATTTCGGCTTAGTGGTGCGGTTGCTGATCCCAACCGTGGGGTGATTTTATTCGGGATCATCCAGTAAGGGATGGTTCCGGCCTTGTGTTGCAGGGGAGCGGGCGTACTCCTCGGTACTGTGATCTAGGCCACGTACTGTGATAGGTGGTACCCCAGTGCCTAGTCATTCGTTGGAAATCCATTCTTCCTACGTGCCTTGTACGGTATTTGTTTGTATTACCCACTTTTGTGGCTAGTATGCTGGAATTTAATAATGTAACAATTTCAGCTATTTTAATAAGTATTTGTATATAGACACTATTATAATATCAAAGGAATTTGATAAAAAGTATTTTAGCTATCGTAAGGTAAAAACCCGACATGTTTATTTGTGGCGTGATCTTACGAGATGCTTTTGTTTTCAAAGGATTTTTGAAACTTTAATAATCAATTGAGTGTGATTTTCTCACGCTGGTATTCCAGACTGACTCGGGTATTGTTTTATATGATGCTCGGGTCAGACCGAGTATTATAGGTTACAGGATATGATGATGTGGAGCTCAGGAGACGAGCTGGATGACGATACGTACTCTCGTACTTGTTTATTATTTTTCCGCTGTGTATTCAGTTGTATGATATTGATGTGATGTACTCTGATGATGTATTTGGATGATGTATATGTAAACAGATATAGATTTCTTTTTGTGTTAAGATCTGTTATTATCTATTATATTTTATTCCATTGCGTATGTGAGATTCTGCTGTTGTTTTCTATTTTTCTTCTTCTACCTCTTCTTCTTAACTAAAATGGTCCGGTTTTTCGTGTTAGAAAAACCCGGGTTGTTACAGTGGTATCAGAGCTTAGGCTAGCGATAACCTTGGCTCTGGTGGGAATTTTGAGAGTACTAATAGATATGAGCGCGTATTTGTTAGTGAATATAAAATGGTTTTATATTGTGTTGGTTGATTTATTTAGTGGCATATGAACCTTAGTCGGCACAGTCTGTACAACTGTATCGAAGGGGTTTCTAAACACTTGAATAGAACAGTTCGACACAATATTGTTTTAAATAGGGTGAATGAAATAATTTTGCCCAAATTATTTTGTATATAAAAGAAATAATTATTTGAAATTATTATAGTTATATATTTGGATGCTTGGTTGTTAGAAAATGACAATAATGAGTTAGTCTCATTATTGAGTAGAAATTGAAACTTATAACCTAAGTTGAAGAATAAATTTATATAACAAATGGAATTTGAAATATAGACTATAAATGAAATTTATAAATTGAGATAAACTTTATATACAAATGTGAATTACAAATGTGATTTATAATCAAATGAGATTAATTCATACACAAATGAAATTTGTAAATGTAAATTGTAAATGTGACTTATAACTTGAAATAAAATGTGATAGAATTCCAGAGAAATGTTTGGATATAAAAATTGGATGGATTTTGAATTTGAAGTTTTGGGAAAGATTTAAATTCCTTTGGATTTAAAAATAGTTTTTAAAGGTTTTGGGGAAATAATAGTGATATTATTTCATGAATATTTTTGAAATTGAATTGAAATCTGGTGGGATTTGGGATTTAAAAATGTTTGAAATGTTTTAAAGTGATAAAAGCATTAAATTCTCTTTTGGTCGCTGGAAAATAATTTCGGTGATGACTGCAGCATCATCGATGTCTATTTTCGAGTTTCCAAAGAGAAATTGCTACCAAACTGTTTTAAATTGAAAATGATTGTGAACTGGGTTGGTTTTGAAATTCAAAGGGAAAATTGTTTGATAAAAGCAGATTGTTTTGGAAATTGGATTCTGGAAATTCTATTTAAAATTTAAATGTGGAAATTTAAATGAATCAACAATATAAAGTATAGAATGAAGTTGATTGAAATAAGAAAGGAATGAAAGTTAAATTCTGGGATTATAATTATGAGATGAAATTAACTCAATGAGTAATATAAGCTGGTAGATAAAAGAGTTAGAGAACTTGAAGGTGAATGAATTGTAAAACTTGTATAAAATTTGTATCCTAGAATTAAAATTTAATTCGAGTATATGAAGGTGAATAAAATATATTTGAATTTAACTTAAGATAGTTAAATAAAATTGAGAATTGGAATTGAATTAAATGTAAATAAGTTGAAGTCGAATTGAATTGGATATAAAGGTAATGTAAAATGCTTATAATTGTGTAAAGAAATTCATATTCTTAGGTTTTTAAGTGTAATAATTTGAAATTTGATTATAAAGATTGAAATGGACTTAAATAAATAGTCCTAGATCTTAAGTAAGTAAGTTAAAACTTATGAATAGAAATGAAATTGTAAGTCATAAATGGGAATCCATTACTCTGAACCATTAAGAGTTATAATCTGAAATTGCAATTATAAATTGGAAATGACCTGGTTATTAATAAAATAATTCCAAATGAATTGAATATGGAAATTAAAATTCATAATGATTAAGTGAATGAACCAATTATATTAAATAAATAAATGGATGGAATTTGATTAAATAAGAATCAAATGAAAGATGGAAATAAAACTTTAAAGGGTTGATTAAATGGAAAATAAACTTAAGTTATTGACTTAAGTAAATGTTGAATGAAAACTGAACTCAACAGAGGAGTGGTTTAAATAAGTTGAGAAATAGTTATTGAATGAATTAACTTGGATTGTTTTCGAGCTAAATAAAATTCAATTTTTGGAAGTTAGAGATGAATTGAATTTAAGAAATGAAGTAGTAAATTGAAGTAAGTTGGAATTCATATGAAATGGGAATTCAATTTGAATATATACACTTCAGTGGTGAAGTAGTAAATAAATATAAGAAAATTTATATGAACTTAAGAATTGAAGAATGAAATTCTTAAGAAAATTTGTATTGAAAATATACTTAGTAATTTTGGAAAAAATATATATATATATATATATACTAAGTGAATAGTTGAATGAAGACTAAAACTGAAGTTGTGAAATGGGATAGTTGTGAATAAGGGGATAACAATCAAAATGAATGTGAATAAAAGAGAATTGATATAATTGGTAATCAATTGGAATTTATACGTAAGATGTACGTATATTATTTTATTCGCATAGCTATTTGGTCCAGATGTCGAACACAGAATTTCGAGATAGTTTTATCAATCCGAATCAGGATTTTTCACTCGATTTTCAACGGCGAACCTGGATATGGATTGTTGATTGATTCTGGAAATTCTCTATCATAGTTTATGGCTATGCAAGGAGAATGACGGTTTCTGATCAAGGAACCAGATCTGAGTCCGCACTAGGAAGTCGGGTGGACAATACTAGTTCGGAAGTGGAATTGTGTGATCGATTGAGCGATCGAATTTGATATTGCGTACGGATGATATATGTGCATCGTACGGGCTTAAGTAAAACAAATATTGAAAATTTGTAAAGAAGTCAATAAAATGACTTTGGAATTTGTGATTGAATATTATTGCTTAATAGGATATACAGGTGTATAAAAGCAATGGATAAATTGGGATTTTTGATTTTAGAAGATAAAATTTAATGGCCCGACAAAAAGGTATGTATTTGAATTTCTATATGAAATTTGATTGGGTTTTGGATCCAGCCACTTGGCTTTTTGTTTTCTTTTTGAGATTGGGAGGCCGTAGAGCCATTTTGTAGTAGTACCGAGCTAGCCGCACAAAGGAGACGCTGGCAAAAATTTTCGGAAATTTAGGGAGTTAGAAAAATTTTGGAAAATTTTGATAAGTTAAAATTTGAATTCAAATTTAAATTTGAATGGATAAGTAGGTAGTATGGGTTGAACTTATGAATAAGTTTGGAAAGTTAAAGATGATTAGTGTATCATTGACAAAAGATTGTTTGAGTCTTGTTAAAACTATTTGGATTGGGAAAAAGAACGGGTATCGAATCATTTCTCTTAACTGGTAATTTCGGGGACGAAATTCTTTTAAGGGGGGAGGAATGTGACGACCCGGAATTTTTGTATATTTGAAATGTGAATATTTAATTTATTTTAAATATCCGAAGGTTAAATTTTAACTTTAATTTCAAATATACAGTATTTATTTGGATAATTAATTATTAAATTTAATTATCGGGATTGGGTAAAATATTGAATCTCGATTTTAAGCCTGTTAAAAATAGTTCAAAGGTTCAGAAAATTTATATTGTTAATACTGAAGATGATAGAACTTTTAAAATGGAATTTTAAAGAGTTTTGTTCAGTTTTAAAAATATATCGTTGAAATTGAATTTAAAAATAGTCGTCCGAGGCACAGTCTCGGAATCCGACGAAACCAGTTCCATTGGGTCCGTAATATTGAATTATTACCGGATTTCAAATTTTGTAGCTTTCGGAATTAACGTGTGATCGTACGAGTTATAAACGCTTAAACGATAATTATCGATTTAATTTAAACATCATAATCTGAAGGAAAATCAAATCACAGCCAAAATTTATTTCACATCTATCGTTTCTTTTCATCAGCTACGAGCCTTCTGGATCACGCTGTTTGTCCACGCGTTGAAACATCTGTACACGCGTCTCCTTCTCCTTGACAACTTTTCAGCCGAGTCTTTTATTTTATTTTCAAGTTTCGTTCCCAAATTTATCACCATGACCGAACAGTTTCTTTCCATTAAAATTCGAAGACAAGGCTTCGTTCTCATTCACAAATTCAAAGCCACAGCTTCCTTTACTTCCACTCCTTCACGAATCGAAATCCAAAAGCTATCGAAAATATTAGGGCTCGCGAGTGAATCGCGAATGAGCCTCACGCGATGTCTGTTAAATCGAATCGGAGGGAGGCAAGGATCGCGTGCGCGTATCCATGGTAGCGTCACACTCGAGAGTAGAGACAGTCGCGAGCGCTTGAAATCTGGGTCGCGATCTCGTCAGGCAGGAGTGATTGGGGCTCGTAGGTCTGGGAAGTGCGGCAGCGGTCTCGAGGTGATGATGTGGTGGCGTTGGGCCCTGTTTTACGCGTAAGGTCGCGAGTCTGGTGGGGTTGCGAGGCGAAGGGACTCGCGATGGGTCTGACGACTTGTGGGGATGGTTCGCAAATGGCGTGAGGATGATGCAGGGGTGTTCGGTGATGTGGTGATGGAGGAGTCGTTGATGATCGCGTGCGTAGCTATGGGCTACGTGTGTAGTTGGAAGGCGACGGCGATGTTTAGGCGTAGTCGTGAGGTGAACAAGGTACTCGAATTCGACGAGGCTGGCACCGACCATTCTCGATTTGGGGGTTTTTCATCTGCAGGCAGTGAGGTATTTCATTTTTGATTGTTCATTGAATTTTACAATCTGAGATAAGAATATTACAGTAAAATGGTAATAATATATGTATATATACATAGGATTTTGGAAAACAATATTAAGGAGTTAATTAGAGAAATTTACCTATTATAATTAGTCTGGTTACAAAAGATATTTGTAGTAAATTACCAGGTTAGGATTGAATAAATAATAAGTAATTGTTTAATTTGTTCAAAAAAAAAAATTAATAAACTGTAAATGGTCAAAACAAGGTTGAGAAATCGTAGGAATCAATTTATTTAGTTAACTTATATATATAATTATTTGATAACGGGAAAATTACTGTACTAAGTAAAATAAATTTTATTAGATAGAAATTGATTTGTCCAAGTTGTTTGAATATTAATGAGATCATATAATATGTATTCAAGGTCTGGCATCGTGAAGGGGACTATTGATTTGGGTTGAAATTGCAAAGTAAAAAGGGGGCAAAAGGTGAGTTAATCTCACTCAGTTAGATTTAAATTTAAATAGTTAAATTTAAATAATTGATTGAATGGTTGCATTGATTGAATATGCTATACTATATATAGTAGTATATACAATATATATATATTGGCATATGTATATATTGGAGTTGTTGATATTCCCGCATTATATAGCGGATGAGACCCTATGCGCCGCATAATAGCGGATGATATTTTATAAAACCCATATACCGCGATATTCCACCTCGAAGTGGAATTGGTATTGTGCTAACATCTGTGGATGCAGAGAAACAGGTTGGAGGGATCCAACTGGATTCCTCAAAATTATTTAGATTTTTGATATTCTGTTCTATGAATATTGATATCCTGTGATGATTTTATTGATAATTGAAATATTGGATGATATGGTTGAATTGAATATTTCAATAAAAGGAGTTATCAAAATATATTGAATTGGATTTTGAAAGAAATAAAAGAGTAAAATTTAAGTAAATAATTTAAGTGAATTGGAATAAGGGAATTTCGAAATAACAAGGGAAATATTAACTTTAAACTAAAGTGATATTAAATTTAAAGAATAAAGGATTTATTTTGAATGTAAGGATTAAATTTAATTAAAGGCTAAAGAAGGAATTTTGGAAGTTTAAAATTGGTATTTTCAGTTAAAAAGGGTTTTAACTCAAATAAAGGAATAAATCTAAAAGTTAATGTATTTTGAAATAAATAAAGTAGTAAAGGAAATTTATTTCAAAGTAAAGTAAAATAAATTGGAAAATCAATTGGAAATTGATTTAGTTGTTTAAAATTGGAATTTTAAAAGAGAAGTGAGATTTTGGAAATATAAACTGGGTTTATAAAGTAAAATAAAATATCAGTGGATATTTGAATATAAATTCAAGGTGGGAATTTATAAAAAGATATGGTTTGGTTTAAAAATAAATGTTGATTTATTTTTAAAAGATGGAAATGAGAAGTGTATTTCTCTGGATAGCCAAGTACGTTTTCCAAGCAATTTAAATATAAGTTAAAAGTTTTAAGTATGTTTTAAAAAGCATGTTTTAGAAAATTGATTATTTTTAAATGTTAACTTTTTAAAGTAAGTATTTTCAAAAATATATTATTGTAGTAATTATATAAAAGTGATTTGCTATTATGTTTTAAAAGGAGAAATTTAGTTTATATTTATCAAGTGGTTTATTTTAAAGTATATATTTTTAATAAAGTATTAAAGTAGTTTAAATTTCAATGTTATAAGATATATTTAAAATAAAGTGTTTTTAAATTATTTTAAAATTAAAAGTATTTTGTACTTGGTGATTCAGTGGAAATAATTATTTGGGAAATGTTTTCAGTAAGCGGAAACTGTTTTGAAATTGTTTTCAAATGAGCTTTGAAAATTTGAAAATATATCTTGGAAAGATATTTGGGCAAATAAATAATGTGGTAAATTATTTATTTTGTGTGATGGTTGTTTGTGGATGTAAATTGATAGTTAAATAACCGACTATCAATATTGGCCAAATGCGCTGATCGTTTCGAAGAGACCGGGATCGAGTTTCCGTATACCGGGATTCTAGGTCTGGAGACTCGAATACCACTTCGATCCGGTCTATACGTTTCGTGTAACGATTTCGGAGTCGAAGATGGAGCAGTGAAGTGCAAGGGCTAGTCGCTACTAATCCTGAGGATATTTCCAAAATGGATGTAGTAGGAGTAGTGCCTTCGGTTCCGTTCAAACCCAGGACGGACTTGTATGGACGAATGCTTGCGAAACATCGTCAGCGGACGATGGGCATTCTAAGGGATATGTTCTCTAAAAGGTATCGTTTAGCCTCGAACCTCATCAACCGGGAATGACTGAAAATCAGGGGTTATGCAGCAAGGCTTCGTGGGTAGCTTCCACTGGAGGGTAAGGTCATCCCTGTCTAGATGTCCCTTTTTATTTCGGCTTAGTGGTGCGGTTGCTGATCCCAACCGTGGGGTGATTTTATTCGGGATCATCCAGTAAGGGATGGTTCCGGCCTTGTGTTGCAGGGGAGCGGGCGTACTCCTCGGTACTGTGATCTAGGCCACGTACTGTGATAGGTGGTACCCCAGTGCCTAGTCATTCGTTGGAAATCCATTCTTCCTACGTGCCTTGTACGGTATTTGTTTGTATTACCCACTTTTGTGGCTAGTATGCTGGAATTTAATAATGTAACAATTTCAGCTATTTTAATAAGTATTTGTATATAGACACTATTATAATATCAAAGGAATTTGATAAAAAGTATTTTAGCTATCGTAAGGTAAAAACCCGACATGTTTATTTGTGGCGTGGTCTTACGAGATGCTTTTGTTTTCAAAGGATTTTTGAAACTTTAATAATCAATTGAGTGTGATTTTCTCACGCTGGTATTCCAGACTGACTCGGGTATTGTTTTATATGATGCTCGGGTCAGACCGAGTATTATAGGTTACAGGATATGATGATGTGGAGCTCAGGAGACGAGTTGGATGACGATACGTACTCTCGTACTTGTTTATTATTTTTCCGCTGTGTATTCAGTTGTATGATATTGATGTGATGTACTCTGATGATGTATTTGGATGATGTATATGTAAACAGATATAGATTTCTTTTTGTGTTAAGATCTGTTATTATCTATTATATTTTATTCCATTGCGTATGTGAGATTCTGCTGTTGTTTTCTATTTTTCTTCTTCTACCTCTTCTTCTTAACTAAAATGGTCCGGTTTTTCGTGTTAGAAAAACCCGGGTTGTTACAGTAATTAATTATTTGTTAAGGTAATTAATTAAAAAGTAATTAATTAATGGAAGTAATTAAGGGAAGTTAATTACTGGTTAAGATTAATCAAAGGTGATTAATAATTATGGATTAATTAAGAATAATTACTTAATGTAATTAATAGAATAATTAAAGACGTAATTAAGGGTCATTAGTTTATAATTATTTAATGATGTAATTAAGAGTTGATTAATTAAGATTAATTAATAAGTTGTAAGTGATTATAGAATAACTAATTAATTATAATTAATTAAGGATTAAAATAATTGATTATAATTAATTAATTAATGAAGTAATTAAAGGTTAATTACTGTATTGGTTAAGAATAATTAATTTGTGAAATTAATTAAAGATAATTACTTAAATGTAATTAAAGTATAATTAATCAAGGTGATTAATTAAAATAGATAATTAGAGAAAGATTAATTAAATTATTTGTAATTAATTAATGATTATATAAGTAAAATTTATAATGAAGTAATTAATTTGATTTACTCTAAATTAATTAAGAGATGAAGTAATTAATTTAATTCACTTTAAATTAATTAAAGATAGAGATAGTTAATTTAATTCATTTTAAATTAATTATGTTGTGATTAAGTAAATCATTGCTTATATAAGAATGGATGACATTGATTGTCTTGAATGGATGTAATCTCAGAAATGAGATAAGAAATGTTGTGTAGTATGAATGCTTGGTTGCATTATGATGGTAATATAGATTAACTATTGTGATGTTGATATGGATTACCTATTTGGTTATAGATCATTTGTTTATTTGATAATGTGATTATCAATTGTGATTTGTGAATTATCTATCTGTATGAATATAGATAAGTTAAATTGTTTAAACCTTTAAACAACTTGGCCTTAAAAGATACGTTTTGGATTTCGATGAGACCGGGATCGGGTTTCCGTATACCGGTATTCCAGGTCTGGAGACCCGAATACCACATCGATCCAAATTAACGATAGGTCGTGAATCTCAAGTGAAGATGAAGATTCAGAGTGCAAGGGTTATTGTCGTTAACTCTGAGGGTGATTCCAAAACGAGTGTAACGAGATAATGCCTTCGGTTTCGTTCGAACCCGGAACGAACTTGTATGGATTGAATGCTTTCAGCACATCATCAGGCGGACGATGAGCATTCTAAGTGATATGTTCTGATTAAAGGTAATCGTAACCTCAAGCCTCATCAACCGGGAATGGCTAAAACAGGGGAGGTGCAGCAAGGCTTCGTGGGTAGCACCCACTGAGAGCAAGATAGATCCCTGTCTAGAGGTCCCTTTCTATTTTTCGGCTTAGTGGGTAGTTGGAACTGCAGCCAACTACGGGATTGTCTTGTTCGGGATTATCCAGTAAGGGATGGTTCCGGCTTTGTGTTGCAGGGGAGCGGGCGTACTCCTCGGTACGGTGATCTAGGCCACGTACTGTGACGGGCGGTACCCCAGTAGCCCTGCCATTGATGGAAACCCATTCTTCCTACGAGACCCTACGGTTTTGATTGTATAACCCACTTTGTGGCTAGTATGCTGGAATTTAATAATGTAAAAATTTCAGCTATATGAGTATTTATTTGAAAACCCTAGACCCTATTATAATATAATCGAATTTCCTATCAAAGTTTTGGTTAGCGTAAGGTAAAAACTTACCCATGTTTATGTGTGGGAAGTCTTACGTGATACCTTTTGTTTTCAAAGGTTTTTCAAAGTTAAGCAACTTTTAACCGTTTACTCACACCAGACCCATGTCTGACCCAAGTGTTTATTTTCTGTTTTATTAAACTCTTGGGTACTCAAATTTGTATGAGTAGTCAAGGGATTCAGGTTAGCCTTGACGAATTCTGGAGGAGATTGGAGCAGGAGGCTTCAGCGTGTAGATATATAGAGTTTCCGCTGTGATGATGTATTGTATGGATGTAGTAGTGTTGTATAATAGACAGAATTTATAACTGTCTATTTTGTTATGTAAGTTGTGTACTCTGATGTATATGATACTATGTAATATCATATGTGATATATTATATTTCATTCGTTCCGCTGTGAGATTCTGATGTGTTGTTGTTCTCTCTTCTCTTCTTTTCTTCTTCTATCCCTTTCTTTCTTAATAATGATGCGTTTTCCTGGGCATAGGAAGGCGGGTCGTTACAGATGTGGTGGGTTTCTCGTTCGCAATGGAGTCGCGAGGCTCGCGAGTGACGATGCGGCATTGGCAGCACGCGTTGGCAAAGGGCGAAGCGGTGATGGGCTCGGCGGCGACAGCAGCGAGTTCGACTTTGGGTCGCGATGGGGTTCGTGGTGGCGTTCAGTCGTGGTGGCGATTCCGGCATCGTGGGTTGTCGCGAGTCTGAGCAGTGATGGAGCTCAGGTGGTGGTCAAGCCCGGTAATGAAGGCTTGGTCATCTCGAAATCGATCGAGCAGTGAGGTAAATTTTATTCTTTTATTTTATTCGAGTTTTAATTAATTTATATACTAGTATAAATATAAATAGTTATAAGTGAGATTTTATTTACAGAAAAGAAAATTTATTTAAGTTGGATAATATAGAAGAAAATCTGTTAACAGTAAAGAAAGATTTTGTTTTCAATATATATAAAAAGGTAAAGTTTATTTTATAAATTCATGTGTGTAGATATAGAGTAAGAATTTTATACAGTAAAGTATAAAGTAAATTTGTTTTTAATTTAATAACATGTATATATACCGACAGGATTTTGGGAAAATATAAGTCTGGAAAGGAAAATGTAAGAACGGAATTTAAAATATTTTGTTCAAGGAGAAATTAGTTTTAAAATTAATTTCTAGTTAAGCAAATTTATTAAAAGGAATTGGGTTGAAATAAAAGCATTGAATAATTGAAATTACCAAAGGTTGATATATTAAATTTAGTTGAAAGTAAAATTTTAGTTAAATTATTAAAGGAGAGGTTAGTTAATTTAAACAATCAAAAATGAAAATTGTTATTTGATTGATTCAAATATTAATTGATTGTATAATTATTTATACAAGGTTAAAAATCAAGATAATCGAGTCAAGATGAAAGTGGAATGCAAAATAAAAAGCTAAGGTGAGATTTTTCTCACTCAAAATAAATTTTGTATTGCGGTTATTTATTGACTGATTGATTGCTATTTGGATGTGATATTAGATATAGTAGGATATATCTATATATATAGCAATATATACATATTGGCATATGTATATATTGGATTGATTGATTTCCCGCCTCGTATAGCGGATGAGACCCTATTGCGCCGTTAGTAAGCGGATGATTTTTATAAAACCCATATACCGCGATATTCCACCTCGAAGTGGAATTGGTATTGTGCTAACATCTGTGGATGCAGGGAAACAGGTTGGAGGGATCCAACTGGATTCCTCACCAGTATTTATTTATTTACAGATATTGATGTATATTCTATTATCATATTGATATATGATGTTTGTTGTTGTGATTGACTAATTGGTGCTGTTGCATCATCGGATTTAAGTTTTGAAGTTTAAAAATAACGACTTTACTTTAAAAGGATTTTTAAAGTGATTTTTGAAAATATACGTTTTATGGAATTTTTGAATTGATTTATAAACGTTAAAATTTTAAAGTTATAAAATTTATAATTTTTAGTGGAATATAACCAAAGTGTCATTTTTGAAATAAAAATCGATTTATTTATAAAATGGTTTAAGTTGGGATTTTTGAATAACTATAAACGATTTGTATAAAAAGATTTATACAAATTGATATTTATAAATCAAATATTGGAATTATAAAACGAGTTTTTATAAGTGTTAAAATGAAGTATAAATTGGATTTCAGCATTTTAATTGAGATTTTTGAATAAGTATTAATGGTTAATAGATGAGATTTATAAATAGTATAAAAGTAGTTCGGTTATGGTTGAAAATAAGGTTATAAATGAAATCTTATAAGTATTTAAAATCTGTGAAGTTTAAAAGAACGATTTCTTTTAAAATAAATGAATTATAAGTTATTAACTTATAAGATGGACCTTTGGTATATACATTGAGTTATAAATTGAATAGGTCATTAAAGAAGATTTATAAATCGAAATTGTTATAAAATGGAAATAGAATTTATAAACGTTGTTTTATAAATTCGAAAATAAATCAAATTTGATGAATTTAATATAGAAGGTTATTAAGGGAATTTTATCCACGATTTTGGATAGTGGATAATTCTTGAAATAAAATGTGTAGAGAATAGTGAAATGTGATTAGTGAAGTATATTCACGATTTTGGACAGTGAATATATTGTCAAGTAAAATGGATAGTTTTGGAGAAGTGACATTAAAAATGAAGTTAATTATTTTAACAATGTTTAAAAATGTATTAACCATCGAAACCATAAATTTCAACATTCATTGTTGAAATAGACGTTTTCGAGAAATAAGGAAATGGTGGACTATAACACTGTTGTTATAGTAAACGATTTTCGAAAGAAAATATTTTTTTTGTAGTATTGGGATTTATATATCTATCTTAAAATTTGAATCCCTATACTAGTGATTTTGAGTTGTCGTAACGATGTTTTACGTAACATTCATTTTGACTCAAATGATTTCCTTAAAGAATGAATATATACTTAATTTTGATCTAAGTATATCGAATATTTTCAAATGTTGAAAATAAATAGATTTGTGAAATACTTATTATTAAATAAGTATGGAATTACTTTTCCAATATGAAATGAACGTTCTAAGAATTTATCTTCTTAAAGGTAAATCGAAATTGAATATTGAAATCGATTGAAAATCGTATATCAGTAGATATTTTGAAATATAAATTCAATATGGAATTTATAAAAGAAAAGGGAATCTATTTAAAAATAAATATTGATTTATTTTTGAAGTGTGGAAATTTTATATCTAGTAAAGATATTTTGGAAAATGAATAATTTGGGAAAATTATTTGGAATCTGATGATGTTGCGCATCTTTATTGATAGTTAAATAACCGACTATCAATAATTACCTTTAGATAGGTATTTGTTGTGAATTGGATGAATTTGAATGCCACACTTATTTTTGAATAAGCGCTCACTATTCGGGTTAGCCGGGAAAGGACCATGGGGTCGTATAACCCATTCCGAATATGTGATACGTCGTTATGAATTGCATTCGAAGACCGGTGTTGAAGACCGGATATTTTTGAAAACGGAATGATTACCGTCGAGTTACTCTACATCGGCTGATCTCCGATTTAGAGGTTTTATCACCCTTAGTGATGGGAAGTCCGGACGTGATTAGAAATTTATCCGGATGTGCAAGGGCTTCATGAGAAGTGCCTTCGGTTCTGTTCGATCCCGGAACAGACTTGTATGGATTGTGTGTCTGACGTTACAAATTGAGATATAGAGATGATTTCTTTCAAATACATTTCTGTTGGTGGCGGAGAATTTATTCTCTTAGCTTAACACCCTTCTCTGAGACGTACGAGCTCAGAGGTTATGTAGTTGAAATTTATCAGTAATATACTCCCAATTTGGTAACGTGGCATACTAAGTGTTGCTGTGAAATGATCAGTGTTTGATCATTTGCGATATGATCATTTGTTTGATCTTATATCTTTGTGATCATAGGTTGATCATTTGTTTGACCCGAAGCATGGCTTTGTAGAAAGCGTAGCTTTGTGGACGAGACTTCGTCGAGCCTCACACCCCGGAAATGGTCAAAACAGGAAGGATGCAGCAAGGTTCTAGGGAGTAGCACCCCTTAGTGTATGTCATTCCTTCTGGATAGAGGTGGTATCATGGTATGGAGCCCAGATACTTAACCTATGTTGATACTGCTTATTATGTGGTTTGTTGCGAATCGGGGATCCTCGGGAAGATCGGTTACGATCGGGGGATGGCATACGCGTGTCAGTAGTTACCTATTTTTGCAGAGGTAACCCGGCCTTGTGTTGGCAGAGATCCGGTTAGGTTCTCGGGACGTCATTCCAGGGGCGTTCCTTCGTGGAATAGGAAGTTCCTTAGCCTGACCATTTGTTGGAAATCCAAAGAAACAATACGAGCCTTTACGATTTCAATTGTATAACCTGTCTCCTCAGGAGGCAGCTATAGCAGGCATAATATAATGGTACCTATGCTGGCTAAGATTTATATTCTACTTTCGAAATGTTTTCTACACTATGCACTAATAATAATATAAAAAATGATTTGATTTTTGCGTAGTAAGCATCTTTGACTAACATAAGAAGAAATCTCCTCCAAGTCTGCGTTTGCATTGTGTGTGTGGTGGGAGGTCTTATGGTAGTTTCATTTTCCAAAAGCATTGCGAATTGACATTAAAGTTTTCCTGTTGTTTATTTTAAAGATAAACTGTTTTACGATCTCACACCAGTCACCATGACTGACTCGGAGTTTATTGTTTCCCTTCTAAACTCTGGGTGCCCACCAATTTCCACACGGGCAGCCTAGAGTTATGTTATCAGGATATTCTGGATATTCTGGAGCTTTGGAAGCAAGCTGGATGATGAGACGTAGTATTTGTATCTGATATTATTTATTACGCTGTGTACTCTGTATGAGGAAAAGTTTATATAACTGTCCATTGTTGTATATCGACTCTGATTGATGTATGAATAAACTGATATAGTTCTTTGTTTTAAAAGACTAGTGATTATCTATTATATATTGTTCCGCTGCGATGTGTAAGATTCTGATATTGTTTTATGTTCTGATGTTGTTCTGTTGTTCTTCTTTTCTTTTCTTTTTCTTCTATCTTTTCTTTTACCTCTTCTTTTAAAACCCTAAGTATTCGGTTTTCCAGCATTCGTTTGCTCGGCAGTTGATACAGTGGACGTATCGATGTCGATTTTCGAAAGTCGAAGAATCGGGTCCTTACACTATGCGTATCCATCAGTCCGTGTGCGTAATTGGTATATCTACCCTGGCATTGCCTTGTGTGCCGTGTCACCTACCATATCGAACCCACTACGATTATGTTTTTAAGATCCGACCGCGTTAAGGTTCTCCATCCCCTTAACGCTATTTTCTATATGAGTATACTTTACTTATTAGACATTATTATAATAGCGAATATTACTACATAGTAGATATTTTAACGGATCCTTAGAGGATGGGCGGTCCCAAGCATCTTCTAAGTTACTTGTACCTTTATTACAGTTCACTTGAGTTGGTTTACATTATATAAGTATATATTGTCCTGACTCGAGTGTTTTGTGTTTTGCTTTACGCTCGGGTCAGCCTGAGTTATTCACAGATTTGGATTTCCACTCTCTTGGAGATTTGAATCGCTGGAGATTATCTGCTTGTCATGTCCTATCTATTTCAATTCCATTGTTCTACTCAGCTTGTACTTGGTTATTTTATTGAGACTTTTGTTGTACTCTATTTCTTCTGTTGTATCTTATGTAACTCTGACATATTTAGATAGTAGCTTCATGAACTACTATTTCTTTTACTTCTGATGCATTATTTTACTCTGTGTCTGTGATCTGTGATTATATTTATTTACTGTATATTCTGAGATTTGCCAAACTTTAATTACAACGCGGTATTTTGAGCAGTTCAACTCCGGCATGAGTGTCTACCTATACACTTATAATGGATGCGAATGGTTGCAAATATCGGGTCGTTACATTACATTTATTTCACATGTAATATTTCTCATTTAATACTACGTTTATTTGCAAATCATTTCATAAGGAATCTTCTTAAGTTCATAACCAATTTATAAAAGCTTAATTCCTTTTTATAAGACATTGTTCGAGTTTAAAGTTATCACAACTTTATTTATAACCATCTATTTCATAACAATTTACAAGTCATGGCTTTATTTATAATCATTTCACTTTTAATTCATATTTGCTTATCCCATTTAGTTTCACCTTTACCTTTCAATTTATTTATGACACATTTCATAAATGTTAATTAAGTTTATAAACATATTTTTTTCCAATTTAATCCCATTTACAACATTTCCTTAATCACAATTTCAATTTAAACATCCCAAGGCTTAAAGTTCACACTTGTATATTATTACATTACATGCCAAGAATGTATACAACAATTCTATTCATTTACTAGACATAGATATAACAAATTAAACCTTGTTTCACTTGCTTTCAAATTAAGGTTATCAAATTCAACTGCATAATTCAACACAATTTCTAAGTTTCAACTCATATATTAATTCAGAAGGTTTCGATTATCCAAAAATATCCAGATATTCCATTTTTTCAATAGTTGAAACTACCGGTCAACAAACAACAAAATTCACAACAACATTTCAATTTCATATTGAATATCCCAATTATCCACTTCATTCTCTTTAATTCACCATTATTAAACTAGTGTTTAGTCCATATATTCAATCAACAATAATAGCCAATGTTTATAATTTGACTAAATACAATAAGTCAACAATAAATGATAATAATTAGATATTACCATTTCATAAAACAAACAAATTACAAATAACTATATTTGTTATAAAAAATTTCTTTTATATATAACATATAATATTAGCAAAATTATTTCATTTCAAAACTTATATATAAAACATTTTTATAACACTAACAAGTACGCGCTCTCGTATATATATACACTCAGACAAACTCATTCTAGGATATTATCACCCCATCTCAAATGAGTTAACCCCAACAGACTAAGGTATGTCTAAACCTGGTTCTGATACCAACTGTAACGACCCACCTTTTTGGATGGTTCAAATCGACAATAAACCACACATGTCAGACTCAAACTATTCAAAAGGGAGGATTGTTAATGGGGTTAATAAGAAAAAAAAGAAGAAGAAAACGGAATCTCGCAGCGGAAGGACAAAATATAATAATCAAATAAACAGTTCATGAAGTTGTTTTACAAATAACATTTGATTACACTTTTACAAATTCAAATCAGAGTTATACATACATCATAAATAAACAAATAATGCAGCGGAACACAGAATGTAGTGGAATAATAAATAGCAATAATATACTGAATCTTCATCTTCATCCATCAGAAAATAGTCTTCAACACTGCAAAACTCAGGCTGATCCGAACATAATGAAAAACAATACACTCGAGTCAGAACTAAAAGATCCTATGTAAGTGAAATCAATCTCAAATAAAAATATGAGTGCAATGGCTTTAGAGATGTTACGGGATTTTTCATCTCCTATCAAGTGTACAACGTGAGTACAATAACTTACGAGATTTCAAATAATTCGAAATACCAATTTTAACCACTTTATTTATAATAAATCTGAAGTTTAAATTAAAAACTTAAACTTTTTAAATAATTCAGTTTCTATAAATAATACAAATTCAAGAAATTGTATGGGTATATGTCATTTCAACCCATACTTTAAATGTCTTAATTATTCAATTCTAAAATGATTCAGAGGACCATTTAAATGATGTCAATAATATACAAGGTGATAACAGGGACATATTAAAATAAATAAACAACCATACATCCAACATATCAATCAATAAGCATCCATTTCAAACAACATCCAAATCAACCAATATATTTCAACATATAATAGTTATCAATAATGGGGTTTAACTATCAATTAAATTCCAATATAAAATTAAATGTCAATTCAGATTCAATATCAATTCAAATGTCAACTTAAATCAACATACAGCAATAAAAAAATTTATATATCACATCATATATGTAACGACCCGTAAATTTCGTGGATTTAATTTGGTTGAATTAATGAGTTGTGTAAATTTAATTTAGTAGAAGAAAAAAGAAAAGAAAAGGGATAATGAAATGAACGCTAATAAAATATAAGTGGTGATTTAAAACCTATTTACTAGCAATTTGAATAAATTTTAATAAATTAAATGGGTAAGTATTATACCTGGATATAAATTTCATTTAAGGGAATTAACTAATATGTTAATGTAAAGTTAGAAAACATTGAAATAAATGATAATTCTATTCATACTTGTAAGTAGTTATTATAAGTTGCATGTCGAAAGGGTTGATTGAATTGGAATTTATATTTAATTTAAATGGAAATATTAAAGGCTTACAACAACGGAAAATTTAGGTAATAAAAGTTAGCATAAGGGAATGGCATTAATGTAAATTAAGTTGGAACAAATTGGATATGGAGAAATAAATGTAAGCATTTAATATATTAATTAATGTTGGTTTGATGAAAACGTTACTTGGTGATTTATTTTATAGAGTAAAGTGTGAACGTAAAGTAATAAAAGAATAGACTTATGTTAAGTAATAATTTGTGTATACACGGGATTTTAAACGGTGATTGTTAAGTAATAAACCTATATAGGCATGTAGGGAAATAGGTAACAATTTATATGTTGTTATTTTATTTAGTATGAAATAAAGGTTGGAATTCAAATCACAATTAGAGGAGAGTAGGTAGTACCTTATTAGGAAATAAATATAAGGGTAGGTAACAACTATTATGAATTCCCTAATTAATTGGTTGATAAATTTATTTGAAATAACGATCATTTGAATGTGAGTATTTACAATGTAGTTATTGATTTCAAGCGTTAGTTTAATAATAATGTGGATAGGGGTATGTTAATGCAAGGAAATAAATCGGCGTTATATATTGAAATTTTGTTAGTGTTTCAATAAGTAAAATTGAAATAGTTAATACGGATAAAAGTGAAACGGAAAATATGAATGCAATAGTGCGAGTCCAATATTTAATCCATCTAATTCAAATTAAAGATTCATTAATTTAATAGATAGTCTCTGAATTTAAATGGATTTAAGGGAAATTTTTGAAATCGATAAATTTAGCAACTTTCAATCTACTTTCAAATTTGTTAAACTATTGTAATTGATTTAGGAATATAAAAGGTTGTTTATTTATTTGAGGTTAAATTGTGAAATTGGGTTATTTCAATTAAATGGGAATTTAATGTTAAATATTACGTTAGTGGAGTTTTAGTTGGAAATTTAGAATAACAATATATTAGACCATTAACCAATGCCAATTTATCTACTTGGTGATAATGGAGTGAATAAAAGAATTTAGAAAAACCAAATAAATGGATTTCATGGGCAATTAAGTTTAATTACTGGATAAATTGAAAATTTAAAACTAAATGTTGTGAATTTGGAATTTTTAACGATAAATGAATGTAGAGATTTATTAAAAGATTCTAGATTTACCAAGTAATCCAAACTGATAATTTTTTTTGATAATTTAGAGTTGAAGTGGTAAATTTGATTTAATTTATTTATTTTGAATTTATTTAATTAATATAAAAGTAGCTAACAACTATTATAGAAATTCCCTAATTGATTGATGAATAAATATATATGGAATAGTGATGGAATGTAAAGTTAATGGTAATTGTATAAAATCAATACAAGATAATGAATTGCATATTTTAGGTCTATAATAAAGTGTAGATGGAAATTTGATTGGATATATTAATTGAAGGGAATTCAAATTTAATGGGAAAGGTAAATGGATATTTGGTAATAAATTTGAACGGACTTAAATAGTGAATTTATATATAATGATTTAATGAAAACCAATACTCTGTATATATCTATAATATTTGAGTGGAAATAATATACGTATAAATGTGGGATTGGGAGTATTACAACAATTATTAGGAGTTATATATAATTAGTTCATTCAACTAAATTGGAAATCATTGTAATAGATGTAAATTTAATGTTACGTTAAATAAATTAAGGTCATAAATGGGAAATAACGTAAAGGAATTCTTCATTAAATGATGGTTAGTGTATATAAAGAATGGAAATAAAGTTTATTTAATATATTGGAATTTAATTTACTATAAAAAGGTTGATTGCAATCAAATGAGTTAAGTGTTTAAACGGGAATCAAGCTTTATGTATTTATTTGGATTTATTGCAATTAATTTGAAATTAAACATGTAATTATTACGTTAATTTAAATTATCATTCAACGCGTTTGTTTATCAGATCCATCTACTCTATATCTAACCTATCTATATAAACCCAATTATAAACCCTAGCCTCCAACTATTCTCATTTATTTGTGCGTTCATTTTTCATCAACTCCTCCTCTTCCTCAATGGGTGCAAACCCTACATCTATTTTCATTTCAAAATCAAATCAAAGTCAAAAAATTCAAACTTCTCACAAAATTCCTAAAGAAAAAAATATATGATGAAACTCTTGATGTATGCATCTCAGATCTGCAGTTCGTTCTTGAATCCGAGTTTTCTGTATAGCCGAAATTGGTTCGTTGTTTTTTTTTAAATTTTGATTTCAAATCATTCAAACATGCATATCTTTCTCATACGAACTCTGTTTCACACGCGATTTTTTTTCGTTAGAATCGTAACAAATTCCAGATCTTTTGACGCTGGTTTGGACAAATTTGGAGACCGTCGAATTTTTGGGTTTAAATCGGATCTAAATTAGATTTAAATCTCAAAGGTGAGTGTTTTAACCCACTCACAACTTCTAAGATTTCTTATGTTTGTTAAATTTAATTTTGATGTGATTTAAAATTTATCTATGATTGTTTGGGCATATATTTAATCATCATCTCAATTAGATAGCAATTATTTAAATTAAATTGTTATTTAATTTTATTATTGCATATAATTTGACAGTTAAATTTATTTATTATTGCATATAAACTGCCAGTTAAACAGTTATTAATTTTTATTGAATATAAACTATTCGTTGATGCCTGTTATATTTTATATGCTTTATATTGATGTTTTGTTTAAATTGGATGATGATTGTAATAAACGGTTGTTTATTGATATTTGGATGAATGGATGCTATATTTTATATTGTATAAACTGCAAATTATTATGCATTTTCATTCCATTCGGGATTGCGGTTTGAAATGATATATAACCGTAAACTTTTATTTTTTTAAATTACGGATTGAAATGATAAATATCTGTATCACTTGACCATAGGATAGAAAATTATATACAGGCACCGTGGTCTATATATAAAATATTTTAAAGTGATTTTCTATGGATTTTGGAAAATAAGGGTTTATATATATACTAATTTTGATATTATATAAATATTATTTTATATATGGTTAAATTCTAAAATTTAAGCTATGTATAACTTGATGATGTTTTAAGTTTGATTTATGAATATTTCAAGTTTGAGCTTTATTTAAGTGATCTTGAATTTATTAAATAAATATTTCTAAACTAAATAATTGTAAATTGAATTAAGGTATATATAAGATTATCAGATTTGGTTGGGAATTTTGGAATATTTAAAGTCTTGAAATATATCAAAATTGAAATGTTTTATTAAAATTAAGGTATTATTGTTTTCAAAGTATTGGTTTTCGAAATTGTTATTACTTTGAAAGTAATATGGTTTTAAAAAAATGAATTTATTTGAAATAGAATTTATTTATGAATTATCTGTGAATATATGGATTTGAAACCTATTGAAATTGAAAATTTAGAAATATGACTTCAAATTGTGGTTTGGGTTTAAGATGATTTAAAAGAATATTTCAAGTTATCTAAATTTAAGAAAGATTAGTGATTGGAAATTTGGTTTTATTTAAATGATATATTATTGAATTGGGTTTTGAAATGGAAATAATACATTGACAATTTGGGTTTGAAATAGTAATAATATTTTGGTTTAAAGTATATACTATTTTGAAGTAAAGGATATGTTTTGAAATGGCAAAAATATTTTGGTTTTAAAGTATATACTATTTTGAAGTAAAGGATACGTTTTGAAAGGGCAATGATTGTGTTTTTAAAAGTATATATATTTTAAATGACCACGGTGTTATAATAACGATTGGTTGTTAAAGAGACCGGGATCGGATATGGACATACTCTCTGTCGATACCGAAAACCACTTTGACAACTGTGTATGCGGTGGAGTTTCCAGAATGAAGTAGGATGGTGGCGACGATCCTAAGGTATATACGTGGACCCAACTCCCATGAGTTGGCATAAGGTGGCTAAAACAGGAGCGATCTCGGACCAGTGAGGTAGCACCTCTTATCGGACGCACTTCTTCGATTCCATTCTATTGCTTTTTGATTTTTGGTGGCCACCCTTGATTTGGGAGTGTTGTTCGAGGTTGAACGGTAGTGGCTGCTATGCGTATCCATCAGTCCGTGTGCGTAATTGGTATATCTACCCTGGCATTGCCTTGTGTGTCGTGTCACCTACCATATCGAACCCACTATGATTTTGGTTTAAAGATCCGACCGCGTTAAGGTTCTCCATCCCCTTAACGCTATTTTCTATATGATTATACTTGACTGATTAGACACTACTGTATATAGCGTATATTACTATATAGTAAATAGTTTAACGGATCCTTAAGAGATGTGAATCCCGAACATTTCTTAAGTTACTGCACTCATGTTAGACACTGGATAGGAGATGTCAAACCCCGTAAACATCTCTGACGCCGTTTACACTCATATTTATTTCATTGATTTAACTTACATAAGATCTTTTAGTTCTGACTCGAGTGTTTTGTCTTTTTAATTCGCTCAGGTCAGCCTGAGCATTTCAGGATTTGAAGGCCCTATTTCTGAAGGACGAAGACGAAGATTTTATTATTACTATTTGTTATATATTCCACTACACCATTGTATTCCGCTGCATTTATTATCATTCTCTGGTATGTGTAACTCTGATATGTATTGTATAAGTATAATCAAATGTTTTGTAAAACAGCTTCATGAACTGTTATTTGATTATTATATTTTATCATTCCGCTGCAAGATTCTATTTGTTTCTTTTATTTCTCCACTTTTTCTTATTTACCCCATAACAATCCGACCTTCTGTATGGATTAAGTTGGCACGTGTGTCTACTTAAGCGTACAAAAAGGTGGGATGTTACAATATATTTTATTTAACTTGCAATGTAATTTTTAGTATTGCGTGAGTGAGTTTAATCACTCACCTTTGATTTATAGCCAACTGAAAATCCAATAAAAGCCCAAAATTTCAACGGTCTCTAAATTCAACCAAACTAGTTTCATGTTGTATTAAGAATTTTGAAGCCTGCTCATGTTTCTAAATTCTGGAGAATCAACGGAAAAAAATGACACGATGGCTCACACATGTAGGAAGGAGGCTTTAGGCAATGGATTTGTAAACAAATGTAAAAGATTGGCTTCATGAAAATAAGTTGCTCACATTTGTTTGTTTTTTTTAGAAGAGAAAGAAACTTTAGGCAAAAGAAATAATGGAAGCACGTTTTGCAAATGGAAAGTTAGATGAAGAGATTTATGAAATAGAAAACGAATAAAGGTAAAGCACGTTGGGAAATTGGAATATGAAAGGGAAGGATACAAGAGGATGTAAATTTGAAAAATAAAAAGAGCCTAACATGCAGGTAATTAACAAAAGATGAAAGACACACGTTGGAATTTGATAAGACATGTTTACATGGAAAGCAAAACTTTTGGTATAAAATTTCAAAACATGTGCTACCTCAATTAATTTCATCAACACACATGAAACATTTCAAGGCAAGACTCGCGTATAAATAAAAAAACTTACTCGAAAACCAAAAGAGGCATGTATTTAATAAAAGAAAGTATTAATAAAATAAAATAAATGAAAGCGACGATTTAAATTTGAGAACGTAGACCGTACATAGAAATCACAAATCTAATATACTAAAAAAACAGTTCATTTTAACATATTTTATTAACCCTAATATGCTCAAATTTACACACATATATGTATTTTTATTTAGTACACAGTAAATAAAATTAAACACTGCAATTAACATAATGAGGACTGCTACCCCACACATTAAAAGATGAACTAAGACTCCAAAGTCAAATTTGAAACGGAATAAATTTCCTATGTAAATATGCTAACTATTCCAAATCAAAAATTTAGCCAATCCTTCAAGTTGTTTTCTTACCATTTTATTATTGTTATTTTTTTATAAATTAAATTCAAATCATGTTTGAATATTTAAATAAATCAAATATTCCAATTAGAAACTTAAAACAAAATTCAACTCTTTGTTTTAATGAAATTAAATTTACATTCACAAATGAAATATTCACTTTATTTGATAAAAATATTCTTTTCAACAAACCAATCCTTTTCTTTTATTTTTATTGAAACATATTTCTTTTTATTACACATTAATTTACAATTAACACCTCCCCCTTTGAAACCAACTTATATTTAAAGATTATCCCATTAGAGAGTCATAGAAATAATACTTCGTACAACCACATCGTTTCTTTATCAATTGATTTCCTATTATCATTATATTTGTAACAAATTTAAGTACTCACAATTTGAACGTAATATTTCTCATTGAAATTTTCATTATATTTTTAATACAAAACGTAAGTTGCACATATCATTAATTAATTACCATTTACTTCTATTTCTTATTAATGGCAAGATATAATTACTATTAATTACAATAATTAAATCTCAAAACATACCCTAATACAGGGAAGATAATTAATCCAATTGTTTCCTTTGAAATCCAATTTTCCATGTTAAACCCAATATCTATATACTAAATTAATTCCAACATTTAATTACAGCTGTAATAAAACCCGTTCATTATATATTTAAATTCCAAACAAATCCTTTTATTTTGATTTACATTCTTATTATCAAATCAACCATTCCCTTATGAAATTGATTAACATAAGTTTTCATTTTATTACACTAGACACTCAACAGTTAACGTTTCTTCTTATATCAATTGTAATATTTAAATTACATTAATTCTCCATTAATTACCAAATAAATTTCTAACGGATTTAATAATAAGATAATAAATAAAACAATGGTTATACATTAATAATCCATATCTATTAACTTATTGTTTATAAATAATGGTTAATAAATTTACGTACAAAATAATTGATTCCATACTCCATATTAAAACCAATTGCAATTAATTAATAACATATGATTACATCAATTTATACATCATTTATTCTATTCCTTATTAACCTTTATTATTTAAATTGATTGAAATTAAGTTAACATAGTATAGTAGTCAATTACATTCAATCAATATTAGCATATTATATATTAATACGTGTTACCATCTTTTATCTCATTAAAATTAGTTGTTTTAGGATTTATCTTAAGGTCAAAATTTCTAATCTAATAAGATTCAATTTAATAAATAATAATTTTTAATTTCTGACAATATTAAAGTCCAAAACCTTATTAAATTTAATATTTTTAATTATCAAAAATATGGGTTATTACACCACTTAAAACATTATTATTTCTTACTTTTAAACCGATATCTAAATATTTTAAAAATAAATGTAATTTATCCAGGTGATAAATTTGTGGGTCATTACAAAAACAGAGTAGACCTAACAACCTGGAGTTAGCAACCCATGTCAAGGTATTTATCAACTCCATATCTAGAGATACTTATCGATTGTCGGTCGACGGGAGTTGATGATATTTGGTTCACGTTGTTCATGTTTATGTTTGGACGCTAGTCCGCTTGTGTTTACCTAAATGGTATATTTTATCTAGAGATATACGTCACTTGGAAGGTACTTTCTGACCCTTGTGTAGGAGATTGGATCTGGCTCCACTAGGGAGACCTTCATGGAAAAATCCGTTATGTGAACATTCCTTAACATATTTGATTTTACCCTCTAATATGCTATTGAATGTTACCATTCTGGCTATGTTATAATATTTATATTCTACACCCTAGATATTATCTATTATATCACCTTATGTACTTATTAAATGGTGGTTCTTTTGAGGGGACAACTGTAATGGCATTCTATACAGTCCCTAAAGAATTGTAATATATGTGAGGAATGCGGAATATGGATCTTAAGGCTAGGATGAACACTAGAGGGGGGGGTGAATAGTGTTTATTAGAAATTACTAAATCTTTTTGAGTTATTGTTGATTTGTACACAGATGTATGTAATATTCAAACAAAGATATATCACAGAATCAAACATAGATGCAGAAATAAAGTAAATGCAGTAAAGGAAAGAACACACCGGATTTTATACTGGTTCGGAGTTACCCTACATCCAGTCCCACACAACTAAGTACGGATTTCCTTTCAAAAGCAATTCAACAATTACAACCCTCGGTTTCAAGGCTATGAGGTACACCCTCCAGAATCACAATCCTTTGGGTAGAGATACTTGATTTCCGGGGCAACAAGTTCGCCCAATTGATTTCCAAGGCTACAATCACACCTTTTCTCGCTTGATTGATTTCCAAGGCTACAATCACACCTTTTCTCGCTAGATAGATTACAAAGAAGCCTATAACTCTGAATAGCACTAGGATCTTGTTGAGATAGTGATAGAGAATCAAACTAGAGATGATCTAGTTAGATTCAATGTTGATTTCGGCAGAGTGATGATAGGATTTTGAATAAGAAAATGTGGAAGAAGAAGAGAAGTGAAAAACCAGAAAATCTAATAATAAATTCATTGAAACCAACCCCTATTTATAGAAGAACAACAGCCATGTCCATTCGTGAAAGGTTATGGCGAATAGACACTTCTTTTGAAATTCAAATTTTTGAATCTAACTGTCACTATGTCGACATGGGGTACTAGGGCATGTCGACATCCCAAAGCATTTTTTGAAGATTTGATTTTCTTTGAAAATAACCTTTATCTTATATTAAAAACTATTTAAACTTTATAAATATACTTGACTATAGATAAAATACATAGATAAATATATATATATATATATATAAAATTTTACTATAATTTTATATTTAAATCTAAGTATAAATATATTATAATTAAAAGATAGTTTAAAACAAACGAAGTTTAAAAACAAGAGTTTATTAAAAACAAAAACAAAGAATATTTCAAGGCTAAAACATCTTTTGAAAATCATTTGAAAATATAATTTTTTAAGGCTAAAACATTTTGAAAAGCAGTTTTTAAAATCATTCTGAAGTAGTTTTGAAAATCATTTTGAAGTAGTTTTGCAAGCTTCTTCCTGCAGAATATCTCATCACATCAGGACTCGAGAACTTGTACAAAACCAGGATATTCGTGGGTTTGTAAGCCACTTGTCGTAGGTTTGTAAGCTACTTGTCGTGGGTTTGTAAGCCACTAAAAAGGTAGAAATGGGTTCCATCCCAAAAGAAAAATGGAGTGAAGATTTTAGTGCTATTATGAAGTTTTAACATAATTCTAGACTCAATACTTATCTTGAAATTTTGAACTCTTGATAATCTTGATATTCTTGATACTCATGAGTCTTCAATCTTGATATCTTGAATCTCTATACTGTACAGTCTTCATTCTTGGTACCTGCATGGTTAAATCCTGCATATACATATATATCTAAACTATAATGTTAGTATTTATATTTTATAATCTTATTCTAAGGTTGTTGTCATCAAAACCATCATCTCAAGGACTAACAATCTCCCCCTTTTTGATGATGACAACCTTTGTTTATAAAATATTACTTCTATCCTAATAACTCCCCCTAAATCTAATAACTCCCCCTTAATCTATGCCTAACTCTTCTATTTTATATTTATCCCCCTTTATCTTCAACAAAAACAAACTAACTCTAAACTATATAACTCTTAGTCTAATATCCTATATGATGATAGTGTTATCATCAATACTTACTTGTAAACCTAAAACTTAGTCCTAAACTACTAACATTCCTAACCAAGTACCTATATAGTACTTATATATAACATATATAGAAATCATATATAAGAACACACAATATTTATATATATATATATATATATATGTTTATATTTACATTTTCGTAAAACGTGATAAATATACACATAACGATGAAAAAACGAAAAAGAAGAAACTACTGAGTATCTTTGACAATTGGAGATCTATGGATCGAACAATTTGGATAATGGAAACAGAAATTTCCACGTTGTTCAACCAAGTTTCCGTCCTTGTCAAAACATACTTCGCCAATGCAAATGAATTTGTCGTTGTCTTCCGCATGCTCTTCTTCCATTGGTTCTTCTTCTTCTTCTTCACTTTCCTCTTGTTCATGATCTCCTGAAGAGTCCTCGTCAATCAAGATTGGATTAGCATGATTGTCCATTAGAAATTTTTGTAAATTTCTAAGGATTTTCCCTTGCCTTTCCTATACTTTTGTCATTCGGAGGTGCACCATTTGAATTTCAGTCATTAACTGAATTGCATCCTTCAGAGAATCCTCCATTTTTGTCACTCGGGAGAGCGTAGTACGTTGGAACGGACCAGAGGTAGGAGAAGGGAATGAAAATGTTGATTTTATGTTTGATTTGGAAGAGGAGGCCATTGATAAATTGATTTCATAAGATAGAACAGAAAGAGGACAGAGAGAATGAAGAAAATTTCGAAAATAAGAAGAATATATAACCAATTATTTGAATTTTGGTGGGAAAAAATTTAAAATTTAAAAAACGTTATATGTCGACATGGGTATAGGGGGGATGTCGACATGGTTCTTAATATTTTTACTATTTGATTTATTTTGATTTAATTTTTAGTTATACTTTGTTATTTATATGTTATATTTCAGTTAATGAACAAATACCTAATTCTCTTCTTAATTTAGTAAATGTAGATTCATTTAAAGGTTTTGTTAAGATATCAGCAATTTGATTATCAGAATTTGAACAAATACCTAATTCTCTACTTATATTATCTCTGAGAAAATGGTGTCTGATATCAATATGTTTAGTTCAAGCATGTTGAGTAGTATTTTTGGATAAATTTATTGCACTAGTATTATCACAATAAATTGGTATTTTGAGATATTTAAACCAAAATCTTTTAAAGTTTGTTGCATATATATTACTTAAGAACAAGCCAAAGCAGCAGAAATATACTTTGCTTCAGTTGTTGATAGAGAAACCGTGTTTTGGTTTTTACTAAACTAGGAAATCAGAGAATGCCCTAAAAAGTGACAAGTTCCACTTGTACTTTTTCGGTCTGATTTACAACCAGCATAATCAGTATCACAGTAAGATATTAAGTCAAACGAATCATTTTTAAGATAAAATAAGCCATAATCAAAGGTGTGTTTAACATATCTTATAATACGTTTTACAGCTTTTAAGTGAGTTTCTTTAGGTTGGGATTGATACCTTGCACAGAGGCAGACACTATGCATGATATCAGGTCTACTCGCAGTGATATAGAGTAGTGATCCAATCATTCCTCTATATAATTTTTGATCTTCATCTTTCGAGAGATCTTCTTTACTAAGGTACTCATTGGTTGCCATGGGAGTGGGTTTTCCACTCGCACTAGTCAAACCAAATTTACTAACTAGGTCTTTAGCATATTTTTCTTGACTAATAAAGATAACATTATCTAATTGTTTTATTTGTAATCCTAAAATGATGTTTAATTCCCCCATATGACTCATCTCAAACTCTTTTGTCATTATTTCAGAAAATTCTTTATTCATTTCAAAATTAGTTGATCCAAAAATGATATCATCTACGTAGACTTGTACTAGTTGAATATCATTTTTATTTCTTTTAATAAAAAGAGTATTATCTACTTTACCTATTTCAAAATTTGATTGTAACAAGTAAGATCTTAGTCTATCATACCAGGCTCTAGGAGCTTGCTTTAGACCATATAGAGCTTTCTTAAGTTTGTAAACATGATTTGGAAATTTATCATTTTCAAAAAGTGGTGGTTGTTTAACAAATACTTCTTCTTTTACAAAACCATTTTAAAATGCACTTTTAAAATCCATTTGAAATAATTTGAAATTATAATGATTTGCGAAAGCAAGTAGAATCCTAATAGCTTCTAATCTTGCTACGGGGGCAAATGTTTCATCAAAATCTATACCTTCTTCTTGACAATAACCTTGAGCGACTAACCGGGCTTTATTTCTAACAACCTCTCCGTGTTCATTCATTTTATTTTTATAAACCCATTTAGTTCCAATTATTGTTTTATTTTTAGGTCTAGGAACAAGTTCCCAAACATCATTTCTAGTGAATTGATTTAATTCTTCTTGCATAGCCAAAATCCATGAATCATCAGTTGATGCTTCTTCTGGATTTTTGGGTTCAATAGTTGATATAAAAGCTACATTACTCATTTGACTTAGTTGGTTTCTAGTTTTAACAACAGATTGCATATCTCCAAGTATATTTTCTATAGGGTGATCTTTTAAAAGTTTAATCCTTTTATTAGGATGATTTAATTCATTATTAGTTTCAGTTGACTCTTGGTTTTGAGTGATTAAATCCTCTTCATCATTTATTTCTTCAAAATTTTTGAAATTTTCATCAAATGAAACATGCATTGTTTCTTCGATGGTATTAGTTCTTAAATTAAATACTATGTATGCTTTACTTCTATTAGAGTATCTGATAATGATACCTTTGTCGGATTTAGGATCAAATTTATCTAAGTTATCATTTGTATTTAAAATAAAACATTTACTTCCAAAAATTCTAAAATAAGATACCTTAGGTTTCCTTGAGTAAATAAGTTCATAAGATGTCTTATCAGTTAAAGGTCTAATTAAAATTCTATTTAAAATATAACAGGCGGTAGCAACTGCTTCTGCCCAAAAGTACTTTGGTAAATTACTATCAGAAAGCATAGTTCTCGCACACTCTTGAACCGTCCTATTTTTACGTTTTACTACTCCGTTTTGTTGTGGAGTTCTTGGAAATGAACAATTGTGAATTATTCCCTTTTTATTGCAGAATTCTTCAAACTTTTCATTTTCAAATTCACCATCATGATCACTATGGATGGTTATAATTTTTTTAGAAAGTTGATTTTGAACCCTTTTTGAAAAATTCTTAAAATATTCAAAAGTATCACTTTTATGTTTTAAAAATATTGTCCATGTAAATCTAGAATAATCATCTACAATTACAAAAACATATTTACTATTATTTATTGATATAATTTGAGATGGACCAAATAGATCAATATGAAGTAATTCAAGAGGTTTTAAAGTAGAAATTATATTTTTTAATTTAAAGGAAATTTTTCTAAGTTTTCCTAGTTGACATGCATCACATAGACTATCTACTTTAAAATTCATTTTAGGGAGGCCTCTTACTAGATCATGTTTTGACAGTCTAGATAAGAGTTTGAAATTCAAATGCCTAAATCTCTTATGCCAAATCCAAAGGTCACTTGCATTTCCCAGAAAACACAAATTATCATTTGAAATTTTCATACTAAGAATATAAATATTCTTTTTCCTAATTCCCTCAAATATTATGATTGAATTATTATCTCCAATGTGACACTTATCTTTTTCAAATTTAATTTTATATACTTTATCGCATAGTTGACTTATACTTAGCAGATTGTGTTTCAGATTCTTAACTAGCAAAACATTAGTAATAATAGGAGTTTCAGAGTTACCGACTTTGCCGATGCCAATCACATAACCTTTTGAATTGTATCCAAAGTTAACCAGTCCTCCGTCTTTGTATATTATATCATTTCAGCGTATCTGGATTCCCAGTCATGTGTCTAGAACATCCACTATCGAGTATCCATTTGTTCTTTTTGATATGCACAGTTTATTTGTTCTGGATTGATTCCTCAACTCCCATAAAGCATGATTCCTGCACATCAAACAATCTTAGTAGACAACTTGTATTTGAATATTGATTATATGCAGACTCAAGAGACAATGATGATATGAATATTTCTAAACAAGCATTAAAAAATTTCTTAAACATAGCCATTTTAAAAAAAACTTTTTCAAAAACCAGATTATGACACTTTTGAAAACCTTGCTCTGATACCAAATGTGAGGAATGCGGAATATGGATCTTAAGGCTAGGATGAACACTAGAAGGGGGGTGAATAGTGTTTATTAGAAATTACTAAATCTTTTTGAGTTATTATTGATTTGTACACAGATGTATGTAATATTCAGACACAGATATAATCACAGAATCAAACACAGATGCAAAAATAAAGTAAATACAATAAAGGAAAGAACACACCGGATTTTATACTGGTTCGGAGTTACCCTACATCTAGTCCGCACAACTAAGTACGGATTTCCTTTCAAAAGCAATTCAACAATTACAACCCTCGGTTTCAAGGCTACGAGGTACACCCTCCAGAATCACAATCCTCTGGGTAGAGATACTTGATTTCCGGGGCAACAAGTTCACCCAATTTATTTCCAAGGCTACAATCACACCTTTTCTCGCTTGATTGATTTCCAAGGCTACAATCACACCTTTTCTCACTGGATAGATTACAAAGAAGCCTATAACTCTGAATAGGACTGGGATCTTGTTGAGATAGTGATAGAGAATCAAACCAGAGATGATCTAGTTAGATTCAATGTTGATTTCGGCAGAGTGATGATAGGATTTTGAATAAGAAAATGTGGAAGAAGAAGAGAAGTGAAAAACCAGAAAATCTAATAATAAATTCGTTGAAACCAACCCCTATTTATAGAAGAACAACAGCCATGTCCATTCGTGAAAGGTTATGGCGAATAGACACTTCTTTTGAAATTCAAATTTTTGAATCTATCTGTCACTATGTCGACATGGGGTACTAGGGCATATCGACATCCCAAAGCATTTTTTTAAAGATTTGATTTTCTTTGAAAATAACCTTTATCTTATATTAAAAACTATTTAAACTTTATAAATATACTTGACTATAGATAAAATACATAGATAAATATATATATATATATATAAAATTTTACTATAATTTTATATTTAAATCTAAGTATAAATATATTATAATTAAAAGATAGTTTAAAACAAACAAAGTTTAAAAACAAGAGTTTATTAAAAACAAAAACAAAGAATATTTTAAGGCTAAAACATCTTTTTGAAAATCATTTGAAAAGATAATTTTTTAAGGCTAAAACATTTTGAAAAGCGGTTTTGAAAATCATTCTGAAGTAGTTTTGAAAATCATTTTGAAGTAGTTTTGCAAGCTTCTTCATACAGAATATCTCATCACATCAGGACTCGAGAACTTGTACAAAACCAGGATGTTCGTAGGTTTGTAAGCCACTTGTCGTAGGTTTGTAAGCTACTTGTCGTGGGTTTGTAAGCCACTAAAAAGGTAGAAATGGGTTCTATCCCAAAAGAAAAATGGAGTGAAGATTTCAGTGCTATTATGAAGTTTTAACATAATTCTAGACTCAATACTTATCTTGAAATCTTGAACTCTTGATAATCTTGATATTCTTGATACTCATGAGTCTTCAATCTTGATATCTTGAATCTATATACTGTACAGTCTTCATTCTTGGTACCTGCATGGTTAAATCCTGCATATACATATATATCTAAACTATAATGTTAGTATTTATATTTTATAATCTTATTCTAAGGTTGTTATCATCAAAACCGTCATCTCAAAGACTAACAATATATAGCTGCATATTTCTTGAATTTCTCATACCAGACTTATGTCTGACGCTTGGTTTTTGTTTTTCCTAAATTCCCCGCATGCTCTTCTGAGTAGTTTGAGAAAGGCATGTTTTTGTTGATGTTCACTAGAGCCCTGGAAGATGAGCTGGATGTTTCACCTACCGTAGTATTCTTATTTTAGCCGCATTACTATATTATACATATTAGTATTTGTGAGGACATGTTATTATAAATATTCATGCCGATGATGGTAATTAGGTTTTGTAACTTCAAAATTTCTGTATCGGAGTAACCCTTTGTACCGTTCTTTTGATATTTTATATTACCGGTCCACTAGTGAGATTCTGAATTGTGTTCTTTTCTTTCTTGTTCTATTTCCTTTTCTCTTTATTTCATCCTAATAATTCGTCCTTTCGGCATTTGGAAGCCCAACACACAAATATTGTGGATATATTAATTTCCATATTTGAGGGTCAAGAGGGCAAGTCATTACAAGAGTGCTCCTTGGAAAAGTTGCATTTGTAGTTTCAATTACAATTACAACACTTTCCTTACCCATATCCTAATAAATCCTACTAATCACATGTCACTATCTAGGCTAGTGTTTAAAAATGTGAACTTAGGCTTCCCAGGCATCAATGTTCATTCTTAAAAGGAAAATAGCTTCCATTCGAAAGGACACATGATTGTTATAGAAATCTATTACTTTGATATGTCCTAAATTGTTTAACATTACTTCTACTAAAAGGATTCTAGTCCTAGAAGCTTTTACCAATGGTACGTGCAACATAACCATCTTGGAGCTCATAGATGATCCGAGTCCATACCAATTTTTACCACTTATGAAACACTTGGAAGTTAGAGGCACTCTCTTTGATGATCATGACATTCATATGGACTTTCAACAAGTCCAGCACCTTCAGTATCCATAACATATACAACTTCATTGATTTCTCAATGGAAAATTCAACTTCCACAAATTGTGGAATATTAAGGTCCATATAAGTTTACTTCCCATATGTGGATAATTTTTCATGGTAAGCGAAAACACCTATGTTTTAGGAAAAAAATATTATTGTGCAATCCCGATGTGTTTTCTATAATGAATTCCCTAAATAAATTGTATATTTTTCAGGAATGCGTTTATACTTTTCAAATATGGATGGCTTGCGTTGTGCACTTACATCCACTTTAATTTTCCCATACAAATAGTCTTCTCGTCTATTGGGAATATGATAGGAAACATATACATGCAATAGTCATAGAACTACTATGGATGTTTACCTTATGGCTTTTGTTTGTGTATTTGGTGAAAGAGAGGTTTGAGAGATGCTATAATAATGAATATGAAACTACTTTAGCCTTATTTAATTTCAACTTACGCTTTATGTCATTATGGAAGGTAATAGATGGAGTGTCATTCAATGTAGTACAAAATCTCTTACGAGTTAGCATGAATATGAATGTTAATGCCGAGGAAGATTCCATTGCCAAAAGTTGAGATGGTCGGTTTGATGTCAAAATGGAATGGTTGCTACCGAATGGAGACATTTTTCGTATGACTTCTTAGGATTTTATTGGGTTTTTATTATATAAACTATTTATTTTATATACATTTTAGGTAGAAACTCTAAAAAATCTTATTGTAATTCAGATTTTAGTGACTACATGCACAGTTTTAAAGACCAAATGGTGAGTCCAACCATGTCATCATAAGGATCAAGGTCCTGGTGGTTTGATCGATCGAAACCATTAGAACCGTGCATTTATTTTTCTTTGAAATTTACTATATATTGTTTACAAATTAGCATATCACAATTGCACAACATATCGCAGTTGTAAAAAACAATAATGGAATAATAACAATTATATAACATATATATGGCATAACATATAACAAGAAACTATCATACACTCACATTGCTTATATCATAAGTTCACACATATCAATTATATAGCATAACAATTCCAAAATTCAACAGACAAATTTAGAATTTCATAAAAATACCACAATGGAATAATAACAATATATCATATACTACAAGGTTATGCAAAACAACAACTCCGTATTAAAATTTATGATACTTCTTAACCATTAACCTGAAGCAATAAAGAGGGTAGTTAACTTAACATTAAATAGTCTCTAGCTCCCAAACATAACAAAAAATAGTATCCAGCCCACTAACACGACAAAAAATCACTCACATTCATGTTTCACCTCACAATACAACTTTAAATATCTTATTAAACAACATACAATTTATCTATATGTGTCCATTATTTATTATTTTAGTGTAGTATTGCCATGGTTGTTTAGTTTTAGGCCTACTTAATGGATGGGCTATGCTTTCGATACTAGGATTGGATGCTTCTTCAGAATTTGGATTTGATGTCATTCTATGGTTATTTAAAAATATATTAAAATGAGCATGGCATAAAAGTTGACTATTAAATTCAGTACTAAGTGAAACAATGTGACGACCTATCCTTTTAAGCTATTTAAGTTGATAATAAGACACACATGTTTAACTCAAACCATTCAAACGGGTAGATTATAAATGGGGTTTAATAAGAAAATATGAGAAAATAAGAAAAGCAATACACAGAATCTCGCAGCGGAATGAGAAAATACAATAATCAAATTAACAGTTCATGAAGTTGTTTTACAATATACATTTGATTTCAATTTTTACAACATAATCAGAGTACAATCAATAACCATAAATAAAAAATGCAACATAAAAATAATAGTAAATACGGTCTAGCAAACTCCATCTTCATCTTCAAGGAATAATGGCTTCAACACTAAAATACTCAGGCTAACCTGAGCATAATGAAAAGACAAAACACTCGAGTCGGAACTAAAAGTTCTTATGTAAGTTAAATCAATAACAAGTAAATATGAGTATAATAGCTTCAGAAATGTTTATGGGATTTTCCATCTCTTATCAAGTGTACAACTTGAGTGTAATAACTTAAGAGATGCTAAGGGATTTTCCATCTCCTAAGGATCTGTCAAACTATCAATATGTAGTAAGATACGCTATATATGTAGTGTCTATCAGTAAAGTATTAAAATAGCGTTAAGGCTTTACATTGATCCCACTTAACACATTTTTAAGCAGGTAGTTTATGTAGGTCCTGTAACACAACTAGTAACATCGGTAGTCAGTGAATACCCTATAGGTACCATACTAAAAAAATCATAGTGGGCGTGTATAAGGATAAAAGTATGACAAGGCACGTGAGGCGAAGCTCAAGGTAGGATGCTATTGTTTTGCATTTCCTAACTGGTGGTAACCCATAACGGCCCACCGTCAACATCCATCCCATAATCAAATCGAGGTGCACCAATCGAGACCAAAAAATCAAGATGGAAATACGAAGAACAGATGTTGTTAGAGGTAGCTAGCCTCATTGGTCAAATATGGCTCCTGTTTTAGTCATTTCAAATTTCCACAAGTGTCGGGGTCTATCCATCATCGTTCTCTTTCTTCAATCGAGCAAATGTTGCCAATTTAACCTCTACATTCTGGAAAACATCCACCGCGTAAATGGAGATTAAAGTGATTCCAATATTGATAGAGAGAATGCCAATATTCGGTCCGAGTCTCATTAACAACCAAATTGTAACGAACCGTAAATTTTAATGGTTTAAAATACGTAATTAGTTGAATTTTTTTTTAAAATTTAAACAATTGAATTGGGTAATAAAAATTTGATATTTGGTATGCGTCTATTTAAACATAGCAAACGGTAAATTTTTATTGGAAAATATGAAAATCAGTTCTGTTGTGTAATTTTTTATTTCAATTTAAAATTAGTTAATTTGATGAAAGTAAAATGTTTTCGAAACCTGAATATTTTTATATTATAAAAATGTAAATCATTTTATGAGTGAGACGTCATATTTCATTTCACCAAATTTGGACTGGTATAGCCCCCTATATCTTATTTTCAGTGAAATAGCAGCAATTTGGCAGCGAATATCTACTTTTGATAGGATGACTATATCGCTAATATCTATGTACCATTCTATTCTTCTCGTCGTGCTAATCTTCGCAGTATATTCATTTGTGTGTTTTGGCGTCCGATATGCGGCGAAATCGGCAAAAATGGTTAATCGTACCGGTACCCATTTTGAGTCTTTTGGCTTTCCTTTATCCTTTCGGCTATCCATCAGTTAATGTTAATAGGCACTAGCTATTAATAATTTTTGAGACTTTTGTTATTCCTATCCGTTCACTATAATTCTCTGGTTCGTTCAATTCTCCTCCTTCTTCTGTGATTTGCTCTGTTCTTCCTCAATTAAAAATATATATAATATGCTGAATGAAAGAACGTTTCATATGTATATTACATTCAAGTTCTGTGCTCATCTCCCTTCGCCACTTCTACATCACTGAGAGCGCCGCCTGACCTCTTACACCCTACGTCTCGTTCGCCATTCCATATTTGTAAATATATATATATGTATATGTATATATATATGTATGTATATATGTATGTATATATATATATGTGTATATATATATATATGAGAGCATACATATTTTAGGACCTGCTACTTCAATTTGCATGCACACATCACCCATTTTCCCCTGCGCCTCATTCCCTCTCCACGCAGGCCTCCACCGCTTGCCCTTCACACGCCAAGCACCCATCTACCCGTAGCCCTTTCCACCCACATCATCTCACGTGACCCATTGTGCCACCGCCGCCTTATGCTTGACACCCTCTCCCACTCCGAATTGCACGTCATCTTTACCTTCTTATTATTTGCTTGAAACTGAAGCTCCTTCCACCTCCATCGCTAGCTGTTGAACGCCAGAGACCACCTTCCACCCTCATAGCTACTACTTTGCTTAAAAAAAGAGAGAAATAAAATATATGTTAAGCGTGCAGATGCTCCCCTCACCTAACACTCGTGCAGTCAACCCTGCTCCTCCTCTTTGAATTCGTGCAATAGAAGGTAATAAGCTTCTTCCCATTTTCTATTTTGTCTATGCGTGAATTTTAGAAATCTAATATATAAATTTTTAATAACATGTTATGAAAGCTGTCATATGCATAACTTTTCTCCACAAGTTTTCCAACCTCCAGCCCTTTGCTTCATTTTGCCGAGCACTGTAGCTCGGAATTATATATATGTATGTACGTATGTATGTATGTATGTATGTATGTATGTATGTATGTATGTATGTATATTACCATGTTGTTTTATGTATATTTTGTGTCTTTAATCAAAAGTTATATATATATATGTTTATAGTGTATATTATTTTATAAAATAAAAAAGGAGAGAGAGTTTATATAGAGGAGTATTATATATATATTATTCAATTTTGTTTTGTTCAATGTAAAAGTATAAGTTTATATATAGTGATGTAGCATAGTGGCATTTGATGTTGTTTATATATAATAGTAAATTAAAATTTTGTATATAATGTAAGTTATCTTGTTTTCAAAGAAGGAAAAGTGTGTGTGTATATATATATATATTATATGTTGAAGGTATTTATTTAGATTTATATTAACATCTTAAAATAGATTTTTGAAATAAATTTAATATATTATGTTTAAATAAATATGTTGTTGAATTTTGAAAATATGGGTTTTAATAAATATTGATTTTAAAATATAATATGGAGATTTTATTTTAAATATGTGTTTTAAATTAAATAATGATTTTAATATATATAGCTTATATATATAAGTTCACTTATGTAATTGATTTTTCATCGAATCTAGTTCATCATGCTTTACTTATGCCTCGCCGCTGTCCAGAATTAGTCACAGCAGCTGTTTCTAGCTTTGTCGCCGTTTCTCGTGCTGTATCTATGTCCGTTGCTTTTCATTCTCGTTGTTTTCCCTAGCCTCGAAAGGTGAGCAATCACTCACGATTAACATTCTTATATTTAGTAAATTTAATTCAAATGAAATGGCGATTGAAACATGTTGTCAAATTTGAATTGTAGTTATTTAATTTTTAAATATGATGTGTTAATAATTTAGAATTGTTCACCTCTGTAATTGACATATGACACCATTATATTACCTATTGTATATATTATATTTAAATTATGGTCATATTTGCCATTGATGTGTTGTGCCAGTTTATAATATTATTCTACTGTCTTCACACTACAAGTTCCCTGTTAATTTAGAAATTTCTCGTGGGTTGAAATGATACATACCCGGACGATCTGATAAGTTAGGGGAAATCGTTATGGGTTGAAATGATAAACCCAAGCAATTTTCATTGATTTTGAATTTTTGCATTGCGGGTTGAAATGATATATACCCGTAAATATTTAAATTGCGGATAGAAATGATAAATATCTGTATCACTTGACCATAGGAAAGAAAATTATATATGGACACCGTTGGTCCATATTCTGAAAATGATTTCAAAAGTTTTGAAGGGAAACATATGGTTTTTAAGAAATATTGACTTTCAAATATAATATAAAGGTTTTGTTAATATATGTGTAAACCATAGTTTTTAAATTTATATGTTTTGAAAATTCTAAAATTATAAGTTTTGAAAATGTAAATTTTAAAATTTTACTTATAACTTTATTAATTTTAAATATATAAATTAAGAATTAAAAATAGATTTAAATAAGAGGGATTAATTTAATTTAATTTAATAAAATTTAATTTATCTTATATATATAATATGTTAAGTATTTATTTAAATTTATTTTGATATTTAAAAATAGATTTTATAGTAAATTTAATGAAATATGGCTGGAAAGATAAATTGAAATTGATTTGAAATACCGTTTGTTTAAGAATTGAATATAAATAAGAATTGATTTGAACTTATTGATTTTGAGATTTTAAGAATATGATTTTTATAACTTTATAACTTTATTTTGATTTTGGTGATTATATGAATATATTCGAATTTAAATAAAAAATTGAAATTGAATATTTAAATTTGATTTAAGTTTGATTTTGAGATTTTATTTAAAATTTTATAAAATGTTATTTAGTGAATAAGTTCAAATTAAATATAATTGAATTTGAATATTTCATACTGATTAAATTGGTAACTTGAGATTTTATTGAAATTGATTAAGTGAATATTCCAAATTTAAATAAAATTAAAGTTGAATTTTTGAAATACAAACGAAATTTATCAAATTGAGTTATTGTAAATTCCTTTGAATATTTAAAGCTGTGAAACCTATTGAATTGTAAATGGTTTGATTGTAGTTCAAACTTGGATTTGAAATCGATATAAACTAGAATGGTTTAATGAGAATTTGAATTGATTTGTGAAATTGGATGAAACAATTCTAATTTGGAATTATTTTCGATATAAAATCTTTTAATATATAAACTATAAACAAATTTAATATATAAACTATTTTTAATAACTATTTTAAATATAAACTATTTTAATTTATAACCATTTCAATATATAAACTATTTTCAATATTTAACTGTTTAAGTTGGAACTGTTATGATTTAAAGTGAATAATGATTTTGAAAGGGATATGATTTTGAAAGTAATATGATTTCGAAAGTGATATGACTTTGAAATGTGTTAGCACCAAAATTGGTCACTAACCTCGTCGAGAAAGATTGTGTAGAGATATAAGTGATGAAGATAAATTAAACAAGGAAGAATATGCTAATTTAAATGCAGAAAGTAAGAACACCGGATTTATAGTGGTTCAGCATAATTGCCTACGTCCACTTTGAGGTTAAACTTTATTGATCTTCTTAATGATTGATTACAAATACAATTCGTAGATCAAATGCTTGAATGCAATTGCTAAGTAAAGAAGATGAGTCATGAAAATGGCAGAGTCTCCCCAGTGTTCCCGAAAAAAGGTCCTTTTTCACTGTGCCCCTGCCCCTCTATTTATAGACAAAGATGGGTTGGACTTCCTAGGTGGGCTTGGCAGCCGAACACCTTGGCCCAAATGGAGTGGTCGCTGTATGCCGAACGAAATAAGCCGAACGGTTGGATGCCGAACCACTCTCTCCATGCGGAACGAGGCGCTTGTTGCGTGGGAAGAGTAGAACGAATATCAATCGAAGTCGAACGTGCCTCTGGCCGAACAAAGCATCTAGCCGAACGCTACCTTTGGCCGACCGAAGCTCTTTAACCGATCGATGTCTTTGGATGAACGATGGTTCTGGCCGAACGTTGTCTTTAGCCGACCAATGCCTCTGGCCGAACGATGTCTCTGGCCGAACGATGGCTTTAGCCGAACAATGCCTTCGGCCGAATGATGGCTCTGGCCGAACGATAGCTTGTGACGATCAATACAGCCATGCCGAGCAATTGTACACGCCGAACGTCTTCTGATGCCGAGCGCTCATGGATGCCGAGTACTCTTGGATGCCGAGTACTACTGAATGCCGAGTGCCCAGTTGCCTGGTCAAATCCTCAGGAAACACTTGCCCCCCAAAGTGTATTACGTGACTGAATCGTGATACGCTTTGAATTGCATATCTCCTGCGCTTCGCTTCAAATCTAGGTTAACTCTCCTTGGAGATGCCTTCTTGAGAATATCAGTGGTGGAGGTGTGTGACGAGCATGGTATAGATGTCGAACGATACGTTCGAAGCCGAACGTTCCTCATGTGCCGAGTGATACTTCGTTTCAAAGTCGAACGCTATGGCTTTGACCGGTTCTACCGGATATAACCTTTTCGACTTCTATTTTCTCCCTATAAAACCAGGCATCCTTCCTCTATTTTCCTTTTACACTTTCATTTTTGTCACTCCCTAAAGACTTGCAATCCTCGCCAGTCTATCAGACTTAAAGCCTAATTAATCTTTCCTCAGCTTCGATCTACGAACTAGGTATTATCCCTTCTACGATTAAATTGTTTCAACACGAGATTTAGGTTTGTGTGCAGCCGAGAGGGTCATATGGAAAACTTCCGATTAGGTCGTCTTTATTGCTGAACGAAGCGAGGCAAGGAGGAATGGCCAGGGGTGATCGCACATAAGACCAAAGGGTGACTAGTTTCTTCGTGCCGAACCGAAACTAAAGGAGAAGAAAGAATAGTGGATGTGTTGGAGGTGGTAAGGGTGTCAAACGACATAACTCTGGTTCGGCGTATGTTATCATATGCCGGACGGGGAAATGGAAGGCTAGGGTGAAGGCATGAATTAGAGGGGATGCCGAACGATTATGAACTCCGAACAATATCTTAACCGAACAAACGTTAATGCCGAACCATGTCAAGGCCGAACACCACTACGAATGCCGAACAATATCCCAGCCGAACAATACCAAGGCCGAACACTACTTAAATGCCGAACAATATCTCAGCCGAACAATACCAAGGCCGAACACTACTTAACTGCCGAACCAATATATGTCGAACAGCATAAATGCCGAACAATGCAAATGCTGAACAATACAAATGCCAAACAACATAAAGGCCAAACAACATAAATGCCGAACCACAATTCACCGAACGATTGTGAATGCTGAAAACCACTTAAGCCGGACAAAACTTGGCCGTACGTGCCGAATGATACCTTTAGCCGAACATGAATTAGGCCGAACACTCATTAACCATGCATATTCATATAGCAAAACGAGGACCAGGACCTAAGTATACTAGCATATATGAAACTGACCCTGATCATTAACTTCCTAGCCTTAGTAGACATAAATCTGAACTTAGATTAGCATACGTTTTCTGAATCTGGAACTGTAATCACCACAAGGCGGGCTTTTTGAGCCGGTCAGCGATGACGGTCTTCGAAGGCAACGATTCGAAGCTCATTTTCACATCTTTGTAACCTTTAGACTCTCAATGCTTATACACGATTGCTTGCACTAGTCTTACATACCACGTGGGGGGAATACTCATGCTGTTAATTCTAACGTTCAACGTTTTTCAAGTATAGTTTTCACAGGCGCTTAGATAGGTTCATTATTTATTGGGCATGTCTAAAAAGTCTAGCTCCGCCACTATGTCTGATAGGCCTGGGCCGTCATCAAGGCAAGAAGTCGCTGATACTTCAAATGCGTCGACTTCCCCTGCCCATAACTTAGCTCCTGATGCCCTGGAGGCAACAATTCTCTTAGACAATCCAATCGACTCACAAGGTTCGAAGATTAATGAAGTCGCACTTCGGCGAATATGCTCCATCCATGGGATCCCCTTTGCCGATGTGTTGGTCCCGTTGCGACACGATCGTCCTCACCTGCCCCTAGTCGGATATACCGCTTGTAACAAGTTCATGTGCTGGATGGGCAGTGTGCCTCCATTTAATTTATTCCTTCGGGACGTGTTGCAGTACATAGATATCGCCCCGACGCAGCTGCACCCAAACAGCACACGTATATATACGGGACCTACCTACTTTTCATGGCCGTCTTCTCTAGGCCTCCTACTTCTGGCGACATCAGATATATTTATATGATCAAGAAGCGGAAAGATAGCCCCTCTTTCATGTTCCTCGAGCCATACCACAAGTGCCAGATCTTAACCGGAGCATGTAGTAAATTTTCCCTGTACAAACAGGAATGGCTCTATGTGCATTGCCCTCCTGATTTCGCGAGGAGATGGGTCGAAGGCAGTAAGTATCTTCGCTGAGTTATCATTCATGTTCAATCGGAGTTATGCTTTTTCTAACTCCTTGTTTCATCTTTTTCAGGTATCAACCCGCGTCCGGAGGGCCAAGGATATTCTGAGGCCGTTGAAGCCATTAGAGCTCTCCCTGCCGAGGAACGAGACATTCGAACCCTCCTTTCAAATGAATCACTATCGTGGTTCGGATTGTTAGCAAGTGGTCGCCGGATTAGTCTCCCGGAGGGTGTTTCCATTCCCAAGCCTGCATCCGGTAAAGGGAATAAGCAAGCTGGATCGTCATCACGCCACACTCCCGATGCACACGAAGAGGGTGAACACAAGGAGGATGAAGCTCCTGAGACTCAAGGCGAGAATATGGGTCCCGCTTGGAACCCGACGGTCGAAGTGCACGATATTGAAACGTCGTCCTCCCCTTCGAAGGGAAAGAAGAAATTGATGTACAAGATATGGAAGGAGAAAGTTGGCGGAACTTCAAAAGTTACACTCATCCCGACAGAGAAAGAGGCTTCTTCACAGCATATGGAAAGTTCTTTAAAGGGTCTGTCGAACCTTACCATCCCCGACGATATACTCAATTATGGTTTCGACGATCCGGAAGCCCTTAAGTTTCATTCGCCGGCTAGAGGCAACGCGGGAGTTCAACCCCCAGCCCAGGGATATAATACTCCAATCAGTAAAGTTAGAGGAACCGGTCCGTCGGGGGGAACACTAGGACACACACGCACTTCACCAAACACTTCAAGTTTTTTCATTACCCCGATTTTTCTTAACCCGTTGTTTTTTTTATTCTTTGCAGGTGACATGGGGCGCTCCCACGGACTCGATCGCCGCCACGGCTCTTCCATATTTCATCATCCCAGACGGGATTCAAGTTCGGGTAGGCGCAGGGACAGAGACGATTACGAGGATCGAGACAACCGTCCTCGCGAATCGTCCTATCGAAAAAAACATATTCTCAATCTTCACATTCTCGTGATCCTCTTCCTCAAACTGAGACAGATAGAGAGAAGCTTTCACAGAAGGGGTCCCTACCTGATGTCTCTCGAGAACAACATTCCGGTTCGTCAAGCACAAGGCAAACTCGGGAGCATCGGAAAAGAGCAGAACTATCAAAGCCTCCTCCCCCTATTCCTGCGGCTGACCCCACTATAGCAGAGAAGATGGTTGAACTTAAGGCCAAATTCCCAAAAATCTGTTTTGATAGTCTGAAATTTCTCCCAGCTATTCATCACATCCCCGGGCATGTCAAACAAAGCGCTCTTGCCTGCAACAACGACGTCTATGTTCAACATGACGCGTTTGCACATTTGGTCGAGAAAGTCTCGGAGGTGTCTATTGAGCGAAAACATGAAATTGATCGTTTGAAGTTGGAAGCTGGCTTTGATAAGGATATCATCAAGAGTCAAGATGAAGAACTTGCTTCATATAAGTCGAAACTTGAAGCTGCAGAGCAGAGTGCAAAAGATACTGCCGAGGCCGTCACACGTCTAGAGGCGACCCATAAGAAGGAACTCGATGAAGCAGTCCAGCGCAGCGGCGCCCTCGCCTTAGAAAAATACTCTATTCAGAAAGAAAGGGACGCGCTCGCCCTGAAAGTCAGAGAGTTGAAACAATTGCTCTCTAAAGAGAAAGAGGAAAAAATAGCTGCTCAAGAAGAGTCAAAACGATACTACGACGAAATCATTGCTACACGGCTCTTAAAAACAAAGCTTGATGATGAACTCGCTAGAGTTGAAAAAATGAAAGACGAAGCCCGCGAGGAGGGCAAAAGAAAAGCTTCGGAGGAGATTGACTCTCGCCTCGAGGCGGTTGCAGAGGCCAGCAGGGAAGAGGTCAAGTGCATGTTTGACCCGCTGATTGCCGAGTACGGCGCCCGCGTCCTTATGCATCACGACTTGACATTCCTAGGCGAGGGCTATCTTGAATCCCTAGCTGAGGCCTGGGAAACTTTAGTGAAGATCAGGAAGATCGAGTCAGGCTCTGAGGAAGTTGATGAAGATGCCCTGGTGAAAAAATTTCTCGGGGGGAACGAGCCACCGGACTTATCTGCAGCTTTGGCTCTTTATAGCAAAGGCTCTCCCCTACCAAAAGAGAAAAACGACGAAGCTGGTCCATCTGGGGCTAAGACTGCAGCTCCTCATTCTGCTTCTCCTTCCTCTGCTCAGTCGGCCGGTTGGCCAACACTTGACCCATTCAAGTAGCATGTCGGCTACGATCCAGAAGATCCCGAGCTTGGCGTTCATGTGCTATCCCCTATTCTAGAGGGCGAAACTCCACGCGCAACCGATAGCCAGCTAGAACCCGGTACAAAATTCTTCTCTTAGAAGTTAAAAGATCTGCCACTTTCTAGTAGCGGTTATTTGTCCTAATGTTCATTCTTTATGTTTTCATGTAGGCTGCTCTAATCCTGAGCCAACTCCGAGGAGCGACGACGCCAAGGAGGAGGCAGAGAAAACAAGCGATGTTGCTCATGCGGTAGTAACTCCTGGCCCTGACGCTCAAGTGATCGGGGAGCTAGATGATGATAAGCTTGACACTTCATCTCCCACCGAAGGGAGTGATGAAATCGAGATCACTGGCGCCTCCGAACATACTTCGAAGATGAGCATGAAAGAGCGTCTCGCCGAAGAGGAGAAGAAGAAAGTCGAGATCAAAGTTGAGCTTGAAATACTGGAACTTAAGGACCCGCGGAACAGACCTTTGAAGATCATTCTCCCTGGTAAATCCAAACCGCTGGATGTTCCTTCTTCGACTCCTCACTCCGCTTCTTTAGCAAGCAAGAAATCCAAGAATAAGCGTGAGGGAGAGGAATCGTCTGAGAAAACAAAGGAAGACAAGAAGAAGAAACCAAAGAAATAGTCGCTATACTCGTTCAACGAGATTTTGCTTAAGTCTTGTAACTACTTTCTGTTTTTTCATTTCCGTAGTTTGTGTAGATAGATTTTTGACTCCAAGTTTCGGAGGAATAACTATGTAACCCCATTTTGGACTATTAAACGAAGTTTAGTTTCTTTTTCACTTGAATGATTCTCTTGCTTTTTTGGTTTGCTGACTAACTGTGGTCATAACTCAAGTTTTTATGAGTTGCATAATTTCCCAATCCATTCTCGCGTTGTTCGAACATTCCTCGGAGTGGCATACTTCTTGTTCTACATTTCTTGAGTACTTATAATTTTTTCTAAATCCTCGTTCTAGGGATTTAGAGTAAGTTGATCCGCACTCAGGGGATTCAGAGATTCGAATCGTTTATACTCTAGTCCGCGCTCCGGAGATTTAGAGTACTCCGGTCCGCACTCAGGGGACTCGGAGGCTGAAGTCGTTTATACTCTAGTCCGCGCTCTGGGGACTTAGAGTATTCCGGTCCGCAATATGGGGACTTGGAGATTTGAATCGTTTATACTCTAGCCCGCACTTCGGGGACTTAGAGTACTCCGGTCCGCACTCAGGGGACTCGGAGATTGAAATCATTTATACTCGAGTCCGCGCTCCGAGGACTTAGAGTACTCCGGCCCGCGCTCAGGGGACACAGAGATTTGAATCGTTTATACTCTAGTCCGCACTCTGGGGACTTAGAGTACTCTGGTCCGCACTCAGGGGACACGGAGATTGAAATCGTTTATACTCTAGTCCGCGCTTCGGGGACTTAGAGTACTCCGGTCCGCATTCAGGGGACATAGAGATTGAAATCGTTTATATTCGAGTCCACGCTCCAGGGACTTAGAGTACTCCGGTCCGCACTCAGGGGACACGGAGATTTGAATCGTTTATACTCTAGTCCGCACTCCGGGGACTTAAAGTACTCCAGTCCGCACTCAGGGGACATGGAGATTGAAATCGTTTATACTCTAGTCCGCGCTCCGGGGACATAGAGAACTCCTGTCCGCATTCAGGGGACACGGAGATTTGAATCATTTATACTCTAGTCCGCGCTCCGGGGACTTAGAGTACTCCGGTCCGCATTCAGGGGACACGGAGATTTGAATCGTTTATACTCTAGTCCGCACTCCGTGGTCTTAGAGTACTCCGGTCCGCACTTAGGGGATTCGAAGATTGAAATCGTTTATACTCGAGTCCACGCTCCGGGGACTTAGAGTACTCCGGTCCGCGCTCAGGGGACACGGAGATTTGAATCGTTTATACTCTAGTCCGCACTCCGGGGACTTAGAGTACTCCGGTCCACACTCAGGGGACATGGAGATTGAAATCGTTTATACTCGAGTCCGCGCTCCGGGGACTTAGAGTACTCCGGTCCGCGCTCAAGGGACACGGAGATTTGAATCGTTTACACGAGTTCGCACATCATACAGAATAAGGTAACTTCAGCAGTTCATCGCCCGACTATGAGATATAGAAACATTAGTAATTCATGAAAAAGACGGCTTCAAGCCTTTATTAATGAAAACTAACTAAACTGCCTGATTACACGGTTAAAAAGAAACTAAGTGATGACAGAACGAAAACATACAGGAAATAACTGTGCCTAAAACAAGAAAGAAACATGCTAAATGTAATAATGTCGCAAATGTTCACTGTTCCACGCTCGGGGGAGTGTCACGCCATCAACGGTCGCTTGCTTGAATGTTCCCTCTCCAAGCTTCCGTTCGACGACGTATGGACCTTCCCAGTTGGGGTTCATACGTGATGGTACCGGGAAAACTCGTTTCAAAACGAGATCACCCACATCAAAAATCCTTGGGCGGACTCTGCTGTTGTAGTAACGCTTGACTCGGTGCCTATGTGTTGCCGCCCTTAATTCAGCCTCCTCGCGTTTTTCATCGATGCAGTCCAGTGATTCCAACAAGAGATCCTGATTCGTCTTGGGATCATAACATGTCACTCGATGTGATGGAACTTCAAGTTCCATGGGTATAACGGCTTCCGAGCCATATGCCAAGGTGAATGGAGTGTGGTCGGTCGCGGACTTGTGGGTAGTTCTGTAAGCCCATAATGCCGTCGGGAGTACATCTACCCACTTGCCTCCGACTTTCTCCAAACGCTTCTTCAGTATGGACTTGATTATTTTGTTTACGGCCTCGACTTGTCCGTTAGCTTTTGGATGCGCAACGGCGGCAAACTTCTTCTCAACGCCATACTTTAAACAGAACTCTTTGAACTCTCTGCTTTCAAACTGCGTCCCGTTGTCTTTAATGATGGTTCGAGGGAGGCCAAAGCGGCATATAATGTTTCGTACAACGAAGTTAATGACCTTCTTAGAGGTGATTGTGGCCAAAGGTTCTGCCTCAGCCCATTTTGTGAAATAGTCAACTGCAACTATCGCATACTTCGCACCACCTTTGGATATAGGTAAAGAGCCGATTATGTCGATTCCCCAGATTGCAAATGGCCAGGGACTAACCATTTGTGTGAGTTTTGTTGGTGGAGTCCTCGGGATTTTCGCATATCTTTGACACTTGTCACATTTCCTTGCGTAGTCTGCAGCGTCCTGATTTACGGTTGGCCAATAGTATCCATAGCGGAGGATCTTTTTTGCTAGTGTTTGCCCCCCAGTATGGTCACCACATTCTCCTTCGTGAACCTCCTTCAAGACCCGCTTTGTCTCATCATATGCGATGCATCGTAATAAGGGGACCGAGAACCCCTTTCGATACATTAGTCCATCTTGCATCACATATCGCACGGCCTTTCGAATTACCTGTCGTCTTTCGCTCCTTTTGTCGGGTAAAACCCTGGTCGTTAGGTATAGTTTGAATGGGGTTATCCACGATTCCCTCTCAATTCCGGTTTCCAACACAAAATCAACTTTCATCGCGTCTATGCCTGGAGCATGCAAGGCCTCAACGGGAAACAATCCCATTTGCTGCGCATCGCCAATGCTTGCGAATTTTGCCAATGAGTCGGCTTCTTTGTTCTGTTCACACGGGACGTGCGAAATGTCATAACGCTCAAGGTTCGACAGTAGTTCTTGAACCAGAACAAGGTACGGAGCAAGCTTCTGTCCCTTTGCTTGGTAATCTCCCCGCACTTGGTAGACCACCAACTGTGAATCACAAAAGATTTCAACTGATTTGACCCTGAGTTCTCCAATGAGTTTCAAGCCAGCAATCAGTGCTTCATATTCTGCTTCATTATTCGTGGACGGGAAATCGAGCTTCAAAGCGTAACAAATCGATCGATTTTCCGGAGTTACAAGAACTATGCCAGCGCCGGAGCAACGGTCGTTTGATGCCCCATCGGTGTACAATTTCCATCGAACGGGGGGAACGACATTGTGATTATCTGGTTCGTCAGACATAGTAAACTCAGCGATGAAATCTGCTAATGCTTGCCCTTGTATGGCTCTACATGGCAAGTAGGCGATATCGAACTGGCTCAATTCAATATTCCATTTTAACAATCTCCCAGAAGTTTCTGGTCGCTTGAGTACCTACCGTAGGGGTTGATCGGTATAGACACTGACTGAGTGTGCTTGAAAGTATGGGCGCAGCTTATGTGATGCAATCACCAAGCAATAGGCCAATTTCTCAATCTTAGGATAATTTCTTTCTGCCCCCGTTAAACGCTTACTAACGTAATATACCAGCCTTTGGACTCGGTCCTCCTCGCGAACCAATGCTGCACTTATAGCATGTGGGGATACGACCAAGTATACGTACAACATCTCGTGGTCTACTGGCTTTGACAGCACTGGAGGACTTTCCAGATGCCTCACCAGATCTCGGAATGCTTCTTCACAATTAGACGTCCATTCGAAATTCCTCTTCCCTTTCTTTATTATATCAAAGAAAGGAATGCACTTGTCTGTGGCCCTGGATATGAATCGACTCAGCGCAGCCACTTTTCCATTTAAGCTTTGCACCTGTTTTATAGTCCTAGGCACTTGCACATCTCGAATGGCTTGGATCTTTTCTGGATTAGCTTCAATTCCCCTAGCATTGACAATGAATCCCAAAAACTTCCCCGACGCAACGCCGAAGGAACACTTCAAAGGGTTGATCTTCATCCCATAATATTTGAGTATATCGAACATCTCCGCTAAGTCTCGAATGTGGTCGTTTGACTATCGTGACTTCACGAGCATCTCATCCACATAGACTTCCATCGTTCTACCAAGCTGGTCTTTGAACATTCGATTCACTAAACGCTGATAAGTCGCTCTTGCGTTTTTCAATCCGAAGGGCATTACTACATAGCAATATAGCCCAATGTCTGTGATGAAACTGGTGTGTTCTTGGTCCGGAATATGCATCGGGATTTGATTGTAGCCCGAGTATGCATCCATGAATGATAACAGCTCGTGTCCTGTAGTGGAATCAACCAATTGATCAATCCTAAGCAATGGGAAACTGTCCTTGGGGCATGCCTTGTTCAAATCGGAATAGTCTACGCAAGTTCTCCATTTCCCATTTGCCTTTTTCACCAGCACAGGGTTCGATACCCATTCAGGGTAGAGGGCGTCATGGACGAACTCATTGGTTTAGAGTTTGTCCACCTCCTCTCTAAGAGCAGCGGACCTCTCTAGGTCCATCCCACTCCTTTTTTGTTTAACCGGGACGTATTTCGGGTCTATGTTCAACATATGACTCGTAATGGCAGGAGAAATCCCGCACATATCAGAATGCGTCCAGGCGAAAATGTCAAGATTTTCTCGGAGGAAATCACTAAGGTCTTCAGTCATTGCGGGACCAAGTTGCGATCCGATCTTCAGTACTCGCGATGGGTCGTCTCGACTGACTGAAATATCAACTATTAATTCAGCCGGCGCTGCCTTTTCTTCCCTGGGTTTCTCATCGTCGTCTCTCGGATCTATGTCTCTGAAGATTCGAGAATTATGCCCGAGCCAGGGCTCGGGCACTACTTGTCAATTATTAGAATTGTGGATGCGAACGGGATTGTCCGCAACCTTTCCTTTCTCCCTCCGATAAGCCTCTCGGAGCTCAGCCACATAACAGGCACGACCAATCGCTTGGTCGCCATGAACAACACCTACTCCTTTGTCAGTTGGGAACTTCAAAGTTAAGCACCTCGGGGCTAATGCTGCCCTAAACTCAGCCAGGGCCGGTCGGCCCAAGAAAACATTATACGGAGAATCCACATCCAAAACTACGAAGGGTAGGATTCGCACCCTCCGACGTTCGCCTTGTCCCAGTTCAACTGGTAACTCAACATACCCCACTGCATCGGTCACTGCGCCATTAAAGCCATGTATACGAGCTTTGGACGGTTTCAAGTCCTTTGTTTCCATTTTCATCCGGTCATAAGCCTTCTTGAAGATGATGTTGACAGAACTTCCACAATCAATCAGAATTCTTTTCATATAGGCCGGTCCGATTGTCGCGGATATGACCATCGGGTCAATGGTAGGAGCTTCAACTTGGTCAGCATCTCTGTTTCTGAATATTATATCGTCTGTCATCACACGCAGTTGTTTAGCAGGGGTCCCATCCTCTGCGTTGGAACAACACTCGAAATCTGCATGCTTCAGGGAACTAGCATACCGCTCCATCTCTTGCCAATTCTTATCCGCGGGGTGAGGCCCGCCGATGATCGTGTTTATGACTAGTCTACCCACAGTCCGGGCAGGCTCTTCGGGATGACGTGTGGCTGGTGCACGACCTGAGTTGGATGTTCCATGTCCTCCCTCCTGTGGATCCTTCACAAACTCCTGTAACTTTTTCTGCCGGATCGACTTCTCTATAGCGTCGTGTAGGTGTCTGCACTCTTCCGTATTGTGCCCATAAGTCTCATGGAAGCGGAAAAATTTCCCAGTTCGCTTCTATTCCTCGGTTGACTCTTTTGGACGTGGCTTTCTGTACTGAAAGGTATTGCAGGTTGATAGGTAAATGTTTTCAAGAGATGCATTTAGCGGGGTATACTCGTTGTAGCTTGGAATTCTTGGCTTCCACTTCCCCGCTTCTCTCTTCTTCCCTTGATTTCTTCTTCCGGACTCCTTAGGCTGCCCAGGCTTGTTCTGGACATTGACTTGGACTTTTCCCGAGTTGTCTCCGGACTGCTTCACAACAATGTTGCTCTTCACGGACTCCTGGACAGGTCCAGGTGCCTTATCTCGCCTTACCCACCTAGCTTCCTCTCTTCTTATGAACTGGTGTGCCTTTGAGTAAAAACGCTCTAGCGTAGTCGGGGGTTTTCCTGCCAACCAGTCTCCAAATTCAGAATCCGGATCCACACCTTGCATCACAACCATTAGAATTGCATGATCATTGGGATTACTGACTTCAGTCACCGCAACATGGAATCTTTGTAAATACTCCTTCAGTGACACCCCAGGATTTTTGATTACACTTGATAGAGACATCACGTCCTTTGGACGAGTAGTGTGTATCCTGAACTGCTCAATAAACTTCTTTGCCAACTCCTCGAAACTGGATACGGACCGCGGAGGAAGTCGGGTGAACCACATAGTAGCGATCCCAGATAGAGTAATTGGAAAGCATCTACACTTGGTTGCATCATTTTCTCTAGCTGAATCCATCATCCATTCGTACCTCATGACATGTTGTTCGGGATCAGTCCTTCCCTCATAAGCAGGGATAGTTGGCATATTAAACTTTCTGGGGTATGCTGCCTATAGAACAATGTCTGTGAATGGAGTATGACTTCTTGACACTCCCCAATCGTCATTCGATAAGCCTTGATTCTCTTTCTTTAATTGTCTGATCATGGCTGTCAGGTTTGGTGTTTGTATAGAAGGTGGAAGGTAAGAGTCTGTTCTACGTGACTGTCCATGCTGATTGCCAAACGTGCATCTTGAGGTTCGACATCGTGAACGTTTTGATGGTCTGGGTCTCCAGCCTCCACCTGCACTCCGGTTCCTAAGTTTCCGGCTTCGGCTTGGTCACCGTCTCCAACTGTTCGAACAGCAGTGCCTGCTTGCGCAGTTTCAGTCTTACGGCGTCTACGCCTGGGAGGCTCATCAGAGGAAGTTGTGCTGTCGGATGAGGAATAAGGAGCGGGATTGCCCCCAGCATTCTGTTGCTGTTGTTGAGTGAGTTGTGCCATCAGGTTGGCGTTAGCTTGCATCTGCTCTCCTAGTTGTCTCCTGCTCTCCCTGAGTTCTCTCATCAAGTCATTGAACTCTATTCTGGTGACTACTGGCATTTGGTCTTGGGCGGTAGTCCCTGCGCCCGGATTCGCTTGTTGATTGCTAGGTCCTGCTTGTTGCACGCTAGCAGTCTTATGGGCGTCCGCATTATGAGAAGCTGACCTGGTACGTGGTCTCGCCATTGTAGAGTTATTGGTATGAACTCTGAGTAGAATCAACGGACGTCCTATCAATGAGTCAGATCTTCTTTGGGGGATTTGTTCAATCTAGTAGCTTCAAAGCAGATCCTTGGGGTCTGAGAATTCGATTCTCAGTGAAAGCACCAAAGTGTTAGCACCAAAATTGGTCACTAACCTCGTCGAGAGAGATTGTGTAGAGATATAAGTGATGAAGATAAATTAAACAAGGAAGAATATGCTAATTTAAATGCAGAAAGTAAGAACACCGGATTTATAGTGGTTCAGCGTAATTGCCTACGTCCACTTTGAGGTTAAACTTTATTGATCTTCTTAATGATTGATTACAAATACAATTCGTAGATCAAATGCTTGAATGCAATTTCTAAGTAAAGAAGATGAGTCTTGAAAATGGCAGAGTCTCCCCAGTGTTCCCGAAAAAAGGTCCTTTTTCACTATGCCCATGCCCCTCTATTTATAGACAAAGATGGGTTGGACTTCCCAGGTGGGCTTGGCAGCCGAACACCTTGGCCCAAATGGAGTGGTCGCTGTATGCCAAACCAAATAAGCCGAACGGTTGGATGTCGAGCCACTCTCTCCATGCCGAACGAGGCGCTTGTTGCGTGGGAAGAGTAGAAGGAATATCAATCGAAGCTGAACGTGCCTCTGGCCAAACGAAGCGTCTGGCCGAACGCTACCTTTGGCCGACCGAAGCTCTTTAACCGATCGAAGTCTCTGGCCGAACCATGGTTCTGGCCGAAAGTTGTCTTTAGTCGACCAATGCCTCTGGCCGAACGATGTCTTTGGCCGAACGATGGCTTTAGCCGAACAACGCCTTCGGCCGAATGATGGCTCTGGCCGTAAGATAGCTTGTGACGATCAATACAGCCATGCCGAGCAATTGTACACGCCGAACATCTTCTGATGCCGAGCGCTCATGGATGCCGAGTACTCCTGGATGCCGAGTACTACTGAATGCCGAGTGCCCAGTTGCCTGGTCAAATCCCCAGGAAACAAAATGTATATGATATTCTGATATGAAATATGAACTGTTTGAAATAAAACGAACATGGTGTGTAATAAGCGTTTGGTTGTTAAAGAGACCGGGATCGGAGATTGTCATACTCTCTGCCAATCATGAAAACCACTTTAACAACTGTTTACGTGGTGGAGATTCCAGAACGAAGGTGGATGGTTTGGCGACGATTCTATATGAGGTATTAACGCAGCCCTGACTCCCGCGAGTCAGCTTGATGTGGCTAAAACTTAAGCCATGCGGGGCCAGGTGTGGTCGGTCCTCCTTTCAAGCACACTTCGATAACATTCTATTACTTTGTGATTTCATTGGGTGCACTTTCGATTGATTTTGGGAGTGTGTCTCGAGGTGGACAGTAGTAGCTGCTATGCGTTACCATCCGTCCGGATCCGCAAAACGGTAGTATCCTACCATGGGCATTGCCTCGCATGCCTCGTCACATGCCTTATCGCGCCTTCTACAAATTTGGGTTGTACCATACCTATGGAGTGCCCTCTGATAGCGGAGAAATTACGGTACTGTATAGACTATGTGAATATACAAAATGTGTTAAGGGGGATATGGGTAATGCATTAACGCTATTTTAATAGTTTACTTTACTATAGACATTATCTATGTAGCGTATTGTACTATGTATGTAGATAGTTTAACGGATCCTTAGAGGATGGGTATCCCAAACATCCTTTAAGTTATGTATATTTCATTTGGACATTTCAATTGAATTGAATTTACTGGTATAAGAAAGTTAATCTTGACTCGAGTGTTTTGTGTTTTGCTTTATGCTTGGGTCAGATGGAGTATCACAACATTTGACCCACCTCTAGAGCTTGGATATTTGCTTGGAGTCATCTATTCAGCTTTTAATTAGACCAGCATTTCTAGTTATTTATGATTCAGACTTGTCAATTGATTTTGTATTCGAGACTTCTATGTATTCGAGATATCTATTGTATTTTACTTTAGCTCTGATGTTTAGAGTAGCTTCATGGACTACTATTTATCTATTCCGCTACTTATTTTTTTATTACTCTGTGTCTGTGATTCTGTAATTGGTTGATTTACTGTATATGCTGAGTTTTGCCAAATATAAATTAACAATTTCTCGTTTTGAGCAATTTAAGTCGGACATGAGTGGATGATTGTAGATTTGAATGGCACGAAATAGCGGGTGGTTACAGTTAGTATCAGAGCTCCGGTTTAGACAAAACTTAGCTTATGGAGTAAAATTAATTACAGAATCATCTTCGTTCGGGCATGAAATTTTTAATTAGGATCCTCCTGAATTAGAATTTCTTAGGATTTTGGAACTATCCCCTTGTTCTAAAATCCATTCTTGTCTCTTCCTATTCGTGTTCTTTGGTACTAGAGCATCCCACAGCTTCAACCTCAATTGGCAACTTCGTCCTTTTGTGTGACTAATCCCATCGGTGATCTCGCCAAACTAAGTGTGATTTGTAAAGGGGTGAGATTCCTTTACAAGAAGCGTCGACTCACCGGAGATTTCTACGTCCTCGATTTTGATGCTATTATCTCTTGCAACGCCCAAACTGTTCTTAAGTAGACGACCGGCGAAATTCTCTTGTGATCTTTCGCTCGATTCTCAGCCTTGAAATCTTGACTCCTCCCCGATAGTTAGGGGTTTTCCTGATATTTTGGTGAAGGCACTCCTCCACCTCATAAGCAGGAAATTGAATTCAGCATCGATCTTATTCTTGGAATCTCAGTTGACCCGGTTGAGGTCGCCACGATTAATATAAGTCTATCCATCTTTCCTCTTTTGTAAATATTGTTATCTTATCTTCCTTTCGATCCCATCTTCTCTGTTGAAATTCTTTTGATTTGGGTCCATCCAATTTGAAACTCTATCCTTGTTCTATAATCCATTCTTGAATCATTTTGTGAGGGAGTGTATTTGTAATTAATATAAATTGTTTTATATTGTGTTGTTTGAACTGTTGAGTTTGATTTGGGTTTCGATCGGTTCGTATGGCCAATGCTCTCGATAAGAATTCCAAAACACTTGGACAGAGCAAACTGACACAATATTGTTTTCAAAATTGGAAAATGAAATAATTTTATGTATGATTATATATATATATAAAAGTATAATTTTCTGAATTCGATAGTTAAATGAATTGGATGTTAGAAATGATAATACTATATTATCATTTATTATTTCGTCAACATTCCTAAACCATTAACTATTGTTGTAAATTATAAGAGGTTGAAATTTTATAAATATGGTTTATAAATCTGATTTGCAGATAAAATGAATTTAAACTAAGAATTTTGAGAATTAAATTTCCGGTGCTTTTCAAATTATGTTTTTTCAAAGTTTTGGAAAATATATTATTTGAAAATATTTTTGAATGGAAATTGTTTCTAAAGAATTTTAAAAGAAGTAGTCAGTACTCCCCTTTTTTTCGTTGGTAAATAATTTCGATGATGACTGCAGCATCATATATATTCATTTTTGAGTCTCAAGTGGAGAGACCACTTAGTAGCTTTGCTACACTTTTGTTTGGAAAAATGGATTTGATTTGAGTTTCTTGGGTATGATTTGAAATATAAAAAATATATATATGAATATATTATTTCAAAATAGTTTGAAGTGAAATCGAAATTTTTACTCTTAATAATTTATATTAAGTGATGGTTTTCAGTTATTGAAATGAAGTAGAATTTTTAATAATTTGAGAGTCTAAAATGAGAAATGAAATTTAAACAACTTGAAAGAGTTGAATTATGATAAAATTTATTTATATGATACTCAATTGGATTTTAAAACATACATAATTTACCCGAACTATTCAGAAAGTTAAAATGTTATGTAAATATGTAATTAAAGGTTATACAAGAGAAATTTTGTAATAAAATGTTCAAACTAAATTTGATTAATAGAAATGTTGTAAATAAAAGTTAAATTTGTATAGTGTTCAATTACACTCAGGAATATAAATATAACTTACCTGGAAAAAATTTAAATGAGAATATGTAATTGAATAATATACTATATAGATTGTACGTAATAAAATGTCCCAAAAAAATGAAACGAAATTTTGTTAAGAAATGTTATAAATATAAAAAAATTGAGTTGTTATAATGATGTTTATACATTTAATTGATGTTATAAGAAATGTTAAGTGAAATATATTGAATAGTAAAAAGAAAATGCTATTTAAATAAATAAATATGAACTTAAGAATAGTTGAAGTTGAATGTTGAGGTGGAATTAACTATAGTTTGATCAAATAGATTTAATAAATGTGTTAAATAAATAAAAAATTGTTTTGAAATTTTTTGTAATAAATGTTAATAAATTGAAAACAAATCAATTGAACGAAAATATATTGAATTGAAATCAATCAAATGTGAACACAATAAATTTTATTGATTAAATAAAATGAATTGAAATTAATTAGTTGAATATAAACCAATTTACAATTAAATGAAATTTATAAGGTTTTGGAATTAATTATGGTATCTGGTATTTTATATTTCAAATCTATTTTTTTCTTCGGGTTGTTTCTATTCCCCTATCTTGTTCCTTTTCGGGGAAAAAAAGTTTTGAGTGGGGTAAAGTATAACGACCCGTAAATTTTAATGGTTTAAACAACGTAATTAACTGAATTGTTTTGAAAATTTAAATAATTGAATTGGGTAATAAAAATTTGATATTTGGTATGCGTCTATTTAAACATAGCAAATGGTAAATTTTTATTGGAAAATATGAAAATCAGTTTTGTTGTGTAATTTTCTATTTCAATTTAAAATCAGTTAATTTGATGAAAATAAAATGTTTTCGAAACCTAAATATTTTTATATTATAAAAATGTAAATCATTTTCTAAGTGAGACGTCATATTTCGTTTCGCCAAATTTGGACTGCTATAGACCCGTATATCTTATTTTCGACGAAATAACAGTAATTTGGCACGAATATCGACTTTTAATAGGATGATTGTATCGCTGATATCTGTGTACCATACTATTCGTCTCGTCGTGTTCATCTCTACAGTATATACATTTGCATGTTTTGGCGTCCGATATGCGGCGAAATCGGCAAAAACGGTTAATCGTACCGGTACCCATTTTGAGCCTTTTGGGTTTCCTTTTTCCTTTCGGTTGTCCATCAATTAATGTTAATAGGCACTAGTTATTAATAACTTTTGAGACTTTTGTTATTCCTATATGTTCACTATAATTCTCTGGTTCGTTCAATTCTCCTCCTTCTTCTTTAATTTGCTTTGTTCTTCCTCAATTAAAAATATATATAATATGTTGAATGAAAGAACTTTCATATGTATATTACATTCAAGTTCTGTGCTCATCTCCTTTCCCCACTTCTACATCACTGACAGCGCCGCCTGACCTCTTCCACCCTGCGTCTCATTCGCCATTCCTCCTTTGTATATATATATATATATATATATATATATATATATATATATATATATATATATATATTGTCAAGATCCAAATTTCAGCGTTCGAAAATCGGCACCCGTACTTCACTTGTACTCGAATGCCGCAGATTCAATCGTCGAAATTCGAGTCATGCCGGAGCTTATAACATAGTAAGTATAACAACACAGCGGAATAAAGAAATATATGATATCATATATAACTCCGATGAATACAATATCCAGAATGATATACAACAATGATATGAATATGATACAAGAATATCAAAGATAAATAATGATACAGCAGAAAACAGAAGTGATAACTCCAAATGATCCTCAAAAGAGAATGAGTCCAACAACTCCAACATCAAGCTCAAACCATCTTCACGATTGCACCAAGATAAACAAGGTCAGTCATCCGTGAACTCCGAACACTGAACTAGCTCCCGAGAATCTACTAAGCCTGACTATCTGAAAAACCCAACTCTAGACTACCCGTGTGGAAAATTGTGGGCACCCAGAGTTTAGGAAGGGAACAATAAACTCTGGGTCAGTCATGGGACTGGTATGAGTAACAAAAACAGTTTATCTTTAAAACAAACAACAAAGAATTTTAAACATTGAAATCCGCAATGCTTTTTGGAAAATGAAACTACCATAAGGCCTCCCGCCACACACACAATGCAAACGCAGAATTGGAGGAGATTTCTCCTTATGATAGTCAAAAATGCTTACTATGCAAAATCATTCGATATTATTACTATTAGTGCATAGTGTAGAAAACCATTTCGAAAGTATAATATTAATCTTTGCCAGCATAGACATTTCAAACTATGCCTACTATAGCTACCATATAAACAGTGGCGACCACCATAAGTAAATGGTAGGTTCTACAACTAAAACCGTACTGGGTTCGTATTGTTTGATTGGATTTCCAACAAATGGTCAGGCTAAGGAAATTCCTATGCCACATGGGAACGCCTCTGGAGGGACGCCCCGAGAACCACCTGGCTCTCTGCCAACACAAGGCCGGTTACCCCCTTCCTATGCCACCCCCGGTCCTTTGGGATCTTTATCCGAGACGTCTCGATCACAAAGTAACAATCACACAGAGTAAATGAGATTGGAGCAACCACATAGGTAAATATCTGGGCTCCATACCATGATACCACCTTTTTCCAGAAGGAATGGTCATACCCTAGGGGAGCTACCCCTGAAACCTTGCCGCATCTTTCCTGTTTCGACCATTTCCGGTCTGTGAGGTCCGGTGAGGTCTCGTCCACAAAGCTACGCTTTTTCACAAAAGCCATGCTTTGATCAACAAATGATCAGCAACACTTAGCATGCCACACTACCAAATTGGGAGTATATCACTGATAACCTTCAACTACATAACCTCTGAGCTCGTACGTCTCAGAGAAGGGTGTTAAGCTAAGAGAATAAATCTCCGCCACCAAACAGAAATGTATTTGAAAGAAATCAGCTTTATATCTCAAAGTGTAATGTTAGACATACAACCATACAAGTCTGTTCCAGGTTCGAACAGAACCGAAGGCACTTCCAAAGAAGCCCTTGCAAATCCGGATAATTTCTAATCACGTCCGGACTTCCCATAACAAAGGGTGCTAAAATCTCTATATCGGAGATCAGCCGATGCAGAGACATTCGACGAGTTGTCCTTTCATTTTCGAAAATATCCGGTCTTCACCACCGGTCTCCAAATGCTATCCATATACGACATATCACTATTCGAAATGGGTTATATGACACAAAGTCCTCTCCCGGCTAAACCAAATAGTGAGCATAATGTTTAAAACATATGGATATTGGGATTTCAGTTAAGTCACAACTTATTACCCAAAATTTTCTTTCGAATGGTTTAAACAAATTACCATTTTAAATCTTTTTTTAAAACAAAAAGATTCAATTCACAAAGTTAACCCAGATTCACAAAGATAGATTTTCCAAATCAATTTCCATTTCAATTGGATTAACTCATTAAATCTTTAAATCAAGATTTTATTCATAGCTTTCAAAACAATTCCATTTTGAATGGTTTAACAAATCACCATTTTAAATCTGTTAAAAATAAACAGATTCAATTCACAAAGTTCACCCAGTTTCACAAAGATCTATTCATAGATTTCCATTTCAAACTTGAAATCCTTTTGACACAAATTGGAAATTCATCCCTTATATGAAAGCTTTTATTCTTTGAAACAATTAGTTTCCATTCTGGAAACTAATTACAATTTACATAAAACCATTCAAGTATAAAACTTGGATTAAATTTCTTAAATTTCCAAAACCATACTTTTATATGGTTAAAAATCCATATAAAACACATTTATAACTGGTATGGTCTTTTTAGACCATAATTTCCAAATCATTGAATTCAATTTCAAATATTGAATTCAAATTTAAATCAAATCATTTAGATTTCAAATTTTATTAAATCATTTGAACTCATTTTCAAAAGCTTTCAATTCCAATTCCAAAACTATTTTGGATTCAAGAATTCAATCTTTATAATTGTCAAAAATCTACGACTTAACTGATTTCCACGTGAAATCCATATTTGTGTGTGTATGGTGTAGTCCAAGGGTTTAACACAATAGTGCAACATCATCCAATCATCACAGATCAGAATACAGAAATATAATTGATAAGCGGTAGAAACTATAACGCTTATCGTTCATTTACAGATCACAGATATATATACAAATGTATCACAAGTAAATGAATAAATTACACACAGCTAAATCCAGAGAACAAAATATCACAAATCAGATAGGACAATCAATTCAAGGAATCTCATACAATATAATCATTCATAAGTAAGGTCAACATTTATGTAACGACCCACTATTTTAGACCATTCAAATCGACAATAATCCACACATGTCTGACTTGAATAATTCAAAATAACAGATTGTAAATAAATTTGGAGCAAATGAAATCAAATACACAGAATCACAGACACAGAACATATCAGAATAACTCGCAGCGGAAATTAAAAATACCATAGTAGTTCATGAAGCTACTATAACAAACTCTCAAAACAAAATACATAATATTTGTTTGAAAACATATACAATAGAAATCTCAAATAAATAGAAGTTTATGAATACAAGAACTGAAATAGAACAACTGAACTGAAAGGAACAGATAACTAGACAAGCAGAATCTCTAGCGATTCCTAGCTCCAGAAAGAAATCCAAAGCTAAGCTGTAAATACTCAGGCTGACCCGAGCGTAAAGTAAAATACAAAACACTCGAGTCAGGACAATATATACTTATATAATGTAAACCAACTCAAGTGAACTGTAGTAGAAATGCATAATAACTCAAAGGATGCTTGGGATCGCCCATCCTTTAAGGATCAGTTAAACTATAAATTAAATACATCCCGTGGTTAAAATTTCAAAATGGTATTTTATACTTCGAAATCAAATATCATTTCAAAATTCAATATCCTTCAAATATCCATTTCAAAATATCAAAATATCATATTTCAAAATAGTTTATATTTCGAAACAAATTACTTTATTTTAAATCATAAAAATGAAGTTATTATATTTAATAATTAAATTATTAAATTTCCAAAATTTTAATCTTTCAAAGTTCATTCGTTCACTTAAATTAATTAAAATAATGAAAATTCAACTTTCGCAGCATTTAAAAAATGCTACGGAAAGTCACATTTAAAACAGTTCAATTTAACAAAAGACAGCATTTAAAATGCTGTAATAGGGTTACATTAGTTTCAAATAAACTTAGTTAAATTCAACCATTATAACATTTACAAAAATGCCATAATAGCTTTTAATTAAATTTAGCCATTTTGTTCATTATTATCAACTACAACATTTACAAATGTTGTATTATCATTTACATTAGAATTAATAGCATTTCAGAAATGTAGTTAATTAACTTCAAATATTCAGTATAATTTCACAAACAATTATATTTTTATATAAATCATTTTTAACTTAAAAAATCATATAATTTCACTTTTAAAACAATCATTCAAATACCCTTATATTCATGATTTTATAAAGTTAAACCTCCATTCAAAAATCAAAATTTAATAATAATTCACTTATTAAATTCCAATATTAAATTATAAATTCATTAAATTAAATTAACTTAACACTTAAGTTTAAATTTTCAAATATAACTTAATTCCATTTTTTATTTACTTAACTTAAAATTCACTTTTAAGCCAAATTCACAAATTTCCAATTTTAGTTATATTTCAAAATTTCAACTTAAATATTCAGTCATTTCACATTTTAACTTTATTCAAAATCATTAATATAATATAAAAATCATTTAAATTCACTTTAATCCAAATTATCATGAATTTATCACATTTCACATTTAAATTAAATTCCAATTATCACCAAATTAAAATTTCCCAAAATAACTTACATTTCAAATTTTCTAATTTTACCATTAATTTATTTCACTTATAAATTTTCAGAAAATCAATAATGCTTTACAAAAATCATTTTTATTTAGTTTAAATCAAAATATCATAATATTTACATTTTTAAAATATTTTAAAAAAAATTTATAAGTCATATTTTAACTACGGGTCTGTATTTCATTTCTAGTCTAGGTAAAGTGATACGGGTAATATATCATTTCAACCTGTAATTTACAAAGAAAACCCGGGTTTGATCATTTCAAACCCGCAATCCCAAGGATATGAAAAAATAATTGAAAATCATTCAGGCCTATCATTTCAGCCCATAATGATTTTCTCCTATTCTAAAGTCCGTTCGGGTATGTATCATTTCAACCCATAGTGATTTTAATCTAAAGGGAACTTGCAGTGTGATAAACTGATAAAAATAATAGAACAGCATAATATAACAGTAACATATAATATAATAGGTGTTTAAGCATGGGTGAATATCATAAAATCATAACATAGCAAGTGTAACATGATAATGCATTTTACAGATTCAAAAGGGGTCAATTCACTAGTTATATATGTACATATTGTCTGGTGAGAATAACTCACTTGTTTAAAGCTGGAGATAGCCACAAAAGCACACAATACTGACACTACGAAGGCACGACAACACGGGAATGACTTGAGAGTGGAGAGCGAGATCCAAGTTATAGATCTTGTGTTACAACCCAAAAACAAAACCAAAATAATAGTTAAAAAATCAATACGATTGAATTTGAATAACTTTGAAACAAAAAGCAGTTTGAATATGAAACTTTTTACCTTGCTTTCTCTACTTGTTTGCATGGCCTAGGGGATCAATTAGGTCAGGTTTGTACTTGGTTTGGATCAGGTATGGGTCTGGAAAAGGTAAGGCTACAAGGTAGAACATGATGGAGGAAGTTACAACACAGGGATGTGAAGGGGTTTAGGCTAAAACATGGTTTTTGGCAACCAAAAGGGCTCGGTCATGGGGTTATATGCTTGGCCAGTCAAGCTCAGGTCTGGACAGAGGTTGGAGTGGTGTGGGGAGGTCTGGAAAAGGTGGTGGTGGCAGCCTATGGTGGTGGTGGTGGTGTAAATGAAGGGAAGGTTGCATACATGGCTCGGGTAGGCGATAATTGTAGAGTTTTCAATGTTTTTGTGGAGTTTTGCTCAAGGGGAGGCCATGGCACTTTCATGTCAGTGGAGAATGATGGTTTGGCCGTGGATTTAGTGGGGAGGAAGGGATGGTGGTCGATGGTGGTGATGGTGAGGCTATGGGCCGAGCAAAGCATGAAGATTTCAAGGCAATTTACAAAGGAAAATCAATAAAAGAAGGTGAAAAAGAATAGAAAAGAGGAAGACATTACAATTCTTTTTCTTCAGATCTGAAACATATGTGAATGAGGAATGAGAAAGTGATGTTTTCACGTGAATTGCAAAATGAGATATGCAGCTGAAAGAATGAGGAGTTAAGGCCAATTGAATGAAAAGTAATGTTGAAATGTGAAAAGGTGGGAATTCAAAAGGCCTTAGGAAATAAAAAGCCACAAACCTTTCAAATCACTTTTATTTCTTTTTAATAAGTTTAAATAACTGAAAATAATTAAAAATTCAGTTTCAATTCGAAAATGTAACAAATATACAAAATATAAATAAATAAATATTAATTATATATGATTAAAATAAGAAAATAGTACAAAATGAAAACTAGTCTGGAAAATTTGAAAATAAATGAAATAAACTTAGGGAAAATTGTATGGACTTGGAAAAATATTTATAAATAAAGATAAGAACATAAAATAAAAATGCATTCACAAAAATAAATAAATAAATTTTAATTAAATAAAATTTAAATGGAGAATATAGTAGAAAAATAGAAACTAGTCTTTAATAAATGCAATAAATTTTGGAAAAGTTTTATTATCACTTCAAAATATTAAAAGACAAAAATATACATAAAATAACATATTAACACATTTTAAAATAAAATATGACAAAGAAAATATGATTTATAAAATTTAAAATAGGCAAAATTGCAAAATAAAACAAATTATACTCAAAATTGAAATGTACATAACTTTTACAATTTAATTCCGTTTTCAACGAAACAAAAAGCAGTATTCATGTTATTAAGTCTATTTTCATAATAAAAGATAAAATTTAAGATTTTAAACAATTTATATTTGAAGTTTTAAAAGTCAAAGTTTGACCAGTTTGACCAGAAATCCCCTTTTCAGGAAATGTTCAATTTATACCAGTTTGAAATTAAAAGTTACATAATAATCAACATTTATATTTAAAAATGAAATGTTTGAAATAAAACAAGTTTAAAATAGTTTTCAAAATAAAATAAAGTCAAATAAAATATATACAAAAATCTAGGGCTGTTACAATTTAATAATTATTTTATAAGCAGGATTAATTAATTGTTTAATCCTAATTAATTCAATTTATTTCCAATTAAATCAATTACTTATGAATTAATTATCCAATCCTGATAAATTAATTACAAATCATTTGATATAAATCAATTTATCAAACACCTTAATTAATTATTCTTAATTTATTACAATAACAAATAAATTACTCCTTAATTTATAATTATTTCTTAATCACTTTCATTAATTAATTTACCTTTAATAAATTAATTATTCTTAAATTAATTACCTTAATTAATTTATCACATTATCCTTGAATTAATTATTACTTAATCACTTGATTAATCAATTTTAATCATTAATTAATATTCCTTACTTAATCTCCATTTGATTTAATTACCCTTAATTAATCATAATAAGTAATTATCCCTAATTACTTAATAAATCAATTATTAATTCGTAATTGATTTCTTAAATAGTTAAATCTTAATCAGGAATTAAACTTTAAGATAAACTCATTCTTATAAATGATTTCATTATCATAAAGCATTTAAAAACAATTTACCTTTAAATTTACTTTAAATTCCATTTTAAACTTAAGATTTAAAATGAATTCAAATCTAACTTTAACAAAATTTAAACAATTTAAAACCCTTTTTAAATCTCCTGTTAAAGGAATATCTTTGCTATAAAGGAATTTTAAAGAGTTAAAAACAATTTCCTTTTAACTTCACCTATTTAAAAGTATAATTCCTTCTATTTAAACTTTTTAACATTTGAATTTATAACTTTATTTTATTCAAAATCTTGAATTCAAATTTAGATTTAAAACCAGATTTTGAAACTTTGATTTAATCTCTGTTTCAATCATTCCTTCATGATGTAAATCCATTTTTTTAATTCAAATTGTTAAAATATACTTTTAATTGCTTAACCATTTTTTTGTTATTAAAACAATTTAAATTTAAAACTTTTATTTTCCAAACTAAGATCTAACCTAAGCTTAAATTTATACTTAAACTTTAAATTTAAAAATTCAGTTTTAACCTGACTTTAAAATTTGAACTTCAGTTTAAATTTTGAAAGAAAACAGAACAGGGTTCTGTTTAAACCTGGAAATCAGGTTATACCCGAGCTACCCCATATCTCCTTCGAGTCCAACCCCCAAGACTTCGAGCCAAACACCCGAGTTACTCGATACAAACCCGAGTTACTTCCCTGCTTCCAGACTTCCCTAGAAAACAGAAATTCGTGCACGTATACGTGCACAACGTTACTGGCCAGTTCCAGTCGTCACCACGACGTCGAGCATATCGACGATCATCCCCAGATCGAGCTCCGACCACTCGCACCACTACATCACCTCGAGATTCGAATTCGAGGTCAAACTAGAAATCTGGAACCACCCAGTTTCACAACCAAACCTGTCAACGCCACGTCCACCGAACTCCAACCACGAGAACACGTGAAACTCCGGCCAGCACTTCGTCAACAACCCTTCCACCATCCCCCAAAAGCACGAAACACTCGATCAACCCAAGACGGCGAACGAATTAAAAACTTTGACCTCCCAAAAACTACGGCTACGAACTAGAATTCGTCACCGTTGCTACCACGATGATCGATAACGTCTCCGAGTATTTTTCCCTGCAACGCCGATCACTCCTGTACCATTTCCAAGAACCCCGACCTTACTCAACGACGAGATCACCAGAAATTGGTTAAAAATTAATTTCCGTTCAACTAAGAACTGCTCTCGATCCCCGCATCTAAAAATCATGATTTTTGCCTTAAAAATCAAGTTAAAGTATGAGAATTCAGTCTGCATACCTGAATTCATGATTTAAGATGTTCGAAATTTTACTAAAATTAACTTGCTCAGTTCTTTGATTTTTTTTAGAGATATTTATATGTTGTTTTAACTTAAGTTAATTTTTAGAACTTAGTTTAGGATCAAACAAACATCTTTGGTTTTAACATGAAGTTCAAACAACAAGTAGATCAAGGGAAGATGATTTTTTTTTGAATCAAGTCTGGTGTTTAAATTTTCAAAACAGAGGATATATATAAACAATAACCTGTACACATACTTCCAGGTTGAAATATATTCAGAGAACCATACTATGTATCACACCTAATTACAGATATATCCATGTGATAGATTCAAGTTTTTAAAATTTTAAAACATAGGTTACTCACCTTGATTTCCAGGAAAAAGAAGAACAGAGTTGCTGAAGCTCCTCTTTTTTTCTTTGATTCCCTGGTTTGCATTTGATTGTGTTGTTGTTTAGGTTGAATCATTGTTTAAGTTTTAGATGATGTTTACTTCAGTTTTCTCAGCTAGAAATGTCGAACTGAAATGAAGTTGATATGTTTAAATATAAGTTTACAGGGGATGATATTATTTTGTTGTACATGGTGATATTTTGAGTTTGTACAACATACCAGAGATTTTTTATCTTTGGTGGCTGAAATGATAAAACTTTGGCTTGCATTAATTATCAGTTGTACAAATGTATTTTTAATTTATTCCTTCTTTTGCAAGCCAATACACGTATTTTCTTGTTTCATTCATTCACATATACTTGCTTACTTGTTCACATACTTTATTTTTTTTTCTTCTTTTGTGGCTGAAGTGATGTTGTTGTGGTGGCTAAAGATATTTGCATTGATTATCATTTGTCTTCTTTTACTTTGTTCTTGCATAACTAAACTTCACATACATATACAAAGCCTGGTTTGTTTACTTATGTCTTCATGCTTATATCTTTTATATTTGTTTGTTGTCTTGTATTTTCTTTAGTCTTGTTTTACCAGCCTACATACTTATAGTTGAATATACTTGAAAACATTTGCCTTGCTTTGGACCTTATTACTTGTTTCATATTTGAGTGTATTTCTTCTTTCTTTTTACTTTATAGTATGAATAAACTTTTATTTTAATTTATTGTTAGATTTTATTTAATGTATTTTATTATTTTTTCTTTAGCCTTATTATTTCATAGTATAAATAATTTCTATTTTAAATATGTTATTAAAATTTTATTTAAGTGTTACTTTTATTTTTATAGTTCATCTTTTATTTATTTATTTCTATTTCTAACTCAAATACTTATTATAAATTTTACTTTAATACTTATTGTCTTATATGTATATATATATATATATATATATATATATTTATTTTAATTTCTAACATAAACCATCAATTTCTAAATTTAAAATTATTTATTTTTATACTTGTGTCCAAAGTCTATATATTTTTATATTTAATATTTAAACCATTTATTTACGATTTAAATTCAAATCAAATATATACATATATATTCAAACTTACTCATATATGCCTGTATACATATATATTCACATATATATACAATTTCTAAATTTAAAATGATTTAATATAATTTTTATTTGGATTCGGGGAAACTCGAATCAATTTATCAATGAATTTCACAATTTTTTATTCAAAAATTAAATTAATTATCAATTTAAATTTAATTAAAATCCGGGGTCGTTACAGACTTCCCCCTTTAAAAAATTTCGTCCCCGAAATTTGCCAGGGAGACACAAAGATAGATGAAAAATATTTCATCAAATCAACTGAATATCTATTCTGCATTTAGCCCACCAAATCAGAATATTAACAATAGATACAAGAACGAATTCTTCCAACACTTCACACGATACTCGGGTTATCCAAATCTATGAAATATGCAGAGGCATCGGTTAGTATGAAGGGATAACTAACCATTTGTAGAATATATTGGGACCCAAAGAATAGATAGATATATGGATACAATTTCAAAACTTTCAGTTTAGAAACTAAAGTATACCTATCAACCATAGCAACCAAAGCAACCAATACATCCAAACAAACAATTCTGACCGACTTATTTGGAGTTTATGTCCCATATAAATATATTAAATCTTCTTCCTGGATCTACCAGAAACCATCGAAGAATTGAAAAGAGATGTTGAACAAAAGAGGTTGATAGAGAAAAGATTGCTTCCTTGTTGTTATAGGGTATTGACCAATTCGTGGTGGTATTCCCCTGCCCCCTATCTCATCCTCTTCTTGCACTTATACTTACTATCAGTGGATGCAAGAGAATTTACTAAGGCGTCCGAACAGATATCTTAGGGATACTCATTTTAGGGTATACTTCACCCTATCTCTAATGACCTACTTAATTGGTTATACTCCATAGCTAAAGTTTAACCTTAGCTCTAATACCAAAATGTCAAGATCCAAATTTCAGCGTTCGAAAATCGGCACCCGTACTTCACTTGTAATCGAATGCCGTAGATTAAATCGTCGAAATTCGAGTCATGCCGGAGCTTATAACATAGTAAGTATAACAACACAGCGGAATAAAGAATAGATGATATCATATATAACTCCAATGAATACAATATCCAGAATGATATACAACAATGATATGAATATGATACAAGAATATCAGAGATAAATAATGATACAACAGAAAACAGAAGTGATAACTCCAAATGATCCTCAAAAGAGAATGAGTCCAACAACTCCAACATCAAGCTCAAACCATCTTCACGATTTCACCAAGATAAACTAGGTCATTCATCCGTGAACTCCGAACACTGAACTAGCTCCCTAGAATCTACTAAACCTAACTATCTGAAAAACCCAACTCTAGACTGCCCGTGTGGAAAATTATGGGCACCCAGAGTTTAGGAAGGGAACAATAAACTCCGGGTCAGTTATGGGACTGGTGTGAGTAACAAAAACAGTTTATCTTTAAAACAAACAACAAAGAATTTTGAACATTGAAATCCGCAATGCTTATTGGAAAATGAAACTACCATAAGGCCTCCCGCCACACACACAATGCAAACGCAGAATTGGAGGAGATTTCTCCTTATGATAGTCAAAAATGCTTACTACGCAAAATCATTCGATATTATTACTATTAGTGCATAGTATAGAAAACCATTTTGAAAGTATAATATTAATCTTAGCCAGCATAGACATTTCGAACTATGCCTACTTAGCTACCATCTAAACAGTGGTGACCACCATAAGTAAATGGCAGGTTCTACAACTAAAACTGTACTGGGTTCGTATTGTTTGATTGGATTTCCAACAAATGGTCAGGCTAAGGAACTTCCTATGCCACATGGGAATGCCTCTGGAGGGACGCCCCGAGAACCACCTAGCTTTCTGCCAACACAAGGCCGGTTACCCCCTTCCCGGGTAGTAAACCTGAGATATGCCACCCCTGGTCCTTTGGGACTTTTATCCAAGACGTCTCGATCACAAAGCAACAATCACACAGAGTAAATGAAATTGGAGCAACCACACAGGTAAATATCTGGGCTCCATACCACGATACCACCTTTTTCCAGAAGAAATGGCCATACCCTAGGGGAGCTACCCCTGAAAACTTGCCGCATCTTTCCTGTTTCGACCATTTCCGGTCAGTGAGGTCCGATGAGGTCTCGTCCACAAAGCTACGCTTTTTCACAAAAGCCATGCTTTGATCAACAAATGATCAGCAACACACAGCAACACTTAGCATGCCACACTACCAAATTGGGAGTATATCACTGATAACCTTCAACTACATAACCTCTGAGCTCGTACGTCTCAGAGAAGGGTGTTAAGCTAAGAGAATAAATCTCCGCCATCAAACAGAAATGTATTTGAAAGAAATCAGCTTTATATCTCAAAGTGTAATGTCAGACATACAACCATACAAGTTTGTTCCGGGTTCGAACAGAACCGAAGGCACTTCCGAAGAAGCCCTTGCAAATCCGGATAATTTCTAATCACGTCCGGACTTCCCATCACAAAGGGTGCTAAAATCTCTATATCGGAGATCAGCCGATGCAGAGACATTCGACGAGTTGTCCTTTCGTTTTCGAAAATATCCGGTCTTCACCACCGGTCTCCAAATGCTATCCATATACGACGTATCACTATTCAGAATGGGTTATATGACACAAAGTCCACTCCCGGCTAAACCGAATAGTGAGCGTAATGTTTAAAACATATGGATATTGGGATTTCAGTTAAGTCACAACTTATTACCCAAAATTTTCTTTCGAATAGTTTAAACAAATTACCATTTTAAATCTTTTTTTAAACAAAAAGGTTCAATTCACAAAGTTCACCCAGATTCACAAAGATAGATTTTCCAAATCAATTTCCATTTCAATTGGATTAACTCATTAAATATTTAAATCAAGATTTAATTCATAGCTTTCAAAACAATTCCATTTTGAATGGTTTAACAAATCACCATTTTAAATCTGTTAAAAATAAACAGATTCAATTCACAAAGTTCACCCAGTTTCACAAAGATCTATTCATAGATTTCCATTTCAAACTTGAAATTCTTTTGACACAAATTGGAAATTCATCCCTTATATGAAAGCTTTTATTCTTTGAAACAATTAGTTTCCATTCTGGAAACTAATTACAAATTACATAAGTTAAAACCATTCAAGTATAAAACTTGGATTAAATTTCTTAAATTTCCAAAACCATACTTTTAAATGGTTAAAAATCCATATAAAACACATTTATAACTGGTATGGTCTTTTTAGACCATAGTTTCCAAATCATTGAATTCAATTTCAAATATTGAATTCAAATTTAAATCAAATCATTTAGATTTCAAATTTTATTAAATCATTTGAACTCATTTTCAAAAGCTTTCAATTCCAATTCCAAAACTATTTTGGATTCAAGAATTCAATCTTTATAATTGTCAAAAATCTGCGACTTAACTGATTTCCACGTGAAATCCATATTTGTGTGTGTATGGTGTAGTCCAAGGGTTTAACACAATAGTGCAACATCATCCAATCATCACAGATCAGAATACAGAAATATAATTGATAAGCGGTACAAACTATAACGCTTATCGTTCATTTACAGATCACAGATATATATACAAATGTATCACAAGTAAATGAATAAATTACACACAGCTAAATCCACAGAACAAAATATCATAGATCAGATAGGACAATCAATTCAAGGCATCTCATACAATACAATCATTCATAAGTAAGGTCAACATTTAATAATCATTTATAAGCAGGATTACTTAATTGTTTAATCCTAATTAATTCAATTTATTTCCAATTAAATCAATTACTTATGAATTAATTATCCAATCCTGATAAATTAATTACAAATCATTTGATATAAATCAATTTATCAAACACCTTATTTAATTATTCTTAATTTATTACTATAACAAATAAATTACTCCTTAATTTATAATTATTTCTTAATCACTTTCATTAATTAATTTACCTTTAATAAATTAATTATTCTCAAATTAATTCCCTTAATTAATTTATCACATTATCCTTGAATCAATTATTGCTTAATCACTTGATTAATCAATTTTAATCATTAATTAATATTCCTTACTTAATCTCCATTTGATTTAATTATCCTTAATTAATCATAATAAGTAACTATCCCTAATTACTTAATAAATCAATTATTAATTCGTAATTGATTTCTTAAATAGTTAAACCTTAATCAGGAATTAAACTTTAAGATAAACTCATTCTTATAAATGATTTCATTATCATAAAGCATTTAAAAACAATTTACCTTTAAATTTACTTTAAATTCCATTTTTAAACTTAAGATTTAAAATGAATTCAAATCTAACTTTAACAAAATTTAAACAATTTAAAACCCTTTTTAAATCTCCTGTTAAAGGAATATCTTTGCTATAAAGGAATTTTAAAGAGTTAAAAACAATTTCCTTTTAACTTCACCTATTTAAAAGTATAATTCCTTCTATTTAAACTTTTTAACATTTGAATTTATAACTTTATTTTATTCAAAATCTTGAATTCAAATTTAGATTTAAAACCAGATTTTAAAACTTTGATTTAATCTCTTTTCCAATCATTCCTTCATGATGTAAATCCCTTTTTTAAATTCAAATTGTTAAAATATACTTTTAATTGCTTAACCATTTTTTAGTTATTAAAACAATTTAAATTTAAAACTTTTATTTTCCAAACTAAGATCTAACCTAAGCTTAAATTTATACTTAAACTTTAAATTTAAAAACTCAGTTTTAACCTGACTTTAAAATTTGAACTTCAGTTTAAATTTTGAAAGAAAACAGAACATGGTTCTGTTTAAACCTGGAAATCAGGTTATACCCGAGCTACCCCATATCTCCTTCGAGTCCAACCACCCAAGACTTCGAGCCAAACACCCGAGTTACTTGAGACAAACCCGAGTTACTTCCCTGCTTCCAAACTTCCCTAGAAAACAGAAATTCATGCACGTATACGTGCACAACGTCACTGGCCAGTTCCAGTCGTCACCACGACATCGAGCATATCGACGATCATCCCTAGATCGAGCTCCGACCACTCGCACCACTACATCACCTCGAGATTCGAATTCGAGGTCAAACTAGAAATCTGGAACCACCCAGTTTCACAACCAAACCTGTCAAGGCCACGTCCACCGAACTCCGACCACAAGAACACGTGAAACTTCGACCATCACTTCGTCGACAACCCTTCCACCATCCCCCAAAAGCATGAAACACTCGATCAACCCAAGACGGCGAACGAATTAAAAACTTCGACCTCCCAAAAACAAGGGCTACGAACTAGAATTCGTCACCGTTGCTACCACGATGATCGATAATGTTTTCGAGTATTTTTTCCAGCAACGCCGATCACTCCTCTACCATTTCCAAGAACCCCGACCTTCCTCAACGACGAGATCACCGGAAATTGGTTAAAAAGTAATTTCCGTTCAACTAAGAACTGCTCTCGATCCCCGCATCTAAAAATCATGATTTTTGCCTTAAAAATCAAGTTAAAGTATGAGAATTCAGTTTGCATACCTGAATTCATGATTTAAGATGTTCGATATTTTACTAAAATTAACTTGCTCAGTTCTTTGATTTTTTTAGAGATATTTATATGTTGTTTTAACTTAAGTTGATTTTTAGAACTTAGTTTAGGATCAAACAAACATCTTTGGTTTTAACATGAAGTTCAAACAACAAGTAGATCAAGGGAAGATGATTTTTTTTTGAATCAAGTCTGGTGTTTAAATTTTCAAAACAGAGGATATATATAAACAATAACCTGTACACGTACTTCCAGGTTGAAATATATTCAGAGAACCATACTATATATCACACTTATTCACAGATATATCCATGTGACTTATTCAAGTTTTTAAAATTTTAAAACATAGGTTACTCACCTTGATTTCCAGGAAAAAGAAGAACAGAGTTGCTGAAGCTCCTCTTTTTTCTTTGATTCCCTGGTTTGCATTTGATTGTGTTGTTGTTTAGGTTGAATCATTGTTTAAGTTTTAGATGATGTTTACTTCAGTTTTCTTAGCTAGAAATGTCGAACTGAAATGAAGTTGATATGTTTAAAAATAAGTTTACAGAGGATGATATTATTTTGTTGTACAGGGTGATGTTTTGAGTTTGTACAACATACCAGAGATTGTTTTATCTTTGGTGGCTGAAATGATAAAACTTTGGCTTGCATTAATTATCAGTTGTACAAATGTATTTTTAATTTATTCCTTCTTTTGCAAGCCAATACACGTATTTTCTTGTTTCATTCATTCACATATACTTGCTTACTTGTTCACATACTTTATTTTTCTTCTTCTTTTGTGGCTGAAGTGATGTTGTTGTGGTGGCTAAAGATATTTGCATTGATTATCATTTGTCTTCTTTTACTTTGTTCTTGCATAACTAAACTTCACATACATATACAAAGCCTGGTTTGTTTACTTATGTCTACACGCTTATATCTTTTATATTTGTTTGTTGTCTTGTATTTTCTTAAGTCTTGTTTTACCAGCCTACATACTTATAGTTGAATATAGTTGAAAATTTTTGCCTTGCTTTGGACCTTATTACTTGTTTCATATTTGAGTGTATTTCTTCTTTCTTTTTACTTTATAGTATGAATAAACTTTTATTTTAATTTATTGTTAGATTTTATTTAATGTATTTTATTATTTTTTCTTTAGCTTTATTATTTCATAGTATAAATAATTTCTATTTTAAATATGTTATTAAAATTTTATTTAAGTGTTACTTTTATTTTTATAGTTCATCTTTTATTTATTTATTTCTATTTCTAACTCAAATACTTATTATAAATTTTACTTTAATACTTATTGTCTTATATGTATATATATATCTATTTATTTTAATTTCTAACATAAACCATCAATTTCTAAATTTAAAATTATTTATTTTTATACTTGTGTCCAAAGTCTATATATTTTTATATTTAATATTTAAACCAATTATATACAATTTAAATTCAAATCAAATATATACATATATATTCAAACTTACTCATATATGCCCGTATACATATATATTCACATATATATACAATTTGTAAATTTAAAATGATTTAATATAATTTTTATTTGGATTCGGGGAAACTCGAATCAATTTATCAATGAATTTCACAAATTTTTATTCAAAAATTAAATTAATTATCAATTTAAATTTAATTAAAAATCTGGGGTCGTTACATATATATATATATATATATATATATATATATATGAGAGCGTACATATTTTGGGACCTACTACTTCAATTTACATGCACGCATCACCCATTTTCCCCTACGCCTCATTCCCTCTCCATGCAAGCCTCTACTGCTTGCCTTTCACACGCCAAGCACCCATCTACTCGTAGCCCTTTCCGCCCACATCATCTCACGCGACCCCTTGTGCCACCGCCGCCTTGTGCTCGACACCCTCTCCCACTTCGAACTGCACGTCAACATTGCCTTCTTATTATTTGCTTGGAACCAAAGCTCCTTCCACTTTCATCGCCAGCCCCCGAACGCCAAAGACCACCTTCCACCCTCATAGCCGCTTTTTTACTTAAAAAAAAGAAAGAAAAATATATGTTAAACGTGCATATGCTCCCCTCACCTAACACGCGTGTAGTCTACCTCTGCTCTTCCTCTTTTAATATGTGCAACGGAAGGTAATAAACTACTTCCCCTTTTCTATTTTGTCTATGCTTGAATTCTAGAAATCTAATATATAAATTTTTAATAACATGTTGTGAAACTTGTCATATGCGTGCCTTTGCTCCACAAGTTTTTCAACCTCCAGCCCTTTGCTTCATTTTGCCGAGCACTGTAGCTCACTATTATATATATATATATATGTATGTGTATGTATGTATGTATATTTTGTGTGTTTAATCGAAAGTTATATATATATATATGTTTACAGTGTATATTATTTTATAAAAAAGAAAAAAGAAAAATAAGAGTTTATATAAAGGAGTATTATATATATGTTATTCTATTTTGTTCTGTTCTATGTAAAAGTATAAGTTTATATATAGTGATGTAGCATAGTGGCATTTGATGTTGTTTATATATAATAGTAAAGTAAAATTTTGTATATAACGTAAGTTATTTTGTTTTCAAAGAAGGAAAAGTGTATATGTGTGTGTGTGTATTATATGTTGAAGGTATTTATTTTGATTTATATTAATATCTTAAAATAGATTTTTGAAATAAATTTAATATATTATGTTTAAATAAATATGTTGTTGAATTTTGAAAATATGGGTTTTAATAAATATTAATTTTAAAATATAATATGGAGATTTTATTTTAAATATGTGTTTTAAATTAAATAATGATTTTAATATATATATATAGCTTATATATATAAGTTCACTTATGTAATTGATTTTTCATCGAATCTAGTTCATCGTGCTTTACTTATGCCTCGCCGCTGTCAAGAATTGGTCGCAGCAGTAGTTTTTAGCTTTGTCGTTGTTCCGCGTGTCGTATTCATGTCTGTTGCTTCTCATTCCCACTGTTTTCTCTACCCTCGAAAGGTGAGCAATCACTCACAATTCACATTCTTAAATTTAGTAAATTTAATTCACGAAATGGCGATTAAAATATGTTGTTAAATTTGAATTGTCAGTTATTTAATTTTTAAATATGATGTGTTAATAATTTAGAATTGTTCACCTCTGTAATTGACATATGACACCATTATATTCCCTGTTGTATATATTATATTTAAATTATGGTTATATTTGCAATTGATGTGTTATGCCAGTTTATAATATTATTCTACTGTCCTCACACTGCAAGTTCCCTGTTAATTTAGAAATTCCCTATGGGTTGAAATGATACATACCCGGACGATCTGATAAGTTAGGGGAAAATCGTTATGGGTTGAAATGATAAACCTAAGCGATTTTCATTGATTTTGAATTTTTGCATTGCGGGTTGCAATGATATATACCCGTAAATATTTAAATTGCGGATTGAAATGATAAATATCCGTATCACTTGACCATAGGATAGAAAATTATATACGGACACCGTTGGTCCACATTTTGAAAATGATTTCCAAAGTTTTGAAAGGAAATATATGGTTTTTAATAAATATTGACTTTCAAATATAATATAAAGGTTTTGTTTTAATATATGTATAAACCTTAGATTTTAATTTTATATGTTTTGAAAATTATAAAATTATAAGTTTTGAAAATGCAAAATTTAAAATTTTACTTATAACTTTATTACTTTTAAATATATAAATTAAGATTTAAAAATAGCTTTAAATAAGAGGGATTAATTTAATTTAATTTAACTTATATATAATATGTTTTAAGTATTTATTTAAATTTATATTAATATTTAAAAATAGATTTTGTAGGAAATTTAATAAAATATGGCTGGAAAGATAAATTGAAATTGATTTTAAATACTATTTGTTTAAGAATTGGATATAAATAAGAATTGATTTGAACCTTATTGATTTTGAGATTTTAAGAATCTGATTTTTATAACTTTATAACTTTATTTTGATTTAGGTGATTATATGAATATATTCGAATTTAAATAAAAAATTGAAATTGAATATTTAAATTTGATTTTAGTTTGATTTTGATATTTTATTTAAAATTTTATAAATATGATTTAGTGAATAAGTCAAATTAAATATAATTGAATTTGAATATTTCATATTGATTAAATTGGTAACTTGAGATTTGATTGAAATTGATTAAGTGAATATTCCAAATTTAAATAGAATTAAAGTTGAATTTTTGAAATACAAACGAAATTTATCAAATTAAGTTATTGTAAATTCCTTTGAATATTTAAAGCTGTGAAACCTGTTGAATTGGAAATGGTTTGATTGTAGTTCAAACTTGGATTTGAAATCGATATAAACTAGAATGGTTTAATGAGAATTTGAATTGATTTGTGAAATTGGATGAAACAATTCTAATTTGGAATTATTTTCGATATAAACTCTTTTAATATATAAACTATAAACAAATTTAATATATAAACTATTTTTAATAACTATTTTAAATATAAACTATTTTAATTTATAACCATTTCAATATATAAACTATTTTCAATATTTAACTGTTTAAGTTAGAACTGTTATTATTTAAAGTGAATAATGATTTTGAAAGGGATATGATTTTGAAAGTAATATGATTTCGAAAGTGATATGACTTTGAAATGTATATGATATTCTGATATGAAATATAAACTGTTCGAAATAAAAGGAACATGGTGTGTAATAAGCGTTTGGTTGTTAAAGAGACCGGGATCGGATATTTTCATACTCTCTGCCAATACCAAAAACCACTTTAACAATTGTGTACGTGGTGGAGATTCCAGAATGAAGTTGGATGGTTTGGCGACAATTCTATATGAGGTATTAACGCAGCCCCGACTCCCGCGAGTTAGCTTGATGTGGCTAAAACATAGGCCATGCAGGGCCAAGTGTGGTCTCTCCTCCTTTCGGGCACATTTCTTCGATACCATTCTATTTCTTTGTGATTTGATTGGGTGCACTTTCGATTGATATTAGGAGTGTGTCTCGAGGTGGGAAGTAGTAGCTGCTATGCTTTACCACCAGTCCGGATCCGCAAAACGGTAGTATCCTACCATGGGCATTGCCTCGCGTGCCTAGTCACATGCCTTATCACACCTTCTACGAGTTTGGTTTGTACCATACCTATGGAGCGCCCTCTGATAGCCCCCCAGTTTACGGAGGAATTATGGTACTATATAGACTATGTGAATATATAAAATTTTTTAAGGGGGATATGGGTAACGCATTAACGCTATTTTAATAGTTTACTTTACTATAGACATTATCTATATAGTGTATTGTACTATGTATGTAGATAGTTTAACGGATCCTTAGAGGATGGGTATCCCAAACATCCTTTAAGTTATGTATATTTCATTTGGACATTTCACTTGAGTTGAATTTACTGGTATAAGAAAGTTAATCCTGACTCGAGTGTTTTGTGTTTTGCTTTATGCTTGGGTCAGACTGAGTATCACGGCATTTGACTCACCTCTGGAGCTTGGATATTTGCTTGGAGTCATCTATTCAGCTTTTAATTAGTTCAGCATTTCCAGTTATTTATGATTCAGACTTTCAATTGATTTTGTATTCGAGACTTCTGTGTATTCGAGATATCTGTTGTATTTTACTTTAGCTCTGATGTTTATAGTTGCTTCATGAACTACTATTTATCTATTACGCTACTTATTGTTTTATTACTCTGTGTCTGTGATTCTATAATTGGTTGATTTACTGTATATGCTGAGTTTTGCCAAATATAAATTAACAATCTGTCATTTTGAGCAATTCAAGTTGGACATGAGTGGATGATAGTTGATTTGAGTGGCATGAAATAGCGGGTCGTTACACAAATGTCATTTTTCACACCGGTTGGTCCTTTTAAACTTCAAGAATGAATCATACTTCATATCAAAATATCAAATTCACTTTAAAGTCGTTTCGAATTCAGAAATAGGTTATACCTTTATACCAAAACATTCGTATTTAAATCAATGATTTAAATCTAGGTAGTTCCCCTTTAAAATAGTTTGAATATTGAAATGGTTTTGAATAATTAACATAGTTTGAATATTGAAAATTAGTTTTGATAATTAATTTTTTTTTAATATTGTAAAATAGGTTGGATAATTAAAATAGTTTTAATTTTGAAAAATAGTTTGGAATATTAAAATAGTTTTAAAGATTGGAAATGGTTTTGAATATAAAATAGTTTTAATATTGAAAATAATTTTATTATTAAATAATTTATATATTAAAATAGTTTATATTAAAACTGTTTCTTTTTTCACAACAATTTGAACTCATGTTCCAAATCACAACGATTTCAATTTTCAACTCAATCGACTTCAAATCCCAAAATTCGACTTAAATCAACCTTTATTCAAAACGATTTCAAACTTTACTTTAACTTCAATTTAAACGGTTCTATTCAAATGGTTGAAAGTTTCAGTTCAAACTCTCATTTTTAAACAATTTAGTTTAATTCCATTTCTCGTCCAAAATTTTAAAATACCAATTTGAACCACTTTAATTAAAGTAAATTCAAAGTTTAAATTAGAATTTAAGCCTTTAAAATAATTCACTTCCGATAAATTAAAGCATATCTCAATTTCCACTTTAACATTTCAAATTACATCCTTAAAGAATTTCATTTAAATAGTTTCAATTTCAACATTTCAAATCTTGCATTAGAAAATAATTTAATTCTTATAAATCAAAAAATTTATTTTCTTTAAAACAATATCATTTAAACCATTAAATTTAAGATTTGTAACCTTTTAATTTTAACCAAATCCCATGTCCGCATATAATTTTATACCCTATGGCCAAGTGATCATTTATTTCAATCCTAATTACATGGATGGATATATATCATTTCACCCATAATTAAATGACATAGGTATATATCATTTCAACCTATTTCTTAGTTTATTTCAAATATTACAAAAGATAATTTATAAGGTGTCAAATAATAAATAGGGTGATAATAGGGATATGTCCAAATAAATAAACAACCATACATCCAGCATATCAATCAATGGACATCCAATTGCAATAAACATCCAAATCAACCAATATATCACAGCAGTTACTAGTTATCAATTGTCGGTGTTTAACTAGCAATTAAATTCAATATTAATTTAAATGTCAATTTAATACAATATAAAATTCAAATTAAATTTAAATTTTAATGTAAATTACGAAACATCAATCAATAAAATTTTATCACTTCATGACTTCAATTTAACTAATATCAGAGAATTTAGTATTGTGTGAGTGAGTTTAATCACTCACCTTTGATTTTAAGCCCATTAAAAATCAAATAGAAGCTCAAAATCTTAAAAGTCTCCAAATTCAACCAAACCAGTTTCATGTTGTCCAAAATTTTAATACGAGTCGAACGGAAGAAATTGCACGTGAATCGGAGTTTGTATGCAAAAGACACTCATGTTATAAGAAATATTATTAAAATAATAATTGGTACACATTTAATAAAAAATAAACAAAGTTTAATACTCACATTTTTCTCAAGATGAGGCTTTAGGCAAAGATGGAAGACCAAACTAAGATGAGGGCAGGACGTGTAGGAAAAATGAAAAATGAAACTCATATTTCATAGAAAAAAGCTTTTGAATTTGCAGATTTGGTAGCTTTTGAATTTTGCAAGCTCATGTTCAAATGATTCGGGGAAAGGAAGATTTGAAATGGAGATCTGAACATAGGAAATGAGGTGGTGCAAAAAAAATGAAGAGACAAGTTTAAAAACGTGAACAATTTGATGATGAGAATACAGCTTCAACAAACAACAGTTTGAACTAAATGAATATAAGGTGTCAGGAGAAACAAAATGAAAATTAAGAAAAAAAAGTGGCAAGTTATTTAATAATACGGAAATCAAGGCGAAGGGGCAAAAATGAATGTCATGTTTTGTTTTGAAAGCTTCAGGCATTAATAATGCATAAAGAAATGTATGTGGAAATAGGAAAGTTTGCAAACCAAAGGAAAGTGAAATTTTGTACAACTGAAAATGAGGTAGCAAGAATTAAATACAACCCAAAAGTTTAGACTTAGGTATTAGACAGAAGGACAAATGAATGGATCGAGTATTAATAATGAGATAACTATTTCAAAATGTACAGGCAACAATTAATAACAAAAGAAATGAAGGGACCATGTACATCGCACAACCTTTTGAATTTCAATTTTTGAAACGTATTCTTCTGAACCAAATTAATTTCATTAACTCAAATAATACTCGAATTTGTATACATTTAATTTTTTTATCAATACATAATAAATAAAATTATACTTACCTTAAAAATGAAAACGTTCAATTTGTTATTCCCATAATGATCTTTTATTTCCATTAAAACACCCTTTCTTTTTAACATAAAATGTGTGTTTCTTTTATTAAATCTATTAATCGCAATCAACATTTTCTTTCCTTTTAATTGAAATATTTCAATTACATTAATTGCAATTAATTACCAAGTTAGATTTCAAAAAAGACAAATTAAAATGGATGAAAAGAACAACTGTTTCCTTTAGTCATTTAAACACGTTTATAAATTTGTTGTTTATAGACCGGAGTAATTAATAACTTACTTAAATAAATGATTTTCCTATTCTTGTAATCAATCTGTATGTTAAAACACATCTCAAATAAACATATGTTTCTTCCTTTAATCAATTCATTCTATTCTTTATTTTAATGAAATTAAACTATATTCACAAATGAAACATTCATTTATTTGATAAAAATGTTCTTTTCATTAAATCAAACTTTTCCTTTTATTTTCACAAAACATAAGCTACGTTTAATTACACCTATTAATTTACAATTTAGTGTCCTCTCTCCTATTAATTGAAATTATTCAATTACATTAGTTTCAATTGATCACAAAGGTGAATTTCAAAATGGACAAAATAAATGTGATAGGAAATAATCAATTGTTTCCTTTATAAATATAAATCATTGTACACAAACAAGAGTTATAAATTCTTACTAATTAAGATCTTTCATTTCTGTAATCAATATCTAAGTAACAATACATTTCAAATAAATAAACATGTGATTTTTTCCTTTAATACAAAATTATTCATTTTATTCCTTACAACATTAACATTTGTTATTTCAAATCTTGTTGTTAATATGCAACATAACATTGTTTCACATTCAATTGATTTGGGTTATCATCTTTTAACTTATTGAAATATGTTATTTAAGGATTTCATCTTAGATTCTAACATACATCTAATAACATTTCCATTAATAAATCGTAAAATCTTTATTTTTAACAATTTTTATTCAATAGTTATGTTAAATTTAATACTTTTAAATGGTTGAAAACACAAGTCGTTACAAACCATTACATAACTAGTAAATAGGAAATTTTTTACACCATCGATCTTAACCTAAGGCATAAAATCATGATATTAATAGATAATGAGTAATGGAATAACTAAGAATTAACCAAATAAAGTGGACCACATGACCATTTTAACACTTTTACACAAGCTAAGATAATATGAAAACATGAATGTAATGAATAAGCAAAGGGCTTAAATTGACAACATGGATGAGCAAATGTGATGAATTTTAATTCATATAGATAAAAGCAACCACATAGGGACTATTTCATATAGTCATATATTATGGACTTAAATAGGTAACATGGATTATGCAACTAGTTCCTATGTATTTAAAATGGAAAAATCGAATATTATAATTTTTTTTAGAAATAAGCATTATCATGGTTTGTATGAACTAAAATGTAAGAATCCATATCTGAATTAATGAAAATATTTGATTCTACCTACTGCCAAAATGAATTTATCCACTTAACGAAATTCAGGGAAGGAATTCAGAAGTGGATCTAGAACTGGTTGTGCTCATGAATTTATCGATTGTTGTATCAAAGGTTGGGGGTTACATCGTTAAATCTTGTAGTGACGTGCTGATTGCAATGGCTACTTGGTTGCAATGATGATCTATCTAGGTTTTCTTGAGATTATATTTACAAGGAGAAAATGAGATATGAAAGGAAGTTTTTTCCCTGAGAGAGTAATAACGGTTCAATCGATTTAATTTCAAGTGTTTAACAAACGGTTTAGGTTCAACCAACTATTTGAGTTTATAACTGGCTCAACTCCATTTCGGACCTTCTAAGGAAAGCTTTTACAGTTTTTCATGGTTTACAGTGGTCAGGTCCAATCATGAAAATACTACTATATGGCATTATTGTTGTAATGCCTAATATCTGATTCTTACTATTTTCTCACCCTTTTTAAAAATAAATAGAAAAAATAGAGCTTATATAAAGCATAAAAAATGAACAAAATGATTTTATAATGGTTCATTTTTTACGTGCTCTACGTCCACTTTGATGTTGGTATTATGGTTCTAAGTCTAATTTGTTGACTGAAACATTTAAAATCAAAATTACAATAAGAAACGTGGACTTTTGATTTTGCAAAACTCCATCTAATGAACAGAAGGATCTGCTAAGTGTTGGATGTCTAGATATATTTATAGGTAGAGTTCCTCTACTTTAGATTCAAAATCATAAAGAAATTTTCTAGAAATCCTCCTATAAAGTCTTATGAACTCATATAAATCCAGATCTATGAGGATACAATGAAGATATGTCATGGTTGACTGGTTCGTTAAGCCTAGACAGTGGTTATGTTATTCTAGTTGAACATATTTGAAAATTTTTGTAATGCAGATAGTATGAAGTGGAGATTGAATGGGGAGTTGATGTAGAAACTACAGGAAAATGAAGATAAGAGAGGATTCACAAAGGCCGCATTAACCTTAAGCTCCACCCTTTGATCTTCATAGGATGTAAAATCCTAAACCATTTCTCACATCACAGCCACCTAGATCAATCACCATAGTAGGGGTGCAACAATGAGTATTGTGGCTAGCTTGTTGGATCAAGTGCATCAGGTATTGTGGTGAAAAGGGAAAATGTCAAAAAAAATCCCATTTATTCATTACGCACTAGGTCTTCTGTTTGTGTTATCATGAATACTATTGTCAATATTAATCATGTTTAATATTTTATTAAATTATATTAATTTGAATTTAGTTTATATCGTATTATCATTATCATTATATTAATAATATTAATTTGATTTACAATGTAATTATTAGCAAAAATACTTGATAAAATAATTTATTATCAAATTAAATAACATTTACTCAATATGAAATTTAATAGGAAAATAATTTTCATATCTGATGATGTATATATTTAATTACAATTTTGAATAATAAATGTTTGAATGATAATAACTAATAAATTCATATATCAATTTGTTCAAATTTTAATATTTCTTAAACTAATATTATAAATTTAAATGATTACGTTTCGTCTTAACACAGATATCAAATATTTGAATTAAATAAATAATGTCATAATATATTAGTTTCAGTTAATAGTGTTAAATTGTAAATTTAATGATAATACTAATATTATGATATCTAACTTAAATCTTAGAAATAAGTGTATAATTTACTATCAAGTATGCCAACATGTTCAGAATTTAATTATGTACTTATCGGCACAAGTTGTGCCCATAATGGAGTTTGTGTTTAAACATCTTTGTTTTAGAATGTAATTTAAAAAAACAAGGGCATAAAAAAAATTTCTTCTATCCTCGTAATCCAAACCGTTGCATATACCCTTTCTATCTTGAATTTTCCAAGATTCCTTAGATTATAAAAAGTGTCGCAACCACGGCAGTCGTACCACCGTAGTACGACTACCCTCAGTCTAAGCTCTGCTTAGTACCCTAGTTGTTACTTTCAATCATCTATCACACAAACCCTAATTTCATATTGAACCGACTCTCACCGAACTAGCCTATCACAAATCATCCGACTTTAACCTACGTCATCGTCACAATTGAAAAGATTATTGTTATTGTCCTACTCAACAAATTCTGACCAGCATGGATGTTTCGACTCCAGTGATGATGGAAAGGAAGTGCACGATTGATATGCATGGTGCGTACATAAAGAATAGTAAAAAATAATATATTTCTTTACAAAATTTGATTTGGAACAAATTCTAAAATTCGATTTTGACTAAAAATATATTGGAAAAGGAATTCCTTAATAATCCCATCGGTAATACACCTTGAATAATCAACTTTGCCTTCAAGAGACCTTATCTCTAACTCGGTGGTGGTGTTGCAAAGTCTGCCATTAAGATGTTAGTTATTTTATGGAGTGAGAAAGATATTCTTTTTATTTTTTGAATTATGCATCTAGGTATATTTATAACACACTAATGGCCTATGCATAATGCCTTATCTGGATCCACAATTCAAGGTATGACCCATTATAAGTGAGACCTTATCTAACTTAATTAATTAGAATTGCTAAATTAATTCATACCCACATATATTTTGCCCTCCTTATTTTAAAACAATTCTAAAAATTTTAACTAGCAAAATATAACACACACACACACACACACACTTACACACATGCATATATATTATTTATTATATTTAAATTATTATACTAGTCCAAAAATAATAATTAAATAAATAAATAAAAATTATATAATTTATTAATTAATTTTTACCCTCTAATAATAATTGAAAATAATAATTAATTAATTAATATAACCATTATATTATTTCTCCATAATAATAATTTATTTTTTTATAAATGAATTTTATAAATTATTTCTGATCAAAAAATGCGGGTGCAGGTTATGTGACTCTTAGGTTTGAACTCAGTCCTTAGTCATATTCAAACAATTCAAACATTAAAATTTATACAAAATTTACTAAAGAACAGTAGTGGACACAAGTTCAACTGCTTACAATTTATCATGAAATATAATTCTTATCTTTCAAAGCGGCACCGTTGGAGCAATGATATATTGTGCACTTTTGCTCTTTATCGTCACTTTATCACAAAGATATCTAGAGTTTAACCAATGGTCTAACTCTATTAATATCTTAGTTAATTGTGAATTCTAACGCTAAGTCCTTAATTCAATCTGATAAGAATTGTCGACTGACCAATTTGCTTGGGCTAAAGACTTTAACTTTACATTGAGTACCAATTAAGGTGATACTAACCTTCTGTTCGAATGAGACGAATCCCCTCTTGAATAATATTTCAAATCAAGTGGTTGAACTTATATCCGACCATGGCCTTAACACAGTCATGTTGTCGTGTGATTGTCCATAATCTAAGTACATGTTATACACTTAAGATTCATGGTATTGTCAAGTTAAGACTAGTGCATATTGCCATGTGAGATCTTCTATTTGACTTTTAACTTTGAGAAGACTCTCGGTCGGTCGTTCTATAATTGTTTCAAACAACTACACACACGAAACCCCTGGATGTCCCAACGATCATGAGTAATTCACTATCCATCATATAGAGAGATTAAGTACACTAGTATCAATAGATATATCAATATCCCATTTTTGATACATCCTGATTAGGGACATTTTAGGTCAATTATTTATTTTATTCGATTCAATGATCATGGTTATGAACACATCATAACTACTACTGATTAAACACTTCTCACTAGGATTTTCTAACTATATATATTTAGTGTATTTAAAACTTTACTTATCCCAACATAGCAGTATTTACAATAGAAAATAAAATCAAAAGCATACTTTATTTCGAACAAGATTTGCCATAAGAGCTGGGTCATATAATCAAATTACATAATCTCCCCTAGGGCATGTCTTTAACTCTATCAATCTTCCCCTTGCACTTGGGGCTAATTATGGTGACTTATAACCATACTCTTGATCAGTTTTCCTAGACAAAACTAAGAAAGGGCCTCATTGAGTGCATTTGTGATATTATTATTTGTATCTACTTTTCGACTATAGTTCTTCGTCATTCACAAACTACTTTATCACATGTTAATTACATAGAGCATATCTCGTTCTCTTATCAAGCTGTCATTTCCTATTGAAATTTATATTGTATCATTGTTATCGCAATATGTTAATGGATTCTCAACAATAGGAACCTTTCCAAGCTTTCTTATAAATTTACATACATACATACATACGTACACACATACATACATACATACATATATATATATATTGCTTTCATTTTGGCACTATTCAATGTGATGTACTAAGCTTTTACAGATGAATATGCCATAACCTCTTGTTTGGAACATTTCCAACCTAAATCCCCGTTATTAAGTGTAAATATGAATTTAAGACTAACTTGCTATATTCAGTGTCACTTATGAAGTTCGAGTTCAATTACTCCTTTACAAGGAGTTTGTTATTTCCATAAACAATTCTATAGTATTTTGTAGATAAATGGAATAATATTAACTATTATTCGGTATGTAATGATCTGCCTTCCTTACACCTAAAGACAATACATAACACATCCTCGGTATTCGTGTGCCGATCATTTAGGTGTCCGAAAGACATATCATTTAGGGTGATGAATGAAAAGACGGAACAGAATCTCACATCGTGATGAGAAAATATAATATACACAAGATCTATACAATAAGAAAACATATTTATTATATACAACATCAGATAACACTAACCTAATATCTACATGGACAGTTATAACAGCCTATCCTTATAATTGCGGATTTACACAAACATTAACAAAACAAACAAGACATAGCGGAAGACTTTAAGATAGGTGAATACGTCTTAGAAAATCCAGCTCGTCACTTGAAAGCTCCAAAGCACCCTGCTAAATCTGGAAAATTTTCCCAGGCTGACCCGAGCTTTATAAGAAAATAACGCCTAAATCAGTTTGGTAAACTAGCGTGGGAAAGCTATAATGAACCAGATTTTCGACCCTCAAAAATCGACACTAATATGTTTATTGTATCACATGTCGAACATTCAAATGCCGGAAATACTGATTTGTTAGGGTGAAAGAAGAAGGTAGAAGATCGAAGAAAACTAAACAACACAGAATCTCACAACCCAGCGAATAATATATAATACTTCCTAAGTCAAATTGGAGAATTCGAATTTGCCGAAAATACTGATTCGTTAGGGTGAAAGAAGTAAGTTTTCGAGTCTTCATCGAGGAACTCGAATTTACATTCATACTTCCCAAGTCAAATTGGGAGAAACTCGATAGTTAGTTATTTAACTATCAAATAAATAAACAACAACCAATCCCATTTGAGATTTATTTATCCATAGCACCACTAAACCTCAAAAAAGATCTTTTTTTAATAAATCTCATTCAAAAACATTCATATACTTATCTTTTTGACATAAGTATATTCACAAAACATTTGTAAGATTTCCCATTGCCAAATATCTAAAACGGATTTAACTACAGTATTTAAATTGGAGAAAAGGATAAATCTAAGCACTATTCCTTCGGTGTAAAGTGGGGAACGGATGTTCCATACCATGATTTTTAAAAGGTCATCCTCGAGAAACCCAAATCTCAATTTCATATTGTAATTAATTTCAATAAATTCTTTTATAAATTTCCCTTACCCATGAAATCCTTTTTGCTTTAACCCAAACCCGTTTACAAAACATTTATCAACCTCCATACTCATTTATGAGACTCTTTATAAATATTCAAACCCGGTTATATAAACTTCTTTATCAACTTTCAAACCTTGTGTAAAACTTCCCATTATATACATCGAAACCCATTTATAAAATCTTTTTATAAACATTTAAAACTATTTCTAAAACTCCTTTTATGAATACTCCAAAATTATTCATGAACTTCATTATATATATTCAAAACAATTGTCAAAGCATTCTTCAAATAGAATAACCTTGAAGAGCATTTTAAAAGAAAACAAAATGTTAACTTTTCAAAACCAAACGAAGGCTCAATGACTATAATGGGTCATTAAATTTAGGTTTACTTATCCTAGTTATATCATGGATATTGCCTATCATTAGATATATAAGAGATTCAAACATAACATACAATCAATTATAGGTAGATGTCCAAGTTACAAATATAGATACATCCATTATCGGTGAAAAATGTACATATAAAAGTATATTCTATATGCTTAAGTTACCATGACCCGCTTATTGAAATTAACTTCCTTATGTCTATCACGTTGCCGATATTCGACATTTGTGCTAAACACAAGTCACTTACTTCCAATAAAACGTGTCAACATTTTATAATTACTACTTCAATTCATTTGGCTACTTAATGGTCCAAACGAGAGATCCTTTGATTTAAAATCAATTAATCTTAAAAAAAATTTGATTTAAAATATAACTGATTAGGTTTAAAACAACCTTTGAAAAGATTAAAGTATATTCAGTTGACTTAACCCTAATTATATCTTAATTAATCATAATTAAATCCATATTAAATCATAATTAAATATTAATTAACTTAATGAACTTAGTTAAGTCCTAATTAACTTCTTAATGCATCTTAGTTCAGGTTTAAACAATTAATTATTAGTTAAGCACTAATTAATTAAAAATTAATTTAATAATCACTTAATTAAATAATAACCAATTAAACTACTTAACTAAATTAAATAATAATTAACCATTTAGTTACTTCTTATCTTCATTAATCACTAATTACAAACTTTATTAATCACTAATTAATCACTAACCTTCCTTAAGTGTTACTTAACCCTAATCACTTACTTAATTATCAATTAACTGCTAATTACCTTTAATTAATTTATTAAATAAATAAAATATTAAATAATCTAAACTTAATCTCTTTTTATGTTACTAATTAATTTTGAAAAACCATTTCAAAAGAAAATGATTTAAAACGAAAATCGAAAATTTTGTCGAACTATGTCCATAGCGACTATCGCTATGAGCGCGGTTCGTTTAAACATACATTAAGCAAAAGCACTTGTTTATTCTTTCCAATTTCAAGTTTATAAACATAACTTTTAAAGCTTTTGAGACTAAGAAACAAATATAGGAACTTTTAAAAAAAATCAAACTTTAAAACAAGAAAACATAGTTTTTGATTTCGAATTAGATCTCACATCCGTTCCAAAACACAAAGTTATTAACTTTGTTTCAACTCAACATACTTTGGTTCTTAGATCACAACCGTACATCCACACTATCATACTTTTAACAGCACAACGAACCACATATATAAACATAAGATTATATGCTTACTGACTCAACAACACCACATTCAAATCTCAAATTCAATACCAAACATAACATCCATCGAATCGCCATCAACCAACATAATAATCATTCAATTTTCTCATCATGTTATCACCAAAATAACACATCATAATAAAGTCAAAAACCTTTCCAAAGCAAAGTAGTTTTACTCACCGAAAATCTTTGAAACCTGATGTAACGACCACGACTTTCCACTCCCGGAAAATCGCATCGACAGTAAGAAAGAAAGGGGTGAGAAGTAGAAAAGAGAAGAAGAGAAAAGAAACAAACACAAATACTCACAGCGGAACGAAACAAAATATAATATATCACGTAACTATTACATAGTCTTTACAAAATCAGAGTTACACAGATTCACATCACATACTAGACAGTTATAAACATCTGTCTAGTTATTACAACTCAATACAAAACAAAGATCTAAACAAGATCAACACAGCGGAAACTACTATCTATATCTACAACGCGGAAGCCTCCTGCTCCATTGCTCCTCCAGATTACTCGTCAAAGCTAAACCTGAATTCCCTTGGCTACTCGTAAAAATTTGAGTACCCAAGAGTTTATAAAACAGAAATAAACAACTTGGGTCAGACATGGGTCTGGTGTGAGTAACAGGTTAAACTTGTTTAACTTCAAAACCTTTTGAAAGAAAAGGTATCACGTAAGACTTCCCACAAATAAACATGGGTAAGTTTTTACCTTACGCTAACCAAAACATTTGATAGGAAATTCGATTGTATTATAATAGGGTCTAGGGTTTTCAAGTAAAATACAGAAATAGCTGAAATGCTTACATCTCACATTCCAACATAGTTGGGCACAACTAATACGTACGGCACTTATTGGATTTTGGATTCCATACAATGGCAGGGCTACTGGGGTACCGCCCGTCACAGTACGTGGCCTAGATCACCGTACCGAGGATCACTCCCAATCCCCTGCAACACAAGGTCGGAACATCCCTTACTGGATAATTCCCGCACAAGATACCTCACGGTTGGGATCAGCAACCGCACACACTAAGCCGAAATAAGAAGGGACTTCTAGACAGAGGTAATCTTGTCCTACTTGGGTGCTACCCACTAACCTTGCTGCACCTCCCCTGTTTTAGCCATTCCCGGTTTGTGAGGCTTGAGGTCACGATTACCTTAGAAAAGAACACATCACTTAGAATGCTCATCGTCCACCTGACGATGTTCTGAAAGCATTCAATCCATACAAGTTCGTTCCGGGTTTGAACGAAACCGAAGGCATTATCTCGTTACACTCGTTTTGGAATCACCCTCAGAGTTAACGACAATAACCCTTGCACTCTGAATCTTCATCTTCACTTGATTCACGACCTATCGTTAATTTGGATCGATGTGGTATTCGGGTCTCCAGACCTGGAAATCCGGTATACGGAAACCCGATCCCGGTCTCATCGAAATCCAAAACGTATCTTTTAAGGCCAAGTTGTTTTAAGGTTAAAACAATTCAATTCTTATCTATATACACAAAGATAGATAATTCAATAGATAATCTACATTATCATCCCAAACAGATAATTCACATTATCATTATAATTCAACCAAACATCCATATCATATATCAATCATATCTCATCAAAGATATCAAACAATGAAATACATTAAATCTCATTCATCCATCCTTAAGCAATGATTTATATCATCTAATTAATTTAAAGTGAATTAAACTAATTACTTCATTCTATAAATCCTACTTACTTAATTATTAATTAAACCAATTAATTAATCATTACTCTAAGTATCCATCTTAATTAATCATTCCTGATTAAAATTCCTTTAATTACTTTAAGTAATTAATACTTAATTAATTTCACAAATTAATTATCTTAAACCATTCAGTAATTAATCTTTAATTACTTCATTAATTAATTATACTTAATTATCTTAATCCTTAATTAATTACAATTAATTAATTACTTTAATCACTTATTATTGATTAATTAATTTTAATTAATCAATTCTTAATTATATCATTAATTTTATTAATTAATGATCCTTAATTTCTCTTAATTAATTATCTTATTTAAATTAATTACATTTAATAATTAATTAGTCACATTTATTAATCACCTTTGATTAATCTCATCCTGGTATCAACTTCCCTTAATTACTTCATTACATAAATTAATTACTCCTTAATTAATTATCTTTAATTAATCCCTTGATTAATTACAAAAAGTAATTAAACTCAAATTACTTCCATTCTTAAATCATCTTTCATTAATTACATCCAGTAATTACCATTAATTACTTTACTAAGTAATTACAAATCCATTACTTAAATTAGGCAATTATTTATCAAATCATCAAGTGTTTAAATTAATTAAACTTAATTAATTAACTTAACAAATTACATTTAAACTTAATTAATTACATTAAGTAATTAATTCCTTAATTACTTCCATTAAGAAATTAACCTTTATTTACTTTCATTAACTAATTATTCTTTAATTAATTACCTTTAATTACTTAGATCAATTAACGCTTAATTAATTAAGTAATTAACTATCCTTAATAAATTAAACCAATTATCTTAATTTAATTACATTAATTAATCAACTCATAATTACTAGTTAATGATCTTTAAATTTCATTCATTAACTATCCACTAATTTCTTTCTAAGTAATTATCCTTGATTATCAACATAAATCCATTTACCTTTATTAATCTCATTAAGTGATTAACCTTTAATTAATTCCACTTAAATTACTCACATCTTTAGTTAAAGATAAATTCTTTATCTTAATATATAACTTAATTACTTACTAAACTTCATTATAAAATATTTAGAAGTCAAATTTCATATTTAAGAATATATGATCTATTTTAAAACAAAACAATTTAACATTTAATTTCAACACTTAAAATCTTTGAAAATTTTTCAACTTGTTTAAATAAATTCTAATTCTTAAAAACTTAATTATCAATTCCTTTAATAACTTATTAAAATTTTAAACATATTTAAACTTGGTTAAACATTTCTTTGAATACCCAATTTATCTTAATAACCTTTTAAAACTTAACTTGTTAATCATTTACTTTTAGACAACTGTAATTATATTTTCTTTAAAATTTTGAAATCTGTTTTCTTAAAAAAAACACAAACCCGAGCAAATCCTTGATTTCCCCGGGTAAAACACGAGATTTCCCAGCCTCACAATTCTTCGAGTCGAATCCCAATTCACCCGAACTCATACCCGAACACGATGCTTCTTCCCAAACTCCATTCATTTCAGATATCACCGTGCACACGTGTGCACGTTGCACACCACTCCGACCACCGTAGATCGACGCCGTGATCTTCGACAAGCCATCGACAACCACGTCGACCCTCACCTTCACTCAGATCATCGATATCACCATCGAATCGAAATCGAACCCCTCGTTCGAAAAACTGGAACCCACCACCATCGGAAAATCCATCCCTCCACGTTGATCCTGACATCGATGAACTTCGCCGTTCACACCCGAAATTCGCCTCGACTTCCAGATGCGACTCCTCACCTTGCGATCGCCTCCGAATCAACTCAGTCGTCGCCATCGCCTCGAATACATGGCCCACCCAAACAAGCAACAAAACCCTACTCCTCCATTCCTTGGCCACCACGGCCAATGATAAATCTGCCGATCATTTTTCCAGAGTTCGTCAACACACTGGCCACCTTCGACAACAACCCCGACTTTTATTTCAACGCCGATTGCCAGAAATCAACGAAAATACCCAATTTGATCAACTCAGAATTTCTCACGAATTATTAAACTAAAAATCTTGGAATGACTCTCTAAAATCATCATTTTCTAATTCGAATCTGGTTATGAAAATCAAACATGAATTTATGATCATCAAAATTTGACTAATATATGATTTCTACTGTAATTTATCATTTTTGAAAAGGTTACTTAATATAAATTTTTGAAACCACTTTTACAATTGATTTTATAGTCTTACAGTCAAATTTTATTTAGAGATCGAAGCCTAAAAAGAATTAGAGAAAGAGAATTTAGATTTTGAATATATTTTTGAAACTTAAAATCAACAGCAGAGGCAAATTCGCCTGTTCCCAGACATGCATACTCAAATTGTACACATTGATATACATACAAGCATAATACATATTCATACTAACATTTCCACAACTAACTTCAGGTTTAAATCACATGCATTAGGTTATGTGATCAAATTCAAATGGGTTTACTCACTTTTTAAAACAGAGAACAGGATAGACATATACATTCATATTTATATGCACAGATATTCATATATATGCATTCATTCACATCATAACATATTCAACCCTATTTTACAGCAATTCATCACATGCATCTATATAACAACATATTTTTAAAACTGTTTTTAAGTTGAAATGTTTACTCACAGGTTATTGAAGATCAGAGAAAAAGCTTTGAAACTGGACTTGATTTGAACAGATCTGCTACTTGCATTGGTTTTACTTGATCTTCTATATATTTTTAGTTGAATCTTAAGTTGAATTCGAACTGCTCAGTTGAAAGCTTGAAGTAGTCATTTTGTTGATCCTTTTGGTTTTCTCTGTTTTGCATTTGTTTACAGGTTTGTTCTTTTGAACTTGAGTTTGGGAATATTTTAGATTTGATCCATGATCATTTTCTGGTTTGAAGAAGTAGTTTACAGGTTTGTTTTTGGTTGAAGGTTTGAATTTAGAAACGTTTACATGTTAATTTTCTTGCTTTTGAAATTGAAGATTAGAAAAGAAATGAGGAGGAGGAAAACATGTTTTTTTTATAAGTATAAATGATTTATTTTAAAAATAAAAGAAAAATTAAAAACAAAAATGACACTTGTCTAATCTATTTACATTTGTCATGAGCATAAATTAACACTTGTTGTATTAGGCTCAATATATTTACACTTGTCCTATAAGTAATTTTACTTATTTTTATTTATTTTAAAAGTAAATAAAAGTCTTTTTCTTTAGTTATCAAATACTTATCTATATATAAATTTCTTTTAAATAAACAAAACTAATTATATTTATAAATAAAAGTTTATACATATAATTTAAAATCCAAAACAATTTAAAATTTCTATCTTTGAATTTCAAAACTTTAAATTCAAATTCAAATCAAAGTCAAAAGTCTAATTTTAAAATCAAGTTATATATATATATAACTACACAAATTCAATTTGAAATAACTATCATATTTTTATTAAAATCTATTTGTAAAAAAAAAAATACATTATACTTATTATTTGAAATTAACATATTTTATAATTTAAACAAGAGATTATATTATCAAGAAATATTTAAAAGAAATAAAACAAACCAATTTTTTTGTAAATCTTATTTATTTAAACTTAAGTTAAAATATCTTAAACCAATTAAATATTTTCTTAAAGTATTTTAAAACTATAAAATTACTTATTTAAATATCTTTGAAAAGTCCAGATTAAATTAAATATAAATTTCCAATTTACCAAAGCTTCTATTTACAATATATATAAATAAATATATATATATATATCCAAATAGAAATATCTTATTAACTTTTAAAAGATAAAATCATCAATTAATACTAATTTAATCAGATTATTAAATTAAATTCAAATCTTATTATCAAAGATTATCCATATCAATTTAATTATTCAACAGATAATTAAATTGATATTGTTAAAATTTCTGGGATATTACATTCCTCCCCCCTTAAAATAATTTCGTCCCCGAAATTTAAACAAAGGTAATTTAATAATCTTATTAAAGATTTAAATTCAAAACACAAGCATATACTATCATCCATATGCTAGCAACCATAGCAACCAAACATCCAAACAATCAATTCTAACTATCCAGACAAAATTCTAGATAAAATTCCTCGAGTTTCCCCAAGTATATATATATACCGGGATACTCGCTCTACAAACAACCTAAACTACTAAGCTATAGATCTCCTACACATCTAGATCTACAGAACTAATCAGGTTATCAGACTACAGACGAGTCTGACTCAACTACCAAACTTCCAAAACTGCAGATTCTACAACCAGAGATAGATCAAATACGTATTCCCTTAGAGATACGTAAAACTCTGAATTCCAGTTATCCAAACTGACAATTCAATTTAGAAGACCAAATACTTATCCAGGTCAGAACACAGAAGAGATCCAAACTTACTTCTCCCATCCAGAGATACACTCCAAACTGCTTTCGCTGCTCAATTCTGATATGAGGTAGGACACAAGCACCGACTGGACAACTCATTCCAGAAATAAGGTTCACTGATCCATAAATAAAACTCAGATATTCCAGCAAAACTTGAGTCGCTTCACCAACTCCATCTCTAGGAAACATCCTTCCACTAGACTGAACCACCGGTATCACTCCTGGAATCCAGTCGATAAGAAAACTCAACCTTCAGATGCGGACAAACTTCTGACTTCTCTAAAGACATCCAGAAAATTCTGACAACCCAAGAGAACACTCAGACAATCGCAAGTCACTTTTGCGATCAACCCATCCTAATTCCAAACAGACTGTTCTCTCTTTACCAATCAGAACAGCTTACACTTATTTATCCAATTTATCGAAGAAATGGATCCACTCTGCTGCTTCTGAACTTCACTTCCAGAAAAACTGCTCATCCAGAAAACTTCCTGCCATCACAGAATACTCCGAGCTGCACTGCTGACACTGATGCTCTTATCCAAAGCTCTTCGAGAAACTCGGACTCCAAACCAAAGCAGAAACACCATACTGAACTCAGCCACAACACCGAAACATTCACACTTCCTTAATCTTGTTCCAAAGAAAACATCTTCGGGAACATCCATCGTCACTGTATCTCATCATACAGCTACTTCTTCCAGAAGTTACCAAGATACCATCACTCGCTTCTGTTCAACCGACAGATCCAACTTTACTTATCCAAACTTCTAAGATAAACTCCGAACCATTACAGTTTCCTTCGGAGATCGATGAAATCCTTCACCACAGCAAAGCTTATTCGAGACGGTATTGGATTTACAGTCTCGATATATACTTCCAACTTCAAACATTCAAACTCCAACCATTTGTAGTTGTGTTTCACACACCACTACTCCATCTACCTTTATATCCTATATTGGAAAACCCGAACAGGTAACCCAATAAATAGGTAGAAATATATATATATTTAAAATGATACTTTTTATATAGAAATTATTTCTGGGTAAAATTATTTCATTTACCTCTTTAAAACAATACTGTGTCGAATTGTTCTATTTAAGTGTTTAGAGATCCCTATCAATAACGTTAATTACTCGTATTGACCAGAATCCATAAACTACTCAATAAACCAACCAACACAATATAAAACCATTTTATATTCACTAACAAATACGCGCTCATATCTATTAATACACTCAAATTCCCACCAGAGCCAAGGTTATCGCTAGCCTCAGCTCTGATACCATATGTAACGACCACGACTTTCCACTCCCGGAAAATCGCATCGACAGTAAGAAAGAAAGGGGTGAGAAGTAGAAAAGAGAAGAAGAGAAAAGAAACAAACACAAATACTCACAGCGGAACGAAACAAAATATAATATATCACGTAACTATTACATAGTCTTTACAAAATCAGAGTTACACAGATTCACATCACATACTAGACAGTTATAAACATCTGTCTAGTTATTACAACTCAATACAAAACAAAGATCTAAACAAGATCAACACAGCGGAAACTACTATCTATATCTACAACGCGGAAGCCTCCTGCTCCATTGCTCCTCCAGATTACTCGTCAAAGCTAAACCTGAATTCCCTTGGCTACTCGTAAAAATTTGAGTACCCAAGAGTTTATAAAACAGAAATAAACAACTTGGGTCAGACATGGGTCTGGTGTGAGTAACAGGTTAAACTTGTTTAACTTCAAAACCTTTTGAAAGAAAAGGTATCACGTAAGACTTCCCACAAATAAACATGGGTAAGTTTTTACCTTACGCTAACCAAAACATTTGATAGGAAATTCGATTGTATTATAATAGGGTCTAGGGTTTTCAAGTAAAATACAGAAATAGCTGAAATGCTTACATCTCACATTCCAACATAGTTGGGCACAACTAATACGTACGGCACTTATTGGATTTTGGATTCCATACAATGGCAGGGCTACTGGGGTACCGCCCGTCACAGTACGTGGCCTAGATCACCGTACCGAGGATCACTCCCAATCCCCTGCAACACAAGGTCGGAACATCCCTTACTGGATAATTCCCGCACAAGATACCTCACGGTTGGGATCAGCAACCGCACACACTAAGCCGAAATAAGAAGGGACTTCTAGACAGAGGTAATCTTGTCCTACTTGGGTGCTACCCACTAACCTTGCTGCACCTCCCCTGTTTTAGCCATTCCCGGTTTGTGAGGCTTGAGGTCACGATTACCTTAGAAAAGAACACATCACTTAGAATGCTCATCGTCCACCTGACGATGTTCTGAAAGCATTCAATCCATACAAGTTCGTTCCGGGTTTGAACGAAACCGAAGGCATTATCTCGTTACACTCGTTTTGGAATCACCCTCAGAGTTAACGACAATAACCCTTGCACTCTGAATCTTCATCTTCACTTGATTCACGACCTATCGTTAATTTGGATCGATGTGGTATTCGGGTCTCCAGACCTGGAAATCCGGTATACGGAAACCCGATCCCGGTCTCATCGAAATCCAAAACGTATCTTTTAAGGCCAAGTTGTTTTAAGGTTAAAACAATTCAATTCTTATCTATATACACAAAGATAGATAATTCAATAGATAATCTACATTATCATCCCAAACAGATAATTCACATTATCATTATAATTCAACCAAACATCCATATCATATATCAATCATATCTCATCAAAGATATCAAACAATGAAATACATTAAATCTCATTCATCCATCCTTAAGCAATGATTTATATCATCTAATTAATTTAAAGTGAATTAAACTAATTACTTCATTCTATAAATCCTACTTACTTAATTATTAATTAAACCAATTAATTAATCATTACTCTAAGTATCCATCTTAATTAATCATTCCTGATTAAAATTCCTTTAATTACTTTAAGTAATTAATACTTAATTAATTTCACAAATTAATTATCTTAAACCATTCAGTAATTAATCTTTAATTACTTCATTAATTAATTATACTTAATTATCTTAATCCTTAATTAATTACAATTAATTAATTACTTTAATCACTTATTATTGATTAATTAATTTTAATTAATCAATTCTTAATTATATCATTAATTTTATTAATTAATGATCCTTAATTTCTCTTAATTAATTGTCTTATTTAAATTAATTACATTTAATAATTAATTAGTCACATTTATTAATCACCTTTGATTAATCTCATCCTGGTATCAACTTCCCTTAATTACTTCATTACATAAATTAATTACTCCTTAATTAATTATCTTTAATTAATCCCTTGATTAATTACAAAAAGTAATTAAACTCAAATTACTTCCATTCTTAAATCATCTTTCATTAATTACATCCAGTAATTACCATTAATTACTTTACTAAGTAATTACAAATCCATTACTTAAATTAGGCAATTATTTATCAAATCATCAAGTGTTTAAATTAATTAAACTTAATTAATTAACTTAACAAATTACATTTAAACTTAATTAATTACATTAAGTAATTAATTCCTTAATTACTTCCATTAAGAAATTAACCTTTATTTACTTTCATTAACTAATTATTCTTTAATTAATTACCTTTAATTACTTAGATCAATTAACGCTTAATTAATTAAGTAATTAACTATCCTTAATAAATTAAACCAATTATCTTAATTTAATTACATTAATTAATCAACTCATAATTACTAGTTAATGATCTTTAAATTTCATTCATTAACTATCCACTAATTTCTTTCTAAGTAATTATCCTTGATTATCAACATAAATCCATTTACCTTTATTAATCTCATTAAGTGATTAACCTTTAATTAATTCCACTTAAATTACTCACATCTTTAGTTAAAGATAAATTCTTTATCTTAATATATAACTTAATTACTTACTAAACTTCATTATAAAATATTTAGAAGTCAAATTTCATATTTAAGAATATATGATCTATTTTAAAACAAAAAAATTTAACATTTAATTTCAACACTTAAAATCTTTGAAAATTTTTCAACTTGTTTAAATAAATTCTAATTCTTAAAAACTTAATTATCAATTCCTTTAATAACTTATTAAAATTTTAAACATATTTAAACTTGGTTAAACATTTCTTTGAATACCCAATTTATCTTAATAACCTTTTAAAACTTAACTTGTTAATCATTTACTTTTAGACAACTGTAATTATATTTTCTTTAAAATTTTGAAATCTGTTTTCTTAAAAAAAACACAAACCCGAGCAAATCCTTGATTTCCCCGGGTAAAACACGAGATTTCCCAGCCTCACAATTCTTCGAGTCGAATCCCAATTCACCCGAACTCATACCCGAACACGATGCTTCTTCCCAAACTCCATTCATTTCAGATATCACCGTGCACACGTGTGCACGTTGCACACCACTCCGACCACCGTAGATCGACGCCGTGATCTTCGACAAGCCATCGACAACCACGTCGACCCTCACCTTCACTCAGATCATCGATATCACCATCGAATCGAAATCGAACCCCTCGTTCGAAAAACTGGAACCCACCACCATCGGAAAATCCATCCCTCCACGTTGATCCTGACATCGATGAACTTCGCCGTTCACACCCGAAATTCGCCTCGACTTCCAGATGCGACTCCTCACCTTGCGATCGCCTCCGAATCAACTCAGTCGTCGCCATCGCCTCGAATACATGGCCCACCCAAACAAGCAACAAAACCCTACTCCTCCATTCCTTGGCCACCACGGCCAATGATAAATCTGCCGATCATTTTTCCAGAGTTCGTCAACACACTGGCCACCTTCGACAACAACCCCGACTTTTATTTCAACGCCGATTGCCAGAAATCAACGAAAATACCCAATTTGATCAACTCAGAATTTCTCACGAATTATTAAACTAAAAATCTTGGAATGACTCTCTAAAATCATCATTTTCTAATTCGAATCTGGTTATGAAAATCAAACATGAATTTATGATCATCAAAATTTGACTAATATATGATTTCTACTGTAATTTATCATTTTTGAAAAGGTTACTTAATATAAATTTTTGAAACCACTTTTACAATTGATTTTATAGTCTTACAGTCAAATTTTATTTAGAGATCGAAGCCTAAAAAGAATTAGAGAAAGAGAATTTAGATTTTGAATATATTTTTGAAACTTAAAATCAACAGCAGAGGCAAATTCGCCTGTTCCCAGACATGCATACTCAAATTGTACACATTGATATACATACAAGCATAATACATATTCATACTAACATTTCCACAACTAACTTCAGGTTTAAATCACATGCATTAGGTTATGTGATCAAATTCAAATGGGTTTACTCACTTTTTAAAACAGAGAACAGGATAGACATATACATTCATATTTATATGCACAGATATTCATATATATGCATTCATTCACATCATAACATATTCAACCCTATTTTACAGCAATTCATCACATGCATCTATATAACAACATATTTTTAAAACTGTTTTTAAGTTGAAATGTTTACTCACAGGTTATTGAAGATCAGAGAAAAAGCTTTGAAACTGGACTTGATTTGAACAGATCTGCTACTTGCATTGGTTTTACTTGATCTTCTATATATTTTTAGTTGAATCTTAAGTTGAATTCGAACTGCTCAGTTGAAAGCTTGAAGTAGTCATTTTGTTGATCCTTTTGGTTTTCTCTGTTTTGCATTTGTTTACAGGTTTGTTCTTTTGAACTTGAGTTTGGGAATATTTTAGATTTGATCCATGATCATTTTCTGGTTTGAAGAAGTAGTTTACAGGTTTGTTTTTGGTTGAAGGTTTGAATTTAGAAACGTTTACATGTTAATTTTCTTGCTTTTGAAATTGAAGATTAGAAAAGAAATGAGGAGGAGGAAAACATGTTTTTTTTATAAGTATAAATGATTTATTTTAAAAATAAAAGAAAAATTAAAAACAAAAATGACACTTGTCTAATCTATTTACATTTGTCATGAGCATAAATTAACACTTGTTGTATTAGGCTCAATATATTTACACTTGTCCTATAAGTAATTTTACTTATTTTTATTTATTTTAAAAGTAAATAAAAGTCTTTTTCTTTAGTTATCAAATACTTATCTATATATAAATTTCTTTTAAATAAACAAAACTAATTATATTTATAAATAAAAGTTTATACATATAATTTAAAATCCAAAACAATTTAAAATTTCTATCTTTGAATTTCAAAACTTTAAATTCAAATTCAAATCAAAGTCAAAAGTCTAATTTTAAAATCAAGTTATATATATATATAACTACACAAATTCAATTTGAAATAACTATCATATTTTTATTAAAATCTATTTGTAAAAAAAAAAAATACATTATACTTATTATTTGAAATTAACATATTTTATAATTTAAACAAGAGATTATATTATCAAGAAATATTTAAAAGAAATAAAACAAACCAATTTTTTTGTAAATCTTATTTATTTAAACTTAAGTTAAAATATCTTAAACCAATTAAATATTTTCTTAAAGTATTTTAAAACTATAAAATTACTTATTTAAATATCTTTGAAAAGTCCAGATTAAATTAAATATAAATTTCCAATTTACCAAAGCTTCTATTTACAATATATATAAATAAATATATATATATATATCCAAATAGAAATATCTTATTAACTTTTAAAAGATAAAATCATCAATTAATACTAATTTAATCAGATTATTAAATTAAATTCAAATCTTATTATCAAAGATTATCCATATCAATTTAATTATTCAACAGATAATTAAATTGATATTGTTAAAATTTCTGGGATATTACACCTGAAATGCTTTAGATGTTCCAAAAATCACCCCAAAAATATGTCATCTTCCACTTGATTTTTGGACATATCACTCTCGGATTATGAAAAAGTGATCAAAGGAAAAGTTTTTGAAAATTCTTTCTCTACACTTTACAAAAAAGATTCACTCAAATCAAATCATGGTTGAGGTAGATATGGTCAAAAGAAGGAGGGCAATTTTCGGACCTGAATTTCTGAGTTTAAAAGTACACTGCAAAGAAATGAGATTTCGACAAACCAAAGCTTGAAATTAGGAAAAGTGGTAAAAAGAAAGTTGTAGTCACTGAAATTTTATATGATTTTTTTTTAAAATTAAATCTTGATTTGGTAAAATAGAGGAAGTTATGGCCGAATATAGTGGAAGAAAAATGGAGAAGAAAGAGTTTTAAAACAAGTTCGCATCTTTTAAACAATTTAAAACTTTTGATTTCTTAAAAAAAAACTTAAACTAACATAAGAAGAAACATGAAGAAAGCTTTAGGGAAATGGAAATGGAGAAATAAATAAAAATATGGTGAAGGGGATGTGTATTTATGGGCACAAGAAAGTAGAAAAATTACCAAACTAACCTTAGATTAAAATATCATAACATGCCATTATTTTGATAAGTCACATCATCACATTCCTCCTCCTGATATGTCACAACACCACCCCCCCCCGCTCTAGTCACATCCTCTAAGTCATGATGGATAATGATGATAATGCTAAGATATGACAAGAGATAATGATATATACATATATATATATATAAGTTATTATTTTTAAAACCATGACTTGTCACATCACTTGCTAAACATAATTAACATAAGATAATATACTATCAGTGTATTATTATTATTTGGCTAATTAACTCTTATATATGTGTGTATATAGTGCACAAAGACGAACAATGTTCCTGACAACTTTACAGTGTCGAAAAGTAAAAATTCCAGAAAACGTTCTTCGGTACCGTTTTCTATTTTTCTACGAACTATCTATTTTGGTATATAAATTTTAAAAACGATTTAACCATCATTATTAAATAATTATAATATGTTTATTTGTAAATAAAAACCCATTTATTTATTAATATTGAAACTTAACTTGAATTTGCGAATAAATATATAAAACCGATGATATCAACTGTCGATGTCATAAATACATTTTATTTTCCAAAAATAAAATAAAATATTTTATTTCATATAATCTTGTTTGAATATATATATTTATGTATGTATCATGAGCCATGCATGATCCTTATTGTTTAAAAGCGGTTTTACTGACAAAATGTTTTTCGGCTGTTTTATCAATATTTTACCTAGGACGATATTTACAAATTATCAATATTTTATCTCGGTAATTTGTCTATAAATATTTTTCCTAAACAAAATAACTATTATTATTTACCACTTAAAACATGATTATTTCTTACTTTTAAAACCATATCTAAATATTTTAAAAATAAATATAATTTATCCAAATGATAAATTTGTGGGTCGTTACAAAAGCTAAATCAAATTATATTGATTTATTCATTTGAAAAACTTTTCTAAATAAAAGTATCTCGTAAGACCACATCGCATATAAACACGGACAGGTTTTACCTTACGATAACCAAAACATTTTATATTGTAAAATCAGCGATGGTATAATAATGTCTAGGGTTGAGGTATTTTATAACCAAGTAGTTGTGATGTGTGTACATGACGAAAACAACAGATATACAATCAAAAATTGAATGCGCTCATTGGAGAATGGATTTCCAACAATGGCAAGGTAATGGACTACTTTCCAAAAGTAATACACCTTTAGATAAAATGTACTTTGAGATCAAAAACCTTTCGACCTCGGCATGACAAGACTGGCGTATCCTTGACTGGATAGTACCGAATATGATCACCCCTAGGTTGTGATCAACAACCAAAAAGGGCCTTGAAGCATACATAGATATTGACTCTAGATAAGGCGGTGATCATACCTTAATTGGTGCGACCAACATAGCCTTGCGGCCTACTCTGTTTTAGCCATTCCTTGGTTGTGAGGATTGAGAGGCTACTCTCTTACCATTTCCTCATAGCAAACCATCTTGGAATGCTAACACTTCCTTCCATGGAGAAATGCAATGCCCGCATTCATCCATATAAGTTCGTTCTGGGTCTGAAAAAAACCAAAGGCACTTCAAGGAGTACCATCTTCAGTCATCATCAAGTTGTCTTCCATTTGAACGCATATGTTGGTTCAAATTGGTTTTCGAATAATATATGAAATCCCAATCTCTCTGAACTAACAACTATAATTTTCGATTGACTCATTCCTGGTTCTTTTAGAATTATGCAACAAGTATTCGAATCCTCACCAGGGAACTCGAATGTACAATCATACTTCCTGAGTCAAAACTAGCAAAGATTTGATAGTCAGTTATTTAACTATCAAATAAACAAACAACATCGATTTAGAGATTTAATTACCCATAGCAACCACTAAGCCTCATTTAAATAAATATTTCATTTGTTAAATCTCTTTTTTTTTCAAAATGTTTGTTAAAACATTTATATACTTATCCTACTACATAAGTAGTCACAAACATTACGAAAGATTTCGTATTTCAAATCATTATCAAAAGGATAAAAAACAAGTGTTATTTAAAATAAAGATAAAGTTAACTCCAAACTCTATTCCTTCGGTGTTAAGTAGGGAATGAATGTTCCTTACCACTATAATTAAGAAGGTCAGTTAAGGGAAATCCCAATCTCAAATTTTCTTTAATAAATTTCTTCAATAAATCCTTTTGATAAATCTCTTTCATTTGTGAAATCTCCTTTACTTAAACTCCAAAACCATTTGGGAAAAACTCTATAAATCTCCAAGTTTATTATAAAATTCCAAGTTTATTCAAAAAACTCTTTTATAAAAATTCTTTTATAAATATCCAAAATCATTTATAAAACTCTTTCTAAAATTTCAATATCTCTTTTGTATTTATAAAACTCATTTTGTAACTTTCTCATTTAAACAGAACTTTTTAAATAAACCTTAAATCAAAAAGTTCCTTTGATAAAATCAATTATTTAAAACATCTTTAAATAAACAAGCTATTATTCAAACATTCTTCCTTTAATTATCTTTAAACCACATTAACCAAATAATGATTTTAAACAATCATTTAAAAAGTATTAAATTAACTTCAAACATTCTTAATAAAATAATTGCTTAATTATCCTCTATATATCTCATTTAAAATGATAATAAACTTTAAACCATTTTTAAAAAGGATGAAATTTAAATATTTGATTTCACAAATTTCGAAAGAGACTTGGCGACCACAATGATTTTTATTTTAATTCAGTTTAATTATCCAAGTTATAAGATTGGTATTTACACAACAAATAGATATGTAAAGGGAATAAGCCAATAACAATCAACCATCATATAGGTAAATGTCCAAGTTACAAAAATAGCAGAAATGGGTTTGATTTCTGCTTAATAGAGGTCAAACATAATGTATTAGGTGAATTTTAGCAGAACGGTGATTTATTCTGCTAAACAGATGTCATTGAGTTTGATATTCAATTGTGGTTACTTAAAGGTAATCGACAAAGAAATTCCTTGGATTAAAACATTCTTTTAAAATAGAGTTGCTTTAAAAACAAAACAAACACTGAAAATAAAGAGATTTAAAATCAAACTTTTGTTCAATAATTGAACGACATTTAAGCTCTTTATTTGAATAATTATTAAACCTTTAATTAATAATTAAACAATAATTAACCTTTAATAAATAATTAGATAATAATTATCTTTTAAATAAATAATTACATATTAATTAATATAAAAATAATAACTAAATAATTATTCTCTTAATTAATAATTAGATAAATAATCAGTCTTTAATTAATAATTAAAAAATCATCAATATTTTAATAAATAATAAACCATAGATTAAATCTTTATTTAATAATAATTAAATCTTAATTAAATCTTAACTTAATTAGTAACTAATATTAAACTCTTTTATAAATAAATAATTAATTAATAATTATCCTTAATTATGAATTTCTTTATAATTAATCCTTAAATAAATTATTAAATAATGATTAATCTAAAATTGTTAACTAATTGTCAACCCAAAAAATGGATAAACATTCCTGGATCGAGTGTGGAAGTACCAGCCCCATTCTTACAGAGCAATAATATAGAAAAGAAATGTAAAAAGAGCAGAAATAGTAAAAAGACAAGATGATTTTTATAGTAGTTCGGCTGTTAAAGAAGCCTACATCTGATTTATTACTTTCTATTAACTAACTGCTATTACAAGTTGAATCGGATTACAATATGATTGAATCTTCTACGTTAGATCAAATCACAAGTATAAGAGTTTACTGGAGAATCACAGTGAACCCCTAGATGACTTTTGTGTGGGAGGAGAAGAGTGAAGAATAATCTCTGCAGAGTTCCAACAGCCAGTTCAAAAGATGATCCACTTTATGCTATAGGTAGAATTGTATTTATAGGCATTAGAGAGCCATTGGGCTAGGCAGCTTTGTCAGAAGCCTACACTCAATGAGACAAAGGTTCTCTGAAAATTTCATAACGATCCAACATAATATGATGGATCGCTAGCCATCCATCGGGCACGGATCGCTAGCCATCCATGTACTTAGTGGATTTTTGGGCTTCTTCCTTTGGGTTGCACTACCTGTCTTATGTAGGTGCTCTCCATGTGATTTCATGGCTAGTTTCCTTATTTTAATGATGATTCATGCATAGGTTGGACTGAACTATCACTAGAATCGGATGGGTTTTTGCTTCTCGAACTAGGTTGCTTGGAAGGCTATTAAACTTGGCAAACATACTTAGAAGAGATATTAATTCATGATGCAAGAGGCTTGAACAACCCATGAAGCTTCCTTATGGATCGTTAGCGATCCATAGGTGATGGATCGCTAGCGATTCATCCCTTTAGTGGATTTTTGTGTAATTCTTCTTAAGATCTTTTGGCTTGTGCTTTTAGATGCCTTGTTCAAGTTTCAAGTCATTCTAGCATAGTCCCTAAGTTATAACTCCTATTGAATTCTACTCGGTTAAAACCCCGATTAACATTTGCACTCCAGAGTATGCTCTCGTTGGAAATAAAGTGTGCCCTGGAAATGGTCGTCCTTAAAATCCTATTCCTTGAAATCTAGTCGATCATATTAGGCTTACTGTGAAGTATTGTTTTTTACTTTTCAATTTTTGTTGGGTTCGGGATACGGATCATCATTATTCATGGAAACATATTAATTTTGACTCTGTAAGTTCCAAAGTGTTTACGAACGACAATGGGGTTAAGTTTGAAAAGTTTGAGCGAAAATAAACGTTAGATGATGGATCGCTAGCGATCCAATCACTTTGATTTTTTTCGCTGAAATCTTTCCTATTTAGTACTATCTTCGAGCCGACCCTTCTTACTTTTCCTCACTTTCTTTTCTTGCGACCCGAACCAACCACGACCTAACTAGCTTTTGCCACTGCCATCGTTGATCTCTACCGCTTGAGCCTACCGACACGGACCTCAGCTACCTCTACCATCACCCCGAGCCAAACCATAGCACCAGAATCGCCGCTTGCTTGGATCACTGTAGACCTTGCAGACCGCTAACCTTAGCTTGGATCGCCATGAACCCGAAGTCGAACTCGTTTGTCTTTGATCCGAGGTTGGCGACGATGTGGTTATCGTATTGGGTGTGGTTACTAGTGAATTTAGGGTGATCGAGGAGAATGGTGAACGAAGCAGGTTGATTGCGATTTACTGGAGATTAATAGTGGATTCATGTCTTGCACTTGACGCTTTCTACCATCTTCGTCCAATAAATAAAAATTGATTAGCTCATGGCCCCGATTGTTTCGATGAGGCGGTTTACTATGGACTTGATCATCCTGGATTAGTCTTACTATCACATGCTTAGTGTACCTGAGAATAGAACAAGATTCCCGTGTCGCTTTGGACAATGGACTCGTTATCGATCGTCGACCGATAATGGGTAAGTGTAGGAGGAATAACTTCAATAAATGTTATGAAAGCTTTTTCATTTTTCTACTGTAAGTGAACTATCCACATAGGATAGAGCGTTCATAGTGTTTAGGACACCAAGCCCATCTCACATAGATAACACACTTACACTTTCCCCAGTCAACACTTAGAATCCGATGAGTTGACACAAGTCTTCGTCTTTTCGAAATTTAGGGGTTAAACATATGGGGATTTCTAGTTAAAAATAGGGTTACCCAACCATGTTGGATACAAGTTCTTTTATATAGAATGAAGCATCCGTCATCTCGATGTAAATTCAGTGGAAGAAGCCTAGTACTCTCGGAAGCAGAATCGACATTAGTTATACCTTCAAAAACGATTCTAGCAGCACCTACTTCTTCGGCACCACAGGCTCAATATAGTCAATTGGTCTTGATTGGTCTGATCGTCGATTGAACTCCTCCAAACTTTAGAGTTTTACTTAACCCTCCTTAGAGTGCTTCTACTGTCATTTTTTCTAAAGTTATACACAATATTTGTTTATAGCATGGTATTCCAGATGACGATATGCGCCTTACACTGGAAAATGAGTTTGCACACATGCCACCTTCGGGGTGCACTGCCTGCCATCGGTACAAGTGCTTGAATGGTGCAGTGCCCCCATTGTACCATTTCTTGAGAGACACTCTTCTAAATTTAGGAATAGCCCTGTAACAACCCGGGGTTTTATAATTGTTGATTATCGTCAAATGACGATTCAATTTGTTTGACAATTGTAATTGGAATTATATTCGAGTTGTAATTCGTTTATCAATTGCAAATTCTTTTAAATAATTTTGTTGAACGGTTATGCGGGCTTTTAATTGAATCTTGGCCCACTAACACTCTCTCCTATCTTTGTTAATCGGACATGTTCCCTTTTTACTTCGTCCAACCCGTTGCCTTGTTGAGATAAGGGTGTGCTCATTTCTCTTTTCATCGGATTCACTTCATTCGTTTTACCCTAAACCTAAAATGAAAGCATACGAACGATAATGGCGGCCACGTTTCTTTGCTCGTTCCTTCGATCTGAAATAGAGAGGCGGCTTTGTTCGATGTTCTTGACTATTACTTGATCTTGTTGCCCTGGGGTTCGTGGTACTGTGATTTAGGGTTTTCACATTTTGGGGCTTCGTTCCCTTTGTGCTCCGCTTTGCTTGAGATTTCGATCTGTGCTTGAGCTTCGACTTCTTCAACACTTGCCTCGACTGGAACTAGGGTTTTCGGCGATCTCGATCCTCTGGCGAATTAAAGGCTTCGACTTCCTTCGCCTCGCTCGCGTCCAATTCGTGGCAAAGGTGAGTGACCCCCTTCACTCACATCTAGTTTAAACTTCCTGTTTTGTTCGATTCGAACTCGCGATTTCGTGATTCTTTTGACTTGTTATGATTTGCCTAATGTTGACTTCGGTCGCTTCGATTTTGGTTCTGGCTTTGCCTCATTGCTTCATCCATTCACTATGGTGCATTTGGCATTTGTCATGCTGGATCACTGTCTGCATTCATTTCAAATGTTGTTGATATTAGTTGTTTCGTTTGTCAATCCATACCATTGCTGTAATTGCTATACTGTGTCCATTTGAGTAGCATTTCTTTGATCTTTGGTCCTTGTAGTGTTGACATTGTAATTACGTTGAGTCAGTTGCCAATGTATGTCTTGATGCATTTGAACTGTTGTTCATTTGAATTTTCATTGTTGACCAGTCTGGTTTCACCTGTGTATAGTCTCGAGTTGCACACTGTAAACTTTGTTGTTCCCTTGGTTGCACTTTGGTTATCACTGATGCTCATCTGTAGTTGGCCTTGTTGTAGTTGACCATCATGTATATTTGCCTTCAACACCGTTGCACATGTGTAGTTTGTAGTAGCACTGTTGTTGTAATTAGGTTGTGACATTGGACTTGAATCTACATACATGTTTGTCCATTTTATAGTTGAACCTGAACTTGTCCTCTGATAGTTCATACATTCTCCAGTCTGATTTGAAGTGGTCTTCACTTTAAAGTCAGTTGCATCTTTGATTTTGTATTCAAACTCGGTCATACTGGTTTCATATGTTGTTTCACCACTGAGCCTTATGTTCTTCATACCATGTGTACATGCTTCCTTGTGTCTTGGTTGGTCTGTTCATTGGCCTTGTTGCATACCCATTCCATGTTTGTACTGTGTACATGCTTCACTATTGTGTTTGCATTGGCGTATCTCACTGTGTTCATGTGTATTGATACTCTAGTCTTGATTCACTGTTGCTCTCTTGTAGCTGTTGTCTGCATTTGTTTATGATGGGTTCTTGATATTGTTCGAATTGACTTTGGCTTGTCAATTATTTACGCGGCTGGTATTGGCACTTGATATTTTTGGCTGTGAGTTGAGTTGATGCTTTGGTTTCGACTCGATTCGTTTTATGATTCGTGTATATGTTTATTTCATCCCTGTACTTCATGTACATGCAACCATTTTGTCGTCTGCATTGTCTATTGGTATTTGCAAGCTTTGGTTTCATTTACAGGTGCATGTCTTCACATGTAGTTGAACTCATCTATGTATAGTGTAGTCTGATTTCATATATATATATACTACACTGTGTACATTTTCCTGTGCACATCGATTTTTCATGTCTCCTTGAATCACTTGTTTCGAGACAATTCTAGTTGCATTGTGATCATTGTAGTCTGCACTTGCATAGTTGGTTCCATAATCCACATGTTTGACCCTTGATCATTTTATACATGAGTCTGTAGCTTGCAGTTTCATTTGATCTTCATGTATGTAGTTTGAGTCTGGCTCTTCGAGTTTGAATACTGTCTGCATTGTTGTGGTGCACAAACTATGTATGTTGCTGGTTTGTGGTTTGGTGTCTCACTTCCATTTTGAGTTTGCATATGGTCAGTGAGTTTCATTTGTGGACATTGTCGAGTCTAGTTGTATATGCATTGTATCACTTGATGGCATCAAGTCTGATCTACAGTTGCCACCATTTGTTTACTTTGATTCTGGGGTGTCACTGTCTTCTTTCTGCACTTGTATTCATGTTGCAGTATGTTTATGTGATGTTGCCTCTGTGTATTTGTAGCAGTTGCATGTTGCACCTTTATCTATGCACACGAGTTGGCGGGGCGGTGCACACGGGTACGAATGCACACGTGTGTACTGCAGCCACCCAAACTCGACAGTTTTTGAATTGACATTTCTTTGCTCGTGATGCCTTGATTTTTATACCATATCGGCGAGGCCGTACACGCGTGTGTGTACGGCAGCCAATCGAGTTTTGATGATTTTAAAGTGACAATTTCAATTGTTTTTAAATTGATGTAGTCGATTGGATAAATTGTTTATTTATCTCTGTTGATGATTTAAATCTGCTGATTTTTGTTAAACTCGGTTAAGTGTTATATTGACCGTTATCCGGTTTCTTTGTTTAAAGAATCGGATAGACGGGAATTATTGTGACTGTCGTCTATTTAAATTATTACTGCCTATATGCACTAATAAACTGGTTTGAATTAGACTGACCTGGGTATTATTTTCATTTGAATGTAATACTCGGGTAAGACCCGAGTTATTTCAGGTTGTAGATTTTCTTCTTTGAGTTGCTGTTCAGGATATGAAGACTTTTCACATCTTCTGAAGTTGTCAGTGTCATTTTGTAGTAGTCGTGTCATTGTATAGAACGATATGTATTCATGTATATTATTCGTTAATGTACTTGTATATATAACTTCTTGAGTCGACAGTTGTAGTTGTATCATATGTATCGTGTCAACTATATTGTAACTGACATCGGTTATATATATGAGATTTTTGTTAATCTGTGTTCCGCATTTATATTATCTGTGTTATTGTTATATCTAATGTCCTAAACTATTATGAACTATCGTAGTTTGTTTTATACTGATAATTGGATATGTCGATGGGAGTAAATAAATAATAGGTGGAAAATAAAAAGTATATACCACTCCTATCGAGATAACCAATATTAGTGTAAGGCCAATTACGGATGGTCGCTCCTATCCAACCTTATTCTTCGTAATAATAGACAGTATTTCTTTTAATACTCTTTGTTATTATGAGCATAGAGGTGGGGCGTCACAGTTGGTATCAGAGCTTGGGGTTTATGGACATAATATAAAACATAACTTGGATGGAACATATGTTACAACTATTGGTCGACGGTTTAATTGTATTCTGAGTCAAAACTAAAGTTTTGAAATTTGGATGAAATTTTTAAATATCCTTATTTAAAAATAAAAGTGAATTTGTGTTCTGATAATTTGATTGATTTGTGTTCTATTTATCAGAGTGCGCAGCGGAAACAGTGAAACTGTCTTCGCTGAGTACAACTGACAATCTTTTTGATTTAAAAATCAAAATACGAAATTGATATGGATTTCATTTGTTGTTTACATAGCTGTGATTATTTTGTTTCTTTGAGAATTTCGAATCCGAATTGAGGATTCGAAGAAATTACAGTTATGTGATTTTTGTTGAAATTTCCGCTGACTTTCTTTTGTACTAATCATCTATTGATTAGATTTTGCTATTTTGAATTATCTTCATTGAAGATACATTCGAATGATTTCTTTGTTCATTTTGTAGTACGTGCAAAAATTTGAATTGCACATTATTGCATTTATTTTACGTTGAACCGATGCTTGGTTATGAAACGTATTTTGTTTCCGTTATTTTTATAACGGGATTTTTACACCAATGCTATATTTTGAAGCACGGTGTTTTGTGGCATTTTTGATGAATGAAAATTCACTGACATTACATTTTGATGTAGATTGTTTTGATCTGATTTTGACGTTTTAAAACTACTGTCGCTTTGGCTTCAGTAACCGCCAAATTTTAAAAGTGAATTTTCAAGCGGTTATTCCGCAATACTGATTTGTAACCGTTTTTACGGTATTTTGAGAAGTACAATTTCCTTATCGAAATTGTTACTGATTTGCTGTTTTAATCACGTGATTGGAAAATCGTTTTAAAATGAAAATTGTTTCATAAAATTTTAGCAGTTTGCGTTTTCAAAAGAATGAGAAAGCGACTTAAACGATTCAGCAAAATCGAGGATTATGACCCCTTTCTTTTACTGTTTCGCTTAACTCCGGACTTGTCCAGTTGAGAAGGTGAATTGTTATTTTTACAAAATAAATAAAATTGTTTTCAAAAATTTTACAGTTTGCGATTTCAAAAGAATGAGGAAGTGATTTAAATGTTTCAGCAAAATCGAGGACTATGACCCCTTTCTTTTACTGATTCGCTCAATTCCGGACTTGTCCGTTTGAGAATGTAAAGTGTATTTTTACAGAATACACAATTTTGCACTTTCAAGGAAACGATGAAGTGATTTAAACGATTTAGCAAAAGTGCGGAGTATGGAACCATACTTTTACTATTTCGGTTAATTCCGGACTCGTTAATTGAAATATCTGTCGTTTTGATGATTTTGATGATTTTACACTTTCAAGGAAACGATGAAGAGAATTAAACAATTTAGTAAAACTCGTGGTTATGGGACATGTGCGTTTGCTATTTTGGTTAATTCCGGACTCGTTAATTGAAACATTTTGATGCTTTCGTGTGCTTTCGAGCCACTATGAGGACCTTCGGGTCATTTGTTGGGCTTTCGGGCCACTCTGCGGACCTTCGGGTCATTTGTTGGGCTTTCGGGCCACTCTGCGGACCTTCGGGTCAAATACCAGTACTAGACCTTCGGGTCACTCTGCGGACCTTCGGGTCAATCTGATGGGCGCCAAAATTATGTTGAGTACTTGGTAGGCTTCGGCCACTCTGAGATGCACGTGCGGCGAATTAAAAACTCGCCATCTGATGGGATCGATCCAAGCTTTCATGTTGATTTTCTAGTCTTCTTAATTGATTTCTAGATATTTGTTGCTTCCAATTATCTGCAGGTAATTGGATATTTGCTGATATGAGTTCTGATTATCGTTTTTGATAATCAGATATTTGTTGTTTCTAATTATCGCTTGTGATAATTAGATATTTGTTGATATGAGTTCTGATTATCGTTTTTGATAATCAGATATTTGTTGTTTCTAATTATCGCTTGTGATAATTAGATATTTGTTGATATGAGTTCTGATTATCGTTTTTGATAATCAGATATTTGTTGTTTCTAATTATCGCTTGTGATAATTAGATATTTGTTGATATGAGTTCTGATTATCGTTTTTGATAATCGGATATTTGTTTCTTTTAATTATCACTTTAGATAATTAAATATTTGCTGATTTGAGATTTAATTATCGCTTTAGATAATTAAATAATTGCTGATTTGAGATTTAATTATCGCTTTTGATAATTAAATATTTGCTGATTTGAGATTTAATTATCGCTTTTGATAATTAAATATTTGCTGATTTGAGATTTAATTATCGCTTTAGATAATTAAATAATTGCTGATTTGAGATTTAATTATCGCTTTTGATAATTAAATATTTGCTGATTTGAGATTTAATTATCTCTTTTGATAATTAAATATTTGCTGATTTGAGATTTAATTATCGCTTTAGATAATTAAATAATTACTGATTTGAGATTTAATTATCGCTTTTGATAATTAAATATTTGCTGATTTAAGATTTAATTATCGCTTTTGATAATTAAATATTTGCTGATTTGAGATTTAATTATCGCTTTTGATAATTAAATATTTGCTCATTTTAGATTTAATTATCGCTTTTGATAATTAAATATTTGCTGATTTAAGATTTAATTATCGCTTTTGATAATTTAATATTTGCTGATTTGAGATTTAATTATCGCTTTTGATAATTAAATATTTGCTGATTTGAGATTTAATTATCGCTTTTGATAATTAAATATTTGCTGATTTAAGATTTAATTATCTCTTTTGATAATTAAATATTTGCTGAATTGAGATTTAATTATCGCTTTTGATAATTAAATATTTGCTGATTTGAGATTTAATTATCGCTTTTGATAATTAAATATTTGCTGATTTGAGATTTAATTATCGCTTTTGATAATTAAATATTTGCTGATTTGAGATTTAATTATCGCTTTTGATAATTAAATATTTGCTGATTAGAGATTTAATTATCGCTTTTGATAATTAAATATTAGCTGATTTGAGATTTAATTATCGCTTTTGATAATTAAATATTTGCTGATTTGAGATTTAATTATCGCTTTTGATAATTAAATATTTGCTGATTTGAGATTTAATTATCGCTTTTGATAATTAAATATTTGCTGATTTGAGATTTAATTATCGCTTTTGATAATTAAATATTTGCTGATTTGAGATTTAATTATCGCTTTTGATAATTAAATATTTGCTGATTTGAGATTTAATTATCGCTTTTGATAATTAAATATTTGCTGATTTGAGATTTAATTATCGCTTTTGATAATTAAATATTTGCTGATTTGAGATTTAATTATCGCTTTTGATAATTAAATATTTGCTGATTTGAGATTTAATTATCGCTTTTGATAATTAAATATTAGCTGATTTGAGATTTAATTATCGCTTTTGATAATTAAATATTTGCTGATTTAAGATTTAATTATCGCTTTAGATAATTAAATATTTGTTGATTTGAGATTTAATTATCGCTTTAGATAATTAAATATTGGTTGATTTGAAATTTGATTATCGTTTTTGATAATCGAATATTTGTTGAATTTGAAATTTGATTATCGCTTGTGATAATCGAATATTTGTTGATTTGAGAAATTTGACTATCGTTTGAGATAATCAGATATTTGATTGGTTTTCTGACTATCGTTTGAGATAATCAGATATTTGATTTGTCTTCTGTTATCGTTTGAGATAATTGTATTTGCGATTTGAAAATTCAATTATCGTTTTTGATGATTGAATATTTGCGATTTTTGAGATTTGAGCTTCGTCTTTTTCTCTGGCGATTTAGGTGAGTAATTTGATTTACTCACATTCAATTCGTGCTCTGTATGGGATTTCTGCTCTGTTTTTCCTTCTCTTTTAGTTGCTGGAACTCGATTGTTCTTGCTTGTGTTAGTCGTATGATTTTGATCCCTGATTCCCACGATGTTGATTCTTTTGATTGAAGCAGTCGAACCTTTCGATTTCTTATCTAATACTTCCCCGCTGACACTTGCTTTGCTTATACATTCAACATTACCATGCTCTTTTGGTTGTTACCTTTTTCCATTTATTTCCTATGATTGCGTGGACGCAATTTTTATAAGGAGGGGAGTCTGTAACAACCCGAGGTTTTATAATTGTTGATTATCGTCAAATGACGATTCAATTTGTTTGACAATTGTAATTGGAATTATATTCGAGTTGTAATTCGTTTATCAATTGCAAATTCTTTTAAATAATTTTGTTGAACGGTTATGCGGGCTTTTAATTGAATCTTGGCCCACTAACACTCTCTCCTATCTTTGTTAATCAGACCCGTTCCCTTTTTACTTCGTCCAACCCGTTGCCTTGTTGAGATAAGGGTGTGCTCATTTCTCTTTTCATCGGATTCACTTCATTCGTTTTACCCTAAACCTAAAATGAAAGCATACGAACGATAATGGCGGCCACGTTTCTTTGCTCGTTCCTTCGATCTGAAATAGAGAGGCGGCTTTGTTCGATGTTCTTGACTATTACTTGATCTTGTTGCCCTGGGGTTCGTGGTACTGTGATTTAGGGTTTTCAAATTTTGGGGCTTCGTTCCCTTTGTGCTCGGCTTTGTTTGAGATTTCGATATGTGCTTGAGCTTCGACTTCTTCAACACTTGCCTCGACTGGAACTAGGGTTTTCGGCGATCTCGATCCTCTGGCGAATTAAAGGCTTCGACTTCTGTTGGGTGAATTCTTACCCGTAAGACCTCGAGACCCAGAAACGTGATCCATTCGGCAGACCTCATTCGGCAGTCCTCCCTCGAATCCATTCGGCAGTCCTCCATCGAATCCATTCGGTAGACCTCCATCGAATCCATTCGGCAGACCCACCGGTCCAACCTCACCATCCCACCACCGGACCAACTACCACCGGTCCAACCTCACCATTCCACCACCGGACCAACTACCACCGGTCCAACCTCACCATCCCACCACCGGACCAACTACCACCGGTCCAACCTCACCATTCCACCACCGGACCAACTACCACCGGTCCAACCTCACCATCCCACCTCCGGACCAAGTGATGCCGAACCAAGTCATACCAGGCCAGATCACATCAGCCTAGGCCCATCTGCGACCATACATATCCTGGACCCCTACCCCTAGCCTCACTCTATAAATAGAGGGGCAAGGGTACAACAATGGGGACAAGTTTGAGAGCTCAAGCACGGAAGGAACTTTCAAACAACTTTCTTTTACTTGTATAAAAGCTTTGTACTTGTAATCAAAAGAAGAGAAGAGAAATAACATATAAAGTGGACGTAGGCACATTCTGGCTGAACCACTATAAATTTGCGTGTCTTTTTACAGTTTAACCCCTGCTTTTCATATATTTGCGTAAATCACTCAAATCGCTAAGAACAACATAAGATCCATTAAATTATACAACTTTGAGGTGTTTGTCCATTTTTTGTGCAAACATTTTTGGTGCTTTCACTGAGAACTAGAAGCTCGAAGCTTCAGCTTCATCTACTTAACAAGTTTTCCTAACAGCATCGTCCGCCACTTGGAAAACATGCCTCCCAAACAGAGAAAAGATGTTAACAAAGGAAAAAACATCGCATCCAGTAGTCTTCCTGACCCAGCTGTCGCGAATCAAGTAAATCGTCCTCCTCCAGCAACGGTAACAAATGAAGGACAGGCTAACCCAACCACTCCTACCACGGAACAGCCTGCAGCAATTACTAGGGCAGATTTGGACAGAGTTGTTGTTGAAGTAACTAACCGCTTCACGTCCCAGCAGGAAGCCTTGGTGGACCATCTCATGTCACGCTTGAGGGACGCTGAAGAATCCAACCGCAACACTGAATCATGGGGCGAGTCCCAGTCTGGAGGATCTCAGAGACAGCAAAGATCTTCCTTCTTCGAAGGAGCTAACGGCAGGAGTAGCCGTGGTAGGAGCCGAGACCGAGCCCAGCCCGAACTTAGGCCTGAGGAAACGTTTGGTGCCGAACCCAACGGGGAAGGTACCGGGCGAAGGTCAACTGCAGCTGAGCCTGTCATGCTGCCTAACCACAGAAACACCAGTGAACGGGGCCGAGCTAGAGTTCAGCCCGAAGTTGGACCCGAGGAAGTTCTTAGATCAGAACCCAACAGGGGAAGATCAAGGCAAGGGCCAACTGTAGCTGACCCAAGCATGCTCCCAGAAGATCAAAGGCAGCCACTGGAAAATATGAGGAATGATAGACGATACCATCCCTACAGGTTGCCTGGACGGAATCAACCCCACAGAACAGAACCAAACTCATTTCTGTCCGCTCCAAATTCTGATGAAAGGATGGCGCGCTTATTCAGAGAGTGTGTCCAACGGGAGCAAAGAGATCGAGGGATAGGCGCTAGGGTAACCAGCCCTTTCGCCCGCAATATCGAAATTGCTATCACCCCCCGAGAATGGAAGATGCCAACAATGGAACCCTACAAAGGAACCTCCGATCCCGTTGTACACTTACAGAGGTACACGCAGCATATGCTCATGAGTGGAGCAACAGAGGGAGTACTGTGCAAATGCTTCCCGCTCTTCTTAGCAGATCTTGCTACCTCCTGGTTCTGTCATCTACCCCAAGGATCCATCAGCTCATGGGAAATGTTGAAAGAAAAATTCATCAGTCAGTTCCGCATTCATGTGGAGCAACCTAAGGACGCTTATTCCTTATCCAGCGTCAAACAGAAACCTGGAGAAAAGCTGCAGCAATACCTAACCAGATTCAACGCCGCAGCAGCCGCAGTTCAAGATGCCGATGAGAAGCTTATCCTAATGGCCCTCTGCAGTGGGGTGCATCCGGACACTAAATTTGCTAGAAGATTGACAAAAGAAAAACCAGCCACTTTACCCGATTTCTTCCATGAAGCCGGGAAATACATGAGGCTTGAGGATGCTGCCATTGAGGGGCAATCAGGATAGCAAAGTAAGACGACCCATGGCAACGCCCCTGCTGTGGCGAGGGATGTTCGAAGAAATGATTCCAGAGACAATGCTGGGGGCAAGAAAGTAGAAAAACGCCTATATCGGCCAGGACCAAGATTCGACTCTTACACCCCTTTGAACGAGACCGTCGAAAATATCTTCCTTGCCACCCAAGGCGAAGTTAGATACAAACGCCCACCATACAAGAAGGAATCAGATAACGCACAAAAGTCTGGAAAATTCTGCCGCTTCCACGAATCTCACGGACATGATACCAACGAATGCCATCATCTCCGAGATCTGATTGAGGAACACATCAGAAGGAAAAAACTGGAACGCTATGTAAAAAGTCAAGACAGGACTCCAGCTCCTGCCAATGAAAACCCAAGGCTACCCTCACCAGGGACCGGCAGAGTCGACCGCAACGCTAGCAGCTCTAGTCAAGAGAAGATAGTGGTCCATACCATCTCAGGAGGTCCGCACATCGCAGACAGAAGTTGGAAAGAGATGGAAAGATATGGGAAGTCGCTTAGAAACAACAGGGACTGTGTCAATACGGTTATAGAAGAGCGCCACCCAAAACGGAAAGAAAGTGATGACATCACATTCAGTAAACGCGACCTAGAAGGAAGACAGTACCCTCACATGGATCCCATGGTTATCTCTGCTCGACTCGGTCCCGCCGAAGTTTACCGAATCCTGGTAGACACTGGAAGCTCTGTAAATATCCTGTTCAAACACGCATTCGACAAAATGAAGCTATCAATGAAGGATGTATCTCCCTGCGATAAACCACTACACGGTTTCACTGGAGATGCGAAAATGCCCATCGGGCAGCTGGACCTCTTCGTTGAAATTGGAAGCCATCCCCGCTCCGTTATAAGGAAATAGACGTTTGTGCTGATAGAAAACCATTCGGCCTACAACGCCTTCCTAGGAAGACCAGCCTTATCTGACTTCCAGATTGTCCTAGCCCCGTGGTGCCTGAAAATGAAATTTCCAACAGACAATGGGGTAGGAGAAGTGGAAGGAGACCAGGATATTGCACGAGACTGCTATGTAACCGAACTTCGCAACAACCACAGGAAAGATAAAGGGAAAGGTGCAGAGGTTGCCCTCTGCACAAAAAGCCTTGAAGCATAGCAACTAAAGAAAGCCCCTCCTCTTCGATACACCAGCGACCCTTTCAATGAATTAGACCCTAGGGACAAAGAGGAGGAGGCCACCGCCGAGCCTGCGGAGGCTATGGAGTTTATATCTGTAGACAAGCATGACCCAAGTAGGCTACTGAAAATTGGGTCCCAGCTGAAAGCTGAACTGAAGGAACAACTCATTGATTTTCTCCACCACAACTTGGATGTGTTCGCTTGGTCACACGCTGACATGACCGGAATCTCCCCCGACATAGCATGCCACGCATTAAACATTAATCCTACCAAGGCGCCTGTAAAACAAAGAAAGAGAAGTATGGGGGCAGAGCGATCAGCAGCCCTCGATGAAGAAGTAAAGAATCTACTCGCCAATGACTTCATACGAGAAGCTATCTACCCGGAATGGATCGCCAACCCGGTGCTGGTAAAAAAGGCTAATGGGAAGTGGCGAACCTGCATTGACTTTTCCAACCTAAACGACGCCTGCCCAAAGGATTGCTTCCCACTTCCCCGAATCGACCAACTTGTAGACAGCACAGCCGGGCACGAGCTACTATCTTTTATGGACGCATACTCAGGATATAACCAAATTCCTATGCATGCTCCCGACCAAGACCACACTAGTTTCATCACCGACCGGGGTTTGTACTGCTACAAAGTGATGCCCTTCGGACTTAAAAATGCAGGAGCTACCTACCAGCGCCTCATCAACAAGATGTTCGCAAGGCTAATAGGACGAACAATGGAAGTATATGTAGACGACATGCTGGTAAAATCACGGAAAGCCAAAGATCACGTAAGCCACCTAGGCGAAATGTTCCAGGTACTTCGACAGTATGGAATGAAGTTGAATCCACTAAAGTGCTCCTTCGGAGTGTCATCGGGAAAATTCTTAGGATTCATCGTCCATGCCCGAGGGATAGAAGCAAACCCTGAACAAGTCCGAGCATTAAGGGACATCAAGATACCTTCCACCCGAAAGGAAATGCAAAGCCTAAATGGAAAAGTGGCTGCCCTAAGCCGATTCATCTCCAAAGCAACGGACAAGTGCGTCCCCTTTTTCGAAGCTCTAAAGAAAGATAAAGGAAAGTTCGAATGGACGGACGAATGCTTAACCGCTTTCCTTAACCTAATCGAACACCTCCATAAACCACCGGTACTCTCGACCCCAAGCGAAGGCGAAGAATTATACCTATACCTTGCTGTGTCATCTCACGCTCTAAGCGCTGCCTTGGTAAGGGAAGACAACCGCACGCAACGACCAGTTTACTTCGTCAGTAAAAGGTTTACTGGGGCAGAAGTCAGATATCCTAAGCTTGAAAAGTTAGCATACTGTTTACTAATCACTTCACGAAAGCTACGTCACTACTTCCAATCCCATTCCATCAAAGTTCTGACCGATCAACCACTGAGGCAGGTACTCCATCGTCCCGACACTTCCGGGCGACTACTTAAATGGTGTATTGAGCTGAGTCAATATGATATCACCTATCACCCTCGCACCGCCATCAAGGGACAAGCCATGGCTGATTTCATTGCAGAATTCACTACCAACGAGGATAAGGAGCAACTGGAAATAACAGAAGATATCAAGTGGAATCTCTTTGTGGACGGTGCATCTAACGAACAAGGCTCGGGGGCAGGTGTGGTAATAATCACCCCCAGGGGAAATAAACTGCACTATGCTATAAGGTTGGAGTTCGCTGCCACCAACAACGATGCAGAATACGAAGCAGTAATAGCCGGATTAGAAATTGCTATCGAGATCGGAGCCAATTCTTTGTGTCTTCACAGCGATTCCCAGCTTATTGTTAATCAAATACTAGGGGAGTTCCAAGCTCGAGAAGAACGACTCATCGCATATCTAAAAAAGGCCAAGTTACTTCTCAGCCGATTGGACCACTACTTAGTCAAACACATCCCTCGGGAAGAGAACCAAGAGGCCGACGAATTGGCAAAGCAAGCAAGTATGAGAGACGTCGCCATCTTCGGGGCAGTAACTGTCTCAAAGCAAACGATCCCAAGTTTTGAGCAAGTGAATCTGATAGCTGCAACCGAAGAAGCAACTTGGATGACTCCCATCCGAGACTACCTACAAAATGGCACACTACCCGACGGGCGTAACGAAGTCAAGAAAATCTTAAGGAAAGCGTCCCGCTACACAATACAAGGAGACATCCTCTATCGGCGCGGGTTCTCTAACCCATTGTTAAGGTGTGTCGCCGGAAGGGAAGCCAAGGAAATCTTATCCAACATTCATCAAGGAAGCTGCGGAGATCACACCGGAGGGCAAACGTTAGCAAAAAAGATACTCCGATACGGATATTTCTGGCCCACCTTAAGCAAGGACGCCTTAGATTTCGTCAAGAAGTGTGACAGATGCCAAAAATTTGCTAAGATCCCTCGGCTACCAACAACTGAAATTACTCAGATGACCAGCCCTTGGCCCTTTGCAGTATGGGGAATTGACTTAATCGGTGAACTGCCAATGGGTCGAGGCGGCGCCAAATATGCTATAGTAGCAGTCGACTATTTCACCAAATGGGTGGAAGCAGAACCTCTAAATAAAGTATCTTCAGCGAAAGTTATCAACTTCTTAATCAAAAATGTTCTGTGCAGGTACGGAATCCCACTAAAAATCATATCAGACAATGGACTTCAGTTTGACAGCGAGGAATTCGCCAACTGGTGCCAAGAACACGGAATTCGCAAAAGCTTCTCATCCGTAGCATATCCCCAAGCAAACGGACAAGTCGAAGCAGTCAACAAAATTCTGAAAACTCTGATCAAAAAGAAGCTCGAAAAGTCAAAGGGCGCTTGGGTGGATGAACTCCCTACGGCACTATGGGCCTACCGCACATCTTTCAGAACATCAACAGAGCACACTCCTTTCTCTTTGGCATACGGATCGGAGGCTATGCTCCCAGTTGAAACTATTGTGCCTTCCCACCGTAGGATCCACTATAACCCAGAAGAGAACGAAGAGCTCCTCAACATGTCTTTGGATCTAGTCGAGGAGAGAAGGAATGATGCAGTCCTAAAAACAGCAGCCCACAAGCAAAAGGTGGCAGCACAATACAACTCCAAAGTCAAGCATCAAACCTTACGAGAAGGGGGTCTTGTCCTCAAGCGAATCTTCCCTCGCCCCGGAGCACTAGACCCAATCTGGGATGGACCATATGTAATTCATAAAGATCTCCACAACGGAGCCTATATTTTGTCAACAGCGGACGGAGAGGTGTTCCAGAGGGCATGGAACATCCAACACCTCCGTCGATACTTTTCTTAACTTGTATTGCCCATATGAAGTGAATTAACAAAGAGAATCAGTGGACGTAGGCATTTTTTTTCGTGCCGAACCACTTTAAAAAAAGCCTTGTCTCTTTTTTAACTTGTTCCTTTGTATCTTGGCTGCTTGTTAACTTTATCCTTTGCTGTTGAACAAAATCCTGAGCATATAGCATTTCTATTCAAAGCACTCCACCATGCAACTTCACGTGGACAAGACCCAACAGGTACTATGCGAATCTATGCCCTCGCCAATGAGACACTTTTGCTCCAGCATCCCTCTGCTGCGGGTTAACTCATTGCTCGCGACGGCCCTTAAAGCCAACTGTAATGAGCCGATTATAAGCCACCGAGAAGGCCGACTATAGCCGAGGCAGCTCATTACGGCGTTAGGCTCGCCGGCAACTGTGAACCGACTATAAGCCCCAACATAAGGTGTGGCCAGCCAGGGGCAGTTCACAGTTGACGATCGACACCCACGCTAGCCGGCCACAGTAAGTCGAATAATACCCATGAGTACGGGCCATAATGGCCCGGGTAGTTACTGTGCGCGATCTCGGCTCCGGTGTGTCTTAAGTGCGGCTGTGGTAAAAAAGAATTAACTCCCCGCGGAGGCGTAAGATGGGTGACAAATGTCTCCAAGACCCACAGCTAGGGAAAGTGACTACAAAACCCGTTCGCCACGAACTTAAGCACATCGAAGGCCTTCCGTGACTGGAAGTTTTACTATTTCACATATTTCAATTTTACTTAAAAAACTTTCCTCCTATCCTCTGTAACAAACCATAAAGTACATGATGCAGGGTAAGAGATACCCGCCAATGGATGCAGAGATTCACAATCAGATGGCAGGGCATTCAACCGCTTTCCATGCTTGGTCATACAAGATATTCGAAGCTGCCATTTGCAAACAGAACATGAAAGGCGGTATTTTCTTCCTTTATGTGCAGATGCATGACCGTAATTTAATTTTTTCACACCACACGCTAACATTGCAAGTCATGAGATTATGATTTAAAACCAGAAGCTGACATCAAACACAATTTAATTACAAGAATATACACAGCTATATTTCTCATACGACATGTCAAAACAGCAACAAACATTCAAGAAACGACAAAATCGGCTTAAGTCAAAAAATTACACGTCAAGAATAATGATTGATTATTACAAGTAGCAAGAATTACAACTTAGAAGTTACTCTACTGTCTTAAGACTAACAGATACAGCAATGCCAAGCCTACAAAAAGAATTTTCCAGGTCTAATCAGGGAGCCGGTTGCGTCGAAGTCTTGTCCTTGCTCTGTTGCCCGCCTGTCCGGTCATAAAAAGGATTCATTAGTGATAAGTAACCAAGTTAACGGAAAAGCTAGAAAGGAAGACTTACCAGCACCTGCTTCTTGACCATCCTGGTCGTCATCCTCTACCTGCACACCTGCCTCCTCAGCAGCAAGCAGCCGCATACCCTCCTTTACCGCCACTTTCTCCTCCTTGGTGAACTGGGCAGTGACCACATCCATACTGAAGACCGTTCCGCCCTCTTTATCTGCATCAGCCTTAGCTTCCTCCAAAGCCCGGAGATAGATCTTAGCCATGACCTTGGGATAATCATCCATCCAAGAGAGATTGCCCTGCTTCCAAGTCCGGAAATACATGTCCTGAAGCATGTCATCCATCATTCCCTCATTCTCCTCAAACTCCCTCATCCGGGCATCAGAAGCCGACAACCTTTCGACGGCAGCATCTCTCTCCAGTCTGTATCTCGAGCAATCAGCCTGAAGGGACCTCCGCATCACCTCCATCTCTTCCCTCAACTTAGCTTGAGCAAGCTCTGCAGCCTCAAGTTTCTCGGACAATTCCTCCACCTGCTCGAGATCCGCTCTCCGAACCTCATCCACCGTGGCAATAGCCATGTCAATCCGCTCTTTGCAGGTAGCTTCCATTTTCCGCAATTCGGCCCGACTGGCCTCTTCCATGGTTTTCCTTAGTCGCCCAGTAGCAGCCTCATGCTGAGAAATCTGAATAGCCTGATCCGCAAGCTGTTTGGCCTGATCCGAAACCACCAATCGAAGTCGGATATTGGCGCTCCCAATCTCCTCTCCGGCCTTAACCAGCCGAGCATGATGCCCCATCAGCTTCTTGGTCTCCTCTGCCACCCGATCAATATTAGCCTTGGCCTCGTCTCCCATAGTGACTATACGAGTAGTGAGTAGATCGAGATCTAAGGCCTTGGCTTCGTCAAGTACTCGTACCATGGGGTTACGGGGGAGAAGATGTTCACCAGTGACTTCGTCAAAAGTAATATCATGAGAACTGGGATCCAGATCAGGATGACCCGCAAATGGATTACGGGCCAAGTCGGGACGGTCGATATGAATAACAGAAGGGTTTCCGGACGGGTGCGGAGAAGGTGCAAACTCGCTACCCTCCTCAGTAATGTCATGAATAGGCTGAGCCGGAAGCTGAGGACCGGGCGGAGTTTCGTATAAAGGATGACTCCTCTTCCTCTGCTGAATACCCTCTTCGATGACCCCAAGAAGAGGACGGTATCCGACTACATCCCCGGAGCGTTGGGTTGAGGGCTTCGGCTTAGCAGAAATTTTGGAAAGTTTATATTGCTCAAGCCTGTGACGAAGGTCTGAAGCTTTGGACGTCTTGCCTGCTCCTGATATAAAGAACAAATGTCACAATCTTACATTACTATATGATTCGAGGAACGCGGTAAATTACAAGTTAAAAAAGGAAAAGAAACACAGCTGTGGTTGTACAAACCCTGGGGAGGAGTGGGATACTGCAATAAGTCCTGGATTTCATTCCAGGACGGGAGCGGATCATAAAATATTCCTAAGTCCCTATCATTAATGAAGCAAGCAGGAGTCAAGAGTTCACCTTGAGTCGCCGGAGCCACCTTGGCTGGAAGGGTCCGAGAAGACTCACTTGCACCAGTCCCGGCTTTGTCCGCCTTCCCGGTCTTCTCTACCAAAGCCGGATCATCATCCAACCCCTCAAAAGCTTGGCGGAGAGCATCATCCGTCCACTCTTGCATTTCGCCTACTTGCCCAGAAGACAGAGCCCTGGAACCATCACCACCCTGTCCATCGCCACCATCATCCCTAAGACGCTCAACGTCACTTCCGCCCTCAGCCTCACCTCTTTCTTCCTCCGCATCTATCTCCCCCTGAGTAAGTGGACAATTGCTGGGAGAAGGACCGTCCGACCTCTTAAGTTTCTTACCTCCGACAGCTGGAGGTTTTGTGAAAGGTTTCCTCTTGCTACCCTCTGCCGTAACCCTCTCTTTGGTCTGAGCAGCCGCCCTCTCCTCCGCCGTTTCCCTCAACTTAACTACAGACTGCTGCGGAAGGATTAGGTTATATTCCAGAAGAATCGCATTTCTAATCAAGTAGGCAGACGATCTATATTTCCCAAGAATGGCTTCTATCTCAGCCGCCGTCTGAACCAGGCGATCAGTCTCCACAACCGGAAAACCACCTGTCGCTAGCAAAAATAAGAAAGTATGAGAAGAAGCATCGCAATCGGAATAGAAATTATAAGTAAAAGCATCGACTTACATCCAGAGATAAAGCGCCGGATGGAGACGGAGTCGTCCCTAACAAAGAACCACTCTTTCTTGAACATGCTGAATTTAGAGTACAGGTCCAGGACCGGCTTGAAGGTCACAGCGGACTCCAAGCTAATATATGGGGACCCCTTCTTATAGCCCCTTAAATTATACAAGTACCGGATCTCCCGGTTGGAGGGAGCGCGACCATACTTCCTCCGAAAAATAACGAAAAGGCTCACCAGTATGGCATAAGAGTTGGGCTGAAGCTGGAATGGGGCCACCTTCAGATACGTGAGGAAGCTGACTACCCAAGCATTGAGAGGCGGGATAGCACCACACATGCAATGGTACCTACTATAAGCAAAGTATCCTTCGGGAGGACTGTATGGCATGACTCCTGGGCCCGGCAGCAGCATGAGGGCTCTATCGATCCCAAAGGAACGAGATATAACATCGAGTTGCTCCTCTTTGAGAGATCTAGGAAAGCAGTCAGGCGGGGAATCCAGCAGCTCCTGGGGACCATATCCATCCACTAATGACCTCGGGGCGGGCCCATGACGCTCCGATCCTGATTGAGCTGGGGGCACGGCCGAGGGCTCTCCTTCACCCCCGGATCTCCTCTTATCTGATCGAGTTTCAACTCTTCGAGACATTTATCTACGACATAAGAAAAGCATGATATTAGCACAAGGAGTATGGGAACATAAACGCATAGTTATCAAGTGCCATTCAATGTTTAAATCTTCAAGTTCCGTTCGGTTGGTCAAACTTTCGAGCCTCGTTCGGTATTAATTCATTCGGCATTTTCGTGTTCATTCGGCAAAGATATATACCTGACTCAGCACGAGATAGATTCGGCAAGGTTTGATTCGGCGGAGGTTAGATTCGGCAAGGTTTGATTCGGCGGAGGTTAGATTCGGCAAGGTTTGATTCGGCGAAGGTTTGATTCGGCAAAGATAGATTCGGCAAAGGTTTGATTCGGCGTAGGTTTGATTCGGCAAGAGTTGTTCGGTAAGGAAAAGCAAAGGGGGTATAGCCCCTATATATAACCAAGCGAAAGGCAACCGGATCAACCGGTTCGGCATTCCTCGCCGAATGGACCTATTTCAACTACGGGAAACGCCCAGGCACGAAACAAAGCGCGACACATGCAAACACGTGCCCCGCTTTGGGGGGCAAATGTTGGGTGAATTCTTACCCGGAAGACCTCGAGACCCAGAAACGTGATCCATTCGGCAGACCTCATTCGGCAGTCCTCCCTCGAATCCATTCGGTAGACCTCCATCGAATCCATTCGGCAGACCCACCGGTCCAACCTCACCATCCCACCACCGGACCAACTACCACCGGTCCAACCTCACCATTCCACCACCGGACCAACTACCACCGGTCCAACCTCACCATCCCACCACCGGACCAACTACCACCGGTCCAACCTCACCATTCCACCACCGGACCAACTACCACCGGTCCAACCTCACCATCCCACCTCCGGACCAAGTGATGCCGAACCAAGTCATACCAGGCCAGATCACATCAGCCCAGGCCCATCTGCGACCATACATATCCTGGACCCCTACCCCTAGCCTCACTCTATAAATAGAGGGGTAAGGGTACAACAATGGGGACAAGTTTGAGAGCTCAAGCACGGAAGGAACTTTCAAACAACTTTCTTTTACTTGTATAAAAGCTTTGTACTTGTAATCAAAAGAAGAGAAGAGAAATAACATATAAAGTGGACGTAGGCACATTCTGGCTGAACCACTATAAATTTGCGTGTCTTTTTACAGTTTAACCCCTGCTTTTCATATATTTGCGTAAATCACTCAAATCGCTAAGAACAACATAAGATCCATTAAATTATACAACTTTGAGGTGTTTGTCCATTTTTTGTGCAAACAACTTCCTTCGCCTCGCTCGCGTCCAATTCGTGGCAAAGGTGAGTGACCCCCTTCACTCACATCTAATTTAAACTTCCTGTTTTGTTCGATTCGAACTCGCGATTTCGTGATTCTTTTGACTTGTTATGATTTGCCTAATGTTGACTTCGGTCGCTTCGATTTTGGTTCTGGCTTTGCCTCATTGCTTCATCCATTCACTATGGTGCATTTGGCATTTGGCATGCTGGATCACTGTCTGCATTCATTTCAAATGTTGTTGATATTAGTTGTTTCATTTGTCAATCCATACCATTGCTGTAATTGCTATACTGTGTCCATTTGAGTAGCATTTCTTTGATCTTTGGTCCTTGTAGTGTTGACATTGTAATTACGTTGAGTCAGTTGCCAATGTATGTCTTGATGCATTTGAACTGTTGTTCATTTGAATTTTCATTGTTGACCAGTCTGGTTTCACCTGTGTATAGTCTCGAGTTGCACACTGTAAACTTTGTTGTTCCCTTGGTTGCACTTTGGTTATCACTAATGCTCATCTGTAGTTGGCCTTGTTGCAGTTGACCATCATGTATATTTGCCTTCAACACCGTTGCACATGTGTAGTTTGTAGTAGCACTGTTGTTGTAATTAGGTTGTGACATTGGACTTGAATCTACATACATGTTTGTCCATTTTATAGTTGAACCTGAACTTGTCCTCTGATAGTTCATACATTCTCCAGTCTGATTTGAAGTGGTCTTCACTTTAAAGTCAGTTGCATCTTTGATTTTGTATTCAAACTCGGTCATACTGGTTTCATATGTTGTTTCACCACTGAGCCTTATGTTCTTCATACCATGTGTACATGCTTCCTTGTGTCTTGGTTGGTCTGTTCATTGGCCTTGTTGCATACCCATTCCATGTTTGTACTGTGTACATGCTTCACTATTGTGTTTGCATTGGCGTATCTCACTGTGTTCATGTGTATTGATACTCTAGTCTTGATTCACTGTTGCTCTCTTGTAGCTGTTGTCTGCATTTGTTTATGATGGGTTCTTGATATTGTTCGAATTGACTTTGGCTTGTCAATTATTTACGCGGCTGGTATTGGCACTTGATATTTTTGGCTGTGAGTTGAGTTGATGCTTTGGTTTCGACTCGATTCGTTTTATGATTCGTGTATATGTTTATTTCATCCATGTACTTCATGTACATGCAACCATTTTGTCGTCTGCATTGTCTATTGGTATTTGCAAGCTTTGGTTTCATTTACAGGTGCATGTCTTCACATGTAGTTGAACTCATCTATGTATAGTGTAGTCTGATTTCATATATATATACTACACTGTGTACATTTTCCTGTGCACATCGATTTTTCATGTCTCCTTGAATCACTTGTTTCGAGACAATTCTAGTTGCATTGTGATCATTGTAGTCTGCACTTGCATAGTTGGTTCCATAATCCACATGTTTGACCCTTGATCATTTTATACATGAGTCTGTAGCTTGCAGTTTCATTTGATCTTCATGTATGTAGTTTGAGTCTGGCTCTTCGAGTTTGAATACTGTCTGCATTGTTGTGGTGCACTAACTATGTATGTTGCTGGTTTGTGGTTTGGTGTCTCACTTCCATTTTGAGTTTGCATATGGTCAGTGAGTTTCATTTGTGGACATTGTCGAGTCTAGTTGTATATGCATTGTATCACTTGATGGCATCAAGTCTGATCTACAGTTGCCACCATTTGTTTACTTTGATTCTGGGGTGTCACTGTCTTCTTTCTGCACTTGTATTCATGTTGCAGCATGTTTATGTGATGTTGCCTCTGTGTATTTGTAGCAGTTGCATGTTGCACCTTTATCTATGCACACGAGTTGGCGGGGCGGTGCACACGGGTACGAATGCACACGTGTGTACTGCAGCCACCCAAACTCGACAGTTTTTGAATTGACATTTCTTTGCTCGTGATGCCTTGATTTTTATACCATATCGGCGAGGCCGTACACGCGTGTGTGTACGGCAGCCAATCGAGTTTTGATGATTTTAAAGTGACAATTTCAATTGTTTTTAAATTGATGTAGTCGATTTGATAAATTGTTTATTTATCTCTGTTGATGATTTAAATCTGCTGATTTTTGTGAAACTCGGTTAAGTGTTATATTGACCGTTATCCGGTTTCTTTGTTTAAAGAATCGGATAGACGGGAATTATTGTGACTGTCGTCTATTTAAATTATTACTGCCTATATGCACTAATAAACTGGTTTGAATTAGACTGACCTGGGTATTATTTTCTTTTGAATGTAATACTCGGGTCAGACCCGAGTTATTTCAGGTTGTAGATTTTCTTCTTTGAGTTGCTGTTCAGGATATGAAGACTTTTCACATCTTCTGAAGTTGTCAGTGTCATTTTGTAGTAGTCGTGTCATTGTATAGAACGATATGTATTCATGTATATTATTCGTTAATGTACTTGTATATATAACTTCTTGAGTCGACAGTTGTAGTTGTATCATATGTATCGTGTCAACTATATTGTAACTGACATCGGTTATATATATGAGATTTTTGTTAATCTGTGTTCCGCATTTATATTATCCGTGTTATTGTTATATCTAATGTCCTAAACTATTATGAACTATCGTAGTTTGTTTTATACTGATAATTGGATATGTCGATGGGAGTAAATAAATAATAGGTGGAAAATAAAAAGTATATACCACTCCTATCGAGATAACCAATATTAGTGTAAGGCCAATTACGGATGGTCGCTCCTATCCAGCCTTATTCTTCGTAATAATAGACAATATTTCTTTTAATACTCTTTGTTATTATGAGCATAGAGGTGGGGCGTCACAAGCCCCATTTCAGATTCATCCCAATGGTTATGCAATTTTGACTTGTATTCATGTTTTATTTATGCGGACATTTAATCGTGCCCGAGGATTCGATGAATTGAGATACTTCCTTTCATTCAAGAAGAGAGAGGAATGTCCATCTCTTGTGATTATTGAGGCTAAGAGAAATCGCAAAATCGTCTTGCAACACCAAAGCAACATATCCCAGTTCAAGACCCAATATTTCCTTGTTAGATGTCATAAAGGGTTTATTCGTCTTTGGATGACAGGGGTTAAGTTTTCCCTTCTCACGTTGAGACGTATTACGATGGTGCGGGGTTTTAATAGACTGAATGCTTCTTGCAGTTATTCCAAGGCCAAATAAAGATTTAGCACTAGACTCTATCTTCCTTACTCTAAAGGCCATAGAGGCTAGAGAGTGATCGGTCAAATGTTTGTTGATGGATTCTCTACATCAGTATGGATTATTACATCTTGGGAGGTCTGCCATCGTTGTTGAGTTTCCTTCCCCTACCCATTCTAGGATTAGAACATGCTCCACTTCTTCATCACACAATTTTGAAGAGAGTGGTTTACAAGGAGAAGAAGGTCCTCTAGTGGATCAACTGAGCAAATTCGTGAAGAAAAGGACGTTACGACCAGAGCTATTAGTCCAAACAGGATGCACCCGATCCTAGAGGAAGGAGAAGAGGAGTTCAAATAATAAGAATGTAAGACTGTGGTGATCATAGAAAAAAGGGAAGGTGAAATTGAGAGAGGAAGTGATAATGAACCCTACTCTAGTGATGAGGAGTTTGATGCGCGTTCCAGCGAAGAATCATGTGATGAAACTCGGGGAATGAGTCTCATTCCCCCGATTTGCCTCCCCAAGAGGTTATTGCTAAAGATGCTACCCCAGCAACTAAACGGCTTCGTGGTTCTACACCTAAGGAAACTGATATCAACTTTGGGGACTTTGAGCAACATTTATATGGATATTGCAGAACTCATGGGAGATGATTTTGAGTCCGGGGTTTGTCTCCTAACTCCGGTCATGCTGTTTCTAGAATTAGCCGGACTCCCACTATAGTAGCTTCCCGACTTGGTTTGTGAAGTCCTTTTAGGGCGCCTACAACACGTTACATACTTTATCGGGGTCACCTACACTCATATATGCATTATTTGAGCTCATTTTCTACCGCTAAAGTTACTTCTTTTTTCTTATGTTAGGTACTATGGGAGGTCATGGACTTTATGAAGATCTTGAACAATTTACATATGCACAATGTGGGTCGAAACGGACTTCAGGCCACCACTAGCCCCGAGAAACTGAGGAAGAATGAAGGAGGAGAAATGATTGGGAAGCTGAAGCTCGTCATCGGGATGATAGGGACTGAGGCAGAGTTCATAGGGGTGGCTATGAGAAGAGGAAGACTCCCAATGATCGGTAAGATCCATCCAAAAAGTCGAAAGTGGATCATGATCCTCATTCTTCCATGCACCATACATCTGCCCCGACTCCAGATTCTATCAATATTGAGGTTCCGACTTCTACTATTTCGTTCGCTCCTTCAACCCAGACTCCATCAACTCATGTTGTGTCTGCTTTTGGTTTTTCACGCCCTCGCGGTAGGCCTGCTTATATTCTCTCGTTCGGTCCACCTAAACTTGAAGCTGCATTCCATGGATGGTTCCTAATGGGAGTTATATTCGATCATGACTTGCATTTGATTCATAAGGATTCTCATTTACCCCATCTCCAAGTGATTCAGAGTGACTTGGATCAAGCTGAAGGATGGGAGAAATTATATAAGCAGCTGGTGGACACAAATCGTAACAACCACAAAAAGATTCTCTCTTCCGAGTCAGAAAATTATGATTATGAAAGGATGCTGATGGAACGTGATGCCATAATTGATCAGTTGACAAAAGAGAGGGATGTTGCTATTTGAGGTAGTAGGATCAACGCTGGTTTGCTAAAGGAATTGAAGGAGGCTCATGCAATAATTAAAACAAAGTTCAGAGATGAAATCAAGAAAGCCCATGATGATGAAGTCAAGCTGAAAAAGGAGCTTGAAATACGTGATAAGATGATCGAAGCTCAAAAGAGAACCACTGCTGGTCATGATGAAACTATCAAAGCTCATAAGAAAACAATTGCGGATTATGCGAGAATGGTGTAATCCCGAGATAATACCATCTCTATCAGGCTCAAGTGTTTGCTTTGCTTCAAGAAAAAGTTACGCAACTCGACGTTGAAAAGACCAACAAAGTTGAGAAAGCCGTTATAACAATGGACTACTTACACCTGCAAGATACCTTCAAAAGGAAGATGGCGAAGATGGATAACACCATCTTGAACTTCTACGTCAACTCCCTGTTGCATCAGGACAGTCTCTCTTATATGGGCCCCAACTTCCTGCGTACTCTTGTTGTGATTTTGGAAGAAATCCTAGCCCGTTTCTGAGAAGACGGGGATGTGTACACTGAACAAGAGCTGGAGGATGCCTATCTAAACGAAGAATCAAAGAGGGATTTAGTTGAGGGCCGAGAGATTATTCGAGTTGAAAGGGAGGGAGAAGCTGCCAATGCTGCCACGGCTGCAGCTGCTAAAGCACTGTAAGAGCCTTCAGTTCTGGGCTTGGCGAATCATCCAAGCAGCCTCATGATTAGATAGAAATCATTCTGTCTTCGACTGGTACTGCTTTGTTATTCACCCCTTCAGCAACTATCTTTGAAGCCTTGGGTGGTCCTACAAGATCGCCTAAGATTATGCAACAATCAAAAGAAGGAAACAGTAGGGGGTACGTGGTTGATATTTATGGTCACACTCCTGATGCAGGTAACTTTCTCATTTCCCAAAATTTTGAGGACTTCTAGTTAAGGCCGCAAGAACAAGATGAACTGAATGCTTTCCTTTTTGATCTTATAGGAGCCTGTCTAATTGCCAATTTCTCCAGTACCGCGGCCTACTGCTATTTCGACTAATTCAATGCTTGTTTCTATAGCTGCTTCGATCACGACGCTCATGTCTGGCTTGCAACCAGGGCCGGAATCTGTTGCATTGCATGGCCTGGATGACCCCTCTATATCTCTAGAGGGCGATTTAACAGCAGCTAACACTCGAGAGTAGATGGACCAAGCTAGTCGGTTAGGTAAAACTGAGCAGCATTTTATGGCAGCTAAGAAGGAAAAGGTAGAGGAGAAAAGACTTCGAGGAGCTCCCGCAAGTCTCACAAGCGCAAGACCAAGAGGGAGTCTTCCGAAGGGATCAAAGAATAAGAAGGACACATGGGCACGAAGCCTATAATCGATATCTCTAGCAGCGATACGACTCCCGGTGGGGATGCTAAGGGAAGGGAAAACTTATGACCAAAGGTGGGAAAGAAAGTGGTGACAAGAAGCACTGACGGGCTCGAGTGATAGTGGAGCCGGATTTTGTAGCATTTTGATTTGTTTGACATGTATTTTATACAAGTGTAGAGTCTACACTCATTATTTTGTTGTTGTAGCATTTGTGGTTTTCTTTTTGTTGGTCGATATTATGTAGGTATGGCCCCCACATTTTGACATTGTACAGAAAATGTTATGAGAAATGAAAAGATTAATATTTCTACTATTGTCTCTTATGTGTTCTTTCTCATTTATCACATACTTAGCTTGTTTTTATACCACTTATGTGCGTACATGACACAATTTCTTGTTCTGCAATTTCTATACTTCATATTGATGTGCCATGTTTTATGGTATACGATGCCTTTATTTCCATGATCTCACACATTACGTATGCATTTTTTCAGCTTTATAATTATATCCATTGTGATTGCCAAAATTCTCTGTTCGCGTAACAGGACTGTGTAGTAGTTTTTCTTTCAACTAAATGTTGGTGTGTGCCCCCCTACTTCACAGGGTTGTTTACTCTGAACACTTGATAAATGACCGGTTGATCCAACTGATTCCTCGGATGTCTGTTGCCGAATTTACTTTGCAGTTCCTATCTTCGAGAACTTGTGATTTGAATGTCTTGACTCTAGAGATTTTGTCGGTCAACGATTGGAATTCTTTGCCGACTTCTAGTTTTGAGACATTGCTGGACTCACGTCGATTCATTTTTATAATGGAAGTTGATCCTTGTTAGTCCTACAATGTCAAGTTTCATGGAATTATCAAGACAACATCAGTACTTAGAAATTTTTAACAATTTGCTGATGACGCCGGAGCACCATCAAGCAGTGCTTGCATGTCTTATGAAATGCGTGACCTTTAAGAGTGCGTGGCTTACGAAATGCATGGCTTTTAACAGTGCGTGGTTTACGAAATGCAGGGCTTTCCAGAATGCGCGGCTTACGAAATGTGCGACTTTTAGGATCAATATAGGCCGTCGATCCCGAACAATTTGGAAATTCTTAATGTTGCCAATCTTCGGGTAACGTGAGGAGTTCGTGCTTCACCAGCATGGTTCCAGGGCTCAAGAAGTGATGTGCGGCTTATGGGTGTGCGTAGCTTATGAGATCGATACGACTCGTCGATCCAGAATGGTTTGGAACTTCTTGATGTTGCCAATCTTCGTGTAATGTGAGGAGTTTGTGCTTCGAGAGCTTGATTCCACATTTCAAGAAGTGGTGTTCGTCTTATGGCAGTGCATGATTTTGGGATTGATACGACACATCTATCCAGAACGGTTTGGAACTTCTCGATGTTGCCAATCTTCGGGTAACGTGTGGAGTTCATGCTTCTATAGCTTGCTTCCACGGCTCAAGAAGTGATGCATGGCTTATGAGATCGATACGACCCGTCGATTCGGAACGGTTTGGAACTTTTCGGCATTGTCAATCTTCGGGTAACGTGAGGAGTTCGTGCCTCGAGAGCGTTGTTCCATAGCTCAAGAAGTGATTTGGTCAGTTCTAAGAGATAAGTGGTTTTTGGATCGGGTAACCGTGGCTTGGACGATCCTTCCGTATGTCGGGTAAATATGCACAACCGAAAAGATAAAGTTGCCATGGTGGAGAGATCTACAGCCGACCGCATGGAGATGGTTATGAAGAGAGAGCTTGTGGGAATTCAGGGAAAGACTCTTAGTATTTCGTCCAAAACAGCCTTTAAAGAATTGTCTTCAATCGGCATGCTGTTTAAAATGTAAAAAGGAACTGTTCGCCAAGGGTGGTAAAGGAGGAATTGGGAAGAAGTAAGCAAGTATTATGCTTTTATTTTATTTGTTGCGCTAGCTAGGTCGTTAAGTCCGTAGTTGTCAAAATGCCAGAATTTTCGATCGGGCGTAACAGAACTGTGGTATGATTAGTCTTGGCTTTCCTTTTAGCTATTCAAGTATGTGTGTTGCCACCATGCCATAGGGCTGCTCGCGCGCTTAAACTATATCCCGAGTTTCTCCACGACCTGTTTGGTTGCACCCAGTCCAGTGGATGCTACTGTGCCTTCTATATGATTAAAGCATGGGAAAGCCTCTATCTTCAGAGACTTATATATTAGGAATTTGAGATACTTGGTTCTCCTAGGTGCCGAATCTTGGCTTGATTTGATTTGGCCTCTGATTGATCACAAGGTCGGTTCAGTTTTGGCTTAGTTTCTTTGAGCGACGTTGAAGCTCTGGAATTCATCACTGTTTGTCTCATTCGTCGTTGGAAGTGATTCTGTTAATTTTTCAGAATGACTGATGTGATTGTCGATTCGTTGCCTCGGAGCAAGACTTCATCGATTTTGGGCAGTTTTGGATGAGGTGACCACTGATCTTCTAGTTGGTTATTGTGATGCTTTAGTTCATGAAGAATTTTTGGATCAGATGACTGTTGATCTACTGGTTCACCTTCATGATACTTTAGTTCGTGAAGGACCTTCATGACGGTTTAGTTCATGAAGGAGTTTTTGTGGTCGGACGTCCGATGACCTGACAGCCTTGGAACGATAATTTATTGATTTCGAAAGGTATTTTGGTCGGATGTCAGTGACTAGACGGCCTTGAAGCAATAATTCTTCAACTCCAAGAAGAGTTTTGGGTTGTGTTTCCTATGGCCCGAAGGTCTTAAGTGATGATTCATCGACTTTAAAATTTTGGTTGGATGTTCGACAACTAAACGGCCTTGGAACGATAATTCATCGACTCCAATAAGAGTTATGGGTCATGTGTTCGACGGCCCGAGGGTGTTAGTGTAACGACCCTAGATTTTAATTTATTTAAATTGATAATTAAATGAATTTTTGAATAAAATTTGTAAAATTAATTATAAATAGATGCGAGTTTCCCCGAACTAAGACAAATTTTAGTTATATAAAATAGAAATTATTAAGCAATTAAAATAATGTGATAAACATGACAATAAATTATGTACCAACAAACAAAGTAAACATATTAACTAAAAATCTAACAACATAATAAAATAGAGATTTATTTATACTACAAAATAATAATATTTAAAGAAAATAAAATACATTTAAAATATGAAACAAATAATATAAATATATAAGATAAAAATAACAACATTTAATTCATTTATATTGCAAAAGAAAAGAAACAATATGCATTCAAATATGATTTGAAATGTATTCATATGACAAAGCAAAGTCGTAAATAAATATGTAAACAAGAAGATAAAACAATACATCAGCCGAGTAAAACAAGAACACAAGTAAAATAAAGTAAAGAGTAAATATATATCAAGCAGCAAAACCACAATACAACATGGAATACAAACTAGGGATAAATGTATTTACAACATCAAACAAACATGCTTGTAAACAATAAAGGGAACAAGGCATTAATGCAAATCTAGTCAAGTATGTAAGGCCATACCCCCAACACATTTCAGCCATGCTTATTGTATAAACAAAGATATCACACTGTACAAAATATTATACCCAGTAAACTTCATTTCTTTATATCTCCTCTTCATTTCATTTTCGTTCATCTTCCAAACTGAGCAAAACTAAAATACTATCCAAAATTAAAACAAAACTTCAACATAAACATATAACACAGTCAATTCAAAACTAGAGATCAAGATGCATTCCAGCTAGCTGTTTCAAAAAGAATTCTGTTCTTTATTTTAGACAGGTGAGTAAACCTATGTTTATTCAAATCTTTTGTGCTTGAATTCTTGTACGAATGTGATGGCTTTGAATTGAATGAATGATAGGCTTGTGTTTTGTTTTTCTCTGTAACATTTTAAGTTACAGTGGCATGTAAAATCCCTCTCCCCATTTCTTTTGAAAAAAATAAAAAAAAAACTTAAGCAACAAATATATGATGCATATGAATCACTGTGATGATGTTGCTTTGCCTATCTGTATATAGGTTCTGTATCTTCCTGTCATTAGCTTTGAACCAGACCAAAGATGAACTTCCAGGCACACAGACCATTACATTTGTTCAAAAATCCTTCTTCATCTCTCTGAACCATATCAGACAATATCTTCTAAAGAAAAGATATTTGTTTTAACAATATTCAATCCTTAAAAATAATTTAAAGTTAAACCATAACAAAGTTTTCAAGAAAACTTGGAATTACAGGAAAGAGGCTCGAACATGATAAATTCTAGTATTAAATTTTATTGGTCCAGGATGATAATTCGAATCCATTTTGAAAACTATGATTTTTAAAACTGGAATCAAAATTTTTAATGTAGCATTGAGTTAGGAATTTGAAAAAGATTGAAAAATCGTTTTTTGGGAATTCCGTTCGACCTAGGTGATCTGGGAGTTCTGGGTTTCGTCTGGAGATGGGTGGGTGGTCGGAGAGGCAGGGAAAATTTGTCGGAGAAGTGCCTGACCATCGAGGCGTCGGTGGCGATGCGATATGTGTTCCTAAACCTAGTTTTAGCCTGGGTTGTAAAATGGTTCGTTGACAATTCTAGGATGGATCGAGTGTTTTGTGGCTCTGGGAGGTGGTAGAGGAGGATATGGCCGAGGCGTGGGCGTAGTTGCGTCGCCACTGGTGGTCGGAGGTGGCTACACGAAGCGTTTTCAGATGAGTAGTTTGGGTTCCTGTGGAAATCGAATTGCTCGATTTCGATTTACGTCGCGATTGACGAATCTGAGGGGTCGTGTGTGACGGCGAGATGATCGTCGAATTGTCGAGGGTCAGGAGGTTGGTCAGAGAGGCGTGGAGTCGCCGTACACTTGCACACGTGCATGTTGAGTATGGGTTGCAGTTGCTCCGAGAAGAAGAAGCAGTGTCTCGAAGTTAATCTCGGGGAAAAGCAGTTTTGGCTCGAGTGTGGATTGAGTCGAACGCGAATGTGGAATGTTTAAAAGTTAAATCAAAATAAAGTTAAAAAGAAAAGAAGAAAAGAAGAAGAACGTGAACTCTCGGGGTCGAACTCGGAGTTGGACTTGGGTATTCCAACAGTAAACTTGGGATTTATGCAGTTTTGACTCGGGTCTGGAAAAATTGATATAAAAACAGTTTTTAACCTTTAAAACAAAATTAAATTTATTTATAATAATTTTGTTAAACCCAGTTCTTTTGTAAATAGTGAATGTTCAAATGGAACTTAAGAATGTTGAATTAAGCGAGTGTTTAAGATAATGTGATTAATTAATAAATGTATCCATTCATTTCTTCTCCACATTTCTTCTTCTATTATAAAGAACTCGCTTACCTTTATTTAGGTTACCCTGTTTGACTTGCTAAGAAACTGGAAGAGAGCTTTCAAATAGAAACAGCAACTTTCAACCTTACAGAAAGCCCAATACTTAATAAACTTACTTGAGGTTGAGTCGTCGATTTCACTTTCTTGTTGACTTGCGAGTGAGCTGAAGGGAGAGTCGCAACTATGAACAGGAGCTACCTTTATTAATTAATCACTTTAATTAATCACATTATCTTAAACACTCGCTTAATTCAACATTCTTAAGTTCCATTTGAACATTCACTATTTACAAAAGAACTGGGTTTACCAAAATTATTTTAAATAAACTTGATTTTGTTTTAAAGGTTAAAAACTGTTTTTATATCAATTTTTCCAGACCCGAGTCAAAATTGCATAAATCCCGAGTTTACTGTTGGAATACCCGGGTCCAACTCCGAGTTCGACCCCGAGAGTTCACGTTCTTCTTCTTTTCTTTTTAACTTTATTTTGATTTAACTTTTAAACATTCCACATTCGCGTTCGACTCAATCCACACTCGAGCCAAAACTGCTTTTCCCCGAGATTAACTTCGAGCCACTACTTCTTCTTCTCGAACCAACTGCAACCCATACTCAACGTGCACGTGTGCAAGTGTACGGCGAATCCACGCCTCTCTGACCAATGTCCTGACCCTCGATAAGTCGACGATCATCTCGCCGTCACATACGCCCCTCAGATTCGTCAATCGCGACGTAAATCGAAATCGAGCAATTCGATTTCCACAGGAACCCAAACTACTCATCTGAAAACGCCTCGTGTAGCCACCTCCGACCACCAGTGGCGACGCAACTCCGCCCACGCCTCGCCATATCCTCCTCTACCACCTCCCAGAGCCACAAAACACTCGATCCATCCTAGAATTGTTAATGAATCATTTTACAACCTAGGCTAAAACTAGGTTTAGGAACACATATCGCATCGCCACCGACGCCTCGATGGTCAGGCACTTCTCCGACAAATTTTTCCTGCCTCTCCGACCACCCACCCATCTCCAGACGAAACCCAGAACTCCCAGATCACCTAGGTCGAACGGAATTCCCAAAAAATGATTTTTCAATCTTTTTCAAATTCCTAACTCAATGTTACATTAAAAATTTTGATTCCAGTTTTAAAAATCATAGTTTTCAAAATGGATTCGAATTATCATCCTAAACCAATAAAATTTAATACTGGAATTTATCATGTTCGAGCCTCTTTCATGTAATTCCAAGTTTTCTTGAAAACTTTGTTATTGTTTAACTTTAAATTATTTTTAAGGGTTGAATATTGTTAAAACAAATATCTTTTGTTTAGAAGATATTGTCTGATATGGTTCAGAGAGATGAAGAAGGAATTTTGAACAAATGTAATGGTCTGTGTGCCTAGAAGTTCATCTTTGGTCTGGTTCAAAGCTAATGACAGGAAGATACAGAACCAATATACAGATAGGCAAAGCAACATCATCATAGTGATTCATATGCATCATATATTTGTTGCTTAAGTTTTTTTTTCATTTTTTTCAAAAGAAATGGGGAGAGGGATTTTACATGCCACTGTAACTTAAAATGTTATAGGGAAAAACAAAACAGGAAACAATGTTTCCAGAAAAACAAAACACAAGCCTATCATTCATTCAATTCAAAGACATCACATTCGTACAAGAATTCAAGCACAAAAGATTTGAATAAACATAGGTTTACTCACCTGTCTAAAATAAAGAACAGAATTCTTTTTGAAACAGCTAGCTGGAATGCATCTTGATCTCTAGTTTTGAATTGGCTGTGTTATATGTTTATGTTGAAGTTTTGTTTTAATTTTGGATAGTATTTTAGTTTTGCTCAGTTTGGAAGATGAACGAAAATGAAATGAAGTGGAGATATAAAGAAATGAAGTTTACTGGGTATAATATTTTGTACAATGTGATATCTTTGTTTATACAATAAGCATGGCTGAAATGTGTTGGAGGTATGGCCTTACATACTTGACTAGATTTGCATTAATGCCTTGTTCCCTTTACTGTTTACAAGCATGTTTGTTTGATGTTGTAAATACATTTATCCCTAGTTTGTATTCCATGTTGTATTGTGGTTTTGCTGCTTGATATATATTTACTCTTTACTTTATTTTACTTGTGTTCTTGTTTTACTCGGCTGATGTATTGTTTTATCTTCTTGTTTACATATTTATTTACGACTTTGCTTTGTCATATGAATACATTTCAAATCATATTTGAATGCATATTGTTTCTTTTCTTTTGCAATATAAATGAATTAAATGTTGTTATTTTTATCTTATATATTTATATTATTTGTTTCATATTTTAAATGTATTTTATTTTCTTTAAATCTTATTATTTTGTAGTATAAATAAATCTCTATTTTATTATGTTGTTAGATTTTTAGTTAATATGTTTACTTTGTTTGTTGGTACATAATTTATTGTCATTGTTTATCACATTATTTTAATTACTTAATAATTTCTATTTTATATAACTAAAATTTGTCTTAGTTCGGGGAAACTCACATCTATTTATAATTAATTTTACAAATTTTTATTCAAAAATTCATTTAATTATCAATTTAAATAAATTAAAATCTAGGGTCGTTACAGTTAGAGCGATGTTTCATCATCTTCAAGTGGAATTTTTGGGATTCGGCTTGCGGGAACACAGTTTTATTGGTTCTTGGAGAATAGGGGGTTGGATCTGTTTGTTCGATGTACCTTTGGACAAGCCTTTTCGACACTACGAGAGCAATGCCGGTTCTCAAAAGGGGGATTAACAAGACTCGTCAAGGGCATGGAAGTATTTCTTTCACCATTCCATCTTTAATGTCCCCAATGTCCCAATATGGATCATTTGGAAAGAAAAGTAAACAAGGATGGATGAGAAGGCATCGATTTAGGTTACTGCCCCATTCCTTAGTAGCTAGCTAGCCATAGTGTTATTTGATAATCATCCTTTCGTCTAATTTCATCAGTTAATAGGGGCATTTTTCTACTGGGTCTTAGTTGCCTTACTTGAGCAGAAGGTCCTTGATATCCTGTAGCTTGTTCACCGTTTGGTATGTTATTTGGCAAATTGCTAGGTTCGCCTTCTACCAATTGCACTACCTCTAGTCTCTAGAATTGGTTTTACTTCCCATAGAATTCTTTCATGGTAGTAGGTTGTTTCATCCTTTAATGATTCCTGATGGCCTTGTAGTAGACTACATCTATTACCCTCGCTTCGTCCATTTGTTAGTCATACTTGTAAAATTGAAATTTTGAAACAGTTATACAGTTGTAGGAAGGTATAGGGTGCATGGTAAACTTCTTTGGATTTTCTACATATTGAATAGCTTCGTGAATGGGTTTTAATTGGAGAAGATTCTCTAATCATTGTCAGTTCAGTCCATTTTCAAGTTACGGTTGTTTATAATGCTTGAGAATGCTATATGCATGATTGTCTTATGCTTAAATGATTGAAAATGCCGTTTGAATGACAAGGAAGGCCCCATAAGGTTGCCTTCCAAATTTCAAGGCATTTGGAGTTCGCATGTTCGAGTTATGGATAAAAGAAGATGGATCGGCATTTATGGATTGCTAGTATTTTACTTGGAGTCCGACCCGAGAAAATTTTCCATTTGCTTTGAGTCAGCACATGGTTCGCTTGGAGTCATAGAATTTGAAGTACTGGGTTGGTGACGAACGGTGCTTGGAGTAATTTGCATGTTTGCCTCGAGAAAATCTTTGGTTTACGAGAGTGATTTCGGGTCGGAATTTCATAGGGTTGGTTTGGGTCAAATGGGTGGTTACCCAAGTTTGACTTCAAGTCAAGACTTCCAGAATCTGCTTCGAGTCAAACAGGCGATTACCTGAGTTCGACTTCGACTCAACCCTGAAGTGAGTTTTTCAACGATCATTTTGACGATTTTTGATGATTTTCGATGATAGGACCTCCATGATGGGATTGGAAGCTGGTCGTTGGGAGTGGTCACAATATACCACGGGAGCTTGGGCTTGAAATCGATCCTGGTTTGTGTTATATCTTCTTGGCTCTCTTGTCTCTGGAAGTACCATTTGAATAGCAGTCCTCGTCCATTGCTTGGCACTGTGCTATGGCAAGGGTATTAGAGCTTCTCTAGCACTTTGCACGTTAGCATTTTCATCCAATTTGTCTTCCTCAAATTTTTTGTCATCTTCAGAGCTAGAGAAAGCCATAGTTATATCTCCTCGTTGGGTTTTCACCCATAAGTTCGGATTTCTAGTAGGTGCTTTTGCAGTGGGTGGAGTGTTAACGTTTTCTTCTCTTATGATTCTTGGAGCTCCGCCCACTACTTCCTTTTTCTTTTGCTTTCTGTTTCTTCCGTTCAAGCAGAAACAGAAGAATGCTCTTGCTCCATTGCAACCATAACTTCAGGCACTGTTCTGGGAGTAGTTAGAGATTGGAGCTAAGAGTGCATCTATCCTTTCCATAACAGCCTTTTGACTTTTGCCCATTTTCTGGTTAATTTCGTCAACCATCTTATTCAATTCACCCTTAGTCACAACTTCATGCTGTGTGGAGGATCCTGGAACTTGATCTCCAGAGTTACCCCTAACAGCAGGTTGTTGGTGTTGTTGACTTCAATTCGTTGAGGGTTTGTTTCTTCTCTAGCAATGGTAGCTCCTATGGATCTTTCAGAGGTAGTTCTCTTTCTTCCTAGTGCCATTGATTCTCAACAGCAAATCTTCTAAGCAGAGATTGATGATCTAACTTCTAAACCTATCTGATCCAAAGTAGATAGCTAGATCTAAGCCTGAGTTGGGTTCTCAGTGCAAAATCAAAAATGTTAATCCAAAAAATGGATCAACACCCAGGATTAAGTGTGAAAGCATCACCCGTGTTCTTACAGAGCAATAATATAGAAAAGAAATGTAAAAAGAGCAGAAATAGAAAAAAGGCAAGAATATTTTTATAGTGGTTAAGCTGTTAATGAAGCCTACGTCTACTTTATAACTTTCTATTAACTGACTATTGTTACAAGTTGAATCAGATTACAATATGATTTACTCTTCTAAGTTAGATCAAGTCACAAATACAAGAGTTCACTGGAGAATCACAGTGAACTCCTAGACGACTATTATGTGGGAGGAGAAGAGTGAAGAATAATCTCTACCGAGTTCCAACAGCCATTTCAGAAGGTGATCCACTTTATGTTGCAGCTAGGATTGTATTTATAGGCATAGGAGAGCAATTGGGCTAGTCTGCTTTACCAAAAGCCCACACTCGATGATACAAAGTTTCTTTGGAAATTTCATAATGATCCAACATAACGTGATGGATCGCTAGCAATCCATGTGCTTAGGGGATTTTTGGGCTTCTTCCTTTGGGTTGCACTCCTTGACTTATGTAGGTGCTCTCTATGTAATTTCCTAGATAGTTTCCTTGTTTTGATGATGTTTCATGAACAGGTTGGATTGAACTATGACTAGAATCAGATGGGTCTTCGCTTCTCGTACTAGGTTGCCTGGAAGGCTATGAAACTTGGAAAACAGACTTAGAAGAGATATTGATTGATGATGCAAGAGTCTTGAATGACCCATGAAGCTTCCTTATAGATCGCTAGCAATCCATCCCCTTAATGGTTTATTGGGTAATTCTTCTTGATTGCTTTTGGCTTGTTCTTTTGGATGCCTTGTTCAAGTTTTAAGTCATTCTGGCATGTCCTAACTTCCAACTCCTATTGAATTCTACTATTTTAAAAACCCAGTTAACACTAATTATAATTAACTTACTCAAAAATAATTAAGTTCTAATTACCTTAACTTAATTAATGATTAAATACTAATTACCCTACTTAATTACTTAATTAAATAATCATTCAATAAACAAATAGTTAATTAATTAAATAATTACTTTTTATTTCTTGATATATGTTTGAAAATTATTTTCAAAAAGATCCATAAGTGAAAATATATTTAAATTTCAATAGAGTCTATTTTCAAGAACTACACTTATTATGATTATCGTTATATGACTAGTAATTTTCAAAGCTTGATTTTTCAAATTAAATAGTTTCAAAATCTTATCTTTTATACTTTAATTACCTTACAACCTTACAAAAATGTTTTGAAAAAAAGGTAAATTTTTTGAGACTATATAAAAACATTTTTAAAAGTAAGGAAAACAAGTTTTTGAAGTCAAAGGATTTCGATGTTGCAACTACGATTCTAAATACTAACCTTTCCTTCTATATATAACAACATAATCAGGTGCTGATTTTTAGCATATACAATACAATGTACATCACCACAATATAATTTATATGTTATTTCCTAAGCAAGATCACAACTTCCCATGCATACATACAATTCACTTTTATTTCTAAGTCGAACTAAACATCATATTCAAGCATATATGCAAACATGTAAATCAATATTAATATCCAACGAACTAAAAATGATTTAACAATAGTCTATACATCATAATTCAAATTTAATAACTTTAAATAAAGGGCTTAGTTTTCTCACCTTAACGCTAACCAAAACACATGAACTTCCCTAGAACTTGTGCACCGAACCTAGAACTTGCTTTGCTTAAAAATATACTTGATATTTTTGAAGGCTAAAAGCCTTAACGATTTTGGCCACTATGCAAACATAGCTTGGCCATGGGAGGGTAGGAGGTGTATGGGCTTGTTTTTGTGAAGAAAGAGCGTAGAAATAGAAGGAAGGTGTTTAAATAATGTCCTTAATAATTTTTTTCTTTAAGCAAAGCTAGCTAGCTTTGAACTGGGTCGTACCACTGTATAAATAATGGGAAAATAGGTATTCTGCACATGCATAGAACAGCTAAATGGGAGCAAACAGCCCAACCATAACAAAAAAATAAAGTACAGGAGTTAGGTAAAAAGATCCTAGCTACTAAACAATAAGATTACGCGCTCTCCGAAGAGGGTGGCCAGTATAAACGTCAGACGACGGGACAATAACATAAACAAACCTAGAGAAAAGAGTAGCTAAATTTGGATCATAACCATCAGAAGTGGGTGAGTAAATAAATTTCCTATCCCAAGTGACGTCATAAAACTTACTTTTATTCTCCTCACCAATCTCACCAGTCCTAGTAAGAGAAAGACCCTCACCCTCGATATGATACAAAAGACTATGACTCTCACCACCAACATCATTGATAAAGGCGTAGTAAGTGTCAGATACTGGGGAGTAACACATATCAGAACGAACATGAATCCAGGCTCACTTCTCAGAATTCCAAGTAATAGAATCAGACAGAATAGCAGTGGCATCCACAGATTGGGCCCCACCAATAGGATCATCAATAACAGGAGATAAAATAAAAGTGGAATCCACAGACTGGGCCCCACCAACAGGATCATCAATAACAGAATACAGAATAGCAGTGGCATCTACAGACTGGGCCCCACCAACAGGATCATCAATAATCGGCGCGTCAACAGCAGGAGTCACAACAGCAGTATCAACAACAGGAGCATCAACAGCAGGAGACACATCAGTAGGAGCGACAACATGAGGAGAAACAGAGGGAGGCGGAGCAACCTTCGGGACCCACCTCCTGACAGGAGGACGAGGCAAAGATGCTCGATTAGAAAGAGGTAAAATGCCAGTAGAGACCGGACTGGAACACGCCTCCGAAAGATGCCCAAAGGACTGACAGACCGTATATATCTCTGGTTTCCAAATAAAGCTATGAATTTCACACACTTGAAAATAAAGAAGCCATTAAAGAGGGCATTAGAGCTTGGAACAAGCATGGAGTTTATGAAATGAAATAGAAATGAAAAAAAATAAGAAGAAAGAATTATGAATTTACTTTTATTATAAATGGAAATAATAAACCACTAAACTACCCTTGTACTTTATCCTCCACTACCTTGCCCCACCTCACCATGTCTCCTTCCCTTCATGTACCTAAGGCCACCCATTTGTCCCCCCTCTCGTCACCTTATGCCAACATGCTTAAACATTCATTTAATTCTTAGTGTACTTAGTGTTTACTAGAGCATATTTCAATTCTTTTATTTTACATTTACATAAAAAGTTACATCCCACTGTATATATTACTTAAAGTAAATGTGTGTGTGTGTATACAAACATAACTTAACTTATCCATGCATGTATTTATATGTACTTACACTAGTTCACCATGTTTTTGACAACTTTTAGTCAACAAAAAGTCGAAAATTCGGAAAACGAATTCCAGTTGCATTTTCGAATTTTCTTCGAACTAAATATTTTTTTTAAAATAATTTGGAAAACTATTTCACCATCAATAGTATCAATTTAAAAAAAAAATTATTATAATTATAAAATCTAGTATTTGAATATTTGAAATTAATTAAATATTCACAAATCAAAGTGGTGAAATTCCGGGTTGTTACAAAGTGATTTTAACTCGGATAGCTCACTACACCTAGTGCATAAGCGAGTTCCAGTCTAGTACATCATGTAGAACATATGATGGTTTCTTTTTCTAATGCATAAGGAATCTATATCATATGCTCAATATAACCATATTAATATGGTGTCCATGTATATCGATTGGGACATTCTTAATATCCTCTTATACTAAGTATAAATGATGTCTCTTCCAAATCCATCATCGATAATTAAACAACAAAATTTAATCGATTTTAATACATGTACATCACTACCAATTAGTAGCATGTTGTTTACTTATAGTGGTATAAATGTTTTAGTACCTTCTATTTAATTTTCATACATGCACGCTTCTCTACATTTTCACCGAAATCAAAACTATTTGGTTTCTCTCTCAAAATCATTTCTCAACCTCTAGATGCTTCTTTAAGATTGTATCTTAAGAAGACCACAAGCTTTGCTATCACTCCTACCGACTTCGAGACACTTTGTTTATTGCCTGCAATATTTTCTCCTCCAAATCATCATTTTGGAGTTCCATTATAACAATAATGTGCCAAAACTCAAAGTCATATTGTATTATAATTTTCTAGTTGAATCCCAATGGACATAAGCATGTTGACTGTCGAAATTGCTTCTTAATTTCAACATTTGAAAATGATGATGCCTTTTCACATCAATCTTGCTTTCTATTATTCTAGCAGCATCAATCTTCTTTTAGAAGACTCATTTGAGGCTAATGGATCATATCCTTTCGTATATAATTTCCAAAATTAAATTTTGTTAATGTAATTGGAATTCAAATTAGATTTAAAACATCATGCCATGTGGTTGAACATATACCCTCCATGGTTTGTTGACAACTTATGAGATTGTCATTCCTAACATCCATATTCTTGATATCAGTAAGAAACTCATAGTTTCTCTTCACTGTGCAAGATTTCCAATTAGGCATTAAAATGAGATGTATCCTTTTGGGGCTTGGTTAAATTTGTATACATAACTAGTTTCCATGTTAGAATTTTGGATCATATCTAAGTCCTTCGTGCTACCACTAATTTCTACAGAAATAAGTTCCTTCATATCTGAAAATAACAATTTTTTTCTCAGAGCAATAGAATAGGCATTTAAAATACTTTATAAACTGTTATAGACTTTCATCAAATAGATTTAGCCTTGAGTTCACGTTAGTTACGTTTGTAACATAGGTCAACAACCACATACCTTAAACTATTTAAGATGGGGTTTCTTCCTAATTCACAACTCATATGGAATCATAATCTTAGCTTTAGATGAAAACAAATTCAACATATTCACTTACTCTTAGGTACATGCCCTTATAGAAAGAAGTTAGTTAACTTCACTCATTATCAATCATACTTTGTCCAACAAACTTTGATTTCTCCATATCGATGCATCATTATGTAGCATAAGGAGAAGGGATTTTGAGAGTGGATTATATTCTCTTTTAGGTACCCTTGGAGCTCATATTCAAGATTCTTGCCTATTCAATCTAGTCGAGTTGTTTTAATTCTTATCAATGTTATATTTTTCTACTTTTGTTTTATATTCTATGAATTTATCATAGAAATCTAACTTATATATCAAATAAACATTTCATATCATAGTAAATTCATTGGTGAATTTAATGAAGTAAGTGAATATGCTTCTAGTACCGCCATGCCTTGGACCACATACATCTATATGTATTAACCCGAAGAGTTCGTTAATTCTTTTCTCGCTGAACCTGAATGGGTGCTATTCCCTTAATCATTTGAGATGCTATTTGTAAGTACTAAATGATTCATAATCATATGATTAAAGAGTCATTTCCTAAATTTATAGCTTAGTCCATGGTTCCAAAATAATTGTGAAACATTTTAGTTGCTTCTGATATAGCTAAAATATCACTACTATTATGAAAACAAATACCATCAACGAATTAAAAAAATAGATTTATTTTAGTACGAATATTCATAATAAGAATATTAAAACAAAGCTACTTCTATTTTCACTCAGAACCGAAAAAAATTATTATTTCACAAATATTATTCATATATATATGAAAGTAATTTTTCAAAACTTGATGCGTCCACTAGCAAGTGTCATATAGTATGGTTCCACTATTTCTTCTATTATAATAACAACACTAGAAATATGAAGCTCTAATCAATCATTTATCATGGGCTATTATTTCCTTCTACTATAACTAATTTAAAGTTCTACTGTGAAAATTTTAAAGTTCTACTATAACTAATTTAAAGTCAAGGGTTTCGAGTCAAGTATCCTAAACTCTAAGAAATAGATCTTATAGAGAATAATATTCCATAAAAAATCTATATTTGGAATAGAAATCTTATTACTTGTTCATTATTAAGCATTTTCAAATATTTTATACTCTATTTTTTTAGAAGAAAACTTGTTAACACTCCCAAAGAAGAGTTTAATGTGTATATGTCTCCTTCGAAACCTCCTTTCGAGCAGATAGAGATAGTTAAAGCCTGTTGTTTCCCTTAAGACCACCCTTCAAATTGGTTGTGGCCGGTGAAACCCCTTCTTATATAAACTTTCGACACGATCGAATCACCAGATTCTCTTTTATAATACCTTTGAGCTTGTTCAATTGGTTTAGGACTCTATCGAAACCTTCTTTCGAAGTGGTCAAAGTGGCTTAAGGTTGGGACTTAATGGTCTAAGGAAGTTAGTTGAATTAAATAGTTTTGACTTCCTCAAAAGGTAGCCTTTCGAGCATGTTGATGTAAACAGACCTTAATCAGAGTCATGCATAATCATTTGATCAACTACTATATCCAAGAATGTTATAAACTTGCTTTGAAAATATATTCCTTTACTACTTGAAGCTCAAATGTACAAAGCAGTCATATCCTGAATCCGATTTAAGAATTACGGTTTATAAACTTTAGGAATTACAAGAATGAAGTGAATGAATTCAGATCTGTCAAACAAGACCCTTAGGGTCTTATTTATAGGTGCTAGTTTATCACCATCCACATTCATCCTTTCAATGCGGTCGAAAAGCCTTCTTCCATCCTTTCGCATGCATACTTTTAATGCAGTAGAAAGGCCTTTCTTCGAACCTTTCTCATTTATTCTTTCTTTTTCACCCTTTTGAATCAGACCATTCGACCTAGTCGTAAGGATTTCCTTGACAACCTTCCCCTGCCGCTAATGTTTCGGCGCCTGCGACGACCCATATTTCGGAAGATTTAAATCGATAATAATCCACACATGTCCAACTCAAACAATCGAAACACAGATAATCAATGGGGTAAATTAAGAAAAATAAGAAAAAAGAACACAAATATAGAATCTCGCAGCGGAATGACAAAATATAATAATCAGATAAACAGTTCATGAAGCTGTTTATACTGTACATTTGATATAATTTTACAACATCCATCAGAGTTATATATACAACAGAACAATAGAATAATGCAGCGGAACAAACAAAGTGGTGAAATAATACTAGTAATATAATATACCACTCTTCGTCTTCGTCCTCCAAAATAAAGATCTTCAGTGCGTTGAAATACTCAGGGCTGACCCGAGCACAAAGTAAAACAATACACTCAAGTCATGACTAAAATATCCTTATGTGAGTTAAATCAATATCACATATAACAGGAATGTAATAGCATCAGAGATGTTTATGGGGTTTTACATCTCGTATCCAGTGTATAACGTACGTGCAATAACTTAAGAGATGTTACGGCATTTTCCATCTCTTAAGGATCCGCTAAAATATTTATATATAGTAGAATACGCTATATATGTAATGTCTAATCGGTAAAATAAATATTTTTCTTAGTGTTAAGGCTTTACATTAATCCTCCTTAACACATTTTTAAGCATTGTCATACAGTTTGCATATTTAACACCCCAGTAGCATGTCGGGGGATAGGGATGCGTCGTGATACGAAAACACTAAACCAAACTTGTAGTGGTCTCGTATAAGGATAAAATTATGACAAGGCACGTGAGGCAATTCCCAAGGTAGGATACTACTAGTTCGGGTCCCAGGGCTGCTGGTAACACATCGTAGCCACGACCGCCCACCGCGTCTGTAACGACCCAGAATTTGACCACTTTAAAATATAATATTTAAAGTGATTTTAAATATGAATTAAGTAAGGTTATATGATTCAAACAAAATTAGGTAGAGTTTGGGAAGAGAAGTATACACAAAAATAGTAACATTTGCCTATATCGACAAAAGTGACAAAGTGCTTTTTTTAGAAAAGTAAGTTTCAATGGTTAAATAAATTATTTTAATTAATTTATGAGTGTTTATATTTTTAAATGGTTTAACCAAAACGTCAAAATGTGACCGTAAAACATTTTGTCGATAATCAACGTTTTGTCAATTAAAAGTTGTCGCAACGTCGTCGCACCTTTATTTTGTTATATAGGAACATATATTCAAATAGTGTAATTATTAATTAATTCACTAATAAAGTTTACTTTTACTAAACATACTTAGAAAATTCTAGAATATAATTAACAAAAAGTAAGCATAAAAAGACAAAAAAGGTACAAAGGTCAAAAAGTAAAACATCAAATCAAAGAAACATAATTATTACTTTTTTTTACTTAATATCTAAGTGAAAATGACATAAAGTAATGATTTGAAATGTGATGTTAAGTGTTGAAAAAAATAAGATTACTTTATAAGTAAATAAGGTTATTTTGGACTTTTTACAAAATATTATTTTAATCCGAAACTTTTCTATAAATAAGACCACCATTCTTCCACTTTGTATTACACATTTCTACAATTTCTTCTTCTTCCTTTCTCAAGCTTTCTAAAAGCTTCTCTAATGGCTTCTTCTCTTCCATTTCCTTACTAACTTTTTCAAAACCATATCAAACAAAGTCAAAACACCATCAAACTTTGCCAAAGACCTTAGAATACAATTAAAACATGGTTTAGCATCTAAGAAGTGAAGAAATGATGGAGAAAGGGATGGAATAGGGTGAGGTCAAACTATCAAGAAGGAGGAGCATGTTTGTGAAGCTCCGAAGCAAGAAAAAGAGAAGGAAGTACCGCCGATTTCATTCCAAGGAGCTTGGAGAAAATTCAAGGTGCTGCGAAAGCTCTGTCAGATTTTTGGGAGTTTAGAAGTAGAGGTTGATAGCATAAAGCAAAAGAAATCGAGTAGAAGTTGATTAGTTGAAGTAGTTAGTGAAGTGTTGTTAGTAAGAATCTTGGTAGGAAGTTAATCGGTTTGGTTAAAGGTGAGTACTCTTATTTACTAATAAATCCATAAATTATTTCAAGTATAATGATTTGAAAGTTTAAATATGTTGAATGATTAAATGTTTGATAACTTGAATGCAAATTATTATAAATTTGAAGTATTTGTAATTATTAGTGTAAATGATTTTGCCACTTCGGGATATAAAGTGATTTGTTATGTTACCGAAAATTCGGGAAACCCATAACTAAAAAGTGGGCAAGGGAGGTGCAGATGTTCTGTAGCCTCAGTATAGTCCGTTCTCGTTGTAGAGGGATATACATATCTATATTTATTTTTCGGAAGACTGGGACCCAGTTGCCTTGTTATGGCTAGAAACCTCCCGATAAGGTAGCATATAGTTTTGTATGCTTGTATATTGATATCGTTTCAAAAGGTGATTTGTTTTCAGATCCCGAAGTAAAGGACTAGTTTGAATATTAAAGATATATATATATATATATATATATATGTGTGTGTGTGTGTTTATATTTATATATATATATGTGTGTGTGTGTGTGTTTATATTTATATATATATATGTGTGTGTGTGTGTGTTTATATTTATATATATATATATATGTGTGTGTGTGTGTGTGTTTATATTTATATATATATATTTCAAAAGTTTTGAAACAAGAATTCAGGAATAAAGTCCAAAGACATAATTTATGTAAAGGTAATTAGATTTGAAAATCTAAAATTGAAGATTAAGCCTAAGTGGGTAGTTTTAGGAATTGCATATTGTTTGTTGCATCGTAGGCCCCATGAGTTCTATTTGCGGTAGGAGGACTACGTTGGCTTGCTCCTGTATCTAATTGGGTACCCAATTAGATAGGGGTACGTAGGTAGTCACAAGTGGTAGTGATGCGGCCCTTAAAATAATATAACCCTTTCATGTTTATCTGTTATTGGTTGTTGTTTATCTTGTGTTATTGTATCTTTCCTGCTTACTATTTTATTCCGCATTTACATTGTTTATTGAGTTTGCAGGTAAGGATAGTGTTGTCTCTCTCATCAGAGTTGTGCAGTGGTAGATTTATAGTCATTGTATTTGGTATGTATTATAGCACACTTTGTAGGATTAATAAATAAATTAATTACTCTAATAAGTTGTATAATTGAAATTGTATCCTATACATTTAATAGTGTTGAATATTCATCAAATATTGTGTATTAAGTTGGTAGTTTCCATTAGTAGTTTTAGAACGGATGGATTTTTGGCAATTTTAACTGGTCCGAAAATCCGGGTCGTCACAGCGTCCATCCATCCCATATCGAGTCAAAGGGAGGTTATCCCAAATCAAAGTGCACCAATCGAAACTAACATCAGGATTAATAGTATGGACCAAGTCCAATAAGAAAATCGAAGAACGAATGTCAGCTAGAGGTAATTAGCCTCATTGGCTCTGTCAAGCCGTCCTGTTTTAGTCATTTCAAATTGGTACAAGTGCCAGTATCTATCCATCATCGTTCTCTTTCTTCAAATCCAGCAAACGTACGCCAAATCCAACCACTTCGTTTTGGAGTCTCCTTTGCGTACACAGTTGTTAAATGGTTCCAATATTGATGGAGAGTATGCCAATAAGAGGCCCCGGTCTCTTTAACAATGAAATGTCGTTTTACACACCGGTAGGTACTTTTACATTTCGAAAACGATTCATACTATATATCAAAATATCATATTCACTTCAAAATATCATTTATTTCAGAATATCATATTTACTCAAAATATGGCAATTTGACTTGAAATCATTTCACTCCAATATTTCAATTTCACTTCCAAAATCATTTCGAATTTCAACTTAGGTTATAACTTCATTTTAACCCAATTCATATTTAAATCTCCGAATTAAATATAACTAGTTCCCACTTTGACCAGTTTGAATTTTTAGAAAATAGTTTGAATAGTTTTGAATAGCTAAAAAATAGTTTAAAAAGTTTGATATAAAATGGTTTATATAGTAAAATAGTTCGGAAAAAAATCAAAATAATTTGAATACTTAAGAAGATAGATTTTTAAATAGTTTATATTAAAGCAATTTATTTTGAAAGTAGTTTCAAATCAACTTCTTCTTTCCATTTCAACAGATCTGGACCCAGGTCCAATTTCAAGCAAATTGATTCAGTTTTAAATCTTTCAATTTGAATCATCTTCAATCTCAATACAATTCAAATCGACTCAATTTCGATTTCAATTTGAATTAACTTCGATTACAATTTCAATTCAAATCAATTTCAATTTCGATTTTCATCTTTCGATTCAAATAGTTTAAGTTTCTATTCAATCCTCCATTTCAAACCATTTCAGTTTATATAAATTCCACGTCCAATTTCAATTTAACGATCTAAATCAAATTTAAAACTTCAAATCTTTAAAATAATTGAATTCCAAGCTCAAATTTGAAATATGAATTTAAATCACTTTTACTTAAAAAACTTCGAAGTTCAAGTAAAAGTTCAAACTTTTTAAAACAATTCAATTTCTATAATTCAAGTGATATTTTAATCATAACTTCAAATTCCAAATTAAATTCTTTGATGCAATTTCTTTTAACTAATTTTATATTCAACATTTCAAATTCAAATTCGAAATTAATTCAATCTTTATAAATTCGATATTTTTTATTTCTTTAAATCAAAGTCACTTAAATAATTTCTAAACAAAGAATTTTAAATTCATTTAATTAACCAATCCAGTGTCCGTATATAATTTTCTATACTTTGGCCAAGTGATTAGTTATTTCAATTCTTTCAGGGATGGGTATATATCATTTCTATCCAAATCAAAGTGTCATAGTTATATATCATTTCAACCTGTTCCTTAATTTATTCGAAACAATTAAAATAACAGTTTGATATCCTGTCAAATAATATACAAGGTGGTAACAGGACATGTATAAAATAAATAAACAACCAATCGTCCAAAATATCAAGTCATCCATCACAATCAACATCCAAATCAATCAGAATATCACAACAGTCGACTAGTTATTAAATATCAGTTTTTTAACTAGCACTGTAATTTCAATTAACTGTCAATTTTAATTCCTAACAGGCAATTCATATGTCCATTTAAATATCAGTTAAATCACCAATCAACAGTCAATAAAATAAATCACTTCATAAATTCAATTTAACTAACATAAAAATATTTTAGTACTTCGTGAGCATTTAAAACACTTACCTTTATTTGAAACCGAAAAATTTTCAGAGTCGAATAAATATCAATCCAATGCCATGTCGTAGACGACGTCAATACAAATCCAATGCAAGTCGTTTTGCTTGAATCAGACCTCGTACCAGAAAGTTACATTTAATTAGTATAATGACATAACTAAAATTTTAATTAGCCACTTAACTAAAATAATTAATTAAATAAACCTAACCTAATCACCTGCGCATTATTCCTGCTTCTCTCCTTCTTCCCAGGCTCGAGCTTGCACACGCGAACTTTGTTTTCTTTCTTTTTTTCTTTTTTATATTAATAATCGAACGATTGCCAGCACCTCAAACCGCCGACCAGGACCAACTCGCCGCCTGCGCCTCCTCCGTGCCACCTCATGCGTGAATCGAGCATAGAAAACCCTAAGCTACCGCGACGAATGTAGGCTTCCCTCTGCCACCACGTAAAACTAAACGACGATCCACCTGTCCATAACGTAGAGCTCGATGAGTTCTTCAACTTTCCTTTTGGTGGCAATCGATTTCGTTGGGTGGATTATGAGAAAACAAGAGGAGAAGAAAGAGAATTATCGGCCATTGAAATCGTGTGAACGGCGCTGAAGAATAACTAGGGATTGATGAAAATGAACGTATAGCCGGCCTTGTATATAAATTCCCAACACTATCACAAATAAATTTTCCGAACTCCAAACCATGCGTGCCGCCAGGCATTCTATATGTTATACCCCTATTCCAAACACAGTGAAATATATATCGGGAGCCAGTTCCATCATATTCAGAAGATAACTTTTCAAAATCAAATTATTTTAATTAAATTCCTTTAATTAATTTCTACGCATTTCGTGCTCGCACGGCCAAACGATAAGTTCTATTCCTACGAAACTTGAAATCCTATAATAATTCACTATTGCTGATCCGATGAAACTGGTTTCGTCGAAATCCGAGACAGTGCCCAAAAAGACTATTTTTACACGTTAATTAAAACGAGAAATTTTCAAAAATCAATTTTAAAAATTAACAACCTTCATTCTTGTTTAATTAAAACTTAAATCAACTTTTGAAATCATTTTCATTCACATTAAATACAAGATTCAATTATTTAAATAATTTCCAATATTAAATTTAAACAACTTAATTATCCAATAAACTACACTAATAAATCATTAAATTTCAAATGAATTTTAGTTATCAACTATTATTTTATTTTCATCTAAATAATTCAACATTTATTATTCAATCCCATGTATTGATTATAAACACATTCAATATATAAAATTTTATTTCAACACTGGTTATTGCCTAAATCTTCGAAGTTGGTTATCTCAAAATTTTATTCAAGTTCATATTCAATAAACTACATTAATAAATCATTAAACTTTATTTCAAACCATTTTTATTCAATAATTATATTAAAATTAATAATTTAAAATACTTAAAAAATACGGGTCGTTACAATCTCCCTCACTCAAAACTTTTCGTCCTCGAAAAGGGGTTTAGTAAGGAATCTGACATTTGATATATTTTACTCAAAATAATGAACATATAAAACATTAAAATTTTATTTACAAAACCTTTACTACGCTTCCACTACGCTACTCTAATATCGGCTTTACGGAAATTACAACTCATTTTTAAAATCAAGTTATAAAATTTAAAAATCTCAAAAATTTTCTAACACCCGAATTTACGGAAATTTTGGTAGCGTTTCCTTTGCGCGGCTCGATCGTAAAAATTTACAATATACAAATATATACCAAATATACATCTCATCTCAATGATGAGGCATCTAATAGGGAAAAAGAAAAAAAAATATAAAAATGCGGTATGTAATCCAAGATATGTACATTATTATTAATAATTTAAGCGAGTTCACTCATATTAAGCAAGCAATTCAAATCTGCGTATACGTCCAAATGGTCTTCGTATGTACCTATCTCAACTCGAATTAGAATATTAGATGCATATAAAAAATATAGAAGGCATGTATGAGTTTAATAGAACCATATAACATGAATTCTAAATCCAAATCATAAGAAAGCACTAATACACAATATACGATCATATGTAACCGAAATAGTTATAATAATGATTTACAAGAAAAGAAACCGTTCAACAATTCATATCATCCAATTAATTCATAACTATCACAATTTACATTTCCAATGTCAACATTTAATTTATACGCTTCATTTCTTATTAACATCCAAATTTTATTAACATTTAATTGGTTTACTTTCAATTTATTTACATCTATTTCATTCACATTCAATTTTTTCAATTCAATTTGTTAAATTTCAACTGTTTCATTTTATGTTTAACAACATCTCATATCAATTCATTTATGGACCATTTTATAAAATCATTTCATTTAATCTTAGATAAGTTAAATTTTATTTCATTACCACTTAGTACATTCTCTTTAATACTAATATCATTTATAAACCATTTCATAAAACCATTTAATTTAATTATAAACATTTTGTAAAACGCAACTCATGTTTATTATTATTACTGTAACGACCCAGAATTTCCGTCATTTGAAATTCGTATATTTAATTTATTTTAAATATTAATAAGTAAGATTTGGGAGTCGAATTAATTTAATTTCGATATAGTGATTTAATTGGGCGATTAAATTATTAATTTAATATTTGAAATTGGGTAAATAATTGAAATCTGAATTAAATGTGTATAAAAATGATTTATAAAGTTATATTAAATCATATTGGAGTTATAACGATGTTATAGAACTTTTAAATTCGAATTAAAAGTTAAATTGTGAAAATTGATTATTTTAATATTTAATTGACGACTAAAAATAGTCATTTTTCAAACAGTCTCGGATTTCGACGAAACTAGTTTCATCGGATCCGTAATGGGAAATTATTGTAAGATTTCAATTTTTGTAGCAATCGGAGTTGTCGTTTGTCCGGGGCAAGCCAAAACGCATCGAAATCGGTTTAATTTAAATTTGATCATTTATTTCCGTAACTCTCACATACGATCGAATTAGCTCCCGAAAAATGTTCCATTGTGTTCGGAACGTGGGGTAAACCTTAGAAACGCCAGCCGGCACGCTTTGTTTGGAGTTCGGTAAATTTCGGATGAATAGTGTTTCGTTGGATTTTCTATAAAAGGACCTCTTTATTTTCATTTGCAACATAAGAAAACCCTAACCCTAATTTCAATGCCCAGCCGCCACCTTCATTTCTATGGCCATAATTTCATCTTCTTCTCCTCTTAATCTCTCTTAATCCGTAAAGAATTAGCAAATACGATCAACTACAAAGTTAAAGAGCTCGTCGAGAGCTTCGATTCCATACGGTGATGATCGAAAACGAAGCAACGAATCAACGGGAAATCGAGCTCGAAGGCCACGCGTTTGGACACATTTTTTGAGGTGATGTTGGGGCCGAGCTTGCCATAGCTTCAGCCGAAGGTGGAGCTCTGCGTGGGCGTTCGAGTGGTGGTAGTTGATCGAAGTGGAAGTGAACAAGGAAGGCTCGATAATTGGAGAAGGAAGTGGCGGCTATGGGTTTGTACGTGAGTTTTCACGTTGGTGGGGGAGAAGCTATACACGGCCCATATCTGAGGTAGCAAAACGTGTGGCAAGATTTGAATCTAGGTTAAAAAAATTAAAAAGATTATTGTGAATTGATATATATTAATTCGTTCAAACATTAAAACTACATAACTTTTTTAATACGAGGTCTGTTTCGCACGAAACGAATTGCGTTGGAATCGTATTGACGAGCACTACGCAATGGAGCTGGTTTGGAGTCAATTGGAGTCAGTGAAAATTTTGAGTAAAATTAAAAGTGCGTTTAATTTTATTTGAAATAAATACCGCAACCGTTATTGAAAGCAAGGTGAGAACTTCTCACTCAATCGAATATTTTATTTCGATTTAAATTTTAAATAGTTAGATTTAAAATTGTTGATAGTGTTGATTGTGATGATTGGATGATAAATTGTTATCTATTGTGTTAAATAGACCCTACACGCCGTATATTAAGCGGAGTTTTTTTATTAAAAACATATACCGCGATAATTCCACATTGAAGTGGAATTGGTATTATATATGTATTTGGAGTTGATTTCCCGCATTATATAGCGGATGAGACCCTATTGCGCCGCATAATAGCGGATAATATTTATAAATCCCATATACCGCGATATTCCGCTTTGATGTGGAATTGGTATTGTGCTAACATCTGTAGATGCAGGGAAATAGGTTGGAGGGATCCAACTGGATTCCTCAAACATTTGAATTTATTTCAATGTTGTGTGTTGATTTAATTATAATCACCGTGTGATTATATTGTGATTGAAATTGTTGACGGCTATAATTTAGCCGAATATATTTTTGGTATCGATGGATACCAGAAATAAAATAAAATTGGATTTTCGAAATGTAAGTTGAAAATTTATCGAAAAAATTATTTTTGATAATTTGATAAATTAAAAAGAGTTTTAAAGATAAAAGTCTTATTTTTGGAATTGTATTGAATTAAATTTAAAATATGGAAAAAGGGCTTAATAAATGAATTTCGAAAATATTATTTATAAATTGAGAATTTATTTAAAATTTGGATTTTTGGACAGTTTGGAAAGTAAAGGAATTTATCTTCTTAAAAAGGAATTTATTTTAAAAAGGAAATAGATTTAGAAATCCATTTGGTAATTGATTTTTGGTGATTGAAAATAAATCTATTGAATATGTTTGAAAATTTAATTTGGTGTTTTGAAATAAATTTGAAAATCAATTTGAAATTAATTGATTATTAATTTACCATAACCAGTAAAATATATTCACAGAAATTTATCTGATTTGAATTAATCAGATAATTTAAATTAATCCTACTTATGGACGTTGGATTATATTGGATGTTGAATTGTTTGACATCTTTGATAGGTGATGCATTGTGATATATTCTAATTTGTGTGTGATCTGTATTTTGTTTATCTGTGATATATACATATCTATGATCTGTGAATGAAAGATAAGCGTTATAGTTTATACCGCTTATCCATTATATTGTTATATTTGATCTGTGTTGGTTGAATGTTGTTGCACTATTGTGTTAAACCGTGGACTACAAAATACACACACAAATGTGGATTTCACGTGGAAATCGGTTAAGTCACAGATTTTTATCAATTTTGGAAAATTGAGTTTTTGAATACAAAATTGTTTTGAAATTGAAATTGAAAGTTTTTGAAAGCGAGTTTCAAAATAAAAGTTATTTTAAATAACTTAATAAAAATTGGAATTTAAATCATTTGATTTAAATTTTGAATTCAATATTTTGAAATTGAATTCAATGAATTGGGAATTTTGGTTTAAAAGATTTTATAAGTATAAAAGGTGTATTTATGGTTTTTTTTAACCAATTATAATACAGTCTTGGGGAAATTTAAATTTATAATTCAAGTTTATACTTGAATGGCTTTAACCTGTGTAAATGTAACCAGTTTTTCCCAAAATGAAAACTATCTGTTTCCAAATAATAATAGCTTTTATAAAGTGAAAAGATTTCCAATTTTGTATTGAAAACAATTCAAGTTGAAATGAAATTGTAAATAGTTTGGAAAAACTATGAATTAACCTTTGTAACGATAATTAAACTTTATTTTGAAATAAAAGAGTATTTCAAAAGGTGTTATCTTTTATATTATAAAAGACTTGAATTGTGAATAGTTTTGAAAGCTATAAATTAAATCTTAATTTTAAGATTTAATGGGTTAATCAAATTGAAATGGAAATTGATTTGGAAATCTGTGAATGAAACTTTGTGAAACTGGGTAAACTTTGTAAAGTAAATCTTTTTGCATAAAGATTTAAAATGGTATTTTGTTTAAACCATTTAAAGGAAAGGATTTGGGTAATAAGTTGTGACTTAATTGAAATCCCATATCCAGATGTTTTGAAATATTGTGCTCACTATTCGGGATAGCCGGGAAAAGACCTTTGTGTCATATAACCCATTCCGAATTAGTGATACGACGATATGGATCGTATTGAAGACCGGTGGTGAAGACCGGGTATTTGTGAAAACGATAGGATGACCTATCGATTGTCTCTGCACCGTTAGCTACGGTATAGAGATTTCCTTTGTGATGGGAAGTTTTATCGGGATTGTGAATACCCGGATTGCAAGGGCTTCTTTGGAAGTGCCTTCGGTTCTATTCGAACCCGGAACAGACTTGTATGGTTACATGTCTGACATTACACTTTGAGATATAAAGCTGATTTCTTTCAAATACATTTCTGTTTGGTGGCGGAGAATTTATTCTCTTAGCTTAACACCCTTCTCTAAGACGTACGAGCTCAGAGGTTATGTAGTTGAAATTTATCAGTGATATACTCCCAATTTGGTAGTGTGGCATGCTGAGTGTTGCTGTGTGATGATCATCTATTGATCATTTGTAATCAAAGCGTGGCTTTGTGAAAAAGCGTAGCTTTGTAGACGAGACCTCTTCGGACCTCACAACCAGGAAATGGTCAAAACAGGAATATGCGGCAAGGTTATGAGGGTCGCGCCCTTTAGGGTATGTCATTTCCTTCTGGAAAAGGGTGGAATTAGGTATGGAGCCCTGGTATTTAACCTATGTGGATACTCCAGTCTCATTTATTGTGTGATTGTTGTTTGATCGAGGCGCCTCGGGTAAAGGTCCCAAAGGACCGGGGAATGGCATATTCGTGAGTTACCTAGTGACAGGGGTAACCCGGCCTTGTGTTGGCAGAGAGCTAGTTAGTTCTTGGGACGTCCAGCCAGAGGCGATGCCATGTGGCATAGGAAGTTTCTTAGCCTGACCATTTGTTGGAAATCCAAAGAAACAATACGAGCCTTTACGATTGCAATTTGTATAACCTGTCTCCTCAGGAGGCAGCTATAGCAGGCATAATATAATGGTACCTATGCTGGCTAAGATTAATATTGTACTTTCGAAATGATTTTTTTGTACACTATGCACTAATAATAATATCAAAATAATTTGGCGTAGTAAGCATATTTGACTATCATAAGAAGAAATCTCCTCCAAGTCTGCGATTGCATTGTGTGTGTGGTGGGAGGTCTTATGGTAGTTTCATTTTTCAAAAGCATTGCGAATGTCTTTTACTTCCTTTATCGTTGTTGTTTTCAAGATAAAAAAAACTATTTTTGTTCTCACACTAGTCACCATGACTGACCTGGAGTTTATTGTTTCTTTCCTAAACTCTAGGTGCCCACCAATTTCCACACGGGCAGTCTAGAGTCAGGTTATCAGGTCATTCTGGATTCAGGAGATGCTATGGAGCTCAGTGGCGAGCTGGATGGCGAGACGTATCACTTGTATATGATATTATTATTCCGTTGTGTATTCTGTATGAGGACAAGTTTATATAACTGTCCAGTTGTGTTGTATATTGTTGCTGTAAACTCTGATGATGATGTAATGTATAAAATGATATAGTTCTTTGTTTTAAAGATTATTCATTTATCTATTATGTATTGTTCCGCTGAAAATGTGAGATTCTGTTATTGTTCTGTGTTTTTCTGTTGTTTCTTCTTTCGTTTTCTTCTGTCTTCTTCTACCTCTTCTTTTTCTCCATAACAATTCGGTTTTTCGGCATTCGATTGCTCGGCAGTTGATACAGTTGACGTGTTAATGTCGATTTTCGAGCGATGAAAAATCGCGTTCGTTACATTTGGTATCAAAGAATATGGTTGAGCGATAACCATGGTTCTGTTGGGTGTTACTCATTAGAGATAGAGTCAGTAGTACTCTAGAATGAGTGTGAGTGTAATAATAGATATGAGTGTGTATTTGTTAGTGAATATGAAATTGTTTTGTATTGTGTTTGCTTATCCGTTGAGCTGTTTATGAATTCTGGTCGGTATGTGGGACGCCATATTATCGATAGGGTTTTCTAAATACTTAAACGAGGCAAGTCGACATAGTATCATTTTAAAATTGGGTAAATGAAATAATTTTACCTTAATTATATTTTGTATATAAAGGAAATAATTTTTCAGAATTATTAAAGTGTATATAAATTGATTGTTTGGTTGTTGAAAAAGGAAAAATATATATGAGTTAATGAAAGTTGTTTGAATAATCTAAATAAAAATAACAATTGTAAAAGAATGAAGTATATAAGCAAATGAATTATTCAGTATAGAATTATAATTAATATGATTTGCAATTGTGAATAATCTTGTATAAGTAAAAGTTAAATAGTGAAATTATATGAGAAAAGGATTTATAAATGTGATTTAATTATAAATAAAAAGGAAATTTTTAAAAGAATTTAAAGCACTGATTCACTATTGCTGGGAAATAATAAGGGCGATGACTGCAACATCATCAGTATCATTTTCGAGTTTCTATGTGATGGATTTGCTACCATAATAAATTCAAAAATTGAAGTTTTGTTGTGATAAACAAATTTGAAATTAAAATGCAAATTGTAATTGATAATTATAAGTAAAATGAGTTTATACTTATAATATGATTTGGGAAATTAAATAAATAAGTTGTGTAACTTATAAAATTAGAAAATGTAAGTGAAACTAATTATTAAAATGGTTAAACGAATTTTTGTTAAGCAAAATGAGATATGAATTTGAATAATTGATGAAATTTGACTTTGGTAAAAGTTAAATTGAATTTACTTTAGAATTGGAATCTGAATTGGACTTATAAGTGAGAATTTAAGTTAAGTTAAACAAATAATGTTTAAATGGAATATAACTTAAGTAATGTTAAATGAATTTGATTTTGATATCAAAGTAAATTGATAAAGTGAATTAAATGAATGCGAACTTGAGTTATATAAATAAATTCAACTTTATTTGTAAAATGAATTAGCAATTGAATTGAATTAACAAATGAATTGAATGTTAATCAATCGAATGTGAATAAATTGATATAGAATAATGAATGTAAGTGTTAATTCATTAAAGCTAATGAATTGGAATTTGAATGATTGAATGAAAGTCAATTTAATATTAAACCAATTGGAATTAAAAATGTTGAACTAAATTGAATGTAAGTAAAGTCAATTTAATAAATTTGGTTGTGTTGAATGACATTGGTTGTTATATGATTGTTGGTTGATTGTATATAGTATAATTTATTAAGTGTTAATGAAATTGAATTAGTGAAATGGAAAACTATGTAATTGGATTTGAATTGAAAGTGAACCAATTTGAATTTAAATTAGTGAATGTAAACTAATTGAAAATGAATAAATGAATGTCGTTGGATATGAATTAGTTGTAAACAATTGCAAGTAATGTCGAAATTATATAAGTTCTTATAAACCTTGTTTCGTATGTATTTCTTTTAATATGCATGTGTTATAGTTGTTTAAAAGAGTAAATTGTTAATAACTTTATATATATGTCACTTACATGTTTAAATTGAGTAAGTACAAGTGCCGTGGCCGCCGTTCGGTGGTTTGGTTGCGCTAAAATGCTTAATAAATAACTGCTTTGCTTAACAATGCTAAAAAGGTACGCCTACGCAATAAAAATAGGAAATATGAACTGTTTTTCTGCTTCCTCGACCGTGTGGGTCGATGTATACATATTTATGTCTATTGTGATCCTACTACGATTGAACTGCGCAAAGGAGACGCTGGCGAATTTTTTTGAAATTTTAAGGCGTTAGAAAAAAAAATTAAAATTTTGGAAAATTTTTGTTAATGAAAAGTCAATTTCCAAATTGTAATGAAAGAGTAGGAATTGAACTAGAAAATGGAAACCATTGTTTTGGTTGAAGTTAAAGGTTTTGGAAAAAGTGAATATAAAATTTTCACGAAGTGGATTTTTTTGAAAAGTTAATGAATTTGGGGCATTTTTCTTACTTTGCAATTTCGAGGACGAAATTCTTTTAAGGGGGAAGTTTGTAACGACCCAGAATTTCCGTCATTAAATTCGTATATTTAATTTATTTTAAATATTAATAAGTAAGATTTGGGAGTCGAATTAATTTAATTTCGATATAGTGATTTAATTGGGCGATTAAATTATTAATTTAATACTTGAAATTGGGTAAATAATTAAAATCTGAATTAAATGTGTATAAAAATGATTTATAAAGTTATATTAAATCATATTGGAGTTATAACGATGTTATAGAACTTTTAAATTCGAATTAAAAGTTAAATTGTGAAAATTGATTATTTTAATATTTAAGTGATGACTAAAAATAGTCATTTTTCAAACAGTCTCGGATTTCGACAAAACCAGTTTCATCGGATCCGTAATGTGAAATTATTGTAAGATTTCAATTTTCGTAGCAATCGGAGTTGTCATTTGTCCGGGGCAAGCCAAAACGCATCGAAATCGGTTTAATTTAAATTTGATCGTTTATTTCCGTAACTCTCACATACGATCGAATTAGCTCCCGAAACACTTTTCATTGTGTTCGGAACGCGAAGTAAACCTTGAAAACGCCAGCCGGCACGCTTCGTTTGGAGTTCGGAAAATTTCGGATGAATAGTGTTTCGTTGGATTTTCTATAAAAGGACCTCTTTATTTTCATTTGCAACATAAGAAAACCCTAACCCTAATTTCAATGCCCAGCCGCCACCTTCATTTCTATGGCCAGAATTTCATCTTCTTCTCCTCTTAATCTCTCTTAATCCGTAAAGAATTAGCAAATACGATCAACTACAAAGTTAAAGAGCTCGTCGAGAGCTTCGATTCCATACGGTGATGATCGAAAACGAAGCAACGAATCAACGGGAAATCGAGCTCGAAGGCCACGTGTTTGGACACGTTTTCTGAGGTGATGTTGGGGCCGAGCTTGCCATAGCTTCAGCCGAAGGTGGAGCTCTGCGTGGGCGTTCGAGTGGTGGTAGTTGATCGAAGTGGAAGTGAACAAGGAAGGCTCGATAATTGGAGAAAGAAGTGGCGGCTATGGGTTTGTACGTGAGTTTTCACATTGGTGGGGGAGAAGCTATACACGGCCCAAATCTGAGGTAGCAAAATGTGTGGCCAGATTTGAATCTAGGTTAAAAAAATTAAAAAGATTATTGTAAATTGATATATATTAATTCGTTCAAACTTTAAAACTGCATAACTTTTTGATACGAGGTCTGTTTCAAACGAAACGAATTGCGTTGGAATCGTATTGACGAGCACTACGCAATGGAGCTAGTTTGGAGTCAATTGGAGTCGGTGAAATTTTGAGTAAAATTAAACGCGCGTTTAATTTTATTTGAAATAATTACCGCAACCATTATTGAAAGCAAGGTGAGAACTTCTCACTCAATCGAATATTTTGTTTCGATTTAAATTTTAAATAGTTAGATTTAAAATTGTTGATAGTGTTGATTGTGATGATTGGATGATAAATTGTTATCTATTGTGTTAAATAGACCCTATACGCCGTATATTAAGCGGAGGTTATTTATTAAAAACATATACCACGATAATTCCACATTGAAGTGGAATTGGTATTATATATGTATTTGGAGTTGATTTCCCGTATTATATAGCGGATGAGACCCTTTTGAACCGCATAATAGCGGATAATATTTATAAATCCCATATACTGCGATATTCCACTTTGATGTGGAATTGGTATTGTGCTAACATCTGTGGATGCAGGGAAACAGGTTGGAGGGATCCAATTGGATTCCTCAAACATTTGAATTTATTTCAATGTTGTGTGTTGATTTAATTATAATCGCCATGTGATTATATTGTGATTGAAATTGTTGACGGCTATAATTTAGCCGAATATATTTTTGGTATCGATGGATACCAGAAATAAAATAAAATCGGATTTTCAAAATGTAAGTTGAAAATTTATCGAAAAATTTATTTTTGATAATTTGATAAATTAAAAAAAGTTTTAAAGATAAAAGTCTTATTTTTGGAATTGTATTGAATTAAATTTAAAATATGGAAAAAAGGGCTTAATAAATGAATTTCGAAAATATTATTTATAAATTGAAGGAATTTATCTTCTTAAAAAGGAATTTATTTTAAAAAGGAAATAGATTTAGAAATCCATTTGGTAATTGATTTTTGGTGATTGAAAATAAATCTTTTGAAAATGTTTGAAAATTTGATTTGGTGTTTTGAAATAAATTTGAAAATCAATTTGAAATTAATTGATTATTAATTTACCATATAACCAGTAAAATATATTCACAAAAATTTATCTGATTTGAATTAATCAGATAATTTAAATTAATCCTACTTATGGACGTTGGATTATATTGGATGTTGAATTGTTTGACATCTTTGATAGGTGATGCATTATAATATATTCTAATTTGTGTGTGATCTGTATTTTGTTTATCTGTGATATATATATATATATATATATATATCTGTGATCTGTGAATGAAAGATAAGCGGTATAGTTTATACCGCTTATCAATTATATTGTTATATTTGATCTGTGATGGTTGAATGTTGTGGCACTATTGTGTTAAACCGTGGACTACACAATACACACACAAATGTGGATTTCACGTGGAAATCGGTTAAGTCAAAGATTTTTATCAATTTTGGAAAATTGAGTTTTTGAATCCAAAATTGTTTTGAAATTGAAATTGAAATTGAAAGTTTTTTAAAGTAAGTTTCAAAATAAAAGTTATTTTAAATAACTTAATAAAAATTGGAATTTAAATCATTTGATTTAAATTTTGAATTCAATATTTTGAAATTGAATTCAATAAATTGGGAATTTTGGTTTAAAAGATTTTATAAGTATAAAAGGTGTTTTATGGTTTTTTTAACCAATTAAAATACGGCTTGGGGAAATTTAAATTTATAATTCAAGTTTATACTTGAATGGCTTTAACCTGTGTAAATGTAACCGGTTTTTCCCAAAATGAAAACTATATGTTTCCAAATAATAATAGCTTTTATAAAGTGAAAAGATTTCCAATTTTGTATTGAAAACAATTCAAGTTGAAATGAAATTGTAAATAGTTTGGAAAAACTATGAATTAACCTTTGTAACGATAATTAAACTTTATTTTGAAATAAAAGAGTATTTCAAAAGGTGTATCTTTTATATTATAAAAGACTTGAATTGAGAATAGTTTTAAAAGCTATAAATTAAATCTTAATTTTAAGATTTAATGGGTTAATCAAATTGAAATGGAAATTGATTTGGAAATCTATGAATGAAACTTTGTGAAACTGGGTAAACTTTGTGAAGTAAATCTTTTTGCTTAAAAATTTAAAATGGTATTTTGTTTAAACCATTTAAAGGAAAGGATTTGGGTAATAAGTTATGACTTAATTGAAATCCCATATCCAGATGTTTTGAAATATTGTGCTCACTATTCGGGATAGTCGAGAAAAGACCTTTGTGTCATATAACCCATTCCGAATTAGTGATACGACGATATGGATCGTATTGAAGACCGGTGGTGAAGACCGGGTATTTGTGAAAACGATAGGATGACCTATCGATTGTCTCTGCACCATTAGCTACGGTATAGAGATTTCCTTTGTGATGGGAAGTTTTATCGGGATTGTGAATACCCGGATTGCAAGGGCTTCTTTGGAAGTGCCTTCGGTTCTGTTCAAACCCGGAACAGACTTGTATGGTTACATGTCTGACATTACACATTGAGATATAAAGCTGATTTCTTTCAAATACATTTCTGTTTGGTGGCGGAGAATTTATTCTCTTAGCTTAACACCCTTCTCTAAGACGTACAAGCTCAGAGGTTATGTAGTTGAAATTTATCAGTGATATACTCCCAATTTGGTAGTGTGGCATGCTGAGTGTTGCTGTGTGATGATCATCTAATGATCATTTGTGATCAAAGCGTGGCTTTGTGAAAAAGCGTAGCTTTGTGGACGAGACCTCTTCGGACCTCACAACCCGGAAATGGTCAAAACAGGAATATGCGGCAAGGTTATGAGGGTCGCGACCTTTAGGGTATGTCATTTCCTTCTGGAAAAGGGTGGTATCAGGTATGGAGCCCTGGTATTTAACCTATGTGGATACTCCAGTCTCATTTATTGTGTGATTGTTGTTTGATCGACGCGCCTCGGGTAAAGGACCCAAAGGACCGGGGAATGGCATATTCGTGAGTTACCTAGTGACAAGGTTAACCCAGCCTTGTGTTGGCAGAGAGCTAGTTAGTTCTCGGGACGTCCAGCCAGAAGCGATGCCATGTGGCATAGGAAGTTCCTTAGCCTGACCATTTGTTGTAAATCCAAAGAAACAATACGAGCCTTTACGATTGCAATTTGTATAACCTGTCTCCTCAGGAGGCAGCTATAGCAGGTGTGATATCCCGAGATTTCAAGGAATTTAAAATGTGATAATCTCTTAAATTAATTATTTAAAAATTTGTAAAGTGTGATATTTTCAAACAATTTAATAATGAGTTGTTTTTAAATATAGTTATAAACAGATTTTAAATAGACTTGTTATTTTTCTAATTTAATAAGTGTTGTTCAAATGTATATATATATGTATATTGATTTTAAATAGGATAATTATTGATAATTAATAATATGTTTGTTTGAAATGGATATCTATATTTATTTAAATTGATTTTAAATTGGACTTTAAATTGACTTTGAATTTGAATGTAAGGATTGAATTTGAAAAAAATATATATATCTTGAAAATGAAAATAATAATATAGTTTGGATTTAAATCATATGGATAAGTTTTTATTTAAAAATAGATTTGTTTTATATTATTCTTTTTATAGAAATTTGGATATGTATTTATTTAATAAGAATAAATACAAAGACTTTTGAAATAGTATTTAAAAAAATGATTTTGCAATATTATATATATTTTATTTAAAACATAATTGGTTTATATTCTATTTCCTTTTAAAGATTGTATTTACTTAAGGTTTAGAAAAGTATTTATAAATTAAGAAATGTATTAATCAATTAGGAAATTAATAATAAAAAGCTTTAAAAATAATATGAATATAAATAATTACAAGTGTTAGCTTCTTAACCATGTTAAATACATGTGTTAAGTAATTGAATAAGGTATGAGACAAGTGTCTCCTTTATTTTATTTTTCTTTAAATTTTAATAAAATCAAAATCTACTTATATAAACTTCTATCTTTCCCCTTCATTTTCTTTTTCTAATTTCAGTTCAAAGACAACAACCCAAAACTGAAATTTATTTCAGAACTCAAGAATCAAATCTAAAATCATCTTCTCAATCAAAAACAGAAATATATTTCCAAACCAAGCAAATACAACCTGAAAATCATTTCCAGATCAAAAACCCTGTAATCTGAAATCTACTCAAACCTGTAATCTACCAAAACTCTGTAATCTTTTCAAACCAGAGAATCCAAGAATCAAGATCAAAATACTCCTCAAATTCAAGTTCAAAAACCTGTAACAAATTCTCCTAAACATTTTTCAAAAGCCTGTAAACACTTCCTCAAAAAAAAAAATAAACCCTGTAAAGCATTTTCCAAAGCTCTGTAATATCAAGCCTGTAACCATCCTTCAAGTATGCATGCAAGTATATCTGAAGCCAAAGAAAATTCTTTCCAGTTTCAAAGCATTTCAGAGATCTAAGCATATCAGTTTTCAAATTGTCAAAAGCTTCAGTTTTTCAAGCCTCTGTTTCTTTTTAAAACTGGTGAGTAAATCTAATTTTAAAAACAGTTTTAAAATTGTTATTATGTCTTGATATGCCTGATAAATGTCACAGTAAAATGATATGCAATGATTACTTGAATAATTGATGTGAATGGATGTTTAGATAAAAGTTTGTTATAAAATATCTGTGCATATTAATGTTCATGCTTTCTGTTATTTTCCTGTGAATAAAATTAAAACATAAATCAGTTTTAAACTGATATATATATATGAAGTATTGAGATGAATCTAGTAATGCATGTTTAAAATTATGTATGCATGCTTGTTAAAATCTGAATACCTGTCTATATGAATGTATATATTGGTATGTATGATTATGATCAACTCTGCTTACTTTCTAACAGACTAAATATTGAACGAAACTAAAAATTATCTTCAAGTATCTTTGTTAGGCTAAAGTATTCAAACAAATGTTGTTTGTTTGAGTATAATTAAGTTGTAAAATTTTAAATTATATAAATTGAGTTTGAAACTCTCTGGAAAATAAAAAAATAATAACAGTGGAAGTTTAAAATTGGGTTAAAATTTAGTGAAATGATTTATTTATTTAAGTGTATAATCTGATTCATCTTTGAGAAATAGAATTTTTAAAACTAAAATCTCGATTTTTAGTTATATATAGAGGGTGCAGTTCACAGATGATCAGAATATGGTTTATGGGTTATTTCTGGTGATCGACTAGTTTTCGAAGGTTGAGATTTGGCATGGAGAGGCTGGTATGATCACTGATCATAGGAAAAATGGAGATCGTTTTTATAATTGACCGTGGCGGCGTCACGTTGTCGAACTAGGGTTGACTTTCTGTTTTTGGTCGATTTGGTTTAAGTGGCTGTAGTGTCGTCGTCAAGGCGTTTGGGGCAATCGGACCGAGGGGGATGTAATCGAGGCGTGGTGGCGAAGCGATGTACGAGGTGGTAGAGCTTCAGATCATCAGAGGCGATGGGGCGAGGCGTTTAAGTTGATCAGTTTTAGATTTCTTTTGTGTCGAATTGCTCGATTTTGTGTCAGTGAGTTTTCGAGTTTCCTGGGTTGTCGAGTGGGTTGATGATGTCGTCGCCGACTTGTTGAGGGTGGTCAGAGGTGCCAGAATTATCGCCGGCGTTAGTACACGTGCACGGTGTCCTGCCTATGTCAGTGGAGTGTTGTGGGAATTCGTCTCGAGGAAAGACTCGTGCAGTTTGGTATGTGACTCGAGTGTAAACTCGAGTGGTTCGGGTGAGTATGGTTTCAGGTTCAAAATTTTAAAAACTTAAGCTAAAACTAAACTAAATTTTGAAATTAAAGGGGACTCGGGTTAGACCCGAGTGATATTTGGGTTCGACCCGAAGCAAGTGTTAAGCATTTAAAAAAAAAAGGTTTTAAATTTGGTTTTGAAATTTAAAATGAAATAGTTTAAACTTACTTATATAAATTACTTATAATAGTTGTTTGCTTTAACATTGTTTAAGTAGTTTGAAAACTTTGTTTAATTTAAATTTTGTTAAATAAAGTTAAAGTTATTTTGAAACCGTAAGTAGAAATAAAATTTAGATATTTTATAAAGCAAGCTATTTAATTTAAATTGAAAATACAACTATTACTTTATAATATTTTAAAGCATTTAAAAGTAGGTTGTGATCTGTAACTTTTAATTTATCATGTTGAATGAGTATTTTGAACTTAATTAATGATTTAATTAAGTAAGTTAATATTTTTAAAATAATGTTTTAATGATAAATAAGGCATAAATAAGATAAGGTTTTATCTTAAGATAATTATGGTTTTAATGATTTGAAATTACTTAATAATGATTAAGGATTAGTTAAGAAATTAATTAAGAGCAATTAATTTATTTAATTAACTCAATGATTAAGATTGATTTGATTAATAACTAAAGATTAATTAATTTGTAATTAATTAATTAAGTAATTAGAGGTTGATTAATTTGAAATTAAGAAGTACTTAATTAAGTTTATTAATTAATAATTAGGTTTTATTAATTAATAAATAAGAAATAATTAATCTATAAAGATTAAATAAAGGTTAATTAACTGTTATTAAGAATTGATTAACTAATAATTAATGATTAATTAATTTGTTATTAAGATTTATTAATTGATAATTAAGGTTTATTAATTAATAATTAAAAGAATAATTAATCTGAAATTAGAGATTAATTAATTAAAGAGTAATTAAAGGATAAATTACTCAGCTATGATTTATAAATTATGAATGTGATTAATTTAAGTTAATTAATTTGTTAATTATATAAAGATAGTCACTTGGTAATTGATTAAGTATAAATTACTTAATGAGATTGATAAGTGTAATTACTTAGTATAAGTAATTAATAAATAAATTACTGAATGTAATTGATATAAGGGAATTACTTACTGGGTAGTAATTGAAGTATAATTACTTTGCAAAAAGTAATTAAGGATTAATTATTTGGTAATTAATTAAAGGATTAAAGAAATTAATTAAGAAGTTAATTAATTAAGGTAAGTAATCATAGGATGATAATTACTGTATATGATTAATTAAGGTGGATTAATAGAAAGGATTAATTAAAGTTTAATAAATTAAAGTAATTAATTAAGGATAATTAATTAATTAATGGAAATAATTAATTAAGGATAATTAATTAATTAATGGAAGTAATTAATTAAGGATAATTAATCAATGCAATTAATAAAAGTAATTAATGGTTAATTACTGTTAATGGTTAAGAATAATTAATTTGTGAAATTAATTAAGGATAATTACTTTATGTAATAAATAATTAATCAAGAGTGATTAATATTTAATGATTAATTAATTAAATGGATTGTAATTAATTAATGTTGATTAAGCAAAGAATAGGAATTAATTCTTAAGTAATTAATTTAATTTAAGTTGATTAAATTAATTATAATAGAGATTAATAAATGGTTGCTTATGAATGATGGTTGAGTAGAATGTCTGATTTGGTTGATATCTATTAAATGATATGCTATGATATTCTGTGATATGATATTGGATATATCTGTGATAAATGTGTGATATTTATCTGTGTTAAATGCTGTGTAAATTCAAGTATTGAATTAAATTAAATTGTTTAAACCTTTAAACAACTTGGCCTTAAAAGATACGTTTTGGATTTCGATGAGACCGGGATCGGGTTTCCGTATACCGGATTTCCAGGTCTGGAGACCCGAATACCACATCGATCCAAATTAACGATAGGTCGTGAATCTCAAGTGAAGATGAAGATTCAGAGTGCAAGGGTTATTGTCGTTAACTCTGAGGGTGATTCCAAAACGAGTGTAACGAGATAATGCCTTCGGTTTCGTTCGAACCCGGAACGAACTTGTATGGATTGAATGCTTTCAGCACATCGTCAGGTGGACGATGAGCATTCTAAGTGATGTGTTCTGATTTAAAGGTAATCGTAGCCTCAAGCCTCATCAAACCGGGAATGGCTAAAACAGGGGAGGTGCAGCAAGGTTAGTGGGTAGCACCCAAGTAGTATGAGATTCCTCTGTCTAGAGGTCCCTTCTTTTTATTCGGCTGTGTGGGCGGTTGAATAGCTACAACCGCTGGGGTTTCTTATGCGGGAATTATCCAGTAAGGGATGTTCCGGCCTTGTGTTGCAGGGGATTGGGAGTGATCCTCGGTACGTTGATCTAGGCCACGTACTGTGACGAGCGGTACCCCGGTAGCTCTGCCATTGTATGGAAATCCAACTTCCAATAAGTGCCAACGGACTTGATTGTATAACCCACTTTGTGGCTAGTATGCTGGAATTTAATAATGTAACAATTTCAGCTATTTCTTATTTACTTGAAAACCTTAGACCCTATTATAATATAACTCGATTTCCTATCAAAGTTTTGGTTAACGTAAGGTAAAAACTTTTCCATGTTTATGTGTGGGAAGTCTTACGTGATACCTTTGTTTTCAAAAGGCTTTGAAGTTAAACAACTTTAACCCGTTTACTCACACCAGACCCATGTCTGACCCAAGTGTTTATTTCTGTTTTATAAACTCTTGGGTACTCAAATTTTTACGAGTAGCCAAGGGATTCAGGTTAGCTTTGACGAGTTATCTGGAGGAGCAATGGAGCAGGAGGCTTCAGCGTTCGTAGATATAGTGTTCCGCTGTGTTAGTTTCTCTGAGTCATTTGTTGAGTTGTATTTGAGTTGTAATAACTAGACAGGTATTTATAACTGTCTAGTATGTGTTGTATAAGCTGTGTATCTCTGATGTATATGATACAATGTAATATCTTATTTGATTAATGTAATTTATTCGTTCCGCTGTTTAGATTCTGATGTGTTTCTTTCTTTCTTCTCTATCTTTTCTCTTTTCTATCTCTTTCTTTCTTCAAGATGATACGACTTTTTGTGGAGAAAAAGCCGGGTCGTCACAGCAGGCATAATATAATGGTACCTATGCTGGCTAAGATTAATATTGTATTTTCGAAATGATTTTTTTGTACACTATGCACTAATAATAATATCAAAATAATTTGGCTTAGTAAGCATATTTGACTATCATAAGAAGAAATCTCCTCCAAGTCTGCGATTGCATTGTGTGTGTGGTGGGAGGTCTTATGGTAGTTTCATTTTTCAAAAGCATTGCGAATGTCTTTTACTTCCTTTATCGTTGTTGTTTTCAAGATAAAAAAACTGTTTTTGTTCTCACACCAGTCACCATGACTGACCTGGAGTTTATTGTTTCTTTCCTAAACTCTGGGTGCCCACCAATTTCCACACGGGCAGTCTAGAGTCAGGTTATCAGGTCATTCTGGATTCAGGAGATGCTATGGAGCTCAGTGGCGAGCTGGATGGCGAGACGTATCACTTGTATATGATATTATTATTCCGCTGTGTATTCTGTATGAGGACAAGTTTATATAACTGTCCAGTTGTGTTGTATATTGTTGCTGTAAACTCTGATGATGATGTAATGTATAAAATGATATAGTTCTTTATTTTAAAGATTATTCATTTATCTATTATGTATTGTTCCACCGCGAATGTGAGATTCTGTTATTGTTCTGTGTTTTTCTGTTGTTTCTTCTTTCGTTTTCTTCTGTCTTCTTCTACCTCTTCTTTTTCTCCATAACAATTCGGTTTTCCGGCATTCGATTGCTCGGCAGTTGATACTGTGTACGTATTAATGTCGATTTTCGAGCGACAAAAAATCGCGTTCGTTATAATTACATAACTTAGGTTCATATTAATTCATTGATTTACCTCATTAGTTAATTTCATTAATCATATCATTTACTTTACTTAAGTAAATTTTATTTTATAACTCAAGTTCATATTTATAATTTTCTTTTTATCACAATCAATTTCATTCAACTTTTCTTAAGTTAACTTTCATCTTATAATTCATTTCAGTAACTTTCATCTTATAATTTCAACTTTCCTATTTCATTAATCAATTCTTAAGTTTATAATAATTTTATATAGATGTATCTTCTTTTACACAGTATTATTCAAATTATAATTATCTCAAAAAGCTACAACTAAACCTTAAAACATCCTTTGCAAACTTATTTTTTTATTTTACAACAATTTACAAAGATATGATTTAATTTATTATTTGTTTACCTTCTCTTAAGTTCATATCTAAATAGTATTTTCTTTTTTTTTACTACTCAAATTATTCATTTTACATTTCTTAGAACATTAACTAAGTGTATAACATTTCTTATAACACCTTTATTTATTTATTTTTTAATTTTTAATTTTTTTTACAAACATTTCTTTAAACTCAATTCAATTTGAACCATTTTTATTACTTAAGTTCAAACTTGTATAATATTCTATTAAATAATCATATTTAACATTTCATCTTTTTAAACATTTCTGGTAAGTTTTATATATGTTTATAGAATGTAATTGAGTGTTATACAAATTTATCTTATTCATTTTAATTAACAAGAATGTTCAATAATTTACACATGTTTACATTTCCATTATCTTGAAATTTAAGAGTTATAATTTAGCTTCTCATATTTCATTTTGACACCTAGCTTAAATTTCTTATTTCTTATTTTATAAGTTTCCAATTATTCAAAATAAATCACTAATTTCTACAACTGAAATCATTAATTAACGGGAACTTAAGAATTCAAATATCGGGTTCATTTCAAATCATTTTGAAATAATATATACACTAATATCTTTTATATATAAAATCATATTTAAAAATATTAAATCAAAATCTGTTTATCGAAGCAAATGTGTAGCAAAGCTACTAAGTGGCCTCCCCCACTTTGAGACTCAAAAATGAATGTCGAGGATGCAGCCGTCATCACCGAAATTATTTTCCAATGACAGAAGAGGAGAGTACAGGACTTATTTCCTTTTAATTCCTTTTGAAACACTTTTATTTGTAAACATTTTTAAACAATACTAATATTATTTTCAAAATCATAGAAAATAATTTTAAAAGCACCGGGATTTAAGTTCTCAAATTCTCTACTTTTAAAATCTTTTCTATTTATAAGCTATATTATAAATATACTTATTCAATTCCATTACCTTATTATGAAAACATTTCATTAATTTACATCTTTGTTATTACAAGCAAATATAATTGTAATTAGATTTCAATTCAATCTAATTATCGAATGCTTCATGAAATAGAGTTCACAATTATTCATTTTTAGTTTAATTCATCCAATAATCAATAATAACTAAATATTATCATCTCCTAACAACTAACGTCCATAAATATATTCATATTTTCATAACCTATATGATTATTTATGGAAGATTATTTCTTTTTATATATAAAATATAATTTAGGTTAATTTATTACATTCACCCTATTTTAAAACAATATTATATCGACTTATCTCGTTTAAGTGTTTAGAAACCCCTATCGATAACATGGCATCCCACGCACCGGCAAGAATTCATAAACAACTCAACAGATAAGTAAACACAATTAAAACAATTTATTACACTAACAACTACGCACGCTCATATGTATATATGCTCAAACAAACTCATTCTATGGCATTACTACACTATCTCTAATGAGTCAAACCCCACAAAGCTAAGGTTATCGCTAAACCAAAGCTCTGATACCAACTGTGACGACCCACATTTTAGAAGGTTTAAATCGGCAGTAATCCACACATGTCCAACTCAAAAAATCCAAAACACAAACAATCAATGAGGTAAATTAATAAAAATAAGAAAAGAAAAACACAAATACATAATCTCACAACGGAATGACAAAATATAATAATCAAATAACAGTTCATGAAGTTGTTTATACTATACATTTGATTATAAGTTTACAACATCTACCAGAGTTATATATACAACATAACAATAGAATAATGTAGCGGAAGAAACAATGAGGTAAAATAATACTAGTAATATAATATACCAATCTTCATCTTCGTCCTCCAGAATAAATGATCTCCGTGCGCTGAAATACTCAGGGCTAACCAGAGCATAAATTAAAAAAATACACTAACGTCAGGATTAAAACATCCTTACGTCAGTCAAATCAATATCCCATATAATAGGAGTATAATAGCATCAGAGATGTTTACGGGGTTTCACATCTCCTATCCAATGTATAACATATGTGCAATAACTCAAGAGATGTTACAAGATTTTCTATCTCTTAAGGATCCTTCAAAATATTTATATATAGTAGAATACGCTATATATGTAATGTCCAATCGGTAAAATAAATATTTTTCATAGCATTAAGGCTTTACATTAATCCCCCTTAACGCGTTTTTAAGCATTGTCATATAGTTTGCATATAACGCCCCAGTAGCACGTCGAGGGATTGGGATGCGTCGTAATATGACGACACTAAACAAAACTTGTAGTGCTCTTATATAAGGATAAAAGTATGAAAAGGCACGTAAGGAAATGCCTTAGGTAGGACACTACCAGTTCGGATCGCAGGGCTGGTGGTAACGATCGTAGCCATGACCGCCCACCGCGTCCATTTATCCTTTATCGAGTCAAAGGGAGGTCATCCCAAATCAAGGTGCACTGATCAAAACCAACAACAAGACTAATAGTATGGACCAAGTCCAAAAAGTATTGAAGAACGGATGTCCGCTAGAGGTAATTAGCCTCATTGGCCCTGTCAAGCGTCCTGTTTTAGTCATTTCAAATTGGCACTATTGACAAGAAATCTTGTCAACATCCCCAATGCTATATATAAGATTATTTTATATGGACACAACCATGGGGTTGAGAGGATTCATGTCTTTAAGAGCATATCTTTTGAATAGAACAACTAAGTCATAAGGATTTGAGGTGATAGCCCTAACTTTCAAATTATTAAACCTTTCGACATTGTCGAAAGGTTGAAGAAACCGCTTCAGCCTTTATTGTTGTGAATAGCATAATAGAAGATTAGCTAACCCATCAACCATGTCGAAGGGTTAAGGTTTCATCCTAACCTTTTGTCATAGTTGGGATAACAGAAGATTACAAAACCTTTCGAACTTGTCGAAAGGTTTATGAGTCCACTTCAACCTTTCGGCCAGGTCAAGGTAATTGTAATTATCTCCTGAAGTTTCTCTCCTTTGTATAATTTTAGATATTGTCACTTTATCGAGTCTTATCACCCCTAAAGGTTGAAAGCAACCAATCATTAACATATTTCACCTCCTTTCAATCATGTCAAAAGGTGATATTTAAGACCTTTCGACCATGTCGAAAGGGGATGTTTACTCTATTGTGTATTTCTTTATTGCTTTTGGTTTTTCGGGTTGATATTACTCTTGTGGAATCCCTTTGAAAGGTACACATCATTCAAGCATGTTTAGATGAAAATAAGAGTTGATATGATATGCCATGAACCATATCAGGGATCTGATATCATATTTTGTTGAATCACAAGCTGTATTTCCCATGATTTCCATATATAAGGAATAGAACTCGTGTAGATATCCCATGATGATTTCATAACATATACTCGGAATGAACAGAGAAGATAAGAAATAAATCATGTATGATCAGCCGTTAATATTGAATTAACGCCTTATCATGATCATCCCCAAATTCAAAGTTGATCGCAAGCCATAATCCTCTTTATTTTCTCATGTTTTTAGTACAAAGCTTGAGAAGTAAATCCACAATTTGATTTCTAAATTAGGGTTACAAACTTAAAGAGTGGGAGCAAAAGTTGTAGAATGAGAGCAGAATGGGAAGAATTGGATCCTCAAAACTGGACACCTTGGGTCTTATTTATAGATGCAGGCGGCCTCCCCTTCAGCTTCATGCCTTCGACTGGGTCGAAAGGTCGCCTTTTATATGCAGTCATAAACCTTTCGTCTTTGCCGAAAGGTTCGTCCTTCATACGTCATTATGGACCTTTGAACATTGTCGAAAGGTCTACTTTTCCTTATGCCTTCATGAACCTTCCGTCTTTGTTGAAGGGTTTGCCTTCTATATGCTATTGTGAACCCTTCGACCTTGTCAGAAGGTTGCCCTTCACTTGATTGTAGTGAACCTTTCAACCTTGTCGAAAGGTTACCCTTCGCTTGATTGTAGTGAATCCTTCGACCTTGTCGAAAAGATGCTCTTCACTTGATTGTAGTTGAGTGCTATGCATCCCTTCAACGTCGTCGAAAGGTCATCCTTCATCCTTTGTTGACTCGTGATCGTTGCCCTCTTCATAAACCTTTCAAAATTGTCGAAAGGTATTTTTGTATGTTTTTCAACCGGTTCGAAAGATTTGCTATGCTTTCGAAAAGGTCATTATAGGGTAGCTTGCTCTTGCTTTAGCTTCTCCGTCCTCTTTAGATGGTAAGAAATCTTTGAATGTTGGGAGATGAAACCTTTCGCCCCTCCAAAAGGTTGGAGACTGTTATTAACTGTTGATTGCATCCTTTTGACTCTTTCACCAGGATTGATTTGAACTTCTTTTCCTTAGACTTTGTTTTATGTTGAATGGTTGCAGGGCTATTCTTCTTTCTCAGCCGGAGGGTGCTTGGTGGTTCTATACCTGGTTGTTTTGTTATGCCTTAGTAATTCCTTCCTTTATGTTTGCAGAAGCCTTGCTCTGAAGTTCTTATGTGCTCTTCTTTATTATCATTGATCAATCCTTTTGACAGCGTCGGAAGGTGACTTCTCCTACTACTCTTTATTCATGCGGAAGCTTACTAAAGGGCCTTCTTTATCCTCATTTATATTTTATGGTTAATATTTAGCCCCTTCCCTTGTATAAAGAAGGCTTTTGTTCTTTAGGACAAAAATTCCAGGATTTATGAATTGTCCCTGCATTCCTGCAACATCTAATAACATTCGCATGGTTAGTTTATACTACAACTATCTTTTCAGCTTGGTTGACCTTTAACTCTGATTTTATTTTGGTGAGAGATTCATCCTTTGAACATTCAGGATCTGTAATGATCATAGATATTTGAAGACCCAGACTCAGGTCTTGAAGGTCGAAACTTGTCAGTTTCTTATCAGATAGTAATTATTTCTTTTAGCGATAGAATGTTAGAAGACCATGCATAGATAATTTAGAAGTTCATATCTTGTGACAATAAAGGCTAAAAATATCACATCAAATATTATTAGGGAGTCTAGAGTTATCTTGATCATCATAATAGAAGACTAAAGTCCCATTTCGATCCAATAATAAAGTGAAAGGACCGGAATAACAATTAGAGCACCCATTCTGACTCCAATAATGAAGGTCCAGGAGATTACTTTTGATTGTAAATGTTTAGAGGTTCAGATAACTTGCTTTGTCATTCAATAATAGAAGATCGTAAGACCATTATTGGCTATAAGCAGTAGAAGATGAGAAACCCATATCTGATAATAAGTAATGGAAGACTAGGAACCACTGCTGGCATAAGTAATAAAAGACCGGAATACCCATTTTTGGCATTTAATAATGGAAAGCTAGAATAGCGTTCCAGGTAATTAATGTCAAAAGACCAAAATGCCATTTCCAGAATGTCATTCCTGGTAATCAATAATATAAGTCCAGAATACCATTAATAATAGAAGACCAGAATACCATTTCTAGCAATTAATAATAGAAGACCAGAATACCATTTCTGGTAATTAATAATAGAAGACCAGAATACCATCTTTGGTAATTAATAATAGAAGAACAGAATACCAATCTGGCAGGTGTCCATGAGGAGAAGTCAGAGAATTCTTTCTGATTATTTTCGTCGAGTGTACCATCTTCAGGCTTTAATGATATCTTGCATTCTTTTTCTCCTCGGGACCGAGTTTTCTTTATTCATTTGTTTTGGCCTATTTCAGACTACGACTTTTTTTGTCCAATTCTCATGTTTATTTCAAGTAGTGCCCATTTTAAGCTATTGTCATTTTAGACATTGCAAATTTCTGGTGGTGCCCAATTAAGGCAGGGACTTTTCTTTGTCCGCTGGACATTTCATCCGAGTTTCCTGTGCGCTCGGCTAGCTTATTCTCAAGCAAGGCCCGAGGAATTACCCGACCTCCCTCCAGGAGGCGCCTTAATCTGGCCATAGCGTGACGTGGCTAAGGGCTTGTTCGGTACCTTGGCTAGGCTAGCATGGAGGGACAAAGGGATTGCCCATCCTCCCTCCAGGAGGCGCTTTATCCTGACCATAGCGTGATGAGGATAAGAGCTTGTGATGCTTTAACCTGGCCATTTCTGATTTTCGTGCGGTTAAAGGCTTACACCCTTCCTCCAGAAGGTGCCTTGACCTAGCCATCTTGGCGCGACCAAGGGATTTCTACCATTATTGGTAGCCTACAATTTTTGGTAGTCCAAGTTTAAGGAAAATTTTACTCCCGACCATGTAGATTTTCTTAGTGAACCGTAGTGGAGACATTCTTGATAATGCTTTATTCATTCAAAGTCCGAAAATATGGTTTCAAATGTTCCACGTTCCAAGTTCTCGGTACCATATTACCGTCAGGATGGCATAGTTTGTAGGCCCCTGGAGGGATTTCCTTGAAAATTATTTGTGGACCTTCCCAATTTGGTCCCAATGGCCCATCTGATGGATTTCTCGTATTGGCCATTACTCTTCTAAGTACTAAATCTCCTTGTCTGAATGACCTCGTTTTTACCTTTGAGTTGTAGTACTTTGATATTCTCCTTTGGTATTCAGCCGTTCTTAAGGCTGCTTCATCCTTTAATTCGTGAATCAAGTCAAGTGGTTCCTTTTTCTGCTCTTGATTTGGGTTAAAGGCATAGGAAATCCTTCGATAAGAAGGTACTTCAATTTCTACCGGTAGCATTGCTTCACAACCATATGTCAACGAATATAGGGTATGACCCGTTGTAGTTCTAGTGGATGTTCTGTAAGCCCACAAAACCAGGGGTAATTTCTCTACCCAATTCCCTTTTGCCTTATTCAGTCTCTTTTTCTAGATCGTTTTTATTGTTTTGTTAGCAGCCTCAACGGATCCATTGGCCTTTGGGTGAGCAACAAAAGACAAGCTTTTTATGATTCCATTGTAATGGCAAAATCGTGAAAATTCTTCACTTTCAAGTTGGGTTCCATTGTCGGATATTATCTTGTAAGGTATCCCTAACCTTATGACAATGTTTTTAATGACAAATCTTAGCACTTTCTCAGATGTGATTTTTGGAAGCGGTTCTGCTTCGACCCAATTTATGAAGTAATCAATTGCCACGACAACATATTTCGCTCCACCTTTGGAGATTGGAAGCGGTTCGATTAAATCAATTCCCCAAACATAATATGGCCATGGGCTGGTAATGGGGGTTAGTTGACTCGGAGGAAGACGCGGTATCTTTGAGTAGCGTAGGCACTTTTCACATTTTTTAACATACTCGATTGCTTGGTTGGTTAAATGTGGCCAGTAAAACCCTTGTCTCATTATCTTTTGGCCAGTTTGATCCCATTAGAGTGATCTCCACAAAATCCTTCGTGTGCTTCCTTTAATATCCTCAATTTGCTCTCAGGTTTTACATATCGCAAATAGGGAAGGGCATATCCTTTCTTATATAGAATTTCGTCCATAATGGTAAAGTTTTAGGCTTGTCTCTTTAGCTTTCGTGCCTCTACTTTATTTGCAGGTAGTGTCCCGTTGACAATATAACTCACAATCATGGCCATCAAAGTATTTTTATAGTATTCTTCTATTATGGGAGCTGCGGATTCTTCACTTGGCCTTTCCTGTTCCGTTTCCTCCATTTCTTGTGCCATAGCCTGTGATCGGGTTAATACCAGTAGCTCATTAGCTTTCTCTTGTTTATTTTCCTCAATAGTGGGATTAGCCTAAAATCCCACAGGCACAATTCGAGTCTCTGGGGCCCCTCTTGAACTTGCCAACTTAGCCAATGAGTCTGGTTGGGAATTGTCTCCCCTTGGTATTTGATTTACAAAGAAATCTTCAAAAAGTGTGAGCATTTTTAATACCTTTTTCACATATTGACTGAATTTGGGATCTTTTTCCTGGTACACTAATTTGATTCGATTGACCATTAGTTGGGAATCACTGAATACCTGAATCCTGGGATTTTGAGTTGTAAAGCAAGGGTCAATCTCGCAACCATAGATCCATATTCTGGCATGTTGTTAGTTGCTGGGAACCCCAATTACATAGCATAATGATGTTTGTTTCCATCCAAAGTAATTATTACATATCCTGCCCTAGCCCCTTATTCATTTGAGGCTCCATCCTCAAATTACTGCCACTTTCGGTTCAAGTATTTCTCCTTCTCGGACTGCTCTGAAACGAATCCCGTACATTCATTAATGAAGTCATCCAATGCTTGTCCTTTATTAGCCGCTCTGGGTTGATACTCTATATCATATTGACTAAGCTCAATTCCCTACATTATCAATCTTCCAGAGGTTTCAGGTTTACTATAGACTTGTTTCAAGGGAAAGTTGGTCAATGCCTTCACTGAGTGTGTTTGAAAGTAAGGTCTTAACTTTCGGGCTGTAAGAACCAAATAGTATGCAAGCTTCTCAATTACCAGATATCAGATTTAGGCATCCTTTAGTCTTCTACTCACATAATAAACTGGCAATTGTGATTCCTTGCTTTTCCTGATCAATACTGAGCTTACCGCGTGTTCTGAGATTGCCATGTACAAGAATAGATCCTCCCTATCTTTGAGGCTAGATAAGATTGGAGATTTTTCTAAATGTGATTTCAACCCTTGAAATGCCTTTTTGCAATCTTCCCCCCATTCGAAGTTTTTCCTCTTCTTTATCACCTCGAAAAATGGTATGCACTTATCAGTGGCCTTTGATATAAACCTACTTAGCACTGCTACTTTTCCATTCAAACTCATGACATCTTTACTCGTCTTAGGCTCTACCATATCCTTAATGGCCTCGATTTGCTCCGGGATAGCTTTAATTCCTTGTGCACTAACAGTGTAGCCTAGGAATTTTCCAAAATGAACTCCAAAGTTGCAATTTTGGGGTTGAGTTTCATTTGATACTTGCGGAGTACTTTGAACAATTCATCTAGAACTTCAAGATGATCCTTTGCCTCTTGGGATTTTACTAACATGTCATCCACATAAACTTTCATATTTCTTCCGATTTGATCTTTGAAAATCCGGTAAACCAACCTTTGGCAAGTTGCCCCAGCATTTTTCAACCCGAATGGCATAACTTTATAACAATAGGTCCCCTCATCTGTAATGAAGCTGGTATGCTCCTCATCAGGTTTAAACATAGGGATTTGATTGTATCCGGAGTATGCATCCATCAAGGAGAGCAGCTTATGTCCACTAGTTGAGTCGACCAATTGATCTATCCTTGGCAGTGGGTAATAGTCCTTTGGACAAGCTTTGTTTAAATCTGTATAATCCATGCAAGTTCGTCACTTCCCATTAGATTTCTTCACCAAAACTGGAGTTTCCAACCATTTGGGGTAAAATATTTCCCGGATAAACCCATTTTGTTGCAATTTCTTGACTTCTTCCTTTAAAGCATCGGTCCTTACATTATCGAATTGTCTTTTCTTTTGCCTGACCGGAGGGATGTTTGGATTGATATTTAGGTCGTGACTCATGACCGTAGGGTCAATTCCACCCATGTAAGAGTGAGTCCAAGCAAAAACATCCTTATTGGCCTTTAATAATTCTGTCAACCCTGACTTTATGTGCTCCTCGAGATCCATCCCTACTCTGATTATTTTGGTAGAATCGGTAGAATCTATTGGAATTTCCTCGGTTTCTTCAATCGGCTTGACTCTTTCAACCTCCCCCGGCAATCTAGCTCTGTAACAATTTTGCTTTCCTCTATTGAGTTGGCATCCATTCTCTTCCTCTTGCCATAAACTGCAAAACACCTTTTGGCAATACATTTATTTTAGATTTTTCCTTTGCTTCGAATGATGGATGTAGAAACCCATCATTCAAAGGCTGTAAAGTAATGGAAAAATCAAAGTAACAAGTAAACTCCTTGTTATATTGCTCCAAAGTAGCAAAGTACATTTTCCTTGACGCAAATTGTTAGCCTCGGATAGTCCCCCAACCATTCTTGGTAAAGAACTTGAGCATCAGATATTTAGGTGAGACAAATGCATCCACTTCATCTAGCGCCGGATGTCCAAAGAAAGCGTTGTAGAATGATGGCCGGTCTATGATTACAAAAGTTGTTTCAAAAACACGAGAGCATGGAGGGAGTCCCAGCTATACCAAGAGCCTCGCTTGTCCTAGTGGAGTTGTTCCCTTGTTGTTGAACTTAAAGATGGGTTCAGGACTTGGCTCAAGCTTGTCTTTATAGATCCCAATTTGATCGAATGCATGTCGAAAGATCACCATTACAGCGCTTCCAATGTCAACCAAAATCTTTGTAACCATTGAAGACCTTATCTGGGTTGTGATCATCAATGGGTCGTTGTGGGGGTGATGGATTCCCCTTCTCAGCTCTTAGGGATTGTTCACCAAAGTGTGCATGTTGATATTGTATTTTGGGTTCTTGAGTGGTGGTTCTTCTTACACAGAAATTACACCCTTCCTAGCTTCACGGATGTACCTACTCCTGGAATTCCGACTTCTGTCTGCAGGATGTGGTACGCCATATTTAACGTTAATTCTGTTTTGGGGTCGACTCAGGTTCAATGGGTCTTCATCTTCAATCATATTAACAGTAGTACAGGTAGGTTTTCTTGTCTCGGTCCGTGGCAATGAAATTAGTTGCAGATTTTTCACAAACTCTTTTAGCTGTCCTTCTCCAATTATTTTTTGAATTATCCCTGCCAGCACTTTACACTCATTGGTCCTGTGACCATTTGCCTTGTGATACGCATAGTAGCTATCCACTTTCTTTTGCTGTGGATAATTTCGAGCTTTGAACGAAGTTAGGAAATTGACCTTCTCTTGAGCCATCGCATAAACGTAGGAGATTGGTTTGTTTAATGCTACTGCGTTGACATTAGTATCCTCCCACCTAGACCTTTTGTGGATCCTTTATGAGTTAAACTTTCCACAATCCCTCCTTTGATTTGACTTCTTCTTAGAATACTACAATTCGTCCATTCGAATGAATTTGTCGGCCTGAAAGGTTTATGAGTCCACTTCATCATTTCGGCTAGGTCAAGGTAATAGTAATTGTCTCCTGAAGCTACTCTCCTTTGTATAGTTTTAGACATTATCACTTTATCGAGTCTTATCACCCTTGAAGGTTGAAAGCAACCAATCATTAACATCTTTCACCTCCTTTCGATCATGTCAAAAGGTGATATTTAAGACCTTTCGACCTTGTAGAAAGGGGATGTTTACTCTATTGTGTATTTCTTTATTACATTCGGCTTTTCGGGTTGATATTACTCTTGTGGAATCGCTTCGAAAGGTACACATCATTCAAGCATGTTAAGATAAAAATAAGAGTTGATATGATATGTCATGAATCCATATCAAGGATCTGATATCATATATTTGTTGAATCACAAGCTGTATTTCCAATGAATTCCATATATAAGTAAATAGAAATCATGTAGATATCCCATGATGATTTCATTACATATATTTGGAATGAACAGAGAGGATAAGAAATAAATCATGTATGATCAGCCGTTAATATTGAATTAACGCCTGATCATGATCATCCCCAAATTCAAAGTTGATCACAAGCCATAATCCTCTTTATTTTCTCATGCTTGAGAAGTAAATCCCCAATTTGATTTCAAAATTAGGGTTACAAACTTAAAGAGCGGGAGAAAAAGTTGTAGAATGAGAGCAGAATGGGAAGAACTGGATCCTCAAAACTGGGCCCCTTGGGTCTTATTTATAGATGCAGGCGGCCTCCCCTTTGGCTTCAAGCCTTTGGCTGGGTCGAAAGGTCTCCTTTTATATGCAGTCATAAACCTTTCGTCTTTGCCGAAAGGTTCGTTCTTCATATGTCATTATGGACCTTTGAACGTTGTCGAAGGGTTTGCTTTTCCTTAAGCCTTCAAGAACCTTCCATCTTTGTCGAAGGGTTTGCCTTCTATATGCTATTGTGAACCCTTCGACCTTGTTGGAAGGTGGCCCTTCACTTGATTGTAGTGAACCTTTCGACCTTTTCAGAAGGTTGCCCTTCGCTTGATTATAGTGAACCCTTCGACCTTGTCGGAAGGATGCTCTTCACTTGATTGTAGTTGAGTGCTATGCATCCCTTCAATGTTGTCGAAAGGCCATCCTTCATTCTTTGTTGACTCATGAACGTTGCCCTCTTCATAAACCTTTCGACATTGTCGAAAGGTATATTTGTATGTTTTTCCACCGGTTCGTAAGGCTTTCTATGCTTTCGAAAAGGTCATTATAGTGTTGCTTGCTCTTGCTTTAGCTTCTCCGACCTCTTTGGATGGTAAGAACTCCTTGAATGTTGGGAGATGAAACCTTTCGCCCCTCCGAAAGGTTGGAGACTGCTACAAACTGTTGATTGCATCCTTTTGACTCTTTCGCCAGGTTTGATTTGAACTTCCTTTCATTAGCCATTGTTTTATGATGAATGGTTGTGGGGTTGTTCTTCTATATCAGCCAGAGGGAGCTTGGTTGTTCTATATCAGGTTGTTTTGTTGTGCCTTAGTAATTCCTTCCTTCATGTTTGTGGAAGCCTTGCTCTGAAGTTCTTATGTGCTCTTCTTTATTATCATTGATCAAACCTTTTGACATCGTCGGAAGGTGACTTCTCCTACTGCTCTTTATCCATGTAGAAGATTTCTGATGGGCCTTCTTTATCCTCATTTATATTTTATGGTTAACAGGCATAAGTTTTGAGGTTTATCCATCATCGTTCTCTTTCTTCAAATCCAGCAAACGTACGCCAAATCCAACCACTTCGTTCTGGAGTCTCCTCCGCGTACACAGTTGTTTAAGTGGTTCTAATATTGATATAGAGTATGCCAATAAGAGGCCCCAGTCTCTTTAACAACCAAACGTCATTTTACATACTGGTTGGCACTTTTGCATTTCGAAAATGATTCATACTTAATATCAAAATATCATACTCACTTCAAAATATCATTTATTTCAAAATATCATATTTACTCAAAATATGTCAATTTCACTTGAAATCATGTCGCTCTAATATTTAAATTTCACTTCCAAAATCATTTCAAATTTCAACTTAGGTTATAACTTCGGTTTAACCCAATTTGCATTTAAATTTCCGAATTAAATATAACTAGTTCCCACTTTGACCAGCTTGAACTTTTAGAAAATTGTTTGAATAGTTTTAAATCGCTTAAAAATAGTTAAATAGTTAAAATAGTTTGATAAATGGTTTGAGTATTGAAAATTGTTTATATAGTAAAATAGTTTGGAAAAATCAAAATAATTTGAATACTTAAGAAGGTTGATTTTTAAACAGTTTATATCAAAGTAATTTATTAGAAAGAAGTTTCAAATCAATTGCTTCTTTCCATTTCAACAGATTTGGACCCAGGTCTAAATTCAATCAAATTGATTCAATTTTAAATCTTTCAATTTAAATCATTTTCAATCTCAGTCAAATTCAAATCGACTCAATCTCGATTCAATTCGAATTAACTTCGATTTCAATTTCAATTCAAATCAATTTCAATTTTGATTTTCATTTTTTGATACAAATAGTTTAAGTTTCTATTCAATGCTACGTTTCAAACCATTTTAGTTTATATAAATTCCAAGTCTAATTTCAATTTACCGATCTAAAATCACTTAAATCAAATTTTAAACTTTAAACCTTTAAAATAATTCAATTCCGAGCTCAAATTTGAAATATCAATTTAAATCACTTTTATTTAAGAAACTTCGAAGTTCAAGTAAAACTTCAAACTTTTTATAATAATTCAATTTCTATAATTTAAGTCATATTTCAATCATAACTTCAAATTCCAAATTAAATTCTTTAAAAAAAATTCTTTTAACTAATTTTATATTCAACATTTCAAACTTGAATTCGAAATTAATTCAAACTTTATAAATTCGATTTTTTTATTTCTTTAAATCAAAGTCAATTAAAAAATTTCAAAACCAAGAATTTTTAACTCATTTAATTTAACCAATCCAGTATCCGTACATAATTTTCTATCCTATTACCAAGTGCTCGGTTATTTCAATTTAGTTTCAAGGACGGATATATATCATTTCAATCCAAACCAAAGTGTCATAGGTATATAACATTACAACCTATTTCTTAATTTATTCGAAACAATTCAAATAACAGTTTTATATCCTGTCAAATAATATACAGGGTGGTAACAGAATATATATAAAATAAATAAACATCCAATCATCCAAATATCAAGTCATCCATCACAATCAACATCCAAATCAGTAAAAATATCACAACAGTCGACTAGTTATTAAATATCATATTTTTAACTAGCACTTTAATTTCAATTTCACTTAACTATCAATTTTAATTCCGAACAGTCAATTCATATGTTAAATGTCAGCTAATTTACCAATGAACAGTCAATAAATAAATCACTTCATAAATTCAATTTAACTAACATAAAAATATTTTAGTACTTCATGAGTATTTAAAACACTCATCTTTATTTGAAACTGAAAATTTTCTAGAGTCAAATAAATATCAATCCAATTCCATGTCGTAGACGACGTCGATATGAATCCAACGCAAATCTTTCGCTCGAATCGGACCTCATACGAGAAAGTTATGATTTAATTAGTATAATGACATAATTAAATATTTAATAAGCCACTTAACTAAAATAATTAATTAAATAAACCTAACCTAATCACCTGCACATCGTTGCTGCTTCTCTCCTTCTTCCCAGGCTCGAGCCTGGGCATGCGAACTTTGCTTTCTTTTTTTTATAATAATAATCGAACTTTCGCAAGCACCTCAAACCGCCGACCAGGACCAACGCGCCGCCTGCGCCACCTCGTGCACGAATCGAGCATAGAAAACCCTAAACTCCCATGACGAACGTGGGCTTCCCCTGCCACCACGCAACAGTAAATGACGATCCACCCGTCCAAAACGTAGAGCTCGATGAGATCTTCAACTTTCCTTTTGGTGGCAATCGATTTCGTTGAGTGGATTATGAGAAAGCGAGTGGAGAAGAAAGAGAATTATCGGCTATTGAAATCGTGTGAACGGCATTGAAGAATAATTAGGGTTTGACGAAAAAGAACGTATACACGTCCTTATATATAAATTTTTGACACTATCACACATAAATTTTCCGAACTCCAAATGAAGCATGCTGCCTGGCATTCTATGTTATAACCCTATTCCGAACGCAATGGAATATATATCAGAAGCCAATTCCATCATATTTAGAAGATGGCTTTTCAAAATTAAATTATTTTAATTAAATTCCTTTAATTAATTTCTACGCGTTTCACGCTCACACGGCCAAACGATAAGTTCGATTCCTACGAAAGTTGAAATCCTAAAATAATTCATTATTGTTGATCCGATGAAACTGGTTTCGTCGAAATCCGAGACAGTGCCCAAAAAGACTATTTTTACACTTTAATTAAAACGAGAAATTTTCAAAAATCAATTTTTAAAGTTAACAATCTTCATTCTTGTTTAATCAAAACTTCAATCTACTTTTGAAATCATTTTCATTCACATTAAATTCAAGATTCAATTAATTAAATAATTTCCAATATTAAATTTAAACAATTTAAGTATCTAATAAATTACGTTAATAAATCATTAAATTTCAAATGAATTTTAGTTATCAACAATTATTTTATTTTCATCTAAATAATTCAACATTAATTATTCAGTCCCAACTACTGATCATAAACACATTCAATATATAAAATTTCATTTCAATACTGGGTATTGTCTAAATCTTCGAAATTGGTTATTTCAAATTTTTATTCAAGTTCATATTCAATAAACTACATTAATAAATCATTAAATTTTATTTCTAACCATTTTTATTCAATAATTATATTAAATTTAATAATTTAAAATAGTTAAAAATAAGGATCATTACAGCTTCTTTCTATCTTGCTTGATTGCTTTCGACTTCATCGGAAGGTATATAAGCACTCTTCACCTAGCTGTTTAATGTGCCATGTAAGTTGGAAAGGGCGTAGGCTTTCGATGTTGTCAGAACATGCTCTTTGTAGGCTTCGAATGAGTTGAAGCATTGTAGGAAGCTTAGTTGCAGAAGATACCATTCGAAAACATCCTCTCTGATTAGTGCGGAACTCCATCGTTTTGTGTTTGAGGAAGTTACATTGAACTCATGTAAAATTTCCTTTATAAGAGTGGATGGTTTCAACCAATTCAAAAGGCTAATATATGCTTTCGATGGGGATGCTTTGGTCAAACATTCTTCTGGTGAAGGTAAATGAGGGCAAAACCAATTGTTTCAAATGGCTTGGCACATATGCGGAAGCCTGTTTTCTATTGCTTTCGAAAGGTACCTTTAACATATTCGAAACTCCATTATGCAAGCGAGAGCTATTATTTCAAAAGGGGTTCCTTGAAGCAAAAAGGGTGGCCGTGTAACCTTTCGACCTTTTCGAAAGCTCCTTTCTTATCCAACATTCTATTGAAGCATCCCCTCGACTTCTTCGAAAGGCTTTGTGATTGTTGTTTCTCTTTGTAAATCCTTCCTTTATATTCTTAATAGTTTTGAAAAAGTTAATGTGATTTCTAATGATATCAACTATCATTCTTCATGGATCCTCCTTTTGTATTCTTTAAGGCTTCGATCAAGTTGGAGTGGCTTTTGATGATAATATCGACCATGCCAAAGGTGTCTTCTTAATGTTTAAGAGGCCCCTTTCTAACCTTGTTGAAAAGCCTTGTTTAATGCTTATAGAAACCATCCTAATGCCTTTAGAACCTCACTAATGCTTTTTCTCCTTCTTTCATGCTTTCACTCTTGAGAAGATCTTACCGATAACATTTAACCCCCCCAATATGAAATAGACTTTTATTCTATAGGACAAAATTCCAAGAATTTCTTTCAAACTACTCAAACTTCATGGCATGTCTTTCTTTGTTTTTCTGCAAAATAGATAATAATTTATGTTAGGATCATAACCTTGTTATGAGACCTTGATGGGTAATTCTAAATTTTAAAACCAAAATTCAAGATAATATCTGGTAATATTATTGGGCAGAGCACTCTGAAAAAATGCATGACCAAACCCTTTTTAAGTATTAATAATAGAAATATGAGACAATATCACATGGTCAGCAGACGTTGGTTTAAGAAAATGAACCTTTCAAGAAAGCTATCATACACTCCAAATCCTCTTTTCTTGGGTTAAGTTTTCCTCGGCCAGTTGGTGTTAATTTCTTGCCTTAGGCGGCTTTACCTCGTCTCCTTGCTATAATATCATTTCATCCCTGCATTGTATGTTAGTAATTTGTATTTATTAATTGATAAATTAGTAGACATTTTGGTACCGATGTTGCTTGGTAACATGCATATTAGAAGGCTCTCCTTTTCTTTTACCTCATCCTCTAATAGAAATCTATTTGATATGGGGAAAAATCTTGTTTAAAAACTCAAATTCAGAAATTCAATGGGAAGTCTACAGATCATCATAAAATATTAATAAGGGAATCAAAAATTGACAAACCTGAAGTTCAATAAGAATCCATTACGAAAATCCAAAATACGAAATCCATAAATCATCATAAAAATTAATAAGGAAATTTTGAATTTACGAAACCAGAGGCCCAATAAGAAATCATCATGAAAATCTAATGAGGAAACCAAGAATATAAAATCCACCAATCATCATGAAAATCAATAAGGAAATTTAGAATTTAGAAATTCAATATGAAATCTTTATGATAGGAAACAAGGAAATTCAAACTTTGTAAAGTCAAAAAATTTCTAGGATCTCGTCTGGCCAATAGACTACATCAAAATTTTATTCTATACAAGTACAAGGTCAGGAAATTGTCTAGTTATGGTAACCAAAGTAGACCTAAGCAAAAGGTCCTTAATCCTCTCTAGCCCTATTTCTAAAGTTCTACCTAAAATGTTATGCCAAAGATTTATTTAAAACTCATGCTTTGAATAGCGATGGGGATTCTCATTATTCAAAGGATAACATCCTATTAATAGATTTTTAGTTCCTAAAGTGCCTATAAGTTAGTAGTATTATTATTATATTGGAGCCTAATAGTTCCGTAAAGCCATGCAATCATTCAGAATAATAGTTCCGTAAAGCCATGCAATCATTCAGAATAATAGCTCTGTAACATCGGTCAATCGATCAGCAGATAATTTCGTTCAGTTTTTCGGCTTTTTAGCCGCTCAACCGTTCAGCGGGTAGTTCCGTTCATTTTGCTGACCGTTCAGTAGTGCAAGCTCCGTTTGACTAGTCGATCGTTCAGTTGTGCAAGTTACATCCTACTGCTTGGTCGTTCAGCAGTGCAATGGTCCAAATAAATTATTAATATATATATATATATATATATATAATATGGACTCTCTTATCCTAAAGGGGCACCTTATTTCTAAAGATCTAGAAGCGGTTTATTTAATCTACTCTTCGAATGAAGTCACTTTTATCCTTGTAGAATATTTTTGTCATCTATTCCATTCCTTTAGTTTCGGTATAGGTCTTTGTTTTCCACTTCAAAATGTGAATCTCTTTATCCATTTACTCGTCTTGTGTTTCCTTTAAGATGCAGGTTTCTTAATTCTTTGCTGGGAGCCACTTTTTAGGAACCAGATGGTTTGAAGGTTGCTAGCTGATATTTTGTCCTTTTTTATTATGATTTTGGATATCTTATCCATTCCTGTCTATATTGTAGGATATCTCCATCCTTTTCACTTTGTCTGTACCTGTGCAGTTAATGCCCCGCTATTACCCCGCTATAACTCATAGCGGGTTTCTACCGCAACGATTTTTCCATATAGCCCCACAATATAGCCTTTCCGCTTTAATCCCCGCTATTTCCGCTATATCCCGTTATTTCCGCTATATTCCGCTATTCCCGCTATATCTTCATTAATAAAATGAATTGAAAAATTCAATTTATACATTATAAAAATTATGAAACTAATTTATTTGATTTAATTTTTAATATATTTTCAGAAATGAAAATACTCTAATATTCTACTAAATTCAATTATGTTATATAACAGTTTTACGTTTATTTAAAGTATATTCGCACGTGTTTTTATTTAAAAATTATTTATGTATTAGTTACAATATAATTGAATGATAATTTTTCATTTAATTACCATTTATATATTCGTAAAAACATTAAGTACGAGTTTTATATGCTATTTTAAAGCCATCCGCTATATCCCGCTATATCCTCGCTGTATCCTCGCTATGACTTTTTACACCTCCACCGCTTTGAATCTGCCGAGCACTTTAACTGCACAGGTCTGTACCCACTTTTTCGGGCTTCATCTTTGTTTTAAATGGTGGTTAGCCTTATTTCTTTGACCCCTTGTTCCTTTGGGCCTTGACTTTTGTTTTGAGTTGCAGACATCTTTACCCTTCTTCGTATGTTAGGTGCCCCTTCTAGGCTTCCCTTGATTCTAAGGGATATAGTGTATGTTAGATTGACCTTCCTCCTAGAGGTTGCTAGTTGGTGCTAGACCTGACCCTCCCTTTAAGAGGTGAACTGGACGTTATAGGTTTTGACCCTCCCTCTAAGAGGTGCAATGAATTTTCCATAGGCTTTTGGTGGGTACAGGACCCCCCCTCCCTCTGGGAGGTGCTATAGATTGGCCGTAGGCTGTTGGTGGGTACAAGACCCCCTCCCTCTAGGAGGTGCTATGAATTGCCATAGGATGCTGGTGGGTACAGGATCCCCCTCCCTTTAGGAGGTGCTACGGATTGGTTGCAGGCTAAAACTTGTACATGAAAATCATTTTTGGCCAATTTAAATGTTTATGAAAATCCTTTTGAATATCAGTTTCTTTTTTAGAGAAAGAATTCTTGTAAATGAACCCTTCTAATATATTAAGGGATTACTTTCGGAGAAAGAGTTTGGATGTATGAGAATCTTTTCTTAGTGCCACCCTCCATAAGGGTTTTTAAATCATTCTCATAGTAGAGACCCGGATCTCAAATAGGAGATTGGAAGGTCATGATTCATGAACTAATAGTCTTTTAGTCGATAATAGGATTCTCCAGTCTGAGTTTTTGTCAATGAACTTTTAATAACTTTAAAGCTTTTCCTGAAAAAGTATGGATAGGCTTCTCCTCGCCAATGGTTTTAGAAAACTTTGAAATATTGGAATTGCTTAGTTAGAAATCCTTGGTGCGCATTTACTAATGGAAAATAATATCCTTCTAAGATTGTGCATGGATATGGGCACAGTACCATGCAAAGAAATAAACACCTTTTTTTATACTACTTCCTTTTTTCAAAACAAATTGACTTATATGTATTTTAGTTGAGACAGTTTAAAAAATATTCCCCAATAATCCTGTCATCTTAATAAACCTTGAACCATCAGTTTTGCCTTGAGAGAATTGATCTTTAACTCAATAGTGGAGATGCAAATTCCACCACTCATATTTAATTTTACTTTGAAGAGAAATTAAAATTCTTTACTATTTTGAATGATTCCTCTAGGAATATTTACATCATCAGCGTGCAACTTAAAATGTTTTACCAAATTGAAGGTATGGCCCATTATAAGTGAGATCTTATCCACAAAAATAATTAAACATATTAAATTAGTTCATACCCATACATACTTAGCCCTCCTTGCTTTAAAACAATTTTAAAATTTTCAATTACCAAAATAATCAAATTATATACATACATATATACATACATGTATAAACTATATTATACTTAAGTTATTATATTGGCCCAAAAAATATTCAATAAATATATACTACTTATATATATTATTAATTAATTTTAGGCCCTCTATTCATAATAATAAAAATAAAACAATAAGTTAGTTAACGTAAACATTATACTAATTTATCCACAATAATAATTTATAACTTTTATAAATTATTTCATTAAATTATTTTCTACCGAAATCTGAGAGTTACAGTTTTATGACTCCTTGGTGTGAACTATGCCCCTTGGTAATATTTAAGCAATTCAAAGATTAATGCATATGAGGACTTTGTTGGAGCACTATAGTGGACATGAGTTCAGTTGCTTAAAGATTATCTAGGTAAAACACAATTTATCTTTTAAAGAGATAAGCTTAAACAACTATATATTGTGCACGTTATCTCTTCACCATCACTATATCACTTAAATATCTGAATCTAGATCAATTGTCAAAACTATAATAACATCTGTATAAATTGCAAAGTCCAACATTTAGCTCCATGGTTTAATTTTATAACAATTATCGATTAACTGATTTTCTTTGGCCAAATACTTGGAATTTAAGTTGACTACTAATTAGAATGATACTAATTTTCTATTCGAAGGACACGACCATCTCTTGAATAGCTCTTTATTTCAAGTGGCTCATCTTATACCCAACCAAGTCCTTATCATGATCGTTATTATCGTGTGATTGACCATAATCAAATTATAGTTTCAACACTTAAGATTCTCGGCATTGTCAAGTCAAAAGACTACATATCATCATATGAGATCTTCTATTTGACTTTTACCTAGAGAAGAAATCTGATGATTCATTATGTAATTGTTCCTAACAAATACACTTATGTACCCCTTGGGGCCCCCAACAACCATGAGTAATTCATTGCCCATCATATGGAAAGCGTTGCGTATACTAGTCTCAATAAATATATCGGTATTCTATTCTCAATACATCTTGACTGGGAATATTTAAGAAAAAATATTTATTATATATGTGTCAATACACAATACCCTTGGTTGTGAACACATTTGTAACTGCACTTGATTATATATTTTCCTAAAGATTTTCTATTTATGTACTTTTAATGTATTCAAAACATGAATTATATCCCAATTAGAAACAGAAATTATACCAAAAGCTTATTGTATTTCGAATAAGATTTGCTATAGCCTATAAAGTTAAGTTATATAATTAAGTTACATATTGTCTTTAGGTTGCACACTTTATTCTGTCACAAATAGCATAAACGGATTTTAGCTTCTTGTTATGTTTTATTAGGAGTTAATTTACATTTCTAACTCCATTTAGGTAATTTGGATAGTGGGTTTAGTATTAATGGAATATGGGAATCCCTTAAAGAAAAGACTACTTGCAAAGCACAGGACTTGATAGGTTGCCCTCTATTTTCTTTAGATGATATAGGTCCTTTATGAAATTCATAATAGTTGACATCTTTTATGAACTGCATAAAGGCAATATAGAACTCATCACCAAGAAACAAGATTCTAAATACGACTTCAGACTTATTTACCAAAGTTATATCCTTCATTTCCACCTTGCTCTTCTTCTTACGAGAGGGTTTGGTCATAAATGGATCTCGTGGATCAAATCCATCTCGATCCTAACCCATGGTGACCCTCTTACCGCTCTCCTCTTTAACCTTATAGTAGAAGTCTATCAAAGATGTTAATAACAGAATGATAGAGTGATTTAGGGTTGATACTTTGATGAGGGTTTATTTACCATAAATATGCTAAGCATACATTGCTTTTTAGCTACTTTGAACCATACCACGTCACTTCACTAAACCTACTGTTATATAACTGGCCTTAAGCTTAATTTATTAAGATATCCATGATTATGTTAAATTGAAATTATAACTTAGGAATTTATATAGCTACTTCTAAAAATTTTAAATGAAACTACCAACCAAACAAACACGATGGTAATAATTGGTTTCCTTTATTTGATATGATCCATAGTAGGCTAATCACTTGGAAATGTAGTTCTCTTGCACGAGTAGGAAGGCTTGTTTTAGTGAATTCTTATTTTTCTTCTCTGCTTATCTTCTAGATTTCCTTTTACATATTCCCTTCTTGGGTCTTAGTTAAGATCTACCGAATTCGAAGGAATTTTATACCGAAGGGGACTCTTTATACCCATATTAAGTGCCAAGTTGCTTGATAAAATGTTTGCTTACTAAAATAAGGAGACTTAGATAGCATCAAACTTAAGAAATTTAGTAATGTACACCTTGTGAAATGGTTTTGGAAAATGTAAGTGATAAGAGTGCTCCTTGGAAAAGTTGCATTTCTAGTTTCTGTTACAATAACAACACTTTCCTTACCCATATCTTAATAAATCCCACTAGTCACTTGTCAAATTCTAGGCTAGGATTAAAAAAATGCGAACTTAGACTTTTTAGGCATCAATGCTCAGTCTTAGAATGTTAAAAAGCTTCTATTCAAAAGGACACATGATTGTTATAGAAATCTATAACTATGATATATCCTGAATTGTTTGATATTAATTCTACTAAAAGGTTATAGTCTTAGAAGCTTTTTATCAATGGTGCATTCAACATTATCATCTTGGATCTCCTCGGTGGTCCAATTACATATCAATTTTTATCGCTTGTGAAACACTTGGAAGTTAGAGGCATTCTCTTTGATGTTCATGACATTCATGTGGACTTTCAACAAGTCCATCAGCTTCATTGTCCATAGTGTGTCTAACTTTCTTCATTTCTTAGAGGAAAATTCAACTTCCACAAATTGTCGAATATTAAGGTCCATATAAGTTAATTTTCTGTACATGAATAATTTATGATCGTAAACTAAACACAAAAGTTATACTTTAGAAAAATATATTCTTGTGCATTCCCAGTGTGTTTTGTGCAATGAATTCCCTAAAAAAATTTATATATTTTTCAGGAATGTCGCTATACTTTTCAATTATGGATGGCTTGCCTTGTGCACTTACATCTACTTTAATTTTCCCATATAAATAGTATCCTCTTCTATTAGACAAATGATAGGCAACATATACATGCAATGGTCATAGAACTACTATGGATATATACCTTATGGCTTTTGTTTGTGTATTAGGTGAAAGAGAGGTTTGGGAGATGCTATAATAATGAGAGGGAAACTACTTTAGATATATGTAATCTTATCTTATGCTTCATGTCATTATGGAAGGTAATAGATTGGTGTTATTCAAAGTTGTACAAAATCTCTTATAAGTTAACATTAATGTGAATGTCAATGTCGAGGAAGATTCCATTGCTAAAAATTGAGATGGTCAGTTTGATGTTAGAATGGAATGGTTGCTACCTAATAGAGACAGTTTTTGTATGACTTCTTTGGATGTTTATTAGAATTTTATTGTATAAACCATTTATTTATGTACATTTTAGGTAGAAAATCTAAGATGTCTTATTGTAGTTCAGACTTTAGTGAATACATGGCATAGTTTTAAAGGCCAAATAGTGAGTCCAACTACATCGATGCAAGGTTCAATGTTCTTGTGGTTCGATCGGTTGATCCATTAGAACCGTGCATTTTATTTTTCTTTGAAATTTACTATATATTGTTCGCAAATTAACATATCACAATTGCATAATATATCGCAATTGTCAAACAAAACAACAATGGAATAATAACAATTATATAGCATAACATATAATAAGAAATTAACATACACTCACATCACATATATCCTAAGTTTACACATATCAATTATATAGCATAACAATTCAATAATTCAACATTTAATTTAGAATTTCACAAAAATACCACAATGGAATAATAATAATAATAATAATATATCACACACTACAAGGTTAAACAAGACAACAACTCCATATTAAAATTAACAATACTTCTTACCCATTAACAAAAAGGAATAAAGTAGGGTAGTTAACATAACATTAAATGGTCTCAAGATTCCACACATAACACAAAATAGTCTCTAACCCATGCACATTACAAAAACTCACTCATATTTCGTATTTCACCTCACAATATAACTCTAAATACCATGTTAAAGAACATAAACTTTATCTCTCTGTGCCAATTAGTCATGGTTTCAGTTCAATATTGACATGCTGGTTCAGTATTAGGCCTACCTGATGGATAGGAGGTGCTTTCGGTACTAGGAATGAATGCTTCTTCGGTGGATTTGACATCATTCTACGGTTATTTAAAATCCATTAAAATGAGATTTGAATAAAAGCTGAATATTGAATTCAATATTAAGCAAAACTATCACATAACTAGTAAATAGGAAGTTTTTAACAGCAGTGATCTTAACCTAAGGCATAAAATCATGATATTAATAAATAATGAGTAATGGAATAGTTAAGCATTAACCAAATAAATTAAAATACATTATAATTTAAACATTTTCACATAATTTAAGATAGTAAGAAAATAGGAATGTAATAAATAAACAAATGGGCTTATATTGGCAATATATGGACGAGCAAATGTGAAGAATTTTAATTCATGAACATAGACGCAACCAACTAGGGGTTATTTCATATAGTCATGTATTACAGAGTTAAATAGGTAACATGGATTATGCAACTAATTCCTATGTTTTTAGAATGGAAAGGAATCAGATATTAGAATTTTTTAAAGAAATAAGCATCAGATATTAGAATTTTTTAAAGAAATAAGCATCAGATATTAGAATTTTTTAAAGAAATAAGCATTATCATGTAACAACCCATAAATTTTAAACGGTTTGAATAACGTATTTAATTGAATTTGTAAGAAATTTTAAATAATATTTTAAACAAAAAATTAAATATTTGGATTACGTCCAATTAAACATAGCAGATTTTAAAACTTCAATTTATTTTATGAAAGTTTATTTATTTTGTGAAATTCTATTAAATTTATGCTGACTTGCTAATGATATGTAATCAAAATTTTAATAAAAGGATCTGCAACATCGTAGTTGTAAATTATGAATGTTATTGTTTATAATCATACATGTAACTCTAATGATACGATTTTAATAACAAATTCTGTGTTCAAGATATGGATTTCATAATAGTATTTTCTTAATATCTTAGCTTTCAACAATAATCAATTAGTGACCTTAATCTTAATAGGATTTGAAAATGATCAACCTTCGGATAAGTCAAATGATATTCTAAATGTTAATAATAATCTTGAAAAGAAAAAAAACTTTATCAGAAGAACATTTTAAGTGCACATAAATTTTTATGGGATTATGTTAATATGTATTCAAAAGGCATATGCTAACAACCGCTCAAACAAGAGATAATCACTAATACACTGTTAATTGTCAAAAACTCAATCAATCTATATTTATCATGCAAAAATGCAAAATCATAAAGGTTATTAGTGAAATTAAGCAAATCTTAACATGTGCATAGAGGGCACATGCTGATTTTTCCAATTTTGTGCATTGGACTAAGAATTATTGGATCCTATTCATCGTTAATTTGCTACCATTTCACGACTTTGACCACCACCTTAATTTGTTGAATGCCACGAATGCCAAAATGATGAATGATGTTGCAAGTCAGAAGAAAATGCATGCTCCTATATGCGTTTCTTTTTTTTTTACATTGGTGTCTGACATGATTGACGCTAGTTAACGTTAAATGACATTAGATGCCAACAATATTATTATGCATTTTCATTATCTTAATTCTTTTATCAATTAACCTCTCCACTTTTCTTTCCAATCTGATTTATAACCTGCCTATTTACTTTTCTTACCGTATTTATTATTTGCTAGAATCTAGCCATTTCATAATTCCTTTTTTCAACATTTGATGTGTCTTCTCTAAATCTAAGCGGATAAATATGGCTTACCCCTTTTATTCATTTACATTTTTTTCCGTTTCAAATTTCATCGTGACTGACACGCAACCTTACTTTAATCATTGCGTCAATCAAGCATCCATCTATTAATTTTCATTTATTCTATATTTATTGCCAACGTTATAAATTTGAAAGATCACTTGCTTCCCTTGTCTCCCTGATTTCACATCTCTGTGCCTATCCTTTTGAGTTTCTTACTTTTATATTCTATTATTAGCCTAAACGTGCATTTTGACTATTGCCATCCCCGTATTTATTTCTTTCCTTTTTGAAATTAAAATGTATATGTTTTACATTTTTTTTATTTCTAAACCATTCATTGCCTTTCCTTTAAATCAATCCATTCTCTTCTTATTTGCTTTAACTTCTCTGCTGAATCAACGCATGAACGTTGATTTTCATTTATTATTACCTTTTATATTATATTTTTCTCTATAGCTTTCCACTACCTCTCTCTTCATATATTTCATTGTTGCCTGCTCCTTCTTCATTTTCGAGATCCACTCCCCACCATTGCTTACTTTCTTTCCTAAATAAGAAGGTATATTTATTATTTAAAAATTTTCTTATAAACGTTCAAAAGGATTTGAGAAAAATTTGCATTCTTTTGTACAGATCTTGTTATATGTGAAAGTAAATAAGTTATGAAGCTATAAAGGTTTACTTATACAGGATTTATATATATATAAGAGTGTTATATAAATGAATTTTATACTATGCGTTAACTAAATACATTGTTATTTATATGATCCAGTTTTTGAATATATGTTTGAAACATTTTGATTTTTATATATACAAATATTTTATTTTATACATATATTTTGTTATATATAAAGGTTTAATAAAAAAATAAAATAAAATAAAAAAGAAAGAGAAAAAAAGGAGTAAGTTAACAATGTATTATAAAGAATATTGTTTATCTGCACATATATGTGCATAAGTTTGTTTGATTTCTTGCAGGATATTTTGAAAAGGAAAGTAATAAACTATAGTAATTATATATATACATAAGTATTCATTTCAAAAGATATTATATATATGTGTGTTGATCTTTATTATATGTATTTTATGTTAGAACATTGATTTTTTTAACTATACATATATATTATTTTAATATTGGTTTAAAATGAATATTTATTACATGGAAACGACAACCATGAAATGAATATACTATATATGTGACATTTTGAATAATTATATATTTGTTATTTAACATTAATATGAAATGGAAGCGTTTTAAAGTTATATGGTTTTCATGGGTGTGCATATATATATATTTCATTTTTAAAATGCGTGTTTTGATTTAACGTTCATTTTGAAAGAAAGTAATAAATTAATCATTTAATCTTCGTTTCAATTTTATCAAGCTAATTTGATCCGTTCTCATCAATTTCTATCTATCAGCTTTTCCGTCGAAATCGTACCATCTAACTTTACTTTGGAAGTGGTGCTTGCATTTCATAACTCAACTTCATTGTCTATCTCTCTAACCTCGAAAGGTGAGCAATCACTCACGATTTACATTCTTTTATTCATTAAATTTGATTTCAATTGAAACGATAATTGAAATATGCTGTTGTAGTTATTTAAATTGTTATATATGCTATTATCTGTAACTGTTCACCTGCAGGATATGACACCACATCCTGTTGTTTATATTATATTGTTATTGATGATATATGCCTGTTATTTTTGTATTTTCTGTTATCACTCTGCAAGTTCTATGTAGTTTAGAAATCACTATGGGTTGAAATGATACATACCCGAACGGACTTTAGAATAGGAGAAAATCGTTATGGGTTGAAATGATAAACCCAAGCGGTTTTCATTTAATTGAATTTGGGTTTAATTGGAATGGTATTTAAGAAAAATTTATTTAATTAAATCAATTTGAAATTTATTGAAAAGGAAAATTTGAAGGTATGATTTTGTAACTGGATTTTTGATTTAAGTGATTTAATGAATATTTCACGTTTACATAAAATAAAGAAAATTTTGAGTAGAATGAAATTTCAGTGTACTTAAATGATATTGAATCTAAGGAGGAAATATTTCAAGGCTAAATAATAATTTGGTTAAATCAAGATCTTTATGAAACTGTTAAATTGAACTTTGAAATGTTTAATATTTAAAGTTTTGAAATATTGAAATATTGAGATCAATAAAATTTAAGTGGTTATTTTAGAAATTGAGTTGAATTTAAATTGATAAATTGAGGTTGAATTTAATTAAAATGGGAAGGTCGGGTTGATGACTTTGTTAAGTTGAGGGGATTGAAATACTTTACTGTATAATTATTTAATCTATATAAATACTATCTTGGGAAATATAGAGATATTTGAAATGAAAATGATTAGTTTTGAAGTATAAATGACCACGGTGTTATAGTGTATATTTCTATCTTGTAGATAGTTCCATGGACCCTTAGAGGATGGTTATCCCAAACATCCTTTAAGTTATTGGTATTTCAGTTGATATTTCACTTGAGTTGGATTTATTGATATAAGAATGTTAATCCTGACTCGAGTGTTTTGTGTTTTGCTTTACGCTCAGGTCAGATTGAGTGATACAGCATTTGAGACTCACCTTCGAAGTTGGAGCCTTGCTTGAAGATCCAGCTATCTATCCTTTCAGTCATCCTGTTGATTTGTTCAGAGAAGTCATCTGCGCATACTCGAGACTTCGCTACATCTAAGATATTCAGTTGTATTTTATTTCTAACTCTGATGTTTATATAGTAGCTTCATGAACTACTATTTTATCTATTCCGCTGCGTATTATTGTATTACTCTGTGTCTGTGATTCTGTGATTGATTTATTTACTGTATATTCTGAGTTTTGCCAAATTTTAAATTAACAATCTGATATTTTGAACTATTCAAGTCAGACATGTGTGGATTTTTGTCGATTTGAATGGCCCAAAATACCGGGTCGTTACAGTTGGTATCAGAGCTTTGGTTCTAGGTAAAACTTAGCATATATAGTAAATTTATTTACAGAATCACTCTCGTTCGAGTTTGAATCTCTTCCTTTTGACTTGATTTCCTTTGAACTTTGGAACGTTCCTTGCGGTTCCAAAATTCATTCTTGTCTCTCCCTATTTGTATTCTTTTGATTCTGGAGTATCCCATAACTCCACTTCGAATGATCTCTATAAGAATAGGCGAGCCACCCAATCTTCGAATGATTTGTAAAGGGGTGGAAATCCTTTACAATTGGCATTGATTCACCGGAGATTTATATATCCCACGGTTTAGATGCTCCTATCTCTAGTTATGCTAAATTCTATCTCTAGCGATCGAATGACGATTTGCCTTGGAATTCTGCATCGATCATATTCCTGAAGTCATGGTTGACCCGGTTAAGGTCGCCCGCGACTTGTATAAGTATATTCATCTTCTATTTTGAAATTTAATTATCTCATCTTCGTTCGAACTTATCTTCGAATCATAATTCTATTTGATTAGTGCCCCTCTTATTTGAATCTCTATCTTTGTTTTGAAATCCGTCCGTGAATCATCCTTTGAAAATCGGGTTTGTTTGTATTTTAGAAATTGTTTTCTAAACCGAAATTATTATTTTGATAAGTATGATTATATTCTATATATAAAAGTGAAATGTTTTCGATACATATTATATACCCTTTTTAAAATGAGAATTTGAGGTTTCGAAAGGATTTGTAATTTTGAAAAATCATATAAGAAATTGATTTATCTAAAAATGATTTATGACTGAAGGATTTTAAATTTGAAATTCAAGAATTGAACTCCGGTATTTTGAAATTGGTTTTAAGATTTTAAAATATATAATAATAATATGATTTAAAGGTATTTTCCTAATAAGAAATGTTTCAAATGATTTTAATAAGTTTCGAATGATTTCAAAGAAATTTCAAAAGAAGTTTGAGAAAATAGAAGTCCAGAACTCACTTATGTCGCTGGAAAATAATTTCGGTGATGAGTGCACGCATCATCGACATTGATTTTCGAGTTTCAGAGTGGGGGAGAGGCCACTTTAGTAGCATTGCTACGCGAGTGATTTTGTGAAACCATTTCGATTTCAAATTTCGAAGTATGAATTGATATTTGAAAGACATATGTATATATATATTTGAAATAAATTGAAGTAAGCCGGTGTTCAGTCCTCGAGTTTCAGATTTGACTTGGTATAACCCTATCTTTTGAAATTGATTTACTGATTTATTGCTGATTTCCAACTCTTGGAGTGGAAATTTGATTTCTTTGACTATTTTGAAGGTTCGAGCACTTCCAAATCAAGGTTTAATTTTCAAAGCCAAGAAATTTTGAAAAGTATAAAGTATATAAGTTTGGTATGTATGTTAAAGTATGTAGTAACATGATTTAAATAAGTTGAAACTGTTTTGTTAAGTAAATGAATAAGGCAATTGTAAAATTTTCTAATATGAAATTTAGATTTGAAATGTTTTGAAAAGAATTTGGTCTTCAAAATATTTTGAATAAAGTTTAGTTAAATGTTTTAACTTAGTAACATCTTTATGAAACTATATATTTAACAAGTTGGAATAAATATATAAGTTGTACGTATGCTGTTTTATTCGCATAATTAATTTGATCCAGGTTTGAGTACACAAGTTCGAGGTGAATTATACCATTTCGTGTTAGGATTTTTCATTCGATTCTTGATGGCGAATATTTGATATGGATTTTGGGCTCGATTCTAGAATTCTCTATCATAGTATATGGCTATGCAAGGAGACTGATGGCTTCTAGTCGAGAAACCACATCGAAATCCACATTAGGGAAGTCGAATGAACAATACTAGTTCGAAAGCGAACTTGTGTGATCGAGCGAGCGATCAAATGTGATTCTGCGAAATGATGACGTATGTACATCTTATATTCTAATATCATTGATATATTTTGATGCTGAAATTGAAAGCTGTCATGTTAAAATATCTTTGCTTACTAAAAGAAAATTTCCAATTTAAATTACAAAGATATATAACCCATAAAAGCAAAGATATTCAATCCCATATGGCTCTTCATACAACGAAATTTATTTTGAAAAATTTGATCCTTATATAAGATGGACCTTACGTAAGTATAAGATGATTTTGAAAACATTTGATTTTGGAAATGAATTGGTTGACTTAAATTATATTGATTTGGAAAATTGGATTTATTTTCTAAATATATTATTTTGGAAACTTTGAAGCTAAAGATATTTAATTTGAGAAGAAATAATTTGGTGAAATTGTATATGATTTTGAAATTGAACTGATATTGAAACAAATTGAAATTTGAGAACCTTGTGTTACTAAATACTTGATTTGGGAGTTGTCGAACTTATATAAAATTGATTTGTATGAGTATGAAATTGATTCGAAAACTATGGATTTGAAAAGGGTACTCAATTTGAAAAGTGAAATCTTATATAATTAAAGTCTATATAAGTGTGATTTGATATACTTTTGATTTTGGAAAAGTATTTGATTTGAAAATTAAATCTTATATATAACGGATATTATATAAGTACGATATTTGAAAGTGATTTGAAAAGGTACTATATGATACATATTTTCGAAGTAAAGATATGGAAAGTGCCTTCTGCTTGATATCCGATTTGTGGCCACATCTTGGATTCATTCTATCGATATTATTCTCTTTGATTTTTGGTTTTCCGGATATGTTACTCGAGTGTCCTTCGAATTCCATGGCGTTACCCATGGTCTTACGATCGCGGATGCATAGCGCAACTGCCTGGCTGAGTCTTGCCTAGGGTACGGATTGTTTCCTGGGGGATCCAGGCGTAACCATTGTGTATCCTGCAGTCTGTGTAGGTCGCGAATAGTAGCGCAACTGCTTGGCTGAGTCTTGCCTAGGGGTACGGATTGTTTCCTGGGGGATCCAGGCGTAACCATTGTGTATCCTGCACTCTACTAGTCATCATGGCGTAACTCGCAGGGCTGAGAAAGCTTACGGATATGGATTGTTTCCAGGGGGATCCAGGCGTAACCATTGTGTATCTGCGAACCATGGTTAGACAAAGGTTTTGTTTGTTTTTTGTTTGGATTGTACTTTCCATATCTGTTTTTAAAAGTTTTCCAGTATTTCCACTGGGTGTTAAAACAAGTCTACTAAGTACCTAGAGAATTCTAGTTTTGCGTCTGATCAACGCACTGCCAGAGTCTGCAGGAACGAGGATAAACTTGTTAAGACATCGAGTTATAAAGGTATTTTCGAAAGGAAAATTTGTTTCGATATAAAAGTATTTTGTTATAAAAGTATTTTATTATAAAAGAATTTCTAATAAAGGAATTATGTATTAATATTTGAAATTGAAATTCTTATGGTTCTAAATTAATTATTCGTGCCCGATATTATTCTTTTGAATCTACCTTATCTGCCCTGCTTTATTTATTCACCTATATTCTCTTTTCCGAATCTATCTTCTTTCCTTCTTTCCTTCTTTTGAATATATCCTTTAAAATATTGTTTATTTATATACTACATGGTATAATAGAAAATTTTTACTGGTTCAGAAGTTATTAATTAATTATAACATATGTAAAGAGAATGATTATTAATTTATTATAATGTTGGAAGTATCTTGAGATAAATAAAAAAAAGTTTTTTTTATAAATTTTGGATTTAAAATTTTCAATAGCTTCTTTGTAAATATAAGTAATAATGTAAATAATTGTTTTCAAAGGAGTTTTGAAAGGTATTAAAGTATTAAAGAAAAGTAAATTTCAAATGAAGTTTTTAAATGAATATTTCAATTAAAATTTGTATAGTTTTAAATTAATTGTTTATCTTGTACTTCAATCTTCTTTTTTTCTTTCTGTTTGTTGCTATTCTCCTACCTCCTTCCTTTTCGAGGACGAAAAATTTTGAGTGGGGGAGAGTGTAACAACCCATAAATTTTAAACGGTTTGAATAACGTATTTAATTGAATTTGTAAGAAATTTTAAATAATATTTTAAACAAAAAATTAAATATTTGGATTACGTCCAATTAAACATAGCAGATTTTAAAACTTCAATTTATTTTATGAAAGTTTATTTATTTTGTGAAATTCTATTAAATTTATGCTGACTTGCTAATGATATGTAATCAAAATTTTAATAAAAGGATCTGCAACATCGTAGTTGTAAATTATGAATGTTATTGTTTATAATCATACATGTAACTCTAATGATACGATTTTAATAACAAATTCTGTGTTCAAGATATGGATTTCATAATAGTATTTTCTTAATATCTTAGCTTTCAACAATAATCAATTAGCGACCTTAATCTTAATAGGATTTGAAAATGATCAACCTTCGGATAAGTCAAATCATATTCTAAATGTTAATAATAATCTTGAAAAGAAAAAAAAACTTTATCAGAAGAACATTTTAAGTGCACATAAATTTTTATGGGATTATGTTAATATGTATTCAAAAGGCAGATGATAACAACCGCTCAAACAAGAGATAATCACTAATACACTGTTAATTGTCAAAAACTCAATCAATCTATATTTATCATGCAAAAATGCAAAATCATAAAGGTTATTAGTGAAATTATGCAAATCTTAACATGTGCATAGAGGGCACATGCTGATTTTTCCAATTTTGTGCATTGGACTAAGAATTATTGGATCCTATTCATCGTTAATTTGCTACCATTTCACGACTTTGACCACCAGCTTAATTTGTTGAATGCCACGAATGCCAAAATGATGAATGATGTTGCAAGTCAGAAGAAAATGCATGCTCCTATGTGCGTTTCTTTTTTTTTACATTGGTCTCTGACATGATTGACGCTAGTTAACGTTAAATGACATTAGATGCCAACAATATTATTATGCATTTTCATTATCTTAATTCTTTTATCAATTAACCTCTCCACTTTTCTTTCCAATCTGATTTATAACCTGCCTATTTACTTTTCTTACCGTATTTATTATTTGCTAGAATCTAGCCATTTCATAATTCCTTTTTTCAACATTTGATGTGTCTTCTCTAAATCTAAGCGGATAAATATGGCTTACCCCTTTTATTCATTTACATTTTTTTCCGTTTCAAATTTCATCGTGACTGACACGCAACCTTACTTTAATCATTGTGTCAATCAAGCATCCATCTATTAATTTTCATTTATTCTATATTTATTGCCAACGTTATAAATTTGAAAGATCACTTGCTTCCCTTGTCTCCCTGATTTCACATCTCTGTGCCTATCCTTTTGAGTTTCTTACTTTTATATTCTATTATTAGCCTAAACGTGCATTTTGACTGTTGCCATCCCCGTATTTATTTCTTTCCTTTTTGAAATTAAAACGTATATGTTTTACATTTTTTTTATTTCTAAACCATTCATTGCCTTTCCTTTAAATCAATCCATTCTCTTCTTATTTGCTTTAACTTCTCTGCTGAATCAACGCATGAACGTTGATTTTCATTTATTATTACCTTTTATATTATATTTTTCTCTGTAGCTTTCCACTACCTCTCTCTTCATAAATTTCATTGTTGCCTGCTCCTTCTTCATTTTCGAGATCCACTCCCCACCATTGCTTACTTTCTTTCCTAAATAAGAAGGTATATTTATTGTTTAAAAATTTTCTTATAAACGTTCAAAAGGATTTGAGAAAAATTTGCATTCTTTTGTACAGATCTTGTTATATGTGAAAGTAAATAAGTTATGAAGCTATAAAGGTTTACTTATACAGGATTTATATATATATAAGAGTGTTATATAAATGAATTTTATACTATGCGTTAACTAAATACATTGTTATTTAAATGATCCAGTTTTTGAATATATGTTTGAAACATTTTGATTTTTATATATACAAATATTTTATTTTATACATATATTTTGTTATATATAAAGGTTTAATAAAAAAATAAAATAAAATAAAAAAGAAAGAGAAAAAAAGGAGTAAGTTAACAATGTATTATAAAGAATATTGTTTATCTGCACATATATGTGCATAAGTTTGTTTGATTTCTTGCTGGATATTTTGAAAAGGAAAGTAATAAACTATAATAATTATATATATACATAAGTATTCATTTCAAAAGATATTATATATATATGTGTGTTGATCTTTATTATATGTATTTTATGTTAGAACATTGATTTTTTTAACTATACATATATATTATTTTAATATTGGTTTAAAATGAATATTTATTACATGGAAACGACAACCATGAAATGAATATACTATATATGTGACATTTTGAATAATTATATATTTGTTATTTAACATTAATATGAAATGGAAGCGTTTTAAAGTTATATGGTTTTCATGGGTGTGCATATATATATATTTCATTTTTAAAATGCGTGTTTTGATTTAACGTTCATTTTGAAAGAAAGTAATAAATTAATCATTTAATCTTCGTTTCAATTTTATCAAGCTAATTTGATCCGTTCTCATCAATTTCTATCTATCAGCTTTTCCGTCGAAATCGTACCATCTAACTTTGCTTTGGAAGTCGTGCTTGCATTTCATAACTCAACTTCATTGTCTATCTCTCTAACCTCGAAAGGTGAGCAATCACTCACGATTTACATTCTTTTATTCATTAAATTTGATTTCAATTGAAACGATAATTGAAATATGCTGTTGTAGTTATTTAAATTGTTATATATGCTATTATCTGTAACTGTTCACCTGCAGGATATGACACCACATCCTGTTGTTTATATTATATTGTTATTGATGATATATGCCTGTTATTTTTGTATTTTCTGTTATCACTCTGCAAGTTCCATGTAGTTTAGAAATCACTATGGGTTGAAATGATACATACCCGAACGGACTTTAGAATAGGAGAAAATCGTTATGGGTTGAAATGATAAACCCAAGCGGTTTTCATTTAATTGAATTTGGGTTTAATTGGAATGGTATTTAAGAAAAATTTATTTAATTAAATCAATTTGAAATTTATTGAAAAGGAAAATTTGAAGGTATGATTTTGTAACTGGATTTTTGATTTAAGTGATTTAATGAATATTTCACGTTTACATAAAATAAAGAAAATTTTGAGTAGAATGAAATTTCAGTGTACTTAAATGATATTGAATCTAAGGAGGAAATATTTCAAGGCTAAATAATAATTTGGTTAAATCAAGATCTTTATGAAACTGTTAAATTGAACTTTGAAATGTTTAATATTTAAAGTTTTGAAATATTGAAATATTGAGATCAATAAAATTTAAGTGGTTATTTTAGAAATTGAGTTGAATTTAAATTGATAAATTGAGGTTGAATTTAATTAAAATGGGAAGGTCGGGTTGATGACTTTGTTAAGTTGAGGGGATTGAAATACTTTACTGTATAATTATTTAATCTATATAAATACTATCTTGGGAAATATAGAGATATTTGAAATGAAAATGATTAGTTTTGAAGTATAAATGACCACGGTGTTATAGTGTATATTTCTATCTTGTAGATAGTTCCATGGACCCTTAGAGGATGGTTATCCCAAACATCCTTTAAGTTATTGGTATTTCAGTTGATATTTCACTTGAGTTGGATTTATTGATATAAGAATGTTAATCCTGACTCGAGTGTTTTGTGTTTTGCTTTACGCTCGGGTCAGATTGAGTGATACAACATTTGAGACTCACCTTCGAAGTTGGAGCCTTGCTTGAAGATCCAGCTATCTATCCTTTCAGTCATCCTGTTGATTTGTTCAGAGAAGTCATCTGCGCATACTCGAGACTTCGCTACATCTAAGATATTCAGTTGTATTTTATTTCTAACTCTGATGTTTATATAGTAGCTTCATGAACTACTATTTTATCTATTCCGCTGCGTATTATTGTATTACTCTGTGTCTGTGATTCTGTGATTGATTTATTTACTGTATATTCTGAGTTTTTCCAAATTTTAAATTAACAATCTGATATTTTGAACTATTCAAGTCAGACATGTGTGGATTTTTGTCGATTTGAATGGCCCAAAATACCGGGTCGTTACATATCATGTTTTGTATGAACTAGAATATAAGAATATGTATTTGAATTATTGAAAATATTTGAATATACCTTCTACCAAAATGAATTTTCCCACTCAACCAAATTAAGGAATGGAATTCAAAAGTGGATCTAGATCTGGTTGTAGTCGTGAAGTTGTCGGTTGTCATGTCAAATGTTGAGGGTAGCATCATTAAAGCTTATAGTGACGTTCTAGTTGTGATAGCTACTTGATTGCAAACATTATTTTTACTGGGAGATAATGTAACGACCCGTAGATTTAACCGGTTTTAATAACGTTACTAATTGAATTTTTTTGAAATTTTAAACAATAAAATTTGAAATATAAATTTGATATTTGGAATACGTCAAGTTAAACATAGCAACTGGTAAATTTTCATCCGAAATATGAAAGTTTATTTTCGTGTGTAATTTTATTTCAATTTAATCAGTTAGTAATTGATGAAAATAAAAAGTTTTCGAAAACTGAATATTTTTACGTAGAAAAATTCTAAATCATCTTCTGAGCAAGACGTCATTTTTCGTTTTTCCAAATTCAGACATCTTTAGCTCCGTCGATTTTATTCTTCTGCATTTTTACTGCATTTTCCACTAGTAGAAAATTCGAATTCTTATAATTCAATCGTACCATAATTATCTGTGTACCATTGGAAGTGCCTCGTCACGTTGATCAAAACAGTATATTCATTTGTGCAGATCAGAGCTCGACATAAAAATAGTCGCGTTAATTTAACCGTTTCGGACGGACCGGTTAAACAATTTCAACCTAAAATCTTTAACCCGTATTCATTAAAATTTGAAAATTTTATAATCTCAGCTGGTGTATTTAATGAAGCAGTTGGCAGCTTGGAATTGGCATCGAGAAGTGTTGTGACTCCTCGGTTCCATGATAAAATTTACAGTCACGAAATTGAAAACTTAAAGAACATATTACAACTCAAAATTCATTTCACTGTTTCCACTTCCAAATTATAACTCTTCAGGTAAATGCCATCCTCCTTTCTTCTTCCTCATTCTTTCTTCTGTAAAAAAAAAATTGATCGAAACCAAGGAAGCCGGAGTTCGTGTGCCTTAAAAGAGATAATCTTTGGTGATTGAATATGATAAGTTACTCAAAAAACTCACGCACGTTCCCTTCTTCATTTTTCTCAAACCCAGATCCACATTTCCACTTCCATTCCTTCTTTCCCACTTTGTCTTCCTCCTCTATAATCTTTCTCCTCTCAATTGCCTGCCCACGCCATGTCCCCCTCCTCTCTCTCATGCAAGCAGCCGCCTGCAACAACTCCAGACCCACACACTGCATCTCCTCCCTCTTCGGCCTTCCTCCGCCCGCCCTGTCGCCTCGCTGGGCAGCGACCACCTCATCATCGCCACGCGCGCAGGTGACTTCACCTCGCAACCACCATCCTCTGCCTCTTCCCCTTCGATTTGTGCCGACCAACCTCCATGGTACCTATCCCCTCATCGACCCGGTAACCATCCTTCTTTATTGGATGCTTATAAAATAAATTATACCAAGTTTATATATATATTTCAGTTTGTTTTAAGCTTATATATATTACAGTTTTATGTATATATATAGATATATATAGGTTCGAGTCGGTCTGTTATGCATATGTTGTCTAAAGGTAGGCATATATATTTAATACTTTTTTTTTGTTTATTTGTGAAGTATGGTCTGCATTTTTTTTCGTAAATATTGTTTGCAATTGTAGTCTGTTAATGCGTGTATATAGTAGTTATATTAGCAAGTAAGATTTAATATAAAAGGGAAGCTAACACCTTTTCTTATGTTGTTATATGTCATACTACATTATTTTATACTATATTTGTTGCAATTTTAGACTGTTAGTACATGTTATTGGTGAGTTTGCATATGTAAATGTATATTAGTATATATTATTTCCTTATAAGTATTTTATGTCATGTATATAGTTTATAAATACATTTTGCATAAATGTTGTTACTCATACATATATTGTGGTAATATAGATATGAGATTTTGAAGTGGGTTCCAGCTAGTTATGTACAGTATATATAATATGTTGTATAGGTTGGTACACAAAAACATTTCTGCTAAACATTGATTTTAATTAGTATATATATTCATAGTTTATAAATATGTATTGTATCAAAATGGTTCGTGTTTTTAATAATAAAACTTTTGTATGCTATAAGTTATGTAAGACATATATATACTAGTTCTATATATATCAGGTTGCTTATTTAGATTTTTATTAACATTGAACAGAGTTATGCAATAAATTACTAATATACACATATATACTTAGTTTTCTAGAAATTCTTGTCTGCATAAAGCTGTAGATAAGTTATACCTATGGTTGCGTACTAGTTATGTATTAATTTAATTATATACTAGATTCTAGTTTAGTATGGAGATTTTATGTGTTTTGACTTTTGAACTGCATACATATATTTTGATTTTGTATATCATCTTTGCATATATGATCTGCTTTGAGACAATACATTTATTTTAAATTAAGTATATATTAAATTTATTAGGAACATTGATTTTTGAATTTTAAATATAAAGATTTTGTTTGTATATTGGTTTAAATTATACGTTTTATTTCAAATTATACTGTGTATAGATATGTTTGTTTATTATACGTGTTTTATTTAAAACAATGATTTTTGAAAAATATATATTTAATTTATTATGTGTTTAAGTTTAGAATATGATCCTTATATATATAAACAGTTATATATAGTTATATATATAGGTTCACTTATACCAATTATCCTCATCGACCCTGTTCTGATTTGTTCCATCTATTCTTATTATCAGCTTGATCGTTGAATTCATGCCGATTTTGCTTGGCTTCAATTCATCATTCAAATCTCAGTGTCCGTACCAATGTGCGTATCTGTGTCATCTTCTGTATTCTCTAGCCTCGAAAGGTGAGCAATCACTCACGATTAATGTTCTTTTATTTATTAAATTTGATTTCAATTGAAACGACAATTGAAATATGCTGTTGCTAGTTATTTACACTGTTAAATATATGCTATTACATGTACCAGTTCACCTATGACATCTGACACCATTATCTGTTACATATACAATGATAATTCAGTTTGGTTGATAATTGATTGATTGTTGATGTTTATATTGGACGTTAAATTGTTAATGTTAAAGTGATAAATAATATGCAATTGAATTGATATAGGATAGTCCACAATTTAAATTGGATCTATATGTTGAATTTGATTTGTTAAATTTGCATAATATGACCCTTTTAAATGTTTAATCACTCGACACGTAGTAATATGGTTAACTTCACCTTGAACCATTGAATGTATGTTGTATAAAATTGATGTAGTATAAATTGAATAATGAATATCAAGTGAAGAACCGTATTAAATATTAATGTAATAATCTTTAATCTACATGAAATGATAGTGTAGATTCTAGAAATGATTATATTAATTTGCACAAACAACGATGTGAATTAATACGATTATTTCGGGATTATTTGAATTAATAATTGGATTGTTGTTATTGATTGTTGTTATTGCTTGTTTATTTACTTTAGCACCATCCCAGTTATCACACTGCAAGTTCCCTTTGCTATGCTTTGATTTTTGAATTGAATTGGAATCAGGTTGAAATGATAAATACCCAAATTGAACTTTGACCTAGGATAGAGAATTAAATAAAAACCGATTGGTCAATACTTTGATTTAAAAATAAAATGAAGATTTTATTTGAATAAATAATATGGTTTGAAACGAAGTTGGAAATTGAATTTTAAATGAAAGGAAATGTTAATATTTAATAATCTGAATCAAAATATTAACATAGTAGTTGATGAAAGAACGTTGTTTTAAATTTGGAATTATTAATAATTAAGTTTGAAATTAGTTAATAATTAAGTTTTGAAATTATTTAATAATTAAATAAAATTTAATTCTTTATTAAGTGAAATTGAACTTCTTGAATAAGTAAAATTAAGTTTCTTTATTAATTGAGTTGTGAAATTGTAACTAAGTAAATTAATAAGTGAATTGAATTTCTCTAACAAGAAATAAATTGTGTTTTATTGAAATTAATGTAAGATTTGAAATGTAAAGAATTTGATTTGATGAATTTAATTTAATGCAATTTGTAAGTTTTGATATAATGGAGTTGAACTTAAGTAATTGATTTAATAAATTGGAAGTTAAATAGAAATGGTTTTGAAGGATAAATTTACTTAGCGAATATTGAATGAAATCGAAATGAACTTAAATTGATTTGAATATAAATTAAATCATTTTAAATGATTTTGGAATGAAACTTATATACGAATTTAAATGAATATTGGAATGGTTTTCAATAAAAATTGAAATTGTATTATAAGATTTTGAAATGGTGATCTGGAAGTTTTGAAACGTAAATTATGGAAATTGATTTAGAAAGACAAATGAAATGTTGGTTTACAAATTCTATTTGAAATTGAATTTGATTTGGTTTTGAAATAAATAAACGACCAATCGGTGTAATAATTACGGAAGTTATTAAAGAGACCAGAATCGGTTAGGGACATACTCACTATCTAAACCGAAAACTACTTTAATAACTATACGCAGAGTGTGATCCAGAATGAAGTGGTTGGAATGATGTATGTGATGACTGAAGAAAGAGAACGATAATGGATAGCCTTGACACTTGTGTCAAATTGGAAATGATTAAAACAGGAGCCGTGCCGGGCCAAATGGGGTTAGCTGCCTCGAGCGAACACACTTCTTCAAAACTACTCATTACTTGTTATCGATTGGTGCACCCTCGAAATTTTGGGAGTGTTGTTTCGCGGTGTTGCGGTCGCTGCGGCGATGCGTTCTCACCAGTCTGGATCAGGCAAACGGTAGTTTCACTACCTTGGGTATTGCCTCATGTGCCTTGTCATACTTGTATCCCTATATACGTGACCACTACGATTTGTTTTGTGTTATACCTATGGAGTACTCCCTGATATCCCACTAGTTTACGGTGGAGTTTACAGTGTTGTATAGACTATAACGCTTATATAAAATGTGTTAAGGGGGATAATGGTAACACCTTAACACTAGTTTGATATTTTATATTACTGGTAGGCATTATCTACTTATCGTACACTATTACATAGTAGATAGTTTAACGGATCCTTAAAGGATGGTTATTCCAAACATCCTTTGAGTTACTTGTATTTCAATTGCTATTTCACTTGAGTTGGATTTATTGATATAAGAATGTTAATCCTGACTCGAGTGTTTTGTGTTTTGCTTTACGCTCGGGTCAGACTGAGTGATACAATATTCGAGACTCACCTTTGGAGTTGGAGCTTCGCTTGGAGATCCAGCCATCTATCCCGCTTTCAGATATCCAGTTGATTCCAGTGACTGTATTCTGATTCTTGTATTTGACTATTGTATTCGAGACATCTGCTGTACCTTATTTAACTCTGATATGTATATAGTAGCTTCATGAACTACTATCTTTTGTTTCCGCTGCATTTATTACTCGGTGTCTGTGATCTGTGATTATTTATTTATTTACTGTATATGTTCAGTTTTGCCAATTTAAATTAACAATTCGGTATTTTGAATTATTCAAGTTCGACATGTGCGGATGCGAATGGTCCAAAATGCTGGGTCGTTACAGATAACGAGAAATGAAATGAGGTTTTCTCTTCGGGGAGAAAATAGCGGTTAAACCAATTTAATTTCAAGGGTATAACCAACGGTTTAGGGTTCAACCAACCGTTTGAGTTTGTTACTGGCTCAACTCCATTTCGAACCGCCTAAGCCAATGTTTCAGGGCTTTTCATGATTTAACCATGGTCTGGTCAAGTCATTAAAATATTGCTACATGGCATTGTTGTATAATACCTAACGTGTGATTCTTACTATTTGCTCAACCTCTTTTAGAAATGAATAGCAAAAATAGAGGTAATGTAAAGCATAAAATACGAACAATATGATTTTATAATGGTTCATTTGTTTACATGCTTTATGTCCACTTTGATGGTGGTATTATGATTCTTAGTCTATTTTGCTGACTAAAACACTTAGAACAATAATTGCAATGAGAAATATGGACTTTGATTTTGGTAGAGCTCCATCTAATGGACAGAAAGATCTTCTAAGTGTTGGATGTCTAGAGATATTTATAGGTAGAGTTCCTCCCCATTAAATTCAAAATCATAAAGAAATTTTCTACAAATCCTCTCATAAAGTCTTACAAACTCATATAAATCCAGATCCATAAAGATAAAAGGAAGAATATGTCTTGGTTCATGGGTTCATCAAGCCTTGAGAGTGGTTTTGTTATTTTGGTTTGGCATATTAGAATGATTTGGTAATAGAGATCATATGATGTGGAGATTGAGTGGGGAGTCGATGTTGAAACTACAAGAAGCAGAAATAAGACATGATTCACAAAGACTGCATTGCCTTAATCACCACTCTTTGATCTTCACAGGATGTATAATCCTAAACCATTTCTCACTCCATTGCCACTTGGATCAATCACCGTAGTAATGGGTGCAACAATGAGGATTGCGGCTAGCATATTGGATCCAGTGTATAGAGCAGTTGGGTGAAAAGGGAAAATGTTAATAAAAAATCCCATTTATTCATTATATACTAGATCTATTATTTGTGTTATCCTGAATATTTTTATCAACACTAAATCATGTTCAATATCTTATAGGATGATATTGATTTGAATTTTAGTTTATGTTGTATTATCATTATATTAATAATAATATTAATTTGATTTACAATGTTATTAGTAGTCAAAAATACTTGATAAAATAATTTATTATCAAACTAAATAACATTTACTCAATATGAAATTTTAATAGGAAAATAATTTAATATCTAATGACATATATATATATATATAATTGTGAATAAAAACTATTTGAATGGTAATAACTAATAAATTCAAATGTTACTTTGTTTAAATTTTAATATTTCTTAAATTGATATTATAATTTAAATGATTACGTTTCGTCTTAACATAGATATCAGATATTTGAATTAAATAACCAATGTCTTAATATATTAGTTTTAGTTAATGGTGTCGATATGTAAACTTAATAATTATATTAATATTATTATATCTAACTTACAATCTTAGAAATAAGTATATAATTTATTATCAAATATGTTATTGTTCAGAATTTAATTATCTACTCATCGGCAAAAGTTGTGTGTAAAAAGGAGTTCGAATGGGAGAGTTATACATGTTTAAACATCTTTGATTTAGAATGTAATTTTTAAAAACAGGGGACAAAAAATATTTCTTTCTCTCCTCGTAATCCAACCATTGCATGTACCTTTTCTCTCTAGAATTTTCGGGATGCCTTAGACTCTAACAAGCATCGTAACCATCGTCAAATGCCTGCCCTCAATCTAATATTCTACATAGTATCCTAGTTGTTACTTCTAATCATCTATCACGCTAACCCTAATTTCATATTGATCTGACTCTTATTGAACTAGCATATTGTAATCACTCGAGTTTGAACCATGTCATCGTTATAATTGAATAGATTATTATTGCTGGCCTACTCAACAAATTCCGACCAGCATGGGTGTTTGGACTCCGATGATTTGAAGGAAGTGTGTGGCTGATATGCATGGTGCATACATAAACAGTAATAGAAAAGAATATTTTTTTTTACAAAATTTGACTTGAAACAAATTTTAAAATTCAAGTTGGATTGAAAAATATTGAAAAAACGAATTCCTCGATAATCCCATCGATCGAATACACCTTGAACAATCAACTTTTCCTTCGAGAGATTTATCTCAAACTCGATGGTAGAGTTTCAAATCTACCACTAATATGTAGTTTATTTAATAGGGAGTTATCCCGCCTTTTGACTTGGCAGGATACCATGGATTTGGCTAAACTAATTGCAAGATCACTAAGGCAGGAAGTCCGGAGAGATGATTATCAGGTTTGGGAAATCCGATATAAACAAGGCTATGGAAGATAGTCAACTTTTCCTTCTGCTAGGCAAGGGATCGGTACCTATCCCTTCCCCTAAATAGGGGATCAAATTGTATCAATTCAAGGGATCAGATCAAATGAATATGGCTATGCACACTTAACTAAATAGCTCAACTCAACAGTGATCAGTCAATATCTAAACACGAATAGGAAGTGGAAGGGGACTACCACAATTGATCACATAGCGCTATGTGGCCCCCACCACCGATTAGTGTCGATCGCCATAGAAGGTTTAGGTGGGCCTTTTCTGGATCGGTTTGTCTTGGCCTTAGTCTTTTGCAAGCAAATTTTAAGCTGGATATATCAGCATCTTCTCCTATATATACAAGATTATTAGCTCATTGCAAGGGATCTTCTTTTGCTTCCTCTTCATTTTTTTCTCTTTCCTTCCTTCATTAATTTTCTAAGGCTAAAACAAACTGTATTTGTAATCCTACAGTATAATAAAAGTGTTATTGAAGTAGACGTAGGCTAGAGTTTGCCGAACCACTATAAAATTCATGTGTTCATTTAATTTTTTGCACTTAAATATGTGATCTTCGCATTTAATTCTTTCTGGAAATTGTGATTAGATTTGTGGTGCTATCATACTGTTTATGTGTTGGCGGTCATTTTTGATGCTAATATTATGGTGCTTTCATTGATAGGACTTGCACCTGTGTATTTGAAAGCTTGGATCTCTGATTTGAAGGCTTGGATACTTGAATCTAGGAATCAATGGCTGGACAATCAACAAGAAAAGCACTGGTAGAAAAAAGTCACCATAGAGGAAGTTAGAAGGCATCCTCAGGAGCTGGAGCTAATCAACCCTCCATCTACATCACTAGGAACGAGATGGAGACTATGATGGAGGGTATGCAAGGGCAGATGATGAAAAGACAAGAAGAGATGATGCATAATTTCCTTAGGAAATATGAAAGGGTTAGAGTAGGAGCCAATTGCAATTTGGATCAAGGAGTTGGAGTAGCAAGATCTGCAGAAAATCAGGAACAAGAGCCTGGAAATGGAGCCAATAGGTAGAGGAATGGAACGGAGCAACCGGGGGTGGTCCTTGGCCAACAACAGAGGATCGGTACTGATCTATTGGAACTTGAGGGCACACCACCGGGTCAGGCTGGTTTGGATGTTGACAGGCCAGTGGTCGATGCTGTGCAGTTTGGTGTAGATCAGAATGCGGATGCATGTCCGAAGGAGTATGTTCTAGGATTCCCTCGTGGACTCGCGGGGGGGGGAGGGGGAGTCTAGAAATGATGATTTGTAGCTACCTTTGGATGACAGTAATAGGTTTGTGGAGATGATCAAATGATCTAAGAGAGGAAGATTGGTGAACAAGGATCTAGAAGATGTGAATAGGAGTCCATTTACTCCTAATATCAGGCATTCTAGGAATCCACCAAAGTTTAAGTTACCGACATTGGGGGTATATGATAGAAAAGCAGACCCTATTATTTATCAAATGAGGTATATGAGGCATATGGATGTGCTGGGGCCATGCGAGGAAGTGATGGCGCGATGTTTTCCCTTGTACTTGGCGGTTATAGCTGAATGTGGTTTAGACAATTGGAGAACAGATCTATTTGTACTTGGATGGAGATGGTGGATAAATTCATGAGGCAATTTCAGGTCCACATCACGAGACCCAAGAGTGTGATGATGTGGACAATACTGAATCAAAGGACATGAGAGTCCTTGATTAATTTCTTAACACGGTTTAATGTGACAGTTGCTTCGATGGATCGGCCAGATCCATCGATGGTCTTAATGGTGGCGGTATCAGAAATAGCTAACGACATAGACTTCAAGGTTATACTGGAACAGGATCCACCAATGGATCTCAGGGAATTTTATTACGAGGCCGAAAGGTTCCTGGGTTAGGAGGATGGTAAGGCCGATAGAGAAGAGTTTAACGCAATGAGGGACAGAGGACCATCTGGGGAAGGTTCAAGCAAGGACAAACAAAAGCGGAAAGTGGATGATGGCTTCAACGGATCAAAGTAGCAAAGGAGAGAACCAAAATTCTCTTCTTCTACATATTTAAATGAGACTTTGGAGAGAATTTATTTGGATACTCAAGGGCGCCTTTCGTGACGAAAGCCGGCAAGGAAAGAGCCCACAGAACGTGAGCATGCATAAGGAAAATACCACCTATTCCATGAGCTAGATAGGCATAATACAAACTACTACAAGCACTTGAAGGATATGTTTGAGTAACACATCAGGGATGGCAGGCTAACACAATATATAAGGACTCGGATTGTGGTGGTGGAACAGGAGTAGCCATCGTCTGATCAAATGGGAATTGCCTTGCATCGAGGTCATAGATCGTCATCTCTTTATCGGGATGGCATGAACTAAGTAAATAATAAACTCCATAATAAAATGGTTGATTCACTTACAAATGTACGGGGTCGAGGTCGGTCCTTAGGCGTGCTCAGAGATGACAATAAATTGTCATGCCTGAAGTGGCAGTATTTTCCTTTTTTTGATTTTCTGGTTTCTTGGTCGTAAGAACTTAAATTTAATAATTAAATGAATGGATTTTTGAATGCTTAATTCTACAATTAAAAGTAATAAATGAAACAAATCACAATTGTCCCAATCGGAGAGACGGGGCAATAACCGAAAGGTGCGAGTCCCTTTTCCAGAGAGCGATAGGATGGACTCATACATTGATTAAGTCCTCGACTGGAGGACCAAGCCTAGGGAATAATACCCCACATATTGTATTATGCTCCAACCAGAGAGATGGAACCGAATAAGCAAGAAGTAGGCCGCATCGCTGGAGAGCGACATGATCGGCTTGCTTATCGTTGTGCCCTTCTCGCCAGAGAGTGAGTGCGATCCAACAAGGGTCCAGATAGACCATGATCGACCTAGGAAGGCTGTGACATCACTATATAATCAGGTACAGTAAACCGGAGTGCAGGAAGTAATGATGCTTTTCTAGAAAGCGACTGGATCGGCTTACTTATCGTTGCTCCCCCTTTCATTGGAGGATGATTGGATAGGGTCCAGCAAGATCTCGGAGTGGCTATGATCGGTCCGGAGATATTATGAACTAGGCTATTTTTTCGATGAGGCCTTAGATTTGGCTAATGATTCAAAGAGATCAAAGGTTTGGGATAGTGATCCGGTGAGATCTAGGCTATGGATTTAGCAAATAATCCGGTGAGATCATGGATATTGATTTGGCTAAGGATCTGGAATGGTTTCGGAATTGGCTATCAACTCAGAACGGTCATGGATTATGGAGATTCAGCTTGGCAAATGATAGGATTCTACAATGGAATATTAGGCTATGGATAGGTTATGGGCTCCAGACTTACGATAATTCAAAACATACCTTCCTATCGCAAGGCATGTTTTGGGTGGCAAATGATATCCCAACTTTTGCCTAGGTAGGATACCAAGGATTTGGCTAAACAGATTTCGAGACCACCAAGGCAGGAAGCCTAGAGAGATGATTATCGAATTTGGAAATCAGATATAAGCAAGGTTATGGATGATAGTCAAGCGGATTCAGGCGAATGGCATTCCGAAAATGGTTAAATATGGATTGGTACTTCCCTTATGCAGGGAATCGGTATCTATCCCTTCCCTTAGGCAGGTTTCAGATCGTATCTCTTTAGGTGATCAGATCGGATTACTATGGCTATGGACACTGAAATTAGCAGCTCAACTCAATAGAGATTGATCAATATCTCAACGCACACCGAGGGAACCAGGCAAACAACTTTGGAAACATGAAGAGGAAGTAGAGGAGGACCATCACAAACGATCACATGGCACCACATGGCCCCCACTATCGATCAGTGTCGATCGCCATAGAAGGCCCAAGTGGGCCCAAAACTTTCTGGATCGGTTCGTCTTGTCCTTGGTCTTCTACAAGTGGATTTTCAACTGGATATTTCGGCGTCTTCTTCTAATAAATATAGGATCATTGGCTCATTGTAGGGGATCATTTTTTGGCTCTTCTTCATTATTTCTCTCTCCTTCCTCCATTAATTTCTAAGGCTAAAACAAAATGTATTTGTATCCTACAGTAAAATTAAAAGATTATTGGAGTGGACGTTGGCCATATTTTGCCTAACCATTATAAAATTTGTGCGTTCATTTACTTTTTGCTATTGAATCTGTGATCTGCACATTTAATTCTCTGTCTGGAAATTGTGACTAGATTTGTGGTGCTTTCATGCTGTTTGGGTGTTGGTGGCCAACTTTGACGCTAACATGGATGGAGAATGAAATTCTTTTTCTTTTTTCAATTATGCATCTAGGTACATTTATAACACACTAATGGCTAGTGTAAAATGTCTTACCGAGATCCACTATTCAAGGTATGATCCATTATAAGTGATATTTTATTTCTTAATTAATTAGACTCACTTAATTAGTTCATACCTATGTATATTTTAACCCTTCTTATTTTAAAACAATTTTAAAAATTTCGACTACCAAAATATTATATATATATATATAATATTTATGTATGTATATATGTATGTGTGTACATACTTCTTACACACATATATATTATTTATTATATTTAAATTATTATGCAGGTCCACAAATAATATTTAAATAATTACATAACAATCTAATATTTTATTAATTAATTTTAGGCCCTCTGATAATAATTGAAAATTATAATAAATTAATTAATATAATCATTATATTAATTTCTCCATAATAATAATTTATAATTTCATAAATTAATTTACTAAATTATTTTTGATCAAAACTGAGAGTGGTGGTTGGGTGACTCACAAGTGTGAACTCGGCCCTTAGTAATATTTAATCAATTAAAATATTAAAATTTTTCCAAAATTTGTTGAATCACAGTAATTGACATAAGTTCGTTTCCTTACAATTTATCTAGGTGAAATCTAATACATATCTTTTAAAGCGACAACATTAAAGCAATGACATATTGTGCAAGTTTTCCCTACATCATCACTTTATCACATAGATATCAAGAGCTTGGCCAACTGTCTAATTCTTTTAATATTTACAGTTTATTGCAAAGTCTAACACTAGATTCCATGATTTAATCCGATAACAATTATCAATTAACCACTTTTGCTTTGGCTAAAGACTTTACTTTACATTGAGTACCTATTAAGGTGATGCCAACCTTTTGTTTGAAGGAGACAAATCCTCTCTTGAATGATATTTCAGTCCAACTGGTTAGCTTATATTTGACCATGAACTTAACATGGCCATATTGTCATGTGATTGTCCATAATCAAAGTATAGGTTTAACACTTAAGATTCACAGTATTCTCAAGTTAAAACTACTAAATATCATTACATGAGATCTTATATTTGACTTATAACATCGAGAAGACTCTCAGTGAGTCGATCTATAATTGTTCCAAATAACTACATATACAACCCATTTTATATATGGAGAGATTAAGTATGCTAGCATCAATAGATATCGATATCCCAATTTTGATACATCTTGACTAGGGACATCTAAGGACAAATATTTAGTTAATTCGATTCAACGCTCATGGTTACAAACATAACGTAACTACAACCGATTAAACACTTTTCCTTAGGACTTTCAACTTGTATATATTTAATGTATTTAAAACATTACTTATCCCAATATAACAGTATTTATAATAAAATATAAAACCAAAAGCATACTTTATTTCGAACAATATTCGCTATAAGAGTTGTGTCATATAATCAAATTACATAATCACCCCTAGGGCACATCCTTAACTTCTTTATTAAGTGTAAACATGAATTTAAGATTGGCTTACTATATTCAATGTCACTATTCGGTGATTTTCAATTGAATAGCTCACTGCTCCAAGTGCACAAGTGAATTCCAGTCTAGTGCATCACATAGCATATATGTTGGTTTCTTTTGCTAATCCATAAGGAATCTATATCATATTCTATATATCAAACATGTTAATATTGTGTCTATGTATATCGATTAGGACAATCCCAACTTTCTCTTATACTAAGTATAAATGTTGTCACTTCCAAATCCTTCATCGATAATTAAACAACCAAACTTTAACTGATTTTAACACATGTACATCATTATTAATTAGTAGAATGTTATTTATTTATATATTCTTCTTGAAGATTGTATCTTAAGAAGCTCATAAGTTTTGCTATCGCTTCCACTGACTTATAGACACTTTGGATATTGTTTACATAAAAGTCTCCTCCAAATCATCATTTAAGAGTTATATTCCAACAGCAATGTGCCAAAACTCAAAGTCATATTTCATGATAATTTCCAAGTTGAATCATATTGGACTTAAGCATGTTGACCGTCAAAACTGCTTCGTAATTTAAACATTTGAAAATGATGAGGTCATTTCCCATCAGTCTTGCTTTATACTATTCCAACCGCACCGATCTTCTTCTTGAAGTCTCATTCGTACCTAATGGATCATATCCTTTCGTATGTAGTTTCCAAAATAAAATTTTGTCAATGTAATTGGAATTCAAATTAGACTTGAAACATCATGCCATGTGGTGGAACCAGTACCCTCCATGGCTTTTTGACAACTCATGAGATTATCAACTAACAATCCTTATTCTTGATATAGGTAAGAAGCTCAAAGTTTCTCTTCACTGTGTGAGATTTCCAATTAGGCACTAAAATGAGATGTATCTTTTTTGGGCTTGGTTAAATTTGTATCACCTACACAACCAGTTTCCATGTGAAATTCGTGGATCATAACCAAATCCATCGCACTACCACTAATTTCTCTAAAAATAAGTTCCTTCAATAAGAAAGTGGCATGTCGTGAAACAATAATTTGTTACTCACAGCGATGGAATAGGCATTCAAAATATTTTATGAACTTCTATAGACTTACATCAAGTACGTTTAGCCCTGAGTTCATGACACTTATGTTTGTAACGTAGGCCAGACAACCACATACCTTAAGCTATTTAAGATGGGGTTTCTTTCCAATTCATGTTACATATGGAATCATAATCACAGCTTCAAATGAAAACAAATTCAACATATGTGCTTACTCTTAGGTACATATTCCTATAGAAAGAAGTAAGTTAACTTCACTCATTATCAATCGTATTCCGTCTAATATATTTTGATTACTCCTTATCGGTACATCATTATGTAGCATAGGAAGGAGGGACTTTGAAAGTGAATGATATTCTCCTTTAGGTACCCTTAGAGCTCATACCGAAGATTCTCCCCCGTTCTATCAAATCTAATTGTTTTAATTCTTTTCCATGTTATATATTTTCTATTTTTGTTTCATATTCTATGAATTTGTCATATAAATCCAACTTCTATATCTGCTACATACGTTCATATCTCTAAAAATTCATTGGTAAATTTAATAAAGTAAGTGGATCCGCTTATAGTACCACTAAACCTTAGACCGCATACACCTATAGGATTAAGCCAATGACTTCGTTAACCTTTTGTCACTTAGCCTGAATAGGTGTTTTTCTCTTAATCTTTTGAGATATAATTCATAAGTACTAAATGATTCACAGTCATAAGATTAAAGAATTATTTTTCAAAGATATGACTTAGTCCATGATTCAAAAATAATCATGAAACATTTTAGATTTTTTTGTATTTTCTTTATAGCTAAAATATCACTACTATTATGAAAATAAATACCATCATCGAAATACCAAAAATTAGATTTATTTTATAATGTATATTCATAATAACAATAATAAAACAAAGTTGCATCTATTTTCAATCAAAGCCTAAAATAGTTATTATTTCAAAAATATTATTTATAATATATATGAAAGTAATTTTTTTAAAACTTGATGCGTCCACTAGTAAGTGTCATATGGTATGATCCCACTATTTCTTCTATTATAATAACAACACTAGAAATGTGAGGCCCTATTCAATCTTTTATCATGGGCTATTTATTCTTTCTACTACAAGTTATTTAAAGTTCTATTTTAGCTAATTTAAAGTCCTATTTAACTAATTTAAAGTCAAGAGTTTTGAATCAAGTATCCTAAACTTCAAGAAATAAATCTTATGAAGAATAATTTTCTATAAGAAATATACATTTGGAATAGAAATCATATTCCCTTTCCTTATATAGAACTTTCAAATAATTTATACAATTCCATTTATAATGTCTCTTCATGAAGTAGGGACAATCATTCGCTCTTTCTTTATTCCAATTATGCATATGTTACACTCATTCTCAAACTTTTGATTTCTCTTTTAAAATGTTAAACCATTCAAAGAGAAATGAAAGTGCACCTAAGGATCTAGTATTAGGAATAATATAACTTAAACTAATTATATAAGCAAGCTCAACAAATAGTAGTAAATAAAAGATTGCACCAACGATTTTCATAATGGTTTGGACTTCATGTCCTATGTCCGGTCCTAGACTCCTTTCAGAGTTTCACTAAACTACCCTCATTTTACCCAAGGGAATATGTTTCTATAGAACCATATGAACAGCTAAACATGACTTTAACACCTTGCCTAAAGATCTCCAACAGGACTTCACTAAAGTAAGATAAAACTCTTTGACTTGTTGTGTTCATTGATAACGCCGATAAATCGCTTTTTGTACATCCTTCCCATAAGTTTCTTGGTATTGAATTCCATGAGATTTTTTAATAGACCATTTTATAAAATTTATGATTTCTGAGGCTATCATTTGAGAAGTCTAACCAATAACGCTAAAATTAAAATTATCTCATTTATTGAATTTGAACCCAACAATGTCAAAATTGATATACTGATTGTTAAATTATCTTTAACAAATTTGAATGGAAGATTTATTAAGCTTTATAATGATAAAGGTTTTATTTAGTATAGTGTCCATAGGAAAATAAGCAAACTACATTTTAATCATATTGGAAACATCCTTGGAATTGGCTACCATGGAATAGAATTAAGTGATATAGAAATTTATAATAGAAAAGGAAATAAAATAAGTCATGACTTATGGACTGGCTAAATTGAAAAAGGAAATTCTAAAGATTAAGGTCGAAACCTAGACTTTTTGAGAGAATGACTGCAAACACCTTCATCCCTAGAACCAGTAGTTATGAGTGGATTAATGGTAAAAACTACCACGCCTTATATGCAATTTATGGCAATATTGAGGTAAATTTTGTAAAATATTTACAAAATGAACTTTCAACTTTCTTTGATCAAACTAGAAAAACCATTTTTATGCCCTAAACATCATGCGCCTTATACTTGATGATCAAACTCCTATTCGTGATTATGTAGGACCAAAGTTTTTTGGTTTAATGAAACTTCCTCAAAGAGTTCCTCTGCACATTTTTTTTGAATAATATTGCCATAATTTAAATGAAGCAGTGGCTTGAAAATTAAATGCCCCTCTATAAAATAGGACCATCTTTTACTACTTTGGCAAAGGAAAGAATGTTATAGAAGAAGAAGAAGAGAGTAGTGATGACGAAGAAGAAGTGGTGAGAGCACCAAGAGTAGTATTGAAGTTATCTTTAGCAAAATCCTCGAATATGGTTGGTCTCAAGCATACACAACTGCTAAAGTAACTTCTCAAAACCAAAATAGACTTGCAAAGAAATGAAGAAAATGTATAGGGCTATTGGAGGCTAGAATGTATAAGGTAGAAAAGAAGGTAGATGAAATCAAATCCCATCTTGGAAAGTTTGGAAGAAACTATAACGACTCGTATTTTTAACCATTTAATAATATTTAATTTTATATGATTATTGAATACAAATGGTTGAAAATAAAAAATTGTGTTTTATTTATGTTGTTTATTTAATATGAACTTAAACAAAATTTCGGAAATAACCAATTTCAAAGACTTAGGAAGTAACATATATTGGAATGCAATTCAATGTATTCATATGTATGTAAAATAGTAGGAATTGAATGATGAATATTGAATTATTTAGTTGGAAATAAATTTTTTGATTTTACAACTAAAATTCGTTTGAAATCTAATATTATAATTTATTGAAATTCTAATATTGGAATTCATAGTAATCGAATTGTTCAAGGGCTTTGATTTATGAAGTGTTATCTTGGTATTTAGTGTAAGAACTTTTGTTGTTCTAGATTTGAACGAACATTTTATTTTAAAGTGAATTTGTTTAAGAATTTAAATGTAAGAGCATTGGTTGTATAAATTTTGAACAAACATTTTAATTTACAAAATGGTTTAAGATAAAATTTGAATTTGGGATATTTAATTGATTTTAAATATTGAAAAGTTAATTTCATAAGTTAAATAACTAATATTTCAAATATAATGATTTATTTGTCAACTTAAGTGTTATATTTAATATCTGGAATTATTTAAATAGTTGAATCTTGAATTTAATATGAATGAAAATGATTTCAAACGTTGATTTAAATTCTATTTAAATTAGAATGGATTTAGTGAACTATTAAAATTGGATTTAAAAGTGATTAAATTGATTTTGGAAATTACTTGTTTTAATTAACGTGTAAAAATAGTCTTTTTGGGCACCATCTTGGATTTCAATGAAACTAAATATATCAGATCCATAATAGTGAATTATTATAGGTTTTCAAATTTTGTAGCGATCGGATTTATCATTTGGTCGTGCGAGCTTGAAACGCGTAGAATTTACTTTTAGAACCTTAATTAATATAATTCGATTTTGAAAAGCTATCTTCTGAATATGATGGAATTGGCTCCCGATATATATTCCATTGTGTTCGGAATAAGGTTATAACATATAAAATGCTAGGTGGCACGCTTCGTTTGCAGTTCGAAAATTTCAGGAATGAATAGCGTTTAAAAAAATTCTATATAAGGACTTGCTCAGTTCATTTTTGCAAAAAACTAACTATCTAAACCCTAGCCACCATTAATCCAATGACCGAAATTTCATGCGTTGATCGAGGTTGAATTAGGTATTGGAACTAAAAGGAGGAAGTTGCGCCTCGACCCTTGGAACCGATCGCCACCATCCGATCATCCACCGGTGGTCCCTAGGCGGTGGCGAGGCTCGTCCAAGTGAGCATAGATTTTGGGTTTCACGGCATTTTGCGCACGCGCATGCACGTTATTGACAGGTGAGACTCGACGAGGGTGGGGGGCGACGCAAGCGGTGGGTCGGTGATGGTGGATGTGGGCACACGTTAGGAGATCGATAGAAAATGAAAAAAAAAATGCGCCTGCCTAGGAGTAACGAAGCATGCATGAGGATGGAAGAGAGAATAGGTAAAGTTTTGTTAATTATTTTTACTAAGTTAATTTAAATTTGATTATACCAAATGTTCAATAATTCATAATTTTCTCGTACGAGATCAGACACGAGCGAAACGAGTCGAGTTGCGATCATATCGACGAAGGCTACGACATGGAGCTAGACTGGAATTTATTTGACTCTGGAATATTTTCTGTTTCAAGTAAAGGTAAGTGGTTAAACCCATTAACAACGTAATAAATTCCTACGGTTAACTAAACCAGTTAGCGAAGTGATAAATTTAGATTGATTGCTATCTGATAATTTAATTGATTAGAAGTTTAATTTATTAAGTTTGATATGACTGAATTTAGATTGACATTTAAATTTGACCGTTAAATTGATAATTAAATTTTGTTATTTAAATTTGACCGTAAAATTGACAATAGGAATTGATAGTAAATATGATAGTTAAATTTGTAACATTACATGTGACATATAAACTGATAATTAAATTGACATTTAACTTGATATTTAATTCGATGTTGTTAATTGAAATTTCATATCACTTTTAAACACCCGACATTGATAGTTGTTGATTGTGTGATATGGTTGAATTGGTAGCTTTGGATGTTGGTTGATATTGCGATGGATCATATTTGTGATTGATTGTTATGTTGTCTAGTGATTTCGACATATTCATATATCACCCTGTTATTACTACTATTGATATGATTGATCATCTGAACATTGAACTTGGATATGGACCTTTGAATATCCTATTGGATATTCGAAATATTAGATGTGTTGCTGACTGCTTTTGCAGAAATGTGATTGTATCGCCATTTGACGAAATTGGAGATTTTGATAAATTGAATTTTAAACACTGAAAAGTTTTGAAATTTAACTCTGGAAATTTATATGTTATAAAGATGTAATTTTGAAAATTGGGTTAATCAATTTTTTGAAACTAAATTTGAAATCCATTTACAAATCTTAATTTCCAAATTTTATAATAATATATATATCTGTAAAATAGGGTAAAGGGGCATGTAATATTTCTATAACTTTATATAGTAAAAGAAAGTATTTTGTAAAGAATTCTGGGACTTGGAAATTTAACAAATTGATGATTTTGGTATTTTATACCGAAAATGGAATTGTTAACACTTTGGAAATTTGTAAAGTAACATGAAACCGTCTAGACTATTAGCTATTTGAGTAATGATTGATAAAAACCTTGTATTTGTTTGAGTGATTTAAATAAAATAAGATTTAAACATTGAAGTTGTTTAAACTGTGAAGTTAGTAAATTGATTTGAAGTTGATAAATTACTGAAACCCCTAAGTAGAAGTTTTGAAACTGGGAAATTTTGCTTGTGAAATTTTGAAGTAAAAGAGTGACGTTATTTACAACTATATTTCACCTGATTTTGATTTGACTTACATGAGGATTTTTAGTCCTGAATCGAATGTTTTGTTTTCATTACGCTTGGGTCAGACCGATTTTTTCAGTTATCGAAGATAGTTATTCTGGAGGACGAAGACGAGGATTTGGTATACCATATTTTCTAGTATTTATTCCGCCGCACTATTTCATTCTATGTATGAAAATTTATAACTCTGATAGTATTGTACAACTCTGATTTACGTTGTAAATTGAATTGAGTATATACTACAAAACAGCTTCATGAACTGATTATGTGATTATTGTATTTTATCGTTCCGCTGCGAGATTCTGTTGTGGTTTCCTTCTTTTCTTTTTATTTCTTTAAAATAAACCAATCGATAATCTATCTTTTAAACACTTTGAGTTGGACATGTAAGGTTTATTGTCGACTTGAACTATCTAAAAAGGTAGGTTGTCATAGTTGGTATCAGTGCTTTGGTTTACTGTATACATAAACCTGTAGGATAAGCTCATCGAGTGTATATACGTATGTGAGAGAGCGTATTTGTTAGTGATATAAAAATATTTTGAAATTAATAAATGAAACGATTTTAACAAGGATTATATTTACAATATAAAAGTGAATTCTATAAATTGATAATATCATTCGTGATTGTTGATGATGGTTGGATGTTATCTCTTTGCTGGTTGATTGATCGATTGATTTGGTTGTGCATATTACCATTTACTGATTAGTTAGTCGTGCTAGGCTAGTTTATAAGCATTTGAATTTTGTGTTGACTTTCGAATAGTGCATAACCAGTTGTAAGTAATATACCTTTTCATGCATGGGAAGGGTGGAAATTGTATTCTGTTGGGAATGTTGAAATGGACACCTTGTGAATTAAGTTTCACAATTTGACTATTAGGCGTTCGGCGACAATATTAGGTTAAAATTGATTGTTTAGATTAAAGTTATTTATTTTAATCCAAACAAAGAATCACGCTTTTTGAAATGAATATTATATAAGATAATTGTGGGTGTATTTTCTCCACCACCGGACCAGGTCCCGCCAAATCGAACTCCAACCAACTCCACTCACTGTCGAATCAACGCACATCCCACTCACAACCGAACCAATTCGCAACCTACCACTCCATTGCTTGCCGAACCAATCTCCACCGGATCAACCTACGACCAAACCAATCTCCACCGGATCAACCTACGACCAGACCAACCTCCACCAAACCAGCCTATGCCGGACCAACTCCCCACCGGTCCAAACCTATCCACCGAATGAAGTCTCCACCGAACGAAGCAACACATCTCACCACCGGACCACTCATCTCACCACCGAACCAAAGGAAACCGGACCAGATCCACCAGGCCAGATTACGTCAGCCCAGGCCCGCCAGCTGCTATATACCTCCAAGACCCCTACCCCCAGCCTCACTCTATAAATAGAAGGGCAGGGGTACAACAATGGGGGACAAGTTTGAGAGCTCAAGCACGGAGAGAACTTTCAAACAACTTTCTTTTACTTGTATCAAAGCTTTGTACTTGTAATCTAAACAAGAGAAGAGAAATAACATATGAAGTGGACGTAGGCACATTCTGGCTGAACCACTATAAATCTGCATGTCTTTTTACAGTTTAGCCCCTGCTTTTTATATATTTGCATAAATCACCCAAATCACTAAGAACCACATAAGATCTACTAAATCATACGACTTTGAGGTGTTTGTCCATTTTTTGTGCAAACATTTTTGGTGCTTTCATTGAGAGCTAGAAGCTCGAAGCTTCAGCTTCATCCACTTAACATTTTTCCTAACAGCATCGTTCGCCACTTGGAAAACATGCCTCCCAAACAGAGAAAAGATGTTAACAAAGGAAAAAACATTGCATCCAACAGTCTTCCGGATCCAACTGCCACGAATCTAGTAAATCGTCCTCCTCCAGTAGCAGTAACAAATGAAGGACAGGCTAATCCGACCACTCCTGCCACAGAACAGCCCGCAGTAATTACTAGGGCAGATTTGGACAGGGTTGTGGTTGAAGTAACTAACCGCTTCACGTCCCAGCAGGAAGCCTTGGTGGACCATCTCATGTCACGCTTAACGGATGTTGAAGAGTCCAACCGCAACACTGAATCATGGGGAGAGTCCCAGTCTGGAGGATCTCAGAGACAACAAAGGTCTTCCTTCTTCGAAGGAGCTAACGGCAGAACTAGCCATGGTAGGAGCCGAGATCGAGCACAGCCCGAAGTTAGGCCTGAGGAAACGTTTGGTACCGAACCCAACGGGGGAGGTACCGTGCGAAGGTCAACTGTAGCTGAGCCTGTCATACTACCTAACCACGGAAACGCCAGTGAACGGGGCCGAGCTAGAGTCCAGCCCGAAGTTGGACCCGAGGAAGTGCTTAGATCAGAACCCAGCAGGGGAAGATCAAGGCAAGGGCCAACTGTAGCTGACCCTAGCATGCTCCCAGAAGATCAAAGGCAGCCATTAGAAAATATGAGGAATGATAGATGATACCATCCCTACAGGTCATCTGGACGGAATCAATCCCATAGAACAGAACCAAACTCATTTCTATCTGCTCCAAATTCTGATGAAAGGATGGCACGCTTATTCAGAGAGTGCGTCCAACGGGAGCAAAGAGATCGAGGGATAGGCACTAGGGTAACCAGCCCTTTCGCCCGCAATATCGAAATTGCTATCACTCCCCGAGAATGGAAGATGCCAACAATGGAACCTTACAAAGGAACCTCCGACCCCGTTGTACACTTACAAAGGTACACACAACATATGCTCATGAGTGGAGCGACAGAGGGAGTACTGTGCAAATGCTTTCCGCTCTTCTTAGCAGATCTCGCTACCTCCTGGTTCTGTCATCTACCCCAGGGATCCATCAGCTCGTGGGAAATGTTGAAAGAAAAGTTTATCAGTCAGTTCCGCATCCATGTGGAACAACCTAAGGACGCTTATTCCTTATCCAGCATCAAACAGAAACCTGGAGAGAAACTGCAACAATACCTAACCCATTCAATGCCGCAGCAGCCGCGGTCCAAGATGCCGATGAGAAGCTTATCCTAATGGCCCTCTGTAGTGGTGTGCATCCGGACACTAAATTTGCTAGAAGGTTGACGAAAGAAAAACCAGCTACTTTACCCGATTTCTTCCATGAAGCCGGGAAATATATGAGGCTTGAGGATGCTGCCGTTGAGGGGCAGTCAGGACAGCAAAATAAGGCAACTCACAGCAATGCCCCTGCTGTGGCAAGGGACGTTCGAAGAAATGATTCCAGAGACAATGCTGGGGTCAAGAAGGGAGAAAAGCGCCTATATCGGCCTGGACCGAGATTCGACACTTACACTCCTTTGAACGAGACCATCGAAAATATCTTCCTTGCCACCCAAGGCGAAGTTAGATACAAACGCCCACCATACAAGAAGGAATCAGATAACGCGTAGAAGTCTAGAAAGTTCTGCCGCTTCCACGAATCTCACGGGCATGATACCAATGAATGCCATCATCTCCGGGATCTGATTGAGGAACACATCAGAAGGAAGAAACTGGAACGCTATGTAAAAAGTCAGGACAGGACTCCAGCTCCTACCAATGAAAACCCAAGGCTACCCTCACCAGAGACCGGCAGAGGAAACCGCAACGCTAGCTGCTCTAGTCAAGAGAAGATAGCGGTCCATACCATCTCAGGAGGACCGCACATCGCAGACAAGAGCTGGAAAGAGATGGAAAGATATGGAAAGTCGCTTAGAGACACTAAAGACTGTGTCAATTCGGTTATAGAAGAACGCCACCCGAAACGGAAAGAAAGTGATGACATCACATTCGGTAAGCGTGACCTGGAAGGAAGGCAGTACCCTCACATGGATCCCATGGTTATCTCTGCCCGGCTCGGTCCCGCCGAAGTTTACCGAATCTTAGTAGACACTGGAAGCTCAGTGAACTTCATGTTCAAACATGCATTTGACAAAATGAAATTATCAATGAAGGATGTATCTCCCTGCGATAAACCACTACACGGTTTCACTGGAGATGCGAAGATGCCCCTCGGGCAACTAGACCTCTTTGTTGAGATTGGAAGCTATCCCCGCTCCGTTGTACGAAAACAGACGTTTGTGCTAATAGAAAACCATTCGGCCTATAACGCCTTCTTAGGAAGGCCAGCCTTGTCTGACTTCCAAATTGTCCTAGACCCATGGTGCCTAAAAATGAAATTTCCAACGGACAATGGAGTAGGGGAAGTAGAAGGAGACCAGGACGTTGCTCGAGACTACTATGTGACTGAACTTCGCAAAAACCACAGGAAGGATAAAGGGAAGGGTGTAGAGGTTGCCCTCTGCACGAAAAGTCTAGAAGCATAGCAACTAAAGAAAGCCCCTCCTCTTCGATATACCGGCAACCCTTTTAATGAATTAGACCCTAGGGACAAATAGGAGGAGGCCACCGCCGAGCCTGCAGAGGCTATGGAGTTTGTATCTGTAGACAAGCACGACTCAAGTAGACTATTGAAAATTGGGTCCCAACTAAAAGCAGAGTTGAAGGAACAACTCATCGATTTTCTCCGCCACAACTTGGATGTATTCGCATGGTCACACGCTGACATGACCGGAATCTCCCCCGACATAGCATGCCACGTATTAAACATTGATCCTACCAAGGCGCCCGTAAAACAAAAAAAGAGAAGTATGGGGGCAGAGCGGTCAGCAGCCCTCGACGAAGAAGTAAAGAATCTGCTCGCCAATGACTTCATACGAGAAGCCATCTACCCGGAATGGATCACTAACCCAGTGCTGGTAAAGAAGGCTAATGGGAAGTGGCGAACATGCATTGACTTTTCCAACCTAAACGACGCCTGCCCAAAGGATTGCTTCCCACTTCCCCGAATCGACCAGCTTGTAGACAGCACAGCCGGGCACGAGCTCTTATCTTTTATGGACGCATACTCAGGGTATAACCAAATTCCTCTGCATGCTCCCGACCAAGAACATACTAGTTTCATCACCGACCGGGGTTTATACTGCTATAAGGTAATGCCCTTCGGACTTAAAAACGCAGGAGCCACCTACCAGCGCCTCGTCAACAAGATGTTTGCGGGGCTAATAGGGCAAACTATGGAAGTATACGTGGATGACATGCTGGTAAAGTCAAGGAAAGCCGACGATCATGTAAGCCACCTAGGCGAGATGTTTCAAGTACTTCGACAGTATGGAATGAAGTTGAATTCTCTAAAATGCTCCTTCGGAGTGTCATCAGGAAAGTTCTTAGGATTCATCGTCCATGCCAGAGGGATTGAAGCAAACCCTGAACAAGTCCGAGCGCTAAGGGATATCAAGATACCGTCCACTCGGAAGGAAATGCAAAGCCTGATTGGAAAAGTGGCCGCCCTACGCCGATTCATCTCCAAAGCAACAGACAAGTGTGTCCCCTTTTTTGAAGCTCCAAAGAAAGACAAATGAAAGTTCGAATTGACCGACGAATGCCTGACCGCTTTCCTTAACTTAATCGAACACCTCCAGAAACCACCGGTACTCTCGACTCCAAGCGAAGGCGAAGAATTATACCTATACCTTGCTATGTCATCTCACGCCCTAAGCGCTGCCTTGGTAAGGGAAGACAACCGCACGCAGCGGCCAGTTTACTTCGTCAGTAAGAGGTTTACGGGGGCAGAAGTCAGATATCCTAAACTTGAGAAGCTAGCATACTGTTTACTAATCACATCCCGGAAACTGCGTCACTACTTCCAGTCCCATTCCATCAAAGTTCTGACCGATCAGCCACTGAGGCAGGTACTCCACCGTCCCGACACTTCTGGGCGACTACTTAAATGGTGCATCGAACTAAGTCAGTATGATATCACCTATCACCCTCGCACCGCCATCAAGGGACAAGCCATGGCTGATTTCATTGCAGAATTCACTACCAACGAAGATAAGGAGCAATTGGAAATAGCAGAAGACATCAAGTGGAATCTCTTTGTGGATGGTGCATCGAACGAACAAGGCTCGGTGGCAGGTGTGGTAATAATCACTCCCAGGGGAAACAAACTGCACTATGCTATAAGGTTGGAGTTCGCTGCCACCAACAACGATGCAGAATATGAAGCAGTGATAGCCGGACTAGAACTTGCCGTAGAAATCGGAGCCAATTCTTTGTGTCTTCACAGCGATTCTCAACTTATTATTAATCAAATACTAGGAGAATTCCAAGCTCGAGAAGAACGACTCATAGCATATTTAAAAAAGACCAAGTTACTTCTCAGCCGATTGGACCACTACTTAGTCAAACACATTCCTCGGGAAGAGAACCAAGAGGCCGACGAATTGGCAAAGCAAGCAAGTGTGAGAGACAGCGCCATCTTCGGGGCAGTAACCATCTCAAAGCAACTGACCCCAAGTTTTGAGCAAGTGAATCTGATAGTTGCAACCAACGAGGCAACTTGGATGACTCCCATCCGAGACTACTTACAAAACGGCACACTACCCAACGGGCGTAATGAAGTCAAGAAAATCTTGAGAAAAGCTTCCCGCTACACAATACAAGAAGACATCCTCTATCGACGCGGATTCTCTAACCCGTTATTATGGTGTGTCACTGGGAGGGAAGCCAGGGAAATCTTATCCAACATTCATCAAGGAAGCTGCGGAGATCACACCGGAGGACATACATTAGCAAAAAAGACACTCCGATATGGATACTTCTGGCCCACCTTAAGCAAGGACGCCTTGGATTTCGTCAAAAAGTGTGACAGATGCCAGAAGTTTGCTAAGATTCTGCGGCTACCAATGACTGAGATTACTCAAATGACTATCCCTTGGCCCTTTGCAGTATGGGGAATTGACTTAATCGGCGAACTACCAATGGGCCGAGGCGGGGCCAAATACGCTATAGTGGCAGTCGACTACTTCACCAAATGGGTGGAAGCGGAACCTCTGAATAAATTATCTTCAGCAAAAGTTATTAACTTCTTGATCAAAAATGTTCTGTGCAGGTACGAAGTCCCACTCAAAATCATATCAGACAATGGACTTCAGTTTGACAGCGAGGAATTCGCCAACTGGTGCCAAGAGCATGGAATTCACAAAAGCTTCTCATCTGTAGCGTATCCCCAGGCAAACGGACAAGTCGAAGCCGTCAACAAAATTCTGAAAACTCTAATCAAAAAGAAGCTCGAAAAGTCAAAGGGCGCTTGGGTGGATGAACTTCCTACGGCACTATGGGCCTATCACACATCTTTCAGAACATCAACGGGGCACACTCCTTTCTCTTTGGCATACGGATCGGAGGCTATGCTCCCAGTTGAAACCATTGTGCCTTCCCACCGTAGGATCCACTATAACCCAGAAGAGAACGAAGAACTCCTTCACATGTCTTTGGATCTAGTTGAGGAGAGAAGAAATGATGCAGTCCTTAAAGCAGCAGCCCACAAACCAAAAGTGGCGGCACAATACAACTCCAAAGTCAAGCATCGTACCTTACAAGAAGGGGATCTTGTCCTCAAGCGAATCTTCCCTCGCCCCGGAGCGCTAGACCCAATCTGGGATGGACCATATGTAATTCATAAAGATCTCCACAATGGAGCCTATATTTTGTCAACAGTGGACAGAGAGGTGTTCCAGAGGGCATGCAACATCCAACACCTCCGTCGATACTTTTCTTAACTTGTATTGCCCATATGAAGTGAATTAACAAAGAGAATCAGTGGACGTAGGCATTTTCGTGCCGAACCACTTTAAAAAACCTTGTCTCTTTTTTAACTTGTTCCTTTATATCTTGGCTGCTTGTTAAATTTATCCTTTTCTGTTGAACAAAATCCTGTGCATACAGCGTTTCAATTCAAAGCACTCCACAGCGCAACTTCACCTGGACAAAACCTGACAGGTACTATGCGAATATATGCCCTCGCCAATGAGACACTTTTTCTCTAGCACCCCTCTGCTGCGGGTTAACTCATTGATCGCGACGGCCCTTAAAGCCAACTGTAATGAGCCGATTATAAGCCACCGAGAAGGCCGACTATAGCCGAGGCAGCTCATTATGGTGTTCGGCTCGCCGGCAACCGTGAACCGACTATAAGCCCCAACATAAGGTGTGGCCAGCCAGGGGCAGTTCACGGTTGACGATCGGCACCCACACTAGCCGGCCACGGTAAATCGAATAATACCCACGATTACGGGCCATAATGGCTCGGGTAGTTACTGTGCGCGATCTCGGCTCCGATGTGCCTTAAGTACGGTTGAGGTAAAAAGGAATTAACTCCCCGCAGAGGCGTAAGATGGGCGACAAATGTCTCCAAGACCCACAGCTAGGGAAAGTGACTACAAAACCCGTTTGCCACGAACTTAAGCACATCGACGGCCTTCCGTGATTGGAAGTTTTTACTATTTCCTATATTTCCATTCTATTTTTTCCTCTTATCCTCTATAACGATCCCTAAAGCACAGGTCACAGAATAGGAGGCATTCGCAAATGAGACTGGATGGCCGGGCACTCGACCACATTTTCATACTCAGTCACGCTAAAGCCACCGTCTACAACTAAAGCAGGAGGGACGGTATTTTATTTTTGTGTGCCTAAAAACATAGCTATAGTTTATTCGCACATCATGTTAGTATTACAAGATATGAAATTATACTTTAAGCAGGAACTTAGCATCAAATACCACTGAATCACAAGTACACACATAGCTATATTTCTTATTCAGCACGTTAAGACTACAAAAAACATCCATATATAACGAAATTATCATAAGTTAAGAATTACATGCCGAAAATCAAATCTCTTATTACAAGTAGCACCATTATAACTTGAAAGCCATGTTACTGTTTCAAAACCAACATGTGTAACAGTATCGAGTCAACCAAAAGAAACATCCAGGTCGAATCAGGGAGCTGGCTGCATTGGATCTTTACCCTTGTCTTGTTGGTGTTGACCGCCTGATCAGGCAAGAAGAGAAATCATTAGTGATAAGCAACAGAGTTAACGAAAGAAGAAACTAATGAAGAAGAGGTTACCAGCAACTTCCCCTTGATCGTCTTGGTCGTCATCCTCTACTTCCACACCTGCCTCTTCAACCGCAAACAACCGCATCCCCTCCTTCACCGCTATCTTCTCCTCCTTGGTGAACTGAGCGGTAACCGCATCCATCCTAAAGGCCGCTCCACCCTCCTTATCCGCCTCAGCCTTGGCCTCCTCTAAAGCCCTGAGGTAAATCCTAGCCATAACCCGGGGGTAGTTGTCCATCCAAGATAAGTTGCCCTGTTTCCAAATGCGAAAGTACATATCCTGCAACATATCATCCATCATCCCCTCATTTTCCTCAAACCCCCTCATACGAGCCTCAGAAACCGATATCCTTGCAATGGCACCATCCCTTTCCAATCGGTATCGCGAGCAATCAGCCTGAAGGGACCTCCTCATCGCCTCCATCTCCTCCTTTAGCCTGACCTGAGCAAGCTCTGCGGCTTCAAGCTTCCCCGAAAGCTCCTCTACCTGCTCAAGATCCTCCCTCCGAACCTCGTCCACTGTCGAGATGGCCACATTTATCTGCTCCTTGCAGGCAGCCTCCATCTTCCGCAATTCCGCCTTACTAGCCTCCTCCATAGTCTTCCTGAACCGCCCGGAGGCAGCCTCATGCTGAGAAATCTGAATGGCCTGATCAGCAAGCTGTTTGGCCTGGTCCGAAACCATCAATCGTAGTCGGATGTTAGCACTCCCAATCTCCTCTCCAGCCTTAACCAGCCGGGCATGATGCCCCATCAGCTTCCTAGTCTCCTCCGCCACCCAATCAATATTAGCCTTGGCCTCGTCTCCCATGGTAACTATTCGAGTGGTAAGTAAATCGAGATCTAAGGACTTAGCCTCATCAAGCACCCGTACCATGGGATTGCGGGGAAGAAGGTGCTCACCGGTAACCTCGTCGAAGGTAATATCATGGGAACTTGGATCCAGATCAGGATGACCCGCAAATGGATTACGAGCCAAGCCAGGACGATCAATCTGAGTAGCGGTGGGATTTTCAGACGGGTGCGGAGAGAGTGCGAACTCAGTATCCTCCTCCGTGATATCGTGAAAAGGCTGAACTGGGGACTGAGGACCAAGTGAAGGTTTGGATAAGGGATGACTCCTCTTTCTCTTTTGAATACCCTCTTCAATAACCCCGAGAAGAGGACGGTAGCCGACTACATCCCCGGAATGGTGGGTCGAAGGCTTCGGCTTGGCGGAAGCTTTGGAGAGCTTGTATTGTTCAAGCCTGTGCCGAAGCTCTGAGGCCTTGGCCGTTTTACCTGCTCCTGATATGAAGAACAAGTGTCACAAGCTTACATTGATCCATAATTCAAGAAACGCGTTAAATTAAAAGTTAAAAAAAAAAGGAAACACATCTGTTATACAAACCCTGAGGAGGAGTAGGATACTGCAATAAGTCCTGGATTTCATTCCAGGACGGGAGCGGATCATAAAATATTCCTAAGTCCTTATCATAAATGGAGCCTGCAGAAGTCAAAAGTTCACCTAGAGTCGTCGGAGCCACCTTGGCTGGAATAGTCTAGGAAGACACGCTTGCACCGGTCTCGGCCTTGTCAACTTTCCCGAATTTCTCTACCGAAGCCGATTCTCCGTCCAGCCCCTCGAAAGCTTGGCGGAATGCATCATCCGTCCACTCCTGAATCTTGCCTGCTTGCCCAGGAAGCAAGGCCCCGATGCCATCGCCACCATCACCACCTTCCCGGTCATCTCCACCCTCACCTCTCTTCTCCTCCACATCTTCCTCCCCCTGAGTAATTGGACAAGTGCTGGGGGAAGGACCATCCGACTTCTTAAGTTTCTTACCTCCGACAACAGGAGGTTTCGTGAAAGGTTTCCTCTTACCACTCTCTACTGTGACACCTCCCTTAGCTTGAGCAGCCGCCCTCTCCTCCGCCGTTTCCCTCTGCTTGACTACTGACTGCTGTGGAAGGATCAAATTATACTCCAAAAGGGTCGCATTTCTGATCAGGTAAGCAGCCGATCTATCTCTCCCGGGGATAGCTTCTATCTCGGTCGCCATCTGAACCAGGCGATCAGTCTCCACAACCGCAAAGCCACCTGTCGCTAGCAAAAAATGAAAACGTATGAGAAGAAGCATCGCAGCCAGAATAGAAGTTATAAATAAAGCGTCAACTTACATCCAGAAGTGAAACGCCGAATAGAAACTGAGTCGTCCCTGACGAAGAACCACTCCTTCTTGAACATGCTATACTTAGAATACATATCCAAGACCGGCTTGAAGGTTACAGCTGACTCCAAGCTAATGTATGGGGAACCCTTCTTATAGGTCCTCAGATTATATAAGTACCGGATCTCCCGGTTGGAAGGAGCACGCCCATACTTCCTTTGAAAGATGACAAAGAGGCTCACCAGTATAGTATAGGAATTGGGTTGAAGCTGGAATGGGGCCACCTTTAGATATGTAAGAAAGCTGACTACCCAAGCATTAAGAGACGGGATGGTACCGCACATGCAGTGGTATCTGCTGTAGGCAAAGTACCCTTCAGGAGGGTCATATGGCATAACTTCTCTCCTTGGCAACAACATGCGCGCTCTGTCGATTCCGAAAGAACGGGAGATGACATCAAGCTGCTCCTCCTTGAGGGAGCTGGGAAAGCAATCAGGCGGGGAGTTCAGAAGCTCCTGAGGGCCGTACCCGTCCACCAGCGATCTCGGGGCAGTTCCGTGACGTTCCGGTCCTGGCTGAGCAGGGGGCACTGCGGAAGATTCTCCTTCGCCCTGGGACTTCTTTTTATCCGATCGAGTTTCTGCTTTTCGAGACATTTATCTGCAACACAAGAAAAGCACATTATTAGAACAAGGAAAGGTAAAAATACAGACAAGCGAGTGCGCACAATCCGGGGTTTTTCGTTTGCGATTTAAAGGCATTCAAGCCCAAGGTTCATTCGGTACTCCCAATAACAGAGTTTCATTCGGCATTCAAGCCCAAGGTTCATTCGGTACTCCCTATACCAGAGTTTCATCCGGCATTCAAGCCCAAGGTTCATTCGGTACTCCCTATACCAGAGTTTCATCCGGCATTTAAGACCCATGTTCCATTCAGTAAAACTGAGCAAACCTCGTTCGGCAGTCCAAGGACAAAAGGACATTCGGCAGAGTAGACCCTCACCTGATTCGGCGAAGACTTTGGTTCGGCTAGCACTGTGATTCGGCAAAGACAAGGGAGTAGTTCGGCTGATGAGGAAAAACGGTGGCGTGAAGCCCGTACTTATAGACGAGCATGAGGTGACCGGACCAAACGGTTCGGCACTTTGGACCAAATGGGGCTATCCAGATAACAAAGCATGGCATACACTGGCATATGCCCCACTTTGGGGGGCAAGTGTGGGTGTATTTTCTCCACCATCGGACCAGGTCCCGCCAAATCGAACTCCAACCAACTCCACTCACTGCCGAATCAACGCACATCCCACTCACAACCGAACCAATTCGCAACCTACCACTCCATTGCTTGCCGAACCAATCTCCACCGGATCAACCTACGACCAAACCAATCTCCACCGGATCAACCTACGACCAGACCAACCTCAACCGAACCAGCCTATGCCAGACCAACTCCCCACCGGTCCAAACCTATCCACCGAACGAAGCAACACATCTCACCATCGGACCACTCATCTCACCACCGAACCAAAGGAAACCGGACAAGATCCACCAGGCCAGATTACGTCAGCCCAGGCCCGCCAGCTACTATATACCTCCAAGACCCCTACCCCCAGCCTCACTCTATAAATAGAGGGGCAGGGGTACAACAATGGGGGACAAGTTTGAGAGCTCAAGCATGGAGAGAACTTTCAAACAACTTTCTTTTACTTGTATCAAAGCTTTGTACTTGTAATCTAAACAAGGGAAGAGAAATAACATATGAAGTGGACGTAGGCACATTCTGGCTGAACCACTATAAATCTGCGTGTCTTTTTACAGTTTAGCCCCTGCTTTTTATATATCTGCATAAATCACCCAAATCACTAAGAACCACATAAGATCTACTAAATCATACGACTTTGAGGTGTTTGTCCATTTTTTGTGCAAACAATAATGACTCATACGAATATCATTTATGACTAAAAAGAAATTGAAACTGGGAATTTGAGAGTTTGAATTCCAGGGTTTTTGAAATTGGTTTTTAAGATTCTAGAAATATATAATAACCTAATTTGAAAGTATTTTCCAAATAGAAATGTTTATAAATGATTTCAAAGGGGATTTTCAAAAGATTTAAAAGAAATGAAAGTCCGGAACTCACTTCTGTCGCTGAAAATAAATTTTGGTGATGACTGCAGCATCATCGGCATTCATTTTCGAGTTTCAAATTGGAGGAGGCCACTTTAGTAGCTTTGTTGCTCGATTTTTTAATGAAACTGCTTTGATTCAAGTTCCTGAAGTATGATTTGATATTCGAAAGAGATATGTATATATTTATTTCAAACGATTTCAAATAAAAACCGGTGTTCGGTTCTAAAGTTTTCTATCTAATAATATCATGAACACATGTTTCCTATGCATTAGGATTGACTGATCGATTGATTTTGCATCTTGTTGAGATGATTGATTGCTGATCTCCAATTTTGAATTGGAATTTGATTTTTTCCGACTATTTTGAATAGTTGAACACTTCCAAATTGAGATTTAAATTTAAAACTTAGTATTTTGGAAAAGTATATAAAAAGTTTAGTTTTATAATGCTTAAACTAAAGGATAACATTATTTAAACAAGTTTAAATGTTAAATATTTTAATAAGAAAAATGAATAAGATTACCTGTATCATACAAGTATGAAATTTAGTTTTGAAATGTTTTAAAAGAAGTTTTTTTTAGGAAATGTTTTTGAACATAGTGAATATTTTTAAATACTGATTATTGGCAAATTGATTTTTTTAAGCAGTTTTGACTTTGTACAAATATGTAAAATAGTTTTGAAAGGTTTATAATGGAATTTGTTTTAAGAAACATTTTGAACCTAGTAAATGTTTATAGTAAAAGATTTTGAAAAGTATTTGATTTGGAAATTTGATTTTGTCTGAGTTTGATAAATGTAAAACTAAAGCTGTGTAAAACTATTGATTGGAAATTTGGAAAATTTTGAATTCAAATGATATGTGATTGAAAAAAATTGATTATGGAGATCGTATATGGATTTGGAACTGAACTGATAATTGAAAAGTTATTGATTTCGAAGATCTTTGACTCTATCTAAATATTTGATTTGAAAGTTTTCGATTCTTATATGAAAATGGTTTGTATAAGTATGAAGTTATTTTGAAAACTATTGATTTTGAAAGGCATTCGATCTAAAAAGTGATAATCTTATATATAACAGAATTTATATAAGAATGATATGATATATTTGAGACTATTGATTTTGGAAAGTACTCGATTTGAAAATGATATCTTATATGTAATGGAATTTATATAAGTGTGATATTTGAAGTTATGATTTGAAATGGGTACTATATATAGTACGATATATTTTGAAGTAAAAGATATGGAGAAGTACCCTCCGTAAAGAAGTATAGTGTGATATGCTTTGAACCCTAATGGACTTGGGTGAATCCAGGAGTGGATTCGACTAATAACCCTAATGGACTTGGGTGAATCCAAAAATGGATTTGAACCGATATAGGTTGTCCGGACTTAAACTCATGAGTTCCTTGAACTTTTTTAGAGTAGACGGTTCTTTAGTTTACCCAAGCCACTGCTAATCGATTATCATCATTTGACATTGGATTGTTGAGAGGTGCTTTCCATATCTATTTTAAAGGATTTCCAAGTATTTTCACTGGATGTTGAAATAGATCTACTAAGTACTTAGAGATTTTAGTCTTGCGCCTAACCAACGTATGGCTAAAATCTGTAAGAATGACGATAAATCTGTTAAGACATCGAGTTACAAAAAGTATTTTGATATTAAAATTATTACGTTTGCTAAATCATTTGTTCCAAATTGTTTGGTAATGTTTTAAAAGGATTGTTTATATATAATTTAACGTTGTATGCTCTACTTAAATGTTTATAAATATTATTTTAGCAAAATATTTTCATAGTACTTATTATTAGTAATGTTCTACGTTATCTAATTTATATCCTAAATATTTTTTAAAGTTACCAATGATTATAATGCTTTGAAATTAATTATTATCATTTATTTAAAATATTAAGAAGTAAATTACTATGATTATAATAATGTTTAGAGACTGATTATTAATGTTTATAAATAACACTTGAAAAGTATTTCGATATTAATACTAGAAATTTGTAAGCAATGAATTTAATGATTTAAATAGCTTCTTTATAATATAAGTAACGATGTTGATGATTATTTTCAAATAGTTTACACATTTTATAAGGATGTCTATTTTGAATTTTAAATGAAGTTACTTTATATAAAGTACGAAATTTTGCATTGAATTTTGTAAAAGTACCGATATATCGAAGTTAGTGATTTTGCAAATGGATTTCCAAATGAAATCTTTTTAAATGAGACTTATATAAATTTCTTTGGAAAATTTCAATTTAGTGATATTATAAATAGACTGTATATATATAAAATTTTCTGTTTTAAAATTTTACGAAACAAATGGTTTGGGAAGTTCTATTTATAATATAATATGTTTGAAGAACAGAAACAAACAAGTTGAATATTTATTTTAAAGAAAGGTATTAAATTTTATATACTCTTGATTTGAAAATTTATATGAAATCTAGGAGTTCTATAGTATTTAGATTTTATATAAACCTAAGCACATGTTTTAATGATTTGAATAATTGTTTTGGAAGTAAGTATTTTTTAAATTGATTGTGAAAAATATGAAATCTTTACACTTGATTTGAAATAGAAAATATAATATAAGATTTGAATATATTATTAGTTTTAAACAAATTATTTTTTAGCTTATACTTATTATAAATTATGAAATTAATAAATGATCGGATTTAAAGAAATGTTATTTTAAAGTTCGTTTAGGATGTTTCATATCAAATTTCTAATAGTATTATAAAACTTTCGGAAAAGCCTTGTATAATACTATGGGAATATTTATGTATATCTTATATAAATAAGTTCGAATGTTTTATAAGCCTAATCTTTTAAGATATATTGGAACATTTTGATCTTCTTCAAAGACGAATACCAAAAACTAAAAGATTTTGTTATAATCAATTTTTTTTTGAATATGAAAATGGTTCATAATTAGCTTGAAATTTTATAAGTCTTCCAAAATTAAGTATTTATACTTAACTTGAAATTATTTTCTAATGACTTGAATAGTTATAAAATAGTTATGAAATAATTGGAGGAATATTATTTGTTGGACGGTTTCCTTTGTTGCAAATCATTGTTATAACTGTTTTGGTTACAAATGATAATTATGTTGTATATTAGTGTTTATGCTTATGGTTTAGATTAATAATTCATGTTATATAGTTTTATCAAACTCATGCATGCTTTCTATATCTTTTATAAGCAACTAATATTCAAACTTAAGTTGAGATAGGTGCATTTGAAGCCCATCCAAACGTATATGCATTTTTGCTCACTTTGGCTTACTTTAGTATGAGAGAACTCGCTCATTTTAATAATAATAAGGTACATATCTCGGATTACATACTGTACTTTTATATTTTTCCTTATGAGATGCCTCATCATTGAGATGTGATGTGTGTGTGTGTGTGTATTTGTGTGGGTGTATTGTAAATTTTTACGATCGAGCCACGCAAAGCAGACGCTGTCGAAATTTTACGTAAATTCGGGTGTTAGAAAAACTTTGGGACTTTAAAATTTTATAACTTGTTTTACGAATAAGCCCATATTGGAGTGGCGTGGCAGAAGTGTGGTAAAGGTTTTGTAAATAAGATTTGATGTTTTATAAGTTGATTATTTTGAGTAAAATATATCGTATGTTAAATACCTTAGTTCCTTTTCGTGGAGAAAAAGTTTTGAGTGGGGGAGATTGTAATGACTTGTATTTTTAACCATTTAATAATATTTAATTTGATATGATTCTTGAATAAAATTGGTTGAAAATAAAAATTTGTGTTTTATTTATATTGTTTATTTAATATGAACTTTAATAAAATTTTGAATATAACCAATTTCAAAGACTTAGGATGTAACATATACTGGAATGCAATTCAATGTTCATGTGTATGTAAAATAGCAGGAATTGAATGATGAATATTGAATTATTTAGTGGGAAATAAAATATTTGATTTTACAACTAAAATTCGTTTGAAATCTAATATTGGAATTTATTGAAATTCTAATATTGGAATTCATCGTAACTGAATTATTCAAGGGCTTTGATTTATGAAGTGTAATCTTTGTATTTAGTGTAAGAACTTTTGTTGTTCTAAATTTGAATGAGCGTTTTATTTTAAAGTGAATTTTTTATGAATTTAAATGTAAGAGCATTGGTTGTATAAATTTTGAACAAACATTTTAGTTTACAAAGTGGTTTAAGCTAAAATTTTAATTTGGGATATTTAATTGATTTTAAATATTGAAAAGTTAATTTCAAAAGTTAAATAACTTATATTTCAAATAAAATGATTTATTTGTCAATATAACTGTTATATTTAATATTTGGAATTTTTTAAATAGTTCAATCATAAATTTAATATGAATGAAAACAATTTCAAAAGTTGATTTAAATTCTATTTAAATTAGAATGGATTTACTGAACTTTTAAAATTGGATTTAAAAGTGATTAAATTGATTTTGGAAATTACTTGTTTTAATTAATGTGTAAAAATAGTCGTTTTGGGCACTATCTCGGATTTTGACGAAACTAGTTTCATCAGATCCGTAATAGTGAATTATTATATTATTTTAAGTTTTATAGCGGTCGAACTTATCATTTGGTCGTGCGAGCTTGAAACGTGTATAATTACTTTTTAGAACCTTAATTAATATAATTCGATTTTGAAAAGCTATCTTCTGAATATGATGGAATTGGCTTTCGAAATATATTCCATTATGTTCGTAATAGGGGTATAACACATAGAACGCCAGGCGGCGCGCTTCGTTTGTAGTTCGAAAATTCACAAATGAATAATGTTTAAAAAAAATTCTATATAAGGACTTGCTCAGTTCATTTTTGCATAATCCTAACTAACTAAACCCTAATCACCCTTAATCCAATGGCTAAAATTTCACGCGTTGATCGAGGCCGAATTAGGCGTTGGACCCAAAAGGAGAAAGTTGCGCCTCGACCCCTTGAACCCATCGCCACCCTACGATCATCCACCGGTAGTCCCTAGGCGGTGGCGAGGCTTGTCCAAGCGAGCACAGTTTTTGGGTTTTGCGGCATTTTGCGTATGCAGGCGCGCGTTGATGGTAGACGAGGCTCGGCGAAGGTGGGGGCGGTGCTAGCGGTGGATCGACGATGGCAGATGTGGGCGCATGGCAGGCGATCGATCGAAAATGAAAAAAAAAACGCGTTGGCCTGGGTGTAATGAAGCGCGCGTGAGGATGGAAGAGAGAATAGGTGAAGTTTTGTTAATTATTTTTATTAAGTTAATTTAAATTTGATTATACCGAATGTTCAATAATTCATAATTTTCTTGTACGAAGTCGTATTTGAGCGAAACGAGTTGCGTTGCGATTGTATCGGCGAAGGCTTACAACATGGAGCTAGATTGGAATTTATTTGACTCTAGAATATATTTAGTTCAAATAAAGGTGAGTGGTTAAACCCATTCACAACGTACTAAATTCCTACGGTTAACTAAACCAAATAGCGGAGTGATAAATTTATGTTGGTTGCTATCTGAAAATTTAATTTATTGAGTTTGAATTGGCTGAGTTTAGATTGACATTTAAGTTTGAACGTTAAATTGATAATTAAATTTGTTAGTTAAATTTAACCATAAAATTGACAATAGGAATTGATAGTAAATATTACAGTTAAATTTGTGACATTAGATGTGACATTTAAACTGATAGTTAAACTGACATTTAACTTGAAATTTAATTTGACGTCGTTAATTGAAATTTCATATCACTTTTAAACACCTGACATTGATGGTTGTTTATTGTGTGATATGGTTAAATTGGTTGCTTTGGATGTTGGTTCATATTGCGATGGATGATATTTGTGATTGGTTGTTATGTTGTCTAGTGATTTCGAAATATTCATATATCACCCTGTTATTACTACTATTGATATGATTGATCATCTGTATATTGAATTTGGATATGGACCTTTGAATATCCTATGTATATGTGAATTATTGGATGCATTGTTGATTGCATTTGCAGAAATGTGACTGTTGTGATTGTATCGCCGTTTGGCGAAATTGGAGATTTTGATAAATTGAATTTTAAACTCTGAAAAGTTTTTAAATTTAACTTTGAAAATTTATATGTTATAAAAAGTAATTTTGAAATTGAAGTTAAATCAATTTTTTGGAACTAAAGTTGAAAGCCATTTATAAACCTTAAATTTCCAAATTTTATAATAATGTATATTTGTAAAATGAGGAAAGGGGCATGTAATATTTCTATAACCTTATATAGTAAAATAAAGTATTTTGTAAAGAAATATGGGACTTGGAAATTTAACAAATTGATGATTTTGGTATTTTGTATAGAAAATGGAATTGTTGACACTTTGCAAATTTGTAAAGTAATGTGGTACCGTCTGAACTGAAATCAGCTATTTGAGTAATGATTGATAAAAACCTTGTATTTGTTTCAGCGATTTAAATAAAATCTGATTTAAACATTGAACTTGTTTAAACGTGAAGTTATTAAATTGATTTGAAGTTGATAAATTACTGAAACCCCTGAGTAGAAGTTTTGAAACTGGGAAATTTTGATTGTGAAATTTTGAAGTAAAAGAGTGACGTTATTTACAACTATATTTCACCTGATTTTGATTTGACTTACATGAGGATTTTTAGTCCTGAATCGAATGTTCTGTTTTCATTACGCGTGGGTCAGACTGATTTTTTCAGTTATCGAAGGCAGTTATTTTGGAGGACGAAGACGAAAATTTGGAATACCATATTTTCTAGTATTTATTTCGCTACACTATTTCATTCTATCTATTAAAATGTATAACTCTGATAGTATTTTATAACTCAGATTTATGTTGTAAATTGAATTGAGTATATACTGTTAAACAACTTCATGAACTGTTTATGTGATTATTGTATTTTATCGTTCCGCTGTGAGATTCCATTGTTGTTTCCTTCTTCTCTTTTTATTTCTTTAAAATAAACCCATTGAAAATCTATCTTTTAAACGGTTTGAGTTGGACATGTGTGGTTTATTGTCGACTTGAACTGTCGAAAAAGGTGGGTCGTTATAGTAACTTAGTGGGAGATATAAGTCTACCTATCTAACCACTCCTCCATCCACTCAAGATGATCCTTATGTACTTGATAGTGATTGCTATGGATTTGATAATGAAGATATGAATAGAGATATTCCTAAAAGAAATGAAGTGTTTAGAGGTTGGGCACCATGGAATTGGAGGTACATTTTTTAAAACTTATTTTTATTCAAAATTATATAGGAACTTCTATTGTATTTTTCATGCTTAGGTGTCTTGGAGTCTTTGCATTACATATGGACATTGTGGTTTACATGAAGATTGTGTTTTTTATTTCACTTTTTTGTTAACATTCGTACTTGTGTTATAATATGTGATAGACTTTGTTATTGTAGTTGTGACTTTGGTATTTTTGTTGACGCCAAAAATGAGCATCAACACCCAATGGAATCAGGTAGAGGTTAAATGAAGAATGGAATTAAAACAAAGATAAAATCATAAATGAACACATAGATTTTTATAGTGGTTCGGCAACCTTAACCTATGTCCACTTCATATTTTTATTGATCTTCCACTTGATTATGATTACAAGAATGTTTGGATCAGCTGGGATCTATTAGTACGAAAGTGAAGAATAAAAATGGTAGAGCCTCGGCAGAGAAAGCAGGATCCCTTTTCTGACACCATGCCTACTATATTTATATGGGAAGACGTGCACGGATCGGACTGAAATATTGGCAGAAGGTTCGGGAGACCAAGACGAGGTTGCCCAAAATTTTGCATGCCCATCGGGGTCAACAATAGTGATCGGTACCGATCCCTATCAGTGCATCCAAATGGTTGTGATCCTTATGAGGGATGCTCCATGATTTTAGCTACTTGCTCCCCAAATTTCGTGCAATTCCAACGTACGATTTGTGAGATATCATATTTTCCATGAAGTAGTGTTGCTTGAATTCTTATTTTTGCGATCCCTCCAAAGGGAGTTATGTCGATCCCTTCAACTTCCTCCAATTAGAATGAGATCCCTAGGAGGTGTTCTACATGTTGTAGTAAGCTTGTACTCCAAGTTTCATGTTGATAGCATGTGTAGATTTTCAGTTACTAACTGATCATCGCTGCAAAATTGAGTTGTGGAATTGATACGGTATGATCCATAATGTTGAATATGGATTGTACCTGATCCATCTTTGGGGAGAAGTGAGCTTTCATGCGTCTACATCGTATTATTATCTATGCTTGATTTTTGGACCCCATAATCATCGCTCTGGGCTACTGTCGTTGATGACCATCGAGTCTAACTTGTCCAGTCAGTTCGGATATAACCAAGTTAAAATGCAGAATAACATTTGCCCTCCCCCCAAAGTACGTCTTGTTGCGTACAAAACGTGCTTTGAATCGAAGCAAGTTAGAGTCGCTAGAAAGAAATTATCCAGTTTCCTGAATAATCATTATCCTTCCATTTTATCTTCCCAAAGTTTTGTATCCCTCTTTGATTGTCATGACACTTGGTCGATTTCCAATAGTATAAATTCTGGGTTGGATTCCATTAGTTGCTATCTGTATCTTGTTCTATAGGGCTAGTAAGCTTTGGCTATCTGATCCAGTCTTTTCTTTAATAACTCTAGGTGAAAATTAAATTTCTATCGATTTCAAGAAATTTAATTTTTTGAATATACACGTGCACGTTCAGGTACACATTCTTGTCATTGGCTCACGAGTCGTATTTTTTGAATATACGCGTTTGTACGCTCATGAGTCATCACTAATTCTTTCTAGTTTAATTGCAATTGTATTGCAACCTTATTCATATATTATTTTTTAATGAAATAGCGGTTGTACTAAGTCATTGGATGAGAGGGGACTTCAAGTTCTGTAGGAATGACAGCCTCGGAGCCATAAGCAATGGCGAATAGAGTATAGCCAGTCGCGGACTTGTGGGTGGTTGTGTATGCCTATAATGCTGATGAGAGTTTGTCGATCCACTTGCCTTTATCCTTTTCCAAATGCTTCTTCGGAATGGACTTTATGATTTTGTTAACAACTTTGACTTATCCATTAGCTTGTGGGTGAGCAATTGCCGCAAATCTCTTTTTAATGTGATGTCGTCGACAGAAGTATTTGGATTTAACGCTGTCGAATTGGGTTCCATTATTAGTTACAATGGTTCGTGGAAGGCAAAAATGATGGATGATGTTCCGGACAATGAAGTTGATTACTTTTTTCTCATTGTGATCGCGTCTAAAGGTTCAGCTTCAACCTATTTGGTGAAGTAATTCACTACTATGATGACGTATTTCACACCACCTTTTGAAATCAACAAGGAGCTGGTGATGTCAATACACCAAGTGGAAAACGACTATGGAGTGACCATTAGAGTACTTTTCATCGGTGGGGGCCCTTAGAATTTTTGCAAACATCTGGTACTCGTCGCATTGAATAGCGTGATCAGCTGCATCTCGATTGACAATTGGCCAGTAATATCCGTAGCGGAGTTTTTTCTTTGTCAAGGTTTGCCCCTTGGTGTGATCACCGCATTCTTCTTCATGGATTTCTCTCAAGACTCATTTTATATCATCGTGGTTGATAAACCGAAGCCAGGAATAGAGAAAGCCCTTTCTATACATGATTCTTTCTTGGATGATGCAGCGTGAAGCTTTGAGGAGGATCTGTCGTTTTCCATTCCTCCATTCAGGAAGAATTCCCCATTGTAGATAGTCTTTGATAGGAGTCATCCATGATTCCTTTTCGAGCTCCGATTCCAAGATCTAGTCGAACTCCATATGTCAATGCTTGGAATGTTAAGAACTTTAACCGAAACAAAGTCTACTTGGTGCGTATCCCCAAAACTGGCCAGCTTGGCCAATGTCATTTCATTCTCTAAGGATGTGTGTAATGGTGCAATACTCAAAGTCGGCCAGTAGCTCTTAGACCCGACCGAGATAAGGAGAAAGACGCTGCCCCTAGCAAGATTTACTTCCCTGTCTTTGCATACTACTAACCATGTAACGACCCAGTATTTTGGACCATTCAAATCGACAATAAATCCACACATGTCTGACTTGAATAATTCAAAATAACAGATTGTAATAAAAATTTGGCAAAACTCAGCATATGTAGTAAATAAATCAAACACATAATCACAGACACAGAGTAATACAATAATACGCAGCGGAATAGATAAAATAGTAGTTCATGAAGCTACTATATAAACATCAGAGTTAGAAATAAAATACAACAGAATATCTCAAATGCAGTGAAGTCTCCAATCCAAACAGATGACTTAAGAATCAACTGGAAAGCTGGAAGCTGAATCAATAGTTGGATCTCCAAATGAAGCTCCAAACTCCAAAGGTGAGTCTCAAATGCTGTATCACTCAGTCTGACCCGAGCGTAAAGCAAAACACAAAACACTCGAGTCAGGATTAACATTCTTATACTAATAAATCCAACTCAAGTGAAATATCAACTGAAATACAAGTAACTTAAAGGATGTTTGGGATAACCATCCTCTAAGGGTCTTCAGAACTATCTACAAGGTGGAAATATACATTTTAACACCGTGGTCATTTCAATTAAATTTATACTTCAAAACCCATATATCATTTCATTTCAAATATATCCATTTTCCAAAATAGTATATATATATATATATATTAAATGATTTAAAAAGTAAAGTATTTAATTTCCTCAAGTCTAGCAAATCGATTCAAATCAACTTCAAATTCCAAATTCAAATTTATTCAAAGCTCAATTCATCAATTTAATTCATTTCTAAACAGATCATTTAAATTTTTCAATATATTTCAAAGCTTTAATATTCAACATTTTCAAAGTTAAATTTAACAGTTTCATATAGCTCTTGATTTAACTTCATTATTATTTAATCAGGGAATATTCACTTAATAAATTCAATATCATTTAACTAGCCTTAAATTACATTTTTACTAAATATTTCCTTAAACTTTAGTTAAACAAAAAAAAATATTCATTAGATTACTTATAAATCAAACTCAAGTTATAAATCATATCTTACATCTCAGTTTCAATAAGTTTCAAATCGGTTTAATTAAATAAAATTCTTTATTGAATACAATTTCAACTAAATTCAAATTATCTTTCTAACCTTAACTTATTCAAATTATTACCAAAATCTATTTTTGAAATATATTTTAAACACTCAACATATTATATGTATTTAAATCAATCATTCCCATTTATATATAATAATTTAAGGCTCGACATTTATTAAAACCATATATTTCTTTCCAAAACCATAGAATTCATTTTTAAAATATTTATATATATGGACCAACGGTGTCTGTATATATATTTATCATATGGTTAAGTGATACAGATATTTATCATTTCAATCCGAAATTTAAATATATACGGGTAGATATCATTTCGACCCGTAATCCCAATTTCAATTCAAATGAAAATCGCTTGGGTTTATCATTTCAACCCATAACGATTTTCTCCTATTCTAAAGTCCGTTCGGGTATGTATCATTTCAACCCATAGTGAATTCTATACTAACAGGGAACTTGCAGAGTGATAACAGATAATATAAAATTTAACAACAGGCATATATCATCAATAAAATAACAGATACTGGTGTCAAATGTCATAGGTGAACATATACAGATAATAGTAATAACAGGCATATAAATACTAGATACTGGTGTCAGATGTCATAGGTGAACATATACAGAAAATAGCATATATAACAATTTAAATAACTACAGCATCATATTTCAATTGTCGTTTCAATTGAAATCAAATTTAATAAATACAAGAATGTTAATCGTGAGTGATTGCTCACCTTTCGAGGCTAGAGAGAGAGACTCGACGATAGAGTGAGTTACGGTTCCAGACATGGATTTCAAAGCAAAGCGGGATTGGCCCGAATTCAACGATCAAAGCTGATGTCAGGAATAGATGGAAATGATCGGAATCAGTTTGATAGGAACCACAAAAATATTTTAAAATCATTGTTTTAATCAAGTGCGTATATTAAGATCAACATATATTTAAAATAATATTTTTCATTTTCAAATCGATGACTTAACTTTAATATCGAAAATAAAATATAACTTTTACATCTTTTTTTTTTTCAGGCTAATATGCAGACCCAATAGAGATGTGCAACAGAATTATAAATAAATATGCAGAAAACTCATATGCAGACAAGGGTATATATTCATGCTACCCAAGATAATTGCAGATCCAAATATAACCCATAATATAATATATGACCTTATACTATCAGTATATTATTTTAACATAAAATATACATATTATATCACAATCATTATTATTATTCTGTTTTTAAAATATTCTCAAAATCACTATAAAAGCAAGATGGTTCCAAGAAAGTTTCGAAATATATATATATAAACACACATTGACAATACTGTTATTATTATAACTTATTACACTTATATCCTAAAAAGAACAGTCTTATATCTATATTCATCTACACAGTGACAATATACTCTAACCTATTAATAGGTTTCATACTATAACATAACCCTATTAAATACTTATTACATTATATACATATAATTCAATTTATAATTTATATATGAACAGCAATTACTACTATGCAAAATAACCTATACTTTATGTCCACCTACAAACATCCAGACTTCAAAACTTACGTATATTAACTAAGGCATATGTACTACTTATAATAAAAAAATATCATATAGACTTTATTTGATAAAATCCTAGTATATACATATGAATGCATTGACATCTTACCAAATTTAAACATAGATTCCAACACACTTATCCCTGTATACAACAGGTATGCAGACTACCACCGAAGAATGCAGGTTTTATTTATGTCCAAATATATGGATTAACTCATACATAACTTAGACTATGCTCAAATAATCATACAAAAGGAAAATGATATACATTAATTGCCATAGGATAAAATTTGTAAAATATATATAAGCATAACATATAAATATTACCCGAAAATACAAAAGGAAAGCGCACATTTCTCGGCCGCAAGATAACTCGTAATATGAGGCGGAGGAAGGTTGAGATGATGATGGGTAGGCGTGGCACACGAGGCGGAGGTTTGCATGGTGCCAGGGGTTGCTCGTGCAGGGGAGAGGAGGAAAGTCTGGGCTGCTGGAAGGGTTAGGGTTGAGGCCGGAGGAGGCACAGAGGTGGAGCACATGCTAGGCACGGCGGAAGAGAGAGGGGAAGTGTGCACGGTTTGGTACTGAGATGGGGATGGGGTGGTTTCTTGTTTTGGGGTGGCCTGCGTGGTGGGTTTGCTGGACGTGGGATCGGAGTTGGTGATAGGTAGGGGGCAGTGGGCGATGGTGTTGGCGAGGCTGATGGGAGGCAAGGCCGAGCACGGAAAAATGGTTATTAGAAAGGAGGTGTTGGTCTGAACGAGGTGGAGGGAAAGGGCTGGGTGGTGGTGTTTGCCACACACACGTGAGTAGAAGCAAGGGATGGGAGGTGGGTGGTCTGGGTCGTGGATCCGAGGCTAAGGTGTTGCGAACAGTGGTCGGTTGGAAAGGTGATGCAGGAAATCAAGGGCTGGGGCATAGGCGAGTAGGTCGACTTCTAGAAAATGAAATAGAGGAATGGGATGTCTGGTTCGAAATTTTGAAGAGTGGGAGAAGAAGGGAAACAATACGTTTCCTTTTTATCTTTGAGGAATGAGCTTCTGAAAGGAAATGAAATTTTGCAAAAGTGGAAGAAAAGATGGATACAGAGATTTATAATTGTATATTTTAAACAGGCAGAACAAAAGAAACAGCTAGCAATGAAGTTTACGTTTGGAAAAGAGGAAACCAAAACGTTGGAATTCACCACTAAAATTAAACGGATGACCGTTGATTTTGCAAAAGTTATTAAAGCAAATTATTACATTGCTTAGGCTACACGGAAAAACAAGAAAAGCTAACGGTCACAATTAGTGGTACCGTTACAATGAACGTTTTATTCTTTTCGGCGTGCACCGGATCTCAAAATGCAGAGTTGAATATACCGTGGAGATCAGTACGACGAGACGATCAAAACGGTACACAGATATTAGTGGCACGATCATCCGATCAAAAGTCGATGATCGGTACCGAAAATGCTGCTATTTTACCAGAATTAAGATAAACGGAGCAGTAGAAGTCCAAATTTGGAAAAACGAATTTCGCAGTCTGATTCAGAATGATCTGAATAAATTTTCTCCTGTTGACATATTTTGGTTTCGGACAACTTTTAAATTCACTGTTATTAACCGGTTCGATTTGAAATGAAATTTCACAGGAAAATAAACTTCAATATTATCAGATGAAAATTTACCAATTGCTATATTAAAATAGACGTATTCCAAATAATAAATTTTTAAATTTCAAATTTTATTGTTTAAAATTTCACAAATTTCCAGTTAAAAATACTTTTAAAACCATTAAATTTTACGGGTCGTTACACTCTCCCCCACTCAAAACTTTTCGTCCCCGAAAAGGAATGAGGTAGAAGAATAGAAGCAACAAGACAGAAAAGATGGATTGAAAGTCAAGATTAAACAATTAATTTAAACTATATAAATTTTACTTAAAATTTGAAAACTTCATTTGCAATTCAATTATCTTATATACTTTAAAACCTTTCAAAAATCCATTTGTAAAATTTCTTGCTTCCTTTATAAATATCATTTATATGTTTAAATGACACCTTTAAAAATGTATGAAAACCATTTGAAAACAATTATTTACATTATTGCTTATATTTACAAAGAAACTATTGAAAACATTTAAATCCATAATTCATAAATTTATTAATTTATCTCAAGATACTTTCAAATATTATTAATAAACAAATAATCATTTACTTTAAATATGTTCTATTTAAATAACTTCTAAAATATTTATAACCCTAAATTTTTCTATTAAACCATGTAGTATATAATTAAACAATATTTAAAAAAAATAAAATATAGTCAACAAGGAAAAGAAGGAGGATTTTGAAAAACAAAATATAGGTGAATAAATAAAGCTGAATAGATAAGGTAGATTCAAGGAATAGTATCGGGCACGAATAGTTAATTAGAACCATGAGGATTTCAATTTTCAAATATTAATACAAAATTTCTTTGTTGGAAATACTGTTATAATAAAATACCTTTATAGTCGAAACAAATTTCCTTTCGAAAATACTTTTATAACTCGATGTCTTAACAAGTTTATCCTTGTTCCTGTAGACTCTGGCAGTGCGTTGATCAGGCGCAAAGCTAGAATTCTCCAGGTACTTAGTAGACCTGTTTCAACACCCAGTGAAAATACTGGAAAAACTTTTAAAAACAGATATGGAAAGTACAATCCAATCAAAACACAAACAAAACCTTTGTCTAACCATGGTTCGCAGATACACAATGGTTACGCCTGGATCCCCCAGGAAACAATCCATATTCGTAAGCTTTCTCAGCCCTGCGAGTTACGCCATGATGACTAGTAGAATGCAGGATACACAATGGTTACGCCTGGATCCCCCAGGAAATAATCCGTACCCCCAGGCAAGACTCAGCCAAGCATTTGCGCTACTATTCGCGACCTACACAGATTGCAGGATACACAATGGTTACGCCTGGATCCCCCAGGAAACAATCCGTACCCCTAGGCAAGACTCAGCCAGGCAGTTGCGCTATGCAGTCACGAGAGAACGATAAGACCATGGGTAACGCCATGGAATTCGAAGGACACTCGAGTATCATATCCAGAAAACCAAAAATCAGAGAGAATAATATCGATAGAATGAATCCAAGATGTGGCCACAAATCGGATATCAAGCAGAAGGCACTTTCCATATCTTTACTTCGAAAATATGTATCATATAGTACCTTTTCAAATCACTTTCAAATATCGTACTTATATAAAATCCATTATATATAAGATTTAATTTTCAAATCGAATACTTTCCAAAATCAATAGTATATCAAATCATACTTATATAGACTTCAATTATATAAGATTTCACTTTCAAATTGAGTACCTTTTCAAATCTATAGTTTTCGAATCAATTTCATACTCATACAAATCAATTTTATATAAGTTCGACAACTCCCAAATCAAGTGTTTAGTAACATAAGGTTCTCAAATTTCAATTTGTTTCAATATCAGTTCAATTCCAAAATCATATACAATTTCACCAAATTATTTCTTCTCAAATTAATTATCTTTAGTTTTCAAAGTTTCCAAAATAATAGATTTAGAAAATAAATCCAAATTTCCAAATCAATATAATTTAAGTCAACCAATTCATTTCCAAAATCAAATGTTTTCAAAATCATCTTATACTTACGTAAGGTCTATCTTACATAAGGATCAAATTTTCAAAATAATTTCGCTGTATCAAGAGCCATATGAGATTGAATATCTTTGCTTTTATGGGTTATATATCTTTGTAATTTAAATTGGAAATTTTCTTTTGGTAAGCAAAGATATTCTATCCCAACAACTTCAAAATTTCAGCGTCAAAATATATCGATGATAATAGAATATAAGGTGTACATACGCCATCATTTCGAAGAATCACATTTGATCGCTCGCTCGATCACACAAGTTCACTTTCGAACTAGTATTGTCCATTCGACTACCCTAATGCGGACTTCGATATGGTTTCTCGACTAGAAGCCATCAGTCTCCTTGCATAGCCATATACTATGATAGAGAATTCTAGAATCAAGCCCAAAATCCATATCAAATATTCTCCATCAAGAATCGAATGAAAAATCCTAACACGAAATGGTGTAATTCACCTCGAACTTGTGTACTCAAACTTGGGTCAAACTAATTATGCGAATAAAACAGCATACGTACAACTTATATATTTATTCCAACTTGTTAAATATATAGTTTCATAAAGATGTTACTAAGTTAAAACATTTAAACTAGATTTTATTCAAAATATTTTGAAGACCAAATTCTTTTCAAAGCATTTCAAATCTAAATTTCATATTAGAAAATTTAAAATTTCCTTATTCATTTACTTAACCAAACAGTTTCAACTTATTTAAATCATATTACTTCATACTTAAACATTCAAAACAAACTTATATACTTTATCAAAATGCTTTTCAAAATTTCTTAGCTTTGAAAAGTTAACCTTGATTTGGAAGTGCTCGAACCTTCAAAATAGTTGAAGAAATCATTTTAAATTCAAGAGTTGGAAATCAGAAACAAATCAGTAAATCAATTTTAATAGATAGGGTTATATCAAATCCAAAACTCGAGGACTGAACACCGGCTCATTTCAAATCATTTCAAATACATATACATATATCTTTCGAATATCGAATCATACTTCAAAATTTGAAATCAAAATGGTTTCACAAAATCACTCGCGTAGCAATGCTACTAGAGTGGCCTCTCCCCCACTCTGAAACTCGAAAATCAATGTCGATGATGCGTGCACTCATCACCGAAATTATTTTCCAGCGACATAAGTGAGTTCTGGACTTCTATTTTCTTAAACTTCTTTTGAAATTTCTTCGAAATCATTCGAAACTCATTAAAATCATTCGAAACATTTCTTATTCGGAAAAGTACTTTTAAATCATATTATTATTATATATTTACAAAACCTTAAAACCAATTTCAAAATACCGGAGTTCAATTCTCGAATTTCAAATTTAAAGTCCTTTAGTTATAAATCATTTTTATATAAATCAATTTCTTATATAACTTTTCAAAATTACAAATCCTTTCGAAACCTCAAATTCTCATTTTAAAAAGGGTATATAATCTTTATCGAAAATATTTCACTTTTATATATAGAATAAAATCATACTTATCAAAATAATAATTTCGGTTTAGAAAACAATTTCTAGAATACAAAACCCGATTTTCAAAGGATGATTTGAGAATGGATTTCAACAAAGATAGAGATTCAAATTAGAGGAACTCTAATCAAATAAAATTTCTGATTCGAAGATAGGCTTGAACGAAGATGAGACAATTAACTTACAAAATAGGAGATGGATATACTTATACAAGTCGCGGGCGACCTTAACCGGGTCAACCGTGACTTCAGGAACAAGATCGATGCAGAATTCCAAGAAAAACCAACATTCGATCGCAAGAGATAGCGGTATCTAAACCAAAAATATATAAATCTTCGGTGAATCAATGCCAATTGTAAAGGAGTTCCACCCCTTTACAAATCATCCAAAGATTGGCGGGATCGCCTATTCTTATAGAGATCATTCGAAGTGGAGTTATGGGATACTCCAGAATCAAAAGAATACAAATAGGGAGAGACAAGAATGAATTATGGAACCGCAAGGAACGTTCCAAAGTTCAAAGGAAATCGAGTCAAAAGGAAGAAATTCAAACTCGAACGAAAAGTGATTCTGTAAATAAATTTACTATATATGCTAGGTTTTGCCTAGAGCCAAAGCTCTGATACCAACTGTAACGACCCAGTATTTTGGACCATTCAAATCGACAATAAATCCACACATGTCTGACTTGAATAATTCAAAATAACAGATTGTAATAAAAATTTGGCAAAACTCAGCATATGTAGTAAATAAATCAAACACATAATCACAGACACAGAGTAATACAATAATACGCAGCGGAATAGATAAAATAGTAGTTCATGAAGCTACTATATAAACATCAGAGTTAGAAATAAAATACAACAGAATATCTCAAATGCAGTGAAGTCTCCAATCCAAACAGATGACTTAAGAATCAACTAGAAAGCTGGAAGCTGAATCAATAGTTGGATCTCCAAATGAAGCTCCAAACTCCAAAGGTGAGTCTCAAATGCTGTATCACTCAGTCTGACCCGAGCGTAAAGCAAAACACAAAACACTCGAGTCAGGATTAACATTCTTATACTAATAAATCCAACTCAAGTGAAATATCAACTGAAATACAAGTAACTTAAAGGATGTTTGGGATAACCATCCTCTAAGGGTCTTCAGAACTATCTACAAGGTGGAAATATACATTTTAACACCGTGGTCATTTCAATTAAATTTATACTTCAAAACCCATATATCATTTCATTTCAAATATATCCATTTTCCAAAATAGTATATATATATATATATTAAATGATTTAAAAAGTAAAGTATTTAATTTCCTCAAGTCTAGCAAATCGATTCAAATCAACTTCAAATTCCAAATTCAAATTTATTCAAAGCTCAATTCATCAATTTAATTCATTTCTAAACAGATCATTTAAATTTTTCAATATATTTCAAAGCTTTAATATTCAACATTTTCAAAGTTAAATTTAACAGTTTCATATAGCTCTTGATTTAACTTCATTATTATTTAATCAGGGAATATTCACTTAATAAATTCAATATCATTTAACTAGCCTTAAATTACATTTTTACTAAATATTTCCTTAAACTTTAGTTAAACAAAAAAAAATATTCATTAGATTACTTATAAATCAAACTCAAGTTATAAATCATATCTTACATCTCAGTTTCAATAAGTTTCAAATCGGTTTAATTAAATAAAATTCTTTATTGAATACAATTTCAACTAAATTCAAATTATCTTTCTAACCTTAACTTATTCAAATTATTACCAAAATCTATTTTTGAAATATATTTTAAACACTCAACATATTATATGTATTTAAATCAATCATTCCCATTTATATATAATAATTTAAGGCTCGACATTTATTAAAACCATATATTTCTTTCCAAAACCATAGAATTCATTTTTAAAATATTTATATATATGGACCAACGGTGTCTGTATATATATTTATCATATGGTTAAGTGATACAGATATTTATCATTTCAATCCGAAATTTAAATATATACGGGTAGATATCATTTCGACCCGTAATCCCAATTTCAATTCAAATGAAAATCGCTTGGGTTTATCATTTCAACCCATAACGATTTTCTCCTATTCTAAAGTCCGTTCGGGTATGTATCATTTCAACCCATAGTGAATTCTATACTAACAGGGAACTTGCAGAGTGATAACAGATAATATAAAATTTAACAACAGGCATATATCATCAATAAAATAACAGATACTGGTGTCAAATGTCATAGGTGAACATATACAGATAATAGTAATAACAGGCATATAAATACTAGATACTGGTGTCAGATGTCATAGGTGAACATATACAGAAAATAGCATATATAACAATTTAAATAACTACAGCATCATATTTCAATTGTCGTTTCAATTGAAATCAAATTTAATAAATACAAGAATGTTAATCGTGAGTGATTGCTCACCTTTCGAGGCTAGAGAGAGAGACTCGACGATAGAGTGAGTTACGGTTCCAGACATGGATTTCAAAGCAAAGCGGGATTGGCCCGAATTCAACGATCAAAGCTGATGTCAGGAATAGATGGAAATGATCGGAATCAGTTTGATAGGAACCACAAAAATATTTTAAAATCATTGTTTTAATCAAGTGCGTATATTAAGATCAACATATATTTAAAATAATATTTTTCATTTTCAAATCGATGACTTAACTTTAATATCGAAAATAAAATATAACTTTTACATCTTTTTTTTTTTCAGGCTAATATGCAGACCCAATAGAGATGTGCAACAGAATTATAAATAAATATGCAGAAAACTCATATGCAGACAAGGGTATATATTCATGCTACCCAAGATAATTGCAGATCCAAATATAACCCATAATATAATATATGACCTTATACTATCAGTATATTATTTTAACATAAAATATACATATTATATCACAATCATTATTATTATTCTGTTTTTAAAACATTCTCAAAATCACTATAAAAGCAAGATGGTTCCAAGAAAGTTTCGAAATATATATATATAAACACACATTGACAATACTGTTATTATTATAACTTATTACACTTATATCCTAAAAAGAACAGTCTTATATCTATATTCATCTACACAGTGACAATATACTCTAACCTATTAATAGGTTTCATACTATAACATAACCCTATTAAATACTTATTACATTATATACATATAATTCAATTTATAATTTATATATGAACAGCAATTACTACTATGCAAAATAACCTATACTTTATGTCCACCTACAAACATCCAGACTTCAAAACTTACGTATATTAACTAAGGCATATGTACTACTTATAATAAAAAAAATATCATATAGACTTTATTTGATAAAATCCTAGTATATACATATGAATGCATTGACATCTTACCAAATTTAAACATAGATTCCAACACACTTATCCCTGTATACAACAGGTATGCAGACTACCACAGAAGAATGCAGGTTTTATTTATGTCCAAATATATGGATTAACTCATACATAACTTAGACTATGCTCAAATAATCATACAAAAGGAAAATGATATACATTAATTGCCACAGGATAAAATTTGTAAAATATATATAAGCATAACATATAAATATTACCCGAAAATACAAAAGGAAAGCGCACATTTCTCGGCCGCAAGATAACTCGTAATATGAGGCGGAGGAAGGTTGAGATGATGATGGGTAGGCGTGGCACACGAGGCGGAGGTTTGCATGGTGCCAGGGGTTGCTCGTGCAGGGGAGAGGAGGAAAGTCTGGGCTGCTGGAAGGGTTAGGGTTGAGGCCGGAGGAGGCACAGAGGTGGAGCACATGCTAGGCACGGCGGAAGAGAGAGGGGAAGTGTGCACGGTTTGGTACTGAGATGGGGATGGGGTGGTTTCTTGTTTTGGGGTGGCCTGCGTGGTGGGTTTGCTGGACGTGGGATCGGAGTTGGTGATAGGTAGGGGGCAGTGGGCGATGGTGTTGGCGAGGCTGATGGGAGGCAAGGCCGAGCACGGAAAAATGGTTATTAGAAAGGAGGTGTTGGTCTGAACGAGGTGGAGGGAAAGGGCTGGGTGGTGGTGTTTGCCACACACACGTGAGTAGAAGCAAGGGATGGGAGGTGGGTGGTCTGGGTCGTGGATCCGAGGCTAAGGTGTTGCGAACAGTGGTCGGTTGGAAAGGTGATGCAGGAAATCAAGGGCTGGGGCATAGGCGAGTAGGTCGACTTCTAGAAAATGAAATAGAGGAATGGGATGTCTGGTTCGAAATTTTGAAGAGTGGGAGAAGAAGGGAAACAATACGTTTCCTTTTTATCTTTGAGGAATGAGCTTCTGAAAGGAAATGAAATTTTGCAAAAGTGGAAGAAAAGATGGATACAGAGATTTATAATTGTATATTTTAAACAGGCAGAACAAAAGAAACAGCTAGCAATGAAGTTTACGTTTGGAAAAGAGGAAACCAAAACGTTGGAATTCACCACTAAAATTAAACGGATGACCGTTGATTTTGCAAAAGTTATTAAAGCAAATTATTACATTGCTTAGGCTACACGGAAAAACAAGAAAAGCTAACGGTCACAATTAGTGGTACCGTTACAATGAACGTTTTATTCTTTTCGGCGTGCACCGGATCTCAAAATGCAGAGTTGAATATACCGTGGAGATCAGTACGACGAGACGATCAAAACGGTACACAGATATTAGTGGCACGATCATCCGATCAAAAGTCGATGATCGGTACCGAAAATGCTGCTATTTTACCAGAATTAAGATAAACGGAGCAGTAGAAGTCCAAATTTGGAAAAACGAATTTCGCAGTCTGATTCAGAATGATCTGAATAAATTTTCTCCTGTTGACATATTTTGGTTTCGGACAACTTTTAAATTCACTGTTATTAACCGGTTTGATTTGAAATGAAATTTCACAGGAAAATAAACTTCAATATTATCAGATGAAAATTTACCAATTGCTATATTAAAATAGACGTATTCCAAATAATAAATTTTTAAATTTCAAATTTTATTGTTTAAAATTTCACAAATTTCCAGTTAAAAATACTTTTAAAACCATTAAATTTTACGGGTCGTTACAAACCAAGAATCAGAAAAGATATGTAAAGTTTCCACTCCTAGTTCTCTAGCAATTTTGAGTCTGGCGATCAAGGCTTCGTACTTAGCTTCATTATTTGTTACAGGGAAGTCGAGTTTCAGGGCATAAAAGATCGACCGTTCCTCAGGAGTCGTTGACACAACTCCGATGCTAGAACACCGATCATTGGAAGTTCCATCCCTGTACATTTTCCATCGGTTGGTCGGTTCTCCACTGCTCTTCGGATAGTCGTCCGATGTAGTGAATTCAGATATGAAGTCTGCTAATGTTTGTCCATGGATAGCTCTCCGAGGGAGATAAGTGATATCGAATAGGCTTAGCTCGATATTCCATTTGAGTAACCTTTCATACGTCTAAGATTGTTGTAGGACCTATCGTAACGGCTAGTCGGCATAGACGTTAATGGGATGAGCCTGTCAATCGCTTTCTTACATCATATGCTGGTCTTTGGATCCGTTTCTCTTCGCATAGCATTGCGGCGATAATGACGTGTACCGACATAGCTAAATCGATGTATAATTCTTCATGATCCAGTGGCTTGGATAAGATGGGAGGTCTCTTTAAGTGATCTACCAGAGCTTGAAATGCTTATATACAATCCTGCATCCATTCAAATTTCCTCTTCCCTCTCCTGATCAAGTCAAAGAAAGGAATACACTTGTCAGTGGCCCTGGAGATGAAGCGGCTTAGGGCGACAACCTTCTCATTTAAGCTCTGTACTTGCTTAATTATTTTCGGCACTTGGATGTTTCGAATTGCCTTGAATCTTCTTGGGATCAGCTTCGATACCGTGAGAGTTGACGATGAAACCTCGAAATTTCCCCGACGCAACGTCGAAAGAGCATTTCAAGGGATTTAGTTTCATTCCATATTTTCGTAGAACACGGAACATCTCCGCTAAGTCATTAAAGTGGTTGTTCGATTATCGTGACTTCATGAGCATATCATCCACGTATACTTTCGTCGATCGCCCGATTTGGTTTTTAAACATCATGTTGACTAGTCTCTGTTAAGTAATTTCAGTATTATTTAGTTCAAATAGCATCACAACATAACGATATAACCATAGATCGGTAATGAAGTTGGTGTGCTCCTAGTCGAGGACGTGCATCAGGATCTGGTTGTATCTGGAGTACACATCCATAAATGAAAGCAGTTCATTTCCAACGGTTGAGTCTACCAGCTAGTCGATGCTCGAAAGTGGAAAGTTGTCTTTCTAGCATGCTTTGTTCAAGCAAGAGTAGTCGACGCATGTCTGCTACTTTCCATTAGCTTTTCTCACAAGAATTGGATGGGATACCCATTTGGGTAAAGGATATCATGGGTAAACCTATTGTTTTTGAGTTTATCCACCTTCTCTTTAAGTGCAACAAATCCCTCTAGATTCATTCTGCGTTGCTTTTGTCTCACCGGGACATGCCTCGAGTCGATATTCAATGCATGGATTGCGATAATTGGTTAGATCACACACATGTCAGAATGGGTCCAAGTGAACACATCAAGGCTCGTTCGGAGAGAGCCAACTAATTCCTTTATCATCGCTGCACTGAGCTATGATCCGATCTTCAGTACCCGTAATGGGTCGCCATGGATGACGGCAATGTTAATCGTTAGCTCTGCGGGTGCAGCCTTGGATTTATCGAGTTCAAATGGAATTGTTTCGTGCAACAATCAACATGAAATTCAGATAGGACGGTTAATGATAACGGTTAATCCGGTCGAATCCTAGAGTCTTGTCATGAGTTATTGAATCTGATAGTGAAACGGCTCTAATTGCTTTGAGCAATTATTTACAAATGGCTGAAGATCATGCTTAGAAGCACGTTGATTCAAATGTTGAGTAGGTTTCATCCCCGTGTTGTGCGCAACTGCATAGCTGGTTCTTTCTTTAAGTTTGAATCTGCTTCTATATTCGAGTAACATGCTTTCCAATCAACGTATTCATGACCCGTTACTCGTCGTTCAGGTTGGAGTAATGATCAGTTGCCCATGAGCTTGGGCATTGATTCGATGATCCTATCCCCAGGCATCATTTCGGTCGTAGCCTCGGGTCGTTGTAAACACCAGGTATGAATCACAGTATTGAGCTATCGTAGTCAGTCTTTGGATGTTTACACTTCCACCCCCAGTGTATGGTTGACAGATGTACTGCATGGATGGTCGAGTCTTGTCCTGGTTATGTTTATACTCCCACTAAGCTCCGAAGATTTAGAGTTGATCGATGAATGGTCGATTCACATTCATCTTGTTTCTCACTCATGCCCTCAAGTCTGGGGCATAGGTCGATAAGTAGGAAGGGAAGTCATGTCCAATCAATGATTGATGCTCTCCCTGCCGGAACAAGGCAACGACCAGTGTGCAGGCGGTCGAGCCAAATCCGTTTTGTATTGCTCTTCTAGTCAGACTATGGTAAGAGTCAACGAATGACCGATCAAGTCACATTCATTCGGAGCTGAACGGTCAAACGTGTCCATTTTGATGCATATTCTCTTGTTAGATCTGGGGACAGAGTTGGCTCAGCTGCAGTCGAGTCATACTCATCCGGTTTCATACTCCTCCTGACAGATCGAAGGAGGGTGCTAGAGAATTAATGATCAAGTCACACTCATTCGTGGTTTATTCTCTTATCCATGCTCTAGAGATCGGAGTTATTCGATGGACATTCAGTCACATCCATTTGTGGTTGGTGCGGATCGATATTGACCCTCGATCTGATGGTACAATATAGTCGGTCACCTGTAACTTCGAATGTCATTCCGATTGGTTTTTTATTAAGGTCTCCTTGCGATCGTTGCCTTGAGTCGTAAGGAACACTAAGTCGAAGCTATAGTGAGCTATCATATTTAGCTTTTAGTGATTTGTACCTTTGCCCCCATTCTTGGGTTAATGGAGTTAGTTCATGGATGGTCGAGTTCCATTTGCAGTGAGTTTATACCCCTCCCATCAGTTTTAGGCCGGAGTTTGTGGAATAGAGAATGGTTGAACTCCACTCATCTATTCATTGATGTTTGTATCCACACTCTATGGATAATATTTAGTTGATGGGTGGTCGGATCACACCCAATTTATGTTTATACTCTAGTCCACACTTTGGGGACTCAGAGTTGTTTCGTGGGCGATCGGTCTCCACCCGATTTATGTTTATACTCCAGTCCACACTCTGGAGATTAGAGTTGTTTCACGGACAGTTAGTCTCCGCTCGGCTTATGTTTATACTCCAGTCCGCACCCTGGGGACATAGAGTTGTTTTGCAGGCGATCAGTCCCACCCGATTTTTGTTTATATTGTAGTCCACACTCTGGGGAATTAGAGTTGTTTCGCGGGCGGTATCCACTCGATTTATATTTATATCCCAGTCCACACTCTGGGGACCTAGAGTTGTTTTGCGGGCAGTCGGTCTCCACCAGATTTATGTTTATACTCCAGTATGCACTCTGGGGACTTAGAATTTATTCACGGGCAGTCAGTCTTTACCATATTTATGTTTATACTCCAGTCCACACTTTGGGGACTTAGTGTTGTTTGATGGGTGTTCAATCGCACACGATTTATGTTTATACTCTAGTCTACACTCTAGGGACTTAGAGTTGTCTCGCGGGCGGTCGGTCTCCACCCGATTTATGTTTATACTCCAATCCGCACTCTGGGGACTTAGAGTTGTTTGATGGGTGGTCAATCACACCCGTTTTTGATTTATACTCCATCTGCCAAGCCGAGGTAAGAGTTAACGAAAGAACGGCCGAATCACGTTCATTCATGGAATGGGATTCTGCCCCCAGCATCAAGGATAGAACTTGGCAAGTGAGACGATCGATTCGTATCCGCTTGGTAGTTGTAGTTCCTCTTGTCAAGTCAAGGAAGGGAGTAGTTGATGGATTGTCGGATCACATCCAAGCTTGGGTTGGACGGTCAGGTCACACCCACCTTAAGCTGTAGTCGTGTCCCCATGTTAAGGGTGGTGGTTGATGAGTAGGCAGTCAGGCATGCATACTTTAAGTCGAGCTTTCGAACTGCCTCCTATGTTCAAGGTAGGAGTTAGTGTGTAGATGGTCGAATTGAGTCCACTTTAGTTGGATCTCTGTCATGCTGAGCTTCGATAGAGGCATAAGTATTTTGGCGAACTTCAAGTATGAGCTGGGGAGTGGATGGCTGGGTTGCATCCACTCCAAGTCTTTCTATGGTCTCCAAGTCAGGCACAGAAGTTGATGAGTAGATGATTAACCGTGTCCACTTTTTGACGGATCCTAACCTTGTCGGGCTTTTCCATTTTGAGTCCTTGGCCCTAAGTCAGGGGCATATAGTGGCTAATGAGCGGTTGAATCACACTTATCTTGATGAAACTCCAAAGGTCCGATCATGGTCCATGGAGATTGGTTGGTGCCCAACTCTGAGTACTTGGTCACGTGCATCGTTTGGAAGTAGTTTAGTTCAAGTTGGTTGTAGTTCACAACACAATTGAAATTGAAATAGAAATAATTCAAAGAAGATCAAAATAAATCTCATAGATAAGTGAAGCAGCATCGGGTGCTCGTTGTTCCACTTCACCCATAGCTCCTTTTAGCGGGATGTCAACCGTCAGCGGTCCAATTGATAATCAGAGTTCTGTATTAATAGGCATTGGATGTTCCCTACCCTCCATTCTACAGGGCTTGTACATATTGTTGAAGCTTTGCTTTTTGAATTAGTTTTTCGATCACATCTCGTAGATGTTTGCAATCGCCAGTGTTAGGACCGTGTGAATCTTGGAATACACAACATTACCCGGATTTTCTCTAGGCTTCGGTGGAGTCTCTTGAGGCTAGTTTTCAGTACTGCTCTGAGTCGTGAGTCTCCAAGTAGATGTTATTGATTGAATTGTTCAAAGGAGTATATGAGTCGAATTTTTAGATTCTGGGTCATCTCCTAGAATCCAAGTCCTCATTTAGGGCACACCGTTTCACTTGTTTTGAACCCCTCCAGCCATTGGGCTTGCATTGTTTCCTATCGATGTTAGTCTCACATCATCCTTGCGTTAACATTGATTCATTTTGTAATAGAAGTGATCCAAAGTCGTAGGAGGCTTTCCAGCTAATCAATCGCTGAAATTCAGCTTGGGATCGATTCCCCTTATCAATGCCATTAGTTTGATATCCTCGCAGGTAGTGCTCACTTTAGTGACGGTGATGTTGAATTCATGCAAGAAGCCTTTGAGAAGCTTGCATGGCATTTAGAATAATTTGGATAGTGACATTGCATCCATGGATATTCTTTTCATAGAATGGCTTCAATGAAAGGGTTCTAGTGGGGGGAGATGCTCTGATCGTCGTTAGTCTGGTCTTGGCTCTCTGTAACAAGCCGTCGTATAATAGATGCCAAGTCAGGTGTTTGGAAGTTGGTAAGTTGAGGGCAGTCGCAATCTACCTTGGGAGCTTGACTCGGTAACTGATCCTTGTTTATGTCACATTGTCTTAGTTCTCCTGCCTTTAGGAGTACTGTTTGAGTAGCGGTTCCTTGTACATTCCTCTACTGCAATTCAGCAGCTGCCGCTTGATCCTCTATGCCCCGCTCAGTCATAGGACTTAAGGGAAGTGGATATAATGTACTATTTTTAAGTTGAGTTCTGGATCCAAAATACGGGGGCACTGCGCTGTGGCCTAGGTTTTGCATTGCATTTGGACATTGTGGTTTACATAAAGGTTATGTTTTTTTATTTCACTTTTTTGTTAACATTCGTACTTGTGCTATAATATATGATATATTTTGTTATTGTAGTTGTGATTTTGGTATTGTTGTTGACGCCAAAAATGGGCATCAGCACCCAATAGAATCTAGTAGAGATTAAATGAAGAATGAAATTGAAATAGAGAAAAAAAATCATAAATCAACACATGGATTTTTATAGTGGTAAGGCGATCTTGGCCTACATCCACTTCATTTTTTTATTGATCTTTCACTTGATTATGATTACAAGATTGTTTGGATCAGCTAGGATCCATTAGTACAAAAGTGAAGAATAAAAATGGCAGAGCCTCGGTAGAGAAAGTAGGATCCTTTTTCTAAGGCTGCGCCAGCTATATTTATAGGGAAAGATGTGCTCGGATTCGACTGAAATTTGGGCAGAAGGTTCGGTAGACCAAGACGAGGCTACCCAAAAATTTGCAGGCCCATCGGGGCCCATAATATGGATCGGTACCAATCCATATTATTGCATCCAAATGGACTGCGATCCCTGTGAGGGATGCCCCAAGATGTTAGCTACTTTCTCCCCAAATTTCGTTCAATTCCAATGTACGGTTTGTGAGATATTGCATTTTCCGTGGAGTAGTGTTGCTTAAATTCTAGTTTCTGTCGATCCCTCTAAAGGGTGTTATGTCGATCCCTTCAACTTCCTTCAATTGATATGAGATCCCTAGCGGGTGTTCCACATGTTGTAGTAAGCTTGTACTCCAAGTTTCATGTTGATAGCATGTGTAGATTTTGAGTTACCAACCGATCATCGCTACAAAATTGAGTAATGGAATCGATACGGTATGATCCATAGTATTAAATATTGGTCGTACCTGATCCATCTTCGGGGAGTAGTGAGCTACCATGCTTCTACTTCATATTATCATCTATGCTTGATTTTTGGACCCCACATTTATCGCTCTAGATTACTGGCCTTGATGACAGTCGAGTCTAACTTTTCCATTCAGTTCGGATATAGCTGGGTCAAAATGCCGAATAACAGTATTGTTTTGACATATGTGATTGTGGTTTATTCTATGCGACCGTTGTGACATGATATGCATTTGTGGACATATGTGAAATGAAATATGACGTGTATCATTTTAGTCTCTCTTATACTTTGATTTCTCTCTCCCATATTGCTTTTTGTTGATGAAAAAGGGGAGTAAACTGGGAATATCGATATGGGGAGAAAACTAAAAAAATTCTTATGTTTCTCTCTTTATATAAATTTATAGTTATCATCGTCAAAAGGAGGACAATGTTAGATCCTATTTTTTTGAGTTTCAGAGAGACAACTATACATTTCAATATATCTGTACAAGTTAAATTTTCAAGGAATATTATCTTTGAAGAGTAAGGTGAACTTCTCGATCACTAAAGAAAAGCAATCAAAAATTGAAGTTCAAAGAAAAGTCATCATGTATTGTTAGTCTTAAAAATGTTATTACTTGTACAATCTCCTTGATGATGACGTACACACATAGTTCTTCTTATAAAACTATTTTGAATATTTTAAATAAATTTTTACTTGGAGAAATTTTCAAAGTTATTTCAGTTTCCACAACGAGTCAGACATCTGAGCTAGTAATTTAGACATCTGGATTATGTGTTTTTTAAACTATATTCTTCCTGTTTTAAACTTTATAGGAAACGGACCTATGAAATAAAAATCATACATCTGAATATAATTTCAGATTTCTGAGTGTTGTTACAAGACAACTATGAACCTACTTTCAAATCTCTTTTCAAAACATAAGTATTCAACCAATTGAAATAATTATCCAAACGTCTAACTGAATTTAGATGTTTGAATAAACTTTCTAAACGTCTAAATATGGGTATTTTTGTACTATTTTTTTTCTGTTTAGGGACTGTAGAATTTCAGACATCCGAGGTCATAATTTATATGTCTGAATTCCTATAGCGACTATTTTTTTGTTATCAACAGAATTTTCTTTTGAAAGGTTACCTTTTTGTACAAATAACTACATCTTTTCTAATGGCCATTTCTTCTCAAATAGAACCTTTCAAACAGTATAAATAAACATCACTTTTGAACGTTTGATTTCACCTAAACTATCTTTGCTTTTACGCTCTATATTTTCCATGATTTAAAAAGAATTCAAAAAATTGTTTGTTTATATTGTTTGAATGGTTCTATTTGAGAAGATATAACTATGAGAAAAGATGCAATCATTTTCAGAAGAAGTAATCATTTCAAAAGAAAATTCTGTTTAAAATAGGAATATAGTCATTATAGGAATTCAGATGTTTGAATTCAGACCTTAAATGTCTGAGATTCTACAACCTTTAAATAGAAAAGAAGTAGTTCAAAAATACCATATTCAGATGTCTTGAAAAGTTATTTAGACATTTGAATTTTAAATCAGACGTTTGGATAATTCTTTTAGTCATTTGAATAGCTATGTTTTAAAAAAGGATTTGAAAGCGGATCTTTAGTCATTTAAAACCAATACTCACCCATCTAAATTTTTATTTTGTATATCAGTTTCCTATAATGTTGAAAACATAAAGAATACAGTTTAAAAATCCCTCAATTCAGACATTTGAATTGCTAGCTTAGACCACTAATTCCCTATAGAAACTAAAATAAACTTTGAAAATTTTTCAAAGTAAAATTTTATTTTAAATATTCAAAATAATTTTATAAAAAGAATTTTTTGTAAGTGTCATCACCAAGGAGATTATACAAGCAATAATATTTCTAAGACTTACAATACATGATGACTTTTCTCTAAACTTCAATCTTCGAAAGCTTTTCTTTAGTAATGGCGCAGTTCGCCTTAGTCTTCAAAGATAATATTTCCCAAAAAATATATCTTGTACAATATATATTGAATTGTATAGTTGTCTCTTCAAAGCTCAAAACGTTAGGATCTAACTACAAACACTTTACTATAAGACTTCGCCAGTATTCTTTACAAAAATGCATTTAGTCATCCTTAACAAGATAAAGTGATCAAATAAGTTGCACTGAATTAAGTAAATCAAAACTGAAATTTTGGTGATTAAATTATTAGGTCGATCTATAGTCTTTGGTGTACTATTAATTCGAACACAATAAGTTCCTCATTGTATTCAATCGTATTTAACATAGAATCTCGCAATAAGGTTTACTTGCTCATTTTGAATGAAATAATTTAATCTAAATTCTGTATATTGAGAACACGGCTGTTTATCATACACCTTTTGTGTATATGGATCAAATACCCATACTCTTGTACTATTTCAGAGTTCAACGCTCATAGAGGACAATAGGTAGTTTTGGACAAATCCATATTTAAGTGACCAAACTCGAAATCTATAATGGTTGTATTATTTAGCACTTGCATAGGTGTCGAAGTGACACATGGCAAAAGATTAATTTATTAGTAAGTATATTCTTACATTTCTTCATTATTTTCAATTCAGTTGTTTAGTATATTTTAATCGATAAATTATTTTATCAATTATGTTAGCCGTGCAAATTTATTAAAGTAGATTATTATAATATTATGTATGTTCTTATACTAATTACGAGAGTTTATTATATTTTACTAATACTCCCACTATATTTTACATCTCTTCAAATCCTAAATGAGATACTGGAATTGCAGAAACTCCTTTAATAAGTGTTAACATCCATTTACCCTGTTACAACAACCATGTGGGTGCTCAACAAATTGTACCCCTATAAATGGTAAATAACATGTTCTTTGTTATATCTCATATATAACTCCTAATCGTACATTCTTTGCTCCTAATCCTATTTATGACCTTAAGGTGTAAAAAAAATCATAAAGTACATTAGATACTCATAACCCATCATTTCATGATGGCCTAAGGAGAATTTTGTAATCTTTGAGGGTGCTAAACAAAGTCAAAAAATGTTACCACTAATCTAGGGAGATATAAACATCACTACAAATATTTTTTGGCTTAAGGGTGCATATATTGTAAATTATAGAGAGTAACATTATTTTAGATATGTAATCTCAGAATAATAATAATAATGATTATTATAATCTATAATGAGTATTCACAACAGTCATTGACATCATTTATCATTATATAAGCACACTATTATATTCATATGTATTTACTCATTATGGCTTTTATTTCGACTTAACTTTTGAAATCGTATTTTAGTTTTATTTTATATACATTATATAAGGTTCTCTTATTTGATTAAAAAAATTATAGCTTGGTAATAAATCTTATACTCAAGTATATTTTATTATTAATTAACACAATTAACTAATAATACTACTTTGTTGTAACCTTTCATAAACAATAAATTCAAAACTTTTATAAATTATTTTGAATCTATCTATTTATAACTTTTATAATTTGAGATTAAAAACAATCTCAAATTTATTTATTTATAACTTTTATAAATTCAAATTTAAACTATTTTAAATTTGTTTATTTATAGCCTTTATGAACATGCTTTTTTAATTTTATTCACAAACTTTATAAATTTCAGTTTAATTTAAAACAACTTCAAATTAATATACAACTTTTATAAATACATATTTTCCTTAAAAAATTATTCATAACCTTTATAAATTCACGTTTAAATATACAATAATTTTAAAATCAAATTTGATATATTATTCATAATTACATAATGAGGGCCCTGATACCATTATAGGGTTAGATGCATTGAGTGCGAGGTAAAATGGGTAAATTTCAAAATATTACCTTTTTAATCATTATGCAATATATCTTTATTTGTGTTACCATGAATACTATTATTGAAAAATAATCATATTTTATGTTTTATAGGATGATATTGGTATGAACTTTTAGTTTATATTGTGTTATCATTATATTAAAAATATCATTTTGATTTACAATGTTATTATTTGTTGAAAATATTTAACGAAATAACTTATTATCAAATTAAATAACATTCACTCTGTAACGACCCGATATTTTCAACCATTCGCATCCGCACATGTCTGACTTGAATTGCTCAAAATACCGCATTGTAAATAAAAATTTGGCAAACTCATCATATACAGTAAATAAATAATCACAGGTCACAGACACAGAGTAATATAATGCAGCGGAAGTAAAGAAATAGTAGTTCATAACGCTACTATATAAATACATCAGAGTTAAGTAAGATAAAATAGGAGTACCAAGATACAACAGGAGAAACAGTATGATAATCAGGTACAACTCAGAATACAACTGGATAACTAAATGAATAGATATCTGGATCTTCAAAGCAAAACTCCAGCTCCAAAGGTGAGTCTCTAATGCTGTATCACTCAGTCTAACCCGAGCGTAAAGCAAAACACAAAACACTCGAGTCAAGACATACATACTTATACAATGTAAACCAACTCAAGTGAACAGTAATAAAGGTACAAGTAACTTAAAGGATGCTTGGGATCGCCCATCCTTCAAGGATCCGTTAAATTATCTACTATGTAGTAATATTCGCTATTATAATAATGTCTAATTATAAAATAAACATACTTTTAAATAGCGTTAAGGCTTTACATTTTCCATCTTAACACGTAATAGTGCCAATAGTCTATACAGTACATGCATACCTCGAAAGGCTATGAGAAGATACTCCATAGGTACGACACAAATAGAAACTCATAGTAAAGCTCGATAGGGTAGGTGACACGGCACAACAAGACAATGCCAGGGTAGATATACCAATTACGCATCCGGGCTGGTGGAAACGCATAGCAGCCACTACCGCCCACCTCGAACAACACTCCCAAATCAAGGGGTGCACCCAATCAATCACAAAGTAATAGAATGGGATCGAAGAAGTGTGTCCGATCAGAGGTGTTACCTCATTGGCCCGAGAATCTCTCCTGTTTTAGCCATCTTATGCCAACTCACGGGAGTTGTGTCCACGTATATACCTTAGGATCGTCGCCACCATCCTACTTCATTCTGGAAACTCCACCGCGTACACAGTTGTTAAAGTGGTTTTCGGTATCGATAGAGAGTATGTCCATATCCGATTCCGGTCTCTTTAACAACCAATCGTTATTATAACCCGTGGTTATAAGTCTCAAAATCATTTATACTTTAAAACCAGAATATCATATTCATTTCAAAACTAAATATTATATTCATTTCCAAAGCCAAATCAATATATCATTTCCATTTCAAAAATCAAAACAATAATATCTCATTTAAATTCCAAAACCAAATCAATATATCATCTATATTTCAAAAATCAAAGCAACAATATATCATTTAAATTCCAGTACCAAATCAATATATCATTTATATTTCAACCCAAATTTCCAAATCACTGAATGTTTCTTTCAATTTATTAAACTTGAAATATTCTTTTAAATCATCTTAAGTCAAACCACCTTATAAAGTCATATCCTTAAATCTTTAATTCAATAAGTTTCAATTCATATATTTAAAGATAATTCTTAGCTAAATTCAATTTCAAATACATTGTATTAACATATAACTTCCAAAATTCATTTAAACCATTTTAAAGTAAAGTTATTATACTTACAAATCAAATATTCAATTCCAAAAAATTTAGCCTTTTCTGAGCTCATTTATTCAGTTAAATACTTAAAACATTAAAATTTCAGCTTTCGCAGCACTTATAAAATGCTGCGATAAGTTACATTTGAAAACAATTCAATTCAGCAAAGACAGCATTTAAAAACTGCTGTAATAGTTCAGTTTTAGTTGAAAAATAGTTCAATTCAGCAAAGACAGCATTTTACAAAACTGTTGTAATAGTTCAAGGTTAAATTACAAATTTAGTTCAATTCAGCATTTACAGCTTTTACAAGACTGTTGTAATAGCCCTTAGTTAATTTAGCCTTTTAGTTCACTTGTATCAACCACATCACTTACAAAGTGCTGCAATATCCTTTACTTCAGATTTTAAGTTAGTTTCAGAATTGATAGCATTTCTGAAGTGCTATTAATTAAATTTCCAGATTTATGAATAAATTTCAGAAGACAAATAAACTCCAAATTCAACCATTTTAACTTTATAAAAATCATATTTCCATTTCAAAATGTTCATTTTAAATACCCTTTAACTTATGATTTCATAAAGTCAAAATTTACAATAATTATCAATTTCTTTCAATAATTCACTTATTAAATTCAAGTGTACAAATTTCGTGTTCTTTGCATTTACTTAACACTTTAATTTAAATTTACCATTTCACAAATAAAACTTAATTTCCATTTTATTTTCTTTACTTAACATTTCATTTAAACTAAATCACAAATTTCCAAATTAAGTTATATTTCAAATCACAAATTTTTCCATTCATTTATTTAACATTTTGAATACATAGAAAAATCATTAACACTTTATTAAATCGTTTTAAATTCAATTTAAAATCAAAATATCATATTTCTCATTTTTAAAAAATACTTAAAAACTTCCAGAAATATATATATATATATTAACGACGGGTCTATATAATATTTTCTAACCTAGGTCAAGTGATACAGATAATATATCATTTCAATCCGTAATTTACAAAGAAAATCCGGTTTCTATCATTTCAAACCCGCAATCCAAAGTTAAATAAAAATAAATAAAAATCGCTCAGGCCTATCATTTCAGCCCATAACGATTTTTCCTTATTCTAAAGTCTGTTCGGGTATGTATCATTTAAACCCATAGTGATTCTATTCTACAGGGAACTTGCAGTGTGAGAACATAATATAAAATAAATAATATAACAGAATATAACATAGCAGATGATGTGACAAGTTTACAACAGAGTTTAACCTCATATAATATACATCACAGGCATAACATGATATAATAATTTCTACACATTCACTTCTTGTCGTTTCACAGTTTCTATAAGTATAAATGTCATCAGTGAATACTCACCTTTTTAAGCTGAAGTTTGCAAATTAAAGCACATAAACGGATTCCAGAAATCACGTTATAGCACGACTTTTGATTTGAGTGGAGAGAGCCAAGATATTGATCTTGTATTCACAACAAACAAAGCAAAATATAAATATAATTACAATACCAAAGTTTAAATTGAAATGAATGAAAACTAGGCTAGACAATTACATCACCTAGCTTTCAAACCATTTTTGCTTGACCACAACTCCATGTATGCTCGGCCATACATGCTTAGGGCTCGGCTTAGGATGTTTACAAGTGGAAATATATCAAGTTTGGAACTGAAAATACATGGCTAGGCTTGAGAAGAGGAAGGGTTTTGGAGTTACAAAGTGACGAAGGTCAAAAGGCAAGGCTAGGAAGGGTTTGGATCAAACATAGGCTCGGCCTATGTCACTTTTGGTCTCGGCCAGAGGCAAGAACAGGTCAGGTGCTGGAGTTAGGGTGGTGTTCAGAGGTGGTGCTTGCTGGTGGTGAAGGCTAAGGGGGGTCGCCGTGGTCAACATGAAGGTGGATGTTGCAAATATGGCTCGGCTAGGAAAGTTTTCAAGGTGTTTTTGCATTTTTTGTTGAAATTGGTTCATGGGATGGTCACGGGACCTTCAGGTCAGAGGAGGGGGATGTCAGGCTGTTTATGGTCAGAGGAGGAAGTGGTGGTGGTCGGTGGAGGAGATGGTGGAGGTGATAGGCCGAGCAACATGTGTGAAGTCAAGGCAAAACAAGGCAAAATTCAATGGAAAAGCAAAGGAGAAAAGTGGAAAAAAAAAGGAAGCCATTACCAATTTTTCCCTGAGATGTTTGGACGTGAATAGCTGAGGAAAAGAGAAGTTTTCACGTGAAAAATTGAATAAGAAACTCACGGCTAATCAATAAAGAAGGAACGGCCAAAATGTGAAGAGTCTAGCTAATGAAAAGTCATAATTTTGAAGCTTTAGTCTCTTCAAATTTCCACTTTATATTTATACAAATAAACAAATAAAACTCGGTAAATAAAATAAAACAAACTGAAATAAAGTGAAAAAGAAAAAATAAATAAATTTGTTTTAGGAAAATAGGAAGATAAATAAAGAAAATAGCTTAATATATTGAGACTAGTTTTAAAAATTGTAAACAAAATACACTTAACTTTGGAAAAATTATAACTATACTTTAAAAATGTTTTAAAAATAAAATATATATAAATAACATGTTGTGTTACACATGAAGACATAAATTAGAACATGACATGACAGACAAAATATTATTTCTATAAATTAAAATAAACAATTTTGTTAAATAAAACAATTTACATACAATAGTGTAAAAAGCATAACTTTCACAATATTAATCTGATTTCAAAGAAACGAAAAGCAGTATACTTCAAATTTTATTTACTTTCATAATAAAAGATAAAATTCAAAAATTCAAACTTTTAAAATTTTAAATTAAAAGTCAAAGTTTGACCACATTGACAAAAATTCACATTTCTGGAAAATACTCTATTTATTCATGTTTGGAATTATAATTCACATAAAAATCAAAATTTATATTTAAAATTACAAAATTTATCCATTTTAATAAATAAAATAAAGTTTTTAAATCAGGAAATTCAATTTAAAATAATTACAAAATACATGGTTGTTACACACTCAATACTGAATTTAACAAAAAATAATTTTCGTATATGATGTTGTATATATATAATCTTAATATTGAATAACATATGTTTGAATAATTATGTAACACCCCTAATTTTTTTGATAACATTATTCAAGATATTTAATTAGATAAATTAAATAGAATGATGTAAATAATTAGAGTGATTGGGGGATTGAGATTTGAAAATAAATTAGAGACCATGCTTAAATAAACAAATGGGATTAACAATGGCTTATATGTTAATTAACTAAAATAAAGGTATAATAGGAAATAGTCACACTCTTATATATTCACGGCTTTATCATCCGTTCACGTTCATTTTCTCATTTCACAAAAATGTAAACAAAGAAAAGAATAGTCAGCTGTTTCCTGGAGATTTGACCAGGCAACTAGTGCTCGGCATCAGGTAGCACTCGGCGTCAGAGAGTGTTCCGCATCTAGGAGTGATCGGCGAAGTATTCGGCATCTAGAGGGACTCGGCGTCAGAGAGTGTTCGGCATCTATGAGTGATCGGCGAAGTACTCGGCATTCAGAGGGACTCGGCGTCAGAGAGTGTTCGGCATCTTGGAGTGATCGGCGAAGTACTCGGCATACCAGGCTACTCGGCGTCAACTAGCACTCGGCGTCAACCAATGCTCGGCGTCAGCTAGCGCTCGGCATCGATAGAACTCGGCAATAGGAGTGCTCGGCATCCAGAAGACGTTCGGTGGACATAACTACTCAACATGACACTATCGTTCGGCCAGCATGCATCATTCGATCAAGAGCTTCAGATAGAGTTACGATCGGCTTCAACTGCAACCATCCTGCACTTCCCACACATCAAACGAACCATTCAGCATAGAAAGGACTGTTCGGCATGGAAGGGACCGTTCGGCATGGAAAGGACTGTTCGGCGTCAAAGCGTTCGGCATACCTGGTTCGGCATGCAGCGAACACTACACCTGGGCTAGAGCGTTCGGCTACCAAGCCCACTTGGGAAGTCCAGCCCATCTTTGTCTATAAATAGAGGGGCAGGGTCACAGTGAAGAGGATCCTATTTTGGAGAGAACACTGGGGAGACTCTGCCATTTTTGAGACTCATCTTCTCTACTTAACAACTTCATTCAAGCATTTGATTCACGAATTGTATTTGTAATCATCTATTAAGATGATCAATAAAGTTTAACCTCAAAGTGGACGTAGGCAATTACGCTGAACCACTATAAATTTGGTGTTCTTACTTTCTGCATTTAAATTAGCATTCTCTCCTCTGTTTAATTTGCTTTCATCACTTATATCTCTACACAATCTTTCTCTAAGAGGTTAGTGACCAATTTTGGTGCTAACACTTTGGTGCTTTCACTGAGAATTGAATTCTCAGACCTCAAGGATCTGCTTTGAAGCTACTGGATTGAACAAATCCCCTAAAGAAGATCCGACTCACTGATAAGACATCCGTTGATTCTACTCAGAGTTCATACCGACAACTCTACAATGGCAGGACCACGAACCAGGTCAGCTTCTCATAATGCGGATGCCCGCGAGACTGCTAGCGTGCAACAAGCCGGACCTAGCAATCAACCAGCAATTCCGGGTGAGGGAATCGCCGCCCAGGAACAGACTCCAGTTGTCACCAGAATAGAGTTCAACGACTTGATGAGAGAACTCAGGGAAAGCAGGAGACAACTAGGAGAGCAGATGCAAGCTAACGCCAACCTGATGGCACAACTCACTCAACAGCAGCAACAGACTGCTGGAGGCAATCCCGCTCCTTATTCCTCATCTGACAGCTCTACTTCCTCTGATGAACCACCCAGGCGCAGACGTCGTAAGACTGAAGCTGCGCGAGCAGGTGCTGCTGCCCAAACAGCTGGAAACCGCGACCGAGTCGGAGCTGGGAACTTAGGAACTGGAGTACAGGTGGAAGCTGGAGGCCCAGACCATCAAAATGCTAATGATGTCGAACCTCAAGACGCACGATTGGCAGATCGCCAGGAGAGGAGACATCAGCACGGACAGTCGCGTAGAACAGACTCTAGCCTTCCCCCTTCCATTCAGACACCAGATCTGACAGCCATGATCAGGCAATTGATGAAAGAGAATCAGGGCTTATCAAATGATGATTGGGGAGTATCAAGAAGTCATACTCCATTCACAGATGTTGTGTTGCAGGCGGCGTACCCCAAGAAGTTTAATATGCCTACTATCCCTGCGTATGAGGGAAAGGCTGACCCCAGACAACATGTCATGAGGTACGAATGGATGATGGATTCAGCTAGAGCAAATGATGCCACCAAGTGTAGATGCTTTCCGATTACTCTGTCTAGGATAGCTACTATGTGGTTCACCCGACTTCCTCCGCGGTCCGTATCAAATTTCGAGGAGTTGGCAAAGAAGTTTATTGAGCAGTTCAGGATACACACTACACGCCCAAAGGACGTAATGTCTCTGTCAAGTGTAATCCAAAATCCCGGGGAGTCGTTGAAGGAATATTTACAAAGGTTCCATGTTGCGGCAACCGAAGTCAGTAATCCCAATGACCATGCAATTCTGATGGCTGTAATGAGAGGTGTGGATCCAGATTCAGAGTTTGGAGACTGGTTGGCAGGAAGACCTCCGACTACGCTCGAGCGCTTCTACTCAAAGGCACACCGGTTCATAAGAAGAGAGGAAGCTAGGTGGGTACGACGAGATAAGGCACCAAGACCTATCCAAGAGTCTATGAAGAGCAACGTTGCTGTGAAGCAGTCCGGAGACAGCTCGGGAAAGGTTCAAGTCAATGTCCAGAATAAGCCTGGGCAGCCTAAGGAGTCCGGAGGAAGAAATCAAGGGAAGAAGAGAGAAGCGGGGAAGTGGAAGTCGAGAATCCCAAGCTACAGCGAGTATACTCCGTTGAACGCGCCGCTTGAGAACATATACCTATCCACCTTCAATACTTTCCAGTACAGAAAGCCACGTCCAAAAGAATCAACCGAGGAACAGAAGCGGACCGGGAAATATTGTCGCTTCCATGAGACTTATGGGCACAATACGGAAGAATGCAGACACCTGCACGACGCTATCGAGAAGTTGATCAGGCAAAAGAAGTTGCAAGAATTTGTGAAGGATCCACAGGAAGGAGGACAGGGAACGTCCAACCCAGGTCGTGCACCAGCTCCGCGTCATCCTGAGGAGCCTGCCCGAACCGTAGGCAGACTGGTCATAAATACAATTATCGGCGGACCTCACCCCTCAGATAAGAATTGGCAAGAGATGGAGCGATATGCAAGCTCCCTGAAGCATGCAGATTTTGAGTGATGTTCGAACGTGGATGATGGGACCCCTGCTAAACAGCAGCGCATAATGACGAATGATATAGTGTTCAGAAACAGAGATGCTGATCAAGTAGAGGCCCCAACCATCGACCCGATGGTCATATCTGCGATGATCGGACCAGCATATGTGAAAAGAATTCTGATTGATTGCGGAAGTTCAGTCAACATCATCTTCAAGAAGGCTTATGACCAAATGAAACTGGAAACCAAGGACTTGAAACCGTCTAAGGCTCGTATACACGGTTTTAATGGCGCAGCGACCGATGCCGTGGGTTATGTTGAGTTGCCAGTTGAACTGGGACAAGGCGAGCGTCGGAGGGTGCGAATTCTACCCTTCGTAGTTCTGGATGTGGATTCTCCATATAACGCTTTCTTGGGCCGGCCGGCCCTGGCTGAGTTTAGGGCAGCGTTAGCCCCGTGGTGTTTAACTTTGAAGTTCCCAACTGACAAAGGAGTAGGTATTGTTTATGGCGACCAAGCGGCTGGTCGTTCCTGTTATGTGGCTGAGCTTCGAGAGGCCCATCGGAGGGAGAAGGGAAAGGTTGCGGACAATCCCGTCCGCATCCTTAATACAGATGATTGACAAGTAGTGCCCGAGCCCTGGCTCGGGCATAGTTCTCGGATCTTCAGAGATATAGATCCGAGAGACGACGATGAGAAACCCAGGGAAGAGAAGGCAGCGCCGGCTGAATTAACGATTGACATTTCAGTTAGCCGTGACGGCCCTTCGCGAATACTGAAGATCGGATCACAGCTTAGCCCCGCGATAACTGAAGACCTTAGCGACTTCCTCCGGGCAAATCTTGATGTTTTCGCCTGGACGCATTCTGATATGTGTGGGATCTCTCCCGCCATCACGAGTCATATGTTGAACATAGACCCGAAATACGTCCTGGTTAAACAAAAAAGGAGAGGAATGGACCCGGAGAGGTCCGCTGCTCTCGGAGAGGAGGTGGACAAACTCAAAGCAAATTGGTTCGTCCGCGACGCCCTCTACCCTGAATGGGTATCCAACCCTGTGCTGGTAAAAAAGGCGAATGGGCACCCTACGAGATCTTCTCCACTAAGTGCACAAACGAGTCATGTTGAACATCTGCGACACTATTACATTTAGCATGTTTCCTTTCTTATCTTAGGCACTGTTATTTCCTGCATGTTTCCATTCAGTCATAACTTAGTTTCTTTTTAAAGTTGTAATCGACCAGTTTAGTTGATTTTCATTAATAAAGGCTTGAAGCCGTATTTTCCATGAATCACTAACGTTTCTATATCTCATAATTGAGTGACGAACTACATTATCTTGTACGACGTACGGACTCGTATAAACAATTTCAAATCTCTGAATCCCCAGAGCGCGGATCGGAGTACTCTAAGTCCCCGGAGCGCGGACTAGAGTATAAACGATTTCAAATCTCCAAATCCCCAGAGCGCGGATCGGAGTACTCTAAGTCCCCGGAGCGCGGACTAGAGTATAAACGATTTTGAATCTTCGAATCCCCAGAGCGCGGATCGGAGTACTCCATGTCCATGGAGCGCGGACTAGAGTATAAACGATTTCGAATCTCCGGATCCCCAGAGCGTGGATCGGAGTACTCTTAGTCCCCGGAGCGCGGACTAGAGTATAAACGATTTCAAATCTCCGGATCCCCAGAATGCGGATCGGAGTACTCTAAGTCCCCGGAGCGCGGACTAGAGTATAAACGATTTCAAATCTCCGAATCCCCAGAGCGCGGATCGGAGTACTCTAAGTCCCCGGAGCGCGGACTAGAGTATAAACGATTTCAAATCTCCGAATACCCAGAGCGCGGATCGGAGTACTCTAAGTCCCCGGAGCGCGGACTAGAGTATAAACGATTTCCAATCTCCGAATCCCCAGAGCGCGGATCGGAGTACTCTAAGTCCCCGGAGCGCGGACTAGAGTATAAACGATTTCGAATCTACGAATCCCCAGAGCGCGGATCGGAGTACTCCAAGTCCCCGGAGCGCGGACTAGAGTATAAACGATTTCGAATCTCCGGATCCCCAGAGCGCGGATCGGAGTACTCTAAGTCCCCGGAGCGCGGACTAGAGTATAAACGATTTCAAATCTCCGGATCCCCAGAATGCAGATCGGAGTACTCTATGTCCCCGGAGCGCGGACTAGAGTATAAACGATTTCAAATCTCTGAATCCCCGGAGCGCGGATCAGAGTACTCTAAGTCCCTGGAGCGCGGACTAGAGTATAAACGATTTCAAATCTCCGGATCCCCAGAGCGCGGATCAGAGTACTCTAAGTCCCCGGAGAGTGGACTAGAGTATAAATGATTTCAAATCTTCGAATCCCTAGAGCGCGGATTGGAGTACTCTAAGTCCCCGGAGCGTGGACTAGAGTATAAATGATTTCGAATCTCCGAATCCCCAGAGCACAGATCGGAGTACTCCAAGTCCTCGAAGCGCGGACTAGAGTATAAACGATTTCGAATCTCCGAATCCCCAGACCGCGGATCGGAGTACTCCAAGTCCCCGGAGCGCGGACTAGAGTATAAACGATATCGAATCTCCGAATCCCCAGAGCGTGGATCGGAGTACTCTAAGTCCCCGGAGCGCGGACTAGAGTATAAACGATCTCAAATCTCCGAATCCCCAAAGCGTGGATCGGAGTACTCTAAGTCCTCGGAGCGCGGACTAGAGTATAAACGATTGCAAATCTTCGAGTCCCCAGAGCGCGGATCGTAGTACCCTAAGTCCCCGGAGCGCGGACAAGAGTATAAACGATTCCAAATCTCCGAATCCCCAGAGCGCGGATCGGAGTACTCTAAGTCCCCGGAGCGCGGACTAGAGTATAGACGACTTCAAATCTCCGAATCCCCAGAGCGTGGAGCGGAGTACTCTAAGTCCCCGGAGCGTGGACTAGAGTATAAACGATTCCAAATCTCTGAATCCCCAGAGCGCGGATCGGAGTACTCTAAGTCCCCGGAGCGCGAACTAGAGTATAAACGACTTCAAATCTACGAATCCCCAGAGCATGGAGCGGAGTACTCTAAGTCCCCGGAGCGCGGACTAGAGTATAAACGATTCCAAATCTCCGAATCCCCAGAGCGCGGGTCGGAGTACTCTAAATCCCCAGAGCGCGGACGAGTATAAACGATTTCAAAATCTCCGAATCCCTAGAGTGCGGAGCGGAGTACTCTAAGTCCCCGGAGCGCGGACTAGAGTATAAACGAATACAAACCTTCGAATCCCCTGAACGCGAATCAACTTACTCTAAATCCCCGGAGAGAAGATTTAGAAAAAAGCCCAAGTACTCGAGAGATGTGGAACGAGAAATATGCCACATCTAGAGATGTTTGAACGACACGAAAATGGACTGCGAGATAATGCAACTTGTAACAAGTGGGGTTATGACTACAGTTAGTCAGCAAACCAAAGAAAAGCAAGAGAATCATTCAAACAAAAAAGAAACTAAACTTCATTCAGTAGTTCAAAATGGGGTTACACAGTTATTCCTACAAAATTCAGAATCCAGAACCTATCTATACAAACTACAAGCCACAAAAAATAAAAGCAACGACAAGACTTAAGCAAGAAGCTCGTCGAACGAGTGTATCAATTATTTCTTCGGTTTCTTCTTCTTGTCTTCCTTTGTTTTTTCCGACGACTCCTCTCCTTCACATTTTTTCTTGGATTTCTTGCTTGCTAAAGAAGCGGAGTCAGGAGTAGGAGACGGAACATCTAGTGGTTTGGACCTGCCCGGGAGAATGATTTTTAAAGGTCTGTTCCGCGGGTCGGTAAGTTCCAGGATTCCAGGTTCAACTTTGACCTCGGCCTTTTTCTTCTCCTCTGCGGCGAGGCGGTCCTTCATGCTCATCTGTGAAGTATGCTCAGAGGCGCCAGTGATTTCAATTCCATCACTACCTTCGGCAGGAGATGAAGTGTCAAGCTTATCATCATCTAGCGCCCCAATCACTTGAGCATCGGGACCAGGAATTACTCCCGCATGGACAGCGTCGCTAGTTTTCTCTACCTCCTCCTTGGCATCATCGCTCCTTGGAGTCGGCTCGGCGTCAGAACAGCCTACATGAAAACATAAAGAATGAGCGTTAGAACGAATAACCACTGCTGAAAAATGACGGGATCTTTCAACTTCTAGAAAAGAAGAGTTTCCTACCGGGTTCAGGTTGTCTATCGGTTGCGTGTGGGGTTTCACCCTCCAGAATAGGAGATAGCACATGAACACCAAGCCCGGGATCTTCAGGGTCGTAGCCGGCGTGCTGCTCGAACGGGTCAAGTGTCGGCCGACCGGCCGGTTGAGCAGCGGGAGGAGCAGCAGTGTGAGGAGCCATAGTCTCAGCCCCAGACGGGCCAGCTTCATCATTTTTCTCTTTTGGAAGGGGAGAGCCTTTGCTATAAAGCGTCAATGCTGCGGATAAATCCGCTGGCTCATTCCCCCTAAGGAACTCCTTCACCAAAGCATCCTCATCGACCTCTTCAGAGCCCGACTCGATTTTCCTGATCTTTATCAAAGTTTCCCAGGCCTCAGCTAGGGATTCGAGGTAGCCATCGCCCAAGAATGTTAAGTCGCGATGCATAAGGACGCGAGCCCCATATTCAGCGATCAATGGGTCAAACATGCATTTGACTTCTTCCCTGCCGGCTTCTGCGGCCGCCTCGAGACGAGAATCAATCTCCTCCGCAACCTTTCTCTTGCCCTCCTCACGGGCATCATCCTTCATTTTCTCAACCCCAGCAAGTTCGTCATCGAGCTTCGTTTTCTGGAGACGAGTAGCAACGATTTCATCACAGTATCGTTGTGATTCTTCTTGAGCAGCTACCTTGTCCTCCTTCTCCTTGGAGAGTAATTCTTTCAGCTCTCTGACTTGCACGACGAGCGCGTCCCTCTCTTTTTGGACAGAGTCTTTTTCTAGGGCGAGGGCACCGCTGCGCTGGACTGCTTCATCAAGCTCCTTCTTGTGAGCCATCTCTAAGCGAGTAACTGCCTCAGCAGTATCTTTTGCACTTTGTTCAGCGGCTTCCAGCTTCGACTTGTACGAAGCGAGCTCTACGTCTTGGTGCTCGATGATGTTTTTGTCGCAGCCAGCCTCCAGTTTTAGGCGATCAATCTCATGTTGATGCTCAACAGACACCTCCGAGATCTTCTCCACCAAGTGCACAAACGCGTCATGTTGAACATAGACGTCGTTATTGCAGGAAATGGCACTCTGCTTCACGTGCCCAGGAATATGGTGAATAGCCGGGAGGAACTTCAAACCGTCAGAGCAAATTTTCGGAAACTTGACCTTAAGATCGACCATCTTTTCCGCAACAGTTGGGTCCACCGCAGGAGTAGGAGGAGGAGGCTTTGGAAGTTCCACTCTTTTTCGTTGCTCCCGAACTTGCCTTGTACTCGATGAACCGGAGTGTTGTTCTCGAGGAGCATCAGATTGGTAACCCTTCGGTGAAGACTTCTCTTTATCTGGCTCATTTGGAGGAAGAGGATCACGGGACTGTGAAGATTGAGAATATGCCTTCTTACGGTGAGACGAATCGCGGGGACGATTGTCTCTATCTTCGTAGTCATCTCTGTCCCTATGTCTGCCCGAGCCTGAGTCCCGTTCGGAATGATGAAATATGGAAGAGCCATGAAGGCGATCGAGTCCGTGAGAGCATCCCATGTCACCTGCAAAGAATGGAGATAACAACGAGTTAGGAAAATCCAAGAAATAAAAAAATGATGAAGTGTGTGATGGAATGCGTATGTGCGTGCGTGTCCTAGTGTTCCCCCCGACGGACCCGTTCGTTTATCTTTACTAATCGGAGTGTTGTCTCCTTGGACCGGGAGTTGAACTCCTGCATTGCCTTTAACGGGCGAAGAAAACTTGAGGGCTTCAGGATCTTCAAACCCGTAATTGAGAATATCATCGGGAATAGACAGGTTCGACAGGCCCTTCAGGGAACTTTCCAGGTGCTACGAGGAAGCCTCTTTCTCAGGCGGGATAGGCATGACTTTTGAAGTGCCACCAACTTTCTCCTTCTGAACTTTATATTTTAACTTCCTCTTTCCCTTCGAATGGGAGGGCGACGTCTCAATATCTTGAACTTCGACTGCCGGATTCCAAGCGGGGCCCACATTCTCGCCTTGAGTCTCAAGAGCTTCGTCTTCTTTGCGCTCACCTTCTTCGTGCGTATCGGGAGTGCGGCGCGACGACGATCCGGCCTGTTTTTTCCCTCTACCGGACGAAGGTTTGGGAATGATGACACCTTCTGGAAGGCTGATCCGACGACCAGGGGCTAGCAAGCCAAACCCCGACAGTGATTCGTTTGAGACGATAGTTCGGATGTCTCGTTCCTCGTCAGGAATAGCTCTAATGGCTTCAACAGCCATAGAATATCCTCGGCCTTCTGGACGCGAGTTGATACCTGAAAAGATGAAACAAAGTGTTAGGAAAAACATGACTCCGGTTAAATGCGAATAATGACTCAGCAGAGAGACTTACTGCCTTCAACCCATCTTCTCGCAAAACCAGGAGGGCAGCGCACATAAAGCCATTCCTGTTTGTACAGGGCGAATTTACTGCATGCCCCTGTCAAGATTTGGCATTTGTGGTACGGCTCGAGGAACATAAAGGAAGGACTGTCTTTTCGTCTCTTGATCATATAAATGTATCTGATATCGCCAGCGGTTGGAGGTCTAGAGAAGACGACCATGAAAAGTAAGTAGGTCCCGTATAGAAACGCATGGCCGTTCGGGTGCAACTGCGACGGAGCTATGTCAATATACTGCAATACATCCCGTAGAAATAAATTGAACGGAGGCACGCTACCCATCCAACACATGAACTTGTTACAGGCGGTATACCCGACTGGGGGCAGATGAGGACGATCGTGTCGTGAAGGGACCAACACGTCGGCGAAAGGGATCCCATGAATGGAGCATATCCATCAAAGAGGGGCTTCGTTGATCTTCGAAGCTTGTGAATCGATCGGATTGTCTAGAAGAATTGCTGCCTCCAAGGCATCAGGTGCTAAGTTGTGAGCAGAAGAAGTCGACGGATTAGAAATATCAGCAGCTTCTGGCCTTGATGACGGCCCAGGCCTGTCGGATATAGTGGCGGAGCTAGACTTTCTTGACATCCTCAATAAATAACGAACCTGGCAAAGTGCTTGAGAAAGCTATACTCAAAAAACGTTGAACATTAGAGTTAGCAACACGAGTTTTCCCCCCACGTGGTGTGTGAACTAGTGCAAGCAATTGTGTACAAGCAATAAGAATCTAAAGATTTCAAAGATATAAAAATGAGCTTCGATTCGTCGCCTTCGAAGACCGTCATCGCTGACCGTCTCAAAAAGCCCGCCTTGAGGTTATTACAGTCTCAAATTCAGAAAACGAGTGTTAATCAAACCCAGATTTAAGTCTACTAAAGCTAGGGAGCTAATGATCCGGGTCAGTGTCATATGATGGTGTGCTTAGATCTTTTGACCTTGTGTAGATTAGGCAAGGCAATTGTTCGTTCGGCATTTACGGTGTTCGACCTAAGTATGGTTCAACATTTATCATTGGTCGGCATTTATAATTGTCCGGCATTTGCATTGCTCGGCCTTGATATGGTTTGGTTAAGTTTTGTTCGGCATTTGGACTGTTCGGCCTAAATATAGAATTCGGCACGTATACTGTTCGGCATGTCAGTTGTTCGGCAATTATGTTGTTCGGTCTAAATTCTGTTCGGCGTGTGTGTCTGTTCGGCATGTCAGCTATTCGGCGCATATACTGTTCGGCATTTGGGTAGTGTTCAGCCTTAGTTTGTTCGGCTAAAGTAGCGCTCCACCCTCGATTACAATTCCACCCTACTCCTTCTCCATCTGCGCCGAACGACAGGAACAGATCGCCCGTCGAAGATTACGCCGTTCGACACCCCATCTTTCTTTTTCTCCCAGTCTTGTTCGGCGCGAAGGAGCTAGGCCCAACTACCATGCACCATTCGACGACTCCAAACGTGCGAGCCATTTCTACTCGCCACACATTATGCAACCGTAGAAATGTCCCGTTTTCCACGTGATGAACCTAAACCTCGTGTTGAAGTAATTTAATCGTGGAAGGAACGATACCTAATTCGAAGATCGAACTTGAGGAAAGATCAATTAGGCTTTATATCCGATTGGCTGGCGAGAATTGCAAGTCTCTTGGGAGTGACAGATATGAAGGTGTAAAAGGAAAATAGTGGAAGGACGCCTGGTTTTATAGGGAGAAGATGGAAGTTGAAAAGGCTATATCCGGTAGAACCGGTCAAAGTCGTAGCGTTCGGCTTCAAAGCAAAGTGTCGCTCGGCACATGGGGATTGTTCGGCTTCGAACGCATCGTTCGGCGTCCAAACCATGCTCGTCTCACACCTCCTTCACTAACATTCTCGAGAAGGCACCTCCGAGGTAAGCTGAACTAGATTCAAAGCGCATCACGTTCGGTCACATAATACACTTTGGGCGGCAAGTGTTTCCTGGAGATTTGACCAGGCAACTAGTGCTCGGCATCAGGTAGCACTCGGCGTCAGAGAGTGTTCGGCATCTAGGAGTGATCGGCGAAGTACTCGGCATCCAAAGGGACTCGGCGTTAGAGAGTGTTCGGCATCTAGGAGTGATCGGCGAAGTACTCGGCATTCAGAGGGACTCGGCGTCAGAGAGTGTTCGGCATCTAGGAGTACTCAGCAAAGTACTCGGCATACCAGGCTACTCGGCGTCAACTAGCACTCGGCGTCAACCAATGCTCGGCGTCAGCTAGCGCTCGGCATCGATAGAACTCGGCAATAGGAGTGCTCGGCATCCAGAAGACGTTCGGTGGACATAACTACTCAACATGACACTATCGTTCGGCCAGCATGCATCATTCGATCAAGAGCTTCAGATAGAGTTACGATCGGCTTCAACTGCAACCATCCTGCACTTCCCACACATCAAACGAACCATTCAGCATAGAAAGGACTGTTCGGCATGGAAGGGACCGTTCGGCATGGAAAGGACTGTTCGGCGTCAAAGCGTTCGGCATACCTGGTTCGGCATGCAGCGAACACTACACCTGGGCTAGAGCGTTCGGCTACCAAGCCCACTTGGGAAGTCCAGCCCATCTTTGTCTATAAATAGAGGGGCAGGGTCACAGTGAAGAGGATCCTTTTTTGGAGAGAACACTGGGGAGACTCTGCCATTTTTGAGACTCATCTTCTCTACTTAACAACTTCATTCAAGCATTTGATTCACGAATTGTATTTGTAATCATCTATTAAGAAGATCAATAAAGTTTAACCTCAAAGTGGACGTAGGCAATTACGCTGAACCACTATAAATTTGTTGTTCTTACTTTCTGCATTTAAATTAGCATTCTCTCCTCTGTTTAATTTGCTTTCATCACTTATATCTCTACACAATCTTTCTCTAAGAGGTTAGTGACCAATTTTGGTGCTAACATCAGCCATTGCTAAGGAAGAAAAGAGGAGAAAATTTAGTCAAAGCTAAGGATTCAAGCTAGGGGAAATTAATCTCAATCAAATCTCGAGTTCCTTATCCCAATCAAGTTGAATAATAATTTATATCATCTCTATTTTGTTTTTATGATCATTTTTTTTGGGTTTAAGATTAAATCCATTTTAATGATGATTTGGATGATGATATGCTTCGATTATGACATGTTAGATTTAAACAAAATTGTTTAAATATGATTTGATGCAGTTTTAAGGGGAAAACCGAATAAAATTAATTTCGAATGCAATGAGAAAATTTTATGTCATGTAAAATTTGATTTTGGAGTTAGGATTTAGTTTTTATAATTTTCCAAGCTATGGAAGATTTATTATGGATTTTCAAAGGAAAATACGAATAATTAGGTTTAGAAATTTATTTCAATTATTTCATAAAGATATTGGGTCAGGAAATTTTATATGTTTGATAACATATTGAAAGTGAATTTCTGTAATTTTTGGGGATTTTTCCTAAGTAGTTTACTATGGAAATAAAATTATTTTAGATGAAGGACTTAATTGTTTTATTGGTTTTGTTAAATGGAAGGGCTTATTTGTTAAATTAATCCATGTTTAGATCTGAAAATTGTGCAGCGGTTATTTTTGTAAGGAATTTGAAAAGTTATGGCAACCAGTCACATGTTTACAAGTAGGCAGGTTAGTTAGAAAGTATTTGTTTTAATTGGCATTAAATTAGTTTTTATCTAGAAAAGTGGGTTCCGCCTCTTTCAGAAGCACCTTTTCACCTTAAGCTTCCGCTTTCAACCAAGTAGAAACCTAGCAGGTTGAAACCAACTAAACCGAAACCAACACACAAGGTATCACAATGATGGTACATAGTGAATTGGAGAAAGGCGGAAGGCATGGTGTCGGAACGTAGCTTCGATGGAGTTGATATCTTTGTTTTACTTTCAAATGATAAGCGCCTGCCTTGTTTAATTAAAAATTTCGAAGGAGTCGAAACATAAGCTTTCGAAAGGGTCTTCTAAGTAGCTTTCAAAGAAGTTTGCCATCATTTAGTTTAAAAGTATAAGCTTTCGAATGAGTTCCTTTATTTATAGAACAATGCTCTCGAAAAAGGTGGTTTTGACCCCATCGACACCCTACTGCCGTTCTTTTGCCTTTCGAGTGGATTGAAGTCATCAACCAATTCAAAAGGTAGCCTTTGTTTTAAACCTGTACTAAGCCACTTCTTAAAGCTTTCGAAAGAGTTAAGGGTTTCGAAGGCGATGGTTTCAAAGGGGGGTTTCGAAGCTAACCTTCGGATGTTTTACTTAAATGATTTGAGCTTTCGAATGGATGGTTCCAAAGCCATTGACTTTTCCCCAAACAATTTTATATAAAGATAAATGGTTTCGAAAGGGGTACTTTCATATATATTCACTTTGACCAAAAAGAAATTTTTAAAGTAAACCATATGGTTTCGAAAGGGGTAATTTCGAATGGCTTCGAAGCTATGCTTCTATAATTGAATGGTTTCACTTTAATACATTCGAAAGGTTTCGAAAGAAAGGTTTTAAAGTGTTTCGAAAGGAAGGTGCATAGTTTTGAAAAGTAGATTTTAATGCTTTCGAATGGAAGTTTTCCAATGGTTTCGAAAGTAATGATTGAAGGTTTCGAGAGCCTTAGTTTTCAAAACAAATAACCCAATCTCATTTTAAAGGAAAACAATGGCATAATAAAAGAGTTTTGAAATGATTTATGTATGGAGTTTTTGAAGAAGTTTTCCTTGATTAATAGGTCAAATAGATTAACCAAGTGTTATATAAAATGATTTCCAGGATATTAAACCACGGGTGCTGGTATTATTATGTTATTATGTTTACTTCTTCATATATATATATATATATATATATATATATATATATATATATATATATTCACATTGTAATGGACCTATAACTGTATTTTGGGGAGAAAGGGCAGGATAACCAGCTACGTTGACCCAGTAGTGAATTTAATTTTAATTAACTCCTGAATGGATAGAATTGCATCCAAGAGGTCAGATAGACCAGAATATAGGATGCCTAAACAGTGAAGTTGTCAAATAGACAGGTTCATAGTAAACCCATGAAAACTATGTTTAGGAAAATTTATTGGCAGGTACCAATAGGTTCATAATAAACCCATGAAAACTATGATTAGATTGAGTTATTGGCAAGGGCTAATTGGTTTGTAGTGAACCAATGAAAACTATATCCGGATTAAGTTATTGACAGAAGTCAATATGTTCCTAGTCAACTCATGAAAACTAGGATAAGAGGAAAGTTATTAGAGATACCAATAGGTTCAGGGAGGACCCATGAATTATGAAGTTATTATCAGGAACCAATCGGTTCATAGTGATACCATGAAAACTATGAAACTCGGCAGGGAGTCCATAAGTACTAAATATGTTATAAGTCAGCCCATTAAAACTAATAGATTAAAAGTGACCCTAGAAACTATAACTGTGGCAGATAGTCAAAATGAATGGGGATGGGTAATCCAGAATTGATTTACTTGTTTGCATATCATCATAATATTTTGAATTACTATGTTTTTAACCATTGTGGATGTAGGAGCACAGTATATGGTTTTATAAAGTGTTGAGTAAGACACTAGTGAGGGGAAAACCCATTCCGCTAAGCTGTGTGGTCTCACTAGATATCTAAATGGTTTGAGATGGTAGATTATTATTCATACCGGGCTTTATGTCTGACTCGAAGTTTATGTTTTCCCCTTAAACTCTCGGGTACTCAATTGATTTTGAGTAGTTTGAGAGTTGAGGTTTTCAAGTACCTCCTTAGACGAATTAGCTTTCGGAGACGTGCAGAAAGCATGATAGCTATTTAGAGTTCTTTCTATTTTGATTCAGCTGTGTGTTGTTGTAAAAGCAAAGTTATTAATTGCCTAGTTATATACTCTGATCATCTAAGAGGGCATCTTCATATGTTGCTCCTGGCGTATGCTGTAATAATTATATTTCTCTGAATATGGTTCTTGTATTGGGATTATGTAATGAATTTTAAATGCTTTGAAATGGAATGAGAAAGTTGTTTGTTGATTTTAAAACTTTTCCATATCCATGTGTTTCTGTTATATCAATGTATCTAACATTACCGTATTTGGTCGCCGAGTATTAATAACTATGGATGATTGCAGCATCCATAGTCGTTAGTTTTGTGCCTCCAAGTTGGTGATGTTACAAGTTCGTAACAGAGCATAGGTTTATGAAACTTTAAATAAATTTATAACCTAAAAGTTTTTCAAACATAATCCAATGAATCTGAAAATAAGATCGGAGTTTAGGTTAGCGCTATAGTAGTGTACTTGTATTTGATATATATAAGTACGTATTCTCCCCTCTCTTAGACCGTTCTTTTGTATCTTACTATGGCTCGTATGCAGATTTACAAGAAAGAAGATATGGAGGCAGGAAACGAAAGTGGAAATCTCGGTGGGGGAAGCACCACAACTAATGGAAATGTTAGACCCATCAGGAGGAACCTGGGTCGACAAGCTAATGCTAACCAAAATGCAGATGCCAATGTGGGTGCTGGAAATCCACCAGTGGACATGGGGCCGATGTATCAGTTTTTCGTCAATATGATGCAAGCTGGAGCTGCTGCTGGTGTTGCTGGAATTGTTGGAGGAGCTAATCCTATCGCTCCAGTTGGGAATAATTATGCTTAGCTGAGCAGAGACTACACCGATCTTGGTGCAAAGCCATTTAGGGGAACAAAGGATGCCATAGATGTTGAAAATTGGCTGTTGCATTGTGAAAGAATCTTCACTGATTTGGGTTTGATGATGAGCAGAAGAGGAGGCTGGCCTTTAGGCAGTTGCAAGGGGCAGCACTTCGTTGGTGGAATAGTGTTACTGCCGGAGTTTTAGAGGAGGAGTTGACTTGGGCAGATTTTAGAAGGAGATTTGAACAGAGGTTTTTATCTGAAGTTGCTAAGTCAGCATTGATGAGAAAGTTTATGGATTTGGTGCAGGGAGAGATGTCGATAATTGAGTATACTACTAAATTTGATGAGTTGTCCGGTATGGGTATGCTACTATAGACACCGTTATCAGGAGAAATGAGAGGTTCATTCGGGGATTGAGACCTGAGCTTGCTAGGACAACCCTGACACATATCCATGATCCTTGTAATGTAGTTGTGGAGATGGAAATCCGACATGAGGAGATGCTTGCTATTTGTGTGAGAGAAAAGCCGGTTGAAACCCAAGGTTCACAAGGAAAGAAGAGAAAGTTCTTTAAAAAGAAGGGTGCCCAGAAAGGGGAGGCTGCCAAGAAGGCAAAGGCTGATTTAGTTTGCTTTAAATGTGACAATAAAGGTCATTATGCTCATGAGTGCCGGTCAGGCAAGGGGAAGAAGGCTGCAGAAAAGAAGAATGTGAAGTGCTTTAACTGTGACCAAGTTGGGCATTATAGGAACCGGTGTCCAAAACCAGTCAGGGTGGACAGTGGAAAGGTTTTTGCTGTTAGACCATCATCTGCTAGACCAACTATAGCTGAAAAATGGAAGACTGTGATGGAAGGTACACTTTTGATTCAGAGTATACCAGTTAGGATACTATTTGATACTGATGCATCACATTCATTTATATCTTAGAATTTGTTTCATATGTTATGCTTAGAACCCACATACCTTGTTACTTCCTTGAGGGTTGTGAATCCAATAGGAGGGTATGCAACTCCTGGGATGAGATGTGACTAGTTGGAACTTGATTTGTTAGGTCATAAGTTTGCATCCAGTCTGAATGTTTTCAATTTCGTAGATTTTGGAATCACTTTGGGTATGGATTGGTTGAGTAAGTATGAGGCTAGGATATTTTGTCATGATGGGGAGATATCAGTAAGACACCCTGATAGTCATAACCAAATCATATTCTCAGTGGAGAATTCCAACCAGAGTAGTTGTGCTTTGTTAAGTGCTATGGAAGTGGAAGAAGAGTTAAGTCAGGTTCGTGTAGCAAGAGAGTTTGCAGATGTCTTTGAGCCGGTTACGGAATTACCACTGAAACGACTTGTTGAGTTTTGGATAGCTCTTGTGCCAGGAGCTGAACCTGTAAGTAGGCCACCTAGCAGGATGACACCAACCAAGATGAAGGAATTGAAGGTGCGGTTAGTGGATCTGGAAGGAAGGAATTTTATTAGACCAAGCAGTTCGCCTTGGCAAGCGGCCACGGTGTTCGTGAAGAAACCAGATGGGTTGTTGAGGATGTGTATCGACTATCGTAAGTTGAACGAAAGGACGATTAAAACTAAGTATCCTTTGCCGAGAATAGATGATCTATTTGAATAGTTGTGTAGAGCCAGAGTGTATTCCCAGTTGGAATTGGCGACAGGTTTCCATCAGTTAAGAGTGGCGGAGGACAGTATTCCTTTGACAACATTTCGGACTCGGTATGGTTCATATAAGTGGTTAGTAATGCCATTCGGATTAATGAGTGCACCTGCTTTCTTCATTGATTTGATGAACCAAGTTTTCCAAGAGTACTTGGATAGGTTTGTGTTGGTGTTTATAGATGATATTTTAGTATACTCTAAGAATGAAAGGGAGCATAAAGAACACCTTAGAGTAGTGCTTGAGACGCTGAGGCAGCATCAGCTAAAAGCAAAGTTTTCCAAGTGTCATTTTTGGAAGAAAGAGGTTAGGTTTCTTTGTCATGTGGTTTCAGAGAAAGCCTTGTCAGTCGATTCAGATAAGATCAAAGCTGTTAATAATTGGAACAGACCAGAGATCGTGACTGAGATTAGAAGTTTTCTTGGACTTGCAGGCTATAACCGGAGATTCATCAAGGATTTCTCACGGATAGCAGCACCTTTGACTAAGTTAACCAGGAAGAATGTGAAGTATGTCTGGTCCGACAAATATAAGGAAGCATTCCTTAAGTTAAAGCATTTGTTGACCAATGTACCAGTGTTAGTAGTTCCAGATGAAAATCAAGGGTTGGTGGTGTATACTTATGCATGCGGAACTAGATTAGGAGCTGTGCTGATGTAGAAGGGTAAAGTGATTGCCTGCGCTTCACGACAGCTTAGACCGCATGAAGTGAGATATACTACTCATGATTTGGAGTTGGCTGCGATGATCTTTTCATTAAAGATTTGGAGACATTATCTCTTATGGGAGAGATTTGAGCTGCACACATATCATAAGTCTTTAAGGTACTTATTCTCTCAGAAAGAGCTGAATATGAGACTGCAGAGGTGGCTTGAGTTTTTGGCTGCTTATGATTTTGGTATAGAGTATACTACTGGGAAAGGAAATAAGGTAGTGAATGCTCTTAGCAAAAAACATCAGAATGTGTTGTTAGCTATGTTAGCAGAATGGAAGGATTTAGAAGCTTTGATTACTTGTAGTGTGCAGTTAAGATCGACTGTTAGTTCTAGTCAGAGCACAGCCATGTTGTCATGTTTAGAAGTTCGACTGGTATTGATCGAAAGGATTGCTTCTAAGCAGAAAGAGGATCCAGTATTAGCCGAGAGGATTAGAAGGCTTGAGGTTGGAACTGAGATTGACGTTCTAATGGATTTTAGTCTTGTCCGGAGAGGATGGTTGAGAAAGAAGGGATGATTGTGTGTTCCGAATGTTGAGTACATAAGGAAAGAAGTTCTTGGAGAATGTCATCGGTCCAAATTTACAATTCATCCTAGAGGGACCAAGATGTATCATATGAAGAGGAACTTCTATTGGGAAGGTATGAACTAGGATTTTGGCTTGTGGGTTAGGTAGTGTGCAAACTGTTAACAAGTGAAAGCCAAACATCAAAAGCTGAGTGGATTGCTTCAACCTTTAGAGATTCCATTTTTGAAATGGGATTCGAGAACCATGGATTTTATAAACGGGTTGCCAAGGTCAAATAGGGGAAATGAAAGTATATGGGTCATAGTGGACAGATTGACCAAGAGTGCCCATTTCATTCCTGTTAAGTCAACCAGGATGGCACCTGTTTTAGCTAAGTTATTCATGAAGAACATAGTTAGACTACATGGGATTCCTAGTAATATAGTCAGTGACAGAGATGCTTTAGTGAATTCTGGAGGAGTCTACAGGATCTGTTGGGTACCAAGCTTAAGATGAGTACTGCGTATCACCCTCAAATGGATGGGCAGACAGAGAGAGTCAATATGGTACTCGAGGATTTACATAGAGCATGTGTATTAGAATTTGGTGGTCTTGGGAAGATCACCTACATTTGGTCGAGTTTTCCTATAATAATAGTTATCAAACTCGTATAGGAATGGTGCCTTTTGAAGCTTTGTATGGAAGGTCATGCAAATCGCCAACACGTTGGTTGGAAACTGGAGACCGATTAGTCTTAGGTCCAGATCTTGTTAGAGAGGCATCATAGAAGATTGAATTGGTCCGAGAAAGGATGAAGGAAGCTCAGTCCAGATAGAAGAGTTACGCAGATAAGAGGCTTAAAGATATAGAATTTTCAGTTGGAGATAACATTTTCATTAAGGTATCACCGATAAAGGGTGTAGTGCGATTTGGAAAGTCAGGGAAACCAGCACCAAGATATGTTGGTCCATTCCAGATTATAGATAGGATTGGAAAGCTCGCATATAGAGTAGAGTTGTCGAGGAGTATGGTAGGTGTCCATAATGTGTTCCATGTGTCTCATCTTTGCAAGTATGTGCATGATCTAGAGACTATTATTCCTACGATAAGGTTGGAAGATCTGATAGTAGAGCTAAATTGGACTTTTGTTAGACGACCAATTCGGGTTGTAGTGAGAGATGAGAAAAGATTGAGGAACAAGACAGTCAAGTTGTTGAAAGTTCAGTGGAGCAACAACGAGAAGGACTCTACTTGGGAGACAGAAGACATAATTAGAGATATTTATCCTGGTCTGCTTTAAGGGTATGTCTATATTAGTTTTATATAGATAGTTACTAGTCAGGTAGGCTAGTATGGTTGTTATGAGTCATTACAGATAATTGCTATGTTTAGTATTTAGTCCTTACTGAATTTCGAGGATGAAATTCTTTAAGAAGGGGAGCCTGTAACACCCCTATTTTTTGATAACATTATTCAGGAGATTTAATTAGATAAATTAAATAGAATAATGTAAATAATTATAGTGATATTGAGATTTGAAAATAAATTAGGGGTCGTGCTTAAATAAATAAATGGGCTTAACAATGGCTTATATGTTAATTAACTAAAACAACGGTATAATAGGAAATAGTCACATCCTTATATATTCACGACTTTACCATCCATTCACGTTCATTTTTTCATTTCACAAAAGCGTAAACAAGGAAAAGAATAGTCGACCATTGCTAAGGAAGAAAAGAGGGGAAAATTTAATCAAAGCTAAGGATTCAAGCTAGGGGAAATTAATCTCAATCAAATCTCAAGTTCCTTATCCCAATCAAGGTGAATAACAATCTATATCATTCCCATTTTGTTTTTATGATCATTTGTTTTCGGGTTTAAGATTAAATCCTTTTTAATGATGATACAGATGATGATATGCTTGGATTATAACATGTTAGATTTAAACAAAATTGATTAAATATGATTTGATGCGGTTTTAAGGGGAAAACCAATTAAAATTAATTTCGAATGCAATGAGAAAAGTTTATGTCACGTAAAATTTGATTTTGGAGTTAGGATTTAGTTTTTATAATCTTCCAAGCAATGGAAGATTTATTATGGATTTTCAAAGGAAAATATGAATAATTGGGTTTAGAAATTTATTTCGATTATTTTATGAAAAAATTGGGTAAGGAAATTTTATATGTTTGATAACATATTGAAAGTGAATTTCTGTAATTTTTGGGGATTTTTCCTAAGTAGTTCACTATGGAAATAAAATTATTTAGATGAAGGACTTAATTGTTTTATTGGTTTTGTTAAATGAAAGGGCTTATTTGTTAAAATAATCCATGTTTAGATGTGAAAATTGTGCGGCAGTTATTTTTGTAAGGAATTTGAAAAGTTATGGCAACCAATCACATGTTTACAAGTAGGCAGGTTAGTTAGAAAGTATTTGCTTTAATTGGCATTAAATTAGTTTTTATCCAGAAAAGTGGGTTCCGCCTCTTTTAGAAGCACCTTTCGACCTTAAGCTTTCGCCTTCAACCAAGTCGAAACCTAGCAGGTTGAAATCAACTAAACCGAAACCAATGCACAAGGTATCACAATGATGGTACATAGTGGATTGGAGAAAGGCGGAAGGCATGGTGTCAAAACGTAGCTTTCGATGGGGTTGATACCTTAGTTTTACTTTCAAATGATAAGCGCTTGCCTTGTTTTAATAAAACTTTCGAAGAAGTCGAAACATAAGCTTTCGAAAGGGTCTTATAAGTAGCTTTCGAAGAGGGTTGCTTTCATTTAGTTTAAAAGTATAAGCTTTCGAATGAGTTCCTTTATTTATAGAACAATGCTCTCGAAAAGGGTGGCTTCAACCCAGTCGAGACCTTGCTGCTGTTCTTTTTCCTTTCGAGTGGATTGAAGTCATCAACCAATTCAAAAGGTGGCCTTTGTTTCAAACCTGTACTAAGCCACTTCCTAAAACTTTCAAAAGAATTAAGGGTTTCGAAGGCGATGGCTTCGAAAGGGGGTTTCGAAGCAAACCTTCCGTTATTTTACTTAAATTATTTGAGCTTTCGAATGGATGGTTCCGAAGCCATCGAATTTTCCCTAAAATTTTTTATATAAGGATTAATGGTTTCGAAAGGGGTACTTTCATTTATATTCACTTTGACCCAAAAGATATTTTAAAAGTAAACCCAAAGGTTTCAAAAGAGGTACATTCAAATGGTTTCGAAGCTATGCTTCTATAATTGAATGGTTTCACTTTAATACATTCGAAAGGTTTCGAAAGGAAGGTTTTATAGTGTTTCGAAGGGCGGGTGCCTAGAGTTTTGAAAAGAAGATTTTAATGCTTTCGAAAGGAAGTTTTCCAATGGTTTCGAAAGTAATGATTAAAGATTTCGAAAGCCTTAGTTTTCAAAACAAATAACCCAATCTTATTTTTAAGGAAAACCATGGCATAATAAAATAGTTTTGAAATGATTTAAGTATGGAACTTTTCAAGTAGTTTTCCTTGATTAATAGGTTAAAGGGATTAACCAAGTTTTATATAAAATGATTTCAAGGATATTAAACCACAGGTGTTGGTATTATTATGTTATCATGTTCACTTCTTCATATATATATATATATAATGGGCCCATAACTGTATTTTCGGGAGAAAGGGCAGGATAACTAGCTTGGTTGACCCAGTTGTGAATATAATTTGAATTAACTCCTGAATGAGTAGAATTGCATCCAGGAGGTCAGATAGACTAGAATGTAGGATGCCTAATTAGTGAAGTTGTCAGATAGATAGGTTCATAGTAAACCCATGAAAACTATGATTAGGTTGAGTTATTGGCAAGGGCTAATAGTTTTGGAGTGAACCTATGAAAACTATATCCGGATTAAGTTATTGATAGAAGTCAATAGGTTCCTAGTCAACCCATGAAAACTAGGATAAGAGGGAAATTATGGGAGATACCAATAGGTTTAGGGAAGACCCATGAATGATGAAGTTATTGGCAGGGGCCAATAGGTTCTTAGTGATCCCATGTAAACTATGAAATTGGACAGGGAGTCCATAAGTATTAAACAGTTCATTAGTCAGCCCATGAAAACTAATAGGTTAATAGTGACCCTAGAAACTATAACTGAGACAGATTGTCAAAATGAATGAGGATGGGTAATTCAGAATTGATTTGCTTGTTTACATATCATCATAATATTTTGAATTGCTATGTTTTAACCATTGTGGATGTAGGAGCACAGTATATGGTTTTATAAAGTTTGGAATAAGACACTAGTGAGGGGAAAACCGATTCCGCTAAGCGGTGTGGTCTTACTAGATATCTAAATGGTTTGAGATGGTAGATTATTATTCATACCGGGCTTTATGTCTGACTTGAAATTTATGTTTACCCCTTAAACTCTCGGGTACTCAGTTGATATTGAGTAGTTTGGGAGTTGAGGTTTTCAGGTACCTCTATAAATGAATAGGCTTCCGTAGACGTGCAGGAGGCATGATAACTATTTAGAGTTCTTTTCTACTTTGATTCTGCTTTGTGTTATTGTAAAGGCAAAGTTATTAATTGCCTAGTTTTATACTCTGATCATCCAAGGAGGCATCTTCATATATCGCTCTTGGCGTATGTTGTAATAAATATATTTTCTCTTAACGTGGTTCTTGTATTGGGATTATGTAATGAATTTTAAATGCTTTGAAATGGAATGAGAAAGTTGTTTGTTGATTTTAAATTTTTTCCATATCCATGTGTTTTTGTTAAATCAATTTATCTAACATTACCATATTTGGTCACCGAGGATTAATAACTATGGATGACTACAGCATCTGTAGCCGTTAGTTTTGGACCTCTAAGTGGGGTATGTTACAAATTATAACTAGTAAATTCAAATAGTACATTGATTTTAATATTTCTTAAACTAATATTACAAATATAAATGATAATGTTTTGTGTAGATTCAAATATCAGATATTAGAATTAAGAGGACAATATCTAAATATATTTGTTTCAATTCATGGTGTTAATATATATATATATATATATATATATATATTCGATGACAATATTAATATTATGATATTTAAGTCATAGTATTAAAATAACTATATAGTTTTCTATTAGATAATGCAATGTGTTCAAAATTTAATTATGAACTCAGCTGTTTAGGTTGTGCATAAAAAGGAGTTCATATATGAGAGCTATGCAGTTAATTTCCCGCTAAACCTCGTTAAATCCACGCTAAAGCACTTAATGTCCTTTGCTCGCTACGCTTTTACAATTTAGTACTATCAAATAGTAAATCCTCCTAAAGCCCTGCTAATTACCACTAAGCCCTCTAAATCATAGCTTTTTAAAACCCGCATTAGCAATTTAATAAAAAATTTAAATTAACTAGTTCATTTTAAAAAAATATTAGTGTATCGACCTAAGTTCATGGCTAAAAGCTCAATATAAGTTATAACACTGTTTTTAGTCCCTATGTATGAATTGGATTGATCACAACATTTTTTTAATTTTGTTGCATATGAGTAAACATTGTTTCCTTTTCATATACCAATGAAGTAAGGTTGATAATAAACCCATTTTTGGAAACTGATTTTACTTCAGTATGTCGTTATACACCTTCGCTATTTTCTGCTGTATTCTAACTTTATCACCAATATATCTTTTTTGACATCCCCTACTATAGATTCGCTTAGTGGTTTTAACTGTACAGTGTGAAAGTAATACGTGTTTAAACATCCAGGGTTTAGAATGTAATTTAAAAAAAAGGGGCATAAAAAAATTAGCTTTTCTCCTAATAACCTAAGTCGTCGCCTTTACCCTTGAAATTTTTCGACCACCTTAGGTCGCTAGTGGTGTCGCTAGCCTCTGCTAAACCTAAGCTTCTCTTCGATAACCTGGTTGTTTCTTCCGATCATCTACCATGCAAGCCCTATTTTTATGTCGATCCAACTCTCTCTTAACCAGCCTACCGCAAATCACCGTACTTTCACCAACAGCATCATCATAGTTGAAAGGACAATTGCTGTTAGCTTACTCAATTAATTTCGACTAGTATAGAAGTTTAAACTCCGATGACGATGGACGGGATGTGCATGGCTGATATGCATGGTGTGTGCATGAACAATATTCAAAATATTTAAAAAAATTAACTTTAAAACATATTGACTTGAAACAAAGTGTAAAATTCGATTTTGATTGGACAAAGAAAAAACATCCACGGTAGTACCATCGGTTGAATAAACCATAAATTGTAAACTTCACCTTTAAGAGATCCTATCTTGAACTCAATAGTAGAGCTACAAAGTCTACCAGTAAGAAGTCATTTATTAAATGGAGAGAGAGAATGAAATTATTTTGTCTGTTGAATTATGCATCTAGGTATATTTATAGCACACTTATGGGCTATATAAATATCTTACCCACATCTACGATTCAAGGTATGTCCCATTATAAGTGAGATCTTATCTGACTTAATTAATTAAACCCATTTAGTTAATTTGTACCTACATTTATTTTGGCCCGCCTTATGTTAAAATAATTTTAAAATTCCGCCTATCAAAATAACACACGCGCGCACATATTTATATTATGTATTATATTTAAATCATTACATTAGCCCAAAAATAATGATTAAATAAATATATAATAAATAATTATTTTATTAATAAATTTTAGGCCCTCTAATAATAATTGAAAATCATATGCTAATTAATATAATAATTATATTAAATTCCCTATAATAATAATTTATTACTTTTAAATTATTTCAAAAAATTATCTTCGGTCGAACATTGGAGTTGTGGTTATGTGACTCACAGGTGTGAACTCAACCCTCAATAAAATTTAAATAATTTAAATATTAAAGTTTGCAAGGATTTCTCTAAAGCACAATAGTGGACACAAGTTCGGTTGCTTATAGACTATACAGGTGAAATCAAAGTTGTAACCTTTTAAAGTGACTTCCTTAAGATACAATATAGTATGCATGTTTTCTCTTTATCATTAATATATACTTAGATATCTAGATCTTAATTAATGATCAAAACTATGTTAATGTCCATAATTAGTTACAAAGTCCAAAGTCCAAAGTCCATGGTTCAATCCGGTAAAAATTGCCAATAAATCGATATTCTTTGGCTAAAGACTTTGACTTTACATTAACTAGCAATTACGGTTTTACTAACCTTCTATTCGAAGGAGACGAATCCTCTCTTGGATGGTATTTCATTTCAAATGGTTCAACTTATGCCCAATTATGTCCATAACAAGATCACGTTATCATGTGATTGACCATATTCAAAGTATAATTTAAACACTTAGATTCATAGTGTAGTCAAATGAAAAGGTTACTGTACAGTAACACGTGAGATCTTCTATTTGACTTTTAACCTATAGAATACTCGATGAGTCATTCTATAATTGTTTCAAACAACTACATGTATGCAACACCTTGGTGCTTCTAATGATCATGAGTAATTTACCGTCCATCATATGGAGATTGTTACGCATGCTAGTCTTAGTGGATATATCGATATTTCATACTCGATACACCTTGAGTAGGAACATTTAAGGACCAGTATTTATTTTGTTCGATTCAATACTCATGGTTGTGGATATATTTGCAATTGTCGATTAAATACCTTTCCTTGGGATTTTTACTTGTATATATTTAATGTATTTAAAACAATATTTATATCCTAACATAACGGTATAAACAATTAAAAATAATACCAAAAGCATATTTTATTTCAAATAAGATTCCCTATAAGAGTTAAGTTATATAATCAAATTACATAATTTACTTTTCGGTACACCCTTAACATTATCATAGTCATTGCAATATCCTTCACATATTACTGCAATTTTTGCTTTTAGAGGTAATTTCTATCACATCTCTCAAGTTTAAGCAATCTTTCATCTCATGTCTATACATTTTGTGAAATCTGTATAACTTATCATATCCCTTTTCCTATTTTATACACTACTTAGTGGAGGCTCTAGCAATGGATATAACCATAGGTGACTAGTTAGACATTCTCAATGGTATCAATCAAATTAGTGTATATGGTGTATCATGAACCCCTTTTAAAATGTTTTTGAATAACATTCGTTTTATATTTATGGTCTTTGTTCTTCCCCTTACCTGCATTTTGATTGGCTTCAACATTGACGTTTCTCTTCTTTCAGACTGAATAATCATACACAGTTCAGATTCAACATCTTCCAAATATAGGTATTTATATGAATTGTAGTTGAAGTCCTTTAATCTTTTTGTCTTCTTATTCAATAGTTCTCAGGACATATCAGTCCTTTTATTGACCCCATCAACAATAGCCATATGTTCTAACTTTTTGTAGAGTTGTAAATCGCTATAGTTGTCACGTTCAACCTAGTCAAGTATCTATGTGGTCACTCTTCATCACTCTACTTAATGACCATCAATGATATATAATCCTTAGATTGGACCATGTCAATTCAAAACTCACTTTTGAACTTCTTCTCTAACGTAGAATATGAAATGTTTCATCAATGTTCGAGTCCTTCAAACCCCACGGTGGCTTGATCAGTTATGTAAATGAGGCGACATCGACACTTCACTTCCTTTGTCATCCCAATAACTCCCAGGTGTTAGATATAGAATGCTAGATGCACCAAGGAATAAGTTGTTCCAACATATAGTTCCATTGTGATTCCCTTAAATTCTGGCGAGTTCTTGGCATTTATAATATTTGGACGAATGGGTTTCTTTTTATCCTACTCTGATTCCTTGTTTTATTTCTACATTTCAAAAACCAATCTAATTAATTATGGAATGCTCAATCAAAGCGTTGGTTGCTTCTTTGGTGAGTTTTATTGTGGTTTGCATCTTGGTCATGCTTTCGTTCGTGAGAATGACCATGGTGGTCATTGTCCAAAGACAAAGAATCGATTGTTTGGCGTCTACGTCTTTTAGGATTGAGCGAATTCTCTAAAGATTCTTTTATATGTGGATCAAGGTGGTGTTCTCTAATCCTCTTATAATACCTTCTCTGATAAGGTTTGCCTTGCCACAAATAACAGGCTTGTCATGGCTAGGAGAGGCTCATCCACAGGAGGTTCGACCAACCTTGGTTTGCCCATAGGAGGTTTGTACACCTTGGTTCGGCTAGGGAGGTTCAGCCATCCCTCGGTCCTATACTCGGTTGATCCCTTTTTGCTCACTTTCAGTTTTTCCTCCGAACCACTCCAAGGCTATATTTTTCTGAGGGATGAGAGGAGTTCTAATAATAGTGCTCGTGTTGTCCGTCTCTATCACAATCTGATAAAGCACGGTATTGCTTAGTTGTGTAGGACCCTTCCTTTCTTTCCTATGAGTATTATCATAACCTATAGTGGTGATATTTTCAACCCTATTTGTGGGAGCATCGTTTACACCATATATTACTCCTAACAACAATTTTAGCTTGAACATTAACTTGGAATTAACACCATCCCGGTTGGAATATTAGCAGGTTGATCTAGATTTTAGGTTCCTTTCTAGCTACCTCCACTAATTATTTCATCTACAACTGGACTTTTTCACATATGCCTATTACACATTTCTATTGACTTTTAGATCAAAATATAATAAATTAAAATTCAAGATCTAAGTTGTGTACTCTGTTAAAGAACACAAAGGTTCGCTATACACTATAAAGAGAGATCTTACGAAGAGTCTAAGCCGAAGTACGATCTTAGACTTAGTTTTAAGGGTTTGAATTAGATTGGATGATTATATATGAATGATCACATAAGTAAAATAATAGATAAACAATAAACAAATAGAAAATTACATATTAAAATAAAATTAAAGGATGAACAATAAGATTTTATTAGTTTCTCAACCATTAACAAGGTTCACATCCACTTTGTTGTCTATACTATAATTTGCTAACTACAACACACAGATATGAAAATAATAGGACAATTTTGAATTTTGATTTTAGCAGGGTCGCATCTAATGATTTAAAGGATTCCTTAAGTGTTGGATCTTTGTGGATTGATAGGTAGAGACTGCCTCATTTACATTAGAATTACTAAGGATACTTTCTAAAAATCCTACACCAAATTCATTTGATCTCGTATGCATACCAAAATGTATAAAGATAGGAGGAAAAATAGGGCAAACAGGTTCATCCAACTTAGAGAGTGGTTTGTTGGGTTTGTTAGGGATGGTAATTGAAGTGATATGGAGTGGAGAGTTAGCATAAAAGCTGTAGGGAGATGGAGAGAAGGGAGGTTTGACTACCCACCTACCTTCACTAAACCTCTAAAATGATTCGACCATTAGAGCCAAACCTTTAAGGAGGTTGAGCATTGGGAGTTGAACCACCCTTTACTCCTTCACTCTCTCCACTTCTCCACTTTGATTCCTTATTTACATCTTCATATGTTCATCCAGCTCTTTTAATATGATTGTCCCAAATATTTTGTTAATCATTAACATCTCCAATACTTTATTATTTAATCATACTTCCATCAATGGGTTAGTTGCATAAATAGTCGACCATAAATGTAATTTATTTGTTTTCTACAGCACTTTTAAAAAATATTATCTTTAAGTCCTAAGTTTCTTTCATGCCATCACACAAAATAATGGCGCCACTATTACTTTATTCCATAGGAAACCATTGACGTTATCAAGTTAAACAATGAATCACAACATGTGTCTTGTTCGTGATAAAGCCGACATGTTGGATTAGATGCACTGGCAATAGGGTGAAAAGGTGAAATTTCAAAAAATCCAATAATTAATTTGCACAAAATCTTATTTTATGTTTACACGAATATTGTACTTTCCACTAAATCATATTTAGTGGCTTTTAATAAATGAGTTTTGTGTTTTAGTTTTAATTTGATTAATTTATATTAAAACATTTGTATTTGTATATTATGATTTACCTTTACTAGGTGATAAATTTAATATTTTCTTATGTTTACATAAGTTTAAACTTTTATCTTAATTTATGTTGTGTTTGTATTTATAATAAAAACATGAAATATGATAGGTTAATTAAGGGTGTGCATAAATAAGTAGGTACCGCATGCTAATAAATAACCATTGGGTCCTAGTATATATATGTGTGTTGTTATAAAGGCAAGACGATTTAACATGGGATTTATTAATACATGTAATCAACAACACACACACTTATAATGAGAAAACACTAAAATGAAGCTTTTCAAATTACAAGAAAATCCCTATGACATTTAATAAAATTTATGGATATTTTTGTCAATTTTTCCCTATGTTCACGATAAACACTAAGTTCAGCATAAGTCAAACCCTCTCCATCATTACTTTTGTTTTGGGGCTTCTCATTTTTTCTCCTTACAACTTTAATCTTCTATCTATATCTTCGATAAACTCTCGATTTCCAATTTACTCTCAAAACATACAAGGTGATACAGCTACAGCGGGTCAGTTTAAGAAAAGTTGGGGAGATTCTTTACAAATGGACAAAAACAAGGACAAGGTAGGAATGAAGAATGATTCTAACAATGATGATGGAAAACAACCGCACATTCAACCTGAGGTTCATTCATATATGGACTTTCCTCCTTTCATTTATTAGAATTCAATGATTAGGTTTTGAAAATGTTTTTGATTATTTTAAGTTGTGAATTCTACGCGCAAACAATTGTTGTTGATTGTGAAATATGCAAAAAACATACCAAAGACCTAAGTAAGTTTCATTTATTTACAATTTCTACGAACTGGGTCAAAAAACATGAAATCTCTTCTTATTTTATGTATTGTTCTTTTTAATTTTTGTTAGTTACAGGAACTATGGATTTATGGAATTGCCTTTATAGGACCGCTTCAAATAGAATTTTCTTTCAAGCATGAGATCTATTTTTATCAGTTGTTTCTTGGAAGGCTAAAATTGATGGGTTAATGTTTTGGTATTAAATAATAGATATCACAAAATTAAGGTGTTATTGTTTTGGTATTAAATAAGCGATATCAAACATTCAAACTAAAAGTTGATGCTGGATTGAAAAATAAAAGCAAAAGAGTTTATCTACCTCAAGTGTTGGTTTGTTAAAGGCACGATAATTTCTTTAGTACAAGTACTGAGTTTATTTATTTTTGTATGATATATTATTTAGTGATGATTATATTGTCTAGGTAAGTGTTGAGATAAGTCACACATTGGACAATTTACAATATAAATCATGCATAAATACTAAGAGACCATCCATTACATCACCAATTGGTTTTGTGATAATATGTGGTTCTCTACCATGGTATCAGAGCGAGGTTTAATTGTGTCACACATCACCCTCAATGATTGTCCACGTGTTTGGCTGATGAAACGGCACACGTGCGGGGGCGTGTTGAGATAAGTCCCACATTGGACAATTTATAATATAAATCATGCATAAATACTAAGAGATCGTCCATTACATCACCAATTGGTTTTGTGGTAATATGTGGTTCTCTAACAGTAAGTGTTAACTTTCCTTTTATGAAAATACAAGTTTTTTCAAATGTCTGTCATTGTTTGTGAGGATCGATTAAATTGGAATCAATTTCAAGCAAGTTATATACAAATTTGAATAGTCTAAACAAATTGATATTATATTAACAAAAAAGAAAATGCAGTTAAATATAGTTGATCTACTTGAATAGTGAGTATATCTATATACAAAAGCCTACCTATGATTGTCGCAAACGTTTCTTATTTAAATGCATCTAATTATTGGAGGTATCAAACTTAATAGCATTAATATTATTGACACATGCTTGATATGTATTCAAATTAAGATCAATTATCCTATCTAGGGAAAGTAGATGTATATCGATTATAAATTTTAGATGTTTTGGGCTACTTTCTAAAAATTAAGTGATTTTCATTTTTAAGTAAATAAATGCTAAGAAAATATTGATAAGAATAATTAGTGGTAGGTTATATAAAAAATATTTAACTAAAAATTGTTGAGAATAACTAAGGGTGGATATACACAAAATGAAAGCGTTATTAAGAAATAAATAACAAAAATAATTAAGGATGGTTATATATAGAGTATAAGCATTACTATTTTGGAGATTGAATTTGTTTGGTTCTCATTTTAGGATGAGATGATTCAAAAAGATATTTTCTCAGTTACAACAATAAATGCTATAACCACTTTTTCTATTTTGGCATTAGTGTGCACACTTTTAAGTTTCTTTTTGGCAAATATGAATAGTTGAAACGCTAATGGTTGAGATATAGGGTAGAACATACATAAGTGAGATAGAAAATTTAACAGATCATTAACATAAAACATTTGAAACTTTGTTTGTAGTTATGATTTAGTGGAAACCTTTGTGCGTGTGTGAAAATAATAAAGAAAAAAGATATGAGATGATTATTCGATGAAAGATAAAGCCATTAAAAATAGATAAGTATCAACCACGCATAAAATTCCATAAACTAAGACAGTAACTCATTTGTTAAAACTAAGAACTCTTGTTTGATGGTTTATGGAGTTTTTAGTAAAACTATATAAGTTTATTTTTTGTGGTTGTTTTATAATCCAAAAAGAACCGAATAGAATCTACAATGGAAGTGCTTTATTATTTTACTGCGTACCTTATTTTTCCTTAATCCTAATCTGTATCTTATCCTACCATATTCTAAAGTGATTAATATGATTTTGTTGATTTCATGTGTAATACATTTAAAGATATCAGTCTTTGGTAACATAGTATTAATCAAGAAAGAGCTTTGTTACAATCATATTTGTACCAAATTCAAAACTATACACTTTCTATACATACGTCCAACGGACGTGCCTAAGTACTGGTTATATAATAAAGTAAATACCCCCTCCCCCCAATTGAAGCCTTTTTGGGTTTCCAACCCTGCCATTTTTGTAGTTCTTTTATAAGAAATGCAACATGAAAATAAAGGATATATTTGTCTTTTTCCTTCCTAGCACTTTCTCTATCTATTTCAAGTCCATGTTCCCAAACCATTTTCTCAAACTTTCTTCTCCAGTCCATTTCTCAAGTTCCTTCTCTAAGTTTCCAACTCCATAAAAACACAAATAAGATCCTCATAAAAGTAGACAAGTGTTTTGAATACAAATTATATCTTAGACTAAATCCATTCTATTTCGTTTTGAAAGCTGGGTTGATTCATGGTTAGAAAGGGTGGTTCAGGTTTATTCTTTTACTTTAAATTATCGATTTTTTGTAAAAGAGTATTATTCTCTGCTAGTAACATTTCATGATACTATTTCTTGTATGTCTATAATATGGTGATTGATAAAGGTCAAATTTAGAGTGATGCTAAACACACCATGTTAGCGATTTCTTTTTACCCAAAAGAAAGAAAAATAAAAAAGAAAGAGGACGGTATTTCATTTTACCCATATAGGGTGGTAGGGCGGTAACTGATTACCGGATGACAGTATATAGTCGGATGGTTGTCATCGGCCTTTTTTTTCACAATTTTCTGCATAACAAATTGTAAGTACACCGAGAAAATAACACTACTAAATTTTAATGCAAAATCTATAATGACCATCAAGATAAACATCTTGTACCCAAAAAAAGCAAAACTGCATTTCATATGGCAGTATAATTCGACCATTTAAAATAAAAACAAGATTAAACTACTAAACGATTTAATTTCAAAAACATATTTCATTCGGCAGTAAATTACTTGACCCAAAATGAATCTAAATAATTTCATATTGCTGAATGCTGTTAAAACCTAAACATTATACAGTTCGACAATATAAAAATTGAACGAAAATTATTATAAATTTTTTTATACTACCGAGTCGCATTCTAAAAGTGAAAAATTAAGGTTTGTCAATTTTTTTTTTAAAAATGTGCAATGCCAATGCAATGAAGAGATTCATCAAATTTAGACAAAATTGAAAATAAATACAAAAAACACCTAAAACAGAAGTTTGTTATGATGACGAGGTCTTCTTCTTCGTCACTTCAAACTTCCTTCTTGAAGGCATGGTTTGCGAATGGCGACTTGAAAATTACGACAGTAAATTTTGGAAATGAAAACGAAGTTAGGCTAAATATTCGACTGTGAATGATATAGTGGAGGGCTGGGTAATGTTAAAAAATATATATGGTAAATTTAAGTTAGTTAGGGTATGGGCTTGGGTAAATTTGGAAAATGAGTAAAAGGACCCTCTAACGTGGTGCATTTAGCACCATTCTAAATTTATTTTTGATTTATTCGTTCTACGGCCTATTTTTTTTTATGTTAGTTGATTTGATAATTTATATTTCACATGAAACATTCTTATTGTTAGCAAAAACTCTATGCATTTGTTAACTGCTTACATTACCTTTATTATTTTCTTTGGTTTTGCAGAACATCAAAGTGTTGGAGAATGAAGAGAAAAGGTATTTCAAGTCCTTAATGATGTAAACAATTAGTTTAAAAATATGTATTTTTATATTTATCCATGATTGACCAATTTAAGAAAAAAATTCAAATTTTAAAGTCATTTCTTACTGTATTTATGTGTACGGTTTAGTTTACACTAATGCAAGAAAATGTTGTTATGTAAACGAAAAATAATATACACTCATTTCTAGCTGAATCTTCTATAACTAGTAGACTACCTACATTAGGTTGGGAAATAAATAGACGTATATGGTAAAACTATTGGCTGGGATGTATGAGGTCACCTTGAATATTAATGTCAAATCTAGAGAAAAAGCAGAAAGTCGGACTAGGTTAGAAATTACAAATATACAAAGATAAATAACTGCAATTCACTATATTCTCATTGTTTTAAAATTATTCTTGTTGGATTTGAGAATTCCTCCTATAGATACATATATTTAATAACAACGGAACTTTTATAGTAAACTAGATTTAAAGTTATAGTTCATTAACAAATATAACACCTTAAGAAATATTGTTTTCAATGGTTCCTTTGGACAATCAGGATATAAGTTTCATATTCTATATTTGTATTTATTAATTATTCATGAATTATATTTCACATAAATATTCTTCTTCTAGAGATTTTTTATGTAATCTTTAATGAACTTTCTTTGCTTCAAAATTTACCTTAATTCTACTACAAACAAGAAATAAAGCACCCTTGTTATAAACTAAAAAGAGATAAGAAGCCATTAGAAAATAGAAGAGAGAGGAGAAAATGTTATTCATACTGATATCAGTTACATAGAGATTGATACATTCAATTACATTACATAAGCTCCTTTATATATAGGCCTTGGAGCATGAGATTGAACATATCCCATGATGTGGGACTAAATAGCAAAACACAAAAGCATATTCACTTTTATATTTACATATATTATAACACTCCCCCTTGAATATGCGCCTTTAAAATCTTGAATGCTCATATGGTAGTTAGAAATTGTTCCTTTTGAAACGTCCATGACAATTGCTTCCCCTCATTATTATCTTGCTTTCATACATCCATTCAGTCGTTATGAATATTGTCTGTTGCCTCATTAAAAACCTCTGTTAGGAAAACCCAGTAGGAAAAACCTTGAACAAGAAATATAGTGCAACTTGGAATCATAGATATCATACAATGATATTCATTTTAAAGAGTTTGATACTTCGGGATCAAAATAATGCCTCATTAAAACTTTACTAAGAAAAACCCAATGGAAATAATTCTTAGTGAAGGAAAAAGAGTACAATGACATATTTTATTTTCTTATTTCTTCAAATGAAGCTTGATACTTCTGGATCAAACTAATGCCTCGTTAAAACCTTACTAAATAAAACCCTATGGGAAAAATCTTAGTGAAGGAAAAAGAGTATAATATAGTATGACATATTTCAATAATTTACAGAATCAAATAGAGTTTGATACTTCTGGATCAATATAATACTTCATTAAAACCTTACAAAGGAAAATCCGATGGGAAAAACCTTAGTCAAGGATAAAAATACAATTTAACTTAAATAACATATTTGAGATGTTATTTCTTGAAAAGACGTTTGATTCTTCTAGATAAAGATAATGTCTCGTTAAAACCTTAATAAGAAAAACCCAGTGGGAAAAATCTTAAATAAGGGAAAAGAGTACATTGTAACTTATTTTCAAATGTTACTGGGGAGTTGATACTTCTGGATCAAGATAATGCCTTATTAAAACCTTACTAATAAAAACCCAGTGGGAAAAATCTTAGTTAAGGAAAAAGAGTGCATTATAAATACTTATGGACGCTCCTCCTGATTTAAAATTTTCCTCTGAATTCATATTCGTCTTTCGATAACTCAAATTGGTTATAGATACTTCTGGATCCATAAATATGAATCTCATTAATAATACAATTTATTAATAGTTTCATTCGATACAATCAAATTTTCTAAGATTGTTTCTTCCAAACATAATTTGCATTTTATGCATTTTGTATGCTACTTTTATGAAAAACACTTCATGTGCTTTCATTTTTGTGCTTCAAATCAGTTTTGCGTATTGCAACTATACATCTTTCATGAATATTAAAAATTTTATTACAACATTACTAAAAAGCAGGAAGTAATCTACTCATCTGCTGGTTCTCTGTGCTCATTAATGGTTCGGCTAATGGGTATTTCAGGGCTGGGAGAGGTCTGTGCCAAGGAGACCCGCTATCGCCTTCTCTTTTTGTGATCGCGGCTGAGGCTTTCATTCGCGGTCTACATACCTTGACGATATTCGGTCAGATTCAGCGTTTCGGGATTCCTAGGGCCTGTCCTCTCATTTCGTCTCTGTCGTTTGCAGATGACATTGTTATCTTCTCAAACGGTAGTCGCTCCTCTATTCGGAGGCTCCTTAGTTTCATTCATCTTTACGAGAGATCCTCCGGTCAGCTCGTTAACACTTCGAAAAGTTGTTTCGTCCGGGCGAAGGATTGCTCCCCCTCTAGATCTTCCTGGATTGAGACAATTTCTGGTTTCAACGAAACCACGCTTCCTCTACCCTACCTGGGTATAGTTCTGTACCGAGGTAGGAAGCTTAATGCTTATTTTGACCCTTTAGCTGACAAGGTACGGGGTAAGGTCATTCGTTGGAATGCGGCTCTTCTCTCTCAGGCTGGCAGACTGGTACTCATAAAGTCTGTGTTAGATTCGATGGGAACTCATGTCTTTGCGACTATGACCCCTACCGCCTCCTTCTTTAGGTCGTATCGTTCTTTGGCATCTTCCTTTTTCGGGGGCAACAAGGAAGACGATCGCCGCCATCACTGGATCTCGTGGGACACGGTTTGTCGCCCCAAGAACGAGGGCGGATTGGGGCTGCGCAACCCCAAGGATATTTGCTCCACCTTCGCTTGCAAACTGTGGTACAGATTCGGTACTAACAACTCTTTATGGTCCTCGTTCCTTCACGCTAAGTACCATAGGCTAGCGGGCTCTAATTATACGGGTTCTCCGTCCTATGCTAGCGAGACTTGGAAGCACATGCAGTCAGTGAAATCCTTATCTGACTCCCATGGCGGTCTTTTAGGATGGGACGGCGCCCCGTTTTCCATTCTCAGAGCTTGGACTTCGATTCGTATTCCTTCCCCCATTCGTCCTTTGTTTTCCTTCATTTGGGATTCTCGCTCTCCTCCAAAAGTTTCGACCCTCATGTGGCGTATCCTCCATGATGGCCTTCCATTAGACGAGAATCTACAGCGGATAGGCATCCCCTTAGTTTCCCGTTGCAGTTGCTGCGACAGCAGGGAATCGGAATCCTTGAACCATTTATTCTTCGTTGGTTCCACTGCCAGATCTTGCTGGAACTTCTTCGGAAATTTGGTAGGTGTCCGAGGAATTACCAGATCTGTTAACGATCTACCTTCATCTTGGTGTCTGGGAACTCCAGGAAATCTCTTCGTTCGATCATTCAACGCTTGATTCCTTGTCTCCTTTGCTGGCACATTTGGTGTGCTCGGAACAAGGCTATCTTCGACAGTACTCCTATGGAACCCGTGACCATTATTAGGCGAGTCAGGAATGACGTATTCCTTGCTTTTCGAGGTCGGCCTTTCAGGGGACGCATAAGTCCCGGTATCCATCCTCTTGTGGGTCTTCTTTCTATTACTTGTGCGATGAGTTCCACTAGAACTGGCGTCGGTTGAGTGATCCTGTCGAGGCGTTGGTCTCCAACCGACGGTCTTGACTCTCCCTCCCCCCCCCCCCGTTTTGTTTGTTTTGATGTGGTCGCTAGTTTTTCAGGTCCAGGTTTTGTAGGGAGTTTTCGTCTTTATCTTCTCCTGGGATTGATTCCATTGGTTGCACTTCAGCTTTCCGTTCTTCTAGTCGGATGTTGGTATCCAGAGCTCATCTGGTATTGCTGTTTAGCTGGTTGGGTTTGTTTGAGGAAGGCTTTTATGGAACTCTATGATTAGCGTGTGTTGGCTTGCGGTTCTCTGTGGGTTCTAGCTCCCTCTGTCGGTGGGTGGTTTTCTTTCTGGTGGACTGGCCTACACCTTTAGGTGTAGCGGGGTTGATGGTTGAGCGGCTGTTTATTACTTCTTTTTAGCTTTGTATTATGTTGCTACTGTCAGCTTAGCTTTTTCTTCTCTTTGGTTTTTTCTGTTTCTTTGTTTATCAGGTTTGTGGGTCGCATACTTTGTCTGTCTTGCCGTATTTTGTGAGCCGTTGGAGAAAGGCTTGTTTCTCCTTTTTTTATAAAATTCTGGTTTTTGGAAAAAAAAAAGTAATCTACTCATCTTGAAGTATATCAAGATTTTCATTACAACAATACTTAGAAGAAGGTTGTAATCTACACTTCATGTCTTTTGCATTCTTTATAACTACAAAAGTTATATATATTCTTCAGGAATTTGTATACTTTAATAAGTATTTGCATATCGCAACTACCACTTCAATGGATATTAAGAGTTTCATTACAATAATACTTAAAAATAGGAAGTAATCTACTCATCATGAATTATATCAAGGTTTTCATTACAACAATACTTAAAAGAAGTTGTAATCTACGCTCCTTGTTCTTTACCTTCTTTATAACCACCAAAGTTATTTATATTCTTCAGGAATTTGTGTACTTTCATTGTTTATTATGATTTAAACAAAATATTTATATCTTCAGGGTATTTTAAGTGTTTCAAACAGTTTCAGTGCTTCAATCAATTCAATTATCTCTAAAAACAACATGCCCATGGCACTTAACATGTTGGTGATACTATATGTGCTTTAATAATTTTAGTGTGCTTTTGCCACTTTATATACATGTTTCTAATTTTATTTTGTGGACTACAGGTCCACATTTCTTATTTAGGAGAATTTCATGATGGCCAATCATGTTTTTCCCTAATTCAGGATCTTTAATCCATTTATAAACATAAGCGCTTTATTATTTATAAATTTATAATCAATGATTATTTATTGTCGGTTCTAGACATGATTTATTGAGATATCTTTATTTATCATATTTTAGGTACCTAACCCACTTCTAAGGTTATTTGACAATCATGTCATGGATCTTTTTCAGAGCACCCTTAAGTGTTTCTTCAAAAACACTCACCTCCTTTATTTGGCATCTTTATTACTTACTCCAAAAATATTTGAATTGACTTATGTACCACATTTTAAATGTGATTTACACATTTTGATCCTTCAGGGATTCAAATCTATATTGGAGAAAGTCTACTAGGGATATTATTGATAATTTATGCAAGTTACTTAATATTTTGCATCATTGTATATTTTAACAAACATTTAACACTAATGATCAAAATGAACTTGTATCCTTTTATCCTCCCCCTCAATGTTGACAAACATTGTCACATTAAATAATAATCCTCTTTGGAGTCTCATTTTAATCCATTATCACATTGCTACTAGCAAATACATTATATGTATATCAATTATAGGAGGATAATCCATTTATTAGTTGATACAATGCATTCAATTGATATTTCTTATTAGAGTTTGTTCTCATTCATTGATCTAGCCAATTGGAGGAATTTACTTATTGTGTAGATCATTTGAATACATACATGACTTCATGTCATTCAACATTTATGTTGATTGAATTTTAAATCACTAAATAATATCTATGCATAATCTATAAGATGAGCTTATAACAAACTTAAGGTTGTTAGCTGAATATTTACATATATGGATGTATACGTGCGTCCACGTATTACACATATATTATAAATTTTCATATTCTTTCTCATTTGAAGTAGTGATTTTTTTTAGAACAAACTATTACAAGGATCCAAACTATTAATTTCTTTTTATAAATCAATGTCAATGTGAATCCATCAAAAACGCATGATAATGTTCAAAACATTTGGTTTGGAACCATATCGAACTTCTGGTTCGAACAAAATATACACACAACTTCAAGTTGTTAAATTTTATTCCTCAATTATATTTCAAATATCACTTTTGAACATTAATTATGATTACTTATCAAAGAATAATTTATAATTGCATATAGACATTTCTACGCATCTCTTTTGAGAGTTTTGCAAAAAAAATTACAGCAAAAATAATAATAAGAGTATCTTCTAGATACTTGGAATGTTACAGATACATATCTCCACAAGTCCGTATGTATAGCTTGCATGAAAATTATGATATGAAATATAGACTATCTCTTCAGGAGAATATTTAAAGATATTTCTTCAAGAAATGATCATGCATATAATATTTCTTATGAAATAATAACTAGGAACATGACCTTTATGATATAATTAGACATGTGAACATAGAACAATATATTCTAAGGATAATTTAATTTCTTACTTATTTTGGAGGTTTGATATAATTATAATGAAATATATGATACACGTTGCATAGCTCTCAAACTTTTAGGATCTAATCTAAACTAAATTAGGATCCTTCATAATCAAAATTCTATGCATTTATTTGGTTTAATAAAATTACCAAATATATAAACAGATCTCTTCTAGAGATATGTTATCATTTCCTAATTCATTAGTCTCTTTTAGGGATATTTTATTATCACCACTTCCGGAGTGAATTTATCTCTTCTAGAGATATATATGTACTATTGGAATGCCATATCAATGTACAATATTTCTTTTGTAGAAATTACATAATTACTACCTTTACATAAAACATCTCTACTGGAGATTTTTGTTGTAACTATCTTTGAAATGACATATCAAACTTTAAATACAGTAACAAAATTAGATGCAGCAAATGAAAACAAGATGCGAAGATAAAACCACTACTTCTGGAGTGTAATATTGGTATACAATTCCCTTTTTTTTTAAGGATAAATTATTGTTATTACTTCAAAACTTTTATATGATATTCCTTCAGGGAATATAGTGTTTCCTTTTAAGGAATTGCAATATAACAAAAATAAAATTCCTATAACATCTCTTCTTGGATGTTGGATTTTGCAATATAAATATAAATAAATCTCTAAAACATCTCTTCAAGAGATTAATACACACACATCCGTGTATATAAATAGCATGGCATATGAATTATCTATTCATACCAAATAATAAACGTCCCTTCTAAGACTAAATTAATAATTACTTTTTTAATCCGGTGATGTTTGAAATATCATATAACATAATATCTTCAGGATATTTGGTTAATATAATGTAAATGTGAAGATATAAGGTAAGGTATAACTCATTTGGAGATTTTTGTAATCTCTTGAATGCATCATCATTATCTAATATGATGATTTATTAATTTCCTTTAACTTCTTCAAGAAGTACAACCTTATCATTTTACACAATTTCAATAGAGCCACGGGCTTCTAATTCATGAAATTCAAGTTCATTAATTTGTTATGAACTTCAGGTTCTCAGATTTTTTGTAAACTTCTCCTTTTTTTTTAGCTTGTACATTTTGACAAATTTAAAAAAAATACTGATAAGAATTCGAACTTGTAAACTTTATTAGAAAGTCTTTTCATAATTCAAGACTTCAAGTCTTGGACTTTGAGTTATACAACTTCTATTAAAATAATTTCGTTGCACAACTTCAGGTTGTTGTCAAAACCTATTTCCGTTTGATGGTTAAAATTTCCGATCCTCTTTTTTTTAGTTAGAACTTCTGGTTCTTTATTTTGAGGAAACTTGTAATTCACTTAAATTTGGAAACTCAACCTTTTATCATTATAGAAACTGCAGATTCTCGATTCTTATTTCCTTTTCCCTTTTTTAAGAAAATATTGGAAGATATTAAGCTTATCATGTAAGCTTTTATTAATGTTTCCATTCATTTCAGATGTGCTAAATCAAAATCAATGTTAGATCTAAACTTAATACGATCTTCTAGATACGTATTATCTTTATATTTGTTTCTCTAAGAAACAATAAAATATTTCTTCTAGAAATATAAAGCATATATCAGAATAATATTCAAAGCCTTCATTTAAATCTAAATCAAATCAACAGGTTTTCAAAATGAAAACTCCATTTACCAACCATCTTTGATTTCTCAAATCCATGCCCAAACTAAATACAATCAAATTCAATAAATTTGCTTGAATCAACAATATCAAATTTTGTCAAGTTCAAACTTCCATTCCAAAATAAATGAACTCAAAAAAATAAGCATGATATTGAGATCTACAATATAATAAGATCAGAAAAATAGCAACAACATAAAAATTAGATCTGAAATATAATAACTAACAAAATAAGAATGAGATCTCAAAGTTTAGATCTATATAAGATCTAAAATTATAAGACTAATATAATAAAATCTAAAAGATAAGACAATAGATTCAGATCTAGAATGGAATGAGATCTGAAAAAGAAAAGAAAATTTATTTGGCAGATTAAATCAATCAGATCAAAAAAAAGACTTACCGTTTTGAGTTCTATAATTGAATCTGGAAAAGAATAGATCTGACATAGATTATCACAATTGTAGATATATAATTTTTTTTTGTAGGGATCGTGCTGATAACGTGTTATAAACAAATAAGAATATGTTATAAAGAAATAATAGTATAAGCAATTAAAGAAAGAGGTAGAAGAAATATTATTCATTCCTCAGAGATTGGTAATCTTTTTACATTACATAGCCTCCTTTATATAAAAGCTTCAGAGCTAAGGATTGAACTTATCCTACGATGTGGGACTAAACAAAACAATATAAAAGCATATTCACTTCATTATTTACAAATATTATAACAGTTAAACATATTTTAATTAATAATTAATGTTAGGAAACTTATTTTTGAAATGTGTTCACAAAAATATATTTTGTAAAGTAATACTGAAAACATGACCGAAAAACGTTTTGTTAGAAATCAATATTTTGTTAAATAAAAGTTATGGGAATGCACACTTCATATGAACACATTAATAAGTGCTTAAAACTTCTTATATATAATGGTAATTAATTAACTAAAAAGCTTTTAGAAAGAAGTACTAATAGGACCCTTGATTTAAGGAGCAAACAGTTGAGTGAATTAAGGAAGTTATAGTGTGTATGAGCATGGTTACCCATGATTTTGTGGCTGGTCATTTGAGGGCATGGAGGGTCATTTAGCTTTATTAAAGCCTATAAATAGTCACTTGAGAAAGCTACCAAAGCAGTTGAAAAAATTTCACTTCATTTCACTCTTTTCTCTTCTCAAAACTCTCTACTTTAGAGCAGTTCTATCAAACACTCCCCAAACATTTCCAAACTCATGCTATCATCCTAATATAGCATATATCATCACTCCACCACCTTAAAACCAAAAGATGTGGAGCAATTCTCCCAAAACTTGCTTGGGCCATGAGCAATCAAGCATACTATTGCCTAGGCCATGCACTTTCTATCCTCCATTCTCTCTTATTCATGCTTATCTAGGAGTCTCTCTTATTTATGTGCTTAGGTTGTAGGTAGGAAGGTTGTTGTGTTATTGCAACGTAGAGTTTGAAAGGAGCTTGCTTGATTTGGTTGAAAAGTGAGTAATCTCACTCATTAATCAAAACCCATGAAAAAATGTCATATGTGAGAAAACAAGTGATAATATATTATAATATTGCTTACTATATAATAGTAATTATAGACATTAACTACTTAAAGTTATTACCTTTGATTATATGCTTTAAAAAGTATGAAATTTGCTGATGTAGTTGCATTATAAACCCTTGAATTGTATGTTTAAATTAAGTGTATTTAAACACTAAATTTTGATAGGTTATTTAGTACACATGTTAATATATGCTTCCTTATGATACGATATAAATTTGGAGATCATATATGATTATAAAAATGAATGACGCTAAACATTGAATTGAATACAAAATTGTTCGTATAGCGGTAGTCGCTATAAACGCACTTAGAAATCTCTTCTTTTAATACTCACTTTATAAACTCTATATTTCGTTTATTTTCAAGGAAAAATGATTTACATACTTATAGGAATATAAAAGATAGTAAGAAGTAAGGTTTTAAAGCTGTTTTTTGATTATAAAACAAAGTTAGTGAAGTTATGGTCCATATAGCGATAGTCACTATGTGTGCACTTTGGAAAAACAAGTTTTATTAACAAAGTTAAAAGTGTTGTTAATTTGATATTTTATGAAATCTTTTAAAGGCAGTTTTATGAAAGAAATATAAGTATTTTATAAAGAAGTAAGAAGTTTAAATAGGTTTAAAATAATTATTTTAAGTTTTAAAGAAAAGGTTATTTCTAACGTATATATATAAACAAAACTGGTTTATGGTATAAATATACTAAAAGTTTCAAAATCAACATTAAGCAACTATTTTTAAGGTAATATTTCCAAAAATTATTTATGACTTATTTAATGGTACTTTAAAGGCAATTTAATTATATATAAATCTATAAAACTACTTTTAACTATTTTATTAAAATAAGAACTTTTATACACTTTCCTTTCTTAACTTACTTCAAATTCTATTTTCTTATTAGGTAAAATTATTATACATACATACACACACACACACACATATATATATATATCATTTCAAAAGAGTTTCTAATTTACATACAAATAATTTCAACAAACTATTGTTTTAGAAGAAGGGATGAAAAGTAAAAGCTATGTATTGACCTTAGTTTGATTGTTTATGGAATGTAGTATTACTATGCTTAACACTAACAACTGAATGAGGTAGGCCTCTCTATTTATGAGAGTCAAGATTGATGTTCAGGTAGGGATGGAGCAATAGATCTCTAACCTAACGGCTTCTCTTTTGACTGAGGAATAGTTAAGCTGAAGGATCAGAAACGTGTTAAATATACGAACCTTCATTTCTATAAAAAAGCATTTAAGACTCGATGGTCGATTAATCGTCTATTGACCTTAACCAAACTTAACTTAAGAAGTATATGAAATGCTTCATGGATTTATACCAATGAGAACCCGTGGGGATGAGCATTGGTATGAAACGCTTCTTGGTTTCGTTTACTTCTATAAGAACCGGAATTAAGTTAACTGGAACTTCATCGATTAGTTTTGAAGAGTCAGGGATCGGTAAGTGTTTTACTTGCCAAACACTACTTCAGAACTATTATGCGGTTCAGTTTTGAAAAAGATCGTTGATGTGGTTTCTGTTCGAGTGATGAAGACTCGTATGAATGGTGCCGAATGTAGCTTTAATATCGGAAAAATGACTAAAGATATAGTAGGATGCACGATGCAGGGTTGTAACGGACCGCGTTTTTTGGACCATTCGCATCCATTATAAGTGTATAGGTAGACACTCATGCCGGAATTGAATTGCTCAAAATACCGCGTTGTTAATTTAAATTTGGCAAAACTGAACATATACAGTAAATAAATAATCACAGATCACGGACACAGAGTAATAAGTGCAGCGGAAATAAAAGAGATAGTAGTTCATGAAGCTACTATATGAATATATAAAATACATCAGAGTTTACAACAGAAGAGTAATATGATACATCAGATACGAATCAGAATACATCACTGGAATCATCGAATACTGAAAGCAGAATAGATGGCTGGATCTTCAAGCAAAGCTCCAACTCCAAAGGCGAGTCTCGAATACTGGTACACTCAGTCTGACCCGAGCGTAAAGCAAAAACACAAGACACTCGAGTCAGGATTAACATTCTCATATTAATAAATCCAACTCAAGTGAAATAGCAATTGAAATACAAGTAACTCAAAGGATGTTTGGAATAACCATCCTTTAAGGATCCGTTAAACTATCTACTAGGTAGTAATATCGCTAAGTAGATAATGTCTATCAGTAATATAAAAGATATCAAAATAGCGTTAAGTCATGGCCCATTCCACCCTTAACACATTTTTATTCCCACAAGCATATACACGACCGTAGTTTCCCCAAAACCGGAAGTCACCAGAGGGCAATCCATATACTCAAGGTACAAATCAAAATCGTAGTGGTTGCGCATAAATGGAATACAAGTATGACAAGGCACATGAGGCAATACCCAAGGTAGTGATACTACCGTTCGCCTGATCCGGACTGGTGAGAACGCAACGCCGCAGCGCCCGCAACACCGTGAGACAACACTCCCAAAATCAAGGGTGCACCAATCGACAACAAGTATAAGTAGTTCGAAGAAGTGTGTCCACTTGAGGTATCAATCCTCCATTGGCCCGGCACAGCTCCTGTTTTAGTCATTTCCAATTTGACACAAGTGTCAAGGCTATCCATTATCGTTCTCTTTCTTCAGTCAACACGCACATCATTCCAACCACTTCATTCTGGATCATCACTCCGCGTATAGTTATTAAAGTGGTTTTCGGTTTAGATAGAGAGTATATCCATAACCGAATTCCGGTCTCTTTAATAACCTCCGTAATTATTTCACCGATTGGTCGTTTAATATATTTCAAAACCAAATCAATTTCAATTTCAATCAGAGTTTATAAACCAACATTTCATTTGTCTTTCCAAATCAATTTCCATAATTTACGTTTCAAACTTCCAAATTCACAATTTCAAAATCTTAAAATTCAATTTCAATTTCGATTTAAACAATCCAAATATCGATTCAAGTTAGCAAATAAGTTTCCTTCCAAATCATTTGAATTAACTTAATTTAACATTCGAATCAATTTAAACTTATTTATCGATTTCATTCAATATTCGTTAAGTTACTTTATCATTCAAAACAATTTCTATTAAATTTCCAATTCATTAAACCCATTATTTAAATTCAACTTCATTAAATCAAAACTTACAATTTTGAATTAAATTAAATTCGTCAAATCAATTCTTTGAATTTCAAATCTTTCATTAATTTCAATAAATCACATTTTATTTCTTATTAAAGAAATTTAATTTCACTTATTTACTTACTTAAACGATTTTCCAAACTTAATTAATAAAGAAACTCAATTTCAATTATTTACGAAGTAAATTCACTTATTCAAAAGTTCAATTTTACTTATTAAAGAATTCAATTCAATTTAATCATTAAATAATTCAATCTTATTTAATTATTAAATAATTCAAAACTTAATTATTAAATAATTTCAAGGTTTAATAATTTCAAACTTAATTATAATTTCAAACTTAATTATTAAATCATTTCAAACTTAATTCAATCATTTCTCAAATTAAACAACATTCTTTCCTCAATTACATTGTTAATATTTTATTTCATATTTATTAAATATCAACATTTTCCTTTCATAAAATTTCAAATTTCAACTTCATTTCAAAACCATATTATTTATAATTAAATCTTCGTTTATTTTTTTAAATCAAATTATTGACCAATCGGATCTTATTTAATTCTCTATCCTAGGTCAAAGTTAAATTTTTGGGTATTTATCATTTCAACCCGATTCCAATTCAATTCAAAATCAAAACATATCAAAGGGAACTTGCAGTGTGATAACTGGGATGGTGTCAAAGTAAATAAACAAGCAATAACAACAATCAATATCAATCCAATAATCAATTCAAATAATCCCGAAATAACCGTATTAATTCGCATTGTTATTTATACGAATTAATATAATTATTTCTAGAATCTACACTATCATTTCATGTAGATTAAAGATTATTACATTACGGTTTTCACTTGTCATCTATTTACAATTTCATACATCATCGATTTAACAACATACATTCAGTGGTTCAAAATGTAATTAAACAAATCCTACGTGTCAATAAATTCAACAGTTAAAGGGGTCATATTATACAAATGTCAGTTAATCAAATTTAACATTTAATTATCCTATATCAAGTTCAATTTCATACTATTTATCATTTTAACATTAACAATTTAACGTCCAATATAAACATCAACAATCAATCAATTATCAGCCAAACTGTATTATCATCGCATAAATAATTAACAGATAATGGTGTCAGATGTCACAGGTGAACTGATACAGGTAATAGCATATAAAACAGTGTAATTAACTAACAGCAGCATATTTCAATTGTCGTTTCAATTGAAATCAAATCTAATAAATAAAAGAATGTTAATCGTGAGTGAGTGCTCACCTTTCGAGGCTAGAGATAATAGACAATGAAATGGAGTTAAGGAAATCCATGCACGAGTTTCCAGAGCAAAGCGAGATGGATACGAATGAATGCAAATTTGACGAGCACATCTGACAGTTTGAAATTGATGGAAATGAGTCAAAACAAGTTTGATATATCAAAGAAACGAGATAAATATTTTATATACAAACATATATAATTAAATATTGTATTCAAACATTGCATAATAATATATAACAACTGTTTCCAACTTTATAACAAATATAAAATAAAATCTTATATAACTAAATATACAGTAATACTTACAAATCACCAATATAGCTTTCCGCATTTCAAGTCTCATAGTTCTAATATTTTAAATAAACTACAATCCTTTTCACAAAATGAAGACAAGTTCAACAAAATGCATTTCGACTTTATAACTACAGGCTACAGACTTACAATACGCATAAACTGATGTACGACACTCATATCCATATATCTTCCAGAATATTATTATTTTTATAAATTTATATAAACTAACTGACCAAACTATCATTTAATATATATATAACTTCCCTATACAGTATATATAACACTCATATACTAAAACCTTTAAGAAAAAATAGATTAGTATAAAATCATCTCAAATAACAGACTTGTATACTGCAACATCACATATACTATATATATATAAACAAAACACGTTTATACATATATACAAGTAACATATCTCCTTAAAAATTTGTATTGAAGTATCATGTCAACAAGTAAGTGAGAAGGACAACACCAACAGATTAAATATATATAGTACTAATATAACCTATTCAAACAGATACTATATATATATTTATATATAGAAACAACTTTTAGAAATCAATGATTTGTTTTCCTGCTTTATAGTACAATATGATAACCAACAACACCCCTTCTATGGACCGTAAACTGTAAAAGAAGGACAACAAAATTTTCGCAACTTATATATCCATGGATATGAATATACTAACTTATTATATACCATTAATCATAAAAACTATGAACCGCATGATATAAACCTCTTAGTATATATATACTTAAAACAACATTATATACTTATTACATAATACACGAAAACAGCTTGCAAAGCATATATATAATATACGATGTGAAATTATATAATATATATATTATTATTAAACTGTTTCAAACTATAACATAACTTAAATAAATGTTTAACATATTATATATATGAACCTGCGATGATGAAAAAAAAATGAAGCCAGAGATGCGGGACGATGAGACTCAGGTGGAGGCAACGCGAAGTGGTTGTGCTATGGTGATTGGGGTCGGGCTAGGCGAACAATGGAGGAGCGTAGCTAGGTGCCTCGAAGAGTAGGGAAAAGTGGAGTAGACTCAAAGGCGTTGATGGAGGGTGGAGGCCGGAACAGCTGCTTCGGAGAAGGTGGTGGGCTGTTTGGTGGGTTCGGCTGTGAAGTGGCAGGGTGTAGGCGAATGGGTTCAGTTGTGGGGTGAGAGGGAAGAGGTGGGGTCACGGCATGGGTGCAGTTATGGAAAGGCGGACCAGGGGGCAAGCGGTGATGGAGATGGTGGCGGGATGGTGATGCTATCGTGTTTGAGGCGGAGACGTGTAGAGGTGGGCCTGGTGGTTAGGCGGTGGAATGGGAAGGCCAGGGTGAAGATGGCTTGCGAGTGAATGGAAGGAAGATATGAATGGACAGAGAAGGATGCATGAATGTATGGGCAAGGGGTAGCACATTTCTGGGAACAACGAAAATAAATATAAAGATATGAAAGCAAAGATTGGAAAATGTGAAGACACCGCGTGAACAGTTCAAATGTGAAACGGTAGAAAGTGTATGGTCACGAACAATTTATTGCAAGGAATACAAAAAATTTAAATGGCTATTGGCTTAAACGTTAAGAAATGAATAGTCACCAGAAGACAAAAGGACCAATTCGAAACCGACACGGTCATCCGTTTCACGGTTTCACCGTGAACTGGACACCGAAACGAACGTATAAATATATCGTGAAGATCAGCTTGACGAGACGATCAATACGATATACAAATATCAGTGGTACGATTTGAATTATAAAATTTCGAATTTTCAACTGGCGGAAAATGCAAGAAAAACCCTAAAAAATAAGATCGACGGAGCCCAAGATGTCCGAATTTGGAAAAACGACAAACTGACATCTTGCTCAGAAGATGGTTTAGAATTTTTCTATGTAAAAATATTTAGGTTCCGGAAACATTTTATTTTCAACGCTTTTTAACTGATTAAATTGAAGTGAATTTACGCGCGAAATAAACTTTCATATTTTCGGACGAAAATTTACCAGTTGCTATGTTTAACTAGACGTATTCCAAATATCAAATTTATATTTTAAAATTTTATCGTTTAAAATTTCACAAAATTTTAACTAATAACGTTATTAAAAACCGGTTAAATTTACGGGTCGTTACACTCTCCCCCACTCAAAACTTTTCGTCCCCGAAAAGGAACGAGGTAGGAGAATAGAAACAACCAGAAAGAAAAACAGATTTGAAATACAAAATAACAATTTATTTAAACCATATAAATTCAAATTTATATTAATTGATATTCAATAATTGATTTAATCCATTTGATTTCACTAAAATCAATCTCAACTATTTCTAAATTCATTATCTTATTATCCAATTATCTTAAATTTACAACTTCTAAAACCATAAATTTGAATAGTCTTTTATTATAATCATATTTTTCCAGCAATTTAAATTCGTCTCTATTCCAAATTATTGTTAAGTTTATTCTACTTAATATATCTACTCACATATATTTAACCCATATGAATTTAAACCATAAAGTTTCGATTTAAATTAATTTACATCTATAATTTCTTTTAAATTCAAGGTATTTTCATAGGTTGATCAAATTTTAATTCATTAATTCTTTCAAAACAAATTTATTAATTCTTTCAAAACAATTTATTTCATTATAACTGAGTTTACTTATTATCCTATCTAACTCTATTAACGTCTTTATAATCAAAATTCAGTGTATAACATTTATTATAAACACTCAAATTTTATCTATAAATTCAATTTATCTCATATATTATCCAATTACATATTCAACTTCTGAATGATTTAGGTAAGTTGTATTAGAATGCAGTTGAACAATATACAAATAAAATTTTCCCAATTCAATTATCCAAGTTTAAATATTTATTCCAAATTTTGGTTTTATTTATAATTAAAATCATTTTTTTTTACAAAATTTAAGAATTAGATTTCCGATTAACTTTAAACAATTTAGAGATATATATAATATATTTATATCACATCAAATTAAATTTTAAAATAAGATACTTATATATATATAAATCAAATTATACTAAAGAAATTCAAATCAAAATATTTTTTTTCAAAACAAAACCGTAGCAAAGCTACCAAATAGTATCTCCACTTCGAAACTCGAAAATGAATGTCGATGATGCGGCCGCCATCACCGAAATTATTTTCCAGCGACAAAGAGAAGAGCACTGATTTCAACATTTTTTAAAAAATTCTTTGAAAACGATTTCCATTCGAAAATACTTTCAATAATATATACTTTAAAATTTTAAAAACCAAAGTTCGAAATCACCGGAAACTAAATTCTCAAATTCCTGAATTAAATCCATTTAAATTTCCAAATCAATTTATAAACCAAGTTTTATAATTCCATTTATTTATATGTTGGTAAATCAATGGTTTACAAGACACTAAATGAAAATCAAATAACATCATTTAGTTAACCAATTCATTTAACAATTATCAGAAAATTTACTTATATATATAATATAATCATACAAACTTTATTTTATTTACCAAATTTGAAAACAATATTGTGTCAGTTTGCTCTGCTCAAGTGTTTTGGAAATCCTATCGATAGCGTTGATCAGACGAATCGATCGAAAACCCAAATCAACATCAACAACTCAAACAACACAATATAAAAACATTTTAAAATTAATTTACAAATACACTTCTTCACTTAAAGATACAAAATGGATTTCAAAGCAAGGATAGAGATTCAAATTTTTTATAGACTCAAATCAAGAGAATTTCGATTCGAAGATATGTTTGAATCAAAGATGATATAATTAAATAACAAAATAAGGCGATGGATAAGTTTATATAAATTGCGGGCAACCTTAACCGGGTCGACCGTAACTTCAAAATAAGATCGGTGTAGAATTCCGAGGTAAATCGACATTCGATCTCAAGAAATAGAATTCAGGTATAGCAGGAGATAGATAGCATCGTAAACCGAGGATACAGGAATCTCCGGTAAATCAATGCCTATTATAAAGGAGTTTACTCCTTTACGAATCATTCTAAGATTGGCGAGACCGCGGATCTATTATAGATAACATTCAGAATGGAGTTATGGGGTGCTCCATGATTGAAAGAAGACGAATAGTGAAGGACACGAATGAATTTCGGAACCGAGGGGAATGTTCCAAAATTCAAAGGAATCGAGTCAACAGGAAGAGATTGAAACTCGAATGAGAGTGATTCTGTAAATACATTTACCCTATATGTTAAGTTTTGCCTAGAGCTACCAAAGCTCTGATACCAACTGTAACGGACCGCGTCAGTGGGGTAACGCCCACCGTAGCATACAGCTGTATCTGTGTTCTGCCTTTACAGCCAGCCTCTCGACTGCACCAACCCCGCAGGGACATGTAGGAGTAAGAGTCATCCGCTCGCTACCAAACCAAATGCGAGAACCCCCTATCATGCTGCACCCTCTAAGTGCATAGGCAGACACACATGTCGGAATTGAATTGCTCAAAATACCGCGTTGTTAATTTAAATTTGGCAAAACTGAACATATACAGTAAATAAATAATCACAGATCACGGACACAGAGTAATAAGTGCAGCGGAAATAAAAGAGATAGTAGTTCATGAAGCTACTATATGAATATATAAAATACATCAGAGTTTACAACAGAAGAGTAATATGATACATCAGATACGAATCAGAATACATCACTGGAATCATCGAATACTGAAAGCAGAATAGATGGCTGGATCTTCAAGCAAAGCTCCAACTCCAAAGGCGAGTCTCGAATACTGGTACACTCAGTCTGACCCGAGCGTAAAGCAAAAACACAAGACACTCGAGTCAGGATTAACATTCTCATATTAATAAATCCAACTCAAGTGAAATAGCAATTGAAATACAAGTAACTCAAAGGATGTTTGGAATAACCATCCTTTAAGGATCCGTTAAACTATCTACTAGGTAGTAATATACGCTAAGTAGATAATGTCTATCAGTAATATAAAAGATATCAAAATAGCGTTAAGTCATGGCCCATTCCACCCTTAACACATTTTTATTCCCACAAGCATATACAAGACCGTAGTTTCCCCAAAACCGGAAGTCACCAGAGGGCAATCCATATACTCAAGGTACAAATCAAAATCGTAGTGGTCGCGCATAAATGGAATACAAGTATGACAAGGCACATGAGGCAATACCCATGGTAGTGATACTACCGTTCGCCTGATCCGGACTGGTGAGAACGCAACGCCGCAGCGCCCGCAACACCGTGAGACAACACTCCCAAAATCAAGGGTGCACCAATCGACAACAAGTATAAGTAGTTCGAAGAAGTGTGTCCACTTGAGGTATCAATCCTCCATTGGCCCGGCACAGCTCCTGTTTTAGTCATTTCCAATTTGACACAAGTGTCAAGGCTATCCATTATCGTTCTCTTTCTTCAGTCAACACGCACATCATTCCAACCACTTCATTCTGGATCATCACTCCGCGTATAGTTATTAAAGTGGTTTTCGGTTTAGATAGAGAGTATATCCATAACCGAATTCCGGTCTCTTTAATAACCTCCGTAATTATTTCACCGATTGGTCGTTTAATATATTTCAAAGCCAAATCAATTTCAATTTCAATCAGAGTTTATAAACCAACATTTCATTTGTCTTTCCAAATCAATTTCCATAATTTACGTTTCAAACTTCCAAATTCACAATTTCAAAATCTTAAAATTCAATTTCAATTTCGATTTAAACAATCCAAATATCGATTCAAGTTCGCAAATAAGTTTCCTTCCAAATCATTTGAATTAACTTAATTTAACATTCGAATCAATTTAAACTTATTTATCGATTTCATTCAATATTCGTTAAGTTACTTTATCATTCAAAACAATTTCTATTAAATTTCCAATTCATTAAACCCATTATTTAAATTCAACTTCATTAAATCAAAACTTACAATTTTGAATTAAATTAAATTCGTCAAATCAATTCTTTGAATTTCAAATCTTTCATTAATTTCAATAAATCACATTTTATTTCTTATTAAAGAAATTTAATTTCACTTATTTACTTACTTAAACGATTTTCCAAACTTAATTAATAAAGAAACTCAATTTCAATTATTTACGAAGTAAATTCACTTATTCAAAAGTTCAATTTTACTTATTAAAGAATTCAATTCAATTTAATCATTAAATAATTCAATCTTATTTAATTATTAAATAATTCAAAACTTAATTATTAAATAATTTCAAGGTTTAATAATTTCAAACTTAATTATAATTTCAAACTTAATTATTAAATCATTTCAAACTTAATTCAATCATTTCTCAAATTAAACAACATTCTTTCCTCAATTACATTGTTAATATTTTATTTCATATTTATTAAATATCAACATTTTCCTTTCATAAAATTTCAAATTTCAACTTCATTTCAAAACCATATTATTTATAATTAAATCTTCGTTTATTTTTTTAAATCAAATTATTGACCAATCGGATCTTATTTAATTCTCTATCCTAGGTCAAAGTTAAATTTTTGGGTATTTATCATTTCAACCCGATTCCAATTCAATTCAAAATCAAAACATATCAAAGGGAACTTGCAGTGTGATAACTGGGATGGTGTCAAAGTAAATAAACAAGCAATAACAACAATCAATATCAATCCAATAATCAATTCAAATAATCCCGAAATAACCGTATTAATTCGCATTGTTATTTGTACGAATTAATATAATTATTTCTAGAATCTACACTATCATTTCATGTAGATTAAAGATTATTACATTACGGTTTTCACTTGTCATCTATTTACAATTTCATACATCATCGATTTAACAACATACATTCAGTGGTTCAAAATGTAATTAAACAAATCCTACGTGTCAATAAATTCAACTGTTAAAGGGGTCATATTATACAAATGTCAGTTAATCAAATTTAACATTTAATTATCCTATATCAAGTTCAATTTCATACTATTTATCATTTTAACATTAACAATTTAACGTCCAATATAAACATCAACAATCAATCAATTATCAGCCAAACTGTATTATCATCGCATAAATAATTAACAGATAATGGTGTCAGATGTCACAGGTGAACTGATACAGGTAATAGCATATAAAACAGTGTAATTAACTAACAGCAGCATATTTCAATTGTCGTTTCAATTGAAATCAAATCTAATAAATAAAAGAATGTTAATCGTGAGTGAGTGCTCACCTTTCGAGGCTAGAGATAATAGACAATGAAATGGAGTTAAGGAAATCCACGCACGAGTTTCCAGAGCAAAGCGAGATGGATACGAATGAATGCAAATTTGACGAGCACATCTGACAGTTTGAAATTGATGGAAACGAGTCAAAACAAGTTTGATATATCAAAGAAACAAGATAAATATTTTATATACAAACATATATAATTAAATATTGTATTCAAACATTGCATAATAATATATAACAACTGTTTCCAACTTTATAACAAATATAAAATAAAATCTTATATAACTAAATATACAGTAATACTTACAAATCACCAATATAGCTTTCCGCATTTCAAGTCTCATAGTTCTAATATTTTAAATAAACTACAATCCTTTTCACAAAATGAAGACAAGTTCAACAAAATGCATTTCGACTTTATAACTACAGGCTACAGACTTACAATACGCATAAACTGATGTACGACACTCATATCCATATATCTTCCAGAATATTATTATTTTTATAAATTTATATAAACTAACTGACCAAACTATCATTTAATATATATATAACTTCCCTATACAGTATATATAACACTCATATACTAAAACCTTTAAGAAAAAATAGATTAGTATAAAATCATCTCAAATAACAGACTTGTATACTGCAACATCACATATACTATATATATATATAAACAAAACACGTTTATACATATATACAAGTAACATATCTCCTTATAAATTTGTATTGAAGTATCATGTCAACAAGTAAGTGAGAAGGACAACACCAACGGATTAAATATATATAGTACTAATATAACCTATTCAAACAGATACTATATATATATTTATATATAGAAACAACTTTTAGAAATCAATGATTTGTTTTCCTGCTTTATAGTACAATATGATAACCAACAACACCCCTTCTATGGACCGTAAACTGTAAAAGAAGGACAACAAAATTTTCGCAACTTATATATCCATGGATATGAATATACTAACTTATTATATACCATTAATCATAAAAACTATGAACCGCATGATATAAACCTCTTAGTATATATATACTTAAAACAACATTATATACTTATTACATAATACACGAAAACAGCTTGCAAAGCATATATATAATATACGATGTGAAATTATATAATATATATATATTATTATTAAACTGTTTCAAACTATAACATAACTTAAATAAATGTTTAACATATTATATATATGAACCTGCGATGATGAAAAAAAAATGAAGCCAGAGATGCGGGGACGATGAGACTCAGGTGGAGGCAACGCGAAGTGGTTGTGCTATGGTGATTGGGGTCGGGCTAGGCGAACAATGGAGGAGCGCAGCTAGGTGCCTCGAAGAGTAGGGAAAAGTGGAGTAGACTCAAAGGCGTTGATGGAGGGTGGAGGCCGGAACAGCTGCTTCGGAGAAGGTGGTGGGCTGTTTGGTGGGTTCGGCTGTGAAGTGGCAGGGTGTAGGCGAATGGGTTCAGTTGTGGGGTGAGAGGGAAGAGGTGGGGTCACGGCATGGGTGCAGTTATGGAAAGGCGGACCAGGGGGCAAGCGGTGATGGAGATGGTGGCGGGATGGTGATGCTATCGTGTTTGAGGCGGAGACGTGTAGAGGTGGGCCTGGTGGTTAGGCGGTGGAATGGGAAGGCCAAGGTGAAGATGGCTTGCGAGTGAATGGAAGGAAGATATGAATGGACAGAGAAGGATGCATGAATGTATGGGCAAGGGGTAGCACATTTCTGGGAACAACGAAAATAAATATAAAGATATGAAAGCAAAGATTGGAAAATGTGAAGACACCGCGTGAACAGTTCAAATGTGAAACGGTAGAAAGTGTATGGTCACGAACAATTTATTGCAAGGAATACAAAAAATTTAAATGGCTATTGGCTTAAACGTTAAGAAATGAATAGTCACCAAAAGACAAAAGGACCAATTCGAAACCGACACGGTCATCTGTTTCACGGTTTCACCGTGAACTGGACACCGAAACGAACGTATAAATATATCGTGAAGATCAGCTTGACGAGACGATCAATACGATATACAAATATCAGTGGTACGATTTGAATTATAAAATTTCGAATTTTCAACTGGCGGAAAATGCAAGAAAAACCCTGAAAAATAAGATCGACGGAGCCTAGGATATCCGAATTTGGAAAAACGACAAACTGACATCTTGCTCAGAAGATGGTTTAGAATTTTTCTATGTAAAAATATTTAGGTTCCGGAAACATTTTATTTTCAACGCTTTTTAACTGATTAAATTGAAGTGAATTTACGCGCGAAATAAACTTTCATATTTTCGGACGAAAATTTACCAGTTGCTATGTTTAACTAGACGTATTCCAAATATCAAATTTATATTTTAAAATTTTATTGTTTAAAATTTCACAAAATTTTAACTAATAACGTTATTAAAAACCGGTTAAATTTACGGGTCGTTACAAGGGTTTTGCTAACCCGTAGAGGTACCTGATCTCCATTATCAAGAGTTTGCTTATCAATATATTGCTAGCGGGAGTTGTTGATACTTGGTTCCATGTGGTTTGGGTTCGCTCGTTCGGGCGTGGACATGTTTTTGTTTACCTTATGGTATATTTTATCTAGAGATATATGATGATCGGAAAGTAGTTTATGATCCTTGTCATGGAGGTCCGCTTCAGCTTTTAAGCTGAAAGCGTCTTCGTGGAAAATCCATATATGAACGTACCTTAGCGGTTTTGAAATGTACCCTAATATGTTGTGGTGTGACAAATGTAAGCATCAAAGCTATTTTCATATTTATATTACATGCCGTAGACATTATCTATAATATCACCTAATGTAAATACAGAAAAATAGGCACAAGGAAGAAGTTGAAAAAAATTTAGTCTTAAAGACAACAAGTTTGCATTTTAGTCTGAAGGACACATTTTAGTGTAAACAGAAAATGATAGTTACAACTATCATTCTGTGATTTACACTAGAAAGTGTCCTTCAGCCTAAAAAGCAAACTTCTTGTCCCTAAAACTAAATTTTTCTTCAACTTTTTCCTTGAGCCTAAAAGCCCCATGTAAATATCAATTATGTTGGTTCTTTCGATGGGAAACCAATCCGTTAACTCGGTTGTCTCGAATGTATTGTTATGTGTTTATACGCATTTCTGAGTTTCTCATACCAGACTTATATCTGACACGTGGTGTTTCGAGAAATTTTCCCAAAACTCCTCGTGTGCTCTTTCGAGTAGATTAAGAAAAGCAGGTCTTAGGTGTTAACCAAAAATATGGTCAATACCCCAAATTGGTGTTTATTAGAGCCAATTTGTAGAAATTCCACAAATGCCCTTATGGTTTGTAGTAAATTACAAACCATTTGAATTTATATGAGCGGATTTAAATAATAAAGTAAGAAAAAAGAAAAGAATATTCCCAAGCCATCCTCTTTATTTAAATGTTTGTCCATTACAAGAGGAACTATTGTAGAGGAAAAGAAATTCAAGTCCCTTCTTATGAGGGAGTACATTTATATTTATAGAGTTAGGATAGGGAGATGCTTGTTCCAATCCGCGATGTGGGACTAATAGCTCCATAGAGTTGTTAAGGAGTGTGAAGACTTTGAGAACTTTGTGAAGGGAAGTAGGCTAACCCCCCTTGAATTTGCTTTGTGAATGGCTCTAATTTATTCCTCTTCCTTATCTTCTATATGTTATAACTTGGAAGTGGTATAGCTTCAATAATCATGAATTATGACTTTGATTCTTCGTAAATTTGATGGCATGCTATCTTGATGAGGTATGATGGCAGCTTCAAAACTATTCATGCATTTGTAGGTATCTCATGGTTATTATTTATCTTTGGTTCCTTCATACACTAAGGATATGTGGATAGAACTTGTACGAAAGGCTTAGATTGCTTTTGTGGGCCTCCTTTGATGGTTAAGGAATCTCAATCGACTCTGCCGAAAGCATCGTTCCCAATGTCTTTGTTATCGTGCTTTCGATGTCTTCAATAGCCTATTTTCCTTAACACATGCAAAGCCCTTTTTTCTAATTATCTCAAAAGTACTTCTTGGAATCAAATGGAGCTGTCTATTTATATGATCCCTTCGAAGGGTTTAGCTACCTTAGAGCTAATTGCTTTGAAAGGTTGCCTTGGCCAGATTGGTGATTTCTGAATTTTGTGCTGGCTTGTCTTCCATTACCTTCGGAAGCCCCTTTTTGTTCAAATCAGTCCTCCCCTTTCGCCATCACCCTTTCGACTTAGTTAAAGGATACCTTTCGCCTTAGTTGAAAGGTTGAGATGCGGAATCATGCATAGGAGGCTAACTTGATCTTGGTCGAATGGATGCATTGACTTTGTCGGAAGGTTCAATCGAGGCGGAAGGTCTGAATTTGGGTCGAAAGGATGCACTGAGCCCCTTTGATTTCCATGGAAGCATGGGGTTCGCCTATCTTCGCCAGAAGCTACCTTTCAACTTCATTGAAAGGTCGTCCTTGCCAAAAACTCCCTTTCGACTCCATCGGAAGGTTGTCTTTATCGAAAGCTACCTTTCGTATTTTTCGGAAGGCCGTCTTTTCCCCAATATTTTCGAAAGCTGTTAAATTCTCGTTGATTGCTCCTTCTTCATACTCACAACCTTAAGACTATTTTATGGATAACATTTAGCGCCCCACCTTGTATGAAAGAAGCTTTTGTTCTTTAGGACAAAAATCAAATATTTCCTTGACCATTGCCTGTAAAACATGATGTAAGTATTATCACTTGTTATCAAAATTGGAATCTTTATGTAAAAGTATGCACTATAGTATGTTCAATTATATTATTGGAGATAGTGTAAGCGTTTGCGGTAATAGGTTTTCAGAAATCCAAATATGGAATTAAGAGTCTATAGAATAATCATCTGTAAATAATAAATGACTAGAAGTCTACGATAGTAGACCGGAAATCCTTGTCTAATATTACTATAGATCCCGATATCCCACTTTGGAAATTATAAGAGACGACTATAAATTCGACTCTGGCTATAATAATAAGAAGCCTGAATTCCTGACTCGGGTATTAATAAGAAATTCAGAAATCATTGTTGGGAAATAGTATTAGAAGACCCAAAACCCAGATTCGGTTATCAATAAGAAGTCCAGAAATCATCAATTGGAAATAATAGAAATCCAAAATCTTCATCTAGTAAAGAGAATAGCAGATCTGAAACCTAGACTCGGGTATTAATAAGAAGTCTAGAAATCATTGTCTGGAAATAATAGAAGTCCAGAATACCACTTTTGGTAATTAATAATAGAAGACCAGAATATCATTTCTGGTAATTAATAATAGAAGACAGGAATACTATTCTGTTAATTAATAACAGAAGACCAGAATACCAATCTGGCAGGTGTTAATGAGTAGAAGTCAGAGAATTCTTTCTGATTCTTTTATCGAATGTGCCATCTGCATGTTTTGATGATATCATGCATGCTTTTTCTTTCTCGGGCCCGAGTTTTCTTTGTTCATTTGTCATTTGTTTTGGCCTATTTCAGGAAGGGACTCTTTTGTCCGATTGTGTGCTTATTTAAGCAGAGCCTATTTCAGGCTGTTTATCATTTTTGACACTAACATCCTTTTGGTGGTTGCTATTTTAAGCGATGCCAATTTTTGGCAGTGCCTATTTCAGGCATGGACTTTTATTAGTCCGCTGGACATTTCATCCAGGTTTCCAGTGCGCTCAGCTAGCTTATTCAGAAGCAAGGTCCGAGGACTTACCCGACCTCCCACTAGGAGGCGCCTTAACCTGGCCATAGCGTAAAGCGGTTAAGGGCTTATTCGGTACCTTGACCAGGCCATAGCGTGGCGGGACCAAGGGATTACCCATCCTCCCTCCAGGAGGTGCCTTATCCTGGCCATAGCGTGACGCGGATAAGGGCTCATGCTGCTTTAACCTGGCCATTTTTGATTTTGGCGCGGCTAAAGGCTTACGCCCTCCCTTCATGAGGTGCCTTGACCTAGCCATCTTGGCGCGACCAAGGGCTTTCTACCGTTATTGGTAGCCTACCATTTTAGGTAGTCCAAGTTTAAGGAGAATTTCACTCCTGACCATGTAGACTTTTTCTCAATGAACCATAGCAGAAATATTCTTGAAAATAGTTTACATTTTCAGAGTCGTAAAATATGGTTTCAAATATTCTGTATTCTAAGCTCTTAGTACCATAGTTCCATTAGGATGGCATAATTTGTAGGCCGCATGGGGGGATTTCCTTGAAAATCATTAGCGGGCTTTCCCAATTTGGTCTCAACGGCCCATCTGATGGGTTTCTCGTATTGGCCATTCCCCTTCTGAATACCAAATCTCCATGTTTGCATGTTCTCGTTTTTACCTTTGAGTTGTAGTGCTTTGATATCCTCTTTTGGTATTCAGTCGTTCTTAAGGCTGCTTCATTTTTTAATTCGGGAATCAAGCTGGTGATTCCTTTTTAATTCTTGATTTAGGTTGGAGGCGTAGGCAATTCTTCGATGAGAAAGTACTTTTCAAATCTTTTAACATATTCGATTGCTTGGTTGGTTAACTATAGCTAGTAAAGTCTCTGTCTCATTGTCTTTTTTTTAGCCAATTTGATCGCGTTGGAGTGATCTCCATAAAATCCTTCGTGGGCTTCCTTTAACATTTTTAATCCGCTCTTGGATTTTTACACATGCAAATAGGCAAGGGCATATCTTTTATATATACTGATTGAATTTGGGATCTTTTGCTTGGTATACTTGTTTGATTAGATTGACCATTAATTGGGAATCACTAAATACTTGAATCCTCGGGATTTTGAGTTGTAAAGCCAGGATCAATCCTGCGACCATAGATTCATATTCTACCACGTTGCTAGTTGCCGAAAACCCCAATTTCCTAGTATAATGAAATCTGTGTCCATCAGGGGTAATTATTACGTATCATGTTCTGGCCCCTTGTTCGTTTGAGGCATTATCCACAAATAACCGCCATTTAGGTTTTAAGTCTTTTTTCTTTTCTGATTGCTCTGAATGAAATCAGCCAATGCTTGTCCCTTTTATAACCGCTCTGGATTGATATTCTACATCATATTGACTTAGCTCAATTCCCTGCTTAATCAAATTTTCAGAGGTCTTTAGGTCTACCAATGGCTTGCTTTGTCATTCAATAATAGAAGATCGTAAGACCATTTATAGCGATAAATAGTAGTAGACCAAAAATCCATAGTTGGTAAAAGAATTAGAAATCATTAACATTTTGTACGCCATCTTTTGGGCTTGCTATCGTTGATATTCTGTGTACCCTCCTTTGGGCATTGGCATCTTGAGAGTATCGTGAGCCACTTCTGGCTTTAAAGTTTTATGTACCCTTCTTAGGGCATTGACATCTTGAGAGTATTGTGTGCCACTCCTGATTCAGACGTCTTAGTCCTTTGTTGTTTATACCACTTGGATCTGAACTTTCTATCCCACTTCTGGGCATTGGTCCTCTGGAGTGGACTTTATTGTCCCTTAACAGTCTCCAGTTTCTGGACTCTATGTCCCTTTCAAGTGATGTAGATCTTTATCTGACTCCTTTTGTCACCGGCAAGGTGTAAGGTATGCCCTTGCTCGTAGAATCTTAATTGACCTTGTCAAGACAAAAGCTTCAGTAAGCAAAGTGCGCCTCATACTTGGTGGGGTAGCAAGTTTACATTATTGTTATATCCTGAGAAGGCTTTTCTCATCATGACTCTTGCTTGTTAATTTAAAACAAATCTCTTTCAAACTTCTTTGTGAAAATAATTTTATGATCTTTCGGTCAATTCATGCACTGCTAGAAATCCTTTGTAGAAAATAGAAGCATGACTTCTTGGTGGAAAACTTTCTTTTAGATGAAATAACTTTTCGAAATAAAGGTACCCCAATATCCCGAAAATTGGTTTTTCAAAAATGTTTCTGTTGGTTTAGGTTTTAAGTCATCGAGTTGAGAAGCTTTTGGATATTTGAATTCTTTTGATAGAGATGCCCCTTTCTAGCATTGTTACCAAGAGGGGTCGCTGCGCTAATCTCGTGATAGAAATGTGGATCTCAAATAAGAGACTGAATGGTCATGATTCAAGAACCAATAGTCTTTTAATTGGGAGTAAACTATTCTAATCAGAGTTTCAGCGGTGCTGGCGAGTCTCAAAAAATCAAAATCTTTCTTTGGAAAATATGTATAAGTTTCTCCTTTTCAATGATATCTGAAAGTCGGTTTTGAAAGTGCTTTTGTCAAGACATTTTAAGTCAAGATCTTTTAACACAACATATCCCTTTGAAGATTTTATGAATTGCTCTTGAAATAAGCAAATATATGTTTTTATAACCCACTGGAAAATTATTGATAGCTCTTCTGATCTCAAAGTATTTTCAAAAGATTTGTTTGGCAAACATTCTCAAATGAAAATTTGGTGTATATTGTTCCACCTTGATATATTTTCCCAATTCAAGTTTTTCTCAATGAAAAGAGACATCTTACTTATAGGTCTGAAAAGTCATGATTCATGAACAACTAGACCGTATAGACAAGAATGAGCCTTTCTATAAGAATCCTTTATTTCAAAATAACTATTTCATATAACTATTTTTCAAATGATTCGTAAAACTGGATTTATAAAATCTGTCACTTGAAACTATGCTCATATAAACTTCATTAATATAAATAGCTTAATAATATAAATGCACTTTAAAATGGTGGACAAATATTTCTCAAAATTTGACGGTATGATATATACGAAGCCTTCTATATTTTATATATCATCCATTTAAATCTGAACACTTTTTGGAGCAAACCCGTGCATATGAATGTGTAAAAGAACGCAATTATAATACTCATGCATTCGCAAGTGTGGCCTATATTCTCATTTTTTTGATACCAAGTTACCTTTTGAAGCCGTTCAGATGAATTAAACAAATGAAATCGTGCCCGAGTGATACTTCCTGCGTTGCTATTATTAGGAACTTACCTGATTATACATGTTCATTTAAAACCAGTGCACACCAGAGACAATAAATAAATAGACAAATTATACACATACTACAATAACCGTTTTAGATTTAACAATATGTCTGGTTCTCCATTTGCTTTCCTCTCCACCTGCTTAAAATTTTGCTGATATTCTTCTTTAAGAACCTATTTTGGACACACTAAAAACTGTGAGATTCAATATGTGATACATATTAGGAAACTGGTATATTTCAAATTCATATGCACACTTTGTTGTAAAATTTCAAGTAAACTTTCACATTTGGGAGCTAATATTCTTAAGACTTAAATACATGAAACTTCATATTCTCTTTTGGAACTAATAATTATTTTTTTGAAGATCAAAATCACTTAGAGGTCTGTATATCTAACTACCGCATATTCGAAAGTCAGGCAACTATAAATCCTTGTGAACCTGAATCATGCTTATGATGGTAAGATTTATATTCACATATCTAACATTGAGATGTATGCATTTTATATAAGCCGAGGTATATGGAACTCATGCATATACTTAAAATCTTCTACTTTTACAAAGCAAAACATACTTTAAATTTACATATGAAATCAGAATACCAGGGGACTTGATGTTTCTGAAATGGTCTGTGTAAGAAACAATTTGAAACCTTGGTACATGAGATTAAACCGAATATATAATTGAAATTAGAACTAAATATACTTAAAGATTTATAGATATGGAACTAATTATAAAAAAAAATCAATTTCTTTTAAAACTTACTGTTTGCAATTGATAATGAATGAAAATATATCAGTATTTTAGAAAATAGATGCTAATATGAAACCGATAACCATCTAAGAGCCTCGAGCTCTTGAAATTGGAAGTTCATGTACCCCAAACTGACTAAGCATGAGTGTATAAAACTGAAGTTTATTCAAAGACTTGTATTATAAGCAGAAATTTGATACATAATAGGTATAAAATCGGCTTATATCAAAATCAGTATATGCCAAATCATATTGAGGTATATTCGAGTTGAAGTTGCATATATCTACAATTATACTTTAAAACTTTAAAGCTGTATTTATTTGAAACTAATCATACTTTTGAAACTTTGATTTGCTCAAAACTCGAACCTTGTGTAGCCGAGGCTATCATTATTCAAGACTTTGACTTTAAAATCTGACTTATATAAGATTATATGCATTTTAAGACTCATTTTATGTACAGGAATAAGCATGAACTTGCATACATGAAATTGCATTTACCCAAAAGCCTCTTGCAAATGAGAAGTTTGTTAATCCTTAAGTTTCATTTCTATTAAATCATAGATTCATACATTAAAAATCAAGTTCACCTGAAGCTTGCTTTCCTATGAGCTTGACACTTTTAATAGACAGATTAGAATCACTATAGGTCATTTAAATTCACATACCTGCACCTTTCAACATGAGAATTCTTGTTTACATAAATGGATGCAATTTTTTTTAAAACGAACCCGATCAGTACTTTAACTTCACATACTAAGGGTAGAATTTAAACTGCTTAAATCTTATCTATAAGGGACGTGTTCATTCGATGTTTAATGTATGGTCAAATGCATAAATACATATATATGGAATTGATAAGTACTAAAGTCATATTTTAATGAATATTCTTACACAGACTGCAAAGTCTATTTACTGAACATAATTTATGTATAAAACTTTAGTATCAATTGGAAACCTCATTACCAGGGATGTATGGGACATTGTATATTTAACATCCTATTCATTGCAATTATATTATTATTATTATTATTATTATTTTAAGAATTGACACATTTGTAATTCGCATATAGGGATCTATTATCTATATGGGATTGCAATTTTGAAACTCCGAGTTATTGAAAATTCTATATGTTTGAAATTGTGTATATTCATAACTAAGATTCAGCATGAATCTGATAAGGATATCATGAAATTGAATAAAATTCATGCATTCAAAGCAATGTATATATAGTGTTGATTCAGTCATGAATCAAACGAATTTAAACTTACTTTAGAATAACTAAACTGAGAGTCTTAAATTCACTCCATTTCTAAATAATTTCACAACTCTATAGATTTAAAACAAATTAAATTCCCATACCTCGGCTGTTACCTTCAAGGAATGATGAACGGCAATTTTTTAAATCGAAGGTGGGAACTAACATGAACTTTTGTTGGAAGCTGGTCCTCTAAACCAGTATGGCAACGCCTTTTCGAATCGACCCAGAGGCAATCCTTTCGATCGAAGCGGAAGCAAACCCTTCGATTGAAGTGGAAGCAAACCCTTCGAAGGAAACGGAAGCAAACCCTTCGGCTGATGCGGAAGCAAATCCTTCAAAGGTAGCGGAAGCAAACCCTTCGACTGAATCAGAAGCAAACCCTTCGGAGGAAGTAGAAGCATCAAAATCTAATAACTCCGAAGGCATCCCCCTCCTTTGCTGATGTTGACGAAAGGAAGTTTCTAAACAACCACGGAAGTTATAATTTGACCGATGCGGCAACAAATCCCTTCGAAGGCGGTCAAAGCAGATGTTGCTTTCGAAAGCAAGTGGAAACCTATCACCGGCGAAAGCATTGTTTCGGAAGAAATCGAAGCGGAAGTATCCAATAACTGCGAAGGTCGCCCCTTCGACATCACCGAAAGCCCCCAAATAGATCTATTACGGAAGCTTCTAAGTTCCATAACCGCGAAAGCTTTCCCTTCAACAACATCGAAGGACCTCAATTTGATATCATCAAGCATTTTTACCACCTTCCGCCTTCAATTGAGAAGAAGGCAAACCCTTCGGCACCAACGCTCTTTTCTTGAAAACGATTAATTCCTCCCGATAATCGTTCAAATTTAACATAGGAATTCGCTTTGAGATAGCATGATAGGCGTATGAGTTGGATTTGCTTTCGAATGCCTTTGACGTGGATTACACCTGGCAAACATTCGCACACTGCTTCTAGAATTTAAAACGAAAATAGATTTTAATTTTAAAATTAAAAATATGAAATTCAAATCCCATCGGGTTATTTTTGTCATTTGGAGGTTCGAGCCCTCCTCTAGCGTCAAAAATGTTAACCAAAAATATGGTTAATACCCCAAATTGGTGTGTATTAAACCCAATTTGTAGAAATTCCACAAATGCCCTTATGGTTTGTAGTAAATTACAAAACCGTTTGAATTTGAATGAGCGGAATTAAATAATATAGTAAGCAAAAAGAAAAGAATATTCCCAAGCCATCCTCTATATTTGAATGTTTGTCCATTACAAGAGGAACTAGTACATTTATATTTATAGAGTTAGAATAGGGAGATGCTTGTTTCAATCCACGATGTGGGACTAATAGCTCCATAGAGCTGTTAAGGAGTGTGAAGGCTTTGAGAACTTTGTGAAGGGAAGTAGGCTAATCCCCCTTGAATTTACTTTGTGGATGGCTCTAATTTATTCCTCTTCGCTTTATCTTATATATGTTATAAAATGGAAGTGGTATAGCTTCAATAATCATGAATTATGACTTTGATTCTTCATAAATTTGATGGCATGCTATCTTGATGAGGTATGATGGTAGCTTCAACACTAATCATGTATTTGTAAGTACCTCATGGTTATTATTTATCTTTGGTGCCTTCATACACTAAGGATATGTGGATAGAACTTGTACGAAAGGCTTAGATTGCTTTCGTGGGCCTCCTTTGATGATTAAGGAATCTCAATCGAATCTGTCGAAAGCATCGTTCCCAATGCCTATGTTGTCGTGCTTTCGATGCCTTCAATAGCCTATTTTCTTTAACACATCAAAGCCCTTTTTCTAATTGACTCAAAAGTACTTCTTGGAATCAAATGGAGCTGTCTATTTATATGATCCCTTCGAAGGGTTTAGCTATCTTAGAGCTAATTGCTATGAAAGGTTACCTTGGCTAGATTGGTGATTTTTGAATTTTGCGCTGGCTTGTCTTCCAATGCCTTCGGAAGCCCCTTTTTGTTCAAATCATTCCTCCCCTTTCGCCATCACCCTTTCGACTTAGTCAAAGGATACCTTTCGCCTTAGTCGAAAGGTTGAGATGCGGAATCATGTATAGGAGGCTAACTTGATCTTGGTCGAATGGATGCATTGACTATGTTGGAAGGTTCAATCAAGGAGGTAGGTTTGAATTTGGGTCGAAAGGATGCACTGAGCCCCTTTGATTTCCATGGAAGCTTGGGCTTCACGTATCTTCGTCGGAGGCTACCTTTCAACTTCGTTGAAAGGTCGCCCTTCCCAAAATCTCCCTTTCGACTCCATAAGAAGGTTGTCTTTGTCGAAATCTACCTTTCGACTTTGTCGGAAGGCCATCTTTTCCCCAATGTTTTCGAAAGCTCTTAAATTCTCGTTGATTCTTCGTTCTTTCATACTCACAACCTTGAGACTATTTTATTGATAACATTAGGGTTGGATGTTTCAAGCTTATGGAGACAAGCTGGATGCTTCCACCTATCTATTTATCTTCCTATTTTCATTTCCGTTCACTATTATGTATATATTCAGCATTGTGAGGGCAGGTAGTTATCCAGGTTGATAGCAGTACTTAGTCATTTTGGTACTCTTAGATTCATGTATGTTAGAGTAACTCTTTGCACTACACTTTTGATATATTATATATCACCGTTCCGCATGTGAGATTCTGATATCGTGTTCTTCTTTCTTGTTTTGTTTCTGTTTTCTTTTATTTTACCCTAACTTTCTGTCTTTTCTACACTCGGGGACTCGGTACACAAATACTGTGGATTTATTTAATGTCGACATTCAGGGATCGAAAAGGCGATTGTTATATTTTGGTATCAAAGCATGAGGTTAAGCGAACACTCTGGCTGTAAAGACCTGCAATTTCGAACCATTCAAATCGATAATCATCCACTCATTTCAGACTTGAATTGCTTAAAACAACAGATTGTTAATTTATATTTGGCAAAACTTAGCATATACAGTAAATAAATAAATCACATAATCACAGACACAGAGTAATATAACAATAAGCGGTGGAATAGATAAATAGTAGTTCATGAAGCTACTACAGAAACATCAGAGTCTGAAATAAAATACAACAGAAAATCCCAAGTATACAAAAGTCACTAATACAAAAGCAACTGACAAGTCTGAACATAAATAAATAGAAATAGCTGAGATAAATACAAAGTTGGATAGATAAGATAGATCTCCAAGCAAAGCTCCAAGCAAAGCTCCAAATTCCAAAGGTGAGTCTCAAATGTTGTGACACTCAGTCTGACCCAAGCATTAAGCAAAACACAAAACACTCGAGACAGGATTAACGTTCTTATACCAGTAAATCAACTCAAATGAAATACAAAGTAACTCAAAGTATGTTTGGGATTCCACCTTTTAAGGATCCGTTAAACTATCTACATACATAGTACAATACGCTACATAGATAATGTCTATAGTAAAGTAAACTATTAAAATAGCGTTAAGGCGTTATCCATATCCCCCTTAACACATTTTATATATTCCCGTAGTCTATACAGATACGGTAAGCTCCACCAAGCCGGTGGTTTACTCAAGGAGCACTCCATAGGTATGGTACAAACCAAACTCGTAGAAGGCACGATAAGGCATGTGACAAGGCATGCGAGGCAATGCCAGGGTAGGATTCTACCGTTTGCACTCTCGGACTGGTGGTAACGCATAGCAGCTACCACCGCCCACCTCAAGACACACTCCCAAATCAAAGGTGCACCCAATCAAATCACAAAGTAATAGAATGGTATCGAAGAAGCATGCTCGATCGGAGGTGCAACCTCACTTGGCCCAGTATAGCTGTTTTAGCCACATCAAGCTGACTTACGGTAGTCAGGGTTGCGTTAATACCTTATATAGAATCGTTCGCCAAACCATCCCACTTCGTTCTTGAATCTCCACCATGTGCATAATTGTTAAAGTGGTTTTCGGTATTGGTAGAGAGTATGACAATATCTGATCCCGTCTCTTTAACAACCACAAGCTTATTTCACACTATAGTCATTTTATATTTCAAACAGTTCATTATCAATATATCATATCCATTTCAAAATCATATCACTTTAGAAATCGTATCACTTTCAAAATCATATTCGCTTCTAAAATCATAACCGTAAAATAGTTTAAACCTTCATATCAAAATATTCGCATTTAAATCCACTAAAACAAAATCATAACAGTTCCAACTTAAACAGTTTAAATACTGAAAATAGTTTATATATTGAAATAGTTATAAATTAAAAATAGTTTATAGATTAAAATAGTTTATATATTAAAATAGTTTTTGTATTAAAAATAGTTTATATATTAAAAATAGTTTCAAAGTAGAATTGTTTCTTCCAACTTCACAAATTAATTCAAATGAACTTTAATTTCACAATTTAATTTAAATCAATTTCAGTTTAACAATTTCAATTGAAAAGGTTAATGGTTCAATTCAAATTCTCTTTAAACCATTTTAATTTATATCGATTTCAAATCCAAGTTTGAATTACAAATTTAAAACCACCTCCAATTTCAATAGGTTTTAAAGTTTAAATATTTAAATAATTTACAATAACTCAATTTGATAAATCTCATTTTTTTTTCAAAATTCAACTTTAATTTTATTTAAATTTGAAAATATTCAGTTAATCATTTTTTCATAACATTTAAATGAAATCTCAAATTTCAAATTTAAGTCAAAATGAAATATTCAATTTTATTTAAATTTGAAGATATTCATTTAATCACCTTTAATTAAAACCCGTTTATCAAGTTATAAAAATCATACGTTTAAAATCTCAAAATTAACAAGTTTCAAATCAAATTTTATTAAATAAAATTTTTAAACAAATTAAATTTTAAATCAATTTCAATTTATCCTCCCAATCTTAGTTTATTGAAGTTATTACAAAATATATTTTCAAATTATTAATATAAATTGTAAATAAATATTTAAAACATATTATATATACTTATATTAGTTAGATTAAATTCTTATTAAATTTTATTAAATTACTTATTATTAAATTAAATCTTATTTTACTAAATATATTGTATAAAATCTTATTTTATAAATTAAAAATAATAAAATTATAAGTAAAATCTAAAAATTTAAATTTTCCAAAACTTAACTTATAAATTTAAAATTTCAAAACATATATTTAAAAATCTAAATTTTACACATATTAAAATAAAATATTTATATTGTATTTTAAAAATCAATATTTATTAAAACCCATATATTTAACTTTTCTCAAAATTTTGGAAATCATTTAAAAATAGACCAGCGGTGTCCATATGTAATTTTCTATCCTACGGTCAAGTGATACAGATTTCTATCATTTCAATCCGCAATTATTTAATATTTACGGGTATATATCATTTCAACCTATAATCCCAAATTCAAATCAATAAAATCATTTGGGTTTATCATTTCAACCCATAACGATTTTCCCTAATCTATAATATCGTTCGGGTATGTATCATTTCAACCCATAGAGAATTCCTAAACTAACAGGGAACTTGTAGAGTGATAACAATAAAATAATAATATAAAATGACATAGCATATCAATGGAAAATATGTTCATAATTAACAATTTAAATGTAATATATATATATATTCAACAGGTCATGCTGTCATATGTCAGTTCACATAGTTAAACAAATTTAAATAACAACATATCATACTAAACAATTAAATTTCTAACCAATTAACTTTAACAACATATTTCAATCGTCGTTTCATGTAAAATAAATTTACTGGCATATGAATGTTAATCGTGAGTGATCGCTCACCTTTTGAGGCTAGAGGAATAGATAACGCAACAAGCTATGATATTGAATCACGAACTCGATAATTGACCAATCCAAACGACAATTTCCAAAGCAGAGCAAGGTAGACAAGAATTTAAAGAACAAAGCTGATAACTTGGAATTGATGAAAAACAATCAAAATTAACTTGATATAAGTGGAAACAAATATATATATATATATATATATTTTAAAACCAATATTTAATTAAAACACATATTAAGATAAAATCGTCATATTATAGTTTCAAATCGATATTTATAAAATATAGATATAAAATCAAACTATCTATATATCATTATTATTTTTCTAAATCAATACTTACAAATCAATATTTAATAAATCCCATAGTTTACATGTAAACATAATATCTATATATATGTTTTTAAAATTATTACAAAAATCCATTTCAAAATCATAAATATAAATAAATGAACATATTATATATATACGGTTTCAAAATATTAACATTAATATAAACATAAACATATATTATACTATTCTTTCATACATAAAGAGGAAGAAGGCTGCTAGCTGTAAAAATATCAAATATCCATTATAAATACATATGTAATATACAAAAAATCATGTATCAATATATAACAGAACATACTCACGAGTCTAGAAACGTGGAAACAAGGGCTGGAGCTCGGCAAACTGTTTGGTGGAGGTTGTCGGCTAGGAGAGAGGAGTACATGGCTATGCGGACCGTTGCAGAGATGGAGGCGAAAGATCGGAGGCTGTGTGTGCTAGCTGTGGGTGAATGACAGGGAGGATGATGGTCGAGTTTGCTTCAGGTGGAGGGAGGAGAAGCTACAGTGTAAGTATGGCCGAGCTGTAGGGGAGAGGAGGTAGGCGCTCGGGGAAGATCTGATCTCGGTGGTGGGGAAGAAATGGAGCTGCGGCTATTGGTGGAGGGTTTGTTATGGGTGAACAGAGGAGCGGTGATGGAGTGGAAGTCGTACTGCATTAGATTGGTGAAAAAGGTGGCCATGGTGTTGATGCGGTGAGAGGATTTGGGCAGAGCAGGTGGTGGACGTGGTCGGTCGGTGGACAAGGTGGAGAGGCTTGCGCATGAGTTTGGTGATGGGAAATGGAATGTTAGGGAAGAAAGAGGAGCAGGTTCTCAACAATTATATACAACTTTTATAAAACTTTATATATTATATTAATTTTCATTTTGAATATGCCAGAACGAAAACAAGCAGAAGGGAAAAGACAATTGAAGAGATGCAAACGAACCAGGAAAATAATATATTGAACGGTGGGAATTGTAAAGCTAGGTTTGAATTCAAGGAAAATAATAAAGGCTAATGGCTATATAGTTTTACACGATGGATAATGAATGGTCACAAAGAAACCAAAAAGGCTCGAATGTGGAACCTGTACAGCTAGTCGTTTCACAGATTTCGCCTCACACCAGATGCCAAAATTGACAGATGAATATATTACAGAGATCAGCACGACGAGACGAAAAGAATGGTACATAGATATAAGCGAAACGACCATCCTATCAAAACTCGATATTCGCTGCCAAAATGCTGCTAAACCATCGAAAATTATATAAACTGAGCTAGAGCAGTCCAAATTTGGCGAAACGAAATATGACGTCTCACTCAGAAGATAATTTACATTTTTATTATATAAAAATATTCAGATTTCGAAAATATTTTATTTCCATCAAAATTTTAACTAATTTAAATTTTAAAATTGAAATTTCACAACCAAACAAACTTACAAATTTTCTGATGAAAATCTGACATTTGCTACGTTTAAATAGACGTATCACAAATATCAAATTTTCATTGTAAAGATTTATTATTTATTTTCATGGAATCTAGTTAATTTTGTTATAAAAATTGTTAAAATTTTCGGGTCATTACACTGGCTTTGGTTGGGTATGGCTCATTAGAGATAGGGTAAGCGATGCCCTAGAATGAGTCGAAAGTATTATACATATGAAAGCATATTTGTTATTGCAAAACTAAACTTTTAAAATGTTTTCTTAAAAATATTCTCTTCTTTATAGCCCCCTTAGGAAAATCAACTCCTTCTTTGAACTAATCCTTTCTTAGTAATCCATTCTTAATAACGTTCTTAGTACTATATCCTTTCTTTGATATAACTCTATCTTGAAGTATTCTAAAGATGTTTTGCTAAATTCAGGAAGCGAACTATAAGTACTCTTACTACAACTTCTAGAGGAGGTAGAGGTCGTGGTGGTAGAGCTAGTACCTTCGCTAATGGTGGGACTCGAGCTCCCACAAATGTTGCTCCTGCAGCCGAACCTAGGGTGAATGTAGTTGAAGAAGTAGTGCAAGTTCAGCCCTTAATAAACTTTGCTTCGCTCTGTAGGGATTTTGAGAGGCTTGTTGGTCAGAGGTTCAATGGGGCGGAATCGATTGTTGAAATTCAGACATGGTTGAGGTTTTGTGAGAGGATCTTTAGAGACCCGGAGTTGGGTGATGCTATGAAGCGTCGTTTGGCTTCTCGTCGTCTTTCTAATGCCGCCATGGATTGGTGGAGTTCTATTACTATGGATGTCCCAGAAAATGACATCTCTTGGGCCCAGTTTAAAAAGGAAGTTAAGAGGAAGTTTGAACCAGAGGTAGGGAAGACCTTATTGTTTAGAAGTTTCTTAGATTTGAAGCAAGGCACGATGACTATGGCGGAGTATGGGAATAAGTTTAACACGTTGTCTCATTTTGGGCTTGGTATGATAGACACGACTTTGAAGAAGAATGAGATGTTTATAGCTGGTATTCGTCCTGAGTTTAAGCGGGGTATGACTAATCATCTCATGAGTTTGTTTGTTTATTTGGTGAATATGGGTTTAAGGTTCGAGAGTTTGACACTTAAACCTGTTGTTTCTGCAACGAAACCAAGTATTTCTACCGCAGTTAAGAATAAGAAGTGCAAGTTTCAGGAGAAGAGTGCCAAGATTGTTTACCACAAGTGTCGAGGGATGGGCCATTTTTCCAGTAGATGTCCGTTCGATGGAGGGAGGCGGATGGTTAATACAGCAGTAGTGAATACTCTTTAGTTTTCCCCAAATGGTTATTATGCTTGCCATCAGATTGGTCATATGGCTATGAATTGTCCTTTGCTCAAGAAGGGTGAGCAGCCTGGAGTTTTGCTATTACTGATACACCTTCCACTTCAGCAGCAGCTAAGGGAAAGCAAGTTCTGGAAGGTATTCTATCTATTTCTGGCATTCATGTTCGTGTCTTGTTTGATACTGGTTCTTCTCATAGCTTTATCTCTAGAAACCTTGTTGATAGACTTGGTTTAAAACCAGTTATGGTTCATATTACCATTTTTGTATCGAACCATGTAGGGAGCTTGGAAAATCTTAGCATATTTATAAAGGAGTTCTGATTTCTTGTTTCGATTGACTCCTTCAATGCAATATGTTCGTTCTTGGTTTCGATGTTATTTTGCGGATGGATTAGATGTCTTATAATCATGCCATCTTGGATTGTGAGAAATGAACTTTGGTGATAAAGAAAGGAATGGAAGATCTTATCTTATCTTGTGAAATCCCAGTTCTCATATGAGCGGTTTTTTGTATTCTCTCGATGTGTCGAAAAAGGACATAGATTCCATTCCATTTATTTGAGAATTCTCCGATGTATTCGAGGAGGTCTCTGATTTACCTCCCCATCGAGAAATCGAGTTTTGAATTGTTTTGGTTCCTGGTGCTAAGCCTATTGTATTGCCTGTTTGTAGGTTATGTCCGAAGGAGAAGTCATAGTTAGCCATTCAGATTAGTGACTTGCTACGAAAAGGTCTTATCCGACCTAGCCATTCAAGTTGGGGAGCATCTGTCGTATTTTCCACAAAGGTGAATAGTTCCTTAAGACTCTATGTTGATTACCGTGAGCTTAATAGGCGGAATATTCAAAACAAGTACCTTTTTCCCAAAGTCGATGAATTATTTGATCAACTCCATGGAGCTCGTGTATTCTCTCAACTTGACCTTGCTATAGGTTTTCGTTAGTTAAGGGTAGCAGAGGAAAGTGTACCCTAATACTTTTTCGTTCTGATCAATTTTACGAGTGGTTGGTTATGCCATTTGGTTTAACCAATGCTCTAGCTTATTTCGTTGACTTGATGAATCATGTCTTTTGAGATGTCTTAAACACATTCGTGCTTCTTTTCATTAATGATATTCTAGTTTATTCCAAGACCGAGGAGGAGCATTCCCGGCATTTGAGGATTGTATTAGAGACATTGAGAGAACATGTTCTTAAGGCTAAGTTCTTAAAGTGTCAATTCTAGCGATCATAGGTTAGGTTCTTAGGGCATGTTGTTTCCAAAGATGGTATTTATGTTGATCATGTTGATCCGACAAAGGTTATTGCTGTCAGGATTGGAAGAGACCTGAAAGTGTAATGGAAATTCAAAGTCCTTAGGTTTGGCTGGTTAGTATCGGAGGTTCATTTAGGATTTCTCTAAGATTGCTTCACCACTAACGACTTTGACAAAGAAAGATGTCAAATTCATTTGGATGGAAAAATGCAAAGCTGCATTTAGAGAGTTGAAGAAGATGTTGATTAGTGCTTCTGCCCTGACTATTCCGGACGGAGGCAAAGCTCTTACTATTTACACTGATTCTTGTGGAACAGGATTGGGTGCTGTCTTGATGTAACATGGGAAGGTGGTTGCTTATTCTAGTAGGTAGTTGAAGCTGCATGAGACTAGATATGTGACACATGATTTAGAGCTTTCGGTGGTGGTTTTTACATTGAAGTTGTTGAGGCATCATTTGGTGGGTGAGAAGTATGAGCTTTATTCGGACCATAAATCTTTAAAGTATCTTTTTACCCAAAAGGACTTGAGTTTAAAGCAGTAGCGTTGGTTGGAGTTTCTTGCAGCATAAGATCTAGAGATTTCATATACGCTGAGAAAAGCAAATGTTGTAGCCGATGCATTGAGTAGGAAGTATGTTGTTATGGCTAGTAATAAGGTTCGTCCAACTATTATCAGTAGTAAAAAGGAAACTCAGCATAGGGATAGTCATCTTACCTGGCTAGCTAAAGCCGTTAGTGAGGCTGTTGCTTTGGAAAAGTATCCAGGATTTGAGGTAGATGACCAAGGCATTTTAAGGGTGAATGCATGGTAGTGTGTTTCGAATATAGACGGCATCGGACAGGAGGTTCATATAGAGAGTCATTATTCCAGACTAACGATACATCTAAGGGTCCCTAAGATGTATCAAGATATGAAACGTGCTTTCTGGTGGGTAGATATAAAGAGAGAAATTTCTATCTTCGTAAATAGGTGTGCTAACTACCAACAGGTGAAGGGCAGTGATCAGTAGTCGGTCGGTTTGTTGCATCCACTAGAGGCCCCGAAGTGGAAGTGCGAGCATATTTCCATGAATTTTATTGATCATTTGCCTAGATCGGGGAGAGATAATAAAGGCGTCTGGGTTATTGTTGATAGATTAACCAAGAGTGCGCACTTCTCACCAGTTAAGGCTATGAGAAAGGCATCTAGTTTTGCTCAGTTTTATGCTAGAGAGGTTGTTAGGCTTCATGGCATTCCATGTAGTATTATGACTGATCGAGAACCGATTTTCACAAGTCAGTTTTGGAAGGGTTTTCATGATGCGCTTGGAACAAAGTTTAGCGTGAGTATTGCTTATCATCCTCAGACAGATGAACAGATTGAGAGGGTGAATTGAGTTTTGGATGATTTACTTAGAGCGTGTATTCTTGACTTTGGAGGATCTTGGGAGGATCACTTCACGCTAGGTGAGTCTTCTTATAACACTAATTTTCAGGTGAGTGTTGGGATGGCACCTTTTGAGGCATTGTATGGAATGCCATGTAAGTCTCCTTCGTGTTGGGTAGAACCAGGAGATCGCTTCGTACATGGACCAAATATGGTTTGAGAGGCTATGGGTAAGGTAACAAAGATTAGTAAGCACTTGAAGGTAGCTCTGAGTAGGCAGTAGAGCTATGCTAATGTGAGGCGTAAAGATTTGGACTTTTCGGTTGGGGACTTCGTGCTTATCAAAATTTCTCCAATGACGGGTGTGATTCGGTTTGGTAAGGGAGATAAGTTATCACCACGTTTTATTGTACGTTTTCCAACACTAGAGAAGATAGGAACTTTGGCTTATTGGGTTGAGTAATCGACTAGGTTATTGGGTGTACATAATGTTTTTCACGTATCTCATCTATGAATGTATGTACATGATCCTACTTTGATTATCAAGCCATCATAATAAGAGGATTTGGAGGTTGAGCTCGACTTGACTATTGGGAGACGCCAATTCATATTGTTGATTATGATACGAGGAGGTTAAGGACTATGGTTGTGCAATTGATCAAGATACAACGGAGTGAGGATGTAAGAGATTGCAATTGGGAGACAGAGGAGAGTATTAGAGCCTCTAATCCAGAGTTGTTTCTTAGTCAGTCGGTTGTACTATATCTTATCTTTTATGGTGTACTCACCACTTGTGGTGGAGTCACTTAGCTTGTATCTTTGTTATATGTAGTTTGAACAGTTTTTATATACACCTTTCTTCTAATTCTTTTTGAGTTATTCTTGTTCGTATTTCGGGGATGAAATATCCTAAGGGGAGAATGTAATGACTCGGAAATTCGAACACTTCATTTTTGAATATCTAAATTTTTGGGAAAATGATTAAATATTGAAAATATGATTTCGTAACCTTGTTAAACACTTTTTAATTAATAACTAATGTTAGAAAAGTTATTTTTGAATTGTGTTTACAAAAATATATTCTTTGAAGAAATACTGAAAATGTTATATGAAAACATTAATAAGTGCTTAAAACCTCTTACATCTAACGGTAATTTATTAACTAAAAAGCTTCTTGAAAGAAGTACTAATCGGACCCTTGATTTAAGGAGAAAAAGGTGGAGTGAATTAAGGAAGTTATGGTGTGTAAAAGCATGGTTATGCATGATTTCTTAGTTGTCCGTTTGATGGCATGGAGGGTCATTTAGCCTTACTAAAGCCTATAAATAAGCATCCGTAGTCACTTGAGATAGTTACCAAAGCACTTGAAAAGGTTTCACTTCATTTCACTCTTTTTTCTTCTAAAAACTCTCTAATTTAGAGCAACTCTATCAAAAACTCTCCAAATTTCTTCAAACTCATGCTATCATCCGAATGTAGCATATAACATCAGTCCACCACCTCAAGACCAAAATAAGTTGAGCCAGTCTCTCAAAACTTGCTTGGGTCGTGAGCAATTAGGCATAATATTTCCTAGGCCGTGAACTTTCTAGCCTCCATCCTCTCTTGTTCGTGCTTATCTAGAAGTCTCTCTTATTTGTGTGTGTGGGTCGTGGGTAGAAAGGTTGTTGTGTTGTTGCAAGGTAGAGGTTGAAAGGAGCTAGCTTATTTGGTTGAAAAGTGAGTTATCTCACTCATTAATCAAAACCCATGAAAACATGTCATATGTGATAAAATAAGTGATAATATTGCTTGCTGTATAATAGCAATAAGAGACATTAACAACTTAAAGTTATGACCTTTGATTATATGCTTTAAAATGTATGTGATTTGCTAAGGTATTAGCCTTATAAACCCTTGAATCGTATTGTTTAAATTAAGTATATTTAAACACTAATTTTGGACAGGTTATTTAGTACACATATTAGTATATCTTCCTTATGTTATGATTTTAATTTGGATATCATATATGATTATAAATGTGAATGACATTAAACATGGAATTTAATATGGAATTTTTCGTATAGCGATAGTCGCTATAAACACACTTAGAAATCCCTTCTTTTAAAACTTACTTTTTAAACCCTATATTTTATTTATTTTCAAGGAAAAATGATTTACATACTTATAGGAATATAATGGATAGTAAGAAGTGAGGTTTTAAAGCTATTTTTAGTTTATAAAACAAAGTTAGTGAAGTTATGGTCCATACAGCGATAGTCGCTATATGTGCACTTTGGAAAAACAAGTTATATTAACAAAGTTTAAAGTGTTGTTAATTTGGATATTTTGGGAAAACTTTTAAAGGGAGTTTTATTAAAGATATATAACTATTTTAAAAAGATGTATGAAGTTTAAATAGGTTCAAAATAATTATTTTAAGTTCTAAAGAAAAGGTTATTTCTAATGTATATAAATAAAACTGGTTTATGGTATAAATATACTAAAAGTTTCAAAATCAACATTAAGTAACTATTTTTAAGGTAATATTTCCTAAAACTATTTATGACTTATTTAATGGCACTTTAAAGGCAATTTAAATATATATAAATCTATAAAACTATTTTTAACTCTTTTATTAAAATAAGAATTTTTATTCACTTTCCTTTCTTAACTTAATTCAAATTGTATTTTCTTATTAGGTAAAATTATTATACACGCACACACACATACACACACATATATATATATATCATTATAAAAGAGTTTCTAATTTGCATACAAATAATTTCAATAGACTATTGTTTTAGAAGAAGGGATGAAAAGTAACAACTATGTATTGACCTTTGTTTGATTGTTTATGAAATGTAGTATTACTATGCTTAACACTAAAAATCGAACGGGGTAGGCTTCTCTATTTGTGAGAGTTAAGATTGATGTTCGAGTTGGGACGGAGCAATATAGCTCTAACCTACCAGCTTCCCTCTTGGCTGAGGAGTAGTTAAGCTGGAAGATTGAAAACATGCTAAGTATACAAACCTCGATTTCTATAAAAAAGCATTTAAGACTCGATGGTCGATTCGTTGACTACCAATCCTACCAAACTTAACTTAAGAAGCATATGAAATGCTTCATGGATTTATACCAATGAGAACACCTGGGGAAGAGCATTGCTACGAAGTTCCTCTATCTTTCGATTACTTCTAAAAGAACCGAAATTAAGTTAACCAAAAATACATCAACTAGTTTTGAAGAGTCCAGGACGGTAAGTGTTTTACTCATCGAACACCACTTCAAAACTATTATACAGTTTAGTTTTGGAAAAGATAATTGATGTGGTTATTGTTCGAGTGATGAAGACTTGTATGAAAGGTGTCGAACGTAGCCTCGACATTGGAAAAATGACTAAAGACGGAGTAGGATGTACGATCCAGGTGTTTTGCTAGCCTGTAACGACCCATAAATTTAACTGGTTTTATTAACGTTTTTAATTGAAATTTTGCGAAATTTTAAACGATAAAATTTTGAAATTTAAATTTGATATTTGGAATGCGTCTAGTTAAACATAGCACTGGTAAATTTTCGTCCAAAAATATGAAAGTTTATTTCGCGCGTAAATTTACTTCAATTTAATCAGTTAAAAAGCGATGAAAATAAAATGTTTTCGAAACCTAAATATTTTTACATAAAAAAATTCCAAACCATCTTCTGAGCAAACATCATTTTTCGTTTTTCCAAATTCGGACTTCTTTAGCTCCGTCGATCTTATTTTTCTGCGTTTTTGCTGCATTTTCCGCTGGTAGAAAATTCGAATTTTTAAAATTCAATCGTATCGCTGATATCCGTATGCTGTTTTGATCATCTCGTCGTACTGATCTCTACAGTATATTTATTCCTGTATTTTGAGATCCTGTACGTGGCGGAAACGATAAAACTATGGGTCGTACGGTACCGGAAACGGTGACCTTTTGTTCTTACCTTAAATCAAATAATATAAAACTAATGCGAGTTGCTTTATGAACCGAAGGCTATTTATCTTCCTAACTTTTCAACTTCATTTCCAATCAAATATTGGAAGTTGCATTCATTCATTTGTTGGAACTCACGTCCATAATTACCCTGACTTTGTTTACATTCCCATACCTTTCCACTGCTCCATTGTAAAACAAAATATAATTAGAGGATATGTGTCTCTGTAGCTCTTCGTACTATCCTCATCTCTTTGGATCTTGCTTGCCTCCCTTCACCTACGCCTACCATCACCATTCCCTTCCAGTCCCCCTTCATCCAAACAAAAGCCGAGCTCTACCACTTCTGACCGCCACCCTATCGCCAAACCACCCACCATCACCGCTCGCCCCTCCTCCGTAGCAGCCGTGATCCACGCCTCCCACTCCATCGGCTTCCACCTTCGGGTCCGCTCTCACTGGTGCCGCATGTAACCCCTGCTCCCGCCTTCCTTTCACCTTTCTTCTAGTTCCGGCAGCCACCCCAGTTCAACTCCACACCCACTGACGGCGTGCCTCGCCTGGCCGCAACAACCCATGCTACGCTGCCATTTCTCCAACCGAACCCACTGCAGCGACCATCACTCCAACTCTCCCGGTGCATGCCTTCCTCCCCTTGTCAGCCTTGTATATAAATAGTATATATATATCGTATTATTTTATACGTATGTTTTATATATTGCTTTATATATAAAATTTGTGTAAGTTCGTATAATATGTTTGTCAATACATATATTTTTAAAGTTCACAATATAGTACAATATACATAGTTTTATATGATGTGGCCTGCCCAGCTACTTTGCAATTACATAGTGTATATATAATATATATATAAAAAATTCATATATCTTTTATTCATATGAGTATGCAAATTGGGTTGTTGTATATAAGCTTTACTAGTTATATACAATCTGTTGATTTATATTTACATTACATATGGTAAGTATTAAGTATTGTATGTGATTTATATTATAAGCAGAGTTTTATATACATGTGATTTCATATAAAAGCATATTTATATGAACATTTTATTGTATTGTTTGTATGTATATATAGTTATATACCAGTTTTACCAATATATTTAATACATGTGTGTTGTATAGGGTCTGTTTTGGAGTCTGCATATTTAGCAAGGAAAATTTATATTAATTTTAGTTTTAACTTTGAGTTCATTTATGTATGATATAAATTATATAAAGGATTAGAATACATATGAAGTTATGTAATACTTTATTCGAAATGATTGTACCAGAGGATCTGCGTGTGCAAGATCTCCTTATTACCTGTTATATACTGTTTTAAGCAATCTATATATCTACCTATACTTGATTAAAATGGATACCCAATGTACAACATTCATTTAAGAGTATATTTTTATAATAACCGTTATTTGTATAAAATATGTTGAAACATCTATTAGAAAATTTTTGGTGAGAAATAATGATTTGGAAATAGTATATAAGTTTTAAATTGGTATGTTTGTTTTCTGTCAGTTCGTGTCTTTACATATATGTCTGCATTTACGTGTCTGTGTGGGTTTATATGCATTGTCTGATAGTAAATATTATATAAGTGACATATTTCCATGTTATATTACATTACATAATATATTTATAGTGGTTTGTTGGGTGAGTATACTCTTGTTTGCATTCTTTCTGCTTAAAATAAATAAGTTTTATATGTGATATACAATCTTTTGGTTTATATAAAACCTATACCAGTTATTTGCGTGCTTATATATATTTTTAAGTTATGTATTATAGGATATGTGTTATAGTTTACTATATGTTAGTTATAGAAGTTTATAGTTTGTTCATTTTATTATTGCATAAGTTTTTTTGGATGGGGTTATATGAATTTTGATTTTTGAAACCATATATGTAGATATTTACTTTAAATTTTGAATTTAGAATATAATTTTCTTTTATTTGTTTTATATAATTATATATATGTGTTCTCTTATACCTATTATCTCCATCGACCCCGTTTGATTTGTTCCATCTAAATTTTTATCAGCTTTGATCGTTGGATTCGGGCCGATGTTGTTTTGCTTCGATTCGTCGTTAGATTTCTGTGTCCGTATCAGTGTGCATATCCATATCATCTTCTGTTTACTCTAGCCTCAAAAGGTGAGCACTCACTCACGATTAACGTTCTTTTATTTATTAAATCTGATTTCAATTTAAACGACAATTGAAATATGCTGCTGTTAGTTAATTACACTGTTATATATGCTATTGCCTGTATCAGTTCACCTGTGACATTTGACACCATTATCTGTTAATTATTTATGTGATGATAATACAGTTTGGCTGATAATTGATTGATTTTTGATGTTTATATTGGACGTTAAATTGTTAATATTAAAATGATAAATAGTATGCAATTGAACTTGATATAGGATAGTTAAATGTTAAATTTGATTAAATGACATTTGTATAATATGACCCCTTTAACTGTTAAATTTATTGACACGTAGGATTTGTTTAATTACACCTTGAACCACTGAATGTATGTTGTTAAATTGATGATGTATGAAATTGTAAATAGATGACAAGTGAAGAACTGTAATGTAACAATCTTTAATCTACATGAAATGATAGTGTAGATTCTAGAGATAATTATATTAATTCGTACAAATAACAATGCGAATTAATACAGTTATTTCGGGATTATTTGAATTGGTTATTGGATTGATATTGATTGTTGTTATTGCTTGTTTATTTACTTTGACACCATCCCAGTTATCACACTGCAAGTTCCCTTTGCTATGTTTTGATTTTGAATTGAATTGGAATCGGGTTGAAATGATAAATACCCAAATTGAACTTTGACCTAGGATAGAGAATTAAATAAAACCCGATTGGTCAATAATTTGATTTAAAAATAAACGAAGATTTTATTTGAATAAATAATATGGTTTTGAAATGAAGTTGAAATTTGAATTTTAATGAAAGGAAAATGTTAATATGTAATAATCTGAAACAAAATATTAACAATGTAATTGATAAAAGAATGTTGTTAAATTTGAGAAATGATGGAATTAAGTTTGAAATTATAAGTAAGATTGAAATTATTAAACTTTGAAATTATTTAATAATTAAGTTTTGAATTATTTAATAATTAAATAAGATTGAATTATTTAATGATTAAATTAAATTGAATTTGTGAATAAGTGAATTTTAATTCGTAAATAATTGAAATTGAGTTTCTTTATTAATTAAGTTTGGAAAATTATTTAAGTAAGTAAATAAGTGAAATTGAATTTCTTTAACAAGAAATAAAATGTGATTTATTGAAATTAATGTAAGACTTGAAATTTAAAGAATTCGATTTGATGAATTTAATTTAATTCAATTTGTAAGTTTTGATATAAGGAAGTTGAATTTAAATAATGGATTTAATGAATTGGAAATTTAATAGAAATTGTTTTGAATGGAAAATTTACTTAATGAATATTGAATGCAATTGCTAAATGAAGTTAAATTGATTTGAATGTTAAATTAAATTAATTTAAATGATTTCGGAATGAAACTTATATGAACTTGAATCAATATTTGAATTGTTTTAAATAGAAATTGAAATTGAATTATAAGATTTTGAAATTATGAATGTGGAAGTTTTGAAACGTAAATATTGGAAATTGATTTAGAAAGACAAATGAAATGTTGGTTTACGAATTGAAGTTGAAATTGAATTTGATTTGGTTTTTGAAATATATTAAACGACCAATCAGTGTAATAATTACGAAAGTTATTAAAGAGACCGGAATCGGTTTGGACATACTCTTTGTCTAAACTGAAAACCACTTTAATAACTATTCGCGGAGTGTGATCCAGAATGAAGTGGTTGGAATGATGTTCGTGATGACTAAAGAAAGAGAACGATAATGGATAGCCTTGAAACTTGTGTCAAATTGGAAATGACTAAAACAGGAGCCGTGCTGGGCCAATGGAGGTCAGCTACCTCAAGTGAACACACTTCTTCATCTACTCATTACTTGTTGTCGATTGGTGCACCCTTGATTTTGGGAGTGTTGTTTCACGGTGTTGCGGTCGCTACGGCGATGCGTTCTCACCAGTCCGGATCAGGCAAACGGTAGTGTCACTACCTTGGGTATTGCCTCATGTGCCTTGTCATACTTGTATTCCCTATTCGCGACCACTACGAATTTGTTTTGTACCTTTAGTATATGGATTTCCCTCTGGTGACTTCCGGTATTGGGGAAACTACGGTCTTGTATATGCTTTTGGGAATAAAAATGTGTTAAGGGTGGAATGGGCCATGACTTAACACTATTTTGATACCTTATATTACTGATAGACATTATCTACTTAGCGTATATTACTACCTAGTAGATAGTTTAACGGATCCTTAAAGGATGGTTATTCCAAACATCCTTTGAGTTACTTGTATTTCAATTGCTATTTCACTTGAGTTGGATTTATTAATATAAGAATGTTAATCCTGACTCGAGTGACTTGTGTTTTTGCTTTACGCTCGGGTCAGACTGAGTGTACCAGTATTCGAGACTCTCCTTTGGAGTTGGAGCTTTGCTTGAAGATCCAGCCATCTATTCTGCTTTCAGTATTCGATGATTCCAGTGATGTATTCTGATTTGTATCTAGTGTATTGTATTACTCTTCCGTTGTATCTGGTTTAACTCTGATGTAAATTATACATTTATATAGTAGCTTCATGAACTACTATCTCTTTTATTTCCGCTGCATTTATTACTCTGTGTCTGTGATCTGTGATTATTTATTTACTGTATATGTTCAGTTTTGCCAAATTTAAATTAACAACGCGGTATTTTGAGCAATTCAATTCCGGCATGAGTGTCTACCTATACACTTATAATGGATGCGAATGGTCCAAAATAGCGGGTCGTTACAGTTGGTATCAGAGCTTTGGTAGCTCTAGGCAAAACTTAACATATAGGGTAAATGTATTTACAGAATCACTCTCACTCGAGTTTCAATCTCTTCATTTGACTCAATTTCTTTGAATTTTGGAACGTTCCCCTCGGTTCCGAAATTCATTCGTGTCCTTCACTATTCGTCTTCTTCCAATCATGGAGCACCCCATAACTCAATTCTGAATGTTATCTATAATAGATCGGCGGTCTCGCCAATCTTAGGATGATTCGTAAAGGAGTAAACTCCTTTATAATAGGCATCAATTTATCGGAGATTTCTGTATCCTCGGTTTACGATGCTATCTATTACCTGCTATACCTGAATTCCATCTCTTGAGATCGAGTGTTGATTTACCTCGGAATTCAGAATCGATCTTATTCTTGAAGTTACGGACGACCCGGTTAAGGTTGCCCGTGAATTAAATAAACTCATCCATCTCCCTATTGTGGTAATTGAATTATCTTATCTTCTGTTTCAAACTTATTTTCGAATCAAAATTCTCTTTGATTTGAGTCAACAAAAAATTGAATCCCTATCCTTATTTTGAAAATTCATTCCCGTATCGTCAAGCAAAGAAATGTATTTGTAAACCAATATATAAATGTTTTAATATATACTGTGTTGTTTGAGTTGTTGATGTTGATTTGGGTTTCCGATCGATTCGTCTGATCAACGCTATCGATAGGATTTCCAAAACACTTGAGCAGAGCAAGCTAACACAATATTGTTTTCAAATTTGGAAAATAAAATAAAGTTTGTATGATTTTACTATATATATAAGTATGAAATTTTCTTTAACCAAACTGTTAATAAATTAATTGTTGGAGTGATAATATTTGATTATCATTTATTGTTTTGTAAACAATTGACTACTGCAATATAAATAACTGAAGTTATAAACTTGGCTATAATGCAATCTGAAATGTATTTAAATCAAGAATTTGAGAATTTAAATTTTTGGTGATTTCAACTTGGTTTTTAAGTTTTAAAGTGTATAGTATTTAAAATATTTTCAAATAGAAATCGTTTTCAAAGAATTTTAAAATGTTGAAATAAGTGCTCTTCTCTTTGTCGCTGGAAAATAATTTCGGTGATGGCGGCCGCATCATCGACATTCATTTTCGAGTTTCGAAGTGGAGAAACCATTCTGTAGCTTTGCTATGGTTTTGTTTTGAAAAAATATTTTGATTTGAATTTCTTTAGTATATTTTGATATACATATATATGGTATCTTATTTTAAAATTTAAATTGATTTGATATAAATATATTATATATATCTCTAAATTGTTTAAAGTTAATCGGAAATCTAATTCTTAAATTTTTTTAAAGGATGATTTTATTATAAATAAAACCAAAATTTGGAATAAATATTTAAACTTGAACAATTGAATTGGAAAAATTTTATTTGTATATTGTTCAACTGCATTCTAATACAACTTACCTAAATGATTCAGAAGTTGAATATGTAATTGGATAATATACAATATGAAATGATTTTATAAATTTGAGTGTTTATAATAAATGTTATACACTAAAATTTTGATTATAAAGATGATAATAGAGTTAGATAGGATAATAAGTAATTGAATAATAGATGAGACCAATAAATTTGTTTTGAAAGAATTAATAAATTGAAATTTGATCAACTTATGAAAATACCTTGAATTTAAAAGAAATTAATAGATGTAAATTAATTTAAATCGAAACTTTTATGTTTTAAATTAATTTATATGAGTTAAATATATGTAAGTAGATTTATTAAGTAGAATAAATTTGACAGTAATTTGGAATAAAGAAGAATTTAAAATTGTTGAAGAAAATATGATTATAATAAAAGACTATTCAAATTTATGGTTTTAAAAAATTGTAAATTTAGAAAAAAAATTGGATAATAAGATAATGAATGTAGAGATTGATTTTAGTGAAATCAAATGGATTAAATCAATTATTGAATATCAATTAATTTAAATTTGAATTTATATGGTTTAAATTAATTGTTATTTTGTATTTCAAATTTGTTTTTCTTTCTGGTTGTTTCTATTATCCTACCTCGTTCCTTTTCGGGGACGAAAAGTTTTGAGTGGGGGAGAGTGTAACGACCCGTAAATTTAACTGGTTTTATTAACATTTTTAATTGAAATTTTGCGAAATTTTAAACGATAAAATTTTGAAATTTAAATTTGATATTTGGAATGCGTCTAGTTAAACATAGCAACTGGTAAATTTTCGTCCAAAAATATGAAAGTTTATTCCGCGCGTAAATTTACTTCAATTTAATCAGTTAAAAAGCGATGAAAATAAAATGTTTTCGAAACCTAAATATTTTTACATAAAAAAATTCTAAACCATCTTCTGAGCAAACATCATTTTTCGTTTTTCCTAATTCGGACTTCTTTAGCTCCGTCGATCTTATTTTTCTGCGTTTTTGCTGCATTTTCCGCTGGTAGAAAATTCGAATCTTTAAAATTCAATCGTATCGCTGATATCCGTATGCTGTTTTGATCATCTCGTCGTACTGATCTCTACAGTATATTTATTCCTGTATTTTGAGATCCTGTACGTGGCGGAAACGATTAAACTATGCGTCGTACGGTACCGGAAACGGTGACCTTTTGTTCTTACCTTAAATCAAATAATATAAAACTAATGCGCGTTGCTTTATGAACCGAAGGCTACTTATCTTCCTAACTTTTCAACTTCATTTCCAATCAAATATTGGAAGTTGCATTCATTCATTTGTTGGAACTCACTTCCATAATTACCCTGACTTTGTTTACATTCCCATACCTTTCCACTGCTCCATTGTAAAACAAAATATAATTAGAGGATATGTGTCTCTGTAGCTCTTCGTACTATCCTCATCTCTTTGGATCTTGCTTGCCTCCCTTCACCTCCGCCTACCATCACCATTCCCTTCCAGTCCCCCTTCATCCAAACGAAAGCCGAGCTCTACCACTTCTGACCGCCACCCTATCGCCAAACCACCCACCATCACCGCTCGCCCCTCCTCTGTAGCAGTCGTGATCCACGCCTCCCACTCCATCGGCTTCCACCTTCGGGTCCGCTCTCACTGGTGCCGCATGTAACCCCTGCTCCCACCTTCCTTTCACCTTTCTTCTAGTTCCAGCAGCCACCCCAGTTCAACTCCACACCCACTGACGGCGTGCCTCGCCTGGCCGCAACAACCCATACTACGCTGCCATTTCTCCAACCGAACCCACTGCAGCGACCATCACTCCAACTCTCCCGGTGCATGCCTTCCTCCCCTTGTCAGCCTTGTATATAAATAGTATATATATATCGTATTATTTTATACGTATGTTTTATATATTGCTTTATATATAAAATTTGTGTAAGTTCGTATAATATGTTTGTCAATACACATATATTTTTAAACTTCACAATATAGTACAATATACATAGTTTTATATGATGTGGCCTGCCCAGCTACTTTGCAATTACATAGTGTATATATATTATATATAAAAAAAATTTCATATATCTTTTATTCTTATGAGTATGCAAATTGGGTTGTTGTATATAAGCTTTACTAGTTATATACAATCTGTTGATTTATATTTACATTACATATGGTAAGTATTAAGTATTGTATGTGATTTATATTATAAGCAGAGTTTTATATACATGTGATTTCATATAAAAGCATATTTATATGAACATTTTATTGTATTGTTTGTATGTATATATAGTTATATACCAGTTTTACCAATATATTTAATACGTGTGTGTTGTATAGGGTCTGTTTTGGAGTCTGCATATTTAGCAAGGAAAATTTATATTAATTTTAGTTTTAACTTTGAGTTCATTTATGTATGATATAAATTATATAAAGGATTAGAATACATATGAAGTTATGTAATACTTTATTCGAAATGATTGTACCAGAGGATCTGCGTGTGCAAGATCTCCTTATTACCTGTTATATACTGTTTTAAGCAATCTATATATCTACCTATACTTGATTAAAATGGTTACCCAATGTACAACATTCATTTAAGAGTATATTTTTATAATAACCGTTATTTGTATAAAATATGTTGAAATATCTATTAGAAAATTTTTGGTGAGAAATAATGATTTGGAAATAGTATATAAGTTTTAAATTGGAATGTTTGTTTTCTGTCAGTTCGTGTCTTTACATATATGTCTGCATTTACGTGTCTGTGTGGGTTTAAATGCATTGTCTGATAGTCCATATTATATAAGTGACATATTTCCATGTTATATTACATTACATAATATATTTATAGTGGTTTGTTGGGTGAGTATACTCTTGTTTGCATTCTTTCTGCTTAAAATAAATAAGTTTTATATGTGATATACAATCTTTTGGTTTATATAAAACCTATACTAGTTATTTGCGTGCTTATATATATTTTTAAGTTATGTATTATAGGATATGTGTTATAGTTTACTATATGTTAGTTATAGAAGTTTATAGTTTGTTCATTTTATTATTGCATAAGTTTTTTTGGATGGGGTTATATGAATTTTGATTTTTGAAACCATATATGTAGATATTTAATTTAAATTTTGAATTTAGAATATAATTTTCTTTTATTTGTTTTATATAATTATATATATGTGTTCTCTTATACCTATTATCTCCATCGACCCCGTTTGATTTGTTCCATCTAAATTTTTATCAGCTTTGATCGTTGGATTCGGGCCGATGTTGTTTTGCTTCGATTCGTCGTTAGATTTCTGTGTCCGTATCAGTGTGCATATCCATATCATCTTCTGTTTACTCTAGCCTCAAAAGGTGAGCACTCACTCATGATTAACGTTCTTTTATTTATTAAATCTGATTTCAATTTAAACGACAATTGAAATATGCTGCTGTTAGTTAATTACACTGTTATATATGCTATTGCCTGTATCAGTTCACATGTGACATTTGACACCATTATCTGTTAATTATTTATGTGATGATAATACAGTTTGGCTGATAAATGATTGATTTTTGATGTTTATATTGGACGTTAAATTGTTAATATTAAAATGATAAATAGTATGCAATTGAACTTGATATAGGATAGTTAAATGTTAAATTTTATTAAATGACATTTGTATAATATGACCCCTTTAACTGTTAAATTTATTGACACGTAGGATTTGTTTAATTACACCTTGAACCACTGAATGTATGTTGTTAAATTGATGATGTATGAAATTGTAAATAAATGACAAGTGAAGAACTGTAATGTAACTGAAGTGACCCTCAACTTATTCATTTATTTTTAATGAAATTTTTTCTGTTGAGTTTACTTTTTTTTTTCATATGTATATATCTCTATACATATATATATATACTTCAATGGATCACTTCCCTTTTCACATTTTCCCCAAGATTCCTTATTTGACCAATATAAGAATATCAGTATATGAAATTAAATTAGATCATTTATATATATGAAGATATATAGATGACTCTTTGCCTATCAGAGCAATTTGAAGTTGGCAAAGAAATTTTATCACACCTTATTTCTCTTGTTCCAGAGTTTTTGGTGTCACATAGCCCCTCTTTTCTTGATTTTTCTTACTTTAAACTCAAGCTTGATTTTAAGATCCAGTAATAACATTTTTCTTATTTTTATTGCTTTACTTCTCAGTTGTTTAATTCCTGGATTTAAAGCCATGTATATTTAGATTCTGGGATTTTGTAATTTGATACAAATTGTTTTATGCTAAATGAGAGGGTGTTTAAATTAACTCATTCCTTCTAGTTTAACTCGGGGTTCATGATTCCTAATTAAACAAATTTGTGTATTAGATAAGGATACTCATATATTAATTTTGTTAGTATGCAGGAAGCATGTAAGTGATCAAGAGACAAATTGGGTAGAAAACCAAACAGAGAAGACTCATCCATTTAGGCAGGGTACAAATGCATCACACATACTTCACTAAGACTTAGCATATATTTGGAGACAAAATGATTTAAGCTAAGTTACAACCCAAATTAATACAAATTCTCAGGTGAACTTATCTGGTAGACAACTAATGTTCTTTCAATACTAAATGGTAATATCTAAGGTGTTGTTAAGTGATGGGCATGCCTATTGCAGACAGGGCTACTAGTTGCTTAATCAGCCTCAAGTTGACCATGACCCAATGTATCCAGACTTGAGTCATGTACCTAGATTGTGAGAGATGTTGAACATAGTGCTGTGAGAACTACAGGTAATATAAAAATGCATATGGATCTACTTCACAAATCAATGCAACTTCTACTGTAATTTAAGTACCTAAACTAAGAATTAGAGGTTTCATTATCAGGCTTGACATGTACTTATATCAATTATAAGCCATGATCATGCATTTCTGATTAACTCAGTTTTGGTTCAACTCAGACTTTAAAATATTTACTAAATGTCTATATTCATCTCTTTCTATAATTACTTCTACTTTACCATTTTAAAAGCTAATCAGACATTGCCAAGGGAGACATGGTCACATATCAAATTATATGACATGATCCCCTATATCATACCTCACCAGAGGTTATCCAGGTCAGTCATTTAAAACAGAAACCAAATACACATATATGTAATACAAAAGTTTCTACATATTCTTTACTCAGGAAGATGAGCACATATCAATCCAGAAAATACTTAAACATAATGAAGTTTTGCTTAGCCTAATTATTACAATATTTCTGCCAGATTCCTTAAGCATTCTATGTGCAAGTAGGTCTTCAAGTATCCATGCTAACAAGATTCTTATGCTTCCTTTCCTGCAGCAACATCCAGAGCTGCCTCAACGAAAATGAGACACCCCAAATGTTACAAAGCAACAAATAGGGTCAGAAATAAATTTCTGGTATGAGTGAAATCACATGTTAAACATTTTGTAAATTCTTAATGCTATATAGAAAACATATCAATTTAATGAGAACTAAATTCATACTAAAATCTGAGTATTGGTAAACTTGTCTATCAATCATACACTCAAACAACCATGCACTCATTCCATCCAGATTTTCATATACATACTCCTATGAAATTATTTCCAATTCCATAACTTGACTGATCAATCTTATTTCATTTTTCTTTACATTTTGTGTTTGGTCTAACTCTTTGCCATTGAACACTATGTGTGCATTGAAAAGGGGCTCAGTTCTGTTATCCCTTTTCACAGAGGCCTACAGGACTTTAGCAAGTCATGCACATACCCATCATCCTCCTGATGATGAGCAGATCAAGGCACCATTCCTAAATTATTTTTATAATTTAGAGACCATAGTTATTTATCTTCTGAGAATTTTATTATCACTTGAAATGCTTTGCATTCTTTTCCTTTTTCTCTCATGAATCAATAGTTTAAGAAACTCCATCAGGGGTTTTAATTAGACATAACAAGCTTTCATGCACAAATACCATATCCCATCCCAAGGTTAATTTATTCAAATCATGTTTCTGAAACTTATATATATATATATATATATCTATAGAAGTTTTCCTATATCTCACATAAATATGATGAAACCATATCCTATCTATTTATTTTTATTGAGAACATAGGACATGATTTTTCTTCAAGATAAACCCATAAAACATATTAACTTATAGTAGGAGCAACTCATCACCTATACATGATACTGCATTGTTCATGTCACTTTAATATAGACTAGGCATAAGCATAAATCTCATTATTCATGCTGCCTGCTATATTTTTTTTCCTTTGATACCCCATTTCTCAGTATAATATTCAGTTTATTTCTTACATAAAACTGGATCATTAAATCCACTTCTAAGATCTGAGTACATGTTTGATTACTTATATTTCAAAACAAAAGACTTAAACCATCTTAACAAACAAAGACAGATCAAGACTCCAACCAAAAGTTCAATCAAAACATCACCCATAATTAGCATGCATTTATTCAGAGAATAAAATCAAACTAAAAATCATAATAAATTTTATACATGAAAATAACTTGGCTGCCCTTAATATGGGTCTTAGTGCCATAAATCTCAAAGTGATTACCACTCACCTTCCTTTGCTTCTCTCCGGGAATGCTCAAGTCTGAAGGCAATGTGAGTTATTTTATTTTAATTTTTGTTTTCTCCCCCTGGACAACTATTGTTCCTCCCCTGATTTAAATCACTCTGTTAGGGTTTAAATGGAGGAAAAACCCATTCTATCCTCACTTTACTCAGGGATTAATGTATGCATTTTTATGGCTAAAAGTGCCATTTTCTCTTGGTTTCTATTTCCAGTAAAACAGTTACCTCATTACTTTTCTGTGCACATGCTATTTGCATGATTTCCTTGCACATCATTTTTATGTGACTCAGCCCTACATTTCTTTCCTCATTTCTTTTGTAAGCTTGATTTTTAGCTAACAAATTTTTGTCATCTATCTTGATTTAAAAATACATTCATACCTATAAATGTTACCAGACTGGTTGGTATGCATTTCAATTATTAAAAGGAATTATTTCACTACCCAAATACTTTTCTGGTCATATAAATTTATAATATTCATAAGATATGTGTATTTAAAACCCACTCATACCTTAGTTAATTTTTCTTTCCTTTTCATTATTTGTTGAAATATTTTATTCCCTTTTGATATTCATTTTCAAATCATTTTATTCTTCAATTATTTTCTATTAACCAATTTATCATATATATATTATTTAATTTTTATCTCAAAATTTTTGGGTCTCCACATACTCTCCTCCTAAAAGGAATTGTGTCCCACAATTATAAATATATCTCTCTTTTCCACTGTGTAAGAGTTTTAATCTTTATCTAAGCAATTTAAAAAAAAAAACTTATGCATCCAGATCTAATCAAATATATATATGTTTAAATAGTACTTAAATTTATTATAGTTTCAGGCATACCTTTATGCAGAAAATAGACTAGGATATTTATCCTTCATCCTATCTTCAGCCTCCCAAGTGCAATCATTTCCATCTAGACTCCACTGTATTTTAACCAACTTAATTATTTTGTTTCTTAATTTCTTCTCCTCTCTAGCCACTATGCCTACTGGTTCCTTTTTATAAACCAGGTTTTCTTGAATTTCAACATGTGTAGGGGATTCAAGAATAGTTTCTTTGTTATGCACCCACTTTCTTAATTGAGATACATGAAATACATCATGTATGTTGCTCAATTCCTCTGGCAACTTCAATTTATAAGCCAAAGTTCCTATTCTTTGAACAATTTCATATGGGCCTATATACCTTGGTGATAGCTTTCCAGCTTTTCCAAACCTTAGTATTTTCCTCATGGGTGAAACTTTGAGAAATACATGATCCCCCACTTGAAACTCTACTGGCCTCCTTCTTTTGTCTGCATATGCTTTCTGTCTTTCTTGTGCCACTCTCATTCTTTGCCTTACTAATTCAATTCTTGCAAAGGTTTCCTTTACATGTTCTGGTCCAAGCAATACTCTTTCACCTACCTCCATCCAACATGCAGGAGATAAGCAAGGCCTTCCATACAAAGCCTCAAATGGAGCCATACCTATGGTGGACTGGTAGCTGTTATTATAAGCAAACTCAGCTAAATAAAGATGGTCTTCCCAGTTGCCACCAAAATCAAGTATGCATGCTCTAAGTAAGTCTTCTAAAACTTTATTAACAATTTCAGTTTGCCCATCTGTTTGTGGGTGGTAGGCTGTGCTTAGGCTTAGTTCTGTTCCCATGGCTTCTTGGAAGCTACTCCAAAATCTTGAGGTAAACAAGGTGTCTCTATCACTAATGATAGTCTTAGGAATACCATGTAATCTCACTATTTCTTTTACAAACAACTGAGCTAGCTTATGAGCATTTCTGTTTGAACTTATAGGGATGAAGTGTGCTGTTTTTGTGAGCCTATCAACCACTACCCAAATACTATCATTGCCTCTTCTTGTTCTTGGCAAACCATCCACAAAATCCATTGAAATGCTTTCCCACTTCCAGGTAGGCACTTCCAAAGGCTGCAGTAAGCCTGAGGGTCTTTGATAATCTGCTTTAACTAGTTGGCATGTTAAACAATTTGCCACATATTTTGCCACTGCTCCTTTCATCCCTGGCCACCAGTAATTTCTCTTGAGATCATGGTACATTTTTGTACCACCTGGGTGTATTGTATATTTTGTTTTGTGATGTTCATCCATAACTTCTTGCTTCAGTTCCTCCATATTTGGTATGCAGAGTTTCCCCTTTTTCCTTAAGTAGCCTTTTTCATCTACTTCATAATTTTCCACTATCATGCCTTGTGACATCATATCTTTCTTCTCCTTTAAATCTGTGTCTTGATCCTGCATTTGTCCTATTTTATCAACCAGAGTTGACCTTAAAGAAATGAGGCTTAGTTTTCCATATTCAGTCATATCACTGTGTGCTTTATCTGACACCCCCATCCCTTCTTTTACTTCTACTTCACTAAGGATTGTCAAATCCTTGAATTCAGTCATCATTAAGTTTGCCAATTTTGCTTGATGCCTACTCAATGCATCTGCCACTTTGTTAGCTTTTCCAGGGGTATATAATATATCAAGATCATAGGCAGCTAGAAATTCCACCCACCTATGCTGCCTCATTGTAACGACCCAGAATTTTTGATAATTAAAATTCGAATATTTAATTGATTTTAAATATTAATAAATGAATTTAATAAGTCGAATAATTTATTTAAAGGATATTGGATTTAATTTGGTCAATTAAATCGATAATTTAATGTTTGAAATTCCAAACTTACTTGAAATCTGGATTAAATAAGAATGAAAATGATTTGGAAAATTTTATTTAATCATACTGGAGTTATAGAAAGGTTATAGAACTTTTAAAATTGAATTTGAAGTTAATCTGTGAAAATCGAATATTTTAATAATTAATTATCGACTGTAATAATAGCCAATTTTCGAACAGTCTCAGAATTGAACGAGACCAGTTCCATTGGATCCGTAATAGTTATTTATTATCGGATTTCAATTTTCGTATCCATCGGAGTTGTCGTTTGACCGTGGCAGCTCGAAACGCGTCGAAATTATTTTAATTTTTATTCGACGAGTTAAAATAGTCATTTTTCGAACCGTCTCGGATTTCGACGAAACCAGTTTCATCGGATCCGTAATGTGATATTATTGTAAGATTTCAAATTTCGTAATTTTTGGATTTACCATTTGTCCGGTACAAGTTAAAACGCCTCGAAATCGATTTAAATCGGTTTAATTTAAATTGATCGTTTTTCTCTGTATCTCACACAGATGTCCGAATTAGCTCCCGAAACACGTTACATTGTGTTCGGAACGCGGGGTAAACCCTAGAAACGTCAGCCGGCACGCTCGAATCGGAGTTCGAAAAAATTCGATGAATAGTAAATCGTTAAATTTTCTATAAAAGCCCCTCTTCTCTTCAATTTGCAAACAACAACAACTAGGGTTTCAGTTTTACGCTGGCCGCCATGCTCTATTATCAATGGCCAGGAAACGCTCACTTTCTTCCCTCTTTTTCTCTTAATCCTGGCAATTTTTCAAGAAATTTCCAACATGGAAATCGTAGAGGACTCCGAGCTCTACTTGTTGTACGGTGGTGATCGAAATCAAAGCAGTAAATCAACGACAAACTCCAGTTGAACGCGTGCATTCAAGCACGAATTTTGAGGCTGAAATGGGGGCCGTGCGCGACCGGATCTTGGCCGGTGGTGGAGCGCGTGACGACGAACATGGCGGTGGTCCCTGATCTTTGTAGAAGTGGTCGGAGGCGGGGTATAATTTAAACCTAGGGGCGGCGGCTATGGGTTTAAAGGAAGCGGGAGTTTTTCACGAACGGGAGAGAAGGTGATGAAACACGGCTGAGATTCTAGGGCAGCAGATCGTGTGGCTCTGATTTGGTTAGGGCTAAGAAAATTAAATAAAAATGTAAATTTATTTTGTTTTAAAATTGTATAAACTTCTAAATGCAATATCTCTTTCATACGTTATCAGAAAATGACGAAACAAAATGCGTTGGAATCGTCTCGACGTGTACTTCGCAATGCAACTGGATTGGAGTCATTTGGAATCAGTGAAATTTTTGGGTAAAATTAAACGCGCGTTTAATTTTATTCGAAATAAACGCTGAAATCAGAATTAAAATCACGGTGAGATCTTCTCACTCAGATTTATAATTGAATTGCAGTTATTGATTGATTTGTTTGAATGTGCTATTAGATATGATAGGATATATCTATATATATAGCAGTATATACATATTGGCATATGTATATATTGGATTGATTGATTTCCCGCCTCGTATAGCGGATGAGACCCTATTGCGCCGTTAGTAAGCGGATTTTTATAAAAACCCATATACCGCGATATTCCACCTCGAAGTGGAATTGGTATTGTGCTAACGTCTGTGGATGCAGGGAAACAGGTTGGAGGGATCCAACTGGATTCCTCACCCGTATTTATTTATTTACAGATATTGATGTATATTCTGTTATCATATGTTGATATATGATGTTGATGTTGTGATTTACTAATTGGTGCTGTTGCATCATCGGATTCAAGTTTTTGAAGTTTAAAAATAACGACTTTTACTTTAAAAGGATTTTAAAGTGATTTTTGAAAATATACGGTTTATGGAATTTTTGAATTGATTTATAAACGTTAAGATTTTAAAGTTATAAAAGTTAAGATTTGTGAATTATAACCAAAAGGTAATTTCTTTTGAAATAAATAGTTAAGAAATTTATAAAATGGTTTTAATTGGAATTTTTGAATTATTAAAAACGATGTATATAAAAGATGTACAAAAGTTGATATTTATAACTTTAAAAATGTTGGTATTATAAAACGAGTTTTTATAAGCGTTAAAATGAATTTTTAAGAATTTATAAATAAATGAAATTTATAAATTATGAACTTATAAATGGAAATGATTTTGTAAGATAAAGGAATTATAAGTATTTAACTTATAATATGGATTGTTGGTATAAGATTTGAGTTATGAATCGAATTGTTAATAAAGGAGATTTATTAAATTGAAGTTGTTAGAAAATAGAAATAGAATTTATAAATGTTGTTTTATAAATTCGAAATCAATTGAATTTGATAAATTAAATATAGAAGGTTGTTAAAGGAGATATATTCGCGATTTTGGATAGCGAATTATTATTGAAATAAAATGTGTAGAAAATAGTGAAATGTAATTAGTGAATTATATTCACGATTTTGGACAGTGAATATATTGTTAAGTAAAATGGATAGTTTTGGAAAAGTGACATTGAAAATGAAGTAAAACATTTAAAAGATGTTTTTAAAATGTATTATGATATCGAATACATAGATTTCAACATTCATTGCTGAAGTAGACGTTTTCGAGAAATAAGGAAATGGTGGACTATAACACTGTTGTTATAGTAAATGATTTCCGAAAGGAAATGTTTTATGTAGTATTGGGATTTATATACCTATCTTAATTTCGAATCCCTATACTAGTGATTTCGAGTCGTCGTAACGATGTTTTACGTAACATTCGTTTTGACTCAAATAAATGTTGTCAAAGTAAATGATTTCCTTAAAGCATGAAATATATACTTAAATTTGATTTAAGTATATAGAATATTTTCCAAGTGTTGAAAATAAATAGATTTGTGAAACACTTATTTTTGAATAAGTATGGAAATGCTTTTCCAATATGAAATGAAACGTTTTGAGATTTTATCTTCTTAAAGGTAAAATGAAATTGAATATTTGAAATCGATTTGAAAATCGTATATCAGTAGATATTTTGAAATATAAATTCACTATGGAATTTATAAAGGGAATGGAAACTGTTTAGAAAAATAAACGTTGATTTATTTTTGAAGTGTGGAAATTTTATATCTAGTAAAGATATTTTTGAAGATAAATAATTTGGAAAATTATTTGGAATCTGATGATGTTGCGCATCTTTATTGATAGTTAAATAACCGACTATCAATAATTATCTTGAATATGGTATTTGTTGTGAATTGGATGAATTTGAATGCCACACTTATTTTTGAATAAACGCTCACTATTCGGGTTAGCCGGGAAAGGACCATGGGGTCGTATAACCCATTCCGAATATGTGATACGTCGTTATGAATTGCATTCGAAGACCGGTGTTGAAGACGGGATATTTTTGAAAATGGAAGGATTACCGTCGAGTTACTCTACATCGGCTGATCTCCAATTTAGAGGTTTTATCACCCTTAGTGACGGGAAGTCCGGACGTGATTAGAAATTTATCCGGATATGCAAGGGCTTCGTGAGAAGTGCCTTCGGTTCTGTTCGATCCCGGAACAGACTTGTATGGATTGTGTGTCTGACGTTACAATTTGAGATATAAAGCTGATTTCTTTCAAATACATTTCTGTTGGTGGCGGAGAATTTATTCTCTTAGCTTAACACCCTTCTCTGAGACGTACGAGCTCAGAGGTTATGTAGTTGAAATTTATCAGCGATATACTCCCAATTTGGTAACATGGCATACTGAGTGTTGCTGTGAAATGATCAGTGTTTGATCATTTGCGATATGATCATCTGTTTGATCTTATATCTTTGTGATCATAGGTTGATCATTTTTGTTTGACCCGAAGCAGGGCTTTGTAGAAAGCGTAGCTTTGTGGACGAGGCTTCGTCGAGCCTCACACCCCGGAAATGGTCGAAACAGGAAGGATGCAGCAAGGTTCTACGGAGTAGCGCCCCTTAGTGTATGTCATTCCTTCTGGATAGAGGTGGTATCATGGTATGGAGCCCAGATACTTAACCTATGTGGTTGCTGCATTATTATTATTATGTGGTTTGTTGGAAATCGGGGATCCTCGGGAAGATCGGTTACGATCGGGGGATGGCATACGCGTGTCAGTAGTTACCTATTTTTGCAGAGGTAACCCGGCCTTGTGTTGGCAGAGATCCGGTTAGGTTCTCGGGTCGTCTATTCCAGGGACGTACCCATCGTGGCATAGGAAGTTCCTTGGCCTGACCATTTGTTGGAAATCCAAAGAAACAATACGAGCCTTTACGATTTCAATTGTATAACCTGTCTCCTCAGGAGGCAGCTATAGCAGGCATAATATAATGGTACCTATGCTGGCTAAGATTTATATTCTACTTTCGAAATGTTTTCTACACTATGCACTAATAATAATATCAAAAATGATTTGATTTTGCGTAGTAAGCATCTTTGACTATCATAAGAAGAAATCTCCTCCAATTCTGCGTTTGCATTGTGTGTGTGGTGGGAGGTCTTATGGTAGTTTCATTTTCCAAAAGCATTGCGAATTTGTTTTATTTTCTTTGTGAAAAATAACTGTTTTACGATCTCACACCAGTCACCATGACTGACTCGGAGTTTATTGTTTCCCTTCTAAACTCTGGGTGCCCACCAATTTCCACACGGGCAGTCTAGAGTTAGATTATCAGGATATTCTGGATATTCTGGAGCTTTGGAGATGAGCTGGATGACGAGACGTAGTATTTGTATCTGATAGTATTTATTCCGCTGTGTATTCTGTATGAGGACAAGTTTATATAACTGTCCATTGTTGTATCGAGTTGTATATTGACTCTCATGATTGATATATGTATAAAATGATATAGTTCTTTGTTTTAAAGATTATTCAATTATCTATTATATATTGTTCCGCTGCGATGTGTAAGATTCTGATATTGTTCTGTTTCTGTTGCTGTTTTGTTTCCTTCTTTCTTCTTTTTCTTCTACTTCTTCTTTCTAAAACCATCACTATTCGAGTTTCCGACGTTCGATTTTTCGGCAGTCGATAAAGTGAGTATCGATGTCGAATTTTCGAAAGTCGAGAATTTTGGTATGTGACACTCATGTTCAAGTCTTTTTGAGAAAATAAGTATTTAAGTGACAATTCAAACTTAGCACCTAATAAATAGTGTCTCCATAGTTTCAATGCATATACTACAGCAGCTAGTTCTAAATCATGTGTAGCATACCTGGTTTCATTTGGCTTGAGTTGCCTTGATGCATATGCTATGACTTTACCATGTTGCATGAGCACTGCCCCTAATCCAGATCCACTAGCATCTGTATAAACCACTAGCCCTTCATTACCCTCTGGCACTTGCAAAACTGGAGCTTCCACCAGTGCTTTCTTTAGTGATGAAAAAGCTTGTTCACACTTCTCTGTCCACACATAGGGTTGCTCCTTTTTAGTTAACTTGGTCAATGGAATGGCTATTCTTGCAAAGTCTTTTATAAACCTTCTATAGTAGCCTGCCATTCCTAAAAATGATCTCACCTCAGTCACTGATTTGGGTCTATCCCATGACTTCACTGCTATCACCTTAGTTGGATCTACACTAACTCCTTGTTGTGATACAATATGCCCCAAAAACTTTACTTCATTTTGCCAAAATGTACATTTAGAGAATTTGGCCTTTAAATCATGTGTCCTCAGTCTAGACAAAACCAGATGCAAGTGTTTTACATGATCCTCTTCTGATTTTGAAAACACTAATATGTCATTAATGAAAACAACCACAAATTTGTCTAGAAAGTCTCTAAATGTCCTATTCATTAAATCTACAAAATAGGATGGTGCATTTGTCAATCCAAAAGGCATTACCAAGAATTTATATAAGCCATACCTTGTATTGAAAGCAGTGTATTTAATGCTCTCCTCTTCAACCTTCATTTGGTGAAATCCAGAGGCTAAATCCAGTCTTGAGAAAATCCTTGCTCCATTCAATTGATCGAACAGATCATCAATTCTGGGGAGTGGGTATTTGTTCTTGATGGTGACTTTATTTAGTTCTCTATAATCAATACACATTCTTAGTGTACCATCATGCTTTTTCACAAATACAACTGGAGAACCCCAGTTTGAACTGCTAGGCCTTATGAAGCCTTTTTGCTCTAATTCTTTCAACTGTTGCTTCAATTCTACTAATTCCTTTGGACCCATTCTGGTAGGCTTTTTGATGATAGGACCTGATCCTGGGATCAGCCTTATCTGAAATTCCACTGGTCTATTTTTTGGAATTCCCACAACTTCCCCAAAAACATCTGGATATTCATTCACTACTTTTTGGTCTTTTAAGGTAAATTCCTTTTCAGTCATACTCCATATTTGATTAAGACAATTTGTTTTGGCTACTTCACTCATGACTATGATGTTTTTACCATTTTCTGTTTTCAAAGAAATTGTAAAATTTTCTAAATTCAAAATTGCTTTGAATTTATTCAACCAATCTACTCCTAGAATAATTCCTATTCCAGGATATTTTAACACAAACAAGTCAGATTTAAACATATTTCCTCCTATGTTTAATTCTACTCCCAAACATTTTAATCCTAGCAGACAAGAGCTACCTAGTGGGCTTTGAATAAACAAGGGTTTTTCAACTGTATTGTATGTGAGAGCTAATTTATCCACTATGTCTTGTGATATCAGAGAATGTGTAGCTCCAGTGTCATATATAACTGTGATTGGGTAATTTTTAATTAGAAGTATACCTTCCAATTGTCCAAAGTTTCCCACTGCATTTGCCTTTGCCTTGGCTTCCAGTGCTCCTACCCTTGCCCCTTTCTTGAATTCTGGGCAGTTCCTCTTAATGTGACCTTCTTTCCCACAGTTGTAGCAGCTGAATGGTGCTTTCTTAGCTGCTTGACACCTATTGCTCATGTGTCCTTCCTTGCCACAATTGTAGCAGGTAACCTTCTTCTTAACCTCCCCAGTGGCTGCTCCTTCAACTTTCTTGTCTACATTCTTCTTGTCATAAGGATGTGCTCTATTCTTCCCTTTCTTTTGATTGTTAGTTCTCATGTTTCTGAACTTTTCCCTTGCATTGTCATGTTGTTCAAAAGAAAGAGTGAGGTCTATGACTTGATCAAATGTTCTGTCTTTATATGGTAGCATTGCTCTACTCAAACCAGCATTGAGTCCCTGAATGAACCTTGAATTCTTTGATTCTTCATTCCCTATGAGCATAGTTCCATACTTGGACAAACTCTCAAATTTTTGAGTGTATTCAGTCACACTCATTGGTCCTTGCCTCAACCTTATAAATTCCTCAAGCAATGTTGCCTTAGCTGTTGCTGGAACAAACCTTGCCTCAAGCATCTCCTTGAATTGATTCCATGTTATCTCATCTTCTGGCCTTCATGTGATAATTACCTCCCACCAATCTAGTGCTGCTCCTTTGAGCCTTCTTGAAGCTATCTGCCTTTTCCTTTGATCATTAATTTGCATGTCTGCAAATATTCTTTCTAAAGTTCTCAACCATGTTCGCACACCCATAACCCCTTCAGTGCCTTCAAAGTCCTTGCCTCCTAGGTTTGAGAATGTCTTTAATAGCTTAGCTAATTCCTCATGAGGATTCTCTTCCCTATGCACTGCTCCTTCTCTAAAGGCCCTCACCAAATCTTGCAAATTAACCATTGGTGTTGTATTGGAGGGTCCTGCTCCATGACTTGGTGGTCTTCCTACCATGATTTGCTATACAATTTTTACATAACTAGTTAGTTTAATTTGTAACTCAATTGTTTCAGTAATCTCATTTGTACTGAAAATTGTGTGAGGTATTTAGTCTCATAAGAATTTATTTTGATAAGAGAATCTGATCCTTATTTCTGCTATGTTTAATAACATAGCTCTGATACCAACTGAAGTGACCCTCAACTTATTCATTTATTGTTAATGAAATTTTTTCTGTTGAGTTTACTTTTTTTTTCATATGTATATATCTCTATACATATATATATATACTTCAATGGATCACTTCCCTTTTCACATTTTTCCCAAGATTCCTTATTTGACCAATATAAGAATATCAGTATATGAAATTAAATTAGATCATTTATATATATATGAAGATATATAGATGACTCTTTGCCTATCAAAGCAATTTGAAGTTGGCAAAGAAATTTTATCACACCTTATTTCTCTTGTTCCAGAGTTTTTGGTGTCACATATCCCCTCTTTTCTTGATTTTTCTTACTTTAAACTCAAACTTGATTTTAAGATCCAGTAATAACATTTTTCTTATTTTTATTGCTTTACTTCTCAGTTGTTTAATTCCTGGATTTAAAGCCATGTATATTTAGATTCTGGGATTTTGTAATTTGATACAAATTGTTTTATGCTAAATGAGAGGGTGTTTAAATTAACTCATTCCTTCTAGTTTAACTCGGGGTTCATGATTCCTAATTAAACAAATTTGTGTATTAGATAAGGATACTCATATATTAATTTTGTTAGTATGCAGGAAGCATGTAAGTGATCAAGAGACAAATTGGGTAGAAAACCAAACAGAGAAGACTCATCCATTTAGGCAGGGTACAAATGCATCACACATACTTCACTAAGACTTAGCATATATTTGGAGACAAAATGATTTAAGCTAAGTTACAACCCAAATTAATACAAATTCTCAGGTGAACTTATCTGGTAGACAACTAATGTTCTTTCAATACTAAATGGTAATATCTAAGGTGTTGTTAAGTGATGGGCATGCCTATTGCAGACAGGGCTACTAGTTGCTTAATCAGCCTCAAGTTGACCATGACCCAATGTATCCAGACTTGAGTCATGTACCTAGATTGTGAGAGATGTTGAACATAGTGCTGTGAGAACTACAGGTAATATAAAAATGCATATGGATCTACTTCACAAATCAATGCAACTTCTACTGTAATTTAAGTACCTAAACTAAGAATTAGAGGTTTCATTATCAGGCTTGACATGTACTTATATCAATTATAAGCCATGATAAGCATAAATCTCATTATTCATGCTGCCTGCTATATTTTTTTTCCTTTGATACCCCATTTCTTAGTATAATATTCAGTTTATTTCTTACATAAAACTGGATCATTAAATCCACTTCTAAGATCTGAGTACATGTTTGATTACTTATATTTCAAAACAAAAGACTTAAACCATCTTAACAAACAAAGACAGATCAAGACTCCAACCAAAAGTTCAATCAAAACATCACCCATAATTAGCATGCATTTATTCAGAGAATAAAATCAAACTAAAAATCATAATAAATTTTATACATGAAAATAACTTGGCTGCCCTTAATATGGGTCTTAGTGCCATAAATCTCAAAGTGATTACCACTCACCTTCCTTTGCTTCTCTCCGGGAATGCTCAAGTCTGAAGGCAATGTGAGTTATTTTATTTTAATTTTTGTTTTCTCCCCCTGGACAACTATTGTTCCTCCCCTGATTTAAATCACTCTGTTAGGGTTTAAATGGAGGAAAAACCCATTCTATCCTCACTTTACTCAGGGATTAATGTATGCATTTTTATGGCTAAAAGTGCCATTTTCTCTTGGTTTCTATTTCCAGTAAAACAGTTACCTCATTACTTTTCTGTGCACATGCTATTTGCATGATTTCCTTGCACATCATTTTTATGTGACTCAGCCCTACATTTCTTTCCTCGTTTCTTTTGTAAGCTTGATTTTTAGCTAACAAATTTTTGTCATCTATCTTGATTTAAAAATACATTCATACCTATAAATGTTACCAGACTGGTTGGTATGCATTTCAATTATTAAAAGGAATTATTTCACTACCCAAATACTTTTCTGGTCATATAAATTTATAATATTCATAAGATATGTGTATTTAAAACCCACTCATACCTTAGTTAATTTTTCTTTCCTTCTCATTATTTGTTGAAATATTTTATTCCCTTTTGATATTCATTTTCAAATCATTTTATTCTTCAATTATTTTCTGTTAACCAATTTATCATATATATATTATTTAATTTTTATCTCAAAATTTTTGGGTCTCCACAGTAACAATCTTTAATCCACATGAAATGATAGTGTAGATTCTAGAGATAATTATATTAATTCGTACAAATAACAATGCGAATTAATACGGTTATTTCGGGATTATTTGAATTGGTTATTGGATTGATATTGATTGTTGTTATTGCTTGTTTATTTACTTTGACACCATCCCAGTTATCACACTGCAAGTTCCCTTTGCTATGTTTTGATTTTGAATTGAATTGGAATCGGGTTGAAATGATAAATACCCAAATTGAACTTTGACCTCGGATAGAGAATTAAATAAAACCCGATTGGTCAATAATTTGATTTAAAAATAAACGAAGATTTTATTTGAATAAATAATATGGTTTTGAAATGAAGTTGAAATTTGAATTTTAATGAAAGGAAAATGTTAATATGTAATAATCTGAAACAAAATATTAACAATGTAATTGATAAAAGAATGTTGTTAAATTTGAGAAATGATGGAATTAAGTTTGAAATTATAAGTAAGATTGAAATTATTAAACTTTGAAATTATTTAATAATTAAGTTTTGAATTATTTAATAATTAAATAAGATTGAATTATTTAATGATTAAATTAAATTGAATTTGTGAATAAGTGAATTTTAATTCGTAAATAATTGAAATTGAGTTTCTTTATTAATTAAGTTTGGAAAATTATTTAAGTAAGTAAATAAGTGAAATTGAATTTCTTTAACAAGAAATAAAATGTGATTTATTGAAATTAATGTAAGACTTGAAATTTAAAGAATTCGATTTGATGAATTTAATTTAATTCAATTTGTAAGTTTTGATATAAGGAAGTTGAATTTAAATAATGGATTTTATGAATTGGAAATTTAATAGAAATTGTTTTGAATGGCAAATTTACTTAATGAATATTGAATGCAATTGATAAATGAAGTTAAATTGATTTGAATGTTAAATTAAATTAATTTAAATGATTTCGGAATGAAACTTATATGAACTTGAATCAATATTTGAATTGTTTTAAATAGAAATTGAAATTGAATTATAAGATTTTGAAATTATGAATGTGGAAGTTTTGAAACGTAAATATTGGAAATTGATTTAGAAAGACAAATGAAATGTTGGTTTACGAATTGAAGTTGAAATTGAATTTGATTTGGTTTTTGAAATATATTAAACGACCAATCAATGTAATAATTACGGAAGTTATTAAAGAGACCGGAATCGGTTTGGACATACTCTCTGTCTAAACCGAAAACCACTTTAATAACTATTCGCGGAGTGTGATCCAGAATGAAGTGGTTGGAATGATGTTCGTGATGACTGAAGAAAGAGAACGATAATGGATAGCCTTGACACTTATGTCAAATTGGAAATGACTAAAACAGGAGCCGTGCCGGGCCAATGGAGGTCAGCTACCTCAAGTGAACACACTTCTTCGAACTACTCATTACTTGTTGTCGATTGGTGCACCCTTGATTTTGGGAGTGTTGTTTCACGGTGTTGCGGTCGCTGCGGCGATGCGTTCTCACCAGTCCGGATCAGGCAAACGGTAGTGCCACTACCTTGGGTATTGCCTCATGTGCCTTGTCATACTTGTATTCCCTATTCGCGACCACTACGAATTTGTTTTGTACCTTTAGTATATGGATTGCCCTCTGGTGACTTCCGGTTTTGGGGAAACTACGGTCTTGTATATGCTTTTGGGAATAAAAATGTGTTAAGGGTGGAATGGGCCATGACTTAACACTATTTTGATACCTTATATTACTGATAGACATTATCTACTTAGCGTATATTACTACCTAGTAGATAGTTTAACGGATCCTTAAAGGATGGTTATTCCAAACATCCTTTGAGTTACTTGTATTTCAATTGCTATTTCACTTGAGTTGGATTTATTAATATAAGAATGTTAATCCTGACTCGAGTGTCTTGTGTTTTTGCTTTACGCTCGGGTCAGACTGAGTGTACCAGTATTCGAGACTCACCTTTGGAGTTGGAGCTTTGCTTGAAGATCCAGCCATCTATTCTGCTTTCAGTATTCGATGATTCTAGTGATGTATTCTGATTTGTATCTAGTGTATTGTATTACTCTTCCGTTGTATCTGGTTTAACTCTGATGTAAATTATACATTTATATAGTAGCTTCATGAACTACTATCTCTTTGATTTCCGCTGCATTTATTACTCTGTGTCTGTGATATGTGATTATTTATTTACTGTATATGTTCAGTTTTTCCAAATTTAAATTAACAACGCGGTATTTTGAGCAATTCAATTCCGGCATGAGTGTCTACCTATACACTTATAATGGATGCGAATGGTCCAAAATAGCGGGTCGTTACATAGCCCAGAGGGGTACCTCAACTCCATTATCTAGAGTATGCTTGTCGACATATTGCTAGCGAAGTTGTTGATACTTGGTTCCACGTGGTTCGGGTTTGCTCATTCGAGCGTGGGCCAATTGTGTTTACCTTATGATATATTTTATGTAGAGATATGCAATGCTCTGAAGGTAATTTCTGATCTTTGTCATGGAAATCCGCTTCATTTTTTAAGTTGAAGCCATCTCCGTGGAAAATCCATGTACGAACATACCTTAGCGATTTTGAAATGTACTCTAACATGTTGAGGTGTGACAAATGTAAGCATCACAACTATTTTTATATTTATATTACACATCTTAGACATTATCTATAATATCCCCTAATGTAAATATGAATTGTGTTGGTTCTTTCGAGCGGAAACCAATCTGGTATCTCGGTTGGTCTCGGGAGCACTATTATGTGTTATATGCATTTCTAAGTTTCTCATACCAGACTTATGTCTGACACGTGGTGTTTCATTTCTAAAAAATCCTCGTGTCCTCTTTCGAGTAGATTGAGTAAAGCAGGTCTTAGGTTTGGATGTTTCAAGCTTATGGAGATAAGCTGGATGCTTTCACCTATCTATCTATAAACCTATTTTCATTTCTATTCACTATTATGTGTATATTCAGAATTTTGAGAACAAGTTGTTATAACTGTCCAGGCTGATAGTAGTACTTAGTAATTTTGTAACACTGAGATTCATATATGTTGGAGTAACTCTTTGTACTACAATTTTGGTATATTATATATTATCGATCCGCATGTGAGATTCTGGTAATGTGTTCTTCTTTCATTTTCTATTTCTATTTTCTTTTATTTTGCCCTAACTTTCTGTCTTTCCTGCACTTGGGTGTTGGACACACGAATACCGCGGATGTATTTAGTGTCGATGTTCAGGGATTGAAAATGCAATTATTACAAAAATTCACTTCATCATCTTTGCCTTCATCAAGCTTATCCTTATCTTCCTCTAATGCTTCAATCCTTTCTCTGTCCTTTATAAGCTTTTTGCAAAATCTTAGTTGGTGACCTTGTTTTTCATAGTAATAGCATATTAAATTCCTTTTCATGTTCGATCTATTTGATCGTCTTTCCATATTCGGGCGTTTAACCTTTCTAGCAAGATTGACCGCTTTAATAAGATTTCCACTTTCCTTTTCCTCCTTATCCTTTTCTTACATTAGTTTCATCCTCTGCATCTCCTCATTAAGCAGACTATTAACCATCGATCTTATTGAAATAATTCCATCTGAATTTGAGTTGTTCAATGCAACTACAAGCATTTTCCAACTCTCTACCGATGAACTCATCAACATAAAAGCTTGTGTCATATCATTCATATTTTAGTTCATGGTCGCCGATTGGTTCACAGTTGCTTGAAAATCATTGAGATGCTCTCCAATTGACCCACCTTCCTTAAGCTTCAAATTCACCAATTTTCTCATAAGAAGCACCTTATTCGTTGCGGAGTTCTTCGCATAAATTCCTTTCAATTTCTTTCAAATTCAAGAAGTAGATGTTTCATTGGCAACAATATGGAACAAAGTATTCTCTAGAAAACAATAAATAGCCGCCACAGCCTTCTTATCTAAGGTTTCCCACTTTGCCTCAGATACATTACAAGGTTTTTTCGATACCAACTATTAGGGTTTTCTAGGATCCTTACACAATTAGATTTTAGAAGAGATAAGAAGTGAAGAAAAATAATGACAAATAGATTCCCCCAAATAAAACCCATTTATTACTTCACCAAAATATTACAAGAGAAAGCCTAAAATGGAGAAGATGTCTCAATCCCTAAAACCTTAGAAAAATAAAATTATCCCACACACATCTAATGAACCCTTTACATGCCTATTTGTAATAGTATTGACAAATATCTTCTTTGAGAAGCTATTGAATACTTCCGTAAACTTTTCCCATATAGATAATTCATTTCCTTCTTTAATGCAATAAAAGAGATAATTAATCACTCTTTAAATTAATAAAAGAGGCAATGTATTTGAGTCATAATTCCACCTAGACCTCAATATTTTCAAAATCTACTTAAATATGGAATATTGTATTATCAAAATCTAACATCTAACATTAATATAGTAGTTGATTACTTTCTTTACTTTGTTTTACTATTTCCTGTAGTTAACCTAGTCTCATTCGCATTTCAACAAGTAGCTGATATGTGATTGTACATATGCAAAAACGTACGGGATTACGTATACTTCAAAGTTTGACTGTAAGACCCAATAAATATTACATACAATGTTTTTTAATACCTATTTATCATATGCACATGGCAAAGTTCTCGTGTGTGTATGTGTGTTTGTATGCATATAAAAATTGGTTTAATATCAGAATCAAGTCCAAGGAGTTTGATTTGGCAAGCATTATTTTCACTGCTGCAATTATTCACTTATGGAAGGAAAGAAACACATGATTTCATTACATCAATGAAAAAGAATACTTGCAGCTTTGGAAAATAATAGAAGCCAACAATCAAATCATATTTCAAAAATCAAGCAAAAAGCATTCATACTAATATGTACAAATCCTAGATCTATGGGAATTAGATAATTATGAGGAGCGAATGGAGGCATAATTACAAAGTTGGAAATATACTATAGATATCTCCCATGGAAGAGTCAATAGGCCCAGCAATAGGTACTACAGGTTTGCACAAGGAGGTGGCCGTCTACGTGATCAAACCAGATGCTACACCTATAAATCGGAGGATGACATCAACACTGATCGATCAAATGACAATGATATAGCAATGGAAAGTAAATTACCTGATATGACCAATGACTACCACTCTCTCGAAGCACAGCCTACAACACACCATTCTCTGAATGTCATGAACATCTAAATGTATTAGACATTTTTCTGTATAGTAATAATTACTTCTACCGAAGCAAACTTAATCATAAGATCTATTATTTATCAAATGGCAAAGAGGAAGAAGTAGCTACACGCAAGCTAATACCAACTAAATCTATAGAGAAGTGAAAACCCTAGTAATAACTAAGGATCTTCCTGGAGAATAAGAGAATAATAACATTCGAAAGACATGGAAGTCTCCTTGACTAAAAAAGTGGAGGAAATAGGAAGTGATTTTCGATCAATTGAAGGTTCAACCATTTTTTAGTTTTTTAAACTTCCGAAGAAATGAGAGGAGATGAATTATTATGCGGCTAGGGTTATAAACCCTAAGGGATATTATCAATTGGGTATAATGAGTGGAAACTCGACTTTGTAATTTTTTTTACAGCCCTTAGGCCTTGTATTTACCACTTTCAAAAAATAATAGTCAGCTATTAATTTAATATAGTATTTTATATTCCTTAAATATGTATATGTACATGTATATGTGTGTAAGTAATATATATATATATATGCTCGATTTTAAACATATTTGAAGTACACACACACACACATACATATAGAATAAATGTTTTGTTCTATAATTTGTATTTCAAATATTTCTTTGACTTATTTGAAATTTAATTTATTTAAATAAATATAAATTTCCCTTTTTTAAAATAAAATCCATAAGGAAAATTATTATTATTTAACTAAAACCATAGTGCGTGTGTCTATATATGTGTTTAAATGTTTGTTTTAATTAAACTGTGAAATATGTATAATATTAAATTAAAAATTTATGTATTTACAACCGAAAAAATGGAGTTTTTTTTAATATAACTAAATTTAAATAAATGTGTATTTTAATTTTGAAAATCTAAGAAACATTAAATACATATACGCCCATGAATTAATTTTCTTTCAAATCTATTAAATATATGTATACATATATATTAATTAAACTAAATATTTATGTATATATATATATTAAAATAATTTTTAAAAACAAAATTTTATTTTTTTAATAGCCGAAAACAATGAATAAGATGATGGAGAGATCTAACAACAGGCATGTATCTTTCAATAAAATATGTACCTTTTGACACTACCTATTGTAAACACCTTAGTTGTTAACAATATCCTCTTTGAACTCCAAGTTTCTTCTCCTTGATTATAAGTTGAAAATCTATATTCTAAACTTTACCAATTCTTTCCTATCTTTTAGCAATGGTAGCTAGGGTTTCCCATTGTTTGTCATTGTGTACGGAGAAGAGAGAAAGAAGGGTTATAAATAGTCAACCACCTAACCAAACTTTCTATATCTTTAAAGCTTCCATATAAAAACCCGAGCCCTCCTCTTGCACATGCATGGTCGGTTCCCTTTCTATGGGGTATATGGGCTTCGAGCCTAACTAATTTTAAACTTGAATTAATTATTTAACTAATTCATATAAGCCTATGTTTTAGTTAAATCAACATATAACAGTTATACATCGTCTCAGTTAATTTTTAAGCTTAAAATAACTATTTTAAAATGCTATGGAAAATTAGTACAATGTTCTATTAATTTATTATTAATTTATAATAAAATATAAATTAATTTCAAATTGGTTGAACTTGGAAATTAGCTAAGAACAAGGTAGTGTTGACTCCCTAGTGTGAACTCGGCTTTTTGTTAATATTTAGACAATTTAAACACTAAAACCTTTACCGACTTTGTTGAAGTACAGTGCCGAGGACAAGTTCGGTCATTTATAGATCATTTACACAAGATCTAATTTCAAGTTAAGCTACATCTTATAACGATATTTTATGCACTTATTCTTCTCATCATCACTATATCACTTATATATCTAGAGTTAGGTCAGTGGTAATAGAACTCCAATAATATCTGTAGTTAACTGCATGGAGTACATAAAAGTCCTTGGTTTAATCCGATAACATTTATCGATTAATCAATTTACTCCAACCATTCAACTTTAAGTTGATACAGGTTACAATGAACCAAACCTTCTACAATGAAGGATATGAATATACTCCTGGGCAGTATTTCACTTTGAGTAGTACAACATATACAGAAATATGGTTGTAACACATTCAATATGTCATGTGACAATCTAATTACTTAAGATCCATAGTACCCTCAAGTCTGAAGGCTACCGCAGGTTGTTACAGGAGATCTTCTATTTTTACTTAGTTTTATTAACAAATAGAAGATCTTGTTGAGTCATTCTGTGATTGTTCAAAATGATCCTATGTACATAACCCATTGGTGCCCTTAGTGGTCATGAGTAATTCACTGTCCGTGAAGAGCATTACGTACACTAGTCTCAATGGACGTCTCGATTTCTTTTTCCCGATACTTGACTACGAACATTTAAGGAATAAATATTTAAATATCGATTAAATACTCATGGTTACGAATACATTCACAACTGAAATAAAAAAATACTCCTCCTAAGGATTTCCTATCTATATATATCTAATGTGTATAAAACATTACTCATATCCAATAATAAAATATATATAATAGAAAAAAAATCCAAAATCATACTTTATTTTGAACAAGATTATCTTACGAGAGTTAAGTTGCATAGAAAATTACATAATTTCTTCTAAGGCATAACCTTAACTCTAGCAATCTCCTACTTGCACTTTGGGACAATTATGGTGCCTAATGCCTACACCTTCGATCGGTCTACCAATTTGACTGATAAAGAGCCTTAGTGAATGGATCTGCAATGTTATCTTTGGAATTTACTCTTTTGATTATTATCTCTCTATCAATGATAAACTGCCTTATCATATGGAACTTGTGGAGGATGTGTCTCCGCCCTTGTGAATTTATGGTTCCTTGGCAATCTATATTACAGCATTATTGTCACAATACATTAGCATTAGACCTTTAATTCTTAGGAGCACTCCTAGAACTCTATTGAATTTGTGCATCCACACTTCTTCTTTTGTAGCATTATTCAAGATGATGTACTTAGTCTCCATGGCTGAATCAGCCATAACTTCTCATTTAGAAAATTTCAAATTAACGGCCCACGACCCCTTTATTGAGGGTAAAGACAAATCCTAAGACTAATTTACTATCGTCTACATCACTTTGAAAAATAGAGTACTAGTAACCCTTCATAAGGAGTTCATTGTTTCCATATATATCAAACAAATCCTTAATATTTCTTAAATAATTAAGGATGACCTTAACTACTATCCATTGATTTTCTCTCGAATATGATTGATGTTGACTAACTACACCCAATGCAAAAGTGACATCCATCAAATACAAAGCATAACATACATGATGGATTCTATTGCCAATGCATATGGAATCCTGCTAATGCACTTTCTCTCTATTTGTAGATGGGAGTCCTTCTTATAAAGGACCATTCCATGCCCCACTAGAACATTTTTATGCTAGAAATTTTTTATACTAAATCTTCTTAGCATGGTGCCTATGTACATTGATTGGAAAAATTCCAATAACATTTTAGATCTATCCCTATGGATCTTTATACCAAATATAAAGGATGCCTCTCCTAGATCCTTCATTGAGAAATTATTGGACAACTAAGCTTTCATTAATTTTGGTACATCATTATCAATCAATAGTAAGTCGCCAATGTTTCAAAACTAGGAATATCATAGCACCATTTAGTTCTTCCCTATGTATGAGTGCTTCCTCCGTGTTTTGACTAAATCCAAACTATTTTATTACATTGTCAAAACATTTTTTCCAACTTCTAGATGATTGCTTAATACCATCAATGAGTGGATGTAACGACTCAATAAAATATAGAAAAAGAATATGTTCTTTAGATAAAATTAATTTCATAAGTCTAAAGGAAGAAAAATTATTTAATTTATCAAATATCCATCTGAAATTTTTTTTAGTCCGGTTGTGAGGTTTAATAAAATCGATCTTAAGAGTCTACATGACTTGCTACCGCACCCACTAACCTGGAAACCCTCTGGATTAGACATATAAGCACCTTTTCTAAATCACCATGTAGAATTTCCTTTTTTACTTACATTTGCCAATTTCATAATTATAATAAGCAGCGAATACAAGTTGAATCCAAATTTATTTAAGCACGACGAACGGGAAAACGTTTCATCGTTATTAACACCTTGAATTTATAAGAAACCTTTCACTACCAACCTTTCTTTATATGTCTCGAACTTTCCATTTGCACTAATCATTTTCTTAAAGATCCACTTGCAACCGATGGATTTCACTACTTCAAGCAGATTCTCCAAAGTTTAAAATTTGTTTTCTAATATTAAATCCTTTTTGGATTTCATCCCATCAAGCCACAAGGTAGAGTCTTTACTCTCCAAGACATATCGATATATAAGGGTATCGCTGTCATGAATATGGCATTTCTCTTTCCCATCAATGAGAAATCCATAGTGTCTTTCTAGTGTGTTCAATTCCCCACTAGACCTTCTAATAGGTTGTGTATTTTCTCCGGATGTTCAATTACTATCTAAACACTCAGTTTCCATGAAAGTGTCTTGGATCTCATCCAAATCTATCATACTACCGCTAATTTTTCATAAAAGATATTTCTTAAGGTAGCATGTCTCAAAACAAATGCTTTGTTCCTAGGTATTCGTTGAAATTCCTTGGATACCCTATAAACTTACAAAAAATTGATCTTTCCTAAAGTTTACAAGGGTTTACGTTCTTAATATAAGTCGGATAACCCCACAACTTAAGGTTATTAAGGTAGGGCTTCTTACCATTCCATAACTCATATAGGGTCTCGGGCATAGATTTAGATGGTACAAAATTCAACATATATACCATGATTTCTAGTGCATATCCCTAAAAGGAAAGAGGCAAACTAGTATCACTCACCATCGATTGAACCCTGTCCAATAAAGTTCGATTCATCCTTTCCAAAACACCGTTATGTTGAGAAGTATAGGGTGAAGTGACTTGAGAGAGAATCCCAATCTTTTTTAATTAATTTTGGAGCTCATATCCAATGTACTCACTACCTCGACTAGATCAAAGTATTTTGATTTTCTGATTCTTATGGTTTTCAACTTCGTTCTTATACTCTATGAATTTATCGTAGACCTCTAATTTGTGTTTCATAAGATACACATATAAGTACCTAGGTATATCTTCGGTAAACATAACTGAGTAAGAGGTTCCATCTTTGGTAGTTGTAGATATAGGACCATGTACATGAGTATGTACTAGTCCTAAGACTTCAGTAACTCTTTTGCTGCTCCCATTAAATGGGAGCTTGGTCATTTTACGATTAAGTCACGATGTACTAGTATCAAATGACTTAGAATCATATAATTGTTGAACTCGTTGTTACTACAAATAATAATGTTGAAAATTTAATAAGAGCACTTCAAAATCCAAGGCATCGAAGAGAAAGAGGAAACATACAGCAAGGGATATTGCATTTCAAAGTATTTCGGGAAGATATTGAATTTTTATAGTAGGGGATGTCGAACGCCTGAAAAGGGATGGCCAGGTTTTAAGAGTATTGAATTCCAAGTGATTAAATAATATAAGAGGAGATGTTGAATATCATCAATATAAGCGAAAAAGGTGTTGTAAGTCATGATGCAACAAGGGTTTCGTAGATCATCAATGTTCATAAAAGATATCTTATATCGTCAACTAAACAAGAAGATTATATATTATCGATATAAGGACTGATGTCGTAGATTGTCAATAAGGCAAGATGCCGCACTTCATCAATATAACAGCAGATGTCGAATACTAGCAAGTTGAAGGACCCTGAGCTTTACGAAATATGAGAGGACATCAAATGATTAACAATGTAAAGAAGGATGTTGGAATTCAACTGTGTGCCGAAGGATATCGTATGCTACCAACATAGAAAACAATTTCGAATCTCAACATTGTGTTTAAGATATCGGATACCTGAAGTTACGATAGATGTCGTCTTCCATCAATATTAATAATGGTGTCATATTTAATCAGGATGGGGGAGGTTGTTGCGTATCAACAATATGGAGGGATATCGAATGTCTACTCCAAATCAAAACACTAAATGCCAACAACGTTATATTGATGCCATAAATCACCGACATTCAAAAAGATGTCATAGGCCATCAATTCTCAAGAAGATTGCAAATACCATCAAAGCAAGGATAAATGCCATAGTATCAATTAAACGGATGTTGCACGTCTACAGCATAATGGAAGTTGTCGAAAATCAGCAATGAACAAATGGATGTCGCATGCCATCAACACTGCGAATGGTGACAAAAACAAAGGATGACGTGAGTCACGTAGCAGCCATGCCACCCAACTCCACCCCTATAAATACAGACCCCATGGCAATGTAAAATGGGTGAATTTCTCTCACCTCTTTTCTTATGATTTAAAGTTGTAACACTAAATTGATTTGGGGATTTTTTTTCCAATTATAATAGTCGAACTTTGTACACATAAGAACTCAATGTTGAATATTTGAATAGCATATTTTGAATAAAAAAAGTTTCTTGACTTACAATATGATTTATGACTTGCATATTGAAAGTCTCGTGGACCGTATATTATCTAACTTGTGTATAATATACAAGTGTATAAGTTAATGCTATATTAGACAATAAATAGTAAAGTATAAAAAGCATGCAAACTAGATTTTTTATATTGAAAGGTGATTTCTTTTTGTTTCATACAAAAGTGTCTTTTCAAAATTGATAGATTTGCATATGAGAGACATCTGTGGTAAAACCTCAGATGTTGTGACTTTAGAAAATTTTAACCCGAGAATTGTCACAGACGTCTATGGTTTTGTCTCAGACGTCTGTGAGGTGTAAACTCAGTTTTTCAACTCAAGTTTGATGCATATGAAATTATGTGTGATCGTGTATGCATATATAATCAAGGAGACCTTAACAATATTTTATCTAGGACTTTTTTACAATAGAATAACCTTACTAATAGTAGTATGGTCAATGAATCTTCATTTCTCTTTGAGTATCAATATCTTCGAGCATGGAAGTATTATAAAAAATGGAAATATTATTATCTTTGTTTCCTCCTATGTATATGCATAGATTTCTCTCTCTTTGTCATTATCAAAATGGAGGGAAACGATATAAGATACGAAAATAGACATAACAAGTTATCAATTAAGATCATGGAAAATCAAATATGGAAGTTCAAATAAAATTAGAGACTATTGTAGAAAAAGTTGTAAATAGTGAAACAAACAAGCATAAGAATTGCAAAATGAAAGAAAACTTTAATTGTACTAATTTTGTGAGTAAGATAAGCTCCCATAGTTCTCGTAATATTCCCAATAAGAAGATGGATCCTGCTCATATGTACCCGGCCATTATGTTTGGTCATTGTACTCCTCATCTTCGTGAATTGGAATGCCTTGAAATGCCATGTACGATTGTTGTTGAAAATGCAGAGTATCAGACATGTGCATGTCATCACTATCTTCTTTTTCTTCCTCAAGTTGTGCGTGAATAGAAGTCTTCCCTCGGTCACCTCTATCGTGAGACGTACCTTCGGGCGAGGCTTAAGAGCAATAAACTAGTTTTTGAGCCCGAGGTAAAGGTGTTGGTGAAGGCGAGGATGATAAGCGAGAAGAAGATCGACCACGTACTTTGCGCATAACTTTGCCTAAAGTGGAGACCACTTTGTCCAAAGTATTCTCCATTTTTGTGATCCGTGTGGAGAAAGAACGTTCCAATACAGTCATCTTTCTGTTTAAAGCTCGCCGATTATCCATGATTATCTTTTGGTTTTTAAGTGCCAAAGCACATAGATTCGTTTTTCATTGTTTCAACGCGAGCTTCTTGTATTTCAGAGTCCGAATAATATTCGGTAGCATGACTAGAGAAAGGTGGTTGTTGTGAGGGATGAGGGGAGTAAGTATGCTAAGGAGCGCTAGTTGGTGATGGACCATGATGTTCTTGTTGATGTTGTTGTAGAGTCCATTGGTCGAAGGGGATGATATGAGGTGGGGTTTCAAGAAAATGCATCAGGGATAAATATCGTGGACTACTATCTTTTGTTGGAATTTCTTCGTATTGTGATAAGTACGAAGGAACTCCAAGATCTTACAAGATACACATTATGTACAGAGCATATACAATTGAGCGACGACGCTGAGTCCAAAAACCTTTAATTTGGTCATGAATAATTTTTTGCCAATTTACCGGTAGGCAACCAAATATTGCATACAAAGCACGATGGTCATTGGGATAAATTTGCTCATGACTACCTAGACGGGGTATGATTGTGTTAATTATCATTCAATTTAGTAGTCTAGCACGTGGGCGTAGGTAAATGGATTTCCATTAGAGCATCCTATCTTCCCATATTTGATGGGTAACTTCATTTCTGGGTAAAAGACTGTGATCCGAAATATCCGTTAAGTCAATTCCCTCATGTGAACATCCTAATATACAGCCAACCATATACACATAAATTATAATTTCTTTTCCATAAACACTTGACCACAACCATCCTCATTCTCCGGATTCCAAATCTCCTACTACATAAATTGGAGTAGAAAAGGTAAATAGCTAGAGGATCGAAGATTACCATAGTTGCATCATAGCTAATTAGGTTGCAGCAATCGACATCCATAGTTATTCCTATAATTTCATATTCTATCACATTTCCAAGGCGATAGAAAGGACCAAAGTGGATTTTCTATTGGAAAAGCACCTTAAATCGTTTGATGGAATTGGGATTGTTACGAAGCCATTGGTTTATGTGAGCTTTCATAACCGAGGCTTGAGAGGAGGAGGAAGATTGGCCTTGTTTTTGCTTTTTAGAGACGGTTACTTTCTTGGGAGCCATTGATTGATGAATTTGAATGTTTTGGAAGCTAGGGTTTTGGAAACTGGGAATTGAAATGGAGGAAAAAGTGAAGAAAGGGGTAAATTTGTTAATATATGGCCGCTAAAAATTTGTGGTCAGAGCAGCAACAGACGTCTGTGAGGGAGTCACAGACGTCTAAAAGTTTGGTAAAAATGAAACAGAGAGATTCTTGAGACATCTGTGATGGTTCCACAAACCTCTATGGCTACAGAAAAACTAAACAAAGAGTTTTGACAGATGTTTATGGGGTTTCCACTGACGTCTATGGCTATAGAATTTTTTTTCCGTAACTTGTGACAGATGTCTATGGTATGTATTTTCTAACATATTGAAAATTTTAAATATTAATGAAATTTTTATTAAAGTTTTAATGCAATAAAACAATATACATACAAAAAATTAATAAATAGATATAATTTATATGATTTGTAGCACAAGTTTAGTTTTTGTGGGAGAATTTAGAATTGTTGATTTGTTGTAAATCCCAAGAATTTGGTTCAACTTTTGTATCGTCAATTAATGGCTTCAGCGGAGACCAACTTGGACAAGCTGGAGTGTCAATCCAAGCTTGGTTTGATGGTCCCGGTTTGCACAGATTTCTTGGAGTAATGTTATGCACTTTTGTAGGAGTTTCTTATAGTCGAGGAAATTTTAGATGTATGCAATTTTTTGTTGGTGAATGACCACAAATTGCTAGAATACACTTTTCGAGAAAATTTATATGAGATCCTTGACACTTGCTCATAAGACATTCCACATTGAACGCCGATCATTTCTTGTTGATAGTGATATATCTCATCGACTTTGTCGGTGAGAGATGTTGATTTCAGATCAACTGAACGTTTAGCTTTCTTTTCTTTAGGAGAAAAGCCGGCGTGGTATGTTGGTGATGCAATAATGTTTAGAGAGACTGAACGAGTTGATGTAGGTGTGGATTTAGTTGGTGATACGTAAGTTCTATCTGATGAGGAGGATTTATATTCGATGGTTGAATAGGTGGAGTCATGATAAGAAGACATTGTTTTAATAATCTATTTGGGTTTATTTGTTTTTAGGTAGAATATAGGATGAATTTATAAGATAAGGTTTTGCTATACTTAGAAAATAGGTTGAGAAAGGAGTTGAGCCATAAAAATTTAAAAGAGAGTAGTTGGTTATTTAAATGGTTGTTATTAGTTTAATTTTTATGTGGTTATTATTAATTCTAAGTGTATAAAACCAATTGTGCAGTTGAAAGTCTATATGAACTATTTCTACAAATTTAAGTGAACAAAATATTATTTCTACAAATTTAGTTAACCAATTCATTATACGAACAAATTCTTAGATCTCATCTTAACTTAATAAAAGTTAGGTCACTTAACGCTTTTGTAAAAATATTAGCTATTTGATATTCAGTATTAACAAATTAAAGAGTTATTATTTCTTTTTCGACATTATCTCTCAGAAAATGGTAATCGATATGTTTTGTTCGTGAATGATTAATTGGATTTTTAGATAAATTTATAGCACTAGTATTATCGCAATATATTGAAGATTTGTTTATTATTTTTCAACAGTATTTAAGTGTTTGTTGCATATATATTACTTGAGCGCAAGCTAAGGCAGCAAAAATATATTCGGTTTCACATGTCGAAAGAGAAACACAATTTTTCTTTTTTCAAAACCATGAAACTAATGATTGAACAATAAAGTGACATGTGCCACTTGTACTTTTTCTATCCCATTTACATGCACCAAAATCCACATCACTGTAAGATACGAGTTCAAATGTACTACCTTTTGGATAAAATAGGCCATAATCTTTAGTGTTGGTTAAATATCGTAAAATCCATTTAACTGCCCGATGATGTGATTCCTTAGGTTGTGCATGAAATCTTGCACATAAACTAACACTCATCATAATATCTGATCTAATAGTAGTTAGTATAGTAAAGATTCTATCATGCTTCGATATAGTTTTTTATCGAACTCTTTTCCATGTTCATCTTTGTCTAGATGATTAGTAGTGTTATCCCGCCTTTTGGCAAGGCCGTGACACCAAGGGATTGGTTGGAAACCAAAGACAGTCCCTCTCGAAGATCGGTTGTACCCGAGTTCGCTGTGGATACTGGTGAATTTTGTCCAAGTCCAGATCGGGCCACAATTAACATGACACGACAAGCAAAGCTATGAGAGCCAGCGTTCCAAATTTCAAGTCAATCGGAGTTCGTATGCTCAAGATATTGATCGACCCAAGTCGAGTCATTTCAAGTTGCTTGGGGTTTGCTTCGAGTCGTCCCTAGGTTTACTTCGAGTTCTTAGGCATACTACTGCGGGCCAAGGAGATAGCTATTTCGGGTTAGAGCTATGAATCGACCAAAGTCAAAAGCAAAGCCCTTAGTTCGTATCCACCAAATCCAAACTCATTTGTATCCCTCCAAGGCAACAGCATCCATACCTATCTTCGTTCGCATCCATCCCAGGTGGCCTTCTTCGCATCCATGACAAAGCATTAGCAATTTCGTATCCATCTACGCAAACATTTCCACTTTGTATCCATCACATATACCTCACTTCGTACCGATCGAGTGTGTTCTTCTTCATAACCATCAGGATCAAGTCAATTCGTACCAATAAGGGATTGTCGCTTCATGTCGATCAAACCATGAATTTCGTATCGATCCACTCATTCATATATTTTGTATTGATCAACCATTTATCGATACGAAAAGCGCCACATGGATCGATGCAAACGTCACCTTTATTCTATAGATACGAAAAGGCCATTGAATCATCGATACTAAATACTTGAGCCTATAACGATATGAATGGGAATGTATGCTATCGATGCGATCCTAACTCAAGCAAGCGACACGAAAGTTTATATCTGATCGATATGAAGTGGGCAACAAAATATCGATACGAACGAGGCTAAAATGCATCGATACGAATGAGGCACGTCCAAGGGAAAGACTCGGTCGCTCGGCATGAAAAGTGGATCGATCCTAAAAGTTAGCGTCGCGTCATCGGTCATCATGTTCCTAGAAGCAATGCGAACAGAAGCGATGCGAACAGAAGCAATGCAAACAGAAGCGATACGAACTCGACAGCCTTCAACAAACTCAAACTTGCATCGATCATAACTCAAAATCTACAAGTCCAAATGCTACCAAATTTTCACAGGAGTTTGTCTACAACTTCAAGAATGTACCTAATCAATTTCAGCCCGAAAGGACCAATTCTTGATCAATACGAACCCAATTCGTATCGCTCCCAGATCGAGTCGAAACCACCTGAACTCGCTCCCGTGGGCCTACCCACGTGAGAGAAGAAGTCTTTCGAGATCTGGGCAAGATATTTGCTGTCTACGCCTATAAATAGTGCCCTTGGACCTATAGAAAATGGACTTTGGTTTTCTCTATGCTGATACTCTTTCGAAATCACCATAAAATCTGAGTTGTACTGCTGTAATCTTTTGTAATCAGTGAGTAAAGTTAAATAAACATTAGTCGTTTCACAGTGGACGTAGGCAATTCGCCGAACCACTCTAACTCTGTGTGTTCCTGTGCATTTTCTTATCTGTTTATTGGTGTGTTTGTTAGATCTGCTTCATTTTACATTTATTTTCTTCATTTTATCTCATCAAACACATCCGAGAAGTGTTGTGCCCAATTTTGGTACAAACACTTTGATGCTTTCACTGAGAAAACCCAGCTTTTCTTTTGCTCTTTGGATCTCCTGTCGATATCAGATTGCAAGAATCTAAGGAAGAGATCCAGATTTCAAGCCTATAAGTTCTTCCATCTTATCCATATTTGTACCAAGTCTAGGAGAGAACTTCGCTATCCACCATGGTCAACACTAGGACTACCTCAACAGCTGCAGATCTAGAAGGAAGGGATGGACAAAACCTCGCACAACTTCCTCCTACCGACCAGAATGCTGCCGGACCTTCAGATCCGCAAGGCCCTGTCACCAGGGAAGAGTTCCAACTACTGATGCAAGAATTGACTCAAAGATGCCAGCAGCTTCACGCCAACGCAGAAATAACCAACCAGCTAAACCATGAAAGACTAAGGAAATCCAAAAGGGATCAGGCTTCCTATTCATCCACCGAAAGTTCGGCTTCTTCTGATTACAATTGTAGATCCACCCGCCCACAACTAGATAGAAGCTATACACAGGCTACCGGACATCAGCGCACTTTGACTATTGGACAACCGAGAGTTGGTCCGTCAACAATCCACCAGATCGGACCCTCTTCCCGAAGAGGGACGGTTCCTTATCACGCTACCAATAATCGTGCTTCTGCCACTGCCACCGAGTTGGAAGCCGACACTCGGAACCAAACAAATCTGAACCTTCGCCAGCGCGATTATACTCCTAAACCTTATATTCCCGAAGGCCTAGAGCCAAGAAGGCGAGGTATGGACCGTCGACCACGCCCGGCCCATCCTCGCATTGTGGAACCCGACCACACCTTGGCCCAGCATGCCCAGAATGTCCAGATGCTAGACATCCTGACAATGATTCGTCAGATGGTCCGTGAAAGTCAGGGCCTCACCAATGACGACTGGGGAATCTCCCGAAGTCATACCCCTTTCACCAATGATATCTTCTACGCTGAACCACCTCGGCGATTCAGAATGCCAACTCTACCTATTTATGAAGGGAGCTCTTACCCTAACCAACACATTTTGAAATATGAATGGTTGATGAATGACGCGCGTGCTGATGATGCGGTCAAATGCCGAAGTTTCCCAATTTCCTTAGGGTGGATCGCAACTATGTGGTTTACTCACTTACCACCTCGATCTATCTCATGTTTTGACCAGTTGGCAATGAAGTTTGTTGAATAGTTATGCATGCATGTCACAAGGCCCAAAGATGTTAACACCTTGTCCTGTATCACTCAAGCTCCCGGAGAGACACTCAGACGTTATCTGAAGAGGTTTCATGCTGCATGCGCTGAGATCAATAATCCTAATGACAACTCAATTCTGATGGCCTTGACTAAGGGGATCGATCCCGATTCCGAATTTGGCAACTGGTTGGCCGGAAAACCCCCTGCGCCATTGGACCGTTTCTATTCCAAGGCAGCTCAGTTCTTAAGACGAGAGGATGTGAAACAGTCTAGGAAAAAGGATGACGCAGGGCCCAGTGTGGAAGGAATCCAAAGCAATGTCGCTGTAAAACAAACCGGGGAGATTTTCGGAAAAGTGCAGTTAAACATACAGAATAAACAGAATCAACAGAAAGGAAATGGAAATTAGGGTAGGAAACATGATCAAAATAGCGGGCCAAGACGTAGAGCTCCCATGTTTGACACTAATACTCCTTTAAATATGTCTCTGGAAAATGTGTACTTGTAGACCTGCAATACTATTCAATATAAGAAACCTGCTCCGAAGCAATCATCAAAAAAACAGATTCAAACGGGGAAGTTTTGTAGATTTCATGATAGTTATGGCCACAACACAAACGAGTGTCGTCATTTACAGGATTTAATAAAGAAATTGATTCGAGAAAGAAAGTTGAAGCAGTTTGTTTAGGCGTCGCAGTCTGGAGGTGCGGGCCCAACGAATCAAAACCAAATACCAAACTAGGCTAGACCGGAGGAACCCGCTCGTACCGGCGGGAGGTTGGTGATTAATACTGTCAGTGGTGGTCATCATCCAGTAGATCGGAGCTGGAGGGAAATGGAGTCGTATGCCAGCTCTATTAGGCATGCGAGCTTCGAATGTTGTAGTAATTTGGAAGACGGGGCTCCGGCCAAACAACAGAAAACGATGATAGACAACATCGTATTTTGAAACAGGGATGTCGACAGAGTCGAAGCCCCAACCATTGATCCACTTGTCATTTTAGCTCAAACAGGTCCTGCTTGGATGAAGAGGATCTTAGTAGATAGTGGAAGTTCAGTGAACATATTGTTTAAGCGAGCTTATGATCAGATGAAGATGGAAGCGAAAGATTTGAAGCCTTGTTAGTCTCGTATTCATGGCTTCAATGGAAGTGCGGCTATACCCACTAGGATGGTGGAGCTACCAGTTGAGTTGGGAGTTGGAGAACGCCGGAGAGTCCGGATATTACAGTTTATTGTATTGGACATAGACTCACCGTACAACGCTTTCTTGGGCTGACCGGCCCTAGCTGAGTTCAGGGATGCTATTGCCCCTTGGTGTCTTACTTTCAAATTCCTTACCGACAATGGAGTTGGAGTCGTTCAGGGATACCAGGCTGCTGGACGAGCCTGTTATGTTGCTGATCTGTGGGAAGTGCTGCGAAAAGTGAAGGGAAAGGGCATAGAGGAATCTCTCTGCGTCTGCTTTGCCGAGAATTAACAGTTAACGCTTGGCCCAAGGCCCGGGCACCCCAACCAATTCCCAAGGGATCTTGACCCGAGAGATACCGAAAGTGAAGATGAAGTTAAAGACGGTCAGGCTTCTCCGGCAGAGTTGACGATCGATGTTCCGATCGATGATAATGATGACTCTAAAATGGTAAAAATCGGGTCTCAACTAAGCCAACGGACAAAAGAGGAATTGGTTGTATTTCTCCGGGCAAACTCGACGTGTTTGCCTGGACGCATTCCGACATGTGTGGAATCTCTCCGGGCATCACGAGGCACACATTGAATATTGACCCGTGGCATGTCCCGGTCAAGAAAAAAAGGCGTGGTATGGATCCAGAGAGATCTGCCGCCCTTAAGGAAGAGGTAGATAAACTCAAGTCGAACGGGTTTATCCGAGATGCGTTGTATCCGAAATGGGTATCCAATCCTGTAATTGTCAGAAAACCTAACGGGAAATGGAGAACATGCGTTGACTACTCAGACTTGAATAAAGCTTGCCCTAAAGACTGTTTTCCACTTCCCCGGATTGATCAGCTCGTAGACTCTACGGCTGGAAGTGAACTCTTATCCTTCATGGACGCATATTCTGGCTATAACCAGATACCGATGCATCTGCCTGATCAGGAGCATACCAGCTTTTTCACCGATTTGGGACTCTATTATTACAAAGTGATGCGATTCGGACTTAAGAATGCCGGAGCAAGTTATCAAAGACTTGTCAACCGAATGTTCGCTAACCAGATTGGAAAGACCATGGAGGTATATGTGGACGATATGCTTGTAAAGTCGCGATTCTCCACCAATCATATAAAAGACCTGGAAACAATGTTCAACATCCTCCGAGAGTACAGAATGAAACTTAACCCGTTGAAATGTCACTTTGGGGTCGCATCTGGAAAATTCCTTGGATTCATCGTCAATGCCCGGGGAATCGAAGCCAATCCCGAATAAACTGGGCAATTTGAAACCTCGAGACTCCAAGGACTATAAAGCAAGTTCAGAGTCTTAATGGGAAGGTAGCAGCACTGAGCAGGTACATTTCGAAATCCACCGATAAATGCATTCCCTTCTTCGATCTGATCGAAAAGGGAAACAGAACTTTGAATGGACTATAGAGTATGAGGGCGCATTACGAGCACTGGTTCATCATCTGTCCACACCCCCCATTCTGTTAAAGCCTATCGATCATGAGAGACTGTACATTTACATGGTGGTGTCAGAAAACGCTATCAGTGCTGCTTTAGTTCGGGAGGAGGACTGGATACAACGGCCAGTCTATTACATCAACAAACGACTGACCGGAGCAGAAAGAAATTATCCGAAGTTGGAGAAGTTAGCTTACTGTCTTATCATTGCCTCGAGAAAGCTCCGTCCATATTTTCAGGCTCATCCTACCACTGTTTACACCGACCAGCCATTACGACAGTTCCTTACGTAGCCTGAAACGTCTGGTAGGTTACTCAAATGGAATATCGTGCTGAGTCAGTTCGACATCACTTACACACCAAGGCGAGCTATTCAAGGACAAGTCCTAGCAGACTTCATCGTTGAATTCACTATCCTGGAGGACTTGCCTGAAACTAGTGAATCTCCCAAATATGTCTGGAAGCTACATACTGATGATGCATCGAATGACCACTACTTAGGCACTGGGGTTGTCCTTCAAACTCCTGAAGGCCGATCTATATGCTATTCTTTATAGTTTGATTTCCATGCGACTAACAACGAGGCCGAATACGAAGCCCTGCTCGCCGGATTAAGGCTTGCCAGAGATTTAAGAGTTATTGCTGTGGAGATTTACTGTGATTCACAATTGGTCGTGTGCCAAGTTCGAGGGGAGTACCAAGCTAAAGACCGGAGACTGACCGCTTATCTCGCTCGGATCCGAGAAATATTGAATCGGTTCGATTATTATGCCATATATTGCATACCTCGAGAACAAAACCAGAAAGTCGATTCCCTATCAAAGTTAGCCAGTACCGGTGAGGCACAACAAATGGGACTCATTCCCGTAGAGACATTATCTTCGCATTGGTCAGGTGGAGGCTGACTGGGTGTTTGAAGTCATTCACAATAAGGAGTCATGGATGACTCCGTTCAGAAACTATCTCGATCATGGAACCCTGCCAGAGCGCAGGAGTGAAAAAAGACAAGTTGTTCGAAAGGCTTCGCGGTTCACTATTCAGAATGGAGTCATGTATAGAAGATGGTACTCCGTTCCTTTACTCCGGTGTTTCGCCCATAATGAAATCAATCGAGTACTACATGATGTGCATGAAGGAGAATGTGGCGACCACACCGGGGGGCAAGATTTTGCAAAGAAAGTGCTCCGGTACGGATACTATTGGCCGACTGTAAATCGCGATGCATCGGATTATGCCAGGAAATGTGACAGATGTCAGAAACATGCTCGGATTCCAATAGCCCCGCATACCGAAATAACTCGGATGGTCAGTCCTTGGCTATTCGCAGTATGGGTCATCGACATTATTGGTTCTCTACCACTGGCTAAAGATGGTGCAAAGTACGCCATCGTTGCAGTTGATTACTTTGCCAAATGGATGGAAGTTGAGCCCCTTGTTACTATCACAACGAAGAAAGTGATCAACTTTGTTGTACGTAACATTATCTATCGATTCGGTCTCCCAGATACCATCATCACTAACAATTGAGCCCAATTCGACAGTGTTGAATTTAAGAATTTCTGTCAACGATTCCACATCCAGAAGAAATTCTCTGCAGTTGCACACCCTCAAGCGAATGGACAGGTTGAAGCTGTTAATAAAGTTATAAAATCCATTCTAAAGAAACGGCTGGAAAAGGCTGGGGGCAAATAGGTTGATGAACTTTCTATGGCCCTATGGGCTTATCGAACAACCCACAAGTCCACGATCGGCCACACTCCATTTTCACTTTCCTACGACTCAGAAGTCGTTATACCAGTCGAGATGGAAGTACCTTCTCATCGTGTGACATATTATGATCCGAAGACAAATGCTATATTAATTGCTGAATCTCTGGACTTATTGGATGAGAATCGAGAGGAGGCTGATTTAAGGGCAGCTGCGTACTGAAGTCGAGTTGCCCGATTGTACAATGCCAAGGTCCGACCCCGAACCTTTGAACTTTGCGATCTCGTCCTTAAGAGAATTTACCTGGTTCCTTCGCATATGAAGCCAACATGGGTAGGCCGTATGTTATTGAACGAAGGTTCAGAGACGACACATTCAAATTATCGACCGTTGATGGTCTCACTTTGCCGAGAGCCTGGAACAGCGAGAGTCTTCATCGCTACTACACATAACAGGCTTTATTTATTCACTCGATCTGCTTTTCATTTGCAATTTGTTTATGCATTTCGAAATGTGAATTTGTAATAAGGCAACTGACTTTGCCGTACTTTCTTATTTCAGCAATAAAATGCAATCTCTTCGAGCCAGAACAGTGATTTTTGAAATGCGTCGTACAACCATCACGATGCACGGAGAGCTAAGTTCCACCCTACGGTAGGATTTATTCAAATAGGGAGTGACTATGATACGACCGGTCACTCGCTAAGTGAAACCCGAGCTTGGGGGCAAGTCATCATACTGAAGCCAAAAAAGGGTTGATGCACGACAATCCTCTAACTAACTCCAGATTCCCAGAGTGCGAGCGGGAGTATAAACTTACAAATGCGGCTTCGAAGAGGGTGGATCCGTCCACCTAACGACTTCGCCCGTGTTTAAACCAAGTTCGAGGAGGATGGATCCATCCATCTAACGACCTTACTTGTTAACTCAGGGTGGATGTGAATCGACTATCCACGATCCTGATAGATCCATTGTTCTCGGAGTGCAAACGAAATTCTGAAACTCAAAACAGATGTAATCAACCGTCTGTTAACCAACTCCAGACTCCCAGAGTGCGAACTAGAGTATAAATATCAAAATGGGTGTAACCGACCACCCATCGGCTAACTCTAAGTCCCCAGAGTGCGGATTGGAGTATAAACACAAATTGGGTGTGAAACGACCACCCATAAGACAACTTCGAGTCCTTGGAGTGCGGGCCGGAGTATAAACACAAATCGGGTGTGACTGACCACCCACGAATCAATCTAAGTACCCAGAGTGCAGACGAAATTCTAAATATTAAACGATTGTGACTGACCGCCCGTAAAATAACTTAAGTCCCCAGAGCGCGGACATATCTCTGAGCCTTAAGCGGGCGTGACTGATTGCCAGCATACAAGTACAATCCCTAAAGTTTGGATGCGATCACCGATAGATGAGCGAGTGTGATTCGACCATCCGGACTCGTCTTGTTTCAGCCTCGTTTCAACAAAGTTGAGCTCGATGTATTAAAGGTGAAAAGCGATTGCTGACCAATCTTTTCAATTTGTCCCCGGGACTAGGGGCAAAAAAAAACTTAAGTATCAGCTACTGATCGAGACAGTGCAGTATTGAAATTCGACTTGACGTTCGATCATGACCCGAAGCCGTGGCTTCAGGACTTAATGACTAAACTCAGGTCCGATTCGAAGACTAAAACTTGACAAGTACATTGAATGGAAGTTCGAATGCTGAAATACTTAAGAAAATAAACGCAAACTGTGCTGAGGGCAAAATGGAATTTTATTTTAACTAATCTTTGGACAAGAAGGATAAGTACAAAAGTGTTCCACATAATCCTACTAGCAGGGGCCGAACCCGCATCTATACACGGCCTACAGGGAACAAAAATAAATTCCTATCTGTCTACCGAAAATGAGGCAAGAAGACATGTATATTCTCTCGTTTTCTTCTTCTTCTTCTTTTGCGTTGTCCCGCTGGAACTACCGCTCGGATTCCTCTTCGAGCCCTTGCTTTTTGGCGGTAGATCTCCAGCCGGGGGAATTATGGTAACCTCTTCCTCTGAACTCACATGAATTGGAATTCTTTTTGAATGCGGAGTCGAAGAGATAGGATCGATGTTGGAAGGCGGGGGAGGCACACCGATGTCGATGACCATGCCTCCTTGAGAAATCATTCGCAAAGGGGCTGGACCAGGGCCCGCCATGCCACCTCCAATACCGTCGGCTGCACGGCCGCCTCCATCTAAGCGTTGATCTTTGCTATGATCTCTTCTTCATGAATTGTTTGGGCGTCCATGGGGATGCTATCGGTTTGGCCCATGGAGCTAACCATGGGTGCACTTCTGCCCATGACAAATGGCAGATGGGCAAAAGGGTCACTTTGGTGGCCAAGAAGTTCCTCCATCATCTGCTCATCAATAGTAAACGTGCTCCCCTGTGCTCCATCGGTTGGTGCAGTGGCCGTTGTGGTGGTCGCTTCTGTTATGAGGGCCTCATGTGCGTGATGCGGCACTTGGGTTGCAGGGGGAACGGCTGATGCAGCTCCTATCACTAAATAGAGGCAAATAAAAAACTGTTGGTGATTACTACGAACAACACTCCTGACTTTGAATAAGCGCAGAAAATGTTCAGAGTAACTTCCTCAGAATGACTTGAAGGTGAAGCCGGAACAGCTTTAGTGATGAGCTCACCAGCTGGAGACAACTACGGTTGATCGGGATTGTATGCGGGCACGGATTGAGGATCAACCGCAGGAGTAGATTCGGGCAGGGTTGGCTTAAAAATTTCAGAACCCGCATCATGGTGCTCAACCCCAGAACCCTCTCCAGCCTCCAGATGCTGAGTAACGAGTCTCTCTTTTTCATATGTGATAGTGTTGTCGTGGAGAACTTTTCTCTCATCCTCACTCAACACCCGATTCTCCAATTCGAATTCATCGATAGGTTCAGCTTGATGCTCTGCTTTTTCATCTTCCACCAAGCGGCACCAAGTGTTGTATAGGTGTGATGGATAGTTTTCGAGCCAGGTTAGATTTCGATGCTTCAGCACATTGGCGTTGTATGTAATAAGAAGATCTTCGATGTCACCCTCCAAACTGACCTCTACCGCTTTCACTTCATTCTCAACCCTGGCTTCGGCTTCCTGAACCTTAAGAGTTGCCGCATCCCTCTCATCCCTGAGCACCACAGCCTGCTCGTATGCTTCCTGGGCAGCTTTATTTGCATCATCTTTTTCTTTGATGACTTCGGCAAGTTTGGCTTTCAGCTCCTCGAGCTCTTTAAGCGCCCTATCTCTTTCAGCCATAATTGTGGTGGTCCAGTGTCCCATCTCCTCAACCAGGGCTAAGTGTATCCACCTCATTTCTACCATCCTCCGAGTTGCCTCATCAGCTCTTTTATTGGCTTCTGTCTTTGAATTTCTCGTGGACTCATTTTCATCATTGAGCACCTGGATTATGCGGTCCTTCTGAGCGAGATCAGTCCCTAATTTCTCGATTGTTTTCGCCCGCTCAAAAGCCACCGCCGATACTTTGTCCGCAGTCTTCATCCATTCCCGGGGCTGGCCACAACATCATGAATGTAGTTGCGCATTGTTTGTTCTGCCTCGATAGGTATTCGCTTTAAGTGCGGGGGGAAGACGAAGCCGTCAAAACAGATATTTGGAAAATCTTTTTTCAGCTTAGCGATTCTAATCGCTCCTTCCCCAGTGGGCTCTATGATAGCTTGTTCAGTAATGACGGGATTTTCGGTTTCAGCCCTCCGACGTTGCTGGTCAGGCTTGGTGCCTGGGAAGGTGGTATTTGACGTGAAGATTCATAGGTTTGTTTGCTAGAGCCAGAAGGTTGTGTGGGAATTCTAGGTGGTGGAGAGCGTGACCGGGAACGGCGCCTATACTCTTTCTCCCTCTCATAGCGCTCCCTCTCTTGACTAGAGTAGCCGCGATCGCTGTCTCTATCAGCCTCATGTCTGCGAGACTCGTAATATGAACTTGAGGAATGGCATGCAGAATGGAGGATGCCAAGCATAGATCCTCGCTTTGACATCATACCTGTAAAATGAAAAGGAAAACAGAGTTGGTATTTCCTAGAAATGAATTGCTTGTGATTAGAAATTATGCAGTGCCATGAAGTGTGTGTATGCATGTGCAAACCCCCCGACCAACCGGATATGTCGACCATACTTGAAGGAATCGACTCGCTTAGATCTAAGGCGCACTGAAGCCCTTCCAACCCGGTATCTTGTTGGAGCAACACATAGTCCGGTATTGGAATATCTGCAAGTCCATCGAAAGGATTCTCCACATGTGGGGGAGGAGTCTCCGACACTACAATCACGGTGGCTGGCAGAGACATGACCATGGATTTCCATCTTAAAGACCTGTGAAGCTTATGAGCAACCACCTTGCCTTTCCTCTTTCCCTCTAAGTGTCGAGGACTATCTGAGGGCCCAGCTACGGGTTCGTCTTCAATGGGCGTATCCTCTTCACCACCCTGTTCAACAATTACAATCCCAGGCACCATACGCCTAGCCCACCTTGTCGGAGCTGCCCTAAGAGATCCTTCAGGCCTTCTGCTCTTGTCTCTATCAATTAGCCCAACGGCCCTCAATTTTCATCCGTAAGTACCGAGTCGATTTCTCTAATCTCGCCCGGCACCTCTTGAAGAATCCATACCATTTCCTTAAAGTGAGCGCCTTCAGGTCGTGGAATTGAAGTTGTAAAAGAAAGAAAATGTAAGACTCAACATCAATCGCAAGTATCACATTAGTCGCCAGAGAAAGTGCGGCACTTACGTCTGACTAGCTATCGGCTAGCGAATCCTGGCAGGCAACGAACATAGAACCACTCGGTTTTGAGATAGCTAAGTTTGGCCCAAGTTCCAATCACGATTTGGCAGTTTCTCGCTCCCTCTAAGAATGTGAAAGAAGGATTATCTCCCCGACTCTTTACATTGAACAAGAATCTCACTTCCTATGGAGTCGGGGGTCGAAAAAGTTGCCCCATGAAGATGATGAATAAGCTGTTTAGAACAGCATACCCGTTCGGATGCAACTGTGATGGAGCAATCCCTAAATAAGATAACACCTCCTGGATATACTGATTGAATGGTGGGAGCGTCCCAGCTGTGCAGGAAAATTGGTTAAAAGAAGTGTACCCTTTCGAGGGAGCGTGTGGCCTGTCGTTCGGCCCTGGTAGCAGAACGTCATTTAACGATAGCCCATGTCTTAAGCAAATTCTCCCTAACATATCTTCGAAGACGTTAGATGGTACAAAATCTTCTGGATTCCTAATAAAGATTCCTCCTGGTAGCTCATCCGGAGCTGGACTTATGACTTTGATCGCAATGACCGGCATCTCTATTATCAAAGGAGGTGGACTCTAAACCTCTTGTTGCTGTGAACTCCCGGGTTCCATAACTAATCAACTCATCAAAAACCATCATTAGGTGATAATAAGCCCATGTGTACCCCAGAGTGAAGTGCATGAGTGTGTTGTGCAATGCAATATTGTATAGTACTTAAGAAAGTTCTACAAAGATTAACAAGATGTTCAAAGGACGAAACTTCGAAATCCAATCAGAATGAACGTCATCGCTGACCGTCACAACCGTGCCATCCTGACTTTGGAAATGGATCCAAGTTAAAGTTTGTCAAATTGGTCAAGCTACAGTTCCATCGACGAGCTTCAAAGGGCAGTCAATGCAATGAAATGGTTAAGTCAAATTATGTGGAGCAGAAGCTCGTCAAAGTCATATGTTCAAGTATGCAAGGGGTATCAAATTCGTCAAAGTTCAACTTGAATCGATCACCAAAGCTACAATTCGTATCGGTTAAGGATGCTATTCGAATCCATCAAGATATGAGTTCGTATCAATCAGTAAAGGTGCCTTCGTATCGATCTCTTGGCGTGTAGTTCGTATCGATCAGAAACACTGAATTTCGTATCGATCAAGTGTGACCCCTTCGTATCGACCAGCTAGTTCAAAGCCTTCGTATCGATCATTTCGAGTCGATATGAAACCCTATCATCACACGATACAAAGATCCCCACTTCATCGTCACGAAGCCCTATTACCCAGATCGATTCGAACGACTCTCACCCTGGATCGATACGACCCATCCTTCCTCCATCATCGATACAAAACTGGGGCCAGGCCATCCTTCATATCCCTCCTCAATCCTTCTTCCCCAATTAACATGAGAGCCATCGCCACCTTTCATCAAACTCCGACTTTGCTCCGTCCAATCTCCGGCTTCGACATCACCGAAAATAAACCAACCTTTGAGTAGGATGGTATTGAAGTTCGAATCTCATCATTTTCAACACAAGTTCATGCCTTAATTACCTAGATTCAGTGATTAGTTTAGGGGGTTAAGGTCTGGAATCGATTCGAAGGCAAAGGCAATGTAAGTTTTCTTTTGGTCGGGAGCGATACAAAAGGCAAAAGCAAGTAAAATGAGAACAAGTGAATTTTTCTAAGTACAAAAGTATTTATATGGATGGAAAGCTGAAGGGACACGATTTATCTCCCAGTGCAGAATGACCGGTTAAGATCAAACTTTCTCCATACCAATACGAAACCTAATGTTCGTATCCATTTACTGACAACCTGGAGCCACATCTATCCATATCCATCGTTGATTCATCGAGACAAAGAAGCCTACTTCGTATCCATCCATAATCCATTTAGTGCAAACCAGTTCGTGTCCTATGATTAACCGAAGCGATGTCAACATCCATAGATACAAAAGCAAAGCTTTGTATCCCTCACCTCAAGTGTATCCAGCAAATTCGTATCCCTTGAATCCTATCGATACGAACCAGTCCAGTTTGACCTACTCAACTCCATCGATATAGAATGCAAATCTCGTATCCCTCTACTTGAAGATCCTAAGATTCGTATCCATCGATACGAACGACAATGAAACGCCAACCAAACTCGTATCGATCGTCATCGATACAAATATAATTTTTCAAGTTTTCACATCGATCCAGAAAAGGATCGATACGAAAAGATACTACAGAATAACCATCCAACGTTGTTACAACTCGAATTTCACATCGTTTCAGGAGAGTATAGATACGGGATTCGATGCCAGAAAGCTAACAACGACTCGTGAACGTACGAACATTAACGAGAGTCAGGTTTATATATGTTTTATGTGTCATAAATCAGCATTTAATTTTCGAAATTCACAGGAATTAAATGTTTATCTGACGACAATTACAACAACGAACAGCGGAATTCCAGCACTCAACACTTAGTTACAACAGTACACTATGCATTCGTCGGCAGTCATCAATCCAGTATTTATATTGGCAGGAGTCGATCAAAAGGTTGCATCACTTGACAAAAAGACAACAACTATTCAGCGAATCAGATAGAACATTTCAGAATGAAGATGGCAGCTTTTCAAAGCACGTCATGTTCACACAAGACGTACTTTGGGGGCAAATGTTATCCCACCTTTTGGCAAGGCTGTGACACCAAGGGATTGGCTGGAAATCAAATACAGTCCGTCTCGAAGATTGGTTGTACCCGGGTTCGTTGTGGATACTGGTGAATTTTGTCCGAGTCCAGATTGGGCCACAATTAACATGACACGACAAGCAAAGCTATGAGAGCCAGCGTTCCAAATTTAAAGTCAATCGGAGTTCGTATACTCAAGATATTGATCGATCCAAGTCGAGTCATTTCAAGTTGCTTGGGGTTTGCTTCGATTCGTCCCTAGTTTTACTTCGAGTTCTCAGGCATACTACTTTGGGCCAAGGAGATAGCTATTTCGGGTTAGAGTTATGAATCGACCAAAGTCAAAAGCAAAGCCCTTAGTTCGTATCCATCAAATACAAACTCATTCGTATCCCTCCAAGGCAACAGCTTCCAAACCTATCATCGTTCGCATCCATCCCAGGTGGCCTCCTTCGAATCCATGATAATGCATTAGCAATTTCGTATCCACCTAAGCAAGCAGTTCCACTTCGTATCCATCACATATACCTCACTTCGTACCGATCGAGTGCTTTCTTCTTCTTAACCATCAGGATCAAGTCAATTCGTACCAATAAGGGATTGTCGCTTCGTCTCGATAAAACCATGAATTTCGTATCAATCCACTCATTCATATGTTTCGTATCGATCAACCATTGATCGATACGAAAAATGCCACATGGATCGATGTGAATGTCACCTTTATTCTATTGATACAAAAAGGCCATTTAATCATCGATACGAAATACTTGAGCCTATAACGATACGAATGGGAATGTATGCTATCGATACGATCCTAACTCAAGCAAGCGACACAAAAGTTTATATCTGATTGATACGAAGTGGACAACAAACTATCGATACGATCGAGGATAAAATGCATCGATACTAATGAGGCACGTCCAAGGGAAAGACTCGGTCACTCGGCATGAAAAGTGGATCGATCCTAAAAGTTAGCACTGCGTCATCGGTCATCACGTGCCTAGAAGCGATGCGAACAAAAGCGATGCGAACAGAAGCGATACAAACTCGACTGCCTTCAACAAACTCAAACTTGCATCGATCATAACTCAAAATCTACAAGTCCAAATGCCATCAAATTTTCACAGGAGTTTGTCTACAACTTCAAGAATGTACCTGATCAATTTCAGCCCGAAAGGACCAATTCTTGATTGATACGAACCCAATTCGTATCGCTCCCAGATCGAGTCGAAACCACCTGAACTCGCTCCCGTGGGCCCACCCACGTGAGAGAAGAAGTCTTCCAAGATCTGGGCAAGATATTTGCTGCCTACGCCTATAAATAGTGCCCCTGGACCTACAGAAAATGGACTTTGGTTTTTTCTACGTTGATACTCTGTCGGAATCACCATTAAATCGCAGTTGTACTACGGCAATCTTTTGTAATTAGCGAGTAAAGTTCAATAAACATCAGTCATTTCACAGTGGATGTAGGCAATTCGCCAAACCACTCTAAATCTGTGTGTTCCTGTGCATTTTCTTATCTGTTTATTGGTGTGTTTGTTAGATCTGCTTCATTTTACATTTATTTTCTTCATTTTATCTCTTCGAACACATCCGAGAAGTGTTGTGCCCAATTTTGGTACAAACAAGTAGTACTCATTGGAGTGGGTTTACTTGATGTATTATCCATTCCAAAATGTTTTAGTAATTCTTTACAGTATTTTTCTTGATTTATAAATATTCCATTATTTAATTGTATTATTTGTAATCCTGAAAAAAAAATTAATTCAACCAAATGAGACATTTCAAATTTGTTTATCATTAATTTAGAAAATTCATTACATAAATTTTCGTTATTAGATCCAAAAATAATATCCTCAACTTAAATTTGAACAACTAATAAATCCTTCTGTTCTCTTTTAGTAAATAATGTTGTATCTATTTTACCAATTCGAAAACCGGAATTTATTAAATGTGATTTTAATCGATCATACCAAGCTCGAGGTGCTTTTTTTAAATCATATAATGCCTTTTTAAGTTTAAAAATATGATCTGGATATTTTTCATGAACTAATAGTGGTGTCTGTTCAACGTAAACATTTTCTTTTATAAAACCGTTCAAGAAAACACTTTTAACATCCATTTGAAATAGCTTAAAGTTATGATGACATGCAAAAGCAAGTAATATTCTTATGGCTTCAAGATGTGCCACAGGTGCAATAGTCTCTTCATAATCAATTCCTTTTTCTTAATTGTATCTCTGTGCCACTAATCTAGCTTTATTACGTATAATATTTCCTTTTAGTCTGCTTTGTTTTTAAATACTCATTTTGTTCCAATTACAGATTGATCGTTTGGCCTTGGTACTAGTTCCTAAATATTATTTCGTTCAAATTGATTAAGTTCTTCTTGCATTGCTAAAATCCAGAAATCATCATTTGATGCTTCCTTGTAATTTTTTGGCTTAAATTAGATATAAATGCTACATTACTCATTTGATTTATTTTTCTTCTAGTCGAAACTTTGTCATCTAGATTTCCAGTTATGTTATCAATAGGATGATCTTTGAAATACGAGGTGATGATTTCAAATCACTGTTTTTTTTGTTATCATTATTATTTTCAATCATAATTTTAGTGGCTTTATTTTGATTAGTGTCAAAAACTTCTTCGTCGTCTTTATTTATATTTTTAAAGTTTCCATCAAACAAGACATGAAGACTTTCCTCTATAACATTTGTTTGTTTATTAAAAATTCCGTATGCTTTAATTTGATCGGAATATCCAAAAAAATTCCTTCATCGGCTTTTGAATCGAATTTACCAAGATTATCTTTTGTATTTAGAATAAAGCATGTTGATCCAAATATTTGAAAATATGATAGTTTAGGTTTCTTTTTGTAGAACATTTCATCACTTGCATTTTAGTTATAGGTCTAAGAGTTACATGATTTAATACATAACATGTAGTAGCAACTGCTTCGACCCAAAAATTCTTTGGTAAGCCACTGCCATTTAGGAGAGTTCGAGCACATTCTTCCAAGGTGCGATTTTTACTTTCAACTACTCTGTTTGTTGTAGTGTTCGTGAAAATGAAAAATTATGGCTAATTCCCTTTTTATTACAAAAGTTCGTAAATAATTCATTTTCAAATTTTCCATCATGATCACTTCTTATACTTTTGATTTTTAAATCCATTAGAGTCTTAATTCATTTAGCAAAAATTTTAAACATTTTGAATGCATCACTTTTATGTTTTAAAAATAGCATCCAACTATATCTTGAAAAATCGTCTGCAATTACAAATACATATTTATTGTGATTTATCGAACGTACTTGAGTTGGACCAAATAAGTCCAAATGAAGTAATTCAAGAGGTTGTTTAGTAGAGATTTCCTTTTTAGACTTAAACGAGCTTATCTTTAATTTTCCAAGTTGACCAGCATCGCATAGATTTTTAACTTTGAAATTTATTTTGGGTAATCCTCTTACCAAATTATTTTTTGCTAATTTGTTTATATATTTGAAATTTATGTGACAAAATCTTTCATGCCATATCCATGGATCATCATGATTTGCAGTTAAGCATAAATCATTATTATGATTAGTATTCATGTTTAGAATATAAATATTTTGATTTCTTGTTCCCTCAAAAATTAAAGTTTTATTTTGATTAAAGATATTGCATTTATCTTTTTGAAAATCGATTCTAAATCTCTCATCGCATAATTGGCTTATACTAAGTAAATTATGTTTTAATTTTTTAACTAATAATACATTTGAAATTATAGGAGAAGTAGATATACCAACATTGATGACGTTTCCAATCCCGATAACATATCCTTTGGAATTATCCCAAAAAGTGATCGTGCCTCCATCCATGTAAGTGATGTTTAATAGCATATGTGCATTTCCCCTCATATGTTTGGAGCATCCACTATCGAGTATCCACTTCTCCTTATTATTAAATTTGTTTTTGGGTACCTGCAAAATAATTAAAAAAATTAATTGGTACCCACTTCCTCCGTTAGGGTCCTATGTGTCAGTGGGAGAAGGTAGCCATACCCATGAGGGTTTGGAACCTTTAAAGATGTAATTTTCATTATGAACCCTATCTTTTAGATATACATCTATGTGTTTTTGTCTAATCAATTTGTTATTTGTTCTAGGAATCCATATTTTAATCATTTTTGTTCCCTTATTTTTATATATAGATTTTGTTTTTCCAAAATTTGCATATAATGTACTATACTTCTTAAATCCTTGATTATTATTAGAAACCAAATTATTTCTAGAACAATTATGATTTTTTTTCATTAAATCCTAATCCCTTCCTATTTTCTGACGGTTTTGAAATCTTTATCAAATTATCAAGATTTTGCTTTCCTTTATTAAATTTTGAAATATTGTTAGTAATTTTATCTAATTTATTTCTGAGATCAGAAATTTCTATATTAGCTAATTCTAAATTTTGTATCAATACATACTTTTCTTTTTCAAGTTTATAATTCTCTATTTTGTTATTTTATATATCATGTGTTGGAGTAACATTTTGAGATGATATTTTTTTTCATTCTTTTTGTGCTAATTCAAATTCTTCTTCTAAAATAGTTTTCTCATCTTTTAACAATCCAATTTCTAATTCAGCTCTATTTAATTTTCCTACATTTTCTATATTTAATATTTTAATTCTCTATACTTGTCATCTAATTCTATACTAATTTCAAGAATTTCATCATATGTTAATTCAAGACGTATCTCAATTGTGCTAGCCATAAAGCAAACATTAGCTTGTTCTGAGTCATTGTCGCTATCGGATGAAGAGGAAGAGTCCGAGTTATCCAAGATACTTGAAATGCTCTTCTCTTTTTCTTGAAATTTTCGAATTTGTTTTTCTTTTTATCATTGGTTAGTAGTGGACAGTCTTTCTTTATATGGCCAAATTTATCACACAGGAAGCATTTCATTGATGTTTGATTTGAGGAATTTGTGTTGCTGTTGTTTTGAAATTTCGTCATCTTTTTGAACTTGTTGTAATTTTTGGCGATGAAAACAATCTCATCTTCTTCCAAGTCGGAGTTGTCATTATTTGGCTGAAATGCGATGCTTTTCCTTTCTTGATTTTGTTCTTTTCTCGCCTGTAAATTAGCTTCATACGACATTAGATTTTCTATTAACTCTTCGACTTTGAGTTGGAAAAGATTGTTAGCTTCTTCAATGGCTAAAACTTTTCTTTCCTATTCTTTTGTCAGAGAATTCAAAATTCGTGTGACTAAATCAAAATCAATGAATTTAACTCCTATTGCCATAAGGTCATGTTGTATAGTTTGAAATCTAGCATATATGTCAATAATTGATTCATTTGATTTCATTTTAAAAGATGAAAATTGATTTTGTAGAATAGAAATTTTTGTCTACTTAATTTTGTTTGTGCCTTCATAGGTAATTTGTAATGTATGCCATATATCACAAGCAGTAGTGCAAAGCATGACTCGTGAAAATTCATTTTTATCGAGTGAGCAAAATAAAACATTCATAGCTTTGGCATTGTTAGATGCCTCTGCTTTTTGTGCATCGGTCCATGTGCCAATATAAGTGTCAGGTGCTTCATATTTATTTTGAGGTGCTAACCATATATCTAATCCATTTGCTTCCATAAAAATTTGCATGCGTGTTGACCAATAACAATAGTTTGAACAGTAAATAGTGGGGGACGAGCAGTTGATTGATCTTCTTGAAATGTACTTGCCATTTTAATGATTTCAATTACGTGTTACTATAGATTGAAATAACCTTGCTCTGATACTAAATGAAATTCTTGTAAATCGTATATTATCTAACTTGTGTATAATATACAAGTGTATAAGTTAATGCTATATTAGACAATAAATAGTAAAGTATAAAAAGCGTGCAAACTAGAGTTTTTATACTACTTCGGACTTCCCGTCCTACGTCCAGTCCCGAAGCTCCCCTACGGTATTTCTTTTAAACAAATTACCCTCGCTTCGCATGGAGGAATATGCTATTACAAAAGTATCCCTGATAATCTTGTGTTCCAAATAATACAGTTTTTTCCTTATGGTACAAATCTTCCTATGATCTCCTTTGAGTATGTGAATAGAATGCTTTGAGTTATAGGAAGTGGTTTAACCAAAATTATATTTTGGTTGAAATAGATTGAGAGTATGTGAACAATGTATATGCAAGAAAGTATTTAGAAATTAAGAGAGAAAATAATAAATTCATTCAAGTTAGTTGAACTCTATTTCTCAATCAAAGTAGTATTTTATAGATTCAAAAAGGTGCAGAAGAAGAGTTGTTACTATTTGAGAAAGTCTATTCACTTTAATGACTGTAACCTTTCGTTGAAAGGTGATTTCTTTTTGTTTCAAATAGGTGTCTTTTCAAAATCGACAGTTTTTGCATATGACAGACGTCTATGGTAAAACCTCAGACGTCCGTGACTTTAGAAAATTTTAACTTGAAAATTGTCACAGACGCTTGTGGTTTTATCTCAGACGTCTGTGAGGTGTAAACTTGGTTTTTCAACTTAAGCTTGATGCAAATGAAATTGTGTGCGATCGTGTATGCATATATACTCAAGGAGACCTTAACAATATTTTATCTAGGACTATTTTACAATAGAATTACCTTACTAACAATAGTATGGTCAATGAATCTTCGTTTCTCTTTGAGTCTCAATATCTTTGAGCATGGTGTCTTCTTGTAGCAAATACCTGCAATCTTGATAAGGTCTAACTCATACGACTCTTATGCCTTATTCTTATGAAATGCACATGAATTCTCTATTGAACACGCATACCTTTTGCAAATTGACACAAGGTTGATCAAGCCTGTTATAAGCCAAATCTCATCTTATTAGCTTACTTTGAGGCTAACACATAAAAATTTTAACACTCGTAGTTTCGTTACTCATTTAATCATTTCTTCTTTTATGGCCTATTCTATAATTCCAAAAGGAAGCTTTCATTTATCTTAAGCGCATTATTATTTTCAATAGAAAACAATGATTAAGATTAAGTATATAAATGAAATTATTTAAAGTACCAAAATGAACAGTTTAATTGCCCATAAATATTCATGATGTTATAGTTGCAAAATAAACTATTTTAGGTTCCGTAAAATGAGAAACCAAAATTATTACACTACTAAAGTTTGGTAAAAAGGGAAATTATACAAAATTAAATTATTTCCAGTAGCAAGCGTTACATAGTAATCTCCTACTACGATGGAAGCCACAGTAGCTCCATTTGTAACTTGGAATTACATTCTCCCTCTTTCCATGGGCCTCTTGCTTTTAAGTCCATATAAAGTATTACTAATATGAGTTCTGGATTCAGTATCTATGATCCAACCAGAAGCACTTATAGAAAGACAATTTGCTACTAGAAAAATACGTTTAGGAAAAGAACCAGATTCCTTCCCCTTGAGTGTCTTTTGATAAAGCGAACTCGTCCTATTCCAGTGTCCCTTCTAGTGACATTCGCTCTTCCTGGATGACCATTAGATATACCCTTGCCACTTTTCGACCTACGATATCTATTCTTCGAACCATTCATGGAAGAAGCCCCGTTTACAATAAGCATCACACTTAGTTCTTTCATAAATTTCATGCTTGTTTAAGTAATAGTAATGAGATTTCCTAATATCGTGTTAAGAATATCTAGGACTTCCAAAAAAAGATGTCGTTTGTTTGATGAGAAATAAACAGGAATATAAAAATAAATGTACTCTTAGATGTCCTTAACATGTTAAGGAATTTCATGATAGTACAATTCAAGGAATTCATATTTAGAAATTAAAATTCGGTATGAATGGGTCAAACTACGGAGTTAGTGATCTAAGAATCAAATCGGTCAATAGCTCGGTGTCAAAAGTTGTTCCCAACTTGGTAAGTCTCTCTCTATACCAAATCATATCAACCACATGATCTTAGATGTTATTGTCCTTGCTCATTTTTGTATGGAACAATTTCCATGAGATATCGCACCTTACCGTACAAGACTTCTCACCGTAAAACTTTTATAGGTGCTGAAATATGGTTCATACGTCCATATTCTCATTCGACCTTTGGAGCTCGAGGCTCATAATCGACAACATGTAGCATTGAGCAAGTTCATAGTCCGACAACCAAGACTTATAAGATTTAATATGTTTGGGTGTGGAATCTTTGTCGGGTTTAGCCATAGGCTCATTAGAGACCACATACTAGTGTTTTTCATAGGTAATGCAATTTTTACGTTTCCTAACCAATCTTTGTAGTATGCCCTGGTTAGTGTGTTATTCTCTAGAAATTGCTTCAAAGTTGCCATGTAATCTACGTAAGTTCGTTAAAGTATATTAGACTACATTACATATGTTATTATACTTATTATATTGGTTTATTATATTTAGTTAGTAAGGCTTCCATTGAATTCTACATCTCTTAAAAAAGCCCAAAAGTGATATAGAAATTTAAAAAATTGCTTCAGTAGGTGCTACGACACATTTATCATGTTACTATAACCTTGAGGGTGCTCAGAAAACTATAGCCCTATAAATGGTAAGTAACTTTTTACTAGTTATATCTCATTTATAAATCTTAACCGTACTTTCACTTGCTCCTAATCATCTTTATGACCTTGTGGGTACTAAAAAATATCATAAAGTACGTTAGATACCCAGAACCCATCATTTCGCGATAGCTTAAGTGCAATTATGTGATCCTTGAGGGTACTCAACAAAGGGAAATAATATTCTTACCTATCTAGGACAATATAGGCATCACTATAAACATTTTATGTCTTGAGGGTGCCCAACAACCATAGGTATGTATTGTATTCTATTTGTATTTTTAATGATTGAGAGCAACCATGTTTTAAATTCATAATTTAATATATTATTTGTTAAGTATTATCAACATTATAAGGGTGATGAGCCCAATCTCATGACATCGTATGTCCCTGCATCCAATGTATACTCCATAAAGTATAAGTGGGTTTTAATTCATTTAAACCTTCCTCTTTTCTTTATACATAATATATGTATACATATATATTTTAACTTATTATAACATTTATAATTCATTAAGTCATGTGTGTATATACATATATTTATTTGTTTGTTTGTTTATTTATTATTTGTATCCATTTATTAATTAAACATTTTAATTAACATTAAATATAACCTTTATATTTAGGTAAATTTAAAATAGTTTCAAATTTGCATTTTATAACTTTTTATAAAATTTTATTAAATTCATAACAATTTTAAATTTAATTTTAATATTCAAATGGATTATTTGAATTAAACTAAGGTACAAAACACTTTTGAGCCTTCCATTAGGGCTTACTCTCGAAAAGGAATCGTTTCGATGAGCTAGGTAAAGGTTAGGAGCGAGGAGAGTTTTCACCCATAAGAATATACCTTAATTAGAGTAACCATATCCTTAGTTAAATAAATTTTCCTTAGACACTCATCTAATTGGTTTTTCCAAGTGACCATCCTAAGTGTTGGTTAATTATTCATGTGAACACAATGTTGGCTTTGGTACCATTGTTGGATCAGGTGCATCGACAAATGTGTAAGGGGGGCAATTTCAAAAAGAAATTCTTTTATTAATTTGCATTAGACCTTGTTTTGTGTTTACATGAACAATGTACTTTCCCCTAAATCATATTTAGTGATTTTAATAAAAGAGTTTGTGTTTTTATTTTAACTTGATTAATTAAAACATTCATTTTTGTATACTATGGTTTGTCTTTACTAGGTGTTAAATATAATGTTTTTTAACTTTACTTAAGTTTAATTTGATATTTTAATTTATATTGTGTTTGCTATCATACTATAAACATGATAAATATTACAAATATGACTGTTTGCTTGAAAAATAGGTAAATACCACTAATCAATTTACTGTAGAGTTGTGTATATTAAGTGTATGACATGACTGTTATATTTGTATTATGATTGATTTTCAAAGAATGGACTACATATAGGTTACGTAGAAAGCATATTTTAGTAAAGTAAAAAACACGAAGATTTATGGTGGTTCGGATAGAATGTGTCTACATCCTCTGTCCATTTTCATTACTCATTTTATTAATCTTTGATACAATGCTAAGGATACAAAATACAGTGATATGTATCTTAATAGAAAGTAACATATAGCTCGGGGAAGTCTATTCAACTACTCCTATTTGGCTATTCTTGTTCACCTATTCCTGTTTGGCTAGCTCGATCCAATTGTTTCTGCTCTTTAGAATCGTCCTCGATTACTGTTGCAAGCTTGGGTATTTAAAGGAATGAAGATATAGGAGCCAAGGAAAATAAAATTAGTAATTTCCTTATTTAACTCGTTTGGTTCGGTATTTTTCATATGTAAAATATTTAGTCTAGAATTTCCATAATTAGCTTGCTCGGCTTCCTCTGTTCAGCATCCATGATTGGTTCGACACTACCTGGTTCGAGGATGCTTGTTGGTTCGGTAGTAGACTATCAAACAAGGCGGTGATAAACCATCGGACAAGAATTGTTGATTAGCAGTACTTGCTAGTTTAGTTTGGCATTGGTTCGATAGGTGGTGCACGGCTTGGTTGGGAATGCCGAATAGAGAATTTGGTCTAGTAAGTCTATTACCGGACAAGAAATTATGTTCAGTAGGTTAACCACCAGACTAATGTTTGTCCTTTGCCAAACTTGTGATTTTCTCCTTGATTCTTCTTGTGTTATATCCTAACCTTCTTGCTTTCTCATGCTAATACTTTGGCTAAGGGATGATGCTTTGATTTACGTTGCTACAATGCTTGTTAAATACCTCCAGATTGGTCACAACAACTATAGGTTCCTAGATCTTTGATTGGCAAAGCTCCAATGCCGTAAATCTTTAAGGTCGGTCTGCTATAAATCAATGTTGGATGGTGGAATGGATGTTTGAAGGTGACTGGATAATGATGAGATGATTCCTTTCTTTCAGAAGTGCTCTAGCGATTCATTTAGGCAAGAATCTATTAGGCAATGATTGGGTTAGGTAGTTTCTAGAGTTCTAAGCTTGTCTACCATTATTGCTCATCCATTATCCTTTACTTGTACTCATCCATGATGTATATATAGGTGTGAGGTTAGGTATAAATCTGTTAGGTAGTAAACGGTTAAATAGTAAACAGTTAGATTCCCTACCGATTTGCTTCTCCTGTTCCTTTCTAGACCAACCTTCTTTATGTCATAATTCCTTCATTTTAAGTCAAAATTGAGAGATACTTTGAACATTTTCTTTGTATCATCAAGTAGAATATTCCAATGCTTTTGGATGTTCTATTTTCTTGAAGTAGATAGTAGATCTCCTAGATGTGGCCCAAGTCGGCCAGGTGGTGGTTATAATTTAAGTTAATTATATCTTTCAATCCGTAGCTCGAATTAGGATGCGGTTTCGACCTAGGTTCATGTCCTCACCTTAGAAATATTTAACAAGTGCTTTGTGTCTATTTTGAGACTATGCAAAATTTTCCCCTAACACTTCATCTTACCCTTGTGATTACATGATGGAAATTGTATCACATACCTTGCAGCCATTTCTGTTCTCCTTAACAACTTTTGTATTCATAGTGCCATGGCCGAAAATTCCCACAACACTTGCCCCCAAAGCTTACTTCTATGAATACAAAGTGTGCATTGTTTCATCCAAAGCCGTTATTCTTTCTCATGCATTGGTTATCTCGAACCTTGAGCATTTATATCCTTATTCTCGTCTTTTCTGCTTAACCTTTAGCTGTTAGTTTATTGCAGAGCCATTCTGAGTATAGCTTGTTGATCATTCCAAGATACTTTTGATCACTATAATGTTCGTAGCCTGTGCTTTATTGGTAGTATTGGCATCTAATATGATTTCTCATTGATTCTCATCTTATTGAGGCGTTGCTCCCTCTAGCTCACCCTTTTTCCCTCGGGTCCTGAAGACCGCGCGCCATCTCATGAACATTCTGAGTATACCGAGGTGCACCAGGGAAAGGGGTATAACAAACTTCCATAATACATGGACCCGACGATGTTATTTATTGCGTTGACTTTGGTTTGGCATATTAAGGTTGGTGGTTGTGATGTATTTGTCCCATATGATCGCCAAGTTACTCTACTAGCGACCCCTTCACCACTATCGTGCATACTTGTGTAGGATCAGTCATCAACAAGCTTATCTAGGCGAGTGGATTCTACTGCAGCTTTGGACATATCTTGACTTTGCGCTTATGATGTCAAGCTAATCTTCTTTTGATATTTCTGCACAGTTGTGTCCGATATATTTTCATGTCCACATTCTCCTCTCCTGCGTAAGTGCTTACATAAGCATGCATGTGCTCAATGGTACTATGTAAATATGTTTTCCATACCTAGCTATTAATCATAATATGTTTGTTCCACATGTTAATCAAGTTTGCGTTCCATTAGCAACTTTTCACTGCTATTATGCATACTCATATGGGATCAATCATCAACAATTTCGGCAGCGTAAGCATTGTTTATGCATATGAGACATGGAGTTTGGTGCTTTGGATGTAATATTGACTATATTTTGATTTAGTCAGATCTACTACTAACGCTTTTACTAGCTTACACTTTATATTTCATGTATGAACACTTACACAAGCGCATATATATCTTATAGAAAAGTTTAAATGGAATGTTCACTTGTACATGATCAATTAATGATAAGTTCAACACAATGAGCATATTGGTGAAATGGTTACATGTTAATTTCTTATCTCTTCCAACGGTTCTTTTTTTTCCACTGGAATACTTCTACAATACCAATCGGTAGCAATTTTAGTCGAAGGAGCAGTCTTTATGAAGTCAAACTTTATTGTTTCGTTATCTCTTCTGATAGTCTTCCTATCACTATCTTGTGTACTTACACAGGATCAATCACTATCAAGTTCAATGGGGTAAGAAATATCAGATGGAATCTCTTTTCATCATTACCTTGCATGGCACAAAATAAACTATCAAGTTCGGCATGGTGAGAAATCCCCGGTGGAGTGTCTTCGTAAACTATCTCAAGGGTCCTTGTTAGCTTTTAGCTTCTTTGTCTTGGGTTCGAGTGAGTTCATCCATGCTGTAAGGCGAGAACACTCGCTATACCCAAAAAAGTGAGTTTAAGGCTAATTATCAACAATGAACTACCCAATCGGCCACATCCAGATCGGGGGTAAATCAGTTCATTGATGTCAGTAAGAATTTTTCCATCGATAAGTAAGTTGGTTCATCGCTACCAGCCAATGTTTGTGGGCTGATTGTCAATAGTGAACCACCCAATTGTCGATCATGTCCTAATCGTAGGTGTAACCACCCGCATCTTAATGGACCCAAATTTCGATTAAATCGAATCTCAAGTCTATTATTGTATGGATCGTTGGTATTGGTAATCTGTAATGAACATAAGTATATCAAAGAGCTATCTACATAACCTTATGGTGGAATAGAAAAATATAATTGAACATATATACCGACTAAGGCTACTACCTAGAATCAATATTATTCCTTAGATATCTTGTCGTCTTGTTAGTGCCGAGCATGAATGTGAAGACTTTTGATCTACTTCTCCCGCCTTGCACTAGTAACTTGTTCCTCTAAATCTTTCATGTGGGTTGTAATGAGGTAGGGTTAGAACAACGTTCTGGTGATTGGAAAATTACATGCTTTATCCATAACACTAATTTATGCTGATTGATTTCTATTTAAGTATTATGTCCATTATTCATGGTTATTCCATTTAATTCCATCTACACATACGATATGTCTAACCTTCTCCAAAGTATAACTATATATATATATTCACACATACATATTTATATATAAGCATTCACTACCCAAAAAGAAACCCTAGCCACTTAATACTTCTAAAATAAGGAGGAGGCAAACCCATCGGCCATTTAATACCTCAACCCCGAAGCCGACCCTCCGTAACGCAATAGCCAGTCAATTGGCCCATAGCTACAAAGGCCGGTGACTCCTAGATATAGCTTTATAATCTAATTTTCTGTATTACTAACGCATCTCAAAGACTCGTCTAAGGGTTAACTAGCCCACCTCTAATAAACAAACAACTAATTAAAATTTGCGGTCTTTCCATACCCCTTACGGATTCTACACTAGTAGGAAGTGAAATTCATTAGGACATACCCCAAGTCTTTGTGGACCGCTGGTGATTAAAGCCTATACGCCAGCCCTACTACTAAATACCGGTCCAACAACAACACTGACATAGCTCGCTGACCTCCCATAGCCGAAATCCCATTTAGACTAATCTAATGTAAGTCAAAGAAAAATACATATACTAGTTACTTAATACCTCTTGTTAGAAATGAAGTAGACCCTACTTCCCTATTAGGTACCGTCATAGGTTATTTAGGACTTCTTACATAGGGAGGAGGCATACCCAATGACCATTTAACACCTTCCACCCCGAAGTAAACCCCTTGACATCCCTAAAGGTATTGAGCCGTTTAGTACTTCAAATATGAGGCAAACCCTTGGTATATTATCTAACACCTATACACAAATGTATATCCCTTCCCTAGGGGTCCAATGGTTGGAGATGTCCCACATCAGTAATACATATACACAGCTGTTGGTAGCCTCTAGGTGAAGGAAAAACTTTTGTTGTGTAACCTTCCTGACTTCACATCCCAACCCATTTTAAACCAAACCAATTATCCTAGGTCTAAGTATTGGGCCATGCCTACTAATTCACACTTATCCTAAATATATTATAGAGGCTATATAATTTTCCACTATGAGAATTATATTGCCACCTAAGTTTAGTTACCAGTACTAATTTCACTTATTCGCTGCAAACCTATTCTACGTTATACACTTATTTCATATATTTCTCACTTCCTAATATGTCCTATAAATGTCAATTATGGTAATAAATGGTCATTATTATTCAAATTGGACAATCACTAATAACATTTATTTATCCCTATCAAATTCAACTAATTATGCCTAATTCCCATAAATGTCATATTAAATTCTTTAATCAGTCTCATAAAATGCATTTATGTCTTCATTTAATTCCTGTTACTCCCTATTGACTACACATTTGTTGTCCACTAAATTCTTAATCATTATACATAAATTTTGAGGTTACTATCTCGTTTCCACTTCCACCTCCTAGTCCTATAATTTACTACGCTATTAATAACTAGTTGTCCTAATTATAACTAATATGAATATTGATGTATATTACGCTTTATTTGCTACCCTACGGTTATTTATATTTTTAATCGTATGCACGGTTATGTGTATGTGTACACACATATATATTCACATCTCTAATTCATTAATTTCTTCGCTTAGAAATTCCAAAACATAAATTTATATGTACAATCTATAAAGAACATTTATTTCCACATTTTAACATATTAGAATTATCTTTCCAAAAAGGATTACCAGTATAACTTTCCATAAATTACCGAAAAGTGATAGTTTTGCTCGGTTTGAAATTATAACGAATTATCTCTTTTTTTATTGAAATAAATAGTGCAAACTATAGAGGAGAACTTCCATATTTTACATATCTCTTTCTTTTTTGGTATATTTCTTATTATTTCAAATGACGCACTATTTATACATAGTTGTGGAATTAGATAATTTATGGAAACTATACGGAAATAAATACAACTTAATTGTACCCACAATGCTCCCAAAAAATTAAAACATAGAAATTCACATTCCAAGTCAAATTTGGGCCATCTAAATTAATACTAACAATTTACAACCTAGTTGTGATAAATCTGGAATAAATCTTACAATCTCTTCAACATTCAACTTTAACAAATTTAGGGACAGATTTCCAAATCTTTAGATTAGACTGTAAATACATTCCATTCCAACTTGATAGATCTTGCATAGGCATAATAATTAAATAAAACTCAACGATATAAATTTCAATGTTATATATAAATCATATAATTTCTCACTCACATTTCTACTTTTCAAATCTCCCAAATCTGAATTTATCTATTAAAATGACCTTATTCCTTTACAACCAAAATATATGTATAACAAGATACATACATGCCCATTGGAATTACAAATCTGAGAGCATATTTGAATTAAGTGGAATATAGATTTATAATTATAAAATTTATCTTTTTTCCGCAGTACCTATTCGCTTCTTCTCTTCTTCTCTTTTATTTTCTGCCCTTCTCCGATAATATATATACCTATAATATAATATTTTATAATTAATAGAAATAGTGGAGAATGGAAAATGGTAGAGCTTCACTGCTTTGATCAAATAAGATGAGAAGAAAGCTGAGGGGTTGAGCTTGTATTTATAGGCGCTCGAATCGATCGTATCAATTAGATTTAAAAAAATTAAATATGGTCGTTCGGCCGAGGTTCGACCCTAGTTGCCACTATTTAATCGGTCGACCACTCCTCTATAGGTAGACCGTAGCAATCGATCAGCCTACGGAGGGGGTCGACAGGTGGGTCAGTGGTTAATATTATTTAGTTCCTTTTAAGTTCCAATTTAATTATTTTCGTTCTGAAATTTTCAAATGCTAATAAATTCTTTGTTTGAACTCCGATCGCAAAAGTCCATGTATGGATGTTTCTTAGAAAATCACCACAAACATAATGGTGCAAGTTTCATGGCCAAACTTGATGTTTGCTCATATTTCATTTCTGAGCCATAGTAATTATTTATTGATTAGTTTATTCTACGGGTGTTATATTTTCTCCCCTTAAAAGAATTTTGTCTCTGAATTCCTCAAGGGTTAAATCATTTAACATACCACATAACCATTCTAAGCTATACAACCAATTAGTGTACAACCAATTTTGCAGCCAAACATGTACCAGTGCATTGGTGTATCACAACATATTTGATAGCATGATGAGAAATTCTAAATCGGTGCCTCCTATATGAATGCATTCTTTTAGAAAGGTTTTGAAAATATGTTATAAACAACCTATATATACTAGTAGTTCTATATGTATGCAAGTTTTCAACAACAAAATCTTTGTTTTCACACACAAATTCCACACCCCTACGAATAGGAATATAGTTCAACCTTTTTTGCATTCAATCCATACCATCTAATATCTAAAACACAATTTCTAACTTCTAAAATTTTGAAAGTCCAATTTTCCTACTCCTATACCGAAAAAGGAATTTAGATGGAAAATTTCATATTTCCATCCTTCTTTTGGATACCTATTCCGTTGTACTTTGGAACCTTCTCTTTTACCCCCAAATCTTTTTCAGCTTTTCCAAGTACAATTTGCATAAGAAGGTTTATTTTTGGATATTGAAACTAAATTATTCTAAACGCAAGTTTTGTTCACTATCAACAAGGTATAGAAGTAGAAATTCCAAAGCTAAACGGATTTTGTCTTTATTATGCTCTATTATTTGTACACTGTCACTCTTGTCGGACAGTAAAATTCATATCCACTAACACATCGACCCTCCCTACGCTAAGCATGTGGCATTTGAAAATCAGACATTTTCTCATTTTCCGTTAAAAATATTTCCCCTTTCAATCAAACTTGCAAAAATGTTTGAAAATTCAATTTTCTAAAAGCATTTAAACAAAACTTTTCAAAAGCATTTGAATAAAAAATTTCAAAAGCTCTTGCCCTTCCATCCTTAAAACAAATCAAGCTACATCTTAACGTAATTGGTATTCGATCAATGAGTTAATGCATATGACTAGACCTTGCATTGCATAGCATATCCTAGATTTTATAAAAAAATCCTCCTATTTCAAAACAACAATAATACACAAGCATATTTATAAATTTTAGCTTTTAAGGCATATGGATAGTGAGCCGTGATTTCGCAACAACCCTTCCTCATCCTTCACTTGCTAAAATTTGTTTTTCCCATAATTATAAAGTTTTTAGGATTCAAGCATTTGCTAACTTAATTTCCTTATATATTTTATAAACTTCCAGCCTTAATCACATTTATTGTTAGTTAAGTGTTTTTATGAGATTCCATTATTCACATTGTTTCCCAATATATATGGCGGTTAAAGCTCATCCAGAAAATCAACATAGTAATAAAATAGGAATATATCTTATATCATATCGTACTCTTTTCTTAATTACCCTAAAAGAGACAACTGGCGATTACAACCCAAATAGCCGAAAAGAAATAATTTCTGAAAGCTTCCGTCCAATGTCAACTGGTGTTAATGATGTTATGGCCTTATTGTTACTTACTCAATTAAGATGGACATTTCTAATAGTTATATGTACACGAATATAGTGGCAGATGCACTTAGTATAAGGCATGTTGTATTGGTCTATGTTCGTTGAATCATAAAGGTTGGAATTCATCGTGGGGTTTGATTTCCAACCCACATGCGAACTTATGGTCGGGTGTTTAGTGAACATAGAAGTAATGCCTACTCTAGTTGAGCGGATAAGATCTTTGCAAAAGTATGGTGATAAGTTGATGGAAATTTTTTTTCAACTCGAAAGCAGTGAAGATTCTAATGATATTGCATAGTTAGTATTGGTTGGAATTGTTGGCTCCGTAGAGACCAGAGGTTGTACATGCCCATGTTAATGTGCTTAGAGATAAGTGTTTCGTGAATCTAATCATTCTAGGATGACTATTCATTGCAGTGGTAATAAAATGTAAAGTAATATAATGCCATCATTTTATTAGAAGAATATGAAGTGCATAGTCTTAGAATTCACTGAAAATGCATGACTTGTAAAGGAGTTAAGGAGGAACAAAAGAAGCCAAGTGGCTTGCTACTACCACTAGAAGTCCTGGAATAGGCATGGAAGCAATTTCTATGGATTTTATTGATGATTTTCCAAGAAGTAGAAAGGGTAATGAGAGCATTTGGATCATTGTTGATGGATTGATTAAAAGTGTTCACTTTGTGCAGGTTGAATCCACAAATACCGCTATGTCTCTAGCTACTTTTTATGAGAAAGATGTTATGAGATTTCATGGAATTCCAAAAGGAATTGTAAGGAATAACTTTAGGCGCATAATTCAATTTGAGTACAACATACCGTTCTCAAACTGATGGACAAACAAAGAGCATAAATAGAGTATTAAAGAATTTATTAAGATCTTGCCTATTAGAGTTTAGGTGATCTAGGGAAGATCACTTATCCTTAGCAGAATTCACATATAATAAAGGTTGTCAATCGGGTATTGGCATTACACAAACAAGATCAAATTTAATAAAAGTTTGGTATTTGAGATGAGAAAAGGCGACTCCTAATTTTGCCCTAATTCTTTCGCCTCCTCTGTTAATTTTCGATTTTCACTCGTTTTTCTTTCGTCCTTGAAGATCAATTTGGTCCCTCTTCAAGGCGTGTTCTCGTCTTTGCGGGTTCGTATTCGTGTGTTATTCTTCACCTTCTCATATTGACTTGTGTTTCATTTGTTGATCTCGTCTTGGTCGCTTTTAGTTTGATGTCCAAGCTTCCTAGATTAGATGGGCTGATGAGTTTCTCTGCTTCCTTCAACGTCTGGCCCTGTTCCAGTTGTCGCTTCTTCTGTAGCATTAGGTTCTGATGTGCCTCAGTCTGCTATTGGGGTCTTGCAAGTTGATAGCCAGCAAGTTTGTTGTCCTAGAAATGATTTTGCAAAAGGAAATTCAGATGCAATGAAATTGATTAATATTCGACGACATCCTTTGCCACTTGATTGCTCCAGCTCAGTTGTTGTTGGTCAGTCGGCACGTGTCCTAATTTCTGGGCTACAATCCCTGACATCTGGTCTGCAATTGCAGGTATTCCCTTCTTTCCTTTTTTGTTCTATGATTGGTGTTATTAATTCTGGCCCAATAAGTACTTGGTCATCCCTATTCAAGAATAGGCCTGGAACTGCGGGCTCTTTCTTGCCCAAGCAATATGTTGTTGATTTTTCCGACAAGTCTACCCCTCGCCATCAGATATTATTGATGCAAAAATTGCGTTTTCAAAAGAGTACCTTGTTGGATTTTTTTTAGATGAGGCTCCCCCTTCTTGATTATGAAAAATCATGTCCTTGGGATTTGGTGTTTAAGGAATACGGTCAATATTATGTGTGATAACTAGATGCATTTTTTAATTTCTCCTATCCTCAAGAAAGATCTCATATTTTAGAATATGATCCTATTATTATTGAAGGAAAAATGTTTATTATTACATAGTGGAGTCCTTCTATTGATCTCGCTCATGAACAGGTCCTTTTCATTCTTAGTTGGGTACATATTTTGAAAATTCCTTTAGTTTTCCAATCTCTTGAAGGGGTAAAATTACTAGTAAGTCATATTGGTCGATTGATTTGTCTTAATATTTCCACTGAGCATAGAAAAATTCTTCATTATGCAAAATCACTTATTGAAGTCTCCCCTTCTAGGCAATTGCCTTCTTGCATTGCAATTTCCCTTGCCGAGGATAGAATAGCCTATATTGGTGTCACTTGCGAATGGAAACCTCCTATTTATGACCTCTGCCACTCTTTTGGCCATGAAAATTCAGCTTTTCCTCATTCCATTGTCGACTTAGACTTCCTTCCCCCATAGCAGCCCCTCCCAAAGCCTTCATCTAGGCATTGGAAGGTCAAAGCTCACCAACTCCTCGATCCAGATCTCCATATCATCTTGACCCAGTTTTCACCCCTCCTCACCGCTCGGCTTCCCCCCGCCTAACCCCCCGAGTTGCGACCTTCCTGCCAATCCTGATCCTTCTTGTGACTCCCCTATTACTTTCCTTAAGAAGAAATTTATCCATGCTATCATTTTCGAACCTCCAAGTGCATAAGGCATTGCTCAGGAGTTGTTTGGAAAATTGGCTTTAGGTACGCAGCTGGTTTGAATAAAATGGGTTAGACTTGAACCTACAAGGATATCGGTTTATGCTTTCACTAAAGATGAAAGACTTTCTATGTAGGTCTCAAATGATGAGAAGTATGAGCGGGAACTCTATTATAGACTATTAGATGATGAACTTGTCCCTTGCAACGATGGCAAATCCGGCGCCAACAATGAAGAGATTCTGGCTGCACCAGATTGGGATCGAAAATTTATTTTCTTGCTATGCACTCCTGGTTATTGCCAAGAGCTCCTTAGTTGGTTCCGTCGATGCACTAGAATCTAGTCATTTCCTCTTTTTGATTGTTTTGAGTATTTATTATGATATTGTTAGTTTATAACTCTAGCGCTATTGTTGTACTTGTGTTTGATCAGTTTGTTTTGCTTATTCGATGATTTATTGTAAGCTAGCTAGGCATATTGGCAGTTATTTTGTTATGGGCTTCTTACCCTAGACCTTTGTACCTTTTATTATTATGTTTATACATATGCCTAATACGGTTGTATGATCCTTAGATCATACATCCTTTCTATCAAAAAAAGTATTGGCTTGACCCCATTTGTGACGACCCGGAATTTTTGAGTATTTGAAATTGGAATATTTAATTAATTTAAAATATTCAGAGGTTAATTATTAACTTAAATTTCAAATATCGCTGTATTGAGTAATTTAATTATTAAATTAAATTTATATTGAAGTTGGATAAAATAGTAAATATGGTATTCTAAGCTAATTAAAAATATTTTGAAGGCTTGGAAAATTCATATTAATAATACTAAAGGTAATAGAACTTTTAAATTTGAATTTAAAAGTGTTTTGTTCAGTTTTAAAATATATCGTTTAAATTGAATTTAAAAATAGCCTTCCGAGGCATAGTCTCGGAATTCGACGAAACCAGTTCCATTGGGTCCGTAATATTGTATTATTACCGGATTTCAAGTTTCGTAGTAATTGGAGTTGTTGTGTGAGCGTACGATATAAAAACACGTTGAAAATTTAATTGATAATAATCTAATGAAATTTAATAGTCAAGCTTCTTGTATACGCCACTCCCCTCCATTTAATTTCGTTCCATCCTTATCTTCCTCTAGATGAGAAAAAAAAATATAGCCGAAGCCTCATTCTTCAAAATCGACAGTGATGAATTAAAGCCAAGCCTCTTCATTTTCAAATCGAACACATCCTACTCCTCTCCTCAGATTCGTTCTCGATACAAACGAAAAAAAAAGGGTCTTATTCTCGAAAACATTTCAGAGCGAAATCGAAAGGGGGCAGCGCGACATCGCTGTCGTGGGTGACTCGTGCTCGGCGACGAGCAAAGGAAAGATCGTAGGGGGCCGATCGCAGTCGCGTGAAGGCGATGTTCGTGGTTGCGCTGCGCCTGGAGGAAGGGAGCTTCGACTTTTTGGGGACTGCGTGATTCATGGGAGCCGGTTTGGGATTCGTTCGTCTGGGATGCGGAGCACGAACCGGGGTAGTTCAGGCTGCGTCGGCGTTAGGGTTTCGTGGTGGAAGTCAACGATTTGAGTTTGGTATGGCTTCTTTTGATTTTATTTTATTGTATTCAAATTCTGTTTTTATATATAAATATATATATGTAGCATTTTACAGAAAACATAATAATTGAACATATATATATACATTAAGAGGAGGTATTTTGAAACCAGATTTATTTTTACAAATACATACATCAAGGGAGAAAATTATTTATTTTATTTTTTTTATATAGATTTTTTAAGGGGATTTTAGATTATTCTTATAGGCATATATGGATATAGATTTTGAAATCTATATGAACTATATTATAAAGATATATGTATATTTAAAATTGGGAAAAAAAATAAAATGAACATACATAAACATATTTCAATGTATCAGAGTATCCCAAAATAATTTATTTAAGTGAGTTATTTGTTTAATCATTCATTTAATTTATTTTAACCACCAAATTGTTTATAAAAGGAAAATTAGTTTAAAATTCAATTGTTTGTTTAAATTGAATCATTAGTTAAAATTAAATCATTAATTTTGAAAGTAAATTTACTTAATAGAAATCGATTTGTTCGAATATTAATAAACTATATAAATATTTTTACAAGGTCTGAAATCAAGGAAAAATCAAGTCGAGATTGGATTGGGATCGCAAATTAAAATCGAAGGTGAGTTAATCTCACTCAGTTAAATTTAAATTTAAATGGTTAAATTTAAATAATTTATTGAATGGTTGATTTGATTGATGTGATATATATAGTGGTATATACCAATATATATATATTGGCATATGTATATATTGGAGTTGTTGATATTCCCGCATTATATAGCGGATGAGACCCTATGCGCCGCATAATAGCGGATGATTTTATAAAACCCATATACCGCGATATTCCACCTTGAAGTGGAATTGGTATTGTGCTAACATCTGTGGATGCAGGGAAACAGGTTGGAGGGATCCAACTGGATTCCTCAAAATATTTAATTTTGTTAAATATTCTGTGATATGATTTTTGATATCCTGTGATGAAATATATGGATAATTGGATGTTATGGTTTGGTTGGACCGTTTTGGATAATGCTGAGTTATCAAAATCTCTAGAATAGAAATTTTGAAAGAAATAAAAGAGTAGAATTTTAAGTTAAATAATTCTAGTGAATTTGAATAACTTAAATAATGAATTGTAAAAGAAATAAAGCAATTTCTAAATTCGAACAAATATGGTTAAAGGGGGATTTTGAATTAACATGAGGATAATGAATTTTAAACTAAAGTGATATTATTGGAAAGAATAAAGAAATTATTTTTGAACGTAAGGATTAAATTTAATAAAGGGATAAAGAAGGGATTTTGGAAGTTTTTAATTGGTATTTTCAGTTAAAAGGGTCTTAACTCAAAATTAAGAAATAAAATCTGAGAGTAAATGTAATTTGAAATAAATGAAGTAAATAAGAAATTTATTTCAAAGTAAAGTAAATGGGAAAATCAATGGGAAATTGATTTGGTTGTTTAAAATTGGAATTTAAAAGAGAAGAGAGATTTTGGAATTTATAAACTGGGTTTATAAAGTAAAATAAAATATCAGGGGATATTTGGAAATATAAATTCAAGGTGGGAATTTATAAAGGGATATGAATTGGTTTAAAATAAATGTTGATTTATTTTTAAAGGATGGGAATGAGAAGTGTATTTCTCTGGATAGCCAAGTACGTTTTTCAAGGTAGTTTTAATATAAGTTAAAAGTTTTAATATGTTTTAAAAAGCATGTTTTAGAAAATTTATTATTTTTAATGTTAAAATTTTAAAGTAAGTATTTTCAAAAATCTATTATTGTAGTAATTATATAAAAGTGATTTGCTATTATGTTTTAAAAGGAGAAATTTAGTTTATATTTATAAAGGGGTTTATTTTAAAGTATATATTTTTAATAAAGTATTAAAGTAGTTTAATTTCAATGTTATAAGATATATTTAAAATAAAGTGTTTTTAAATTATTTTAAAATTAAAAGTATTTTGTACTTGGTGATTCAGTGGAAATAAATATTTGGAAATGTATTCCGTAAGCGGAAACTGTTTGAAAATTGTTTTCAAATGAGCTTTGAAAATTTGGAAATATATCTTGGAAAGATATTTGGGCAAATAAATAATGTGGGAAATTATTTATTGTGTGATGGTTGTTATGGATGTTAATTGATAGTTAAACAACCGACTATCAATATTGGCCAAATGCGCTGATCGTTTCGAAGAGACCGGGATCGAGTTTCCGTATACCGGGATTCTAGGTCTGGAGACTCGAATACCACTTCGATCCGGTTTGTACGTTTCGTGTAACGTGTTCGAAGTCGAAGATGGAGCAGTGAAGTGCAAGGGCTAGTCGCTACTAATCCTGAGGATATTTCCAAAATGGATGTAGTAGGAATAGTGCCTTCGGTTCCGTTCGAACCCGGGACGGACTTGTATGGACGAATGCTTTCGTGACATCGTCAGGTGGACGATGGGCATTCTAAGGGATATGTTCTGAAAAGGTATCGTTTAGCCTCGAACCTCATCAACCGGGAATGACTGAAAATCAGGGGTTATGCAGCAAGGCTTCGTGGGTAGCCCCCACTTGAGAGTAAGGTCATCCCTGTCTAGATGTCCCTTTTATTTCGGCTTAGTGTTGCGGTTGCTGATCCCAACCGTGGGGTGATCTTATTTGGAATTATCCAGTAAGGGATGATTCCGGCCTTGTGTTGCAGGGGAGCGGGCGTACTCCTCGGTACTGTGATCTAGGCCACGTACTGTGACAGGTGGTACCCCAGTGCCTAGTCATTCGTTGGAAATCCATTCTCCCTACGTGCCTTGTACGAGTTTTGTTTGTATTACCCACGTTGTGGCTAGTATGCCGGAATTTAATAGATGTAACAATTTCGGCTATTTTATAAGTATTTGTATATAGACACTATTATAATATCAGAGGATTTAATAAAAAGTGTTTTAGCTATCGTAAGGTAAAAACCCGGCATGTTTATTTGTGGCGTGGTCTTACGAGATGCTTTTATTTCAAAAGGATTTTTGAAACTTAAATAATCAATTTGAGTGTGATTTTCTCACGCTGGTATTCCAGACTGACTCGGGTATTGTTTTATATGATGCTCGGGTCAGACCGAGATAAACAGGTTCAGGATATGATGCTGTGGAGCTCAGGAGACGAGCTGGATGACGATACGTACTCTCGTACTTGCTATTATTTTTCGCTGTGTATTCAGTTGTATGTTATGGATGTTGGTGTACTCTGATGATGTATTGTATAAACAGATATAGTTTTAATTTGTGTAAAGATCTGTTGATATATATATTATATTTTATTCCGCTGCGATGATTAGATTCTGATGTTGTTTTCTATTTTCTTCTTCTACCTCTTTTTCTTAACTAAAATGGTTCGATTTTCCGAGTCTGGGAAGTCGGGTCGTTACAGTGGTATCAGAGCTTAGGCTGGCGACAACCTTGGCTCTGGTGGGAATTTTGAGAGTATTAATAGATATGAGCGCGTATTTGTTAGTGAATATAAAATTGTTTTATATTGTGTTGATTGGTTTATTGAGTAGTTTATGGATTCTGGTCGATGTGTGGGACGCCACAACATTGATAGGGATTTCTAAACACTTGTATAGAACAATTCGACACAGTATTGTTTTAAAGTAGGGTAAATGAAATAATTTTACCCAAATTATTTTTGTATTAAAAGAAACGTTTTATAAACTATTCTGGTTAATATATATGGTTGTTTGGATGTTAGAAGTGATAATATGGAATTATTATCATTAATATATGGAAACTTAACTAGAAATTGAAATTTATAACCAAAGCAAAGAATAAAATTTTATAATAAAATAAAATTTGAGATATAGATTACAAATGTAATTTATAAAATTGAAATAAACTTCATATACAAATGAGATTTGTACTTTAAAATAGAATTCCAGAGAAATGTGGAAAATAAATCGAAATGGATTTTAAGTTTGGAATTTTGGGAAAGGTTTGAAATTTCTTGAGATTTGGAAATAGTTTTCAAAGAGTTTGAGGAAATAATAAGTGGTATTATTTCAGGAATATTTTGAGTTGAGTTTGGAATCTGGAAGGATTTGGAATTTAAAAATATTTGAAATGGTTTAAAGAGATAAAAGCATTTAATTCTCTTCCGGTCGCTGGGAAATAATTTCGGTGATGACTGCAGCATCATCGATGTTCATTTTCGAGTTTCCAAAGAGAAATTGCTACCAAACCGTGTTAAATTGGGATTGTTTGCAAAACTGGATTTGGTTTTGAAATTTCAAAGAGATAGCTGAATATACAAAAGGAGTTTGGATGTGATTGATTTCAAAAGTGATTTTGAAATTTTGGGAAATTGTTAAAAACTCTGGAATCTTATTTTAATTGTTTATAGAAAAACAAATAAAAAGAAATAAATATACTTGACTAAATTTAATGTATAATCTGGAATAAAGAGTAAAATGTGAATGGGATTGCTTTAATGGATTGAAGTGATGAAATAAACCAAATATTAGGTATAAATTGGAATAAATTACTTAATGGAGTAATGGATTATGGAAATAGAACCTTAATTGGCTGAAAGAAAGTTGATTTTGTAATTTGGATATGAAATGGGAAATGAACTTGGATTAAGTAGAAATTATTAATTGCAATCCGAGATAAAATACTAACAAATCGAATGTGGATGATATAAATAAAGCTCGACACATATATTTTGGATGCTGTTAAGTGAAATAAATTGGAACAAAATTAACTTAAGTGTGAATGAACTCAAGTATAAATAAATGGAATATGACCTTGAAATATTATCCAAATGAGTTTGGATTATGGAATTTAAATTGGTTAAATAGAAATTGAATTGTAATAAATAGATTTCGATGGCTTATAAAATAATTAAAACTACTGGAGTAAAGGTATACATGGCTAAATTAGATGTATAATTCCGAGTGAAAAGGATTTGAATGGAAGTTGTTGAATAAAATAAACTTATGTTATTGGGTGGAATTGTTTGAAGAAAATAAATAACTTGAGTAAAATTGTGTGATGGTTATTGATATATTGGTGGCTGAGTTTAATAAAATGGTTTGGAATCAAACTTTGGGTATGGAAGAAATACAATGAAAGTTGTGAATAAATTTAAAATGGAATGGGTTAAATGTAAATTAAGTTGGATTTAACCTAAATGGTTCTAAAGCTGAAGTAATCATTTATTCACATTGATATTGTCGAATTGTATTAGAAAATGGATCGTTTGATGTAAAACGAGGTTAAATAAAATTCTATGAATTGATAGAAAGGAAATAAAATTGATTTTGAAATCAATCGTAGTAAATGTGAGTTAATATAAGCAATATAATTGATTTTTAATCAATCGTAATAAATACGTATTCATTTGGATTAAAATGAATAGAATGTAAGTAATGAAGTGTAAACCATTTAAATGGAAGCATTTAATTTGTGTTAGGCCTAATAAATTCACTTATGGAAGTGTTTAGTGAATATTGCTTATGTTGTATGTGTTAGCTATTGAAATTAATTGAAATGATAACAAACTTTGAATATTTGTCACTAACCTGTTTAAATTGAGTTAGTACAGGTTCAGGAAAAACCGTTTGGCTGGATTTGACAGCGCTAATTGCTTAAATAAATAACCGCTTGCTTAAAAATGCTAAAATAAGGTACGCTTACGCAAAAATTCAAAATAGGAGATATGAACTGCATATATTGATATATATTGTGATTTCCGGCCTGAGGCCGATGTATATATATATATATATATATTTGTGCATCCTGCGATATCGCAGAAGTCCCTCCGTACAAGGGAGACTCTGCCAAAATTTTCCGTAAATTTTGGGAGTTAGAAAATTTTTGAAAATTTTTGGAAATTTTCACTAACAACAAATGAATTAAAATTTGTTAAACAAATAAGGTTGAAACTGAGTATTGAAATCTATTTAAAATGTGAAAGTAAAGTAAGTGAAATCGAAGGAACTAACGAAAGTAAAGCTTGCAAATAAACTTTTAATTGAGATTTAAATTAATTAGTAAGTGGAACTAATTCAATAGTCAAATGGAAGCCAATTTGAATTCAAATGAAGTTGCGTGGGCAGAATGAATAGTAATGAAAATAAACTTTGATAGTAAAGTGAAAATTAATGTAAGAAGTGTATAAATATTTATATTAAACTTAAGGATTTGAAAAATGAAATTCTTTAAGTGAAGTGGGTATCGAGGAAATTATTCTAAGTGGATAATTGCATGAAAGGTTAAATTGGAAGTTGTGAAATGGGATAGTTGTGAATAAGTGGATAACAATCAAAATGAATGTGAATAAAAAGGAAATTGATAAAATGGATAATTCAATTGGGCTAATTACGTAAGGTGTACGTATATTATTTTATTCGCATAGCTATTTGATCCAGATGTCGAGCACAGAATTTCGAGGTAATTATGCCGATCCGAGTTAGGATTTCTCGCTCGATTTTCAACGGCGAACCTGTATATGGATTGTTGATTGATTCTGGTAATTCTCTATCATAGTTTGTGGCTATGCAAGGAGAATGACGGTTTCTGATCAAGAAACCAGATCTTAGTCCGCACTAGGAAGTCGGGTGGACGATACTAGTTCGGAAGTGAAATTGTGTGATCGATTGAGCGATCGAATGTGATATTGCGTACGGATGATATATGTGCATCGTACGGGCTTAAGTAAAGCAAATATTGAAAATTTGTAAAGGAAAGTATAAAATGACTTTGGAATTGTGATTGAATATTATTGCTTAGTAGGATATACAGGTGTATAAAAGCAATGGATAAATTGGGATTTTGATTTTTGAAGATAAAATTTAATGGCTCGACCAAAAAGGTATGTATTTGAATTTCTATATGAAATTTGATTGGGTTTTTGATCCAGCCACTTGGCTTTTTGTTTTCTTTTTGAGATTGGGAGGCCGTAGAGCCATTTTGTAGTAGTACCGAGCTAGCCGTGCAAAGGAGACGCTGGCGAAATTTTTCGGAAATTTAGGAAGTTAGAAAAATTTTGAGAAAATTTTGATAATTCAAAATTGCATTCAAATTTAAATTTGAATGGATAAGTAGGTGGCATGGGTTGAACTTATGAATAAGTTTGGGAAGTTAAAAGATGATTAGAGTATCATTAATAAAAGATTGTTTGGGTATTGTTAAAACTGTTTGAATTTAGGAAATAGCTAACGGGATATGGAACATTCTTCCTAACTGGCAATTTCGGGGACGAAATTCTTTAAGGGGGGAGGAATGTGACGACCCGGAATTTTTGAGTATTTGAAATTGGAATATTTAATTAATTTAAAATATTCAGAGGTTAATTATTAACTTAAATTTCAAATATCGCTGTATTGAGTAATTTAATTATTAAATTAAATTTATATTGAAGTTGGATAAAATAGTAAATATGGTATTCTAAGCTAATTAAAAATATTTTGAAGGCTTGGAAAATTCATATTAATAATACTAAAGGTAATAGAACTTTTAAATTTGAATTTAAAAGTGTTTTGTTCAGTTTTAAAATATATCGTTTAAATTGAATTTAAAAATAGCCTTCCGAGGCATAGTCTCGGAATTCGACGAAACTAGTTCCATTGGGTCCGTAATATTGTATTATTACCGGATTTCAAGTTTCGTAGTAATTGGAGTTGTTGTGTGAGCGTACGATATAAAAACGCGTTGAAAATTTAATTGATAATAATCTAATGAAATTTAATAGTCAAGCTTCTTGTATACGCCACTCCCCTCCATTTAATTTCGTTCCATCCTTATCTTCCTCTAGATGAGAAAAAAAAAATATAGCCGAAGCCTCATTCTTCAAAATCGACAGTGATGAATTAAAGCCAAGCCTCTTCATTTTCAAATCGAACACATCCTACTCCTCTCCTCAGATTCGTTCTCGATACAAACGAAAAAAAAAGGGTCTTATTCTCGAAAACATTTCAGAGCGAAATCGAAAGGGGGCAGCGCGACATCGCTGTCGTGGGTGACTCGTGCTCGGCGACGAGCAAAGGAAAGATCGTAGGGGGCCGATCGCAGTCGCGTGAAGGCGATGTTCGTGGCTGCGCTGCGCCTGGAGGAAGGGAGCTTCGACTTTTTGGGGACTGCGTGATTCATGGGAGCCGGTTTGGGATTCGTTCGTCTGGGATGCGGAGCACGAACCGGGGTAGTTCAGGCTGCGTCGGCGTTAGGGTTTCGTGGTGGAAGTCAACGATTTGAGTTTGGTATGGCTTCTTTTGATTTTATTTTATTGTATTCAAATTCTGTTTTTATATATAAATATATATATGTAGCATTTTACAGAAAACATAATAATTGAACATATATATATACATTAAGAGGAGGTATTTTGAAACCAGATTTATTTTTACAAATACATACATCAAGGGAGAAAATTATTTATTTTATTTTTTTATATAGATTTTTTAAGGGGATTTTAGATTATTCTTATAGGCATATATGGATATAGATTTTGAAATCTATATGAACTATATTATAAAGATATATGTATATTTAAAATTGGGAAAAAAAATAAAATGAACATACATAAACATATTTCAATGTATCAGAGTATCCCAAAATAATTTATTTAAGTGAGTTATTTGTTTAATCATTCATTTAATTTATTTTAACCACCAAATTGTTTATAAAAGGAAAATTAGTTTAAAATTCAATTGTTTGTTTAAATTGAATCATTAGTTAAAATTAAATCATTAATTTTGAAAGTAAATTTACTTAATAGAAATCGATTTGTTCGAATATTAATAAACTATATAAATATTTTTACAAGGTCTGAAATCAAGGAAAAATCAAGTCGAGATTGGATTGGGATCGCAAATTAAAATCGAAGGTGAGTTAATCTCACTCAGTTAAATTTAAATTTAAATGGTTAAATTTAAATAATTTATTGAATGGTTGATTTGATTGATGTGATATATATAGTGGTATATACCAATATATATATATTGGCATATGTATATATTGGAGTTGTTGATATTCCCGCATTATATAGCGGATGAGACCCTATGCGCCGCATAATAGCGGATGATTTTATAAAACCCATATACCGCGATATTCCACCTTGAAGTGGAATTGGTATTGTGCTAACATCTGTGGATGCAGGGAAACAGGTTGGAGGGATCCAACTGGATTCCTCAAAATATTTAATTTTGTTAAATATTCTGTGATATGATTTTTGATATCCTGTGATGAAATATATGGATAATTGGATGTTATGGTTTGGTTGGACCGTTTTGGATAATGCTGAGTTATCAAAATCTCTAGAATAGAAATTTTGAAAGAAATAAAAGAGTAGAATTTTAAGTTAAATAATTCTAGTGAATTTGAATAACTTAAATAATGAATTGTAAAAGAAATAAAGCAATTTCTAAATTCGAACAAATATGGTTAAAGGGGGATTTTGAATTAACATGAGGATAATGAATTTTAAACTAAAGTGATATTATTGGAAAGAATAAAGAAATTATTTTTGAACGTAAGGATTAAATTTAATAAAGGGATAAAGAAGGGATTTTGGAAGTTTTTAATTGGTATTTTCAGTTAAAAGGGTCTTAACTCAAAATTAAGAAATAAAATCTGAGAGTAAATGTAATTTGAAATAAATGAAGTAAATAAGAAATTTATTTCAAAGTAAAGTAAATGGGAAAATCAATGGGAAATTGATTTGGTTGTTTAAAATTGGAATTTAAAAGAGAAGAGAGATTTTGGAATTTATAAACTGGGTTTATAAAGTAAAATAAAATATCAGGGGATATTTGGAAATATAAATTCAAGGTGGGAATTTATAAAGGGATATGAATTGGTTTAAAATAAATGTTGATTTATTTTTAAAGGATGGGAATGAGAAGTGTATTTCTCTGGATAGCCAAGTACGTTTTTCAAGGTAGTTTTAATATAAGTTAAAAGTTTTAATATGTTTTAAAAAGCATGTTTTAGAAAATTTATTATTTTTAATGTTAAAATTTTAAAGTAAGTATTTTCAAAAATCTATTATTGTAGTAATTATATAAAAGTGATTTTCTATTATGTTTTAAAAGGAGAAATTTAGTTTATATTTATAAAGGGGTTTGTTTTAAAGTATATATTTTTAATAAAGTATTAAAGTAGTTTAATTTCAATGTTATAAGATATATTTAAAATAAAGTGTTTTTAAATTATTTTAAAATTAAAAGTATTTTGTACTTGGTGATTCAGTGGAAATAAATATTTGGAAATGTATTCCGTAAGCGGAAACTGTTTGAAAATTGTTTTCAAATGAGCTTTGAAAATTTGGAAATATATCTTGGAAAGATATTTGGGCAAATAAATAATGTGGGAAATTATTTATTGTGTGATGGTTGTTATGGATGTTAATTGATAGTTAAACAACCGACTATCAATATTGGCCAAATGCGCTGATCGTTTCGAAGAGACCGGGATCGAGTTTCCGTATACCGGGATTCTAGGTCTGGAGACTCGAATACCACTTCGATCCGGTTTGTACGTTTCGTGTAACGTGTTCGAAGTCGAAGATGGAGCAGTGAAGTGCAAGGGCTAGTCGCTACTAATCCTGAGGATATTTCCAAAATGGATGTAGTAGGAATAGTGCCTTCGGTTCCGTTCGAACCCGGGACGGACTTGTATGGACGAATGCTTTCGTGACATCGTCAGGTGGACGATGGGCATTCTAAGGGATATGTTCTGAAAAGGTATCGTTTAGCCTCGAACCTCATCAACCGGGAATGACTGAAAATCAGGGGTTATGCAGCAAGGCTTCGTGGGTAGCCCCCACTTGAGAGTAAGGTCATCCCTGTCTAGATGTCCCTTTTATTTCGGCTTAGTGTTGCGGTTGCTGATCCCAACCGTGGGGTGATCTTATTTGGAATTATCCAGTAAGGGATGATTCCAGCCTTGTGTTGCAGGGGAGCGGGCGTACTCCTCGGTACTGTGATCTAGGCCACGTACTGTGACAGGTGGTACCCCAGTGCCTAGTCATTCGTTGGAAATCCATTCTCCCTACGTGCCTTGTACGAGTTTTGTTTGTATTACCCACGTTGTGGCTAGTATGCCGAAATTTAATAGATGTAACAATTTCGGCTATTTTATAAGTATTTGTATATAGACACTATTATAATATCAGAGGATTTAATAAAAAGTGTTTTAGCTATCGTAAGGTAAAAACCCGGCATGTTTATTTGTGGCGTGGTCTTACGAGATGCTTTTATTTCAAAAGGATTTTTGAAACTTAAATAATCAATTTGAGTGTGATTTTCTCACGCTGGTATTCCAGACTGACTCGGGTATTGTTTTATATGATGCTCGGGTCAGACCGAGATAAACAGGTTCAGGATATGATGCTGTGGAGCTCAGGAGACGAGCTGGATGACGATACGTACTCTCGTACTTGCTATTATTTTTCGCTGTGTATTCAGTTGTATGTTATGGATGTTGGTGTACTTTGATGATGTATTGTATAAACAGATATAGTTTTAATTTGTGTAAAGATCTGTTGATATATATATTATATTTTATTCCGCTGCGATGATTAGATTCTGATGTTGTTTTCTATTTTCTTCTTCTACCTCTTTTTCTTAACTAAAATGGTTCGATTTTCCGAGTCTGGGAAGTCGGGTCGTTACACCATTAGAAGCCTTGTATGGAAAGCCGTGCAACTCTCCATCATGTTGGTGGTAGAATACTGATCAATTTATTATAAAGTCACAATCCATGTGTATATGACGTTCCCTTAGTGTTATGGTTTTATGTACGATATGGCATTACCTTGGAGATTTGGTTTATTGTCATGTACATGTGGGTTTTCACATGTCTTTATTTGTTGTTCTGGATGGTTATATTAGCACTATTATCTGTTGTGCTAACTTGTTGAATATAGGAGAAGAGAAAGGCTAGGTTTGATATTGCATTACTCTAGAGCTCTTGCGCATTTATTTTATGTACATTTGGGTTTACATATTTTGGATATTCCAAGGTACCATATAGTATATTATTCATGTAACACCCCAAAAATTTAATGGAAATTTAGATGGAAATTTAATAAGAAAATTAAGCAGAAATAAAACAAGGATTTAAAAGAAAATTTTCATAGATGTTTGAATTTGGCTACGAAACTTATGCCATTGTATTCATAGCGATTTTCTAATAGTTTTCATATATAACATTTTGAAATCCGAGCTAGTATGAAGAAGTTACGGGGTTAGGATGAATTAAAAATTTTAAAACTTAAATCTAAAAATTTAGAAGGCCACCGGTCAACCTTAGGGGTTCAAGGTCAATTGATAGCGGTCGACCGTGGTAGGAGTGGTTGACCCGAACGTGATTTTAATCGTGTGTTATCGATTTTCTAAAGACGAGATGAACGAATATTTGCTTGCCACTGAAGGCTATGATGAGAGGACCAGATTTTCTAAAAATATTTCCTAAGCTAATCCAATGACCCAAACTAAAATGCTAACCCTATAAATACTAAGCTAATGAAATTCTAATTCTCACATAAATAATTATAGTAACCAAACTCTGCCAAAAGTTTCTCTCAACACTAAACTCCAAAATTCTCAAAAATCAAATAAACCATAATCAGAAGAATAAAAGAGATTAAATCAAGGCGGATCAAGGTATAACTATCGGTTTGGGGGGGCTTTTCTTAAGCACAAGCAATAGGAAGAGCTTAGGCTTGAGGTGGACAAAGCAGCAGGTGATCGGTCCATTCTTGATACTTAGGGAGTCGAGCTTATCTTTGAAGACCGCTTTTTACCATATTTACTCTCCATGTATTTATCTATCTTATCAGTATAGTTTATCTCTTTTGTCAGATTTGAAATGATATTTTCTATGTACTCTGTATTGGATCATATGCTAGTTTTTCTGAGACTATGACTTGATATTTTCTAGGATTTATATTCTTCTATGATATATACATGTTTAATTCCTTCTGCCATGAGATCTGAAAGTGTAGTATACCTTAGATTATATCTTCTTATATCAGTCTCTGTGTTCTGAAATGTTATAAACCCCAATGGTCCACATTTCTCGGCATGGCGCGAGTCCGAAAGTCACACTAGACTTTGGATCTACGTGTCGAGAGGTACAGGTTGTTCACAATTCATGTCATACTAATGTATCATATATCATTTTAGTAGTGATGTTACCTTTTCACCCGACTTTATGTCCGACCCTCTCTATGTTTTCCTTCTTAATCTATTCATTAAGTAGGTACGGCTTAGAGATTCTAAGAGACATTGCTAGCTCGAGCATGAAATGGAGCCATAGTTATATATTGCTACATTTATCTATCTAGTATATTGTATTTGGGCATGTAAGACTTTAACTTATTATATTTTATCTTGTATATGAGACACTATTTTGGGATGTTGTATTACTTAAACTCCACATGATTGGAGTGTATCATGCATTATGATGATGGAACTATTATCTTCATATTGTTAAGTTATTTATATTCTTGCACACGTACATATTATTATTATACTTTATCCTTCTGTTGCAAGTTTTATACAAACTTGTGATAAATATGCTCTATTTGTTTTCTCTTTAATGCCCTTAAGAGTAGTAATATTTGATACTTGGGAATCCAGGTGCCGTTTCGGTATTATGAATGATGGGTTTTTACATCGGGCTACTTTGCAACAATGGTTATGGGCCTTTTGTTACATGTCCTAAGTCCTCTTTTTAAATAAATGGTAGCAGCAAGATGCGTATGTGTCATTTTGAGTTCAGTACAATCATAGGTGGTGGATGATGCTATGTAGGGTCATGGTATTAGTGTTAAATTAATGACTATACTTTCTGGGCTATGGCCTTACAAGGAGACCTGAGGCCCACTAGCTTAGCGTGTAGTAGTTAAGTCATGCTCGGTTTCCATAGTGATTAGTAGTTCATAGACTTAACATGTATTATGTAGCACTATAGGAGAAATGTGTTAACTTGTTGCAAGTGGGTGAAGATGAAAATTAATGTATTGTTTCATAACCTCAAATTATACCAATTGGTGGTGTACATGTCATATTACTTTATTTGTAATCATATAGTTTAGTGACAGTTTCTAAAACGACCACCCTACACCTTTGGTACCTAGTATACTTGAATGATGCACCGTGGAGGTACCCGGTTGAAACCTGATGGTAGCCAAGAATGAAAATTAGAGAAAATCCAAACATAGAACCTGTAGAATATCTTACAGCGCATAGATAAAAATATAATATAACAACATTGATGTAAAATAGACGAGACAGTGATATAATCAAATAAACCATAAATAAGAACATCAGAGTACATCATGTTCACCGAATTATAATACAACTGAAATAATAGAGTTTAAAACATGCCAAAACCTATAAATATATATATATATATATATATATATATATATATATATATAATAAGATGAGATGATAAATCACTCACCAAACACCCAAAAAGTGGAGATTTGTATGCAAAACAATGCAAATCCGAGAATTTCAGCCAAGATCCGATTATCTTTCCCAAAGATGCAGATTTGAAGCTCCTTAATGAATCCCCTTGCTTATATATGGTTTGGACAAGATTTGGATAAGAAATAGAAGAAGTTGGGTGAAGATTGGAATAACGGAGGTTGAGGCTTGAATGGGAAGTGAAGGAATGAAATGATTTAGGAGTGAGATGGCTCACCTATTTATAGGCAAAACCTCAAGCACCCCCAAAAGTTCTAAACCTCCCCTCTTCCCGAACCAACCAACTCCCAAACAGAGCACCCCCCAACCAGGATTCCATGATCGGCCACCGTGCCGTCTACTACCAATCGAACAGGATTCCATGATCGATCGTCGACCCCATTCTTCTACCGAACCAAGCCTAGCCCAAGCCAAACACGACAAACCGACTACTACCGAACATAAAATCTATAACTCCAACCTTCAAACAGCCATATCTTCTAGCCAGAAAGTCCAAATTGCTATCATGGGCACTCTACGAAAAGTGAACCATTATATCTATCCAATGGAAGTGGTCTTGGATGCCAATTCGACTTCCATCAAAAGTTATAGTTGTTACAAGTTTCCAGGGGTAAAATCGTCAGATAAAATATTGGTCGTTACACTTTCTTTTCACCAAACTTTATGCTTAACCCTTTTTATATTGTCTCTTTTGTTATCCATTCCTTGTATCAGCTGACCTAGGAGAGAGATTCTACTAGTTAGAGGCGAGCTTTAAAGTCATGGTTGTTACCATTATTATTGTATTTATCCAGTTTTCTTGTGTTGTAGACATGTTGGATTATATGTTTTATGAAACATGTTGCATATGGACTTGATGTATTATTTAGCTTCCATTTCTTCAAAATATGATGTGCTACGATGTTGAATCTTTTATCTCGTTTATATGATGTGCATTTAGTTCTATACTTGTTATATCGGTACTATATTTATTTCCTTAACTGTGAGATGGTTAACACACACACACACATGTAGTGATAGGTATGCTTTGTTTTTTCTAAATACAACTTACGAACTGGCGCATGTGGTACTTATGGAATTCAAGTACCATTTTTGCATAGGTTACAAGTGTTGTGAATGGCGGATTGTTAAAATTAATATGTAACAATTATAACACATGGTATATATAATAAGCACATAACATGTGTATAATGTGGATTACCATGTAAACTCATTTTAGAACAAAGCTAGCACGACCACACACCCTAAAAGCTCACACCCTAGCTCCTCTTCTTCCAATTCTCACACACATCCCTTCCTTCCTCCAAAAGCTCATGCAAGTGTCTCTTCCATGTATTTATAGCTCATGACCAACCTTGTTGCAGCTCTCTCCATCTTATTCTTCTCTTTACAAATTGCTCTAATGGTTTAGGAAGGTCCTTTAGGGTGTATATGAGAGCATTGGTTGATTTGGAAATGTTTAAAACTTAATAAACTTATTGAATAAGAATAAAAGAAGAGATTAAAAAGGTGGTTTGCTTCTTTTTTGTGATTATGGATGGAAAATGAGAGGGTAAGGTTGTATACTTATAATCTTATTTCTAAGACAAACATTAAGGCAAATTTCTCTTTCATCTCCATTCCTTTCCAACTTTATTTTCACCAAAATTAATACCCCTATAACTAAATGCACATTATGTAGGCTATGTGTTACACCGTTCATGATGTGTCAACATCTCTTAACAACTTTTAGCATACATGGATTACTGCCTTTAGTCTCTTTTATTTTTGAAATATGATTTCAAACACTAAGCTTGTTTAAATTAACATCAATCTTATTTAGTTATGCATGTAAAATAACCAAATCAAATGCTCAAATTATTCCTGTTTATGGTCATGATTTTAAGTATGATATGAATATATCCATAAAGTAATGTAGAATATAAAATAATGTAGCAAAATATATTAGAGATGCAGAAAAGGCGTTAGAAATGAGGAATGTCGTTGAATCTTCATGCCTAAATTCGAATTTCGCATCTTCTTTTGTCTTTTAGTACAAAATGTTTTGTAAAGTAAGTAAAATTTTGAAGATATATCTTGTATGTTTGCAGGATAATCGGTAAAAAAAATGGATTGTATTGAATGTTTTAACTCATTTTCAAAGTCAAATTTCCAATCAAAGGTCGGTATAAATATTTTCGATGATTTATGCTCTTTTGAGATTTTGAAAAGGTGAAAAAGTTCTAAAATGATTTAAACAAGTAAAATAGATTTACCCAATTTCACGTTTAGTATGAAAGAAAAATAACACAAATGACTGATGGAGAATTACAGAAGAATTTGTTGGAAGAGTGATCAAAGATGAACCCGAATAACAAATTGACATATAACTTTGAATGGTAAGAAGTTTCAAATAAATAAATAAAATTTGCAAAAATGATTTTGCTAATAATGATATCATACTAACAAAATTTGTCCCATTTCTAAGAAATTGCGGCAAAAAGGAAAAGCAGAGTAGACAGAAAGTAAAACAAGGAAGCTGTACGGAAACTAAAACTCAAAATACCACGTCATTTAACAAAATTACACGATTTCGTCCATTTTTTACCACATCGATATACATTCGCTAGAAGGCAGTAAAGATGATAATGTAAACTTAGTTGCAGATGGTCGTGCAATGGGATCGGCACACTGATTTGAATTCACCGGTGAATCAGTTGCGTTGATTTTACTTAGATAGATCACAACCATCGGTGGACAAGAATTTTGATTTGCTTCAGCTCCAAGTAATTTGAACGCACCCGATTAGCGCTTCGAAAGGTCCAGACTAAACCAGCAGATTCCACATACAATAGTGCTATTTATATGTTTTTACTTTCAAAGAGAAATATAAATTTCCAACAGAAAAATAAATGAAAATGCTAATGCCCTCTATTACATTGGTTTTAGATTACTTATCCAAAGGACCTAATGTTCAATTTCATTAATACCATGTTTAAATGTTCGAAGATAAATGGAAAGATAAAAAATAAAAATAATAAAAAACAGAGATGGAATGTCGCTTTCCAAATATAATCGTACATGCATATAAAACTCAAAGAAATACGACTACGCACATTATGTTTCAGTTGAGCGTCTCTATCAATAGCCTCACAGAAAATATTCACCTCAATAAATAGACATCAACTGTTTTATCTTCTTCACTGAAAGGGAAATGAACCTATGCATCTATGCATGATAAAATCTATGATTACATGAATTTTTGAAGTCACACTTTACCATTTTCACATAAACAATAATAAATTCTTACATCAACTAAGAAACTTTTGAACAGAAATCTCAAATTGATTGATACAAGCAAACTTGTCTGTCACCACATAATCAGACCTGATTCTTCAAAGGAGACAGCACTTCATATTTCGTTTTAGTTTAATTAAAGAGAAACACAGATGTAATTTTACATAAGCATTTTCAAAACTCAGATCATAATTCCCTTAGCTTGCAGAATTACAGCTACTCTACCTACAGATTTGAACATGAAATGTTAAACTGCTCCGACACCCAAGAAATCTATGAATGGCGGCCTCATCATCTCCTTCTTGCAATCTTGTTCCTCCCTGTTTGAGGTCGATTCTCCATTGTTAGCCGCAGATTCAGATATCTCTGAGTTTGAATCGGTTTTTTCATTTGGCCCTGTATCAGAAACACTCACTAAACAAGAACTGGTAAAATCAACCAAAAGAAGAAGAAGAAGAAGAAAACTACAAGTAAGTGAACATACCCATGAAAAGAATAAAAGGGCAGGGAAGTAAAGTGATGTAGCTTCCTTGAGCATAACCATTCATATTGGAAGATGATTCATCTTTGTTGCTTGTAGTAGTTGATTCACCACTAAATGCATTGTTGTTGATCAAGCATGAAGTTTTTCTCCTTTTGTTATCATTACTAGCAGCACTCAAACTTTCTCTTTGCTTTCTTGCCATGACAACATGCCAATGGTTCTTGACTGCATTATCGGTTCTTCCAGGAAAAAACCTGGAAATCAATGCCCATTTGTTTCCATAAACTCTATGAGCAGCCAGTAACTTTTCTTCTTCTTCTTCAGTAAATGCTCTCTTGTTAATCCTAGGATCAAGTTGGTTGAACCATCTTAACCTGCAGCTTTTTCCTAAAATAAACAAAAATAACCCATTATGTAAAGCTAGAAAACAGCCGTCCAAAAGCTACAAAGATCGAATCTTTTTGTTAAAATAGAGCAAAAACCTGATCTTCCTTCCAGTTTTTCTGCTATAAGATTCCAGTTTTGAGGCCCAAGTTGTGAAACGAGCTCTATTAACTTTGCGTCTTCAGCCGGCCTCCAGTGGCCTCTTGCGCATAGCTTAACTTCTGGACTTGGAATTTTTTTATTAGTGTTTGCATTAGCATTTTCATTGAGCTCTTTTTTCATGTTTGCGGTAGTATTTTGGGAACCCAAACTTTTATGAAATGGAGCAAAGGGAAAGGAACCCATGAAAACGACTGTGTTTTTAGAGTTTTTCAAGATGGGTGTGCTGTAAAACCTCAGTAAACGAAGCAAATAAGAAGAAAGAAGGTGTTTTTTACAGAGTATTTAAGCTTGTTTGAAAAGTTAGAGACATTGGGGAAAGAGAAGAGAGCCACTCGTGTGGATTTGGGAGTTCACACCAAAATGGAGACTAGTTTGTTTGCTCACTCATCATTTTCTCCTACTTAAATACTCGTTTAATAATTATACCATCTATTCTGGTCTCTTTTTTGTTTCCTTATGCCATTATCGTCGAGGGTTACCATTGTCCTTTTGCTCTTTTTCTAAAAAGAAAATTTCTGCTGAATGTAACGGAAAGGTTTGTTTTGTAAATAAATATATTATGCTTATGTAACAGAAAAGTTTGTTCAAGGGAAAAAGTGTTTTCTATGATTCTGTTTTTTTCATCCTCCTATCTAATTTATGGGCTTTTAGTTCAGTTAGACGCTTCGTACCCTACGATATACCAAGAACGTATAGTATGATTTGATATGATTCTTGTAGTTACGTTGTGTTCTGTTGGCATATCGGTAATGTTCATCAAAATTCCACTCCGATCATATTCCGATGTGTCTGACTGAAAATGGACGAAGGAAATTTTTTAAATTGATACGTTGACAACATACAAAACTCAAACGACTCTATACTTCTCTCTACAATTACCACTCCTCTCTTTTATCTCTGTCTTCAACTGCACTTTTAACTCTATGATATTTTCGACTCTTCGCACCTCGAATGATATTTGCAAAAATATGCAGGTTTGATAACACGATGATACCAAAACTGCTAATGAAGTATACTATTAAATCCTATGTTACTTGTAAACATAACGGAAAAAAAGTGCTTGAAGGAATAACAGATTTGTGCAATAAAAATTATTTCTTACGAGGTACCATTAAACAAAACCAATATCCCACATAAGTATGATAGACCTTGAACAGAATGGTTAAATCCGAATTTTTGTACAACAAAACCGAAGCTGGTTGGAAAACGATAAGACAAAATTTTGATAGCTACGAGGAAGGTAGGACGATCGTGCAAAAGTATGTCTGATTAGCATAGTTTTTATGGTTTTATCGTAAGAGCCGGACCAGTCGGAAGCTGATTAAGTGGATGGGTTTTAATTATTTTTTCATTTTGATCTTAGTTCACCCTATGAAGTTTTAAATGGATTGTAGATCTAATCTAAAATTTCAAATAAAATCTTCATTTTATTTCATTGGTTTAAAATAATTTGATTCAATTTAAGTTGTATGTATATTATAATTAGTGTATCAAATGCAGCCATGTGTGAAGGTGCAAGTGCAACATATAGAAAGTGTACCGAGTTAATGTGAACAAATTTTGATGCTGGAATTTATACTGCAATGGACATATTTCTCCTTTATATATGTCTTTGTCGTCCAAAATAATTTATTTATTAACAAACAAGATTTATTTTGTACACGCATTGGCATATTTACACTAAGGTAGACTTTAATTGTCTGACATGTTTTAAACTTAAAGCAAATAATATAATATTGGTTTTAATTAAGAGATAGTTTAAAATCAAATTTACAATATTTTACCTAAAAGTCCATTTTGTAAACTTTGAATTAAGAATACACACACGCTAAATCAAAACAACAAATAACAAAAGTATTCAATTAATTTGTAATTTAAAAGACATACCTTCAAACAATGAAACTAATCTAACTTAGATCCAGTTGTTAACTTAAGAAGAAAAAAAATCAAAAGTTATAGGTTTTTTTCTGAAATAGTCCACTTATAAATTTTACATTGACTCAATTATTATTCACATGTAAACAATCACCAAAATTGTTTTAAACCAATTTAGTATATATATTCAATTTTAAACTTTATAAGATGAAACTTTAAATAATTCAATAAAAAATTTGTTCAAACTATAGTTTATGAAACGTCAAAAGGAATTGGATGACTTAGACATATATAAATTCATGATAATGTAATTCATAATCTGAATTAAATACACAATACGAACAGATAAACAAAGGGTAGTGATGGATCTATAGTTAGTAATATGGATAATGTATGAATAGTAGAAGAGAATGACAACGAGGGGTTAAAAACATATTAACAAGACGAGCATACAGCTGTTTAAAGGGAGGCAAGTTGGGATCTAAATCATATTCCAAAATTCACATAGATGAGAGAAATATAAAATGTGGGAATACAAAGCATATAAAAATGATGACTTTTTATATAAATAAAATAGAAGGTTACATTGAGATGTAGCCAAGAGAAATACCTTGAATGATGAATCGATTCTTAGATTCAATGAATTAATCTCTAGATCTTGCAACAATCGAGAGAGAACCAACTTTATTTTATTTTGTTTGATTCTATTTTTGGAGATTTGGAAGCCTAGGCTACCATAAAAATTTGGCTATAGATGGGAGAGGAGAAAAAAAAATCTGCAAAGAAAAAAAATAAATTAGATTTGTTTTAAAGGAATGATAGAAATCTTTCATATTCCTTCTTTCAAACTTACCCCACTCTATTAAAACGCAATAAATCATCCCCATCCTCTAAAATGCATGGCCGGCCATAGATTGCGCCAAGTGGGCCCTTAAAATTTCCAAAATCCCATTAGCATTAATCGAATTAAATCCAATTTAAATGTTCAGCTGATATCGTATATCTACGCGTGTTTATAACTTTTATATACGTACTTTATTAAAACTAATGGTATTTAAAACAAATCAAATAAAAAATTAAAACTTAATATTTCACAAATATTAATTCATCAGATTACTTAAAACCCACTTAGTATTTATTCCATTTAAATCCAATTTAACATTCTACCAACGTCGAATATCAATACGCACGTTTGTAACTTTTATATATGTATTTATTAAATAATAATGGTATATAAAAAAAATCAATTAAAGTTTAATACACAACAATTATAAATTAATTAAATCGCGTGGTTCATTCAAAGTATTCATCATTTCGAATGTGTGACCCAAAGGTGTAAATTTGGTCATCGATTAATATTGAACAATTCGAATATTCACGTTCATACGTCATCATAGCTAGTGGTGTGACATTTCGACTAAATTTATCGCTTACACATCTTGTTGGTAAAATCAAATTTTAGTTATTATAAGTGATACCTCGTAGTAACGATTATTTACACGAATTCTCTTCATCAAAACTATATCATATTAGGACTTATGAAATTTTGTTTTAGTCAAAACACCAACATAGTCCACATTCAACTTTGTAAGTCCAAACTCAAAATCTTTGGTTCAATATTATTATTAATCGTACTACTCTAGTCAGAGATTTTGATTTTTCGTTGACTCTAAATGACCGCGATTCTAACCTTATATAGCCGAAGAGTCGAATACTCTATTGAATAGTGTGGCACTTCCAATGCTCCAATTCAAACACAACTATAGTCAATCGATGGATGTCCTATAATTACCGGCACCTTAATAGGCCTATATTTTTGCTAAATCGAAAAACCCAAGTCCATTAGGATATAGATCGTTAGTGTTGGTATCCTGTAAATAAACAAAAGTATATTAGAGCATTATCGATAAAATCTCACAACAGAATAGTAAAGTAACATAAAACATATAATTACCGATCAAGGTTACTGTCTTAGTTATCTATTACCCTTGTTAGTGTCGATCATGCATAAGGAAATTCGTCCTTCCACCACTCCTGCCTTATACCATTACTTGTCCTTCTAAATTTATCGTGTGGGTTGTAATGAGAAGGGGTCAGAACAACGTTCTGGTGACTACTAAATCCACTTTATCATAACACTAGTTTATGTCGATAGTCTTCCATTACGTGTTATATCTACTATTTTAACTTAGTCGTCTTGACTTTATGTACACATAAAAAGCACCCCACCTACTCGAGGTATACAATCACTACATACGACTATGTGTATATATAAGTTAAGATAAATAGACATTTAATTTGTAATGTAATGCAAAAGATGTGATTTCTAACACATTTTATAAATGTGATATATGAGTGTATTAACTCTCCTATTTTCTCTATTCTCCTATAAGGAATCTCGAAAGGCATTATCATAAGCAACAGGGTTATCAGACAAGGAGATCTGTTATCCCTATATTTATTTACTATTACAATGGAGCATTTATCATATTTAATGAATGAATCATATGAAATGAACTTGATTAAACTAGAAGGCTCAAATAAAGCAGTGATAACACATCTATTGTATGTTGATGACCTAATGGTGTTTGGAAAATCTATAAATATAGCAGCTCATAGTATGACAACAATTTTTGACAAGCTACATAGCATGGCAGGTTTGAATGTCAACACAATGAAGACCATAATTTTTTTCCAACAAATATGCTATAAGGAAAGAGCAAATGATACAAGGTCTAGGGCTCGAAGAGGGTACTTCACCTATTACTTACCTTGATGTTCCTTTATCTTCCACTTACTTGCATTATTCCCAATATGGTAACTTGATACAAAGAATACAAACAAGATTAGAAGGGTGGGATTCATAATTGTTAAGTTTTGCAGGAAGAGCAGAACATCATATAATAATAACCCCTATTGTATTATATTCGATGCTTATTTACCAAATCCCTAAACAAACTTGCAAAAATCAACAATCTATGTTTAATTTTTTTTATAGGCATGTAGAAGACATAAGGTCGCACAGAATTCACTATGTAAACGTAAGATAGAAGGGGGAATAGACCATAAAAAATAAAGAAGGCAGCTTGTTAAAATTGATAATAATGCATCTTGCTCGTGGAAAAATAATTGCTGCTAAGACAAGGAGGACGTCAATTTTCTGACAAAGTCATAAATAATAACCATGATATTTCTCTAGAACCGTGGATTAATAGTAGATGTTTAGTGGATTTGTTAGGGGTATGACATGCTACATATTATTGGATCATCTCGCATCAAGGTGGTAGAAATACTACAGAATGGTAGTTTAACCCTACATTAAACATAGCTACTAGAGAGGTGACATCATTAGTTAATCAGGTGTAGATAAATAACACGGCAGATGTAGAATTTTATGAATGGTGCGATGGAGGTAATTTTACACTACATAAATCTTGGGAAAAGGTTAGGCAATAAGAGCAAATTCAGCAACAGGCAACATTAGTGTGGCATGGTAAAAATAGCACAAAAATGTCTTTCTGCACATACTTGGCAATCAAAAATTGACTAAGTACTAAAGAATGAATGCAAATACAAAATATGAACATGGATATGAAATGTGTACTATGTGAGATAACATAGAATCAATAAATCATATATTCTTCAATTGTCCATATAGTAAGTACATTTGGACTCTTACCAGCCTAAACCTGAGAATGATACCTGAGATAACTCTAACGTTAGAGAATGAAGTTGCTGCCTTTATTTCCAGATTTAGACGCAAACACTAGATTTTGGGACATAGCTGTTATCCGAGTTTTTGACCCAGCATGACCCACTAGAAAGCAGGACAATCTCGTGACATTAGGATGGCTTAGAACTCAAGCGGAAAGGCTAAGGTAAGGAGTGAACGAGAGCCAAGCAATGTTACTAAGGCAACGACTGGGATCGACTAAACCAAGGGACCATCATTCTTTTAGCCCAATCAGCAGCTGAGCACAAACAATTAGTGAATTGCCATCGAAATGAAACAACCATGATAAAAGACTATCAAAGAATCTCCAATTCCGAACTCCAGAAAATCCCAAGTGTTTGGATAATCAACGACCCATGCCTCTCCTCAAACCTTCAAACAAGTTAGCTGAAGAACACTGTGAAAAGAGGCCAAGGCATTGGCTCTCAAACAAGCTAAGTCCATGGGTCGCCAGCGACCCATAGACCATGGGTCGCCAGCGACCCGTGGCACTATCTCGATTTGCGAGATAAACTCTCTTTGGGTTGTTTCCTACCTACCTACGAGCAGTTGATAAACAGGCCTGGCCCATAAGCTCTCCAATCCATATAAATACCAACCTACCTGCAACATAAAGAGAATCTTCTCCGGACCGGTTGCTGAAGCTCTGCCGGAATTATTCTTTACCCTCTAACTCCCCCATAACAATCTCTAAAGGAATTCGCTGTGATTCTCTAGTGAATTCTAGCTCAGGAGATTAGATAGAAAAGAAACAAATCCTTGTAATCAAATAACTCTTGTAATAATAATCAGTCTATAGTAAAGCTATAAAGTGGACATAGGCTTCATTAACAGCCGGACTACTATAAAAATTCCCCGTCTTCTTTATTTTACTGTTCTTTTCTTATATCTGTGATCTATGATATTGCTCTGTCAGAACAAGGCTGGTGCTTTTAAACTCTAACCATGGTGTTGGTCTACTTTTTGGGTTAAAATTTTGGTGCTTTCACTAAGAACTCCAACTCAGGATTCAGATCTAGCTATCTTCGTTGGATCCCACAGTTCTAGAAGTTAGATCCTCATTCTCTGCTTAGAAAGTTTGCTGTTGAGAACAGAAGAACCAAACAAGAAGGATCGGAGAAAAAGAAAGAAAACACATACTAAGGTGATGGTCGCTAGCGACCCATCTCCTATGGATCACTAGCGATCCATGATGTTCGCTTGTGGGTCAATCAAATCTCTCGCACCATGATCCAATAGGCATCCCAGAAAATAGAGTACTGAAATCAGTTAAGTAGATGGATCGCTAGCGATCCATGCACTATGGATCGCCAGTGATCCATACTATGGGTCGCTAGAAGCTATGGGTCGCAAGAAGCTATGGGTCACTAGAAACTATGGGTCGCTAGCGATCCATAGCCTATGGCACGCTGGTGATCCATGAAGTTAACCCGGTTCGTGATGATTTTTAACGTGTATCGTGAACTTTGAGGGCCACGTTGCGCCCTCGAACCCCCAAAGTAGGGCGCTGCGCCCCTGGACCCCGACTCGCTGATCGGCCAGCAAGACCGCCGTCTGGGTCATTCAAAGGAGGTATAGTCAAAAGGAAGCAATGGGTGGAGCTTTAAGAATCATGACGGAAGAAAACGTTAAAACTCCACCTACTGTACAAATACCGGCTACAAACCTGAACTTAGGGGTGAAAACCCACGGAAGGATATAAGGATGGCTCTCTCCTACTCTGAAGCTAAAAAGAATTCTAGAAAGAAAATTAGATGAAAATGCTAACATGCAAAACACCAGGAGAAGCTCTAAAACCCATGCCATAGCACCATACCAAGCAATGGATGAGGAACTGTTACTCAAACGGTATTCGTAGAGGCAGGAGGACCAAGAAGATATGATATAAACCGAAATCAATTATAATGCCAAGCTCCGATGGTATATTGTGACCACTCCCGACTGACCAGCTTCCAATCCTATCATGAGCTCCCGTCGTCGAATCACAAATGGTCGTCGTCGAAAATCATCAAAAATCGTCAAAATGGTCATTGAAAAGCTCACTTCAGTCCTGACTCAAAGTCGAACTCGGGTAATCACCCATTTGACTCGAAGCAAACCCAGGAAACTTTGGCCCAAAGCCAGACTCGAGTAAACCATATTTTTCCCAAGTAAGCGCCAAAGTGATTCCAAGTGTCGATCACCAGGCCTTTGAATTTAGTGACTCCAAGCGAACCGACAATTGACTCCTAGCAACTAGAAAAATTTCTCGGGTCCGACCCCAAGTAACTTACCACTGATCCATCAATACCGGTCCATCTTGCTTTGCTCATATGTAACACCCCTTCAAAAATGGGAAGTGCTTATATACCAAAGCCTTCACGTCATATTAACGTCGAGGCCTTTTGAGGAACAAAACCCCACACCTTGGCTTGGCCCATGAGGCGGAGGTGACTAAGTTGGGGACAATATCTGCGTTAAGTGAGGTGCGGGCTGTTACATCATATCTCGGGCATGCATACATCATTCACAAGCATAACAAGTAGCTGTAGCTTAAAAATGAACCGGATTGTCGATGACTGAAACATCTCCCACGGTCGAAGCCTATTCGTTGAAGCCATTCAGTGTGAAATATAACCGAAGAGATTCAATGTACCAACCATATCGGTTTACTCAGGGAAAACCAACCCTGGACTACATCTCATGAATTCCTATATTCCTCGAAGGTGTATCGATCATGCGATTTATGCGATTATCGCCCAAATCCTCTCCTCATTCAATCAACCAGATCAGAAGTTACAGTTTAGAATGCTTGCGACTCACACCAATGATGTGATGTCATTATTTAATTTATTCCAGATGCTAGGTGAGCCACTCAAAGACTTCCTATAGGGATTCAATGTCGTCGTCATCACTAAAGAGAGCAATCCCAACGAGGATATCATACTGATAGCGTCGATGAGGGGAATCAACCCCTGGATAGATTGTGGCAGCTAGTTAGCTTGAGAGCCTCATACGACCTTAGATCGTCTACAAAGTGAATCTGAAGCTAAGCAAGGAGGAGGTACAGCATACTAGGAGAGAGAACAATATGGGCCGATTGGCTAAGGAATCGGATTCCAGGAGACAACCCAGGATCTCAAAATTCGACTCATATGCTCCTTTGAACGATTCAATGATAATCTCTACTTGGATACTCAAGACTCGGAGCAATACTGAAAACTAGTCTCGAGAGAGTCCACCGAAGCCCAGATAAAATCCGGGGAATGTTGTATATTCCAAGAAGCACACGGTCCTAACACTGGCGATTACAAACACCTCCGAGATGTGATTGAAAAGCTAATTCAGAATGGAAAGCTTAAATAGTATGTGCAATCCCTGTAGAATGGTGATTAGGAAACATCCGATGTCTATCAATAAAGAAATTTGATTATCAATTGAACCATTGACGGTCGGCATCCCGCTGAAAGGAGATAGGGGCAAAGTGGAATAGTGTGCACACAATGTTGCTTCACTTATCAATGAGACTTATTTCGATCTTCTTTGAATTATTTTATTTAATTTCAATTATGTTGTGAATTACGATCGAGTTAAACTAAACTACTTCCAAAACGATGTAGGTGACCAAGTACTTAGAGTTGGTCGCCAGCCAATCCCTATAGACTGCGATCGAACCTATGGGGTTTCATTAAGAGAACGTGATTCGATCATTCATCGGCTATAATATACCCCCGATTTGGGACGTTGAGGCACAAAATAAAGAATCTGACAAGCTCAGAATCCAATAGAAAGTAGACTTGACTGACTGTCCACTCAGCCACCTTCATATTAGACTCAAAGTAGTCGCGGTTGGCTGCCTGCTGATCAACCCTAGATTTCAACAAATGGACATGATTATAGCCTGAAATAGATGCAACTTAATTGCCCACTAGATAACTCATTATATCCGCTTGTTAGAAAGAATACGAAGCAAATTGTGCAAGACTCGATCATTTGACCTCAGCATGGATGTGATCAAGTCATTCATTACCTCCTTTTTTCCCCTACTTAATGGGAAGAACCGCAACAATCAAGTGGATGTGAATCGACCGTCTGATTGCCAAGTTTCATCCTAAATGCTGGGGGCAGAATCCCATTCTATGAACAAACGTGGTTCGACCTTTCATTCGAATACTTTTGCCTTGACATGGTAAATGAAATACAAATCAAACGGGTGAAAATACGACTACTTTCAAAAAAAATCTCTAGGTCCCCAAAGTGCGGACTAGAGTACTCTTAAGTGCCCAAAGTGCGGACTAGAGTATAAATGATTCAACAAAAATCTCTAAGTTTCCGAAGCGCGGACTAGAGCACTGTAAGTCGTCGGAGCACGGTCTAGAGTATAAATGATTCAACAAAAATCTCTGAGTCGCTGACTATGGGCTATAGTACTCTCAATTCATGACTATGGATTAGAGTATAAACGATCTGACGTAAAAAAATCTACGTCCCAGGAGCACGGACCGAAGTATGAACACAAATTGAGCACGAGTCGACCACTCATAGAATGACTCTAAGTTCCTAGAATGCGGATTAGAATGAAAACTCCGTGAATCGATGAGTGGGTTTCAACCGTTCCCTATTCTAGTAATTCCAACATAAAATTGAAAAAAGAAGTACAAAACGATTCTAAAGACTAGAAGTAGTGTAATTAGAAGAAGGCAAACCCGGTAGTGTGCCAAAGAACATACCAAACGAGTTATCGAGAGAACATGGATCAAATTCAAGCGCGCCAATAGCCATGTGGCATGGAGGGCACCGCACACACTTGGATAGCCATAAGAAAGGCCGAGACTAATCATACCCCAGTTCTGTTATGACCGATCAAAAATCCTGGCATTCTGACAACCGCAAACTTAATGACCTAACTAGTGCAACAAACGAAATACTAGCATAATACCTACCCACTTCATTCTAGCTACTATTTTACCGCTCTTGGTGACCAATTCATCTTCCCCTTAGACCATATGCCAATCAAAAAAATAACTCCTCATGTTGCCCGGAGATACGCAACGCTGAAGAGCATCAAAAACTAACTCCTTGCATTCCCCGTAGATAGGCAACGCCGAGGAGCATCAAAAACTAACTCCTCGCGTTGCCCGGAGATAGGCAACGTCGAGGAGCATAAAAAAACTAACTCCTCGCGCTGCTCGAAGATAGGCAACGCCGAGGAGCATCAAAAAACTAACTCCTCCCACTGCCCGGAGATAGACAACGCCGAGGAGCATAAAAAACTAACTCCTCGCGTTGCCCGGAGATAGGCAACACCGAGGAGCATCAAAAAACTAACTCCTCGCGTTACCCGAAGATAGGCAATGCCAAGGAGCCTCAAAAGTCGCGCACCTCATAAGCCATGCACTCAAATTCAAACTCCTTGCATTGCCCGGAGATAAGCAATGCCAAGGAGCCTCAAAAGCTGCGCACTCAAACTTAAACTCCTCGCATTGCCCGGAGATAGGCAATGCTAAGGAGCCTCAAAAGCCGCGCACCTAAAAAGTCGTCCACTCAAACTTAAACTCCTCGCGTTGCCCAGAGATAGGCAACGCCAAGGAGCCTCAAAAGCCGCGCACCTCATAAGCCGTGCACTCAAATACTAACTCCTCGCACTGCCCGGAGATAGGCAACGCCAAGGAGCCTCAAAAGCCGCGCACCTCATAAGCCACGCACTCAAACTTAAACTTCTCGTGTTTCTCGGATATAGGCAACGCTAAGGAGCCTCAAAAGCCGCGCACCTCATAAGCCGAGCACTCAAATTCAAACTTCTCACGCTGCCCAGAGATAGGCAACGCCAAGGAGCCTCAAAAGCTGCACACCTCATAAGTCGCGCACTCAAGCTGAGACTCCTCATGTTGCCAGGAGATAGGCAACGCCGAGGATCATCAGAAATGAACATCTCGCGTTGTCCGGAGTTAGGCAACGTTGAGGATCATCAGAAATGAACTTCTCGTGTTGCCCGGAGATAGGCAACGTTAAGGGTCATCCGAAATGAACTCCTCGTGTTGCCCGAAGATTGGCAATGCCAAAGAACATTTAAATCGAACAGCCCATTTTGGGACTTAGGAAATTTTCACTAACAAAAAAAACTAATGAACAGTACATTCATTACTTCTCCTCAGATCGGTAAAGCTTCTTCTTATTTCTCAAAGCTAAAACACAAAACCTATCCTCAAGCAAAAATGAAGTTTTAAAATAAGAATAAATTCCAGAATTATGGTAAAATCAAGGTATGTTAATAGAACACTTTTAAATCTCCTAGCCTAATTGATTTTCAGTTATAATATATTTTGAGTGTTGTTCTTCTTCTTTGAGTTGAGATAAAATCAAGGGTTTTGCTGCTAATCTGAAGACAAATCAATTTCTGTGAATTACTAAGGAAAATGTGAGTTAATCACTCAAAACTATCTCTATTTCATATTTATATACTGAATTTGCTGTTTGCATGAATCGTTGTTGAATTGTCTCAAATTTGATTGTAATAATTTCATATCTTGGTGCCATATTTTCTAATAGTTGAAACCATATCTTATGTTATAAAAACGCACTTCATGTGATCATGATTTGCATTTAATTATTGATGTTTGTATGCTTGAATGAATGTAAAATCAGAAACCTAAGAGTCGAGATGATCAATATAGAAAAGTGAGGACGAAGGGAGTAATAGGAGGCCACCGGCGTAGCCTGGGGATCAACCCAGGCGCTGCGACTGGTGGACCAGTCCACATGGCAGTGCACCGATCGAGACCTGGGCTAAGCCCCAGGTCACGCCGTTTTGTCCTTCGAATACTCCGGTTAGTCCGCTCGTCTGCTCATTTGACTCATAGATGTTATTTGCTTGTTTGTCTTGATGTTTGCGATAATTTTTGCATCGTTTTCAAGCTTCGTTGCAATGAATTACTTAGGCATTTTTGAGTGCTTGAAATCAACTTTGATGATATTGGTTGTAAGGAATTCTTGCTCTATATTTTATTGCCAAACACACAACTTTATTGCATCGGTTTGTGAAGTTATTTATAAAGGAATTATTTTTTGATATAAATTGATTTCTATTATATATATAAGAAAAATATTTATAGTTTTGATAAGAAGGGTTTTAGAGAGTATATATTTATAAATAATTTGAAATTCGAATTGATTTTAAAGAAAATTTTCTATAAATATAGATATGAATTAAATCGTGTTTCCTACTATATATATTATAAATCTTTTTGAAATGATATTTTTAAATTAGCTTTAAAGTAAAACTATTTTATTATAAAAACACATTTTCTCGCTTGTATGAGGAATCGAATTAAACAGTCTAGTAAACAAGTGGTATGAAACGCTTGCGTTTATTTCACTGGTTAATTAGTAGACTTGTTCAAATGAACATTTATGTGCACAAGTGGAATTCACTAGCTTTTCGTAAGCATTTGAGCATCATCAAGTGGTTATGGGCCAATAGTCTACAATCTTGTGATTACTAATCGAAAGTGGATTACACTTATTTGTTAAGTCTTTAGACTCGGCCTTGGGAGATCCATAAATCGGTCTTCAGGCCCATCTTGTGATGCTTGTTTTCTATCGAGTTGTAATTTACAAAGTGCAACCTCTAGTGTTGGTGCGCGAAGTGCGTGTATATTGTGTTGACTTGTGAAGTGCAAGTCTGTTGCTTGCATATATGGATGTGATTATCTATACCCTTATTGAAGTGGTTGCTTTGAGTTTGATGAATGTTGTAAATGAGCATAAACTAAACTATAAAATCGCCTATAACAACTATGTATTTTGTGATTTATTTTAATTGTTTATTTTGATTATTTTAATTCCTGATTTTTAAAAAAAAATATTTATTAATAAGAAATAAATTTTGTTATTTTAAATATAAATTTTGATTTTTGTGTGAATTATAATTCCAAACCTGAACAAATAGAATATTTCCAGAAAAGTGGATTTTTGGTCAATCTGGTCAAACTTTGACTTTTAAATTTAAATATTTGAATTCTTTAATTTTATCTTTTATTATGAAAATAGATTTAATTTAAAGAATACTGCTTTTCGTTTGGTTGAAATTGGATATAAATTATGAAAGTTATACTGTTTTCAATATTGTGTGTATATTGAGTTATTTAACAATATTATTTATTTTAATTTATATAAATGATATTTTAATTTGACATATCTTATTCTAATTTGTATATGTATGTTATATTATATTTATTTTGCATTTTAAATATTTTTAAAGTGATTATAAAAATTTTCCAAAGCTTATGGAATTTATTTCAAATTTTTAAAGCATAGTTTGCATTTTTTAAGCTATTTACTTAATTTAATTCTATTTAATTAAAATTTAATTATTTATTTTATATATTTATTTTTATTTCTGTATTTTATCTTTATTTATCAGTATTTTACATGTATTTAAATTTGTAAAAAGAAATAATAGAAATTTGAAAGGTTTGTGACCTTTTATTTGCTTAAGACTCTTTGTTTTCTCACCTTTTCATTTCCTAACTCTTGCATTCATTTTGGCTGATCCTTATCCCATTCTTTCAGCCGCATACCCACTTCATTTTCATGTAAAGAAAAACTTCTCAACCCTAAAAACTTCGGCCTCCATCATCTGAACAGAAGTTGGTAATGTTCTTCTCCTTTTCTTCCCATTTTCTTCTTGTTTTTCTTGTTCATTTGCACTTGTCTTCTCCTATATGGTTCGGCGATTGCTCCTCCTTCACCTTGGCTGCCTCCACCACCACCACAACCAGCCACCACCACCTCCGGTTCAGCCCCAAGCCATGGTCGTGTACTATAGTTGACTAGATCCAACAAACTTTGAGCAAACTCCACATATACATACCTAGCCGACCACCAAAGTGCTCCACCACCTCAAACACCACCTTGGCCGCCACTTGCACCACCATCTCCAGCCTCTACCTGACCTGAGACCCTTTGCCAAATCTTCTCCAGTCCACTACAGACCTGGCCGTGCCTAGAATTTCATAGGGCCGAGCCTTATGTTGCCTTGAAATCCATTGTGTTGTTCATCCATATCCACTTGTGCATCATCATTTCCATGCTATAGCCGACCTTATTGACCCAAGACAAGATCCAAACCCACACCATGGCCGTGTATTCTAACTTATGGCTGAGCCTAGGGGTGGTTGAAGGCAACTACAAGTGATTTGGTGACTTGTTGTGCATGTATCTCTTGTGTTGTTTGATTTTGTTTAAGGGTATATTCATGTGTTGTATATTTGTTTGTTGAATGTATTCAAGGAAATTAACTTTGGCTCTCCCACTCGAATCATTTTCGTGCTCTCGTGCCTTTGTGGATTCTGTGTTGTGTGTTTTGGTTGTCATCTCCAGCTTAAACAAGTGAGAAATTCTCACCAGACAATTTGTACTTATATAACTAGTAAACTGACACCATTTGAATCTGTAAAACTATATCATCGTGTTATAACTGCTTATGTTATGATCATATGATGCTCACCCCTGTTACAACACATGTTATATTATCGGTTACTGTGATACGATGCTATTCTGTTTATTTATATCAGTTTATCACACTGCAAATTCCCTATAGATTAGAATCACTATGGGTTGAAATGATACATACCCGAACGGACTTTAGAATAGGGAAAAATCGTTATGGGCTGAAATGATAGGCCTGAGCGATTTTTTATTTTTTGTTATTAACTTGGGATTGCGGGTTTGAAATGAAAAACCCGGATTTTTGTTTTGTAAATTTCGGATTGAAATGATATATTATCCGTATCACTTGTCTTAGGTTAGAAAATAATATACAGACCCGTGGTTATTTTATATATTTCTCTGGATATTTTAAGTATTTCAAAAATGTAAATTATGACATTTTGATTAAATTTGAATTTAAAATGATTTATTAAAGTGTTATTGATTTTTCTATGAATATAAAATGTTAAACAAATGGATGCTTAAAATGGAAATTTGGAATTTTAACTTGACTTGGAATTGTGAGATTTGGTTTTAAAAAATGGAAGTAAGTAAAAGAAAATAAAATGGAAATTAAGTTTTATTTGTGAAATGATAAATTAAATTAAAGTGTTAAGTGTATGTAAGGAATAGAAAATTTGTATACTTGAATTTAATAAGTGAAGTAATGAAAATTTGATATTTATTTGTGAAATCTAGTTTATAAAATTCATAAGTTAAAGGGTATTTAAATGACCATTTTAAAGTGGAAAAATATGATTTTAATATAATTAAAATGGTTTAAATTGAAATTTATTTGTTACTGGAATTCAATTGTAAATCTGGAAATTCTTTTAGTAACACTTCAGAAATGCTATCGTTTCTGAAAATGAACTAAAAATAGAACTTATAGAATCTGCACTTTGTAAGTGCTGTAGTTGCAGAAGTGAACTAAAGGGCTAAAATTCGACTAAGGGCTATCACAGCACTTTGCAAGTGCTGTCTTTGCTGAATTGAATCTAAAATCTTTAAATTGAACTCTGAACTATTACGGCAGTTTTGTAAATGCTGTCTTTTCTGAATTGAACTATTTTTCCACTAAAACTGAACTATTACAGCAGTTTATAAATGCTGTCTTTGCTGAATTGAATTGTTTTCAAATATAACTTACCGCAGCACTTTCTAAATGCCGTGAAAGCTGTAATTTTTATGTTTTAATGTATTTAAGTGAATAAATGAACTCAGAAAAGGCTAAATTCTTGGAAATTGAATATTTGATTTAAAGGTATAATGACTCTACTTTTAAATGGTTTAAATGAGTGATTTTAATTCAGAATTTTAAACCATATAGAAATCTATAACCACGGGTACACTTCTCTGTATGTTATGTTATTTCCTTGTGATTTATTTGGATGCACACTTTAATTTTAGAGTGTGGCTAGAGGTGGACGATTACTACAGCTCTGCGCTACCCTAGTGACATTAACACTGTTATTTGCATTGACTTACTTTAATATGGATATTTCTATGATAGTGTTTATTCATGCTCAGTTTATGGTTTGACTGATCCTTAAAGGATGGGCGATCCCAAGCATCCTTTAAGTTATTGTGCATTGCTTTTACAGTTCACTTGAGTTGGTTTACATTGTATAAGTATGTATGTCCTGACTCGAGTGTTTGTGTTTTACTTTACGCTCGGGTCAGCCTGAGAATCACAGCTTTGGATTCACCTTCTGGAGCTAGAGTTTTGTTGGAGCTTATCTGTCTATCTATTCGTCTACTTCTTCCAATTAGTTACTATTCTGTATTTGTCTCTGTATTATTGATTTATGTATCCTGACTTCTATTGTACCTATTTTACTATGAGAATTTTGTATATATTTTGAGAGTTTGTATATAGTAGCTTCATGAACTACTATGGTATTTTATTTCTGCTGTGAGTTATTCTGATATTTCTATGTATGTGATTCTATGAATGATTTTATTTGCTCCAAATTTTATTACAATCTGTTATTTTGAATTATTCAAGTCAGACATGTATGGATTATTGTTGATTTGAATGGTCCAAAATAGTGGGTCGTTACATTTGGTATCAGAGCCAGGTTTTGGCAAACCTTAGCCTGCGGAGCAAAAACTCATTAGAGATAGGGTAGAAATACCCTAGAATGAGTGAAATCAACTACAGAATCCTTTCTTTGTGAGAGAACGTATTTTCGAAGTATAAAATAATTTCCAAATTGATTTTTAAGGATTTTCCGAAGATTATTTTGATATAAAAAAATTAAAAAAAAATTGTTTCAAAAGCCAGACTTTCTAAGCTTCACCCCCTCTGTATCCACCTTGTTAGTAATCCCTTTTGTTAGGATTCACCAAATTTTTTTAACTTCTATCTTGTTCGATCCGAACTCTTTTGTTGATAGGAAGTCATTTCGGAAATGGCAAAATCAGAAGAGCAGAAAGCAGCTCATGGAGCACGAAGAGCACTGGCCCGTAAGGAGCAGGAGGAAGCGGTTGAGAAGTGGGAAAAGCTGTGCAAGGAGAGGGCAGAACCTGGTCCTTACGACCATGTCATGTGTTATCGGTGTCCGGAAATGGGTCACTATGCTGCCATGTGTGGGAAGAGAGGTAAAGGAAAGAAGAAGGGGGCAAGCGTTTCTGATACAAGATCTTCTTCTTTAGATGCCGTGAGGAGGGGCACTTTCCTAGTCACTGCTAGGAGGTGAAGAAGGTGAAATCTACACCCACTGCATCAGTTGGCCCATCAACTGTTTGCTACCACTATAGAAGGTTTGGGCATATAGCCAGGAATTTTTCTGAGAGGCAACATGGGAAGAAAGCCGTGTACCCACAGTTCGAGAAGGAAGATGGGACTGTGGTGTATTTATGCCTGAAGTGTAGGAGTTGGGGGCACATTGAAGGGGAGTGTTCTGGACCCGTTGAAGTACCACCCGGAAGAATTAATACTGATGCTTTGTTTATGTAGGGTGATATCCTGTGGATCTATTTGTTATCAGTAGTATGTTAGGTTCCTCTCAGTGAACTCTATTGTATCTTTTGATTATCTGAAGTTGTCAAACTAAAGATATTTGTGCCCCTGTTTTTGTATGATCTGAAATTTAAACCTCTGTTTGTTTTGAAATCCATCCTTGAATCACTCCTTGGAAATGTATGTTGATTTTATTTTGAATTTGCGTATACATTGGAATTGTTATTTTGATAAGGATGACCATATTTTATATAAAAGAGAAATGTTTCGATAAAAATTATATACCCTTTTAAAATGAGAATTTGAAGTTTCAAAAGGATTTGAAATTTTGAAATTTATATAAGAAATGGTTTCATATATGATTTGTAACCGAAGGTTTTGAATGTGAATTTGAGTGATTGAACTTCGGCATTTTTGAAATTTGTTTAAGATTTTGGAATATATTTTAATACGATTCAAAATTATTTTCCGAATAATAAATGTTTCAAATGATTTTAATGAGTTTCAAATTGTTTTCGAAGAAATTTCAAAAGAAGTTTGAGAAATAGAAGTCCAGAACCCACTTATGTAGCTGGAAAATAATTTCGGTGATGAATGCATGCATCATCGACATTGATTTTCGAGTTTCAGAGTGGGGGAAGAGGCCACTTCGGTAGCTTTGCTATGCGATTTATTTGTGAAACCAATTTTTGATTTCAAATTCCGAAGTGTGATGTTATATTCGAAAGATATATGTATATATATTTGAACAATTTGAAATGAGCCGGTGTTCAGTCCTTGAGTTTTGGATTTGATTTGATATAACCCTATCTTTTGGAATTGATTTACTGATTTATTGGTGATTTCCAACTCTTGGATTGAAATATGATTTCTTCGACTATTTTGAAGGTTCGAGTACTTCCAAATCAAGGTTAACTTTTCAAAGCTAAGTAATTTTGAAAAGTATAAAGTATATAAGTTTGGTATTTATGTTTAAAATATGTAGTAATATGATTTAAATAAGTTGAAACTGTTTTGTTAAGTAAACGAATAAGGCTATTTTGAATTTTCTAATATGAAATTTAGATTTGAAATGTTTCGAAAAGAATTTAGTCTTCAAAATATTTTGAATAAAATTTAGTTTAAATGTTTTAACTGGGTAACATCTTTATAAAACTATATATTAAAAAGTTGGAATAGATACATAAGTTGTACGTATGCTGTTTTATTCGCATAATTAAATTGATCCAAGTTTGAGTACACAAGTTCGAGGTGAACAAAGGAGACTGATGGTTTCTAGTCGAGAAACCATATCGAAATCCGCATTAGGGAAGTCGAATGGACAATACTAGTTCGAAAGCGAACTTGTGTGATCGAGCGAGCGATCGAATGTGATTTTGCGAAATGATGACATATGTACATATTATATTCTAATATCATTGATATACTTGCCGCTGAAATTGGAAGTTGTTTGGTTGGATATCTTTGTAATTTAATTGGAATTCTTTCTTTTATGAAAAACTACTATCAATTTAAAACCATTTTTCAAAACTATTTTTCTTTTATTCTTCTCAAACAAACTGTTTTATTCTATTTTACAAACTATTTTATATACAAAACTATTATAAAAAAAATCTTTTAGTAAGCAAAGATGTTCAATCCTATATGGCTCTTCATGCAGCGAAATTTATTTTATTGAAATTTTGATCCTTATATAAGATGGACTTTATTTAAATATAAAATGATTTTGAAAACATTTCATTTTGGAAATGAATTGGTTGACTTAAAGTATATTGATTTGGAAATTTGGATTTATTTTCTAAATTTATTATTTTGGAAACTTTGGAACTGAAGATATTTGATTTGGAAGAATAATTTGGTGAAATTGTATATGATTTTGAAACTGAACCTGTGCAGTTAAAGCGCGCTCGGTGGATTCAATGCGGTAGAGGTGCAAAAAGTCATAGCGGGGATGTAGCGAAGATATAGCGGGATATATCGGATTACTCTAAAATTGCATATAAATACCATACTTGTTGTTTTTACAAATATATAGATAGTAATTATGTGAAAAATTAACATTCAATTGAATTATAATTAATACAAAATAATTTTAAATAAAAATATGTGCAAATGTATTGTAAATGAACGTAAAACTGTTATATAACTTAATTTAATTTAGTAGAATATTAGAGTATTATCATTTCTAAACATATATAAAAAATTCAATGAAATTAATTAATTTCATAATTTTTATAGCGTATAATATCATTTTTCAATCCAATTTTTTATAGAAGATATAGCGGAAATAGCGGAATATAGCGGAAATAACGGGATATAGCGGAAATAGTGGGGATTAAAGCGGAAAGGCTATATGTTGGGGATATATGGAAAAATCGTAGCGGTAGGAATCCGCTATAAGATATATCGGAGTTATAGCGGGGATATAGCGGGGCATTAACTGCACAGAACTGAACTGATATTGAAACAAATTGAAATGTGAGAACCTTGTGTTACTAAGTACTTGATTTGGGAGTTATCGAACTTATATAAAATTGGTTTGTATAAGTATGATGTTGATTCGAAAACTATGGATTTAAAAAGGTACTCAATTTGGAAAGTGAAATCTTATATAATTGAAGTCTATATAAGTGTGATTTGATATACTTTTGATTTTGGAAAGGTATTTGATTTGAAAATGAAATCTTATATATAATGGACTTTATATAAGTATTATATTTGAAAGTGATTTGAAAAGGTACTATATGATACATATTTTCGAAGTAAAGATATGGAAAGTGCCTTCTGCTTGATATCCTCTTTGTGGCCACATTGTGGATTCATTCTATCGATATTTCTCTGATTTTTGGTTTTCCATATATGATACTCGAGTGTCCATCGAATTCCATGGCGTTACACATGGTCTTACGAGCGCGACTGCATAGTGTAATTCACCTGGCTGGATGGCCCAGGGGTACGGATGTTTCCTGGGGGATTCAGACGTAACCATTGTGTATCCTATGATCTATGTAGGTCGTATTTGTAGCGAAATCCGCAGGGCTGAGAAAGCTTATGGATACGGATGTTTCCTGGGGGATTCAGGCGTAACCTTTGTGTATCTGCGGTCTACTAGTCATCATGGCGTAATTCGCAGGGCTGAGAAAGCTTACGGATACAGATGTTTCCAGGGGGACCCAGGCATAACTTTTGTGTATCTGCGATCCATGGTTAGACAAAGGTTTTGTTTGTTTTTTTGTTTGGATTGTACTTTCCATATCTGTTTTTTTAGTTTTCCAATATTTTCACTGGGTGTTGAAACAAGTCTACTAAGTACCTAGAGAATTCTAGCTTTGCGCCTGATCAACGCTGTGATGACCCGGGTTTTCGGACTAGTCAAAATCGCCGAAAGACCCGTCCGTTCTAAAACTACTAATGGAAACTACCAACTTAATACACAATATTTGATGAATATTCAACACTACTAAATGTATAGGATACAATTTCAATTATACAATTTATCAGAGTAATCAATTTAATCTACTAGTGTGCTTTAATACAAACCCAAAATCAAATACTACAAACAAACTGTAAATCTACCGGTGTGAAACTCTGATGAGAAACAACAATATCATTACCTGCAAACTCAATAAACAATGTAAATGCGGAATAAAATAGTAAGCATGAAAGATACAACAATACATGATATATGACAAACAACAAACAAAAAATGTTATGTTATTATTAGGGCTGCATCACTACCACTTGTGACTGCCTACGTACCCCTATCTAATTGGGTACCCAATTAGATACAGGATCAAGCCAACGTAGTTCTCCTACCGCAAATAGGACTCATGGAGCCTACGATGCAACAAACAATATGCAATTCCAAAACTACCCATTTAGGCTTAATCTTCAATTTTAGATTTTTACAATCTAATTAACTTTACGGAAATTATACCTTTGGACTTTATTCTCAAATCCTTATTTCAAAACTTTTGAAATATATATATCTTATATATTCAAATTATACTTTACTTCGGGATCTTAAATCAAATCTCTTTTGAAAAGTTTATTTGGAAATCCCAAATACTGTAATAAAAACATATCAAACCATATGCAACCAGATCGGGAGGTTTCTCCCAATAACAAGGCAACTGGGTCCCAGCCTTCATACAATCGATAAATAAGTACATCCCTCTATTCCAAGAGCAGACTATACCAAAAAACATATGCCCACTTTTTAGTTACGGGTTACCCGAATCATCGATAACATAACAAATCATTTTATATCCCGAAGCGATAAATCATTTCACACTAATATTCCCAAGTACTTTAAAATCTATAATAATTTTCATTTCCCATATCCGTTCAAAAATCATCTTAAAACCAAAGGGTTTATTCCTTGAAATTCTTTCCGTTTTATAAAACATTTTATAAAACCATTCTTATATAAATCACTTTTATATAATATAACTTCAAAATATTCATTACCAAACATTTCTATTTCTTTTAAAGGGAAAACATTTCATAACATTTCCATTTGAAAACCAATTTTCAAAATAATTCATTTAATTGAAGTAAACCAAATAAACACCTTATAGTCAAATCATGAAATAAATCACAAGGTGTTATCCTACAATTATTTTCTACCCAACCCATGCATATGGATAATTAATTTCTCATAAACTGGTTGAGAAAAGTCAACGATCAATAAATAATAATCAATGCTCATAAATGGTCGAGCACAATCCAAATAACCAAACAATTAATTAACAAAATAAACACAACAATACATGATAAATCAACGCTTCAATCTATCAAATATTTGTAACCTTTTTATTTTATCTTGGGTTAAAATGATTTGATATTTATTTTGGAGCATCCGGGCTTTCCCTTCGACATGTTTCGTCCCTCGTCCAAGTATCCTTAGATCTCACAGACGAAACACGTGTACTAGTCGTTTCCGCATACCCCATTAAGTATTTAACTTCTAACTTTTAAAATAATTAATTAACCATCCAAATAGTCAAACAAGGAAATAAAACCATTTTTTAGCAAACAAAGTAAACAAGCATTCAACAAGGGTTTTCAAACAACAATTTACACTTAATGTTCCTTTAGCAATGATTTTAACAAACTTAAAGGAAGAAATAACTCACTAAACTATGAAAACAGGGAATATACTCACTTTCTATTTGCTTTGATGGAGACTTGGAATACTTCACCTCTAATAATGAATTTTAGTTCTTTTCTTTAGTTTGTGAATACATTAAAATGAGATATGGACTTGGCTATTTATAGGTGAAGGGAAGGATACTTTAGTCATTTCCTATAGCCTAACCAGATTCGACCAGATTTTGGTCCAATAGAAACTAGCCTTATGGCCTAATTTGATTCGACCACATTTTGGTCCAATAGAAAACATCTTGATGGCCTAATTTGATTCGACCACATTTTGGTCCAATAGAAAACCTCCTTATCAACTATGGCATAACATGATTCGACCAGAGTTTGGTCCAATGGCAACCATCCGCATGGCAGAACCCGATTCGACCAAATTTTGGTCAATTGGCAATCATCCGCTTGGAATATAATAATCATTATGCTATTTTGTTTCATTAGGCAAGTAATTATACTGTTCTGTTTTTATTAGGCAAGTAATTATACTATTCTGTTTTATTAGGCAAGGTTAATAATTCTAGATATAAAATCCATATTTTAATCATTTAAAAACATATTAACTATTCATGTTCAAAGTGATTAAATTATGGGTCGTTACATTTTAAATATTCGAATTTGATGACCCAAAAATACAGGTCGTTAATTCTTCCCCTCTTAAAAGAATTTCATCCCCGAAATTTGAAGGACGAAAAGACATAACGAAAACCAAACAATTAACAAAAGCTAAGCACACTAAATTATTATCGCCCATAACCCCGGTCGGAGGTACGGTGCCTTATCCTATCCATTTTTATTTATCAATTTAAGGTAGTTTCATTTTAAAATTTCTAGGATAATTTACTAACTTAGACAAATTTTACTTAGGCACCTAACCTAAGCTCTGATACCAACTATGACGACCCGGGTTTTCGGACTAGTCAAAATCGCCGAAAGACCCGTCCGTTCTAAAACTACTAATGGAAACTACCAACTTAATACACAATATTTGATGAATATTCAACACTACTAAATGTATAGGATACAATTTCAATTATACAATTTATCAGAGTAATCAATTTAATCTACTAGTGTGCTTTAATACAAACCCAAAATCAAATACTACAAACAAACTGTAAATCTACCGGTGTGAAACTCTGATGGGAAACAACAATATCATTACCTGCAAACTCAATAAACAATGTAAATGCGGAATAAAATAGTAAGCATGAAAGATACAACAATACATGATATATGACAAACAACAAACAAAAAATGTTATGTTATTATTAGGGCTGCATCACTACCACTTGTGACTGCCTACGTACCCCTATCTAATTGGGTACCCAATTAGATACAGGATCAAGCCAACGTAGTTCTCCTACCGCAAATAGGACTCATGGAGCCTACGATGCAACAAACAATATGCAATTCCAAAACTACCCATTTAGGCTTAATCTTCAATTTTAGATTTTTACAATCTAATTAACTTTACGGAAATTATACCTTTGGACTTTATTCTCAAATCCTTATTTCAAAACTTTTGAAATATATATATCTTATATATTCAAATTATACTTTACTTCGGGATCTTAAATCAAATCTCTTTTGAAAAGTTTATTTGGAAATCCCAAATACTGTAATAAAAACATATCAAACCATATGCAACCAGATCGGGAGGTTTCTCCCAATAACAAGGCAACTGGGTCTCAGCCTTCATACAATCGATAAATAAGTACATCCCTCTATTCCAAGAGCGGAGTATACCAAAAAACATATGCCCACTTTTTAGTTACGGGTTACCCGAATCATCGATAACATAACAAATCATTTTATATCCCGAAGCGATAAATCATTTCACACTAATATTCCCAAGTACTTTAAAATCTATAATAATTTTCATTTCCCATATCCGTTCAAAAATCATCTTAAAACCAAAGGGTTTATTCCTTGAAATTCTTTCCATTTTATAAAACATTTTTATAAAACCATTCTTATATAAATCACTTTTATATAATATAACTTCAAAATATTCATTACCAAACATTTCTATTTCTTTTAAAGGGAAAACATTTCATAACATTTCCATTTGAAAACCAATTTTCAAAATAATTCATTTAATTGAAGTAAACCAAATAAACACCTTATAGTCAAATCATGAAATAAATCACAAGGTGTTATCCTACAATTATTTTCTACCCAGCCCATGCATATGGATAATTAATTTCTCATAAACTGGTTGAGAAAAGTCAACGATCAATAAATAATAATCAATGCTCATAAACTGGTCGAGCACAATCCAAATAACCAAACAATTAATTAACAAAATAAACACAACAATAAATGATAAATCAACGCTTCAATCTATCAAATATTTGTAACACTTTTTATTTTATCTTGGGTTAAAATGATTTGATATTTATTTTGGAGCATCCGGGCTTTCCCTTCGACATGTTTCGTCCCTCGTCCAAGTATCCTTGGACCTCACAGACGAAACACGTGTACTAGTCGTTTCCGCATACCCCATTAAGTATTTAACTTCTAACTTTTAAAATAATTAATTAACCATCCAAATAGTCAAACAAGGAAATAAAACCATTTGTTAGCAAATAAAGTAAACAAGCATTCAACAAGGGTTTTCAAACAACACTTTACACTTAAAGTTCCTTTAGCAATGATTTTAACAAACTTAAAGGAAGAAATAACTCACTAAACTATGAAAACAGGGAATATACTCACTTTCTATTTGCTTTGATGGAGACTTGGAATACTTCACCTCTAATAATGAATTTTAGTTCTTTTCTTTAGTTTGTGAATACATTAAAATGAGATATGGACTTGGCTATTTATAGGTGAAGGGAAGGGTACTTTAGTCATTTCCTATAGCCTAACCAGATTCGACCAGATTTTGGTCCAATAGAAACTAGCCTTATGGCCTAATTTGATTCAACCACATTTTGGTCCAATAGAAAACATCTTGATGGCCTAATTTGATTCGACCACATTTTGGTCCAATAGAAAAGATCTTGATGGCCTAATTTGATTCGACCACATTTTGGTCCAATAGAAAACCTCCTTATCAACTATGGCATAACATGATTGGACCAGATTTTGGTCCAATGGCAATCATCTGCATGGCAGAACCCGATTCGACCAAATTTTGGTCCAATGGCAATCATCCGCTTGGAATATAATAATCATTATGATATTTTGTTTCATTAGGCAAGTAATTATACTGTTCTGTTTTTATTAGGCAAGTAATTATACTATTCTGTTTTATTAGGCAAGGTTAATAACCCTCTCTTGTTTTATTAGGCAAGTAATTATACTATTCTGTTTTATTATGCAGGGTTAATAATTCTAGATATAAAATCCATATTTTAATCATTTAAAAACATATTAACTATTCATGTTCAAAGTGATTAAATTATGGGTCGTTACATTTTAAATATTCGAATTTGATGACCCAAAAATACGGGTCATTACAAACGCACTGCCAGAGTCTGCAGGAACAAGGATAAACTTGTTAAGACATCGGGTTATAAAGTTATTTTGATAAAATATTATATAAAGGATATTTTGATCGGTTATTTCCTTTCTAAAAGATTTTAAAGTGTTTTAAATATTGTTTACTTCTTAACTAACAAGTTGAATTTAAAGGACTTTTATGGATGTAATAAAATGAATTTAACCAAATTATTAAGTATTAAAGAATTCCAATTGAAATTTATATGGTTTTAAATTAATGGGTCATCCTTGTCTTTCGTCCTATTTTCCCTTATAACTATTCTTATTCTCCACCTTGTTAAACTTACCTATAACAACAGTTATCAGGTATAATTTTAATCTTCTTGTCATCTTGTCTTAATCCTATTTCATTCTATTTTTTCTATGTTTTCCGTACCTCATTCCTTTTCGAGGACGAAAAGATTTGAGTGGGGGAGAGTGTAACAACCCTGTATTTTGTGATTTATTTTAATTGTTTATTTTGATTATTTTAATTCCTGATTTTAAAACTTTTTATTTATTTATTTATTAATATGAATAAATTTTGTTATTTTAAATATAAATTTTGATTTTTGTGTGAATTATAATTCCAAACTTGAACAAATAGAATATTTCCAAAAAAGTGGACTTTTGGTCAATCTGGTCAAACTTGGCTTTTAAATTTAATTTTAAATATTTGAATTCTTTAATTTTATCTTTTATTATGAAAGTAGATTTAATTTCAAGAATACTACTTTTCGTTTCGTTGAAATTGGATTAAAATTGTGAAAGTTATACTGTTTTCAATATTGTGTGTATATTTAGTTATTTAACAATATTATTAATTTTAATTTATATAAATGATATTTTTATTTGACATATCTTATTCTAATTTGTATATGTATGTTATATTATATTTATTTTGACTTTTAAATATTTTTAAAGTAATTATAAATTTTTTCCAAAGCTTATGGAATTTATTTCAAATTTTTAAAGCCTAGTTTGCATTTTTTAAGCTATTTTCTTAATTTAATTCTATTTAATTAAAATTTAATTATTATTTTTATACATTTATTTTTATTTCTGTGTTTTATCTTTATTTATCAGTATTTTACATGTATTTAAATTTGCAAAAAGAAATAATAGAAATTTGAAAGGTTTGTGACCTTTTATTTGCTTAAGACTCTTTGTTTTCTCACCTTTTCATTTCCTAACTCTTGCATTCATTTTGGCCGATCCTTATCCCATTCTTTAAGCCGCATACCCACTTCATTTTCACGTAAAGAAAAACTTCTCAACCCTAAAAACTTCGGCCTCCATCATCTGAACAAAAGTTGGTAATGTTCTTTTCCTTTTCTTCCTATTTTCTTCTTGTTTTTCTTATTCATTTGCACTTGTCTTTCCTATATGGTTCAGCCATTGCTCCTCCTTCACCTTGGCTGCCTCCACCACCACCAAAACCAGCCACCACCACCTCCAGTCCAGCCCCAAGCCATGGCCGTGTACTATAGTTGACTAGATCCAACAAACTTTGAGCAAACTCCACCTATACATATCTAGCCGACCACCAAAGTGCTCCACCACCTCAAACACCACCTTGGCCGCCACTTGCACCACCATCTCCAGCCCCTACCTGACCTAAGACCCTCTTCCACATCTTCTCCAGTCCACTACAGACCTGGCCGTGCCTAGAATTTCATAGGGTCGAGCCTTATGTAGCCTTGAAATCCATTGTGTTGCCTTAGCTTGTGTTGTTCATCCATATCCACTTGTGCATCATCATTTCCATGCTATAACCGACCTTATTGACCCAAGACCAGATCCAAACCCCCACCATGGCCGTGTATTCTAACTTATGGCTGAGCCTAGGGGTGGTTGAAGGCAAGTACAAGTGATTTGGTGACTTGTTGTGCATGTATCTCTTGTGTTGTTAGATTTTGTTTAAGGGTATATTCATGTGTTGTATATTTGTTTGTTGAATATATTCAAGGAAATTAACTTTGGCTCTCCCACTCAAATCATTGTCATGCTCTCGTGCCTTTGTGGATTCTGTGTTGTGTGTTTTGGTTGTCATCTCCAGCTTAAACAAGTGAGAAATTCTCACCAGACAATTTGTACTTATATAACTAGTAAACTGACACCATTTGAATCTGTAAAACTATATCATCATGTTATAACTGCTTATATTATGATCATATGATGCTCACCCCTGTTATTACACATGTTATATTATCCGTTACGGTGATACGATGCTATTATGTTTATTTATATCAGTTTATCATACTGCAAGTTCCCTGTAGATTAGAATCACTATGGGTTGAAATGATATATACCCGAACGGACTTTAGAATAGGGAAAAATCGTTATGGGCTGAAATGATAGGCCTGAGCGATTTTTTATTTTTTGTTATTAACTTGGGATTGCGAGTTTGAAATGAAAAACCCGGATTTTTGTTTTGTCAATTTCGGATTGAAATGATATATTATCCGTATCACTTGTCTTAGGTTAGAAAATAATATACAGACCCGTGGTTATTTTATATATTTCTCTGGATATTTTAAGTATTTCAAAAATGTAAATGATGACATTTTGATTAAATTTGAATTTAAAATGATTTATTAAAGTGTTATTGATTTTTCTATGAATATAAAATGTTAAACAAATGGATGCTTAAAATGGAAATTTGGAATTTTAACTTGACTTGGAATTGTGAGATTTGGTTTTAAAAAATGGAAGTAAGTAAAAGAAAATAAAATGGAAATTAAGTTTTATTTGTGAAATGATAAATTAAATTAAAGTGTTAAGTGAATGTAAGGAATAGAAAATTTGTATACTTGAATTTAATAAGTGAAGTAATGAAAATTTGATATTTATTTGTGAAATTTACTTTATAAAAATCATAAGTTAAAGGGTATTTAAATGACCATTTTAAAGTGGAAAAATATGATTTTCATATAATTAAAATGGTTTAAATTGAAGTTTATTTGTTGCTGAAATTCTATTGTAAATCTGGAAATTCTTTTAGTAACACTTCAGAAATGCTATCGTTTTTGAAAATGAACTAAAAACTGAACTTATAGATTCTACAGCACTTTGTAAGTGATGTAGTTGTAGAAGTGAACTAAAGGGCTAAAATCTAACTAAGGGCTATCACAACACTTTGCAAGTGCTGTCTTTGCTGAATTGAATCTAAAATCTTTAATCTGAACTAGTACAGCAGTTTTGTAAATGCTGTCTTTTCTAAATTGAACTATTTTTCCACTAAAACTGAACTATTACAGCAGTTTACAAATGCTGTCTTTGCTGAATTGAATTGTTTTCAAATATAACTTACCGCAGCACTTTCTAAATGCCGTGAAAGCTGGAATTTTTATGTTTTAATGTATTTAAGTGATAAATGAACTCAGAAAATGCTAATTTCTTGGAAATTGAATATTTGATTTAAAGGTATAATGACTCTACTTTTAAATGGTTTAAATGAGTGATTTTAATTCAGAATTTTAAACCATATAGAAATCTATAACCACGGGTACACTACTCTGGATGTTATGTTATTTCCTTGTGATTTATTTGGATGCACACTTTAATTTGAGAGTGTGGCTAGAGGTGGACGATTACCGCTACTCTGCGCTACCCTAGTCACATTAACACTGTTATTTGCATTGACTTACTTTAATATGGATATTTCTATGATAGTGTTTATTTATGCTCAGTTAATGGTTTGACTGATCCTTAAAAGGATGGGCGATCCCAAGCATCCTTTAAGTTATTGTGCATTGCTTTTATAGTTCACTTGAGTTGGTTTACATTGTATAAGTATGTATGTCCTGACTCGAGTGTTTGTGTTTTACTTTACGCTCGGGTCAGCCTGAGAATCACAGCTTTGGATTCACCTTCTGGAGCTAGAGTTTTGTTGGAGCTTATCTGTCTATCTATTAGTCTATTTCTTCCAGTTAGTTCCTATTTTGTATTTGTCTCTGTATTATTGATTTATGTATCCTGACTTCTACTGTATCTATTTTACTATGAGAATTTTGTATATATTTTAAGAGTTTGTATATAGTAGCTTCATGAACTACTATGGTATTTTATTTCCGCTGCGAGTTATTCTGATATTTCTATGTATGTGATTCTGTGAATGATTTTATTTGCTCCAAATTTTATTACAATCTGTTATTTTGAATTATTCAAGTCAGACATGTGTGGATTATTGTCGATTTGAATGGTCCAAAATAGTAGATCGTTACATTTGGTATCAGAGCCAGGTTTTTGCAAACCTTAGCCTGCGGAGCAAAAACTCATTAGAGATAGGGTAGAAATACCCTAGAATGAGTGAAAACAACTACAGAATCCTTTCTTTGTGAGAGAGCGTATTTTCAAAGTATAAAATAATTTCCGAATTGATTTTTAAGGATTTTCCGAAGATTATTTTGATATAAAAAGAAAATTGTTTCAAAAGCCAGACTTTATAAGCTTCACCCCCTCTATATCCACCTTGTTAGTAATCCATTTTGTTAGGATTCACCAAAAATTTTAAACTTCTATCTTGTTTGATCCAAACTCTTTTGTTGATAGGAAGTCATTTCGGAAATGGCAAAATCAGAAGAGCAGAAAGCAGCTCGTAGAGCACTGGCCCGTAAGGAGCAGGAGGAAGCGGTCGAGAAGTGGGAAAAGCTGTGCAGGGAGAGGGCAGGACCTGGTCCTTACGACCATGTCATGTGTTATCGGTGTCAGGAAATGGGTCACTATTCTGCCATGTGTGGGAAGAGAGGTAAATGAAAGAAGAAGGGGGGCAAGCGTTTCCGATACAAGATTTTCTGCTTTAGATGCCGTGAGGAGGGGCACTTTCCTATTCGTTGCCAGGAGGTGAAGAAGGTGAAATCTACACCCACTACATCAGTTGGCCCAAAAACTGTTTGCTACCACTGTAGGAGTTTTGGGCATATAGCCAGGAATTGGGCATGTAGGACTTTTTTGGTTATGTATATATTTGAGACCCGTTAGTGTTATAAATGTATATGTATAAAAATGTGAGTCTAATATTTCCTTTTGCAGACTCATACTTTTAAGAGATATTGATGTATATTATTTCCATTGAGATTTTTAGTTTTGTGTTGTATATTATATTGTGTATTGTTCTGAATTAGATTAAACCATTATATTATTGTTTTGCACCTGGATTGGATATGTCGAGTTACCACTTGTCAAAAAATAAAAGAAAAATATAGTCACATTATTTGATGTATTAGATACTCGCCCAAAGCAATTTTACAGATGGTCACATCTTACCAGCCATATTCTCTGCACTAATAGACAGTATTACCCAGTAATACCTTTTGTTAGTGTGTGTCTCGGGGCGGGGTGTTACAGTTGGTATTAAAGTAAAGGTTCAGACTAATATAGAATGTAAGAAACATGAATCGTGGCCTAAGCTGACTTAGGGTTCCGTCCCTTGGGTGTGTCGAGTAAGGTTTAAGATTTATTACCTATTTAAAACAGAAGTATAAATGATTATTGGGAATAACCATTGAGAAGTAATTGTAAAATTTTTAAAGTACTTTATAAATTATTTTTATAAGATGGTTTTAAAAATTAAGTGTTGTGTAGTGGAGTCCTGATGTGTTAGTGAATAGAGTGGCGCAACAAAAGATGATAGAATATTTCCACTAAGCACCATAATTAATTATTTATTTATGTTTGACTATATGATGTTTGCATGGATGAATTGATATGTTTTTAAATTCCTTTGAATAGATTTCTGTTATATGAATATATATAATAGATTGGTAAAAAAATATTTGGAAATTAATTTTGTGTTAAATTGCCTGTTGAGTGCGTTAAGAATTCTGATCGATGCGCCTGATCAACATTATCGATAAGGATTCCTAAACTCCTTGACTAAGTCGGACATAATGCTTTTAGTTTTAGTATTTTACAAAAGTTTCACAAAAGTTATAAATAATATTTAAAAAGGAGATAAAGTTTTATTTAAGTTAGATATTCTTTTTAAATGGGATAAATGTTTTTGAAAATATAATTGTGTGCATATGTAATAAATTTTGGAAATAGATATATGTTTTAGGAAAAGTGTTAACTTTAAAAGAAATTATTTTGAAGATAAATAATATTTTCAAAAGAAATTTTGTGATCTACATGTTTATTTTGGAAAAGAATATACTACATGAAGTTTTAATAATATTTGAACATTTTGTGGAAGACATTTTTTAAAGAGCAAATTAAGAAGAGAAATTTATTTCTATGTAAATATATGCATTTAATAAATTTTTGTGGTCTAGAAAATTTTATTGAAAACTTTAAAAGATGTTTTATATGTATTGATTTTGATGACGATTGCAGCCATCGAGCACTTGCAATAGCAAAGAATAGTGGCGAGGCAACGTTGATTTCATAATCAACATTGCAGTCATCCAGCGAAGCGATTTGTTAAAAATAAATGGCAAGCCAACGTCGTTATATTAATTTTAATATATAGGAAATTGTGTGGGAGCTTATGCTTTGCTATGTATGTCATTTTATGATTTAGATGGATGTTAATTTTAAGTTCTAATTTAAAAGAAGTTAAAACGGAAAATGTAAGAAAATGTGTAAATTTGCTTTGGAATTTCAAAGTAAAGAATTAATTGGAAAATAAAGTTGAATTTTATAATTGATGATTTAGAATCTAAAAGGATAAATCTTTTATTTGAATTAGTATAAATAAATACCATAGGAAGTTAGTATATTGTTTTGAAGAATATAGCGTCAGAAAATTATTTTGGGAGAAAAGATTTATTCGAAATCAAATCATTTAAATTTTGAAAGGAAGTTTGGAGTTTTAAACTATAAATTCTATAAGATAAATATTTTGAGAGCTTTAGTTCATAATACGGGGAGTGCTAATAATTGACTTAGTGTTACCGATTGGTTTAAATGCTCTCGACTAACACTTCATCAAATATTGTATTAACTCATTGAATATAATGTTTTAGTGGTACTTACTACTCCATTAGCGAATATAAAAATTCCACCGGGTAATACGGGATACCTTTGTTAAATTCATGTGATTTCTATCAGGAAGTATTTAATCATTTTGGTTGTATTCTCTTTTAGTGTTTGGTAGGACCGATAGATCCTTGAAGGAATATAGTTCAGCTTTTCCAGTATAAGTATATAACTTATACTAAACTAGAAATTTTATAATTATGAAAGGAAGGCTTCAAAGTGTAAAGTAAAATAAAATTTGACAAATTTAATATTTTGGTGAAGGTAGGGAAAAAAATTCTTTTGGTTTGATTATTATATGTAACTTCTTATTAGAAGTTAGTTTTCTAGTTTATAAACCTTAAACGAAGAAATTTGAATTGAATGGAATTAAAAATGTGTAATGGTTGAATACTTGTGATTTTCGTGTTATGCAAAATTATTCCATGTGATGATGTTTGGTTGCAAATTTTTAGTTCTTTGAAATAAGAACTATGATTAAACGATATGATGAACCCAAGTGGTTATGGGGCATTCAGGATCGCTTTATCGGTTAATTATATGACTTGTTGTATAGAATATTTGAGTAAGTGGAGTTTACTGACTTGTAGGAAATGCTCAAGTAAACCCGAGTGGTTAAGGGACACATGGGCATTACTCGAATGATTACTTTAGAAGGTATTTGACACTTTTGTGACGATATGTGAAGTGTATGTCTTAGACTTGCGAAGAGCAATCAATTATGATAGGCCTTAGTTCTAGACTTGCGAAGTGCATCATCTATGTTAGACTTGCGATGTGTAGGTAGACTTGTAAAGTGCAGTCATCTATGTTAGACTTTCGATATGCAGGTAGACTTGCAAAGGGCTGTCATCTATGTTAGACTTGTGATGTGCTGGTAGACTTGCGAAGTGCAGTCATCTGTGTTAGACTTGCGATGTACATGTAGACTTGTGAAGTGCGGTCATCTATTTTAGACTTGCGAAGTGCAGATAGACTTGTGACGAGCAGTCATTTGTGATAGACCTTGGCTCTATACTTGCGAGGTAAGGTCATTTATGTAGACAAGCGAAGTGCTTGCCTCTGAATATTCGACAAGCAAAGTGTTGTCTTTTTGGTTGGCTTGCGAAGTACATGCCATTATTGATATGTTGGATTTATAACTTGCTTTCATGCCATTTATTTGTGATAATATGAGTTGATTGTGATTATGGTGTGAATTTAAGTTAAGATAAATCCATAAGAATATATTAATTGAAATATAATTTGGGAGGTATGAACTTTTAGAGAAATTAATCTCTATTTTTAAAATGGTACAATATGTGAAGCATATATATTGGGAGAAATAAATTTTTGGGAATTAATTAAGAAAACATAGTGTTATCTAAGAAGTGAATTTTTATAAAAAGAAGAAATTAAATTGGGTAATTGATTGAAGAAATATAACTCATAGAAATAACTTGAATGAATAAATGAATTAGATGTTTTAATCTTTTGAAAAGAAAGATAAAAGATTATATTTGAGTACAAATGCAAAAATCTTCTTGTATATGACTTATTTATTTAGTTGCTTGCTTGTTTGATTGTTTTAGTGTCAATGTGCATTTTGAAAATAGAAATACTATTATAGTAATATATTTCTATTAATTAAGGACTTTTCTTTGAATTAAAACTTACGTGGATGCAATTTCTTTAAGGGGGGAAGTTTGCAACAACCCTGATTTTTCAGCGTTGTTTAAATAGAATAAATGAAGATTTAAATTGGAGAAATTAGAATTTAGGTGTTTTTATTGAAAAATAATTGAAATTATTATTTGGAATGAGAATTTTAAAATATGTATATTATTGGAAAAAACAACAATATATGGAATTACGTTATGTAAAATTCTTATTTTAAAATTTGTTAAACAATGTGTTAGTGTTTTCTAAATAATGTATAATTTTATTTAAAAGGAAAAATTGGAATTTTTTGAGTTAAATTGATTTATGTGTTATGTTGTCTTATTTTAGAAAATGCAAAATACCTTGTTTTGAATAATAAAAATAAAAGTTTACAAATTATTAAAAATTATGTTTCATTAATTAATCATGAAGATTAGGTGATGAACTTAATTTAGCTGTATTAATATGAATTATTGATGGTTAAATCAATAAGATACTAGTATTTCAAAATGGTAGAAAGTGAGAAATGCTTGAGTCTCTTATTGTTTTAAGTAAAAGAGGGTTTGGGCTTAGATTTTTAGTTCAGCTTATTTATGGACTTAGGAAATTTTCTCTAACTTGAGAAACAAACGAACTGTACGTACATTACTTCTCCTCAAGTCAGTAAAGCTCCTTCTTACTTCTCAAAGCTAAAACGCAAATCCTAGCCTCAAGCAAAAATGAAATTTTAAAATAGGAATAAATTCCAGAAAATTATGGTAATATCAAGGTAAGTTAATAGATCCCTATTCTATCTCCTAGCTTAATTGATTTTCAATTATAATATATTTTGATTGTTGTTCTTCTTCTTTGGATTGACATAAAATCTAAGGTTTTGTAGTTAATAAGAAGTCAAATCAATTTCAGTGAATTGCTAAGGGAAAAGGTGAGTTAATCACTCACAACTATCTCTATTTCATATTTATATATTGATTTTTCAGTTTGAATGAATCTTTGTTGAGTTATCTCAAATTTTGTTGTGATAATTTCATATCTTAGTGCCATATTAATAGTTGAAACCCTATTTTCAGTTATAAAAACCCACTTCATATGATCATGATTTGCATTTAACTATTGATTTTGTATGCTTGCATGGATGTTATATCAAAACCCTAAGATTTAAGATGATTAGTAAAGAAAAACGGGGATGAACGGAGCATTGGGAGTCCACCGAAATAGCCTGGGGATCAACCCAAGCGCTGGGACCGTTGGATCGGTCCACACGATCGGTGCACCTGTCGAGACCTGGGCATAGCCTCAGGTCACACCGTTTTGGCCTCGAATGCTCCAGTTCGCCAGTTCGTCCGCCTATTTGACTCTTAGATGTTATTTTTCTTGTTTGTCTTGATGTTTGCGATTATTTTAGCATCATCTTAAAGCTTGGTGGCAATGAATTATATAAGAATTTTTGAGTGCTTGAACTCCACTTTGATGATATTGGTCACAAGGAATTCTTGCTATGTTTTGTTGTGAAACACACAGTTTTATTGCACTGGTTTGTGAAGTTATTTATAAAGGAATTCTTTTTGAAAATAAATTGATTTATATTATGTATAGGGAAAATATATGTAGTTTGGATAGGAAGGACTTTGGAGAACATATATTTATAAATAATTTAAATTTCAATGTGATTTTGAAGCAAGTATTCTACAAATATAGATATGAATTAAATTGTGTTTTCTACTATATACTATAAATCTTTTTAAATAGATATTTTTAGATTTTCTTTTAAAGCAAAACAATTTTATTATAAAAACACACTATCACGTTTGGATGAGGAATCGAAAAAACGGTCTAATAAAACTAGTGGTATGAAACGCTTGCATTTATTTTACCAGTTAATTCATGGGCTTGTTCAAATGAACATTTATTCGCACTAATGGAATTTATTAGCTTTTAGTAATCATTTAAGCATCATCAAGTGGTTATGGGACATTAGTCTATACTCTTATGGTTAGTATTCGAAAGTGGGTTACACTTATTTGTCGAGTCTTTAGAGTCGGCCTTGGGAGACCAGTTCAGGCGGATTAAATGGGTTTTTAGGCCCATCCTCTGATGCTCGTTTCCTATCGAGTTGTAATTTGCGAAGTGCAACCACTTGTGTTGGTATGCAAAGTGCATGTATACTGTGTCAACTTGTGAAGCACAAGTATATTGCTTACATATATGGATATGATTATCTATTCTCCTATTGAAGTGGTCACTTTAACTTTGATGAATGTTGTAAATGAGCATAAACTTAACTATAAAATAGTGAATCATTAAATGGAGTGTTATTATGTTAGTGAAGTACATTTATGGATATTATCCTTGGCATTTATATAAGTTATTATTGTCAGTATCTCACCTCTTCTGATAATTAGAGATAGTCTGACCCGGGTGTTATTTAACGCTTGGTTCAGGCCAAGACTAGATAGGTACCGGGAATCGCGACTTTGGATGTGAGCTAGCTTATAAAGTCTATTTTGAGGTTGTTATTATTGTAATGTACCATTTGAGTCTTGTATAGATGATTGTTCATGTTGTAGAGTTTTGTGGTTATGTATTTATTTGAGACCTGTTAGTGTTATACACGTATAGGTATACAAATGTGAGTCTAGTATTTCCTTTTGTGGATCATACTTTTGAGAGATATAGATGTATATCATTTCTGTTGCGATTTTTAATTCTATGTTGTATATTATATTGTGTATTATTCTTAATTAGGTTAAACCAATGTATTTTTGTTTTACACTTAGATCGGATATGTCAAATTACCACTTGTCAGAAAAGAAAATAAAAATATATCTCATTATTCGACGTATTCGATACTCGCGCAAAGAAATTTTACCAATGGTCGCTCCTAACCAGTCATATTCTCTACACTAACAGATAGTATTACCTAGCAATACCCTTTGTTAGTGTAGGTCTCGAGGTGGGGCTTTACAATAACATATGGTTTTTGGCAATTAACTGCACAAGGAATATTGATAGTATACATAGTTATGACTATTTAGTATATCTATCATGGATATATGATGATATTATCAAATTATTCGAAATAGGTATAATATGTAGATGAGCTAAAACTATGATGCCCCAACTCCAATGACCGAAATATCAAAGTGAGTTTACCGTCCGATAGCTCGAATCAACGGGCATGAAAGGACCAATCTCTGGTACATACTATTTGGGTCAATATGGATACGTTTCAATACCTTAATACATATGGAATAATACGTATCTCGTCTTAATGCAAGGCAATGTACACGAGTGATAGACTTGAATAGTACAGTATTAGAGACATAGATAATAATTTCCCAAGTAATAGATCAGAGTGGATAAATACTGTGAATTTTATATCATATCTGAATATATGATACATCATCTCATAAATATCCAATTCATCACACGAATACATCACAATGACCATTACAATGGAATCTCAATATAATTATAAATAAAGTAATTACACACCATCATCGTTGGCTCCAACTCCATATCTGACGCAGTGGATTACACAAAACAATGTAGATCGATGAAAATAGCAATCGATGGATTGATGAATACTGAAATGCTCAAATTCGTTGATCCGAAGATACCGAATTCTAGCTATCTCTGACACGTTGATCGCGCACGATACCGTGAAAAGAGATCTTCAATTCTTCGAGCGTTGATCAAGCGCACTTGATTCTGCGAATCGGCTTCAACAATCGAAGATTCGAGTGCACTCGAATGTCGAAGGTGGAGATAGGAGATTACACTCGACTACCAATTTGGATGAAAGCACAAAGCTAACAAAACGAAATTTTATTCAAATCAACTTAAAAAAAAACCATACAAATGGCACCACCGGCCTATTTATAGAAGTTACAACACGCCACAAAAAAACTGCACAACTCCTAGGTTGGTCACGACCTAAAACACACGACTTACCATAGGTCGGCCACGACCTAAAACATTACGACCTAAAACAGTCCGACCTAAAAACAATAAAACATAAGCAAATACAACATAACGCTTTTACAACCCATAAGTCGGAAACGACCTAAAACTTCACGACTTAACACTTGAACGACTTATCAGCAGTGAGTGACATAAAAGCATGCGACATTGCTTCAGCGACTTAACTTAGGTCGGTAACGACCTAAAACATGTAACGACTTATCATGCAGACGACTTAAGAGATAACCAGCTTCATACGACTTAACTCTTAAGTCGGTAGATTCCTTAGGTCGTGACTCGGCACAGTTAGCTCGTTCGAGCGCCTTTCCCTTTAGCCCGTTAACTCACGAATATCCACTAAGCCGTTGCCGATCTTCACTAAGTCGTTGGAATGACTTAAAGCACTTGTTAGGTCGGAGCTCATGATCCTCGAACTCGTTAGGTCGCATACGACATAAAACTTCAACTTCCCACGACTCTTCACCAAGATTTAGCCCGTTAGCCTCCTCCTTAGGTCGTACCCGACTTACCAACATGTTAGGTCGTACTCGACCTAAATCTTCATCTTTCTGGGCTGCATCATCCTCCCTAGGTTGAGAAAAATTCGTCCTCGAATTTGCACCCTCTTTTTCCATACCAAACTCATTCCCATGATATTGTATAAGATGTTTAACATTAAACACATCAGACGTGTATACATCCTCCGGCAGCTGCAACTTATAAGCGTTTTCATTGATCAGTTTCACGATCGTTACAGGACCAATCTTTCGTGCTTTCAGTTTATTGTATGCTTCTGCTGGAAAACGATCTTTCGTTAGTACAGCATATACTAAATCTCCTTCATTAAATTCAACGCTTCTTCGCTTCAAATCTGCGGATCGTTTGTACTTCTCATTCGCTTTCTCCAATCGTTCCTGAACGATTTGATGACATTCGGTCAACCCCTTAACAAAATCAACAGCTCGTTTAACCGTCCCCTTTGGTTGTGGTACTGCCGTTAAGTCCAACGGTCCCTTTGGCATACTAGAATATACAATCTGAAATGGACTGAATCCCGTACTACGATTCACTGCATGATTATAAGAAAACTCTGCCTGACATAACTTCATGTCCCAACTCTTCAGATTATCTTTCACCAGACATCGCAATAAATTTCCCAGCGATCTGTTAACCACCTCTGTTTGCCCATCAGTTTGTGGATGGTAAGCACTACTAAAATTCAGCTTCGTTCCGATCATCTTCCACAAACTTAGCCAAAAATGACTCAGGAAACGAGTATCCCTATCCGACACAATAGATTCTGGCAATCCATGAAGTCGATAGATTTCTTTGAAAAATAATTGAGCGACATGAACAGCATCCGCCGTCTTCTTACAAGCAATAAAATGTGCCATTTTCGAAAATCGGTCAACCACCACATAAATGGAATCGTTACCACGCTGTGTTCTCGGTAACCCCAACACAAAGTCCATACTCACATCAACCCAAGGCTTGGTTGGAACAGGTAACGACATATATAATCCAGCATTGGTCGCAGTTCCTTTCGAAACCTGACAGATATGACATTGCTCCACAAACCTTTCCACTTCTTTCCTCATTGATGGCCAAAAGTAAGATTGAGAAATCAAATACAATGTACGATCATGGCCCACATGACCTTCCTCGTGTAACTCCTTGATAATCTTCATTCTCAAACTGCTCTCTGGAATACATAGTCGATTTCCTTTAAACAGAAAACCATCTACCATCATAAATTCATCAGCATTCCCTTCCTTAGCCCTTTCAAAAAAATTCATAAAATAAGGATCTTCTTCAATCAGTTCTGGCAATAATTCAAAACCTGTCACCTCAACTCTCATTGTTGTCAATAAATGACTCCTCCTACTCAAAGCATCAGCCACACGATTCGTCACTCTTGACTTGTGTTTGACAACAAAAGTAAACTGTTGCAGATATTCAATCCATGATGCATGTCTCGCTAAAATCTTGTCTTCCCCTTGTAAATGCTTCAATGCCTCATGATCAGTGTAAAGAACAAACTCTTTCTGAAATAGATAGTGTCTCCAGTGTTTAATAGCTTGCACAACAACATAAAATTCCACGTCATATGTACTATATCTCATCTTCGCTCCTGATAACTTCTCACTGAAATATGCAATAGGACGCCCCCTCTGACTCAACACCCCTCCAATCCCAACCTTGGATGCATCAGTATGTAGTTCAAACACTAACTGAAAATCTAGTAGCACTAGAATTAGTGCTGACGTCAAGTGTTCTTTGATTCGTTCAAAAGCAACCCCTGCTTCCTCCGACCATGCAAACTGTTTGCCCTTCATACAATCTGTAACCGGCGCCATCACACTACTAAAGTGTGGAATGAACCTTCGATAGAATGAAGCCAACCCGTGAAAACTACGAACTTCCGTTATCGTCTTGGGTTGCGGCCAATCTCTGATAGCTTCAACTTTACTTTGGTCCACCTGTATTCCTTCTTTCGATACAACATACCCCAAAAATAAAACACTCCTTACCATAAAAACACACTTCTTCGTAGCAGCGTAGAATTGTTCTTCACGAAGGATAATTAACACTTTCCTCAAATGCTGAACATGCTCTTCTGTACTAGCACTGTAGATCAGAATATCATCAAAGTAAACCACCACGAACTTCCCAATGTACGGCCTGAAAATTTGGTTCATCACCCTCATGAATGTACTTGGTGCATTCGATAGACCAAACGGCATGACCAGCCATTCATACAATCCTTCCCTCGTCTTGAATGCCGTCTTCCACTCGTCTCCTGGTCTAATTCGAATTTGATGATAACCACTTTTAAGATCAATCTTCGAAAAGATCACAGACCCACTGATTTGATCTAACAGATCATCAAGCCTTGGCATTGGAAATCTGAATCTGACAGTTATCTTATTCAGTGCCCTGCTATCCGTGCACATTCTCCATGACCCATCCTTCTTTGGTACGAGTAAGGCTGGAACAACACACGGACTCAAACTCTCCTGTATTCGTCCCTGTTCAAGCAATTCCTCTACCTGCCTACGCAACTCTTCATGTTTTTTCGGACTCATTCTATAGTGTGGTTTATGTGGCAACACCGCACCTGGAACAAGATCTATCTGGTGTTGTATATCCCCCAACGGTGGAAATTCCGTTGGTAGCTCTCTAGGAAATACATCATTGAATTCTTCAAGTACTGGTTTAACTTCTTCAGGTATCTCAACCTCTTCATTGCTCTCTCGCCCAATCAACAAAAGCACCTCTGGCTCCTCTTCAACTTCTTTAACAAACTCCTTCAAGGTTAATAAAGTTTTCAGCTCTTCAATCTCCTCCAGTTTGTTTTCTTCCTGTTGTCGCTTCTTCGGAACTAGAGTAATCTTCATGCCTTCAAACATAAAGCTATAACTGTTGGTCCGTCCATCATGTTGCACTGCCCTATCATACTGCCATGGTCTCCCCAGTAACAGATGACATACGTCCATGTCTACCACATCGCACCAGATATCATCCTTGTATTTCTTCCCAATTGAAAAATTCACACAAGCCCTTCGTCCAACCTTCACCTCCCCACCTTTTCTCAACCAAGCCAACTTGTACGGTTTCGGATGTTTCTCAGTCTTTAATGCCAACTTCCTCACAGCTTCTGAAGAAATTATATTATCACAGCTTCCAGCATCAATAACAAATTTGCAAACTTTCCCCAGAATAGTACATGTCGACTGAAAAATATTGCTCCTTAACCAACTACAATCCTCCTCTTGCTTGGGTGTCAAACAAGACCTCCTCATCATCAGATTACAACCTTCGTCTCCCGACACTTCTTCTTCCCCCTCATCAGGTGGTGAATTGGAACATTCAGCTTCTTCATCCTCATCTTCAACCTCCGCTATCATAGCTCGTTTCTTCGGCTTTGGACATTCATTACTTTTATGGCCCATTTCTTGACAATTATAACACTTGAAACCATTATTGACTTTCATCTTCCCAACCTCATTCACAACTGGTTTTGCAACAGCTTTTGAAACATTAGAACTTCCACTAACACCCTTCACTGGATTGTTGGAATTTGTAAACACACCACCACCTCGTCTTCCCTGTTTCTCCCAAGCCAACGCTTTCTGGTGTGCTTCCCCTACAGATCTGGGATCAAACATGTTAACCATATCCTGTATCTGTATTCGCAACCCCCCAACAAATCTAGCTGTCAATTGTTCTTCTGTCTCCATAATATCATTCCTTGCAATTAGTTGATAAAATTCGTCAGCATAGTCATTCACAGATTTCGTCCCCTGTCTCAAGTTTTGCAACCTATGATACATAAGCGACTGATAGTTATAAGGTAAGAATGTGGCCTTCATCATTTTCCTCATCTTTTCCCATGATTCAACCTTTGACTTCCCCATCCGTTCTCGTGTCAGTTTGGTTTGCTGCCACCACGCCAAAGCTCTACCCCTCAACCTTGTAGCAACCAACTTCACTCTACGATGTTCTGGAACTTCCTTGAAGTCAAAAATCTCCTCCACATTAGTCAACCAATCCAAAAACTCCTCAGCTTGCATACCACCTTTGAATTCTGGAATTTCAGTCTTCATCCCAGATTCCCACTTGTGATCATACTCTGACTGATTTCTTCCTTGTCGACGCCCATGAACACTACCTCCATCAAACTCTTCTTCAAAATCAGATGTATATCGTTGTCTATCTCGTCCACCCACATCTCTACTACCATCATTCCTTCTATCTACATTCCTCCATTCTCGATCATTCACATTCCTCTCACGTCTTCGATCACCATCATCTCTATAACAATCTCGACTCACACTTCTATGATCGTTATCAACACTTCTCTCCCGATTGGAATGTGGTGAAACTCTACTTCTCCCATGGTTAGATTCAGGTGAAACCCTTCTCTGATTTTGATTCATCTCCAACATCATCTTCTCTAATCGTCCAATTCCTTCATTAAGTTTCTCACTAAAGTTTTCATTAATTCGTTGCTCCATCTCATCAGCTTCTTCTCTTCTATACAAAGCTTCTATGTTTTGGTGACGATTAGCTCTTCTCGGCGGCATGGTTGATTCTTCAAAACTTTGACTTTCGTCTCCAACTCCAAATTTCAAACACCTTTCGAACTTATATCCAAGATGAAATGGATCGAAAACTCCCACTTTGTTGCAATTTGCGAAGAACACGATGAACAACAACTTCTCGGCCTTGAATGAAATAGCTCGGCTCGACTTGATCTCTTCAAACTTCTTTAAAATAATTGGCTCCAAGACTCGATTTAGCTATGATTGGCTAAACAATCTCTGATACCAAACTGACACAGCGGATTACACAAAACAATGTAGATCGATGAAAATAGCAATCGATGGATTGATGAATACTAAAATACCCAAATTCGTTGATCCGAAGATACCGAATACTAGCTATCTCTGACACGTTGATCGCGCACGATACCGTGAAAAGAGATCTTCAATTCTTCGAGCGTTGATCAAGCGCACTTGATTCTGCGAATCGGCTTCAACAATCGAAGATTCGAGCGCACTCGAATGTCGAAGGTGGAGATAGGAGATTACACTCGACTACCAATTTGGATGAAAGCACAAAGCTAACAAAACGAAATTTTATTCAAATCAACTTAAAAAAAACCATACAAATGGCACCACCGGCCTATTTATAGAAGTTACAACACACGCCACAAAAAAACTGCACAACTCCTAGGTCGGTCACGACCTAAAACACACGACTTACCATAGGTCGGCCACGACCTAAAACATTACGACCTAAAACAGTCCGACCTAAAAACAATACAACATAAGCAAATACAACATAACGCTTTTACAACCCATAAGTCGGAAACGACCTAAAACTTCACGACTTAACACTTGAACGACTTATCAGCAGTGAGCGACTTAAAAGCATGCGGCATTGCTTCAGCGACTTAACTTAGGTCGGTAACGACCTAAAACATGTAACGACTTATCATGCAGACGACTTAAGAGATAACCAGCTTCATACGACTTAACTCTTAAGTCAGTAGATTCCTTAGGTTGTGACTCGGCATAGTTAGCTCGTTCGAGCGCCTTTTCTTTTAGCCCGTTAACTCACGAATATCCACTAAGTCGTTGCCGATCTTCACTAAGTCGTTGGAATGACTTAAAGCACTTGTTAGGTCGGAGCTCGTGATCCTCGAACTCGTTAGGTCGCATACGACATAAAACTTCAACTTCCCACGACTCTTCACCAAGATTTAGCCCGTTAGCCTCCTCCTTAGGTCATACCCGACTTACCAACATGTTAGGTTGTACTCGACCTAAATCTTCATCTTTCTGGGCTGCATCAATATCACAGCCCACAAAGAATATACACTAATATCAAACATGTTGAACAACCTTAGTTTGACCTACGGAGAAGTTAATAAACAAAAGCTCAAGTCAGGCTAGACATCCAACAGTGAGCATAATCGTACAACAAATATAGGGAAGTGTATCGTGCCGAGTTCTATAGAACAAACAAGTTACACATAGGGTCGCACAAATTCCCAAATCCTCATTTTCACAAATAAGTTATAACACCCATGTCATAGCACTATTCAATATAACATATACGGTTGCAACTCTAGTTAATAGCGATATCGTATCCTATCATTTTACTTATGAGTTGCGTTATGTAACATACCAAAATTTCATCGCTTTGGTTTATGAATATTTAATTTATTTTTAATATTCAATTAATGGTTTTTAAATGGTCAAATAACCCTCTTTTAATTAATAAATAATGATGGTAAACTTGTTTGAAAGTTTGTTTACAAAAATAAATACTTGGATGAAAAATTGAAAATGTGACCACAAACCTTTTTTCGCATTTTCGACTTTTCATCGATCAAAAGTTGTTGGAACATATTGTGTACACTAGTGTACATATATACAAATAACAAAAAAACTTTTACTAATATAATAGTTTAGTTAAAAGCAAATTAAAAAGGTCATTAAGTAATTAATTAAAAAGCGGACTTTTCTTTTCCATTTAAAATGAATAAGGTATAAAAGTATAATTACAAAAGGACACTAGAAAAAGGTGGATGTGATGGCTTACTTCATAATACGATGAGAGAGTGATGTGTTGTATAATTTCTAAAGGATGGTATTAACTTATCTTTAGAAAGGGTAGCTTAGTAATTAATCAATTTTCAATTTTTATAAAAAGAACACTCACTCTTTCTTTTCTCATTTTCATTTCCATTTTCTTACTTTCTTCCTCACATCTTGCATTAATGACTTCCTCCTCTTCATTCTTTTCTTTCTTTAGATATTCTCCAAATCATTTCAAAATCACTCCTTTTCTTCTCTAATTTCTTAAACAGGCCAAGAATAATATAGTTAACACTTTCTACACCCCAATATTACAAACTTTTGTGTCCATTCCCTATTTTGGCCTAGGGTCGTAAGCACCAAGGGAGAGGAGAGGGTGGTGTGTGAGCGATTAGGGGCAAGAAGAAGGCTTTTACAGAGCTTGCAAGGTGGTAGTGTGGTGTTGTGTTAGTTGTTGGAGTGTAGGAAGGAGTTGTGGCTTTTGTCCGAAGTTTGGTTTGAATTAAAGTGAGATATCTCACTTTAAATTAGTTTGAAAAACCGAGTTACATGTTGTAATAATTTGTAGCTCAATTTAGTTGTTTGCATGTAATATTGTATATATAACACTTGATGTTATTGTTGATTCCCGCTTGAAATAGGATAACATAAATAATCATTATGTTGTAGGGGACAAAAGGGATGAATGGAAGTCGAAGTGTCTTCGTAGCGAATAGGTTGCTACGGAAGCACTTTGGAGAATAGGAATGTGTAAAGGGATCCAAAAGGATTCCTCACCCACTATTTTTTATATATGTGTATATGAAATGATTATATGTTATGGCTTGGTAATGTTGAATATAACTTGGAAAGTTAATTTTTTTTGAGAATAAAAACAAATGGTAGCTTGTTTAAGTACTATAGTGATCGCAAAGCCTCTTTCCGAATTTCAAAAGTTATGGATTTTAAATTGATTTCCACTTTATAAAATTTAGAAGTTAAATGATTTCTATATTTATAATGGTTTAAAATATAGAAAGAAATGTGGTTTGAAGGTTATTTGATTTACAAATCAAAGTTTGAAAAGTTATGGTCCATATAGCGATAGTCGCATATCGATGCACTTTGAAAATCTAAGGTTTTGGTACAACAAAAGAAAGTTATCTATTTTAAACATTTCATAAATTCTTTTCGAAAGTGTTTTATAAAAGTTATATAAGTATTCTAAAAGGAGTTGAAGTTTTTAAATATATTTTGAGTGTTTAAAACAAGTAGTTTATTTTAAAGAAATTCATTTACTTTTTCAAAGTTGGATTCTTTCTAAAAGTGATGGTTTTTAATTATAATTTGGATGGAGGTTTGTACTTTGTTTAAAGTGTTTAAAAGATGTTTGGATATTATATAAATGATTTTATAAGGATTTATGTTTGAAGTATCTAGGTATGTCGCTCACTTTTACATAAAAGGAAATCTTATCTTTTTAAATCAATTTTGGTTTTATAGCGATCATCAAGTGATGTTTTAGATAAGATTTTTTAATTATGATTATGTAATTTAAATTATAAGGAAGAACGTTTAAAAAGTATTTAAGTTTCAAAGGGATTTAATGTGAGATTTTTTAACAAGGGGTTTATTTCATGAAAATCCATTTGTTTTCCAAAGTTGAAATTTCTTTTAAAAGTGATAGCTTTTAAGTTATGTTTCGAATGGAAGCTTATATTTTGTGTAAAGTGTTTTAAAGAGGACTTGAAATTTATGTAAGTATTTTAAGGGATTATTTGATATAATAAATAAGTAGTATTTTTCTAAACGGAATCTTGGTTTCAAATCAACTTTGGTTCAAACAAAAATTTCAAGAAAGATTTATATGGAGGGATTAAACTTTTTTTTAAAGAATTTTCTAAAAAAGGTATTTTTAAAAGAAGAAGGAATCATGGATTACAACACCATTACGGTAATAAATGGTTTTGAGAAAAAGAAAGAGATTATGGACTATAATATTTTTGTTATCGTAAACGATTTCGGGAAGGACGAAAGGAATTCTTGTTTTATAATAATTTGTTTATTATAAATGATATATGGAATTATGAATCTCATAATTGATATTAAACTTCGAGGTAGGTAGAATTCTACTATCATAAAGATTACGAATGTTGCTGATTCAAAATTTGAGAGGTAGTAGTACCCCAACTTGAATGGATTCATTGTTAAACAAATGATAGTTTAAGTTTGAAATCAAAGATTGATGCTGAGTATAGGTAGTATTATTTCTGTATTCGAATTTGGTTTCAATAACTAATCTTTTTCACTTATGCTGGTATGGAAAATATTCTTTTCATACTTAACACCAAATTTGAGGTATGGAAACTCGTCTCTATCTTGAGTATTTAGAATGTATGTCGAGGCAAGGATGGTTTTCTAACTTGTCCAATTTCATTGTTAACCGAGGGATAGCACTATTTGAAATTGAAAAGTGGTGGTATGTACGTTTGGTCTAATTTCAATACGATCCATCTGCTTACACCAGAAAGAAAGTAGTTTAATTAATGAAAGAATTAATTAAGGAGGCTTAGTGGTCGTTTATGTGCTTAATCTTGCGGGTTTTCCATGCGAAATTAAATATCTGATTGAGTTTTGCATTTATTTGATTGTCAAATAACTGACTATCAAATCTTAGCCAGTTTGAAATATCGATTGTTGGTTCGGAGAGAACGAGATCAGCTAATTATGGGTCATCCAAAAACCACTTCGAACCGGCATAAGCGTTCAAATTGAAGACATCTTGAAGATGATGGAATCAAAGATGGAGTTCTTTAAAGTGCAAGGGGTACTTGCTACTAATCCTAAGGGTAGTTCCAAAAAGGATGCAGTAGAAATAGTGCCTTTGGTTTGTTCATCATGGATGACTTGTATGGATGAATGCTGACATTTCATTTTTGCTTGGAAGGAAGTGTTAGCATCCAAGTGGGGTTTGGTAAAGAAAAAGGTAATCATGACCTCACGAGCCTCAAACCCGGGAGTGACCAAAATAGGGGATGTGCCGCAAGGCTATGTGGTTCACTATCTTTAGGGTATGGTCACAACTTTCTATATAACCATTTATGGATTTTGTATATGCATCAGAGCTCTCTAGGATAATGTTGTAAAGCAACTAGGATGATGTCATATTTGGTACTATCCAGGAAGGGGTAGGCCGGTCTTGTCATGCAGGGGTTGCAAGGTTTGTGACCTCGGTACATTTTATCTATAGATGTACTATGGTAGGTGGTACCCAAGTTCATTGTCATTGTATGGTATCCATTTTTTTATACGTGCCTTTACAGACTTATTTGTGCCCGAATATGCATGAACGTGAGATGCAAGCATTTCAACTATATTATATATTTATTTTAAACCCTAGACATTATTATAATATCATTGAATTTTCGTATAAAGTGGTTTGGTCATCGGAAGGTAAAAACATGTATGTGCTTATGTGCGGCGTAATCTTAAAAGATACCTTTATTTTTTAAAGGGTTTTATATAAATATAATGTTACATCCCCTATTTTGAGTCCCAAAACTAATGTCTACAGACGTTGCGGTTATCTATAGTATTAACTTCCAATGACAAAATACAGTAATGTTAATGGTATCCATAATATCAAAAGCATATGAATATGTAATAAAATCAACACAAATTTCAAAACAGCTTTTCTGATTACATTTCAAATCAATATTTCATTTTCAATAACATAATCCTAAAACAATTCCTAGGATTAGATAAATATAATTATTACAAAATATGCCAAGAACAACATATGAAGATGCCCCTTTGGATAATCAGAGTACAAAATAGACATATCAGTTAATAATTACATCACATCGGAACAATAATGGATAAACTCCTAAATAGCTAATCCTTGCTTCTTGCACGTCTTCGGAAACTTTATTCATCACCGACTAATAAATATCAATCTACTCGATTAAATTCTGAGCACCCGAGAGTTTAAGGAGAAAACATAAACTTTGAGTCAGGCATAAAGCTAGCTGTGAATAATTCTATTACATCTCGATTTACTAATATTAAGTGAGATCACGTCACTTAGCGGAACGGGTTTCCCCTAACTAATATCCTTTTAAAATCATATATTTTGCAAATAAAAGTCCTGCAATCAAACTAATTGTAACAACAATAGCAATAACATATATGCATATATATATCAAATAATCAATGGACTATTCGTCTGAACATTATAGTTTTATCTAGCTAACTATTAACCACTAGCTGACTCGGGCCTACAAGACATAATAAATATTCTTTCTGTTAGACAGAATATTGGACGGTCTATCCATAACTTATTTCTCCAAGGGTCAACTGATCCTAATGGTTTTGCGTGCTCACCAATAACCTATCTCTACTTTGTGTATTCCTTTCTATGTGTAACATCATTTTAGTCTTACCTGTGACAAAGCCCTATATATTGGAATTCTGGACTTATATTAGCTAGGGGCTACTAGCTAAAGTATAGGATGCGACCCCACACCAGTTCCATCTGGTTTTTTAATATCTGAGTCAAATACTTAGGGCAAACCACCCTATTCAATTTTCCTTGAAAACATTTCTTTCAAATTGATTTAACCCTTTTAAATCATATTTAAACAAGGAAAATATACTATTTGTTTTACTCAAAATACTTATGCCATGATATATGCTTTATAAAACAATGTTGATGAAAACCTAAAATCAATAGGGTTATCTATCCCTTTAAAATAAGTTAAAGCCCTTTTAACTTAGAAAATATTAGGCTATAAAGGTAAAACAATACCTTCGAAACCATTGTTTAAAACCATAAACAATATTTTTCAAAATCATTGAAAGCATCCCTTTCGAAATCATTTAGTTCAACACCTTAATTTCCTAATTTCCAATTACTTACTACATTAGACAAAATCTTGCCATATGTTAAATTCTCATTTCCAATTACTTACTACATTATGATCGGAAAATTTTCAAAGAATATTTTTCATTTAATTAAGCATATTAAATAATTACTTAATTAATTATTAATTACTCACCTTAATTTCCTAATTTTTTTCCTTATTCAGTTAGTTCATAAAAATTCAAATTTACATGGAAAAAATCCTTAAAAATTCTCAAAATTCAAATTCTTTATTTTATCCCTTGTACAAAAACAATCTAGGATAAATTATTAAATTTCATATTTTAAGTAATTTAATCCCAAATCACATATTTCTAACTTAGAAAAATTATAGAAAATCCATATTAGATTAGAAATTTATGAAATTAAGAATCATTCTCTAATTTGACGTTATAAACAACATATAAAAATCCAAAATTATTTAACGATAAAATGTTATGGTGTTAAACTGAAAACCTCACGTTTAACTTCATAATTCTACCTATAAATTCACAGAAGCTTCATAATGACCTTATAACTAAAACCAGTGTTTATCATCTTAAAATATTTCATTTTAAACCAAAAATTAAAATTAAAATATTAAACTTTTAATTAAGCATTTAATTGAAAAAATTTCATTAAAATTGAAAAATAGGGAGAAGGAAAAACTTCAGCCACTTTTATGAATGAAGGACACTAGTTCTAAAACTTGGTCTGAAGGACGTTGAGTGCTATATTAATATAGTATTAGATAAAACCGATGGTACATGAACTATGAAAACGAATGCTATGTGAACTTTGCATTATATGTTTTTAATGCTATATGAACTTAACATCATATATATGTAATGATATATCAATTTGGAATTTTCTAACTGTGAAAATGAATGTTATTTTAGTTCATCTAATGCTAGTTTAATTTTGCATTCCTTTTATCTGATGTTAGTTTAATATGGCATTCTGTTTTATCTGATGTTATATTAATATAACATTAAGTGCCCTTAAGACAAAATTTTAAAACTTTTGTCCTTTAGACTAAAATCAGTCTTGGTTTTTTCAATAAGACTAATTCCCTCTAATTAAAAAATAAAAACATGAACCAAAGACAAAAATTAAAATGCATGTCTAAGAATAAGGAGATGTGACTTGGTCCTTCTTCTTCAAGCATTTAAATCTTTTTTCTTTTAAAAAATGAAGGTTAAAAGAGTAGAAGACATTAATGAGTTTCTTTTTTTCCTTTTTGGTAGTATAGATGAATAAACCATTTAAGAATGAAATATTATGGATTTTTCCTATATGGGTTGGGCGTTAGGCTTTCCAATTCCAAATCTTTCTCTAAAATAATTGCTAATGCGCTTGTTATTCATTAAATATTTGTTCCTCTTTATTTTAGAATATATTATTATTATCACCCTCTTTATTAATGAAAATTTGAAATTATTTAATTTTGCACTTCTCCTTATTTATTCAGTTTTTTCACGTTGTCATTATTTAATAATCAAGTGATTGAATTATCAATAATAATATGCAATGGAAACAGGGTGTTACATGCTCTCCTCCTTATAGGAATTTCATCCCATAAATTCAGCTAAGGTCCTATTAAATATAGTAAACAACGTACATGTGGCACAAGCATACAAAAACAAACATTACTAAAAAAACCACTGATCAAAAGTCCCTACAACTATAGATTAGTCTCTCTAATCCTATCATTTATCTCCTAAGTACAATTCCTTCCATTATCACTCCACTGGACTTTCACCAATTTGGCTGTCTTATTTCTAAGCTACTTCATATCATGATCTATGATATGAATAGGTCATCTTACAATGGTCATATTAGGTTCCACCACTAGATCTTCCATAGTGCTCAATTCAATAATTGCCTTAGTATCACGTATGCACTTTCTTAGACGAGAGACAAGAAACACATATGGACCCTACCAAAGTATTTTGTAACTTGGTACGGTATGCGAGTTTTTCGGTCCTTTCCACAATGGGAAAGAGTTTCTCAGTCCTTTCCAAAATGGGAAATGGACCAACATACTTTTGTGCTAAATTTTATGAATTTCCACATCGTATAACACCTTTTATAGGTAATAAAGATGTAGTCTCTAACATAAAATTCAAAATCCTTACGCCTTCGGTCTACCTAACTTTTCAACCTTGATTAAGCTACCTATTTTCTTTCTCATATCAACTCAATCCTTTTAGTCGCATTGTTTGTGAAATCTGGACCAAATACTATTCTATCTCATGTCTCCTACAAAGGCTGGTGATTTGCTCAGGCATCAAGAGCTTAAAAAGGTGTCATCACTATACTAGTTTGGTAACTACTGTTATAGAGGAACTCAACTAAGTGCAAATTATAGAAGAGTTCTTTTGAATGTATTAAAGTGAAGCCATTCAATTATAGAAGCATAGCTTCGAAACCATATGAAAGTACCCCTTTCGAAACCACTGGGCTTACTTTAAAATATCTTTTGGGTCAAAGTGAATATATACGAAAGTACCCCTTTCAAAACCATTTATCTTTATATAAAATTGTTTGGTGAAAAGTTGATGGCTTCAGAACCATCCATTCGAAAACTCAAATCATTTAAGTAAACCATCTGAAGGTTAGCTTCGAATCCCCTTTCGAAGCCATTACCTTCGAAACCCTTAAATCTTTCAAAAGCTTTAGGAAGTGGCTTAGTATAGGTTTAAAACAAAGGCTACCTTTCGAATTGGTTAATGACTGCAATCCACTCGAAAGGAAAAAGAACGGCAGTAGGGTTTCGAATCGGTCGAAATCACATTTTTCAGGAGCATTGTTCTATAAATAAAGGAACTCATTCGAAAGCTTATACTTTTAAACTAAATGATAGCAACTCTCTTCGAAAGCTACTTAGAAGACCCTTTCGAAAGCTTATGTTTAGACTCCTTCGAAAGTTTTTTATTAAAACAAGGCAGGCGCATATCATTTGAAAGGTATCAACCCTATCGAAAGCTAAGTTCTGACACCATGTCTTCCGCCTTTCTCCAATCCACTATGTACCACTGATTGATACCTTGTGTATTAGTTTCGGCTTATTTGGTCCTGGTAAGTTTCGACTTAATTGAAGGCGGAAGCATAAGATCGAAAGGTTCTTCTGAAAGTGGCAGAACCCACTTTTTTGGGTAAAAGCTGATTTAGTGCCAATTAAAGAAAATACTTTCTAAGTAACCTACCTACTTGTAAACATGTTGTAACGAACGCGATTTTTCGTCACTCGAAAATTGACATTAATACATTCACTATATCAACTGCCGAGCAATCTAATGCCAGAAAACCGAATTGTTATGTAGAAAAAGAAGAGGTAGAAGAAAACAGAAGAAAAAGAAAGAAGAAACAACAGAAAAACATAGAAACAGAAAACAATATCAGAATCTCACATTCGTAGCGGAACAACATATAATAGATAAATGAATAATCTTTTTAAACAAAGAACTATATCATTTTATACACTACATCATCATCAGGGTTTACAACAACAATATACAACACACTGGACAGTTATATAAACTTGTCCTTATGCAGAATACACAGCTGAATAAATAAGATCATATACAAGTGATACGTCTCGCCATCCAACTCGCCACTAAGCTCCACAGCATCCGAATCCAGAATGACCTAATAACCTAACTCTAGACTGCCCGTGTGGAAATTGGTGGGCACCCAGAGTTTAGGAAGGAAACAATAAACTCCAGGTAAGTCATGGTGACTGGTGTGAGAACTTAAAACAGTTTATCTTTAAAACAACAAAGCAAGTAGAAAAATATCCGCAATGCATTTGGAAAATGAAACTACCATAAGACCTCCCGCCACACACACAATGCAAACGCAGAATTGGAGGAGATTTCTTCTTATGATAGTCAAAGATGCTTACTACGCAAATCATTGGATTATTATTATTAGTGCATAGTGCAGAAAAACATTTCGAAAGTATAATATTAATCTTAGCCAACATAGACATTCCGAACTATGCCTACTATAGCTACCAGCTAAACAGTGGTGACCACCATAAGTAAATGGCAGGTTCTACAACTAAAACCGTACAAGGTTCGTATTGGAAAATGGATTTGCCAATAAATGGTCAGGCTAAGGAACTTCCTATGCCACGTAAGAAACGCCTCTGGTTGGACGCTCCGAGAGACAAACTGCTCTCTGCCAACAAGGCCGGGTTACCCCTGTAACTAGGTAACTCACGAATATGCCATCCTCTGGTCCTTTGGGACCTTTATCTGAGCGCTCGGTAACCAACATCACACATAATAAATAAGGTGTGTCCACATGAGTAAGTATCTGGGCTCCATACCATGATACCACCCCTTTCCAGAAGGAAATGACATACCCTAAAGGGCGCGACCCTCATAACCTTGCCGCAACATTCCTGTTTCGACCATTTCCGGATTGTGAGGCCCTGACGAAGTCTCATCCACAAAGCAACGCTTTATACAAAAGCTATGCTTTGGGTCAAACAAATGATCAAAGTAATGATCACAAAGATAAATGATCAAACAAATGATCATATCACAAATGATCGAACTATGATCATTTCACAGCAACACTCAGCATGTCACATTACCAAATTGGGAATATATCGCTGATAACCTTCAACTACATAACCTCTGAGCTCGTACGTCTCAGAGAAGGGTGTTAAGCTAAGAGAATAAATTCTCCACCACCAACAGAAATGTATTTGAAAGAAATCAGCTTTACACCTCAAAACGTAATGTCAGACACGTAACCATACAAGTCTGTTCCGGGTTCGAACAGAACCGAAGGCACTTCCAAAGAAGCCCTTGCAATCCGGATATTCACAATCCCGATAAAACTTCCCATCACAAAGGAAATCTCAATACCGTAGCTAACGGTGCAGAGACAATCGATAGGTCATCCTATCGTTTTCACAAATACCCGGTCTTCACCACCGGTCTTCAATACGATCCATATCGTCGTATCACTAGTGCGGAATGGGTTATACGACACAAAGGTCCTTTCCCGGCTAACCCGAATAGTGAGCGCTTATTCAAAAATAAGTGTGGCATTCAAATTCAAGCAAATCACAACGAATACCCATTCAAGGTAATTATTGATAGTCGATTATTTAACTATCAATAGGTCTGCACAGCATCATCAGATTCCAAATAATTTTCCAAATTATTTATCTTTCAAAAATATCTTTACAAGATATATAATTTCCACACTTCAATTATTTGAAAACAATTTCAAATCAATTTCCACATTTCAATTTATCTTTGAAGATAAAATCTCAAAACATTTCACTTCATATTGGAAAAACATTTCCATACCTATTTAATAGTAGGTAATTCACAAATCCATTTATTTTCAACATTTGAAAATATTCAATATACTTAAATCATAATTAAGTATATATTTCATTCTTTAAGGAAATCATTTTCTTAAACACATCTATTTGAGTCAAATCGAATGTTACGTAAAACATTGTTACGACAACTCAAAATCACTAGTATAGGGATTCGAAATTTAGATAGATATATAAATCCCAATACTATATAAAATATTTCCTTTCGGAAATCATTTACTATAACAACAGTGTTATAGTCCACCATTTCCTTATTCCTCGAAATGTCTATTTCAACAATAAATGTTGAAATCTATGTATTCGATACTTAACACGTTTTAAAACATATTTTAAAACAATTACTTCATTTCGTAATATCACTTCTCCAAAACATCTCCGTTTTATCTAATAATATATTCACTGTCCAAAATCGTGAATATAATTCGTTATCCAAACTCAACATTTCTACACATTTTATTTAAAGGATTATCCACTATCCAAAATCGTGGATAAAATTCCCAACCAAACTCTTATTATTACAACATTTAACTTAAAAGATAATTCGCTGTCCAAAATCACGAATATATCTCCTTTATTAAACTTCTATGTTTAATTTATCAAATTCAATTGGTTTCGGATTTATAAAACAATGTTTATAAATTCACATCTATATTTATAAAAGCTTCAATTATAAAATCCCTTTTATAAATCAATTCAATTTATAACTCAACTTTATACCCAAAATCCGATTTATAAGTTAATTATTTATAAATCCTTTATTTTACAAAATCTATTCATTTCATAACTTCACAATTTATAAATCTATAAATTTATTCACTTGTGAAATCCATTTATGCTTCATTCTAATACTTATAAAACTCGTTTTATAATTCCAATATCTTCAATTTATAAATATCAACTTTATAAATCTTTTATATAAATCGTTTATAATTTTTTCAAGAATCCCAATTTAAAATCAAAATCGTTATTTTTAAACTTCAAAAATGGATCCGATGATGCAACAACACCAAATAGTCAATCATAGCATCCAAACATCATATATCATCATATGATAATCAACAAATATCACAATATCTGTAATCAAATAAATATTGGTGAGGAATCCAGTTGGATCCCTCCAACCTACTTCCCTGCATCCACAGATGTTAGCACAATACCAATTTCACTTCACAGTGAAATTATCGCGGTATATGGGATTTATAAATATTATCCGCTATTATGCGGCGCAATAGGGTCTCATCCGCTATACAATGCGGGAAATCAACTCCAATATATACATATTCCAATATATATATATTGCTATATACATATATAATACCAATTTCACTTCACAGTGGAATATTCGCGGTATATGTTTTTAATAAATAACCTCCGCTTAATAACGGCGTATAATGTCTATTTATCACAATAAATAGCAATCATCATACAATTCACACAATCAAGCACTATCAACAACTTTAAATCTAACTATTTAAAATTTAAATCAAAACAAAACATTCGATTGAGTGAGGAGTTCTCACCTTTGCTTTTAAAACGGTTGCAGCGTTTTATTTTGAATAAAATTAAACGTACGTTTAATTTTACCCGAAATTTTCACTGACTCCAATTGCTTCCAATCCAGCTCCATTGCATAGTGCTCGACAATACGAAGCCAATGCAATTCGTTTCGTGCAATTCCGACCTCGTATGACAAAGTTATACTATTTTAAAGTTTACACGAATTTAAATAAACAATTTCAGCTTTTATTTTAAATTTTCAAACCCTGGAATCAATCGTGGCCGCTGGATCTTGCTGCAGCACATCAGGCCACTCACGTTCTCTTCCCCATCTCCAGTTCACGTTCGTGTAAACCTACCCATAGCCGCCGCATTTCTTATAATTTTCACGACCTCCACATGCAGTTTGAAGACGATCAGGTAGCGCCACGTTGTTCGCCACCACGAGCTCCACCACCGGCCAGAGTGTGGCCCAGCTCGGCCCCCTCCTCTGCCTCGAATTGCGTGAAAAACGCAGCAGCTTCGAGCTTGATTTCCCGTTGATTCGAAGCTCCATTTCCGATCACAACCGTTGGATAGCTAGATCTTGATGCCCTCTACAACTTTGCTTTAGAACTCGAAGGCTAATTCTTTACGGATTGAGAGATCAGAGGGGGAGAAAGTGGATAATTTCTGGCCATCGAAAAACTTAGTGGCGGCTGGAAGAAATGAATTAGGGTTTTGGGCAAACGTATATATATATATATATATATATATATATATATATATATATATATATATATATATACGTATTAAATTAATATTAAATTCATTTTAAAACGACTTTTTCAAACGATCTCCAAATCACACGTGCCTCCTGGCGTTTGTAAGGTTTACCCCGCGTTTCGAACACAATGGAGCATGTTTCGGGAGCTAATTCGGTCATCTGTGCGAGTTACGGAATTAAACGATCGATTTTAAATTAAACCGATTTAAACCGATTTCGATGCGTTTTGGCTTGCCCCGGACAAACGGTACATCAGATTGACACAAAATTTGAAACCATACAATAACTTCACATTACGGATCCGATGAAACTAGTTTCGTCGAAATCTGAGACTGTTTGAAAAATAACTATTTTAACTCGCCAAATTAATATTAAAACAATTTCGATGCATTTCGAGCTGCCACGGTCAAACGACAACTCCGATTACTATGAAAATTGGAATCCGATAAAAACAAACTATTACGGATCCAATGGAACTAGTTTCGTCCAATTCTGAGACTGTCCCAAAAATGGCTAATTTCACTAGTCGATTAAATATTAAAATATTCAATTTTCACAGATTAATTCCAAATTCAATTTTAAAAGTTCTATAACATCATTCTAATTTCAACATGATTTAATATAACTTTATAAATCATTTTCATTCACGTTTAATCCAGATTTCAATTATTTTAGGAATTTCAACTATTAATTTATCGATTTAATTTCCCAATTAAATCCAGATATTCGAATTTTAAATTATTCGACTTATTAATTCCACTTGTTAATATTTAAAATCAATTAAATATTCTAATTCAAATGTCAGAAATTCTGGGTCGTTACACATGTGATTAGTTGCCATAACTTTTCAATTCTTTACAAAAATAACTACCGCATAATTTCAGATCTAAACAAGGATTAATTTAGCAAATAATCCCTTCCATTAAACAAAACCAATAAAACAATTAAGTCCTTCGTCTAAAATAATTTTATTTTCATAGGAAATTAATTAGAAAAAATCTCCAAAAATTACAGAAATTTAGTTTCAATATGTTATCTTTCATAGCTTGGAAAATTACAAAAATTCATATTAAATGTTCCATAGCTTGTAAAATTACAAAAATTGAAACCCAACTCCAAAATCAAATTTTACATGACATAAAATTTTCTCAAGGCATTCGAAATTAATTTTAATCGGTTTTATCCTTAAAATCGTATCAAATCATATTTAGACAATTTTTTTAAAATCAAACGTGTTATAATCCAAGCATATCATCATCCAAATCATCATTAAAATGGATTTAATCTTAAACCCGAAAACAAATGATCATAAAAACAAAATAGAGATGATGTAAATTATTATTCACCTTGATTAGGATAAGGAGTTTGAGATTTGGTTGAGATTAATCTTTCTAGCTTGAATCCTTAGCTTTACTTGAATTTTCTTCTCCTTTTTCTCCTAGTAATGGCCGGCTATACTCTTTCTTTTCTTACATTTGTTTGCATTTTATAAAATGAACGTGAATGGTATATGGAACGAGAATATAAGGGTAATGAAAATATTGGGCGGCAATTACCCTAATACCCTTGCGTTAGTTAATTAACATGTATAACCATTTATAGCCCATTTATTTAACTAAGCTCGGCCTCTAAATATTTATTCAAATCTCAATCCCTTTATCACTTTAAGATTTACATTATTCTATTTAATTTATCTAATTAAATCTCCTGAATAATGTTATTAAAAATTGGGGGTGTTATAGGCTCTTCTCCTTAAAGAATTTGTCCTCGAAATTCAGTAAGGACTAAATACTAAACATAGCAATCATTTGTAACAACTCCTAGCAAACATACTAGCCTACCTGACAGGCTATTATTTATATAAATCTAATATAGACATACCCTCATTGCAGATTAGGATAAGTATCTCTAATCATGTCTTCTGTCTCCCAAGTACAGTCCTTCTCGTTGTCGCTCCACTGAACTTTCACCAACTTGACTATTTTGTTCCTCTACCATTACTCATCTCTTGCTACAACTCAAACTGGTTGTTTAACAAAGTCAAATTAGGCTCTACTATCAAATCTTCCAACCCTATCGGAGAAATAGTAGTCTTTGGATCATGCACATACTTACAAAGATGAGATACATGAAATACATTATGGACACCTGCCATACTGCTCGGTAACTCTACTTTGTATGCAAGCTTTCCAATCCTCCATACAATCTGGAATGGACCAACATATCTTAGTTCCAGTTTACCTTACTTTCCAAATCGTACCACAGCCTTCATTAGTGATACTTTAATGAAAACCTTATCTCTAACCGAGAATTCTAGGTCTTTACGCCTCTTATCTGCATAACTTTTCTTTCTGGACTGAGCTTCCATTATCCTTTCTTGGATTAACTCAATCTTCTATGTTGCCTCTCTAACCCGATTTTGACCTAAGACAAATCTGTCTCCAATCTCCAACCAACATGTTGGTGATTTGCATGGCCTTTCATACAAAGCATCAAATGGCGCCATTCTTTTACTAATCTAATAACTATTATTATAAGTAAAATCAACCAAATGTAGGTGATCCTCCCAAGATCCACCAAAATTCAGTACACAAGCTCTTAATAAATCCTCGAGTACCTTATTGACTCTCTCTGTCTACCCATCTGCCTGAGGGTGATATGCAGTACTCATATTCAGCTTGGTACCTAATACATCATCTAGACTCTTCCAGAATTCGCTAGTAAACAATGCTTCTCTATCACTACCAATACTACTAGGAATCCCATGTTGTCTAACTATGTTCTTGATGAACAACTTAGCTAAAACAGGTGCCGCCCTGGTTGACTTAACTGGAATGAAATGGGCACTCTTGGTCAATCTGTCCACTATGACCCATATACTTTCATTTCCCCTAATTGACCTTGGCAACCCATCAGTATTATCTATGGATATCGAATCCCATTTCTAAAGGTTGAAGCAACCCACTCGACTTCTGATGTTCGGCCTTCACTTGTTGACAGTTTGCACACTGCCTAACCCACAAGCCAAAATCCCTCTTCATACCTTCATAATAGAAGATCCACTTCATATCTAGATACATCTTGGTCCCTCCAGGATGAATCATAAACTTGGATCGATGACATTCTCCAAGAACTTCTTTCCTTAAGACTTCAACATTCAAAACACACAACCGTCCCTTCTTTCTCAACCATCCCTTTTGGTCAAGACAAAAACATTTTAGATCATTGATCTCAGTTCCAACCTCAAGCCTTCTAATCCTTTCGGCTAACACTGGATCCTCTTTATGTTTAGAAGCAATCCTTTCGATCAACACTGGTCGAACTTCCAAACAGGACAACATGGGGTTACTTTGACTGAAACTAGCAGTCGATCTTAACTGCACACTACAAGTAGTCGATGGTTCTAAATCTTTCCATTCTGCCAACATAGCTAACCCCACATTCTAATGTCTTCTACTAAGAGCATCCACTACCGTGTTTCCTTTCCCAGGAGTATACTCTATGCAAAAATCATAAGAAACTAAAAACTACAACCACCTCTGCTGTCTCATATTCAGCACCTTCTAAGAGAATAAGTACCTTAAAGACTTATGATCTGTGTATAGCTCAAATATTTCCCCTAAGAGATAATGCCTCCAATTCTTCCATGCAAAGTTCACCGCAGCCAACTCCAAATCATAAGTAGAATATCTCACTTCATGCGGTCTAAGCTGTCGTGAAGCATAAGCAATCATCTTACCTTTCTGCATCAACACATCTCCCAATTCAGTTCCACATGCATTGGTATACACCACCAACCCTTGGTTTCCGTTTGGAATGATTAACACAGGTGCATTGGTCAACAAATGCTTTAACTTAAGGAATGCTTCCTCACATTTGCCGAACCAGACAAACTTCACATCAATCCTGGTTAGCTTAGTCAAAGGTGTTGATATCCACGAGAAGTCCTTGATGAATCTCCGGTAATAGCCAGCAAGTCCAAGAAAACATCTAATCTCAATCACCATCTCTGGTTTCTTCCAATTATTAACAGCTTCAATCTAATCTGGATCGACTATCAAGCCCTTTTCTAAAACCATGTGACTAAGAAACTTAACCTCTTTCTTCAAAAAATGACACTTGGAAAACTTTGCTTTCAACTGATGCTGCCTCAGTGTCTCAAGCACTACTCTAAGATGATCCTCAGGCTCCCTTTCATCTTTAGAGTACACTAAAATGTCATATATAAATACCAACACGAACCTATCCAAATACTCTCGGAAAACTCGGTTCATCAAATCCATGAAGAAAGTATGTGCATTCGTTAACCAGAATGGCATACTAACCAGTCGTACGAACCATACCTAATCTGAAATGCTGTCAAAGGAATACTGTTGTAACACCCCTAATTTTTGGTAATATTATTCAAGAGATTTAATTAGATAAATTAAATAGGATAATGTAAGTGTAAGTGATAAGGGGATTGAGACTTGAATTAATTTATTAAGGGCCAAGCATAATAAACTAATTAATGGGCGTAAGAATGGGTTTTTGGTTAATTAAACCACATAAGGGTATATTAGGAATTGCTGCCTCTAGCTTCCACCCTTATATATGTTTCGTCCCTACCTTAATCTTCTCATTCACATCATTTGAAAATCTAAAGCGTAAGAGAGAATGGCCGACCATTAAGTGATCAAGAGGAAATCAAATTAAACTTAGAAAATTAAGCTTAGGGGAAATATATCTCAATCCAATCTTTTTATTTAGAGCAAGGTGAATAATAATTCCATCTCTATTTTGTTTTAAATCATATATTTTCGGATTTGAGGGTAAATTCGTTTTTATGATATATTGGATGATGATATGCTTGATTCATGATTTATTGATTTAAACAAGATTGTTTAAAAGGTGTTTTATATGGTTTTAGGTCAAAATCAAGATTAAATGATGTTTAAATGCCATGAGAAAATTTTATTTTATGAGAAACATGATTTTGGAGTTGGGTTTCAATTTTGATAATTTTCCAAGCTATGGAAAGATTATTATGAATTTTTGAAGGAAAATATGATTATTTGGGTTTATAACTTATTTTGGAAAATATATTGAGAATTTGGGTCTGGAATTTTGATATCTTAGATAACATGATTAAAGTGAATTTCTAGAATTTTTGGGGATTTTTCCAAAGTGATTTGCTATGCAAAATAAATTACTTTAGAAGAGGGACTTCTTTGCAAAAATTGGTAGGGCTTAATTGATTAACTTAACCATGGTTTTGATCTGGATTAGCGAAAGTTATTTTTGAAAAATAATTTGAAAAAGTTAAGGCAACCAATCTGATGTTGTCACATGGCAGGTTAGTTATTGAAAAGTTTACTTAAACAAGAATTAAACCTGGTTTGCTCAGAAAAGTGGTTCAACCTACTTAAGAAAGCGCCTTTCGACATAGTAGCTTTCGCCTTCATTCTTGTCGAAACCAACTATGCCGAAACCAATAAACAAGGTATCACTATGATGGTACGTAGTGGATTGGAGATAGGTGAAAGGTTAAGTGTCGAAAGCATAACTTTCAAAGGGGTCCAAACCTTGGTTTGTTTTTAAAAAGAAAAGCGCCTGCCATTGTTTGGTTTTAGCCTCCAACAGAGTCGAAGCAGATGGTTTCGAAAGAAGTTTTATAAAGGTTTAGAATGGTTTGCCATTTACTTAATATAGCTTTCGATTGGGTTCCTTTATTTATAAAAGAATGTTTTAAAAGAAGGGGTTCCGACCTAGTCGATACCCTGCTGCTGTTCTTTGACCTTTCGATGGTGTTGAATATATCAATGCTGTCGAAAGGATACTCTGTTTTATAAAGTTTAAGCTACTTCCTATAGTTTTCGAATGGGGTCAGGGGTTTCGAAGATGATGGTTTCGAAAGGAGTTTCAACTCTAACCTTCCAATGTTTTACCCCGATGTTTTATGCTTTCGAAAGAGATGATGCCAACACCATCATGTTTCACCAATGTTTTATAAATGATAAAGGCTGGTTCCGAAACAAATGCTTTCTCCTATGTTCACTTTGACCCAAATAATGTTTTAAATATAAAACCAATGTTTTCGAAAGGGGTACTTTCGATGATTTCAGAAGGGTTACTTCCAAGAGTGTCGAAATGGGTACTTTCAACTAGTTTCGAAGCTAAGCTTCTAAAGGTTAAATATTATACTTTAATGTATTCCAAAGGTTTCGAAAGGTAGATTTTAAAGTATTAAAAGGTAGGAGCCTAATGTTTTAAAGAAAGATTTTTAAGGCTTTCGAAGGAGGTTATCCTAGGAAGTCGAAAGATAGGTTTCGAAGGTATCAAAAGGTTTTATGACCCAAACTATATTTTTAAAGGAAAAATCCATGGCAATATTAAAAGAGTTTTATAATGGTTTTGAGAAGAAGGTATCTTTGATAAAGTAATAGGTTAAAGGGATTAACCATGTTTCATATTAAACCCACAGGATTGGTATTTCTATATTATTATGTTGCTTCTTCTAATATGAATATATTCACGTTATAATGGACCCATAACTGCATCTTGGGGATAAAGGGTAAGAGGATCAGTTTGGTTAACCCATTAGTGAATATAAATTGTATAAACTCCTTAATGGGTAGAATTGCATCGAGGAGGTTAGGAAGACCAGGATATAGGATGTTAAAATATAAAGGAAATATGTTTGCAGGGGCCAATAGGTTTTTAGTAAGCCCATGAAAACTGTATGATATTAGCAGGGGCCAATAGGTTCATAGTTAGCCCATGAAAACTATGTGTAAAGGAAGATGTCAGATAGACATGTTCGAAGTTAGCCTATGAAAACTATGTGTAAAGGAAGATATCAGATAGACAGGTTCATAGTAAGCCCATGAAAACTATGATTAGATACTAGCACGGCCAGTAGGTTTGTAGTTAGCCCATGAAAACTATAACCAGATTAAATATTGGCAGATGTCAATAGGTTTCTAGTCAACCCATGAAAACTAGGGTAAGGGAAAAGATATTGGGGTTACCAATAGGTTCCTAGTCAACCTATGAAAACTAGGATAAGATTAATATTGGAGTTACTAATAGTTTAATAGTGATCCCATGAAAACTATGTAATTGGACAGGAAGTCCTAAAATGTTTAACCGATTATTAGTCAGCCTATGAAAACTAATAGGTTAATTGTAATCCTAGAAACTCTAATCAAGACAAATAGTCTAAAATGAATGGGGATGGGTAATCCAGAATTAATTCAATTATTTTACATATCATTATATCATACTATTTTGAATGTTTTAACCATTGTGGATGCAGGAAGCACAGTATATGGTTTTATAAAGGTTTTGAGATGCTAGTGAGGGGAAACCTATTCCGCTAAGCGACGTGGTCTTACGAGATATCTAAATGATTTGAGATGGTAGATTTTTATTCATACCATGCTTTATGTCTGACTCGAAGTTTATGTTTTCCCCTTAAACTCTTGCGTACTCAATTGATTTTGAGTAGTTTGAGAGTTGAGGTTTTCAGGTACCTCTTAAGACGAATAAGCTTCTGGAGATGTGCAAGAGGCATGATAGCTATTTAGAGTTCTCTTTTCTTTTGATTCCATCATGTTGATTGTAATGGAAAAGTTGTTATATTGCCTGTTTATACTCTGATCATCCCGGGGGGCATCTTCATATGTCGCTCTAGGCGTATGTTGCAATAAATATATTTCCTTTGAACGTGATTATCGAATGTGGGATTATGTAATGAATTGGAAATGTATAGATATGGAATGTGATTTTGTTGAACTTTAATTTTTTTTCCATATTTATGTGTTTCTGTGTATCAAAAATCTAACACCACCGTATTTGGTCGTCGAGGATTAATAACTATGGATGACTGCAGCATCCGTAGCCGTTAGTATTGGGCCTCCAAGTGGAGGATGTTACAAGTTGGTATCAAAGCATAGGTTTATGAAACTTTAAAAGAAAGTTAAACCTTAAAGATTTTCAAACATAATCCAATGAATTTGAAAATATGATCGGGGTTTGGGTTAACGCTATAGTAACGTACTTGTATTTGAGATATAGATATATATAAGTACGTGTCCCCTTCTCTCTTATACCGTTCTTTTGTATCTTATTAAGGCTCGTATGCAAATTTACAAGAAAGAGGATATGGAAGCAGGAAACGGAAGAGTAAATCTAGGTGGAGGAAGCACCACAACCAATGGAAATGCTCGACCTAATATCCGGAGGAACCAAGGTCGATAGGCTAATGCTAATCCAAATGCTGAAGCCAATGTAGGTGCTGGAAATCTGCCAGTAGATGCAGGGATGGTGTATCAGTTGTTTGCTAATATTTTGCAAGCTGGAGTTGTTGGTAATGTTGGAGGAGCAATTCCTGTGACTCCCGTTGGGAATAACTATGCTAAGCTAAGTAGAGACTACACCAGTTTGGGTGGAATGCCGTTTGTTGGAACGGGGGATGCTGTTGAAGTTGAGAATTGGCTATTGAGCTGTGAAAGGATCTGTACTAATTTAGGCTTAGATGATGAGCAAAAGAGAAGGCTAGCCTCTAGGCAGTTGCAAGGGACAGCGCTTCACTGGTGGAATGGTGTTACCGTATGGTACCGGAGGAAGAGCTGACATAGGCTGATTTCAAGAGAAGGTTTGAACAGTGGTTTTTGTCTCAGGTTACTAAGTCGGCATTGATGAGGAAGTTCATGGATCAGGTTCAGGGAGAGATGTTAGTGGTCGAGTATGCTGCTAAGTTTGATGAGCTATCTCGATATGGATATGCTTTGGTTGACACAGATGTAAGAAGGAATGAAAGGTTCATTCGAGGACTGAGACCTGAGCTTGCTAGGATGACTATGCCCCATATTCGAGAACCTAGTAATGTGGTGGTGGTGATGGCCTTTCGCCATGAAGAGATGCTTGCTATTTCAGCTAGAGAAAAGCTAATTGAATTCCAGGGTCCTCGGGGAAAGAAGAGGAAATTCTTTAAGAAGAAGGGAGCCTAAAAAGTGGATGCTGCCAAGAAGGCAAAGGCTGATTTGGTTTGCTATTAATGTGACAAGAAGGATCATTATGCAAATGAGTGCTGGTCAGGAAAGGGGAAGAAGGTTGCAGATAAGAAGAATGTGAAATGCTTTAACTGTGATCAAGTTGGGCATTACAAGAACCAGTGTCCAGAGCCAGCTAGGGCGGACAATGGGAAAGTTTTTGCTGTTAGATCAACAGCTAAGCCCACTGCGGCTGATAAGGGAAAACTATGATGGAAGGCACATTTTTGATTCAGAGTATACCAGTTAGGATACTTTTTGATACTGGTGCATCACATTCATTTATATCCCAGTGTTTAGTTGATAGGTTATACTTAGAACCCACATACCTTGTTACTTTCTTAAGGGTTGTGAATCCAATAGGAGGGTATGCAACTATGGGAATGAGATGTGATTAGTTAAAACTTGATTTGTTAGGTCATAAGTTTGCATGCAGTTTGTATGTTATGATTTCATAGATTTCGGAATCATTTTGGGAATGGATTGGTTAAGGAGGTATGAGACCAGTATATTCTGCCAAGATGGGGAGATATCTTTGAGACACCCGGATAGTCATAACCGAATTATATTCTCAGTAGAGAATTCTGACCGGAGTTGTTGTGCTTTGTTAAGTGCAATGGAAGCGAAAGAAGAGTTAAGTCAGGTTCGGATTGCAAGGGAGTTTGCAGATGTGTTTGACCCAGTCACAGGACTACCACCGAAACGAGCTGTTGAGTTTCGGACAGATATTATGCCATGAGCTGAACCTGTGAGTAGACCACCTAGCAGGATGACATTGACAAAGATGAAGGAATTGAAGGTGCAACTAGTGGATCAAGAAGGAAGGAATTTTATTAGACCAAGCAGTTTGCCTTGGAGATTGGCCATGATATTTGTGAAGAAACCAGATGGGTCATTGAGAATATGTATCAACTATGGTAAGCTGAACGAAAGGACGATAAAGAATAAGTATCCTTTGCCAAGAATTGATGATTTGTTTGATCAGTTAGGTCAACCCAGTAGTGAATATAAATTAAAGAAACTCCTTAATGGGTAGAATTACATCTAGGAGGCCAGGAAGACCAGGATATAGGATGCTAAAATATAAAGGAAATATGTTTGCAGGGGCCAATAGGTTTTTAGTAAGCCCATGAAAACTGTATGATATTGGCAGGGGCCAATAAGTTCATAGTTAGCCCATGAAAACTATGTGTACAGGAAGATGTCAGATAGACATGTTCATAGTTAGCCCATGAAAACTATGTGTAAAGGAAGATGTCAGATAGACAGGTTCATAGTAAGCCCATGAAAACTATAATTGGATACTGGTAGGGCCAATAGGATTGTAGTTAGCCCATGAAAACTATATCTGGATGAAATATTGACAAATGTCAATAGTTTCCTAGTCTACCCATGAAAACTAGGGTAAGGGAAAGGATATTGGAGTTACCTATAGGTTCCTAGTCAACCCATGAAAACTAGGATAAGAGTAATATTGTAGTTACCAATAGGTTCATAGTGATCCCATGAATATTATGTAATTGGACAGGGATTCCTTAAATGTTTAATCGATTATTAGTCAGCCTATGAAAACTAATAGGTTAATGGTAATCCTGAAAACTATAGTAGAGACAGATAGTCTAAAATGAATGGGGATGGGTAATCCAAAATTAATTCAATTATTTTGCATATCATCATATCATACTGTTTTGAATTGTTTTAACCATTGTGGATGCAGGAAGCATAGTATAAGGTTTTATAAAAGGTTTTGAGATACTAGTGAGGGGAAACCCGTTCCGCTAAGCGGCGTGGTCTCACTAGATATCTAAAGGATTTGAGATGGTAGATTATTATTCATACTATGCTTTATGTCTGACTCGAAGTTTATGTTTTCCCCTTAAACTCTCGAGTACTCAATTGATTTTGAGTAGTTTAAGGGTTGAGGTTTTCAGGTACCTCTTAAGACGAATAAGCTTCCGGAGACGTGCAGGAGGCATGATTGCTATTTAGAGTTCTCTTTTCTTTTGATTATATCATGTTGATTGTAATGGAAAGTTGTTATATTGCCTATATATTCTCTGATCATCCTAGGGGGCATCTTCATATGTCGATCTGGGCGTATGTTGTAATAAATATATTTTCTCTGAACGTGATTTGTGAATGTGGGATTATGTAATGAATTGGAAATGTTTTGATATAGATGTGATTTTATTGAAGTATAAATTTTTTCCATATTCATGTGTTTATGTGTATCAATGAATATAACACCACCATATTTGGTCGTCGAGGATTAATAACTATGGATGACCGCAGCATCTGTAGTCATTAATTTTGGGCCTCCAAATAGGGGGATGTTACAACTGTTATCTGTCAATCTTAACTGATGGAACCCTGTCGCCAAATCCAACTGGGAAAACACTCTGCTCCATGCAATTGATCAAATAGATCATCAATTCTCGGCAAAGGATATTTATTCTTAATCGTCCACTCGTTCAACTTACGATAGTCGATACACATCCTCAATGACCTATTTAGTTTCTTCAAGAACAACGCGGCCGCTCCTCAAGGCGAATTGCTTGGTCTAATAAAATTCCTTCCTTCTAGATCCATTAGCTGCACCTTCAATTCCTTCATCTCAGTCGGTGTCATCCTGCTTGGTGGTATACTTGTAGGTTCAGATCCTGGCACAAGATCTACCTGAAACTCGACAGCTCATTTCGGTGGTAGTTCTGTAACCGGCTCAAAGACATTTGCAAACTCTTTTGCTACTCGAACCTGACTTCACCCTTCTCCCTCTTCCATGGCACTTAACAAAGCATAACTACTCCGGTCAGAATTCTCCACTGAGAATATAATTTGGTTATGACAATAAGGCGGTCTTAGTAATATCTCTCCATCCTAGCAAAATATCCTGGCCTCATACTTACTCAACCAATCCATACCCAAAATGATTCTGAAATCTACGAAGTCGAAAACATACAGACTGCATGCAAACTTATAACCTAACAAGTTTAGGTCTAACTTATCACATCTAATCCCTAGAGTTGCATACTCTCCTATTGGATTTGCAACCCTTAAGGAAGTAAAAGGTATATGGGTTCTAAGCATAACCTATCAACCAAATTCTATGATATAAATGAATGTGATACACCACTATCAAATAGTATCCTAACTGGTATACTCTGAATCAAAAGCGTACCTTCCATCACAGTCTTCCCTTTTTCAACTGCAGTTGGTCTAGCAGATGATGGTCCAACGGCAAAAACCTTTCCCTTGTCCACCTTGACTGGTTCTGGACACTGATCTTATAATGCCCAACTTGGTCATAGTTGAAGCACTTGACATTCTTCTTTTCTACAGCCTTCTTCCCTTTGACCGACCGGCACTCAAGAGCATAATGACCTTTCTTGTCACACTTAAAGCAAACAAAATCAGCCTTTGCCTTCTTAGCTGCCACCCCATTCCGGGATCCCTTCTTAAAGAACATCTTCTTCTTTCCCTGAGAACCCTGGGTTTCAACTGGCTTCTCTCTAGCATAAATAGCAAGCATCCCTTCATGGCGAGTTTCCATCTCCACAACTACATTACAAGGATCACAGAGATGTGGCAGGATTTCCCTTGCAATCTCGAGTCTCAATCCCCGAATGAACCTCTCATTCCTCCTGATGTCGATGTCTATAGTAGCATGTCCATCTCGGGACAACTCATCAAACTTAGTAGCATACTCGATTACCGACATTTCTCCCTGCACCAAATACATAAACTTACTCAATAATGCTGACTTAACAACTTTAGATAAAAACCTTTGTTCAAATCTCCCGCTAAAATCTAACCAAGTCAACTCCTCCTCAGGAACCCCGGTAGTAACAATATTCCACCAATGAAGCGCTGCCCCCTTCAACTACCTAGAGGCCAACCGCCTCTTCTGCGCATCATCCAAGCCCAAATCACCAAAGATTCTCTGACAATGCAACATCCTATCCTCAATTCCTATAGCATTCTCCGTTCCCAAAAATGGTTTCTTACCAAGACTGGTGTAATCCCTTCTCAACTTAGCATAATTATTCCCAACTGGAGCCATAGGATTAGCTCCTCCAACATTTCCAGCAATACCAGCAGCAGCTCCAGCTTGCATCATATTGATGAAAAACTTATACATCACCCCCATATCTTTTGGTGGATTTTCAGCACCCACATTGGCATCTGCATTTTGGTTAGCATTAGCCTGTCGACCCGGGTTTTTCCTGGTGGGTGGAACATTTCCGTTGGTTGTGGTGCTTCCTCTATCGAGATTTCCTCTTATGTTTCCTGCCTCCATATCTTCTTTCTCGTAAATCTACATACGAGCCATAGTAAGATACATAAGAACGGTCTAAGAGAGAGGGGAACACGTACTTATATATATATATATATATATATATATCAAATACAAGTATGTTACTATGGCGTTGTCCCAAATCCCGATCTTATTTTCTGATTCATTGGATTATGTTTTGAAAATCTTTTAGGTTTAAATTCCTTTTAAGTTTCATAAACCTATGCTTTGATACCAATTTGTAACATCCCCACTTGGAGGCCCAAAACTAATGGCTATGGATGCTGCAATCATCCATAGTTATTAATCCTCAGCAACCAAATAAGATTATGTTAGATACATTGACATAACAGAAGCACATGGATATGGAAAATTTTCCAAATCAACAAACAACTTTCCCATTCCATTTCAAAGCATTTCAAATTCATTACATAATTCCAATACGAGAACCACGTTTAGAGAAAATATAATTATTGCAACATACACCAAGAGCGACAAATGAAAATGCCCCCTTGGATAACCAAAATATACAACTAGGCAAATAAACATCTTTTCCTTTACAACAAAACACAGCAGAATCAAAATATAAAAGAACTCTTAATGGCTATCATGCCTCATGCCCATCTCCGAAAGCTTATTCGTCTAAAGAGGTACCTGGAAACCACAACACTCAAAGTACTCAAAATTAATTGAGCACCCGAGAGTTTAAAGGGAAAACATAAACTTCGAGTCAGACATAAAGCCTGGTATGAATAATAATCTACCATCTCAAACCATTTAGATATCTAATGAGACCACGCCGCTTAGCGGAACGGGTTTTCCCCTCACTAGTATCCTAAAACTTTATAAAACCATATACCATGCTCCTGCAACCACAGTAGTTAAAAATATAACATTTCAAAATATTATGATGATATGCAAACAAGTAAATCAATTCTGGATTTTTCATCCCCATTCATTCTGACTATGTGTCATAGTTATAGTTTCTAGGGTCACTATTAACCTATTAGTTTTCATGGGCTGACTGGTAACCTATTTAACACTTATGGACTCCCTGTCTGATTTCGTAGTTTTCATGGGATCACTAGGAACCTATTGGCTCCTACCAATAACTTCATTGTTTCATGGGTTCTCCCTGAACCTATTGGTATTCCAATAACTTCCTTCTTATTCTAGTTTTCATGGGTTGACTAGGAACCTATTGACATCTGTCAATAACTTAATCGGGATATAGTTTTCATGTGTTCACTATAAACCTGTTGGCCCCTGCCAATAACTCTTTCTAATCATAGTTTTCATGGGTCTACTATGAACCTATTAGCATCTTCCAATAACTATTCCTAAACATAGTTTTCATGGATTTACTATGAACCTGTCTATCTTGCAACTTCATTATTTAGGCACCCTACATTCGTGTCTAGTTGACCTTCTGGATGCAATTCTACTCATTCAGGAGTTAACTTAATTTATATTCACTTCTAGGTCAACCTAGTTGGTTATTCTTCCCTTCTCCAAAATACAGTTATTGGTCCATTACAATGTGAATGTACATATATGAAGAAGTAAATATAAGAATATGATAATACCAACACCTATGGTTTAATATCCTTTAAATCATTTTATATAAAACTTGGTTAACGCCTTTAGCCTATTAATCAAGGAAAATTTCTTCAAAAACACCATACTTAAAATCATTTCAAAACTCTTTTATTATGCCATGGTTTTCCTTTAAAATGAGACTGGGTTATTTGCTTTGAAAACTAAGGCGTTTGAAACCATAATACTTTACTTTCGAAACTAGTGGAAAACTTCCTTTCGAAAGCGTTAAAATCTTCTTTTCAAAATTCTAGGCACTTGCCTTTCGAAACGCTTTTAAACCTTTCTTTCGAAACCTTTTGAATGTATTAAAGTGAAACCATTCAATTATAAAAGCATAGCTACGAAACCATATGAAAGTACCCCTTTCGAAACCATTGGGTTTACTTAAAATATCTTTTGGGTCAAAGTGAATATATTCAAAAGTACCCCTTTCGAAACCATTTTTCTTTATATAAAATTGTTTGGGAAAAGTCGATGGCTTCAGAACCATCCATTCGAAAACTCAAATCATTTAAATAAACCATCCAAAGTTTAGCTTCGAAACCTCTTTCGATGCCATTGCCTTTGTAACCCTCTCTTTCAAAAGCTTTAGAAAGTGGCTTAGTATAGGTTTAAAACAAAGGCTACCTTTTGAATTGGTTGATGACTTCAATCCACTCGAAAGGCAAAAGAATGGCAACAGGGTTTCGACTGGGTCGAAATCGCCTTTTTCGACAGCATTGTTCTGTAAATAAAGAAACTCATTCGAAAGCTTATACTTTTAAACTAATTGATGGCAACTCTCTACGAAAGCCACTTAGAAGACCCTTTCGAAAGCTTATGTTTCGAATCCTTCGAAAGTTTTTATTAAATCAAGGATGGCACTTATCATTTGAAAGTAAAACAAAGGTATCAACCCCATCGAAAGCTACGTTTCGACACCATGCCTTCCGCCTTTCTACAATCCACTATATACTAATGATTGATACCTTGTATATTGGTTTCGTCTTATTTGGTTTCGACCTGGTAGGTTTCGACTTAATTGAAGGCGGAAGCATAAGGTTGAAAGGTGCTTCTCAATGAGGCGAAACCCACTTTTTGGGTAAAAACTAATTTAATGCCAATTAAAGAAAATACTTTCTAACTAACCTTCCTACTTGTAAACATGTGATTAGTTGCCATAACTTTTCAATTCTTTATAGAAATAACTGCCGCATAATTTCAGATCTAAACAAGGATTAATTTAGAAAATAAGTCCTTCCATTAAACAAAACCAATAAAACAATTAAATCCTTCATCTAAAATAATTTTATATCCATAGGAAATTACTTAGCAAAAATCCACAAAATTACTGAAATTCACTTTCAATATGTCATCTAACATATAAAAGTTGCAGACCCAAATTCTTCATAAAATAATCGAAATAAATTTTTAAATCCAATATATATATTTTCCTTTGAAAATTCATATTAAATCTTCCATGACTTGGAAATTACAAAAATGGAACCCAACTCCAAAATCATATTCTACATGACATAAAATTTTCTCATGGCATTCGAAATTAATTTTAATCGGTTTTACCCTTAAAACCGTATCAAGTCATATTTAAACAATTTTGTTTAAATAAAACATGTTATAATCAAGCATATCATCATCCAAATCATCATTAAAATGGATTTAATCTTAAACCCGAAAACAAATTATCCTAAAAACTTAATAGAGATGATATAGATTATTGTTCATGAAATGACCCTCCTATTTCCACCCTAATTTCATAAGGATTTTTTTTTAAGAGATGATATATAGATATATCATTCATTACAAATATATTTCCCAGGGTCATTTTCTTTCTCCAATAAACAAAATATATCCAGGATCTTTCACAATATAAAAATATTGTTTTAAATCTAAATCATTCCTAACATACATATATGAAGATATCTATGTTACATTCTACTTGAATCAGAGCATGATAATATGTAAGTAGAAATCCTTTTAAATCTATTAAAATGTGATAATTCCCTTTTAAAAGATTAATTATTGTATCCTGATTTTTGACTATAGAATCCACTGGAAATATGTACTATAGTCTGTTATTATAATTAAGAAATGATCAAGTAATAATCAGTGGAAAGCAAGCTTATAATAGAGATGATTGTCTTAAAGTCTGGATAATATCAAACTCAGGTTAAAAGAAAGTGGATCATAAGTGAACACAAGCAACATCTAGGCGTAATGGAAACGCGCCTAACTTATACATGAGAGGTCACGAGTTCGAGTGCTATGCTGGTCGGTTCAAACACAATTTTTGTTTTTCTTTTTATTTTTCTCCTGTATGGTTTGAAATCTGATATCTACCTATATCTGCACATATATATTTAATTTTTGCCTATAATCTAACATACAAAACAATATTTCTTACTTTATTATTTTTGAAACCCAATCCTACAACTGTTCTAGGAATTTATATTTAGATTTTTGCCCAAATATCAACATGTACACAGATATACATGTGCATGTCAATATCTTTGCTCATTTTCCAGAAAACTGGGTGAAACAATTGCTAATTGTACTAAGCTTTTGAAATGCATTTTTATTTTCAAAATACAATCTATCATGATCAACCAATACTTCATTTATTTGAAGCTGGTTAACTCATATATCCTGTATCTGCTACACACTAGTTCAAAGCAATGGAGATACCATTCATTGCATTCTGTCTGAAGCTTTTAAAAACATTTTACTTTTCTCAATACAATTCAGAAATGAATTCAAACTTATTTACAAAGCATTTCAGTAAAAAGAAACTAAAATCCTTTTAAGTTTTCTTCTAGCTAAATCCAGATTTTATTCTAAAACTCAGTGCTCTGTTATGTCTCAAGATTAACTAATACATAATATAAATTATGCAAAACAGTAGCTCACCTACATATGCGTATTTCTTTTCCAAGCATCCATATCAATACTTAAGATCATTTCCTTGTTTCCCACTCAGATATTTCTTTTAGATTTTAAACCTTAGTGCATAACAATATATTTAACATGATTCAACTAATCCATCTAACCATAATAGAATTCATTACATGACTGGAAATCTTAGAAACATAAAATTTTTCCTGAATACATGCAGATATAATCAATTTAAGCTCTTATTGAAACTAGCTAGCATGTTCATTCACTCCTCCATATTAGCCATAACTTCATTTTTACTTAGTGCCTGGGTTACCTGAAAGAGCATAAGTGGCTGCCTCATTTTAAAATGAGACACCCCATATGCCATGAGCAAACAAGGGTCAGATCTATGATCTGGTATGAGTAACATCAATACATTCATGATATTAAGCAATAGAGAATATAAGGGTACTAACTTGTTATTTAAGCAAATTTCTGCAATCAATTACTTTAACATAGTATAATTAAGTTGATTCAGGTATGATATATTCATTTATCATTCTTACACTTGCATACATAATCATGCAAACATAATTATCTATTTGCAACAATTGCATTCACTGGAACCATCTTGGTTCCATACCATTCAACCTAAGAAATATCCATATTCCTATTTCTTCATTTACAAGTTGTATAATTCAATTTAAATCCCTGCCTCATCTGCTATTAAGGAATCACAGGGACACATTGCAATGAACTAATTCACAACATTGCACAAAGATCTCAGGGCTTAAACAAACCATGTGCCAACTTGCATACTTCAAATATGACAAGCATTCCAGCAGCCTTCTTGGCCTTCCCTTCCCTAGTTTATTTACTAGTGTATTGTCTTAAATCCTATCATCAAATATGCTAAGTGAACATGTCACTGCAAACATGGAAACATCCATAATCTTTCCTAGCATAATTCTCCTCAGAAATAAGCAGACAGTTATTTCCTAAATGGGGTCAATATGTCTTGATCTCAGTAAGATATAAGAATATTTTCAACTGTAAAAAGAGGCATGGCATGTTCTTATTATATTGATCTGCAAGCCTTTATGGTTGATTCAGATTCAGGATCTGGTTCAATCATAATTTTAGCTTGTGAGTTTCTTCTTTTTTTTTGATTTGATTAAGGGCTCAGCACTTAGAAAATTTCTATTGCACCCTTAACATTTTTCTTCTCAAGCCTCAGCACTTATACCAAGTATAATGCAGCTCCCAACATTTTTGTAAAGTTTTCATGCCATAGATCTATAACAGTTGAGAGTATTCTCTATATAATTTTAAGATCCTAGACTTTAACATTTATGAGTATAAATAAAACAGTATGATACACATCCAAAGACAAATGCCTCAGCAAATCAAAGATCACCAAAAAAAAATCATCCATATTAAATCATATCAGATTTAAAATAAGACATCCAAAAAGCATTGATGAAATCATATACATCAAAACCAGAAATATATATAAATGGCAATAAAAAGTGGCTGCCTCATCTCAGGTCTTAATGCCATGAACTTAGTGAGGTTACTCACCTAAATATTTCTTCTTATTAGTCCAGAAAATCCTTGTATGAGTGTTTTCTCCTTCCTTCCAATATTTTTCTTCCTTTCTTATTTTTGTGCAGCTCGGGGTAAAAGATTATTCTACTGGCTAAAACTGCCTATTTATATGCATTTTTTTCCCACTAGGGTTTTGTTAAAACAGAATTCCATTTCTGTCCTGGCTAGCATCATGCATTTTTCATTCATAATACCCCGGCTATATGAACCAATTTAAAGGCTGCATTTTCTTTCTTTTACTTTTCAGAAAATGGCCACTCACCTAGTCATGTTAAAAGTGTGACTATCCTATTTTATATTTTAATTATTCCTGAGAATTCCCTTTGCTATTTTTGCCTACACAAGCATATTGACTTGTATCACATTTCATGTCATTTTAATGTTATAGTTTCACTTGCTTATATATATATATATGTATACTTTTCAGTAAAAATGTATATTTGTATACATATCTTATCTAGGCTTTATTTAATTCCTCTTTAATTTCAGAAACATATGCACCTATATGTATACAGGTTTACAAATCCTTATAATATATATATATATGTATAATTTTCTTTTCTGGGTTTTAAATAAAATCTGTTTACTGATTTAAAGTAAAACTTACTTTTCTTATTTTCTAAGATGATCCATATAATTCCAGAAATCAAATATCCATGTTGCAAAATCATGTTTGTATTGCTTTTTAATTCTTGTTTTAAATCCAAGAAATCTGGAGTTCTTCCTTGTGCCATTTCAGTGTGCACGTGCACACATATACTTGCACACTATTTATTCCAGAAATTTCACCATATTTAAATCTAAATATTTCAAAAATTAAATCATTTTACAAAAATGATTTTTCACAAAATTTTGGGGTATTACATTCACCCCTCCTTTTAGGAATTGTGTCCTCACAATTTTTCTAACATTTATATCAAGCATCATTTTCTTTTCTGAAAACTTATCAAACATATGCATAAGCAAACAAATTCAACCATATCAACCATGCATAACAAATTTTTTCCAGAAAAAAAAAATTACCTTTTAATTTGCAAAAAGCTTAGGATAATCCATTTTAATCTTATCCTCTAACTCCCATGTGCAGTCATTAGGATCACTACTCCACTGGATCTTAACTAGTTTCAAGGTTTTGCTCCTTAATTTCTTTTCTTCCTTGGCTATAATCCCCACTGGTTCTTTTTCATAAACCAAGTCAGGATTTATTTGAATTCTGGTAGGCTCTTCCAAAATGTCTTCTTTATCATGTACCCATCTTCTAAGTTGGGACACATGAAAAACATTATGCATTGCTTTCATTTCCTCTGGTAATTCTAATTTGTAAGCCAATGAACCAATTCTTTCCAGAATTTTATAGGGTCCAACATACCTTGGTGTAAGCTTACCTTGCTTGCCAAATCTCATGACTTTCTTCATAGGTGAAATCTTGATGAAAACAAAGTCTCCCACTTCATATTCCACTTGCTTTCTCTTCCTATCTGCAAATTTCTTTTGTCTATCTTGAGCTGCTGCTATTCTTTTTCTTATTAACCCAATTTTCTCTGTAGTTTCTTTAACATATTCAGGTCCAAGAACAGCCCTTTCTCCAGTCTCTACCCAGCATATAGGTGATAAACATGGCTTGCCATATAAGGCTTCAAATGGTGCCATCCCTATGGTGCTTTGGTAACTGTTATTATATGTGAATTCAGCTAGATGGAGGTGGTCTTCCCAGTTGCCTCCAAAGTCCAGTGTACATGCTCTCAACAAATCCTCTAAGACTTTGTTCACCACCTCAGTTTGACCATCTGATTGTGGATGGTAGGCAGTGCTTAAGCACAATTCACTCCCCATGGCCTCTTGAAAACTTTTCCAAAATCTTAAGGTGAAGATGGTATCCCTATCACTCACAATGGTTTTGGGTATGCCATGCAACCTTACTACCTCTTTCATGAATATTTGAGCCAATTTTGGAGCATTTCTTTCTGTTCTAACTGGGATAAAATGTGCTACCTTAGTTAGCCTATCCACTATTACCCATATACTTGTGTTTCCCTTCTTAGATCTAGGAAGACCATCTATGAAATCCATAGATATATCCTCCCACTTCCACTGTGGTATACTAAGGGGTTGCAATAGTCCTGATGGCCTTTGTGTCTCTGCCTTGACTTGTTGGCAAGTCATGCACCTTGCAACATATCTGGCCACATCTGACTTCATCCCCTTCCACCAAAGATTTCTTTTCAAATTTTGATACATCTTGGTGCTACCTGGGTGTATGGAGTACTTACTCCTATGGTACTCATTTAATATTTCTTCCTTCAATTCTATATTTTCTGGAACACATATCCTATTTTTATTCCTTAAATAACCATTTTTATCAACTTGATAATTTATTACTTCCTCCCCTTTTGATATGAGCATTTTCTTTTCCACCATGTTTAGGTCTTGTTCCTGCATTTTCCCAATCTTAAGAAGTAAATCTGATTGCAGAGATATCATACTTAATTTTCCTTTACCTTCACCTTCTTCAATGGGCATCATTTGTTCCTCACTGTTTTCCTCAATTTCCAAATCAGTAAGTATAGACAAATCCCTAAACTCTTCCATCATCAACATGGCTACCTTGGCATGTTGTCTACTCAAGGCATCTGCAACTTTATTTGCCTTGCCTGGTGTATACAGTATATCTAGATCATAGGCAGCTAGGAACTCTACCCATCTATGTTGCCTCATATTCAAATCTTTTTGTGAGAATAAATATTTCAGTGCCTTATGATCAGTGTACAAAATGAATTTGGCACCTAACAAATAATGTCTCCAAAGTTTCAAAGCATACACAACTGCTGCTAGTTCAAGATCATGGGTTGCATATCTGGTTTCATGTGGTTTTAATTGTCTAGATGCATAGGCTACCACCTGGTCTTGCTGCATCAACACAGCCCCTAACCCAGAGCCACTTGCATCAGTGTACACAACCAAATTTTCATTTCCTTCTGGCACTCTCAATACTGGTGCATTAATTAGAGCTTCCTTTATTTTGATAAAAGCTTGCTCACATTTTTCTGTCCATACAAAGGCTTGGTTCTTTCTAGTTAAATTGGTAAGTGGTGATGATATTTTTGAGAAATCTTTTATAAATCTCCTATAATATCCTGCCATCCCCATAAATGATCTAATCTCACTGATGGTGCTAGGCCTTTTCCATGCTTGGATTGCCACTACCTTATTAGGGTTTACTGATATTCCTTTGGCAGAGATAACATGCCCAAGAAAATGCACTTCTTCTTTCCAAAATGCACATTTTGAAAATTTTGCCTTTAAATCATTTTCCCTTAGTCTTGACAAAACTAAATGCAAATGATTTTTATGCTCTTCCACTGTCTTAGAATAAATCAAAATGTCATCAATAAAAATCAGTACAAACTTGTCTAAATAATCTCTAAATATTCTATTCATTAAATCAACAAAATATGAAGGAGCATTTGTCAAACCAAATGGCATAACCAAAAATTCATATAAGCCATATCTTGTGTTAAATGCAGTATACTTAACACTTGAGTCTTCAACCTTCATTTGATGGAATCCTGATGCTAGGTCTAATCTAGAAAATATTTTAGCTTCACTGAGTTGGTCAAAGAGATCATCTATTCTAGGCAATGGGTATTTATTCTTGATGGTTACTTTATTTAGTTCTCTATAATCTATGCACATTCTCAAGGTACCATCATGTTTTCTTACAAACACTACTGGAGAACCCCAGCAGGAATTGCTTGGCCTTATAAATCCCTTGCCTTCTAATTCTTCCAACTAATTTTTCAATTCTTTCAGTTCACTTGGCCCCATTCTATAAGGTTTCTTGATTATTGGACTTGCTCCTGGAATGAGATTAATTTGGAACTCAACTGGTCTGTGGTGTGGAACACCCTTAACTTCCCCAAACACATCCAAGTATTCATTAACTATGGGAATTTCTTCAATGATTAGTTCACTGAGATCTTTTTCTAAGTCAACTAAATGACATAATTTCCCTTCCTTAGCTATTTCACATAGAACTGTGATCCTCTGGCCTCTAGAATTTTGCAATGATATGGTGGATGAGTCTAAATTAATTATGGCTTTAAATTGCCTTAACCAATCTACCCCCAATATAACTCCTATATTTGGGTAATTTAAAACATATAAATTGGAAATAAAAATATTTCCTCCTATGTTTAACTCCACATCCACACAATTCATGTTCAAAACACTAGAACTCCCTAGGGGACTTTGTACAAGCAATGGGGTTTCAACCAAAATGCAGTTTAATTTTAACACTTTAATTAATTCATAGGAAATCAAAGAGTGTGTTGCTCCAGTATCATATACTACTGGTATGGGTATGGCACAAATGAATAATGTACCTTCCACTTGGCCATGATTTTCAGCATCAATTTTCACTGCAGATTTGCCTTTACCTTCCAAAGTTGCCAATTTCCCTTGCTGTTTATTCTCAGGACAGTTCCTCTTCATATGCCCCTCTTTCCCACATAGGTAGCATTTGAAGGCTCCTCCTTTTAACTCTGGGCACCTTGGTTTGATGTGTCCTTCTTTTCCACAATGATGGCAAACCAATTTCTTCTTAGTATCATTGGCTTTTGTATCTTTACTCTTCCTGTTGTCTGCCTCCTCCTTCTTTTTATCATAAGGGTGATATCTTCCCTTATCCTTCTTGTTGTTGCTCTTAAAATTCCTATATTTCTCTCTTTCTTTGTCATGTTGTTCCAGTTTCAAGGCCAGATCAATTACTTGATCAAATGTTCTATCTGCATATGGTAGCATAGCTCTGCTAAGTCCTGGGTTCAGTCCTTTTATATACCTATCATTTTTGGATGCTTCATCTGCCACTAGCATTGCTCCATAATTGGATAACCCCTCAAACTTTTGAGTGTATTCAGTGACATTCAAAGTTCCCTGCCTAAGTTTGATAAATTCTTCAAGCAAAATGGTCTTGGCTGATGCTGGTACAAATCTTGCCTCCAACATCTCCTTGAACTGATTCCAAGTGATTTCATTTTCATTTCTTCCAGCTATGATCACCTCCCACCAGCTTAAAGCTACCCCTTTCAGTTTTCTAGAAGCTACTTGCCTCTTCCTTTGGTCATCCAACTGCATGTCATTAAAAATCCTATCAAGTGTTCTCAACCATGCTTGAATTTCCATCACACTCTCAGTTCCTTCAAAACTCTTGCCTCCCAAATTGGAATAACTCTTCAGTAGTTTTGAAATCTCTTCATGTGGGTTCTCAGGCCTATGCCCAATCCCTTCTCTTAAAACCCTCACAAATTCTTGCATATCAAGCATTTGAGGTGCACTGGGTCCTGCATTGTGATGAGATCCTCTTCCTACCATGGTCTGCTAACTAAATTCTGGGCAAATGGTATTAGTATATTATGAGTACTTCTATAATTTCTATTTTCTTATCTAAATTATTTCATCCAAAACAAACAGACATAATACATTTCTATAATACTTAACAATCAATGCAACCAAGTGCTCTGATACCAACTGAAATGACCCTCCTATTTCCACCCTAATTTCATAAGGATTTTTTTTTTAAGAGATGATATATAGATATATCATTCATTACAAATATATTTCCCAGGGTCATTTTCTTTCTCCAATAAACAAAATATATCCAGGATCTTTCACAATATAAAAATATTGTTTTAAATCTAAATCATTCCTAACATACATATATGAAGATATCTATGTTACATTCTACTTGAATCAGAGCATGATAATATGTAAGTAGAAATCCTTTTAAATCTATTAAAATGTGATAATTCCCTTTTAAAAGATTAATTATTGTATCCTGATTTTTGACTATAGAATCCACTGGAAATATGTACTTTAGTCTGTTATTATAATTAAGAAATGATCAAGTAATAATCAGTGGAAAGCAAGCTTATAATAGAGATGATTGTCTTAAAGTCTGGATAATATCAAACTCAGGTTAAAAGAAAGTGGATCATAAGTGAACACAAGCAACATCTAGGCGTAATGGAAACGCGCCTAACTTATACATGAGAGGTCACGAGTTCGAGTGCTATGCTGGTCGGTTCAAACACAATTTTTGTTTTTCTTTTTATTTTTCTCCTGTATGGTTTGAAATCTGATATCTACCTATATCTGCACATATATATTTAATTTTTTCCTATAATCTAACATACAAAACAATATTTCTTACTTTATTATTTTTGAAACCCAATCCTACAACTGTTCTAGGAATTTATATTTAGATTTTTGCCCAAATATCAACATGTACACAGATATACATGTGCATGTCAATATCTTTGCTCGTTTTCCAGAAAACTGGGTGAAACAATTGCTAATTGTACTAAGCTTTTGAAATGCATTTTTATTTTCAAAATACAATCTATCATGATCAACCAATACTTCATTTATTTGAAGCTGGTTAACTCATATATCCTGTATCTGCTACACACTAGTTCAAAGCAATGGAGATACCATTCATTGCATTCTGTCTGAAGCTTTTAAAAACATTTTACTTTTCTCAATACAATTCAGAAATGAATTCAAACTTATTTACAAAGCATTTCAGTAAAAAGAAACTAAAATCCTTTTAAGTTTTCTTCTAGCTAAATCCAGATTTTATTCTAAAACTCAGTGCTCTGTTATGTCTCAAGATTAACTAATACATAATATAAATTATGCAAAACAGTAGCTCACCTACATATGCGTATTTCTTTTCCAAGCATCCATATCAATACTTAAGATCATTTCCTTGTTTCCCACTCAGATATTTCTTTTAGATTTTAAACCTTAGTGCATAACAATATATTTAACATGATACAACTAATCCATCTAACCATAATAGAATTCATTACATGACTGGAAATCTTAGAAACATAAAATTTTTCCTGAATACATGCAGATATAATCAATTTAAGCTCTTATTGAAACTAGCTAGCATGTTCATTCACTCCTCCATATTAGCCATAACTTCATTTTTACTTAGTGCCTGGGTTACCTGAAAGAGCATAAGTGGCTGCCTCATTTTAAAATGAGACACCCCATATGCCATGAGCAAACAAGGGTCAGATCTATGATCTGGTATGAGTAACATCAATACATTCATGATATTAAGCAATAGAGAATATAAGGGTACTAACTTGTTATTTAAGCAAATTTCTGCAATCAATTACTTTAACATAGTATAATTAAGTTGATTCAGGTATGATATATTCATTTATCATTCTTACACTTGCATACATAATCATGCAAACATAATTATCTATTTGCAACAATTGCATTCACTGGAACCATCTTGGTTCCATACCATTCAACCTAAGAAATATCCATATTCCTATTTCTTCATTTACAAGTTGTATAATTCAATTTAAATCCCTGCCTCATCTGCTATTAAGGAATCACAGGGACACATTGCAATGAACTAATTCACAACATTGCACAAAGATCTCAGGGCTTAAACAAACCATGTGCCAACTTGCATACTTCAAATATGACAAGCATTCCAGCAGCCTTCTTGGCCTTCCCTTCCCTAGTTTATTTACTAGTGTATTGTCTTAAATCCTATCATCAAATATGCTAAGTGAACATGTCACTACAAACATGGAAACATCCATAATCTTTCCTAGCATAATTCTCCTCAGAAATAAGCAGACAGTTATTTCCTAAATGGGGTCAATATGTCTTGATCTCAGTAAGATATAAGAATATTTTCAACTGTAAAAAGAGGCATGGCATGTTCTTATTATATTGATCTGCAAGCCTTTATGGTTGATTCAGATTCAGGATCTGGTTCAATCATAATTTTAGCTTGTGAGTTTCTTCTTTTTTTTTGATTTGATTAAGGGCTCAGCACTTAGAAAATTTCTATTGCACCCTTAACATTTTTCTTCTCAAGCCTCAGCACTTATACCAAGTATAATTCAGCTCCCAACATTTTTGTAAAGTTTTCATGCCATGGATCTATAACAGTTGAGAGTATTCTCTATATAATTTTAAGATCCTAGACTTTAACATTTATGAGTATAAATAAAACAGTATGATACACATCCAAAGACAAATGCCTCAGCAAATCAAAGATCACCAAAAAAAAATCATCCATATTAAATCATATCAGATTTAAAATAAGACATCCAAAAAGCATTGATGCAATCATATACATCAAAACCAGAAATATATATAAATGGCAATAAAAAGTGGCTGCCTCATCTCAGGTCTTAATGCCATGAACTTAGTGAGGTTACTCACCTAAATATTTCTTCTTATTAGTCCAGAAAATCCTTGTATGAGTGTTTTCTCCTTCCTTCCAATATTTTTCTTCCTTTCTTATTTTTGTGCAGCTCGGGGTAAAAGATTATTCTACTGGCTAAAACTGCCTATTTATATGCATTTTTTTCCCACTAGGGTTTTGTTAAAACAGAATTCCATTTATGTCCTGGCTAGCATCATGCATTTTTCATTCATAATACCCCGGCTATATGAACCAATTTAAAGGCTGCATTTTCTTTCTTTTACTTTTCAGAAAATGGCCACTCACCTAGTCATGTTAAAAGTGTGACTATCCTATTTTATATTTTAATTATTCCTGAGAATTCCCTTTGCTATTTTTGCCTACACAAGCATATTGACTTGTATCACATTTCATGTCATTTTAATGTTATAGTTTCACTTGCTTATATATATATATATGTATACTTTTCAGTAAAAATGTATATTTGTATACATATCTTATCTAGGCTTTATTTAATTCCTCTTTAATTTCAGAAACATATGCACCTATATGTATACAGGTTTACAAATCCTTATAATATATATATATATGTATAATTTTCTTTTCTGGGTTTTAAATAAAATCTGTTTACTGATTTAAAGTAAAACTTACTTTTCTTATTTTCTAAGATGATCCATATAATTCCAGAAATCAAATATCCATGTTGCAAAATCATGTTTGTATTGCTTTTTAATTCTTGTTTTAAATCCAAGAAATCTGGAGTTCTTCCTTGTGCCATTTCAGTGTGCACGTGCACACATATACTTGCACACTATTTATTCCAGAAATTTCACCATATTTAAATCTAAATATTTCAAAAATTAAATCATTTTACAAAAATGATTTTTCACAAAATTTTGGGGTATTACAGTTCACCTTGATTAGGATAAAGAATTTGAGATTTGATCGAGATTAATCCTTCTAGCTTGAATCCTTAGCTTTACTTGAATTTTTCTTCTGCTTTTTCTCCTAGCAATAGCCGGCTATACTCTTTCTTTTCTTACATTTTTTTGTTTTATAAAATGAACATGAATGGTATAAGGAACGAGATTATAAGGATAATGAAAATTTAGGGCGGCAATTACCCTAATACCCTTGCATTAATTAATTAACATGTATAACCGTTTGTAGCCCATTTATTTAATTAAGCTCGACCTCTAGGTAGTTATTCCAATCTAAATCCCCTTATCACTTTAAGATTTACATTATTCTATTTAATTTATCTAACTAAATCTCTTAAATAATGTTATTAAAAATTAGAGGTGTTACATATACTTTTTGGTAATTCAAACATTGTTTAATGGACGATCAAACTACTTGGTCGTTCCTTCCCATAAGAAATTCCTCTACATATCCCTTTACATCTTCTTCGTTTAGGATGAACGGTAGACATTGATCGACGACATTCCCTAATAACCTCCATACATAAGTTGTTAAATTTTGGAACAAGCAATCGTCCCTTTGTCCTTAACCAACCCTTTTCGTCAAGCTCAAATTCCTTCAAATCTTCGATATCTGTACCCACCTCTTGATACTTAATTCATTGGGCTAATAATGGGCCATTCTTTTGCATTTCAATGAATCTATCGGTTAAAACTAGTCGAACTTTCAAACAAGAGATCGTCTTTGTATAATGGCTAGAAATGACCGTCGACCGCATGCAAATGCCACAATAAGGCAATGCGTCCAATTCACTCCATTCTTCCAACATTGCCAATACCACATTTTGATGTTTTCTACAAAGTGCATCGACAACCTTATTTTGTTTTCTTGGCTTATACTCAATTCCAAGTTCATAGGCTGCTAGGAAATCAAGCCATCTTTGTTGTCTTGTACTATGCTGTTTCGTGAGAATAGATACTTTAAAGACATATGGTCTGTGAATTTTTTTCCAAAGGATAATGACTTCATACCTTTGGTGCAAAGATCACCGCTGCCAACTCTAAATCATGATTAGGATAGCGGAGTTCATGTGGTCCAAGTTGTTAGTAAGAAAAGACGATAACTCTGCCTCTCTGCATTAGCACAACTCCCAACTCAAAATCAAATGTATAAACTAGTGGATCTAGATTTGCATTTATTATAACAAACATATGTGAATTAGTTAATAAAAGTTTACCTTTAGCGATGCTTCTTCATATTTATGGGTCCAATTAAACTCCACATCAAATCTCATTAGTATGGTCGTAGACATCGCTATACGAGAGAAATTCTTAATAAATCTTTGATGATAGTTGGTTAATCCCAAGAAACGTTTATTCTCATTTACAGTCTCTAATCTCTTCTAGTTACTAATAGCTTTTATCTTCAATGGATCATCAGATGATCAATCTTCAGGAACTACATGACATAGATCTCGTTCCAAAAAGTGACATTTGGAAAACATTACTTGGTGTTGATGCTGCCTTAGCATATCTAACAAAAATCTCGAATGAACTTCATGATCACATTCTTAGAATATATCAAGATGTCACTAATAAAAACCAAAAAAATCTATCTAAATATTCCCTAGAGATTCAATTCATTAAGTCTACAAAGAAAGCAAGCACACTAGTTGACCAACCATCCATAATAACTACATTTTAGGACATTCTCTGGTTTCCTTGTTTAGTACAAACAAAAATACCGTCTCACTATCAACAACTGAAGCAGAATATATCTCTGCTGCTTTGGCTTGTTCTCAAGTAATCTATATGCAACAGACCCTAAAGGATTTTGGATTAAATATTTCAAAATCACCAATTTATTGTGATAATACAAGTACAATAAATTTATCCAAAAATCCTACTCATCATGCCAGAACCAAACATATTGATAACGGACATCATTTTCTCAGAGATAATATAAGAAGAGATTATTTCTCTTGAATTTATCAACACTGAGAATCAAATAGCTGATATTTTGACCAAACCCTTGAATCAATCAACCTTAACTAAATTAAGAAGAGAACTAGTTATTTGTTCTATAAGTAAGATATAGATTATAGATATAGTAACATATATATTTAAATACATAGAGAAAAACAAAATTGTCAAAATTTTCAAAGGGATGTCGACATGCCCCTACCCCCCATGTAGGGTTGTTATGGTAATGGTTACCGTTACCATTTTGTAAATACTGTTACCGTTCTGTTTTACTGGTAACCTAAAATTATTTACCTTTACCGTCACCGATTGACTGGTATATCGGTGACAGGTATACCGATAAACTGGTGGCCGTTACAGTGGTAATGGTATATTACCGTTTGTATAGAAAAATAATAAGTTGATATATTTTTACACTGAATGACGATTCATTATATATCTCATTGGGTCACTTAAAAAAGGACATAGAAAAGAAGTGTATTTATCATCATTTGAGTTGAATTACTGAAATAAATTGAACTATTTTCTTGCTTTTAAATGCCCATAATAGAACATCTTACATGAATATCAATGTATTATGAATGGACTGGTAAATTACCATTACCGCTGGTTTTAAAAAAATATTATCGATGTTTTACCGTAAAAAATGTTAAATTTACCGTTACCATACCGATTATGCTGGTATACCGACTTTACTTTAAAATGGTAACCGATTGACTGGTAATGGTATGTTAACGATAAATTTACCGTTACCATAACAGCCCTACGCCCATGTCGACATAGAACAGTCAGATTTGAAATTTTGATTTTCCCTCTAAAATCAGTTTGGTGGTTATATAACCACTATATTTCGAATTCATCTATCTTCTCACTTCATTTTCTCTATAATAAACTTCTGAAAATACAAAGTAATGGCCTCCTCTTCTAAATCAAACCAAAATGCATCCATTTCCTTCCATTGTCCTAATTCTGGTCCATTCCAACGTACTACATTGGCTCGAGTAATGAAGATCGAGGAAATTATGAAGGATTCTCTATAAATGCTAACTGAATTACAAGTCATGCAAATAAGGATGGCAAAGGAATAAGAGAAACAAGGCAAGATCCTTAGAAATTTGCAAAAATTTCTAATGGATAATCATGCAGACCCTATTGTGATTGAAGATGATTCCTCTAACATACGTATTCATAATCCATTAGAGGACGACAAAGAAGAAGAAGAGGAAGAAGCCCGAATGGACGAGGACGATAATGTTGTTTACGTTGGAGACGTCTGTTTTGACAAAAATGGTAATTTGGTCGAACAACATGGAAACCTTTGTCTCCATTATCCTAATTGTTCGATTCACAAGTCACCAATTGTCAAGGACTCTCGTTAGATTGTTATTATATTAATGTTTTTATATTTTGTGTACTTATATATATTTATGTCTATGTTTCATATATATGTGTAATGTAACATCATATATAATAAAATTAGATTTATGTTTCGCTTATTATACTTCGTTATTATCATTTAGTTCCATAGTATTAGTTTAAGGGGGAGTTATGTAGTTTTTGTTGATGACAAAGGGGAAGAATTATAAAATAGGATAGTTAGGCTGTTATTTAGGCTTATATTAAGGAGAAGTTAGTAGATTAAGGGGGAGTTGTTGGAATAAGGAGGAATCAGAGTTTGGTAGAGTATATTTTATAGACATAGGTTGTCATCATCAAAAAAAAGGGAGATTGTTTGTTCCTGAGATAATGGTTTTGATGACAACAACCTTAGGACTTGTTATAAAATATAAATACTAATATCTTTGTCTATATATATGTATATGTAGGATATATATATATATATATATATATATATATGCAGGTACTAAGAATGAAAGCTGTACAATACAGAGATTCAAGACTGACGAATTCAAGATTGAAGAAATCAAGACCGAAGACTCATGAGTATCAAGAGTTCAAGATATCAATATAAGTAATAGAGTCTAGATTTATGTTAAAACTTCATAATAGCACTTAAATCTTTATTTGGATTTTAATTGTGGAATGGAATCCACCTACTCGGTATAATAGTGGGATGGAACCCACGAACTTCTCTAGTGGAATAGAATCCACGAAATTTTCAAAATGACTTATTTTTAGATTTTTTCAAAATTATCTTTTTAAAAAGACATCTCTCTCTTAGTTTAAATATTTAGCCTTAATTCAAAAACTAATTTTAATCATATTAATTTCTAAATCATTTATTATTTTTAAACTATCTCCTAGTTTTAATGTTTTAGCTTTAATCTCAAAATATATATTTAGTTTTTATTATTTTATATTTCGTAAGATCACTTTCCAAAGGTTTTTATAATCAAAAAGTTTATTCAAAATAGTTTACAAAGTTCTAAGATTGTTTTGACAAATTTTAGAAAGAAAATCTCTTTTAAAACAAAAATCAATTTTCAAAAAATACTAGGGGATGTCGACATGCCTATACCCCCATGTTAACATGGTAGCCGTAGATTTTAAAACACAAATTTTCAAAAGAAGTGTATATTCATCATAACCTTTCATGAATGGACGTGACTGTTATAATCCTATATATACTAGTAGTTTTCAAGAAATTTTCACTTAAGATTTCTTTGTTTTGTCTCCTCTTCCTCTTCCATTCTTATTATCAAATATTCTTAACAAAACTCTGCCAAAATCCTAAGTGAAACAAACTCGGTCGTCTCTAGTTTGATTCTCTGCCACTCTCTCTCATTGATCTCGGGGCTATTCATAGTTATATGATCATTTGTAATCAAAATCGAAAGATCGAAGTGTATCAAGTCTCTCTCTATCAAAGTGTGATTGGAAATGGTGTGATTGTGGCCCGTAATTCAATTGGGCGTGATTATAGCCCATAAATCAATTAGGTGATCTTGTAGACTAGTTAAATCAAGAGAGTTTACCCTGGACTCAGAGACAGGAGGATGTATCTCGTGGCCTTGAAATCGAGGTTGTAATATCGACATTATATTGAAAAGAAATATACATAAGAAATTATGTGGGACTGGATGTAGGTTAACTCCGAACCAGTAAAAAATTCTGGTGTGTTCTCATTTACTGCTTTTATTTTCTATTCGCTATCTGTGTTTGGTTCTTTGATTGTCTCCGTGTTTGTGAATTGCATCTATTTGGGTTTAATTTGAAAAGATTTCAAAAAGATTCATAAAATTAATTAAACACTATTCACCCCCCTCTAGTGTTAATTCTGCCTTAAGATCCATAATCTGCATTTCCTACATTTGGTATCGGAGCATTGGTTTTCAAAGTTATAATAATCTGAATTTTGAAAAAGTTTAAAATGGCAATTTTTGGAGATTCAGCTAACGTTAGTTCAAAACTTTCCAAATCATCATTGTCTCATAAGTTTGCATGTTGTTATTATAGAAAATCAAGTTATCTTTAGAATTGTTGTGTTGTGCAGGAACAGAAGTGTTATATGGCTTTTGAAGAATCAACACTCAATGGACAAATGGTGCAAATCAAGAAAAAAAATGGATACTTGATAGTGGATGTTCAAGACACATGACTGGTAATCCGGAGGTACTGAATGACATAATTTATAAAGATGGAGGAATGGTCAACTTTGAAGACAATTCAAAAGGATATGTGATTGGCATCGACAATGTCGGTAACTCTAAAACTCCTACTATTTCTGATGTTCTGTTAGTTAGGAACCTAAAACACAACTTACTTAGCATAAGTCAACTATGTAACATGGGCTACAAAATTAAATTTGAAAAGGATAAGTGTGACGTCGAAGATAATAAATCAAATATTATCTTTGAAGGAATTAGGAAGAAAAATATTTATATTCTCAGTATGAAATTTTAAAATGATAACCTATGTGTTTTGGCTAATACAAGTGACCCATGGATTTGGCATAAAAGATTTGGGCATTTGAATTTCAAACTCTTATCTAGACTTTCAAAACTTGATTTAGTAAGGTCCTCCTAAAATCGATTTTAAAGTAGATAGTATATGTGATGCTTGTCAATTAGGAAAACTTAGGAAGAGTTCATTCAAATTGAAAGATATGATTTCAACTTCAAAACCTCTTGAGTTACTTCATTTAGATCTGTTTGGTCCATCTCAAATTCAGTCAATAAATCACAGTTAATATGTTTTTGTAATTATAGATGATTATTCTAGATTTACATGGATAATTTTTCTGAAACATAAAAGCGATGCTTTTGATTTATTTAAAACTTTTGCAAAAATAATTCAAAATCAACTTTCTTTAAAAATCAAAACTATGTAGTGATCACGGTGAAGAATTTGAAAACGAAAATTTTGAGAATATCTGTAATAAAAAATGAATAACTCATAATTTTTCCTTTCCAAGAACTCCACAACAAAACGGAGTAGTAGAGCGTAAAAATAGAACGATTCAAGAGTGTGCAAGAACTATGCTTTCATATAGCAAATTACCAAGAAATTTTTGAGCTGAAGCAGTCGCTACAGCTTGTTGCATTTTGAATAGGATTTTAATTAGACCTCTAACCAGTAAAACACCATATGAACTTCTTTTCAATAAGAAACCAACGGTATCTTATTTTAAAGTTTTTGGAAGTAAATGCTTTATTCTAAATACAAAGGACAAGTTGGATAAATTTAATCCTAAATCCAACAAAGGAATCTTTATCGGATATTCTAATAAAAGTAAAGCATATAGAGTTTTCAATTTAAAAACTAACACCATTGAAGAAACAGTGCATGTATCTTTTGATGAAAATTTCAAAGATTTTGTTCAAATAAAGGTTGAAGATGATATTGTTACTTTAAATAATGAATCAAATGAAACAAATTGTGAAACTGTTCATCCTAATAAAAGGATCAGGCTTTTAAAAGATCATCCAATAGAAAATATACTAGGAAATATTGAATATGTTGTTAGAACTAGAAATCAACTAAACAAGATGAGTAATATAGCTTTTATATCAACTATTGAACCCAATAATCCAAAGGAAGTATCATCAGATAATTCATGGATTCTTGTTATGCAAGAATAACTAAATCAATTCACTAGAAATGATGTATGGGAACTTGTCCCTAGACCTGAGGACAAAACTATAATAGGAACTAAATGGGTTTATAAAAATAAAATGAATGAACAAGGTGAGGTCGTTAGAAATAAAGCTCGGTTAGTCGCACAAGGTTATTGTCAGGAAGAAGGAATAGACTATGATGAAACATTTGCACCCGTAGCAAGATTAGAAACCATTAGAATTATACTTGCTTTCGCAAACCACAACAATTTCAAATTATTTCAAATGGATGTCAAAAGTGTCTTTTTAAATGGTTTTGTTAAAGAGGATGTTTATGTTGAACAACCTCCACTTTTTGAAGAAGAAAAGTTTCCAAATCATGTTTACAAATTAAAAAAAGCTTTATGTGGTCTGAAAGAAGCTCCTAGATCCCGGTATGACAAACTAAGATCTTACCTATTACAATCAAATTTTGAAATTGGTAGAGTAGATAATACTCTTTTTATTAAAAGAAACAAAAATGATATCCAATTGGTACAGATTTATGTAGATGATATCATTTTTGGATCAACAAAAAATGAAATGAACAAAGAGTTTTCTGAAATAATGACAAAAGAGTTTGAGATGAATCATATGGGTGAACTTACTTTCTTTTTAGGATTGCAAATAAAACAATTAGATAGTGGTATTTTCATTAGTCAAGAAAAGTATGCTAGGGATCTTGTTAGTAAGTTTGGTATGACCACTGCGAGTGGAAAATCCACTCCTATGGCAACCAATGAAGCCTTGAATAAAGATGACTTGTCAAAAGATGTTGATAAAAAACTATACAGGGGAATGATTGGATTGCTACTCTACATAACTACGAGTAAGCCTGATAACATACATAGTGTTTGTCTCGGTGCAAGATACCAATCTCAACCTAAAGAAACCCATTTCAAAACTGTTAAACGTATCCTAAGATATGTTAAACACACTTTAAACTATGGCCTATTTTACCCTAAAAATGATTCATTTGATTTAATCTCATATTGTGATGCTGACTACGCTGGTTGTAAATCGATATTAGCATTTAGTTCATTAGTATTAGTTCAAGGGGGAGTTATGTAGTTTAGGCTTAGTTTTGTTTATGACAAAGGGGGAGAATTATAAAATAGGATAGTAAGGCTATTAGTTAGGCTTAGATTAAGGGGGAGTTGTTGGAATAAGGGGGAATCAGAGTTTGGTAGAGTATATTTTATAAACACAGGCTGTCATCATCAAAATGGGGGAGACTGTTAGTTCATGAGATGACGGCTTTGATGACAACAACCTTAGGACTTGTTATAAAATATAAATACTAATATCTTTGTCTAGATATATGAATATGCATGATATATATATATATATATATATATATATATATATATATGTATATGTATATGTATGTGTGCAGGTACTGAGAATGAAAACTGTACAGTATAGAGATTCAAGGCTGACGAATTCAAGATTGAAGAAATCAAGACTGAAGACTCATGAGTATTAAGAGTTCAAGAGTTCAAAATATCCAGATAAGTAATAGAGTCTAGATTTATTTAAAAACTTCACAATAGCACTTAAATCTTTATTCGGATTTTAATTATGGAATGGATTCCACTTTTTCGCTTTAATAGTGGGATGGAACCCACGACCTTCTCTTGTGGAATGGAATCCATGAAATTTTCAAAATGACTTATTTTTTGATTTTTTTCAAAACTATCTTTTTAAAAAGACGTATCTCTCTCGGTTTAAATATTTTAGCCTTAATTCAAAAACTATTTTTAATCATATTAATTTCAAAATCATTTCTTGTTTTTAAACTATCTCCTGGTTTTAATGTTTTAGCTTTAATCTCAAAATATTTATATATTTAGTTTTTATTACTTTTATATTTCATAAGATCACTTTCCCAAGGTTTTTAAAATCATAAAGTATATTAAAAATAGTTTACAAAGTTCTAAGATTGTTTCAAAAAACTTTAGAATGAAGATCCCTTTTAAAACAAAATCAATTTTTAAAAAATACTAAGGGATGTCGACATGCCTATACCCCCATGTCGACATGGTAGCAGTATATTTTAAAATTCAAATTTTCAAAAGAAATGTCTATTCGTCATAACCTTTCACGAATGGACATGACCGTTATTCTTCTATATATACCAGTAGTTTTCAACGAATTTTCACTTAAGATTTCTTTGTTTTCTCTCCTCTTTCTCTTCCATTCTTATTTTCAAATATTCTTAACAAAACTATGCCAAAATCCTAAGTGAATCAAACTCGGTCGTCTCTAGTTTGATTCTCTACCACTCTCTCTCAAAGATCTCGGTGCTATTCAGAGTTATAGGATCATTTGTAATCAAAGATCGAAAGATCGAAGTGTATCGAGTCTCTCTCTATCAAACTGTGATTGCAAACAGTGTGATTGTGGCCTGTAAATCAATTGGGTGTGATTGTAGCCTTTAAATCAATTAGGTGATCTTGTAGCTTGGTTGAATCAAGAGATTTTGCCCTAGACTCGAAGACAGGAGGGTGTATCTCGTGGCCTTGAAATCGAGGTTGTAATATCGACATTATATTTGAAAAGAAATATGCACAAGAAATTGTGTATGACTGGATGTAGGTTAACTCTGAACCAGTATAAAATCACTAGTACAAAACAGATCAGTTGCTTCGCCTCATTTGTGTCGGTTGTCCATAAAACCGACACAAATAGTGTAATTTGTGTCGGTTGTTTATTAACAACCGAAACTATTGACTTATGGGGTAAGAAGAAAATGTTAAAAATGTAATTTGCATCTGTTGTTCTTAAGAAACCGACACAATTGAAGGGAAGCAATAGATTTACTCGTGTCGGTTGTTTGAACAACCGACACAATTAAATACAATAGCATCGGTTGTCCAAAAACCGACACTATAGGCACACAACTTTTTCCCCCAAATCCATTTCAGCCGCCCATCTTTTCCCGCGAACCCCAATAATTCCAGACTACTTCGTAAATCATGTCCGAAATCCTAATTCTCATTCTTCTCCTTTTCCAAACCCTAAATCTAATCTCCGCCTCGCCACCTCCAGGCCTGGACACCTTCCTCTCCTCCCTCCCCCTCTCCGATCCCCTCAACGCCAACGACTCCTTCCTCACTCTCCCCTCCTCCCTCAAAAAGTCCCTCTCCCGAACACTAGACCCAGCTTTCAAGCTCCACGTTTCCGTCCCAGTTTACGTCAAGCAGCCACCAGTAGCCACGAACCCACTGCTTTCGTCCCCTCCACCTCGACTGCTCCTCACGCCGACCAAGCACCGCGCCCAGATCTGGCCTTCACCGCCGAGCACATCTTGCCCAAAGCCTCAGCTCATCACCACCAAAACTTGCCGAACAACTACCCCTCTCCTTAACCGCGCCCAGATCTGGCCATCTTGAACGATATATGAGACCTTATTGTAGTAAAAGAAAATGAACCTTAAATATTTATAATTTCAGCATCTTGGGGATCTGGTGGTAAAGATACCGGTGGTGCCCCACAGCTGAAGGGATCAAGATGGTTTTCTTTTGAAGAAGTTAAAAAGTGCACCGATAACTTTTCAGAAGGTAATGAAATTGGATCAGGAGGCTATGGAAAGGTAAGAAAGAAGTATGAACGCCACAAGTTTAAACCTCTCTAGTGATATGTAAAAAAAAATCATCTTAAAAGTCTCATATGTTTCAGGTCTATAAGGGTATTCTTTTTAATGGGCAAATGGTTGCAATCAAGAGAGCAGATAAAGGATCAACGCAAGGTGGACATGAATTCAAGACAGAGATTGAATTACTATCACGGGTCCATCACAAGAACTTAGTCGATCTCATAGGCTTTTGCTTTGACCAAGGGGAACAAATGCTAGTATATGAATTTGTTCCTAAGGGCACTCTAAGGGAAAATTTGACAAGTATGCTACTGAGGTTACATGTCAAATTACTCGTTGAGTATCTTATGATATTGTTTGATCCACTAAGCCAAAAAAAATCCACATGTACAAGTAATGTTAACCCTTGTGCATACATTTAATTCTAATAAAAGGTATAGGTAGTGCTAAATTGGGAAACTGTTACACGCTTTGTAATTTGTTTGTTACGGACGTTACTAAATAAGATCATGCTTATCTGTAAATTATTTTTATATATCATAGTTGGGGTATTGAAATATTAAATCGATATTAAATCTCCTGCTGCACCTCGTCCTGTAAATTTAGGTAGCAATTTTTAAATCTAATCCCAGAACTCGTATTCGATTTTTCAGTGGCAAAACATCCCTTCAAACACAGACAAAATTGCAAATTCTTTGTGTAACATTCAAAAGATCTAGAGGGAAATATGAAAACACAGAACACAATATTGTCGATCAAAAGTACTAGGGATGAGCTGGAAAATAAAAAATTTATACTTTTGGTGATGAATTATGCAATAACAAACAAGTAACTAAATTTGTGTAATTATATTACCACTAGTGCGAACCCGTGCTTCGCATACGGACGTGGTGAACATATTTTAGTTACATGGGTATGCAATTAAAAATAATCGGTATACAAATATATAAAGCTTGATGATTAGGCAGGTAGATCGCATGCTTTGTAACTTTTTTTTGTTCTATATAACTTTGAAAGCAAGCCAACCTTAAATGAGACAATTACATGATATAGTAAGCATGTATGTTTTAGTGGAGTAAAAATTTATAGATCAAAGTTTTAGAACCTGACATGAACATTGTAGCCTATTAGGTCCATCTTCAACCGTTAGGCCATCAAATGTATGCTAATGTGTAAAACTACTAAACTAACTCCAAATAAAAGTTGGCGTGCACTGAAGTATGAAGACGTTAAAAACTCATAGTTGAAAAAGATAACTTGAGGTTAATGATTGGAATAAAGCTGAAGAATTCTTGATTCCCAGTGGGAAAAAAAATATAATCTGTACTGAAAAAATGTAAGATTGCATTTAAAAAAGAGGAAATGATCAACAATCAGGTTATCTAGATTAATTACAGCAACTGATACCATAATAGTAAAGACAAAGAAATTGATACCAAACAAATATTTGAAGCTAAGTAATATCGCATCCATGGATCTGATTAAATATAGCAACTGCCGACTCTAAAACAGTACTTTATATAAATGTCTGCAAAAAACGCAGGCCATGAGGCGTTGAAGAAAAAATGTACCACAGTGGTAAAGTAAGTGCGAAAATAGTTTTACAATTTTTATTCAACGATGATAGACGTTAAAAAGACAAAATCTTTAAATAATAACTGTCCTGCATCCTGACAATATGAGTTGAATGGCGAGAGTGATTTTGTTCACACTTTTTTTCAAAGTGTGAACAAAACACTCGGCTCTTATTGGAGGAATTCAGGGGTCCCATATATGACTCTCCAAATTCCTCCAATAGCAAGAAAGTGTTTTGTTCACACTTTAAAAAAAGTGTGAACAAAATAGTATTCTTGAATGGCAAGTGCATGTTTTTATTTCTGCGGTATTTGAATAGTGGTAGTCAACACCTCATGGCCTTATTTAATATAAATACAGTACATGCAAGGACAATAGTAAAAACAAATTTAATATAATAAGAAGCATACCTGAAACATTTTTGCTGTATTTTGGTGATGTCGTATTTCACCAAACTTGAATGTAAATTATGATAGTAGAATCAGACGCTGCAAATTATCAAAACGATGAATGACATAGATTAGCTTAAAGAAAGTCAATTTGTTAAAGTTCAATAGGTAAATAAATTTTGTTTTTGTTAAACTTTATGAAAAACTATGAAAATATATGTATAACCTGAGACATGCAATTAAAACACAGTTATTTGGAAAATATGTACTGTACTTTAACGAAGCGGACTAAATAATGTTGAGGAAACGCCGGATGGCTTATCACAGATTGTTTGACAGCTTAGAAAACATTTTGGTTTAAGGTACAGCTGAGAAAGTGAAATCCAATGAAGAACCTTAAGCAAGAGAATTTTATGAACAAAATAATGCAATTGTTTTGAATGGAGCAGCTACCTTTTATGTTGTTGCTGAAGAAGTGAAGATTACAAATACAAATAATAAGTAACAAACCAAGACAGTTGTTATTTTTAGGATATGCCTGATTCTGCAATTGAAGGAAAACCATGTGTTCTAGCTACTTCAGTTAGTGAAAAGGATAACCCTCAAATTATTAAAGTTCAAACACCAAATGTAGATAGGTTAAAACTGAAATCATATGCAATATAAACTGCAGTAGTTTAATATGTCATATTAAAAAACGGATATTTATGCAAAATTGTTTGAGTTTGAAGATATTAAATTTGTATGAAGTCCAGATATAATTTTCCAACAGTGAAGAAAAAATAGTAGAAAATAATAGTAGAAGCATAATTAGAAACCTGTTTTTGATTTTTTTTCACTATTATCTACCAAAAAAGGTTTGTCGTTAAGCTTTCCCCGAATGGGAAAAAGACAGGAAGTGTTTAGGTTTTTTATGTGCTTAGACTCAATTCCACCAGACAGTTTCTGGCTTAAACTTTGCTTAATATAAATTTAATTGCAAACCCACCTTTGTTTGAAACCGAATGCAGTAATAAGATAACATGTGTATGAGTTCATCCATATGTCTACTCAGCCAAAAAAAATACTTACTCGGAACATAGCACGTCTTATCGCCAGTAATATGCCTGACAGTTAAAAATATCGAGTTGAAATTGAAATTTAGTTAGACATACAATGGAAAATGAGTTCATGTTTCAGTGAAATGCTGTTTTAAATTTTTTGCATTTATTCCAATGTGTAGAGGTAATAAGAACACACCACTGGTTAATTGCTATTTAAGATATCCTCTACGTTGTCACGGAAATGAAGTGTTCCAAAGATCAAACAAATAAGTTTATGACTAAAAAACATATTCATTGCAACTGATATTTCTAGCTTGTGCATACACTGGCTGATGTCATATGAGAGGGGATTTAAGGTACGAATGTTCTTATGGTTGTTATTTAGGGCAGCGATTTGTTTAAAGTCTTCAAGATCTGACCGAGGTGCATCATAAATACAAAACAGCTATAGAACGCCTAAAGCTTGTTTCCTCTACCCCATTTGAGCGCATATCATATACAAAGGCAGTGCAACTCTTACAGAATGTCACAGACAAAGAGTTTGAGAATAAAGTTGAGTGGGGCATAGATTTGGCTTCTGAGCATGAAAGGTTAGTGAATATTTGTTCTTAATCCTTTTTGAGTTTGCTCTTATATTCATTTTGCTCATAGTCTTTATTTTGTTGATTGAAGGTACTTGACCGAGATGATTTTCAAAAAGCCTGTCATCGTGTACAACTATCCCAAAAAAATAAAAGCATTTTATATGAGACTTAATGATGACAAAAAGACAGTTGCAGCAATGGATGTTCTTGTGCCTAAGGTACATATACGAACTTTTGTGCTACTGTCATATGATCAAAAACTTCTAATACCATACATCTTTGCTTTTTTTGCCTACAATTATGTTATTGCTGCCAATACCACACATTTGCTATGTTACTCTGTATCACAATCCCTCTATTTTAATCCACTTTGTTTATTAGGTCGGCGAGCTGATCGGAGGAAGTCAGAGGGAGGAACGCTTGGATGTTCTTGTAGAAAGGTACATATACATTTACTTCATAGGAATTTGGATCGTTAAAGTTGAAAATGGTTCTGATTTGCACACTTGATATTTATTTCAATATGCTTTCAGTATATCTCTCATCTCATCCGAATCAATGCTATTTATCTAACGGTTAAACAACATATAGATGTATTTAAACCTCGAGAACAGTTCAACTGTCACACGTATTTAAATCTCATCCCAAATATTCTTAAGTCCATTTTTACTGTGGTTGTTTTGGAATTCAATTATTTGCTTTGTAACTTGTTTTGAATGGTATACTGAGAAATAACAACTTGTACATCTTCGTTTGTGGATTGTGTACAAGTTCTGGACAAAGAAAATAATTATGGCTGTAATTTGTTTTGTGAAATGCAAAGTAGATGAATCTGAAATCATAACCGATATATTTTTGAAAAATTAGGAATTGGATTATATTTTCTAATTGGAAATAAATAGTAAAGATATTTGTTTATAATCGAGTAAAATATTGAACTTGACAAATTGGAAACGAAAATCAATTATTAAATGGATTGTATGATATGGATTAGAGATAATACATAATATATTCAGCTTATGGTTCAACCTGTGTTTGAATTACACTCTCAGATTCTTTTATGCAGAGCATTTCTTACTTAATTATTGTCTTTTGTATAACAATTCTCTTAATTGCAGGACTTTGTACGAGACGGTTCTTATAACCAACAAGAGATAGACGAGGTTCGAGAGAATTTAGCTAGTTATATCATGTATAATTGGATGTAGTTGTTTTTTGTTGTGTACGCTGATCTTTTGTAACGTACGTTGGTATTTTGTTATGTACGTTATGTTTGTGATAGATTATATTCTATTTTGTTCTGTAAACAAGAATTATGTTGATGGATAATATAATTATATTTTTTGTTCAATCAGTTCATAGTAACGTTCGTTTATAAAAAATTGAAATTCAATTTCATACTGTTTTTATAATCTTAAACGGTAATAATATATTTTTTTTGCTTCAGATATAACTTGTGTCGGTTGTTACTTCAAAGGGAACCGATACAACTGCATATCAATTGTGTCGGTTGAAAAAACAAACATAACCGACACAACTATCAATCATTTGTGTCGGTCGTCAATAAGGAACCGACACAAAACAAGCAACAGTTGTGTCGGTTTTTCTTAAAGGACCGACACAATAAACGGCGGTTTGCTTCACTATACAAGCTGATTTGTGTCGGTCCTATTAGAAAGACCGACACAACTGTTGCTTGTTTTGTGTCGGTTCCTTATTGACGACCGACACAAATGATTGATAGTTGTGTCGGTTGTACAACCGACACAACAGAAAAATGTCTTTTGTGTCGTCTTCATTTGAGTCGGTTGTAAAACCGACACAACAGGGGTTACACAACCGACACAAATGACCAGTTTTGTACTAGTGAATTCTGGTGTGTTCTTTCCTTTACTGCTTTTATTTACTATTCGCATCTGTGTCTGGTTCTGTGATTGTCTCTGTGTTTGTGAATTGCATCTGTTTGGGTTTAATTTGAAAAGATTTTAAAAAGATTCATAAAATTAATTAAACACCATTCACCCCCCCTTCAAGTGTTAATTCTGCCTTAAGATCCGTAATCCGCATTTCCTACAAATATATCGTTATAAAAACTTCAAGCACACGGTATACAATCATAGTACGTATGTGAGTACGGGTCGATCCACAGGGAAAGAATTAATTCTAATATTACTCAATCAAATTATCCTAAGATTTTGAAAGTGTTTAAACTGAGAAAATTATAGAAAACAAATTAGAGAAAAATTGAATAAAACTATGAGATTAAGGAGCAATGTGGAGGCAAATCCACTTCCAACCATTCATATAAATCAACACAAAATTCATCTATAATCTCTCATTTAAATTTTAAGTAGAAATGATTGATGTGTTTATTATAAGTATGGTTCATTTATGCTATTAATTAACACAACTTAAACCATCAAACTCTAAAACACCATTCAAACCCACTTATTAACTCTCATGAAAATGACATGAAATTAAAAATAAAATCTATTTTAAACGTGATCTATTTACTATGAATTAGTAATATAGAGCATCAAATTTTGATTCTAATTTGACTTTCATCATCAAAATCACTTAGGTAAATGGTCAAATAGTTTATGTTTATAATGGATTAAGCATAGTCTATTTGAGATGTCAACAAAGAATATCGAATTCAATAAAAAAAGACATAAACTATCATCATTCATAATTTTCATTAAGCACAAAATAGAGATCATAAATGAAATCATTATGTTAATTTAATATGTTTCATGAGAGCTTCATTACCCCTAAATTGAAGGGGTTTAGCTTCTCATATTTTAATACATGTTAACTTAAAGTGATTTCAACATAAAAAACAAGGAAAATAAGAGCTAATTAAAAGAAAAGATAGCTAACTACTTGCATGAAATAAAACTAAACTGATTGCCAGAATTAAATCTACGCTACTAACTTAAAATAAGAGGAGCTTAAACTAAATAAGAGTGTATAAAATAAAATAGCAATAAAAGAAAGCATGTAAATAAAAGCAAATAAGAAGAAGGCTAAGAAACCAATAAAAAGACATTCTATTTATCGTTGATTTTGTGGGTACAATATTGCATAAAAAAGAAGCCTATTACATGAAACATAAGCGGTATTTATACATGCTTAAAACTCTAATTCATTTTTAGGGGACTACCTAAAATCCCATTGAGACAGTGTTACCTCCAAGTAATCATTAGAGAATTAATTAATCACCACTAACATGTTGTTAAATCTCCATTAATGTATGAATGTGCTTTTAATTATGGTCTATTAGTTAGTGGTCATGTGGGCTCCTCCATGTTGCATGAATTCTTTTATTTCCTTTCCTCATTTGCTTTCAACGTATGTGCATGCATAATCGATGAAGCTCCATCCAATTTGCACTCAAATTAAAAAAAAAAATTTGCAAATAAATTTTCTCAACATTAATTCATACACAAAATTACCATTTTGCCTCCAAATGAAGATGAATGAATGATGATTTGAAAATAATTTAGATTTTGGTTCAAACATGTAAAATACCATATGCTCACTTATTCCAATAAAAGAAGATTAAATATGGGAGTAAAAACATACACTTTTACGTGCACATCAAATACCCCCACACTTATCTTTTTATTCGTCCTCGAATAAAATAAAACTAGGATAAATCCATTTTTGTTAGGAAGCACGATTGCATTGAACGTATGCAAAAGCCATTAAACCTCTAGGTGTCCCTAGTAGGATGAGTGTTGTCTCGTAAAGTTTTTCGACGGATACTACCCACAAAATCCAAATGCAATATGCAAATTCTAATGCAACTAAATGATGCAAGTTTTCGGAAATATTTACAAATGAAGAATTTACTTTTAAATTAACACGAGTAAGTTAAATATAAATTTTGTTATTATCAAGAAATTTTAGTCTTTTTACTCATCAAAACTTCCAACAAAAATTAAGTTATCGTCACGGTTAGATTCTAGTTTGGCTAGTGGTTACGGTCGATAACATAGTGCAACTATGAAATGAATCCTTTAAGTCGTTTATCAAAGTTTTGCAAAGTGGCATTTTTATTTCTTTTGAATAACAAGTCAAATCAAATAAGTGAAGATAGTGCTTCAGTTTCAATTGCTTGCTCTCTCTATTTAGAAAAATATTTACATTATTATTTATACACCTAACTTAGATAAACTGAGGGCACATATATCGATCATGCACTGCCTTAAGAGCTTACGTGAGAAGAGAATAGAGCGTGGCGAGTGTACACACTTGCGTATGAACACATGACTCTAGGTGTTTATTATTATTATTTTAATTTAATTTACATACACGTAACTCAGATAAACTGAGGCAAGATATACCGATCATGCACTGCATTTCGGGCTTACGTGAGAAGGGTACAAAACGTGGCGAGCGTACACACTTGCATGAAAACACATGACTCTAGGTGTTTCTTATTTTTATGATATATATATATAGTTTCTTTTTCTTTTTTGAAAAGAAAGAGTTATGCAAAATCATCTTAGCACCACTTAACTTAGAAGATAAAAAATGTTATCGCCTTTACTTTAAATCAACCACTCTTTTAAACAAAGATTACAATTAAGATATACTTCATATTATCACCTATGAACCTTTCTATATACTAGCTACACCGTAGTTACTTGTAATCAAACTTTTATTTGTTTTTGTTAAGACAAGTCAATTTTCAAAAATTTCAATTTAAAAGCCAAAAACATATATTATTTCATCATGTTTCAAAATTAAATCCATATGCTAAAGAAAAATCAAATTTTTTTTGGATTCTTTTTTCTTTTTTGGGAAGAAAATGCAAAAAATAAACCATGAAAAATCAAAATAAACATGACTCCCCCCTACACTTGATTTTAGCTGTATCCTACAGTCAATGCATGATATAATGATTGTAACGGAGAAAATTATGTACATATTGCTAGAGAGGGTTAAAATTTCTAACTAGATGTGGTGTGGCCCATGAAGAATCATGAGCTCCTCTCGATCACTCGCCAACTCCAAGTAAGGTTTTAAACAATGACCATTGACTTTAAAAATCGATCCATCCCTAGGGTTTTCTATTTGTATGGCACCATGTATAAAAACAGTACGTACCACATATGGTCCTGTCCACCTTGATTTTAATTTCCCAGGGAAAAAATGAAGTCGAGAGTCATACAAAAGAACCTTTTGATTTGGCTAAAATAATTTCCTTAGCATTGACCTGTCATGAAAAACTTTTTTTCCTCTGTAAATCTTTTCATTTTCATACGCGTCATTCCTAATCTCCTTTAATTCTCTGAGTTGCGATTTTCTGTTTTCGCCAGCCGTTTCAAGATCAAAGTTTATGTTCTTAATTGCCCATGATGCTTTTTGTTCAAGTTCGATAGGTAAATGGCACACTTTACTATATATTAACCTTAAAGGAGAGGTCCCTAGATTAGTTTTATATGTAGTTCTGTAAGCCCAAAGCGCATTTGTCAATTTTTATAACCAATCGTTTCGAGTTTTATTCACATTTTTCTCCAAAACTTGCTTGATTTGGTGATTTGAAACTTCAACTTGAACACAAGTTTGAGTATGATAAAGAGTGGATAACTTGTGGTTATCGAGTATTTCTTCATTAGATTTTCAAATGATCGATTATAGAAATGGGTTCTATTATCACTTATTATTATGCGAGGTGTTCCTAACCTGGAAAAGATGTTTTCTTTTATTAATTTCACAAAAACTTTTGCAAGTCTATAGTATGGTGGATCGATTATACAAATGACAAGTATATGACAAATTTAAACTATATTGTATCAATATTTAAATATGCAAATAAGAATAATCACACCAGGGATTTTATACTGGTTCGGACCTCCCGTCCTACGTCCAGTCCCGAAGCTCCTCTTTGGAATTTCCTTTAACCGAATAACCCTCACTTCACCCAGAGGAACAGGTTTACAATAGCAGAGTTTCTTTGTCATCTGTGTGTTCTCTATTACACGGATTTTGACTATATAGTGCAAATGCTTCCAATATATATATCTAGAGATTGTTGTCTATGAGGAACTGTATAATTGGAAGAGTAGAGTACAAGTATAGATTGCTAGAGATCGAGAATATATCAGAGTATAAGAGTAGAAAGCGCAAGTAAGTCAGGTAGTTTCTTCTCTTGAATTCCTGATGTTATTTATAGCAATAGAAAGATCCTTTGTGTAGTTGCATCTGTTAGTAAGTGCTCTAAGGTCGCTTCTAATGGTGATGAAGAGTTGCAGTGAAGAGGAGCAATCGTGTCTTTTCAATTGTGACAGTTGTTTCAGACGTCTGGTTCTCATATATTTTTTGTATATAGTTTCTTGTCAGACGTTTGAGTATATTAACCAGACGTCTGATTCTGTCTGATTTGCGAACCAGTGAATTTAGTCAGACGTCTGGTTAGTGCACTCAGACATCTGGATTTGTGCATGTTGCTTTTCCTTTGCCTGTATCATTCCTTTTTCGATTCTCTCCACTTGTAGCCTCTTGATACTTCTTTTGAGTGTTGTTCTTGTCACTTTGGTAATGTTACTTTATCAATTACCTGTAAATATAGATATATATGCATATTCGATTTCCGTTGTATAGTTGTTATCATCGAAAACATAGAATTGATTTCCCAACATTCTCCCCCTTTTTGATGATGACAACTATTCAATGTACTTATATATAGATTATAAATCTCCCCCTGAATATGTGCTTATTTTGATTGTTTTATGATTATACTTATATTTCTCCCCCTTTGGCATTATCAAAAAGAATTATAAAATTGAAGCCAATCGTAAAAATGAACAAACAAAGAAAGTTTCATTAAACTTGAAGTATGATTACAAGCATAGATTTGTACAAAAATTGATATTCCAAAAACCTAAAGTCTATGATTCCCTATATCTATGATTCCTTTGGGGAAGCTTTATTTTGATCATCTTCCTTTGGTTCTTCTTTTTTAGAAGTGCTAGCCTTTGAAGGAGATGTCAAAGCTTCTTTGAGAGGTTCATCCTCAGAGAGTTTTGAATGTTTTGCAGGAGGAGAAGATACTGGGGTTGGCCAATCTTCAGACGGTGGTGTTGGACCACGAACCCGTTGTAGTACTTCTTTAAGAACCGACAAGACAGTGGAAGGGATTTTTCAATGGTGGCAAGGCGTGTAGCAAATGATATTTCGAAGCTGTCAATGCGCTTAGCCAAAAGCTTTTGATTTTGGGATATAAATTGTTGGTTTCGAAGAGTGAGATCTCGAATACTTTCGTTTGGATTTGTATCAGTTCGAGTCTCCATAATTTCATCTTGTCCCGGATAATCAAAGGGTGTGGGAGGAGGAGGAGTGGCTTCTCGATGTTGTTCCTCCTCTTGGGATGGATCAATGTGAGGTTGATGAGGAGGCTTAACTCTTCTAGATTGAAGATTGTGCGTCCAATCTTCGAAGGACATGAATTCTGGAAGGATTTCGGGTAGATGCATCAGAGAGAAGAATTTGGTGGAAGCATACTTAGGCGAGATTTCTTCGAATGTCGATAGATAGGATGGGATATTATGTGAACGAAGAAGTCTCATAATATAAGTTGGGTAAATAATTGACGGCCTTGATCGAGTCCAAAAATGCTTTAGCTCGTCGAAGATGAATTTGGCCCAATTTACTCTTGTTCCACTAAATAGAGCATATAGGGCTTTGTGCTCTAATTTGGTGATTTGCTCGTGACTACCGATTCGTGGAATAATTGTGTTAGTTATCATTCGGGTTAGAAGTCGAGCTTTTGGATGTAGAAATTTGGATGCAAATTTTGGCATTTCGTCCTCCCAAATTTGATGATTTATATTGTTCCATGGCTTGAAGCGCATATCCGGAATGTTGTAGAGATCTTCCCCTGTGTCAGAGCATCCTAGTGTTCGACCTATTATGCCTGGAGTTAATCTAATCGTGTTCCCATACACGCTAGACTAGAGCCAGTCATCCTCATTTTCAGTGTTCCACACTGAAGTACTGTCTAAATTCGCATAGAATAAAAATATGGCTAATTGGTCTATTTGGACATCATTAGGGGTAAAAGAAATTAGGGTTTCCAACCCGGCATTTTCACATAGTTCATCGAGATCATACATAGGAAATTTAAGGAGATTGTAGAATGGACCTATGTGGAGTTTTTTCTTTTGGATGTCTTCATACCTTTTGATGCAATGTGGTGCTTTATTCATCCACCTTTCGATCTGTTCGTCAGAGCATACCTCAGGATTTGAAGATGAGGCCGGTTGGTCTTGTTTTCTCTTTAACATCTTGGCATTCTTAGTGCGAGGAGGCATTTTGATTAGTTTTGCCTAAAAATGATTATTTAGATGGGTAATCGTCTCTGAGAAAATCATAGGGTATAATATTTTTTGAGATAAAAGTTAAAAAATGATGTTATCTGGTCGAATATAAACGGTCGATTGGGAATCAGACATCTAGATTGGAAATCAGACGTCTGGTTTGCCCTATATTGAGTGCAGCAGATCAAATTAGACGTCTGGCCTTTTGATGTAGACGTATGGTTTTATCGATTTTGAAAAATCATAGAAGCAGAGAACTATGGCAGACTTCTGGATCTTAGTTCAGACATCTGAAATGTTCTAATTTTTATTTGTAGAAGACAGAGCAAAATTTCAGACATCTGGGGGGTGTATCAGACGTCTGACATATGCACAGTTCTTAATTTTTAGACGTATATCATTGTGTCAGACGTCTGAATTGTATAGGCAGACGTCTGAAATAAGCAGTGTGACTAAAAATAGCCTAAAATTTGATGGTTTTGCTTATTTCTCGAATTCTTATAACAAGTAATTTTATTGTTATGAAATAAAATAACAAATAAGCATATATACATACAAATATAATTTATTTAGAAGGCGATGGAGTTTTACGATCTCCTGAGTTGTCATCCCTCCATGGTTTAAGTGGAGACCATATATTACCACGTTCGTGGGTTCTTGGAGAGCCAGAAAATCATCTCGGTGACGGATCCAAAGGAGTACGATATGAAGATGAGGGATCTAAAGAACTACAAGGTTTTGGGAGTGGATCATGGACATCTTTCTTTCGTGACGAACAAAACTTCATTGCTACTTGTTCCAAAAAGCTTAGGCGATATGCTATGACTTTTTGCTCAAAATATAGTTCTCTTTGAAGATCTATCTGTTGTTTCTGATAATGATGAATTTCATCAATTTTCTCTTTTGTGTTAGGAGATACAAACAGAGATCTTTTAGTCTTCTTGTTATCGGAAGTAAATCCCGTATGATATGAAGTCCACCTATGCGTTGGTTCATAAATTGGTGTGGGTGTAGGAAGTCGCTGGGGTGTATCAACCGAGCTATCTGGCATAGGCATTGAGATGGAGATATAAGAGTTATCAGAAGACAAGGCTATATTTTGTTTGATGAAAAGAAAATAAGAATTGTATTTATATATTTTTCTCTTGAAGTATAACTTTTTATATATGTTAAAAATTTATTTTTAGAGCAACTAACAACCTAAAAAACAAAGGGTGTATAAATTACTGATTCTAATTTGTGGATAGAAAAATACTTGACTAAATATAAGCTAGATGAAGCAGGATCTATTCAGTAATAAGATCATGAAGAGAGAAAATCCCTAAATCACGTCGGAGTTTAATAAAAGATTGTTCATTTAATGGTTTTGTAAAGATGTCGGCTATTTGATTTTCGGTATTTACATATTCTAATGAGATATTTCCTTTTTCAACATTGTCTCATAAAAAATGATGTCGTATATCTATATGCTTAGTTCGTGAGTGATTGACAGGGTTTTTTGATAAATTTATTGCGCTTGTGTTATCACAATATATTGGACATTTATTGATACTTTTATCGAAGTCCGTAAGTCTTTGTTGCATGTATATTACTTGTGCACTAGAGCTGGTGATATATATTCGGCTTCGCAAGTAGATAAAGAAATATAATTTTGCTTTTTGCTAAACCATGAAACTAATGATTGTCCGATAAAGTGACATGCTCCACTAGTATTCTTACGATCCGTTCTACACCCTCCGAAATCTTCATTACTATATGAAACTAGTTCAAATGATGATCCTTTAGGGTAAAACAAACCATAATCTCTAGTACTAGATAGATAACATAAGATACGCTTAACAGCTCTTAGATGAGATTCTTTTGGTTTTGCTTGAAATCGAGCATAAAGACATACACTCATCATAATATCGGGTCAACTAGCCGTTAAATAGAGTAAAGAGCCAATCATGCTAGGATATAATTTTTCATCAAAGTCTTTTCCGTTTTCATCTTTTTCTAAATGAACAGTAGTACTCATCGGTGTTGGTTTGCTTGAAATTTTATCCATTCCAAAGCGTCGTAATAAGTCGTTACAATATTTTTCTTGGTGAATAAAAATACCATTTTCAGGTTGTTTTATTTGTAAACCTAAAAAGAAATTTAATTCTCCCATGTGAGACATTTCAAATTCATTTGTCATAATTTTTGAGAAATGATTACATAGATTTTCATTAGTTGAACCAAAAATGATATCGTCTACGTAAAGTTGTACAACTAAAATATCTTTATCTTCTTATTTAATAAATAAAGTTGTATCGATTTTTCCTATTTGAAAACCCGATGTAATTAAGTGATTTTTACGCCGTTCGTACCAAGCTCGAGGAGCTTGTTTTAAACCATATAAAGCTTTTTGTAATTTAAAAAAACATGATCGGGATATTTTTCATGATTAAATAAAGGAGGTTGTTCAGCATATACGTTTCCTTTAATAAAACCATTTAAGAAGGCACTTTTGACATCCATTTGAAACAATTTAAAATTGTGATGATTTGCAAAAGCGAGTAAGGTTCGTATGGCTTATAGTCTTGCTACTGGTGCAAAAGTTTGGTCGTAGTCGATGCCTTCTTCTTGATTATAACCTTGGGAAACTAAACGTGCTTTATTTCTAACAATATTTCTATTCTCGTCGGCTTTGTTTTTAAATACCCATTTTGTTCCTATAACCGATTGGTCTTCAGGTCTTGGAACTAGTTCCCAAACATTATTACGTTCAAATTGATTCAATTCTTCTTGCATAGCCATTATCCAAAAGTTATCATTTGAAGCTTATTTATAATTTTTTGGTTCGAGATTTGACACAAATGCTACATGGCTTATTTGATTAAGTTGATTTCTAGTTACTCTAGAATTGAGATCTCCAATGATATTATCTTTCGGATGATTCTTAAGAATTCAAGGGGTTAATATTAAAGTGTTATTTTGCACATTTGTTTCTGTAACGACCGCCCATGACCCCCGCACCGAATCTAGAGATAGTGCGCTGAAAAGTGTGCCAGGCGACCATGGACGATTGTCAGGGTAAGATTTAAACAACAGAATCTATCGTATTACTCACAGCGCATGGACAAAATACAATAGAACATATGTATAGTGAAGCTTTTCATAACAAAATGACATCATATAAAACTTCACAATAGTTGAATACAAGCATCCAGACAGTCAATACATCAAGCCTCACTACATGTCTCTCAGAGAATACAAAACAGCGGAATATCCAGTACATATAATAAGAAGATAATATGCAACCCTCTAGCTCGTCTTCGATATCAGCATCGTGAGAAGAGAACAGCACCTGTCACCTGCTACCTAGTCTGCCCGTCCCAAAATGGACGAACAGCCCAAGGCAATAAGAATTAAAACATAAAGCCTTGAGTCAGACAACAGTCTTAGTGAGCAGTAAATTAACTAACAACATACCAAAAGAGCATAAAGGAAAAGGAATAGGAATACAACCCTCCCACTCCAACCTCATTCTACAGTGATAGCCCCCAGACACACACTAAGCAGAAGCAAACATAGCAGAGCATACAATTTAAAGTAAAACTACTATCACTCGAGTCAAGGGCGATGTTTTCCAAGTACCAAGGCCTAAATCAGATAAGCACCCAGAAAATACCGCTCTTGAGTCCAAATGACGATACAACCAAACATCCATGACTCTGGCTATCACTGTTATCATTGCTTCGATATCACCATTAATTGAATGACCGGCACATTCTTTCAGCCGTCCGTCAAGGGCTAATGGAAACTCCGGTTCTAGACATAACTCCCGCACGTCGTCGCAGCCCGTGCCTAGGACTATCGAATCTGCCCAGAGTACTCGACCATCAACAGTTGGCCGTTGGGACTATCGAATCTGCCCAAACGTACTCTTGCTTAGAGCATGCTAGAACCTTCAACAACGATGCTATCCAAGCCTCCTAGTCATCCTCCTTGACGACTATTCTCATATCCATTCATTATCCTCAACTCGAATCATATCACCGAGTTATCAACATGCTTGGAATGATCCCGTCTGGATTAGACCAAGTCTTCATCATGTGATTGCCTCGCTTCATTACATCCTCGCAAAGCCTCATCTCATCATTACATCATCAAATCTATGCATAAGAGCTTCATCATCCCGCTACATATGCCACGAGCAGCTTTTCCAATTCAAGAGCCTTTCCCTTAGCTTTTGAATCGTCTTCGGTCTAAATCTAATCATCAATCATTTAGTTCATAACAATCAATCAAATCAAACATCAATACAAACAATCAAGCATTCAAATATGATCTAAGTAGACAATTATAACAATAATGGCATTTTCGTAATTAAAGAGTTGAAAGTCCTATAAGCATGAAAACATGGATTATATCTCTACAAACTTGATGAATGAACTTGCATAGGTTAACATATGATAAAATGGATGTAACATCATCATGAACAATGGATCTATATGGATTTACACATAGGATGAAGAAAATGCATGGAAATCTCTATTTTAACACCAAATCGAGCCAACAATCCGATATACTCCTTTGGATCCGTGTGAGAGATAATCACCACTCACCAAATCACCTAAACAACCTCAAACCAACACGCTTCAGATCTGGACAGCGAAGGATCAAGCTTGATCTATCACAAATCCGCTTCAAATGAAGAAATCTCTCTTGAAAAGATGAAGATCTTCAATCTAAGCTCTTGAATCTTCAATCTTGATCTTCGATTTGGATGGATGGAAGCACTAGATTAGAGTGGAGAAAAGAAGTGAAGAAGTGTAGAAGTCGAGCTCTCAAAATGGCAGCACTTCGTCGCTTCAAAAATCCGGATCCCAAAAAGTGAGAACAACCCCTCCTATTTATAGCAGAAAACTGCCCTTAAGTCGAAATCTGGCTATCTCCCTAAGTCGCTTCCGACCTAAGCCTCTCCGACCTAAGCCTCTCCGACCTAACAGATGCACGACTTAACTCCTCAGCGACCTAACACTTAGGAAACCCAGCGACCTAACAACCTAACGACTTAACTACCTATGACTCAGTTGGGTTGCGACCTAACAACTTAGGCTTCTACGCGACCTAACACATGTCGACCTAAAACAACATACGACCTAACAGTTAGATCCACGCGACCTAACACTTAAACTATCCTAGCGACCTAACAACTCACGCGACCTACGACTTAGCAAACTCGCGACCTAACACACACGCGACCTAACCATCTTAGGTCGCCTACGACCTAACTCAACACAGACCTAACGACCTAACTACGCTAACACTTAGGTCGGTCAATCCCATAGGTCGCTAACTCTTATAGGTCGCAAACTGCTTATCCCCTAAGTCGTTAACTCTACTAGGTCGCTCCCTCCTATCTCTTAGGTCGCTAACTCGAACTGCCGACCTAACACTTAACTCACCCAAACACTTAGGTCGCTCACAACATTTCCTTAGGTCGTTGCCGACCTAACTCTACCCCAGAATACGTAGGTCACCTACTACTCTTCCTTAGGTCGCCTAAACCTCTTAAGTCGGTCACGACTCATCACTTAGGTCGGTCACTACCTTAAGTCGGCAACTCGACCCAGACTTATCCCTTAACTTGCCTATCCCCTTAGGTCGCAGATCTTCTCTAAGTCGCTCACGACTTATCTCCTAAGTCGCCAACAACATTTAGGTCGCGTACGACCTAGGACTTAGACAAATCTGCCTAAAAATCTGAAATGACATGAAAGTGCTAAAATTCCAGATTTTGACGATCATGTCGATCCGTAAAAATACGGGTCGTTACATTCTCTCCCCCTTAGGAATTTCGCCCCCGAAATTCCAAGCAATCAAAACTATTCTGTACGCCTACCATCCATAGCAATCAACAAACCATGCATCCAATTCTAGCTTAGCGTACAGAATTCTAAAATTAGAACAAGTTACAATATCGCGAGATGACACGACACCTTAGGGCCATACCTTGAAGAGTTCAGGATGAGCTGCCTTCATCCTCTCTTCCACCTCCCACGTACAGTCGTTATCATCATCACTCCATTGTATCTTGAGCAACTTAACTACCTTCCTCCTAAGCTGTTTCGTGTCGGTTTCAACAACACGAAGCGGCTTACGAGGTCTTCTACTGACTGGATCAACTTCTAAGTCTTCACAGCTATCCGCAGAAACCACGGTACTCGAGTCGTGCACATACTTCCGTAGATATGATACATGAAAAACATTGTGCACACTCGACATCTTCTCTGGTAACTCCAATCTGTAAGCGAGCTTTCCAATTCGCTCGATAATCGGGAATGGTCCAACAAATCTCGGAGTCAATTTTCCTTTCTTCCCGAATCGAATGACATTCTTCAGTGGGGAAATCTTCACAAAAACCATATCTCCTACGTCAAATTCCAAATCCTTTCGACGCTTATCAGCATAACTCTTCTGACGGTCTTGGGCTGCCTTCATTCGTTGCCGAATGATCTCTATACAATCTGAAGTCTGCCGAATCATCTCTGGCCCAAGTATCAGCTTTTCCCCAGTTTCCAACCAACATGCCGGAGAGTTACACGGCCTTCCATACAATGCCTCATACGGTGCCATTCCAATGCTTGACTGGTAACTGTTGTTGTATGCAAACTCCACCAAATGAAGGTGATCTTCCCATGATCCTCCGAAATCCAAAACACAAGCTCTAAGAAGATCTTCCAAAACTCGGTTGACCCTCTCGGTCTGACCATCTGTTTGAGGGTGATAAGCTGTACTCAAACACAACTCGGTTCCCAAGACTTCCTGGAAGCTCTTCCAAAATCCACTAGTGAACAATGGGTCTCGATCGCTCACTATACCCTTCGGAATACCATGGAATCGAACTATCCACTTTACATACAACTCAGCCAACTTTGGTGCCGTCCTAGTCGATCGAACAGGAATGAATCTTGCACTCTTGGTCAAACGATCAACGATAACCCAAATCCCTTCATTTCCCGTTCTGGTTCTAGGCAATCCATCAATAAAATCCATCGACACTTGTTCCCACTTCCATGTAGGAACTTCTAATGGCTGAAGCAATCCACTTGGCTTCTTCTGTTCGGCTTTTACCAACTGGCAGTTCATACATTTGGAAATAAAATTTCCAACATCCTTCTTCATACCTTCCCAGTAGTAGGTCCTCTTCATATCCCGATACATCTTATTTCCACCTGGATGAATTGTCAACTTCGAGTGATGACTTTCCTTCAGAACTTCACTCCTCAATTCATCCATATCGGGAACAACTAGTCGTCCCTGCTTCCGAAGCCAACCCTCTCGATCGACCTCGAATCCTTTATCCTTTTCTGGATCCAATCCAGATTTCAATTCACGGATAATCTTGACAAGCTTATCATCTCGCTTTTGGCTCTCGCCAACCCTTTCCACAAGAGTGGGTCTTATTGATAAGTTTGCCAACATCTCAGGTTCCAATTCACATCTAGGTCTGAAGTCAAATCCAGCTAAATACTCGAGACTCTTCCATTCTGAAAACATGGCTCCCAATCCTGCATGTCTTCGACTTAACGCATCTGCCACTGCGTTACCTTTTCCCGGGGTATAAGCTATACCAAAATCATATGATGCCAAAAACTCTAGCCAACGTTGCTGCCGAAGATTCAAATCCTTTTGGGAGAAAAGATACTTCAACGACTTGTGATCCGTAAACAACTCGAATCGAACTCCCAATAGATAATGTCTCCACATCTTCAGAGCAAATACAATCGCCGCTAACTCCAAATCATGAGTTGGGTAATTCCTTTCATGCGGCTTCAGTTGTCGACTGGCATACGCAACAACTTTATCCTTCTGCATCAGCACTGCTCCAAGTCCAGTACCACATGCGTCGGTGTAAACCACCATCTCATCATTCCCACTTGGAATAGTCAAAACAGGAGCACTCGTCAATCTCTCTTTCAGGATTCCGAAAGCTTGCTCACACTTAGCATCCCAACAGAACACTTGGTTCTTCTTCGTTAATCCTGTTAACGGTGCAGCTACCTTGGAGAAGTCTTTGATAAACCGTCGATAATATCCTGCTAATCCAAGAAAACTTCTCACATCTGATGCATTCTTAGGTCTAACCCAATCCTGGATTGCTGCCACCTTAGCGGGATCAACCGCTATTCCATTTCCAGAAATCACATGGCCTAAGAACCTCACTTCACTCTTCCAGAAGTGACACTTCGAAAACTTAGCCTTCAACTGATGTTTCCGCAAGATTTCCAAAACAATACGCAAGTGCGTCTTGTGCTCCTCTTCTGTTCTGGAATAAATCAGAATATCATCCACGAACACAAGTACGAACTTGTTCAACTGATCTCTGAACACTCTATTCATAAGATCCACAAAATATGCTGGTGCGTTAGTCAATCCAAATGGCATTACCAGCCACTCAAAGAAACCGGATGGTGTCCGAAAAGCAGTCTTCGGCACACTATCTTTAGCCACTCTCAACTGGTGAAATCCCGTTGCCAAATCCATCTGAGAAAACACCTTAGCTTCGTGAAGCTGATCAAACAAGTCATCTATTCTCGGCAATGGATACTTGTTCTTCTTAGTCACCTTATTCAGCTCACGATAATCCACACACAATCTCAACGACCCATCTGCCTTGGTTGCAAACACAACTGGTGCACCCCACTCGGACACACTACGCCGAATGAATCCTTTCTGCAAAAGATCATCAACTTGCACCCTCAACTCCTGCTGTTCCCTAGGCGCCATTCGCCTAAGAGGCATCACAACAGGTCTGGCTCCTTCAACTAGATCTATTCGAAACTCGATCTCTCTATGCGGCGGCAACCCTTTGACTTCGTCAAAGACATCATCGAATCTGTTAGCGATCGGCACTGATGACAGTCCATCCCGTGGAACAACTAGCGAATACATGAAGCTCATGAAGACGCCTTCTTCATGCTTACATCGTATCACAACCTTTCGCCCTTCCACATTCTCGACTGTCACTTCCAACCTTTCGCAATCAACCTTTGCCGCATACTTCCTAAGCCAGTCCATACCCAAAATAATTCCGAACCCCGCAAAGTTCAGAACAAAGCAATCACAAACAAAAGAGCAACCATGACTCGATACAACTAGACCACGGCATAACATACACAAACAAGACGAACCCCCAACTGGATTAGTCACAACCAATGGCCTATCAACAATATCCGGCTTCAAATCTAACCGGCCTACTAGTTCATTACAAACAAACGAATGCGATGCTCCAGTATCAAACAGAACTCTAACTGGAACACCACATAGGAAAAGAGTACCTTGAACAACCACACTCTTTCCCTTCTCTTCAGCAGTAGGAGCTTTCGAAGACGACGGAACAGCTCCTAAAGCATAGGCTTGCACAATCTGCCTGTCCTTCCTTGGTTCTGGACAATTCTTCCTGAAATGTCCCGGCTTGTCACAGTTGTGACACTTCATCGGTGCCTTCGGATTCTTACAATCCTTAGAGAAATGGCCATTCTGCTGACAATTGTAGCAAGTCACCTCGCCTTTCGGCTTCTTCTGGCCATCCTTACCCTTCTGCTGCTGCTGCTTCCTCTTCTGGTTTCCACCCTGCTGTGGTTTAGATTCTCCCTTGGTAACAGCAACAACAGGTCCTTCCTTAGGAAACAGACTCTCATGCCTTAGAGCTTTCTCCACAAGCTTCTCAAATGAATCGTCCAAATGATCCACCAACTTTCTCCCAAGATAACTATCCAAGCCGGTCACAAACTTCTCATTCTTCTGATAAGCAGATTCAATATATGACCGAGCATACTTGGACAAGGCTTCAAACTCAGAAACATACTCAAGAACAGATCTTCCACCCTGCTTGAGCTCCACAAACCTCTTGAACAGAACAGACTTCTGAGCTGTAGAAATGAACTTAGCTTCAAACCTAGCTTGGAATTGCTCCCAAGTAATCTCTTCCTCCGCAGTATTGATGGTAATAGAGTTCCACCAATCAGAGGCTCTCCCTTGAAGCTGCCTTGATGCCAACTTCCTCTTAGTTGCATCATCAATTCCCAAATCACCAAAGATCCTTCTACAAGCATCTATCCACCTCTGGACCTCAATGGTAGATTCTGTTCCCAAGAAAACCTTCCCTCCAAGAGCAGTATAATCCTTGCACAGCTTAGCAAAATCCACTGGTTTCGGAGTTTGGACTTGAACTCCAACATCAACTGCTGCCCCCGGAACTGGTATCCTTCTCATGATCGAAGTCATCATAGCTTCGAACATGGCCGCATAATCAGCAGTCTCTTCAGTAGCACGGCCTTCCCTAGCAGCTGGTCTCCCTCTTCGACTCATTCTCAATATCTATAAAAAGGAATGATCAGAACATCTAGAGAAACAACTGCATAAAGGACTAATTTACTGCTAAACTACTATATTATATATAGTAATCATCCATCAAAATACAATTACGTCTCTCATACGTAGTTACGTCAGCGAGCGTTGGGTAAAATCGATTAACCTGGCTCTGATACCAAATGTGACGACCGCCCATGACCCCCGCACCGAATCTAGAGATAGTGCGCTGAAAAGTGTGCCAGGCGACCATGGACGATTGTCAGGGTAAGATTTAAACAACAGAATCTATCGTATTACTCACAGCGCATGGACAAAATACAATAGAACATATGTATAGTGAAGCTTTTCATAACAAAATGACATAATATAAAACTTCACAATAGTTGAATACAAGCATCCAGACAGTCAATACATCAAGCCTCACTACATGTCTCTCAGAGAATACAAAACAGCGGAATATCCAGTACATATAATAAGAAGATAATATGCAACCCTCTAGCTCGTCTTCGATATCAGCATCGTGAGAAGAGAACAGCACCTGTCACCTGCTACCTAGTCTGCCCGTCCCAAAATGGACGAACAGCCCAAGGCAATAAGAATTAAAACATAAAGCCTTGAGTCAGACAACAGTCTTAGTGAGCAGTAAATTAACTAACAACATACCAAAAGAGCATAAAGGAAAAGGAATAGGAATACAACCCTCCCACTCCAACCTCATTCTACAGTGATAGCCCCCAGACACACACTAAGCAGAAGCAAACAAAGCAGAGCATACAATTTAAAGTAAAACTACTATCACTCGAGTCAAGGGCGATGTTTTCCAAGTACCAAGGCCTAAATCAGATAAGCACCCAGAAAATACCGCTCTTGAGTCCAAATGACGATACAACCAAACATCCATGACTCTGGCTATCACTGTTATCATTGCTTCGATATCACCGTTAATTGAATGACCGGCACATTCTTTCAGCCGTCCGTCAAGGGCTAATGGAAACCCCGGTTCTAGACATAACACCCGCACGTCGTCGCAGCCCGTGCCTAGGACTATCGAATCTGCCCAGAGTACTCGACCATCAACAGTTGGCCGTTGGGACTATCGAATCTGCCCAAACGTACTCTTGCTTAGAGCATGCTAGAACCTTCAACAACGATGCTATCCAAGCCTCCTAGTCATCCTCCTTGACGACTATTCTCATATCCATTCATTATCCTCAACTCGAATCATATCACCGAGTTATCAACATGCTTGGAATGATCCCGTCTGGATTAGACCAAGTCTTCATCATGTGATTGCCTCGCTTCATTACATCCTCGCAAAGCCTCATCTCATCATTACATCATCAAATCTATGCATAAGAGCTTCATCATCCCGCTACATATGCCACGAGCAGCTTTTCCAATTCAAGAGCCTTTCCCTTAGCTTTTGAATCGTCTTCGGTCTAAATCTAATCATCAATCATTTAGTTCATAACAATCAATCAAATCAAACATCAATCCAAACAATCAAGCATTCAAATATGATCTAAGTAGACAATTATAACAATAATGGCATTTTCGTAATTAAAGAGTTGAAAGTCCTATAAGCATGAAAACATGGATTATATCTCTACAAACTTGATGAATGAACTTGCATAGGTTAACATATGATAAAATGGATGTAACATCATCATGAACAATGGATCTATATGGATTTACACATAGGATGAAGAAAATGCATGGAAATCTCTATTTTAACACCAAATCGAGCCAACAATCCGATATACTCCTTTGGATCCGTGTGAGAGATAATCACCACTCACCAAATCACCTAAACAACCTCAAACCAACACGCTTCAGATCTGGACAGCGAAGGATCAAGCTTGATCTATCACAAATCCGCTTCAAATGAAGAAATCTCTCTTGAAAAGATGAAGATCTTCAATCTAAGCTCTTGAATCTTCAATCTTGATCTTCGATTTGGATGGATGGAAGCACTAGATTAGAGTGGAGAAAAGAAGTGAAGAAGTGTAGAAGTCGAGCTCTCAAAATGGCAGCACTTCGTCGCTTCAAAAATCCGGATCCCAAAAAGTGAGAACAACCCCTCCTATTTATAGCAGAAAACTGCCCTTAAGTCGAAATCTGGCTATCTCCCTAAGTCGCTTCCGACCTAAGCCTCTCCGACCTAAGCCTCTCCGACCTAACAGATGCACGACTTAACTCCTCAGCGACCTAACACTTAGGAAACCCAGCGACCTAACAACCTAACGACTTAACTACCTATGACTCAGTTGGGTTGCGACCTAACAACTTAGGCTTCTACGCGACCTAACACATGTCGACCTAAAACAACATACGACCTAACAGTTAGATCCACGCGACCTAACACTTAAACTATCCTAGCGACCTAACAACTCACGCGACCTACGACTTAGCAAACTCGCGACCTAACACACACGCGACCTAACCATCTTAGGTCGCCTACGACCTAACTCAACACAGACCTAACGACCTAACTATGCTAACACTTAGGTCGGTCAATCCCATAGGTCGCTAACTCTTATAGGTCGCAAACTGCTTATCCCCTAAGTCGTTAACTCTACTAGGTCGCTCCCTCCTATCTCTTAGGTCGCTAACTCGAACTGCCGACCTAACACTTAACTCACCCAAACACTTAGGTCGCTCACAACATTTCCTTAGGTCGTTGCCGACCTAACTCTACCCCAGAATACGTAGGTCACCTACTACTCTTCCTTAGGTCGCCTAAACCTCTTAAGTCGGTCACGACTCATCACTTAGGTCGGTCACTACCTTAAGTCGGCAACTCGACCCAGACTTATCCCTTAACTTGCCTATCCCCTTAGGTCGCAGATCTTCTCTAAGTCGCTCACTACTTATCTCCTAAGTCGCCAACAACATTTAGGTCGCGTACGACCTAGGACTTAGACAAATCTGCCTAAAAATCTGAAATGACATGAAAGTGCTAAAATTCCAGATTTTGACGATCATGTCGATCCGTAAAAATACGGGTCGTTACAGTTTCATTATTAATAGAATTTGTTGAATTTGTTATTGGAATAGTCTCTTCTTCATCATTAGTATGATTGTTAAATAGATTTTTGTCGAACGAAACATGTAAACTTTCTTCAATAGTATTATTTCGTTTATTAAAAATTCTATATGCTTTGCCACGATCAAAATATCCAACAAAGATACCTTCATCGACCTTTGGGTCAAACTTCCTAAGTTATCTTTTGTATTTAATATAAAGCATTTTGAACCGAAAGTTTTAAAGTATGATACTTTAGGTTTTCTTCCAAAAAATATTTCAAAACAAGTTTGTTTAGTCATAGGACGTATGGTTACTCGATTTAATACATAACAAGCTGTAGCAATAGCTTCTACCCAAAAGTGTTTTGGTAAACCACTACTATTTAGTAGTGTTCGTGCACATTCTTGTAACGTACGATTTTTTCTTTCTACTACACCATTTTGTTGAGGTGTTCGAGGAAAAGAAAAATTATGGCTTATTCCTTTCTTATTGCAAAAATTAGTGAAAAGATCGTTTTCGAATTCTCCTCCGTGATCACTTCGAATATTTTAATTTTCAAGTCCATTTGTGTTCTAATTCTTTTAGCAAATATTTTAAACATTTCAAAAGTATCGCTTTTATGTTTTAAAAACAAGGTCCATGTATACCTTGAAAAATCATCAACTATGACGAAAACATATTTGTTGTGATTTATAGATCGTATTTGTGTTGGACCAAATAAATCTAAATGTAATAATTCTAATGGTTGTTTTGTAGAAATATTATTTTTAGATTTAAAAGAGGTTTTCTTTAGTTTTCAAATTTGACAATTGTCGCATAAATTTTCTACTTTGTAATTTATTTTAGGTAGAACTCTAACTAACTCATATTTTGCCAATTTATTAATACTTTTCAAATTGATGTGACAAAAACGTTTATGCCATAACCATGGATCATTATGTTTGGCGGTTAAACATAAATTTGAATTTTATTTATATTCATGTTTAATACATAGATATTTTTGTTTCTAAAACCTTCAAATATAAGTTGTTTGTTATTATCTAAAATATTACATCTATCTTTTTCGAAATTTATTTGAAATCCTTTGTCACATAATTGACTAATGCTTAGTAGATTGTGTTTTAGATTTTCTACTAATAAAACATTTGTAATAATAGGAGATATAGAAATACCATAATTGATGACTTCTCCAGTGCCAACGACATATCCTTTTGAATTATCTCCAAAGGTTACCGTTCCACCATCGATGTATTTTATATTTGATAACATTTTTGAATTTCCAGTCATATGCTTGGAGCATCCGCTATCTAGTATCCATTTCTCCTTATGTTTTATTTTGGGTACCTGCAAAATAAAAGATGTTTTAATTGGTACCCATATACTTTTGTTAGGGTCCTAATTGTTAGGAGAAGGTAGCCATACCCATGATGATTTGGTACATTTGTAAATATAATTTTTATTATAGACTACATTCTCTAAGAAATTATTAATATGTTTTTGTTTAATCAAATTATTATTTGTCTTAGGAATCCAAATTTTCATAGTTTTGGTATTCATATTAGGCATAGATAAACCTTTAGTTTTTGTATACAAAAGATTTTTTGCATCATTTCCTTTTTGTTTAGTAATATTTTTAAATCCTATTCCATTTCTATTTCCTGATGGTTTTGAAATTTTGATAAGATTTTCCAAATCTTGTTTCCCTTTATTGAATTTTGAAACATTATTCGTAATTTTGTCTAATTTTTCTTTTAATTCTAAATTTTCAATTTTCAATATTTCAATATTGCTTTTTAAATTGATTTTTTCTTGTAGTAAATCATCCTTTACTATTTTAGTGTTTTCAAAATCAATAGTAATAGCCTTACTTTCTATCAAATTATTTTCAATTTTTTCTTGAGATAATTCTAGTTCTTCTTCTAAGATAATTTTTTCATCTTTTAACATTCCTACTTCAAGTTCTAATCTATTTATTTTAGCTATATATTCTTTGTTCAATTTTTTAATTTGTCTAAATTTATCCTCTAATTCCATTTTAAGTTCTAATAGTTCGTCATAGCTAAGTTCTGGACATACCTCATTAGTTTGTGCCATAAAACACACATTGGCTTGTTCTCCATCACTATCACTATCACTTTCAGATGATGAAGAATCCAAGTCTTCCCATGTTACTTTGAAAGCCTTCTTCTTCTTGAATTTTTCAAATTTGTTCTTCTTTTTATCTTTATTGAGTTTGGGGCAATCCTTCTTCATATGTCTGTATTGATCACATTCATAGCACTTAATTTGAGATAAGTTTATTGTGTTGGACTTCCCTTCTTTTTGGAATTTTGTCATCTTTCTAAATTTCTTGAATCTGTTGTAGTTCTTGGAAATAAAGACTATCTCTTCTTCATCTAAATCAGAATCATCATTTTTGTTGCTGGAAATGCTATGTTCTTCTTTTTCGAATTTAGTTCTTTTCGTGCCTGCAAATTAGCTTCATATGACATTAAATTTCCTATCAACTCTTCAGTTTTGAGAGTAGAGAGATCATTAGCTTCTTCAATAGCTAATACTTTCCTTTCCCAATCAGGTGTCAAAGAGTTGAGTATTCATGAAACTAAATAAAAATCGGTAAATTTAACTCCTAATTCCATAAGATCATGTTGGATAGTTTGAAATCTAGAATACATATCAACAATAGTTTCATTTTGCTTCAATTTAAATGACGAATATTAATTTTGCAAAACTGAAATCTTAGTTTGTTTGACCTTTGTTGTACCTTCGTGTGTGATTTGTAAGGTACGCCAAATGTCAAATGCAGTTGTACATAACATGACACGTGAAAATTCATTTTTATCTAGAGAACAAAATAAAACGTTCATAGCTTTAGCATTATTTGATGCTAAGGTCTTTTGTGCATCGGTCGATGTGTTCATAGCAGTAGTAGGTGCTTCATATTTATCTTGAGTTGCTGACCAAATTTCTAGACCATTAGCTTCCATAAAAATTCTCATACGTGTTGACCAGTATGCATAGTTAGAACCATTAAAAAGTGGGGGTCATGCTGTGGATTGTCCTTCTCAAAAAATACTTGCCATATCAAAAATGATTCAAAAACATGTTACTGTAATTTGATCAAACCTTGCTCTGATACAAAATGAAAGTCTATAGTATGGTGGATCGATTATACAAATGACAAGTATATGACTAATTTAAACCATATTGTATCAATATTAAAATATGCAAATAAGAATAATCACACCAGGGATTTTATACTGGTTCAGACCTTCCGTCCTACGTCCAATCCCGAAGCTCCTCTTCGAAATTTCCTTTAACCGAATAACCCTCACTTGACCCGGAGGAACATGTTTACAATAGTAGAGTTTCTTTGTCAACTGTGTGTTCTCTATTACACGGATTTTGATTATATAGTGCGAATGCTTCCAATATATATCTAGAGATTGTTGTCTTTGAGGAACTGTATAATTGGAAGAGTAGAGTACAAGTATAGATTGCTAGAGATCAAGAATATATCAGAGTATAAGAGTAGAAAGCGCAAGTAAGTCAGGTGGTTTCTTCTCTTGAAATCCTGATGTTATTTATAGCAGTAGAAAGACCCTTTGTGTAGTTGCATCTGTTAGTTAGTTCTCTAAGGTCGCTTCTAATGGCGATGAAGAGTTGCAGTGAAGTGGAGCAATCGTGTCTTTTCAATTGTGACAGTTGTAATTTGAATATACACAGCCGAGTTCAAAATCAGATGTTTGGAAAATGTTTCAGACGTCTGGTTCTCATATATTTTTTGTATATAGTTGCTTGTCAGACGTCTGAGTATATTAACCAGACATCTGATTCTGTCTGATTTGCGAACCAGTGAATTTAGTCAGACGTCTGGTTAGTGCACTCAGACGTCTGGATTTGTGCATGTTGCTTTTCCTTTGCCTGTATCATTCCTTTTCCGATTCTCTCGACTTGTAGCCTCTTGATACTTCTTTTGAGTCTTATTCTTGTCTCTTTGGTGATGTTACTTTATCAATTACGTCTAAATATAGATATATATGCATATTCGATTTCCATTATATAGTTGTTATCATCGAAACCACATAATTGATTTCCTAACAACTTTGTGGTTATTTGTTTTACAAGGAATGGCTTCAACACATTTAGAGACGTAATCAATAGCAAGAAGAATGTGCAGATTTCCGGAAGGGCTAAGAAATGTTCCCATGAAGTCAATACCCCAAACGTCAAATATTTCGATCGTAAGAATGAGGTTCAAAGGTATCATGTTTCATCGAGATATTTTTCCTAACATTTTCCAACGTTCACAAGTTTTACAAAACTCGAATGCATCTTTGAAAAGCGTAAGTCGGTAAAAACCACATTGAAGAACCTTTATCACTGTTTTCTTAGGACCGAAGTGACCACCACAAGCTTTGTTCTGACAAAATAAAAGAATACTCCTAATTTCACAATCTGGGATGTAACGTCGAATGATTTGGTCAGAACAATACTTAAACAAGTATGGATCATCCCAGTATAAGTACTTGACTTAGGAAAGAAATTTATATTTATCTTGTTTTGACCAAAATGAAGGAGTTTCTTTAGTGACTAAATAGTTCACTGTATCGGCATACAACAGATTGATGGAAACGGAAAGGAGTTGTTCATCACGAAAGTTCTTGTTAATCGGTAAAGAAGGTGGTGTGTTTGGAAGACGCGACAGATGATCAACAATGACATTGCTATATCCTTTTTTCTTTGATTGTAAGGTCAAATTCATGGAGTAAAAGAATCCAACGGATCAAACGAGACTTAGCGTCCTTTTAAGTGAAAAAGTACCTAAGAGCGGAGTGGTCAGTGTAAACCGTAATGTGTGAGATAATCAAATAAGGTCGGAACATTTCGAGCGTAAAGAATACCGCTAAATGCTCTTTTTTGGTGGTCGTGTTATTGAGTTGAGCATCGTTTAGTCATGCTAGCGTAGTAAATGACATGAAGAATTTTGTTGATGCATCGTGCTAAGACAGCACCAACTGCAAAGTTTGAAGTGTCACACATTATTTCGAAAGGAAGATCCTAATTGGATGAACAAATGACGGGAGCGGAAATGAGTTCATTTTTCAGATGTATGCAAACAGAAATTCGGTCGGAATTAAAGTCAAATGGAACGCCTTCTCTAGGAATAGTCGACAGAGGTTGAGCAATTTTACCAAAGCCTTTCGCAAAGTGTCGATAGAAACCAGCGTGCCCAAGAAATGAACGAATGTCCTTGACAGATTTAGGAATGGATAGATTTGTAATTACGTGAACTTTCACTTTATATACCTCAATTCCTTTGTATGAAATGACATGCCCAAGAACAATGCCATGTTTGACCATGAAATGACATTTTTCCCAACTTAACGTTAAGTGTTTGTCCTTGCATCGATTCAGAACCATCTCGAGATGTTGTAAGTATTCGGACAAAGAATTTCCAAAGATGGAAAAATCGTTCATAAACACTTTCAGCATTCAATCATGTCAGAAAAGATGCTGACCATTCATCTTTGAAAAGTAGCAGGAGCATTGCAAAAGACAAATGCAATACATCGATATGCAAAGGTGCCTAAAAGCACGTGAAAGTAGTTTTCTCTTGATCTTCGAGAGCGATCAGAATTTAGTATAACTTGAATAACCATTAAGAAAGCAATCGAATTCGTGGCCGGCTAATCGTTCAAGCATTTGGTCAATGAAAGGAAGAGGGAAGTGATCTTTACATGTTGCAGCATTTAATTTTCGATAATCAATGCAAACACACCAACCTGTTTGAGCACGAGTTGGAATGAGTTCGTTGGCGTCATTTGTGATAACGGCAAGTCCAGACTTTTTGGTCATGACATGAATTGGGCGAACCCACGAACTATCAGAAATGAGGTATATGATTCTGTTATCGAGGAGTTTAAGAATTTCGTGTCAAACCGCATCCTTTATTTTTGGGTTAAGCCTTCATTGCGTGTAGCGAATAGTCTTGGCTTCGTTAACTTTATGGATATGATGTTGAACAAGATATATCGCTGATCGACCATTCAATTGACTCTTTGTTTTTTGACAGAGTTGAAAGAAGGGAAGCTTCTTGATCAAGAGAACAGTTGGAAGAGATTATGACACGAAACATTTCACTGTCACCTAAGTATGCATACATAAGGTGATCAGGAAGTGGTTTGAGTTCCAAACTTGGGGGTTGCTCAATCAAAGAATTTGGTTGAAGTTTTGACTCAGTAGTAAGGGATTCAAACTGAAGTGCTTTTCAATCTCTAGGCTTGTCTTGAAAAGTTGTTCATATTCGGTCTCGCGTTTATTATTAAGGTCAACTATTTCAATATCAAAATGGAGCTAACTTTCAACGTTTGGTCAAGTGGTTCGTTCGATTGATTTTCGAGATTGAAGATGTTCAGATCCAAAGTCGTGTTTTCTAAAGAAATTTTCATCGAACCATTATGATAATCAATTAGGTCATTCGAAGTTGCTAAGAAAGGTCGTCCTAGCATCAAGGGAATTTGACTCATCGGATTGTTCACGGGTTGACCAATTTTGATGAGTACGTCCTCGATTTCTCCCACGGGTTTCTTTATTAGATGATCAACAACTGAACACTTACTTTCTTCAGTTTTAGTTCACCCAAGCCAAGATTCTGGTAAATTGAATAAGGAATCAAATTGAAACTTGCACCCAAGTCTAGTAAGCACTTATTAATCCTCTTGTATTCTATCGTACATGAGATCGTCGGACATTCAGGATCTTTGTATTTTACGGGGACTGACTGAGACAAGACTTTGTTAATACCGGCAGCTAAGAAAACTTTCTTGGGTACATGAGTGTGTCATTTTTGAGTACACAAGTCCTTTCGAAACTTAGCGTAAGTTGGGACTTGTTGAACGATATCAAGGAGAGGGATGTTCACTCTGACTTGTTTGAAAATTTTCAAACATCTTTTCTATTTGATCAGAATTTTCTTAGGGCAAAATCGATGTGGGAATTGAATTCTATACTCAGTAGGTGGTTCTACTTGAGTAGAAGAAGAATTTGGATTGGAATTTGATTTGATATTTGACTCGATGTTTTGTTTAGAATTGCTTGTCGTTTTCGAAGTGTCAAGAGGAGTTGTTGGTAAATCGTTTGGTTGACAACTTGGTTATCGATTTGTTTACCAGAATGCAAAGTCGTGATAGCATCTATTTTATTCACATTGCTATCTTAAACGATATGGGCTTGATTAGTGTTCGTTCTAGGGTTCGAAACTGGCCGACATGGTAACGTGCCTCGTTCTCGTTCACTCACATAAGTGGCTAATTAACTCACTTACATTTCAAGTTTAGCAAATGATTGGATTGTATTCTGCATGTACAACGTTAATAAATTTTGCAAATTGCTATTTGATTGGAGTTTTTGAGTGGTCGCTTTAGCCAATGTTTCAAGACTTTTCTCAAGTGAAGTCAACGTTTATCGCCTTGGGGAACAAAAGATTGTTGTGGGTGATTTTGAGATGGAGGCATAATTTTTTGTTAAAAGCGGTTGGGCTGAAAAGAAGGATTCAAAGCATTGTTTGGAAATGCTTGGAAATTAGGAAGAACCAAATTCGTTTAGAATTATTTTGATTCCGTGCAAAGTTAGGACGATTCCTCCAATTGAGAATGTACATTGGAAAAAATGGGTCATTCTTAACCTTGTTACAAGTATTGAGTTGTTCTACCATACGAAGGCACTGATTGGCGATGTGATTCAGATCGTTACACTTATAACACAACGGTTGGGAAGCTTGGTTCATTGGATTGGATGGGAAAACGTTTTCGAATTTGTTGATCATTGCATCGATTTTAGCTTCCATAGCAAATGATGATCCTATCGAGTGTGCGCTCGATCGTGAATAAATGGATTTTTCATTAGAATGTTCCCATTGGGATGATTTTTCGATCAAGGTTTCAGGGAATTGCCAAGCATCATCATGATGTTGGGCAAGAAAATTGCCTTGGCACATCGATTCAAGCATGGTTCGTGAACAATTTTCTAGTACATCATATAAGTTTTGGCAAAGAGTCCATTTTATAAAATTATGGTGTGGACATTTTATCAAAAGCTCTTTAAATCTTTCAAAATATTTTCCAAAAGGTTCACCCTTGAATTGATGAAAATTCACAATTTCATTTCGTATTTTGGTTATTTTTTCCAAGGAGTAGAATTTTTTTAAGAAAACTTTAACGAATTCGTCCCAAGTTTTGATTGAGTTCGATGGTAGTATGTATAAACATTTTTTAGCGTAGTAGGTAAGGCCGAATGGAATTAACATAAGTTTGATTCCATCATCACATAATTGTTGGAGTTTAATGGCTGCACATACTTGTTCGAATATCATTAAGAAGATTTATGGGTCATCGTTTTCAAAATTTCCAAATTTCGAGAGTGTGGCAATATGATTTGAATGACTTTCGAAGCGATAACCCGTTGGGGCAGGTAATGTGATACAGGAAGGAATAGAATCTATGTTGGGAAAATGAAATGATACTGTTGTTAGCCATCGTTGGAGGATCGTTTGTTCGGATTAAACCATTCGTTGTTGTGTCACGAGTCCAGACACTCATGCACAAGTGAAAAGATCAAAGAGAGAAAGACATGAGAATCAAGGTTAAGAGAATGAAACAAGGTCTAGAAAATGAAATGAAAAATTATTTTCTTTAGTTTTTTTAAAGGAAAGATATTTACTAAAAAGAATTTATTTTTCAAAAGAGAAATTTGAAATTTTTTTCTTTTTTAATTTTTTTTAACGGTTTTTTTGGGATTGTTAACCCAAAAAATGGATCAACACCCTGGATTGACTGTGAAAGCACCAGCCCTATTCACAGAGCAATATTATAGATAGTAGATACAGAAAAAAGCCGTAAGAAAGAAGACAAGAAGATTTTTATAGTGGTTCGGCTGTTAACGAAGCCTACATCCACTTTATAGTTTTAATTATAGACCGATTGCTATTCCAAGAAGTGTTTGATTACAAAGCTCTTAATTGTCCTTAGCTTGATTGATTCTTTAAGGTTGGAATCCATTGGATAATCATGGTGAACCCCTTTGGAGATTGTTGTGAGGGAGGTAAAGAGTGAAGAAAGCTTCCAGTAGAGTTTCAGTAATTATTCCAGAGAAGATCCTCTTTATGTTGCAGATAGGATGTTATTTATAGAGATAGGAGAGATATTGGGCCAAGCCTGTTGACCAGCTGTTTGCAGATGGATGTAGGAAGACGCGGTGGAGTTTTTCTCATGACCCGAGCCAAAAAGATGGATCGCTAGCGATCCATAGAATTAGCCCGAATGCGAGCTAAATACATAGCTCATTTTTCTGCTTCAATCTGTGTGGATCATGCTTGTATCATGTTCATGTATGGATCGCTGGCGATCCATAGTGTATGGATCGCTCGAGATCCATACACTTATCATGGTTTCAGACTATTTTCATTATCTTGTGTCTACGTTGCATGGGTAGTCCCATTGTTCGTCGCTTTGCTTTGATGATGATTTATTGCTAGTTGTATTTACCCATTGATTGGACTGGACGGATGCTTGTCTCTTGGTTTAGCTAACTCGGAATCTCATCAAACTCCATCACTACTTTTACAATATGGATTGGATCATGATGCAAGAAAAATAGTTGAACCCTGAGCTATATCTATGAATCACTAGCGATCCATAGACCATGGATCGCTAGCGATCCATGCCCTTAGTGGATTTCCTCGCCTTTTTCTCTTGGCTCTCTATGGATTGTTGCTTTAGTCCTTTTGGTTGAGTTCTGAGATTTTCTGACTTCATCAGGTTGTTCCGTCTTCTTTTGAATCCTGTTGGGTTAAAAACCCGGATACATTTGCCCCATAGAGTACGTCTTCGTTGGAAACAATACATGCTTTGGAAGTTATCGCTTTTAGTCTCTGCTTGTTGAGTTCCAAGTAATCATTTTAGAGTTTCGCGGATATGAAGCAGGTTATACTGCTGCTTACTTAGTTTTGGTCTCGGCCGCTACTTCATGTCATAACGGATCAAATTTTACTCCATAGCTTCTTAGTATACCTTGGAATAGTAGGTAGATGTCGAAGTGCAAGTTTGAGGTTGCAAACATGCAATCCTATATATTGTTGGCGATTTATAGCTGTTAGCACCAAAATTGGTCACTAACCTCGTTGAGAAAGATTATGTAGAGAGATAAATGAAGAAATTAAATGTAAACAGAGAGCAATATGCAAAGTTAAATGCGGAGAATAAGAACACCAGATTTATAGTGGTTCGGCGTAATTGCCTACGTCCACTTTGAGGTTAATCTTTATTGCTTTACTTGATAATCGATTAAAGATACAATCCGTACACCAATTACTTGAATGCAATTACTAAGTAAAAAGGATAAGTCTTGTAAGCGGCAGATTATCCCCAGTGTTCTTAAAAAAGGGTCCCTTTCATTGTGCCCCTGCCTCTCTATTTATAGATGAAGATGGGTTGGACTTCCCCGGTAGGCTTAGTAGCCAGATACCTCAGCCCAAAGTGAGTAACCTCTGCGTGCTGAACCAAAAATTCCGAACGGCAAAATGCCGAACGATATCTCTATGCCGATCGAGGTAATGTGTTAAGTGGAGAGTGCAGGCCGAACGAGGATTAATGCCGGTCGAGGGGAGATGCCGAACGTGACTAGAATGTCGAACGAGGCTAGCATGCCGACCGAGGTTGGAATGCCGACCGAGGTTGGAATGCTGGACGAAGGCTGAATGCCGGACGAGGGCTGAATGCCGATCGAGGATGAATGTTGAATGACCATTGATTGACGAACGAGGCTGGATGCCGGACGAGGGCTGAATGCCGAACGGGGCTTCCGATGCCGGTCGACCTCTGAATGTCGAACGACCTTTGATTGACGAACGAGGCAGGATGCCGGACGAGTGCTGAATGCCGAACAAGGCTTCCAATGCCAGTCGACCTCTGAATGCCGATCGACCTTTGATTGACGAACGAGGCTGGATGCCGGATGAGGGCTGAATGCCGAACGAGGCTTCCGATGCCAATCGACCTCTGAATGCCGAACGACCTTTGATTGACGAACGATGCTTGGATGCCGATCGAGGACAGATGCCGAGCGGCGCTTGGATGCCGGCCGAGGACAAATGCCGAACGACGATCGATGCCGACCGAGGACAGATGCCGAACGGCGCTTGGATGCCGACCGGGTATAGATGCCGAGCGATCTCTGAATGCCGAACGATCCAGCTGTGCCGAATGACCTAGTTGCTTGGTCAAACCTCCAGGTAACACTTGCCCCCCAAAGTGCATCTTGTGGTCAAACGTGATGCGCTTTGAATCATGAGCCTTTCCTTCCAGATTTGGCATAGTCTCCTTGATAGTACTTCCTCTTTAATACCGATTGAGGCAATGTATGCCGATGGGCATGCCGATTCCGAACGACATACAAATGCCGAACGACATATTTGATGCCGAACAATATATAAATGCCGAATGGCATAGCTAATGCCGAACGAGGTAATGCACTTTGACCGGTTTTACTGGTCATTGCCCCTTCGACTTCCTTTCCTCCCTCTATAAAGTTCGGCACTTCACTTCTTCTTCTCTTTTTACTTTTTACCTCTACTATCCTACAAGAACTCGTAACTTACCTCCCTTGAACCTCGTTCACTTCTCTGATCTTCCCTTCCTACCCTGAATCCATCAAGTCCTTCCTACATTTCCTTCCTAAATTGAGTACGAACGACTTTCAATCTCAAGCCCATAGATCCCCAAGCTCCCACCATACTCTTTGGTAAGAACCTTTCATTTGAACGTTTTTTCAAACTAGGAAGTTCGAACTAGTGAACTTTCCATAGACCATAGAAAGTAGGAGGCGTGTGGATGAGGGAGACGAGTTGAGGTTCAGACATGTCCTAAGGCAGGAACTTAGTATGACTTTGGTCGATTTTGAGGTAGTTCGGTAATCAAGGGGCGAAGAAGAACCGAGCGTGGCCGTTCGGCCCTTGCATCATGAGCAGAGAATGGTCAAGTACGAGACGAGTGACTCATTAAACTTTACGCGAGAGTGATGTCAGGGAGGTTGGAAGTAAGTGATTCGGTGTATCTGGCTCATACGTTGGACCAGAGAATGCCGAACGATGGACCTAGGCCAGACGACATTTCGGTCGAGCGGGGTTGATGCGGAGCGACATTTAGGACAAACGACATTTAGGCCGAGCGGGGTTGATGCCGAGCGACATTTAGGCCGAACGACATTTAGGCCGAGCGGGATTGATGCCGAGCGACATTTAGGCCGAACGACAATTAGGCCGAGCGGTATTTAGGCCGTGTGTTTCAAGTGTCGCTCGGTCTTGGCCTTTGATGAATAGACAACGACAGTCGAAATCATTCCAACTTGAACATAACCCTTGTTGAACTCACTTATTTCCCATGCCTATTCATATGAAAAAAAACAAGGACAAGGACTTAAACAAACCAGCATATCGAACTAATCCGGACTGATGACTCCCCAGTTTCAACAACTATAAGCCTGAATTCAAATCGATGAAAACAGATAATAGCCTTTAACATACAGTGCCAATGTCCGAGTCCAAAATTGAAAAACATGATAGGGTAGGTTTTCGGAGACGGTCAGCGATGACGGTCTTTGAAAATGACAGTTTAAAGCTCAACTTTATATCATCAACTCTGCGACTTTTAATTTCTCAGCACTTATATTTGGATGATAACACTAGTTCACACACCACACAGGGGAATACTTACGTTGTTAAGTCTAATGTTAATTGTTTTTCAAGTATAGTTCAAACAGGTGCTTTGTTGGATTCGATCTTCATTAGAGATGTCTAGAAAATCTAGCTCTACTACGATCTCAGACAGACTTGGGCCATCCTCTAGACAAGAAGTTATAGATACTTTGAATCCGTCAACTACCCCTGCTCAAAACTTACCGAGCGCCGCGACAACATCCGTCGATTTAGCTCCTGACGCTCTGGAGGCAGCCATTTTCTTAGATGACCCAGCCGATTCATAGTTCTCAAAGATTAACGAAAGTACACTCCGTCGGATATGCTCTGTCCACGGAATCCCTTTCGACGACGTGTTAGTTCCTTCAGGGAATGATCATTCGCATTTGCCCTCAACCGGGTATATAGCCTGCAATAAGTTTATGTGCTGGGTCGGCAGCGTTCCACCCTTCAACTCCTTCCTTCGAGACTTATTGCAATATATTGAGATCGCTCCTTCACAACTGCCTCCGAACAGTCATGCTTTCTTATATGGCCCTTGCATCCTCTTTATGAGTGTCTTCTCCAGGCTTCCGACTCCAGGCGATATCCGTTATATTTATCGCTTCAAGAGATGGTCGGATAGCCCGTCTTTCATATTTCTGGAGCCATATAGTAAATGCCAAATCCTGACTGGGGCGTGGAGCAAATTCGCCCAGTACAAGCAAGAGTGGTTCTACGTTCGTTGTCCTTCCGGTTTTGCTAGGAGATGGGTGGAAGGGAGTAAGTTCGTTTTCTAGATCAACACTTGAATTTTGCAGAATCTGCATCTTTTCTAACTCTTTATCTACAATTTCAGGTATCACTCCATGTTCCGAAGGCTCTGGATACTCTGAAGCAGTGGCAACTATCCGAGCTCTCCCCACAGAAGATCGGGACATCAAATCCCTCATTTCAAATGAGTCACTTGCGAGATTCGGGCTGTTGGCGGAAGGTCGCCGAATAAACCTTCCCAAAGGCGTCACTCTATCCAGACCTGCTGCGGGCAAGGGAAAAAGGCAGGCTGGGATTTCAACACATAATCCCCCTGACACGCCAGAAGAGGGGGAAATTAGAAAAGGGAAGACGCCCGAAGTACCGGGTGAAAATATTAATCCCACTCAGGATCCGACGGTCAAAGTCCACGATGTTGAGACGTCGTCTTCCCCTTCAAAGGGAAAGAAGAAAATAACCTATAAGTTGAGGAGGAAGAAAGTAGGTGGAACTTCTAAAGTTACGCTTATTCCAGAGGAGAGAGAACCTTCCCCTCAACCCTTAGAAAGTTCACTGAAAGGTCTGTCGAACCTCACCATCCCTGACGATCTGCTCAATTATGGTTTCGATGACTCAAAGGCGCTTAAGCTTCATTCGCCCGCCAGAGGCAATGCAGGCTCTCAAGCCCATGTCCAGGGAGATAAAACTCCTATTAGTAAAGATAAAGAAACTGGTCCGTCGAGGGGTACACTAGGACACACACGGACACGTGCACTTCACCTTACACTTCAACTTTCGTCATCACCCGGATCTTTTCTAACTAGTCGTTATTCTCATTCTATGCAGGTGACATGGGACGCTCCCACGGATTCGATCGTCTTCACGGCTCATCAATTTTTCATCATTCTGGCCGGGATTCGGGCACCGGCAAGCGCCGGGACAGATATGACTTTGGAGACCGAGGCAACCGTCCCCGAGAGTCGACTTATCGAAAGAAATCACACAGCCAGTCTTCATACTCCCGCGATCTACCTTCTCAAACAGAACAAGGTAGAGAGAAGTCTTCGCTGAAGGGGTCTCAACCTGATGTTTCCTGTGACCAACATTCTGGCTCTTTTAGCACACGGCAGTCTCATGAACATCATAAGAGAACGGAGCTTTCAAAGCCACTTCCCCCTGTTCCTGCAGCAGACCCGACGATATCGGAAAAAGCTGGCCGAGCTTAAAGTCAAATTTCCCAAAATCTGCTTCGACGGTCTGAAGTTCCTTCCAGCAATTCATCATATTCCGGGGCAAGTCAAGCAGAGCGCCATTGCTTGCAACAACGAGTTTGTGTTTAACATGACGCGTTTGTTCATTTAGTCGAAAAAGTCTCGGAAGTCTCGATCGAGCGTCAACAAGAATTCGACCGCCTAAAACTTGAAACTATCTTTGTTAAGGACATTATCAAAAATCAGGATGAAGAGCTCTCTTCATATAAATTCTAGCTCGAGGCCGCTGTACAAAGTGCTAAGGATACTGCGGAGGCCGTCGCTCGTCTAGAGACGACTCATAAGAAGGAACTTGACGAAGCGGTCCAACACTGCGGGGCCCTAGCTTTAGAAAAAGACTCTATTTAGAAAGAAAGGGATGCACTCGCCCTGCTAGTCAAAGAGTTGAAAGAGCTATTCTCTAAGGAGAAAGAAGAGAAGATAGCTGCTCAAGAGGAGTCTCAACGGTATTGCAACGAGATTGTTGCTACACGACTCTTGAAGGCAAAGCTCGACGATGAGCTTTCTAAGGTCGGGATGATGAAGGACGAAGCCCATGAAGAGGGCAAAAGAATAGCATCCACGGAGATCGACTCTCGCCTTAAGGCGGCTACAGAGGCCAGCAGAGAGGAGGTCAAGTGTATGTTTGACCCACTGATAGCTGAATACAATGCCCGTGTCCTCATGCACCGGGACTTGACTTTCTTAGGCGAGGGCTACCTTGAATCTTTAGCCGAGGCATGGGAGACTTTAATAAAGATTAGAAAGGTGGAGTCGGGCATCGAGGAGGTCGACGAGGATGCTTTAGTGAAAGAGTTTCTCAGGGGGAACGAGCCATCGGACTTGTCTGCAGCTATGGCTCTCTTTAGTAAAGGCTCTCCTCCATCAAAGGAGAAAGATGACATAGCTGGCTCGTTTGGAACTGGACCTTCAGCTCCTCCTCCTGATCAATCGATCAATCAGCCAGTACTTGATCCGTTCGAACAACACGTCGGCTATGATCCGGAAGACCCTGGTCTCGGCATTCACGTGGTATCTCCCATTTTAGAGGGCGAGACCCCTCGGACGGTCGAAAGCCAGCAAGAGACCGGTACATAACTCTTTTTCTTAAAGTTCGACGAACCGTCGCTGTCGACGAGAGGTTATTGTATTCTAACGTTCGTCCTTTGTGTTTTTATGCAGGCCACCCCGATCCTGAACCGACTCCGAGGAGCGATGACACCAAGGAGGAGATCGAGTCTCAAGTAGTAGAACTTGACGATTCGTTGAACATTCTTCTAAAAGTCATTCTTCCTAGCAGATCCAAACCGCTGGATGTTCCTCCTCCCACTCTTGATACGGTTTCTCTTGCGAGCAAAACATCCAAGAGAAAGCGCGTGGGGGAGGAGTCGTCTGAACAAACGAAGGAAGACAAGAAGCTAAAGAAACCGAAGAAGTAGCCACTACACCAGTTCAATGAGGGTTAGCTTAGATCATCTAACTAATTTTTACTTATTTATTTTTGTAGTCAACGTAGACAGACTTTTGACTCCAAGTTTTGGAGGAGTGGTTGTATAACCCCATTTTAGATTAGTGAATAAAGTTTAGTTTCCTTGCCTTTCAAAGGATCCTGCTTTTAGCTTTTTGTATAACTGTGGACGAAACTCAAATTCTCGTGAGTTACATAAATTCCCAATCCATTTTCACATTGCTCGGATATTCTTTGGAATTAGACATCTCTTGTTTCACACTTTTGGTACTTAGAATGTTTTTTTAATCCGCGCTCTGGGGACTTAGAATACTCCAGTCCGCATTCAGGGGACTTGGAGATTCTGAGTCGTTTATATTCTAGTCCGTACTATGGGGACTTAGAGTACTCCGGTCCGTATTCAGGGGACTCAGAGATTTACGTCGTTTATACTCTAGTCTGCGCTCTGGGGACTTAGAGTACTCCAGTCCGCATTCAGGGGACTTGGAGATTTAAGTCGTTTATACTCTAGTCCGCACTCCGGGGACTTAGAGTACTCCAGTTCGCATTCAGGGGACTTGGAGATTTACGTCGTTTATACTCTAGTCCGCGCTTTGGGGACTTAGAGTACTCCAGTCCGCATTCAGGGGACTTGGATATTTAAGTCGTTTATACTCTAGTCTGCACTCCGAGGACTTAGAGCACTCCGGTCCGCATTCAGGGGACTCGGAGATTTACGTCGTTTATACTCTAGTCCGCACTCTGGGGACTTAGAGTACTCCGATCCGCACTCAGGGGACTCGGAGATTTAAGTCATTTATACTCTAGTACGCACTCCGGGGACTTAGAGTACTCCGATACGCACTCAGGGGACTCGGAGATTTAAGTCCTTTATACTCTAGTCCGCACTCCGCTCCGCACTCAGGGGACTCGGAGATTTAAGTCGTTTATACTCTAGTTCGCACTCCGGGGACTTAGAGTACACCGGTCCGCACTCAGGGGACTCGGAGATTTAAGTCGTTTATACTCTAGTCCGCACTCCGGGGACTTAGAGTACTCCGGTCCGCACTCAAGGGACTCGGAGATTTAAGTCGTTTATACTCTAGTCCGCACTCCAGGGACTTAGAGTACTCCGGTCCGCACTTAGAGGACTCGGAGATTTAAGTCGTTTATACTCTAGTTCGCACTCTGGGGACTTAGAGTACTCCGGTCCGCACTCATGAGACTCGGAGAATTAAGTCGTTTATGCGTGTTCGTACGTCAGACAGAATAGTGCAACTCCAGTTGTCTGCCATCGGATTATAAGGTATAGAAACATCAGTAATTCATGGAAAAGACGGGTTCAAGCCTTTATTAATGAAAACAAACTAAATTGTCCGATTACATGGTCAAAAAGGAAACTAAGAAACAATAGAACAAAAACATACGGGAAATAACCACACCTAAAACACGAAAGAAACAAGCTAAATATAATAACGTCGCAAATGTTCACTATTCCATGCTCAAGGGAGTCTCATGCCATCAACGGTCGCTAACTTGAAAGTTCCCTCTCCAAGCTTCCGTTCAACGACATATGGACCTTCCCAGTTGGGATTCATACATGATGGTACCGGGAAAACTCGTTTCAAAACGAGATCACCCACATCAAAGATTCTTCGGTGGACTTTCTCGTCGTAATATTGCTTGACTCGGTGCCTATATGATGCCGCCCTTAACTCGACTTCTTCACGTTTTTCATCAATCAAGTCCAGTGATTCCAACAGGAGATCCTGATTCATCTTAGGATCATAATGTCTCACCCGATGTGATGGAACTTCAAGCTCCACGGGTATAACAGCTTCCGAGCCGTATGCCAATGCGAATGGAGTGTGGTCAGTCGTGGACTTGTGGGTAGTTCTATAAGCCCATATCGTTGTTGGGAGTTCATCTACCCACTTGCCTCCAGCCTTTTCCAAACGCTTCTTCAATATGGACTTGATTATTTTGTTCACGGCTTCAACTTGTCCATTAGCCTTCGGATGAGCAACGGCGGCGAACTTTTTCTCAATGTCGTACTTTAAACAGAAATCTTTGGATTCTCTAATTTCAAATTGAGTTCCGTTGTCTATAATGATGGTTCGTGGGAGGCCAAAGCGGCATATAATGTTTCGTACAACGAAATTAATGACCTTCTTGGAGCTGATTGTGGCCAGAGGTTCTGCCTTAGCCCATTTCGTGAAGTAGTCGACCGCAACTATGGCGTATTTTGCACCACCTTTGGATATAGTCAAAGAACCGATTATGTCGATTCCCCAGATTGCAAACTGCCAGGGACTAACCATTTGCGTGAGTTCCGTTGGTTGAGCTCTTGGGATCTTTGCATGTCTTTGACACTTGTCACATTTTCTTACATAGTCTGTAGCATCCCGATTCACAGTTGGCCAAAAGTACCCGTTGCGGAGGATCTTTTTTGCTAGTGTCTGCCCACCAATATGATCGCCACATTCTCCTTCGTTAACTTCCTCCAAGACCCACTTTGTCTCATCACGGGCAATGCACTGTAGTAAAGGGACCGAGAACCCCCTCTGATACATCACTCCTCCCTGCATCACATATCGCGCGACATTGCGAATGACCTGTCGTCTTTCGCTTCTTCTTTCGGGCAAAGTCCCATTTAGTAGGTATTGTTTGAATGGGGTTATCCACGACTCCTTCTCGGTTTCTGTTCCCAACACAAAACCGACTTCCATCACATCTATGCTTGGAGCATGTAAGGTTTCGACGGGAACCAATCCCATTTGCTGTGCATCGCTAGTGCTTGCGAATTTGGCCAACGAGACGGCTTCCTTGTTCTGCACACGCGGGACATGCGAAATGTCATAATGTTCGAAGTTCGCCAATAGTTCCTGAACCAGAGCAAGGTACAGAGCAAGCTTTTGTCCCCTTGCTTGGTAATCTCCTCGCACTTGGTACACCACCAGCTGCGAGTCACAAAAGATTTCAACTAATTTTACCCCGAGTTCTCCAACGAGCTTTAAACCAGCAATCAATGCTTCATATTCTGCTTCATTATTCGTAGCCGAGAAATTGAGCTTCAAAGCATAACAAATCAATCTATTTTCTGGAGTCACAAGGACTACACCAGCCAAGGAGCAACGGTCGTTTGATGCCCCATCGGTGTACAATTTCCATTGAATGGGGGGAATGACACTGTGACCATCTGGTTCGTCTGATACAGTAAACTCAGCAATGAAATCTACTAATGCATGCCCTTGTATGGCTCTTCGCGGCAGGTAGGTAATATCGAACTGACTCAATTCGATATTCCATTTTAACATCCTTCCAGAAGTTTCTAGTCATTGGTGTACCTGTCGCAAGGGCTGATCGGTATAAATACTGACTGAGTGTGCTTGAAAGTATGGACGCAGCTTGCGTGATTCAATCACCAAGCAATAGGCCAATTTCTCAATTTTAGGATAATTTCTTTCTACCCCCATTAAACGTTTACTAACGTAATTTTGAACTCGGTCCTCCTCGCGGACCAAAGCCGCACTTATAGCATGCGGGGATACGGCTAAGTATACGTACAACATTTCGGGGTCTACTGGTTTCGACAGCACTGGAGGACTCTCCAAATACCTCACCAGATCTCGGAACGCTTCCTCACAGCCGGATGTCCATTCGAAATTCCTTTTTCCTTTCTTTATTATATCGAAGAAGGGAATGCACTTGTCTGTGGCTCTGGATATAAATCGACTCAGCGTAGCCACCTTTCCATTCAAGCTCGGTACCTGTTTTATAGTTCTGGGCACTTACATCTCGAATAGCTTGAATCTTTTCCGGGTTAGCTTCAATTCCCCGGGCATTAAAAATGAATCCCAAAAACTTCCCCAACGCAACACCGAAGGAACACTTCAGAGGGTTGATCTTCATCCCATAATATCTGAGTATGTCAAACATCTCTGCTAAGTCTCGAATGTGATCGTTTGACTGTCGTGAGTTCACGAGCATGTCATCCACGTAGACTTCCATCATTTTACCAATCTGATCTTTAAACATCCGATTCACCAAACGCTGATATGTTGCTCCCGCATTTTTCAATCCGAAGGGCATTACTACATAGCAATATAGCCCAACGTTTGTGACAAAAATAGTGTGCTCCTAGTCCGGAATGTGCATCGGGATCTGATTGTACCCCGAGTACGCATCAATGAATGACAACAACTCGTATCCTGCAGTGGAGTCGACCAACTGATCAATTCTAAGTAATGGGAAACTGTCCTTAGGGCATGCATTGTTTAAATCGGAATAATCTACGCAGGTTCTCCCTTTCCCGTTTGCCTTTTTTACCAGCACGGGGTTTGATACCCATTCAGGGTAGAGGGCGTCGCAGACGAACCCATTGGCCTTGAGTTTGTCCACATCCTCTCTGAGAGTAGCGGAACTCTCCAGGTCCATTCCTCTCCTCTTTTGCTTAACTGGGATGTACTTCGGGTCTATGTTCAACATATGACTCGTAATAGCGGGAGAAATCCCACACATGTCGGAATGTATCCAAGCGAAAACATCGAGATTCGCTTGGAGGAAATCACTGAGGTCTTCAGTCATTGAGGGGCTGAGTTGTGATCCAATCTTCAGTATTCGCGAAGGATCATCTCGGCTAACTGAAATGTCAATCGTCAGTTCAGCCGGTGCTGCTTTTTCTCCCTGGGTTCCTCATCGTCGTCTCTCGGATCTATGTCTCTGTAGATCCGAGAATTTTGCCCGAGCCATGGCTCGGGCATTACTTGTCAATTGTTGGTATTCTGAATGCGGACGGAATAGTCCGCGATCTTTCCTTTCTCTCTCCGCTGGGCCTCTCGGAGTTTAGCCACATAACATGCACGACCGGTCGCCATGTACAACACCTACTCCTTTGTCAGTCAGAAATTTTAAAGTCAAACACCACGGGGCCAATGCTGCCCTAAACTCAGCCAGGGCCTGTCGGCCCAAAAACACATTGTATGGAGAATCCACATCCAAAAATACGAAAGGTAGGATTCGCACCCTCCTACGCTCACCTTGTCCAAGTTCAACTGGAAACTCAACATGCCCCACTGCATCGGTCGTTATGCCATTAAAGCCATGTATACGAGCTTTAGATGGCTTCAAATCCTTCGTCTCCATCTTCATCTAGTCATAAGCCTTCTTGAAGATGATATTGACAGAACTTCCGCAATCAATCAAAATTCTTTTCACAAAAGCCGGCCCGATTGTCGCCGATATGACCATCGGGTCAATGGTAGGAGCCTCCACCTAGTCAGCATCTCTGCTCCTGAATACATATCGTCTGTCATCATGCGCAGCTGTTTAGCAGGAGTCCCATCCTCTACGTTGGAACAACACTCAAAGTCTGCATGCCTCAGGGAATTAGCATACCACACCATTTCTTGCCAGTTCTTATCTGCAGGGTAAGGTCCGCCGATGATCGTGTTTATGACTAGTCTGCCCACGGTCCGAGCAGGCACCTCGGGGTGACATGGAGCTGGTGCATGACTGGTATTGGACGTTCCCTGTCCACCTTCTTGCGGATTCTTTACAAACTCCTGTAACTTCTTCTGCCTAATCAACTTCTCTATAGCGTCGTGTAGGTGTCTGCACTCTTCAATATTGTGCTCATAAGTCTCATGAAAGCGGCAATACTTCCCGGTCCACTTTTGCTCCTCGGTTGACTCCTTTGGGCGCGGCTTTCTATACTGAAAGGTATTGCAAGTTGATAGGTAAATATTTTCTAGAGATGCATTCATCGGGATGTACTCGTTGTAGGTTGGAATTCTCGGCTTCCATTTCCCCACTTCTCTCTTCTTCCATTGATTTTTCCTCCGGATTCCTTAGATTGCCCGGGCTTGTTCTGGACATTGACTAGAACTTTCCCCGAGTTATCTATAGATTGCTTCACAACGATGTTGCTTTTCACGGACTTCTGAACAGGCCCCGGTGCGTTGTCTCGCCTTATCTACCTGGCTTCCTCTCTTCTTATGAACTGATGTTCCTTTGAGTAAAAACGCTCTAGCGTAGTTGGAGGTTTTGCTGCCAGCCAATCTCCAAATTCTGAATCCGGATCCACACCTCGCATCACAACCATAAGAATTGCATGATCATTGGGATTACTGACTTCAGTAGCCACAACATGGAATCTCTGCAAATACTCCTTCAACACCCCGGGAGCTTAGATTACACTTGATAGAGACATCACGTCCTTTGGACGAGTAGTATGTATTCTGAACTGTTCTATAAATTTCTTCGCCAATTCCTCGAAACTGGATACAGACCGTGGAGGAAGTCGGGTGAACCACATGGTAGTGATCCCAGATAGAGTTATTGGAAAGCACCTGCACTTGGTTGCATCATTCGCTCTGGCTGAATCCATCATCCATTCGTACCTCATCACATGCTGCCTGGGATCGGTCTTTCCTTCATAAGCCGGGATAGTTGGTATGCTGAACTTCCTGGGGTACTCAGCCTATAAAACAATATCTGTGAACAGAGTATGACTTCTGGACACTCCCCAGTCATCATTTGATAAGCCTTGATTCTCTTTCATCAACTGTTTGATCATAGCTATCAGGTCTGGGGTTTGTATGGAAGGTTGGAGTCTGTCCTATGGGATTGATCAGGTTGATGCCTCCCTTGCTGGCGGTCTGCCAAACGTGCATCTTGTGGTTCGACATCATTGGCGTCTTGGTGGGCTGGGTGTCCAGCTTCCACATGCGTTCCAGCTCCCAAGTTTCCCATTCCAGCTCGGTTGCGGTCTCCGAGGTGTAACTGATCCCCAGTTGCTTGATCGGCCGCGCCAGCCTGCGTAGTTTTAGTCTTGCGGCGTCTACACCTAGGGGGTTCACCAGATGAAGTTGAGCTGTCAGATGAAGAGTAAGGAGCTGGACTTCCCCCAGCATTCTGATGTTGTTGTTGAGTGAGCTGTGCCATAAGGTTGGCGTTGGCCTGCATCTGCTCTCCAAGTTGTCGCCTGCTTTCCATGAGCTCTCTCATTAAGTCGTTGAACTCTGTTCTGGTGGCAACTTGCATTTGGTCCTAGGCGGTAGTCCCCGCACCCAGATTCGCTTGCTGATTGTTAGGTCCCTCTTGTTGTACACTAGTGGTCTCATGGGCGTCCGCGTTATGGGAGGCTGATCTGGTACGTGGTCTTCCCATTTAGAGTTATTGGTAGGAACTCTGAGTAGAATCAACGGATGCCTTATGAATGACTCGGATCTCCTTCGGGGGATTTATTCAATCCAGTAGCTTCAAAGCAGATCCTTGTGGCCTGAGAATTTGATTCCCAGTGAAAGCACCAAAGTGTTAGCACCAAAATTTGTCACTAACCTCGTTGAGAAAGATTATGTAGAGAGATAAATGAAGAAATTAAATGTAAACAGAGAGTAATATGCAAAGTTAAATGCGGAGAATAAGAACACCAGATTTATAGTGGTTCAGCGTAATTGCCTACGTCCACTTTGAGGTTAATCTTTATTGCTTTACTTGATAATCGATTACAGATACAATCTGTACACCAATTACTTGAATGCAATTACTAAGTAAAAAGGATGAGTCTTGAAAGCGGCAGAGTCTCCCCAGTGTTCTCGTAAAAAGGTCCCTTTCACTGTGCCCCTGCCTCTCTATTTATAGACGAAGATGGGTTGGACTTCCCCGGTGGGCTTAGTAGCCAGATACCTCAGCCCAAAGTGAGTAACCTCTGCGTGCCGAACCACAAATGCCGAACGGCAAAATACCGAACGATATTTCTATGCCGATCGAGGTAATGTGTTAAGTGGAGAGTACATGCTGAACGAGGATCAATGTCGGTCGAGGGGAGATGCCGAACGTGGCTAGAATGTCGAACGAGGCTAGCATGTCGACCGAGGTTGGAATGCCGGACGAAGGCTGAATGCCGGACGAGGGCTAAATGCCGACCGAGGATGAATGCCGAACGACCTTTGATTGACGAACGAGGCCGGATGCCGGACGAGGACTGAGTGCCGAACGAGGCTTCCGATGCCGGCCGATCTCTGAATGCCGAACGACCTTTCATTGACGAACGAGGCAGGATGTCGGACGTGAGCTGAATGCCGAACGAGGCTTCCGATGCCAGCCGACCTCTGACCGAACGACCTTTGATTGACGAACGAGGCTGGATGTCGGACGAAGGCTGAATGCCGAACGAGGCTTCCGATGTCGGTCGACCTCTGAATACCGAACGACCTTTGATTGACGAACGACGCTTGGATGCCGATCGAGGACAGATGCCGAGCGGCGCTTGGATGCCGGCCAAGGACAGATGTCGAACGGCGATCGATGCCGACCGAGGACAGATGCCGAACGGCGCTTGGATGCCGAACGGGTATAGATGCCGAGCGATCTCTGAATGCTGAACGATCCAGCTATGCTGAATGACCTAGTTGCCAGGTCAAACCTCCAGGTAACAATAGCTGATGGATCGCTGGTCACCCGAACAGTTAGAATTTTTTTTGTTTTTGCTTCCTATTTAAGCAGTCGAGCCGATTCATCCCTTCATTCGAGTTGAGCTATTTCTTCTTCCTATGATCATAGTACTTAATCGCGATTCGACTCAAACTTTCACCTACGATATGATCTAGGCCTTCCTTCTTCGTCGCTGCCTTCTTAAGTCGCCTTCGACCAAAACCCTAGTTCGCCAGTGCCTTAGGTCGCCGCCAATTCATTCGTAGATTGCCACCGGCCCAGTTGCACTTTGCTGATCTTAAAGCTTCAACCAACTTTGGTTTTTAGGTCATTAATCCCAGGTGGTTTTGCTGACTACAATGTTCATTTAATGATTTCGCGGCGAGGTTGCATTCGTGATGTTTGCCGTGAGGAGTCTGATTTGGTTGCGGCATAATAGAGGAAGATAGTAAATCGAGTCTTGAGTTCTTCCTAGAACGACATTCGGGGCTTGCCCCGGTGCTTGACATGTCTTGCTGTCTTCGTCCATTGAGCCAAAATTGACTCGTGCCAAGTTCCATAGTTGATATTGCACGACCCATCACGAATTGGTCCTGGCTCTTTCGAAAAATTTAGACTTATCTTATCTTGCTTGCTTTTGCACATTGCTTGGTGTCCCTGTACTGAAAAGAATTTTCCACATCAATTTGGACAACGGATCCGTTATCGATCATTGATCGACAACAGGTAAGTGTAGAGGAAGTAGAAACAAAAGGAAACAATACAGGAAGTTCTTTCCTTTTTCCACTGTGAGCGAAATATCTACATGGGATAGAGCATTTGTAGTGTTTCGGACAACGAGCTCATCCCCTATAGATAGCACATTGCACTTACCCCGGTAAATACTTGAAATCCGATGTGTCGGCATGAATCAATGTCTCTCCGGAATTCAAGTGTTGTAGGGGAAACTATTAGTTTAGAATAGAATTACCTAACCGTTTTGGATGCCACTTCTGTTGTTTAGAATGAAACATCCATCTTGTCGTCGTAAGTCAAGCGGAAGAAGTCCGACACTTTTGGAAGCTGAGTCGTCATCCGTCACCCTTTCTCCTTCCACCTCACATGCTGAATATGGCTAGTTGGACCCAGTAGGTCAAGCCTTGGATCGAACTCCCCCTAATTTTAGAGTTCTTCTCAACCCGCCAGAGAGAGCTTTTTCGGTGGTTTCCGCTAAGGTTCTTCACAATTTCTACGTGCAGCATGGAATACCAGAGGAAGACATATACCTTCTAGGGAAGAACGAGTTTGCTCACATGCCTCCTTCGGAATACACAGCTTGTCATTGGTATATGTGTCTGAATGGAGTTGTGCCTCCATTTAATGACTATTCACGCAAGACTCTCTCGAATTTAGGCATTGTTCCATTCTAGATTCATCCCAACGGTTATGCCATCCTAACTTGTTTGCATGTCCTTTTCATGTGAACATTCAATCGGGTTATGAGCTTTGATGAGTTACGATACTTTCTTTCATTCAAGAGGAGAGACGAGTGTCCATCCTTAGTTGTAATCGAAGCTCAAAGGAATCGAAAAATCATATTACGACTGTAGAGCAACCTATCCCAGTTCAAGACCTAGTATTTCTTCGTCAGATGCCCCGAGGGGTTTAACCACCTTTGGACAACGGAGTGTAAGTTCTTTTCCATACTTACTGGGTTCTGACATGTCACTATGGAGTTTCGAACAAGTCAAATACTTCTTGCAGTTATCCCGAGGCCGAATAGGGACTCATCCCATGATGAAATTTTTCCAACCCTGAAGACTATCGATGTTGAGGAAAGATCCGTTAAAGTCTTGCTGATTGACAAAAACATGCCTCGATGCAGATTATTGCATCCGGGGAGATTCGTCGTTCCAGTTGAAGTCCGCTCTCCTTCTCGATCCAGGGTTCGCATGCGATCCACTTCCTCTTCTCACGGTTCCAAAGAAGAGGGCTTGCCCAAAGAATCAGTTGAAGAGGCTCGCGATGGAAGAGGTGTTGCTGCAGCCGGAGTTTGTTTTCCGCTAGAATGCCTTCGATTCGGGGAGAATGAGAAGAGGAGTTCAAACATAGGGAAGGCAAAGCCGCGATGGACTTAGAAAAAGAGGAGAGGGAAATTGGGAGCAGTAGCGATGAGTCCACTTCTAACGATGATTTCTATACAGAATCCTACGAGGGGGATTATGAATCGGGTGACGAGACTTCAGGGATGAGTCTTATTATTCCGAGCTCGCCTCATCCAGACAGAGTGGTAAAGACGATGCCCTAGAAACCGGACGATGTTGGGACTCTCCGAGTAAAGATGCCGACGCGAACTTTGGCGATTTGAGTGATGTTTAATTCGATTTCGACGCGCTCATGGAGGAGGATTTCAAATTTGAGGAGGTGCACCCTCGTTTGGGCCACGTTGCACCCAAAGTTAGCCTGATTCCTTCCACGGCGCCTGCCTAATCCGGTCTGTGACATCATTTTAAGCTCTCCTCCCAAACACATTACACGCTTCACTAGGGTTACACACACTTGTACATACACATTTCATGTTTATTTTCTGTTTCTAAAACCTTTTATTTATGCTTCATGTCAGGTATGACGAGAGGTCGCGGCCTTTACGATGATTTTAAAGAATTTACCGACTCCCAACGCTGGTCCAAGCGTTCTTCTGGCCGCCACTAGCCCCATGAGACGGAGGAAGGGTATAGAAGAAGAAATGATCTCAAGGACGAAATTCGTCGCCGAAACGAGAGAGTGGAGCTGAATATACAAAGGCAGGTATGAAAAGAGGAAGGCTTTGGACGAGAGAGATGAGTCATCGAAGAGGGATAAATTCGATCGCGGTTCCCATTCTTTGGAACAGCAAGATTTCGTTTTGACGCTCTCTTCAACAGGTCAGGAAATCCCCGTTACTTGGTCCCCATTTCGCCTTCAACTTATATTCCATCATCTTCTATTGCTCTTGCCTCTGGTGCTTCACATCCCCACCGAAGACCCGCCTACAGTCTTTCATCCAGTCCTCCCAGGCTTGAGGCGACGCTCCCCGGGTGGTTTCTAAGGGAGGTTAAGTTTGATTTGAATCTCCGTCCGGTTCGTAGGGTTTCATACATTCCACATCTTCAGGCTATCTAGAACGATTTAGAACAGTCCGAAGGGTGGGAAAAATTATGCAAACAACTGGAAGATACAAATCGCAACAATTATCAAGAAATTTTCTCTTTTGAATCAGATAAGTATGATTTTGAAAGGGCTTTGACAGAGCGCGTTGCCAGGATCAAATAGTTGGAGGAGGAGAAAGAAGCGGCACTTCCAAAAAGTAGAAAGAACAACGACTTGCTAACAGAATTAGGAGAGGCCCACGAGAGGATTGAGATCATCTACAGGGACGAATAAAGAAGGCTCATGCCGAAGAGGCCAACTTAAAAAAGAGGTGGCAGCTTGTAGCGCGACAATTGAAGCCCAGAAGAAAACCATCTCCGATCATGACCTTATTTCTGGGGAATAATAAGACCATCTCCGACCAAGCTGAGACAATCGCTCAGCTATAAGATCAAGTTGCGCAGCTTAGCGCCGATAAGTCTCGCGTCAAAGTTGAAAAGGCCGTCATTACGATAGATTATCTGGAGCTTCAGAACGCTTTTGAAAGAAAGATGGAGAAGATGGACGAGACCATCTTGAATTTTTATTTCAACTCTTTGTTGCACCAGGGTTGCCTCAACTACTTAGACCTTAAATTCCCATGAACTCTTGTTGTGGTTTGAAAGGAAAAACTGTCCTGCTTTCGTGACAGCGGTGATGTCTATACCGAGAAGGAATTAGAGAATGCCTACCTCAATGAAGAGTCAAAGAAGGCGTTTCTAGAGGACTAAGAGATTTTACAGATTGGGAGGAAGAAAGAAGCTGTCGATGCTGCAATGACTGCGGCTACCGAAGCGCTTGCAGAGCCTTTCATTTCTGGTGCCGGCGAACCATCAGGGCAGCCCCACGATCCGTCATCAAGTTCTAGGCTTGAGGCTTTCCTTTGAATTGTCAAGCCATCGAAGGATAGTGATGGCGATGAGTACGAAGTTGACATTCTTGGTCATTCCTTCGGTGCAAGTAATCTTCTTGTTTCCCCCGAGTTCGGGAGCTTTCAGCTTACGCCACAAGAGCACGAAGAGTTTAACACTTTTCATTTTTAATCTTATAGGTCCATCCTCATTGTCTGCCAATCTGAAAGTTTCTTTGGTGCCTAGACCTGCTACTATCTCCACTGCTTCTATGCTTGTATCCATGCCTGCTCCGGTCACCGTGTCCGTGTCTGGCTCGCAGCTGGGGCGGAGTCCTAGAAGATCGCAGCACTTTATGGTTCGGATGACCCTTCCGTATCTTTGGAAGTAGACATAACGGCAGCCGAAGTTCGAGAGCAGGACGTTCAAACCTTGCAGATCTCAAGAAAAGCTGGTTGCCATCAAAAAGGAGAAGGTTGAAGCAAATAAGGCCCCAAGAGCTCTCGCAAGTCACGGAAGCGTAGAACGAAGGGTGAATCTTCTGAGGAGGTTGCAAAGCAAGAGGAGGACACTAGCGTTGAGGATATTGCTGACATTACTGGCAGCGACACCACTCCCGAGGCAATGTAGAAACTCCGAACAACAGGTAGAAAAGGGAGTGGTGGAAAGAAGCATTGAGAAGCTTGGGTGGTGACTAATCTGATTTTGATTCATTTTGTTTTGTTTTGTTCAAGTGTAGAGTCTGCACTTAGTGTTTCTATTATGGTGTTTGTATTTTTCTTTTGTTGGCCGGCATTGTATGGGTACGACACCTACGTTAAGATCTTGTATAAATGAAAGTTATAAGTAATACATTGTTGATATTTTGATTGTACTCTTACTTATCTGTACATATGCGTTCTGTGCACCTATATTTGTTTTGTTTGCACTTATTTTCTTACGTGTGTTCTATGCACATATGTTTACTCTATATACTTTCACTTCACTTTATCTGGTCCTATGATTACTGCCAAAATTCTTTGTTTGGGGTAACAGAAATTGTGAAATTAAAGTTTTTAAGTGTTTTTATTTAAGTGTCGGTGTATGCCCCGAGTTCACAGGGCTGTTTAATTCAAACAACTGACAAATGACCAGCAACATATGGTTTAAATAGATAGCCTATTAAAACTTGAAATTTGACTAAGTCACAACTTGACTTTTCTTCTATCAGAAGTTTTGTAACTGTAGCATGTAGTACATGTTTTTTGCGATATTCTGGTAGGTATGCAACATATGTGTGTTTGAAATGTGTGCATTGTATAAGTTAACTATAGGCAGTCATACGTTATCAACATTTAATGTAACAGTTAGTCATCGAGCGTAGTGGTTGGAGTTTACTGTTGGTTTGTAGCACTTCGATTTTATTGGAGTCATGCCCATTGCTTCCAACAATGGGAGTAGGTTGAATCTTGTTATTTCTGCATGGATAAGTTCTCGGGTATTATCGGGGCAATTCTGGGACTTGAAAGTGCATGCGCTTATGGGATGTGTGGATTTTAGAATCCGTATGTCCCGTCGATCCGGACCATTTCTGGTGCTCCTCGGCGTTGCCTATCTTCGGGCAACGTGAGGAGTTTACGTTTTAGGAGCATGATTTCACGGCGATGCTCCTTTGTGTTGCCTATCTTCGACCAACGTGAGGAGTTTACGTTTTAAAAATGTGATTTCACGGCGATGTTCCTCGGTGTTGCCTACCTTCGGGCAACGTGAGGAGTTTACGTTTTAGGAATGTGACTTCTCGACCCCGAGAGTTAATGTGCGACTTTTGAGACTGATACGACCCGTAGGTCCGGAACAGTTTTAGTAATCCTCGATGTTGCCTTTCTTCGGGCAACGTGAGGAGTTTATGTTGAAAAGTTGGTGCGCGACTTATGAGGTGCGCCGCTTTTGGCACTTCTCGGTGTTGCCTATCTTCGAGCAGCATGACGAGTGTAAGTTTTAAAAGTTAGTGCGTGGCTTATAGGATACGTGATTTTTCGTACTCTCGATGTTGCCTATCTTCGGGCAACATGAGGAGTTTACGTCTTAAGAGTTTGTGCGTGGCTTATGGGTTTCACAGCTTTTCGTACTCCTCAGTGCTGCCTGCCTTCAAGCAACATGAGGAGTTTATGTTTGGGCCTTCTTGATATTGTCAGGGCAACACCGGTTCTTAGAAGGCGGAGATCGGGTTCTGCCGATACAACGGTTTGAGTCGATTTGCTTCCGTCGTCACGGCGGATAGTTATTATTAGCACAGTTTTGTTGGTTCAAAAAGCGAATCAATTTTATTAAGGAAAGCAGGGCAGATTTTGCCTATTTACAATGCCCTCGGCAACCCGGGACAGCTTGTTTGCAGAAAAATAAAGAGTACATATGGTAGTTTTCAAACGAAGTCATGGCAGAGTGATTCACTATTCCATGCCCTGGGAATTTGGATTCCATCGACGGTTGTTAGCTTGAAAGTTCCATCCCTTAGCTTTTGATTGATGACATATGGTCTTTCCAAGTTCGGTCCGAAGGCCCCCGGGATGGGGTAGACTCGCTTGAGTACGAGATCTCCCACTTCGAAGGTTTGGTTGTGAACTTTGAGTTGAAGTATCGTACGACCCTTTTTTGGTGGGCAGCGGTTCTCAACTCGTCTTATTCCCTTCTTTTGTGAATCATATCTAGCGATTCGAGTAGGAGCTGCTCGTTTTGCTTTTGATTAAAAAATTTCCTTCGGTGGAAGGGGACTTCTAATTCAACAGAAATCATTGCTTCTGATCCATATGCCAGAGTGAACGGAGTGTGGCCGGTTATAGCTTTGTGGGTAGTTCTATAAGCCCATAGTATGAGTGGAAGTCCATCAACCCAGTTTCCTTTTGCTTTAGTAAGTCGCCTTTTGATAGTGGACTTGATGATAATGTTTATTGCTTCCACTTACCCGTTCGCTTGCGGATGAGCTACCGCGTAGAAGCTTTTTTCAATTCGGAAGTGTTTGCAGAAGTCTTTGAACTCAATGCTTTCGAATCGATTTCTATTGTTAGTAATGATTTTTTATGTCATGCCAAACTTGCAAATAATGTTTTTAGCAACAAAATTAATGACTTTCTCTGTGGTTATGGTGGCCAGCGGTTTCGCTTCGGTCCATTTCAAGAAATAATCATCGACAACTATAGCATATTTGGCCCCTTCTTTTACTAATGGCAGGACGTCAGTCAAATGGATTCTCCATATTGCAAATGGCCACGGGCCGACCATCTATGTTAGCTCTGTTGAAAGAGTTCTTTTAATTTTGCTAAATCTTTGGCAGTGATCGCATCTTCTGGCATAGTCTGCAGCTTCGCGATTTATTGTTGGCCTGAAGTATCCGTACCGATGGACTTTATTCGCAAGGGTCTGCCCCCTAGTGTGGTCTCCGCATTCGCCTTCATGCACCTCCTTAGGATTCGTCGGGCTTCGTTATCAAACACTATCTAAGGAGGGGGGTTGAGATCCCCTTCGATAGAGTATTCAGTCTTGTATCATGAATCGCGATGCCTTTCGAAGAAGCTTTTTCCGTTGATTCCAGTCAGTCGGAAAGGTTCTTGCGAGTAAATGGTCCTTTATCAGCATCATCCACGACTCTGGTTCGATGGTGATCTCGAGGATCCAGTCAACATCCATTTCGTCTATGCTCAGGGTGGTTAGAGTTTCGACAGGGACTAGCCCCAATGACTGAGCTTCTCCAGAGCTTGGCAGTTTAGCCAAACAATCCGCATTGGTGTTTTGCTCCCGTGGAATGTGAGTTATGGTGTAATGTTCGATGTCACTTTGCAGCTCTTACACTTTAGTCTGGTATGAGGCAAGATTCTCCCCTCAAGCCTGGTATTCCCCCTTTATTTGGCAGACGACTAGCTAGGAGTCACTGTGGATGTGAACGAATTTTACTTTGAGCTCTTTCACAACTTTTAATCCTGCTACCAATGCTTCATATTCCGCTTTGTTATTTTTCGCAGAGAATTCCAAGCGTAAGGCGTAGCAAATGGCTTGCCCTTTGGGGGTTTCAAGCACTACTCCTGCCCCCAAACAAAGATTGTTGGATGCGCCATCAACAAAGAGTGTCCATTGCGTTTCCACTTCCAACGGGGTTTCTTCCTCGTCGTCCCATACAGTAAACTCAGCGATGAAATCTACTAGCGCTTTCCCGTTGATGGCCTTCCTTGGATGGTATTTGATGTCATATTGACTCGGTTTGATGTTCCACTTGAGATGTCGTCCATAGGTTTCAGGTCGATACAAAACTTGCTTCAGGGGTTGATCAGCCAATACTTTGATTGGATGAGCTTGAAAGTATGGTCATAACTTCCTAGATGTGATCAAGAGGCAATACGCTAGTTTTTCCAGATTTAGGTAATTTTTCCCAGCTCCGGTGAACCCCTTGCTAATGTAATACATGGGTTGCTGGATTATCGCGTCTTCACGCACAAGTGCGGGGCTTAATGCATGAGGAGAGATCGCTAAGTAAATGAACAGGTCTTCTCCATCCACAGGCTTTTATAGGATTGTCGGGGCTTCCATGTGCCGCAGCAATTCTTTGAATGCTGTTTAATAAGCTTCACTCCATTCGAAGTTCTTTTTTCCTTTCTTCAATGCATCAAAGAACGGTATACACTTGTCAGTAGCTTTCAAAATAAATTGACTTAGTGTTGCGACCTTTTCATTCAGGCTTTGCAGTTCCTTATTTTTTGAAGCTTGGACTTCTCATAGTGTCGTTATTTGTTTTGGATTTACTTCAATGCCCCTAGCACTTACGATGAATCTTAAGAATTTTCTAGAAGCTACTCCGAAGTGACATTTGAGTGGATTGAGTTTCATTCCGTACTTTCAGAGTATTTAGAACATTTCAGCGAGATTATCCAGATGGTTGGCAGCTGCTCATGACTTGACCAACATGTCGTCTATGTAAACCTCCATAGTTTTCCCGATTTGGCGCTAGAACATGGAATTACCAACCTTTGATAAGTTGCCCCGGCATTCTTCAAACCGAATGCCATTACCCTGTAGCAATATAAGCCTAGGTCGGTGATGAAGCTGGTGTTTTCTTGATCAGGTTCATGCATCACGATTTGGTTGCACCCGAAGTATGCATCCATGAACGATAGAAGCTCATGTCCTACCATTCCATCCACAAGCTGGTCTATTCTAGGGAAAGGGAAGTTGTCTTTCGGGCAAGCTTTGTTTAAGTCCGAGTAGTCAATACAGGTTCGCCATTTCCCATTGGAATTTGACTAAGACCGGGTTAGATACCCACTCAGGATAAATTGCATCACGGATAAAACCATTGGCCATTAACTTGTCCACCTCTTCCCTTAACGTCTTGGACCATTTAGGACCCAGGTTGTGCCTCTTTTGCTTTACTGGTGTGAACTTGGGGTTAATGTTGAGCGCGTAGCATGCGATTTATGGTGACACCCCACACATACCGGAGTGCATCCATGTGAACGCATCTGAAACACCCCACACCCCTTAGTATACCCAAAAGGACACTCTAAAAGATGTGGTGCTTTGTAGGTATAGCTAAAACTTATAGAGACTAAGATTTACAATACAAAATAGATAAAAACAACGGAAATTATTGAAACCAGACTTCATAAATACTTTATAACCAAATAAGCACAAAATGCCAAATACACGTCTTATGGAATCAAAACCTTAGTCTCATAAAAATGAGAGTACAAACTATCCCTCAAAGAGTGCCAGAACAGCAAAAGAACTTAAAACTGAAAATGAAGAAAAGGAATACATGAGAAAATCTCCACCAAAGAATTCTCCAAGAGTCCACAATCTACCGTCCTTGCCCTTGCTAGCCTATGGAGGAAAAAGGGGAAAATAGTGGAGTGGGTCAGACTAAAAGTCTGGTGAATGATAGTAATTACTAGTATTTTTAAGCAAAGTAAAGATAATAGACTTTGCAACGGTTTTAGTTATAAAAAGAAACAAAGGAAATAGAAGGAAAGGTAAAACTAGAAATAAATACGATTTAACTACTAGATTAATTCAATTGGATAACTTCGATTGTTTGCACTTATCCTTGATAGCTGCGTGATTAGGCGGAATTCTAAATCCTACTTTAATTAGGCTGAAGTCCTAATTCTACCCTTTTGATCGGCCTTCTACTATGTGTATACTGAAGTTTAGACACCACTGCGTACGAAAGGCACCTACTAAGCGCATGGAACTCATAACGATTATTGAGCACTAATTGGAAGCCGCATGCGTGACCACCATTATGCTCATGTTACATGTTGCTCCACCTATTGGACCATTTATTCACCACTACTCCAGAATAAGCTTGCCCTCATCTCACTTCAGACTAATGTGAGACACCGTGTCCATAGAAATAATAGGGAATGCAGTTGGTACATGTCCGTCATCCAAATAATATCTAGTTGCGCCCCTTGTCCAAATCCCCATGATTTGAACTTCTATAATTTGACCATTTATTTACCACTTCTACAGCATAAGCGTTCCCTCATCTCACTTCGGGCTAATGTGAGACACCGTGTCCATAGAAATAATATAGAATGCTATTGGTGCAGGTCCTACTTTCATCTTTTCTTATTAACTTAGTATAAATTGTTTAAATAAGCCTCTATGTCATTCTTGCTGTCATTGCTTATTAATTTATTCTAAGTCTCAAAATAAGCCTCCTTCTGTTCTATTTCTAATTATAATCTACGTTATAATTGTGCTTATTAACTTAACCCAAGGTCTAAGTAAAAAAATAAGCTACTTCTACTTTTACTCTTTTTAGTCCTAATTTTACATCATAATTAGGCGTGCAAATATTTCAATTTCAGTCCAATTCCAATTTATTACAGTCTCTATATTTTACATCTTAATTTCCATAATTTTAGTATTCTTATTTATTTAACAAATATTTGCGTTTAATCTATTCTATTCCATTCGCATAAAAAGGAAAAATAAAAAGAAACTAAAGATTACAGAAGAAAATACCAAGCGTAGACAAAGATGTAAATAAAACATAAATAACAGCAAATAATTATAAATACTGTAAATAACTATAAATAAATGGAAAAGCTATAATTAATAGTAATTAACTACAAATAACTGAAAAGAATAGCTAAAAGGAAATAGACTGAAAAATAAGTCTAAAACTGAAAATAAACTGGTAAAAAGGTTATTCCAAAATCGTAGAAAACTACAACTATTGGAAACCCTATTATTTTAAATTACTTAAAAATCTAAAATAATTACAATCACTCACCTGCAGTCCTAAGCTCTTCCCTTGGTCTTCTTGGATCCACTTGGAGATATTAAATATTTTAATTCAAAACAATTTTCTCTTCGGAAAATTATTTCTTTTAGGGTCCTTCCTGAAATGGTGAACCCAAATGGAGAAAATCTAGAATGAGAAAAATAGCTAGGCCTAAGGTCTTATCTATAGGGGTAGAAATGGATCTCAGATCGTTGGATTTGGAGATTGAATATGGTGCAACCACGTCATAGGCTGGATAGGAGCCGTCGGATGGGAGCATGGATGGACCAGATAAGAGAAAAGAATGCAAATGAGGTGTTCGAATCGTATGAAATGAAAGAATTAAATTCTTTCGCTTAATAACGTAGACGGGTCGACATTATTGTCGACCTCCCCCTTGCTAGATCGACTTGCCGGTTGACCTAGGCAGTGGGATGGTCGACCTGGGTGTCGACCTCTATATTTTTTTTTTATTTTTTTTTCTTTTTTTAATCTTTAATTCGCAACTCCTTCATACTAGCTCGGATTCTGACATTCTACATATGGAAATGACCAAAAAATTACCACTGACACATGGTGCGACTCCCGTGGCTCAAATCTGATAGTTTCACGATGTTATTTCATCATTTAATTATTTCATTAATTAATTATTATAGCTTAAATTTTAGGTTGTTACAACATCCAAGTTGGTGCGAAGAAATTTAGTAAGTTCCAGTTGCTTCTTGTTTCCAAGGTGCGATCCAATTTTTAAGACTTCAGCTGGTTCGTCCATATCGACTGGGACAAACACCGTCAGTTCTGCCGGTGTTGCCCGTTCCTCCCTTGAACTATTCATTCTAGGGTCCAAAGCCTTGTCGAATCGGCTATGGTGCCCAAGCCAGGGCGGCTCTGTAGTTGCTATTCATAAGGTTCATGGATGTGGAGAGTTCTCCCCATCCTTCCCATTTTCCCTTCTTCTGGATTCACGTAACTCCACAATGTAACATTCTCTGGCGGCGCACTGATCTCTTTTCACCACTACGATTCCAGTTTTAGTAGGGAACTTCATGGTTAGACACCATTGGGCCAGAGCTATTCTGAAATCTGCTAGAGCGGGCCGTTCTAAGAGGGCGTTATATGTGGACATTTCGTCCACAATTACGAAAGTCTAAATGAGGGTGACTCTTCGATCACCCTCTCAAGTTCCACTGGTAGGTCGATTGTTCCCATAGGTTGCTTGGTTTCCCCAGCAAACCCTTGTATCTTCGTTTGGCATGCAGGCACGCTTTTCATGCTGATCTTCATCTGATCAAAAGTATGTTTGAAAAGTATATTAACATAGCTACCACTTTCGACCAGAACTCGTCGAACAACAGCGGGACCGATTCCCACTGTTACTCCCATTAGATCGAAAGTCGGGGCTTCGATCCCTTCGGTGTCCCAATTTCAGAACAATATATCGTCACTCAATATTTTCTGCGGCTTGGTTGGAGTTCATCTTCTATTGCGAGATATGATTCCTTTGGAGCATGCTTTGACGAACTTGCATACCGCTCCATCTCCCCCCAGCTTCTTTGTACGGAATGTGGTCCCCAGATATTGTTCCAATAATGTCTTTGGTTAGTTCGTTTGGACCCTTCTTTACTAGTTCTGGCTTGATTCCTTCGTTCTCTAGGAGGCCGTGGAGCCACGGGTTGATCAAGGTTCTGTGACTCTCTCTCGTACTGCTGGATTTTTTTTGGCGGACCAATTATTCAATGAGAGTCTTCAAATGGTGGCATTCGTTTGTTTATGACCATGAGTCTCGTGGAAGTGGCAGAACTTTCCTGAGCGTTTTTGTTGCTTAGTGCTTCCTTCTTACGGGGTTTTTTGTATTCCTCAGTCCCCTGTGTTGCGAGATAAATATTTTCCAGAGTGTCATTTAGAGGGGTATAGTCTTCAGTCCTGAACCCTTTAAGCCTTTTATTTTTTCCATTACCATTTCTTTTATTGGATTTTTGATTTTTTTTCTCTTTTCATTTCCATCTTTCCATGTGACTCCTTCAGCAGTTCCAGAAGCGTGCGCGTTTTAATTCATTGTTACATCGCTATATCCGATGTTTATTGGTTGCACACTAGTAGACTTTCTTTCAGAAAGATAGGAAAACACCCGCACCAAACAGCTTCAGAGGCATTAGCTACATCCATGTACCAACTGTACTTGTATAAATGGGGTTTTGGGTCCTTTGTCCCGTCGTAGGACGGAATGGTTAGCACTGTGAATTTTTTCGGATACTTCTCATTCTAGATTTCATCAGTAAAGGGAGTCCGACTTGGTGCAGATCCTCATTCATCATCTCTTCTAGTTTTACTCTCGTCCATTAATCATTTGACCATGTCTGCTATGTATGCCTCTAATATCCAGTAATCCTAGGGCCGGCAGTCAGTCACTACACCAAGTGTTTGGCTTTATAAACGGTCTTGGCGAGTGGGTTGAAGCCTAGGCTCTCCTGTCTTCGAAAGAGCAACTCCTGCATGATCCCGACGGCTTGCAGTTGGCCTTATTAGGGCAGTTTGGACTTTCCTAGAATCATCGAATGCGTTGACATTCTCTTCCAACAGGTTTTCTTGCGCTCCATCTTCTAAGTCGGAGAGGTCCATAGCTATATCTTCTTGCAGGTTTTTTGCCACTTGATTCAAGTTCAAACTTGGTTGCCTTGCAGCGAGCGAGGTACTTGTATTTCCTTCCACGTTGAGTCCCATAGTTTCAGTTGTCACCCTTTTTTGCGGTTGTTTTCCGTTTCTTTTTTGTTGACCGAGAACGGAAGAATTTTCTTGTTCTACAACAGCGGCGGGTTCAGGCATAGTTCGTGGAGTAGGATTGTCTGTAAGGTTAAGAGAGCGTTAAGCTTATCCATCAGAGTCATCTAGCTACTTTCCATTTTTTGGTTGATTTCGTCAACCATCTTATTCAACTCATCTCTAGTAACGACTTCGCGCTAACTGGAGAATGTTGGCACCTGATTTCCTAAGTTAGCACCATTTTCTTCAGTTTGTTAAGGGTTAACATCGTCTCCAGCTATCACTGCCCCTATGGACCTACCAGAGGCAATTCACTTTCTTCCATAAGCCATTGATTCCAAGTGGTAGATTTTCAAGCAAAGATTGAGGATCTAACTTCTGGACCTATCTGATCCAAAGTACCAACTGGATCTGGATCCTGAGTTGGGTTCTCAGTGAAAGCTCCAAAATGTTAACCCAAAAAATGGATCAACACCCTGGTTTAAGTGTGAAAGCACCATCCATGTTCTCACAGAGCAATAACATAGATAGTAGATATAGCAAAAAGTGGTAAGAGAAAGAAGACAAGAAGATTTTTATAGTGGTTCGGCTGTTAACGAAGCCTAAGTCCACTTTATAGTTTTTATTATAGACCAACTGTTGTTACAAGAAGTGTTTGATTACAAAGCTCTTAATTGTCCTTAGCTAGATAGAATCTTCATGGTTGGAATCCACTTAAGAATCACAGTGAACTGCATTGGAGATTGTTGGGTGGGAGGTAAAGAGCGAAGAAAGCTTCTAGTAGAGTTTCGGTAAGCAGTCCAAAGAAGATCCTCTTTATATTGTAGATAGGATGGTATTTATAGAGATCAGAGAGATATTTAGCTAAGCCTGTTAGCAAGCTGTTTGCAGATGGACGTAGGAAGACGCAGTGGTGTTTAGCTCGTGACCCGAGCCAAAAATGGATTTTTAGCGATCCATAGAATTAGCTCGAATGCGAGCTAATTACTTAGCACCTATCTCTGCTTCAGTCTATGTGGGTCGTGCTTGTACCATGTTCACGTATGGATCGATGGCGACCCATAGTGTATGGATCGCTGGCGACCCATAGTGTATGGATCTCTAGCAATCCATACACTTAGCATGTTTTTGGACTTTCTTCGTTGTCTTGTGTCAACGTTGTTCATGTAGTCTTATTGTTTGTTGCTTTACTTTGATGACGGTTTACTTGCTAGTTGTATTTAGCCACTGATTGGACTGGATGGATGGTTGTCTCTTGGTTCTCGGAATCTCCTCAAACTCAGTCACTACATTTACAATATGGATTGGATCATGATCTAAGAAAAACAGTTGAACCCTGGGCTATATCTATGGATCGCTAGCAATCCATAGACCATGCATCGCTAGCGAACCATGCCCATAGTGGATTTCCTTGTCCTTTTCTCTTGGCTCTCTGTGGCTTGTTGCTTTAGTCCTTTTGGTTGAGTTCTGAGCTATTCTGACTTCATCAAGTTGTTCCATCTTCTCTTAGATCCTGCTGGGTTAAAAACCCGGATAACAGGGATTTTTTTTTAAAAAAAACTAACTTAAGTAAAATGCTTGTTTTTGGATATATTTTTTGGATTTTGTTTGATTTTTTTTTATTTTTTTCTCACAGGAAAATATTTGAAGAGATTTTTTTTACATTTTTTATCTAAAACTAAGCTAAGTAAAACGCAAAAAAATACTTTTGGAATTTTTTTCTTTTTTTATATGCATAAACCAATGCAACTAAATCAATGCAAGGACTTAACTACAAATTTTCTATCCTTAGTTGCTCCTAGTCTAAAATTGTATAATCACACTTTGACTTAATTCAACAAAATAGTTCTTAGCCAGGTAACGGACAGGTGTATCAGTGCACCATGAATAACCATAGCAATGCACCCGAAGGTTTAAGTACCTTCAGAGAAACAGTTGCTATAATATTTACAAATCACTGTAGTATTTATAAATAATTATTGCTCTACCGTAGCCTAGACACCAAGAAAATAGATTGTTAAAAGAAGACAACCTGTCAAGTTGCAATTAAGCCCTAGATGAGTTCGTGACTGCCTTAAGTCCAATGTCTAACCATTATTATTAATCAAATTCTTGGATGTTATGCGATGTTGGGCTAAGGAAGGGGTGATGAAATCCCCAACCTTATCTAAAGTTGGGTATTGCCCTTAGAAAAGAAAATAAAATGGAATGAATGCAAAACAGTAATTAAACGTGTATTAACAATGCAATTACGAATGAGATTTGATTTTGTTTTTGTTTTTTTCTTATGAACTTTGAAATGCAAGCAACCAATAATGTAAGGAAAATAAAATAAGAGTCCAAAAGACAATACCAGAGCGTGCGAATTTATTTATTTTTAAGCAGCGAATTTTTTAGTGCAGATATTTAGCAAGCAAAGCAGAGCAGTTTTGAACAAGCAGATCTTCTTCTTTTTGAACCTGTAATTTGCAAAGTAAAAAAAATTGAAAATGATTTTTTTATGAACTCAAATGAAAACAAAACTAATAAAAAAAATTAAAAGATAAACACAGGCAAACAAATGCCAAAAGAAAACATAATGAAATAAAATCAGTCCACTACAAACCCAATTAACTAAACATCAACAAAACAGAACACCCTAATAAAGCACAAAATAAGATTTCTCACCCAATTATCAACACACGAAATAAAATAAAATCGGCGATGTTTTGTGTCAAAAGATTTGATTTAGATTTAGCAAGTGTTTTCTGGTGCCGCGGTCTTGGATTTCGCTTTGTAATGGAGTTTGTAATTTGTGCGATGGTAGATTGAAGGAGTTTGTGGGGTAAAGGCGAAGGCAGAAGTGTTTGGGGCTGTTGAATTGGGGCGATTGAAAGTTAAATTGTGAAGGAGGAGAAGTGATGCAGGCCAGAATGGTGAAGTGATAGGTCGCGAGCGACCTAACCAATGGCAAGAGGAGGAGGATGCAACAGGCTGTAGTAACTCGCGTACTTTAGGTCATGAACGACCTAGCGACCTACGAGTTAACGAGCATGATTTAGGTCGGACGCGACCTAGTGGGGATTTAGGTCGGGCGTGACCTAGTGAAGGTCGCTTGCGAGTTAGCGGGCTAGCACATCAGACTTTCCAATGACCTAGAAAATCAGTGTGTGTCTCTTTAGGTCGTGAACGACCTAACTCAGGTGCCGCATCGGTAGATCGTTCAGGAGATAGGTCGCTTGAAGAGGTAGGTCGCAGAAGCCAATGCCGCATGCTAACAACATATACAGGATGGACTAAGGTCGCTCAATGACTAATGAAAGTTGACTCGCGTAAAGAAGCCTTAGGTCGTAACTCGCATGGACTTAGGTCGCGAGAGTCTTAGGTCGTAACTCGTATGTTGAGGTTAAATCGCTGCAGCCTTGGGTCGTAACGTTGTTATGCCATTATATACTAGGTCGTATGTCGTTGGAACTATGTTGTAATGTGTTTGTATTTTTGTTCTTAAGTCATAGGTCGCGTGAGTTTGTATTTTAGGTCGTAGGTCGTTTTGTGTTAAGTCGTTGCCGACCTAAGTGTTGTGTTGTAATGTGTTGTAACTATTTTGTTTAGGTCGTCTACTCTTAAGTCGTAGGTCGTGAGGGTTAGGTCGTGGCCGACCTAAGTGTTGTACAGATTTCAGTGTTGAGTTGTAACTTCTATAAATAGGCCGGTGGTGCCATTTGTAATAGTTAGTTGATTTTGAATAAAATTTCGTTTGTTAGCTTTGTGCTTTCATTTAAATTGGTAGTTGAGTGTGATCTCCTATCTCCACCTTCGGTGTTCGAGTGCGCTCGAATCAACGATCGTTGAAGCCGATTCGCAGAATCAAGTGCGCTTGATCAACGTCGAAGAATCGTAGATCTTTAAACACGGTATCGTGCGCGATCAACGTGTTTGGGATAGCTAGATTCCGGCATCTTTGGATCAACGGAGTTGGGCATTCAGTATTCTTTCAATCCATCGATTGCTACTTTCACAGAATCATCATTTTCGTTATCTGCTGCTGCATCATTTGGTATCGGAGCTAGACTTAGCCAATCATAGCTAAGCTGAGTCTTGGAGCCAATTTATTCGAAGAGTTTGAGAAGTTAATTGAAGCCGAACATCATTTGGAGAAGTTGGTTGTTCATCGTGTTCGTCGCAAGTTGCAACAAGTTTGGAGTTTTTGATCCGTATCATTTTGGATCTAAGTTTGAAAGGTGTTTGAATTTGGGCCGTGGAGTTTGCGTGCCAAATTTTGAAGTTTGAAGTAGAGCCGAGAGTTTGAAGTTGAAGATCATACATCATTGGGTATCTTTTGATTTGTACAAGCCGAGAATTGAAAGTTTGTTTCAATTAACAATGCCGCCAAGAAGAGCTAATCGTCATCAAAATGTTGAAGATTTGTATAAGCGAGAGGATGCTGAGCAAATGGAACAACGCATAAGTAACAAATTCAATGAGAAGTTAGATGAAGGTATTGGAAGGTTAGAGAAATTGATGATGGATATGAACCAAGGTCAAAGAAGAAGGTCGCCAGTCTCGAACCATGGAGGAAACAAAGTTTCGCCATCGGTTACGGAAGCGAGGAGGGTGTCGCCACAATCTGATCGTGGTAGAAGAGAATCATCAATTTCATTGAGAAGAAAACATCATGGGTATAGAGATGTAGAGAGAAGAACTCCACATGAGTTTGAACATGAACCATACCGTGATGAGGACAGACAAAGTAGAAGAGATATGCGAGATCATAGAGATGTGGGTGGTCGAGATCGTTATCGAATTACATCTGTTTTTGAAGAAGATGGTGGTAGATATAGTGCTCATTCTCGAGATCGAGACCAAGGACGAAATGCATATCGGGATGTTGAAGATGATCCCCGATGGGAGTCGGGGATGAAAACTGAACTTCCAGAATTCAAGGGTGGAATGGTAACAGAGGAATTCCTGGATTGTGTTTCAAATGTTGAAGAAATTTTTGACTTCAAAGAAGTTCCCGCGGATCGAAGAGTAAAGTTGGTTGCTACAAGATTAAGAGGGAGAGCTATGGCGTGGTGGCAGCAGACTAAAATTACACGGGAGAGAATGAGAAAGTCAAAAATTGTTACCTGGGATAAGATGAAGAAGTTGATGAAAGCTACATTTTTGCCGCATAATTATCAATCTCTGATGTATCAACGTTTGCAGAACTTAAGACAAGGGACAAGATCAGTGAACAAGGATGCAGATGATTTTTACCAATTGATTGCGAGAAATGATATTATGGAAACAGAGGAACAACTAACAGCTAGGTATGTTGGAGGGTTGCGAACGCAGATCCAAGACATGGTGAATATGTTTGATCCAAGATCTGTCGCCGAAGCACATCAGAAAGCACTTGCTTGGGAGAAACAAGGAAGGAGAGGTGGTGGAGTGTTTACGAATTCCAACAATCAGAACAAGGATGTTAGTAACAGTGAAGATGTTTCCAAAGTCGTCAGTAAGTCAATTGTGAATGAAGTCAACAAAGCAAAAGTCAATATTCATTTCAAATGTTTTAATTGTCAAGAGTTGGGCCATAAAAGCAATGAATGTACAAAGCCCAAGAAGCGAGCAATGATTGCGGAAATTGAGCATGAAGGTACAGAGGAAGAGGGTGTCAATTAATTACTGGTTGAAGAAGAGGAATTATTGACAGGAGATGAGGGTTGTAATTTGTTGTTAAGGAGAACTTGTTTGACCCCAAAACAAGAGGATGATTCAAGTTGGTTAAGGAGTAACATCTTTCAATCAACATGCACTATCTTGGGAAGGGTTTGCAAATTTGTCATTGATGTAGGAAGTTGTGACAACATTATTTCTTCAGAAGCTGTAAAGAAGCTGTCACTAAAAACCGAGAAACATCCAACCCCCTACAAATTAGCTAGGTTGAGAAAAGGAGGGGAGGTGAAGGTTAATCGAAGAGCATGTGTTAATTTTTCCATTGTGAAGAAATACAAAGACGAAATTTGGTGTGATGTGGTTGACATGGATGTATGCCATCTGTTGTTGGGAAGACCATGGCAATACGACAGGGCTGTGCAACATGATGGACGCGCAAACAGTTACAGTTTATGTTCGAGGATACACGAATCATTTTGGTTCCTAAAAGGCGTCAACAGAATGAAAACAAATTGGAGGAAATTGAGGAGCTAAAACCTTTGTTATCTTTAAAGGAATTTGTTGATGTGGAGGATGAAGTCGCCTGTTTACAATTACCAAAGTCGGACGGATATGAAGTTGATAATTTTCGACCAACGAAATCTGAAGAACATGAGATTGAAAATTCACAATTAGCAAAGTTGAATGAGGATGAAGAAAATAAGTCAGGGGATGAAGAGGGTAAATTGTTGATGAAGGAAGTGGATTTGACTAGTCTACAATCTACAGAAGAGCTTGTTAAAGAAGTGGAGGGTAGTGCAGAAGTGTTCATGTTGAATGAAATTGAACTCAGCAAAAATGTTGAACTTATCGAAGAGGGTAAACCAATGGTGAATGAATGTGAAGATGTAATTCATGCAGAGTTGTTCAAAGAATTACTGCCACCAAGGAACGTGCCTCAGGATAATAAAATGTCAAGTTCTATTATACCATATATGCCACGAAAACATATGTGTCCGACAGAACAGGTAGAAGTGAGAAGATTGGTTGATGGGTGTCTGTTCAAAGGAAAGCAGTTGTATACTCCTGATCGCAGTTGGCAAATAAAAGTTATCAAAGATGTGCGTGAAGAACGACACGTGGACAGTAATCATACCATGCAGTTGGTTACAACATTTTGTTTGGGATCGTCAATAAGGAAAGGGGGTAAAATGTTTGTTCAGAAGAATCAGAGTTATCAAATTTCAAAGGAAACCGCGACAAAGTTAGGATTGTGCACAACATTATCTATACATACTAGGTCATGGGTGAACGTATATATGGATTGTGTATTGGGTTTAAGGAAGGCGCAAAGTGGTAACAAATCTATCTACTTGAAGGTTGAACGATCTCTTGTTGGTACGTATAACAAGCTGGATACCGGAGGAATGAGTCATTTGGAAATTATAAAGGCAATTTGTGAGAATGATTGTAAGATGAGCTTGCCGGATCATCGTCCTATGGCTAATATTGACAACATCAAACACTTGGTTCCATTTCACAAGAGTATCGAAGTCGAAGAGCTGTTAAATTCGAGGACGAATTTCTTCCAACAGGGGGAGGATGATGCAGGCCAGAATGGTGAAGTGATAGGTCGCGAGCGACCTAACCAATGGCAAGAGGAGGAGGATGCAACAGGCTGTAGTAACTCGCGTACTTTAGGTCACGAACGACCTAGCGACCTACGAGTTAACGAGCATGATTTAGGTCGGACGCGACCTAGTGGGGATTTAGGTCGGGCGCGACCTAGTGAAGGTCGCTTGCGAGTTAGCGGGCTAGCACATCAGACTTTCCAGCGACCTAGAAAATCAGTGCGTGTCTCTTTAGGTCGTGAACGACCTAACTCAGGTGCCGCATCAGTAGATCGTTCAGGAGATAGGTCGCTTGAAGAGGTAGGTCGCAGAATCCAATGCCGCATGCTAACAACATATACATGATGGACTAAGGTCGCTCAACGACCAATGAAAGTTGACTCGCGTAAAGAAGCCTTAGGTCGTAACTCGCATGGACTTAGGTCACGAGAGTCTTAGGTTGTAACTCGTATGTTGAGGTTAAATCGCTGCAGCCTTGGGTCGTAACGTTGTTATGCCGTTATATACTAGGTCGTATGTCGTTGGAACTATGTTGTAATGTGTTTGTATTTTTGTTCTTAAGTCATTGGTCGCGTGAGTTTGTATTTTAGGTCGTAGATCGTTTTGTGTTAAGTCGTTGCCGACCTAAGTGTTGTGTTGTAATGTGTTGTAACTATTTTGTTTAGGTCGTCTACTCTTAAGTCGTAGGTTGTGAGGGTTAGGTCGTGGCCGACCTAAGTGTTGTACAGATTTCAGTGTTGAGTTGTAACTTCTATAAATAGGCCGGTGGTGCCATTTGTAATAGTTAGTTGATTTTGAATAAAATTTCGTTTGTTAGCTTTGTGCTTTCATTTAAATTGATAGTTGAGTGTGATCTCCTATCTCCACCTTCGGTATTCGAGTGCGCTCGAATCAACGATTGTTGAAGCCGATTCGCGGAATCAAGTGCGCTTGATCAACGTCGAAGAATCGTAGATCTTTAAACACGGTATCGTGCGCGATCAACGTGTTTGGGATAGCTAGATTCCGGCATCTTTGGATCAACGGAGTTGGGAATTCAGTATTCTTTCAATCCACCGATTGCTACTTTCACAGAATCATCATTTTCGTTATCCGCTGCTGCATCAAGAAGTATGAGTGTTCTGGTGAATTTTGGGTTTGGATTCGTTTGAAGGTTGTGGATTTGGGTTTTTGGGTATTGGGTTGTGATGGAAGTGTGTTTAGGTGTTGCAGGCGGAGAAGGAGACATCGGGTGTAGATGGTCTTTTGTTAGGCGGTGGGTTGGAAGTTGAAAGTTTGGGTTGGTTGGTGAACTTGTTGCCGACGACGTGATTTTTGGTCAGCCAGCGAAGGAGCATGGTTAGTGTCTTAAAGGTGATTGAACATAAATGGTTTGGAGGAGAAAACTCTGACGGTGATGATTGTAAATGATGGAGGTGGCTACTAAGGCTCTGTTTTAGGAGATGATGATCTGCAATTTGTTGATGGTGCTAGAGTGGAAAAAATGGCAGGGAGGTGGCAGTTGAGGAAGGTTATTTGGGGTGTTTCAAGTGGAAGAAATGGCAGAGTTGAAGAAATGGTAAAACTGGCATTTGAGGGTATTAAGTGTTGGTAAGGTGTTGGACGACAATGGGAAGGATTGAAAAGTGTCGTAGGGTGCAGTTTAGTCGAAGAAGTGTTTGGTGGCTCTATTTTGGTTGATGTTTGGATTGTGTGTTGATGGGGTTGATGCAAGGAAGTGAAGTTGCTTGTGGTGATGTTTGAATATAATGCGGCCGAAGTGATTTTTGAGAAGTCGATGCGGGGGTGGATGGTTTTTGGTTGAGGATGGCAGTAGTATTTGGACAGGGTTTGGAGACCGGGTGTTGATTTGGCAGAGGAGATGGATGATGGTTTGGAAATAAAACAAGTGATAGAGAACAAAAACAATAGAGCAGAAAATGTAAATATGTAGTGAAACCAGTAATAGAGATAAGAAATTTAAATGTCTGCAGCAAACATTACCCGAATATGAAAATGTAACAGACAGTGAAAATATAATGCAAAATGAAAATCAAATATTTGTTTGTTTATTTTTAGTGAAACCAGAACAGTGCAATGAAATGCACAAAATGAAATGCACACAACACAAATGAGACAAAAGCAATGTGAAATTTATTTATTTATTTACAAAAGAAAACACAAAATAAAATAAAACAAATGAGAAAAAGAAAATTAATTTGAAGGCTAAAATTAAAACTAAATTTCTTTTCCCCGACAACGGCGCCAAAAACTTGTTGAAATGACGAAAATTTCTATCGATTAGAAATTCGTTGAAATATATCATTATAAAAACCGCAAGCGCACGGGTACGTATGTGAGTACGGGTCAATCCATAGGAAAATAATTAAATTCTAATATTACTCAATTAAATTAGCCTAAGATTTTGAAAGTGTTTTAACTAGGAAACTGTAAAAAAATAAACTAGAGAAAAAGTGAATAAAAATATGAGATTAAAGAGCAATTTAGAGGCAAATCCACTTCCAATCATTCATATAAATCAACACAAAATTCATCTATAATCTCTCATTTAAATTTTAAGTAGAAAAGATTGATGTGTTTATTATAAGTATGGTTTATTTGTGCAATCAATTAACACAACTTAAACCATCAAACTCTAACGCACCATTCAAACCCACTTATCAACTCTCATGAAAATGACATGGAATTAAAAATAAAATCTATTTTATGCATGATCTATATACTATGAATTAGTAATATAGAGCATCAAATTTTGATTCTAGTTTGACTTTCATCATCAAAATCACTTAGGTCAATGATCAAATAGTTTATATTTATAATGGATTAAGCATAGCCTATTTGAGATGTCAACATAGACTATCAAATCCACTAAAACAAAAGGAGACGAAAACTATCATCATTCATAATTTTCATTAAGCACAAAAGTGAGACCATAAATGAAATCATTATGTTAATTTAATATGTTTCATGAGAGCTTCATTACCTCTAAATTAAATGGGTTTAGCTTCTCTATTTGAATACATGTTAACATAAAGTGATTTCAACATAAAAAACAAGGGAAATGAGAGCTAACTAAAAAAAGAGCTAACTACATGTATGAAATAAAACTAAACTAACTGTAAGAATTAAATCTGCACTACTAACATGAAATAAGAGGAGCATAAATTAATTAAGAGAGCATAAAATAAAATAGCAATAAAAGAACGCACGTGAACAAAAGCAAATAAGAAAAAGACTAAGAAGCCATTAAAAAGACATTTTATTTATCATTGCTTTTGTGGCGACAATATTGCATAAAAAACCCTATTACATGAAACATAATAGGTATTTATACATGCTTAAAACCCTAATTCATTTTTAGGAGACTATGTAAAATGCCCTTAAGACAATGTAACCTCTAAGTAATCATTAGAGAATTAATTAATCCCCACTAACATGCCTTTAAGTCTCCATTAGCATGTGCATATGCTTTTAATTATGGTCCATTAGTTAGTGGACATGTGGGTTCCTCCACGTTGCTTGAATTATTTTATTTCCTTTCTTCATTTGCTTTCAACATTTGTGCGTGCATACATCCATGAAGCTTCATCCAATTTGCACTCAATTTTCTACAAATAAAAATAAAACCGTGCAAATAAATTTTCTCAAAATTAATTCATACACAAAATTAATATTTTGCAACCAAATGAAGATGAATGAATGGTGATTAGAAAACAATTTAGATTTTGGTTTAAACATGTAAAATACCCTAATATGCTCACTTATTCTAATAAAATAAGATTAAATATGGGAGTAAAAATACACATATTAACGTGCACATCAGTTTTCCCGTCATAATGGATTTGATTGATGCGGTACTAGTCGAGTCTCATCGTTCTAGGATGACCATCCACCCCAGGAGAGACAAAATGAATCATGATATGAAGAGGATCTTTTATTGGTAATGTATGAAGAAGCATATGGTAAAGTTTGTGTTTAAGTGTACGACCTTCTAAAGGGTAAAGGCGTACCAAAAGAAGCTAAGAGGATTGTGGTAGCCATTAGATATTCTATAGTGGAATTGAGAGAGTGTTTTTGTAGATTTCATTGATGGACTACCTAGAATTAGGTGGCGAAATAAGAGTTTTTGGGTTATAAATGATCGACTGACCAAATGCGCTCACTTCATTCCGGTTAGGAGTCTGAGGACTGCGACGTCTTTTGGCCATTCTATATGTGAGGGAGATAGTTAAGTTTTAGTAATATACTGGGGCGCCAACCGGGATTTAGTTGGTTGTCTTGTTGGAACTACCTTTATAAGAAGTTCCTTCTAGCATTGTCATTGACCGTGGCCTGCTTTTCACTAGCGAATTTCGAAGGATTCTCCAGGAGGCATTAGGCGCTGAGTTAAGTTTGAGTACCGCTTATTACCTATAGACAAATGGACAGATGGAGATGGTAAATCGAGTATTGGAAGATTTACTTTAGATGTGTATTTTGTATTTTGGAGGTTCTTGGGAAAATCGCTTGCCACTAGTGGAGTTTGCTTATAATAACAGTTATCTGGCTAGTATTTGGATGACACCATTTGAGGCGTTATACGGGTAACCTTGTCGATTACCATCTATTTGCTGGGACACTACGGATAGGATCATTCTTGGGCTAAATATATCAAGGGAGACTTTAGAGAAGATATAATTGATCTGTAGAAGGATGAAAATCGTGCAAGATAGGCAGAAGTCTTATGCTGAAGGAGTCGCATTGAGTTGGAGTTCGCAGTGGGCAACATGGTTTTCTTGAAGGTCGCGCCGCATAGACATGTCATAAGGTTTGGTAGTTTGGAAAAGCTGGTGCCATGGTTTCTGGGGCCTTTTCTTATCATAGGTAGAGTAGAGAAGTTAAATAATTGGGTGATGCTTCTTGAAAAATTAGCAGATGTATTTGGTGTTTTCCATGTGCCATACTTGCGAAAGTGTCTACACAATACAACTGTTATGGTCGAGCTGAGTTAGCTAGAGGAGGTAGTAGTGGAAAGGGAGTCACTTGTTCGCCATGCACCTACCTGCATCCTTGAGGCTAGTGAAGGTTTAGTAAGGAGACAACCCAGTAGAGAGTACGTGAGAGCTAGAGGAGAACATCCGGGCTACCCATTCAGATCTCTTTTCTGGATTGTTTCCATTTTAGTCAATATGTATATAATTGCTTATGCACTTAGGCTTTAGCTTAGTGTACCCCAAAGTTAGGGATGTTTGAATGCTAGGAATGGCTGAAAACATGTTTTGGATGATGGTTGCTAATGAATATATTTGTTAAATTGACCTTTGCACATAAAAGCAAGTATATTCAGGTTAGCATGCACTCGCACCATCACTTGTTTTATTTTATCGAGTTATATGCATATGGTTATCGTATATGGACTGAATGGTTGCGCATACATATAGAATTGTCAGTATGTTTACATGGAATGTTGCATACATTTGGATACATGACATAAGCACTTATATTTTAGGAGGTCAACTATATCCCGAGGCCACCTGATTTTTGTTTTAGTTATAGGTTCAAATGTATTCCTTGTATATATATGCATATTCCATTAGAAATTTTAACTAAGGATAATGGTTGCTAGTGGTTGATGGTTGAGTAGATGGTTGAATATTTATTTGCGTTGCCTTTTTTGGTCCTTGGAGATTTCAGCGACGAAATCGTTTTAAAGGACGGAGACTGTTACAACCTGAAAAATTAATCGAAAACTTAATAAAGGATAAATATATTAAAAATAGACAAAAATGATATTAGAGCAAACGGCGGAATTTTTCCATGAAACTTCCACCATTGATTTCATGTTGATTTTCTAGAAAATTTTCATATATAAAGTTTTGTAATCAGAGTTCGTATGAAAATGTAATTAAAGTTTAAAGATTTTAAAACGAAAATAACTAAAATATGAAAAAGAAATGTAATGTTAAATTAAGTAACATTGACTGATAGACACCTTGATTAAGACCGGTCGATCGCTAGCGATCGACCATCCCTCATCAACCAGTCGACCGATCGAACATTTTCAGCTAGGGTTAGCCTATGCCAAATGTTTGGATTTTATATTACGAACTTTAATAGTTGACGTTGAATTTAGCATTTATAAATAGAATGTTAACCCTCATAGCAATCGTTCAGAAAAACCTAATCAAAGCAGTATGATCTAAATTCTATGTCTCCTCAAAAATTTCTAATATAAAAACTTAAGAGATAACTCAAAGATTAAGGAAGAAGAGGCAACAATCAACTTGGAGGTAAAAATCAAGCTAAGAGATTAAAAAATCATAAGGCGGACGATTCAAGTTAGGATAAAAAGAGGAAAAGCTCTTAAGAGGTGAGTGGGTAAATCATTAAATTGTGTTGATTTACACGTAATTGGGTTTATCTATACATCTATTTGAAGTGGGAATTTATCTAATTTAAATCTAAGAAAAAAAATTATTTAAAGATTAGTTATTCGGTAAATTGTAATTATATTGAGATATGAATGAAAGTCTAGATCATATGGATATAACTTCCATTTGATTTAATTTTTGATTAAAGTAAAGAAGTTGATATGGATCTGAAGTAAATTTTAAGATATGACTGGAATTGATTCGACTTTATTTTAATATTAATACACCCTTTAATTCACCTTTAATTGAATATGAGTTTTAATATGTATATACCCAGTTGATTTCAACCTGAACTGAGTTTAAGATGTAAATTCACATATGTGATTATGAAATTGATGAATTGAAATCGTGTAAATGAAATTATAAGTTACACACAAAAATTGTTGGAATTATATGCTGAGTTATAGTTTAAACAAATAAGTGAAATCTAGTCAAAAGTTGAGGGACAATCACTATTAAAAATATGATTAACATTAACAGATAAAAAAATAAGAAAGCACGACGGTGACAAGCTTACTATAGCCGTTCGGCAGCAAGCGGTCAACCGCTACAATTGCCGATGGTCGACCGATTATCGTATTCAAAATGTAGCTTGAACCATGACCTATGACCCATGCTTAGTGTGTGTGTGTATGCACACAGACATATAAGCGTGTGTGTATTATATTAAATAAGCAAGGGAAATTAGTTCCCTAGTTCTTAACATTTGTACACTATAGAACTGGGTAGATGTGTATGCAGGAAATTAGGCATAGACATTTTTTATTCAGCGAATTTAATATTCGATATAAGGCGGTTTGATCGTGAGGGTGTGCTAAGAACACGACGCTAATAGGAGGTTTATCAACATATGCGCAAGCTGGTGGTGGATACCTGATGTGTGCAAGGTCCGGCACTAATAAGAAGTTCCTCGGTACACTCGGGAATCAGGACGTGACACTTTCGGTAATTTCCTGGTGCGGTGCAATAAGTGGACTTACCATTGAGTTTTGGACAAGAATGCTTCATTAGACCTTAAGTCATCTTTGATGAGTGTCGGCATTACGAGATCCTCTTAATGTGTAAGTATGATACGTTGTAATCATAGTTTGGGTAATGCAGTCATGGGTGGTATTTTATACGATCTTATCGTAGGTGCAGTCCCAGAGGTTATTAGTTCGATCCGTTGTTGGTCAATTGTCTTATCCATTGTTGATCAGTTGTCTGATCTGTTGTTGATTAGTGGCTTGATTAGTTGTTCGACCTTTAAGTATAAACCTTCACAAGATGTTTGGATGTAGATGTATTTAAAACCATATTACTTAGGTTAATGTGACCAACCCTGGTAAGTAATTCACAAACACAAGTAGGACACTTTAGGTCACGTAGATTATAAATGAGGTCAATTTTATGTGATCACTATATATTAGTCGTACGATTCATTCACTAGACATTTGTCTAACTCACTCCTTTCCTTTTTCCCCACCACGTGTGGATAGAGCGGTAGGTGATTGGCCCACATCTACTATGTGGAGAAGTGAGCTTGGGTTTGTCATTACATATATTTTTCATTATTCTCCATGTAACTGTCTATTGCATTTAGTACCTCTAAGATTTTATGCTGTTATTTTGTAAACTCTGGATTTTTGACTATGTATATTTTGAGATTGTGTTTTCTGGGATATTTTTCTGAGATGATTATTTTCTATAGTTATATTTTCTTTCCTTCTATTGTGAGACCTGAAAGTATAGAATGTCTTATATTTTATCATTATAACCATGTTCTGTAATGTTCTAAAAACTGGCAACTCGTACTTTTTAGAATGAAGTGGGTACGAAAGTCACTTTAGGCTTTGGATCGGTGTCTTCAGAGGTGCTGGTTATTATAGGTTCTTAGGCATTAATCAAACTTTTTATTATTAAGTCAATGTAGTTTTCACTAAGTTCACTATAAGCCCAATATTATTGACAATTCAACCAAAAACCTATAAGTTGACTCAAACCTAAACTTGCATGGAAATCTACACTTCTAACTCATAAGGGTGCCAAGGTGTTCTTGTGATAGAAGCAAATTTTTGTGGGAATCTCCAATCATTCCATCCAATGTGCACCTATAGCAGCTCATATTTTGGAGGATTTAATTAATAATAATAAATTATTAAATGATATTGATGGAAATTTAATCGACAAAATCACTTAAGATAATTTGATTAATTCAGTTTTGGGACAGTAAAAATATAACTTGAATAAAACAAGAGTGACTTGAGCAATTAAATTTGACCATACAAGATAAGAATAAATAAAAACTTGAATGTTGCATGAAGGGGATCTTGTATCAAGGGAAATAAATTAATAAGATTAATCAAGAGATATTTTAGACCATGCAAAAATCATTAATATATGTTCTTAACCACATCCTTATCTTCCTTTACATTTATTTTCATTTCAAAACAAAAAAAACAAAACATACACGATTAAGGTCGGACGCCATTTTCTTAAGGAAAAAAGGAGAAATCAAAATCAAAAGGAGGAGCTTTCATTCTTCAAAGGAACGGGAAGATTTAATCAAGCGATTCGACAATCTAGTGGAGTAATACCATCTCTAACTATCTCTAATCCCATATAGTTCTAGATTTTATGTGCTTTGGGTGTTTTGAACATAGGTAAACAAGTTTTAATGATATAGAGAGTGTTGTCTATGTTTTTGTATTTAGAAGATGATGATTTGAGACATGTTTTAGGGTGAAACTTGATTTTGTCTTCTCTAGATGTTGTGAAATTTTAGTAGGACGCTTTTAACATAAAATCAAAATTTGGTTTTATTTTCATAATTTTAGGATGAAGAGATTATTAACTATGAATTTCCTAAGTAGAGAATAGGAATTTTATGGTATAAATGAACACTAAAATTATTAAAATTAAATATTTTGGTCGATATTTTGAATAAGGTTGAAGATAATGTTTTCAAATTTTGGTGAAATTTTGGACATTCCCTTTAATTTTTGACTTAATGAATTAATAACAAAAGGAAAAATCTAGCTTAATAAACAAAAAAATTAAAGAAACATTGATTAAGGGACACTAATTTCTGCTAGACCTAGAGGATAATTTTATAAGACAAAAGCAACCAATAAACAAATGGAAAGTGTATAGATTAGATCAAATGTTATTGCATTATTAAGAAAAAATATCAATTTCCATTCAATTATGGTTTTACCACTTTTGACTTGCGATAACTTTAAGTTGTGACACTCAATAGCTTAAAAGCCAGGCATGCGATAACTTTGATACATGACTAATGATAGCCTTTAGATATGACCTTTAGTCACTTTAGTTGGTGACTTGCAATAGCTTTTGTTACACTACCTCTTGACCAGGCAGAATCCGGACAGACTGGACAGATGGAACATAGAGTTACTATGGTGGAATGTCCGAAGAGATAGCCCAGGAGTCCAGAAACTAAGCACAGACATTGTCATGGAACAAAAGACAAAACAACTCAACACAGCACAACTATAGGATCCCCCAAGTAAGGGATCAGTACCGACTCCAATCTGGGGATTGGTACGGACTCACAAAAACAACTTGGATGGACCCATCTTCTACCTACATGTCTATCTTGATGTCAAGGCCCTATTTCTAAAGTTGCTTTACTGAATCAATGCAATTCTTCATCGGCCTTCAAAGACACTTGAAACTATAACTTTGTTCTCCTTTAACTCCATCATTTGGACTCAGAAGAAAGCAATATTGGTGCAAAAAACTATGGAATCCTGAAGCTTAACATAATATGATCCAAGATGAGGAATTGAAGACGCCGAATACGGAGATCTTGGGGATCGGTACCGGCTCCTAGCTTTTGCTATGGTAGCGCCTATTATTTTTGGAGAACGAGTCTAAACTGGGCATAATGGTTAGGAGACATTGCATGCGAGATATTAGGCTCTCTATCTTTACAAGTAGAAGGGTATGGCACATTTTTCAAGATTTTTTGGCTCTAGCTCTATTATTTCTTATATCCTCGTATTTTTGAAATTATAACTATTGGAGTTCCACCGAGTCCTAAGAACTTCTACCTCCAAGTTTGAAATCTGCAATAAAATATTAAAGTGGACGTAGGCCAAGCTTTGCCAAACCACTATAAAAGATTGTGTCTTGTTATTTCCTCGTTTTCATTTAAATTTCTTCATATTTTACTCTCTTCTGTAACTTCTGGGCTTTTGTGCCATTTTTGGTTCAAATGTTTGGTGCTCTCACTAAGAACCATATTCTCAGGCCATTTGGATCCATCATCTACTATTGGGTTTCCTCATATCCAAGAGATAGATCCAATTTCCCTACCTTTTAATTCTACAAGTCAGATTTCCAACAAATCTACAAGAAGCTTTCTGCCATGTCCCCATCAACGAAGGAACTCCAATCAACAACCATAATTACCAGAGCTACAACTATTGACGCTGAGAATCAGAATCCTCGGGATGGGAATGAAACTAACCGGCGCAAATGGAAATCTAGACTCCAACTGATATTGTCACAGGAGTGGAGACAGGTAGGATGATGAAGCAGGTGGAAAACGGACTCCAAGCTAGCCGACAAGAGATGAACAGCACGATGCAACAGAGCTTGAGGCTGTTGAATGAGCTGACTCAGAACAACTGCATACGGAGTATAAGAGATTCTAGCTCAAAATCATTGAGTTCTTCTTCACCCGAGTGAAGATGGAGGGAAGGAAGGAAGAAGAAAACTCAATACGTTGTTGGAACATCTGTACTAGGGAGAGGATGATCCCCAGGATCGAATTCAGGGATCGGTACCGACCCCTACATTGGACTCAGTACTAACTCCCAAAATTGTAGTCTCAAGGCCCATCCTATGGAAGGTGGTGCGGAACTCATCCCTGGAAGTGCTGTTGAAGGTCTAAATCTGGAAAGTCACAATGTTGCTGATGATGCTTCCAACGGGAATCAAACAAGGGTAATGTTGGACGAATGGGTCCTCCGAACTTTGAGGAGCCTACGTATCGAGCACCTTCCCGAGAGAATTTGCAATGCTGAACACTTGGGACAGGGCCCAACAACCGCCGTTCGGTTGAACCTGTTGATTCAGACTATTTACAGGATATGGTTTGGAGGTTTGTTTGTGAAAACAAATCCATAACTAATGATGATTGGGGAACTTATGCTAGTCGAAACTCGTTTACATAGGACATCATTCATGCAAGATACCCCTAAAGATTCAACATGCTAACGATACCGTTGTATAGAGGAACGACTGATCCTAGACAACACTTATTGAGATATGAATGGCATGTGGATTTAGCTAGGGCTTCAGATGCTGTAAAGTGCCACTGTTTACCAATTTTCTTAGAAGGGGTGGCCACGATGTGGTTCACTCGGCTTCCGCCGAGGTCCATATCAACTTTTGCTAAACTGTCAAGGAAATTCATAGAGCAATTCTATTTGCACACCTCACATCTGGAACACGCAATGTCATTATCTATTGTTTATCAAGCTAAAGGAGATTCGTTGTGAGACTATTTAAATCGGTTCCACATGGCTATAACGGAGATAATGGATCTAAAGGGAGATATGGTTTTGATGGCAAATTGTAGAGGAATTCACCTCGACTCGGATATTGGGAATTGGATAGAAAGGAAGCAACAGTCGACAATGGAAGCTTTTTATAAAAACGCTAATGAGTATTTGGGTCAGGAGGATGCGCATAAGCGTCCATGATGGACTGTTACTGGAAGTTCGAATGAGGCGATTGTCAAAAAGCAATTTAGAGGAAGCTCTGGGAATGTTGATGTAAAAGTCGGTAAGAAGAACAAAGGAGGGAAAAAACAACGATGGGGCAAAGAAGGGAAAGCAAGATAACTGGAATCGTTTTAGAGGTCCCAAGTATGACAATTGCACTGAATTGATCAACTCGATGGAGAATGTTTATCTGCCTACTCGGAATACCAAACCCTATTGGAAGCCAGCACCTAGGGAGTCAACTGAGTAAGAGAGAAAGTCGTGCAAGTTCTGTAGATTCAATGGGACTCACGATCATAATACTAACGAGTGCAGGCACTTGTGCGACATGATTGAGGATTTAATAAGGAAAAGGAAATTGTAATAATATGTGAAAGCCCCATAGGATGGTGGGTAAGGAAATTCTACCCCCCTGGGTCGTCTTCCCAATAGGGGTAAGTTGAGAATGGTACTAATGCATTTAGGTGGCTAGAAAAACGATTAGTGATTAACACAATCATCGGTGGGCCTCATCTCGCCGATAAGATTTTTGCAGAAATGGAGTTACATTGGAGCCTTAAAGTAAGCAGAGAATGAAAGTTGCTATATTGTCGAGGATGGAGCTCCATCAAAATAATCTCAAACCATGACAGACGATATTATTTTCTAGAACAGGGATGTTGATGGAGTGGAGGCTCCGAGAATCGACCCACTCGTGGCCTCAGCCACGATTGGTCCTACTGTTGTACGAAAGGTGCATATTGACTGTGGGAGTTCAGTCAATATTATGTTCAAAAATGGTTACTATCAAATAATGTTGGAGGAGAGAGATTTGAAGCCATGTAGATCTCGTATATAGAGGTTCAATGGGATGGCCACTGAAACCAAAGGATTTTTTGAATTACTGATGGAACTTGGTGAGGGCAACCGCAGGCAAGTGCGGATTATGCCATTTTTAGTGTTGGATATTTATTCTGCTTATAACGCATTCTTAGGTCAACCGACCTTAGCTGAATTTAGAGCGTTCATCGCTTCCTGGTATTTAACAATGAAATCCTCTACAAAGAATGGAGTGGGGATCGTGCACGGAGATTAGGTGGCTGGCTACGAGTGCTATGTCGCAAAACTAAAGGAAGCAAGGCATAAGGAGAAAGGAAAGAGTGTAGAGGGGGTCCTTTGCATAAAGGCTTTAGACGCATAGCAACTGCCACATAAGCCCTGGCTTGGGCAAAATGGTCGGCTCTACGATGACATGGACTGACAAAAAGTGCCGGAGGGGAGATGAGCAGCTCCCGCCGAGTTGACAATCATTGTTTCAATCAACAGGGATGACCCAAGTAAAGTCCTGAATGTTAGATCCCAGCTCGGTACTAGTGTAATGAGAGTGTTGGTTTGTTTTCTCTCGGAAAACCTAGATGTGTTTTCCTAGACACTCTCAGATATGTGTGGGATCTCGCCCGGGATAGCGAGCCATGCATTAAACATCAAGTCCAAACGTGTTCACGTGAAATAGAAACACCGCAACCTAGGTACGGAGAGATCTGCTGCACTCAAGGAGGAAGTGGATAAGCTGAAGGACAATGGCTTTATCTGCAAAGCTCCATACCCAGATTAGGTATCTAACCCTGTTTAGGTGAAGAAAGAAAATGGGTAGTGGAGGAAATGCATCAATTATTCGGACTTGAATAAGGCATGCGCGAAGGACAGCTTCCCGCTTCCAAGAATAGATCAGTTGATGGACTCAACTACTCGACACGAGCTACTTTCATTCATGGATGCGTACTCCGAATACAATCAAATCTCGATGTACGTCCCAGATCAGGAACACACTAGCTTTATGACCGATCTTGGACTCTATTGCTATCTGGTCATGCCCTTTGGATTAAAGAACACAGGAGCGATTTACCAGAGGCTCGTGAACTGGATATTTAAAGACCAGATTGGACGGTCGATGGAAGTTTACATGGATGACATGCTTGTGAAGTCACGACTCTTGTGAAACCACATTGATGATTTGGTATAAATGTTTGGTGTTTTTCGACAATATGGGATGAAGCTTAATCCCTTGAAATGCTCTTTGGGCATTGCATCGGCGAAATTCTTCGGCTTCGTTGTTAATTCCCACGGGATTGAAGCCAATCTAAAAAAGATCAAGGCTTTGAGAGAAATTGAAGCTCCAAAGACGATCAAGAAGGTCCAAAGCTTGAATGATAAGGTTACTGCCCTGAGTCGATTCATTTCCTGGGCTACGGACAAATGCATCCCTTTCTTTGAGGTGATCAAGAAGGAAAAGAGAAACTTAAAGTGGAACCAAGGCTGTAAAGATGCATCCAGGCTCGGGTGAATCACTTGGAGAGACCTCTCATTCTCTCGAAACCAGTAGATAATGAGGATTTGTTCTTATATCCGCAGTGTCTGCGCATGCCCTGAGCGTCGCACTTGAACACAAGGAATCCTGCATCCAGCGACCGGTCTACTATGTCAGCAAGTGGTCGACAAGAGAAGAAAGAAACTATCTGAGACTGGAAAAGCTCGCTTACTACCTATTGATCGCTTTTAGAAATCTCCGTCCTATTTTTAGGCTCATCCGATCAATGTCCTTACTGACCAGCCTTTATAACAAGTCTTTCAACGACCCGAGATTCTGGAAGAGTTTTGAGGTGGAACATTGAATTGAGTCAAGATGATATCACCTATCACCCTGGGAGGCCAATCCGGAGTTAGGCTTTGTCGGATTTCAAAACTGAATTCACTCCACGAGATGATCCTCCAGAGAGCAGTGCAGAAAAGGAAATTCGATGGATGATGTAAACGGATGGTGCATCCAGTGATCGGTGTTCTGGTGTTGGAGTTGTGTTTGTTATTCCCAACGAACACCCGATCAACTACAACTCGAAACTCGATTTTCTGGCAGCGAACAATGAAGCTGAATATGAGGCCTTATTACAGACTCAAGATCATCAAGGAACTAGGAATAAAGACTTTACACATTTTCTGTGACTCCCAATTAATGGTATGTCAGGTTTGGAAGGAGTATCAGGCGAATGGAGTGAGGCCATCTCCTTATTTAAACCACGTCCTTGAGTAGCTCAACGACTTTGAATACCATACGATAGCTCATAGTCCTAGAGATCAGAAAGAAAAGGCCGATTCATTAGCCAAATTGTCTAGTTCTGGGGATGCACAACTCATGGGCCAGGTCCTAGTGTAGGTACTTTCAGCTCCAAGCATCGACCAGATGGATGTTGATTGGGTCTTGGAGATTGAACCATAAAAGGAGTCATGGATGACCCAATTCGAAATTATTTGCAAATAAATATCCTTTCGGAGAGAAGGAGGGAACGATGAAAAATCCTTCGATAAGCTTTGAGATATATCATTTAAGAAGGAACACTATACAAAAATGTTTTTTCTATCCTTACGCTATGGTGTGTCATTCAAGACGAGGCCAAAAGAGTTCTGAGTGAAGTTCATGAAGGGGCCTATGGCGCTACACTGGGAGGTAGACCCTGGTGAAAAAGATCCTTTGTTATAGGTATTTCTTGCCAACTGTCAATCGAGACCAGCTGACAACACCCGAAGATGTGACAAGTGCCATAGATTTGCTAAAATTTTGAGGGCCCCATAGATGTAAATTACCCAAATGGTAATTCCTTGGCCGTTTGGAGTTTGGGGTATTGATATCATCGTTGTATTGCCGATATTTAAAGGTGGCGCAAAGTACGCCATCATGGCGGTTGATTACTTTAATAAATGAGCTGAGGCGGAGCCGTAACAACATGTACCTTAATGGACCTAAATTTTAAGAAAAATCGAAACTCAAGTCCATCAAAGCTCGAATCATTAGAGTTGTTACCTACAAATAAGTATGAGCATTATTAGATATTTATAGAAATCTAAACTCATAGCAGAAACAATAATAGGATAAGAATACTGATTATGACTACTACCTTGGAATTAATGATATTCCTTAGGTAGTAGATTGCCATATCAGCATCGAGCAAGAGAGAAAAGAAGATTTCTCCAACAACTAAACTCGTCCAACTCCAGTGACATGTTCCTTTAAATCTATCATGTAGGTTGTAATGAGCAGGGGGTCAGAACATCATTCTGGTGATTGAAAAATCTATAAATTATTCGTAACATAAATTTATACCGATTGATTTCCATTTAATTGTTATGTCATTAAGGTTAGCAATTATAATCTAACATTGCAATGCACACACGATTAATTACCTACCCATTCCCAAGGTACAAAATACTGATGAAGCTTTTCAACCATCCAATACTTCCATACCCATTTGCCACTTAATACTTTTAAATATGAAGCGGGCTTCTACTATCACCACATAACACTTTTAAAAGAGAAATAGGCAAACTTTGCCATTTAAGACCTCAATCGAGGTAGACTCCGTCATTTAAGACCTATTCCCAAGGTGGACTTCTAGCGTCGTCATTATTGATTTATTGGTCCTAACTACAGAGACCATTGACCACTATCTATAGACTTATAATTTATAATAGCCATACTACTAGCGCATTTATTGTTATTAAAATCTTAGCAATGTGAGAGACTGTACCCAAGCCACTTAGTACCTTATTAACAAGGACTAACCAGACTTTGATCATTTAACACTTATTTATATGTGCTTTGGCATTTAATACCTAACACTAAGGCGGACTCCTCACTGGTACCATCTAGTTAACATTGCTTGGAAATCTCATTGGGTTACTTAATACTTCTTTTTATAGGAAATAAGCGGACATTATAGCGAGTTAATACCTCAAACCTTAGGCGAACCCTTTCCTGAGATGTCCATCATCTCCCTTAATTATAAATACGGAATCTCATTAGGTTACTCCTTTTGGTAAGGAGGCACCACACAATTGCCACTTAATAACTCAACACTGAAGTAAACATTTTTAGAGACATCCTTATTTATTTGGAACCTCGCTGGGCTAATTAATACTTCTTTTTAAGAGCGAGGCAGACCCTACAACCGCTTAATACCTAAAACCTGAGGCGAACCCCTATGAAGATTTCCCTCATCACTCCTAATTCCAACTTTTCAGTTAAGAAAGTAGGCCCAATATCTCACATCGTTATGAGTCTTAGGATTACTGATGTCTCACATTAGTAGTAGCATACCCGACTGATGGTGGCCTCAAAGTGAAGGGCAATCTTCTATCGAGTGACTATGCTGACCTCGCATCACTAACCTACTAAGTCCAATTAACTATCCTAAGCTTTTAATTACAATATCATAGGTAGGAATTGGACTTAGCTTACTAATTCCCCTTTTATTTAAGGCAACAAGATTTACCTTAAATACTTATCTACCCAAAAATCTCATTTCTTGCTCATAAATGTCAATTTGTCCATAAAATCCTAATGGACATTACCTAAGACATTTATATATGATTACCAATTTCATTCTAGTAGCATTTTTTATCTATTTCATTTTTATCAGTCCCATTAATCCATTTTTCTCTATTTATTGTAACCTTTAATTTAATACTATTCATTATTTATCATTAATTGTCCATTAATTCAGGTACAATCTTTTTGTTTCCTATTAATTAATAAATAGAAATTCCTAATTCATTTCCTATTAATATGAATTACTATGTTTTCTAATTCTAACTATTCGCTTGCCTAAATATAATAATAACTAACGAATGTTACGCATGAATAAATGTTGTTCTTCTTTATTAACGCAATAAATACAAATAAACTACCTAATAAAATTACCTATTCATAACCAAATATACTATAGTCATAATACGTAACTAGAATATACTTTCCATATTTAATTTGCTGGAATTAAATTCCATGGGAAGATTTTCCGCTGTGATTTTCATAAATTGGTTTAGCACAAAAAGGAAAGATTGATTCCGTTTGAAATTACAAGGAATTGATAATTTCTTTTAAATTGGAATAGACAGTGTAAATTACAAAGAATAAATCTGTACTTTACGCATCTTTTCCCTTTCTGTTTGTAGGTATTCCTTGTTAAATCAAACTTTGGCCTTTTGAATTAAAAGTGAAAAAAGTAAACAAATAAAAACCAAACGGATGTTCTTCCTACAAATTAGACTAGGGAAAATCTACAACTTAGCACAAATTTTGGCAGTAATCAAAGAATCCTATTTTACACCCAAGTACAGATCTGGAACAAAAATATACAAAATTCAAATTTCATCTAAAACAATAAGTATGTAGGCCATAGTTTTCTACACTAATTTAAGCCTACAATTCACAAATAAAATTTATTTAGGCATAAAAATAAAACGTATGCCAACGAAATAGATTTAAAATCATAAACAATATATAAAATTGCTCACTCGCCTTTTAAAAGCGATCTAAATCTCCAGATCTGATGTAGAGCCTTAAATTCTTCTCCAATCTTTTTTTAATCCAAGGAATATGTATAAAAAAAAGTATAAACACATATTAGAATTACAGATCTGAGAGGAGATTTGGGATTGAGAGAGAAAATAGATACAAATATATAAATAAAAAAATTACTTCAAATATGTGTATAGTTGATTCTCTTCTCTTCTTCTTATTACTAGATTTCTACTCTCTTCTAATTTGTATGACTATAGATATAAATATTTTATTTCTATAATTTAGAAAGAAAGTGGAGAAGAAGAAATGGAAGAGCTTCGCCACAACCTCTAGAAATATATGAGAAGGGAAGGGAGGGTTAGGCCTGAATTTATAGGCGCAAGAACCATCCTCAACCATCAGATTGAAATATATTAAATCTGGACCGTCGGGCCTAAGCTAACCCTAGCCGCCACACTAGGAGCGGTCGACCGCCCCCTACCTAGGGGCGACCGCCCCTCGTCAACCGCTCATAGTGGCTGGTCGACTTATGGGCAAGGGTTAATTAATATAAAACGTTAATTTTCTTATTCGAATTATTTTTATTACGAATTCGTTTTTTGTCCGTAACTTCTTCGTTTGGACTCCAATCGCAAAACCACAAAAATGAAAGTTGGAACATAATTAATTAAATAACGAACTAATTAAATAACTAACGCGCAATTATGTGGTGTTACATTCTTCCCTCAATAAAAAAATTTCATCCTTAAAATTTCACCAATGACTAAGTCATGGTTTTGGCTCATAACAACTACACAACCAATGAGAGTGCGACAAATTTTGCAACAAAATGTACATAAGCGCATAAGGTATTACTGTATCACCACATAGAAAATATGTGCGCAGAATGATTCTAAATTGAATCTTCCTATATTAATGCATTTCTTTTGAAAACATTTTAGGAAACATGAAGTAAGCAACCGATATATATACACGTAGTTCTATATGTATGCAAATTTTTAAAAGATATTTTCAACCAAAACCCCTATTATATTACAAATAAAAGTATGAAGCAACCAATTTTTTGCATCCAATTCCTACCGACTAAAAATATAACGCGTCGAAAAATCACTTTTTAAACATTACTCCTACGCCAGAAAAATGAATTTTGGTTGAGAATTAACATTCTTGCCACTCTGAAATCTTCCTATTTCCTTAGTACAGTGAAAATTTCCTCGCTGCCCTAGATTTACTTCGAATTTTCCATGCACAAAACGCATAAGAAGGCTTACTTGAAGCTCTAAAACGGAATTAAGTCCAAAAATAGACTCGTGTGCATCGTCGACAAGGTATGGAAATAGAAATTTCAAGGCCAAAATAGATTTCCCCTTCTTGTCGCTTTCATTTATCGCTTCGTCGGTCCTAATACACCGCTAAATCCGCTAATTCTAACTCAGTTTGCCTTCCTTACGCTTAACATGTGGCCTTCAAAATCAAATATTTCACAAAAATCTTTCTCACTTTTCAAATTTATGCGTCCTTTGAAAAATAAAATCCCAAAATATTTGGATGCACATTTTTCCTTGAAATCAAATGTTTAGACAAAATTTCAAAAAAAAATTTAAGAGCCAAAAAGAACTAAAACCTACAAAAAATATTTTCGAAAGAAACTTTTCAAATCAATGAAAGCAATTCAAATTATTTTACTTCTCAAAAATTTTGATAAATCAAGCCACAATTCAGTATAGTCGGAAGTCGGTTATGCTCCAAATGCATAAAGTAAATTCTAAAATTCTATAACTAACCTTTACCCATAAAAATGGACATTTATTTAAAAATGTCATCATGCCCAATTGCCCAAAAGTTTTTTCTTTTAAGGAACATGAGCAATGACCCATGATACAAAAATAACTTTATCATGTCCTTCGCTGAAATTTCCCAACTATTCTAAATTTCCTGTCTTATATTGCATTTACCGTTAGTTAAGTGTCTTTTATGAAATTTCCATATTTACACTAATTCTTCATTATGCATATATATGAGCAGTTCCAATGTCCAGAAACAATAACACAGTAAATAAATAGGAACTCATAATATCGTGTGTGTCTTTTACAAGAGACAACTAACGGTAACAGCCCAAACAACCTAAAAGAAAAGAAAAAATGCTGGAAGGGAAAAGACAACAACACCATAAATCTAAAAATAATGCCTACAAACTACATGATGCCTTGCTCCATGACTGGAGCTAGATCTATTGTTGCGACCCTCGAATGGTCGTAGCATGGTGGCTATACATCAAATCTCGTGCAATTGGCGCTGGTTGTGTTGGTGATGGCGTCGGAATTTCCACCTTCCTAAGGAAAGATATAATGATGGCAGAAGAAACCTTCTACAAAACTGCCTCTCCACAAAGGTTCACATGTATTACCTAAAGATGAAGTGGATAGGTGAAAATACGAAAAGTGACTCTGTGGAGTCTTAATCCTTGATCAACAAATTTCATCATAAGGGTGCGGGTCCAAACGACGGCGATGCCCCCAATACTAGCATGAGTGGTCTTTCGCACCTTTTGATAAATCCGATCGTAAATTCCCATGTTAGGGATGACGTTATGATGAATGATGCACACAACCAATCGGGCAGTCAAACGTGGATTATCCGTCTTCCAAAAACCAACATCCTAGAAATTGGTCTGCTGCAAAATCTTTGAGTCGGTCACTTCAAAATCATCCAAGTTTGCGTCCTTCGCGGTGGTCTCTAAAATCTCAGTGAGATCATCAATAGTCAGGTTAATCAAGGCACCTTTCACCTCTGAATGAATCAAACAGTTGCCTTAATTGAAGTTCTACGCCAACAGAGCATCCTAAAGGCGGATGTAGCACGAGTAACATTCCCACTCAAAGGTGTCGAAGCAGAGTATCGGTGCAAATCCTAAGGCAATGAATAGCTCTTCTAGTCCAAAAGTGGTGAAACATTATGCTCGTTCCGATCTAGCCAAGTGGCCTCTTAAGGGTTGAGAACATAACAGTGCAAGGAAAAACTGATAGTGCAGAAAGGTGTCTTGGGATAAGAAGTGGTCGAAAGGAGGAAATAGGGTTTAGATCTGGATTGGTGGTGGGACGAGATCTAACGTGCAAAACTAGCACAAGAGGGAGGCGAGGCTACCTCTCCTAGGGAAACACGGCATGGCCTAGAAGTGGAATAGAAGAGAGAGGCTGATACTTGGAGGAGGAGGAGGACGGAGATTGGGTTCGGCTTGTTGAGGAAGGAGGAATGAAAGAAGGCAACTGGGGGAATTCAGACACGACTTTTATAGTTTCGTTCTAGGTTCAGGTTGTGTCAAAACTCGTTAACTGAAAGACGACTCTAGGTTTACTGCTGTGTGATCAACCGCTAGACGGGCTTTGGACGTTAATTGAATCTAGACCCAATTAGGGTCGGATTAAATATTAATAATTGTTTCGCTCCGTCTCCTTCAATTCAACACGATCCAAAAATTCCTATCTTCATCAGAGTAGTGTCAAAGCCTACCACCTAGTCCCGAACCATGCTCTAGCAATACACGGTTTCCCCAAAAAAACTGCTGCGGCCAGTAATACTACCATAAATCCAAAAATATTCCAGCTGCTATTTCCTACCTACTTCGCATAGAAATATTACTTCCGATATCTGGTGGGTACAACAACACTTCAAACTACATACCCCAATGAAATTGAATGCCATTCCAATTTTGTCAGTACCATAAAGAGAGAAAATCTAAAAACCTCAATTTTATAAACCGAGGAGTCACTGAGCTAAATATATGCTCCTTTATATTTGTTTCTAAGTAATAGAAACTATTTCATACCAAAACTTAATTTAAAAATCAAACTTGATATATATCAGGATTTCCAAAAACCTTTTTAAAGCACAAATATTCCGAAATTAGGAAGTCTATTTCCTTGCCAAAAATCAAAATCATGCCTTTACTGATATATAAATATTTAAGGATTTCAAAACTTACTCTTCATAAAACAATATTTCTTAACACAACCAACTAGTGGTATATGTGTTTCTTTGAAAATTAAAATTCAAAAACTTTCTCAAAACAAAATTTCAAAAATAAATCCTTGGGAAAAGAAATCCTTTAATAAACCTTTTTCCAAAATCTAAGGCATTTCCATAATATACTTTGTAAAAATTCTCTCATGGGTTTTAGACTAAGGAATTGACATTAATTTTCCAAACAAAAATCCAGTTTGTCTTCAAAGAGGTGATCAATGAATGCACTGTAGAAAAACCTTGCTTTTGGACAATTGCGACATGCGGACTCTAATTTCCTTCCCATCTAGAATAAATGTGTGTCTTCGACTGGAACTCATAATCAAAATCCAAAATCACAAGGTAGCTAGAATTTCAACCATCAAATCGAACACTTCCAGTCTTTAGGATTCTTCCGTATGTCGTGCTCATGCTCTTTATCAACAACGCCTTACACATCGTCGGTACTCTATGGGGTAATTCAGAGTCATTGAGAAAATCTTAACTCTAAGATTTCCAACCCATAGTTGCTTTGCCCATTCCTTCGGAGTGAAACTACAACTACTTCTGTAGTCGGAATTCTTGGAGTCTACCATAAAAATAAAATAATACAAGATAGGAAAGTACGAATACATTCTCTCAATTTATCCTAATTCCTTCGATCTACTAATCTACGCTCTGAGCTATACTAATTTAAGCCTATAATGTGCAAATAAGATTGATTTAGGCATAAAAATCAAACGTAGGCCAACGGAATAAATTTAAAATCATAAAAAATATATAAAATTTCTCACTCGCCTTTTAAAAGCGATCCAAATCTCTAGATTTTAAGTAGAGCCTTAAATTTGTCTCCAAATCTTTTTTAATCTAAGGAATGTGTATAAAAAAAAGTATATACATACATTAGAATTACAGATCTGAGAAGAGATATGGGATTGGATGAGAAAATAGATACACATATATAAATTACCCCAAATACGCGTATAGTTGATTCTCTTCTCTTCTCCTCTTTATTAGATTTCAATTCTTCTCTAATTTATATAAATATAGATATAAATATCTTATTTTTCTTATTTAGCTGCCTCTAGAAAAATATGAGAAAAGAAAGGAGTATTAGGCTAGAATTTATAGGCGCAAGAATCATCCTCAACCGTCATATCGAAATAAACGAAATCTGGGTCGTTGGGCTAGGCTAACCCTAGCCGCCACGTAGGTAGTGGTAGACTGCCCCCACCTATGGCCCGGGTTAATTAATATAAAACGTTAATTTTCTTATTCGAATTATTTCCTTTCTGATTTTTTTTTCATCCGTAACTTCTTCATTTGGACTCCGATTGCAAAACCTCAAATATGAAAGTTGCTCAAAATTTCACCACAAACGCAATAGTGTAAGTTTCAAGGTTAAATTCCATCGTTGTACAAATTCATTTTTGGAGCCTAATTAATTAACTTACTAATTAAATAACTAAAGCCAAATTACGGGATGTTACAGGAGCCTTTGGCTACGATTACCATAAATAAAGTAATCAACTTTATTATTCAGAATATCATCTATTGTTTGTAAAGTTCCACAAGCGATCGTTATCGATAACGGGACCCAATTCGATAGCACAGAGTTTAAAGATTTCTACCGCCGACACTGCATAGAGAAGAGATTTGCAACATTGGCACATCCTCAGGCAAATGGACAGGTTGAGGCTGTAAACATGATTATCAAGTCCATTCTTAGGAAACAATTGCAGAAGGGCAACGGCAGATGAACTCCCATTAACAATTTGGCCTTATCGAACCAGCCATAAATCAGAAACTAGCCACTCTCCATTCACCTTAGCATATGGATCGAAGGCTATGATCCTAATCAAACTGGAAGTACCCTCTCATCGAGTTACACACTATGAACCAAGGACAAACAAACAACTCCTTTTGGAGTCTGTTTGTACTAAAATTGGGCACAACACTCTTCGGAAGTTTTTGAAGAGATAAAGTGAAAAATTAAATGAAAAACGAGGATTATCTAACAAAAACTCCAAATTTCAAATATGAGAATAATTAAAATGCAAGGAGACATAAGAATTTAGAGTGGTTCGGCGTATCGCCTATGTCCATTATGAAGTTGATAGCTTTATTGATCTTTCTTTGAAGATTACAAGTAAATTCAGTGAATTACAGCAGATAATTATGATTTGCAGCAGTGAATTTTGTTATTGGCAACAGCAAGGGAGTTTAGATCTGGATCCGGCAGAGTCTGGGCATTCGAGAATTCAAAGAAGAAGAAGCCCCTTTTTTGTATACCCTGGGGCTCTATTTATAGGTGTAGGAGGCTGGTATTTTGCTCAGATCTCGGGAGACCCTCTCTGGCACGTGACCAGGTCCGCGCGCCCAAGCCCATGAAGTTTCGGCCCCATCCGTTATCGATACGAACAGAGTTCGTATCGATCAAGATTTCATCCAATGGAGTCGAAATTTGGCGTGGACATTCTTTAGCATATAAGTAAGCTTCTGTGAAAATTTCATATCATTTGGACTTGTAGATTAGGAGAAATGATTGATACGAAATGTGATTTTCGGTTGGCTGTTTCGTTCGACTCCCTCATTTCGACTCGGTCCTGTTCGACTCGATCACTTCGAATCGATCGGCGCGCGTAACCTGGAGGTGACGTGGCAAGCCTTCCTCATGTTGATGCACTTTATTTGTTGAGTTGGCCGAGTCATTCTTGGACCTCGCCTTGTTCGCATCGAAGTTTGTTGCCCAGTTCGAATCGATCATAAGCTTGCTCCTTCGCATCGATCTGTAGCACGCCTTGTTCGAATCGATGGAGGTGGTTTGTTCGTATTGATGATTTTGTTCTGTTCGCAACGATAAAGGGTGCACAGTTCGCATCGATGGTTATGTTCTGTTATGTGGGTATGAAGTGGACATTGGATGATCGAGTCGAAATGTGGCTCTCTGATGGATGCGAAGCGGAGCGAGTCGAACAGAAGCTCTCTGATGGATGCGAAGCGGAGCGAGTCGAACAGATGCTCTTTGATGGATGCAAAGCAGAGCGAGTCGAACAGATGCTCTTTGATGGATGCGAAATGGAGCGAGTCGAACAGATGCTCTTTGATGGATGCGAAATGGAGCGAGTCGAACAGATGCTCTTTGATGGATGCGAAATGGAGCGAGTCGAACAGAGGCTCTTTTTATTCAATTTTGCATCGATCGTAACTTGAGCATACGAACTTGGATTGACTCGAAATTTGGAATGTTGGCTCTCATAGCTTCGCTTGTCGTGTCATATCAATTTTAGCTTGATCGGGACACGGAAAAAATTCATCGATATCCATAGTGAGCCTGTGTATAACCGATCTCTAAGACGAACCGTCATTGGTTATTAGTCAATTCCTTGGTGTCATGGCCTTGCCAAAAGGCGGGATAACATTTGCCCCCCGAAGTACGTCTTGTGGAAACATGATGTATTTTGAAATGCTGCAATCTTCATTCTAAATAGTTATCGTCTTTTCGATGAAAGCTGTAATCTTCAACTGATTTTCTCGATAACGTAAACTGTTGACTGTTAACTGTCGTACCCTGTATTGTTGCAACTGTTGCTGTATGCTAGTGATTAGTTGTTTATTGTTGTAATTGTTATCGAACGAGTTTCCAATTCCTGTAAATCTTATATTGAATTCCGTATCGATCCTCTCCTGAACCGACATGAAATTTGTTGTAACAACGCTCAATGGTTGCTTTGGAATGTTCCTTCGTATCGATCCTCTCCTGAATCGATGTGAAGGATTGAAACATTGTTTTTTGTATCGGTATTCATTGCATTGATGGATACGAAATGAGCATTTTGAACCGATGGATGTGGGGTTCGATGGATACGAAGCGGTCATTCATATAGATAGAGTTTAATGTCTTCAGAACAGCCCCTGTTGTGTATTTCGAATCGATGGATCTGGTGTCATTGGATACGAATGGACAATTCGTATCGATGGGCATTGGCTTTTGGGACTGCGATCTGATGGATTCAAACTGATCGTTCGTTTCGATGCTCTGGGGATGGAGTCAAAGATGATCGATACGAAGAAGGGCTTCGCTTCGATGCAGACTCAAGTCCATGGAGTCGAAAAGCTTGTTTGAATCGATCCCGTGGTGGCGCTTTGTAACCGGTCGAATCCATTGGGAGGCTAATCGTTTACTCCATTCACCTTTAAGCCTATATAAATACTTGTACTTAGCCATTTTTTCACTTTTCACTTTCTTTTGTCGTGCCTTGCTTTCGTATCGCTTCTAAGGAAGGAAAACTGCTCGAATTCAAGTCGAACCAAAACCCTTAATTCCTTCAACCATTTATCGAAATCAGGTAATCAATTGAACAAATCCAGTCGTAACACGAAGAGATCCAAATTCTCATGCCATTCCATTTGAATCTGTGTCCGAACATTGCTCGAGGAAGGAGATAACTTGCGAGGTCGAGGAAGGACAGAATGGAGTTCGAATCGATCTAGGGAAGAAGGAGTGTGGAGAAAGATGGCTTGGTCCTCGTTTTCGTGTCGATCCGAAGGGCTTCGAGATGATGAGATGGAGGCCTTCGTATCGATCGATGGCGATGTTGTTGCATCATGTCGAGATGATCGACGCGATTGTCTCGAGCGTGTTTGATCGATGCGAAGGGGTTGTGTCTGATGGATTTGAAACCTAGGGTCTTCGATCGATTCGAAATCAGCTAGTCGAAAAGGATCGATACGACGGCGTCCCAATTGATGGATGCGAACACTCCTCCTGGATCGATTCGAAGTCCCCAGCCTTTTGATCGAGTCGAACTAGCACGCAGATGCATACGAATTACCGATGCGAACATGGCTCTATCGATCGATACGAATTGAACGTTAAAGAACCCGTAATCCCCTGTACACTTGAGAAACTGACTCCGACGAGCTTCGAACTTGCATAATTGGACTTGACCTTAGAATGGCACATCTGACTGTCTTGCGAAGCTCGTCGATGGAACTATAATTTAAAAAAATGATAACAAACTTTAACTTGGATTGATGGCACGGTTGTGACGGTCAGCAATGACGGTCCTTCCGACTGAATTTCGAAGTCTCGTCGTTTTCATGTTTTCTCCAATTCTATAAAACTTCTCAAGTGATATACAGTACTGCACTGCACAACACACTCACACACTTTACACTAGGGGATGCACGAGCGTTATTGTCTGTTTAAGAATGATTTTTCATAAGCTAGTTAGTCATGGAACATTCTAGTTCTCAACAGCAGGAACTCCCGAGTTCAATTCCTTCAACCATCGAGATACCGGTCATTGAAGCCGAAGTTATAGACCCAGCTCTAGACGAGCGTCCAGGTTCCCAGTTCATTTGTCGTCCACAAGATTCTGTGCCGTCCGGTATCTCCGAAGATATGCTGGGATGGATTTGTTTACGGCACGACTTGTCGCTTGATGACGTGCTACTGCCTGGGCCAAATGACAGGCCGCATGATCCCCTGGAGGGGTTTACTGCTTTTAACCGTCATGCCTGTACGGCGGGAACACTTCCTCCTTTCAACCAATATATAAGGGAGATGTTATCATTCCTTGGAATAGCTCCATCCCATCTACACCCCAATGGATACGCCCTGTTGAATAGCACCTTCAATCTGTTTATGGAGATTCTCTTTCGACCACCAAAGCCGATCGAGATTAGATATCTATTTAACGATAAGAGTCGTGGAGACAGCCCTTCTCTCACCTTCTTAGAAGCGGTCAGGAACTGCCACATTGTAATGGGCTCCTGGAGAAGGCTAAGTTACTTTAAGACTGAATGGTTCTACGTTCGGTGCCCCCCTGGATTTGCCAGGCGATGGTTGGATAGACGTAAGCGTTGCCATTTTTCTCTTAGACTATCGAGATAATAATAACCGACTTCAAAACTGACACATTTGTCTTCTTTTACAGCCGCAATTTCTCGACCTGACGGTGCATATTTTAGAGAGCTAGTTCGGATCCTCCAAGCAGTTCCGGGCGAAGAGAGGCATATCGACTTGGTTCTGACCGACAAAAATTTGAGGACTGTCGGGCTAATAGAACGAAGGCAGAACATACGACTGGAAGGGTCACTTAGAGTGGTCACGAAGAAACGGGTGAAGTGCAAAGCTCCCAGAGTCGTAATAGCCGAAGAAGTTGACCCGGAGAGAACGCCCACCGATAACGAGCTCCAAGCTAGGCCTTCTAAATCCGTGAGATTAAAATCCGTGGTCATTTCCTTGCCCGTCTCGGGGATTAGAATTTCGGAGGCTCCTCCCCCGCCAGTAGAGAATCCTTTTGAAGGGCTTGCTGATGTTCCGATTCCGGATTATGTGCCGTTTCAACACGACGCCGGGATGGAGGAGCTTGATAATGCTCTTGAACTGAGCGGGTCGCTTGCTACGAGTGCGGCCGATATTTTCGGTTGGTCGGGGGGTTGCACATGCATACACTTCACTGCACTACATGAGTCATAACTGTAAATCGTCCAACTTGAGAAGTCACTAACTCTTCCTTCGTTTCTCATTTTTAGGTACTATGTCTGGGAAAGGATCGATGCTCGGGAATCTTCGCTCGGCCTGAAAGTCTTCTACCTATTACGATTCCCGCAGGAGGGACTCAGATAGAGATCGCGATCACGAGTACTCTAACCAAGATAGGTATGGGCGTGACAGGGACAGGAAATACAAACATCGGTCTAGATCACGCTCTCCTCCTCTTAGACTTCCATCTCCACCCCCTATTCTTGTTCCACACCCGCCAGAGCCTCCTTGTAACAGGCCAACTTCTCATACTTCTAGATCCGAGACTCACCTCTAGAGAGTCGAAACCACGGCCTTCATAATTACAGAGCAGGACCTAGCTGAGCCCACAGGAGAAGGGGCCATTAAATTGGCTCAGATGAGGAAGGATTTTCCGAATATTTTCTTCGATGGCTATGTCTTCCCACCTCATTTAAAAAGAATTCCGTCAGGGGTGGAAAACACGATGCATGATTATGTTCATGACATCTACACCCAGTACAGAGAGTGGGTAAAGGCTGCTGAGAAAGCTTCTAAGGTGGCCTTTGAGTGAGCCAAAGCGCTTGAGAAAATGGAGACCGAACTCGCTCAAAGGGACCGGATTATTCAAGTGCTCACTGTTGAGGCCGAGTCTTCTCGGAAATCTGAAATCGAGGCCACTAAAAAAGCTGATGAAGCGACTGTGGCCATGGAGAGGTTGAGGCAGACGCATGTTGCCCTAGTGGAGGAGATGGGCCATCGGAATACTACTGTTATCGCCGAACGGGATGCGGCGGCAAAGGAACTTAACCAGCTCAAGGCATTCCGATATGGCCAAGGAAAGAGATGATGCAAACAACGCAGCCCAGGAGGCATGCGAACAAACTGTTCTGCTTAGGGGTGAGCGGGATGCAGCTGTGGCTAAAGTCCACAAGGTGGAGACTGAGGTCGAGGAGAAAGTGAAGTCTGTCGAGTCCAGGCTAGAGGCTGACATCGAAGACCTTCTCGTTGTTTACAACGCTGACGTGCTGAGGCACAGGGGTCTACCCTGGCTCGATGATTATCCGGCGCATCTTTACAATGCTTGGGGCCGACTGGTTGAGGAAGAGAAGGAGGCGCATCTGGGTGAGTCTGTGGAAGAATTTGAACTCGAGAATCACATTCTGAATGAAGATGAAAGGAAGATTCTTCATGAGTCAATGATTCTACAGGAAAAGGAAAGACTCGGCGCTCAGCACTTCGAAGTAGGAGAGGGTTCAGGGGTTGACCATCATGAGGCGAGTCTTGAAGTTCCAGCATCAACCCAGCCTAATTCCTCGTCTGCGGTCGATCCCCAAGCTGTTCCTGCCTACAATCCGGATCAGCCGCAGATGTCTTCGGCTACAGCGCAAGTTACTGAAGCCGTTCCGCCGCCTACAAATCAAACTGAGGAAGGTATTCTAAACATTCCACATATCTGCCTCAAGTCGAAATCTTTAACTGAAATAAATTCTGACAATTCTCTTATTTTTGTCCAGTGATTGACGTTGCATCGACGATGCCTCCTGCTACTCAAGAATCATATCAGACGCAGGAGGCTATCGTGACCGAAGCGATCAGCGTAACTACAACTGCCCTACCCGATGATGCGCAGGGAAGCACACTTGTATTTGATGAGCAGTTGGAAGAACTCTTTCGCCGTCATGGCGATCCTTTAGCCGACTTGTCATTCATCATGGGTGGAGGCACTCTTGCTACTAGTTCTACAATGCCAACCACTGATTCCCCTAGCGAGGCTCGGGCGGTTATTGAAGAGTAGATGTTTGCACAAATCGACGCTGAAATGGCAGCAGCGGCTCATGGTGGCAGTCTCGGAGGTGGGATGGCGGTGCCCGGTCCAGCCCTGCTCAGAATGATATCCCCTGGTGGCACGGTTTTCATCACCAGTGTACCCATTCCACCTTCTGCACTTGATCCTGTTCCTCCGACTCCGCCCGCAGGAAGCATTCCTATTCATACGACCTCGGAGGAGGATGTTGAGATCATGCCCCCACCTGGAGACCAGCCACCGAAAGGCAAAGGCTCAAAGAGGAAGGATAGTGGCGGCTCCAATGGGCCTGCACCGAAAAGGAAGCAGCGGAAGAAGAAAGATTAAACATGCTTCCTTGGTGTAACTCTGACTTTCATTTTGTTGGTCGTGTATAGATGCGGGTTCGGCCCCTGTTAGTAGGAATTTTTTGGAACAAACTTGTATACGAACTCCTTTTACAAACAATAGAAATGAAACTTCTCTTTTTTGGCTTCTTTTCTTTCATTGTGTATTCGCCTAAGTGTTTCAATATCTGAAGTGCACTTGTGAAGTTTCAGCTTCCGAATCAAGTTTGTTTTTGTTTGCCAAGTTCGAAAACTGTGGACATCGTTTGCGACCGGGAAGCGAGTTGAATTTTGACGTCGCGTCGCTTCAGTCAATGGTTGATGCTTAAGTCCTGGCCCCCAGTCTCGGGGATGAGTTGTGGAACATCAGTCAGCGATTGATTCTCGCTTATAACATGTTGAGTCTAGTGCCAATGAATGAATGTTCAAGACAAGCGGAGATTGAGCGGTGTATTCACGCGTGTCCGATTGTCGATGGTCATCTCCGCACTCTGGGGATCCTCATTTGTTTATCGGCGGTTGGTCACGCCGGCTTAAGTTTAAATCAAACGTCCACGCTCTAGGGACTTGGAATCGACATTTATACTCCGACTCGCACTCTGGGAGTTCGGGGTTGATATTTGTACTTCAATTCACGCTCTGGGAACTTGAAGTTGCAGTTTATACTCCATTTCGTACTCTGGGAATCCAGAGTTGGTGTTTATACTCGGACTCGCACTCTGGGAGTTCGGAGTTGTTGTTTATACTCCGTTTCTCACTCTGGGAATTCGGAGTTGATGTTTATGCTCCGACTCACACTCTGGGAGTTCGGAGTTGTTGTTTATACTCTGTTTCGCACTCTGGGAATCCGGAGTTGATGTTTATGCTCCGACTCGCACTCTCGAAGTTTGGAGCTATCGTTTATACTCCGTTTCGCACTCTGGGAATCCGGAGTTGATGGTTATACTCTGACTCGTGCTCTGGGAGTTCGGAGTTGTTGTTTATACTCCGTTTCGCACTCTGGGAATTTGGAGTTGATGCTTATACTCCGACTCGCACTCTGGGAGTTCGGAGTTATCGTTTATACTTCGTTTCACACTCTGGGAATTTGGAGTTGATGTTTATACTCTGACTCACACTCTGGGAGTTCGGAGTAGAACAAAGGATTATCGTGTATCAATCTTTTTTTTGACTTTGATGTGATGGCTTGTCCCCGAGCTCGGGTTTCACTTAGCGAGTGACAGGTTGCATCACAGTCACTCTCTATTTGAATAAATTCCACCGTATGGTGAAACTTAGCTCTCCGTGCATAGTGATGATCATATGAAGCATTTCAAGTAAGTCACAGCTCTGGCTCGAAGAGATTGCATTTTATTGCTGAAATGAGAAAATATGGCAAAGTCAGTTGCCTTATTACAAATTCTAATTTCGAAATGCAGAAACAAATCACGAAATGGAAACTAAACTAAATGGATAAACATAGCCTGTCATGTGTAGTAGCGGTGAAGACTCTCGCTATTCCAGGCTCTTGGCAAAGTAAGACCGTCGATGGTCGATAACTTGAATGTGCCATCTCCGAGCCTTCGTTCAATAACATATGGTCCTTCCCATGTCGGCTTCATATGCGAAGGAACCAGATAAATTCTTTTAAGGACAGGATCACCTAGTTTAAAGGTTCGCGGGTGGACCTTGGCATTATACAATCGGGCGACTCGACTTCAATGCGCGGCTGCCCTCAAATCAGCCTCTTCACACTTCTCATCCAGTAGATCGAGAGATTCAGCAAGTAATATAGCATTTGTCTTTGGATCATAGTACGTCACACGATGAGAAGGTACTTCTAGCTTGACTGGAATAACGGTTTCTGAACCATAAGAGAGAGAGAATGGAGTGTGACCGGTCGCGGTCTTGTGGGTTGTTCGGTAACCCATAAAGCCATAGGAAGTTCATCGACCCACTTACCGCCGACCTTTTCCAGTCGTTTTTTCAGAATGGATTTTATAACTTTATTAGCTGTTTCGACCTCTCCGTTTGCCTGTGGGTGTGCGACTGTAGAGAATTTCTTTTGGATGTGAAATCGTTTGCAGAAATCTTTAAATTCAGTATTGTCGAATTGGGTTCCATTGTCCATAATAATGGTGTGTGGGAGACCGAATCGACAGATGATGTTGCGAACTACAAAGTTGATTACTTTCTTCGTTGTTATGGTAGCAAGAGCTTCGACTTCAGCCCACTTTGTAAAGTAATCAACTGCGACGATGGCGTATTTCGCACCACCTTTTGCCAGAGGTAGAGCACCAATGATGTCAATGCCCCACATTGCAAACGGCCATCGGCTGACCATTTGCGTTATCTCCATAGGTGGAGCTCAAGGAATTCGGGTATATTTCTGGCACCTACCACATTTCTTTGCATAATCCGACGCATTGCGATTCACGGTCGGCCAGTAATATCCGTATCGAAGTATTTTCTTGGCAAGTGCTTGCCCCCCGGTGTGATCGCCACATTCTCCCTCATGCACATCGTGCAATACTCGTTTAATTTCATCGTGAGCGATACACCAGAGTAGAGGGACTGAGTACCCTCTTCTGTACATGATTCCATTCTGGATGGTAAATCGTGAGGCCTTCCGAAGGACTGTCTCTTTTCACTCCTGCGCTCCGGTAGGGTTTCGTGCTCAATTTAACTTCTGAGTGGAGTCATCCATGAATCCTTTTCGAGGACGGTTTCGCATACCCGGTCTATTTCTGCCCAGTCAATGCTCGGGGAGGATAACGCTTCTACGGGAACGAGTCCCATTTGCTGAGCTTCGCCTGTGCTGGCTAGCTTCGCCAATGAATCAGCTTTTTGGTTGCGTTCTCAAGGTATACAATAAATGGCATAATAATCAAACTGATTTAGTACTTCTTGAACTCGAGCTAAGTAAGCAGCCAACCTTCGATCTCTTTCCTGATACTCTCCTCGTACTTGACACACAACTAATTGTGAATCACAATAAATTTCCACTGCTATAATTCTCAAATCTCTAGCAAGTTTCAAGCCAGATAAGAGGGCTTCATATTCAGCTTCATTATTAGTCGCATGAAAATCGAACTTCAAAGCAACATATGGATCGGCCTTCTGGAATTTCAGTTACAACACCAGCGCCCGAACACCGGTCATTCGATGCACCGTCGGTATAAATCTTCCAGACGTATTCCGGGGATTCACTGGTTTCGGGCAAGTCCTCTGGAATGGTAAATTCAGCTATGAAATCAGCTAGGACTTGTCCTTGTATGGCCCGTCTTGGAGTGTAAGTAATGTCAAACTGGCTCAGTTCGACGTTCCACTTGAGTAACCTACCAAGTGTCTCAGGCCGCGAAAGGACCTATCGTAACGGCTGGTCGGTGTAAACAATAATGGGATGTGCCTGGAAATACGATCGGAGTTTTCTTGATGCAATAACAAGGCAATAAGCCAACTTCTCTGATTTCGGATAATTCCTTTCGACCCCAGTCAATCGCTTGCTGACGTAGTATACTGGCTTCTGTATCTTGTCTTCTTCTCGAATTAATGCAGCACTGATAGCGTTTTCTGATATCGCCAAATATACAAACAACTTCTCATGATCAATAGGCTTCGACAGGATAGGTGGTGTGGATAGATGTTGAACTAGTGTTTGGAAAGCGCCCTCACACTCCGTGGTCCATTCAAAGTTTCGTTTCCCTTTACGGATCAGATCGAAGAAGGGGATGCATTTGTCAGTGGACTTTGAAATGAACCTGCTCAATGCTGCTACTTTCCCATTGAGACTCTGGACTTGCTTTATGGTTTTTGGAGTTTCGATATTTCTGATAGCCCGGATTTTTTCAGGATTAGCTTCGATCCCTCGAGCGTTGACGATGAACCCAAGGAATTTTCCGGATGCAACTCCAAAGTGACATTTCAGTGGATTTAGCTACATTTTATATTCTCGAAGTATGTTGAACATAGTTTCCAGGTCTTTAACATGGTCGGTGGAGAGTCGTGACTTCACAAGCATGTCGTCTACATATACTTCCATTGTTTTCCCGATTTGATTGGCGAACATCCGATTGACCAATCGTTGATAAGTAGCCCCGACATTCTTGAGTCCGAATGGCATAACTTTTTTTTTGATAAAAATGTGTGATCCTCTATGAATAGAGGAGAGCACACATGCGAATATATATATATATATCTCGAATATAAATTGCTGCCAACATGCCTGGCAGGTAACAAAAACCAAATACAAATATATCAAATCTCAGGTACTCCTAAGATGAGTTTCGGCAAGGCCACCACCCATCACACCCCGATATCGAGCTCCGGCATGCCCACCGCCCGATATTAAGGTGTTAGAAGTACCTAAATAAATATAGGAAAAAAAAACAAAAACTACTGGATGACGTCTCAGACTAATGAGGAAGCTCCAATCAACTGAATCAGGAGAGGTGAATAAGCATCTGCTCTGAAGTGGATCTGCTGAAAAGAGGAACCGCTCTGAAGCCTCTGATCAAGGGAAAGGGGTACCAAACTGAAGAAAACGTCCTCATGAAAAAAGTACTCCATAATGAAGATAGCAGAATCCTAAATCCGAGGAGAAACTACTAGTAGTCCTGGATGAAGATACTCTGCTCTACTGACCTATCTACCATCTGGTGTCCAGCAATCTGAAGATATGAAAACCTGCAAAAAGAATCTGATATCTTATCCCCCATACCTGTAACTGAAAAATGACTAAAGAAAAAATTAGAATGATACATATAAATGTAAATTTATATAATAAATATACATATATATATATATGTATTAATAAGGAAGGAAATAAAAACCTAAATAAGACTAACTGGACAATAACAGTATAAATAAAATACTTAAAAACCAAAACCAAACAGAGACTAGTACGAATATAGAGACGGATCAAACTTATGAAACTTTAATCATAAGTAAGTTATGATTAGAAGTGAAATCATCATCTAAACTAGAGAAAATATTAATAATACTATTATTAATGTTAAAAAAATTATTGTTGTGTTTAAAAAAATTGATATTATGATTAACCTTGTTAAGATACCTTTTGAAAAGGATATTTTTGGCTAATTTATATTTGGGGTTGGAGATCCAATTAAAACAAAATGAAGAAATAGTAAAAATAAATTTGTTAAAATGACAATTATTATTATTGAAAATTCTTTGATTTCTTTCAAACCAAATAAACCAACTAATAATAATGAATAAAGTGTCTAGTAAAAATCTAATATTCTTTTTGAACTTGAATCTATAATTATTCCAGTAAAATTCATAATCCGAAATTTTAGTTGTTATATTAAAGTTAAAAATTTTAAGAGTATTGATTAGAATATAATTAGAATCCATGCAATTATAGTATAAATGATTAACGTCCTCAAGATACAGATTACAAAAATAACATTTATTATCATTTTGAATATTTTTTCTTTTTAAAAATTCGATTGTATTAAGTTTTCCATGAAGAATTAACCACATGTGAATTTTGGATTTGGGAGGAGCATTAGATTTCCACATATATTTAAATGAATTATTTATTGTACCCGAAAAATTAATGAATCTGTAGAAAGAATTAGAAGTATATTTCTTACTTTTATCCCATTCCCAGCTAATAAAATCATTATCATTATCAATATTATAAAGATTTAATCTGGCATAAAGCAAAGAAAGTTGTCTAAAAGTTGAATCAACTAAAATTCTGCTAAAACTGAAATTGCAAGGAGGATCATTTTCTAGAGAATAAATTTCGTTGATTAAAGCAAACTTAAAGTTACAAATTTCATACAGATCCTTAAAATCTATCTTAAGAGGCAAGACCGAAATCCAACGGTCATGGCAAAACGAAGTACGATTACCAGAGTGAACAATTGTATTTATACCTAAATTAAATATCTCATTACATTTTAAAATGTTTTTCCAAAAGTTAGATATATTTTGAGTGACTGGAGAAGCAATTTGATATAAATTGCTATTTCCATTATAGTAATATTTAGAAATGATCTCTTTCCAAATAGCGTTATCATTTGTATCTTTGAACTTCCAAAGCCATTTACCTAACAGAGACAAATTCATATTACGCAAATTAATAACACCTAAACCACCTTCTTTTTTGGCCTTACAAACGGTTTCCCAATTTACTAGACATTTAATATTATTATTAGAGTTTTCACCACTCCATAAGAAATCTCTTCTAATCTTATCAATTTTATCAATAACCCAATCCTAGAACAAATGCAAGGACATCCAATAGATCAGAAGAGTTGATAAAACCGAATTTATTAAAACCAAATGGCATAACTTTGTAACAGTAAAGTCCCAGATTGGTTACGAAGCTGGTATGTTCTTGATCGGGTAAATGCATCGGTATCTGATTGTAGCCAGAATACGCGTCCATGAAGGATAAGAGTTCATGCCCAGCTGTCGAATCTACTAGCTGATCAATTCTGGGAAGCGGGAAACTGTCTTTGGGACATGCTTTATTCAGATCGGAATAATCGACACATGTTCTCCATATTCCGTTCGGCTTTCAGACGAGCACGGGATTCGACACCCATTCAGGATATAGCGCATCTCAAATGAACATGTTCACTTTAAGCTTTTCTACTTCTTCTTTAAGGGCGGCAGATCTCTCTGGATCCATACCATGCCTTTTCTGTTTGACTGGAACATGTCGCGGGTCAATATTAAGAGTGTGGCTCGCGTTGTCCGGCGAGATTTCACACATATCGGAATGCATCCAAGCGAATACATATAGATTCGCCCGTAGAAATTCAACCAATTCCACTTGAGTTTGCTGGCTTAGCTGAGACCCAATCTTTATCATTTTCGAATCATCATCAATTGGGACATCAATCGTCAGTTCGGTCGGGGATGCTTGACTTTCTTTAGGTTCTTCTTCGTCTTCAGTTTCTCTTGGGTCAAGATCCCATTGGAATTGGCTGGAGTGCCCAGGCCTAGGCCCGGGCGTTAATTGTCAATTATCGGCAAAACGGACGCAGAGAGATTCCTTTATGCCCTTTACTTTCTCCTTTCGTTGCGCCTCCCGCAGCTCAGCAACATAACAGGCTCTAGCAGCAACCTGATCTCCCTGAATGATTCCCACTCCACGATCAGTGGGAAATTTTAAAGTCAAACACCATGGGGCAATGGCTGCCCTGAATTCAGCGAGGGCCGGTTGGCCCAAGAAAGCATTATAAGGGGAGTCTATGTCCAACACAACGAACTGTAACATTCGTACTCTCCGGCGTTCTCCAACTCCCAACTCTACTGGCAGTTCCACCATTCCGGTGGGTACTGTAGCACTTCCGTTGAAACCATGGATTCGAGATTGAAAGGTTTTGAAGTCCTTTGCTTCCATCCTCATTTGATCATAAGCTCGTTTAAACATGATATTCACAGAGCTTCCACTGTCAACTAAGATCCTCTTCATCCAAGTAGGACCTACTTTAGCTGAAATGACCAGCGGGTCGACAGTGGGGGCTTCGACTTTGTCAGCGTCTCTGTTCCTGAACACGATGTCATCTGTCATCGTCTTCTGTTGCTTGGCCGGAACCCCTTCATCAAAACTACTACAACTTTCGAAGTCCGCATGCCTGATAGAACTGGCATACGACTCCATTTCCTTCCAGCTTCGATCTACTGGGTGCGGACCACAACTTATTGTATTGATAACCAACCTCCCGCCTGTACGAGCGGGTTCCTCCTATCTTTCCTGATTCGGCGCACGATTCTGATTCGATGGGCCCGCACCACCAGACTGTGGCGCCTGCACATACTGGTCCAACTTCCGTTCACGTATCATTTTTTCAATGAGGTCTTGTAAGTGATGAAATTCATTGGTGTTGTGGCCATAACTCTCATGGAATCTACAAAATTTTCCTGTTTGGATTTGTCTTTCCGTTGGTGGCTTCGGAGTAGGTTTCTTGTATTGCATGGTATTGCAGGTCTGCAAATACACATTTTTCAGCGACGTATTCAATGGAGTATAATTGTCAAACATGGGAGCTCTACGTCGCGGACCATGGCTCTGATCTCGCTTCTTTCCCTGGTTTCCATTGTCCCTCTGCTGATTCTGTTTATTTTGGATGTTCAACTGAACTTTTGCAGAACTATCTCCGGACTGTTTAACAGCGATGTTACTCTGGATTCCTTCGATGTCGGGCCCTGCGTCATCCTGCTTCCTAGACTGTTTCGCATCCTCCCTTCTCAAGAATTGGGCTGCCTTGTAGTAGAAACGGTCCAATGACGCAGGTGGTTTCCCAGCTAACCAATTTCTGAACTCGGAATCAGGGTCAATCCCTTTATTAAATGCCATCAGGATAGAGTTGTCATTGGGATTGCTTATTTCTGCACACGCAGCATGGAATCACTCCAAGTAACGTCTAAGTGTTTCTTCGGGAGCTTGAGTAAAACTAGACAAAGTGTTAACATCTTTAGGCATTGCCACGTGCATACGGAATTGTTCAACAAACTTGGTGGCCATCTGATCAAAATTAGAAATGGATCGTGGTGGCAAACGAGTAAACCACATGGTTGCAATGCCCCCCAGGGAAATGGGGAAACTACGGCATTTTACTGCATCGTCAGCTCTCGCAGCATTCATCAGCCATTCGTACTTCAGGATGTGTTGATTGGGATCAGAACTTCCTTCATAAACTATCAAAGTTGGCATCCTAAAGCGCCGAGGTGGTTCAGCACACAATATATCATCGGTGAAAGGGGTATGACTCCGGGAGATTCCCTAGTCGTCATTACAAAGACCATGACTTTCACAGATCATTTGACGAATCATCGTTGGTATATCCGGCATTCGGATACTTGGAGCATGTTGTGCCAAGGTGTGGTCGGGTTCCACAGCGCGAGTCTGGAACGGACGCGGTCGACGGTCCGTGCCTCGCCTCCTTGGTTCAACATCCTCAGAGACATAAGGCTCAGGAGTATGCTCTCGTTGGCTACGATGAGGATCAGCTTGGTTTCTAGCATCAACTCCTTGTTCGGTAGTGGTGGTAGTAGCAATGTTGCCTGTGACATGATAAGGAGCAGCACCTCCTTGGGATGAAGGTCCTGTATGATGACTAGTGGATGGTCCAGTTCTGGGTTGTCCAAGATTCGAAGTAGGTTGGTGCCCTGTGGCCTGGGTGTAGCTTACATCCAACCGTGGGCGCGTGGATCTGTGATGACCGTTAGATGAGGCTGAACTCTCTGTGGAAGAATAAGAACCTTGGTCTCTTTTGGATCTACTGCGTCTTTGGCGATTTAACTGGTTGGTCAACTCTGTGTTGGCGTGTAGTTGTTCAGTTAGCTTTTGTCGACTCTGGTTCAATTCTTGGAGCAGCATCTGAAACTCTTGTCTAGTAACCGGGCCTGTTGGATCTGAAGGTCCGATGGCATCTTGGTTTGATAGAGGCAATTGCACGGGATTCTGCCTATCCCGTCCTCTCTGATCAGCAGCTGTAGAGGTAGTTCGCGTACTTACTATGGTGAATTGATGAAAGTCCTTTCCTAGATCTGATGCAAATCTGAATAGAATGGAAGGGCTTCAAAGTTCTAGATCTGGATCTTCTTCTTGGATTTATGCAATCCGATATAGATAGGAGATCCAAAGAGCAGGAGAAAATTTGGATTTTTTCTCAGTGAAAGCACCAAAGTGTTTGTACCAAAATTGGGGACAACACTCCTCGGAAGTTTTTGAAGAGATAAAGTGAAGAAATTAAATGGAGAAAGAGGATTATCTAACAAAAACTCCAAATTTTAGATATGAGAATAATTAAAATACAAGGAGACAAAAAAATTTAGAGTGGTTCGGCGTATCGCCTACGTCCACTATGAAGTTGAGAGCTTTATTGATCTTTCTTTAAAGATTACAAGTAAATTCAGTGAATTACAGCAAATAATTATGATTTGCAGCAGTGAATTTCGGTATTGGCAGCAGCAAGTGAGTTTAGATCTGGATCCGGCAGAGTCTGGGCGTTCGAGAATTCAAAGAAGAAGAAGCCCCTTTTCTATATGCCTTGGGGCTCTATTAATAGGTGTAGGTGGCTGGTATTTCGCTCAGATCTCGGGAGACCCTCTCTGGCACGTGACCAGGTCCGCGCGCCCAAGCCCGTGAAGTTTCAGCCCGATCCGTGATCGATACGAACAGTGAAATGACCCTATTTATTTTTACCTGATTTTTGCTAGGATTTTTTTTACATTAATAAACTTCCTAGAGTCATTTAGCCTTTCCATTAAATTATCCAGGATCCTAATTTTCTACTAATATATTTATATCAGTTCATTAATAAATATATTCACATACATGTGAAGATGTATGTGACCCTCTTGCTTGGATCAGAGTGTTGGTAAGCAAGAGTGCATCCTGATTGAATTTGAATTTCTAGTCAACCAGTACATAGCTCATTTTCCTTTGTTTGATATTTGAGTCATGGGAGTGAATTCCCATAATCATATATAATTTATACCTATTAATTTTGATCATTCTTATGGTGATTGTCTATTAGTTTGACTTAGCAAAGCCATCATAATTTTGGTTTAATTATTTGATATTTGATCAAAGCCAAAAAGGAAAATGATATACACATTTATCATTTTCAACAAGAGTGTTTTTATCACAAATTCCTTTACTTATAACAAAGCCAGTTGAGTGATTCATTCATAATTTATATAGTTGTGTTTCTCTAAATTAAATCCATTGTTAATCCCTGAGTTACCTCAGCTTTAATCCTATTTTAAAGGTTGCTTTTCTGGATTTAGAAAATCCAGATTTTATGGTCATTTGACAAGAGTAGTGTTTAAGTAATATGTGTGCATGTCAGATGTATTGTACTCTCTGAACTAAGAAAGCTACTCAAAATAAAAGTGAATTGCTCAAGTATTTGGAAATGTCTTTGTACATGCATTTGCAAAGAAAGCTTCAGATTTTTCAAAATGCATTTTCTTCCTTTAAACTCAAAAACTCTGGTCATCTTGATCAACCCAGACCTCACTCCTTTTGAAGTGGGTTAACCTTATGACTAGGTCATCAAAACATTAGTGCCCGGCTATTGCAATGTAAATTTAGATACAAGATACTTGAAAAATCCCTTGAAACATGTACACAGCTTTATACCGTGCACAAATATATATTGTTTCTTTTATCAAAACACTTCTGTATATAGTCATAAAATTCTTGAAATATTACTTCTAGCTAAACTCAGATTTTTAATCTTCAAACTTAAAGCTTTAAAGTAACTCAAAATTAACTAATACAATATATATATATATATATATCCATTTCTCAAATATAGGCATATATGATCTACAGATTCCTACCATAATACTCAAATATATTTTCTTGCATAGATTCAACTAAGTCTTTGGGTTTTTCCCAACCTTAATACATTACCAGATTCAATTGAAACTACTAAATAGAATCCAAACATTCAAGATCATCATATAACAACTAAAGCAGAACTATAAAAACTTCCAAGATTACATGCAAATAAATCATTCTAGGCTCTTATTTAATTCTATCTAGCATGCTTATCCAATCATTCTCATTAGCCATAGCAGCTTCCTATTTAGAACCAGCATTCCCTGAAAGAGCATTAGAGGCTGCCCCATTTAAATGAGACACCCTAGAAGCCATAAGCAAACAAGGTTCAGATACATGATCTGGTATGAGCAATATCAAAAATTCCATGATATTAAGTAAATAAGTGAAACATAAGCATTTTGTATGGGTTGGCATAATCTCTTTAATTATTTTGCCCGACTTGTTTCTGAAATATTATGCATATATGATCAGTATTAAAACTAATTATGTACACACTTTCAACTATGCAAACATACATGTCAAACGGAGATATTCAGGAACTATCATAGCTCCAGTCCAACCAACTTAGGAATAAATCAAGTTCCTACTTTATCAATTTAAGGTTGCATTTACCAAATTTCTTCCTAGCCTCATCTGCCACAAAGGAATCACGGGGACACATTGCAATAAAATAATTCACAATATTGCACAAAGATCTCAGGGCTTAAACAAGCCATGTGCCAACTTGCATACTTTAAATACAACAAGCATTCCAGCAGTCTTCTTGGCTTACTATCCTTAGTTTATTTACTAAGTGTTCATGTTTGATCCTATCAAGAGATAGCTAGGTGATTAAATCACAGTGTACATGAAGCAATACATAAAACTTACAAACATAATTCAAAAACAAGCTAACATTCATATCCAGGGGAAATCACATTTTCAAATATTCTGGCTTAAAGAAAATACAAGAATATTTGCAACTGTGAATAGAAACTGGGCATGTGGGTTATTATTGTTTCACAAGCAACCATGTTTGAACTAAATTCAAGATCTAGCTTAAACAAGATTTCTGGCTCATGGGTTTTCTTTTTGATCAAGGGTTCAGCACTTTTGGATATTTCCATTTGCAACCTTGAATCTTTCATTTGAGCCTCAGCACTTACACAAGTGTAATGCAACTCATATACATTTTGATTTCTATATTTTTCATGCCATATCTAAACCAGTTACAAGTATTCTCTATTTACTTTCATGATTTCACACTTTAACATTTCTGGGTGTAACCAAACAGAGCAGAATACTCAACTATCAAAGCAATAAAAAGCATTCATGAACACCCATTAAAGCATCCATTAAAACCATAGTAATAAAATCAGAAATATGTAGGAAAATAACATAAACTTGGCTGCCTCATAACAGGACTTAATGCCATGGGTTTAGTGAGATTACTCACAGAAAATGCTTCTCTTGCTTAATCCAGAAAAGAAAACCTTTTAAAACTTGCCTTCCTGCTTGCAAATATTTTTCTTCTTTGTTTTCTTAAATGTCTTGGGTAGAGAATGATTTTTCTGGTTCATACTTGGATTTATAAGAGAGGTTTTCTAGGGTTTTACAAATGTAAAAACTCATTCCTACCCTGGCCAATACTCATGCATTTTGCATTTCAGATTTGCTTATTTTCACCCTTGATACCCCGGCCATATGTGATACTTACCTCCGCTTTTACTTTTCGAGAATATATTATATTCTTCTTAAGTCATGATAATTGTGTGACATTGTCACTTGTTTATTTTTTAAAAATCCTCCTTTCTATTTTCTGCCTAAAGCAATTGTTTCGCTTGCAATATTTATTTTGCTATTTTAGTGTTATACTTTCCCTTGCTTATTTCTTTTCAATACTTTCAGTACTTATAGAAATGTACATATGCATACATATCTTATCTAGGCTTATTTAACTCCTCCTTAATTTCAGAAAGACATGCACATATATGTGCATACATATTTCAAATCCTTATCTAGTTTATCCTGGGTTTATATTAAGTCAAACCTGTTTACTGATTCAAAACAAAACTTGCTTTGTTTTATTTTCTAAAATAATTCATATAATTCCAAAAATCAAATATCCATATTTGGTTTAATAATTTTCATTACAAAATCATGTTTATAATGCTTTTTAATTCTTGTTTTAATTTCAGGAAATTTGGAGTTCTTCTTTGTGCCATATCAGTGTGCACGTGCACACATGCACACACACTTGCACACAATTAACTCCATACATTCCTATACAAATAGATCCATATATTTTCAAAATTCAACCAAAATAAGATTCCATGAATTTCTGGGGCATTACAATTACCCCACCTTTTTAGGAATTGTGTCTTCACAATTTTCTCATTTTTACTTCAAACCATACCAGATTTTTATAAAATCTATCAAACATTACACAAGCAATCAATTCAGTCAAAACAACCATACTTGTTAAACCTTTTAGGAATTTAGATTTTACCTTCCACTGCAAAAAGCTTAGGGTAATCCATCTTTATCTTATCCTCTAACTCCCATGTACAATCATTAGGGTCTAGGCTCCATTGAACCATTACCAATTTCAGAGTTTTGCTCCTCAACTTCTTTTCCTCTTTAGCTAAAATCCCCACTGGTTCTTTCTCATAGACCAAATCAGGATTTATTTGAACTTGAGTGGGTTTCTCTAGAATTTCCTCTTTATCATGCACCCATCTCCTAAGTTGTGATACATGAAATATATTGTGCATTGCACTCATCTCTTCTGCTAGCTCCAACTTGTATGCTAATGAACCTACTCTTTCCAAAATCTTGTAAGGTCCAACATATCTTGGGGTAAGTTTTCCATGCTTGCCAAACCTCAACACCTTTTTCATGGGTGAAACTTTGATGAAAACATAATCACCAACTTCATATTCTACCTGCTTCCTCCTTACATCTGCAAACTTCTTTTGCCTATCTTGAGATGCTGCCATTTTTCTCCTCACAAGTCCAATTTTCTCTGTAGTCTCTTTAACATATTCAGGCCCTAAGACAGCCTTTTCTCCTGCTTCAACCCAACATATTGGTGACAAACATGGTTTGCCATACAAGGCTTCAAATGGTGCCATGCCTATGGTGCTTTGATAACTATTGTTATATGTAAATTCAGCCAAATGGAGGTGATCTTCCCAATTACCTCCAAAGTCCAATGCACATGCCCTCAACAAATCCTCCAAAACTTTATTTATTACTTCAGTTTGACCATCTGATTGGGGGTGGTATGCAGTACTCAAGCATAACTCACTCCCCATGGCTTCTTGAAAGCTCTTCCAAAATCTGGATGTAAAGATTGTGTCCCTATCACTCACTATAGTTTTAGGAATTCCATGCAACCTTACTACTTCTTTCATGAATACTTGAGCTAGTTTAGGTGCATTTCTTTCTGCCTTCACTGGTATAAAGTGTGCCACTTTAGTCAATCTATCAACTACTACCCAAATGCTTGTATTTCCTCTCTTTGATCTAGGCAGACCATCTATGAAATCCATAGATATATCTTCCCACTTCCACTGTGGTATTTTTAGAGGTTGTAATAGGCCTGAGGGTCTTTGGGTTTCTGCTTTGACTCGTTGGCAAGTCATACACTTTGCAACATGTTTGGCCACATCTGATTTCATCCCTCTTCACCAATAATCCCTTTTTAGGTTTTGGTACATTTTGGTGCTGCCTGGATGTATAGAATATTGCTCATATGATATTCATTAAGTATCTCTTCCTTCAATCCTATATCCTTTGGGACACATATCCTACCTTTATTCCTTAAGTAACCATTCTTATCAGTGTGGTAGTTTGCTACTTCCTCTCCTTTTTCTATTAGAGTTTTCTTTTCTAATAAATCTGGATCTTCCTCTTGCATTTTCCCCACTTTCAAAATTAAATCTGATTGCAAAGTTATCAAACTTAATTTTCCTTTACTCCCTTCTTCAATCATCTCCATGTTTACCTCATTGTTTTCCTCAATTTCCAAATCAGTAAGTAGAGATAAATTTCTAAACTCTTCTATCATTAACATGGCTACTTTTGCATGCTGCTTGCTCAAAGCATCTGCAACCTTGTTAGCTTTTCCTGGGGTATAAAGTATGTCTAAATCATATGCTGCTAGAAACTCAACCCATCTATGCTGCCTCATATTCAAATCTTTTTGTGAAAAGAGATATTTCAATGCCTTATGGTCAGTGTATAAAATGAACTTAGCACCAAGAAGATAATGTCTCCAGAGCTTTAGTGCATATACTACTGCTGCCAACTCAAGATCATGGGTTGCATACTTTGATTCATGTGGCTTCAATTGTCTTGATGCATAGGCTATAACTTGATCTTGCTGCATCAATACAGCTCCTAGCCCAGAACCACTTGCATCAGTATAAAAAACCAAATCCTCATTTCCCTCTGGTACTCTCAACACTGGTGCATTGATTAAGGCCTCCTTGATTTTACTAAAGGCTTGCTCACATTTCTCAGTCCATATAAAGGGTTGGGTCTTTCTAGTTAGGTTAGTAAGAGGTGATGACATCTTAGAAAAATCTTTTATAAATCTTTTATAATACCCTGCCATTCCCATAAATGACCTAACTTCTCCTACTGTGCTTGGTCTTTTCCATGCTTGGATAGCCACAATTTTATTGGGGTTCACAGAAATGCCTTTGGCAGATATAACATGCCCAAGGAAATGCACTTCTTCTTTCCAAAATGCACACTTAGAAAACTTTGCTTTTAAATCTTTTTCTCTTAATCTAGACAAAACAAGGTGTAAGTGATTTTCATGTTCCTCTACTGTCTTAGAATAAATCAAAATATCATCAATAAAAATTAACACAAACTTGTCTAAATAATCCCTGAATATCCTATTCATCAAGTCTACAAAGTATGATGGGGCATTGGTCAACCCAAATGGCATGACAATAAACTCATATAAACCATACCTAGTATTAAAGGCTGTATACTTAACACTTGAGTTCTCAACCTTCATCTGATGGAATCCAGATGCCAGGTCTAATCTAGAAAATATTTTTGCTCCACTAAGTTGATCAAAAAGATCATCAATTCTCGGTAAGGTGTACTTGTTTTTTGATAGTGACTTTGTTTAGCTCCCTGTAATCTATACACATCCTTAAAGTACCATCATGTTTTCTTACAAACACTACTGGAGCACCCCAGCATGAATTACTTGGTCTTATAAATCCTTTACTTTCCAATTCTTCTAACTGTTTGTTCAATTCCTTCAACTCACTTGGCCCCATCCTAGTGGTTTTCTTAATAATTGGACTTGCTCCTGGTATGAGACTAATCTGAAATTCCACTGGTCTGTGTTGTGGAACACCCTCAACTTCTCCAAACACATCCAAGTATTTGTTAATTATGGGGATTTCTTCAATAAAAGGCTCACTGGAATCCTTATTTAAGTCAATCAAATGATATAATTTCCTTTCTTTGGCTACTTCACACAAAGTTGTGATTCTTTGGCCTCTAGAATTTTGTAATGATATGGTGAATGAGTCTAAATTAATTATGGCTTTGTATTGCCTTAAACAGTCTACACCTAATATAACACCTATATTTGGGTAATTTAAAACATATAAATTGGAAATAAAAACATTTCCTCCTATGTTTAATCCCACATCCACACAAATCATGTTTAAAACACTAGAACTTCCCAATGGGCTTTGCACTAACAAAGGGGTTTCAACCAGTATGCAATTTAATTTAAGCAATGCAACTAATTCATGGGAAATCAGAGAATGTGTTGCCCCTGTATCATACACTACTGATATAGGTAGGGTACAAATAAATAAGGTACCTTCCACTTGACCATGGTTTTCTGCAATAGCTTCTACTGTGGATTTGCTTTTGCTCTCCAAACTTGCTAGCTTCCCTTGCTGTTTATACTCAGGGCAATTTCTCTTGATATGTCCCTCCTTACCACATAGGTAGCACTTGAAAGCTCCTCCCTTCAATTCTGGGCATCTTGGTTTGATATGTCCTTCTTTTCCACAATGATGACACACTATTTTCCTCTTTGTATCAATGGTCTTAGTATCATTGGTTTTCTTGCTTTCTGTCTCCTCCTTCTTTTTGTCATAGGGGTGATATCTTCCCTTATTTTTCTTATTGTTGTTGTTCTTAAAACTCTTATACTTCTCCCTCTCCTTGTCATGTTGCTCAAACTTTAAGGCCAGATCAATGACTTGATCAAAGGTTTTATCTGCATATGGCAACATAGCCCTACTAAGCCCTGGGTTTAAACCCTTAATATACCTATCATTCTTTGATGCCTCATCAGCCACTAGCATGGCTCCATACTTAGACAAGCCCTCAAAGCTATGAGTATACTCAGTCACATTAAAGGTTCCCTGCCTAAGTCTGATGAATTCTTCAAGCAATAGAGTTTTGGCTGATGCTGGAACAAATCTAGCTTCCAACATCTCCTTGAATTGATTCCAAGTGATTTCATTCTCAATCCTCCCAGCTATGACTACCTCCCACCAGCTTAAAGCCACACCTTTCAGTTGTCTTGAGGCCACTTGCCTCTTCCTTTGATCATCCAATTGCATGTCATTGAAAATTCTGTCCAGTGTTCTCAACCATGCTTGAATTTCCATTACATTTTCAGTGCCTTCAAAGCTCTTGCCTCCCAAATTGGTATAAGTCTTTAATAGTTTTGAAAGTTCCTCATGTGGGTTCGCAAGTCTCTACCCTACTCCATCACTTAAAGCCCTCATAAAGTCTTGCATATCAAGCATTTGTAGTGCACTTGATCCTGCATTGTGATGAGATCCTCTTCCTACCATGATTGGATAACTAGAGTATGGGTAGATAGGGTTAGTTTATCATGAGTATTTTTTTTCTTTGCTATAATTTTCTATCTGAATTATTATTTTACTCAAACAAACAATCAGTACATACATATGGTTATAGTACTTCAATCAATCAATACAATCATTCTTAGCTATGTATAGTTTTAACATAGCTCTGATACCAAATGAAATGACCCTATTTATTTTTACCTGATTTTTGCTAGGATTTTTTTTTACATTAATAAACTTCCTAGAGTCATTTAGCCTTTCCATTAAATTATCCAGGATCCTAATTTTCTACTAATATATTTATATCAGTTCATTAATAAATATATTCACATACATGTGAAGATGTATGTGACCCTCTTGCTTGGATCAGAGTGTTGGTAAGCAAGAGTGCATCCTGATTGAATTTGAATTTCTAGTCAACCAGTACATAGCTCATTTTCCTTTGTTTGATATTTGAGTCATGGGAGTGAATTCCCATAATCATATATAATTTATACCTATTAATTTTGATCATTCTTATGGTGATTGTCTATTAGTTTGACTTAGCAAAGCCATCATAATTTTGGTTTAATTATTTGATATTTGATCAAAGCCAAAAAGGAAAATGATATACACATTTATCATTTTCAACAAGAGTGTTTTTATCACAAATTCCTTTACTTATAACAAAGCCAGTTGAGTGATTCATTCACAATTTATATAGTTGTGTTTCTCTGAATTAAATCCATTCTTAATCCCTGAGTTACCTCAGCTTTAATCCTATTTTAAAGGTTGCTTTTCTGGATTTAGAAAATCCAGATTTTATGGTCATTTGACAAGAGTAGTGTTTAAGTAATATGTGTGTCAGATGTATTGTACTCTCTGAACTAAGAAAGCTACTCAAAATAAAAGTGAATTTCTCAAGTATTTGGAAATGTCTTTGTACATGCATTTGCAAAGAAAGCTTCAAATTTTTCAAAATGCATTTTCTTCCTTTAAACTCAAAAACTTTGGTCATCTTGATCAACCCAGACCTCACTCCTTTTGAAGTGGGTTAACCTTATGAATAGGTCATCAAAACATTAGTGCCCGGCTATTTCAATGTAAATTCAGATACAAGATACTTGAAAAATCCCTTGAAACATGTACACAGCTTTATACAGTGCACAAATATATATTGTTTCTTTTATCAAAACACTTCTGTATATAGTCACAAAATTCTTGAAATATTACTTCTAGCTAAACTTAGATTTTTAATCTTCAAACTTAAAGCTTTTAAGTAACTCAAAATTAACTAATACAATATATATATATATCCATTTCTCAAATATAGGCATATATGGTCTACAGATTCCTACCATAATACTCAAATATATTTTCTTGCATAGATTCAACTAAGTCTTTGGGTTTTCCCAACCTTAATACATTACCAGATTCAATTGAAACTTGTAACAACCCGGAAATTCGTAGCAATTAATTATCGACACTAGGTGATTAAATCGTTCGCCTATTTTTATTGGAATTTTATCAAGTTAAAATTCTTTTGAAAAATGGTTGAGAAATTATATGGGCTTTAAATTTTTGTTCGACCTGATTTCCCCCTTCTGGATTCATTTTTTTCATTCGTTCGAGAAAAACAAAATAATCGAACGAAAATGGCGGCCTCGTATTATTCTTTCGTTCGCCCCTCTTTGCACGAGATTAGGGCTTCTTTATTTCGATCGAAACTGAGCATTTGTCGATCTTCGCAACTCCTCCTCTCAGTCGAGCTCTTCCTTCCGCTTCGGGGAAAAAGGTGAGTTCTGCTCACATCTAATTCATACTCGAGTATTAGGGTTTGAATTCTGTTTTTTTTTGTTTGCTCGAATTGTTTGAGATGTTCGTTCTCGTGGATAATCTCTATTACGAGTTTGAGTTTGACGACATTGATTTCGTCTCTGTGATTTTGGCTGATGCTTTGATCTTCGTTCGTTCATGACTATTTGAATTCGACACTTATACATTTTATTTGATTTGTTCCTTTTCGACTTCGACTTCATTTCTATTATATGGTCGAGATAATTTTTGTATTGACATGATTTATGATGACTTGCTCATCACAGTAGATCTTTTTGACATCGGTCATTTGTGACAATGTTACTTCTGTTCATCTCAGTAGCATGTGTGACTTTCACCTGTAACCAAATTTGTGATTCGATGCTTTGGCTTCCCTGTTCAATATCTTGTGACTGTCGCGGTTTCGATTTCTGTGATTAAACTTTATTTTGACTTTGTTTTCGATGTTTCCTGTGACATTTTCTTAATCTTCGGCCTTGAATTTATTTAGCAAATAATTTGAAACTACTGTTGTCTGGATTATTTTGAAACTGCTGCTAAATGCTTTTGGATGTTTGAACCTTTATGTGCACTTGAATAGGCATTGAAACCATGTGTATACATATATTCTTGTATGTATATATATATATGTCTTGTCCTTGTAGTCTTTATTCCACCTTGATCCAGTAGTTGCTGTCACAACTTGATGTTGATTTCTTATTGGTTGACTTGTAGTTTGATTTGTTGTATCTGATTTCGTAAATGCCTGTACGTATAAGTGTAGTGTATACATATACATGTGTGGATTAAAATGTAGGCATATATATCCTTGTATATGTGTATGCATGCATAGTTGGATCTATACTTGTGTTTATCTGCTGCATTGACTTGATATTATATATTCAATGTTGCAGATGCCCTTGATCACTTTGAATGGTATTTTGACTTGTAGTTTACTTACTTGCTGACCTCTCTGACTGTATTTTGGGGTTGAGTCACGACTTGATGGAGTTGCTGTCATTACTATTGGCACTGACTTCATTTTGTCTGCACTCTGATGGTCGGGTTGCATACTCCCCGGTGCCCTTATGTGCTTTGTTTCCCTGGAATTATCCCTGTTGTTCATTTCGAACTGGTCTGGTGCACCTTGTTGCTGTGACATTGTAGTTTGCATTATTGCTGCTACCTGTACTTGTAGTTGTTCAATTGCCTTTTGGTATGCATCATTGTTTCACCTGTTGCACTGTTGTCGACACTGGGTTGCATACCTCATTGCATTCACTCCAAGTAAGTTGATTCTCTTGACAATATACATCTGTAGTTGTTTCACCTGTTGCACTTCATTGTGGTTTCATGTCTGTAGTTGCATTCCATTTGTGTTGCTGTCACATTTGGCTGGTAGTTGATTCATCTGGCCTGTCTGCATTGCACTACTTAATTTTGTATTGTTGCATACATTCTTTGGTATAGCAGTCTTCACTATTGCATTATGTTTTAGCTTTTGCACTTTGATGTTGTAGTCTGCACCTCTGTTGCATTTGGTATACTACTGAACTGTATACATTGCTTGACTCATGGTTGATTTGTTTTGCATCCATATACTTGAGTCTTTGCCTTTTGGTCTGCACTCTGTAATCTTGAGTTGTATTTGTGAATTACATGGTTTCTTGAAAATCTGGCAATGTCTGCATGCTCATTGGTCATTTCTGATTTCTATTTGTACGAGCTTGATCTGTTGCACTCAGTTTATTTTGCCTTGTGTTGAATCCGGTATTTTGGATTTGACCTTGTGCTGATTCCTATTTTGCACTATAGTGGCGAGGCAGTGCACGTTAGCGTGTACTACAGCCACACATTTTAATGTGGCAAGGCCGTGCACGCGTGCGTGTACGGCAGCCAATCAAAAAATTGATGTTTTGCTATTTCTAAAATTTTTATATGTTGCCAATTCAATATATTTTGAATCATATTTTGATTTGGATTGATTTGATGATTTTTATTTTTAATCGCCGTTTTTGGCAATTCTAATGTTTTCTAAATTATCCTTATGGATAATCATTACATTCATCTTCGTTGATATTTTTGAATCTGCTGATTTGTAACTTAACACAGATACGTGTTATATTATCGTTATCCAATTTCTTATTAAAGAATTGGATATACTTGATTTCTGTGACTGTCGTCTATTCGATATTGATTATTATTGCTTCTTTGCACTAATAGCTGAGTTTGAATTAGACTGACCCGTGTATTATTTTCTTTTGAATTTAATACTCGGGTCAGACCGAGTATTTACATGTTGTAGAGTTTTAGCTTTGGGTTGCTGCTAGAGCTATGAAGACTTTTCATATCATTTGAAGCATTTTGCGTCTTTTTGTTGTAGTCAGTGTATTGATTAGGATGACATGTATTCATGTACATTAGTTGATAATGTATTTGTATATATAACTTCCAGAGTCGACAGTTATAGTTGTATCATATGTATTGTGTCAAATGTATTGTAACTGACATCAGTTATTATATATATATATGAGACTTTTTGTTCCATCTGTATTCCGCATTTATGTTATCTGTGTTATTTTTATATTTATTGTCCTAAACTATTATAGCCACTGTCTAGCTGTGTAGTTAATGCCCCGCTATTACCCCGCTATAACCCCGCTATATCTCATAGCGAATTTCTACCGCTACGATATTTCCATTTAGCCCCAAAATATAGCCTTTCCGCTTTAAGCCCCGCTATTTCCGCTATATCCCGTTATTCCCGCTATATTCCGCTATTTCCGCTATATCTTCTTTAATAAAATGAACTGAAAAATTGCATTTATACATTATAAAAATTATGAAACAGATTTATTTGATTTAATTTTTAATATATTTTCAGAATGAAAATACTCTAATATTCTACTAAATTCAATTATGTTATATAACAGTTTTACGTTTATTTAAAGTATATTCGCACAAGTTTTTGTTTAAAATTCTTTATGTATTAATTATAATTCATTTGAATGATATTTTTTTCATTTAATTACCATTTATATATCTGTTAAAACATTAAGTACGAGTTTTATATGTTATTTTAGAGTCATCCGCTATATCCCGCTATATCCTCGCTGTATCCCCGCTATGACTTTTTGCACCTCCACCGCTTTGAATCTGCCGAGCGCTTTAACTACACAGCTGTGTAGTAACTTTGAGTTTGTATCGGTATGTCGGATTTCCTCCTGAAATAAAAATGCATGTTATACCATCTGACATATCGGTGCTCGCACAAAGCAATTACATAGATGGTCGCTCCTCAACAGCCTTATTCTCCGTGCTAGTTGACAGCATTACACCGTAGTGTTCTTGGCTAGCGCGGGTATAGAGGTGGGGCGTTACAGCTTGGTATCAGAGCCTGGGGTTTAGGACAATTATAAAATATAACTTAGATGGAACATGTGTTACAACTATTTGTCGATGTTTTATCTCTCATCTTTACATATGATTATCTTTGATTGTTAGGTATGAATTCCTAACGCTTATTCATGTGTATTTGATTTTGATTTCATGAAAGTATTTTGGCTTCTGTCTCTGTTTGCCTTGCGAACTTAAGTTGGGTTTTTGGATGATGAGGAATTTGATTTTTTGTTTTCCTCGGCTTGAATTCCATTCGACTTCGGTCACTTTGTTTTTGTGGAATTGCTAATTTCTTGAATTCCAAGACTCTGACTTTGTTTGTCGTTGGATTCTTTGATGATATTGATTCATTTTGTACTCGACAGTGACCATTAATTGATGACTTCGACATCGACTTGACTCTTATTTTTGTTGAAGTCATTTATGCATTTATGCTCCTTTTGCTTTGTTTTTCCAATTGATAATCGATTCTTCTTTTCCAATTAGTTGTTATCACCTTTATTGATTTTGATAACTTCTATTTCAGGAATTTTTGGGTATTCCTACTTTGATGAATTTGGAATCGAATTCTTTGGATTTTATTCACGTCTTCGAATGTGAATTTTAGTGAATTGATTTGTTTCCTAATTTAATCGATTCTTGATCATTTCCCTGATTTGTTGCTATCGTTTATTAGCAAGTTTAATGACATTTTCTTTGGGATTTTTGTGAGCATACTTTTAGATGGATTCGGTATCGATTTCTTTGGATTCTATTCACATCTTTGTATGTGAATTCTTGTGATTGATTGTTTCTACAATCATTTTTGTGATTTGTCACTTTAAAAATATAATGGTTTTCTATACTAGTAGTAAATATTAAAATCCTTTTTCTCCAAACGATTTCAAAACTATTTTACTACAAAGCTCTTTTTCTTAAACCGTTTTCCAATCTATTAGTATATACAAGCCTTTATTTCACTCGTATGAGAAATTGAATTAAACGGCCTAGTAAAACAAGTGGTATGAAACGCTTGCGTTTACTTCGTCGGTTAACTCCTGGACTTGTTCGATTGAACCTTTTGTGACAATTTTCTAGTGAAGATTTACAGTTTGTTCGTAAATATTTGAGTTAAGCTAGTGGTTATGGGACATGAAGCTAAACTCTTATATTCACTAACTTAATGTAATTGACACTTATTAATGATCATGACGATCATTTTTGTGATTTGATTTAGGCTAACAATTGTGCGATGCCTCTTTGTCTGCGAGGGAGACTATACCCCGTTTATGTGATGTTTCGCCATCACATATGTAGGGTAGCACCCTACGGTCTTCGGGCCATTCCTATGTGAAAATTTAATGGATAGCTTCCATGAGATAGCTTCTCGTCATGTGTTATACGCGTAGGTGAGTTTTCATGCTCCCATTCATGTGTTAGGCCTCCCCCTATTTATGTGTTTTCTGGATTTCTTGTGTGATTTCTGGAATTTGTGCTTCACCAATTTTCATGATTTTCATTGATATGATATCAGTTTTTGTGCATTGGTGAATTCATGTGTTATTAACTTGTTATGAATACAAGTTTAGGGTATGATACCCTATTTTATCTTTGAAAAGATTCATGTGATACCGGTCGGTGAGTTTTCATGCTCCCATTTTGTGATAGGCTTCCCTCCCTATTTATGATTTAGACTAGCGATTGTGCGATGTCTCTTTGTCTGCGAGGGAGACTATACCCCGTTTATGTGATGTTTCGCCATCACATACGTAGGGTAGCACCCTACGGTCTTCGGGCCATTCCTGTGTGAAAATTTAATGGATAGCTTCCATGAGATAGCTTCTCGTCATGTGTTATACGCGTATGTGAGTTTTCATGTTCCCATTCATGTGTTAGGCCTCCCCCCCTATTTATGTGTTTTCTGGATTTCTTGTGTGATTTCTGGAATTTGTGCTTCACCAATTTTCATGATTTTCATTGATATGATATCAGTTTTTGTGCATTGGTGAATTCATGTGTTATTGACTTGTTATGAATACAAGTTTAGGGTATGATATCCCTTTCTATCTTTTAGAAGATTCTTGTGACATTTTTGATGAATGAAAATTCATTGGTATTATATTTAGATGCCAATAATTTTGATGAGATTTTGACGTGTTCACTTTAGTAACCGTCAATTTTGAAATGGATTTACATGCGGTTCCCCCGCAATGCTGATTTTGTTGTCTGTTTTTATGGTATTTTGAGAAGTGCAACTTCCTTATCAAAGTTACTACCGATATTGTTAATTTAATCACGTGTTTTCAAAATTCTTTATTTTTTAAGGTTGTTTCAAAAATATAAATTAAAATTGTTTTCGAAATTTTTACAATTTGCATTTTCAAAAGAATGAGGAAGCGATTTAAACGTTTCAGCAAAATCGAGGACTATGACCCCTTTCTTTTACTGATTCGCTTAATTCCGAACTTGTCCGTTTGTATATGTGATATGTTATTTTTTTTTAGAATACACAATTTTGCACTTTCAAGGAAACGATAAAGAGATTTAAACGATTTAGCAAAAGTACGGAGTATGGAACCATACTTTTACTACTTCGGTTAATTCCGGACTCGTTAATTGAATATTTTTGACTTCTGATTACCGTCTTTGATAATCAGATGTTTGTGTTTCTGATTATCGTTTTTGATAATCAGATATTTGTGAGATTTGATTATCTTTTGTGATAATTAAATATTTGTGATTTCTGATTATCGTTTTTGATAATCAGATATTTCTGATTCTGATTATCGTTTTTGATAATCAGATATTTGTGAGATTTGATTATCTTATGTGATAATTAAATATTTATGATTTCTGATTATCGTTTTTGATAATCAGATATTTCTGATTTTTGATTATCGTTTTTGATAATCAGATATTTGTGAGATTTGATTATCTTTTGTGATAATTAAATATTTGTGTTTCTGATTATCGTTTTTGATAATCAGATATTTGTGATTTCTGATTATCGCTTGTGATAATTCGATATTTGAGATTTTAATTGTCGCTTTGATAATTAAATATTTGTTGATTTGATTACCGTTTGAGATAATTAAATATTTGCGATCTGAAAATTCGATTATCGTTTTTGATGATTGAATATTTGCGATTTTGAGATTTGAGCTTCACCTTTTTCTCTGGCGATTCAGGAGAGTAATTTGATTTACTCACTTTCAATTCATGCTCAGTATGTGATTTCTGCTATGTTTTCCTTTTCTTTTAATTGCTGGAACTCGATTGTTCTTGCTTTTGTTAGTCGATGATGATGTTTGGGGTTGTTTATATAGTCGTCTGATTTTGATTCCTTGATCCCCATGATGTTGATTCTTTTGATTTGAAGCAATCGAACCTTTTGATTTTATATTTAATACTTCCCTGCTGACATTTGCTTTGCTTATGCATTCGACATTGCCATGCTCTTTTGGTTGTTACCTTTTGTCCATTTATTCGCTATGATTTCGAGGACGCAATTTCTTTAAGGAGGGGAGTCTGTAACAACCCGGAAATTCATAGCAATTAATTATCGACACTAGGTGATTAAATCGTTCGCCAATTTTTATTGGAATTTTATCAAGTTAAAATTCTTTTGAAAAATGGTTGAGAAATTATATGGGCTTTAAATTTTTATTCGACCTGATTTCCCCCTTCTAGATTCATTTTTTTCATTCGTTCGAGAAAAACAAAATAATCGAACGAAAATGGCGGCCTCGTATTATTCTTTCGTTCGCCCCTCTTTGCACGAGATTAGGGCTTCTTTATTTCGATCGAAACTGAGCATTTGTCGATCTTCGCAGCTCCTCCTCTCAGTCGAGCTCTTCCTTTCGCTTCGGGGAAAAAGGTGAGTTCTGATCACATCTAATTCATACTCGAGTATTAGGGTTTGAATTCTGTTTTTTTTTGTGTGCTCGAATTGTTTGAGATGTCCGTTCTCGTGGATAATCTCTATTACGAGTTTGAGTTTGACGACATTGATTTCGTCTCTGTGATTTTGGCTGATGCTTTGATCTTCGTTCGTTCATGACTATTTGAATTCGACACTTATACATTTTATTTGATTTGTTCCTTTTCGACTTCGACTTCATTTCTATTATATGGTCGAGATAATTTTTGTATTGACATGATTTATGATGACTTGCTCATCACAGTAGTTCTTTTTGACATCGGTCATTTGTGACAATGTTACTTCTGTTCATCTCAGTAGCATGTGTGACTTTCACCTGTGACCAAATTTGTGATTCGATGCTTTGGCTTCCCTGTTCAATATCTCGTGACTATCGCAGTTTCGATTTCTATGATTAAACTTTATTTTGACTTTGTTTTCGATGTTTCCTGTGACATTTTCTTAATCTTCGGCCTTGAATTTATTTAGCAAATAATTTGAAACTACTGTTGTCTGGATTATTTCGAAACTGCTGCTAAATGCTTTTGGATGTTTGAACCTTTATGTGCACTTGAATAGGCATTGAAACCATGTGTATACATACATTCTTGTATGTATATATATATGTCTTGTCCTTGTAGTCTTTATTCCACCTTGATCCAGTAGTTGCTGTCACAACTTGATGTTGATTTCTTATTGGTTGACTTGCAGTTTGATTTGTTGTATCTGATTTCGTTAATGCCTGTACGTATAAGTGCAGTGTATACATATACATGTGTGGATTAAAATGTAGGCATATATATCCTTGTATGTGTGTATGCATGCATAGTTGGATCTATACTTGTGTTTATCTGCTGCATTGACTTGATATTATATATTCAATGTTGCAGATGCCCTTGATCACTTTGAATGGTATTTTGACTTGTAGTTTAGTTACTTGCTGACCTCTTTGACTGTATTTTAGGGTTGAGTCACGACTTGATGGAGTTGCTGTCATTACTATTGGCACTGACTTCATTTTGTCTACACTCTGATGGTCGGGTTGCATACTCCCCGGTGCCCTTATGTGCTTTGTTTCCCTGGAATTATCCCTGTTGTTCATTTCGAACTGGTCTGGTGCACCTTGTTGCTGTGACATTGTAGTTTGCATTATTGCAGCTACCTGTACTTGTAGTTGTACAATAGCCTTTTGGTCTGCATCATTGTTTCACCTGTTGCACTGTTGTCGACACTGGGTTGCATACCTCATTGCATTCACTCCAAGTAAGTTGATTCTCTTGACAATATACATCTGTAGTTGTTTCACCTGTTGCACTTCATTGTGGTTTCATGTCTGTAGTTTCATTCCATTTGTGTTGCTGTCACATTTGGCTGGTAGTTGATTCATCTGGCCTGTCTGCATTGCACTAATTCATTTTTTATTGTTGCATACATTCTTTGGTATAACAGTCTTCACTATTGCATTATGTTTTAGCTTTTGCACTTTGATGTTGTAGTCCGCACCTTTGTTGCATTTCGTATACTACTGAACTGTATACATTGCTTGACTCATGGTTGATTTGTTTTGCATCCATATACTTGAGTCTTTGCCTTTTGGTCTGCACTCTGTAATCTTGAGTTGTATTTGTGAATTTCATGGTTTCTTGAAAATTTGGCAATGTCTGCATGCTCATTGGTCATTTCTGATTTCTATTTGTACGATCTTGATCTGTTGCACTCAGTTTATTTTGCCTTGTGTTGAATTCGGTATTTCGGATTTGACCTTGTGTTGATTCCTATTTTGCACTATAGTGGCGAGGCAATGCACGTTAGCGTGTACTACAGCCACACATTTTAATGTGGCAAGGCCGTGCACGCGTGCGTGTACGGCAGCCAATCAAAAAATTGATGTTTTGCTATTTCTAAAATTTTTATATGTTGCCAATTCAATATATTTTGAATCATATTTTGATTTGGATTGATTTGATGATTTTTATTGTTAATCGCCGTTTTTGGCAATTCTGATGTTTTCTAAATTATCCTTACGGATAATCATTACATTCATCTTCGTTGATATTTTTGAATCTGCTGATTTGTAACTTAACACAGATACGTGTTATATTATCGTTATCCAATTTCTTATTAAAGAATTGGATAAACTTGATTTCTGTGACTGTCGTCTATTCGATATTGATTATTATTGCTTCTTTGCACTAATAGTTGAGTTTGAATCAGACTGACCCGTGTATTATTTTCTTTTGAATTTAATACTCGGGTCAGACCGAGTATTTACAGGTTGTAGATTTTTAGCTTTGGGTTGCTGCTAGAGCTATGAAGACTTTTCATATCATTTGAAGCATTTTGCGTCTTTTTGTTGTAGTCAGTGTATTGATTAGGATGACATGTATTCATGTACATTAGTTGATAATGTATTTGTATATATAACTTCCAGAGTCGACAGTTATAGTTGTATCATATGTATTGTGTCAAATGTATTGTAACTAACATCAGTTATTATACATATATGAGACTTTTTGTTCGATCTGTATTCCGCATTTATGTTATCTGTGTTATTTTTATATTTATTGTCCTAAACTATTATAGCCACTATGTAGTAGCTTTGAGTTTGTATTGGTATGTTGGATTTCCTCCTGAAATAAAAATGCATGTTATACCATCTGACATATCGGTGCTCGCACAAAGCAATTACACAGATGGTCGCTCCTCAACAGCCTTATTCTCCGTGCTAGTTGACAGCATTACACCGTAGGGTTCTTGGCTAGCGCGGGTATAGAGGTGGGGCGTTACAAAACTACTAAATAGAATCCAAACATTCAAGATCATTATATAACAACTAAAGCAGAACTATAAAAACTTCCAAGATTACATGCAAATAAATCAATCTAGGCTCTTATTTAATTCTATTTAGCATGCTTATCCAATCATTCTCATTAGCCATAGGTGCTTCCTATTTAGAACCAACATTCACTGAAAGAGCATTATAGGCTGCCCCATTTAAATGAGACACCCCAGATGCCATAAGAAAACAAGGGTCAGATACATGATCTGGTATGAGCAATATCAAAAATTCCTTGATATTAAGTAAATAAGTGAAACATAAGCATTTTGTATGGGTCGGCATAATCTCTTTAATTATTTTGCCTGACTTGTTTCTGAAATATTATGCATATATGATAAGTATTAAAACTAATTATGTACACACTTTCAACTATGCAAACATACATGTCAAACAGAGATACTCAGGAACTATTATAGCTCCAGTCCAACCAACTTAGGAATAACTCAAGTTCCTACTTTATCAATTTAAGGTTGCATTTACCAAATTTCTTCCTAGCCTCATCTGCCACAAAGGAATCACGGGGACACATTGCAATAAAATAATTCACAATATGGCACAAAGATCTCATGGCTTAAACAAGCCATGTGCCAACTTGCATACTTTAAATACAACAAGCATTCCAGCAGTCTTCTTGGCTTACTATCCTTAGTTTATTTACTAAGTGTTCATGTTTGATCCTATCATGAGATAGCTAGGTGATTAAATCACAGTGTACATGAAGCAATACATAAAACTTACAAACATAATTCAAAAACAAGCTAACATTCATATCCAGGGGAAATCACATTTTCAAATATTCTGGCTAAAAGAAAATACAAGAATATTTGCAACTGTGAATAGAGACTGGGCATGTGGGTTATTATTATTTCACAAGCAACCATGTTTGAACTAAATTCAAGATCTAGCTTAAACAAGATTTCTGGCTCATGGGTTTTCTTTTTTATCAAGGGTTTAGCACTTTTGGATATTTCCATTTGCAACCTTGAATCTTTCATTTGAGCCTCAGCACTTACACAAGTGTAATGCAACTCATATACATTTTGATTTCTATATTTTTCATGCCATATCTAAACCAGTTACAAGTATTCTCTATTTAATTTAATGATTTCACACTTTAACATTTCTGGGTGTAACCAAACAGAGCAGAATACTAAACTATCAAAGCAATCAAAAGCATTCATGAACACCCATTAAAGCATCCATTAAAACCATAGTAATAAAATCAGAAATATGTAGAAAAATAACATAAACTTGGCTACCTCATAACAGGACTTAATGCCATGGGTTTAGTGAGATTACTCACAAAAAATGCTTCTCTTGCTTAATCCAGAAAAGAAAACCTTTTAAAACTTGCCTTCCTGCTTGCAAATATTTTTCTTCTTTGTTTTCTTAAATGTCTTGGGTAGAGAATGATTTTTCTGGTTCATACTTGGATTTATAAGAGAGGTTTTCTAGGGTTTTACAAATGTAAAATATCATTCCTACCCTGGCCAATACTCATGCATTTTGCATTTCAGATTTGCTTATTTTCACCCTTGATACCCCGGCCATATGTGATACTTACCTCCCCTTTTACTTTTCCAGAATATATTATATTCTTCTTAAGTCATGATAATTGTGTGACATTGTCACTTGTTTATTTTCTAAGAATCCTCCTTTCTATTTTCTGCCTAAAGCAATTGTTTTGCTTACAATATGTCTTTTGCTATTTTAGTGTTATAATTTCCCTTGCTTATTTCTTTTCAATACTTTCAGTACTTATAGAAATGTACATATGCATACATATCTTATCTAGGCTTATTTAACTCCTCCTTAATTTCAGAAAAACATGCACATATATGTGCATACATATTTCAAATCCTTATCTAGTTTATCCTGGGTTTATATTAAGTCAAACTTGTTTACTGATTCAAAACAAAACTTGCTTTGTTTTATTTTCTAAAATAATTCATATAATTCCAGAAATCAAATATCCATATTTGGTTTAATAATTTTCATTACAAAATCATGTTTATAATGCTTTTTAATTCTTGTTTTAATTTCAGGAAATTTGGAGTTCTTCTTTGTGCCATATCAGTGTGCACGTGCACACATGCACACACACTTGCACACAATTAACTCCATACATTCCTATACAAATAGATTCATATATTTTCAAAATTCCACCAAAATAAGATTCCATGAATTTCTGGGGCATTACAAACAGATTTCGTATCGATCAAGATTTCATCCAATGGAGTCGAAATTTTGCATGGACATTCTTTAGCATGTACGTAAGCATCTGTGAAAATTTCATATCATTTAGACTTGTAGATGAGGAGATATGATCAATACGAAATGTGATTTTCGGTTGGCTGTTTCGTTCGACTCCCTCATTTCGACTTGGTCCTGTTCGACTCGATCACATCGAATCGATGGGCGCACGTAACCAAAAGGTGACATGGCGAGCCTTCCTCATGTTGATGCACTTTCTTTGTTGAGTTGGCCGAGTCATTCTTGGACCTCGCCTTGTTCGCATCGAAGTTTGTTGCCCAGTTCGTATCGATCATAAGCTTGCTCCTTCGCATCGATCTGTAGCACGCCTTGTTCGAATCGATGGAGGTGGTTTGTTCGTATTGATGATTCTGTTTTGTTCGCATCGATAAAGGGTGCACAGTTCGCATCGATGGTTATGCTCTGTTATGTGGGTACGAAGTGGACATTGGATGATCGAGTCGAAATGTGGCTCTCTGATGGATGCGAAGCGGAGCGAGTCAAACAGAAGCTCTATGATGGATGCGAAGCGGAGCGAGTCGAAAAGATGCTCTTTGATGGATGCGAAGCGGAGCGAGTCGAAAAAATGCTCTTTGATGGATGCGAAATGGAGCGAGTCGAACAGATGCTCTTTGATGGATGCGAAATGGAGCGAGTCGAACAGAGGCTCTTTTTATTCAATTTTGCATCGATCGTAACTTGAGCATACGAACTCGGATTGACTCAAACTTTGGAACGTTGGCTCTCATAGCTTCGCTTGTCGTGTCATATCAATTTTAGCTCGATCGGGACTCGGACAAAATTCATCGATATCCGTAGTGAGCCTGTGTATAACCGATCTCTAAGATGAATCGTCATTGGTTATTAGTCAATTCCTTGGTGTCATGGCCTTGCCAAAAGGCAGGATAACAGAGTCTCTTGGTATAATTGATGAGAGTCGGACCAAAGCTGAGTTGAGAGTAGCTGCAAACAGACTCCAAGTCGCTCGAAACTATAACACCAAATACAGGAGCCGGACCTTTGAAATTGGTGACCTGGTCCTTAAACGAATCTTCCCTGGCCCTAAGTACATAGGCCTGAGCTGGGAAAGTCTGTATGCAATAGAGGAAAAGCTTGGAGATGGAACTTTCGAGCTGGCAGCTGTGGATGGGATTTCACTCCAGAGGGCATGGAATAGCAAGCACCTATGACGCTATTTTACTTAGAATAAATTGTAAATAATAGGCTAGAGCCGGATGATAAGACAGATTCTGTCATTTTTCATCTTTTATGGAATAAACGACCTTTTCAGCCAAAATATCTATCTTCTTGTTGCTTAAGAGTTGTGACTTGATCAACTCGAATAAATCTGTGTATGATTAATGTAGGTGAGCAGGTACCCAAAGATAGTGCCGGTCAAACTTCCGTGATCCATGATCGGGACCATGAAGTCCCTCTTGATGTCCAGAGATCGACATCAGCTAACTATTGCCTTCTGATTAGGGGCAAAAGTGTAAACATAACATGGACACGACACAACTTTTCATACCCTAACTCTTGTTCCTAGAGTAGGAGCCGGAGTATAAACTTAAACCTGATGTGATACGAGCATCCGTACCCTGACTCTCATTCCCGGAGTAGGGGCCAGATTATAAACTTAAGCCAGATGAAACATGATTATCTGCAAGCTGACTCTTGTCTTCGGATTAGAGGAGCACAAACTTAAAACCAGACATGACATGACCATTCGTACGTCAACTCTTATCTTCGGATGGGGTGTAGGATTATAAATCAAAAAGAGTGTGATACGACCGATCCCTCAACTCTCGCCGCCGAATTCGGGGCAGGAGTATAAATGGAAACAAGCATGACAAGTCTATCTAATCCTTGACATCTTGTCCGGAGTAAATAGAACAGAAGGTCTATGCTCGAAGTAAAGCAGGATCCAATTTTTAACCCTTCGATCAATGCTCGGAGTTAGGCGTGGTCGAATGTTAACATCCTAGATGAGGATGTATGAACTACGATTCTAAGTAATTAACTTAAACTCACACCCGAAGTTTGGTGCAGCTGAAACTAATTATCCTGGAAAAGGATACTTTAGCCATAATTTTAAGTGGTTAACCCTAAGGATTGCTTTACATTCGCCAAAACGATGCGAGTCGGAAAATCACAAAATGGATTAAGGACTTGATCCGAAAATGATTACTAAAAGAAATAAATCGCAAGTACATTAAATGGAAAGCATATTTCCTAAGTACTTAGACAAATTCGAATAAAGATTTTACAGAACAAAAGGTTTTTGTGATTAACAACAAAGCAAGAAAGCTAAATACAAATTGTTCACACCAAAAGAAAAAAAACAGTAACGGGGGCAAACCCATACAAAGCCAGTCAATAGATAAAAAGGAGCCAATCTATAGAGAAGCAAACTAGAAACTATTTCTTCTTTGATTTCTTCTTCTTCATAGAACCAAGGGAGACTTCACTTGAGCTCTCTCCTGGCCTCTTTCTACCTCTTCCTCTATCGCCTTGGCCTTTGGGAGGAGTGCTTTGCGAAGATCCAACAGGTGCACTCTGGTCGCTCCTGGATGGAAAAATGGAGGCTAGAACGCTTTATGAAAATACAGTCGATGTACTTTGAGCACTCTCCGGTGGAGGACTGTAAACTGGAGCGAGAATGGTTTGCCCGGGCAATGCGATCGACAACGGAGGAGGGAAAACTTCTATTTTTCCTTCTGGATTTGACTGGCAAGGAGAATATCTGGCTCAAGTTTTTACTCAAGCTCGTGCATGGAAGGACCCGACAAGGACTGAGAGACCCCAATAATAATAACATCCTCATCAACTTGAGTACCCTGGTTCTCATCGTTTCCTTCTTCCAACAAAGTGTTTGTCATATGCTCGACAAGGCTCAGGATCTCCTCAACTGAGATGCTGGGAAATGACGTCAAAGTCGTGATGATTATGGACTCCATCTCCAATATTTGTTGCCTCAGTTGAGAGCCCTAGGGAGGAAATGAAGAAATTGCAGGCTGACCTGTAGCTAAAGAAATACAAAGTGGGAGATTAGTGACGTTGATCGGTGACATATCAACTCTCTGGAAAAGGAGAAGTCAACAAGATACCTTCTTCAGTTTGAACTTCCACATGAGCTGGAGTGCTTCCAGAAGTTCCCATCGGAATAGGGAGAGAAAAGTGGATTTCTAGAGCTGTGGCTTCTATGGGTCATAACCAGTGTTGGTAGAGGAATCAATGGTGGAACTAGGAGTAGCTTGAGTCCCTGGAATTTGACCAGTTATAGCATCATGATGCATATGGCCGGAAGCTTCGTCTAATTCTTTTTGAGCAGTGACATCAAATTTCGGAGAATAAGATGCGGGTTATCATGAAGGACTTTGGGCTCATTTCCCTTCAAAATCTCTTTTTTCAGCTGCTCCATATCAACATTATCACTTTTAAGAAATTCTTTCTCCTCCTCGATAACTCGTTCCCAGGCATGGCCGAGCATTAAAGGGCAGATCTCTCTGAACCACTCCAGATTTTGAAACATGAGCACACTGGCATTGTATTGAGTAATCAGTGGCACAAATCTCTCCAACATCTACTCTTTTACCAACTGTTCCACGGCTTCAACTTCTTTTTTAACCGCAGCTTCGACCTCTTTTTCAACAAGGGCGTCCACATCCTTGGCTTTCTCAAGCGCTTTATTCCTCTCTATTCTGATGGTGACCCACACATCGCACGCATCCTAAGCAATTTTATACGCTTCATCTTTTTCCTTGGGCTCGTACTCGAGCTTGATTTTTAATGCTGCTGCGTTCCTCCTAGCAGCATCCCTTTCCATTATAAGCTCATGGTTCCGATGATGTGCTTGCTCGATTTCATTCAAATGCTTGGATCTCTCGGCTTCGAGCGCTTTAATGGCCTCCTCAACCTTCTTCTCTGCTTTTTTCTTAGGATCTTCTTGAGTTTTCAATCTCAGTGTAGAGAGCAGCTATGATTCTTTTATTCTCGGCTTCAATGAGTTTCTAGTTCTCTATCTCCTCCAGCCTGTCTCTAGAAACTTTTGAAATCTTTTGGCCAATTTTACCCATTCATTGTAATGATTGTGGACGTCAATCATGCAGTTGATGGTCCTCTATTGGACTACGGTAGGAATTCTCTTTAAGTTTGGCAAAAATATAACTCCACCAAACCAAATGTTGGGGAATTCATTCTTAAGCTCTATAATTCAACCTGTAGTGTCTAACAGCGGCTCCTCTGCAATGGCCAGAGCAACATCATTTCCTTTACCAGGACTTTGATAAGAAGTATCGAAGCCACTCTTATAATGTCTATGCTTGGAGGACCTACTATTATGAAATAATATTGTAGGCTGAATATGGATAGAGGCAGGCGGTGGAGCTTAAGAAGTGTCGGCTGGTGGAATTTCTCCATGGTGATATGGTTGCCTATCCGGACCTCAGAAGGTGATTTGGATATGGGTCGTTGCTTAGAAGCGGAATCATGTGAGGAACAACCCCTATCATAACTGCTCCTGTCTCGGTCGTCTCTATCGCGACTGGAGCGATGGCTTTAATCGTAGTCTTGACCACTTCCTTGATGGTACAGGCAGACCGAGGCTATTGGATGTGATACGCTTTCTGTTCCAGGGATTAGAATGAATGCTTTTCTTATCCATAGAACCTGCAAAAAAATAGGAATGATTAGATCAAACGGACAAGGACATGGGTCAAATGCAAGTGTTGCAAAGTGTGCATGTGCGTGAGTTTCCTAGTGTCCCCTCAAAGGGCCGTGAGCTAGAGCCTTGCTCATGGAAGTGATCTCTCCGCTACTAGTGTGAATAACATCATCGCTGAAACGGAGGGAAGAACCCTATATGCTCATGTCCCCTATATCAAAGGACCCAAAGTCGATAGGAATTTCCCCTAGGCCAGTGAATATTAATGTGGATGGGATTGAAGGAGTTTTTTCTACGACTATAACTAGCGGAGGCTGAGTGGAAGTTAGTCGCTTAGAAATTTTCATGATCATAGCGGCAGGCTGCTAATTATCCCGGAGTTGTTCTGTCCGAGATCGGTGGCCCACTTCAATATTACCTCAGTATTACCTTGGTCGGCCTTACCACTCTCGCCAATAATTTCACCTACCTCGGTGCCTTCATGTCCAAGTTCTAAGTTTTCTACAACTCCAACACTAAGACTTAGGACTAGGGACAAGTCTTGATCGACCTCGCCTCCTGCGAGCAGACTGTTATCATCATTATCTCTATCATCATCAATGTCGACAAGTGGAACTATACCGGTAATGCGGCCTTCCTCTAATAAACCGTAGGCAAGAAGATTCTCATTTGCCAATAGAGTTCTTATATTGCTATCTTTGGCTGGGACAGTCATAAGAGTATTAATGATATCCGAAAGTCATCCGTCGTTGGGTCTCACCAGAACATCTGTATAACAGAGAAAGGAAAATTAAGTATGCATAATATAAGGCAAATGCACAAATGGCATATGAAATAAAACTTACGTCCAAATAACAAAGCTTGTTCCAAACCTCGGTAACTATTCTGCAACCACTCGTCGAATCCAAGTAAGTAAGAGCCAATTTTTCTTTGCGGCTCTTAAAGTTATAGATGTATCAGATTTCCTCATCGCTAGGCACTCATTCAAATGCTCAGAGAAAACCATATAAGCGCCAAGAATAAAATTATAGATATTGGGATGCAGTCGTGTAGGAGCCAGTCTCATAAAGTTATGGACTTAATGGAAGAATTAATTAAATGGCAGGACGCAACCTGCCAGGCATATATATTTGCTATATATCCTTCTGGAAGATCATGAGCTCTCTAATCGCCTGATGATGTTAGAACATCAAATTCCATGCTTATTACATATCCTCCGCTGAGATCCTTTATCGATTTTGGAGGGAACATAATCAACCGGGTCATTCGGTGTTACTGCATCCTCATAAGTATCGGGTGCTGGATGTATTTGAAGCCCATCTACTAGTTCAACCAAATTTTTAGGAATCTGTTGCTCTATTTCGTGATTCTCAAAAAAAAATTGATCAACATGTGGAATTTCTGATTGCTGCCCTTGCTGGATAGGGGTTTGTTATGCCTGTGAATTTGTCGCTGAACATGACTCTGCGTTGTACTCGATATATTTTGATGGTGCAGTACCTATAGTTTGAGTTACCAGAAGGTTGGAACGTCTTTGGTCCATTTCTATAAAAAATCGACAAATAAGCAACATTAGAAGATTAACTAAGAATCGTACCCCCCCTACAAAAAGTGGATCCTAATGCTATGTCATGTAGTGCTGTGCAGTTCAGATTATTATTTAATTATTTTTTAGCAGTTCGATTTTTAATTCCAAATATCGCTCGACATGACCATCATTGCTGACCGTCCCGACGAGATTAGTTTTGTTGGTCGCGCTTCAGAAGTTTTTCGAGATGAAAGAGGAGTTCAATGTGAATCCCTACGGCAAAGCTTAGTTGTGAAACTTTAAGTAGCAGAATTCGCCTAAGTGTGGGAGTCTCACCGACCCCCATAATCAAAGGAGCTTTCGCCTTTCTCCTTTATCCCCTTCGACTCCAAAAACCACAACCATTCCAGTTTCTCCCCATAATCAAGTTTTCTAACATCTACTTATTATTGCAACTTCAAGATTCGAAAGGAGGTTTAGTTTGAGTAGAAAAAAGTTCCTATAACTAGGATACGGGTCAATGAAGGCGGATCTGGCCAAGGTGATTAGCGGCGGTGGCGTCAGTCAAGGGTAGGAATAAATAGTTCAAATCTCCAAATCTCCATATCAAAGACAAATGAACAAATATGGGTTCAAAGCAAGAAAAACGACTTATATAACCATCTTAAGCCCGAATTCTCGAAGTCATAAAACTATAAAAATATTCTGGGTGCAGAGTCGGTACCCACTCCCAAATCAGGGATCAGTACCGAGTCGCAAGCACAAAAAAATGCATATATATGCATAAATTTTTTGTATATATGTGGAGTTGTGCTAATGCATGCACATGTGATTGTCCATGTACGTGTACTCCCACAACTCGAGAACATGCACATGGATGCATGTACGTATGAATATCTGATTCTTAGCGAATAATGTTAAAGGAAATTAGATTCATACTTAAGGAACTCATGGATGGAATCAATTTAAAGTCATCGGACTTGGAATAGCATATCCCAGGATCACGTTCCATATTTATAGTCTCAGATATTGGCAGAATGTCGCAACGGATCACTATGGACACGACGGAATCGATTCCCGAAAGGATAGCGACAATTCAAAGCATAGAGTTGAGTCCTTCAAAGGAATCCAAACATTTCTCGATTCAAAGCACATTACGTTGAAAATGAGATGTACTTTGGTGGGCAAGTGTTATCCTACCTCTTGACCAAGCAAAATCCAAATAGACTGGACATATAGTACATGAAGTTATCAAGGCGGAAAGCCCAAAGAGATATCCCAAGAGTCCAAAAACCAGACACAGACAGAGTCATGGAACAAAAGCCAAAAAAAATAAAGACGGCACAACTATGGGATCACCCAAGTAGGGGATTGGTACCAACTCCTACTTAGGGATTGACACCGACTCCTAGAAACAACTTAGACGGACCCTATCTTCTGCAAACATGTCTATCTCGATGCCAAGGCCTTATTTCCAAAGTCGTTTTATTGAATTAATGCAATTCTTCATTGGTCTTTATGAACACTTGCAACTACAACGTTGTTCTCCTTTAACTTTAACATTTGGAGTCAGAAGCAAGCCAATATTGGTGCAAACAACTATGGAATCACAAAGCTTACCATAAGACGATCCAAGGTGAGGGATTGAAGCCGTCAAATATGGACATCTTAAGGATCGATACCGACTCCCACTTGGGGATCAGTACAGACACCCAACTTTTGCTGGGGTAGCACCTATTATTTTGGGAGAATGAGTCTAAATCTAGCACAACGGCTAGGAGATATTGCATGTAAGATATTAGGCTCCCTACCTTTATAAATATAGGGGTATTGCTCTTTTTTCAGGATCTTTTGGCTCTAGCTCTATTATTTCTTATATTCTCATATTTCTGAAATTCTGTGTTGGAGTTGTACTAAGCCCTAAGAACATCTGCCTCCAAGTCATAAATTAGCAATAAAATATTAAAGTGGACGTAGGCCATGCTTTGCCGAACCACTATAAAAGATTGTGTCTTGTTATTGCCTGGTTTTCATTTAAATTTCTTTATATTTTATTCTCTTCTATAACTTCTGTGTATTTACGCCATTCTTGGTTCAAATAGCATTTAAAAATGACTTATGATAGTTTTGAGTCGTGACAAGTAGTTGGTTGGCATGTAATAGTTAGGCCATCGATTGTTTTGTTTGTGACATATGGTAGCTCCAAATTTTTAATTACAATAGATTTTAAATATGACCTACGATTGTTTTGAGTCGTGATATGCGATTGCATGGTAGGCGTAAGGTTGACATTCAACATGCTTAACATGCAATAGGCTGACTTACGACAGCTTCAAGGTGTGATAACTATGTGGTGTGACAGCTTTAAGGTACGATATCTTTGTTACTCGATAACTTCAAGTGTGATAGCTTTATAATGTCATAGCTTCAAGATGTGATAGCTTTGTAGGCTAATAGAATTGAGGTACTATAGCTTTATGGTGCAATAGCTTTGAGAAGTGATAACTGTGAGAAGTTAGACACTCAATAGCCATTGACCTAGTTATGTGATAGTCGAGGATGCTAAAATTCCTAGTAAAACAAGAGAATATTTAGTGGCATTTTCGGAACCAGTTTCCAAAATGTAAGTAGGGAATTACATAGGGTTGAAATTAAGATAAGGAGTAACAATTTCAATGTTGAAACTTATTTAAGATTAAAAAATATAAGAATGCTTAGAAAGCTATAAAATTGTTTTATCTAAGGGAAGTGTAGAGTAAATGACCATCAAATTAAATAAATGGATTGGACCCAAAATCATAAAGTATACCGGCTTGTAGAGTTGTTGAATGGCAAGGGCCCAAGATTCATAAAGTCTAAAATACAATGGCATAGAGTAGGTTGCCACAACTTGGAAGTCTATGGGGTTCAATTTTGAATTTTTACTCTTTGGAGAATAATAGCATCAAATGGATGTATTTTAATGAATGCATCGACCTTATGAAATGAAAATATTTTTAGGACAAGGAGGGTTATTGATGCTAAGTAAGGACGCTTGCTAGAACACATTCAGGGAGCTTAGATTTCGCTCCTAAGAGAGTTAGGGTGGTCCCATGGTGGAATTAATGGTCATTTCATCGGTGATTTTTTTCAAGAGAATATTAAAGTAGTGATAGAAAGACCTTGGGAGATAATAACTAAATAAAGTTAAGATGGTTTTTAGACTGACACCTAAATAAGTGTCTAGGTAATGCATGTGAATGTGTTGGATGATTATATGACATGATTCACAACAAATTGATGGAAAGTATAGGTTATACTGAAATTAAAATTGATGAACATATATGAGTTGGTTCATAAATGATTGCTAAGTATAAGATATATTTGTAATTGAAATGATGGTACATGTATGCTCATGATGTAAAGGTTGTTTATATGATACGTTGAAATTGTAGTTATTGATTTAGCGAGAGGAATTTATGCTTTAGCGGTGTGGTTTCAATATATTTATGTTTTAGGGTAAATTAATACTTATACTAGGCCTTATGTCTGACCCGTGTTTTTATTATCTCATATAAACTCAAGGTTACTCATTTTAGTAAAAAGATATGGAGATGCAAGAGCAAACAAAGTCTTAAAGTTCCTATATAGGGCGAAATTCACATTTGAACATACAACTTGATTTGTGCAATTGGTATAAAACCTCTATTGCTGATAGGCTCTAAACTGGGCTCAAGCTTTTCTGTATGGATGTCCACTAGATAAAAGGCATTCTTAAAGATAGCATTCATTGCGCTTCTAGTGTCCATTAGTGTTTTGGACAACGAATAAAATCCAATTTGAGCCATAATCATTAGTGGGTCATTATAAGTATGGCTCACTCCTCTTAGATTATTATAAGATCTAGAATCTAGTTGGCACTTTTGTATGCTTTCATTGGGGACTCTTCTCCTATTGAATAGATTCGTTATTTTGCTTCTCATTTATACATGTTCCTTACACCTTTGCTCATTCCTATGACGTATGGACCACTATGAATGACATCAATATGGTTATTGGCAGTGGAAAATTTTGAGGGGGATCATTTTCCAAGAAGTTAGCATTGTTAGTTGTTTCATTATTTTTGGACCTGGAGAATTCTAATCACTTTTAACAAAAAATTTGAGTGCTATGTTCTAATCATGTTTCGAATAATTCTAGTAAAATAGGGAAATCATCAATTTTGTGATTGTTTACCTTATGGAAAGCACAGTAATATCCTTTTTTTTAGGTTCTAGGTTCATCATAGATTTGAATGATGCATAATATTCTATCTCCTCCTTTGTTATGTCATAAATGTGTGAAATAGATTGATTCAAATCAACATAATTTATTCTTGATGCTTCCTCCCAATTTCTTCTTTTATTCGGTGCTAAAAAAGCTCCCATTTCCCTTTGCTGAGACTTCTTATTCTCATTAAAGATTTTATTCATTCGAACAAATTTATTGGCCTGAAAATGAAAGTCTTGCAAATCCTTACACCCATGGATATAATATTCTGTCTAGAATGAGTTGTTTTCTATTAGTCTAGATTTTACTGTCATTAGCTTTTCCCTATCACTCACTCTCTTGGCCTTATTGGCCTCAACATTTAATCTTTTCAAATTATCTTTTAACAATTCACCTGGCCTTTTTTTTATACTGGCTAAGACGCTTGCATCGAGAGTTTGCTACTTGGAGGTACAAAATTAAGCTGAAAATTCATAATAAAATTGTTCTCATGAGTAAATGGTCTTCTCACGATAGGGACGATAACATTTTGCAGCTCCACCAAAGAAAGTTGTGGGAAATAATCTGATTCTTACTGCTCCTTGGGCATCGTAAATGTTCATTTAGCTTTTTAAACCAATAATGATAATCTGGATCAGTCGGTCCATTGTATTTAATAGAAGTGATTTTAACATAGGAAGTTAATGGAACTATCATAATCTTCTCAGTAAATGGAGCCCTTTTTGTTGTTATTAAGTTTAGGATCCATTATTCTTTTTCCTTTCACACCTATCATATCCTTAACCATTTTATTCGCCAAATGTCTCAAGTTTGTTTCATTATTCCTATAGTATTTATGTTCTAGTTTGCATTCTTCTTGAGAAATTAAGCTGGCGGACTACACTAGTGGGGACTTTTGAGTAGCATGATTGTTAGCCTTAATTCCTTTACCATGTGCAAGTTAGCCTTAGTAGGAATTTTGTCGATTTGGTTGCTCGAACTTCATCTTTTTCTTAGGTTTTAATGTACTTTTCCCAACATTTTTATTTCTTAAGAGTGATGCGTAAACGTCTCTTCGGGGAGATTCAACCTCTTCCATATCACCACCCTTTGTTCTTCAGGTTGTCCTCGATGATTTTAAAGAGACGAGTATTTCGATTAGCAGGTACATAGGTTGAAGTTGTTTTTGAAGGGCTTTGATATTAGCTTATTAATTTGTTAATACTATAGGCACCAAAGCTTGCCCTTTAATGTTCTCAATGTTAAACTGAGGAGTTACATCCTTTTCAAGGTTGGTATGATGTAAGGCATCTTGTTCATTGACGTTTGCCTTCGTTTCTATTCTTCCCATGTTCTTCAAAAATTTGAGGGTAAGTTGGTAATTTTCCGAGGTTCAACTCTTAATGAATGCTCCAAAATGTTAGTCCAAAAATCGGGTCTAATTCATATTCAAGTTTTATGTGGGATAGAGAGTTCAAGAGTTCTTGGGAAAGGGAGAATGTCCTTAGGCAAGCATATCCATAGTCCAATAGTCAAGTTAGTTAAGAAGGAAAATGCACAAACAGTCATACATCCGAGTACTCCATTACAAATCTCAATTATACTTTGACCTAGACAATCATTAAGGTCCTGAAGTCAGGTTTGATTAATTTTGAAATTACAAATTGAAAACGAGGAAGAAGACTAATTTGGAATTCGTCCCTTCCTAGTAAGTAGTACATATCTATTTATAGAGAAATTGCATCTTTAGATCTTTGACATGTGACACTCATAATAGATGAACAATCAAGATTTCGATGAACTGGCATATTACCGATTGGACAGGTAACATAACTCAATTGTTATCTCTTCACGTTGATGTATCACAAATGGACTAATCAAAAATTGCCTCGTGGCTTCATAAGAGTGGTTTTCTGGTAATTATTTCAAGATGTGATAGTACTTTCTTCAGCATGCAATAGCTTAACGTCTCAAATTGGAATGGCTTCAATATTATTAACCTTCGATAGTTTAATCGCGTCAACCTACGATAGCTTCAGGATGATAAACCTGCTATGATTTAATCATTGTAACTTGCAATGGCTTTCATATTATCAACTTGCGATAACTTAATCACTTCAACTTGCATTGACTTCCATTTCTCAACTTGCGATAGCTTTGATATCCCAACTTGTGATCGCTTTCACATTCCCAACTAGCGATAGCTTTCACATGTCTAACATGCGATAGCTTTAACATCTCTACTTGGGATAGCATTGACATCCCAACTTGCGATAGCTTTCATATTCTCAACTGGTGATAGCTTTAGCATTCTCATCTTTCAATAGCATTCACATTTTCAACTTGCGATAGCTTTCACATTTCCGACATGTAATAGCCTGCCAACCTTCTGTAGCCCTTATCTTCAATATTTGATAACTTTGTCAACCTATGATAGCTCTTATAAGTAGTGTGCAATAACTTGTCAACCAGCTGGAGCCCATATCTTCAAATTGCAACAACTTTTCAGCCTCGATAGCTTTTGATATTCTATAGCAACATTCCTCCCAAATTTTGAAAACTTTTAGGGTGTAAAAGATGTAAAAGCATTTTTCTTTTTTGTTTCGATTTCCTTTCCCTTCTCTTAGAAATGGTGGACGACCTTTCCTTGGGGATTTTATTTATTTTTTGTTTTGAAATGAAGTGAGATGGAGGTTAAGGGTATATACTTTGGAGATTTTGCTTGGGTTTAAATCCCTTCTTGTCTAATTTCACTAATTTATTTCCTTAATACAAAATACTCTTTATTATAAATTCAAATTTATTTATTCTTATTAACGAGGTCGAATTTAATCTCCCTAATTACTCGCGGTCCATTTAGATAACCTTTTAAAGTATCCCACACTAAATTAATCAAACTTCCCTTAAAGTAATTCTTACAATTAAATTATCTTAATTACCATTTATCAAATTCTGATAATTAATATAATTTTCCATACTATGGTACTCCAAAATATGGGGTCTTACAGTCTCCCCCTTTATATAAATTTCATCCTCGCATTCAAATAAGGAAGAACAAAAATTACACTAACACCCTGATAGTGTAGAGTCATCATCACGTAAGATCACATGTCCAAAAGTTTTAAGTAGTACCCTATTAATGTAAATCATCAATCAAAAATGCATTAGTGCAACCACTAATACATAATAGTAACATAAACATAAGGTATACTAGTCTAGCTACTAGTTCATACATTAGACAAAGAAAGCACACCGCTACAAACATGAGTGTCAAAAATAATTCTGGATTGGTATTCCTAATCTTATCCTCCACCTCTCAAGTACAAGTGTACTTATTATCACCCCTCTAGATGCGAACAAGCCTAATTAACTTTGTTCCTCGATTACTTCATACCTCAACCTACCATCCATTCCGATCGTCTAACATAAGTCAAATCTGGCTCTATAGAACAAGTCCTTAACCTCCCTCGGATGCACTATCGCACATGGCTGTGCACACATTTCCGTAAATGTGATATATTAAAAACATTATACCTATCCACCAAACTACTCGGTAATTTATCTCGATATGCAAGTTTAACGACCCTCTCAATCCCAAGTTACAGACCTATGTATCTAGGACTAATTTTCCTACCTTCCCGAAAATGCATAAAACCTCACATTGGTGAAACCTTTATGAACACATGCTCGCCCACTATGAAATCCAAATTCTTTCTTCTCTTGTCGAATAATATGCCTTGACTGCACAACATTCATTCTTGCATGAATCAACTTTTTCTTCTCAGTAGCACATCTTACTAAGTTGGGTCCTAATATTAGTCTATCTCTTATGTCCATCCAACAAATACGTGACTTACACAGTATACCATAAAGCACCTCAAATGGTGCTATAACAATACTCGATCGGTAAGCATTATTATGGGAAACTATACTAGATGCAAACGATCTTCCTAAAATACCCCAAAGTCTAAAACATAAGCTCTTAGCAAATCCTCTAATACACGGTTCACCCTTTCCGTTTGACCATCTATCTGTGGTTAGTTAGCCATACTTAAGTTCAACTTTGGACTCAATGCACTCAGCAAACTTCTCTAGAACTTACAAGTAAATAATTGGTCTTTATCACTGAATATATTTCTTGGAATCCCCTGGGGTCTAACGACATTCTTTATATATTACTTTTCTAAGCTAGCTAATGTTCTTGCAAATTTACTGGGATAACATGGGAGCTCCCGGTCAGTCTATCGACTATTACCCATATACTATAGTTTCATGTTCTCTACCTTCGTAATCTGTCTACCAAATCCATGGATAGTGAATCCCGTTTCCAAATTGGTACTTTTAAGGGATGAAGTAAACTGCTTGGCTTTTGAAGCGCACCTATCACTTACTAACATATGAAACACTTCGTTATAAATTCTACCACGTCTCTCTTCATCCTTTCTTAAAAGAAGATATGCCTCATGTTATGGTACATCTTTGCCCCACCAAGATGAATGATAAACTTTGTAAGAGTCCAAAAACTCGGCCTTCGAAAATCGGCACCCGTACTTCACTTGTACTCAAAATGCCGCAGATTCAAACGCCGAATCTGGCTTCCCGGAGCTATAACACAATTAAGTAAATAACACAGCGGAAGAAAAAGAATAATACATTGATATATAATATCTGATACAATAGAGTGATACAATGAATATCAATATACATCAGAGATATGATACAACAAATAGCAGCGGAAAGAAAATAGCTAACATCAGCAGCGGATAGAATATATCCAATAGAATGCTCCAATCCATAGCTAGCGAAAAGCAAGGTCAGTCGTCCAAGGACTGACTAGCTCCAGATAATCTACTAAACCTGAAGATCTGAAAAAACCCAACTCTAGACTGCTCGTGTAGAAAATTATGAGCACCCAGAGTTTAGGAAGGGAACAATAAACTCCGGATCAGTCATGGGACTGGTGTGAGCAACAAAAACAGTTTATCTTTAAAACAAACAACAACAGAATTTTAAACATTGAAACCCGCAATGCTTTTCGAAAATGAAACTACCATAAGACCTCCCGCCACACACACAATGCAAACGTAGAATTGGAGGAGATTTCTTCTTATGATAGTCAAAGATGCTTACTACGCAAAATCAATTGGATATTATTATTAGTGCATAGTGAACAAAACATTTCGAAAGTATAATATTAATCTTAGCCAGCATAGACATTCCGAACTATGCCTACTATAGCTACCATTTAAACAGTGGGGCGCCACCATAAGTAAATGGCAGGTTCTACAACTAATACCGTACAAAGTTCGTATTTGGAAGATGGATTTCCAACAAATGGTCAGGCAAAGGAACTTCCTTCCGCCGCATGGGATCGCCTCTAGCTGGACGTCCCGAGAGACAAACTGCTCTCTGCCAACAAGGCCGGGTTACCCCTGTAACAGGTAACTCACGAATATGTCATCCCCCGGTCCTTTGGGACCTTTATCCGAGCGCTCGGTAACCATCATCACACATAATAAATAAGTGTATCCACATGAGTAAGTATCAGGGCTCCATACCATAATACCACCCTTTTCCAGAAGGAAATGACATACCCTAAAGGGCGCGACCCTCATAACCTTGCCGCAACGATCCTGTTTCGACCATTTCCAGGTTGTGAGGTCCTGACGAAGTCTCGTCCACAAAGCTACGCTTTGTCACAAAGCCATGCTTTGGGTCAACAGATGATCAACCTATGATCACAAAGATAAATGATCAAACAAATGATCATATCACAAATGATCAAACACTGATCATCACACAGCAACACTCAGCATGCCACATTACCAAATTGGGATATATCGCTGATAAATTTCAACTACATAACCTCTGAGCTCGTACGTCTCAGAGAAGGGTGTTAAGCTAAGAGAATAAATTCTCCGCCACCAACAGAAATGTATTTGAAAGAAATCGGCTTTATATCTCAAAGTGTAATGTCAGACATGTATCCATACAAGTCTGTTCCGGGATCGAACAGAACCGAAGGCACTTCTCACGAAGCCCTTGCAAATCCGGATAATTTCCAATCACGTCCGGACTTCCCATCACAAAAGAGTGATATAAATCTCTATACCGGAGCAACTCGGTGCAGAGACATTCGACAGGTTGTCCTTTCATTTTCGAAAAATATCCGGTCTTCAACACCGGTCTTCAAATGCTATCCATATACGACGTATCACTATTCGGAATGGGTTATGTGACACAAAGGTCCTCTCCCGGCTAAACCGAATAGTGAGCGCAATATTCAAAAACATATGGATATTGGGATTTCAATTAAGTCACAACTTATTACCCCAAAATCTTTCTTCAAATGGTTTAAACAAATTACCATTTCAAATCCTTTAAACAAAAAGATTCATTTTAACAACCTTAAATGGTTTAAACAGTTTCCACACTTTAATCTTTTAAATAAAAGATTTAATCACGGATTTTCCAAATTAATTCCCATTTCAATTTGATTAACTCGTTAAATCTTTAAATCAAGATTTAACTTATAGCTTTCGAAACAATTTCATTTCAAATGGTTAAACAATTCATCATTTTAAATCTGTTAAAAATAAACAGATTTAATTCATAGCTTTCAAAAAGAATTCATTCATAACTTGGAAAACCATTTTTAAATTCAGTCTTGAAATTCCTTTAATTAAACTGGAATTTCATTTCTTATCTGAAAGCTTTTATTCCTTTAAAACAAACAGTTTTTATTTTGGAAATCTGATTCATTTATACGAGTTAAGGTTCTTGGGTTAAATCCAAATTCTCAAAATTTTACTTTTAAAATGGTTTAACTTCATATAAACACATTTATAACATTTTTAATCCCTAGTTTCAAATCATAGGATTCAATTTCAAACTTGAATCCAAATTTAAATCAAATTATTTAAATTTCAAAACTCGATTAAGTTATTCAAAAATAACTTTTATCTTTGAAATTCCATTTCAAAAGCTTTTCACTTTAAACCCAAATTTCCAATTTCAAAATCAATTGAAATTAAAATTTCAATTTCAAAAACATCAAATTTAAATTATCTGTGACTTAACCGATTTCCACGTGAAATCCATATTTGTGTGTGTAAAGGTGTAGTCCAGGGGTTTAACACAATAGTGCAACACTATTCAATCATCACAGATTAAAACACAGAAATATAGTTGATAAACGATATAAACTATATCGCTTATCTTTATTCACAGATCACAGATATATATAAATTTCAGATAAATAAACTGCAGTAAAGGTTATGCACCAATCAGAATATATCACAAAGCATCACAGATCAGGAAATATCAAACAATTCAATCATCCAATAAAATCCAAACATTCATAAGTAAGGTCAGTTAATTGTCTGATTAATTCAAATCAGATTAATTTCCTATGAATAAATTACTAATTCTGGTTAATTAACATTAATAATTTACAAATCATTTTGATTAATTATCATTTATCAATTAATCATTTATTAATTAATCATTTATAATAAATTTATTTAACCTTTAATTATAATTCATCAACCTTTAATTATTAAATAATTAACCTTTAATTATTTAATTTATCATTTAATTAATTATCTTTAATTAATAATTGACCCTTAATAAATTTATTATCATTAAATTAATCATTCTTAATTAGTTATGATAAATGACTACGCTTAATCTTAAATCAATGTTAATTACTTGCTTAATCCACTTTTAATCATTAATTAATTACTTTTAATTAATCAATAGCTTTTAAAACAATAAAATTTTAAACTTTAACTTTTAAAATAAAACTCATCATTAGCCCATAGGTTAACTTAAACTTTTAAGTTAATTTAAATTTACAAACATTTCTTAATTACTCCATTTAATCTATTTAAATTAACTTGATTAATTTAAGTAAAAAAAATAAAATAAATGGTTAAAATCATTATTTATCCAAACCTTCTTAATATCATTAATCGGTTTAAAGATAATTTATCTTAAGAAGATAGTGTAAAACTTGGTTGTTTTAAAATCCTAAAACTTGATTTATTGAAAATTTAAAAACCTGCTATCTATTTAATAAAATCCGAGTAAATTGTCGAGATACCCGATCCCTCATTCGAGTTCCTCACATTATTCATTTCCCCGAGCAATATCACGAATCCCTTCGGGTCAAATCCACATTTTCACGCGTGCTACACGAGCTAACCATCGTCTTCCCCACCTTCACAAACAAACCCAGCTCAAAGCGTTCGCGTGCACATGTACGCTTCGACCACCAATCTCTGATCATCGATGCTCCCTCCAGCATGTCGCCAAACCTCTCTTTAGTCGACTCCGACCACCCAAAATCACCACGTAGCCCAAAATCGAAAAACGAGCATATAAGAACTCCACCTGGAACCACTCGATCATCATAACAACTCCACCGTGCACGTGCACGGTGGCGCCGCGCCCCTTAATTCATCGTCACCACGTCGAGCAACCTGGCGATCGCCTCCTGACCCATCTCCGTCCAACAAAGCTCCCTCACCATTCTCGAAGACAAATTCGAGTACTCTCTCAAACCTGGAAAACACAAGTCCACCGCTACCCAAACCTGTCATCACCACATTCTCGCAACCCCGACCACCTGAGGGTTGACAGCTCCGGCCATGAACTCAACTACGATCGAGCTACCTCCTCACGAAACCCCACGGCACTCGATCAACTCCACAGGCCTTGGTGATTGATTCTCTAAGCACAGTAAAAAACTAGGTTTAAGAATTTAATTCGTTCGCCGCCGCTTCGACGTTGAACTACCCACTATCCCAATATTTTTCCTAGCCTCACCGATCACTCCTCCACCATCCCTGAGAACCCAAACCTTCCTCAACGACGAGGTCCCCGGAAATCAACGAAAAAGTGAAATTTGAATAAACTAGAACTGCTCTCGAATTCTAACTTGAAAAATCACGATTATTGCTTTAAAATTCATTTTGAAGCATATGAATTCAAGTCATATGCCTGGATTCGTAAATTAAGAATTTTAAAATTTGACTTATTTTGAGTTTGCTTTTGATTTCTGGCTTTCCAGAGACTTCAACAGGTTGTTTTATCTTGAATTGATTTTTAGAACTTAGTATATGCTGTAACAACCAAATTTTGTTTAAACCTTAAATCAAAACCATGCTTAAATCAAAAGAAATGATTTTTGAAGCAACTTATGTTCAGGGTTTTAAGACAGAAAATAACAAAAGCCTGCACATCCACAATCATAAATCAATATACACAGAGCATTTATGTTTATGACCAAACATACTTATCACAATACAGATCAATATCTTTAAAATTTTAAAACAAGTGTTACTCACCTATTTTCCAGAGGAAGACAGAGCTGATGATGAAACAGGTTGTTTGAAAGTTGCAAAACTGAAGTCTTTAATTTGATCTTTGCTAAGTTGTTGTTTGATTGAATTTTCTCTTTTCTTCTTCTTTTAGTTTTGAGCTGAAGCTCATTTCAACTTTTTCTCAGTTTTAAAATGATCGAACTGATGGAAGGGAAGATGATGTACAAATGGAAATGAGGTTACAGGGTGTGTTCATCTTGTACAGATGATATAATATTTGTTTGTACAAAGTAATAAATTTTCTTTTGTACCAAGGTCAGAGATATTTGCTTTTGGAGGCTGATAACACTTCGAACATGACTTTGTTTATGCTAGCATTAAATGCTTAAGTCCTTTATGTCTTCATATGTTTGTATGTGAATGTATTTGCACTGTCTTGTGGCTTCATAGATATGTTTACTTATTTATTTTACCTGCCTACACATGTTTCTTGCCTCCTTTCTCTTGCAAGTGTATATACATAACTATGTAGATTTGTTTACACTAGAATATACTTGGATGTATTTTTATTTGTTTCTATTTCCAGCTTAAGTATTTGTTTTATCTTCCTACATATATATGTGTTTTTGTTCCTTCATTTGGTAAGTGTTCATACTTATATTTGTTTTGGTCCTGTTATTTTGAAATATAAATGAAGTTCTATATTTTATTTTATAAGCTAATTCATGTGTATATTTTTTTATCATATATATTTGTATTTTATTTTATTTAAATCTTATTATTTTGTAGTATAAATAAATCTCTATTTTATTATATTGTTAGAATTTAGCAAATGTTCTACTTTCAATTTTTAGTTTAAATATTAATTATTATTATTTTACTTCATATTCATTGTCTTATATTTATTTTTTTTATTTCTAGCATAAACCATCACTTCTAATATTTACAAAGATAATTTATCTTTACCCATTTTATTTCACAATTTTAATTCAAAAATCCAATTAATTATCATTTTAAATTTATAAAATTCAGGGTCGTTACAGACTTCCCCCCTTAAAAGAATTTCGTCCTCGAAATTACCAAGGAGACACAAAGACAGATGAAAAATATTTCATCAACTCAAACTGAACATCTATTCTGCATTTGGCTTACCAAATCAGAATATCAATAATAGATATAAGAACGAATCTATTTAACACTTCAGAAGATACTCGGGTTATCCAGATATACGAAATATACAGTGGTATCGGTCAGTTCGAAATGATAACTAACCATTCGTAGAATATACTGGACCCAAAGAATAGATAGATATATGGATACAGTTTCAAAACTTTTAGTTTAGAACTAAGGTATACCTATCAACCATAACAATCAAAGCAAACAATACATCCAAACAAACAATTTTGGTCCATCCGGAGTTTATGTTCCATACAAATATATCGAATTCCTTCCTGGATCTACCAGAAACTATCGAAGAATTGAGAAAAGATGTTGAACAAAAGAGATTGATAGAGAAAAGATTGTTTCCTTGTTGTTACAGGGTACTGACCATTTATAATCGTATTCCCCTGTCCCCCTATCTCGTCCTCTTCTTGCACTCATATCTACTATCAGTGGATAGTAAGAGAATTTACTGAGGTTTTCGAACGGATATCTGAGGAATACTCATTCTAGAGTATATTTCACTCTATCTCTAATGAGCTACTTAATGTGTTACACTCCTGAGCTAAAGTTCAACCTTAGCTCTGATACCAAATGTAAGAGTCCAAAAACTCGGCCTTCGAAAATCGGCACCCGTACTTCACTTGTACTCAAAATGCCGCAGATTCAAACGCCGAATCTGGCTTCCCGGAGCTATAACACAATTAAGTAAATAACACAGCGGAAGAAAAAGAATAATACATTGATATATAATATCTGATACAATAGAGTGATACAATGAATATCAATATACATCAGAGATATGATACAACAAATAGCAGCGGAAAGAAAATAGCTAACATCAGCAGCGGATAGAATATCTCCAATAGAATGCTCCAATCCATAGCTAGCGAAAAGCAAGGTCAGTCGTCCAAGGACTGACTAGCTCCAGATAATCTACTAAACCTGAAGATCTGAAAAAACCCAACTCTAGACTGCTCGTGTAGAAAATTATGAGCACCCAGAGTTTAGGAAGGGAACAATAAACTCCGGATCAGTCATGGGACTGGTGTGAGCAACAAAAACAGTTTATCTTTAAAACAAACAACAACAGAATTTTAAACATTGAAACCCGCAATGCTTTTCGAAAATGAAACTACCATAAGACCTCCCGCCACACACATAATGCAAACGCAGAATTGGAGGAGATTTCTTCTTATGATAGTCAAAGATGCTTACTACGCAAAATCAATTGGATATTATTATTAGTGCATAGTGAACAAAACATTTCGAAAGTATAATATTAATCTTAGCCAGCATAGACATTCCGAACTATGCCTACTATAGCTACCATTTAAACAGTGGGGCGCCACCATAAGTAAATGGCAGGTTCTACAACTAATACCGTACAAAGTTCGTATTTGGAAGATGGATTTCCAACAAATGGTCAGGCTAAGGAACTTCCTTCCGCCGCATGGGATCGCCTCTGGCTGGACGTCCCGAGAGACAAACTACTCTCTGCCAACAAGGCCGGGTTACCCCTGTAACAGGTAACTCACGAATATGTCATCCCCCGGTCCTTTGGGACCTTTATCCGAGCGCTCGGTAACCATCATCACACATAATAAATAAGTGTATCCACATGAGTAAGTATTAGGGCTCCATACCATAATACCACCCTTTTCCAGAAGGAAATGACATACCCTAAAGGGCGCGACCCTCATAACCTTGCCGCAACGATCCTGTTTCGACCATTTCCGGGTTGTGAGGTCCTGACGAAGTCTCGTCCACAAAGCTACGCTTTGTCACAAAGCCATGCTTTGGGTCAACAGATGATCAACCTATGATCACAAAGATAAATGATCAAACAAATGATCATATCACAAATGATCAAACACTGATCATCACACAGCAACACTCAGCATGCCACATTACCAAATTGGGATATATCGCTGATAAATTTCAACTACATAACCTCTGAGCTCGTACGTCTCAGAGAAGGGTGTTAAGCTAAGAGAATAAATTCTCCGCCACCAACAGAAATGTATTTGAAAGAAATCGGCTTTATATCTCAAAGTGTAATGTCAGACATGTATCCATACAAGTCTGTTCCGGGATCGAACAGAACCGAAGGCACTTCTCACGAAGCCCTTGCAAATCCGGATAATTTCCAATCACGTCCGGACTTCCCATCACAAAAGAGTGATATAAATCTCTATACCGGAGCAACTCGGTGCAGAGACATTCGACAGGTTGTCCTTTCATTTTCGAAAAATATCCGGTCTTCAACACCGGTCTTCAAATGCTATCCATATACGACGTATCACTATTCGGAATGGGTTATGTGACACAAAGGTCCTCTCCCGGCTAAACCGAATAGTGAGCGCAATATTCAAAAACATATGGATATTGGGATTTCAATTAAGTCACAACTTATTACCCCAAAATCTTTCTTCAAATGGTTTAAACAAATTACCATTTCAAATCCTTTAAACAAAAAGATTCATTTTAACAACCTTAAATGGTTTAAACAGTTTCCACACTTTAATCTTTTAAATAAAAGATTTAATCACGGATTTTCCAAATTAATTCCCATTTCAATTTGATTAACTCGTTAAATCTTTAAATCAAGATTTAACTTATAGCTTTCGAAACAATTTCATTTCAAATGGTTAAACAATTCATCATTTTAAATCTGTTAAAAATAAACAGATTTAATTCATAGCTTTCAAAAAGAATTCATTCATAACTTGGAAAACCATTTTTAAATTCAGTCTTGAAATTCCTTTAATTAAACTGGAATTTCATTTCTTATCTGAAAGCTTTTATTCCTTTAAAACAAACAGTTTTTATTTTGGAAATCTGATTCATTTATACGAGTTAAGGTTCTTGGGTTAAATCCAAATTCTCAAAATTTTACTTTTAAAATGGTTTAACTTCATATAAACACATTTATAACATTTTTAATCCCTAGTTTCAAATCATAGGATTCAATTTCAAACTTGAATCCAAATTTAAATCAAATTATTTAAATTTCAAAACTCGATTAAGTTATTCAAAAATAACTTTTATCTTTGAAATTCCATTTCAAAAGCTTTTCACTTTAAACCCAAATTTCCAATTTCAAAATCAATTGAAATTAAAATTTCAATTTCAAAAACATCAAATTTAAATTATCTGTGACTTAACCGATTTCCACGTGAAATCCATATTTGTGTGTGTAAAGGTGTAGTCCAGGGGTTTAACACAATAGTGCAACACTATTCAATCATCACAGATTAAAACACAGAAATATAGTTGATAAACGATATAAACTATATCGCTTATCTTTATTCACAGATCACAGATATATATAAATTTCAGATAAATAAACTGCAGTAAAGGTTATGCACCAATCAGAATATATCACAAAGCATCACAGATCAGGAAATATCAAACAATTCAATCATCCAATAAAATCCAAACATTCATAAGTAAGGTCAGTTAATTGTCTGATTAATTCAAATCAGATTAATTTCCTATGAATAAATTACTAATTCTGGTTAATTAACATTAATAATTTACAAATCATTTTGATTAATTATCATTTATCAATTAATCATTTATTAATTAATCATTTATAATAAATTTATTTAACCTTTAATTATAATTCATCAACCTTTAATTATTAAATAATTAACCTTTAATTATTTAATTTATCATTTAATTAATTATCTTTAATTAATAATTGACCCTTAATAAATTTATTATCATTAAATTAATCATTCTTAATTAGTTATGATAAATGACTACGCTTAATCTTAAATCAATGTTAATTACTTGCTTAATCCACTTTTAATCATTAATTAATTACTTTTAATTAATCAATAGCTTTTAAAACAATAAAATTTTAAACTTTAACCTTTAAAATAAAACTCATCATTAGCCCATAGGTTAACTTAAACTTTTAAGTTAATTTAAATTTACAAACATTTCTTAATTACTCCATTTAATCTATTTAAATTAACTTGATTAATTTAAGTAAAAAAAATAAAATAAATGGTTAAAATCATTATTTATCCAAACCTTCTTAATATCATTAATCGGTTTAAAGATAATTTATCTTAAGAAGATAGTTTAAAACTTGGTTGTTTTAAAATCCTAAAACTTGATTTATTGAAAATTTAAAAACCTGCTATCTATTTAATAAAATCCGAGTAAATTGTCGAGATACCCGATCCCTCATTCGAGTTCCTCACATTATTCATTTCCCCGAGCAATATCACGAATCCCTTCGGGTCAAATCCACATTTTCACGCGTGCTACACGAGCTAACCATCGTCTTCCCCACCTTCACAAACAAACCCAGCTCAAAGCGTTCGCGTGCACATGTACGCTACGACCACCAATCTCTGATCATCGATGCTCCCTCCAGCATGTCGCCAAACCTCTCTTTAGTCGACTCCGACCACCCAAAATCACCACGTAGCCCAAAATCGAAAAACGAGCATATAAGAACTCCACCTGGAACCACTCGATCATCATAACAACTCCACCGTGCACGTGCACGGTGGCGCCGCGCCCCTTAATTCATCGTCACCACGTCGAGCAACCTGGCGATCGCCTCCTGACCCATCTCCGTCCAACAAAGCTCCCTCACCATTCTCGAAGACAAATTCGAGTACTCTCTCAAACCTGGAAAACACAAGTCCACCGCTACCCAAACCTGTCATCACCACATTCTCGCAACCCCGACCACCTGAGGGTTGACAGCTCCGGCCATGAACTCAACTACGATCGAGCTACCTCCTCACGAAACCCCACGGCACTCGATCAACTCCACAGGCCTTGGTGATTGATTCTCTAAGCACAGTAAAAAACTAGGTTTAAGAATTTAATTCGTTCGCCGCCGCTTCGACGTTGAACTACCCACTATCCCAATATTTTTCCTAGCCTCACCGATCACTCCTCCACCATCCCTGAGAACCCAGACCTTCCTCAACGACGAGGTCCCCGGAAATCAACGAAAAAGTGAAATTTGAATAAACTAGAACTGCTCTCGAATTCTAACTTGAAAAATCACGATTATTGCTTTAAAATTCATTTTGAAGCATATGAATTCAAGTCATATGCCTGGATTCGTAAATTAAGAATTTTAAAATTTGACTTATTTTGAGTTTGCTTTTGATTTCTGGCTTTCCAGAGACTTCAACAGGTTGTTTTATCTTGAATTGATTTTTAGAACTTAGTATATGCTGTAACAACCAAATTTTGTTTAAACCTTAAATCAAAACCATGCTTAAATCAAAAGAAATGATTTTTGAAGCAACTTATGTTCAGGGTTTTAAGACAGAAAATAACAAAAGCCTGCACATCCACAATCATAAATCAATATACACAGAGCATTTATGTTTATGACCAAACATACTTATCACAATACAGATCAATATCTTTAAAATTTTAAAACAAGTGTTACTCACCTATTTTCCAGAGGAAGACAGAGCTGATGATGAAACAGGTTGTTTGAAAGTTGCAAAACTGAAGTCTTTAATTTGATCTTTGCTAAGTTGTTGTTTGATTGAATTTTCTCTTTTCTTCTTCTTTTAGTTTTGAGCTGAAGCTCATTTCAACTTTTTCTCAGTTTTAAAATGATCGAACTGATGGAAGGGAAGATGATGTACAAATGGAAATGAGGTTACAGGGTGTGTTCATCTTGTACAGATGATATAATATTTGTTTGTACAAAGTAATAAATTTTCTTTTGTACCAAGGTCAGAGATATTTGCTTTTGGAGGCTGATAACACTTCGAACATGACTTTGTTTATGCTAGCATTTAATGCTTAAGTCCTTTATGTCTTCATATGTTTGTATGTGAATGTATTTGCACTGTCTTGTGGCTTCATAGATATGTTTACTTATTTATTTTACCTGCCTACACATGTTTGTTGCCTCCTTTCTCTTGCAAGTGTATATACATAACTATGTAGATTTGTTTACACTAGAATATACTTGGATGTATTTTTATTTGTTTCTATTTCCAGCTTAAGTATTTGTTTTATCTTCCTACATATATATGTGTTTTTGTTCCTTCATTTGGTAAGTGTTCATACTTATATTTGTTTTGGTCCTGTTATTTTGAAATATAAATGAAGTTCTATATTTTATTTTATAAGCTAATTCATGTGTATATTTTTTTATCATATATATTTGTATTTTATTTTATTTAAATCTTATTATTTTGTAGTATAAATAAATCTCTATTTTATTATATTGTTAGAATTTAGCAAATGTTCTACTTTCAATTTTTAGTTTAAATATTAATTATTATTATTTTGCTTCATATTCATTGTCTTATATTTATTTTTTTTATTTCTAGCATAAACCATCACTTCTAATATTTACAAAGATAATTTATCTTTACCCATTTTATTTCACAATTTTAATTCAAAAATCCAATTAATTATCATTTTAAATTTATAAAATTCAGGGTCGTTACAAACTTAAATGACGACTTCTCTAAGACCTCCTTTCGAAGATCTCCCGCACTCGTAACACATAGTCTTCCTTTCTTCCTAAGCCATCCCTTCGAATCTATTTCGAATCCTTTTAGATCCACTACAGCCACCCCACCCCAAATCACCTAATTCTTTCAGCTAACAATGGGACCTCCCTTTTCCTTAAAGCAATTCTATCCACAAGTCTTGATCGTAGTTCCAAACTTCCTAATATTCTCGGATATATACTTTATCCTGCATTCAACCTATGATGCACTACAAAAGATGGAACATCTCTTTTGTCTACCATTCCTCAATCATGGCTAACACTCCATTCTGTTGCTTTCTACTTAACGCATCACAACCTTGTTCCATTTTCTCAGTGTATACTCCATATTAAATCCGTACTTTGACAAGAACTCTAACCACCTTTATTGCCTAAGATTCAACTACTTCTAAGAGAATGAGTACTTAGGAGATGTATGATCTGTACACAAATCGAACCGTTCTCCTAAGAGATAATTCCTCCACATCTTCAAAGCTAAGTTCACTGCTGGAAATTCCAAGTCATGAGTCAGACAAAGAACTTCATATGACCACAGCTATCGAGATTTCTAAACCGTCACTCGCCTATTCTACACCAATATTGCTCCAAATTATGTTCCACAAGCATTAGTATATAATACCGGATCCTGATCTCTATAGATACGATCAAAACATGATCAATTGTTAATGACCTCTTTTACTCCTAAAATGACAAATTACATGTATCATTCCAAATGAAATTCTCATTTTTCCATGTCAACTTAGTCAATGGAGCTGCCACATTTCAAAAATCCTTAATGAATCAATGGTAATAGCTAGCCAATCTAAAGAAACATTTTACCTCAATAACCGTCTCTGAGCTCTTCCAATCATTAATGGTCCTTACCTTAGATGGATCCATAATTAATCCACTCTCTTAAAAAGCATGATCAAGAAACTTGACTTCTCATTTTGAAAAATGAAATTTAGAAAACTTTGCATTCAACTTTTGATGTTTTAAGGTATCTAACACCAATCTAAGGTGGACCTCACTCTCCTTCTAAGAATACTCCAAAATGTCATTAGTGAAGACCAAAACTAATCTATTCAATTAATCATGGAAGATTTGGTTCATAACACAAATAATGAATAAAGGGAATTGGCCAGTCCAAAGGACATAACAAACCGCTCATATGAACCGTAGTTAGTTCTTAGTGAGGTCAAAGGAACACCATCTTCTTCTATATTAGTTGAGGGAATCTCCTTGCCAAACCTAGCTGTGAGAATAAACTAGCTCCACTCAAATGGTCAAACAAGTCGTCTATCCTAGCCAATGATCCATTTGATTTCTTTATGAATGTTACGGATTCTTCCCACAGAAACTACTCAGCCTAAAGAAATTCTTATGCTTAAGTTCCACTGGCTGTTTCTATAATTCCTCTATCTCTATGGGTAGTAATTTACTAAGTGATCTACTAACAGGTTATGCCCCTAGCATTAGTAAATTCAAAATTCAATTGTCATTCATGGTGGTAATCCTACTACTAGTTCGAAAACGTCTACAAATTCTCTAATGACTGGTACCCTACTAATCCCATCCTCATGATCCTACATTGCATAAAATATCAATACTGACTTTTCCTTCATTATGTGCAATACTACCATGATCCTTCTCCACCCCTTAAGTGTCGTAAAGTGATTACCCTATCAGTATAATAGATCCTAGCATCCTTATGCTATAACTAATCCTCTCAAAATTACCCTGTAGCCTAAGAAGCCAAACACATATAGGTTGCAAACAAATGAATTCCTACATAAGATAACTAAATGTTAGTGTAGTTAATACCTCAATTATTGATTTTGATGGCAACAACCAAATAAAATATAAATACTGATGTTTTCCTAAGTTATATAGTACATAGTGCAGAATATTACAAAGGTATTGAATTGAAGATTGTACAATTTAAAGACCCAAAATAAAGATGTAAAGACTCATGAGTTCAAAGACAAAGATATAAAGAACTCAAGATTATAATTTAATGTTTACAGTCATTAGAATATATTATTAAAGTAGCAATTTTCTGATTCAAATGAAAATAAATTATTTTAAATTCAAAATATATTTTTAAATATTTTATAAAAGTTTTTCAAGTGTTCAAAAATATTTAAAAACTACGTTCAGATTATTTTATGAAGTATAGGATTTTCAAAACAATTTAAAAGAAAAACATTTTCAAATTTCACTAACATATGTCGACATATAGATCGTTATTTTATTTTATAAAATTTAAATAGAGGTGTCTTTTGGACACAACCCTTCATGAATTGATACATCTGTCCATTCACTATATAAAAGGGAGTGTGAACGAATTTTTAATGAATTAATAACTTACTTTCTTCTCACTCTTATTCTCTTCAAAATTCTCTTGAAAAATATACTTTACACTCTTCAAAATTATATAGAATCAATTCATACTTAATTGTATTGACTCGCTACTATTACTTACTGTTTTGGAAGCGCCTCTCTCTTCATTTCAAATATCAAAGTGCTATCGAAGTGGTTATAGGATCCATTGTATCTAAAGTACAACTATTTGTCTTTGGAAAATCATCAACCTTACTCTTGTTTATGTGGGTATGCTAGTAGCTCATTCAAATCAAGTGGGTATGCTTAGTAGCCCAGTAAACTAGTTGGTGATCTTATTCCAGGTAAAATCAAGAGAGTTTGCCCCAGACTCGTGATACAGGAGGATGTATCTCATAGCCTTGAAATTGAGATGTATTCTGGTTTTCCTTCTACCTGGTCTAAAGTTGGAAATTTAAAAAAAAATCCATTTAAGCAATTATATAGGATTAGATGTCGGATTGATTAATCCGAATGAGTATAAAATTCCTGGTATCTTCTCTATTACTTTACTTTATTGCTTTTATATTTATCTGTGATTGCATATGTCACTGAATATTGGTATAAATTTGTGTTGTTAATCTGTGATTTGATATTAATCTTGGAAGATTTTTAAAAAGTTTACATAAGTTAGAAACCACTATTCACCCTCCCCTCTAGTGTTAAATTAGCCTTAAGATCCATTATTTAGCAACCTACATTTGGTATCAGAGCATAGGGTTTCAATAACTCATACTTTTGTTTTTGAAAGTTTAAATAGCAAGTAATATTGCTAGTGCTCTTTTTAATACTTTTATAGGTAAACAATTTTGTGAAACCAATATTTTATTTTCAAATAGAATAGAAACTAATTATTTTGAAAAGTCATTTGATATTTTGGAAAGGAGTAATGTTGAATTGCAGGAGCAAGTATGTCATATGGCTGATGGTAAACAGATACTTAATATTCATACATCACAAATTAAGAAGGACTAATCGATACTGGACAGTGGATGCTCAAGATGCATGACTGAAAATCCAAAGATCTTACAACGGATCAGTTAACTTTAAGACAACTCTAAAGGAAATGTGATTGGCTTCGCAATGTCGCTAACTCTAAAACTTCAACTATTTCTAATGTTTTTCCAGTTAGGAATTTGAAACATAACCTTCTTAGTATTAGTTAATAATATAATAAGGGTTTTAAATTAAGTTTGAAAATGACATTTGTCACGTCGAAGATACTGAGTCAATCATTATCTTTTAAGGTATTAGGAAATATAGCATGTACGTCTTAGGTATAAACTGTCTAACGACAATCAGTGTCTTTTGGCTGAATCTAGTGACCCTTGGATTAGGCACAAAAGATTTGTTCATTAGACCTTTGAACACCTATTTAAAGTTGTTAGATATGAACTTGTTAGGGGTCTCCATAAATGGGTTTTAATGTCATCAAGTTATGCGATGCCTACCAACTAGGAAAAATTCATAAAAGTTCTTTTAGATCAAAAGATATGATTTTTACTACTCAACCCCTCTAACTTCTTCACCTAGACCTTTTTGGACCCTCATAAATACAATCTGCAAATCATAATAGATATTTTTTTGAAATTTTAGATGATTTCTCTACATATACTTAGAAAATTTTCTTAAATTTTAGAAGTGAAGCTTTTGAAATATTTAAAATTTCACTCAAAGAATTTAGAATCAAAAGCCAATTAAAATTAAAACAATTAGGATAGATCATGGAGGAGAGTTCGAAAATTAAAATTTTCAAAACTTTTGTAATAAGAAAGGAATTACATATAAGTTTTCATTCCCAAGAACACCCCAACAGAACTGAGTTGTAGAACGTAAAAATAGAACTGTATAAGAACGTGTCAGGACAATGTTAAATGATAGTGCTTTACCGAAATATTTTGGGGCTGAAGTAGTTGCTACAGCATGTTATATTTTAAATAGAATTTTAATAAGACCTTTAACAAAGAAAACTCCTTAAAGGAATTTTTATTGGCTATTAGAAGTAATGGTTATAAAGTTTTTAACACTAGAAGAAATTCATTAGAGAAACACTACATGTTTCATTTGATGAAAATTTAAAAGTAAATAAAGCTTTTTTGACGAAGAAGGAAATATTAATAAAAATAAAGATAATGATATTGCAAATATTGAAACCATTAATGATCAAAATAATGATAATTCTGAAAATTCAAATCTAAATAAAAGAACAAAATATTTGAAAGATCGTCCGATAGAGAATATTCTAAGAAATATATAGTCTGTTGTAAAAACAAGAAATCAATTAAATAAAATGAGTAATATAGCCTTCATCTCAACTAATAAACCTAAACATCCAAAGAAAGCATCATTAGATGATTCATGGATTCTTGCTGTGCAAGAAGAACTGAATCTATTTACCATAAATGAACTTTGGGAATAAGTCCCAAGACCTGAATATAAATCTATAATAGGAACTAAGTAAGTCTATAGAAATGAGATGAAGTAAAATGTGTAGAAGTCACATTTGATGCAAACAGAAGCTTGGTTAACTGAAGGGGAATTTCTGCTTTCATTACCCCTGTTCCATTCACAAATCACCTATGATAAAGCCTAAGCATTAGAATATGCAGTACAGTTAGTTTGGATAGGACTGTTGTTTTGTGCGTTTGGCTTGATTTGTTTTAGATTAATTTTGGTTTAATTTGTTTATGTCGGTTTTTTAGAGTATACGCATTTGGCTGTATAAGTACTTTAGTTTGTATTATATGCTAAAATAATAAAGTTTGGTATGTTTTATTTAATGTCTTCAATATCTTTTATTAATCATCATTCATATATTCCGTAATTATATCACATTAAGTTATCTAGTATTTCCTTATGTCCCATATATTGCATCTTAATATGTCACATTTAATGTCCTTATTTTATGCTTTAATTATTTTTAGTCCAGTCACAATTATATAGTTAAACCCATATTTATTAGCATATCACTTAAATCTTGTATGTTGATTTTAACACCATAGTTTATAAGTATATCATTTCAGGGGAGTTTATTTATTCACCCATTTTTGTTGATGACAAAGGGGGAGAAAATTATAAAATATACACATGCACTATTTAGGGGGGGTTATATCATATTTTATATACAGAAATATTTAATGGTCGTCATCATCAAAAAGGGAAGATTGCTAATACATCATCTATTAATTTTGATGACAACAGCCTATAAAATATAGATAGTAATGTTTTGTCAAGTTATATAGTATATAGTGCAGAATATTACGCAGCTGTTGAATCAAAGAGTGTACAGTATAAAGACCCAAGATAAAGATGTGAAGACTCATGAGTTCAAAGACAAAGATATGAAGAGCTCAAGATTATAATTTTGTATTTAGAGTCATTAGAATATATATTTAAAGTGCGTGATAGCAATTTTCTAATCTTTATCTCCAATTTATGATCTTTGACATTTTAAACAAAAATCAATTTCAAAATAAATTTTTAAATATTTTATATAAAAAATTTTAAAGGACAAAAATATTTTAGAACTATGTTTTCATTAATATACTAAGTGTAGGATTTTCTAAACAATTTAAAAGAAAAACATTTTCAAATTTCACTAGCATATATCGACTTACATATTTTCATATATCGACATATATATCGTTATTTGATTTTTAAAATTTGAACAAAGATGTCTTTTGGACACATCCCTTCATGAATGGATGCATCTATTCATTCACTATATAAAGGCGAGTGCAAACGAATTTCTAATGAATTAATAACTTATTTCCTCTCACTCCTTACTCTCTTAAAAATTCTCTTGAAAAATATACTCTACACTCATCAAAATTATATATAATCAATTATGCTCCATTGTATTGATTCATTACTGCTTACTATTTTTGAAGCATCTCTCTCTTATTTCAAAGATCAAAGTGCTATTGAAATGGCTATAGGATCCATTGTACCAAATATACAACTATTTGTCTTTGAAAAATCGTCAACTCTACTCTTGTTTATGTATTATGCTTATAGCCTGTTTAAATCAAGTGGGTGTGCTTAGTAGCCTGGTAAATCTAGTGGGCGATCTTGTTGCCTTGTCAAATCAAGAGAGTTTGCCACAGACTTGTGATACAGGAGGGTATATCTCGTAGCCTTGAAATCGGGATTTCATTCTGGTTTTCCTTATACCGTGTTTAAATTTGGCAATTGAAAAAAATCTGTGTAAGCAGTTGTATGGGACTGGATGTAGGACTGGTTAACCCGAACTGGCATAAAATTCCTGGTTCCTTCTATCTTACTTTACTTTATTACTTTTATATTTATCTATGATTGCACATGTGATGAATTGTTAGTATAAATTTGTGTAGTTAAACTGGGATTTGATATTAATCTTGAAAGAATTTTAAAAAGATTTACAAAAGTTAGAAAACACTGTTCACCCCCCTCTGGTGTTAAATTAGCTTTAAGATCCATTATTCCACAATTCACGGGTGCACCTTAATTGAAGAATGGCACACCCACCTATCGGATTAACCACACACAAAGACATAATCAAATATGTAATTTCTAATTATATCATGTCAACCATATCTTTAAAAATGAAAGAGTGTGTTGCACCAGTATCAAACAAAACTCTTACTGAAATGCTGGAAATTTATAGCATACCTCCAAACAGTACAACCTTTCCCTTTTCTTCAACCATTGTCCAGCGGAAGGCCTACAAAGCATACACCCTTGCTTTAGCTCCGGGCAGTCCCTCTTCTTACAGTCGGGCTTATTACAATTAAAGCACTTGGCCTATCCTTGTTCTCCGACTGGGTACACTTGGCAGAGTAGTGACCCCTTGTAACGAACTCGACTTTTCGTCGCTCGAAAATCGACATTAATACATTTCACTGTATCAACTGCCGAGCAATCAAATGCCGGACAACCGAATTGTTATGGAGAAAAAGAAGAGGTAGAAGAAAACAGAAGTAAACGAAAGAAGAAACAACAAAAGAACACAAAAACAGAATCAATATCAGAATCTCACATTCGCAGCGGAACAACATATAATAGATAAATGAATAATCTTTAAATCAAAGAACGATATCATTTTATACATTACATCATCATCACAGTTTACAACAACAATACAACACTGGACAGTTATATAACTTGTCCTCATACAGAATACACAGCAGAATAAATAATATCATATACAAGTGATACGTCTCGCCATCCAGCTCGCCACTAAGCTCCATAGCATCTCCTGAATCCAGAATGACCTGATAACCTGACTCTAGACTGCCCGTGTGGAAATTGGTGGGCACCCAGAGTTTAGGAAGGAAACAATAAACTCCAGGTCAGTCATGGTGACTGGTGTGAGAACTAAAACAGTTTACCTTTAGAAACAAACAACAATAGAATTTTAACATTGAAACCCGCAATGCTTTTGGAAAATGAAACTACCATAAGACCTCCCATCACACACACAATGCAATCGCAGGCTTGGAGGAGATTTCTTCTTATGATAGTCAAACATGCTTACTACGCAAAAGAAAACTCTTTTAATATTATTACTAGTGCATAGTGTGAAAATCCTTTCGAAAATACAATATTAATCTTAGCCAGCATAGGTACCATTATATTATGCCTGCTATAGCTGCCTCCAGAGGAGACAGGTTATACAATTTCAATCGTAAAGGGTTCGTATTGTTTCTTTGGATTTTCCAACAAATGTTCAGTCTAAGGAATTCCTTTCCTACTGTCGAATGGGATCGCCTCTGGCTGGATGTCCTGAGAGACAAACTGCTCTCTACCAACAAAGCCGGGTTACCCCTGTAACTAGGTAACTCACGAATATGCCATCCCCCGGTCCTTTGGGATCTTTATCCGAGCGCGCGGTAACCAACATCACACATAATAAATAAGGTGTGTCCACATGAGTAAGTATCTGGGCTCCATACCATGATACCACCCCTTTCCAGAAGGAAATGACATACCCTAAAGGGCGCGACCCTCATAACCTTGCCGCAACATTCCTGTTTCGACCATTTCCGGGTTGTGAGGCCCTGACGAAGTCTCGTCCACAAAGCTACGCTTTTTCACAAAGCCACGCTTTGATCACAAATGATCAATAAATGATCATCATTACAGCAACACTCAGCATGCCACATTAACAAATTGGGAATATATCGCTGATAAATTTCAACTACATAACCTATGAGCTCGTACGTCTCAGAGAAGGGTGTTAAGCGAATAAATTCTCCGCCACCAACAGAAATGTATTTGAAAGAAATCAGCTTTACATCTCAAAATGTAATGTCAGACATGTAACCATACAAGTCTGTTACGGGTTCGAACAAAACCGAAGGCACTTCAAAAGAAGCCCTTGCAATCCGGGTATTCACAATCCCGATGAAACTTCCCATCACAAAGGAAATCTCTATACCATAGCTAACGGTGCAGAGACAATCGATAGGTCATCTGATCGTTTTCACAAACACCCTGTCTTCACCACCGTTCTTCAATATGATCCATATCGTCGAATCACAAATTCGGAATGGGTTATACGACCCAAAGGTCCTTTCCCGGCTAACCCGAATAGTGAGCACTTATTCAAAAATAAGTGTGGCATTCAAATTCAAGCAAATCGCAACAAATACCCATTCAAGGTAATTATTGATAGTCGGTTATTTAACTATCAATAGGTCTGCACAGCATCATCAGATTCCAAATAATTTTCCCAATTATTTATCTTCCAAAAATATCTTTACAAGATATATAATTTTCCACACTTCAAAAATAAATCAATGTTTATTTTTTTAACAAATTCCCCTTTCCTTTATAAATTCCATAGTAAATTTAAATTTCCAATATCCACTGATATACGATTTTCAATCGATTTCAAATATTCACTTTCAATTTATCTTTACAAAGATAAATTCTCAAAACATTTCATTTCATATTGGAAAAGCATTTCCATACTTATTTAATAATAAGTAATTCACAAATCATTTATTTTCAACACTTGGAAAATATTCGATATACTTAAATCATAATTAAGTATATTTTTCATTCTTTAAGGAAAACGTTCTCTTAGAACCATTTATTTGAGTCAAAACGAATGTTGCGTAAAACATCGTTACGACGACCCAAAATCACTAGTATAGGGATTCGAAATTAAGATAGATATATAAATCCCAATACTATATAAAACGTTTCCTTTCGGAAACCATTTACTATAACAATAGTGTTATAGTCCACCATTTCCTTATTCCTCGAAACGTCTATTTCAACAATAAATGTTGAAATCTATGTTTTCGATACTTAACACGTTTTAAAACATCTTTTTAAAACAATTACTTCATTTTGTAATATCACTTCTCCAAAACATATCCATTTTATCTAATAATATATTCACTGTCCAAAATCGTGAATATACTTTATTTACCCAATTCAATGTTTCTACACATTTATTTAAAAGAATATCCATCGTCTAAAATCGTGGATATAATTCCTTAAATTAACTTCTAAAATTCACTTATCAAAATAAGTGATTTTGGATTTATAAACAACTTTTATAAATCACATTTATATTTTATAACAATTTCAACTTATAAAAATCATTTTTATTCGCAAATTCTATTGATATCCCCTTTAAGTGCCAAAATTTAATTTATAAGTAAATTACTTATAAATCTTTTATTTTACAACATCTATTCATTTTATAACTTCACATTATAAATCTATTAATTTCATTCACTTATGAAATCCATTTATACTTCCTTTTAACACTTATAAAAACTCATTTTATAATTCCAATATTTTAATTTATGAATATCAATTTTATAAATCTTTTATATAAACCGTTTATAATCATTCCAAAAATCTAAATTTAAATAAACCAATTCTATAAAACATATACTTTCAAAAATTACTTTAAAATCCCTTTGAAATCAAAATCGTTGACTTAAACTTCAAAAATGGATCCGATGATGCAACAGCACCAAATAATCAATCACAGCATCCAAACATCATATATCATCATATGATAACGGCATATACAACAATATCTGTAAATAAATCACTACGGTGAGGAATCCAGTCGGATCCCTCCAACCTGTTTCCCTGCATCCACAGATGTTAGCACAGTACCAATTCCGTTCCAGTACGGAATATCGCGGTATATAGGATTTATAAATATAATCCGCTATTATGCGGCGCAATAGGGTCTCATCCGCTATACAATGCGGGAAATCAACTCCAATATATACATATTCCAATAGATATATATTGCTATATACATATATAATACCAATTCCACTAAACATTGGAATATTCGTGGTATATGTTTTTAATAAATAACCTCCGCTTAATAACGGCGTATAATGTCTATTTAAGACAATAAATAGCAATCATCATTTAATCATCACAATTAACACTATCAACAATTTAAAATCTCAACTATTTAAAATTTAAATCGAAACAAAACATTCGATTGAGTGAGGAGTTCTCACCTTGGTTTCAATTCCATTCCAGCGTTTTATTTTGAATAAAATTAAACGTGCGTTTAATTTTACCTGAAATTTTTACTGACTCCAATTGCTTCCAATCCAGCTCCATTGCGTAGTGCTCGACAATACGATTCCAACGCAACTTGTTTCGTGAAATTCCGACCTCGTATGAAAGAGATATGCATTTTTATAGTTTACACAATTTTGTATATAAATTAATTTACAAACTTTATTATTATTTTCTTAACCTAGAATTAATCCAGACCGTGCGTTTTGCAATTGAAATCTGGGCCGCACCTTCATGCTTCTTCCCAATCGTGTGAAGACCCAGTAAAGATCGAACGTATGTGAACCCATAGCCGTCAAACTTCCATTGAATTATGCTCCAACATCGTCGAGCTATACGACGATCAACAATAGCCGTTCCACTCGCCTAGCCACGCTCTATCATCGGCCAGAGACCGGCTACACTCGGTTGCACGAATCTCGAGCAACACGTGAACGAACACGATGACACTTCGTATGAATTGCCGACTATCCATGCTTCTAAAATCGATCATAACCGTTGGATTTACTCTTCTCGACGAGATCTACAATATTGTAGTTGAACTTTTCTTGTATAGATTGACGAATTGGAAGAAAAACGAGGAGGAATGAAGATGAATTTCGGCCATTAACACGTTTCTGGCGGCTAGGGTTTCCTCTACGGTTTTCGCTTGAATAAACGTAAATATAAACGTTTATATATATTATTTTAATATTAAATCCATTTAAAACAACTTTTACAAACGATCTCCAAACGACGCGTGCCGACAGGCGTTTCTAAGGTTTACCCCGTGTTCCGAACACAATGGAACATGTTTCGGGAGATAATTCGATCATCTGTGCGAGTTACGGAATTAAACAATCGATTTTAAATTAAATCGGTTAATCAAATTTCTGTGCGTTTTAGCTCGCCCCGGACAAACGGTACATCCGATTGACACGAAATTTGAAACCATACAATAATTTCACATTATGGATCCGATGAAACTGGTTTTGTCAAAATCCGAGACTTTTTGAAAAATGACTATTTTAACTCGCCAAATTAACATTAAAACAATTTCGATGTGTTTCGAGCTTCCACGGTCACACGACAACTCCGATTGCTATGAAAATTGAAATCCGATAATAACAAACTATTACGGATCCAATGGAATTAGTTTCGTCCAATTCTGAGACTGTTCGAAAAATGGCTAATTTCACTAGTCGATTAAATATTAAAATATTCAATTTTCACAAAATAACTTTAAATTCAATTTTAAAAGTTCTATAACATCACTATAACTTCAACATGATTTAATATAACTTCATAAATCATTTTTAATCACATTAAATCCAAATTTCAATTATTTCTGGAATTTCAACTATTAAATTATCAATTTAATTATCCAATTAAATCCAGATATTCGAAAAATAAATTATTCGACTTATTAATTCTACTTATTAATATTAAAAAAAATTAAATATTCGAATTTCAAATGTCAGAAATTCTGGATCGTTACAAACTTCCCCCCTTAAAAGAATTTCGTCCTCGAAATTACCAAGTAAGAAAAATTCACAAAATCCATTAACCTTCCAAAATCCACTTAGTGAAAATTTTATATTCACCTATTTCAAAACCTTTAACTTCAACCAAAACAATGGTTTCCATTTTCTAGTTCAATTCCTACATTTTCATTTCAATTTGGAAATTGACTTTTCATTAACAAAAATTTCTAAAATTTCCCGAAAATTTTCTAACGCCTTAAATTTCCAGAAAAATTTGCCAGCGTCTCCTTTGCGCGGTTCGATCGTAGTAGGATCACAATAGACATAAATATGTATACATCGACCCACCCGGTCGGAAAAGCAGAAAAACAGTTCATATTTCCTATTTTTATTGCGTAGGCTTACCTTTTTAGCATTTTTAACCAAAGCAATTATTTATTAGCGTTTTAGCGCAACCCAACCAACCGATCGGCAGCCACGACACCTGTACTTACTCAATTTAAACATGTAAGTGACATATATATATATATAAGGTTATTAACAATTTACTCTTTTAAACAACTACAACACTTGCATATCAAAGAAATGCATACTAAACAAGGTTTATAAGCAACTTATAAAATTTCAACACTATTTGTAATTGTTTACAACCAATTCACATACAAAAACATTCAATTATTCATTTTCAATTAGTTTACATTCACTAATTTACATTCAAGTTGATTCACTTCCAATTTAAATCAATTTCTATTTAAATTTACTTCACCTTCAATTTAAATCAAATTACATAGCTTCCAATTATATTTGTTCAATTTCATTAACACTTAATGAATTATACTACATACAATCAACCAACAATCAAATAACAACCAATGTATATTCAACACAACCAAATAAATTCAATTTACTTTACTTACATTCAATTTGGTTCAATACTTTTAATTCCAATTGGTTCAATATTAAATTGGTTTCCATTCAATTATTCAACTTCTAATTTATTAGCTTTTAATGAATTAATACTTACATCCATTATTCATTTTCAATTATTCACATTAGATTGATTAACATTCAATCCATCTGTTAATTCAATTGCTAATTCATTTTACAAACAAAGTTGAATCTCATTTATATAACTCAAGTTTATATTCATCACTTCATTTCATTAATTCACTTTATTAATTTACTTTGATATCAAAATCAAATTCATTCAACATTACTCAAGTTATATTCCATTCAAACATCATTTGTTTAACTTAACTTATATTTCCACTTATAAATCCAATTCAGTCTGATTTAATTTATTTAACTTTACTAAAGCTAAAATCTTTTATTTCATATTATAAGTCCAAAACTTATTTCACTTATAATCATCAATTACAATGTGGATTTTTAATTTCAAATTTTGTTTATCACAACAAAACTCCAATTTTTCAATTTATTATGGTAGCAAATCAATCACACAGAAACTCGAAAATGATACTGATGATGCTGCAGTCATCACCCTTATTATTTCCCAGCAACAATAGTGAATTCAGTGCTTAAATATTCTTTTCAAAAAAATTCCTTTTATTTATAAATCATATTTATAAATCTTTTCTCTTATATAATTTCACTATTTCACTTATACAAGATTATTTCACAATTGCAAATCATTTTAATTATAGTTCCATACTTAATAATTCATTTGCTTATATACTTCATTCTTTTACAATTGTTGTTTTTATATAATTTATTCAAACAACTTTTATTAACTCATATATATTCTTACATTTTCAACAACCAAACAATTCAATTTATATACACTTTAATAATTTCTTGGAAAATTATTCCTTTATATACAAAATATAATCGAGGTAAAATTATTTCATTTACCCAATTTCTTTTAAAACAATATCGTGCCGAATTGTTTTATACAAGTGTTTAGAGATCCCTATCGATAGAGTTGTACAGACTATACCGACCAGAATCCATATACCACTCAACAAACCAATCATCACAATATAAAACAATTTTATATTAACTAACAAATACGCACTCGTATCTATTATTACACTCAACTCATTCTAGAGTACTACTGATTCTATCTCTAATGAGTAACACCCAACAGAGCCATGGTTGTCGCTTAACCATATGCTCTGATACCAAATGTAACGAACTCGACTTTTCGTCGCTCGAAAATCGACATTAATACATTTCACTGTATCAACTGCCGAGCAATCGAATGCCGGAAAACCGAATTGTTATGGAGAAAAAGAAGAGGTAGAAGAAAACAGAAGAAAAAGAAAGAAGAAACAACATAAGAACACAGAAACAGAATCAATATCAGAATCTCACATTCGCAGCGGAACAACGTATAATAGATAAATGAATAATCTTTAAATCAAAGAACGATATCATTTTATACATTACATCATCATCAGAGTTTACAACAACAATACAACACGGGACAGTTAAATAACTTGTCCTCATACAGAATACACAGCGGAATAAATAATATCATATACAAGTGATACGTCTTGCCATCTAGCTCGCCACTAAGCTCCATAGCATCTCCTGAATCCAGAATGACCTGATAACCTGACTCTAGACTGCCCGCGTGGAAATTGGTGGGCACCCAGAGTTTAGGAAGGAAACAATAAACTCCAGGTCAGTCATGGTGACTGGTGTGAGAACTAAAACAGTTTACCTTTAGAAACAAACAACAATAGAATTTTAACATTGAAACCCGCAATGCTTTTGGAAAATGAAACTACCATAAGACCTCTAACCACACACACAATGCAATCGCAGACTTGGAGGAGATTTCTTCTTATGATAGTCAAACATGCTTACTACGCAAAAGAAAACTCTTTTAATATTATTACTAGTGCATAGTGTGAAAATCCTTTCGAAAATACAATATTAATCTTAGCCAGCATAGGTACAATTATATTATGCCTGCTATAGCTACCTCCTGAGGAGACATGTTATACAATTTCAATCGTAAAGGGTTCGTATTGTTTCTTTGGATTTTCCAACAAATGGTCAGGCTAAGGAACTTCCTTTCCTACTGCCGAATGGGATCGCCTCTGGCTGGACATCCCGAGAGACAAACTGCTCTCTGCCAACAAAGCCGGGTTACCCCTATAACTAGGTAACTCACGAATATGCCATCCCCTGGTCCTTTGGGACCTTTATCCGAGCGCTCGGTAACCAACATCACACATAATAAATAAGGTGTGTCCACATGAGTAAGTATCCGGGCTCCATACCATGATACCACCCCTTTCCAGAAGGAAATGACATACCCTAAAGGGCGCGACCCTCATAACCTTGCCGCAACATTTCTGTTTCGACCATTTCCGGGTTGTGAGGCCCTGACGAAGTCTCGTCCATAAAGCTACGCTTTTTCACAAAGCCACGCTTTGATCACAAATGATCAATAAATGATCATCATTACAGCAACACTCAGCATGCCACATTACCAAATTGGGAATATATCGCTGTTGGGTAGGTTTCTATCACTACCAAGTCCAGATGAAAAAGGAGCCACCGAACCGTTCGGTGCCAAGCCAACAGGAGAAAGTAAGGGACGAACCAGCCTCTACCGGACCAATACCTATTCAAGCATCACCGAATCAACTCCATAGCCGAACCAACTCCATAGCCGGACCAACCCCATAGCCGGACCAACTCTCACCGAATCAACTCCATAGCCGGACCAACCCCATAGCCGGACCAACTCTCACCGAACCAACTCCATAGCCGGACCAACCCCATAGCCGGACCAACTCTCACCGAATCAACTCCATAGCCGGACCAACCCCATAGCCGGACCAACTCTCACCGAATCAACTCCATAGCCGGACCAACCCCATAGCCGGACCAACTCTCACCGAATCAACTCCATAGCTGGACCAACCCCATAGCCGAACCAAGACATACCAGGCCAAATCACACCAGCCCAGGCCCACCAGCAGCTATATACATCCAAGACCCCTGCTCCCTACCTCACTCTATAAATAGAGGGGCAGGGGTACAACAATGGGGACAAGTTTGGAGAGCTCAAGCACGGAGAGAACTTTCAAACAACTTTCTTTTACTTGTATCAAAGCTTTGTACTTGTAATCTTGTAACAACCCTGTATTTTGTGATTATTTTAATTATTTATTTTGGTTATTTTAATTGATTTCCTGATTTAAAAACTTTATTTTATTTATTAAAATGAATAAATTTTGTTATTTTAAATATAAATTTTGATTTTGATGTGAATTAGAATTCCAAACATGACTAAAAAGGATATTTTCGAGAAAAGTGAATTTTGGTCAATATGGTCAAACTTTGACTTTTAATTTAGAAATTTTAAAGTTTGAAAATTTGAATTTTATCTTTTATTATGAAAGTAAATAAATTTTTAAGAATAATGCTTTTCGTTTCGTTAAAATCTGATTTATAATGTGAAAGTTATACCCTTTTAAATATTGTGTGTAATTTGTTGTATTTAACAAAATTATTTATTTTAAATTATAAAAAAATAATATTTTATTTGGTCATGTAATATTATAATTTATATAAAATAACATGTTATGTATATACTTTGGTTTTAAAACATTTTAAAGATATAATTGGCATTTTCCAGTGTTAGCTGTATTTTGTTTAAAATTCTAATTTCCAGTTTCAATTAATTAAAGTAATTCTTTATTTGTTTTTCTATTTTTTTTCTTAAAATCTTATTTTATTCTCATTCCCACTTTATTTTGTTCCTCATTTATTTTATTTATTTGACCTTTTATTTGTTTAAAGTGAAATAGAAATTTTATAAGGCTAGTGATATTTATTTGTAATTTTCATGTCTTATTTCCAATTTTTAAACATTTTTCTTTAGTTTTTTTTCTATTTTTCTAAATTAAATTATTTATTTCACTTTGAAAATACTTTAGAAATTATTTTATTTCAAAATTTTTCTTTAGAATATTTTTAAAATGAAGTAGATAATTTTCCAAAGACAATCGTGATTTATTTGTAATTTCTGGACCCTGTTTTCAATTTTTAAGCAATTTCTTATATTCTTTTTCAATTTTCTTTAAAATTAATTATTTATTTCTATTTATAATATTTTGTTTCAGTTGTTAGAGCTTATTTCTGAGTTTATTTTTGTTTTATTGGAATTAAAAAGAAAAAGAAATATGAAGGGTTTAAAATTGCTTAGAAACCGATGTCCTTTCACCTCCTTAAGTCTTTTCAATTGCCATAACCCCTCCTTTATGCTTTGGCCATGACTTTTACTTTTGTTTTCATGTGAAAACTCTCATTTTTCATTTCATCATTCGACCACTTCAGATCTGAAGCAAAAGCTTTTGGTAATGGTTTCATTTTTCTTCTTTTCTCCTTATTTTTCTATGAAAATTGCCTTGTTTTCTCTTGTTTTTGGATAGGCCTCTCCTCCACATCCATGGTCACAAACTCCTACATCTCTTCCCTGCCATCAACACCAGCTACTCCTCTGGTCTTAACCAAGGCCGAGCCACCATGATGCCAAAACTCCACAAAAATTGCAAAACAAGCCATAAAAACATGATTGTTTACCACTATTGCTTCACCACTCCATTTTCCACCACCACCACCACCTTAGGCCGCCTCCACCACCTCTGGCCAGACCACCACACACCTTTCCTTCCACTGACCTGATCCATACCCCTCTGACCTGACCACACAAGCCCATGGCCGAGCCATTTTTGTGAACAAAACCGACTTATTTTGCCTTAAACTCTTCATATTCCTTTGTATAAACTCCCTCCTCATATTCTACTACCTAGGCCATGCATACACATGACCAAACCTGAGCCAAACTTGTTCAAACCAGAGCCAAAACCATCCCTAGGCCATGAAAAAAGAATAGAGAAAGCATGGCAAAAGATTTGGCATTCGTATCTCTCTTTATTTAAAAGTTATTTCATTTCTAGTGTATTGAAATTTATGGTTTGCTTTGATTTTTGTTTGGGTTGTAACACAAGATCTATATAATTGGATTTGCTCTCCACACTCAAATTGTATTAGAGTTGTCGTGCCTTCATAATCTTTGTGTTGTGTGCTTGTTGGCAAATCTCCAGCTTAACAGGTGAGTTATTCTCACCAGACAATCTGTACCTATATAACTGATAAACCGACACCACTTGAATCTGTAAATGTATTGCATCCTGCTATAACTGCTATGTTATGATTATATGATGTTCACCCATGCTTAAACACCTGTTATATCATATGTTACTGTTATATTATGTTGTTCTTTTATTTTTATCAGTTTATCACACTGCAAGTTCCCTTTAAATTAGAATCACTATGGGTTGAAATGATACATACCCGAACGGACTTTAGAATAGGAGAATATCGTTATGGGCTGAAATGATATGCCTGAATGATTTTCAATTATTTTCATTTACTTGGGATTGCGGGTTTGAAATGATCAAACCCGGGTATCTTTGTAAATTACGGGTTGAAATGATAAATTACCCGTATCACTTTACCTAGGCTAGAAAATGAAATATAGACCCGTTGTTAAAATATGTTTTATATTTTTTTTTTAATATTTTAGAAATGTAAATATTATAATATTTTGATTTAAACTAAATAAAAATGATTTTTGTAAAGCATTATTGATTTTCTGAAAATTTATAAGTGAAATAAATTAATGGTAAAATTAGAAAATTTGAAATGTAAGTTATTTTGGGAAATTTTAATTTGGTGATAATTGGAATTTAAATAAAATATGAAATGTGATAAATTCATGATAATTTGGATTAAAGTGAATTTAAATGATTTTATAATATATTAATGTTTTTTTTTGAATAAAGTTAAAATGTGAAATGAATGAATATTTAAGTTGAAATTTTGAAATATATCTAAAATTGGAAATTTGTGAATTTGGCTTAAAAGTGAATTTTTAAGTTAAGTAAATAAAAATGGAATTAAGTTATATTTGAAAATTTAAACTTAAGTGTTAAGTTAATTTAATTTAATGAATTTATAACTTAATATTGGAATTTAATAAGTGAATTATTATTAAATTTTGATTTTTGAATGGAGTTTTAACTTTATAAAATCATGAATATAAGGGTATTTGAATAATTGTTTTAAAAGTGAAATTATATGATTTTATAAGTAAAAAAATGATTTATATAAAATATAATTGTTTGTGAAATTATATTGAATATTTGAAGTTAGTTAACTGCATTTCTGAAACGCTATTAAATTCTAATGTAAATGATAATACAACATTTGTAAATGCTGTAGTTGATAATAATGAACCAAATGGCTAAATTTAATTAAAGGCTATTATAGCATTTTTGTAAATGTTATAATGGTTGAATTTAACTAAGTTTATTTGAAACTAATGTAACCATATTACAGAATTTTAAATGTTGTCTTTTGTTAAATTGAACTATTTTAAATGTGACTTTCCGTAGCATTTTCTAAATGCTGCGAAAGTTGAAATTTCATTGTTTTAATTAATTTAAGTGAACGAATGAACTTTGAAAAGTTAAATTTTTGGAAATTTAAAATTTTAATTATTAAATATACTAACTTCTTTTTTATGATTTAAAATGAAGTAATTTGTTTCGAAATATAAATTATTTTGAAATATGATATTTTGATATTTTGAAATGGATTTTATAAGGATATTGAATTTTGAAATGATATTTGATTTCGAAGTATAAAATACCATTTTGAAATTTTAACCACGGGATGTATTTAATTTATAGTTTAAATGATCCTTAAAGGATGGGCGATCCCAAGCATCCTTTGAGTTATTGTGCATTTCTACTACAGTTCACTTGAGTTGGTTTACATTATATAAGTATATATTGTCCTGACTCGAGTGTTTTGTGTTTTACTTTACGCTCGGGTCAGCCTGAGTATTTACAGCTTAGCTTTGGATTTCTTTCTGGAGCTAGGAATCGCTGGAGATTCTGCTTGTCTAGTTATCTGTTCCTTTCAGTTCAGTTGTTCTATTTCAGTTCTGGTATTCATAAACTCCTATTTATTTGAGATGTCTATTGTATATGTTTTCAAGCAGATATTATGTATTATGTTTTGAGAGTTTGTTATAGTAGCTTCATGAACTACTATGGTTTTTTATATTCCGCTGCGAGTTATTCTGATATGTTCTGTGTCTGTGATTCTGTGTATTTGATTTCATTTGCTCCAAATTTATTTACAATCTGTTATTTTGAATTATTCAAGCCAGACATGTGTGGATTATTGTCGATTTGAATGGTCCAAAATACCGGGTCGTTACAAATCTAAACAAGAAAAGAGAAATAACATATAAAGTGTACGTAGGCACATTCTGGCTGAACCACTATAAATCTGCGTGTCTTTTTACAGTTTAGCCCCTGCTTTTCATATATTTGCATAAATCACTCAAATCACTAAGAACAATATAAGATCCACTAAATCATACGACTTTGAGGTGTTTGTCCATTTTTTGTGCAAACATTTTTGGTGCTTTCATTGAGAGCTAGAAGCTCGAAGCTTCAGCTTCATCCACTTAACAGTTTTTCTAATAGCATCGTCCGCCAATTGGAAAACATGCCTCCCAAACAGAGAAAAGATGTTAACAAAGGAAAAAACATCGCATCCAGCAGTCTTCCAGATCCAGCTGTCACGAATCAAGTAAATCGTCCTCCTCCAACAACAGTAACAAATGAAGGACAGGCTAACCCAACCACTCCTGCCACAGAACAGCCTGCAGCAATTACTAGGGCAGATTTGGACAGAGTTGTGGTTGAAGTAACTAACCGCTTCACGTCCCAGCAGGAAGCCTTGGTGGACCATCTCATGTCACGCTTAAGAGATGCTGAAGAATCCAACCGCAACACTAAATCATGGGGCGAGTCCCAGTCTGGAGGATCTCAGAGACAACAAAGATCTTCCTTCTTCGAAGGAGCTAACGGCAGAAGTAGCCATGGTAGGAGCCGAGACCGAGCACAGCCCGAAGTTAGGCCTGAGGAAACGTTTGGTACCGAACCCAACGGGGGAGGTACCGGACGGAGGTCAACTGTAGCTGAGCCTGTCATACTGCCTAACCACGGAAACGTCAGTGAACGGGGCCGAGCTAGAGTCCAGCCCGAAGTTGGACCCGAGGAAGTGCTTAGATCAGAACCCAGCAGGGGAAGATCAAGGCAAGGGCCAACTGTAGCTGACCCTAGCATGCTCCCAGAAGATCAAAGGCAGCCAATGGAAAATATGAGGAATGATAGACGATACCATCCCTACAGGTCATCTGGATGGAATCAATCCCACAGAACAGAACCAAACTCATTTCTATCTGCTCCAAATTCTGATGAAAGGATGGCACGCTTATTCAGAGAGTGCGTCCAACGGGAGCAAAGAGATCGAGGGATAGGCGCTAGGGTAACCAGCCCTTTCGCCCGCAATATCGAGATTGCTATCACTCCCCGAGAATGGAAGATGCCAACAATGGAACATTACAAAGGAACCTCCGACCGCGTTGTACACTTACAGAGGTACACACAACATATGCTCATGAGTGGAGCGACAGAGGGAGTACTGTGCAAATGCTTTCCGCTCTTCTTAGCAGATCTCGCTACCTCCTGGTTCTGTCATCTACCCCAGGGATCCATCAGCTTATGGGAAATGTGGAAAGAAAAGTTTATCAGTCAGTTCCGCATCCATGTGGAACAACCTAAGGACGCTTATTCCTTATCTAGCGTCAAACAGAAACCTGGAGAGAAACTGCAACAATACCTAACCCGATTCAATGCCGTAGCAGCCGCGGTCCAAGATGCCGATGAGAAGCTTATCCTAATGGCCCTATGTAGTGTGTGCATCCAGACACTAAATTTGCTAGAAGGTTGACGAAAAAAAACCAGCTACTTTACCCGATTTCTTCCATGAAGCCGGGATATATATGAGGCTTGAGGATGCTGCCATTGAGGGGCAGTCAGGACAGCAAAATAAGGCAACTCACAGCAACGCCCCTGCTGTAGCAAGGGACGTTCGAAGAAATGATTCCAGAGACAATGCTGGGGGCAAGAAGGGAGAAAAGCGCCTATATCGGCCTGGACCGAGATTCGACACTTACACTCCTCTGAACGAGACCGTCGAAATATCTTCCTTGCCACCCAAGGCAAAGTTAGATACAAACACCCTCCATACAAGAAGGAATCAGATAACGCGCAGAAGTCTAGAAAGTTCTGCCGCTTCCACGAATCTCATGGGCATGACACCAATGAATGCCATCATCTCCGGGACTTGATTGAGGAACACATCAGAAGGAAGAAACTGGAACGCTATGTAAAAGGTCAGGACAGGACTCCATCTCCTGCAAATGAGAACCCAAGGCTATCCTCACCGGAGATCGGCAGAGGAAACCGCAACACTAGCAGCTCTAGTCAAGAGAAGATAGTGGTCCATACCATCTCGGGAGGACCGCACACCGCTGACAAGAGCTGGAAAGAAATGGAAAGATATGGAAAGTCGCTTAGGGACAATAAAGACTGTGTCAATTCGGTTATAGAAGAGCGCCACCCGAAGCGGAAAGAAAGTGATGACATCACATTCGGTAAGCGTGACCTAGAAGGAAGGCAGTACCCTCACATGGATCCCATGGTTATCTCTGCCCAACTATGCCCCGCCGAGGTTTACCGAATCCTAGTAGACACTGGAAGCTCAGTAAACATCCTGTTCAAACATGCATTCGACAAAATGAAGCTATCAATGAAGGATGTATCTCCCTGCGATAAACCACTACACGGTTTCACTGGGGATGCAAAGATGCCCCTCGGGCAACTGGACCTCTTTGTTGAGATTGGAAGCCATCCCCGCTCCGTCGTACGGAAACAGACGTTTGTGCTAATAGAAAACCATTCGGCCTACAACGCCTTCTTAGGAAGGCCAATCTTGTCTGACTTTCAAATTGTCCTAGCCCCATGGTGCCTAAAGATGAAATTCCCAACGGACAATGGAGTAGGGGAAGTAGAAGGAGACCAGGACATGGCTCGAGACTGCTATGTGACTGAACTTCGCAACAACCACAGGAAGGATAAAGGGAAGGGTGTAGAGGTTGCCCTCTGCACAAAAAGTCTAGAAGCATAGCAACTAAAGAAAGCCCCTCCTCTTCGATATACCAGCGACCCTTTCAATGAATTAGACCGTAGGGACAAAGAGGAGGAGGCCACTGCCGAGCCTGCAGAGGCTATGGAGTTTGTATCTGTAGACAAGCACGACTCGAGTAGACTATTGAAAATTGGATCCCAACAAAAGGCAGAGTTGAAGGAACAGCTCATCGATTTTCTCCGCCACAACCTGGATGTATTCGCATGGTCACACGCGGACATGACCGGAATCTCCCCCGACGTAGCATGCCATGCACTAAACATTGATCCTACCAAGGCTCCCGTAAAACAAAGAAAGAGAAGTATGGGAGCAGAGCGATCAGCAGCCCTCGATGAAGAGGTAAAGAATCTGCTCGCCAATGACTTCATACGAGAAGCCATCTACCCGGAATGGATCGCTAACCCAGTGCTGGTAAAGAAGGCCAATGGGAAGTGGCGAACATGCATTGACTTTTCCAACCTAAACGACGCCTGCCCAAAGGATTGCTTCCCACTTCCCCGAATCGACCAGCTTGTAGACAGCACAGCCGGACACGAGCTGTTATCTTTCATGGACGCATACTCAGGATATAACCAAATTCCTATGCATGCTCCCGACCAAGACCACACTAGTTTTATCATCGACCGGGGTTTGTACTGCTATAAGGTAATGCCCTTCGGACTTAAAAATGCAAGGGCCACCTACCAGCGCCTCGTCAACAAGATGTTTGCAGGGCTAATAGGGCGAACTATGGAAGTATACGTGGATGACATGCTGGTGAAGTCAAGAAAAGCCGACGATCACGTAAGCCACCTAGGCGAGATGTTTCAAGTACTTCGCCAGTATGGAATGAAGTTGAATCCTCTAAAATGCTCCTTCGGAGTGTCATCAGGAAAGCTCTTAGGATTCATCGTCCATGCCAGAGGATTTGAAGCAAACCCTGAACAAGTCCGAGCACTAAGGGATATCAAGATACCTTCCACTCGGAAGGAAATGCAAAGCCTGAATGGAAAAGTGGCCGCCCTAAGCCGATTCATCTCCAAAGCAACGGACAAGTGTGTCCCCTTTTTCGAAGCTCTAAAGAAAGACAAAGGAAAGTTCGAATGGACCAACGAATGCCTGACCGCTTTCCTTGACTTAATCGAACACCTCCAGAAACCACCGGTACTCTCAACTCCAAGCGAAGGCGAAGAATTATACCTATACCTTGATGTGTCATCTCACGCCCTAAGCGTTGCCTTGGTAAGGGAAGACAACCGCATGCAGCGGCCAGTTTACTTCGTCAGTAAGAGGTTTACGGGGGTAGAAGTCAGATATCCTAAACTTGAGAAGCGGACATACTGTTTACTAATCACATCACGGAAACTAGGCCACTACTTCCAGTCCCATTCCATCAAAGTTCTGACCGATCAACCACTGAGGCAGGTACTCCATCGTCCCGACACTTCCGGGCGACTACTTAAATGGTGCATTGAACTAAGTCAGTATGATATCACCTATCACCCTCGCACCGCCATCAAGGGACAAGCCATAGCTGATTTCATTGCAGAATTCACTACCAACGAAGATAGGGAGCAATTGGAAATAGCAGAAGATATCAAGTGGAATCTCTTTGTGGATGGTGCATCGAACGAACAAGACTCGGGGGCAGGTGTGGTAATAATCACTCCCAGGGGAAACAAACTGCACTATGCTATAAGGTTGGAGTTCGCTGCCACCAACAACGATGCAGAATATGAAGCAGTGATAGCCGGACTAGAACTTGCCATAGAAATCGGAGCCAATTCTTTGTGTCTTCACAGCGATTCTCAACTTATCATTAATCAAATACTAGGAGAATTCCAAGCTCGAGAAGAACGACTCATAGCATATTTAAAGAAGACCAAGTTACTTCTCAGCCGATTAGACCACTACTTAGTCAAACACATCCCTAGGGAAGAGAACCAAGACGCCGACGAATTGGCAAAACAAGCAATTATGAGAGACATCGCCATCTTCGGGGCAGTAACCTTCTCAAAGCAAATGGCCCCAAGTTTTGAGCAAGTGAATCTGATAGCTGCAATCGAAGAAGCAACTTGGATGACTCCCATCCGAGACTACCTACAAAGCGGCACACTGCCCAACGGACGTAACGAAGTCAAGAAAATCTTAAGGAAAGCTTCCCGCTACACAATTCAAGAAGACATCCTCTATCGGTGCGGATTCTCTAACCCGTTATTAAGGTGTGTCGCTGGGAGGGAAGCCAAGGAACTCTTATCCAACATCCATCAAGGAAGCTGCGGAAACCACACCAGAGGACAAACATTAGCAAAAAAGATACTCCAGTATGGATATTTCTGGCCCACCTTAAGCAAAGACGCCTTGGATTTTGTCAAAAAGTGTGACAGGTGTCAGAAGTTCGCTAAGATTTCGCGGCTACCAACGACTGAGATTACTCAAATGACCAGCCCTTGTCCCTTTGCAGTATGGGGAATTGACTTAATCGGCGAACTGCCAATGGGCCGAGGCGGGGCCAAATATGCTATAGTGGCAGTCGACTATTTCACCAAATGGGTGGAAGCAGAACCTCTGAATAAAGTATCTTCAGCAAAAGTTATTAACTTTTTGATCAAAAATGTTCTGTGCAGGTACGGAGTCCCACTCAAAATCATATCAGACAATGGACTTCAATTTGACAGCGAGGAATTCGCCAACTGGTGCCAAGAGCACGGAATTCACAAAAGCTTCTCATCCGTAGCGTATCCCCAGGCAAACGGACAAGTCGAAGCCGTCAACAAAACTCTGAAAACTCTAATAAAAAAGAAACTCGAAAAGTCAAAGGCCGCTTGGGTGGATGAACTCCCTACGGCACTATGGGCCTATCACACATCTTTCAGAACTTCAACGGGGCATACTCCTTTCTCTTTGGCATACGGATCGGAGGCTAAGCTCCCAGTTGAAACCATTGTGCCTTCCCACCATAGGATCCACTATAACCCAGAAGAGAACGAAGAACTCCTTCACATGTCTTTGGATCTAGTGGAGGAGAGAAGAAATGATGCAGTCCTTAAAGCAGCAGCCCACAAACAAAAAGTGGCAGCACAATACAACTCCAAAGTCAAGCATCGTACCTTACAAGAAGGGGACCTTGTCCTCAAGCGAATCTTCCCCCGCCCCGGAGCACTAGATCCAATCTGGGATGGACCATATGTAATTCATAAAGATCTCCACAATGGAGCTTATATTTTGTCAACAGTGGACGGAGAGGTGTTCCAGAGGGCATGGAACATCCAACACCTCCGTCGATACTTTTCTTAACTTGTACTGCCCATATGAAGTGAATTAACAAAGAGAATCAGTGGACGTAGGGCTTTTCGTGCCGAACCACTTTAAAAAACCTTGTCTCTTTTTTAACTTGTTCCTTTATATCTTGGCTGCTTGTTAACTTTATCCCTTTCTGTTGAACAAAATCCTATGCGTATAGTGTTTCCACTCAACGCACTCCACAGCTCAACTTCACCTGGACAAGACCTAACAGGTACTATGCGAATCTATGCCCTCGCCAATGAGACACTTTTGCTCCGGCATCCCTCTGCTGTGGGTTAACTCATTGCTCGCGACGGCCCTTAAAGCCAACTGTAATGAGCCGATTATAAGCCACCGAGAAGGCCGACTATAGCCGAGGCAGCTCATTACGGCGTTCGGCTCGCCGGCAACTGTGGACCGACTATAAGCCCCAACATAAGGTGTGGCCAACCAGGGGCAGTTCACAGTTGACGATCGGCACCCACGCTAGCCGGCCACAGTAAATCGAATAATACCCACGATTACGGGCCATAATGGCCCGGGTAGTTACTGTGCGCGATCTCGGCTCCGATGTGTCTTAAGTGCGGCTGTGGTAAAAAAGAATTAACTCCCCGCGGAGGCGTAAGATGGGTGACAAATGTCTCCAAGACCCACAGCTAGGGAAAGTGACTACAATACCCGTTTGCCACGAACTTAAGCACATCGAAGGCCTTCCGTGATTGGAAGTTTTACTATTTCACATATTTCAATTTTACTTAAGAAATTTTTCTCCTATCCTCTGTAACAATCCCTGAAGTGCAGGACACAAAACAGGAGACACTCACTAATAGAAGCGAATACTCACAGCAAGATACTGGACCGCGTCCCTTACTCGGTCACACAGGATATTCAAAGTTGCCATCTACAAGCAAAATATAAGGGGCGGTATTTCCTTCTTTCATATATGCCTATAATTTGTTCACACCTCACGCTAACACTGCAAGTCATGAAACTATGTTTTAAACAAGAACCTGACATCAAACACAATTTAATTACAAGAATATGCATAGCTATATTTCTTAGGCAACATGTCAAAATAGCAAAAACATTCAAAAGACGACAAGATCAGCTTAAGTTAAAGGATTGCACATCAAGAATAGAGCTATTTATTACTAGTAGCAAGAATTACAACCTAAAAGTTACTCTACTGTTTTAAGACTAACATATACTGCCATGTCAAATCCACAAAAAGAATTCTCTAGGTCTAATCAGGGAGCCGGCTGCGTTGGAGTCTTGTCCTTGTCCTGTTGCCCACCTGTCCGGTCAGAAAAAGAAATCATTAGTGATAAGCAACAGAGTTAACAAAAGAAGAAACTAATGAAGTAGAGATTACCAGCAACTTCCCCTTGATCGTCTTGGTCATCATCCCCTACTTCCACACCTGCCTCCTCAACAGCGAACAACCGCATCCCCTCTTTCACCGCTGTCTTCTCCTCCTTGGTAAACTGAGCAGTGACCACATCCATCCTAAAAGCCGCTCCACCCTCCTTATCCGCCTCAGCCTTGGCCTCCTCTAGAGCCCTGAGGTAAATCCTAGCCATAACCCGGGGGTAGTCGTCCATCCAAGATAAGCTGCCATGCTTCCTAGTGCGAAAGTACATGTCCTGCAGCATATCGTCCATCATCCCCTCATTTTCCTCAAACTCCCTCATACGGGCCTCAGAAACCGATAGCCTTGCAATGGCAGCATCCCTTTCCAGTCGGTATCGCGAGCAGTCAGCCTGAAGGGACCTCCTCATCACCTCCATCTCCTCCTTTAGCCTGACCTGAGTAAGCTCTGCGGCTTCAAGCTTCCCCGACAGCTCCTCTACCTGCTCAAGATCCGCCCTCCGAACCTCGTCCACTGTCGAGATGGCCATATTTATCTTCTCCTTGCAAGCAGCCTCCATCTTCCGCAATTCCGCCTTGCTAGCCTCCTCCATAATCTTCCTCAACTACCCGGAGGTAGCCTCATGCTGAGAAATCTGAATGGCCTGATCAGCAAGCTGTTTGGCCTGATCCGAAACCATCAATCGTAGTCGGATTTTGGCACTCCCAATCTCCTCTCCAGCCTTAACCAACCGAGCATGATGCCCCATCAGCTTCCTAGTCTCCTCCGCCACCCGATCAATATTAGCCTTGGCCTCGTCTCCCATGGTAATTACCCGAGTGGTAAGTAAATCGAGATCTAAGGACTTAGCCTCATCAAGCACCCGTACCATGGGATTGCGGGGAAGAAGGTGCTCACCGGTAACCTCGTCAAAGGTAATATCATGGGAACCTGGATCCAGATCAGGGTGACCCACAAATGGATTACGAGCCAAACCAGGACGATCAATCTACGTAACGGTAGGATTTTCAGACAGGTGCGGAGAGAGTGCGAACTCAGTATCCTCCTCTGTGATATCATGAAGGGGCTGAATTGGAGGCTGGGGACCGAGTGAAGGTTCGGATAAGGGATGACTCCTCTTTCTTTTCTGAATACCCTCTTCAATAACCCCGAGAAGAGGACGGTAGTCGACTACATCCCCGGAACGGTGGGTCGGAGTCTTCGGCTTGGCGGAAGCTTTGGAGAGCTTGTATTGTTCAAGCCTATGCCGAAGATCTGAGGCCTTGGCCGTTTTACCTGCTCCTGATATAAAGAACAAGTGTCACAAGCTTACATTGATCCATAATTCAAGAAACGCGGTAAATTAAAAGTTAAAAGAAGAAAGGAAACACATCTGTTATACAAACCCTGGGGAGGAGTAGGATACTGCAATGAGTCCTGGATTTCATTCCAGGACGGGAGTGGATCATAAAATATTCCTAAGTCCCTATCATAAATGGAGCCTGCAGGAGTCAAAAGTTCACCTTGAGTCGTCAGAGCCACCTTGGCTGGAGTAGTCTGAGAAGATTCGCTTGCACCGGTCCCGGCCTTGTCGGCTTTCCCGGATTTCTCTACCAAAGCCGTTTCTCCGTCCAGCCCCTCAAAAGCCTGACGAAATGCATCATCCGTCCACTCCTGAATCTCGCCTGCCTGCCCAGGAAGCAAGGCCCCGTGCCATCGCCACCATCATCACCTTCCCGACCATCTCCACCCTCACCTCTTTCCTCCTCTACGTCTTCCTCCCCCTGGGTAAGTGGACAATTGCTGGGGGAAGGACCGTCCGACTTCTTAAGTTTTTTACCTCCGACCGCTGGAGATTTCGTGAAAGGTTTCCTCTTGCCACTCTTTACCGTGACACCTCCCTTATCCTGAGCAGCCGCCCTCTCCTCCGCCGTTTCCCTCAGCTTGACTACTGACAGTTGTGGGAGGATCAAGTTATACTCCAGAAGGGTCGCATTTTTGATCAGGTAGGCAGGTGATCTATCTCTCCCGGGGATAGCTTCTATCTCAGCCGCCGTCTGAACCAGGCGATCAGTCTCCACAACCGCAAAGCCACCTGTCGCTAGCAAAAATGGAAACGTATGAGAAGAAGCATCGCAACCCGAATGGAAATTATAAATAAAGCATCGACTTACATCCAGAGGTGAAACGCCGAATAGAAACAGAGTCGTCCCTGACGAAGAACCACTCCTTCTTGAACATGCTGAACTTAGAATACAGATCCAAGACCAGCTTGAAGGTTACAACTGACTCCAAGCTGATATATGGGGACCCCTTCTTATAGCCCCTCAGATTATATAAGTACCGGATCTCCCAGTTGGAAGGAGCACGCCCATACTTCCTCTGGAAGATGACAAAGAGGCTCACTAGTATAGCATAGGAGTTGGGTTGAAGCTGGAATGGGGCCACCTTTAGATATGTAAGGAAGCTGGCTACCCAAGCATTAAGAGGCGGGATGGCACCACACATACAGTGGTATCTGCTATAGGCAAAGTACCCTTCGGGAGGGTCGTATGGCATAACTTCTCTCCCTGGCAACAGCATGCGCGTTCTATCGATTCCGAAAGAACGGGAGATGACATCAAGCTGCTCCTCCTTGAGGGAGCTGGGAAAGCAATCGGGCGGGGAGTTCAGAAGCTCCGGAGGGCCGTACCCGTCCACCAGTGATCTCGGGGCAGTTCCGTGACGTTCCAGTCCTGGCTGAGCAGGGGGCACTACGGAAGATCCTCCTTCGCCCTGGGACTTCTTTTTATCCGATCGAGTTTCTACTTTGCGAGACATTATCTACAACATCGGAAAAACATATTGTTAAAACAGAGGATATAAACAAGCAAGTACACGTAGTCCGGAATTTCGCTCGTGATATGAAAAGTGAAAAAATCAAGTGTATAAAGTTCATTCGGCACCCATACTACAAGCCCATTCGGCATTCACAACTAAAGTTCATTCGGCACCCATACTACGAGCCCATTCGGCATTCACAACTAAAGTTCATTCGGCACCCATACTACGAGCCCATTCGGCATTCACAACTAAAATTCATTCGGTACACACAAAAATTTCATTCGGTAAAGGGAAGTTAAGTACCTAATTCGGCAGGCTAAAGCGGTTCGGCAGTAGGAGAAAATCTGATTTGGCTATGTAACTGATTTGGCTCGACTGCTTCGTTCGGTAGGAGATAACAAAGGCCCTAGCTCCGTATTTATAGGCGAAGGTGGACCTCCGGACCAACCGGTTCGGTACTAGAAATCGAATGGGAACGTCAAAATTGGATAACCTGAAACAAAGCACGACATATATTAGCATATGCCCTACTTTGGGGGGCAAATGTTGGGTACGTTTCTATCACTACCAAGTCCAGATGAAAAAGGAGTCACCGAACCGTTCGGTAACAAGCCAACAGGAGAAAGTAAGGGACGAACCAGCCTCTACCGGACCAATACCTATTCAAGCATCACCGAATCAACTCCATAGCCGAACCAACCCCATAGCCGGACCAACCCCATAGCCGGACCAACTCTCACCGAATCAACTCCATAGCCGGACCAACCCCATAGCCGGACCAACTCTCACCGAACCAACTCCATAGCCGGACCAACCCCATAGCCGGACCAACTCTCACCGAATCAACTCCATAGCCGGACCAACCCCATAGCCGGACCAACTCTCACCGAATCAACTCCATAGCCGGACCAACCCCATAGCCGGACCAACTCTCACCGAATCAACTCCATAGCCGGACCAACCCCATAGCCGAACCAAGACATACCAGGCCAAATCACACCAGCCCAGGCCCACCAGCAGCTATGTACATCCAAGACCCCTGCTCCCTACCTCACTCTATAAATAGAGGGGCAGGGGTACAACAATGGGGACAAGTTTGGAGAGCTCAAGCACGGAGAGAACTTTCAAACAACTTTCTTTTATTTGTATCAAAGCTTTGTACTTGTAATCTAAACAAGAAAAGAGAAATAACATATAAAGTGGACGTAGGCACATTCTGGCTGAACCACTATAAATCTGCGTGTCTTTTTACAGTTTAGCCCCTGCTTTTCATATATTTGCATAAATCACTCAAATCACTAAGAACAATATAAGATCCACTAAATCATACGACTTTGAGGTGTTTGTCAACTACATAACCTCTGAGCTCGTACGTCTCAAAGAAGGGTGTTAAGCTAAGAGAATAAATTCTCCACCGCCAACAGAAATGTATTTGAAAGAAATCAGCTTTACATCTCAAAATGTAATGTCAGACATGTAACCATACAAGTCTGTTTCGGGTTCGAACAGAACCGAAGGCACTTCAAAAGAAGCCCTTGCAATCCGGGTATTCACAATCCCGATAAAACTTCCCATCACAAAGGAAATCTCTATACCGTAGCTAACGGTGCAGAGACAATCGATAGGTCATCCTATCGTTTTCACAAACACCCGGTCTTCACCACCGGTCTTCAATACGATCCATATCGTCGTATCACAAATTCGGAATGGGTTATATGACCCAAAGGTCCTTTCCCGGCTAACCCGAATAGTGAGCACTTATTCAAAAATAAGTGTGGCATTCAAATTCAAGCAAATCACAACAAATACCCATTCAAGGTAATTATTGATAGTCGGTTATTTAACTATCAATAGGTCTGCACAGCATCATCAGATTCCAAATAATTTTCCAAATTATTTATCTTCCAAAAATATCTTTACAAGATATATAATTTTCCACACTTCAAAAATAAATCAATGTTTATTTTTTAAACAAATTCCCCTTTCCTTTATAAATTCCATAGTGAATTTAAATTTCCAATATCCACTGATATACGATTTTCAATCGATTTCAAATATTCACTTTCAATTTATCTTTACAAAGATAAATTCTCAAAACGTTTCATTTCATATTGGAAAAGCATTTCCATACTTATTTAATAATAAGTAATTCACAAATCATTTATTTTCAACACTTGGAAAATATTCGATATACTTAAATCATAATTAAGTATATTTTTCATTCTTTAAGGAAAACGTTCTCTTAGAACCATTTATTTGAGTCAAAACGAATGTTGCGTAAAACATCGTTACGACGACCCAAAATCACTAGTATAGGGATTCGAAATTAAGATAGATATATAAAATCCAATACTATATAAAACGTTTCCTTTCGGAAACCATTTACTATAACAACAGTGTTATAGTCCACCATTTCCTTATTCGTCGAAACGTCTATTTCAACAATAAATGTTGAAATCTATGTTTTCGATACTTAACACGTTTTAAAACATCTTTTTAAAACAATTACTTCATTTCGTAATATCACTTCTCCAAAACATATCCATTTTATCTAGTAATATATTCACTGTCCAAAATCGTGAATATACTTTATTTACCCAATTCAATGTTTCTACACATTTATTTAAAAGATTATCCATCATCTAAAATTGTGGATATAATTCCTTAAATTAACTTCTAAAATTCACTTATCAAAATAAGTGATTTCGGATTTATAAACAACGTTTATAAATCACATTTATATTTTATAACAATTTCAACTTATAAAAATCATTTTTATTCGCAAATTCTATTTATATCCCCTTTAAGTGCCAAAATTTAATTTATAAGTAAATTACTTATAAATCTTTTATTTTAAAACATCTATTCATTTTATAACTTCACATTATAAATCTATTAATTTCATTCACTTGTGAAATCCATTTGTACTTCCTTTTAACACTTATAAAAACTCATTTTATAATTCCAATATTTTAATTTATGAATATCAATTTTATAAATCTTTTATATAAACCGTTTATAATCATTCCAAAAATCTCAATTTAAATAAACCAATTCTATAAAACATATACTTTCAAAAATTACTTTAAAATCCCTTTGAAATCAAAATCATTGACTTAAACTTCAAAAATGGATCCGATGATGCAACAGCACCAAATAATCAATCACAGCATCCAAACATCATATATCATCATATGATAACGGCATATACAACAATATCTGTAAATAAATCACTACGGTGAGGAATCCAGTCGGATCCCTCCAACCTGTTTCCCTGCATCCACAGATGTTAGCACAATACCAATTCCGTTCCAGTATGGAATATCGCGGTATATAGGATTTATAAATATAATCCGCTATTATGCGGCGCAATAGGGTCTCATCCGCTATACAATGCGGGAAATCAACTCCAATATATACATATTCCAATAGATATATATTTCTATATACATATATAATACCAATTCCACTAAACATTGGAATATTCGTGGTATATGTTTTTAATAAATAACCTCCGCTTAATAACGGCGTATAATGTCTATTTATGACAATAAATAGCAATCATCATTCAATCATCACAATTAACACTATCAACAATTTAAAATCTCAACTATTTAAAATTTAAATCGAAACAAAACATTCGATTGAGTGAGGAGTTCTCACCTTGGCTTCAATTCCGTTCCAGCGTTTTATTTCGAATAAAATTAAACGTGCATTTAATTTTACCCGAAATTTTCACTGACTCCAATTGCTTCCAATCCAGCTCCATTGCGTAGTGCTCGACAATACGATTCCAACGCAACTTGTTTCGTAAAATTCCGACCTCGTATGAAAGAGATATGCATTTTTATAGTTTACACAATTTTGTATATAAATTAATTTACAAACTTTATTATTATTTTCTTAACCTAGAATTAATCCAGACCGTGCGTTTTGCAATTGAAATCTGGGCCGCACCTTCATGCTTCTTCCCAAACGCGTGAAGACCCAGTAAAGATCGAACGTATGTGAACCCATAGCCGCCAAACTTCCATTGAATTATGCTCCAACATCGTCGAGCTATACGACGATCAACAATAGCCGTTCCACTCGCCTAGCCACGCTCTATCATCGGCCAGAGACCGGCTACACTCGGTCGCATGAATCTCGAGCAACACGTGAACGAACACGATGACTTCTCATATGAATTGCCGACTATCCATGCTTCTAAAATCGATCATAACCGTTGGATTTACTCTTCTCGACGAGATCTACAATATTGTAGTTGAACTTTTCTTGTATAGATTGACGGATTGGAAGAAAAACGAGGAGGTATGAAGATGAATTTCGGCCATTAACACGTTTCTGGCGGCTAGGGTTTCCTCTACGGTTTTCGCTTGAATAAACGTAAATATAAACGTTTATATATATTATTTTAATATTAAATCCATTTAAAACAACTTTTACAAACGATCTCCAAACGACGCGTGCCGACAGGCGTTTCTATGGTTTACCCCACGTTCCTAACACAATGGAACGTGTTTCGGGAGATAATTCGATCATCTGTGCGAGTTACGGAATTAAACAATCGATTTTAAATTAAATCGGTTAATCAAATTTCTGTGCGTTTTAGCTCGCCCCGGACAAACGGTACATTCGATTAACACGAAATTTGAAACCATACAATAATTTCACATTACGGATCCGATGAAACAAGTTTCGTCGAAATCCGAGACTTTTTGAAAAATGACTATTTTAACTCGCCAAATTAATATTAAAACAATTTCGATGCATTTCGAGCTGCCACGGTCACACGACAACTCCGATTGCTATGAAAATTGAAATCCGATAATAACAATCTATTACGGATCCAATGGAACTAGTTTCGTCCAATTCTGAGACTGTTCGAAAAATGGCTAATTTCACTAGTCTATTAAATATTCAATTTTCACAAATTAACTTTAAATTCAATTTTAAAAGTTCTATAACATCACTATAACTTCAACATGATTTAATATAACTTCATAAATCATTTTTAATCACATTAAATCCAGATTTCAATTATTTCTGGAATTTCAACTATTAAATTATCGATTTAATTATCCAATTAAATCCAGATATTCGAAAAATAAATTATTCGACTTATTAATTCTACTTATTAATATTAAAAAAAATTAAATATTCGAATTTCAAATGTCAGAAATTATGGGTCGTTACACCCCTCTTCCCATAGTTGAAACAAGTAATGTTCACCACATTATGCTTTTGAGCCCAACCCACTGAGGCATTTCCTCCTTTCTAGTACTTATATCCCTTGTGATACGGTTTGGACTACTTCTTTCATCAACCCTCGGGTCTAACATCAGCTTTCCATTCCTACTGATATAAGTGAACATGTCTCCTTGCCATTTCAACAACCATTTCAAAAAGATACAATAGGTGCGCCATCACGTCAGGATTCAGCCCCTTCCTCAAGGCATTAATAAATTTCTCAATTTTCTTTAACGAAGTATTAATGTGCCCCCTTCCATACTTTGATAGAGCATTGAAACACTGAATATACTTTACCAGAGTCATCTCTCCTAGCTTCAAATCAAGAAACTCCCAACACAAAGCGTTCTTCCTTGAGTCAGGGATAAGTTGAGCCTCGAATCGCTCCCTGTACTGCTCCTAATTTGTCGTCTCTTTCGGTACTTTGCATTCAATGCTTCTATTAGTCTTAACCATCCTCCTGAAGCCGACGTCCTCTTCTAAGTATTATCTTAACTGAAGTCTCTAAAGATGCACTTACACACCTTCAACCAATTCGGCACCTCTAAGCTAGACTTCTTCAACGTAAACTCCTTTCCTCCTTAGTTCTTATAATCGTGAGTCACCTTGGAAAAGTTTACCCTTATCTACCAGTCTTGGCTCAAAAAATTCTGCTAACTATTGCATCATCATATGCACCATGTACTGATAAATAAGTGCATCCATATCCATTTCTCCTACAGCCAGGATAGGTATTCTATTACCGGCATCAACATGAACTTCCAAGGTTGCCTTCCTTCCTTAGCTATTCATTTGCATGTTGGCGGTTCCACTACAAGCAAAATCTACGCTTCGCATCTCCATTCTTAGTTCAACGTAACCAAGTTTTTATAAGAAATGGAAGCAAAGAGAGTGATAGCAATAGTTGAAAGATAGATATATCCACACAAAGACATACACATATGCACATATATATATATATATATGCCCAAAATGGATCAATGTCCAAGATTGAGTTGTAAGGAACCTATAAGACCTAGATTTAGTAGATAATAATGAAGATAATATAAATAAGTAAAAGGGACATAAGTTTTTATAGTGGTTCGGCAATATCTGGCCTATATCCACTTAATAGTTTTATTGACTGTTGATTTTACATAGTTTTTATGTGATTACTAGAGAACTGAAGAAAGAATGATCACTAGTACAGGGGTTAGACAGATTCTAAGTCCTAGAAATGCTTGGAGTAGCTACCTTGGTGACTATTGTGTGGAGGACGAAGATGAAGAAGAGGTAAAGCTTTTGCATAGTGATAGCAGCAATCAGATCCTCTTTTAGCCGCACCAGCGATTGTATTATAGAGGAAATAGTCATTTTGGATCAGAAGTCCACTTGGAGCAAAGTCCAACGATCAACCCAAAGTCACGTGCAAAATTGTAGATCTTCACAAATTAAAAAACATGTCAATACCGACTTAAACATGTTGATTTTGACATGTTTCCTTTGTTCGAATCACCTCGCACTTTCTTGCATCCTTCTTCCTACTTCATTATACGGCATCCTATGTTATTTCCATTAATTGTTGATTGATTTTGATAATCTTAATTGATTTTGATGATCATTCTTCATTGCTTGGTTTATTTTACCATTTTAGTTGTTAACTCTTCGATTCTTGGAACAGGTCGTCCAAGAGTACCCTTGGAAATCAATTGGGCATGTATAGGAGGAATAGATAACAACTCATATAAAGTTGGAGAGAAGGGATGTGGAGCAAAAACATGTCATCATAAACAAGTCATCCAAAACAAGTCGTTATAAAACATGTCAATATAATGTTGAAACTCTCCCGAGCTATTTTCTAGCTTCATCTAAGTGTGCTCGCAAATTTTCAAGTCATTACGTCTTCATCTTCCTTGGGGACGTCCAAAGGTTGGAGCGCTTGGAGTCCAACCTGAGAGTTTTGTGTATCAGACCCGAGTTATACTTGTTCGGAGTCGGACCTAAGAGTTTTATGTGTTTGACCCGAGTTCTGCTCAGTAATGATTGCTTAGAGTCTGACCTGAGAGTTTTGTGAGGCGGACCTGAGAAAAAACATGTCGGTACCAAGTTGTATACTTAGCGAAGATTAATTTGTGTCCGACCTTAGTGTTTTGTGTGTCAACCCCGAGTTATACTCAATGATGATTGCTTGGAGTCCGACCTGAGAGTTTTGTGCGTCCAACCCGAGAAAAAATAACTTGGTACCGAGTTGCTTTTCAACTCAGGTTTTCTTTCATTTTCCTAGGTTCAGCTCAGGTTTGACTCAGGTCCGACCCCAAGCGACAAATTGAAAAACTCAAGTCAACTTTTTTCACTCTTTTTTTTATATTTCCTTTTTCTTGCCTTTTTATGATGTTTCCAAAGTCCCTAAATCATTTTGTCTTCATTTTGATGTTCTAACTTCCGGTTGAAATTGGCTTGGTCAAAAACCAGGTTAACACTTGCCTCCTAGAGTATGCTTTCATTGAAAACAAAGCATGCTCTAGATCAAGACTAGTTCTGATTTGCAATCCCATAATACGGGACTGCCATTCTAAAACTGCTTTGAAGCATTGCTTTTGTTCGATAGACATTCCTTCAACCATTTTGAGTAGTTAGAATTCCATTCTACATTCTTCGTGCTTAGGACAAAATCTACACTTTGGAGATTATTCCATGCCTTAGATGAGCATGTTCTCTCTTTGCTATGTATTGTTTTCATTTCTTCTTTTGTATTGCCTCCGTTTGAGCTATTGACCCATACCGTTGAGTAAAATTTATCCAAAGTCGGAGGAATTGTGATCGCTGTAGTGATGGTGTTGATTTTGGTAATGGTGCAACCGACTGCTTCTTAGTAAAGATGGTCGAAGTTTGGATTGTTCTTGACCTGTGCTGGGTCTCAAGCTTGTCTTAGCTCGTATTCACTCCACTTGCATGCGAATAAGACAATTTGCTTCAGGAACAATCGTGTTGGATGGTTCCATCGCTATGCTTTTCCATCTTCTATGCTTCCAGCAATTCTAAAATGAAAAGCTTACTGCATCACGTTAGATAGTGGCTTCATTATCGAGTTTTCATCGATAACGGGTAAGTCCAAATAAAGATAATCTTACAGTACAACGTGACTTGTTTTTCTAGCACGAGCGAGGAGTCTACATAGGATGGTCCATTCATGACATTCGAGACACTAGACTCACTTTGCATAGATAACACACTGCACTTGCCATGGTCAATTGTTAGAACCTGACTACTTAACACATATCAACTTCCTTTTGATTTTGGGCATTGGTTATTTGGGGATATTATTCAAAATAAAACATACCTGAAAGTGTTGAACGCTAAGTTTTATGGTTTAGAATGACTTTTCGATCATCTCGTCTTTACTTTGGCGAAGGAACTTTGACTCCGCCAGAAGCTGGACCCTTTGCAACTTAGGCTTCTCCTTTTACTCCTATCACACTGGGACAATTGATTACTGCTAAATTGCAAGGCACAGTTGCTCTTATAGAGATGTTGTTGAATCCACCTCCTCCTTTAAATGAGTACCCAACATTTAGGGTCTTGGATGAAGAGGGAAGAGCAAGTAGGGATTCCCTAAGGCTTGCTGGCATGTCAGTCTTCTCCTTGGCCGTATGCTTCGTACTGTTTGTTTTTGCCTTAAATAGGTCATATGTATGCTGGGGAAGCCCCCGCTATCTTGCAACTTTATGCATATAAACTTGATTACGTTTTGTTATTCGGCCCTATATAATTATGGATAGTCCCCGTTTTGCGCTGCTCTTGACTATTGCGGAGCAGTAGATGGGATGTTAATTTCCTCATTTTATGATCTTTGTCATGAACTAAATCCCATTCGCAAAACATATTTTCTTTTTAGAATGCCTCGCTTTAGGCACTAGTAGTAGCTAGATATTATGGGTAAAATTATTCAGTTGCCCCCGTCTAAATGAGCTTCCATAACCTCAGTCTTGGATCGGGAAAAGTTCGGTAGTACTTTTTTTTAATTTCTTTATGACTATCCTTGCCCATCCTCGACCAAGGGTGACTTGCTTGGTCGTCGGCGCTGTCGCTGATATCTAGTTAGGCACTAGTTTCAATCCTCGAAAACTAGAATGAATCATTCAATTCTGAATGTCCTTCCTTGAAGTTACTATTTTTGAGGATCAATAGAATTCCTAAAGGCTGGTGATTACACCTTCTTGACATTGCCAATCTTCAGCCGATGGTAGATTCTCATCGGTTATGGCTAAATTTCCAGTCGTGCATCAGCTTCAAAAATCTGGAAACTTACACATTAACGACACAATTCTGGCCCGTTCAGTATCGAGAGGTTCCTCTTATCAAGAACCTTTGGTTCACTACATCCATTTGTCTGTTTGTCTTCTTTTTTCACTGTGATGATGGCAAGTGGTTCTGCTTTGCTACCGCTTTTCAATAGAATATTTTGCTCTTGTCCTTACCTAGGTGTATATCGATAATGTTGATTCCCCTTTTTTGCGATTTCCAAAATCCAATCTATGCAACAATCTCTTCGAGAACAGTTGGTTTAATTGCTTGATTCCGAGCATTTCCTTTCCTTGCGGCTGCACCTCCTGTATTCCTGTGCAACATATTTTTTACCGCAACTCTGTGCATGTAAATAATACTCCTGTAGTCATTTTAGCTATTCTATTACATAGCTTTGTTCAAAACTGTGGTGTAGCTTGATTTAGCGAATTCTGTGACTACTCCTGTTTAGGTTGGGTCGATATCATTTCGACCAAGTGTAAGGGTATATGCCCCAGTCCATAGGGCTGATTACTCTAAATACCAAGTCCATACACTTTCGGGAGACTAGGTTTACTAAGAAATTCGTTTGACTTCCCTCAGTTTGGCTCTCAATCCTACTCTGGGATTGAAGAAGTCTAATGGATTAATTTTCGATTTTACATGATTTTCCCTACTTGTCCTTAGTCATGCGTGCCTTGCTTGACTGCTAACGTTGTCATGGAAGTCCTCTTCATATGTCAGTTCCTAACTTCGAGAACTGGTAACTAAACTACTGGGTTCCAAGTATCATTTTCTTGAGATTGCCTCTCTCTAGGCTGCATCAAATTCTTTCTAAGTTGTATACTGGAAATTTGGTTGTGCACCAATTCCTATCTCTAGAAACTAGCGCATGTGCAATCCAATTTTTGGGGATTTCCCATTGGATCTGCCTTATCTCCGAGCAACGACTGATTCCTACAATGAAGGGCTAAACCATTTGATTGACATATGAAAGGTTATGGCTTTCCACTGTCTCCTATCTTCGGGCAACAGTAGTTTCTAAAGGCAAGGTTTGAAACACAGTTGAGCACTAACTTCTCTCTCTAGAAGCTAGTGCATCGATGGTTTACTACTGCGAGTGTTTCTCGACGAACCTCATTTTGAAGTTTTTAGGCTTTAACGGGGAAACCCCAGTACTTAGAAACTAAGATAGTTTCCTAATGTTACCTGGGCAATATCGGTACTTAGAAAATAGAAAGTTTCCCAGAGTTGTCGGGCAACACGAGTACTTAGGAAATAGAAAGTTTCCCATCGTTGTCGGGAGCAACACTGGTGCTCAGGAAATAGAATTTTTTTCGGCATTGTTGGGGCCCGGTACTCAAGAAATGGGAGAGTTAATCAGCGTTGCCAGGGCAAGACCGATACTTAAGAGGTTGGAGTCTATTTTCCTTGTCGATCTGGCGGTTTTGGGCCTTTCCGACGTTGCCGAAGCAACATCCGTTCTTGGAAGGTAGAGTGCGATTTTCTCGTCGATCCGGCAATTTGAGTCCAATTACCCATCGGCTTGGCGGTGCTGTGTTTTAGTTGGGTACTAGTTTCGGTTTTCTAAAATTGGCACTTTTATGATTGATTGTAAGAGGCTTTTCTTAGTGCTTCCAGTCTTTGGACAGCATTAAAGTGCTGCAAGTTAGGATCGAACCATTCGTTTGATCCTGTAGAATTGGGTAGATTCCTTTTGACCGAATATGGCTGCTTTCTCGATGATGCCAAACTTTGGGCTATGTCATATTCCAGAAGGATTAGAGTCTCGGTGTTTCCATTACTTAGCTTTGTTTATAACTGTCAAGTGCTCCCTTTGGCGATGCAGAGCCGTTGTTTAACCAATTCTATGGTTATTCTTGTTCGTGTAGGGTCGAATTTCCTCCGATCGATTTTTTTCGCAATCTGACTTCTATTTACAAAACCTATTGTCCGCAAGTGCCGAACTCCTTGTACATATAGAAACTGTGGGAAAAGTCATTACATTGCCCCCAGTATGACTGCACTTATCTTGTCTTGCTCATGGACCGATAAAGTTTAGTAGTACTTCTCTTGATCATGTGACAATTAACCTCGCTTGTTACGGGCTATATGTATTCTGTTGGGCCATTTGCATTGTTGCGGATATCTGCCTTATTCGTTGGTTCCAATTTCAAGAATCAATGATTTAGTTGCTCGATACCGAGCATTATCGTTGTTTGTCTTTGGACAATAGTTGTGACGACCCGAAATTCCATGCTCGAAAAATCGCATCATCGAAAAGAAAGAAAGGGGTGAGAAAGTAGAAAAGATAGAGAAGAAGAATAAACAACCACAGAATCTCAACAGCGGAACGAATAAAATATAATATATCACATAATAGATTACATAATATCATATACATCAGAGTTATACAGATAATACAACACATACTAGACAGTTATAAACACCTGTCTAGTTAATACAACTCACAAATCACAGAGATACAACACAGCGGAAATACAGATAAACACTAACACAGCGGAACCAATATATATATCTATACGCTGAAGCCTCCTGCTCCATTGCTCCTCCATAGTTCGTCAAAGCTAACCTGAATCCCTTGGCTACCCGTAAAAATTTGGGTACACGAGAGTTTATGAAAAACAGAAATAAACTTCGGGTCAGACATGGGTCTGGTATGAGTAAACGGTTAAAGTTGCTTAACTTTAAAAATTCTTTGAAAACAAAAGGTATCACGTAAGACATCCCACACATAAACATGGAAATGTTTTTACCTTACGCTAACCAAAACAGTTTAATAGGAAATTCAGTGATATTATAATAGTGTCTAGGGTTTTCAAGTAAAATACAGAAATAGCTGAAATGCTTACACCTCACATTTCAACATAGTTGGGCACAACTAAATCGTACGGCGCTTATTGGAGATTGGATTCCATACAATGGCAGGGCTACTGGGGTACCGCCCGTCACAGTACGTGGCCTAGATCACCGTACCGAGGAGTACGCCCGCTCCCCTGCATCACAAGGCCGGAACATCCCTTACTGGATAATTCCCGGATAAGATACCCCACGGTTGTCATGATCAACCGCACACAAAGCTGAAAAATAAGGGACATCTAGACAGGGGTAATCTCGTCCTACTTGGGTGCTACCCACTAACCTTGCTGCACCTCCCCTGTTTTAGCCATTCCCGGTTGATGAGGCTTGAGGTCACGATTACCTTTAGAGAACACATCTCTTAGAATGCTCATCGTCCACCTGACGATGTTCTGAAAGCATTCGATCCATACAAGTTCGTTCCGGGTTCGAACGAAACTGAAGGCATTATCTCGTTACACTCGTATTGGAATCACCCTCAGAGTTAACGACAATAACCCTTGCATTCTGAATCACCATCTCGAATCTACAAGTACTATCTTCGTCAAACTCATTACGGAATCACCCACAGAGTTATACTGACGTATAGTTCTTATACCTCGAGTCTTCACTTGCTCCATTTGAATTTCACGACCTAACGTTATTTTGGATCGATGTGGTATTCGGGTCTCCAGACCTAGAATCCCGGTATACGGAAACCCGATCCCGGTCTCATCGAAATCCAAACCGTGTCTTTTAAGGCCAAGTTGTTTTAAAGTTAAAACAATTTAATTCAATTATCTATATACACAGAGATAGATAAAACACAATATAACAATGGATAATAACATCATCATCATAAACAGCTAATCCATATTATCTACTCAAACAGATAATCAATATCATCATACTGAACCAAACATCCATAACACAATAGGTATATATCTGAGATCACAATCAATCATGGAAATCAACATCATCCATCATATATAAACAAAGATTAATAATCACCTCATTTATAATTAATTTAAAATGAATTAAATTAATTACAAATCTCTAATTAATTTAAAGTAAATTAAATTAATTACCCCATCAATATTAATTTTGCTTACATAACCATTAATTAATTACAAGTCAATTAATTAATCATTTCCTACTACCATCTTAATTAACCCTTCTTGATTAATTATCTATAATTACATTTAAATAATTATCCTTTAATTATTTTTCACAATTTAATTATCTTATACTAATTATAGAAAGTAATCTTTAAATTACTAAAATCAATTACCTTACTTCCTAATTAATTACATTAATGAATTCCTTCATTTATTAATTATTTCCAAATAAATCCATTTTAACTTACATCATTAATTACAATAATTAATGATCTCTAATTACATTTATTTCATTTAGTAATTTATCTCCAATTAAACAAAATGTTAATCACCTTGATTAACTCCATTCAGTAATTAACTACCCTTAATTACTTCAATTAATAATTTAATTACTCCATCATTAATTATTCTCTAATTAATCCCTTGATTAATTTATACAAAGTAATTATACTCAAATTACTTTCATTATTACATCATCACAATTAATTACTTCCTTAAGTAATTATACTTATCACATCAACAAATGGTTATTTAAATTAATTAAACTTAATTAATTAACTTAAACAATTCATATTAAACTTGATTTATTAAAATGAGAAATTAATTTCTTAATTACTTCCCTAAGTAAGTTATACTTATATAATTCACCATTTATTATCTTAAATTAATAAACCTAATAAATTATCAAATGATCATATTAATCCATTATTTTATAATACTAGTTAATAGCCTTCATTAATCATTAACACTTCTTAAATTTACTTAAAGTAATTAAATTAAGATTTATTATCTATTTACAATTACATTTCATCTTTAATAACTCATTAATAAATCCTTAATTATTTAATTAATTAAGTATTCAATATCACTTAATTAATTCTTGCTTACTTTATTAATTAATAACCATAGATTAAAATTCAACTCTTATTTAATTAATGATTCTTAATTATCCATTTATTCATCCTAAATTTATTATCTTAAACCTTAATTAACTAATTTAACTTTAAATTACTAAATTAACTAATTCAATCACTAATTAATCAAATTAGTAAATTACTCATTTTAATTTACTTAATAATTACAAATCTATAAATCTTCACTTGTTTAAAGGATAAAACATTTTCTTATATATAAATTAAACGCTCACTTATAAATGCATTTGAAACATTTTATCTTTGAATCTACTTTTACATTTCATTTTAGATTTAGATTCAATATAACTACAAATTTTAACTTAGTAAAATTTAACACATTCAAATATACTTTAAACATCTTAAAGTTGTAAAACATTTTGTTTTTATAAACTTTATTCATTTTAAACTAGGAAACAAAAGCAAATTTGAATCCATAGCTTACACTTTGGGTTTAAACTTAGTTTAAACCCTGCTCCCAACTTTTAAACTAGAAACTGCCAGGCTTTATAAAACTGGCATCACGACATAAAACCCGAGACTACCCAAACTTTGCTTCGAGGCAAACACGTAAAAACTCGGGCCAGTCTTCCATTTACTCGTGAAACTCGAGTACCATTCCCAGCTACCCCAGTCTATCACCGTGCACATGCATGCTGGACCTGATCAACGGCGACCACCACCTCGACGCCCCACCCGTTGCCCCTGACCCCACCGACCATCTCGACCACCCTGATCATCGCTAACGCCAGAGTATCGAAATCGAGCACCCTACCCAAAACCTGGAACTAACCAGACATCACCATCGCAACTGAAATCACCTCGTCCTCCAAACTTCGACCACCGTGGGTACTGAAACTCCGGCGCTGGCTTCCTCTACACGCCTACTACCCATACCCAGATTCCGGTTGAACTCGATCAACTATACGAGTTGAGGTTATCAACTGTGCTTGACTCAGCAAAACTAGGGTTCTAGACTTCTGATGACAATCACCACCTCCCCACTAACCAGTACCATCACCTGAAAATTTTGTCGAAGTCCCCTATCACCCCTCCACCTCCAGAAAGAACCACCACCTCCCAGATCAACTATATCACCAGAGAAACCCAATAACTCGAAATACAGACACCACCCCAGAACACATTCAATACTACACTAAAAATTACGAACTTGATTCTAAAAATCCTATCTTTTAGATACATTTTCAGATATGAAATTTTATCAACATATTCCAAGATTTGATTTTTAACATATTACAAGTTTTCTCTGTGTTTCATGTTTCCAGAGAATGTTTTCTGCTTATAATTATTTCAATTATTTTCAAAGCTTAGTTTAGATTAAAACAACTAACTTTGTTTTAACAACTTAGGCCTAAAGAAGATTGGAGAAAGAAGTTTTTTTTTTTTGAAGTTTGAAAACTAAGTTTTATTCTCTGGTACTTTTAAACAGAGATCACAGTAGTTTTATCAAAACACCCTCCCAGATTTCCAGAGTCTTAAACAATCATACAACCATATTTCCAAACATACATCACAAGTCTACTTAGAACATAAACCATATCCATCAAAACTAAGGTATCTCATGCTTACAGTTTTTCAAGTCGGAGACTTGTATTAAGATCAGGGAAGTTCAAAAGCTACAGATATGCACATACATATATTCACGAAGACTTGCACATATACATGCATGTAAAACAATCATTAACACAGACATTTCAGATTATTTATGGTTGAGTTTTAAAGTTTACTCACCAGTCATTTGAATGGAAAACTTGCTCTTTTTATTTGAAGACAGGGAACTTGAAATCTGGCATTTGAAAACTTCCATATTTTGTTGTTTTGATCTTCGAAAACTTTGAATTGGCTTTGGAACTCAAACATGAATTGTCTGGAAGTCTTGTTAAAATTGAAAATGCTTTTATTTTTGATTGAGAACTGAAGTGCTTTTGCTTTGTTGATTTCCAGTTTTGTATTTTGTTTAAATTCTTCTCTGTTTAAAAACTGGAATTGCAACACTCTCGTTTATGAAATAAAAATGAAGTAGGTTGAACAAATAACAAGTATACCATATTGTTTAAGTACAAATTTCAGAGATATTTCCATTTTCTTTGGTGACTGAAAACCATTCTGGACAGGCTTTGTTGTGCTAAGGTGGAAAAACATTAAATGCTATGTACTTTCTTGTATACAAGCTTCTCCTACAATCCACTTTCGTATGTACTTACAACCTTACCCATGTTTATATTTGTTTAATTTTAAACTTAGCATACTTACCCTATCTTCATTTGTATGTACTGAAATGATTTCTGCCTGCACCTGTACATTGCCAAAGTGTACAAAATAATTTACTTGCCTTATCTATCATCTTATACTTAGGTGATTTTAATGCCTGCAAGAATATTTTGCCATAGAGTAAAACTTTCTTGCCTGCACATAAGTTTTTAGTTTGTAATTGTTATAGTTATAGTTATAGTTAGCTTGTTATTTATTTCTAGTTTCTAACATAAGTGTATTATATTTTTGCTTTGTTTATTTGTAAGATGCTTGTATTCTTTTACTTGCCTGCAAGTATATTTAACTTAAGTTTTAGTTTTAAAGTTGTTATGGTCATTGTATTATGTTAGTTTGCATATTTGTTTCTATCTCTACATAAGTGTATTTATTTCTAATTTCTAACATGAAAGTATTTACATTTTAAAAGATAAACAATCAATATATAATTACCCATTATCATTCTATTTTATATTTACTTTACATATTTACAATGTATAATTTATTATCTATAATTATTATATTTATTTTAGAGATTTACATAAATTTAAAAACCATAACTTCTTTTCAAAATATATATAACAATTTTCATTTATAATAAAAATCTACTTATATAGACATTATATTATAAATAATGCTCATTATCACATTAAAAGAATTTATAAAAGAATTTATCACTTTATCACTTATTTTCTATCAAGCTATATTTTAAAAAGAACAACAACCCTTTTATTTAATTTAAATCTGAGCTAAAACCATTTAAACAAATTTTAACCTTTAATCTTGAGTATATCCTAAAGCCAAATAGTTATTTATTAAATATTGAATTTAATCAAATTCCAAATTACCAAAAAAAGATTAGAGTTTGAAAACATATCCTTATTTATTAGAATTTAAACAGACCTTAACTCTTTACCATATATACAAATATATATATAAATAAATAGGAAATAATTTATTAGCTTTAAAAGATAATTTATCAGTTAAATATCCATTTAAAATAAAATTATCAAGTCAATTTATATTTATTAACAATTATATATCAAATCAATTTAATATTTAATATAGATTATTAAATTGATATTGCTCAAAATTCCGGGATGTCACAATAGTTAGTTTTCCGCTAGCGGGATTCGAAGCGCTTGATGGATCTCTATGTGGCTGATTATTCCAAGCATGGCTAAAAGTCCAAGCCGTGGTGAATCTATAACAGTTGAGGGTTATCCTTCCTGACGTCGTTAGTCTTCGAGCGACATCAGATTCCTGAAAGACAAGTTATTTTCTCTAAGCGTTGCTGGTCTTCAGGCTACATTGGATTCTTGCAAGTTGGAGTTTTAGAACGCAATCGAGCATCTACTTCCATCTTTGGAAACTAGTGCGTTAAAGATTTGATTATGGAAATACTTTCATCATCACCTATCTTTGGGCGATGGTATGCTCCTACAAGTCTTCCGGCGACAACAATTTCCGAGACATTGGTTTTTCTTTCTGACATTGCCATGGCAACGCTAGTTCCAAAAAAGTATGGGATTGATGTGACCGTCGATCCATCGGTTTGGACCTTTTCGACATTGGTGAAGCAATGTCATTTTTCAGAAGGTAAGGGGTCGAAGTAACTGCCGACGTGGTGGTTGGAACCTTTTAAACGTTGCCGAAGTAACACTGGTTCTCATAAGGTGAGGGGTCGATGTGATCGTCAACCCGACGGTTTGGACCTTCCCAACATTTCTGGAGCAACGTCGGTTCTCCATTGATAAGGGGTCGAAGTGAATATCGACTCGATGGTTTGGACCTTCCCAATGTTCCTAGAGTAATGTCGGTTGTCAGAAGGTAGTTAGTCAAAACGACCGTCAATCCAGTGGTTTGGACCATCCCGACGTTGCCATTCTTGGGGCAACGTCGGTTCCCAGAAGGTAAAGGGTTGTTGGGACCATTGACATGGCGGTTAGAACCTCGCCAACGTTTTTGGAGCAATGTCGTTTCTCAGAAGGTGAGTGGTCGATGTGACCGTCGACCCGATGGTTTGGACCTTCCCAATGTTACTGGAGCAACGCCAGTTATCAAAAGGCAAGTGTCGAAGTGATCGTTTACCCCGCGGTTTGGACCTTTCCAACTTTGTCCGAGTAATGCCGGTTCTCAGAAGGTAAGATTAGAAGTGACCGTCGACCTGGCGGTTTGGACCTTCTCCACATTGCTAGTCTTAGGACAACGCCGGTTCTCAAAAGGTTGGGGATCGATACGATCCGTCAATCCAGGGGTTTAGACCTACTCGACGTAGTCAGTCTTAGGACAACACCGGTTCTCAGAAGGCTAGGGATCAATATGACCCATCGATTAGGTAGTTTAGATCTTCCTGATGGTGTCAGTCCTAGGACAACCTCGGTTCTCAGAAGGTTGGAGATCGATACGACCCGTCGATCTATCGGTTTAGACCTTCTTGACATTGCTAGTTTGGGGACAATATTGGTTCTCAGAAGTTTAGAGATCGAATGACCCATCCATCTGATGGTTAGTGAGTCTACATCCCCATCCGTCATTCGGGAGCGGAGGGGTGTTTTCTCCATTGTGCTGCCGGTTGCGTAACACTTGAGTTTTGCTTGCATGAACACGGTTCCATTCGTTTAAGAAGAAAATTTTATTAATGAGTAGAAGAATAGGCATTCCCGGCCAATTTACAATGCCCTTGTATCCCTGGGAGGTTTATTTGCGAAAGGAAATTAGATAAGGATGAATGAAATAGTATTATCTTATGTTGCTGCTTCATTCCTGGATGATTCGCTAGTTTGAAGGTTAAATTCCCATCAATCTTTCATTAGCTCGCCTGGGCCCCTCTCTGCTGGGTCAAGGCATTTTTCCTTGGGTAGGTAGACCCTGGGGTCTTACAGTTTCTCCCCCATTCCACGATTTCCTAACGTACTACTGGAGCTTGTTTTCTCTTATCAGCACCTCGATCAAATTTTTCAGATGTCGGCATTCATTAGTGTTATACCAATGGGTTTCATGGAAGACACAGTACTACCTAGAACTTTTATCTTGCTCTATTTTTCCCTCCTGGGCAGCTACTTATATAGCTTGGTTCCTTGAGTGGCAAGATATATATTCTCCAGTATGTCATTCAAGGGCGTGTAATCCTCCAATCCAAAGTTCTTAAGACGTTTCGGATTCGCGTCAAGCTCGTACCGTAGTTTTGACTTCTTTCCTTCTGATTACCAGAGTTCCCACCACTCACTGCAATGTTGTTCTAGATTTTTCCTTTGGTTGTTCATCACCAACCTTTCCTTTAGCTAGTCTTTCTTCTTCCAATCGCAAGAACTGATTCGCCTTTCGGTGGAATTCCTCCATGGTGGTGAGTTGTTTCATATTATCCATCTACCAAAATCCGTATCTGGATTAATAACTCGAACCAAAGCCATAAACACCATATCTTCCTTTGAATTTCCTACCTCAGTAACAGCAACGTTGAAGCTGTTCAAGAACCCTTTCAGAGACTCTTGGGGTCCTTGTGACAAGCCAAATAGTGACATTTCATCCTACGATCGTACAGTATGGAGCTTGAACTGTTCCAATAACTTCTTGGCAAACTCATCAAAAGTAAATATAGAGTTCGACACAAGTCTAGTAAACCACATGGAAGCAACTCCTTCCAAGAAGATAGGGAAACACCGGCAACAAGAAGCATCCATAGCTCTAGCTCTATCCATATGCCATTCGTACAAAAACAAATGTTGTTTAGGGTTCGTCGATGCATTGTACAACGACATTGTCGACATGGTGAATTTTCGGGGTATTCTTCTCTCAGAACATTTGCGGTGAATGAAGTTCGGTTTAGTGCAGAATGCTAGTCTTTATTTGTCTTGCTCCTGCTCTCCTCAACCAAACTTTTGACCATGTCAGCAATGTGCTCTTCGCTAGTGCAATAATCTGCAAGTCGACTGCTAGAGGCAACACCAAGTGTTTGACAATGCAAACGATCTTAGTCTGCCGGATGAAGCTAGGTTTTTCATTTTTTGGGAGAACCACATTTGCAGAGTTTTGTTGGCATGCAGTTGGTCCTATCGTGGCAGATTGAGCTCCGTTTTTGGTATTTTGTTCGTTAAAACCAACATTCAACTCCAAATCTTAATCATGAAGTAGCACGTCATCTTCAGAGTCAGAAACAAGTATCTCATTATTCTCTTAAGGAGTGTTCACCCTAAGATTTGGATTGGTATCAAGTTTCCTTCTTGCGGGGAGAGCACTCCTACTTTCTGGTGGAGGATTTCCTTCAACCCTTGTTGTTGCTTCCTTCTGCTTCTGCTTTCCATCTCTCCTATTCTGGCCAGAAACTGAAGAATTTTCTTATTCTATTACTTGAGAAGATTCCCTTCTAGTTCTTCTTGTCATTGGTTGCTACAAAGTTAACAACGCATCCATCTTAGCCATGAGAGATTTTTGACTATCAGTAAATTTCTAGATAAGATCACTAATCATCTAATCAAGTTCTTCTTTAGTGATAACTTCCTGTCGAGTAGAAGGTCTAGATAGAGCGTTACCATTATTTACTTCTATTTGGTAGGTGTTTGTTTCATCGCCACCAACTATTGCTCTTATGAATCTTCCAGATGCAGATTTTCCATTCCTAGGAGCCATTTGGATAGGTAATTTTCAATTTCTTCAAGTAAACTTTCTAGATCTAATTTTTGGATCTATCCAATCCAAAAATAATGACATAGTTCTAAGCCTAGTTTTAGGATTTCTCGGTGAAAGCACCAAAATGTTGATGCCAAAAATGGGTCAACGTCAAAGATTGAGTTGTAAGGAACCTGTGAGACCAAGATCTAGCAGATAATAATGAAGATAATAGAAAAAAGTAAACGACACATTAGTTTTTATAGCGGTTCAGCAATTTCTAGCCTACGTCCACTTTAGAGTTTTATTGATTTTACAGAGCTTGTCCATTATCCCGATTTTTAACCAAACAAGATCCAACAGAAGACGGAGTAATTTCATGACGTCAGAATAGCACAAGGCTCAAAAAAAAGGGGCTAAAGCAGCAAGTTAACGAGAGCCAAGTCATATTACTAAAGCGACGACTAAATTTGACTAAACCAAGAAACCAGCGTTCTTTCGATCCAATCAGCAGCTAAATACAACCGGCGAGTATATCGTCATCAAAACGGAGCAACGTGCAACGACACAAAGAGACAAAAGAATCATATGCATCAAAGTCTAGAAATACGCTAAGTGTATGGATCACTAGTGATCCATGCATCTTGGATCGCCAGCGATCCATACTTCAGCCTGGGATCACTAGGTCTCTATGGCATATGGAAGAAAGGAAGCATGACAGAAAAAGTGGAAAAATGTGCTAAGTGTACGGATCGCTAGCGATCCATACACCATGAATCACCAGCGATCCATACTTGTCCATGGATCCTCGGCGAGCTAACTAGGCAAAGCAATGGAAATAGGAGCTAGGTAAATAGCTCGCACGCGAGCTAAGTCTATGGATTGCTAGCGATCCATGGTTTCTGCTCGGGTCGCGAGCTAAACTCATATAGATCTACCTACATTTATCTACGAGCAAGTGGCGAATTGGCCTAGCTCAGAAGCTATCTGATCTCTATAAATACCATCCTACCTGCAACATAAATGGGATCTTCTCCGGACTGGTCGCTGAATCCCTGCTGGAAACTTTCTTCACTCTCTATCTCCCTTACAACAATCTCCAAAGGGGTTCACTATGATTCTCCAGTGCAGTCTAACCTTGGAGATCCAAGCTAGCTAAGGACAATCATGAATCTTGTAATCAAACACTTCTTGTAAGGGCGATCAGTCTATAATAAAACAATAAAGTAGACGTAGGCTTCATTAACAGCCGAACCAATATAAAAATCTCTTGTCTTCTTTCTTTTACTGTTCTTTTCTATACATATTACCTGTATTATTGCTCTGAATAAACAGGGCTGGTGCTTTCACACTCAAAACAGGGTGTTGATCCATTTTTTGGGTTAACATTTTAGTGCTTTCATTGAGAATCCCACCTCAGGGTTTAGATCTAGCTATCTACGTTGGATCCCATAGGTCCAGAAGTTAGATCCTCAATCTTTGCTTAAAAAATCCACTACTTGGAATCAATGGCTCCTGGAAGAAGAAGAACTGCCTCTGGAAGATCCATAGGGGCAGTAATAGCTGGAGAAGATGTTAATCCCCAATAAACTGAAGTAAATGGTGCTAACTTGGGAAATTAGGTGCCAGCATACTCCAGCCCGCACGAAGTTGTTACCAGGGATGAGTTGAATAAGATGGTTAACGAGATCAACCAAAAAATGGAAAGTAGCCAAAAATCTCTAATGGTTAAGCTTAACGCTCTCTTAAACCTACAGTCAAATCCTGCTCCAAGGACTATGCCTGAACCCGCGGCTGCTATAGAACAAGAGAATTCCTCCGTTTTTGGTCTATATAGAAAAAACGGAAAACAGCCGCAATAAAGGGTAACAATAGGACATAATGTGGAAGAAAATGTGAATACTCCACCCGTCGCAAGGCAACCAATTCTGAACTAGGAAGAGAATGCCAACACGTTCGATGATGCTAGGAACGTCCAAACTGGCCCCAATCAGGCCAACTACAAGAAAAGGGGTCCCGCGGGAGTGGCTCTTTGGAAGATTGGAAAGCCTAGGCTTTAACCCATGCGCGAAGGCCAATTGCAAAGCCAAACACTTGGTGTGATGACTGATTGTCGTCCCCAGGATTACTGGACGTTGGAGGCATACATAGAAGACATGGTCAAACGATTGATGGATAAGAGAAAAAACCGAAGAGATGATGAATGGGGATCCGCTCCAAGTCGGACTCCCTCTACTAATGAGATATTGAATGAAAAGTTTCCAGACAAATTCACAATGCCAACTATCCCATCCTACGATGGGACGAAGGACCCAAAACCCCATTTATGCAAGTACAGCTGGTATATGGACGAAGCCAACGCTTCAGAGGCTGTTCGCTGTAGATGTTTCACTATCTTTGTAGAAGGAGTTGTGTCTATGTGGTTCACCAGAATTCACCCAAGATCTATCTCTACCTTCGACCAATTAGCAATAAGATTTCTTGACTAATTCAGGCTCTATACCACGCAACCAAAAGATGTCATGTCCCTATCTGGATTGTTCCAGGGATGCAACGAATCACTGAAATCTTTTATGAACCGGTTTAATACCGCGGTGACGAAAGTGAGCAACCCCAATGAGGACATGGTTTTATGGCGTTAGTCCATGCCATTCACTCGGAGACTAAATTCGGGAAATGGATTAAAATGAGGCACCTACCACAATAAAAGACATCAATCGTAAAGTGAGTTAGTACTTACGATTGGAGGAAGCGTAGGAGCTGGAAAGAAAGTCTACTGGTGTGCAATTGATAAACATCAGACAAAGCGACGTACCAATGAATCAAAACATGCACGATTCTAGAGCTGCTCAAGGAGTCATAGGGAAAGATGGGAATCAAAAGAGGAAAAATCAAAACTCCAATAAAAAAAATAGTAATGGCAGTAATAAAATGCTTAAATGGTTCAGGCAGGAAGATTATACCCCTCTAAACGACACATCGGAAAACATTTATCTTTTAACACAAAGGACTAAAGAATATAAGAAGCCCCTTAGGAAGGAGGCAACCGAGCAGAAAAACGCTCGAGAAAGTTCTGCCACTTCCATGAGACTCATGGACATAACACGAATGAATACCGCCATCTGAAGAATCTCATTGAAGAGTTGGTAAGGGAAAACAAGCTCCAACAGTACGTGAGAAAGCCACAGAACCCCGACCAACCCACAGCTGCTCAGCCCCCTAGGGAAATAAGGAATCAAGCCGGAACTAGTGGGGAAGAGTCCAAACGAACTGACCAAAGACTCATTATTAGAATAATATCTTGGGGACCACACCCCGTGCAAAGAAGTTGGGGAGAGATGGAGTGATATGCAAGTTCATTGAAACATGCTCCAAAGGAATCATGTCTTGCACTAGAAGATGAAACCCTAGCCAAGCTGTAGAAAGTATTGAGTAATGACATAGTGTTCCGAAACCGGAACACCGAAGGGATTGAAGCCCTAACTCTCGATCCAATGGTGGTAATAGTGGGAATCAGTCCCGTTGTTGTTCGGCGAGTGTTGATTGATAGTGGTTTCTTTGTTAATATTCTTTTCAAACGTGCTTTTGACCAGATGAAAATTGGCATGAAAAGCATGTCTGCATGCCAAACAAAGACCCAAGGGTTCACTGGTGAGCCCAAGCAACATGTGGGAACGATCGACCTGCTAGTGGAGCTTGGAGAGGGCGATCGAAGAGTCACCCTCAATCAGACTTTTGTAATCGTGGATGAAATGTCAGCATATAACGCCTTTTTGGGGAGGCCTGCTCTAGCTGATTTCAAGATAGCTCTAGCCCAATGGTGTTTAACCATGGAGTTCCCTAATGCAAATGGAATCGGAGTGGTGAAAGGAGATCAGTGTGCTGCTAGAGAATGTTACATTGTAGAATTACGCGAATCCAGAAGAAAGGAAAATAGGAAGGACGTGGGGAGAACTCTCCACATCCATGAACCCACCGAATAGCAACTACAGAGCCGTCCCTGGCATGAGGACCATAGACGATTTGACAAGACTTTGGACCCTAGAAAGAAGAGCTCGGGGGAGGAACGGGCGGCGCCGGTAGAATTGATGTTGTCTGTCCCGGTCGACATGGACGACCCAACTAAAGTTTTAAAAATTGGATCGCACCTTGGAAACAAGATGCATATGGAGCTTACTAAATTTCTTCGCGCCAACTTGGATGTGTTCGCATGGACGCATGCTGATATGTGTGGGTGTCTCCAGAAATTGCATGTCACATGCTCAACATTGACCCCAAGTTCACACCAGTAAGCAAAAGAGGCGCAGCCACGGTCCAAGGCGCTAAGAGAGAGGTGGACAACTTAATGGCCAACGGTTTCATCCGTGATGCAAATTATCCACAGTGGGTATCTGATCTAGTATTAGTCAAAAAGTCCAATGGGAAGTAGTGAACTTGTATCGACTACTCGGACTTTGCAAAGCTTTCTCAAAAGACAGCTTCCCTCTCCCTAGAATAGAACAACTTGTGGACAGAACGGCAGGACATGAGCTGCCATCATTCATGGACGCGTACTTCGGGTACAACCAAATCCTGATGCATAAACCCGACCAAGAAAACACCAGCTTCATCACCGACCAGGGCCTATACTGCTACAGAGTAATGCCATTTGGTTTGAAGAACGCATGGGAACCTTATCAAAGGTTGGTAAATACCATGTTCATGCGACAAATCGAGAAAACGATGGAAGTTTATGTGGATGACATGTTGGTCAAATAACGAGCACCTGTTAACCATCCTGATAACCCCGCTAAAATGTCTGAAATACTCCAAAAGTACGGAATGAGACTCAATCCACTCATGTGCCACTTTAGAGTCACCTCCGAGAAATTCCTAGGGTTCATCGTAAGTTCCATGGGCATCGAAGAAAATCCCGCACAAATAACATCACTACGAGAAGTCCGAGCTCCAAAGAATAAAAAGGAACTGCAAAGTTTGAATGGAAAAAATACAGCACTAAGTCGATTTATCTCAAAAGCTACCGACAAGTGTATACCATTCTTCGATGCGTTGAAGAAAGGAAAGAAGAACATTGAATGGAGTGAAGCTTTCAAACGGCATTCGAAGAACTACCGCGGCACATGGAGGCTCCGCCGGTCCTATCAAAGCTCGTGGATGGAGAAGACCTGTTCATTTACCTAGCAATCACACCCCATGCGCTAAGCGCCACTCTCATGCGTGAAGAAGCAAAAATCCAGCGACCCGTGTATTACATTAGCAAGCGGTTCATTGGAGCAGAGAAAAACTACCTGAAACTGGAAAATCTAGCATATTGCCTTTTGACCGCATCTAGGAAGTTACGCCCATACTTTCAGGCTCATTCAATTAAAGTGTTGACTAACCAGCCCCTGAAGCAAGTGTTATATCGACCTGAAACTTTCGGACGACTACTCAAGTGGAATATTGAACAGAGTTAATATGACATCACATACCACCCAAGGAAAGCCATCAATGGGCAAGCGTTAGCAGACTTCATCGTCGAATTTACTGTATGGGACGACGAGGAAGAAGTTCAACTGGAAGTAGATACGCAATGGAAGCTCTTTGTTGACGGCGCATCCGATAACATCAATTCGGGGGTAGGAGTAGTGCTTTAAACCCCCAAAGGATGAGCCATTACCTTTTCTCTGCGTTTGGAGTTCCCTGCTACAAACAATGAAACGGAATATGAAGCATTGATGCAGGACTGAAAGTTGTGAAAGAGCTCAAGATAAAATCTATTCACATATATAGCGACTCCAAGCTGGTAGTCTGTTAAGTAAAAGGGGAATACCAGGCTCGTGGAGAGAATCTTGCCCTATACCTGTCCAAAGTGCAAGAACTGTTAAGCGACATTGAACACTGCACTATAACTCACATTCCATGGGAGCAGAACTCCAAGGCAGATTATTTGGTAAACTGGCGAGTTCCGGAGAAGCTCGGTCATTGGGGCTAGTCCCAGTTGAGACTCTAACCAACCTAAGCATAGACGAAATGGACGTCGATTGGATCCTCGGATCATTATCGAACTAGATACATGGATGACACCAATAAAGGAATATTTACTTGAAGGGACTCTTCTGATAGACCAAAATCAATGGAAAAAGCTTCTATGAAAGGCATCGCGATTCATGATACAAGATGGAGTACTCTATCAAAGGGGATTCACAACCCCCCTTCTTAGATGTGTGTCCGACGACGAAGCCCGACGAATCCTAAAGGAAGTGCACAAAGGCGTATGCGGAGACCACAATGGGGGGGCAAACTCTTGCAAAGAAAGTCCACCATTACGGATACTTCTGGCCCACAATAAACCGCGACGCTGCAGACTACGACAGAAAATGCGATCGCTGCCAAAGATTCGGCAAAATTAAAAGAACTCCCTCAACAGAGCTACCGTAGATGCTCATTCCATGGCCATTTGCAATATAAGGGATCGATTTGATTGGCGTCATGCCGATAGCCAAAGGATGGGCCAAATATGCTATAGTTGCTATTGATTATTTCATGAAATAGGCTGAAGATGAATCGCTAGCCACCATAACCACAAAGAAAGTCATTAATTTTGTTAATATTAACATTATTTGCAGGTTTGGCATGCCACAAAAAATCATCACTGATAATGGAACTCAATTCAAAAGCGCGGAGTTCAAATACTTCTGCAGACGCTTCCGGATTGAGAAAAGCTTCTCGGTAGTAGCTCATCCGCAAGCAAACGGGCAAGTGGAAGCAATAAACAAGATCATCAAATCTACCATCAAAAAGCGACTAACTAAATCCAAATGAAACTGGCTTGATGAACTTCCACTCGCACTATGGGCTTATAGAACTACCCACAAAGCGGTAACCGACCACACTCCATTCGCTCTGGCATATGGCTCAAAAGCAATGATTCCACTGAATTAGAGGTCCCCTCGCACCGAAGGCAAAATTATAATCAAAAGCAAAACGAGCAGCTCCTACTCGAGTTGCTAGATATGATTGATGAAAGAAGAGAAGAAGCCAAGTTGAGAACCGCCGCCCACCAAAAAACGGTTGCACGGTACTTCAACTCCAAATTTCACAACCAAACCTTCGAAGTGGGAGATCTTGTGCTCAAGCGAGTCTATCCCGTTCCAGGGGCCTTTGGACCAAACTGGGAAGGACCGTATGTCATCAATCAAAAGCTAAGAGATAGAACTTTCAAGCTAACAACCGTCGATGGAATCCAAATTCCCAGGGCAAGGAATAGCGAATCACTCCGCCGTTACTTCTTTTGAAAACTACTTTATGTATTCCCTATTTTTTAGCAAATAAGCCATCCCGAAATGCTGGGGGCATTGTAAATAGGCAAAAATCTGCCCTTCTTTCCTTAATAAAATTTGATTGCCCTCTTGAACCAACAAAACTGTGTTCACAATAACTACCCTCCGGGTCGACGGAAGCAAATCGACTCAAACCATTGGATCGGCAGAACCCGATCTTTGCCCTATAAAAACCGGTGTAGCACCGGCAGCATCAGGAGGGCTAAAATACCAACTCCTCACGTTGCCCAAAGATAGGCAACACCTAGGAGTACGAAAAGCCGCGCACTTCATAAGCCATGCACTAAATTTCAAAATTACACTCCTCAAGTTACCCGAAGATAGGCAACATCGAGGAGTATGAAAAGCCGTGCACTTCATAAGTCGCGCACTAAATTTCAAAATATCAACTCCTCGCATTGCCTGAAGATTGGCAATATCGAGGATTACGAAAAGCCACGCACTTCATAGGCCGTGCACTAAATTTCAAAATACCAACTCCTCACGTTACTCAATGATAGGCAACACCGAAAAGCATGAAAAGCCGCACACTCCATAAGTCGCGCACTGACTCTTAAAACTTAATCTCCTCACGTTGCCCGAGGATAGGCAGCTTCTAGGAGCACTAAAACTGTTCCGGACTGACGTGTCATATTAGTCCCAAAGGCCATGCATTTCATAAGTCGCGCATTAACTCCCAAAGCTGTGAAATCATGCTCCTAAAGCATAAACTCCTCATGTTACCCGAAGATAGGCAACATCGAGGAGCCCGAAAACCGTTCTGAATCGATGGGACATATCAATCCTAAAATCCGCGCATCCTATAAGTCGCGTGCACTTTCAAGTCCCAAGATTGCCCCGGCAAAGTTAGGGAACTTATCCATACAGGAATAACCATATTCAAGCCACTCCAACTGTCAGAAACAATGGGGACGACTCCAACCAAACCAGAGTACTACAGATTATTACATTAAACGTTGACGACGTGTACTTGCCCACAGTTAACTCATACTGTATGCACATCTCAAACATACATATGTTGCGTACTCATCGAAATATCACAAAAACTCAGACTACGTGTTCAAGTCGCAAAATTTCTAAAAAATGAAAATTCGAGTTGTGACTTAGTCAAATTTCAAGTATTAACATGCAGACCATTTAAACCCAAAGTTACCGGTCATCTGTCAGTGGTTTGAAGTAAATAGCCCAGTGAGTTGGGGGGCATACACCAGCACTTAAGTAAAGACACTTGAAAACAATAAGTTCACAAGTTCTATTACTCCAAACAAAGAATGGTTACTCTATGTAAAATATTTCACCAGTAATCAAAAGAAATGGATAAGTGTAAATAAAACAAGCACAAGTGCACATGACACACATGAACAGACAAATAAGGATACAGTCGAAATATCAATGTACTGCTTATAATTTTCTTTACATAGGGTCAAAACGTGGAGGCCGTACCCACATAAAACCGACCAACAAAAGGAAAATATAGACTCCATGACAAAAACACTAAGTGCAGACTCTACACTTGAACAAAATCACTCAAAAAGAACCAAAACAAGATCGGTCTCCACACAAGCTCCTCAGTGCTTCCTTCCCCCGCTCCCCTTTCCACCCTTTGTTTGAAGTTTCTGCCTTGTCTCGTGAGTGGTGTCGCTGGCAGTAATGTCAACAAACTCCTCAGTGGCAACATCCTCCTCTTGTTCCGCGGCCTTCTCAGAGGATTCTCCCTTCGCTTTGCGCTTCCGTGATTTGCGGGAGCTCTTCGAGGCTTTGATCGCTTCAACTAATCCTTCTTGATAGCGACAAATTCATGTTGAGTCTTATGAGGCTGCTCTGTTAGAATTTCCTATTCCTTAACTTCCGCCATTGTTACGTCACATTCCAAAGATACAGAAGGGTCATCCAAGCCATGAAGCGCGGCTATCTTTTTGGACTCCGGCCTCAGCTGTGAGCCAGACACGGATGTGGAAACTAGAACAGGAATGAAAATGAGCATGGAGGCTATGGAAATAGCAGTAGGTACGGGCGTCGAGGAAGCTAGAACATCAACGGGAAAGGTAAATGGACCTATAAGATCAAGAACGAAAGCATTAAATTCTTCCTTATCTTGCGGCGTAAGTTGGAAGCTCCCGAACTCGAAGGAAATAAGAACATTATCTGCACCGTAGGAATAGTCAAGAAAGTCGACTTCATACTCACCGCCTTCACCTTCTTTAGACGATTCCAGTACCTGAGGAAAAGTCTCAAGCCATGAACATGTTGGTGGGCCGTGGGCTACTCTAATGGTTCGCCGGCGACAGAAGCAAAAGGCTCTATAAGTGATTCGGCAGCCGTTGATATGGCAGCATCGGCACCCTCTTTCTCTTTCTCTCTCTCAACCCGCAATATCTTTTGACCCTCCAGCAATGCCTTCTTTGATTCTTCATTAGGGTAGGCATTTTCTAACTCCCGCTCGGTGTAAACGTCACTGTTGTTGCGAAAGCGGGTCAAGATTTCCTCCCAGACCATGGCTAGGGTGCGCGGAAATTTCGGGACCAAGTAGCTAAGGCTCCCATGATGAAGTAGGGAATTGACATAGAAATTCAGGATGGTCTCATCCATTTTTTCCATCTTTCTCTCGAATGCGCTTTGAAGCTCCAGATAATCCACCGTAATGGCAGCCTTTTTGACCTCAACACGAGAATTATCAGCGTTAAGCTGCGTAACTTGGTCCTGTAATCGGGCAATCATCGCAGCCAGATCAGAGATAGTCTTGTTATGGCCCTCAACGATAAAGTCATGGTCAGAGATAGTTTTCTTTTGCGATTCAATCGCTGCGCTACAAGCAGCCACTTCTTGTTTTAATTTTGCCTCCTCAGCATGAGCCTTTTTTATCTCGTCCTTATAGACGATCTCAAATCTTTCGTGAGTCTCGTTCACTTTTTTCCGCAACTCGGCATTCCTTTTGCTCTCTTGCAGCGCCATTTATTTCTTCTCCTTCAGCCGTTCAATCCTGGCATCGCGTCAATGCTCTTTCAAAATCATCCTTCTTTGACTCAAAAGAGAGGATTTCCTGGTAGTTGTTGCAATTAGCATCTACCAGCTGCTTTCACAATTTTTCCCACCCTTCGGCCTGGTCTAAATCACTTTGAATAGCCTGAAGATGCAGCATGTAAGAATCTCTACGGACTGGACGGAGATCCCGATCGAACTTAACTCCTCTCAAAATCACCTGGGGAGCACTGCCTCAACCTTAGGGGGGCTCGATGGAAGAATATAGGCGGGTCTCCGATGGGGATGCCAAGCACCGGGGGTATGCACAACGGAAGATGGTGGGATGCAAGTTGAATGGGGAATAGGGCAGAAGTAACGGGGATTTCTTGACCCGTTGAGGAGTGCATCGGAGCAAAAGCCTGATGTTCCGATGAATGCGAACGGTGGTTGAACTTTAATCTCTTCGAAGGCTCCTCCCTCTAATCAAAAGACTTCCTCTTCTCATACCCACCTTTGTATGACCAACCCCGCTCTCTTTCATCCTGGCGATGGGTCTCAGCCTCTAGATCCATTCTTCACATGTACTCATCCTCCATTTCTCGGGGCTGATAACGGCCGGAAGGATGCTTAGACCAGCGCTGGGAGTTGGTGAATTCTTCAAAGTCATCATAAAAGCCACACCCTCTCTTCATACTTAACATGAAGAAGAAACAAAAAATCTTAGTAACAGGGGATAAAATAAGTAGGATGTGCGAAAGTAAGTGTAATCCTAGTGAGATGGGTAATGCGTTTCGGGGGAAGTCCTATAGCATCGTCACAAACTGGATCGGGTGGCCATCGTGGGCATAATTGGGCTAACTTCAGGCGCAATACCACTCGAACGAGGCGGCACCTCCTCAAATTTGAAATCCACCCTCTTAAGCGCATCGAAGTCGCCATAGACATCACTCAAATCTCCAAATTCCACGCCAGCATTTTTACTCAGAGAATCCTGATGCTCTTTAATTTTTGGGGCATTGTCTTTATCGCTCGCATCTGGAGGAGGTGAGCTTGGATGGATGGGACTCATTTCTGGAGTCTCGTCGCACGATTTTGAATCCCCATCATCGAATTCTGCATAGAAGTCATCGCTAGAGGTGAACTCATCGCTACTACTCTCAAGTTCCTCATCCTCTTTTTCTAAGCCCATTACGGCCTTCCCTTCCCTCTGTTGGAACTCTTCTTCTCCTTCTTCGGGGAACGGAGGCATTCTGATCGGGCCGCTAAATCCGGTCACAGTAGCATCTCCTCCTACGCGGGTCTCTTCGGTCGATTCCTCGAACAAGCCTTCTCTCTCTTGAGAAGCGCCTTCTTTGGAACCGCAAAGAAGAAGTAGATAGTGTGCGAACCCTGGATCGAGTGGGAGAGGGGACCTCAATTTGAACAGCGGATCTCCCCGGATGCAGTAATCCATATTGGAGCAAGTTTTCATCGGTCAGTAAAACTTTGACGGATCTTTCCTCGGCATAAATAGCCTTTAGGGTATGAAAAACTTCATCAAGAGACACATCCCTATTTGGCCTTAGGATAACTGCGAGAAGTATACAGCTTGTTAGAAATTCCTAAACAACGCGTTAGAACTTGGTAAGTAGGAAAAGAAACTTACCCCCTGTAGTCCAAAGACGGTTAAACCCTTTGGGGCATCTAACAAAGAAATACTACGTCATGAACTAGGGCAAGTTGCTTTGTAGATGCAAAATGATTTTTCGGTTCCGCCGAGCTTCTACAATCAAGGATGGACATTCATCTCTCCTCTTAAACGAAAATAAGTACTGCAACTCGTCAAAACTTGGGGCGCTGTTGAACATTTGTATGAAAAGTACGTGCGAACAAGTCAATATGGCATAACCATTGGGATGAATCTGGAATGTGGCAATGCCTAAGTTAGAAATAGTCTCACGCAGAAATTTGTTGAAGGGAAGCATGGCCCCATTTAGACAAATATACCGATGGCAAGCGGTATATCCCGAAGGAGGCATGTAGGCAAACTCGTTCTTCTCTGGTAGACGTACGTCCTCCTTTGGTATACCATGTTGCACGCAGATATTATGCAGAACTTTAGCATAAACCACTAAAGAAGCTCTCTGTAGCGGGTGAGTAGAACTCTAAAATTGCGGGGCGTTCAGTCCAAAACCGGACAAACTGGAACCAGCTGGTCGTATTCGGCTAGCAAAGTGGAAGGAGAAAGGGCGACGGTAAATGACTCGACTGCCGAAAGTGGTGGGTTTTCTCCGCTCGATTTACGGCACGAAGATGGATGCTTCATTTTAAAACAACGAAATTCGCATTCAAAACGGTCAGGTGATTCTATTCTAAACTAATAATTTCCCCTACAACACTTGAATTCCGGATATATATTGATTCGTGCCGAAACAACGGAGTTCAAGTATGTAATGGCGCAAGTGTAGTTTGTTGTCTATAGGGGGTGAGCTTAGCGTCTGAAACACTACAAACGCTCTATACCATGTAGATAGTTCGCTCGCAGTGGAAAAAGGAAAAGGACTTCCCTTATCGTTTCCATTTGCTTTTACTTCCTCTGCCCTATGACATCTTCCTACCACTTCAAGGAATACTAAGAGATTGTGAAGAGAAGTTTGATTTGTTATGACGAGTAGTAGAAGTAGAGACCAAAACTAAGCGATCAGTAGTGTAACCTGCCATGTATCCGCAGAACTCTAATACGATTACTTGGGATTCGACAAACAGATACTAAAAGCGATAACTTCAAGAGCACGCCTTGTTTCCAATGAAGACGTACTTTGGGGGGCAAATGTTATCCAGGTTTTTAACATAGCAAGATCCAATAAAAGACGGAAAAATTTCATGATGTCAGAATAGCACATGATTCAAACAAAAGGGGCTAAAGCAGCAAGTTAACGAGAGCAAAGTCATATTACTAAAGCGATGACTAAATTTGACTAAAATAAGAAACCAGCGTCCGTTCGGTCCAATCAGCAGCTAAATACAACCAGCTAATAGATCATCATCAAAATGGAGCAACATTCAATGACACAAAGCAACAAAAGAATCCTGCACATCAAAGTCTAGAAATACGCTAAGTCTATGGATCGCTAGTGATCCATGCATCATGGATCGCCAGCGATCCATACTTCATCCTGGGATCGCTAGGTCGCTATGGCATATGGAAGAAAGGAAGCATGACAGAAAAAGTGGAAAATGTGCTAGGTGTATGGATTGCTAGATATCCACAGACAATGGATCGCCAGCGATCCATACTTGTCCATGGATCCTCAGCGAGCTAACTAGGCAAAGCAATGGAAATAGGAGCTAAGTAATTAGATCGCATGCAAGCTAAGTCTATGGATCGCTAGCAATCCATGGTTTTGGCTCGGGTCACGAGCTAAACTCCTATAGATCTGCCTACATTCATCTGCAAGCAAGTGGCGAACTGGCCTAGCCCAGAAGCTTTCCGATCTCTATAAATACCATCATACCTGCAACATAAATAGGATCTTCTTCGGACTGGTCGCTGAAGCTCTGCTAGAAACTTTCTTCACTCTCTACCTCCCTCGCAACAATCTCCAAAGGGGTTAACTGTGATTCTCCAGTGGATTCTAACCTTGGAGATCTAATCTGGCTAAGGACAATCAAGAATCTTGTAAACAAACACTTCTTGTAATGGCGATCGGTCTATAATAAAACTATAAAGTGGATGTAGGCTTCATTAACAGCCGAACCACTATAAAAATCTCTTGTCTTCTTTCTTTTACTATTATTTTCTATACATATTACCTGTATTATTGCTCTGAACAAATAGGGTTGGTTTTTCACACTCAAACCAGGGTGTTGATCCATTTTCTAGGTTAACATTGTCTGTAATTACAAGAGAATTAAAGAGATAATAAGTCAGTAGTATAGGGGTTAGAAATACTCTAAGTCCTAGAATTGCCTAGAGTAACTACCTTGGTGACTGTTGTGTGGAGGAAGAAGATGAAGAAGAAGTAATATTTCGAGTAGTGATAGAAGAAATAAGATCCTCTTTTAGTTCCACTAGGGATTGTATTTGTAGAGGAAACAGTCGTGTTAGGTCAGAAATCCACTTAGAGAAGAGTCCAAAGATCAACCCAAAGTCACGTGCAAATTGTAGATCTTCACGAACTAACCAAACAAGTCGGTACTGACTTAAACATGTTGGTGCCAACATGCTTCCTAAGTTCGAATAACGTCGAACTTTCTTGCATCCTTCGTCTTACTTTATTTTGTGACATCCCATGTTGTTTCCATTGATTGTTGGTTGATTTAGGTGATTTTTCTTTCACTGCTTGGTTTATTCTACCGTTTTAGCTATTAACTCTTCGATTTTTGGAATAGGTCTTCCAAAACCATTGAAAATCAACTGGACACATATGGCAGGAATAGATAACAACACGTGTGAAGTTGGAGTGGTGGGATGTGGAGCAAAAACATGTTGTCATAAACAAGTCGTTTAAAACAAGTTGTTATAAAACATATCGGTATAAAACATGTCGGTACTGACATGTTTCCTTAGTGTATTTTTGGTTGAAACTTTCTCGAGCTATTTTCTTGCTTCATCTAAGTGTGCTCACCAATTTTCAGGTCGTTCCATCTTCGTCTTGCTAGGGGTCGTCCAAAGGTTGAAGTGCTTGGAGTCCGACGTGAGAGTTTTGTGTATCAAACCCGAAGTATACTTGTTTTGAGTCTGACCTGAGAGTTTTATTTATTTGACCCGAGTCCTGCTCAGTAATGATTTCTTGGAGTTCGACATAAGATTTTTGTGAGTCCGACCCGAGAAAAAACAACTTGGTGCCGAGTTAAACATGTTGGTGCCGAGTTAAACATGTTGGTGCCGAGTTATATACTTAGCGACGATTGCTTCTAGTCTGACCTGAGTGTTTCATGTGTCAGACCCGAGTTATACTCAGTGACGATTGCATGGAGTTCAATCTGAGAGTTTTATGAGTCGGACCTAAGAAAAAACAACTCTGTAAGGAGTTGCTTTTCAACTCAGGTTTTCCTTCATTTTTCCTAGGTTTAGCTCAGGTCTGACTCGGGTCTCTGACCCAAGCGACAAGTTGAAAAACCCAATTCTACTTTTTATGCTCATTTTTTGATACTTCATTTTTCTTGCCTTTTTATGATGTTTCTGTAACGACCCGTAAATTTCAACTGTTTTAATAACGTATTTAGTTGAAATTTTGTGAAATTTTAAACGATAAAATTTTGAAATAAAAATTTAATATTTGGAATGCGTCTAGTTAAACATAGCAACTGGTAAATTTTCGTCCGAAAATTTGAAAGTTATTTTCGCGCGTAAATTTACTTCAATTTAATCAGTTAAAAAGCGATGAAAATAAAATATTTTCGAAACCTAAATATTTTTACATAGAAAAATTCTAAACCATCTTCTGAGCAAGATGTCAGTTTGTCGTTTTTCCAAATTCGGACCTCTTTGGCTCCGTCGATCTTATTTTTCTGCGTTTTGCTGCATTTTTTCCGTAGTATAAAATTCAAATTTTTTTAAATGAGATCGTACCACTGATATCTTTATACCGTTTTGATCATTTCGTCGGGCTGATCACTATGGTGTATTTATTTGTATTTTTTCGATGTTCGGTACGCGAAGAAACCGGGATACGATTTGCTGGACCTGTATCTGTTTGAGCCTTTTAGTTTTCTGCATTCTTTCAATTTTTCCAACGTGAGAAAATAAATGGTCTTAACTTTTATAATTCCCAAAAAAAAAATTAAATTCTGACTTTGCTTTTCTAGCTCCCAATAAAAGTTTCACTAGTTCGTTTATTTTGCTGACCTTTCATTTCTTTGGCACCGTTCACTAAAGAAGATATGAGTATATTACGTTGCACTCATTTATTTATCTGACTTTTCACCTAATATCTCTCTCAAAGTTTATTTCTTATCAGCTACTTTTTCTTTCCCCTTCTGCATTTTTCTACTCCTTCATGCCAAACTTGTTAACTTTAAACTCATCCTCTTCCTTTATTTCATTCTCCTGTAGCTTCATTACTTACTTTCCAGATCTAATGCTCACCATCTCCCCATTCGATGAAGCCACTCCTCCTCCCTATCAAAACCCCATCACCACTTCGACACACAATAACCAAACCTCTCCTCCAACCTTCCTCCTTTCTACCCCGCATCACCTGGGTAGCGACCATCAACTTGTCAACAGCCAAAGCCAAGCATGCGCCGCCCTTTTTTTTTTCTTTCGCCCTCTCCCTCCTCTAACTTCACCACGCACGCCCATGCCTCCAAGCAACCGGCCACAGCCATGACGAGCTCCACCCTGCTTTTATTCAGCAGCCTCCACCTCGTCCCGCCCATGCTCGGCCTCCGCCTTCAACAACCGGCCTTAGCTTGCCTCCAGCATGCTCCGCCGTGCATGGCCTCCGCATCACCCCTCCACGGCCATTACCACGTGAGTAACCCATCCTCCTGTAACCGTTTTGCCACTGCAAAGCACAAAACCCTGAAATCGCACCACCTGTCTCCACCTCGGACTATGGCCGATCCACCTTGCTCCTCCTCCACCTCAACCTGTGCTTGCCGTACATAACTTTGATTTAGCCAGTACAAATTCTTCTTTTCTTTCTAAGGTATGGTATATAATATGTACTATATATTATCTTATATATATATTGAGTGTACCTATTTCAGTTGTTGTTTATATAAGTTGTACTCTATAAATATAATATTATATGTTGTGGAATTATGGTTTACACGGTTGCAAGTTTTAAAATTTTAAAAGCTATATTATTTGTTATTACAATATTGGTGTACTGGTTTTTCGCTTACCCATATATTTAAGTTGTGTGTTAATATATATGCACGCATTCAAGATTGTATAAATATTAGTTAGAATATGATTTCGTGAATTTTAAACATAATATACATAACAGTATATATTATTTCTATATATAGTGTACAGTGTATTCTATATGTAAGTTTTAAGATTTTACAAAAATATAAATTCTGTAGGTATACATAGTTATGTATATGGTCTTCTATATGAAATGTTATCCTATATAAGTTTCCATATATTCGAAAAGATATGCATCAGTACTTGATCTTTTTTTTTTGAACAGTTATAAAGGACCTTGTTTTATTAAATTATGTCATAAAGTAAGTTGATATTCGGTCAGTTTATAATTGTTATATAGGTTGATTTAAGGTTTATACGTATCTAAGTTTGTAATAATGACGATTTGAAAGAATGTATATATATATATATCGCTATTTTGATTTTAGTTAATGGGTTAAGAAATAATGATTTTATATATATATAAATGAATATTTGGTTTAAGGATAATTTTCAATATACTATACATCTCGTTAAAATTATCAACGGATTTTGATTTGTTCCCATTTTTTTCTGTTATCAGCTCTGTTTGTCGAGTTCGTGCCAATCCCGCTTTGCTTTTAAACTCGTGCTTGGATTCGTAACCCATCTCACTTCCGTTCATCTATCCAGCCTCGGAAGGTGAGCAATCACTCACGATTAATATTCTTTTATTTATTAAATTTGATTTCAATTGAAACGACAATTGAAATATGCTGATGTTAGTTATTTACACTGTTATATATGCTATTACCCGTATCTGTTCACCTATGACATCTGACACCATTATCTGTTAATTATTTATGCGATGATAATACAGTTTGGTTGATAATTGATTGATTGATTGTTGTTTATATTGGATGTAAATTTTAATGTATAAAGTGATAAATATTATGCAATTGAATTTGACGTAGGATAGTTTAAAAAAAATTGAATCGACATATGTGTTGAATTTGATTAGCTAATTTGAATAATATGACCCCTTTTAATTGTTAAGTTAATTGACATGTAGAATAGTGATAATTACACTTTGAACCATTGAACGTATATTGGATTAATTGTTGTAGTGTTAAAATTGAAAACGAATGACAAGTGAAGAACCTTATTAATATTAGTGTAATAATCTTTAATCTACATGAAATGATAGTGTAGATTCAAGAGATAATTATATTAATTTGCACAAACAACAATGTGAATTAATATGATTATTTCGGGATTATTTGAATTGATTATTGGATTGATATTGATTGTGGTTATTGCTTATTTATTTACTTTGACATCATCCCAGTTATCACACTACAAGTTCCCTTTGCTATGCTTTGATTTGAATTGAATTGGAATCGGGTTGAAATGATAAATACCCAAATTGAACTTTGACCTAGGATAGAGAATTAAATAAAACCCGATTGGTCAATAATTTGATTTAAAAATAAGCGAAGATTTTATTTGAATAAATAATATGGTTTTGAAATGAAGTTGAAATTTGAATTTTAATGAAAGGAAAATGTTAATATTTAATAATCTGAAACAAAATATTAACAATGTAATTGATGAAAGAACGTTGTTAAATTTGAGAAACGATTGGATTAAGTTTTGAAATTATTTAATAATTAGGTTTGAAATTATTTAATAATTAAGTTTTGAACTTATTTAATAATTAAATAAGATTGAATTATTTAATAATTAAATGAGATTGAACTCTTTATATAATAAGTGGAATTGAACTTCTTGAATAAGTTTATTTATTTAAGCTTTGAAATTGTAACTAAGTAAGTAAATAAGTGAAATTGAATTTTCTTTAACAAGAAATAAAATGTGATTTATTGAAATAAATGTAAGACTTGTAATTGAAAGAATTGATTTGACGAATTTGATTTAATTCAAAATTGTAAGTTTTGATTTAATGAAGTTGACTTAAGTAATTGATTTAGTGAATTGAAAATTAAATAGAAATTGTTTGAATGATAAATTTACTTATCGAATATTAAATGAAATCGATAAATGAAGTTAAATTGATTTGAATGTTAAATTAAATAAATTTGAATGATTTCGGAATGAAACTTATATACGAACTTGAATCAATATTTGAATTGTTTTAAATAGAAATTGAAATTGAATTATAAGATTTTGAATTATGAAATTGGAAGTTTTGAAATTTAAATTATGGAAATTGTTTTGGAAAGACAAATGAAATGTTGGTTTTCAAATTATAATTGAAATTGTAATTGATTTGGTTTTTGAAATATATAAACGACCAATCGGTATAATAATTACGAAAGTTATTAAAGAGACCGGAATCGGTTAGGGACATACTCACTGTCTAAACCGAAAACCACTTTAATAACTACACGCGGAGTATGATCCAGAATTAAGTGGTTGGAATGATGTACGTGATGACTGAAGAAAGAGAACGATAATGGATAGCCTTGACACTTGTGTCAAATTGGAAATGACTAAAATAGGAGCATTGCCGGGCCAAATGGGGGTTAGCTACTTCGAGCGAACACACTTCTTCGAACTACTCATTACTTGTTGTCGATTGGTGCACCCTTGATTTTGGGAGTGTTGTTTCGCGGTGTTGCGATCGCTGCGGCGATGCGTTCTCACCAGTCCGGATCAGGCAAACGGTAGTTTCACTACCTTGGGTATTGCCTCATGTGCCTTGTCATACTTGGATCCCTATACGCGACCACTACGATTTGTTTTGTGTTATACCTATGGAGTACTCCCTGATAGCCCACTAGTTTACGGTGGAGTTTACAGTGCTGTATAGACTATAACACTTATATAAAATGTGTTAAGGGGGATAATGGTAACGCCTTAATACTATGTTGATATCTTATATTACTGATAGGCATTATCTACTTATCGTACACTACTACATAGTAGATAGTTTAACGGATCCTTAAAGGATGGTTATTCCAAACATCCTTTGAGTTACTTGTATTTCAATTGCTATTTCACTTGAGTTGGATTTATTGATATAAGAATGTTAATCCTGACTCGAGTGTTTTGTGTTTTGCCTTACGCTCGGGTCAGACTGAGTGTACCAGTATTCAAGACTCACCTTTGGAGTTGGAGCTCTGCTTGAAGATCCAGCCATCTATTCTGCTTTCAGTATTCGATGATTTCAGTGATGTATTCTGATTTGTATCTGATGTATCGTATTACTCTTCCGTTGTATCTGGTTTAACTCTGATGTAACTTATACATTTATATAGTAGCTTCATGAACTACTATCTCTTTATTTCCACTGCATTTATTACTCTGTGTCTGTGATCTGTGATTATTTTATTTACTGTATATGCTCAGTTTTGCCAATTTAAATTAACAATTCGGTATTTTGAATTATTCAAGTCCGACATGTGCGGATGCGAATGGTCCAAAATATCGGGTCGTTACAGTTGGTATCAGAGCTTTGGTAGCTCTAGGCAAAACTTAGCATATAGGGTAAATGTATTTACAGAATCACTCTCATTCGAGTTTCAATCTCTTCCTTTTGACTCGATTCCTTTGAATTTTGGAATGTTCCCTCGGTTTCGAAATTCATTCGTGTCCCTCACTATTCGTCTTCTTTCAATTCTGGAGCATCTCATAACTCCACTTCGAATGACCCTTATAATAAATCGGCGGTCTCGCCAAACTTCGAATGATTTGTAAAGGGGTGAAACTCCTTTACAATAGGCATTGATTTACCGGAGATTTCTGTATCCTCGGTTTACGATGCTATCTATCTCCTGCTATACCTGAATTCCATCTCTTGAGATCGAGTGTTGATTTACCTCGGAATTCAGCATCGATCTTATTCTTAAAGTTACGGACGACCCGGTTAAGGTTGCCCGTGAATTAAATAAACTCCTCCATCTCCCGATTGTGGAAATTGAATTATCTTATCTTCTGTTTCAAACTTATTTTTCGAATCAAAATTCTCTTTGATTTGAGTCCATCAAATTTGAATCTCTATCTTTGCTTTGAAATCTATTCTTATATAGTCGAGCGAGGAAGTGTATTTGTAAATTTATATTTAAATGATTTAAAATATATTGTGTTGTTTGAGTTGTTGATGTTGATTTGGGTTTTCGATCGATTCGTCTGATCAACGCTATCGATAGGATTTCCAAAACACTGGAACAGAGCAAACTGACACAATATTATTTTCAAATTTGGTAAATGGAATAAATTTGTATGAATATATTATAAATATATATAAGAAAAAATTTCTAAGTTAATTAAATTGGTTGTTGAAATGATAATAATTGATTATCACTTATTGTTATATAAATGAACTTTTAAACATAGGTTATAAACTGATTTGAAATTTGAATGAATTTTAAATTTAGAATTTGAGAATTTAATTTCCAGTGATTTCAAGCATTGGTTTTAATTTTTTTAATTGTATATTATTGAAAGTATTTTCAAATAGGAACCGTTTTCAAAGAAGTTTAAAATGTTGAAATCGGTGCTCTTCTCTTTTTCGCTGGAAAATAATTTCGGTGATGGCGGCCGCATCATCGACATTCATTTTCGAGTTTCGAAGTGGAGTAACCATTCTGTAGCTTTGCTACGGTTTTGTTGGAAAATATTTTAATTAGAATTTCTTAAGTATGACTTGATTTATATATATATGGGAATATTATTTTAAATTTAATTTGATTTAATATATATAGTATATACGTAATTATCTCTAAAGGGTTTGAAATTAAACGGAAATTTAATTCTTAAAATTATGTGAAAGGATGTTTTCAATTATAAATAAAGCTAAAATTTGGATAAATGATTTAAACTTGAAATAATTGGATTTGAAAATTTTATTTGTATAGTACTAAATTGCATTTCAATATAACTTACCTAAATTATTCAGAAGTTAAAATGTAATTGGATAATATACAATATAAAATAATTTTATAAATAAAATTTGAGTGTTTATAATAAATGTTATGCACTTAGATTTTAATTATATAAAAAAAATGCAAATAAAGATGATAGAATAATAAGTTAATTGAATGTGATAAATAAAGTAAATTTTGTTCTGAAAAAAAAATTGAATTGAATCAGCTTAATGAAATACCTTGAATTAAGATCAGTTATTGAAGATTAATTTATTTAAAATGAAATTTATATGATTAGAAATAACAGTTGAACTAACAAATTTAAATCGAATGACTATTTATTGATTTAATATAAATGGATTTAACCAAATTGAAAAAATATAAATTAATTTAAATTGAAATTTATATAGTTTAAATTAATTTATATGGTTTAAATATATGTAATAAGATATATTAAGTGAAATAAACTTAATAATAATTTGGAATAAAGAAAAATTAAATTTGATGAATAAATATGATTTTATTAAATGACTATTCTAATTTATGATTTTAGAAATTTGTTAATTAAACATAGTTGGATAATAAGATAATAAATTTAGAAATAATTAAGATTGATTTTCCTTAAGTGAAATTAAATGGATTAAATCAATTATTGAATATCAATTAATTCAAATTTGAATTTATATGGTTTAAATTGATTGTTATTTTGTATTTCAAATCTGTTTTCTTTCTGGTTGTTTCTATTCTCCTACCTCATTCTTTTTCGGGGACGAAAAGTTTTGAGTGGGGGAGAGTGTAACGACCCGTAAATTTCAACTGTTTTAATAACGTAATTAGTTGAAATTTTGTGAAATTTTAAACGATAAAATTTTGAAATAAAAATTTAATATTTGGAATGCGTCTAGTTAAACAGAGCAACTGGTAAATTTTCGTCCGAAAATTTGAAAGTTATTTTCGCGCGTAAATTTACTTCAATTTAATCAGTTAAAAAGCGATGAAAATAAAATATTTTCGAAAGCTAAATATTTTTACTTAGAAAAATTCTAAACCATCTTCTGAGCAAGATGTCAGTTTGTCGTTTTTCCAAATTCGGACCTCTTTGGCTCCGTCGATCTTATTTTTCTACGTTTTGCTGCATTTTTTCCGTAGTATAAAATTCAAATTTTTTTAAATTCGATCGTACCACTGATATCTTTATACCGTTTTGATCATTTCGTCGTGCTGATCACTACGGTGTATTTATTTGTATTTTTTCGATGTTCGGTATGCGAAGAAACCGGGATACGATTTGCTGGACCTGTATCTGTTTGAGTTTTTTAGTTTTCTGCATTCTTTCAATTTTTCCAACGTGAGAAAATAAATGGTCTCAACTTTTATAATTCCCAAAAAAAAATTAAATTCTGACTTTGCTTTTCTGGCTCCCAATAAAAGTTTCACTAGTTCGTTTATTTTGCTGACCTTTCATTTCTTTGGCACCGTTCACTAAAGAAGATATGAGTATATTACGTTGCACTCATTTGTTTATCTTACTTTTCACCTAATATCTCTCTCAAAGTTTATTTCTTCTCAGCTACTTTTTCTTTCCCCTTCTGCATTTTTCTACTCCTTCATGCCAAACTTGTTAACTTTAAACTCATCCTCTTCCTTTATTTCATTCTCCTATAGCTTCATTACTTACTTTCCAGATCTAATGCTCACCATCTCCCCATTCGATGAAGCCACTCCTCCTCCCTATCAAAACCCCATCACCACTTCGACACACAATAACCAAACCTCTCCTCCAACCTTCCTCCTTTCTATCCCGCATCACCTGGGTAGCGACCATCAACTTGTCAACAGCCAAAGCCAAGCATGCGCCGCCCATTTTTTTTTTCTTTTGCCCTCTCCCTCCTCTAACTTCACCACGCACGCCCATGCCTCTAAGCAACCGGCCACAGCCATGACGAGCTCCACCCTGCTTTTATTCAGCAGCCTCCACCTCGTCCCGCCCATGCTCGGCCTCCGCCTTCAACAACCGGCCTTAGCTTGCCTCCAGCATGCTCCGCCGTGCATGGCCTCCGCATCACCCCTCCACGGCCATTACCACGTGAGTAACCCATCCTCCTGTAACCGTTTTGCCACTGCAAAGCACAAAACCCTGAAATCGCACCACCTGTCTCCACCTCGGACTATGGCCGATCCACCTTGCTCCTCCTCCACCTCAACCTGTGCTTGCCGTACATAACTTTGATTTAGCCAATACAAATTCTTCTTATCTTTCTAAGGTATGGTATATAATATGTACTATATATTATCTTATATATATTTTGAGTGTACCTATTTCAGTTGTTGTTTATATAAGTTGTACTTGTTGAGTCAAGATTTTTATATAGTTTTGATTTCTGACAAAGGGATAAACCGTGATCGACAAAAAGAAGTTATTCATTGAGACACAACGAGCTTCATACGTTAGAGGTTGATTATTTGGTATGTTAGTAGTATTAGTTATGTTAAAATCTATCCTCAAATAATCATGCATCTCAAAAGAATCGATGTATATACGTTTTGGATGACATTGCACATTCACTGTGCAATTTAACAGGGACCGGTCGACCGGTCCAAAACGAGGCGGTCGACCGTTCCTGTGTAAATTGCACAATGAACGTGCACACATGCACATAACGTCTATATATTTGAAATTTTGTCTACTGGTCATTTTTGACCTGTCGACCGTTTTTAAACAGAAAGCAACCTTTCCCAAAAGACACTTCTTTCTTCAATGGTTGCTTCTCTTACCTTTCATCAATGATCACATCTGTTAATGGCTACTCTTCACAAAGAGTTACAACCATTTATTCTCTATATAAACATATCTAAATCATTGATTGAAATACAACAATTCTTTGCTTTAAAATTCTGATCTTAATTTCTAAATACTCTTGCATTCTAAAAGCTCTCTACTTCAAATTGCTTATTGAATCATTGAATTTATTTCATATCTTTTGATTCAAATAAGTAATATACTTCCTTCAATCTTCACAAACATTCTTTCACATATTTTCAGGATAAGATTATAGGAAGGGTGTACTACAAGTGACAAATCAGTGTTATCAAGAGCACAAGTTGTCAACGACAATTGTATTTGTTTTTGTTGAAGTCCTCGAGTTGTAAGAGGCACGAAATCCCGTTCGGCTGTTCGGGTGTTGTAAACCTGTTCCTCCGGGTGAAGCGAGGTAGTTGGTTGTGAAAATCCAGATAGAAGTCTGGGACTGGACGTAGGACGGGAGGTCCGAACCAGTATAAAAATCCCTGGTGTGATTTTTACAGTTTACTGCATTTACTATTCTATATCTGTGAATTGCTATATAGTTAGTTTATTGAATATTTGCTTGTATAACAATTGTAAATAACATTCCGCATATATTAGTCCATATTACACGATCCGTAATTAGTGTGCACAAGCGTACACACTTTCATTTGGTATCAGAGCACGGTCATCATATAACCGTAACACCGTTATTTGATATATTCTTGTAATATGGCAAATAACGCTAGCACTAACACTTACACGGAAGGTCAATCAACACAAAGACCTCCATTCTTTAATGGTCTCAACTATAGCTATTGGGCTACATGTATGTCATTTTTTATGCAATCAAATAGCTATGATGCTTGGAATGCTACTCAAAAAGAAATAGTGAATCCAACAACTGAATATTCAGAATGGACAACGGCTGAGAAAACGGCAGCAGCCGTAAATTCAAAGGCAATAAATATGTTGTTTTGTGCATTAGACCAAAATGAATATAACCGTGTTAGTATCTGCACTACTGCATATCAAATTTGGCAAACGCTGAAAACCACTCATGAAGGTACTAACAAGGTTAAACAAGCCAAAATAGCCATGCTGAAAAGTCAGTTTCAAAATTTCAAAATGAAACCGAATGAGACAATCAATGATATGTATTCAAGGTTTCAAACTATTCATCATGCACTTATCGGACTAGGACAAAAATATTCAGATTTTGATGTTGTGTCAACAGTCCTACATTCTCTGACTAGTGAATGGGAAGGAAAAGTATTAGCAATTGAAGAAGCTAATGACCTTTCCATCATGAAGCCAGATGAATTGATAGGAAATTTAATGTCCTATGAAGCAAATTTGCAGGCTAGAAAAGAACAGAAAGAAGAAAAGAAAAATGTAGCATTTCATGCTGAGAAAGATGAAAATGAATCAAATTCTGAAGATGAAGATTTGGCATTCATTGCAAAAGGATTCAAAAAATTCCTAAAATATCGAAAAGCCAGTCGTTACAACAAAAGGAAATCTGGATCAAACAAACCATCTTCATCAACTATAGAATGTTTCAACTATCACAAAAAGGGGCACATGCAGAAGGATTGTCCAGAACAAAAGAAGAAGTCAGAAAATGATAAATTCAAACATAAGAAGGACAAGTCAAAGAAACGAGCCTTCTCAGTAACATGGGATGATTCAGACTCATCCTCATCTGAAAGTGAAAGTGATCAGGAGAATGAACAAGCTAATGTTTGTTTTATGGCAATAGAAGATGAGGTACAAATTCCTACATTTGATGAATTACTTGATATAAATTCTGAATTGATAGTCAAATATAAAGACATAAAACGTCAATTAAAAGTAGCCAAAGCAGATTTGAGTAGAACAGAGTTTGAACGAGATATGTTAAAAGACGAGAAGAAAATATTAGAAGAAGAACTTGAAAAACTTCAAGAATCATCATCTAATGTTGACTCTCAATTATCTCTTTTGAGTCAAGAAATTGAAACTCAAAAAGAGAAAAATGATGCTCTCACTATTGAAAATCATGAGCTTAAGGCAAAAGTCAAAAATCTGGACCTAGAAAAGGCGAGCTTACAAACTAAGTTAGATGACATAACTCAAAATGTTTCTAACTTTAACAAAGGTCGAGAAAATTTGACAAAAATCATTGAAAGTTCACAATCTGTTTCAAATAAACAAGGTTTGGGATATAGGAAACAAGAAACCAAGAAACATCTTGGTAATGAAAGGAAAAAGAAGGTACAAAAGACTGGAGCTAAGAAAAATCTTAGTTTATTATATTCCAAACCAAAACCAATTGTGAAATTTCAGAAGAAAAATGTCAAGACTATCAAAATATGGGTTCCTAAAACAAATAACAATTTGATTAGAAATAAATATATTTAGAATTTCATGAATACTGTACATCTTAATATTAATTATATATATAAAGGGGATACCGGACCCGTATGGGTTTGGACTCCTAAGACCTAACTCTTAGGACCCCATAAAAAGTGGGTACCATGGACTTAATTTTATTTTTTGCAGGTCCCACTTAAGAAAAGAGGAAAGTGGATATTGGACAGTGGTTGCTCGAAGCACATGACTGGAGATAAGAGCTTATTAACAAATATTACATACTCAGATGGTGGCTCCGTCACTTTTGGAGATAATTCAAAAGGCTATATCATCGGCAAAGGCGATGTGAGCAATTGCGGTACATCTAACTTACCTCTTATTACAAATGTCATGCTAGTTAGAAATTTAAAACACAATTTACTTAGTATCAGTCAATTATGTGACAAGGGTTTTACAATTTCTTTTTCAAATAATAAGTGTAGTATTCTAGATAAAGATCATAATTTAATTTTCGAAGGTTATAGAGACAGAAATATATATATTCTGAATATGAATATTAATCATAACTCAGATATGTGTCTTGTAGCTAATGATAATGATCCATGGCTATGGCACAAACGCTTCTGTCATATAAACTTCAGAACTATTGACAAGCTAGCCAAAAACAATCTAGTTAGAGGACTACCCAAAATGAGTTTTAAGGTTAATAATATCTGTGATGCATGTCAATTAGGAAAATTAACCAAATCATCTTTTAAATCCAAGAAAGTCATATCAACATTACAACCACTTGAGTTACTACATATGGATTTATTCGGACCAACACAGGTTCAGTCGATAAACCATAATCGATATGTATTTGTAATAGTTGATGACTATTCTCGGTATACATGGTCTATTTTCCTGAAAAACAAGAGTGACACCTTTGAACATTTTAAATCTTTCGTCAAAAGAATTCAAAAATCGAAAGGGCTAAAAGTTAAAAACATAAGGAGTGATCATGGTGGTGAATTTGAAAATAACGAATTTGAACATTTTTGTACAAAGAAAGGTATTAACCACAATTTTTCATTTCCTAGAACTCCACAACAAAACGGAGTTGTAGAACGAAAAAATCGAACATTACAAGAATGTGCAAGAACGCTATTAAATGGATCCACTTTACCAAAACATTTCTGGGCAGAAGCCGTCGCCACTGCGTGTTATGTTTTGAATCGTGTGTCCATTCGACCACTCACCAAGAATACGTCTTATGAATTATTTAACGAAAGGAAGCCAAATATATCTTACTTCAAAGTATTTGGTTCAAAATGTTTCATTTTAAATACGAAAGACCATCTCGGAAAGTTTGATCCGAAAGCTGATGAAGGAATATTTGTCGGTTATTCGGAAAGAAGCAAGGCGTATCGTATTTTCAATAAACGAACCAAAACTATTGAAGAATCTCTTCATGTTTCCTTCGATGAAATCTTTCAGCCCTCTCAACCAAAATCTGATGATGACGAAACTATACTTTCTGACACTCCTATCATCACAAATTATGACTCTGACTCTGAAAATATTGTTGAAAATAATTCTCAACAACAACCAGCTTGTGAAATACGTTCCCCTCCAAGATTATTGAGACACCATCCGGTTCAAAATATAATTGGGGAGGTCGACTCACAAGTAAGAACTAGGAGTCAATTACATCAAATGGGACATGTTGCGTTTCTATCAAATATCGAACCTAAGAATCCTAAAGAAGCAGCTACCGACGAATATTGGATCATTGCCATGCAAGAAGAACTAAATCAGTTCGTGCGCAATGACGTCTGGGAACTTGTTCCAAGACCAACTGATCAGTCAGTGATTGGTACTAAATGGGTCTACAAAAATAAGGCTGATGAACAAGGGAATATCACTAGAAATAAAGCAAGGTTAGTAGCACAGGGGTATAATCAGGAAGAAGGTATCGATTATGAAGAAATTTTTGCACCAGTTGCTCGACTAGAAGCTATTAGAATCCTATTATCTTTTGCTTGTCACCATAATTTCAAACTTTATCAGATGGATGTCAAAAGTGCATTTCTTAATGGATTTATCAAAGAGAATGTATATGTCGAACAACCTCCTTTGTTTGTACATGAAAAATATCCTGACCATGTGTTCAAACTTAAGAAAGCTCTTTATGGTTTAAAACAAGCACCTCGTGCTTGGTATGAACGATTACGTAGCTATCTTATTAACTCAGGATTTCAAATAGGCAGAGTCGATCAAACTTTGTTTATCAAACATTCTCAAAAGGATATTCTAGTTATTCAGATATATGTAGACGACATCATCTTTGGTTCGACAAATGATAAACTCTGTAAGGAATTTGCAAGTATTATGACCAAAGAATTCGAAATGTCTCATATGGGAGAATTGTCATACTTTCTTGGACTTCAAATCAAACAACTTCCGAATGGTATTTTTATTAATCAAGAAAAATACTGCGGAAATCTTATCAAGCGCTTCGGATTAGAAAATACATCTGGTAAACCAACTCCTATGAGTACAACTACACATCTTGAAAAAGATGATAATGGTAAGAGTGTTGACCAGAGATTATATCGAAGCATGATTGGTTCTCTTCTTTATCTTTCAGCTAGTCGTCCAGATATAATGATGAGTGTTTGTCTATGTGCTCGTTTTCAAGCAAATCCAAAGGAATCGTATTTACGAGCAGTGAAGCGTATAATTCGTTATCTTAATAATACAAAAGACTTCGGTCTTTTTTATCCAACAGAATGTCCATTCGAATTAGTTTCATATAGTGATGCTGATTTTGGAGGTTCTCGAACGGATAGAAAGAGTACAAGTGGTACGTGCCATTTTATTGGAAAATCACTTGTCTCTTGGTTTAGTAAGAAACAGAATTGTGTTTCACTATCAACATGTGAAGCCGAATATATATCAGCGGCTCTCGCTTGTACTCAAGTATTATATATGCAACAAACACTTCAAGATTTTGATATTCATTTATCAAATTCTATTATATACTGTGATAACACGAGTGCTATAAATCTTTCTAAAAATCCAGTGAATCATTCTAGAACCAAGCACATTGATATCCGTCATCATTTCCTTAGAGATAATATTGAAAAAGGAAATATATGTCTTGAATATGTCCAAACTGATAATCAATTAGCGGACATTTTTACTAAGCCTTTGCTCGAATCTAGTTTTATTAGATTACGAAGAGAGCTTGGTTTAATTTCTTTAAAAGACCTTGTCTAATAATTACTGATGTTAAACTTTTAAGTTCTTTCGTTTGATTATTTTTTTTACTATAGCTATTTTAAGCTTTTTTTAATTTGAGCCTCTGATTGTTTACACCATCAAATTCCTCTTTTCACTCTTGATCATAGGCTTATATATAAGGACTGTCTATATAAGCTGTCAAAAACATTCGTTTTATTCATCTTCCCTTATCTAATCATAAATACAAAATTTTCTATGGCACATATTTGTGATGAGTGTGCTCAAAAATCACACATTTCCGTTACAAGTTCTGAGCTAGAAGAATATTTTTCTCCTGAAACACCAAAATATAAACCAAAGTGCCATCATCAATGCTCTCGTACACACTAAATCAAAAAAGGCAAAGAAAGTGCTATTCTGTTCTCCTCATACCAAAGAGAAGATCGATGAAATTCATCACTATCAAAAACATCAAATAGATCTTCAACGTCAGCTTCATTATGGACAACAACAGCTTCATCATGAACAACAGCAGACTTCGGCACGATTATCTATTTTAGAAAGAATGGCATTCTTCTTCTGTGGAACAAACAAACGAGATGTTCATGAGCCGATGCCAAATGCACCTTCATCCTCTAGAACCCCAAACTCATGGGATAGAAACTATGCTCAGAATGAAGGGGCAACTGAAAAATGGTCATCTTGGAAGGCTCGCATTAATGATATCAACGAAGATTCAACCGATCTTCCTTCTCCCACTCTTCATTAATTTTATTTTTATATTGTATCGTTGTCTATTTTCTTTTGTAATCACTCATTTAATAACAATTAAATATTATAATAAGAGTGATATACAATTTATAGGACACAGCTAAATTGAAAACAGGCTGAACTGTGCTTCCAGAACAGCACCGGTCGACAGCTAAAAATGGACCGGTCGACCGTTTTGCACTCTGGATAAAAACGGTCGACCGCCCCATTTTCACCGGTCGACCGGTTACGTATATTCTGTTTTTTTTATAACTTTCCGTTCATTTTTTTTTCTATCTCTCTCTTTTACTTCAAACCAGTCTTCTTCCCCCAAATCCCAGAAACCCTACTTTCTCTTATTAAATTTCTTTCTTCAAATTTATCCCTAATGGCTCCTCAACAAAAGAAATTAAAGCAAGCTTCTACCTCAGAAACACAACCCATTGATCTCTCTATCAAGAAATGGCTTGTGGATCCAATTTCACTCAAGAGATGGAATGACATGAAAGATTTTACTATCCATCCAGGTTCGTTTGTTAAATTCTCAGATTTCTCTAGTTATCGTATCCTAGATTTCACAAAGGATGCCGACATTGCAAACCTACTTGACTATGATCAAAACAATGTGGAAATTAACCATGTCATGATCAAGTTATTCTATGCTAATCTAAATTTAGAGAAAAACAAGCCCACGGATCCGAATTATTGCCTTTGGTCCGTTGTATGTGGCAAAGAAGTGTTTATCTCATGTGATAGGATGGCAAATGTTCTTGGTTCTCGGTTTATTGGTGAAAAATTCTCAAATGATTTTTGCAATATTCATGTCCGTAATCAAATTAGTCATCAATTTACTGAAGATGACAAGGATAGCACTAAGTCTATTGGTTTACGGCCGTCTGCAAGAATTCTTCATCATAGTTTAAATTAATTTATATGGTTTAAATATATGTAATAAGATATATTAAGTGAAATAAACTTAATAATAATTTGGAATAAAGAAAAATTAAATTTGATGAATAAATATGATTTTATTAAATGACTATTCTAATTTATGATTTTAGAAATTTGTTAATTAAACATAGTTGGATAATAAGATAATAAATTTAGAAATAATTAAGATTGATTTTCCTTAAGTGAAATTAAATGGATTAAATCAATTATTGAATATCAATTAATTCAAATTTGAATTTATATGGTTTAAATTGATTGTTATTTTGTATTTCAAATCTGTTTTCTTTCTGGTTGTTTCTATTTTCCTACCTCGTTCTTTTTCGGGGACGAAAAGTTTTGAGTGGGGGAGAGTGTAACGACCCGTAAATTTCAACTGTTTTAATAACGTAATTAGTTGAAATTTTGTGAAATTTTAAACGATAAAATTTTGAAATAAAAATTTAATATTTGGAATGCGTCTAGTTAAACAGAGCAACTGGTAAATTTTCGTCCGAAAATTTGAAAGTTATTTTCGCGCGTAAATTTACTTCAATTTAATCAGTTAAAAAGCGATGAAAATAAAATATTTTCGAAAGCTAAATATTTTTACTTAGAAAAATTCTAAACCATCTTCTGAGCAAGATGTCAGTTTGTCGTTTTTCCAAATTCGGACCTCTTTGGCTCCGTCGATCTTATTTTTCTACGTTTTGCTGCATTTTTTCCGTAGTATAAAATTCAAATTTTTTTAAATTCGATCGTACCACTGATATCTTTATACCGTTTTGATCATTTCGTCGTGCTGATCACTACGGTGTATTTATTTGTATTTTTTCGATGTTCGGTACGCGAAGAAACCGGGATACGATTTGCTGGACCTGTATCTGTTTGAGTTTTTTAGTTTTCTGCATTCTTTCAATTTTTCCAACGTGAGAAAATAAATGGTCTCAACTTTTATAATTCCCAAAAAAAAATTAAATTCTGACTTTGCTTTTCTGGCTCCCAATAAAAGTTTCACTAGTTCGTTTATTTTGCTGACCTTTCATTTCTTTGGCACCGTTCACTAAAGAAGATATGAGTATATTACGTTGCACTCATTTGTTTATCTGACTTTTCACCTAATATCTCTCTCAAAGTTTATTTCTTCTCAGCTACTTTTTCTTTCCCCTTCTGCATTTTTCTACTCCTTCATGCCAAACTTGTTAACTTTAAACTCATCCTCTTCCTTTATTTCATTCTCCTATAGCTTCATTACATACTTTCCAGATCTAATGCTCACCATCTCCCCATTCGATGAAGCCACTCCTCCTCCCTATCAAAACCCCATCACCACTTCGACACACAATAACCAAACCTCTCCTCCAACCTTCCTCCTTTCTACCCCGCATCACCTGGGTAGCGACCATCAACTTGTCAACAGCCAAAGCCAAGCATGCGCCGCCCATTTTTTTTTTTCTTTCGCCCTCTCCCTCCTCTAACTTCACCACGCACGCCCATGCCTCTAAGCAACCGGCCACAGCCATGACGAGCTCCACCCTGCTTTTATTCAGCAGCCTCCACCTCGTCCCGCCCATGCTCGGCCTCCGCCTTCAACAACCGGCCTTAGCTTGCCTCCAGCATGCTCCGCCGTGCATGGCCTCCGCATCACCCCTCCACGGCCATTACCACGTGAGTAACCCATCCTCCTGTAACCGTTTTGCCACTGCAAAGCACAAAACCCTGAAATCGCACCACCTGTCTCCGCTTCGGACTATGGCCGATCCACCTTGCTCCTCCTCCACCTCAACCTGTGCTTGCCGTACATAACTTTGATTTAGCCAGTACAAATTCTTCTTATCTTTCTAAGGTATGGTATATAATATGTACTATATATTATCTTATATATATGTTGAGTGTACCTATTTCAGTTGTTATTTATATAAGTTGTACTTGTTGAGTCAAGATTTTTATATAGTTTTGATTTCTGACAAAGGTATAAACCGTGATCGACAAAAAGAAGTTATTCATTGAGACACAACGAGCTTCATACGTTAGAGGTTGATTATTTGGTATGTTAGTAGTATTAGTTATGTCAAAATCTATCCTCAAATAATCATGCATGTAACGACCCGATATTTTGGACCATTCGCGTCCATTATAAGTGTATAGGTAGACACTCATGCCGGAGTTGAATTGCTCAAAATACCGCGTTGTTAATTTAAATTTGGCAAAACTGAACATATACAGTAAATAGATATAATCACAGATCACAGACACAGAGTAATAAATGCAGCGGAAATAAAAGAGATAGTAGTTCATGAAGCTACTATATGAATATATAAAAATACATCAGAGTTTACAACAGAAGAGTAATACGATACATCAGATACAAATCAGAATACATCACTGGAATCATCGAATACTGAAAGCAGAATAGATGGCTGGATCTTCAAGCAAAGCTCCAACTCCAAAGGTGAGTCTCGAATACTGGTACACTCAGTCTGACCCGAGCGTAAAGCAAAAACACAAGACACTCGAGTCAGGATTAACATTCTTATATTAATAAATCCAACTCAAGTGAAATAGCAATTGAAATACATGTAACTCAAAGGATGTTTGGAATAACCATCCTTTAAGGATCCGTTAAACTATCTACTAGGTAGTAATGTACGCTAAGTAGATAATGTCTATCAGTAATATAAAGATATCAAAGTAGGGTTAAGCAGGGCCCATACACCTCTTAACCTGTTTATTCCCAAAAGCATATACAAGACCGTAGTTTCCCCAAAACCGGAAGTCACCAGAGGGCAATCCATATACTAAAGGTACAAATCAAAATCGTAGTGGTCGCGCATAGGATAATCAGTATGACAAGGTACATGAGGCGATACCAACTAGGATACTAGTAGTTGCCTGATCCTGACTGATGTTGGGCATAGCAGCTACTACCCCAACACCGCGAAACAACACTCCCAAATCGAGGGGTGCACCCAAATCGAATCACAAAAGTAATAGATATGGTATCGAAGAAGTGTGTCCGCTAGAGATGGCGATCCTCAATGGCCCGGCGCGGCTCCTGTTTTAGTCATGTCAAGGGTCATCCAAAATCGTTCTCTTTCTTCAGTCAACGCGTTCATCAAAACCATCCACTTCGTTCTGGATCAACACTCCGCGTATAGTTATTAAAGTGGTTTCGGTTCAGATAGAGAGTATATCCATTACCGATCCCGGTCTCTTTAATAACTTTCGTAATTATTACACCGATTGGTCGTTTATATATTTCAAAAACCAAATCAATTTCAATTTCAAATAGAATTCGTAAATCAACATTTCATTTGTCTTTCTAAAACAATTTCCAAATTTTCGTTTCAAAACTTCCAATTTTCCGTTTCAAAATCTTATAATTCAATTTCAATTTCTTTTTAAAACAATTCAAATATTGATTCAAGTTCGTATATAAGTTTCATTCCGAAATCATTTAAATAAATTCTATTTAACATTCAAATCAATTTAAACTCATTTATCGATTTCATTCAATATTCGCTAAGTTACTTTATCATTCAAAACAATTTCTATTAAATTTCCAATTCATTTAATCAATTCTTAAGTTCAACTTCATTAAAACAAAACTTACAATTTCGAATTAAACTAAATTCGTCAAATCAATTCTCCAATTACAAGTCTTACATTAATTCCAAAAATATCACATTTCATTTTTGTTAAAGAAATCCAATTTCACCTATTTACTTCCTTAAATAATTTTCCAAAACTTAATTAATAAAGAAACTCAATTTCAATTCTTTACAAAGTAAAATTCACTTATTCAAAGTTCAATTTTTCTTATTAAAGAATTTCAATTCAATTTAATCATTTAATAATTCATTATTAAATAGTTCAAAACTTAATTATCAAATAATTTCAAAGTTTAATAATTTCAAACTTAATTATAATTTCAAACTTAATTCAATCATTTCTCAAATTAAACAACATTCTTTCATAGATTACATTGTTAATCTTTTGTTTCAGATTATTAAATATTACCATTTTCCTTCCATCAAAAATTCAAATTTCAACTTCATTTCAAAACCATATTCTTTATTCAAATAAAATCTTCGTTTATTTTCAAATCAAATTATTGACCAATCGGGTTTTTATTTAATTTTCTATCCTAAGTCAAAGTTCAATTTGGGTATTTATCATTTCAACCCGATTCCAATTCAATTCAAAATCAAAACATATCAAAGGGAACTTGCAGTGTGATAACTGGGATGGTGTCAAAGTAAATAAACAAGCAATAACAACAACCAATATCAATCCAATAATCAATTCAAATAATCCCCAAATAACCGTATTAATTCGCATTGTTATTTGTACGAATTAATATAATTATTTCTAGAATCTACACTATCATTTCATGTAGATTAAAGATTATTACATTACGGTTTTTCACTTGTCATCTATTTACAATTTCATACATCATCAATTTAACAACATACATTCAGCGATTCAAAATGTAATTAAGCAAATCATATGTGTCAATGGATTTAACAGTTAAAGGGGTCATATTATACAAATGTCAGTTAATCAAATTTAACATTTAATTATCCTATATCAAGTTCAATTTCATACTATTTATCATTTTAACATTAACAATTTAACGTCCAATATAAACATCAACAATCAATCAATTATCAGCCAAACTGTATTATCAACGCATAAATAATTAACAGATAATGGTGTCAGATGTCACAGGTGAACTGATACAGGCAATAGCATATATAACAGTGTAATTAACTAACAGCAGCATATTTCAATTATCGTTTCAATTGAAATCAAATTTAATAAATAAAAGAACGTTAATCATGAGTGAGTGCTCACCTTTCGAGGCTAGAGAACGATGAGAATGGGAAGCAACTGATACGCATACGTGCACAGATAAGCGATATGGCTAGAAAACAACTGCGAAAATCGACATTGAGATGATCAGTCAAGATGGACAAGAGATTTGACGAAATAAGATTTTTTTATTTTTTATTATTATATAAATATATATATACATTTTCTTCAAATCAATATTGATTCAGACACATAATGAATAAAATCTCCAAATATATTGGTTTATAGAAACTAACTTATCTATATCCATATAAACAAATATAAACATAAATATTAATTTATAGACTTATTACTTGGGAACCATAAACTAGACACTATCCAATAGTTTGTATACTGCCGAAACAACTTTATATGAATATATACATATATATATTTATAGACTACCCTTACAAAATAAAATATAATGTTACGAAATCCAACAACCGCATGTAAGTTATTATACACATAATACAATAAAACTTATACTAAACTAGACACAAAATAAATATAAACTAGTACATAACTAGTATACTAGCATACGTAACTCACCCTTATGCAGCCTTATCTTATTTACTAATATGTAAATATATATATATAGATATAGGCTGTCTAGCTATACCACTGTCACCACACTTCCCATAATTACCCAGTATATACATATATTACGATGTATGCCCCTTTTTTTTCTTTTTTTTCTTTTTTTTTTTACAAATTGGAGACCAAACACATCCTTTCTACTATGTGATGGTTACAGAAAATATTTCATCTAACCCAAAATCCATGCAACTGTAGCACTGAAAGTTGAAAGATTAGCAGCAGAAAGGTATATGTACAAGCAAATGCAACTCTATGAAACCTAAGATTCTACATTGCTATCAGTAATTGGATATCAGCACCCTATCTACATTATCATCATGCATCAATATATACTATTTAAAAGAAAACTACAACAAGCTTATAAATAATACATACTAATATATATAACTAGCTTAAGTATATAATATGATATATATAACTGCCGAACTTACATGCTTTGTAATATAGAGACAGTGAATTTTTTTTTTTTGTTGGAGTGTTTGTTTTCTGGTGGAGGGTCATTGCAGATCATCGGTGAAGGAAAGAGAGAGAGGGGATGCTCACGGCAAGTCTTGGTGGAGGAAGCTTTGGGGAGAAGTGGCGGCCATGGTGGCTGACGTGATGGGTAGGCGACTTCGGTGGGAAGGCTGCGTGGTGGGGTTTGGTCGGAGCCAGGTGGCGCAGAGGGGAAGTGGCCGGGAAGATGAGGTGTGTGGGGATGGACTTGGGTCGGGTGATGGAGGCGTTGGTTTGGGTTGCTGGGTGGGCACGGCTATGTCACGTTCGAGCATGGCTACGGCAGCGGAGGGTGGTGGGTAGTTGAAGGTACGGCTGTGGTTGTTGGGAGGTGGTTGTTGACGTGATGAGGTTGCGTGCGGTGGTAGCATGTGCGTGATGGAAGAAAAAGGCAAGAAATGGTGGCTCGGGAAGAAAGAAAGCAGAGATGGAAGAAGGAACGAGCTCAAAGTGATAACAGAAAAATTGAAGAGGCAATGAACCGACTAGGAAATTATATGAATAGGTTGTAAATAGAAAAGACTCGACTTAAATTTTTGCAATATTAAAAGCAGGTGACTATACATCTTCAAACGGTGGATGAATAGTGGGTAGGAAAATCAATGGACGCAACTGAACGGATGCCGATACCATTATCCGTTACGCGAATTTCTCCGCATTACGGACATCAAAACACTAAAGTGAATATACCGAAATGATCAGCACGACGAGGCGATCAAAACGGTATATAGAAATCAGTGGTACGATCATCCGATAAAAATCGATATCGGTACCAGAATACTGCTATTTTGCAGAAAATAAGAACGACGGAGCCAAAGATGTCCGAATTTGGAAAAACGACAAACTGACATCTTGCTCAGAAGATGTTTTAGAATTTTTCTATGTAAAAATATTTAGCTTTCGGAAACATTTTATTTTCATCACTTTTTAACTGATTAAATTGAAGTGAATTTACGCGCGAAATAAACTTTCGTATTTTCGGACGAAAATTTACCAGTTGCTATGTTTAACTAGACGCATTCCAAATATTAAATTTTTATTTCAAAATTTTATTGTTTAAAATTTCAACTAATTACGTTATTAAAACAGTTGAAATTTACGGGTCGTTACACTCTCCCCCACTCAAAACTTTTCGTCCCCGAAAAGGAACGAGGTAGGAGAATAGAAACAACCAGAAAAACAGATTTTTGAAATACAAATAACAATTAATTTAAACCATATAAATTCAAATTTAAATTAATGGATATTCTATAATTGATTTAATCCAATTGATTTTACTAAAATCAATCTCACTATTTCTAAATTCATTATCTTATTATCCCATTTATCCTAAATTTTCAATTTCTAAAACCATAAATTTGAATAGTCTTTTATTATAATCATTTATCTTCAACACTTTTAAATTCTTCTTTAGTCCAAATTATTGTTAAATTTATTTCACTTAATATATCTTATCACATATCTTTAACCTATATAAATTAATTTAAACCATAAAAATTTCGATTTAAATTAATTTACATCTATTAATTTCTTTTAAATTCAAGGTATTTTCATATGTTGATCAAATTTCAATTTATTAATTATTTCAAAACAAATTTATTAATTCTTTCAAACAAATTATTTCTATTATTAACTGAGTTTACTTATTATCCTACCTAACTCTATTAACATCTTTATAATCAAAATTTAGTGTATAACATTTATTATAAACACTCAAATTTTATTTATAAATTCAATTTATCTTATATATTGTCTAATTACATATTCAACTTCTGAATGATTTAGGTAAGTTGTATTAGAATGCAGTTGAACAATATACAAATAAGATTTTCCTAATTCAATTTATTCAAGTTTAAATATTTATTCCAAATTTTGGTTTTATTTATAATTAAAATCATCCTTTAACAAAATTTAAGAATTAGATTTCCGATTAACTTTAAACAATTTAGAGATATAGATAATATATTTATATCAAATCAAATTAAATTTTAAAATAAGATACCTATATATATATATATATAAATCAAATTATACTGAAGAAATTCAATTCAAAAATATTTTCAAAACAAACCGTAGCAAAGCTACAGAATAGTATCTCCACTTCGAAACTCGAAAATGAATGTCGATGATGCGGCCGCCATCACCGAAATTATTTTCCAGCGACAAAGAGAAGAGCACTGATTTTAATATTAAAAATTCTTTGGAAACGATTGCTATTCGAAAATATTTTCAATAAAATATACATTAAAATTTTAAGACCAAAGTTCGAAATCATCGGAAACTAATAAATTCTCAAATTTCTGAATTAGATTCATTTCAAATTCTAATCAATTTATAACCAAGTTTATAAATTCATTTATTTATATTATGCAATAGTCAATGGTTTACAAAACAATAAATGAAAATCAAATATTATTATTTCCAGCCGACAAATTCATTGATAATTTAATTTCAGAAAACTTATAAATAATATAATCATACAAAACTTTTATTTTATTTATCAAATTTGAAAACGATATTGTGTCAGTTTGCTCTGCTCAAGTGTTTTGGAAATCCTATCGATAGCGTTGATCAGACGAATCGATCGGAAACCCAAATCAACATCAACAACTCAAACAACACAATATATTTAAAACATTTTAAATATTAGTTTACAAATACATTTCTTTGCTCGACGATACAAGAATAGATTTCAAAATAAGGATAGGGATTCAAATTTTTTTGTTGACTTAAATCAAAGAGAATTTTGATTCGAAAATAAGTTTGAAACAGAAGACAAGATAATTCGATTACCACAATCGGGAGATGGATGATTTTATTTAATTCACGGGCAACCTTAACCGAGTCGTCCGTAACTTCAAGAATAAGATCGATGCTGAATTCCGAGGTAAATCAACACTCGATCTCAAGAGATGGAATTCAGGTATAGTAGGGAATAGATAGCATCGTAAACCAAGGATACAGAAATCTCCGGTAAATCGATGCCTATTAAAAAAATGAATTTACTCCTTTACGAATCATTCTAAGATTGGTGAGACCGCCGATCTATTATAGATAACATTCAGAATGGAGTTATGGGGTGCTCCATGATTGAAAGAAGACGAATTAGTGAAGGACACGAATGAATTTCGGAACCTAGGGGGACGTTCCAAAATTCAAGGAATTGAGTCAAAGGAAGAGATTGAAACTCGAATGAGAGTGATTCTGTAAATACATTTACCCTATATGTTAAGTTTTGCCTAGAGCTACCAAAGCTCTGATACCAACTGTAACGACCCGATATTTTGGACCATTCGCGTCCATTATAAGTGTATAGGTAGACACTCATGCCGGAGTTGAATTGCTCAAAATACCGCGTTGTTAATTTAAATTTGGCAAAACTGAACATATACAGTAAATAGATATAATCACAGATCACAGACACAGAGTAATAAATGCAGTGGAAATAAAAGAGATAGTAGTTCATGAAGCTACTATATGAATATATAAAAATACATCAGAGTTTACAACAGAAGAGTAATACGATACATCAGATACAAATCAGAATACATCACTGGAATCATCGAATACTGAAAGCAGAATAGATGGCTGGATCTTCAAGCAAAGCTCCAACTCCAAAGGTGAGTCTCGAATACTGGTACACTCAGTCTGACCCGAGCGTAAAGCAAAAACACAAGACACTCGAGTCAGGATTAACATTCTTATATTAATAAATCCAACTCAAGTGAAATAGCAATTGAAATACATGTAACTCAAAGGATGTTTGGAATAACCATCCTTTAAGGATCCGTTAAACTATCTACTAGGTAGTAATGTACGCTAAGTAGATAATGTCTATCAGTAATATAAAGATATCAAAGTAGGGTTAAGCAGGGCCCATACACCTCTTAACCTGTTTATTCCCAAAAGCATATACAAGACCGTAGTTTCCCCAAAACCGGAAGTCACCAGAGGGCAATCCATATACTAAAGGTACAAATCAAAATCGTAGTGGTCGCGCATAGGATAATCAGTATGACAAGGTACATGAGGCGATACCAACTAGGATACTAGTAGTTGCCTGATCCTGACTGATGTTGGGCATAGCAGCTACTACCCCAACACCGCGAAACAACACTCCCAAATCGAGGGGTGCACCCAAATCGAATCACAAAAGTAATAGATATGGTATCGAAGAAGTGTGTCCGCTAGAGATGGCGATCCTCAATGGCCCGGCACGGCTCCTGTTTTAGTCATGTCAAGGGTCATCCAAAATCGTTCTCTTTCTTCAGTCAACGCGTTCATCAAAACCATCCACTTCGTTCTGGATCAACACTCCGCGTATAGTTATTAAAGTGGTTTCGGTTCAGATAGAGAGTATATCCATTACCGATCCCGGTCTCTTTAATAACTTTCGTAATTATTACACCGATTGGTCGTTTATATATTTCAAAAACCAAATCAATTTCAATTTCAAATAGAATTCGTAAATCAACATTTCATTTGTCTTTCTAAAACAATTTCCAAATTTTCGTTTCAAAACTTCCAATTTTCCGTTTCAAAATCTTATAATTCAATTTCAATTTCTTTTTAAAACAATTCAAATATTGATTCAAGTTCGTATATAAGTTTCATTCCGAAATCATTTAAATAAATTCTATTTAACATTCAAATCAATTTAAACTCATTTATCGATTTCATTCAATATTCGCTAAGTTACTTTATCATTCAAAACAATTTCTATTAAATTTCCAATTCATTTAATCAATTCTTAAGTTCAACTTCATTAAAACAAAACTTACAATTTCGAATTAAACTAAATTCGTCAAATCAATTCTCCAATTACAAGTCTTACATTAATTCCAAAAATATCACATTTCATTTTTGTTAAAGAAATCCAATTTCACCTATTTACTTCCTTAAATAATTTTCCAAAACTTAATTAATAAAGAAACTCAATTTCAATTCTTTACGAAGTAAAATTCACTTATTCAAAGTTCAATTTTTCTTATTAAAGAATTTCAATTCAATTTAATCATTTAATAATTCATTATTAAATAGTTCAAAACTTAATTATCAAATAATTTCAAAGTTTAATAATTTCAAACTTAATTATAATTTCAAACTTAATTCAATCATTTCTCAAATTAAACAACATTCTTTCATAGATTACATTGTTAATCTTTTGTTTCAGATTATTAAATATTACCATTTTCCTTCCATCAAAAATTCAAATTTCAACTTCATTTCAAAACCATATTCTTTATTCAAATAAAATCTTCGTTTATTTTCAAATCAAATTATTGACCAATCGGGTTTTTATTTAATTTTCTATTCTAAGTCAAAGTTCAATTTGGGTATTTATCATTTCAACCCGATTCCAATTCAATTCAAAATCAAAACATATCAAAGGGAACTTGCAGTGTGATAACTGGGATGGTGTCAAAGTAAATAAACAAGCAATAACAACAACCAATATCAATCCAATAATCAATTCAAATAATCCCGAAATAACCGTATTAATTCGCATTGTTATTTGTACGAATTAATATAATTATTTCTAGAATCTACACTATCATTTCATGTAGATTAAAGATTACTACATTACGGTTTTTCACTTGTCATCTATTTACAATTTCATACATCATCAATTTAACAACATACATTCAGCGATTCAAAATGTAATTAAGCAAATCATATGTGTCAATGGATTTAACAGTTAAAGGGGTCATATTATACAAATGTCAGTTAATCAAATTTAACATTTAATTATCCTATATCAAGTTCAATTTCATACTATTTATCATTTTAACATTAACAATTTAACGTCCAATATAAACATCAACAATCAATCAATTATCAGCCAAACTGTATTATCAACGCATAAATAATTAACAGATAATGGTGTCAGATGTCACAGGTGAACTGATACAGGCAATAGCATATATAACAGTGTAATTAACTAACAGCAGCATATTTCAATTATCGTTTCAATTGAAATCAAATTTAATAAATAAAAGAACGTTAATCATGAGTGAGTGCTCACCTTTCGAGGCTAGAGAACGATGAGAATGGGAAGCAACTGATACGCATACGTGCACAGATAAGCGATATGGCTAGAAAACAACTGCGAAAATCGACATTGAGATGATCAGTCAAGATGGACAAGAGATTTGACGAAATAAGATTTTTTTATTTTTTATTATTATATAAATATATATATACATTTTCTTCAAATCAATATTGATTCAGACACATAATGAATAAAATCTCCAAATATATTGGTTTATAGAAACTAACTTATCTATATCCATATAAACAAATATAAACATAAATATTAATTTATAGACTTATTACTTGGGAACCATAAACTAGACACTATCCAATAGTTTGTATACTGCCGAAACAACTTTATATGAATATATACATATATATATTTATAGACTACCCTTACAAAATAAAATATAATGTTACGAAATCCAACAACCGCATGTAAGTTATTATACACATAATACAATAAAACTTATACTAAACTAGACACAAAATAAATATAAACTAGTACATAACTAGTATACTAGCATACGTAACTCACCCTTATGCAGCCTTATCTTATTTACTAATATGTAAATATATATATAGATATAGGCTGTCTAGCTATACCACTGTCACCACACTTCCCATAATTACCCAGTATATACATATATTACGATGTATGCCCCCTTTTTTTTTTTTACAAATTGGAGACCAAACACATCCTTTCTACTATGTGATGGTTACAGAAAATATTTCATCTAACCCAAAATCCATGCAACTGTAGCACTGAAAGTTGAAAGATTAGCAGCAGAAAGGTATATGTACAAGCAAATGCAACTCTATGAAACCTAAGATTCTACATTGCTATCAGTAATTGGATATCGGCACCCTATCTACATTATCATCATGCATCAATATATACTATTTAAAAGAAAACTACAACAAGCTTATAAATAATACATACTAATATATATAACTAGCTTAAGTATATAATATGATATATATAACTGCCGAACTTACATGCTTTGTAATATAGAGACAGTGAATTTTTTTTTTTTTTGTTGGAGTGTTTGTTTTCTGGTGGAGGGTCATTGCAGATCATCGGTGAAGGAAAGAGGGAGAGGGGATGCTCACGGCAAGTCTTGGTGGAGGAAGCTTTGGGGAGAAGTGGCGGCCATGGTGGCTGACGTGATGGGTAGGCGACTTCGGTGGGAAGGCTGCGTGGTGGGGTTTGGTCGGAGCCAGGTGGCGCAGAGGGGAAGTGGCCGGGAAGATGAGGTGTGTGGGGATGGACTTGGGTCGGGTGATGGAGGCGTTGGTTTGGGTTGCTGGGTGGGCACGGCTATGTCACGTTCGAGCATGGCTACGGCAGCGGAGGGTGGTGGGTAGTTGAAGGTACGGCTGTGGTTGTTGGGAGGTGGTTGTTGACGTGATGAGGTTGCGTGCGGTGGTAGCATGTGCGTGATGGAAGAAAAAGGCAAGAAATGGTGGCTCGGGAAGAAAGAAAGCAGAGATGGAAGAAGGAACGAGCTCAAAGTGATAACAGAAAAATTGAAGAGGCAATGAACCGACTAGGAAATTATATGAATAGGTTGTAAATAGAAAAGACTCGACTTAAATTTTTGCAATATTAAAAGCAGGTGACTATACATCTTCAAACGGTGGATGAATAGTGGGTAGGAAAATCAATGGACGCAACTGAACGGATGCCGATACCATTATCCGTTACGCGAATTTCTCCGCATTACGGACATCAAAACACTAAAGTGAATATACCGAAATGATCAGCACGACGAGGCGATCAAAACGGTATATAGAAATCAGTGGTACGATCATCCGATAAAAATCGATATCGGTACCAGAATACTGCTATTTTGCAGAAAATAAGAACGACGGAGCCAAAGATGTCCGAATTTGGAAAAACGACAAACTGACATCTTGCTCAGAAGATGTTTTAGAATTTTTCTATGTAAAAATATTTAGCTTTCGGAAACATTTTATTTTCATCACTTTTTAACTGATTAAATTGAAGTGAATTTACGCGCGAAATAAACTTTCGTATTTTCGGACGAAAATTTACCAGTTGCTATGTTTAACTAGACGCATTCCAAATATTAAATTTTTATTTCAAAATTTTATTGTTTAAAATTTCAACTAATTACGTTATTAAAACAGTTGAAATTTACGGGTCGTTACAATGCATCTCAAAAGAATCGATGTATATACGTTTTGGATGACATTGCACATTCACTGTGCAATTTAACAGGGACCGGTCGACCGGTCCAAAACGAGGCGGTCGACCGTTCCTGTGTAAATTGCACAATGAACGTGCACACATGCACATAACGTCTATATATTTGAAATTTTGTCTACTGGTCATTTTTGACCTGTCGACCGTTTTTAAACAGAAAGCAACCTTTCCCAAAAGACACTTCTTTCTTCAATGGTTGCTTCTCTTACCTTTCATCAATGATCACATCTGTTAATGGCTACTCTTCACAAAGAGTTACAACCATTTATTCTCTATATAAACATATCTAAATCATTGATTGAAATACAACAATTCTTTGCTTTAAAATTCTGATCTTAATTTCTAAATACTCTTGCATTCTAAAAGCTCTCTACTTCAAATTGCTTATTGAATCATTGAATTTATTTTATATCTTTTGATTCAAATAAGTAATATACTTCCTTCAATCTTCACAAACATTCTTTCACATATTTTGAGGATAAGATTATAGGAAGGGTGTACTACAAGTGACAAATCAGTGTTATCAAGAGCACAAGTTGTCAACGACAATTGTATTTGTTTTTGTTGAAGTCCTCGAGTTGTAAGAGGCACGAAATCCCGTTCGGCTGTTCGGGTGTTGTAAACCTGTTCCTCCGGGTGAAGCGAGGTAGTTGGTTGTGAAAATCCAGATAGAAGTCTGGGACTGGACGTAGGACGGGAGGTCCGAACCAGTATAAAAATCCCTGGTGTGATTTTTACAGTTTACTGCATTTACTATTCTATATCTGTGAATTGCTATATAGTTAGTTTATTGAATATTTACTTGTATAACAATTGTAAATAACATTCCGCATATATTAGTCCATATTACACGATCCGTAATTAGTGTGCACAAGCGTACACACTTTCAGTACTCTATATATATAATATTATATGCTGTGGAATTATGGTTTACATGGTTGCAAGTTTTAAAATTTTAAAAGCTATATTATTTGTTAGTACAATATTGGTGTACTGGTTTTTCGCTTACCCATATATTTAAGTTGTGTGTTAATATATATGCACGCATTCAAGGTTGTATAAATATTAGTTAGAATATGATTTCGTGAATTTTAAACATAATATACATAACAGTATATATTATTTCTATATATAGTGTACAGTGTATTCTATATGTAAGTTTTAAGATTTTACAAAAATATAAATTCTGTAGGTATACATAGTTATGTATATGGTCTTCTATATGAAATGTTATCCTATATAAGTTTCCATATATTCGAAAAGATATGCATCAGTACTTGATCTTTATTTATTTATTTATTTTATTTTTTCGAACAGTTATAAAGGACCTTGTATTATTATATTATGTCATAAAGTAAGTTGATATTCGGTCAGTTTATAATTGTTATATAGGTTGATTTAAGGTGTATACGTATCTAAGTTTGTAATAATGACGATTTGAAAGAATTTATATATATATATTGCTATTTTGATTTTAGTTAATGGGTTAAGAAATAATGATTTTATATATATATATAAATGAATATTTGGTTTAAGGAAAATTTTCAATATACTATACATCTCGTTAAAATTATCAACGGATTTTGATTTGTTCCCATTTTTTTCTATTATCAGCTCTGTTTGTCGAGTTCGTGCCAATCCCGCTTTGCTTTTAAACTCGTGCTTGGATTCGTAACCCATCTCACTTCCGTTCATCTATCCAGCCACGGAAGGTGAGCAATCACCCACGATTAATATTCTTTTATTTATTAAATTTGATTTCAATTGAAACGACAATTGAAATATGCTGCTGTTAGTTATTTACACTGTTATATATGCTATTACCCGTATCTGTTCACCTATGACATCTGACACCATTATCTGTTAATTATTTATGCGATGATAATACAGTTTGGTTGATAATTGATTGATTGATTGTTGTTTATATTGGATGTAAATTTTAATGTATAAAGTGATAAATATTATGCAATTGAATTTGACGTATGATAGTTTAAAAAAAATTGAATCGACATATGTGTTGAATTTGATTAGCTAATTTGAATAATATGACCCCTTTTAATTGTTAAGTTAATTGACATGTAGAATAGTGATAATTACACTTTGAACCATTGAACGTATATTGGATTAATTGTTGTAGTGTTAAAATTGAAAACGAATGACAAGTGAAGAACCGTATTAATATTAGTGTAATAATCTTTAATCTACATGAAATGATAGTGTAGATTCTAGAGATAATTATATTAATTTGCACAAACAACAATGTGAATTAATACGATTATTTCGGGATTATTTGAATTGATTATTGGATTGATATTGATTGTGGTTATTGCTTGTTTATTTACTTTGACATCATCCCAGTTATCACACTGCAAGTTCCCTTTGCTATGCTTTGATTTGAATTGAAATGGAATCGGGTTGAAATGATAAATACCCAAATTGAACTTTGACCTAGGATAGAGAATTAAATAAAACCCGATTGGTCAATAATTTGATTTAAAAATAAGCGAAGATTTTATTTGAATAAATAATATGGTTTTGAAATGAAGTTGAAATTTGAATTTTAATGAAAGGAAAATGTTAATATTTAATAATCTGAAACAAAATATTAACAATGTAATTGATGAAAGAACGTTGTTAAATTTGAGAAACGATTGGATTAAGTTTTGAAATTATTTAATAATTAAGTTTGAAATTATTTAATAATTAAATAAGATTGAATTATTTAATAATTAAATGAGATTGAACTCTTTATATAATAAGTGGAATTGAACTTCTTGAATAAGTTTATTTATTTAAGCTTTGAAATTATAACTAAGTAAGTAAATAAGTGAAATTGAATTTTCTTTAACAAGAAATAAAATGTGATTTATTGAAATAAATGTAAGACTTGTAATTGAAAGAATTGATTTGACGAATTTGATTTAATTCAAAATTGTAAGTTTTGATTTAATGAAGTTGACTTAAGTAATTGATTTAGTGAATTGAAAATTAAATAGAAATTGTTTGAATGATAAATTTACTTATCGAATATTGAATGAAATCGATAAATGAAGTTAAATTGATTTGAAGGTTAAATTAAATAAATTTAAATGATTTCGGAATGAAACTTATACGAACTTGAATCAATATTTGAATTGTTTTAAATAGAAATTGAAATTGAATTATAAGATTTTGAATTATGAAATTGGAAGTTTTGAAATGTAAATTATGGAAATTGTTTTGGAAAGACAAATGAAATGTTGGTTTACAAATTCTAATTGAAATTGTAATTGATTTAGTTTTTGAAATATATAAACGACCAATCGGTATAATAATTACGAAAGTTATTAAAGAGACCGGAATCGGTTAGGGACATACTCACTGTCTAAACCGAAAACCACTTTAATAACTACACGCGGAGTGTGATCCAAAATAAAGTGGTTGGAATGATGTACGTGATGACTGAAGAAAGATAATGATAATGGATAGCCTTGACACCTGTGTCAAATTGGAAATGACTAAAACAGGAGCCGTGCCGGGCCAAATGGGGGTTAGCTACCTCGAGCGAACACACTTCTTCAAACTACTCATTACTTGTTGTCGATTGGTGCACCCTTGATTTTGGGAGTGTTGTTTCGCGGTGTTGCGGTCGCTGCGGCGATGCGTTCTCACCAGTCAGGATCAGGCAAACGGTAGTTTCACTACCTTGGGTATTGCCTCATGTGCCTTGTCATACTTGGATCCCTATACGCGACCACTACGATTTGTTTTGTGTTATACCTATGGAGTACTCCCTGATAGCCCACTAGTTTACGGTGGAGTTTACAGTGCTGTATAGACTATAACACTTATATAAAATGTGTTAAGGGGGATAATGGTAACGCCTTAATACTATGTTGATATCTTATATTACTGATAGGCATTATCTACTTATCGTACACTACTACATAGTAGATAGTTTAACGGATCCTTAAAGGATGGTTATTCCAAACATCCTTTGAGTTACTTGTATTTCAATTGCTATTTCACTTGAGTTGGATTTATTGATATAAGAATGTTAATCCTGACTCGAGTGTTTTGTGTTTTGCCTTACGCTCGGGTCAGACTGAGTGTACCAGTATTCAAGACTCACCTTTGGAGTTGGAGCTCTGCTTGAAGATCCAGCCATCTATTCTGCTTTCAGTATTCGATGATTTCAGTGATGTATTCTGATTTGTATCTGATGTATCGTATTACTCTTCCGTTGTATCTGGTTTAACTCTGATGTAACTTATACATTTATATAGTAGCTTCATGAACTACTATCTCTTTATTTTTGCTGCATTTATTACTCTGTGTCTTTGATCTGTGATTATTTTATTTACTGTATATGCTCAGTTTTGCCAATTTAAATTAACAATTCGGTATTTTGAATTATTCAAGTCCAACATGTGCGGATGCGAATGGTCCAAAATATCGGGTCGTTACAGTTTCCAAAGTCCTTGAGTCATTTTGTCTTCATTTTAACGTTCTAACTCAGGTTCAAATCGGCTCGGTCAAAAACTCGGTTAATAATATATATCAAAATACAAGTATATTACATGTATAGCGTAGATCACCCCCAGGGTGTAAATTTTCAATTATAAAGTTCCAACCTAGATTTCTACTTAGCTTTGTCATACCAAGTGTCCTATAACCTTGCTTTGATACCATGTTGTAACTCATCTTGAGACTCGATAGTGATTTCCAATGTTGCTACAATCATCACCAGAATTATTTCAAGCGATAAAATAGGATTAGTAATTTAATCACAACATCAAGTAAACAATGCAGCAGAATATTTTCCATTACATAAATTTTCAGTTGCATTTTCCAAAATCTCAAAATGTGCCCACGTAGGGGTAAAATATGATCAAGATAAATATAGTGTCGTGCTTGAAATATTAGAAGCCGACGTGAAAATTTAAACAGTTATTCCCTGGTTTTACAATAGCAGAATACAAAAAATATATACTATTGGCAATAAGCCTCATGCTTTGTCTTCGGCTTTTTATTCGCCTTCCATGAGTATCATGTCTAATCCGTAAATTAAGCCTCCTTAAATGAGTAACTAAGGGTTTATAGGATTTTGTAAAAACACAACTTAGACATAAAGCCAAGTATGATTAATACTTTACCCTAAGACGTACATATGGTGAGATCGCATCGCTAAAGCACAAACTGGGTTTTTCCCTCAATAATGCGTTACAACAACTACATCATATCATGTATGCAATCATCATATCATGAGCATATATGACATCAATTCAACATAAGTATACCCTATTCTTTCAGTTATGAGTCATTTCATATTAATTCACCTTAACTGAATATATCCAATACTTAACGCATTTCATGATATGTGTCATACAATCATCATATACATTCCCAAGCATCACCTAGAATCTTATTTAAGTGTCAAACTTAATGTTATCGTTAACTTATTTTAGTAACCTACCTAGGCCTCCATATCTCTAGTTTATCTTTTCTTGAACAACATCACTAATGAAATGGCCACTCTTTCCACCATGGGAGACAACTAGACTCTCTTAGGAGGCTGAATGTAGGCTCCTTGAATATATTCAAGCAAGCGCCCTTACTAAGCATCAGTTGGCCCTTCTAGTCCTAGAAACACTTTCATTTCATGTTCCATTCCTTGAAATTCATCCATTTAATGTATTGCCCTCCCTAAAGTTAAAATTTTCAATTGAATCCTATAGACTTCCCAAGTTATGGTACGTTTCTATATACCATTGAGTCTATGCAGTTAAAGCGCTTAGAGGTATTATAACGCTGGAGGTGCAAAAGGCTATATTTGGGATAAAGCATGGATATATCAGAAAATAATGAAGGTAAAAAAATCTTTATTGGAGATAAAATATAATCTCCAAACTTGATTTTTTTCTTATTCCAAAACCATTTGTGTATGCAAAAGAAAATAGTTCACTCATATATAACAAAACCAAAAAATATCACGATCCATGCATTTTAAAATTGGTGCATATAATAAAGTTCTAAATTATGTTGAGTGCTTAGGACATAAAACAAGACTTATACCCTAAATTTTTTTACTTTTTTTAATTAAAGAATTGATCAAATAACCTTATCATATTAAATTTGCTAAAGCGAGTGCTGAAAATCTTAATTTAGCGGGCGCAGCAGAAAATAGCAGGGCTTTAAGCGGATCTACTATTTAATAGAGCTAATTGAAAAACCATAGTATTTGAAGTGTGCTAAGTGGTTTAGTAAGGCTTAACTACGTAGCATTGAATTTTAGACATCATTTGTCTTAGCATCCTGCCATTCAGCAACTTTATGTGTCGGTGTATTTTACGATTTTGGGCCTAGCTATTTTTTTATTCATTTGTTGTGTACTTTGCCATTCGATCTTAAATAAGTACCTGCATTAAACTTATTTTTCTTTCTCTCTACTTCATACCCATGAAATTCTCAATCAACATTTTAGAAACTGGCTTCTAAATTGCAACTATTTATCCTTTGGTTTTACTTAAGGAAATTAGCATCATTGGCTATCGATAGTCAAGATCTAAGAACTATCACATGTCACAACTTAAAGCTATCACATGCACAACTTAACATTATCGAAGGTTGCGCTTAGAAGCTATTGCGTGTCTCAAATTTAGAGCTATCGAAGGTCAAGGTATCACATATCAACCTATTGCATGCCAAGCTATCCCATGTCATGATCTAGTTCTATCGAAGGTCAACCTGTTGCATGCCAACCTATCACAAGACAAGTTATCGCATGTCATGATCTAAAGCAATCGAAGGTCAGGCTTTAGAAGCCATCGTAGGTAAAAAACCCAAAGATAACATTGGTCATACATTTAGAAGCTACAGTAGGTCACAAACCAAAGCTATCGAAGGTCAAACTTTTAGAAGCCATCACAGGCCACAAACTAAATCTATCGAGGGTCACAAAGCAATGCTATCGCATGCATAAATCATAAGCTATTAAGTATCTTAACTTAAATCTATCGCATGTCAGAATGGTAAATCCGTAGTTAAACAAAAAATGATATTTTTCCTTAATAAAGCAACAACTTTTAACCTAATTTGTATAAAATTCATTTGTTCATTGTTACTTTTAATATATAATAGTAGTCTCTGACGATTACCAAAAATCTACTCCCCTTTACTTAACCATTTCCTTAGTTATTTTTATTGACTAAGGTTTACTTTTCCTCGCCAATTAATTTATAATGATTCAAAATTGATGAGAAAATTCCTAAAAATTCAAAAAAATCATCTTCTACCAGTAGTAAAAAATTTAAAACAAAATAATTAAGATTAAAACTTTAAATATTAATTTACACCTAAAATTACCTATTTTTCACTTAGAAAATTCATAATAAATTACTTATTCATACAAAAATCACCTCGTTTTAATGTTTAAAATATCATATTAAAATATCTAAATATTTAAAGGTGATTAGTAAATGTTCTACCCTAAATCATATCTCAAATCATTCAATTCCCAAACATGTATATAAAGCATTCATCATTATTAAAACATGTTTATCCATATTCTAAACCTCAAATTCATATCAAATCCAAACTAAAATGTGTTTGGAGGTAATTAGAGAAGATATTACACACCTAAGTTTTGAAACGTGTTCGAAATCCTCTTTTCCTTCTTAGGGATGAAAGCTTCCGTCTTTTTCGGTTTTAATATTCTCTCCCTTCTTTTAGAAATTATGGTCGACCACTCCTTGGGGTATTTATTTCTTTTTTGTTTTGAAATGAAGTGAGATGGAGAGAATATGGTTAAGGGTATATATATACATTAGTGATTTTAGCTTCGGTTAAAGCTCCACTTTTCCTATTCTTACTAATTTATTTTCCTTAATACAAAATCCTCTTTACTCTAAATTAAAATTTATTTATTCCTATTATTGAGGTAGAATTTAATTACTCTTTGTCCATCCAATTAACCTTTTAAAGTATCCCACACCAAATTAGTCAAACTTCCCTTATGTATTTCTTATAATTAAATTATCTTAATTATCTCTTATAAAGTTCTTATTATTAATTTAATTTCCCATATTATATTTTTTTGAAATATAAGGTTCTACACGGTTTAAGTACTAGAAGAGGAGATAACGCAGGAGCAGTTTAAGGATCGATTCAAGGCTTAATTTATACCTAAATCGTAGATGTGTGCTTTGTGTAGAGAGTTTTTAGGTCTTAAGAAGGGAGAAATGGATTTGGAAGAATATATTTAGCGCTTCGGTGTTTTGTCAAAGTATGGAGTGGGCATATTAATACTCCACTGAAGCAGAATGAAAATTTTATTGAAGGACTGAGGAAGGGGCTGAATCATACGGCGATAGCTCACTTGTTATCTCTTTTTGAAATGGAGAGGAGATATGATTACCTATACTTAGAGGAAAGAAAAGTTAATGTCAAACCCAAAGGTGGGCCAAACTAGTGGTTTAACACAAATCACAAGTGGAGTAAGATCTAGATAGGAGAAAAGACCTCAAGAGGAGGAGCACGCAGGCCCAAAAGAATGAAATTTGGAGCGCAGGTATCTTAAATCATGGGGCAACCCCATGATCGATCATAGCTCAAAAGGATGAAATCTTGGAAAAGAGGCTGATCGTTATTGGAACGATCGTACAAATCAGCATAACAATCCATGGTTTTACAGAAAATATGATATCTCATAAACGGTAAGTCAGAATTGCATGAAATTTGGAGAGCAAGTATCTTACATCATGGAGAAATCCCATGATCGATCGTAGCTCAAAAGAATGAAATCATAGAAAAGAGGCTGATCGTTAATGGAACGATCGTACAAATCAGCATAACGATCCATAGTTTTACGGAAAATGCGATATCGCACAAATAGTACATCGGAATTGCATGAAATTTAGAGAGAAAGTATCTTACATCATGGAGAACCCCCATGATTGATCGCAGCTCAAAAGTATGAAATTTTGAAAAAGTGGCCGATCGTTATTTGAACGATCGTACAGATCAGAATAACGATCCATAGGTTTACGGAAAACGCGATATCTCACAAACAGTACGTTGGAATTGCACGAAATTTGGAGACCAAGTAGCTAACATCATGGGAAACCCACATGATTGATCGTAGATCAAGAGGATGAAGCTTGGAATGATCTTCTATGATCCAATTTCTACTTAAAACAGCAAAGATAGATCGATGTCTCAAAAACGGTAAGTCGGAATGGCGCGAAACTTTGGAAGCATGGACTAGAGGCATGAGGACCCCATAAAAATGATCGCAAGCCCATTAGAGTTACTATGAATGACCGGCCTAAATTATTTTTGGTGTCCGATCGATCCCAAGTTTTGTGGGTCGCGTCGTATGGATGTGGAGTTCTTCTGTTGAAATTTCAGCCTGATCCATGCACATCTTCACCTATAAATACAACGGATTTGGCTCATTGCAAAGGAATTTTCGGCTGGCTCTCCTTTATCACTTCTTATCTCTTCCTCCACTAATTTTCTAAGGTAAAAACAACTGTACTTGTAACCTTATATTATAAATAAAAGATTATTGGAGTGGACGTAGGCAAGAGTTTGCCGAACCACTGTTAATCTCGTGTGTTCCTTTACTTTTTTGCTATTTATTCTATGATCTACATGCTTATCTTTCTATATAGATATTGTTTTTTGAAATTGGTGCTTTCACATACAACTAGGTGTTTATGGCCTTTTATTAGCGTGAACAGCTTTCCCATTCCAAATCTTTCTCTAAAATAATTGCTACTACCCTTGTTCTTCATTTAGTATTTGTTCTTCTTTACTTTAGAATGTTATTATTATTACCCTTTCTTTTAAAGAAATTTTGAAATAGTTTAATAGGCACTACTCCTTATTTACTCCATTATTTTACATTATCATTCTTTAATTATCAACCAATTATAGTAATTTGTATTGAAAATAGGGGTGTTATAGTAAATCAGTCTCGGGTTTGACCTTTACCCTCAAAGAAGGAGTTGTAAGTTCAGAAAGTTCCAAGCAAGAAAATGTGGCAGGTTTGAACATGAAGGTTGAATTCATCGCCTTAAACAATGCACAATGAAAGCAATGTGAATGCGCAAACTCATTAAAGAGCCAGCCTAGTCCCTAGCATTGAAGGTTCAATGCTAATGTATATTGACAATAATGAAGTAATATAGATTACCAAGGGATAACGAGCTCACCAAAGTTAAGACACATTTGCTGTTAGTTTACATGATAAGAGAGTTTATCATTGATGGAGAAGTAGTGGTTGAGAAATTAGATATTAAAGGTAACATCTAAATCTATTCACTAAGGCCCTTTTTGTCTAATTTTTGAACACTTATACAAGGTATGGACATGCGACAACATAATTGGCCCCAAATGCACGTGGGATTCATATGCAATTTATTATAGAACTTAACTCTTATATACAAATTTTGTTGAAAATAAAATATGTTTTTGATTTTTCTCTAATATATATATATATATATATATATATATATATATATCTACATTGTTATATAAGTAAGCTTTAAAAACTTTAATATAACCAAGTAAAAAATCCTTAGGAAAATCATTTTAATCGATTGCAGTTGCGAACGTTTTTGTAACCATGAGTATTGAATCATATATTTAAAGTATTTATCTTTAAATTTCCCAGTTGAGATGAATTGAGAAAAGGATATTGGCACTTCTATAGAGACAAATGTATGTAACTCTCTCTGTAGAATGGACGTTGAATTATGGATGACAGTTGGAGATACCAATGGGATACATGCTTATGATTGTTTGGAACAATCAGAACAACACAATGAGAGCCATCTATATGTTAAATAAAACTAATTCAAAATAGAGGAACTCATGTAACAATGTGCAATAGTCTTTATACTTAAGAGTACTATGGGTCTTAAGTTTCTAGATTATACTTCGATTATTGTTGACCACGTGACATAACGCTAGTGCTAGTGCTATAGCCATAGTTAGGTATTCATTAAGCCACTTGAAGTGAAAAAATAATCAAGAGATGGTCCATCTCCTTCATTTCTCGAAGGTCGGGAAGGAGTCCATTGATGAAAAGGGGTTGGGGAAAGCTTGAACCCAATTCCTACAGTGATGGATATAAGTGCAATTGAAATTCCTAAGGAGTTATACATTTGTGTATTGATAAGACCATTCACTATTTCTTGAAGCTCGATCTCCCCCCAGATGAACCATATAGCCAAGAGAAACCATGAACCAGAATAGAAGAGCTTGCCCCACCCATGAGTAAATATTTCGTAGTAGCCTCATTAGACCGTACATCGGGTATAACCATAATCGATAGTCGACTTAAAGTCAAAACATGTGACCAGAGTATAAAGTTTAACCGATAAATGATGTCAGATTGAATCAGGGGTTTTTGAGTTATACTACGTAATTAACTATAGATATTATTGAAGTTTTTGAACATTGACTAAACTTGACTTATCTTAGTGATATGATGATGACGAAATGAAAATACGCATAATATATCATTACTTAGGGTGTAGCTTTGATGGATTAGAAATATGATTTCACTTAAATGATCTATAAGCAACTGAATCCTTATCCACTGTCGGGCTTTTAATATTTGAACTTTTTAAATTTCTGATGGATGAATTCATGCCATGGATAAGTTTTTCATGGTTTTTATGTACTTATTTAAGGCCTTCAGATTAATTAAATAATATGTACATGTTACATATTGATTTATTAAAACAAATAGGAAAATAATTATTTAAATAATTAATAATGGGTATTAATTAGGCCCCAAGTTTACAAAATGCTATTACCAAAATTGGCCGACCATAGATGTTGGTAACTAGGGTTTGTACTATTCATTTGGAAAGATTTTTATTTTAGAGCAAAATGAGTTGAAAAGGTTGGAAATGTACTAGATATTTTATAGCCATTTTGTAGCTATGAATACCACCCCCGCGTCATTCTTTATAAACTTTTAAATAGCAATACGCTAGCTTCTATTAGAGAGGTGTTGAAGCTTATTGCTTAGCCTGCACACCAAGCTAGGAGGGGACACGAAGCATAATCTGAAGTGGAAATAACTTGTAATATGAAGTCTCTACAACTGACTTGATCGAAGAGTTAAATGATCATGTGTGTGTATGCCTATATTATTTTTGTCTATGTTATATATGAAATGTTTAATGTATATATGTATATTACATTTTATTAATTAAATTATAAATGTTCAATATAAAATCTATACACATAAACACAAATATACACACTTATACACACACAGATATATATAAATATATATATATATATATATATCGGCCAAAGCTTGAATAAAATATATGGATATTTTACAAAACTTCATACTTAGCTTTCTTAACATAAATATATTTTTTAAATAATTTATAGATTAATATATGCGTGTGTGTGTGTGTTAACGTCCACCTTAATTTTTGTTGAAATAATAATATCGCTAATTTTTTCAATTTTATCATGCAACAGCATGTTTAAATGCTACTAATTAGTAGCATTTTGTATTTACTAAACCAAAATAAAATATTGCATTTACTCTTTTCAAAATCTTGTAGTAGCATTTCATGTTTAAATACTACAATATAATAACACTTTGTATTTACTAGATTAAAATAAATAACATTATTTTTTAACTTACATTGTAGTAGCATTTTATGTTTAAATGCTACAACTTAGTAGCATTTGCAGTTACTGAAAGAAAAAAAATATTTTTTATCTGACCTTCTAGTAGCATTTCATGTTTAAATGATACTACATAGTTACAATTTGTATTTACTGAATTAAAAATATAACATTATTTTCTAATAATATGTTGTGGCAGCATTTTATGTTAAAATGGTGCGTTTTAATAGCATTTTGTACTCGCTATTATTCTTTTACATAATTTATTTTCATAAAAATGATACTATGTAGTACCATTTGTACATACTGCTAATTTTTTTTATAATTGATGATTGATGAGCATGATAAAATGGAAAATGATGTTGTGGTGTGGTGGAGGATGTAGGTGGCCTGATAGGTGGATGAGAAGATGTATATGTTTATTTGCTAAGGTTAGGGTCTGAATGACTGTAATAAAATGACGGTTGGAGCTTTAGGGTTTTGGCTAGGGAGGCGGCTATGTTGTGGCGACGGTAGGGTGCAATGGCTGTAGTTGGTGCAGCAACTACATGTGCAGTGGTGATGGTGGATACCACAGTGTGAGTAACGGGACTTTGAGAGTGGAAGATAAATATTCTTTGTTTTGTCCGTGTGGTTAATTTCTGAAGGTGGTGGTCTAGGGATTAAGTTTGATACAAGTTTTTCCTTTAAACAAAATATCTGTATATCAGAAAAATTATTGTTAAACATAATATTCACACATGAAATATAAAGTCTAATACTATCATAAGATGCACAAACATATATTGGCATGTGTGTGACTATTTACATACGTGGTCATTGAGATTTACGACCATGTGATATGTGGTTATTGAGATTTACAACCACGTGGTATATATATTGTTAAACATCTAATATGAAATGGAAATATATTCATGTCAATTAATTTAAAATACATACAAACTATAACTAGTTATAATTCAAATTAAATTTAAAGTTATTTGTGTGTGTACTTATATGTATATATAGTTATACTCATATGATTATTATATTAAATAAATTGTTGATTTCTTTGCTCAAACTAAGGGTCACTTGTATTCTTGAAAAATATATATAACTTATTATTTTAATTTAACTATACTTATTGGGTTTGACCCAAAATAATTTTTTTTTCTCTTAAATTATATATAATAAGTATATACATAGCCCACAGCTGATTTAATTATATATATATTATTACCCGGTGCCTTGGCCCAGCTACAGAAAGGTAATTACAGAGATCGGAATTGACTATTGATGGAAGGATGGCCACGAGATGACATCTACATCACCAGAGTGTGGTTTCCAAGCAGCTGTGTCTAACCCTGGGTTAATAAAGTCGACAAGTGGATGAAACAGGATGTCAAGATTATGATGATTAGTAGGGGTCAGCATTGGTGGTTAATAAGTTGAGAAATATTTGGTATCCATGGGGTCGGCATTCCATGTAATAGAGCTCGGGTCGGCATAGCATGAAGGGTGTGTTTGGGTCAGCATGGAGCATATTGTAGGGCTCGGATCGGCAAAGGGTAAAACACAGTGCATCTTGGGTCGGCATGGAGCATATTGTAGGGCTCGGATCGGCAAAGGATGAAACATAGTGCATCTTGGGTCGGCATAGTGTATATGGACTCACCGGGTGGGCATTGCGTGCTCAGGTCGGCATTGCATGTAATAAACCTTGGGATGGTATTCCACGTGATAGAGTTCGGGTCGGCATAGAGTGTGGAGGTCACCGGGTCGGCATAGAGTGTGTAGGTCACGGGTCGGCACAGAGTGTGGAGGTCACCGGGTCGGCATAGAGTGTGGAGGTCACCACGTCGGCAAAAGGTGCAAAGGCCATCAGGTCGGCATACATGAAGGGTTCGGCAGAAATGTGTGGTAAGGTGGTACTTCGAGAGTGGTCGGCACGTTATGATGGGGTCGACATTCTTGGTTCGGCATTATGGGGTCGGCACTCTTGGGTCGGCATTATTGGCAAAGCAGGATTGGGCTAAGTTTTCCTTGTGATGGGCTCAAGTGACCGAAGGAGAGTCCAAGCTTTGAGATGTCAGGCTACCTCCATCTATAAATACAACGACAGGGGGCCACTCTAGGGGGATTTTCGGAGAACCAAAGCAATACTCTACCATTTGTCGTACTCAGTTTCTCTTTGTTCTAACTTGTATTCAAGCTATTCCTTGTGAATTGTATCTGTAATCAAGTGATTGATAAAGCAATAAAGAGAGCAATAATGAGGGAGCAAATGGAAAGCCGGAGACAGCTAAACGAGAAAATCTAGACAAATGCCAATCAGATGAACCAGATTGCTCAACAGCAGCGTCAAAATGCCAGAGGAAGTCCCGCTTCATATTCGGAGTCTGACATCTCAAATTCATCAAACGGGCACTACAGGGGAAGGCGCTGTAGAATTGAAATGACATGAGCTGGAGCAATGGAGCAACATAGGGCAGACCACCATGGGCAATAAAATCGGGTCGATGCCGAACCCTCCCTAGGGGTCAGTACCCATCCCTTAACCATGAGGATGGCTCATCAATTGCGCTTGGGGGTCATACTCGCCTTGGAACCGGGAACTTAGGCGTTGGAGCATACTTGAATGCCGACCAATTACCTCCCCAGAATGATAATGAAGTGAATCCCCAGGACACGCATATGGAGAATAATAGGCCAAAAGGGCATGAGATGCCCTGGAGACACCAGCTAGAACATTTACATAGGATGGAGCCTGACTTGGCACCCCCTATCCAGACTCTGGACTTATCCACAATGGTTAGGCAGCTGATGAGGGAAAACTAGGGCTTGACTAAGGACGATTGGGAAGTCTCTAGGAGTCATACTACGTTTACCGATAACATTTTACAAGCTGAATACCTCAGGAGGTTTAGCATGCCTACAATGCCCGCTTACAAAAGGAAGACTGACCCCCGACAGCACGTTATGAGGTATGAATGTTTGGTGGACTCGATTAGAGTGAATGATGCAACCAAATACAGATGCTTCCCTATAACTCTGTCTGGGATTGCTACAATGTGGTTCACAAGGTAACCCCTGTGGTCAATCTTGAGATTTGATGAGCTGGCTATAAGATTTGTGGAGCAGTTCTGAATTCATGCTACTCGCCATAAAGATGTGATGTCGCTATCTAGTGTAATCCAGGCTCCGGGTGAATCACTGAAAGATTATTTACAAAGGTTTCACGTTGTTGCTACTGAGGTTAGTAATCCAAATGACCACGCCATACTTATGGCTATGACAAGGGGGGTTGACCCTGAATCCGAGTTTGGTGATTGGCTAGCTGGAAAACCGCCGGCCACGCTGGAGCATTTCTACGCAAAGGCACACCAGTTTATGAGAAAAGAGGAGGCCAGATTATCCAGAAGGAGTACTGTTATAGGACCAAACGGGGAAGCGGTACAAAGCAACATTGTAGTAAAGCAATCTGGTGAGAGCTCTGGAAAGGTTCAGTTCAACGTCCAAAACAAGCCGGGTTAGCAGAAAAGGGGTGGAGAAGGAAATTCTGATCGGAAAAGGGAGTCTGGAAAGTGGAAGCCACGAATCCCTACTTATAACAACTATATGCCCTTGAATGCCTCCTTAGAGAACATCTACCTGTCTACCTGTAACACTTTCCAGTATAGGAAGCCGCATCCGAAGGAATCGACCGAAGAAAAAAAGCAAACCGAGAAGTATTGTCGGTTTCACGAATCCTACGGACACAACACTAATGAGTGTAGGCACCTTCATGATGCCATTGAGAAATTAATTCGCCAGAAAAAGTTGCAGCAGTTTGTCAAGGATCCGTAGGATGGCGGACAAGGAACGTTCGATCCCAGCCGAGGACAAGCTCTGCACTGGCCCAAAGAGCACACTCAGGGGGATTGGTAATAAACACAATAGTTGGTGGACCGCATCCTGCAGACATAAGTTTGCAGGGAATGGAGCGTTATGCTGGTTCGATGAGACATGTGGACTTTGGATGTTGTTCGAACATGGAGGATGGAACTCCGGCAAAGTAGCAGCGTATGATGAAGAACGATATAGTGTTCAGAAGTAGAGTTGTCGATAGAGTGGAGGCCCCTACTATTGATTCGATGGTTATCTCTGCCATGATCAGACCTGCACTAGTGAGAAGGATATTGATTGATTGCGGAAGTTCTGTGAACATTATCTTTAAGAAAGCTTATGATCAAATGAGAATGGAGGCAAAGAATTTGAAACCATCAAAAACTCGCATACACGGTTTCAACGGTGTGGCTATTGAAGTAGTAGGTTTTGTTGAACTACCGGTTGAGCTGGGAGAAGGTGAACGTAGGAGGGTGCGGATCCTACCGTTCATTGTTTTGGATGTTGATTCACCGTATAATGTTTTTCTAGGCCATCCAGCACTAGCGGAGTTTAGGGTAGCTCTTGCCCCGTGGTGCTTGACTTTGAAATTTCCTACAGATAATGGAATCGGTGTTGTGCATGACGATCAAACGACTGGCCGTGCTTGTTATGTGGCTGAGCTGAGAGAAGCCCAGTAGAAAGAAAAGGGAGAGGGTGTGGACAAATCTGTCTGCATCCAAGTCAATGAAGATTGACAAATAGCACCTAAGCCTTGGCTTGGGCACCACAGTCGGTTCTATAGAGATATAGATCCGAGAGACGATGAGGAGGAACCCAAGGAGGCCAAGGCAGCGCCGGCTGAACTGACGATGATATCATAGTCAGCCACGACGATCCGTTACGAGTGTTGAAAATAGGATCACAACTCAGCCCTTCGATGATGAGGGAACTTAATTACTGATTTTCTCCGAGCAAATCTTGATGTATTCGCTTGTACTCATTCTGACATGTGTGGGAACTCACCTACCATCGCGAGCCACACGCTGAATATCGATCCAAAGTATGTCCCTGTAAAACAAAAGAGACGAGGCATGGACCCGGAGAGATCTGTTGCTCTCAAGGAGGAGGTGGATGAACTTAAAGCCAACGGGTTTATTGGCAATGCCCTCTATCCCGAATGGATATCTAACCATGTACTGGTAAGGAAGGCAAATGGGAAATGGAGAATATGTGTTGATTATTCGAACCTGAACAAGGCATGCCCCAAGGATAGTTTTCCCTTGCCTAGATTCGATCAGCTGGTTGACTCGACCGCAGGACATGAATTACTGTTATTTATGGATTTATACTCAGGGTACAATCAAATCCTAATGCACATCCCGGATCAGGAGCACACCAATTTTGTCACGGATGTTGATTATACTGTTATGTAGTGATGCCACGGGTTAAAGAATGCGGGAGCAACCTATCAGCGTCTGGTTAACCGAACGTTTAAAAATCAAATCGGCAGGACGATGGAAGTTTATGTGGATGATATTCTCGTGAAGTCACGACAATCAAACGACCACATTCGAGACTTATCGGAGATGTTTGATTTTATAGCATGAAAATCAACCCGTTGAAATGCTCATTTGGTGTTGCATCAGGAAAGTTTCTGGGCTTTATTTTCAAAGCACGAGGAATCGAAGTGAATCCAGAGAAGATTCAATCCATTCGGGATATTCAAGCACCCAGAGCTATTAAGAAAGTACAGAGCCTGAACGGGAAGGTCACTGCTTTGAGTTGATTTATCTCCAGGGCAACCGATAAGTGCATTCCTTTCTTCGATTTGATAAGGAAAGGGAAGAGGAATTTCGAATGGATGCAAGACCGTGAAGGCGCGTTTTGAGCTTTGGTGAATCATCTTGAGAGACCCCGTGTTTTGTCGAAGCCCATAGACCATGAGGAGCTGTATATTTATCTAGCTGTATCGCCGCATGTCATAAGTGCCGCTATGATTCGTGAGGAGGATCGGAACCAAAGATCGGTATATTACGTCAGTAAACAATTAACGGGGCTGGAAAGAAATTACCCAAAGATAGAAAAGTTGGCATACTGCTTGGTGATCTCTTCGCGCAAGCTTCGCCCATATTTCCAGGCACATCCAAACAACATCTACACCGACCAACCTTTGCGACAAGTTTTGGAACGGCCTGAGACATCTGGAAAGTTGCTTAAATGGAACATCGAGCTCAGCCAGTTCGACATCACCTATCTTCCTCGAAGAGCTATCCAAGGATAAGCATTAGCGGATTTTATAGCAGAATTCACTATGCATGATGAGCCAAGTGGAAGCGATGTGGTTCCTACTATACGATGGAAACTATATATATCGATGGAGCGTCCAATGCTCATTGTTCTAGAGCTGGCATCATTCTAGCAACCCCCGAGAAAAGATCGATCTACTATGCTTTAAAGCTCTATTTCCCCGCTACAAACAATGAAGCGGAATATGAGGCGTTGATTGCTGGACTGAAGCTTGATAAAGAGCTCGAGGTGAAATCGATCGAAATCTTTTGTGACTCGCGGTTGGTGGTGACCAAGTTAGAGGGGACTACCAGGTGAAGGGACAATGGCTTACTCCATACCTTTCCCGAGTTCGGGAGTTATTGGCAGACCTCGAATACTATGACAATTTGCATATCCCGCGCGGGCAGAACGGGGAACTCTACTCATTGGCAAAGTTCGCAAGCACTGGTGATGCACAACAGATGGGCTTGGTTTCGGTCAAGACCCTACATACCCTGAGTATAAATGCGATGGAAGTTGATCATGTACCGAAAATGGAAACCGAAAGGGAATCATGGATGTCCCCATTTAAATAATATTTGTTGCATGGAACCTTGCCTGAGAAAAGGAGCAAAAAGTGGCAAGTCCTTCACAAGGTCTCACAGTATATTATGCGAGATGAGATTATGTATCGAAAGGGATTCTCTATTCCTTTACTTAGGTTCATCGCCCATGACGAGATAAAGCGGGTCTTGAAAGAAGTCCATGAAGGATAATGTGGCGACCACATTAGGGGGCGGATGCTAGCTAAAAAGATACTCCGTTATGGGTACTACTGACCAACTGTAAATCGGGACACGGTAGATTATGTGAGATGATGTATGTGACAAATGGTTAGTCCCTGGTCGTTTGTAATATGGGGAATAAATATTGTCGGCTCATTGCCAATTTCCAAAGGTGGTGCGAGCTATGCAATTGTCGCGGTTGACTACTTCACCAAATGGGTCGAAGCAGAGCCATTAGCTACGATCACAACCAAGAAAGTCATTAACTGATAATGGAACTCAATTTGATAGTGCTGAGTTCAAGGAATTTTGTCGGAAGTATCGTATTGAGAAAAGGTTTGTAGCAGTCGCTCTCCCCCGGGCGAATAGACAGGTTGAAGCTGTAAATTAGATAATAAAATCCATCTTGAAAAAACATTTGGAAAAGGCTAGAGGCAAGTGGGTGGACGAACTTCTACGGCACTTTGGGCATACAGGACCACTCATAAGTCAGCGACTGGTCATACTCTATTTGCCTTAGCCTACGGGGCCGAAGCAGTTATACCTATGGAACTCGAAGTCCCTTCCCATCGAATAACTTACTACGATCCCAGAACAAATCAAGATAACTTATTGTAGTCGTTGGACTTTATTGACGAAAATCATGAAGAGGCTGCTTTGAGAGCACATCGGCACCGAGTCGCCCGATACTATAATATGAAAGTCCGGCCAAGAACCTTTGATGTTGGCGACCTTGTCCTAAAGCGAATCTTTCCAGTTCCATCACATATGAACCTTACATGGGAAGGGCCATACATCATCGAACGTAGGCTTGGAGAAGGAAATTTCCAGCTAGCGACTATTGATGGTGTAACGCTTCCTAAAGCATGGAATAGCGAACATCTGTATCGCTATTTTACCTAGTTTGTCTCTTTTTCATTTCGGTAATAGTTGCTTTTAGTATTTGCTTTGTGTCGATTTTGTTTTTGATATGTAATAAGACAAATTAATTTTTCCTTATTTTTTATGATAAATAAAAGCTTGAGGCTACTTTTCTGTGGACTAGTGTTGTTTCATATTATGATAATTATGTGTTGGGATCGATCAATACTAACATCTGTGGTGTATGAATGCACACATAGAACTAAAACCGATCAGTTATATTGAAAAAATTTCTAAGTCCCCATAGTGCGGATTAGAGTACTCTGAGTCCTCGGAGCGCGGACTAGAGTATAAACTACTTGAAAAATTCTCTAAGTCCCTGAAGTGCGGATTAGAGTACTCTGAGTTCCCGGAGCGCGGACTAGAGTATAAACGACTTGAAAAAATCTCTAAGTCCCTGGAGTGCGAATTAGAGTACTCTGAGTCCCCGGAGTGCGGACTAGAGTATAGACGACTTGAAAAAATCTTTAAGTCCCCGAAGTGCGGAGTAGAGTACTCTGAGTCACCAGAGCACTAACTAGAGTATAAACGACTTGAAAAATTCTCTAAGTCCTCGAAGTGCGGATTAGAGTACTCTGAGTCCCCGGAACACGAACTAGAGTATAAATGACTTGAAAAAAATCTCTAAGTCTCTGGAGTGCGGATTAGAGTACTCTGAGTCCCCAGAGCGTAGACTAGAGTATAAACGACTTGAAAAATTCTCTAAGTCCCCGGAGTGCGGATTAGAGTAATTTGAGTCCCCGGAGCGGGGACTAGAGTATAAACGACTTGAAAAAATCTCTAAGTCCTAGAAGTGCGGATTAGAGTACTCTGAGTCCCCGGAGTGCGGACTAGAGTATAAACGACTTGAAAAATTCTACAAGTCCACGGAGTGTGGATTAGAGTACTCTGAGTCCCCGGAGCGCGGACTAGAGTATAAACGACTTGAAAAAATCTCTAAGTCCCCGTAGTGCGGATTAGAGTACTCGGAGTCCCCATAGCGCGGTTAGAGTATAAACGATTTGGAAAAAATCTCTAAGTCCCCGATTGCGAACTAAATTATAAACGATGTTAGAAAAAGTTTCTAAGCCCACGAGGTAGACTAAAAAATGCCAAGTGTCCAAACCGGTGGATGGATAAGAGAACTTTCAACCGTCCGCTATCCCACAGACTCCGGTCTAAGATCGACGGGAGATGCTCAATTTGTCAGTGACGAAATATGACCGTTGGTTACGATTCCGGCCTAGTACCGATGGCGACTTCCAATGAAGGCTGCAGAGGAGCTCTGAGATTAAGATAATAAATTATCAACAAAACCTGGAAAAATCATCACAAACACTTGGAGTGGAAAAAGTTACTCTATTATTGGAATAGTATTTATTCGATGATCGGCCAAGGAACAAAAATTTTATTAACAGTTTCAAAAATTCCTTACTACCCATCCAAAAGTTTGAGGCCCACGCCCGTACATATGCTAATAAAAAGAAAAGAAAGAAGGAAAAACAACTATGCAAGTCTAACTTATTTGACTAAGCAAAATACTACAAGACCCCAACTATTTCTTCGTCTTCTTCTCCTTCTTCGGCTTTTCGAGAGTGGTTTCGATCAAACATCTCTTTCGAGACCCCTTGCTGCCTTGGGAAGAGGTAATTGAGGAAGGAGGAGGAATCGTGATTGGAATAGACCCACCAAGAGGGATGAATTGTAAAGGCCTATTAAGGGAATCATCAACCTCCACCACATCGGGCTCACCCTTAACTTCGAGCTTTGACTTCTCCTCTTTTTCAATATGCTCCTTTAGGCTGAACTTAGTAGTATGCTCAGAAGCGCCCATAACTATAACATGATGGTGCTCCTATATGAGTGATAGGTCTTCGAGTTTATCCTCATCTAACGCCCCAATCACTTGAGCATCGGGCCTAGGAATATCTCCGACTGCTGGAGCCTTAGCATCTTTTCCCTCTTGCTCCGTGGCGACGTCGCTCCTTAGAGTTGACTCGGGGCTAGGATGACCTACAAGGTTTCATGAAAAGAATATGTTAAATTACGACCGTTGTCCACCGAGAACAGCGACTTTTTAGATTAGAAAGGGCTCAAGGCAGTACCAGCATCTGGTTGGCTTTCGGTGGTCATAAGAGTACTCCCTTCAATGATTGGAGATAACATACATATGCCGAGTCCAGGCTTCTCCGGGTCATAACCGACATGTTGCTCGAGAGGTTGAGAAGATGAAGTTCCAGCCGGTTGAACGGAAGAAGGACCCTAGGGCTCAGTGCTAAATGATCCAACGATGTCTTCTTTTACCTTAGGTGGTATGGGAGCTCTACCAAATTGAAGCTTTACGGAAGCCAAGTCGGATGACTCATTACCTTGGAGCACTTTCTGTGCAAGTGCCCCTTCGTCAAGCTCTGCCACCCCCAGCTCCACTTTCTTGATCTTGACGAGAGTATCCCAAGCTTCAACAAGCGACTCAAGATAGCCTTTTCCCAAGAAAGTTAAGTCGCGGTGAAGGAGAATCCTTGCATTATATTCAACAATGAGTGGATCAAATAAGCACTTGATTTCCTCCCTACTGGACTCAGTCGTAGCCTTGATTCAGGAGTCTGCTTCTGTGAGCACTACTTTCTTGCCCTCTTCGCGAGCGGCTTCTTTCAATGCTTCAATATGGGAGAGTTGATCATCGAGCTTCGCTTTTAAATTTCTTGTTTCGATGATCTCCTCACAATATTTCTGTGACTCCTCTTGCGCCTCGACTTTCTCCTCCCTCTCCTGAGATAGCAGTTTTTCCAACTCCTCCATGCGGCGTGCTAAAATATATTTCTCCTTTTGTAAGGGGTCTTTTTCCAAAGCCAAAGTGTCGCTACATTGGAGTGCACCGTCCAATTCCTTTTTATGCAAAGCCTCCAAGCGACTGACTGCCTCAGCCGTCTCCTTCACATTCTTCTTCGCCTCATCGAGTTGGGCTTTAAGTGCAAGTAGCTTAGTATCCTGGAACTTAATGATGTCTTTGTCATGGATGGCCTCCAACTTGAGGTGATCAATCTCGTGTTGGCGTTCGATAGAAACCTAGGAGACTTTTTCAACTAAATGAATGAATGCTTCGTGTTATACATACACGTCGTTCACATAATCCAACGAGTTCTCTTTTGTGGTTCCAGGGAGAAGGCGTATGGCCTGGAGAAACTTTAGCCAATCGAAGCAAACCTTTGGAAATGTAGCTTTAAGCTCGGCTAATTTCTCCGTCGTAGTTGAGTCGTGAGCAGGAACTGAGAGGATTTGTTCCGATGAAATCAGCGTTTGTTTACGGTGCTCATGGGATTGCCTAGTGCTTGAGGAGCCGAAATGCTGATCATGGGGAGCGTCAGATTGAGAGCCTCGATGTATGGGCTTATCTCCACCACACGCAGGAGGATTGGTGGGATAGCTTTGATGTGAAGTGTGTCCTTGAGATTTCCTTTTGGAGGATGAGGATGATTCTCGAGAATGATAATCTCTCTCCCGTCCTTCATCCCTCTCTCGGCATCTTCCGAACTCAGAATCCCGACTTGAACGATGGAAGATAGAAGCGCCACGGAGGCGATTGAAACCGTGTGAATAAGAAATTGCACCTGTAAAAGAATCAAACGAGAACACATTAGTAGTTGTTATGTCAAAAGTAAAGTGCAAGTGAATGGTAGGGTGTAAGTGCTTGTGTGTGTCCTAGTGCATCCCCCCAATGGACCAGTGACGTTTGCTTTACTAATAGGAGTTCTTTCTCCTTGATTGGGAGGCTACCTGCCTTCGCCGCTTCTTGTGGGAGAATTAAGCACTTCGACGTCGAGGGTAGTGAAGTCATAATTCAACAAATCGTCCGGAATTGAGATGTCAGAAAGTCCCTTCAACGAGCTCTCCATTTGATGAGAAGATGAAACCTTTTCAATTGGAGTTACGACGAATTTTGGGGTCTCCCCAATTTCCTTTTTCTTAATTCTATACGCCAAACTTTTTCTCTTTTTCGGGGAAGGTTGCAATTGGCTTGTATGTGGCACATCGGCTGTTGGCGCTCGCCCAAGACCTACATCTTCATTTTTTAGCTCTGCGTCTCCTATTTCCTTTATCTCCCCTTCTTTGGTGCCTTCTTGGATTCCCTTAGCGGGGGCACCACAGGTCGACTCGTTCTCTCCTTTTTTCGGCGATAACCTTCGAGATCGCTCTACTCCTTGGGAGACTGATTCTACATCCGTCCTCTAATACCCCGAATAGTGAGAGCAGTTTGTCGGTGACGAGAAGTTTGATCTCTCTTTCCTCCACTGAAGTAGCATGGATAGCTGCAACTGCCCTGGAATATCTAACGCCTTCCGACCGAGAGCGAGCACCTAAAAGAGTTGAAATAATTCGTGTGATTAAGAAAAAAGGTGTGATTTGAGTTCTTGAATTAAGGGCAGGGATGGGGATAGTACTTACGTCCTTCCAACCACCTTCTCACGAAGCCGGGAGAACATAGCATGTAGAACCATTTTTGCTTGAACAGGGAGAGCTTATTCCATGCACCCCTTCAGACTTGACATTTGGGCAGTGGCTCAAGGAAGACGTATGAAGGAATGTTGGTTCGTCTTTTGAAGTTATAGATATACTGGATGTCCTTGGGAGTTGGTGGATGGAATAGGACATTCATAAAAGGAAGGGAAGTGCTATGAATAAAGGCGTAGCTATTAGGGTGCAGTTGAGTGGGAGCGGTCCCCATATACTTCAGCACTTCACGGGTGAAAGAGTTGAAAGGTGACACAAACCCGGCCTAACCCATGAACTTATTACATGCGGTATATCCAGCTGGGGGCAAATGAGGCATGTCTTACCTTGACATGACTAGGACATCTTCAAAAGGAAGCCCGTGGATGGAGCATAATCGACAAAGAGTAACTTCATTGATTTTTGAAGCCTGTGAATCAGCCGGATTATTCAAGACAATGGCTTCATCCACTGCATCGGAAGCTGGATCTATAACATCTGCAGGAAGAATTAGGATATCGGAAAAAAGGTCTCCTTGCGGATCAGATGTCTCTACAGCATCTCTTAGCTGGCTCGGTTTGGGCTTGTCGGACAATGTAACGGAGCTTGATTTCCTATGTGATCTGTAAGACATCGCGGGCGAATGCTTTGCGCAACTTGATATCTGTGTTGGCTATACTCAATGGGCAATCAATATTAGAAATAATAATCTATCCCCCTGTGCCGTGTGTGAACTAGTGTAATGGAATGTGAAATGAATGCAAACAGTATAAGACCAGAAAAAACGAAAGTAAAACGTCCAAGCCCAGGGGTTTCATCCGAAGAGACCGTCATCGCTGACCGTCTCGGACAACGTGAAAGGTGGTCGGCGACGAAAGCTTTTGTATCGGATGTTGATGTTCTGAATTATGGAGTCCGCTGCCTGAGTTTGTTGTTTTATACCTAAGTCATGTTGAGTGGATCGAGAATTTGTTAGTTCAAGATAAGTCCATTGATACGTATATGTTAAGGCATGTTATTCTTCGTTACTTTATGCTTGGGCAAGGAAAAATGCAGTCATATGTTTGGATAACTTGAGTTAAAATAGTTTTAGTTGTCAACACTGATCTCGGCCATCTATGTCGACCCCTGCACTTTACCCCATAGCCAATCCCTCCTCTTTATGTAAAATACCGATCCCTTTCTCCAACTCATATGCCGACCCCTTCCTCTCCATCCCTGGACTAAACCGAATCCTCCAAACGCTCCACGCATTACACCGAACCCTCTCTTTAATCCTAACTATGGCGATCTCATTTCCTACCCCATCATCGCTAAACTCTCATTTAAGATAACGCACATTGATCCCTAAACTTACACCAACCTCGTTTCCTATGCTTCCTCTGCCGTACCCACGCCCAGCCACAACACTCAAGCCTATACCGAGTTCTCTCCAATCAACACCAACTCATGCTGAAGCCTCTTCCACCCTCTCTTCCTCTCTCTTTCTCCCTCGTTTTCTCCTCCACCTCTCTCGCGCTTCTCGATGGAAACCCTATGTGCCTACGCGATTCTCAAACTAGCTCGAATTGGAAGGACATGACCCATCAATTCAAAGTGAAATAAGGATTCATACTATATGGTTGTTTCGGGTTGAATAGGGTAAGCATTGGGATTTGAGATTGAGGATTGATGGGAAGTTGTTATGGGAAGCAGAGCTTGTTGTTATGGTGACAATGGTTCGGCAAAGGAGAAGCGTGGTGGTTCGGTTAGGAAGTGAAACTTAGAGAAAATGGAAGTAAAAAGGGAAGAAGTTGGGGATGCTGAGTTTTATACGTTAGAGTATTTGGGAATGTGAACCGGTCTCTTCCGAGAGATCCGATCACAATAGTTGAAGGGATTAGCCGTTGTGTAGGCCGACCCCAGCCTATGTGAATCCATCGAGGGATCGGCATACCAAATGTCGACCCCTCTTAAAACTCTATATATATATATATATAACGATAATAAAATAAAATAAAATAGTAGAATAATAATGTGTGTTTAAATAATGAAACGGAAAAGAGGATATGCTTAAATGGTGGATGATCGTGAGATTGAAAAGGTTCTTATGAATTCATACGACTATATTTGCACGTTCAACGGGACGAGACTTCGTCAAAGGTTGGTGAAGGACAGTGATCAGCCAATGACTTGAACGAGCTTGCCTCCGGAAACATGGATTTTTCACTGATTCAAAGCGCGTCATGTTGTTCACAAGATGCACTTTGGGGGGCAAATGTTACCCGGTGTCTTGGCCCGGCTACACAAAGGTAATTATAGAGATCGGAATTGACTATTGATGGAAGGATGGCCATGAGACGACATCGACATCACCAGAGTGTGGTTTCCAAGCAGCTATGTCTAGCCCTGTGTTAATAAAGTCAACAAGTGGATGAAACAAGATGTCAAAATTATGATGATTAGTAAGGGTCAGCATTCATGGTTAATGAGTTGAGAAATATTTGGTATCCATGGGGTCGGCATTCCATGTAATAGAGCTCGGGTCGACATAGCATGAAGGGTGTGTTTGGGTCAGCATGGAGCATAGGGCTCGGATCGGCAAAGGATGAAACATAGTGCATCTCGGGTCGGCATGAAGCATATTGTAGGGCTCGAATCGGCAAAGGATGAAAAATAGTGCATCTCGGGTAGGCATAGTGTATGCATCTCGGGTCGGCATAGTGTATATGGACTCACCGGGTCGGGATCGCGTGCTCAGGTCGGTATTGCATGTAATAAACCTTGGGTCGGTATTCCACGTGATAGAGTTCGGGTCGGCATAGAGTGTGGAGGTCACTGGGTCGGCATAAGGTGCAAAGGCCATCAGGTCGGCATACATGAAGGGTTCGATAGAAACGTTTGGTAAGGTGGTACCTTGAGAGTGGTCGGCACAATATGATGGGGTCGGCATTCCTGGTTCGACATTATAGGGTCGGCACTCTTGGGTTGGCACTATTGGCATAGTAGGATTGGGCTAAGTTTTCCTTGTGATGGGCTTAAGTGACCGAGGGAGAGTCCAAGCTTTGAGATGTCAGGCTACCTCCATCTATAAATACAGGGGTGGGGGCCACTATAGGAGGATATTTAGGAGAACCAAGGGAATACTCTGCCATTTTTTATATTCGGTTTCTCTTTGTTCTAACTTGTACTTAAGTTATTCCTTGTGAATTGTATATGTAATCAAGTAATTGATAAAGCAATAAAGAGAGCATAGGCAATCAACGCTGAACCACTATAAATCCTGTTGTTTTTACCTTTTGATGTTCCTTCTTGCAATATATAGTGTTATTTCTCATTTTCCATTTGATTTCTTCATTTATTTCACTACTCAAATCTATTCTTGGGTGTTTGCGACCAATTTGGTTGCGCACACACACACAAATATATATATATATATACATACATACGTATACATACATACATACATACATACATACATATACATACATACATACATACATATATATATATATATATATATATATATATATATATATATATATATATATATCTAAAGTTTTAATTTGACAAAAACATGTAATATTTACTAATTATAAATATGTTTTTGCCGAGAAAAATCAAAATTTTTCTTATTTTCGCAAAAGCTACTATGTAGTGGCTTATACAATAACTTACAAAAAAATGTTATAAGATTTTAAAAAATGAAATAAAATTAATACCACCTTTGCAAATATAAAATGCTACTATGATGTAGAATCATAAAAGACTTCATTTAAAATTGATTTTGACGGATAAATTTATAAACTATTATACACGTTTAATTCATTTAAAATATTACTACAATTATAAAATGCTACCACGAATTAGCATTGTAATCTACGGTTACACACTTCATCTACAAAACAATATCATAATTTATAAAATACTACTATTAAAAATATTCTAATATAGTTCAAAACTACTACTCCAGTTTGCAAATGATATTATAAAATATCGTTTTGAGCAAAAATACATGCATCCTCTAAAAAGTTCTGATCCTATTATGAAATAATATTGAGCTAAAATATATGTATTTTATCTATAAATGCTGTTATAATTCATATAATCCTAATAAAAATAGCATTACAAACAGAAATATAAATAACTAAATTATTTTCTAAAATATCATAAAATGATACTAGATAGTTTCATAATTGCAGATATCTTTTTTTTCCCAAATTGGAAGCGGCTCGTCTATAATCACCATCTCTGCATCTTCTTCAAAACATGGTCGTCCTTTGCATTGTCGTTGCTACCATCCTTGCAGTCTACTTTTGAAAATGTCGTCTTCATCTAACTCCAAAAACATTAGTCATCGTATTTGTTGTCCAACTTTGAAGCCCTAGCCGTTTTTGTTGTCCAACTTTGAAGCCCTAGCCGTTTTCATTCATTTACATGCGTTGTTGTTCCCCTTTATAGTCTTCGATGTATGGTAGATAACCCTAATTCTATTTATGGTGACGGTTGAAAATTGAGTACTCTCTCTCATTATTTACTTTGTCCTTCTAGTAAGTTTTAGGTTATAGTTTGTCTTGTTGTTGATTTTAAAAACTGTAATTACCATAACACAAATTAAAGATTAAGTATAGTTATTAAAAAAAGAAATTTAAAAATAGTTGCTACTTTTATTACGTTGTTAATGAACCTGACGCAACAGACTTCAACTGTCAAGTGGACGTATATACCAATATGTTTATGTGATACATATTGTTTTGTATCATTTTTAAACTTAGAAATGTAGCAAATTTCTTGAGATATGCCTAAAGAAGAATGTGAATGATGAATCATTCCTGTTTTTATTTACCTTTTTTCCGTTAGGAAAGTACATATATACGAAGGTGAAAGTTTGAAAGACATGAGTGAAAGCAATAATTTTAGACACTCAAAAGCAAAACAATGAAAGGAAATCAAAGAAAACAAGGCAATTGCAAGAATTGGTATTTTCCAACAGTCTTGAAGACTTGAAGTACATACTAAGTAAGTTGCTCAGAAGTGGTCGCTCAAATTTTAAGTTTGACTAGTCCGAGCTAAAGCGAATAAATGCAATCGCTAATCGAAAAAGAAAAGGAAGTGATGAAATCATAAAGTGGGATGAGAACAAGTAAGAATTCATGCTTTTCTGCATTCAACAGTCATTCATTCCTACTGTTTCGACTTTATCCACCAAACTTAATATTTGTTTCCGAAAATAAAATTGAAATGAAAACAAAACTAGCTTGTAAGGTCAGGGTCAACCAAATCTATTTTATGGTAGTAGTAAATGTTACTTGAACGGAGAAATAACGGTATCCATAAAGCCTAATAATTTTTTAAAAGAAAAAACCATGTGCAATTCGGGATTGTCCTGTATTCCGGTTCCATGTTGTATTTCCTGCGTGTATATAATCGATTTTCATAGTAACGGTATTCCAAGTGGTTCACCCGTTGCTATTTAATATCCTCTTGTTTTTATTTTTATTTTGATATTTGATTGACTTGGATGGTAAGTTGGACCAAAAAAAAAAAAAAGAAACTCTACGACTGACTTGAACCCAGAGCTTGTTTTGGACGGTAGCGAGGAAATGAGTTTGTAGGAGGATGGGGGCCCAGGCACAAAAAAAAGTGTTGATGGATGGATGGATGACATGAGCCGTCAAATAAGTTGATAGATAATTCTATATTTGGCAAATGAAAAGGGTCAGATTTGGAGAGGTTGGAAAGAATAGTTAAGCTTTGATGCATATATTTGATTAAAATCCACGAAAAGGATGTATAACTTACTCCTACTGCTACAGTTGTTGCTCTGAATTCTGGTACCTGACTCCTCAACCCCAACACCTTTTTTTTTTTTTTTCATGTTTCTATCCCATCTACCGTTCTTTTTACACCCAACCATTTCTATTTGTGGATCGGTCCATTTCATATTTATGTCCAACAATGCGGTTGTGAGTAAACACGCATTGCCGTGTGTTTGGCAATTATTATGAAGCAAATGCATGGTGGACAGTATATTATGTTTGCAGGTGAATAACAATCATAAAATTTGTTATTTATTATAGGTGCTCTTCTTTTTTCTTCCGAAGAATTGTAATAGATTCAGGATGCATGCGTTTGTTGGGACACAAAGGAGACATGGAAAGGGAACGATTCGCAAAATGAGAATGCATACTTATGTTACCAAAGATGCATTTTTAGAAGAGCCGGAGGTGAAGTGGAGAATGGAACATGATAGTTTATAGTAGGGGTGGGCATAAACCGCACCGTAAACGGAAACCGGCCGCCCCAAACCGATTAAAAGGTGCGAAAAACCGTTCCGTATTATCTCTCTAAACCGAATATTGAAAACCGACCCGGCCCATTTCATTACGGTTCGGTTGCGGTTTGAAGGGTGAAACCGACCGTATCAAACCGGACCGGATTGCTTTATAGTTTATATATAAAATTAAAAATTATATGCAGCATTTTTATACAATGCACTGATGCAGCATGTTTGCTCTGCGTTGCCTTAAGTCTTAACTGACTTTTAATATTCTTGAACAGTTGAACTACTAATATTTTTAATTTTTATTCACAGCTGGGGCTGGCTACATTAGTATCTCAAAGGCTCAAAGCCTCAAAGGCTCAAACAATGAAACCCCACTTTCGTTTATTTTATTTTACAGTAGTTAGCCGCCACATCCATTTCCCCCTTTTTCTCTCTAATAACCTAAGGAAGACGATCGCTGCTTTTAGTGCTTTATGCCAATTCTCTCTTTCCTTTGCTAATTTGCTAATCGTGCATTTCATCTTCTTTTTCAAGTACAAACGAGGTAAATTTAAGTTAATATCTTGTTTAATAATTCTAATTTCTACAACTTATTATGCATTTTGTGTCGATCTAGTTGCGTGAATCTGGTTATTTTGTGAATCTGGTAGTAATAGTTGATTTTGATGTAATTAACTATTTCGTGAATCTGGTTATTTTGTGAGTCTGGTTAACTTAAATTTTAACTTAAATTTTAATGTTATTTCAGTATTAAGTTGAAGCTTCGATTCAGACCTTGTAAATCTTATACAGCCACAAGGGGCCTTAGTCACGTAGCAAATTAGTGATAGCAAAAACTAGAAAGTACTGAAATGGCTTCTTGAAGTTCCATGTTATGTTTATTTTGCAGGATAACATTAAAACCGACTACAACTTTCCATCCCTCCATCCCTACCCCATATTATTGTATTGTTTACCTTTTTTTCGTTCTTGGACCTTAATTTTTTGTTGCTCTATGTAAAGCAACAAGCATGAAGTTCTAAGAAACTTTTAGTTTTTACCTAAGTTTTGTTTTCATGGTTGGTTTCAGTTTTTACCAAAAATATTCAATATCTTTAAAATTTTAATGACTGGATAGGTAATATAAAACATACTTATGATAGCATGTATGAATTTTTTTCTGTATGGATAGTTAATAAAATTCTATTTGTTTTCTGTATGGATAGTTAACATAAAACATACTTATGAGTTATGACAGCAGAAGATCTCTAATCATGTATGAATTGTTTTCTGTAGAGTATGGAAGGAGTACAAGATTCACTGATCGAAATTGCTTCTATTACAAATACATCACCTTCGGAGATACCATTACAAGACTCGATTGCTATTGAAGTTCAATCTACCACTGCAGCTCAACTTCCACCTGACAGTGATAGAAGGAATAGATCAGAAGTCTGGAATCATTTTAAAAAGATCAAAAATTCAGATGGCATAGAAATTTCTCCCACTCAAGCAAAATGCAACTATTGCCCGAAGGTTTATCAATCTAATGCAAAGATCGGGACATCTTCCATGAGAACGCACATGCTTTATCAATGTAAGAAGTGTCCTATTTATTTAGCTAATAAACGACAAAAAATTCTATCATTTGATTCACTAGAAAATGGTGCAAAACTTGTGTGTGTTGAGTATAATAAGGATGTTAGCAGACTTTATTGCATTAGAATGATAATTCGAGATGAGCTTCCTTTTAGTTTTATTGAGGGACAAGGATACATTATGTTCATGAGAATAACACACCCCAAGTTTAATATACCATCTCGTAGGACAATTGCAAGAGGGGTATGGGAATTATATTTGGAGGAGAAAAATAATCTTAAATGTGCTTTGCTAAATAACTCACAACGTGTTTCTTTAACCACTGACACTTGGACATCAATACAAAATGTCAATTATATGGTTCTTACCGCTCACTTTATTGATGATAATTGGACCCTACACAAAAGAATCCTTAACTTTCTTGTCATTGCAAATCATAAGGGTAAAACCATTGGGAAGTTAATGGAAAATTGTTTGATTGACTGGGAAATTGAAAAAGTTTTTACAATCGTAGTTGACAATGCCAGTGCAAATCAAGTGGTGGTTGATTATATACGAGACAAGATTGGAAATTGGAAAACTTTAGTGTTGAATGGTTCCTTTTTACATATGAGGTGTTGTTGTCATATTCTTAATTTGATTGTAAAAGATGGTATGGATGAGCTTGATAGTGCTATAGATGGAATTCGTAATTGTGTATAATACACAAGGTCATCCCCTTCTAGGTTAGCCAAATTTAGAAGTTGTGCGGCTCAATAGAAGATTGGGCATAAAGGTGGAATAGTTCCATTAGATGTTTGCACTAGGTGGAACTCAACATACTTCATGTTAGATGTTGCTTTGAAGTATAGATACGCATTTTCAAGGTTAGAAGATGAAGATAGTCAATTTGAGGGATATTTTCAAGAAAAAATCGGTGGTAAAAAATGTGAGGGGCCACCGAAAAATAATGATTGGGATAAGGCAGCTCGTTTAGTAAAGTTTCTAAAAATCTTCTATGATGCAACGTTAAAATTTAGTGGTACCAAATTCGTTACTGCAAATGAGCCACTACTTTGGATGTCCACTATCATGGGCGAACTAGATAAATGTGTAGAAAGTGATGATTTGTTGTTAATGAGCATTGGAAATTCGATGAAAAAGAAATTCGATAAATATTGGCTGAAGCTTTATGATATGAACAAGATTCTTGTTACTGATGTGGTTCTTGATCCACGATATAAGATGCTTTATCTTGAGTATTTTTTTTCCATGCATTGAACCTAATCCTAAAATGGTGAAGTTGATGGTTGATGAAATCAAGTCAATGTTTCTTGACTTGTATTATGAGTACTGTGACCTAGATCCCGTGGGTAGGCAAGCATCATTAGATGCCACAATGCCAAAGATAGATCATATTGTTGTAGTAAATTGTGAAGAAGATAGTCATGCAGCTAACATGCAGAAATTCATGAGACTAAGACAAGAAAGAGATGTAGTTGTGATAAAGAATGAGGTTGATAAGTACTTGGTTGATGCTTCTGAAGATCCTTCGAATAAAAATTTTGAGCTACTTCAGTGGTGGAAAGAAAATACTCGCAGGTTTGTCTACAACACTAATGAATGAAATGATATTATACTTTGTTATTTATGCAATCATACTTATTTACAACACTAATGAATGAAACTGATTCAATTAAATCAGGTAGTGAATTAAATGATATTATACTTTGTTGTTATACTTGAATTAAATCAGGTAGTGAATTAAATGCAATCATACTTAAGTGGTGCAAAACAAGTAGTGAGTTAAATGATATTATACTCTGTTATAGTGTTATTTATGCAATCATACTTATTTACAACACTAATGAATGAAACTGATTCAATTAAATCAGGTATCCAATTCTATCAAAGATAGCTAAAGATGTATTTGTTGTTCTTGCTTCAACAGTTGCATCTGAAACAGCTTTCAGTCTTGGTGCTCAAGTTGTTGATCCATTCAGAGCATCATTAACCCCAAAAATGGTTGAAGCTTTAGTGTGTGTGAATGATTGGTTGAAAGCAGATGGATTTTCATTTTATAAGGATCCTGCAAAAGATGAGATTGAGCTCTATGAGGAATTAGAGAATGTGGAAAAAGGTAATTTTATGATATTTAGTTTCTAGCATTTTATACATATTGATATTACTGCTGGATTTTCATTAAAATTGAAACTGCTAATTGTTAACTGTTAATTGCTACATTATCAATGATTCATATTTGTGCAACTAAAATCTATAAATAATTTGTTTCGGTTGGAACTGCAACTCTAGAACTGCACATGTTTGCATAGAATCAAAAATGAAAAATCAAAAATGTTTGCATAGAACTGCACATGTTTGCATAGAAGTAGAACTGCACATGTTTGCACATGTTGGAACTGCAACTCTAGAGAACTGTAATATCTAATATGTATAAAATCAAAAATCCCAATTACATAGAAATAGTATAGACATATGTTTGCAGTAATACTATAGAAATGAATCAAATGATATATGTTTGCACAGACATATGTTGGAACTGCAACTCTAGAACTGCGCAGACATAAGAAAACTATTATTATTCAAAAATCAAAATGATTTATTTACTTTCTTTCATATTCAATATATTAATATGTGTCTTATGAATGCACAGGGGTGTAAAAATGACACTACAACTCTGAATTTTTTGTTACTTCTTGCCGGGTATGTCTATATGAAGACTTTTATGCAATATTTTGAAGATTTGAAGTTCGTTGTAGTTGATGGTATTTTGGTTTGGTACACTCGTGCTCGATGTAAGATATGAAGTTTTAATATTTGAAGTTTATGTAATTATGTAGTGAAGCAGTCAGGTATGAATGAACTGTATGCTTGAAGAAGTTTATGATGTAATTAAGTAATGCAGTATTATGTAGTTAGCCGTGTATTGAATTGTATGCTGGAAGTACGTACATGTGTGTGTGTGTGTGTGTGTGTGTATATATATTTGAAAAAGCAATGCATGTGATGACTGATGAGTAGTTGTTTATTTGAAATGAATGTTTCAAATAGTATACCTGGGTTTGTAACTTTGTTTAGTAAACCTGAATGTGCAAACTGCAAAGATATAAAAACAAACCGGACCGGACCGAAACCGTACGGTATGCATTTTTAACTGAACCGAAACCGGACCGTAGTGAAATATAACATTACGGTCTTTATTTTTAGCTAACCGTTTGTTACGGTTCGGAAACGGTTTGAGCTTCAAACCGGACCACACCGACCCGTGCCTACCCCTAGTTTATAAAGTGGAGAAAGAACTCAATAATCTTCCATTGGATGAAAAGGAACCTAATGGAAGCATTTTCTGCATCTTTCCAAAAATGAAGCATCGTCAAAGCAAAACCGAAGGGAGCGCCTAGAGTCGAAGTCAAGGCTGTTCAAATCCAATTCGTGACATATTTGAGTAATTTAGGATCTTTAGCTCTTAGTTTTTCGAATTAACACCATTCACCAACTGCTCATTTTGGTCTGTTTATTTTAACTGAACAAAATGGTGGGCCCATGTCAATGTGTCTAAAGTGACGCAGATATGAACTAGGTAAAAACTGTCTGCGAACACATCCTAACATTTGAAAACCAAATGGAAATGTACTATAATTATACTACATAAGCATATAAATAATAAACACAAACATTCAAGCAACATGAGCAATGAAATGTAATAATTTAAAAAAAAGTTATTTAAGCATTCGAAGATCAGGTTATTTTGTCAAAAACATCACTATCGAAGACTTCAAAATTTAAGAGTACACCTTTTAGATAAATTATCAACAACCAATTTAACATACAGTACCAATCACACGAGAAAAATATTATAGAAAATCAAATATTATATAACCACCAAAATCATCAATAAGAAAAATAGGAAATACATGGATTTGGCAGACTTTGGGAAAATTATTTACCTCCACAAACAAAAAAACCATACCTTTGTTTTCATTCAAACAAAGTACGATAAAGAGTGATCACAAAATTACAGGCAATATTGTGGATAAACTAACTTGCAATGCAAATTGAATGAACAATTTCATTAAACACTTGATTTGCTCAAAAACCCTAAATTGATATGGTTATATAACTAGGTTTTTCAACAAAGAGGTTAATGGTGGAAACTTTTATTAGGGAAGATGGATGGAGGATAAGGTGATTTTATTGTTGAAACTATATGATTCAAATATAATTATCAAATTAGAAATTTGCTTATTATCAAAACTTACCATATACTCCACTTTCCATACACACTACCTTTCCAACTATTCCAACCCAAGCAAGTATTAAATTCCTCTTGAGTCCTCTATTATTTTTCAAGCAACCAAAGAGAGTTCGTATCTAAATAAAGATAATAATTAAAAAACCTAATTCTTTGATTTAAAGGTTATTAACTATATATTGAGTGACATTTATAATCCTCATTCATAAAGAAGATTAAAGAGTTTATTCATATATTTTGATCTCTTATCATGAATTTGTGTATCCTCTATATTTGGTGAAATAAATAAAATGAAGTTATTGGGAAATCTCTAGATGTAGGTCAATTTGACTCAGCCATGTTAAGTTGTTATCTCTTTTCTTTATTTTGCTAATTGCATATTTGCGTTTGGAGTTGTTATTTAATCATTAGGCTAAATCCTGGTGTTATCCCGCTTTTTGGTCAAAGCAAGGATATCAGCAAATTGATGGCTATCGGGATCAAAGATCAATCAAAAACCAAGCTATGATCGATACCGCCAAAGTTGGACCGAGCTCCAATCGAGGCGAGATCGATAAGGAATGATACATAAGCTCCAATGAGGCTACACTTTGAATTTCAGGTCAATCGGAGTTCATATGCTCGAGTTATGGATGAATCAATATTCATGAAAAAATGGCTTGTATCGATACTCTCGTATCAATCACTATGGATACGGTTTAGATGAACACATGCGCTTTACATTTGGTTTGGATCGATCGATATTCGTAGCGATACATCTTGTATCGATACAATTCGTATCGATCAGTAGCTCCAGGAAAGATACAGGTTGATGGATGTAGATTTTTGTTTTCGTATCGATACATGTGTATCGATCGGATGGATACGACAAATCATGTTGAAGACCCGATACGGATTTGACTACGACTCGAGGAAAATGGTTTCAATCAATACACATCGTATCGATCCAAGCTGGGATCGATGCGAGGAATAAAGCAACCGATGGATACGGAGGCAACTGCACTTGGAAGTATTTCATATCGATCAAATCTGGGATCGATATGAGGAATATAGCAACCGATGGATACAGAGGCAACTGCACTTGGAAGTATTTTGTATCGATCATTCGTATCGATCGATACGAAGGAACCGATCAAAGAATGGAGCGCATCGCAAAACTCGGATTGATGGTAATTTGATGGATACGAACTGATGGATACAAACCTGTGGATATAAAATCATCAGCCTACACTTGCAAACTCGAATTTGGATCGATCATATCTCACAATCTACACGTTGGAACTTCATGAAATTTGGAGAGCATGGACTTCGCACTGTTATCTTTTACCATGATCGATCCCAGTTGATTCTAACGTGGGGATTATTGATATGAAGGACTTATTGGTCGATCCCAAAGCATGGAGGAGTGCCGCACCGATCTGCATATGGGTCCGCATGGACCAAGAGACTTCTCTGCCTAATTTTCAGCAAGATCTTTGCAGATCTCCACCTATAAATAGAGAGAGCGTTGCTCAAGAAAAAGGACCTTCTTCTCTCTGCTCTCATTTATCTTCAAGCTAGGCTAAATTCTACCATTTTAGCAATTGAATAGCACTCAATTGTAACAGTAATCACGGTATAAAGGAATATAAAGAAAACCTTTGAAGTGGACATAGGCCGGAGATAACCGAACCACTATAAACTTCTTATGTTCTTTACTTACTTGCTTTCATTTTTATTTGTTGTCTTTTCACTTTCTTACTCTCTACATAAAACTATCATAAGATCTATGATTGGATCTACCTGGATATTGGTGCTTTCACACATTTGGGGTTAGTGACCAATTTTTGCGCTAACACTTTGATGCTTTCACCGAGAACTCTAGCACCTGCTATTTTGGAAAATGATTGGATCTGAAGCTATGGTTAGGCAATCACCTAGAAGGACATTACCAGAATGGAGCCATCAAGAGGGAAGTCAAGAGGCTTCCTCCGGAGCTGGAGCATATCAGTTATCCATCTACATCACCAGGGATGAGACGAGACTATGATGGATTCCATGTAGGAACGGTTGCTGAAAAGGCAAGAGGAGATGATGTAGAATCTTCTCAGACAGTTTGCATAGACAGGAGCAGCAGGAGTTGCTGGAGCACAGATCCACGGAGCTGGATCAGAAGGACTCAACAGGCAATCAAATGGAGCGGTTCAGTAGGGGGCAGCCCCCAATCAGCACACATCTATTAATATGGATGGATCTAGACTCGGGGGGCACACCCCCGTGTAATGCTGGACCTGCCATAGAGACAGCACAATATGAAGAGTATGTGCTAGATTTCCCTTACGGACTTAGGGGGCAAGCTGAAGGAAATCAGGGACTGCCCCTGAATGACAATAACAGATTGGCAAAGATCATCAGACAAACCATACATGGAGGATTGACGAATAAGGATCTAGAGGATGTGAATAGAAGCCCGTTCACCCCCAACATCGATAACGCAAGGAACCCGCCAATTTCAAGCTACCCACGTTGGATATGTACAACAGAAAGTCGGATCCAACCACACATATGATGAGATACATCCGGCACATGGAAGTCTTGGGGGCATCCAATAAGGTAATGGCAAGATGTTTTCATTTATATCTAACTTAATTGGCTGCAGTTTGGTTCAGGCAGCTGGATAATGCATCTATAAGGACATGGACCGAGCTTGTTGAACGGTTCATGAGGCAATTCAGGGTCCACATCACAAGACCCAAAAATGTTATGACATTGGCGGCACTAATGAAGAGGACCGGAGAGTCGTTGAGAGATTTTCTGACCAGATTTAATGCAGCAGCGACATCGGTGGATCAGCCAATCCATCCATGGTATTGATGGCGGCTGTATCAGGAATAGCTGACAACACAGAATTCAAGGATTCATTAGCATAGGATCAACCACAGAACCTCGGAGAATTTTACCACGAGGTGAACAGGTTCTTGCAGCAAGAAGATGCACGGGCCGAAAAGCAAGATGTCAATGTAACTCAACATAAGGGACCGTCTGGAGGAGGGTCCAAGGCAAACAATGGAAAGAGAAAAGCTGTTGATAACTCCGATGTACCGAGACAACCTAAGAGGGAAATGAGATTCTCCTCCTACACTGAACTAACTCAAACTCCCGAACGATTATACTTGGAAACCAGGGGGCAGGTTCCCTACCGCAAGCCGATGAGGTGAGAGCCCACTGACAGTGAAAGGAGATCGGGAAGATATTGTGTGTTCCATGAGTTAAATGGGCACAATAAAAATGATTGTAGGCATCTGAAAGATGTAATTGAAGATCATGTCAGGAATGGCCGGCAATCACAGTACGTAAGAGCCCGGGGAGCAGAGGCAGAATAGGCACAACCCCCGCCTGCACCATCAGAAAACAGGAATAACCTTGGATCGGGGTCACGCCTCGTCGTCAGTTGAACATGATGATAAGGGGCAGGTTCGGGACTTGAACCTTGACCACATAACAAGTTTTTTCATTATGCTTCTCCAATAAAATGGCTAAGTCACTTACACATGTACGGGCTTACGAACAGTCCCTAGGCATTCTCTGAGATGACGACAAACCGTCACGCCCCGAAAGGCACACACTCTGCACTGTTTGGACTTTTTTTTCTTTTTTTTCCATGGACATTCTAAACTCTATTTATTTATTTTATTAAATTATTTGATTGTGAACCCACTCGAACGTGGAAAATGATAATGATAATCCCAAAATCTCACCCTAAGAGGAGAGATAGAATAATGTAAGCAAGCCCCCCTTGTCACAAACAACGAGTGAATTGGGCCTATCTAAATCCATGAACCGCACTCGATCTCGAACGATCACATTCCGCTTTGAACAAGCATTCGATCTTGAATGATCACCATCCACCATAAATGGTACTCGATCTTGAACGATCACCCTCTGCTTTGAACAACACTCGATCACGAACGATCATCATCTGCTTTGATAAATCCTCAATCTCAAACAATAATTTTACATCTGGAACAACATCCGATCTCGAACAATCATATTGTGCTTTGAACAACATTTGATCTTGAATGATAATGTCATGCCTTGAATGGCGCGCGATCTTGAACGATCTCACCTCATCTTGAACGACACTCGACCTCGCATGGCCCTCGTTCGTCGTGGACGACTATCGGTCGCGAACAACCACCGCTGATCTTGTTATAAAAACTCTGCCTTGAACGACCTCATTTTTAACCAACGGTCTTGAACGACCATGAATGATGATCTTGAGAACCAATGAATTGAATTGTAGGTCACAGGTTTATAGCTATTCAAAACACGTCTTCCTACCGCAAGGCATGTTTTAGGGGGCAAATGTTATCCCGATTTTTGGTCAAAGCCAGGATATCAACAAATTGATGGTTATCAGGATCTAAGATCAATCAAAAACCAAGCTATGATCGATACCGCCAAAATTGAACCGAGCTTCAATCGAGGCGAGATCGATAAGGAATAATACACAAGGCCCGGTGAGGCTACACTTCGAATTTAAGGTCAATCGGAGTTCATATACTTGAGTTATGGATGGATCAATATTCATGAAAAACTAGCTCGTAACTCTCGTATCGATCACTATGGATACGGATTTGGATTAACACATGCACTTTACATTTGGTTTGGATCGATCGATACAATTCGTATCGATCAAGCAGCTCCAAGAAGGATACAAGTTGATGGATGTGGATTGTTGTTTTTGTATCGATACATGTGTATCGATCGGATGGATATGGCAAAGCATGTTGAAGACCCCGATACGAATTTGACTACGACTCGAGGAAAATGGTTTCGATCGATACACTTCGTATCGATCAAAGCTGGGATCGATACGAGGAATAAAGCAACCGATGGTTACGGAGGCAACTGCACTTGGAAGTATTTCGTATCAATCATTCATATTGATCGATACGAAGGAACCAGCCAAAGAATGGAGCGCATCGCATGGATCATAGTGCAAGACTCGAATGGATGGTAATATGATGGATATGAACTGATGGATACGAACTTATGGATATGAAATCATCAGCCTACACTTGCAAACTCGAACTTAGATCGATCATATCTCACAATCTACATGTTGGAACTTCATGAAATTTGGAGAGCAAGGACTTCGCACTGTCATCTTTCACCATGACCGATCCCAGTTGATTCCAACGTGGGGATTATCGATATGAAGGACTTATTGATCGATCCCAAAGCATGGAGGTGGGTCCCACCGATCTGCATACGGGCCCACATGGACCAAGAGACTTCTCTGCCTAATTTTCAGCAAGATCTTTGCAAATCTCCACCTATAAATAGAGAGAGCATGGCTCAAGAAAAGGGATCTTCTTCTCTTTGCTCTCCTTTATCTTCAACCTTGGCTAAACTCTGTCATTTCATCTATTAAATAGCACTCCATTGTAAATGTAACCACAATATAAAGAAATATAAAGAAAACTCTTGAAGTGGACGTAGGCCGGAGATAGCCGAACCACTATAAACTTCTTGTGTTCTTTACTTACTTGCTTTCATTTTCATTTGTTGTCTCTTCACTTTATTACTCTGTACATATAACTATCATAAAATTTGTGATTGGATCTACCTGGATATTGGTGCTTTCACACATTTGGGGTTAGTGACCAATTTTGGCACTAACACTTGGGATACCACATAAATTGATAAACGTATTTTATAATAGTTTGGTATTAAAGCTAATTGTCATGTTTTAGATTAGGCAGTAGGGGCAGGTTCTTCGGGGAAGAGTAATAGTGGAAGACCTAGTAAAAATTATGCAATTACCAAATTTGATGGAAATGTAGATTTTGGTACTTTAAAGACAAATATGAAGGCGATAATAAAGGAGTAGACTTTTAAAACAATTTATGCCCATGAGAAGTTGATGTAATGGAGGAGATGGACGAGGAACTATGAGAGGAATTGTCCAATGCCTATCATGATAAATCACTTACCAACTATATCATTCTTCATCAACTACTTTATTCCTACTAGGTGAAGCATGGTATTGACCACATGGATCGTGTAGATACCCTTACCATTTTAGTTACAAGTTTAAAGGTGGTAGAAGTTGATAATATATGCAACAACCCAAAAATTGAGTTATAATAATTAATTAATGAAAGAATTAAATAATTAAATAATAAAATAAATTTTTTAAATTGTCAAAATTGAGCTACGGGAGTTGCATCATTGGGTCCATGGCGATTTTCTGATCAATTTCTATATATAACTTGTCGAAATTCGAGCTAGTATGAAGAAGTTATGAAAGAAATAAGAAATCAAGCATTACTTACTAGAAGTTTATTAAATAAGTACGGGTTAGCTTATTCTACTGAGTGTGTGTTCTGTGAGCTTCAGGATGAAACTACCGAGCACTTATATTTTGGATGTCCTGCTCTTCTTCACTTGTTGGACAAGATTAGCTGTCTTACTGGAACTAACCTTTCAAGTACTACTTCTAGCATATTATGGAGTATTATATTTAAAGCAACTAGGTGGAGAACTGAGCAAGGCAGGGTGTTGACTGTCTGCTTGAAAATGTTCATGACTATTATTTGGAGTGAGAGAAATGCCATAGTTTTTGAAAATAAAAGAAGGAATGTTGATGTGCTCTGGAATGAAGTCAGGACACGAACTCATTGGCAATTGAAGAACAGTAATAGTATTTACCCGCAAGCTTTGATTGATGCTTGGGCATGATATTGTTGTTTTTCCTGCATTGTTTCCTTGTTTTTCCTTTTCTTCCTTCTTTTCTGTTGTTTCTTTTTTATTGTTAGCAATAAAACTGGTAGGGGCCCAGTTAACCCCGCTGGCTTTGCCAAAAAAAAAAGAAAAAAAGAAATCAAAAGAAAATGAAAAAGAAAAAAACAAAGAGTAACGACCCTAGGGCTCTACCCCTACATTGGTCAGGTCGACCTGTAGATCGACCCCCAATGGACATGGGTCGACCCGCCATATTTCTTGGATGTGAAAACGTCCAGGTATAAGCCGATAACCGTGTTTTGCATTTTTTTGTCAGATCTCGTGCGTTCTTAGCTGCATCCGACGGTTCCTAGTAAGCCTATGACGTGGTTGCACCAAATTTAATCTTCAAATCCGATGGCCTGGGATCCCTAAGCTATACTATAAATAGAACCCTAGACCTAGCTATTTTTCTCATTCAGATTTTCTTCCAATTGGGTTCATTGCCTGAGGCTGAACCCTAAATAGAAAAAAATTCTAGGATGGAAATCTTTTTGATAAAAATATTCTATGCCCTAGGAGTGGATCTAGGAAGGCCAAGGACTAAGGCTAAGGACCACAGGTGAGTTTTTGTAATTATTTTAGATTTGTAAGCAATTTAAAATAATAGGGTTCTCAACAGTTGTAGTTTTTCTACAATTTTGAGAAAGTTTTTACATAAGTTTATTTATAGTCAGTTTTTAAGTAAATTTCAGAAGTTCTTTTCAGTCTATTTTATTCAGCTATTTTATTCAGTTATCTTATTCGGTTATTTACATCTGTTTTAAGTTGGAATTTAGCCTGTAAACGTTAGTTTCTTTTTATAGAAATTTAATCCCTTTTTACGCGAATAAATTAAAAAGAGAAGAATTCGCTAATATGGATTAAAATAGAATAACACTAAATTTACAGAAATCAGATGTAAAATAAGAAAAAAATTGGAATAAAAATAGAGATGGACTGAAATAGGAAAATTTAAGATATTTGCAAGCATAATTATAACAAGTGGTTATAACTAAGAAGAGAAAATAGAAGAATAACGGCTGCAAGAACAATTATAACACAGGTTATAATTAGAAAGAAAAATAATAACAGAAGAGGCTTATTTTAAAACTTAGATTTTGTTAATAAGAAAATATAGCAGAAATAACAGAAGAGGCTTATTTTAAAACTTAGATCTTGAATTAAGTTAATAAGCAAACATAGAAGTAGGGCCCGTACCAGAAGCATTCCCTTTCAGATCTAGGACTGATGGTCTCACAACAGTTAGGTGAGGCTGAGACACGCTTATGCTGATTAGGGTAAATAAGTGGTCAATAGATAGAGGCTCAAATCTGGGGATTTGGGCAAGGGGCGCAAAACTAGAAGATTATTTGTTAGGACCAATACCGACAGCATTCCCTTTCAGGAGTAGGACTGATGTCTCACAACAATTAGGTGAGGCTGAGCAGCATTCCCTTTCAGGTCTAGGACTGATGGCCTCACAATAGTTAGGTGAGGCTGGGCACGCTTATGCTGATTAGGGTAAATAACAGGTCAAATAGGGGGCGACAGTTAGTTTGTACCGGCAATGACCGAGCGTGCGACATCGATTAGGGTAAATAATTCGCGATGCGTCCTACGCGCTAAAGAGGTGTCTTTTGCTGTGGGACCAACAGGATTGAATCAGCTCACAATGGCACAACAGAGATAGAGTAGGCCGATCAAAGGGTAGAATTAGGATTTCGGCCTAATCAAGATAACAGTTGAGATAGGATTAGGGTTTCATCCTAATCACGGCAGTTTAAGACTAGTGCAAACAATCAAAGCAAACAGTCAAACAGAATCAGAAACAGTATTTTACCCTAGTTTTATCTTTTTCTGTATTTTCCTTTCAAGCTAGAACTATTACTTAGTCTATTTTCTTTATCTTGCTTAGAAATGCTAGTAATTACTTTCACTCACTAGACTTATTGTCTGACCCATCCTTTATTTCCCCTTTTCTCCCCCATAGGCTAGCAGAGTTGAGGACAGTAGATTCAGATTTCTTAGAGATACATTCCCGGAGTTCTTCATGTATTCTTCTTCTTTTCATTTTTCTTTTCATTTGGCTTTGATGCACTAGTACTTATTAGAGGGATGATTGTTAATATTTATGTACTCTGATAATGTGAGACCGAGATATATTTTTCATAAGGAATGAGAATTTTGGTTTTTAGACATATTCTATTTTTATGACTTATTGATGAAGTGTAATTCAGAATAATGAATTACTATTTAAATGTTTCCGCTATTTTTACCTATTTGTCCAGTGAATCTTAGTCTCTGTGATGTTTTAGCTATACCTATAATGCACCCTATTCTTTAGTGTGCCAAGTTTGGGTATACTAAGGGGTGTGGGGTGTTTCACTTGGTATCAGAGCCTAATGTTATAGGATTCCTAAAAATTTGTTTAAAAGTAAAGTATTTTTCAAAAAGTAACATATCTTTAAAAATATTTTTCAGAAAAGAAAGAAACTCTTATTGTAGAAATAGGTTTTCAAGTATAAAAGAGTTTTTATAAAAATCCCTTCAAAGTCCAGTTCAACCTCCTTTCGATTCTTTCGAGCCTAAATTTTCTTTTCTTTGCATAGTATGGCGGACGCCCCAATCTTCCAGAGGGTGTCCGAGCCACTGCCTGGTTCCGTAGATACCACCAAGCTACGGCACCGGAGGTGCAAGGGCAAGGGCCCAATGCAGCATCGGCAGGTGGAGATCCCGTTAATCCACCTGCACCAGCCAATTTTTCTGAGCTATGCAAGTACTTCGCTAGTCTAGAAAGCAAGACGTTTTCTGGCATGGAGGATTCCATAGAGGCACGAACTTGGTTGAGGAATACAGAGCGGATATTTGGGCTATTAGGATTAGAGGACCGACAGAGAGTTCAGCTTGCATCTTGGCAGCTGAAAGGAGAGACTTCTTACTAGTGGGAGATTTTAGAGATGGAGGGTAGAGACATTGGTTGGTCTGGATTTTGGGAAAGGTTTGAGAGAAAGTTCTTGTCGCAAGCCGAGGAAAACATGTAGTTGGAGAAGTTCATTAGTTTGAAGTAGGGGAGTCTTTCGGTGAAAGAGTATATAAATCAGTTTAATGAGTTGTCGCGGTTCGGGATGGAGCTTGTTAATACACCGCATAAGAAGGCCACCAAGTTTGCAAAGGGTTTGAACCAGCCCCTCCAAGGGTTGGCATTGAAACATGTACCTATGGGAGCGACGTATGAATCACTTGTGGAGATGGCTCTCATGTCAGATGTAGCTAAGAAAGAAGAGGTTAAGAAGGTGTTACAACTGTGGGCAGCTTGGACACCTTAGTAGAGCTTGTCTTCAAAAGACAGGGCAGAGAGCAGGCGCACCCACGGCGCAAGTACAGGCTTTGGATGCAGCACCTTCTAGTAGTGGACCGGATCGAGGTAGGAAAGTCTCTGTAGAAGGTTTGATCTCTATTCTCGATTTTCCTATTCAAACTCTTTTTGACTCCGGAGCATCGCATTCTTTCATTTCTAGTTCCTTGGTTGATTGTTTGCACTTAGATATTTCTTCAGTTGTAGACCCTATAGTTGTTTCAAACCTCGTAGGAGGGTCGGCACATTTATCCATGATTTGTAGGGGTTTGAACATTTTTATACTAGGCATAGAGTTTGATTGTGACACCTATGTACTAGGATTTTCGGGATATGGGATGATTTTGGGGATGGACTGATTATCCACTTATAGGGTGATATTGGACTGCGAGAGGAGAGTCGTTAGACTAGAGACATGTAGCAGAAGGACTCTCGAGGTTTCTTGCGACCCACAGGGGTCAGTCATGTTGAGCTTCCTTTATTCCCTTGATTCATCACTAGGAGAGTAGATTCAGTTCCAGTCGTTAGAGATTTCCCAGACGTTTTTGAGGAAGTTAGGGGACTAACCCCTAAGAGAGAGATTGACTTTAGGATCTATCTGAATGACAATGCTAAGCCAATGGCATTACCTGTGAGACACGTGGCTCCTAGCGAGAGGAAGGAGTTAAGTAAGAAGATTGGCGAGTTATTGGAGAAAGGCTTCATCAAATGGAGCATATCTGAGTGTGGAGCGTCAGTCATCTTCGCTACAAAAGCGGATGGTTCCCTTCGACTTTGCATAGATTTTAGAGAGTTGAATAAGCTCACGAAGAATAACCGTTACCCACTTCCTAGGATAGATGATCTTTTCGATCAGTTAGTTGGCTCTTCAGTATTTTCTCAGCTTGACTTAGCCACTGGATTTCATCAGCTTAGGGTCGTTGACGATTGCATCGATAAGACAGCATTTAGGACACCCGATGGACTCTTTGAGTGGTTTGTTATGCCATTTGGGCTGACCAACGCCCCAGCCTATTTTGTAGATTTGATGAGCCGTGTTTTTCGAGATGTCCTAAATAAGTTTGTTGTAGTGTTTGTGGATGACATTCTGGTGTTTTCCAAGAGTAGGAAGAGAACAACCCTTAGCCCAATGTTCGTGGAGTGGAAAAGCCTAGAGTTTATTTCCACCTTTGATTTTAAGCCCTCTACAGACATTACTCCTAGATTATTGGCAACACTTGAGGTTAAGCCTACCCTCATAGATCATATTAGCTCAAGACAGTGAGAGGATTCGGAGCTTGTGGATATTATGGATAGGATTAGCAGAGGAGAGGTATCTAGACATCTCCAATGCTATTCCATCGATGGTAAAGGATGGATAAGAAGAAATGGAAGACTTTGTGTTCCCTGCACTAGTGATTTCACGAGTGCAGTTCTAGCAGTAGCACACCATTCTCGAATGACTATTCATTCGGGTGGTGATAAGATGTATAAGGGACATGAAGAGAGTGTTTTATTGGAGTGGCATGAAGAAGGATGTAGCAGAGATTATAGCTAAGTGTCTTGTGTGCCAAAGAGTTAAGGCGGAGTAGCAGAGGCCTGGCGGATTGCTTCAACCACTGGATGTACCCGAATGGAAATGGGATAGTGTTTCGATGGACTTCATAGATGGTTCACCCCGATCTAGGAATTGGAATACCAGTATTTGGGTGATTGTGGATCGTTTGACTAAGAGCACCCACTTCATTCTGGTCAAGAGTACGAGGACAGCACCTAATTTGGCATCCATATACGTTCGTGTGATAGTCTGACTTTATGGAGTTCCCTCTAGCATAGTAAGCGATAGAGACCCTATCTTTACTAGCGAGTTTTGGAGGAACTTGCAAGAGGCTTTAGGGACACAACTTAGATTGAGTACGGCCTATCACCCTCAAACGGATGGCCAAACGGAGAGAGTTATTAGAGTTCTTGAGGATTTGTTGAGGATGTGCATTCTTGATTTTGGAGGAACTTGGGAGGAGCACCTTCCTTTAGTGGAATTCACATATAATAATATTTTTCAGGCTAGCATTGGAATGGCACCTTTTGAAGCTCTTTATGGAAGACCTTGCAAGTCGCCTTCGTGTTGGTTGGAGTCTACAGAAAGATTGCTACTTGGTCCTGACACGGTTTGAGAGACTTCGAAAAAGATTGATTTGATTAGAAGAAGAATGAAGACGACCCATGATAGACATAAATCCTATGCAGATAAGCGGAGAAGGGATATTGGGTTCGAGGTAGGAGATTTGGTTTTCATTAAGGTGTCTCCACTAAGAAAGGTAGTGAGGTTTGGATCAAGTGGGAAACTTGTTCCCAGATTCGTAGGACCGTTCCCCATTATGGAAAGGGTAGGGAAGATGGCGTATCAGATAAATCTACCAGAGAGGCTCGCAGGAGTTCATGATGTTTTTCATGTTTCACACTTGAGAAAGTGCTTACATGATTCAGCAGAGGTAGTGGAACCTAGCCAACTTGAGGAAGTTGAAGTAGAGAGAGAAGCATTAGTTTGTCGCATTCCTACCAAGATCGTTGAACATGATATCAAGAAGCTTAGGAATAAAGAAGTCCCTTTGGTTAAGGTGCAGTGGGGAGATAATATTGAGGACGCTACGTGGGAGGCTGAGGAGAAAATACATACCTCTTATTCGCATCTCTTCGATAGTACGTTTTGAATTTCCTATTTCCATCTTTAGTTTTGAATAGGTTCTTTCCTTTGGTATCCTTTGGGTGGGTTGATCTTAGGGTTTAACCTATGGATGGTAGGACTGAATGTAAACATGTTACTAGAACATGTTATGTATGTTGGATGCAAGTGGTTGCAAGTGTTTGCTAGTGGATGCTAATGGACGAATATACACACACTAGGCACTATTATCTCTTAGGGATCAGCCTAACTAGGTCACTAAAGCATATGCATATGGATGTGTGTGCACTTCCATTTTTATTTTATTTTCATGGTTTCTATAATGAGTGATTTCGATGATGATTGTAGCATTTCGATGATGATTGTAGCACGCATGTAGAACTATCAGTTGTCATTAGGGAATTTGCATTCATTTGGATACATGGCATGTACATGATTGCATGAGGTCGACTGAATCAGTAGAGCGCCTAATCTTTTGCATTAGTTAGGGAAATTGACACTACATTATTGCATATATCATAAATTGCACTAGAAAGCTTAAGGACAATGGATGTAATGGATGATGGTTGAATATGTGGTTGTAGAATTTGGATGAAAATGTTTATTTCATTCTTCTGTCCTTGGAGATTTCGGGGACGAATTCCTTTAAGGAGGGGAGAATGTAACAACCCAAAATTTGAGCTATAATAATTAATTAACAAATTAATTAAATAATAAAATAAATTCATGAAATTGTCAGAATCGAACTACAAGAGTTGCACCATTGGGTCCGTGGTGATTTTCTGATCAATTTCCATATACAACTTGTCGAAATCTGAGCTAGTATGAAGAAGTTACGAAAGAAATAAGAAATCAAAAGAAAATGAAAAAGAAAAAAAAAAGAGAAACGACCCTTGGGGTCGACCGCTACATTGGTCAGTCGACCCCCAATGTACATAGGTCGACCTATAGGTCGACCCCCAATGGATATGGGTCGACCCGCCATATTTCCTGGATATGAAAACGTCCAGGTACGAGCCGATAACCGTGTTTTGCATTTTTTGTTAGATCTCGTGTGTTCTTAGCTGCGTCCGACGGTTCCTACTGAGCCTATGACGTGGTTGCACCAGATTTAATCTTTAAATCCGACGGACTGAGATCCCTAAGCTACACTATAAATAGAACCCTGGGCCTAGCTATTTTTCTCATTCAGATTTTTTCCCAATTGGGTTCACTGCATGAGGCCGAACCATAAATAGAAATTTTTTCTAGAAAGGAAATCTTTTTGATAAAAATATTCTATGCCCTAGGAGTGGATCCAGAAAGGCCAAGGACTAGAGCTAAGGACCACATGTGAGTGTTTTGTAATTATTTTAGATTTGTAAGCAATTTAAAATAATAGGGTTCTCAATAGTTGTATTTTTTCTACAATTTTGAGATAGTTTTTATACAAGTTTATTTATAATCAGTTTTTAAGTAAAGTTCAGAAGTTCTTTTCAGTCTATTTTATTCAACTATTTTATTCAGTTATCTTATTCAGTTATTTACATCTGTTTTAAGTTGAAATTTAGCCTGTAAACGTTGGTTTCTTTTTATAGAGATTTAACCCCTTTTTACGCGAATAAATAAAAAAGAGAAGAATTCGCTAATATGGATTAAAATAGAATAACACTAAATTTGCAGAAATCGGATGTAAAATAAGAAGAAAAAACTGAAATAAAAATAGAGATGGACTAAAATAGGCAAATTTAAGATATTTCCAAGCATAATTATAACAACTGGTTATAACTAAGAAGAAAAAATAGAAGAATAACGGCTACAAGAACAATTATAACACAGGTTATAATTAGCAAGAAAGAAATAACAGAAGAGGCTTATTTTAAAACTTAGATCTTATTAATAAGCAAATATAGCAGAAATAACAGAAGAGGCTTATTTTAAAACTTAGATCTTGTTAATAAGCAAATATAGCAGAAATAACAAAAGAGGCTAATTTTAAAACTTAGATCTTGTTAATAAGCAAATATAGCAGAAATAACAGAAGAGGCTTATTTTAAAACTTAGATTTTGAATTAAATTAATAAGCAAACATAGAAGTAGGGCCCATACTGGCAACATTCCCTTTCAGATCTAGGACTGATGGTCTCACAACAGTTAGGCGAGGTTGGGACACGCTTATGTTGACTAGGGTAAATAAGTGGCCAATAGATAGAGGCTCAAATCTAGGAATTTGGGCATGTGGCGCAAAACTAGAAGATTGTTTGTTAGGACCAGTACCGACAGCATTTTCTTTCAGGACTAGGACTGATGGTCTCACAATAGTTAGGTGAGGCTGGGCAGCATTCCCTTTCAGGTCTAGGACTGATGGCCTCACAACAGTTAGGTGAGGCTGGGCACGCTTTTGTTGATTATGGTAAATAAGAGGTCAAATAGGGGACGACAGTTAGTGTGTACCGAAGATGACCGAGCGTGCGGCATCGATTAGGGTAAATAATTCGCTACTTCGTCCAACGCGCTAAAGAAGTGTCTTTTGCTGTGGGGCCAACATATTAGATTAGCTCACAGTGGCACAACAGAGATAGAATAGACCGATCAAAGGGTAGAATTAAGATTTCATCCTAATCAAGATAACAGTTGAGATAGGATTAGGGTTTTAGCCTAATCACAGCTGTTTAAGACAAGTGCAAATAATCAAACAATCAAAGCAAATAGTCAAACAGAATCAGAAACAGTATTTTATCCAAGTTTTATCTTTTCTATATTTTCCTTTCAAGATAGAACTATTTCTTAGTCTATTATCTTTATCTTGCTTTGAAATGCTAGTAATTACTTTCACTCACTAGACTAATTGTCCGACCCACTCCTCTATTTCCCCTTTTCTCCCTCATAGGCCAGCAGAGTCGAGGATAGTAGATTCAGATTTCTTGGAGATACATTCCCGGAGTTCTCATGTATTCTTCTTCTTTTCATTTTTCTTTTCATTTGGCTTTGATGTACTGGTACTTATGAGAGGGTTGATTATTAATATTTATGTACTCTGATAATGTGAGACTGAGATATATTTTTCATAAGACATGAGAATTTGGTTTTTTAGACATATTCTGTTTTTATGACTTATTGATGAAGTTTAATTCTGAATAATAAATTACTATTTAAATGTTTCCGCTGTTTTTACCTATTTGTCTTGTGAATCTTAGTCTCTGTGATGTTTTAGCTATACCTATAACGCACCACTTTCTTTAGTATGCCCTTTTGGGTATACTAAGGGGTGTGGGGGTGTTTCAATATAGATGAAGCTTAAGCGGTGATTTTTTTCTATAAATGGGCATGTACCCGCTACTAGAAAGGGTCCGAATTCTTGATCTTCTTCTTTCTCATTTTAATTTTTTATTATGTGTAAGGAAGAACTAGAAATTAGGATTTCTATGGCCGTTATGTCAAACTGAAATCAAACCTTTGTAATCATGGACTTGTACTTTTAAAATTTGCATATTTGACTTCCAAGTACTTTGACTTACATATATGACATGATCCATGTCTTGTATATATGACTCTTGTTTTTTGGATTTAATTATATGATTAAAGAGAATAGAATTGGATAATGAACCATGGACTCTCTTTCAACTTGAACACTTGAATTTACATAAAGCCCAAATTTTAGCCTAATAGTTATGTTACGCATGCATGTTATACGTACATGAGTACATATTGGTGTACTTATAAACTATATAAAAATATATTTGTTAAAATTTTTAATTAATTAAATTGGAAAAATTAAATTAAATATATTTTTTAAGATCTAATTTAACATTTAGACTTCATAGACCTAATACATCTGAAATATGATAAAATTTTGAAATCTACATATTCATTTGCTTCTAACCGGCCTAGATCCAACATGGTTCTCATATTAAGAATCAGAAGTAAGAAACTCTTGTTTTAAAGATTTGATATAAAAATTATCTAGACCGTGGTATAGGTGTGCAGTAAATGCAAGTTTGATTCTTTGTGAATCCTCGAAATTATATCTTGGAAAGTTATGAGTAGATTTTTATAGACACGTCTACTTAGAGTACACCAAATGTCCATAAATTAAGCATGAGATGATTTTGGATAGTATGCGCAATAACATTCCCCCCCTCCCCCCCCCCCCCCCCCCCCGCATGTGGCCATTAGATAAGACATGAGTTAAAATAATCCCCAGTCCAATTTAAACCCATTAGGTGTTCAAATCAAAGCCAAATGGTCTTACCATGTCACTATGATCAAACAGATGGAGGCTAGGTTTTGGGCTATGCACAAAACAACATCTATACTTAGATGCCAATGTTATATTTAATTTTTGAATGTTGTCATATAATGGAAGGACATTGTGGAAAATTTTCCACATAAAAATGGATATTTTTAGCGGGATGAGTTTATTCTCGATGATTGTAACGTGTAATTATGAAGTACGTCTCTCTTGAATGGTGTTCAAAGCATCTTTTAGTGTAAAATTCCCATTTAGCCATCGATCCCCAAGTTGGGAATGGACGATATTGTCAAAAGCGAGTTTGACTTTTTGCATCCATTTCCATGTTCCATTAGAATAAGTGGGTGAGCCTAAAAATTTTTGACCTTCTAATCGCCTATATCTAAAAGAGAGTATATTGGATAAAATTCGGTTATTTGTGAAAAAAACTAACCTATAGTTTTACATTGTAAGCTTAACATACATCTATGAGTTACCGAATACCTAAACCCCTGTTTTGCTTTGGTCGGCATATTTCGTACCAAGAGACTTAATGGTGTTTTCCCATATTGTTAGTTTAGCCAAAAAATAAACTAGAATAAAGCTTTGAAAAATCATTAAAGAAATACCTAGTGGGTTTGAAAATATTAGAATTGAGGGAGGGTAGTATTGATTTAATAAGAATGAGCCTACTTGCTTGAGAGATTCATAAGGAGCTCCACTTACCGATCAAGTTGCTGGCTTTCCTACCAAGGAGTAGAAGAGTTCATTTTTCTTTCCCCAGCTATAAACTTTGACCCCTCAATAGTATGGGCAATGTTTTGATTTAGAAGCATGTTTTCGTATTAACAGAATTTTTTAATAGTGTTTTGGCTAGTTTGGAGATTGCAATGCAGCTTTTCTCTTCGTTTATTTTTTGGCTCGATGAAGTTTCATAGTTACTAATAAAATTCACTAGATTTTTTAGGGACCATGTAGACCCATTGGTAAATATGAGAATATCATCTGCAAAGGATAATGAATAAATGAGAAGGTAACCATTAATGATATGAAACTTTCCAATCAAATCGAAAGGTGGCTAGAGTGTGAATTCCATAGACGAGGACTTCCGTGGCAATGGTGAAAAGTGAAGGGAACAAAGTATCCCCTTGCCTTACTCCTCTTCCTGATTTGAAGTATCCATAAGGCTTACTATTGATTAGTATTGAGTACCCACAATTGGAAAAAATTCGACATGCTATATCTGTAAAGGTTTAGAGAAACCGAAAGCCCTTGTATTTTAATAATAAAGAACCTGGATATTCTATCATATGCCTTGGCTATGTCAACCTTAATGATGATTTTAGAGCTAAATTTATTTCTATTGATTTGAGAGGTTAACTCTTGGGCTTGATTGAGTTGGGGTAGCCTTAAGGGAAATTCTGTAATTTATTGTAAATTAATTAACTCTATAACCAATTTTTGTTCGTAATAAAAGTATTTTTTCATTTGTTATATATTTGTTATAATGTGTTATAAATGTTTAAATATTTAATTAAAATATATATAACAAAAAATTCATAAATGGTGTGTTTTTGGTAGTAATTATAAATAGTTATCATCATGAGTATTTTATCATAATATAATAAACACATCCTTTTAAGTATTCCTAGTCAAGATGCGTCGAGACTGGATATCGATGCATCCGTTAAGATGAGAGTACGTAACGCTCTAGCTTTATGACCGGTCATAAATTAACATGCTAGGTTAGAAGTCATAACATGAAAATAGAATATGCATTCAATCACAACATGTAAACAAAACGATTACTCATTACTAAATCAATACATGGTTAATCGAAAAAAGCAGGCTAGTACGGAATTTCATGCACCCACTACATTATTCAGTAGTGAGGATAATATTCATTTATTCATGCATCAATAATGAACTGTTATTTTCTAAATATCTTCATCCATCATTTTAATACATAAACTATCACCATAAGCATCATATAAATATTACATAAAAATCCAGATATGAACAAAATAACGTGCAAAACAGCTTATCACCTATACAGTAAGAAGGTTTCAATGTTGCATCTCCTTATTTTAGTTTCATTGTTTACTTACTGTTACAAAGTTATATTCCTTCTCTAAACAAACAAACAACACCACTGGATTTCACATAAGTACCAAAAAGGTATAACAAAATAATGTGAACATAAACTGAATGAAGAATATAACTTTAAAGAATGTGAAACAAATTGTTAACGAACTCATATGTTTTTAACAGATTATGACAAATTAGGATCACTTAATTTGCAAAATATTTATCAATTATGGATTACTCATGACATTGGGGCACCAAATGGTTATGTATTGATAGTTATTGGATAACTATGGAATGACACAGTAGATAGTTTTCAATTGGTTCATATAACTAAGGTCAAACATAAAATATCGAAGTGACTGATTTACAATTCTGTTGACTTGAGAATACTGTCGAACTTCAATATAAAAGCTTTTCTTTGATTATAGTCGAATCATGATACGATGTTCATTGAGTGACTATAGTTGAGTCGAGTGGAAGTATTGGAAGTGAAACATTATTCAAGAGATGATTTGTCTTCCAAGTTATTTGGGGTTAGTATCATGGTCAACTGAAGTCAACTCAAAGTCAAAATCTCCACCAGAGTAGTTTGGTTAATAATAACTGTTATTATTGAACCAAGGACTTTATGTTTGGACTATAGAGTCGAATATGGACGATACTGGAATTTTGACGATTACCAATTTCCATAAATTGAAAGTGATATAATTTTGACAAAGAGAATTGGTCTAAATAATGATCACTGTCGGGTAACGCTTAACAAAGTAAAATTAGATTTTACTGAAACCAAGTAATTTATAAATTTAGCCAAAATGTCATAACACCTGCTGAGTGACATGTATACATTTATATTCGAATAGTTCAATATTAATCATTGACCAAATTTACACCTAAAGAGTCACACAACCAAAATGTACTCCTTTGACCAAATTATTTAATTAATTTGTAGCTATTATAAATTAATTAACATTTATAAAATATTAGCTATAAAATTTTATTTGATTTGTTAAACAATATTCATAAATATATTTATAAAAGTTATAAATATAATTTCTGAGTTGGAATCAGCTAGTTGATTTCAACTTTAGTTTGTGTGTTAATAAAATTCTGGTAAGGGTCTGGTCAACCCTACTTGCATGGCAAATATGTGTGTGTGCGCGCGTGCTTGTACATGTGTGTAATCGATATACGATATAGATAGGCGTTTGAATTGGAATTAAATGCAATAAATATTGTATGAGCTAGAAATAGATTTAAAGCCTCCTATGGGGCATATGATTTTTGGCCATGGTATGACCAGGGATGGGCGGCCATAAGGTGGAAAATGGGGCTTGAGTTTTGATTTTAAAATGCAGAGAATGAGTAAGAGATAAAAGGGGATCTTGATCCTACTTTATCTCTCTAGCTTCTCCTCTATAAAAGGGTCATTACCCTCACACTACTACCACTTTTCGCTACTTCCATTCACCCCATTACCAATCGAAATTCATCCTTCTCCTCGCATCCCCTTCCAAGCTCAAATCAAATAAATCTAATATTATTTGATAGTTGATGGCCAACAATTCGAAGCTAGCACCTTCAGGATTATAGTAGGATACAAAGGACCTTGAATCTTCATTTCAACGTGTATTCAATAGGCTTTACTAAAGGTATGTAGCTGATTTCAATTATGAATTAATATTATATATTATATCATATGATGTTTAGATTGATAGGTGACGAATCAAGCATAATGATATATCGTTACATTTTGATGGTTATATATTTATGTGCGTATGTGGTTATAAAAAAATTAACATATATAAACACCATGATGCTCACGACATATTTAAGAAAAAGGAATTTTTTTTAATTTTAAATGTTATAATATTATTATTTAATACATATATTTTCATAAATACAAATATTACATATCATATCACATAATTATGTTTTAAAACTTTATATGATCAGTTTTACTCCTTAAATGATTTCAAATATATATATGTATATATTATATAAATAATATTTAGATTAAATAAATTCCATAAATTTATAACATCAACAAATATATCAAATAAAAAATATTTTAAATTTTATAAAATTAATTCATTATCTAATAAACTTTCAGCGGCAAAAAAATTAATTTAATATATGTATATTTATAGAAAATAATAATTAATTTTTAAAATTGATTTAAAAATTATAATATACATGGATAATTTTAAAATGTTAATAACATTGTTAAGAATGTTATAAAATATTAAAATATAAAATTTTATGTTTGGAAATATTTTACTTTTAATTTTGTTGAATTTTGAATGAAATTTAATATTAATAAATATTTAAACAAACCACATTTTGTTTGCCATGGGTATTAATGGATATGCATTTATATAAATATAATTTTTCATTTATGTATTAACTTATATATTTATTTTAAATGATTAGTATTATTATTACATACTATATGTATGGATACTTTTGAAATATCCATATACACGTGTTGAAGTGAATGATTATAACAACAACCGATCCCAAATAAAAAACAAATTTTAACACAAACCAATGCAATATAACATAATATATGTTTTCATCATGTTCAAAATATAAATATAATAACTCAAATTAAAGTACGATATGTCACAGTAGACTGCTGGCTAAGGAAGCTTAAGGAGCCAAGGTATAAATTATTATAACTAAAGCACTTGAATAGAATAAAATATTCCTACAGTTGTAGGATTGCACCATCCATATTATCAGAGTGAATTCATAAGCTTAACTCAATAACATGTGTACATTAACCTTATGATCAAACTTGCTTAGAGTTAGAGATGCCTACAGGTAAAAACAAAATATAGCATTAATTCCAATTTTGAGTGTGTTTGCTTGTATAGAATTTAAAGATTATTTTATGGGATTTTTCTATACAATTGTCCATGTAAAACGCACAGGACCACCATATTCTTGTCATTTTAATAAATCATTATATAGGAATGAAACGAACAACCATGTTTTAATAATACCGATCAGAAAGCTTCTTATAACTCGAATCAACCGATGCACGCCTTCTCACTCTTGACCACTTCCAAACAAACATAATGAAATGTCTGCCTCTAAATTATTGCCCTAAATTCTTCTCCTACGATACGAAGTCCAAGATCGACTCTGCGTTTTATATATGAACTCTAAAATGACCGGCGTAGGTTCCGATTGTCTAAAATGAGATCCCAGCATGCTTATACTGCTTTGGTTTTAGGATTTTCACATGGATAGATTGATTCGGTTTTGATATGATTAAATCTACAAAATAAATAAGCTAATAATTTAAAAGGCTAGATAACAAATTTGGGTTTTGAACGTACCTGCTAAAATGCAAAACGTAAGGTTATATGAGGTTGGTGCTTAAGTAGGGAAAAATAAGAAAACGATATTCTAAGTGAGTGAGAGAGAGAGAATAACATGTGCAACTGAGACATGGGTAAGGAGCAAAAGAATGTCTAAAATATCCTTTACAAGTGGATTTTCTTATTCAAACGGACAAATTTTCAAAAGAAACCGGTTTTTAAAAGTATTGGCATAAATAGGATACTTTGGAAACTATTTGCAATTGTAGGCTAGTTTTGACCAGCTCAACGATGAGCTGGCCATTTTTATTTAAAAAATAATACGGGGCGCATTTTTGAAATGTGCCCCTTATAATTTACACTGGCGCATCTGCCAAATGTGCCAGTGTAAATCTCAGGTCCAAACCTGGACAGCAACCTTCACCAAACAATCCAAATCCAAATACGCAAAATCCAAATCCAAATGCACAATCTTAAATAATAGCAAACATTTATCTACATAAAAGCCAACAAATAAAACTACCATTAAATAAATTCAAGCATAACATAATTAAAATCGATTACATTCGAATTAAAGTAGAAGTTATAGTTCGATTACAAAAGCAAACTAATAGTAAACTAAAAATAGGAATACTCATGGTTGAGTTGGATCGTCTTGAGTAGGTGGGGGTTGAGAAGGTCCAGCGGGTTGCGATTGGTGTGTATCCTGCCTTCTTTTACTTCTTCGCTCTCTTGTCTGCATAGCTTGTTCGAAAGAGCTTGGGCATGTTAATCGATTTCTAAAAAGGTGTGTGTCAATAAGTTTCTTCAAATCAAAACACCGTGGTTGGACTTCTCATTCGGGTACTCTACCATGTCCGATATCGTCCAACCCTCTTCCTACCGTCTCTAGTACATCGACCTACAAGTTGTAGTTATTTATTCAAAATTAAAAATATAATTCAAGTGAACGAACGAAAAATATCACGATAATGTGAAGATTTACCACATCTCGCTCAAGCGGTGCACGAGCGATGTATGCTCGTTCGTGAGAAGTCCGATCTGCAATAATGAATCTTCGAGTAACTGATCAGTACCAAGTCATGTATCTCGAAATAGGAATGATAGGAAACTGTTGGTGTACCATACGGTTATGTCTATTGTTCCACTGGACGATAGCAAACTCCAAATCCGACTTTGGTTCGCATGGATCAGGTATGTGTTGATGAAGACCAAACTGTCGCATCCATGACATGTCATTATCCATTGAAGCAATTTGCATGCTATCTATATGCGGTGAACTACGGCCTCCATCATCATTGTTAACCTCTCTAGCATTTGAAGGAACGTAGTGTAAAAATTGATCATTTACCAATCTAGAGCTTGAACCACCCGGATGCACCATAAAACTGTGAAAAAAAGAGTATGAGATCAAAACACTATAAATTTCAACCACTCAAATGTAAATACTTTAACAAATTACTTACTTTGTATTCACACAAGTAGGAAATACTGGACTTGGATTGCTCTGATATGGATAACTCGGAATAGTACCAAGAATTTGAGAAGAATGTTGGTTCAAATTAGTAGTAATTGCCTCTTCAAAATGTCTCAACTCCTCTTTTATTACAAATAATTCAATCACTTTCATATTAACGGAAAACATAGCATCGACATCTTCATCATCATTTACGTCGATAGCAGAAGATCGAGAATCCGTTACCCACTTGCTTACTAGTTTTACATCATACTCTTGTGAATCAATTTTTGTAACCCTATACATCGTTTCTTTTAATTCATGATAGAAGCAAAAAAATTTAACCTTTGAACCATTTTGTTTACTACCAACATATACCGGTGTATTGTTTTCTTTCATAGTCAATTTTCCATCAAAGTAGCAAATAATTGGGATGAAATCCGACATACTTCTAAAAAGGAAAACATAATTAATTTTAGAACAATCAATTACTAAACAAATATTAATGACATAATAAAGCATAAAAATGAGAGAGTAGATATGTGAAAAGTAGAATATGAAAATACCTAAAAATTGAGCTAGGGTTTGAGTTTAAAGTAGATTTATACCTTCAAATTGATGCCAAATAGCTGATAGAAGTAATCCGACTAGTAATCCTTGTATATTTTGAGATTTAGAGGAGATTTAGAGGTGAATGGAAGAAAGTTACGAAATTAGGTATTCTAGCTCGAATATGTTGTGAGAAAAATGAGCAACTGCTGATGCTTTTAGTTTGTGTTAGGTTGAAAAATTTACACTGGCACATTTGGCAGATGCGCCAGTGTAAATTACAAATAGTTTCCTGAGTAGCCTATGTATGCCAATAGTTTTAAAAACCGGTCTCTTTTGAAAATTTGTCCTATTCAAAGTGAAGAAGGTTATTTTAGACATTTACAAAGCTTCATTTGAAGGTATTCCTATTATATATAGATACAACATCTGATTGTATGTATATTTTCTTGCACTTGAGAGCGTTTTGCACTATACGTAGAAGATACAAATTTAATGAGATCAACTAATGAATCCAGTTAAATCTTTCTACTACAATCACAACCTGTAAATACACTTCACCGCACAAACATATTAAATACACACATAATTATTAATATTAAAGAGAAGTTAACTGCAATATCTAATAAAAAAAATTTTGATAATAATAAACACACTTTATTTTTACGGATGATGTGTTTGATGTGTGATGTGCTGGTTGAAGAAAAAATAGATAACCAGTTGAACAAAATTATGATTTGATGAATTTTTAGTTGAATTTTGAATAAATTTGAGAACAAGATTTGAATAAGAGTTTGAGAAGAATAATATGTTGTATTCTTTTTATTTCAGAAGAAAGTGAATTTGATTCAATACCAATACAGTTTCTATGCTACTGTATTTATATACAATACAAACATTAAAAGGGCTTTGGGCCTTCGGGTCTATACCCCTTTGTGTTGTGCCCGAATGCTAATATTACAAAAGATAATACACTGCAGTAGAGTATCCATTCTAACTCCCCCTCTCAAACCAATATTAGGTTTAGGGTTACACTTGCTCTTACGATCCATGGCGGCGCAAAGGAAAATCCTTGCCCTAATTAGCTCAAAACAGCAAGCGCTTGTAGATTTCTTCGATCTTCCATCTCTATCCCCCTTTTTCTGCAAGGATCCTTTTTCAATTGATGAGAATTCTCGGTGGCTTTCCTTAGTTCCTCAGAGTTTGACATACGATCTCCCTTAGATCCAGTATCGATTTGAGGCACTTGAGATGTGATGATCGGGGTTTTGATTCCTTTGATGAGCAGAGCTGTCTTGCTTCCTACCTTCAGCTTATCTCGAAACTTCAGGAAGCTCCTTGCTGATAGGGCTTTGGTAAGAACGTCTGCCGGTTGGTAAGCTGTAGGTATGTGATTGATTTCTAACATTCCTTTCTGCACTTGCTCACGAACAAAATACAAATCGATTTCGATGTGTTTTGTTCGTGCGTGCAAAATTGGATTGGCTGCCATGTACACAGTACTTTGATTGTCACACCATAATGTTGGTTTGGCTGTAGCGTTGATATGTAGCTCTCTTAGTAGAGATTGTAGCCAAATTATTTCTGCAGTTTCACTTGCGACACTTCTGTATTCTGCTTCCGTGCTTGATCTTGATATAGTTGTCTGTTTCTTCGAGCACCATGACACTGGGTTGTCGCCAATGTAGATACAATATCCAGTTACAGACTTTCGATCATCGATGTCTGTGGCCCAATCTGCATCTGCATATGCAACTATGTTTAAGTCACTACATCCTTTTAACAGTAGTCCATAGTCTGATGTTCCCTTGAGATATCGTAGTATTCTCTTTACAGCCTTCCAATGTTCATCATGAGGTTCCTGCATAAATTGAGATACTTTGTTAACACTGAATGAAATATCTGGTCTAGTAATAGTGGAGTATTGTAGTGCTCCTACAATACTCCTGTATTGCTTGGCATTTAATATGGGTTCTCCCCTGTTTTTGGACAGTTGTTGACTGCTTATCATAGGGGTTGGTTGAGATTTTGCTTCATGCATTTTTGATTTGATGAGTATTTCTTCAATGTAGTTCTTTTGACTTAGTAGTATCTCTGTCTTTGATTTTCTGATGACTTCAATTCCCAAAAAATAGTTGAGATTGCCAAGGTCTTTGATGGAGAATTGCTTGTTCATGTATTGTATGATACTTGTAATTTCTGCACTATCATCACCTGTTATAATCATGTCATCTACATATATTAGAATATAGATAGTATGATTATTATTGCTTTTAACAAATAAGGAGTTGTCTGATTTGGTAGACTGATAGCCTAAGGTGTTTAACATGGCCTTCAGTCTATCAAACCATACTCTTGGTGCCTGTTTCAGGCCATATATAGCCTTGTTCAGCTTGCAGACATGATGATCATTTTGCTTGTATCCTCGAGGCTGCTCCATGTAAATTTCTTCTTGGAGGATGCCATTCAAGAATGCATTGTTGACATCCAGCTGTCTTATCTCCCAGTTTTTACTCAAGGCAATTGTGAGTACAACTCTGATGGTTGTTGGTTTTACTACAGGTTAGAATGTCTCACTAAAGTCAAATCCATATTGTTGTGTATATCCTTTGGCAACCAGTCTTGCTTTGTATTTGGACACTGTTCCATCTGGATTTTTTTTCAGCTTATAAGTCCATTTGCATCCTATTATGTTTTTGTTTGTTGGAGGAGATACTAGATTCCATGTTTTATTCTTCATTAGTGCTTGATACTCTTCATTCATTGCTGTTCTCCAGTTTTCATCACTGTAGGCTTGCTCAAAGGACTCTGGTTCTTCTATATCTATAGTAGCTGTATAAGTTTTTGGTTTGAATATTCCCCTTTTTGATCTAGTGATCATGTGATGACCTGTTCTGATTGGTAATTCAGTATCAGTAGGTGCTGAATTATCATTCCCACCAGTGTTGTCCAGAGATTGCTCTTGTAATCTGTTGGAACTTATTCTTTCACTTTGATTGCTTGATGTAACAGGTGTTTGAGCAGATATGTCAGGTTGTTTTTCTGTTCCATGACCTGGTTCAGGCAACACAGTGTGTTGTGGTTCAGAGACACCTGCTTCCTTGGACTTCCATGCTTCAGAGTAAACAGGTATACTTGAGATAGATGCTTTTGGATTATAAACCTTCTGAGAAGTTTTTATACTAGTTGAGGTAAATGGGAATACTTTTTCATTGAAAACAACATGTCGGCTGATAAATATTTTTCCTGAGTTATCCAAGCATTTGTAGCCTTTCTGTTTGGTTGCATAACCCAAAAATGTACAAGCACGAGATCTAAAATCTAATTTATATCTATTGTATGGTCTTAGGTAGGGAAAGCACAAACATCCAAAGGTTCTAAGATCATTGTAGTTGGGTTTGATTCCCATGAGTTTTTCCACTGGGCTTACTCCATTTAGTACTTTAGTAGGAAGTCTATTGATTAGATGCACTGAAGTACTAAATGAGTCTGGCCAGAATTTCAGGGGTAAAGATGCTTGAGCAAGTAAAGTTATCCCTGTTTCTACTATGTGTCTGTGCTTTCTCTCAACTAGACCATTTTGTTCAGAGGTATATGGACATGTGGTCCTGTGTGCTATACCTCTGTTTAGGAAAAACTTGTCAAGTGATTTATACTCACTACCACCATCACTTTGGATAATTTTAACTTTATGACAAGTTTGTCTTTCAGCCTGAGTGATAAAATGGATAACAGCATTATAAGTTTCTGACTTAGTTTTCAGAAAGTATATCCATGTATATCTAGTAAATGCATCAACAAAAGATATATAATATCTGTAGCCATGATCAGAGTTAATGGGTGCAGGACCCCAAAGGTCAGTTGTAACCAGTTCTAGTGGCATTTTGTATTCAGTAGTAGAGTTAGCAAAGGGTAATTTATGACTTTTACCCATTTGACAAAATGTACACACATATGGTAAAATAGGATCATTAAAGGAAATATTAATATCTTTCAAGATCTGTTTTACAACATTTACATTGGGGTGTCCCAGTTTATAGTGCCACTGATCAAATACACTTTTATTGTTTTCAACAGATGATATTTCACAGTTATTACTGTGTTTTACTTTCTCAACACTACTTCTGCAGTCATTCACAGTGAACTTGTACAGACCATTCACTGCATCACCCTGCAAAAGTATTTCACCTGTTAGTATGTCTTTAACTAAACAATACTTGGGATAGAATTCAAAATACACATTGTTATCATGTGCAAATTGAGAAACACTCATAAGATTTTTCTTAATTCTTGGTACTCTTAATAGATTATTGAGGTATAATTGCCTTTTACCTTTGACACAGGCATTACCAATATGAGTGATCCCAATAGGCTTACCATCCCCCATAAATATTAATTGTTTACCTCTATATTCCTTGTTGCCGAGGTTTAAGTTGTCAAGATTATTTGTCAGATGATTGGTTGCACCCGAGTCAGGATACCATGTTTCATCTTGTATATGTTCTGATCTTGCTGTTTCATCTTGATGTTGATTCATGCCATTACTCTGTTTATTTGGATCCTGTTGGGCTTGTGCCATATTTGCACTGTGGTTACCATTCCTTTGATTGTTTGAGTTTTGTCCTGGTACGTAGTTGACATTGAGTCTAAAGTAGCATTTTGGTGCAGTGTGACCTATCTTTTCACAGATCTGACACTTTGGTCTGTTGTTGTTGTTGCTCCATCTTCCCCTGCCTCTGCCTCTTCCAGCATTGTTTCCCCTTTGATACTGTTGATTGTTGTGAGTTTGATTTCTGTTCTTGTTGCTGTTTGAGGCAAAGTTGATGGACATATCACTGTCTATTGGCTTCTTGTACTCCAGTCTTCCTTCATGTGCAAGAAGAATAGAACTAACATATTCAAGAGATGGTAAAGTTTCTTGAGATGATATTACTGCCACTACAGATTCATATTCATCACTTAAGCCAGTTAAGATGGTTAACACTTGCTCTGTATTTGAGATTTTGTGTCCTGCTGCTTCAAGCATGTCACATATATTCTTGACTTTTCCCAAGTAGTCTCTCATTGTTTGATTCTCTTTTCTAACATTTTGTAATTGCCTTTTGTAGTGCATTACTTTAGCAGCTGACTGAGTATTGAAAATTCTTTCCACTGTCAACCAGATTTCATTAGCTGTTCTGCATCCAATTACTTGAGGCAATAGTTTTACATTTATTGATGAAAGTAACCAAGAACTGATAAGACTATCTTGCCTTTGGTATTTTACATGTTCACCATTACTTACTGTTTTGTTTTCTGAATCAGTAATGAACTTGGGTGGAACGGCAGTGGTGCCAAGAATAAATCCTTCCAGGCCATATCCTCTAGCAGCAGTCTCAACTTGAATTTTCCAAATGAGATAATTGTCTTCTTCAAGTTGTGCCGTGATGAGTTGAATCTGAGGACTGATTGTGGCTTTCAGGAGGCTTTCTGCTGAGGCAGTGACTTGAGATGGAGGATTAGATGATGAATTGTTGGAGGTTTCTGAGTTGTCATCAGCCATGAGGATACTTCTTGAATCAAGAACTGCTCTATCGGTTTGAGATCAGAAAGTGATCAAGAATCTTGTCTTTTTGCAGATTTCAGGTAAGTTGCAACTGGGCTTAGATGATGATTTTAATCTGATAAGTCAGTGGTTTGGCACTTGCCTTCTTTCTGTTTTGATGATTTTCTTGAGATCTTGACTGTTTTTCAGATCTGACTTGATCAATGAAGGAGACTAAGTGCAGCCAGAGTTTTCTAGGCGAGGCACTAGTCTTTGGAGATGAGTCTTGTAAACCCAAATGATGATAATGCTTCTGATGGGTAATTAATCTCCAGATGATGAGATTTCTCTGATGGAGATTAACGTTTCTTTTTTCTTTCCAGGATTTTGATGTACAAGATGCAGTTTTGCTTTGAATATTAGCTCTGATACCAAGTTGAATTTTGAATAAATTTGAGAACAAGATTTGAATAAGAGTTTGAGAAGAATAATATGTTGTATTCTTTTTATTTCAGAAGAAAGTGAATTTGATTCAATACCAATACAGTTTCTATGCTACTGTATTTATATACAATACAAACATTAAAAGGGCTTTGGGCCTTCGGGTCTATACCCCTTTGTGTTGTGCCCGAATGCTAATATTACAAAAGATAATACACTGCAGTAGAGTATCCATTCTAACTTTTTTAACTACATCAGACTCTAAAAAAGAAAATCAAATATATAAATATATTTGTTATCATCAAAATGTATGCTCCATAACTTTTTAGTGATATGGCTGTTAGGTGTTTCATTACTTAAATTGATATGTGGAATGTGCTGTTGATGGACCCGATATTTATTTGTTGGTGGATTGGTCTGGTTGAACTGAACCTCTTGCGCCTTGGCTAAGTTTGAATATTTGTTTTTAGTTGGACTGTTTGGTTATTGATGGATTGTTTTATCTGGGGAGTAGTTTCCACAGTGAACTAAAACCAGTTGTATTTTTTTTTTTTTTGAAAACCCAGGATAACCCGGCAGGTCGGTATATAGGATATAGAAGCGCATGGTAGAAATCGAACCTGGTTCTTTTTATCAGAACCCAAACCTCCTTTCTACTTGGAATTTTTTATTTACAGGGAAGCCAAATTTATGTATTTTTTGATAGGGAAGCCAAATTTATGTTTTTTTTTTTGAATAATGGATTTTTTTAGTTGGGTTCGACTTGGAAGCGATAGATGAGAAATAATCACACGGTCATGTTCTTCTACGTTCCCGTGGACCAAATCAATCACCCCCACAATTTAATGTATTTTAATGAATTCAAATAATAGAAAGTGAACTTTGTAAGGTGGAGATTGAATTGGTTAAGTGGAACAATGAAAATGGGACGTGATAATTTATACCCATGTGGGATAGATTTGTATGCTATGGTTAAGGTAGGTTTTTTCTATGAGGATGACTAGGTTGATTTGAAATATGTGATGGTGGATGTCGGCAGTTTTGAGATCCATCTACGACAAGCCATAAAGTCTTGCCTTTGATTGTTTAGATAGTTAGATGTCCAATATATCGCCTTCTAACTTACCTAAAATGAAAAACCGTATCAAAAAAAACGTGTGTTCATTATATTGTGAAAACTAAAATGATAGGAATATAAAACGAAAACCAGAAGTTGATGAATAATGCTTGTTCCTCGTAACCGATATTAAATCAATAACCATTTTTACCGTTCCTTGCATTTTACGGGAAGAAAATAAACGGCGAAGCACACTTCCTGTTCACGCTTAAAGTTTAAGAAAAAGGCCATATAATATAGGACAAAATAACAAAGAGTAGCCAGCTGTGGAGTATCAAATAAAATCTCGTATGACCAGAGTCGAATACATGCAGAAGGCGTTGCTATTAATAAGAAAGATTACAGCTCTAGATAATAACAGCAACAGTCATCATAACTAAGCTAGGCATGAAATAGTGAAGCAATAATTACTGATTACATACACGTATCGCCAGTTTCTTGATACGAAGCAAATGCATACAATAAATCTTCATCATCATGGTTACTTGTTTGACTCTCTGAATTTAGAGGCTTTTGAGTTTTGACCATCATATAACACAAAAGACAAAAAGTACCTATAGCTGTGCCCCATAAATGCCACCGTTCACAGTTATATTTAATCGAAAATCCAGAAATGACAATTAAATTTCAGTGTTTAAACATACAAGGCATGAAGGCCATTAGCATAACTGTAAAGTAATATAATATTTTGACTATACGTCTTTACCATCTTTATCATAAATATACATGAATAGTTTCAGCTTTAAATAGAGCAAAGTGTGGTCAAAGAGGAAAGGGAGAGAGAAAGGAATGATTAGGGGAAAGTAATGGTCATCTGGAACACGTGAGGTACGCAAATTGCAGAGAATCTGACTGTAAAAGCAAAGCAGAGTGGAAATAAACATAACGTTTGTTTGTTTGTTTGTTTGTTTGTAAGCAACGTATTGTGCTTGAAACTGATTTTGGGAGTCCTTCACGTGAGAGATGACTTCTGTCCCTGCAACACAACAAAAACGGTTTTCGGAAAAAGTCGATTCAATAGAAAACTTTGTTCGTGCGGCTCTTTTGTTTTCTTCTGCAAACACTAATTTAAACCGTTCCGTTACTTTCACCAAATTAACGGCTACATGCACCTACTTTTTTATTTTATTTCATTTCAAACGCTTTTAAGGTTAAGTGTGTTATTAATTAATTATGCAACAATAAGTTAATTATGAGAAAAACATCTTTTTTTAAACAAAAAAAAAATTGTTTTTGCCGTTTACACTTTATTTCATTTCAGTTCTATTGTAAATATTTATAATTGTAAAAATGGGAAATTAATTTAAAAGACAAAAATTTATATATTTTTAGCCTCTAGGACACGACCTCAATATTTTAACCACAAACATAAAAACTGATACCGAACTAAAAACTGATACCTAAAAACTGCTACCGATAACTACAAACTGATATTTAAAAACTTAAAAATTGATACCTAAATAAAGTTGTCCTTCAGGCTAAAATACTGAAGGTCTGTCCTTGAGGCTAAAATGTTGAAAAATTTTGTCCTTAACAATAATTTCCGTTTGTAAAAAATATGTTAGAAAAATATTCCCTTTTAGGTCTAGTTCTTAATATTTAAATATACTTGACATTGTATACAAATGTGATCAGACTTTTTCTTTCTGCATCCATCATGTATGTTTGAGGAAATTGCAGACCATAATAAAAAATTAATTGTAAGATTCATTGTTAACCTAAATTTCTTTTCTTCTAAACACCATTTTTTAGTTTAAAAATGCACAGCCGTCCCTTTCAACAACATATTTTGAAAACATCCGATGAAAATATTTGAAATTTCTAAATCTAGAGATATCTTCAGTATAAACTATAAATATTTACGGTTGAAACCGCAAATATCGATGATGTATACTACGATATTTGCACTTTCTTACTAAAATAGTGCAAATATTTATGGTGAAAACATAAAAATATTTCCACTTTTTAAAAAAGTTATAAAAATATTTAGGTCATACTAACAATTCAATTAAATATACATTTCATTTCTGGAAAACAAGAAGAAAATGGATAAAGAAATAAGGAAAACGTTTTTTCTAGAATAATTTAGGAAGATAATTTAATAGAGTTTCTTTATAACAATTTTAGTGGAGTTAACAAGGTTCTCAGCTATACAACAGACGAAGAGGGTTCAAGCTTTGACACTGGAACCGGGTCTTTCTACATCCCTAGTGTTAACGTTAAAATGTGAACGCCAACACCCAGTGTGTGTAGTAAGATCGTGAAAGCACCACCCGTGTAACGGGAACAGAAATCAAGCAGAAAAATAGCAGAAATGCAGTAAAAGACAGCAATTTATAGTGGTTCGGCTTGAGATTTAGCCTACGTCCACTTTGAATCTCTTTATTATTGAATCTGGTTACAAATTGATACAAATCTCCTATAAAAACAGTACAACTCGATCACAAGAAGCAATCTTGACTACTAGCTCAATCTTCGGCGATGAAACTCGATGAATCCATGTCGGATGTTAGGAATTTCTCTCGAAGTTTGTTGTAGTGTCTTGAATGCTTGGAGGATCCTTGTTTGCTGAATGATTGGAGAGTTCGACAGAGTAACGGCGCTTTAGAAATGAATTGCCAAAAGTCCCCCTCATGTTGGAAGTGATGGGGTATTTATAGGAGCTGATCTGGACTCAGGAATTTTCTCTAAGTATTTAAGTCGTAGCCGACTTATGGTAGATCAGTGATGAGTTAAGGAATAGGGTTAGGTCGGTGGCGAGTTAAGGAATAGGGTTAGGTCGGTGGCGAGTTAAGGAATAGGGTTAGGTCGGAACCTTCTTAAGTCGGAGCCTTTCATAACTCGGAATCTTCCTTAGGTCGTAGCTCTTGAGTCACAGATTACCTTAAGTCGGCAGGCCCCTAACTCGGCATCCTTCTTAACTCGGTCTTAGCTCTTGAGTCACAGATTACCTTAAGTCGGCAGGCCCCTAACTCGGCATCCTTCTTAACTCGGTCTTAGCTCTTGAGTCACAGATTACCTTAAGTCGGCAGGCTCCTAACTCGGCACACCTCTTAAGTCGGCAGCTCTTCTCAGTAGTTAGATCGGCAACTGTTGGGTCAGATCTCTCCTTAGGTCGTAGCCTGTTAAGTCGGAGATCTTGTTAACTCGGAGCTTTCCTTAAGTCGGTTACGCCTTTAGATTGTTAGGTCGTCCTCTTTCTTAGGTCGGCAAGCACCTTAACTCGGCATACCTTCTTAAGTCGTCAAACACCTTAACTCGGCATACTGCTAGGTTGTGAGTCGAAAAGGGGTTAACATTTGCCCCTCGAAGTATATGCCTAAGCCATAGGTCGTATGCTTCGATTCTCTTAATTCTTTGGTTAGGTCGGTACCGACTTAACAAATGCCTTAGGTCGTACACCGTGCAAGTCGACTCGCCTTCCAGCATATAAATAGTTGCATCCTTCTTCCTCTTCCTCATCTGTTCTTTTTTCTCGAATCTGCCATTGACGCACTTTAGAGCTTTCAGAGATAAACTCCAACCATCCAATCGCCGATCATCTTCTTGTTATACTTCGTAAGTCGGTCTGGTCATCGTTCACCCATGCTCACTGTCGAATCGATAACTCCCCAGTTTTTGACTTTCATTTGTGTTTAGATGCTGCGATTCATTGTGCATAACTTTTTGATTGTTTGGCAATCGCCGTCGACCGTGTTGTAGTTGTAATAGGGCAGTAATATATCTGATTCGCAGCAGGTTTGATTCGATTTGAATTGGCTTTTTGGGTGGTCCAATGGTGTGATGGAATGAGGATCGTCATTGACTGTGAGGCTATTGGGTTAACGGGTGAAGAGTTAGGGAGGAGAATTGGTTGAGGTATTGGCTCGGTCACGACCTAGGGATTTCACGCGATCCAGTGACTTTCCTATTTTAAGTCGGAGCCGACTTAGCAGTTTCATGCGATCTAGGTTTTGAGTCGCTTCCGAGTTAGGACTTAGAGGATTTCTGTCTCTGACCCATAGGGAATCTTCCTTAGGTCGTCACCGAGTTAGGGCTTAGAGGATTTCTGTCTTTGACCCATAGGGAATCTTCCTTAGGTCGTCACCGAGTTAGGGCTTAGAGGATTTCTGGCTTTGTCCCAACAGATGATTTTTGAACTATGCCTGAACTTCGAACTGTTGAACTATGAACTGTGTTGCATGTATTTTACACATTGCTTCAATTTTGCAAACTAACAATCCTGCTTAATACAACATTCACAGAATACTGGGACGAATATACTATCACTGACTGCCCACATCGAGTGACGGATTAGTTGATAACGAAAAAGTTAAATTAAATGAACATGAACGAGATGCTGTACAATAACCAATTCAAGTGAAGTATTAAAACAAAATCATAATAGTCAAGTGAAACTGACTTGTCTGTATTAACACTACACTTGATCATTGACAAGTTCTGAAATTCTGTAATCGATTGATTGTCAACTAATTTAATTCCAGTTATGCTTGTCGTTTATTTTCATTAGTTTTTTGCACAACACTTCACACTTTTAGGGAACGCGCACCTTCACATTTGAACATTCAGCTGATTGTGTAGAATGTCTTCTCCACAAGAAGGAACAGAGCAAGCTGAAGATGTATTTCCAGTTGCTATCCCGCTGAACGATCCTCCAGAGAGGACTCCTACTACTTTGAGCCATAAAGCCTTTCGTCAACTATGCATCCAGTTTGGCATTGCTGAGGCTGACGCTTTGCTTCCCGAAATAAATGATACTGCTGACAGACCGCCCCATGGCTTTGTCGCAGTTAACCGCCAAATGTGCTTGAGCGGGGCTATCCCCCCATTCAACGACTGCATTCGAGAACTTCTTCTCCAACTATCTATTTCCCCTTTTCAGTTACATCCCAATGGCTACGCCATCTTGCTGGGACTATGCGTGCTTTTTAGGAGAACACTGGGCCGCTTTCCTACCTTCGGAGAAATTCGCTATCTTTGTACTTTTGCCAAAAATAAAGATCATCCCTCCATCATAGTTGTAAGGAGTGCGAGAAATCGTAAGTTGATCACCGGTCTCCCTGAAAGTGTTCACAGTTTCTTGAGCCCGTTCTTCTATGTTCGCTGCCCTCCTGGGTTTTATGCTATTTGGAGAATAGGGAGTAAGATCACTTGCATTTGTTTCTTATGTTCTTTCAAACTTACCGAGGTTTGGATTATCAAGTGCTAACTTCGCTCTTTTTTCCTTTTCAGCACTCCCTTCTCCTTCCAAAAATCTCAGTCACAAAGTGACTTTCGAGAGGCTTATGGCGGTGCCTGTAGAGGAGAGGAGTATCCAATTTCTATTAGATGATGAGCTTTTACACCAATTTGGGCTTCTGCACCTTTCCAGGTCGACTCGAATTCATGAAATTCCTAGCTCTGATGCAGAAACATCGGCTGCTTCGGGTTCTCAAGCAGAGGCGTCAAATGCCCCAGTTTCTGCGGAAGAAGCTGCATCAAAAACACTTGTCATGGATACTGCTTTGATAAAGTGCTCTGGATCCACTGATGTTGTAGGATTGGCTGGCAAGTCGGCACTTCCCCCAATTATTGAGGAAGAAGAGAATCCTCGAGCTTCTGAAAAATCAATTGATGTGGAAGTTGAGAAGGAGAAATCTGCCGAACATTTGGGCGACGATACCTTTGATGGCTTGAGTGACATTATGATTACTTCTCAAGAGCTTTTCGGGGATAGCAATCAAAAAGCGACTTCTCCCGTTGTCGAGGCGACTTCTACCCTTAAACAAACCCAGATGCCTACTACGCCAATCGTCTCTGTTTCCACACCAAAGCGTGGTCTGTAATTTGACGCATGTAGTTTGCACGCCACACACACTTAGGACTTTTCAGCACTTATAAGCATTTATCCTCTTTTTCCTGGAAATTTCTAAATTCTACCCTTCTTCTGCTTTCAGGTTCTCCAATGGGACGTACAGGTTCATATTATGACTCATTCAAGTACCGTGGAGGCCGCGGCACCTATGACTTTAGGAAGTACCTTGATACTCCAAAAGAAACAGATGAAGAGAGGGCTCGAAGGAAAGCCCAGGAGAAGCGGGATTACGATCAGTGGCAAAGAAGGAAAGATGCCGAACGATACGACTCTTCGCACAGGAGTGACTACTCTCATAAGCGGAGGTCTTATGATGATAAGGGAAAAACTCAAATTGTCGATGAACCGAGCAAACGATCTAAACCGACTGACGCGTCTGAAATTTCTGAAAAAACTGACGCTCCCATTCCTTCTGATATTCTGGCTAGCTCCCCTCCTTTGAAGAAATCTGACATTCAGACTATCATTAGTAGACCGCAATATCAAGTCAAGGACGGCCCCCCAACACTTCAGAACCGTTTTCCGAATTGGTGCCTAAAAGGGGTGCGCTTTGACTTGGACATAGTTCCGATTGATAAGCAGGCAATGCTGAGAAATGTCGACGCTGTCAAGCTTGATATTGAAAGAATGTCTGGATGGCAGAAGTTGGTTGATGAACTTCAAAGGGTCAACCATCTTAACCTTGAGGCGATGATGACGATGGAGAATGATAAAGCAGAATGGGACAAATGGCGTAAGCAACATGACGCGGAAATGACAAGTATTGCAGATGACAATGCAAAGCTTGCGTCTGAAGTTAAGCAGCTTAAGGAAAATCTCGCTTCTTCTTCTGCATCATATACTCAAAAAGAAGAAGTCTTTCAGAAGCAAGTGCGGGATGCACATGCCGCACAAAGAGATGTAGAAATGAAGCTTGCCGCCGAACAGCACGTTAAAGAGAAGTACCGCACAGAAAACGCCGAACTGCGGGAAAAGGTCACCTCCCAGAACATGGAGATTGAGTTACTAAAGTCTCGACTTGCTAAAGTTGAGACAGAGCGTGATGAGGCTACCGCTGGCCGGATCGCTGCCGTTGCCGAAAAGGAAGCGGCCGAGCAATCACATGAGGCGACGAAAGCAGACGTCAGCTCTACCTTATTTGACTTTTATTTACACAGCGTTCTGGGTCGTGGGAGCCTCTCTTTTCTTGGTCCCGATTATGAAATTACATTGGCTGAAGTGTGGGAAGTCGCGATGGATATGCTTGGCGGGGCTGGCTATAATGAGCTGGAACTTGAGGAGCGCTATCTCAATGATGAGGATCGCGCCGCTCTTGTTAAGGGGAAGGAGCTACTTGCCAAAGTACGAGCTGAAACAGCGGGAGAAGAGCCTCCAAAAGAAGAAGCTCCTTTAACTGCCCCCGTTCAGACTTCCACTTCAGCCGACGTTAATATTATAGATTCCAGCCCTCATTCTCTACATTTAGCCAAAGTTGCCCAGGAGACTGCAACTACTCCTACTGAAGATGAGGCGCTGGATGATATTGAAGCCGAGAAGTTCGAGGTGGATCTTGTAAAGCCAACTCCTCCAGGTACTCTTGGTGTCATCTCGGGTCTAATGAACCAGTCATTTGACTTAGCCGAATTCGATGATCTTCTTACTTGTTATTTAAACTTTGATGAAACGATGCCTTCTTTATTTTCGGGGGATGCTGATTTTAACTTCTTTTCTTCTACAGCGGAGGCACCAAGCACTACACAAGCTTTCACTCCTTCGATTGCTGTTCCTCTGTCTTCCCAAATTACTCCTCCCTCTGCTTCTCAACCGGGATCACAGGCAGAGAAAATCGAAGCTCTTCAAGGCTTGGATGATCCGGCTGCTTCTCAGGAACAGAAGGCAGAGGATTTTGAAGACATCGAGAAGACCCCGGAGCAGTCTCTTGACGACGATACAAAGCTTTCAACATTGCTGACCACTCCGGGGAGTGAGTCTTCTTCAAAGAGGAAGGGGAAGCGTGCTGTAAGGAAAAAGAAGAAGACTTCCACTGAAGAGGAAGCAGTAGTTGATCCGGCTGTACCGCTTTCTCCTTCTGCCCCTGCCCGTTCTCAACGACTTCAAAAGCTAATCATCAGACCGGGAAAGAGTTCCAAGGGTGGTGAGAAGAAGGAATAATCAAGCTGGATTTTCTACTTTTTATTTTTGCTCTTTGCATGTATTGACCGGGGATTGTGCGGGTACCGGTCCTCGCTTTTGCTTTTTGAGATATCTGCACATGTAAAGAATTTTCATAGTACTAAATAAAACAATTATTTTACTTGTACAAATTCTTGTGTATGTGAGAATGATCTATCTTTTATTTTAAGTGTAGAACAAACGATTCTTCTTACTTGTGCAAACTTTTTGTCTGCGTTTGAGAATGCATTTATTCCACATCTGTTTTCCGTGATATTGCAACGAACTTGTGGCATGTTGCTTTTATTAATATAATTGAATTGTACAGTATTGCCCCCATGCCGTAAGTGCATTGCAATTATTCTAATACTCTTACTTCAGAGGACAATTATTCCGCTTTTAAGGGGAGAATTATTCTGCTCTTAGTAGAGTATATCCAGTCTTTAGAAGGATTTTTTTTTCTTTTCTGAAGAACGCTTTAACTCTCGGGGATAACCACTTTTATTTATCAAGAGGTGAATTTCCCTATGAGATGAAATGAACTTCTTCTGAAAGAATTTTGTAGCCTTTTCCAACCCCTTTTTATTTTATTTTATTTTTAGGAGGAACTTTTCTAGATGAACAAGTTAGTCCTTCCTTTAGGAGTTGAACTGTGCTTTTGGACGATGCTTTTTGTTCAAGCATTTTATTTTGGGACATGCCTCCGGAGAGGGCTCCTCTTAAAGAGTTGTGCCTCCGAAGAGGTCTTGTGCCTTTGAAAAGGGCTTGTGCCTCCGAAGAGGGCTTGCGGTGCCTTGGGAAAGGGCTTTTGCCTCCGAAGAGATCATGTGCCTCCGAAGAGGGCTTGCGGTGCCTTGGGAAAGGGCTTTTGCCTCCGAAGAGGTCTTGTGCCTCCGAAGAGGGCTTGCGGTGCCTTGGGAAAGGGCTTTTGCCTCCGAAGAGGTCATGTGCCTCCGAAGAGGGCTTGTGCCTCCAAAGAGGGCTTTTGAGTGCCTGGGAGTTACTTTCTCATGGTCGGATGGGTTCGTGGGGCAGGCGTAAGTTGTTTGATTGGATCTTTGTTTGTACAAACGACCGCAATCAATTAACAAGATGCCCCTTCGGTAGTCCCACCGATCTTTTTGGTTGAGGAAAGCACTCCCATTTATTGGTGTGCCTCGTTAGAGGGCTTTGGTTGGTTGGCAAGTTTCTCTCATCATCTGCCTGTTAGCGCTCTCTTATTATCGCTTCCAAGCACATCTTCTTCTTTTCCTCTTACAAGTAAATTGCTTTATCCGAAGAAGTGGACTTCACTGTTGAACGACTTCACGGGACAAACGCAAGTTATCTAGTCGGATGTCTATTCATAACGGCAATCTCAACTAGTGAACAAAGGTTTGTCACAGTGGAGTCGCCAACTTTTTATGTGAAGTTTTCCTTGCTTGGGATTTGAATTTGGACAAAATTTTTTGCGGCTTGGTTTTCGTGTAATAGCTGATTTATGAAAGTTGCTTAGCTTTGTGATGAGCAAGCCTTGTTATAATGTCCTGCAATTTTGAATTGATATTTTAGCGATACATTTAAAGTATTTACATATCAAAATAAAACAGGCATCATGAAATAGTAAAGAACACAAGATTTATAGTGGTTCGGCCAAAAATAGGGCCTACGTCCACTTTATAGCTTTCATTCATTTACACTGATTTACAATGTTTCACAATACAACTGATACATTCATCATCATTTTACAATTTTGAGCTGAGCTCTTTTCAGGTAAAGTAAGGACGCAAATGGTTGCTGTTCCAGGCTCTTGGAATCGGATCTCCTTCAACAGTTATGAGTTTGAAAGTGCCATCAAGAAGTTTAGTGCCTATGACATATGGTCCTTCCCAGTTTGGCCCAAACACACCAGTTGCTGTCATGATCCTTTTCAAAACCAAGTCTCCGACTTCAAAGCTGCGTTGGCGAACTTTGGAATTGAAATACCTGGCTATTCTCTGCCGATGAGCTGAAACTCTGAGCCTAGCTTCTTCTCTTTTCTCATCAAGAAAATCAAGCGCTTCAAGTTGCAGTTTTTCATTTTCGATTTCATTGAAATGAACTCTTCTATGTGAAGGAACCTCTACTTCTACTGGAATCATTGCCTCAGATCCGTATGCCAGTGAAAATGGAGTGTGCCCAGTCGCAGTTTTGTGAGTAGTTCTGTACGCCCATAGTGCTAATGGAAGCCTATCAACCCAACCACCTTTTGCTTTTTCAAGTTGCTTTTTGATAGTTGACTTGATGATCTTGTTAACTGCTTCCACTTGCCCATTTGCCTGCGGATGAGCCACTGCTGAGAAGCTTTTTCGAATTCTGAACCGTTTGCAAAAATCCTGGAATTCTTCACTTTCAAATTGAGTGCCATTGTCGGTGATTATCTTCTGTGGCACACCATATCTGCAAATGATATTCTTCGTTACAAAATTTATCATCTTTTTAGAAGTGATGGTGGCCAAAGGTTCAGCTTCACCCCACTTGGTGAAATAATCAACGGCAACAATAGCATATTTGATTCCTGATTTGGCGATCGGTAATGGTCCAATTAGGTCTATCCCCCAAATGGCAAATGGCCACGGACTGACCATTTGTGTGAGTTCAGTGGAGGGTGCTCTTGGGATTTTTGCAAATCGTTGGCATCTGTCACATTTCCTGGAAAAAGTTGCAGCATCTCGATTGATATCTGGCCAGAAGTATCCATATCGGAGAATTTTCTTTGCAAGTGTTTGACCACCTGAATGGTCTCCACATTCTCCTCCGTGCACCTCTGTTAAGATTGTCTTGGCTTCTTCTTTAGTTACACATCGGAGTAGTGGGGTTGAAAATCCCCGTCTGTATAATCGGCCATCTTGAATTATATACCTCGATGCTTTTCTTAATAATTTCCGACGTTCCTTAGAACTCTCTGGCAGGGAACCACTGAGTAAGTATTCTTTGATTGGAGTCATCCATGATTCATGCTCTTGAGACGTAGTCATAATCCAATCGACATCCATTTCATCAATGCTTGGAGCTGACAGAACTTCTACAGGGAATAATCCTAGTAATTGAGCTTCTCCGGAACTTGAGTACTTTGCTAAAGAATCCTCCTTCATATTTTCCTCTCTGGGTATGTGGCTTATTGAGTAGTGATCTAAATCATTGAGGAGTTCGGAAGTTTTTGTCAAATATGCAGGCAAATTCCCTCCCTTGGCCTGAAATTCCTTCTTCACCTGGCAGACAATAAGCTGAGAATCACTGAAAATCTGTATCACTTTGATATTCAATTCCTTGGCGATCTTCAACCCGGCAATAAGGGCTTCATATTCTGCTTCATTGTTTGTCGAAGGAAACTCCAGCCTCAATGCATAACATAGTGATCGTCCTTCGGGAGTTTCGAGCACAATTCCTGCCCCAGAACAATAATCGTTTCTTGAGCCATCAACATACAACTTCCACTGTATCGGAATGCAGTCAGTGGTTTCTTCCTTACTGTCACCTTTGTCAGTGGATTCTGCAATGAAATCTGCTAAAGCTTGTCCGTTAATTGCTCTTCGGGGATGGTAAGTGATGTCATATTGGCTGAGTTCTATGTTCCACTTCAAGAGACGACCCGAGGTTTCAGGACGATACAGGACTTGCTTCAAAGGCTGATCAGTCAGGACCTTGATAGGATGAGATTGAAAATAAGGCCTCAACTTTCTGGAAGCGATTAGCAGACAATAAGCAAGTTTTTCTATCTTTGAATAATTCATTTCAGCCCCAGCGAACTGTTTGCTGATGTAGTAAACTGGACGTTGTATTTTCATATCTTCTCGTACGAGTGCTGCACTTAAAGCATGGGATGAAATTGCCAGGTAGATGAAGAGGTCTTCACCATCACTAGGCTTGGAAAGGACCGGAGGAGTTCTCATATGATGAATCAGTTGATCGAAAGCATTCTGGCATTCAGGAGTCCATTCGAAATTTTTCTTTCCTTTCTTTAGAGCATCAAAGAAGGGAATGCATTTGTCTGTGGCCTTGGAAATGAAGCGACTAAGAGCGGCAACCTTTCCATTGAGACTTTGCAGTTCTTTCTTTGTTCTAGGGGCTTTAACCTCTCTTAAAGCTGTGATTTGAGCAGGGTTGGCCTCGATGCCCCTAGCGCTCACAATGAAGCCCAGGAATTTCCCAAACTCTACTCCGAATGAACATTTCAATGGATTAAGCTTCATTCCGTACTTCCGAAGAATTGAGAACATTTCTGCTAGGTGATCCATGTGGCCTACTGCTTTCTTTGACTTTACTAACATATCATCAACATAGACTTCCATCGTTTCGCCAATCTGAGGCTTGAACATAGCGTTGACAAGTCTTTGATATGTTGCCCCAGCATTCTTTAAACCGAATGGCATGACTTTGTAACAGTAGAGTCCCACATCTGTAATAAAGCTTGTGTCCTCCTGATCTGGTTCATTCATCATAATTTGATTGTATCCGGAATAGGCATCCATAAAAGATAACAACTCATGTCCAGCCGTCCCATCTACTAGTTGATCGATTCTAGGCAACGGGAAGCAGTCTTTGGGGCAAGCTTTGTTCAGATCTGAGAAATCAATGCATACTCTCCACTTTCCATTTGCCTTCTTAACCAGTACTGGATTCGAAACCCAATTTGGATAAGTGGATTCTTTGATGAAATTATTCTCTAAGAGGCGATCTACTTCTTCCTTTAAAGCTGCTGATCTTTCTGGACCTTGAGTTCTTCTTTTCTGTTTCACTGGCGTGAATTTCGGATCGACATTCAGGGTGTGAACAGCAATTGTAGGAGATATTCCGCACATATCAGCATGACACCAAGCAAACACATCTAGATTGGCTTTTAAGAATGATATCAGTGTATTTTGAACTGTTATACTTAGCTGTGAACCCACATTGAGTACTTTATTTGGGTCTTTCGGGTCTACAGATACTGGTACCGTTACCTCCACGGGTACCACTCTATTCTCCCCTGTACTGGCTTTCCTGGGATCCATTTCTTTTCTTGCATTGCTGTGTTCGCCAGTACAGGGGCCGCTCCGTAGTTGCTACAGGGTCGGTTCCTTGATGCGGAGCGGAGCTGCCGCATCTTTCCCCATTTCTTTTCTCCTAGCCTCTCGGAGTTCTACAAGATAACATTCTCGTCCTGCGTTTTGATCTCCCTTGATAACAGCAATCCCATTATCAGTAGGAAATTTCATTGTTAAGCACCAAGGAGCGAGGACGGCCCTGAAAGCTGCAAGAGTAGGCCGGCCCAAGAAAGCGTTATAGGCGGAGAATCCGTCCACAATTACAAAGGTTTGCTTCCGAACCAATTTCTTGGGTCCTTCACCCATTTCAACAAACAAGTCCACTGTTCCGATCGGCTGTTTCAGCTCTCCTGTAAATCCAGCGATCTTGTGTGAAGAAGCATGTACATCAGTCATCGGAATTTTCATTTGGTCAAATGTCCTTTTAAAGAGGATGTTGCATGAGGCACCACTATCAACTAACACTCTTCTGACAATAGCCGGCCCAATACCGACAGAGACAACCATAGGGTCCTCAGTAGGAGCTTCCACATTAACAGAATCCCTGGCTCTGAACATAATATCATCATGGAAAGTTTTTTGCTGCTTTAGAGGTGAAACATCTTCCAGGATTAAGACACTTTCTTCGGTTGGTGCATACTTCAAAGCTTTTGCATACCTTTCCATTTCACCCCAACTCCTGCCAGCCGGGTGAGGCCCCCCTGTGATCACATTAATAACAGGTCTTTCCTTTCCAATTGGCCTCTCTCCTGAATCAGATGAATTAGTTGGAGGTAACTGCCCTTGGCTGGATGAAGATGGGTCCTTTCTATTCCTCTTGACGTATTGCTGCAATTTATTCTCTCTTAGCAATTCTTCAATCAGACTTTTCAAATGGCGGCACTCATTGGTATCATGCCCTGGTTGGTTGTGAAACTTGCAAAATCTTCCGCTCTGAACAGCATTCTTCCCAACTTTCACGGCCGGTGGTTTTGGAAATTCAACAGCATCTTTAGTGGCGATGAAGATATTTTCCGGGGTATCGGTCAGAGGAGTAAAGTCTGATGGTTTAAGAAAACGGGGCTTTTTGAAGTCTTTCTGCCTTTTCCCACCATTACTTTCCCTTTTCTGATCTGCCGGTTCTTTCTTGCTTTGAGTAGTAGCATTATTTTCCGCCACCGTTGTCACAACTTTAGCTGGTGCGGAAAGATTTTCTAGGCGTATAAATTCATCAGCCTTTTTGTAGAATTTCTCGAGCGAATTTGGCTCTTTCATCTTCAGCCATTTCCCAAATTCGCTCGATTTGTCAACTGCACGCATCAAATAGGTCAAGATCATTCGTGGCTCGGCATTATCGACTTCTGCCAGAGCTAAGTTGAAGTGGTTCAAGAATGACTTAATAGGCTCTCCCGGATTCTGTTCAAGATTGGACAGTGACATTATATCTTTTGCCCTTGAAGCGTATAGCCTGAATTGCTCTTTGAATTTTCGGGTGAGATCGGAAAACTGATCTACAGATCGGACTGGAAGCTTGGTAAACCAGAGAAGCGCCACTCCTTCTAAATAAACTGGGAAATATCGGCACTTTATCTCGTCGGTCGCCCTTGCGCCGGTCATATGCCAGTCGTATTTATACAAGAACTGATTTGGATCACTTGTCCCCCGATAAGCAGGAATAGTGGGGGGAACAAACTTTCTAGGAAATTCAGCTTTCAGAATCTTCTCGGTAAACGGAGTTCTACTTGGTGCGAATCCCCATTCGCTTTCGTCTTCATCTCTTTGCATGCTCTCTTTCATTATTTGCTTGATCATACCAGAGAGATATTCCTCATTGTTCAGAGATTTCGCAGAGTAGGCCTCAACCATCTTTTCAGGAGTTTGTCCAGGTAAATGCTCATGAAGAACTGGTGACGGCCTAGATCCTTCGGCCTGGAGGGGTGCCCCTTCGGCAGCACCTGATCCCCCGTGAGGAATATTTCTTCCCTCGGAATTGGGAGCAGCATTAGCAAAGTTTCCCTCATTATTTACTGGTCTTTGACTCGTACCAAATAGAGCATTCAGCTTTTCCATCATCAGGTTATTCTGAGTTTCAATCTGCTGGTACAGTCCGGATACAGCAGCATCTAACTCCTGTCGCGTAACACCGATGCTCGGAGCTGCTTGATTTGGAGAGAGAGAAGTGGCAGTATTGTCACGGTCATCATCAGTTCTGACAGACTTTCGTTTCCTTCCGGGAGCCATTATGTCTGATAAACTTCTGATTTTGTGGGAAATTCTTTCAGCAAACTTCTGAGAAGCAATGGTGAGTAGCAGCCTGAGTTGGGTTCTCAGTGAAAGCACCAAAATGTTAACGTTAAAATGTGAACGCCAACACCCAGTGTGTGTAGTAAGATCGTGAAAGCACCACCCGTGTAACGGGAACAGAAATCAAGCAGAAAAATAGCAGAAATGCAGTAAAAGACAGCAATTTATAGTGGTTCGGCTTGAGATTTAGCCTACGTCCACTTTGAATCTCTTTATTATTGAATCTGGTTACAAATTGATACAAATCTCCTATAAAAACAGTACAACTCGATCACAAGAAGCAATCTTGACTACTAGCTCAATCTTCGGCGATGAAACTCGATGAATCCATGTCGGATGTTAGGAATTTCTCTCGAAGTTTGTTGTAGTGTCTTGAATGCTTGGAGGATCCTTGTTTGCTGAATGATTGGAGAGTTCGACAGAGTAACGGCGCTTTAGAAATGAATTGCCAAAAGTCCCCCTCATGTTGGAAGTGGTGGGGTATTTATAGGAGCTGATCTGGACTCAGGAATTTTCTCTAAGTATTTAAGTCGTAGCCGACTTATGGTAGATCGGTGATGAGTTAAGGAATAGGGTTAGGTCGGTGGCGAGTTAAGGAATAGGGTTAGGTCGGTGGCGAGTTAAGGAATAGGGTTAGGTCGGAACCTTCTTAAGTCGGAGCCTTTCATAACTCGGAATCTTCCTTAGGTCGTAGCTCTTGAGTCACAGATTACCTTAAGTCGGCAGGCCCCTAACTCGGCATCCTTCTTAACTCGGTCTTAGCTCTTGAGTCACAGATTACCTTAAGTCGGCAGGCCCCTAACTCGGCATCCTTCTTAACTCGGTCTTAGCTCTTGAGTCACAGATTACCTTAAGTCGGCAGGCTCCTAACTCGGCACACCTCTTAAGTCGGCAGCTCTTCTCAGTAGTTAGATCGGCAACTGTTGGGTCAGATCTCTCCTTAGGTCGTAGCCTGTTAAGTCGGAGATCTTGTTAACTCGGAGCTTTCCTTAAGTCGGTTACGCCTTTAGATTGTTAGGTCGTCCTCTTTCTTAGGTCGGCAAGCACCTTAACTCGGCATACCTTCTTAAGTCGTCAAACACCTTAACTCGGCATACTGCTAGGTTGTGAGTCGAAAAGGGGTTAACACCTAGCATTATAGTAAGTTTTTTCTTTAGAAAAAAAAAACAAACAAAATAAAAACACAAGAACGCGCATGTATTATGTTTCAAAACACTGAGGTGGATTCTTATTTCCATTTTATTACACGTTGATACTAGTTAAACTGTTAAGGTTTGTCACAAAAACAAGTTAATTTGGATCCATATGTATCAAGTGTTTAAAAAAAAGGCAAAATAATACCGACGAATTTGTTTTCTACAAGTTACACATTTCGAAGAGCTTAGGGTATTAGACGTTAGAAAGGGTCCTTGATAAGCCAATTTTTTTTTTTAAAAGAAAATGTTGAAATGATTCGAAATCGAAACATATCTTTCAATTTGTCGGTCGCTATCAAAAAAGAGCAGTAACTTGAAGCAAGTGGGCCACATTTGCATGGCATTTCTCTATCTGAGACAGGCTTAGGGGACAATGTCCGGCCCAATTGATAACAATAGAATCGCACTATTAACAACCTTAGCAATAAAATTGTAAAAATCCTCCTCAGATGGTCCAATATACTGCCATTATAATTTCCAAAACTGATGCGCACAAGGCACATTCCAAGCTTCAATTCTCAGATAGGCGAAACAATGGAGAAGCCTCCATGTTCCAAATTAACGCATTAAACATGCTTATAAGGACGTTTTGCATTCTTGAACGCAAAATTGGGTGAAAAGCACAGCGATTTAGTGAAAATGTATCTTTGGACACTTTGAACACCGATTGATTTGAAATGCAAAGCTATATTATGTACTTAATTAGTTATTATTAATTAAATAAATATCCAAAGCTGTTATAAACTAAAAAGAGATAAAAACCATTATTAGAAAAAGGGAGAGAGAGGAGAAAATGTTATTCACACTGATATCAATTACACAGAGTTTGATTGATTCAATTATAATTTTATAGGCTCCTTTATATATAGACCTTGGAGCATGAGATTGAACATATCCCATGATGTGGGACTAAATAGAAAAACACAAAAGCATATTCACTTTTATATTATAACACTCCCCCTTGAATATGCGCCTTTAAAATTTTGAATGCTCATATGGTAAATTTGTTCCTTTTGAAACGTCCATGACAATTACTCCCCCTCATTATTATCTTGCTTTCATACATCCATTCAGTCGTTATGAATATTGTCTGTTGCCTCGTTAAAAACCTCTATTAGGAAAACCTAATGGAAAAACCTTGAACGAGGAAAATAGTGCAACTTGAAATCATAGATATCATACAATGATATTCCTTTTAAAGAGTTTGATACTTCAGGATCAAAATAACGCCTCATTAAAACCTTACTAAGAAAAACCCAATGGGAAAAATCTTAGTGAAGGAAAAAGAGTACAATGACATATTTTATTTTCTTATTTCTTCAAATGAAGCTTGATACTTCTGGATCAAACTAATGCCTCGTTAAAACCTTACTAAGAAAAACCCAGTGGGAAAAATCTTAAATAAGGAAAAATAGTACATTATAAATTATTTTCAAATGTTACTAGGGAGTTGATACTTCTGGATCAAGATAATGCCTCATTAAAACCTTACTAATAAAAACCCAGTGGGAAAAATCTTAGTTAAGAAAAAAGAGTGCATTATAAAATACTTATGGATGCTTCCCCTGATTTAAAATTTTCCTCTGAATTCATATTCATCTTTCGATAACTCAAATTGGTTATAGATACTTCTGGATCCATAAATATGAATCTCATTGATAATACAATTTATTAATAGTTTCATTCGACACAATCAAATTTCTAAGATTGTTTCTTCCAAATATGATTTGCATTTTATGCATTTTGTATGCTACTTTTATGAAAAAACACTTCATGTGCTTTCATTTTTGCGCTTCACATCAGTTTTGCGTATTGCAACTATACATCTTTCATGAATATTAAAATTTTCATTACAACATTACTAAAAAGCAGGAAGTAATCTACTCATCTTAAAGTGTATCAAGATTTTCATTACAACAATGCTTAGAAGAAGGTTGTAATCTACACTTCATGTCTTTTGCATTCTTTATAACTACAAAAGTTATATATATTCTTCAGGAATTTGTATACTTTAATAAGTATCTGCATATCGCAACTACCACTTCAATGGATATTAAGAGTTTCATTACAACAATACTTAAAAATAGGAAGTAATCTACTCATCATAAATTATATCAAGATTTTCATTACAACAATACTTAAAAGAAGTTGTAATCTACGCTCCTTGTTTTTTACCTTCTTTATAACCACCAAAGTTATTTATATTCTTCAGGAATTTGTGTACTTTCATTGTTTATTATGATTTAAACAATATTTATACCTTCAGGGTATTTTAAGTGTTTCAAACACTTTCACTGCTTCAATCAATTCAATTATCTCTAAAAACAACATGCCCATGGCACTTAACATGTTGTTGATACTATATATGCTTTAATAAATTTAGTGTGCTTTTGCCACTTTATTTACATGTTTCTAATTTTACTTTGTGGACTACAGGTCCACATTTCTTATTTAGGAGAATTTCATGATGGCCAATCATGTTTTTCTCTAATCCAGGATCTTTAATCCATTTATAAACATAAGCGCTTTATTAGTTATAAATTTATAATCAATGATTATTTATTGTCAGTTCTAGATATGATTTATTGAGATCTCTTTATTTATCATATTTTAGGTACCTAAACCACTTCTAGGCTTATTTGACAATCATGTCATGGATCTCTTTCAGAGCATCCTTAAGTGTTTCTTCAAGAACAATCACCTCCTTTATTTGACATCTTTATTACTTACTCCAAAAATATTTTGAACTGACTTTTGAACCACATTTCAGATGTGGTTTACACATTTTGATCCTTAGGGATTCAAATCTATATTGGAGAAAGTCTACTAGGGATATTATTGATAATTTATTTAAGTTACTTAATATTTTGCATCATTGTATATTTTAACAAATATTTAACACTAATGATCAAAATGAGCTTGTATCCCTTTATCCTCCTCCTCAATGTTGACAAACATTGTCACATTAAATAATAATCATCTTTGGATTCTCATTTGATCCATTATGATAGTGCTACTAGCAAATACACCATACATATTAATAATAGGAGGATAATTCTTTTTATCAGTTGATAAAATGCATTCAATTGATGTTTCTTATTAGAGTTTGTTCTCATTCATTGATCTAGCCAATTAAAGGAACTACTTATTGCGTAGATCATTTGAATACATACATGACTTCAGGTCATTCAACATTTTATGTTGATTGAATTTTAAATCACTAAATAATATCTATGCATAATCTATAAGATGAGCTTATAACAAACTTCAGGTTGTTAGCTGAATATTTACATATATGGATGTATAGGTGTGTCCACGTATTACACATATATTATAATATTTCATATTCTTTATCATTTGAATTAGTGATTTTTTTAGAACAAACTATTACAAGGATCCAAACTATTAATTTCTATTTATAAATCAATGTCAATGTGAATTCGTCAAAACCGCATGATAATGTTCAAAACATTTGGTTTGGAACCATATTGAACTTCTGGTTCGACCAAAATATACACACAACTTCAAGTTGTTAAGTTTTATTCCTCAATTATATCTCAAATATCAGTTTTGAACATTAATTATAATTACTTATCAAAGAATAATTTATAATTGCATATAGAAATTTTTACACATCTCTTTTGAGAGTTCTGCAAAAAAAAAAATTACAGCAAAATAATAATAAGTGTATCTTCTGGATACTTGGAATGTTACATATACAGATCTCCACAAGACCGTGTGTATAGCTTGCATGAAAATTATGATATGAAATATAGATTATCTCTTCAGAAGAATATTTAAAGATATTTCTTCAAGAAATGATTATGCGTGTAATATTTCTTATGAAATAATAACTAGGAACATGACCTTTATGATATATTTAGACATATGAACATAGAACAATATATTCTAGGGATAATTTAATTTCTTACTTATTTTGGAGGTTTGATATAATTATAATGAAATATATGATACACGTTGCATAGCTCTCAAACTTTTAGGATCTAATCTAAACTAAATAAGGATCCTTCATAATCAAATTTCTATGCATTTATTTGGTTTAATAAAATTACCAAATATATAAACAAATCTCTTCTAGAGACATGTTATCATTTCCTAATTTATTAGTCTCTTTTAGGGATATTTTATTATCACCACTTCTGGAGTGAATTTATCTCTTCTAGAGATATATATGCACTATTGGAATGCCATATCAATGTACAATATTTCTTTTGTAGAAATTACATAATTACTACCTTTACAATAACATAAACATCCATATTGGAGATTTTTGTTGTAACTATCTTTAAAATGACATATCAAAATTTAAACACAGTAACAAAATTAGATGGAGCAAATGAAAGTAAGATGCGAAGATAAAACCACTACTTCTGGAGTGTAATATTAGTATACAATTCCCTTTTTATTAGAGATAAATTATTGTTATTACTTCGAAACTTTTATATGATATTCCTTCAGGGAATATAATGTTTCCTTTTAAGGAATTGCAATATAACAAAAATAAAATTCCTATAACATCTCTTCTGGGATGTTGGATTTTGCAATATAAATATAAATAAATCTCTAAAACATCTCTTCAAGAGATTAATACACACACATCCGTGTATATAAATAGTATGGCATATGAATTATCTATTCATACCAAATAATAAACGTCCCTTCTAGGACTAAATTAATAATTACTTTTTCAATCCGGTGATGTTTGAAATTTCATATGACATAATATCTTCAGGATATTTGGTTAATATAATGTAAATGTGAAGATATAAGGTAAGGTATAACTCATTTGGAGATTTTTGTAATCTCTTGAATGCAGCATCATTATCTCATATGATGATTTATTAATTTCCTTTAACTTCTTCAAGAAGTACAACCTTATCATTTTACACAATTTCAATAGAGCTTCGGGCTTCTAATTCATGAACTTCAAGTTCATTAATTTGTTATGAACTTCAGGTTCTCAGATTTTGTGTAAACTTCTCTTTTTTTTTGGAAGCTTGTACATTTTGACAAATTAAAAAAATACTGATAAGAATTTGAACTTGTAAACTTTATCAGAAAGTCTTTTCATAATTCAAGACTTCAGGTCTTGGACTTTGAGTTATACAACTTCTATTAAAATAATTTCTTTGCACAACTTCATGTTGTTGTCAAAACCTATTTCTGTTTGACGATTAAATTTTCTAATCCTCCTTTTTTTTAGTTAGAACTTCTGGTTCTTTATTTTGAGGAAACTTGTAATTTGCTAATTTATGGAAACTCAACCTTTTATCATTATAGAAACTGCAGGTTCTCAATTCTTATTTCCTTTTCCTTCTCCTTTTTTTAAAGGAAATATTGGAAGATATTAAGCTTATCATGTAAGCTTTTATTAATGTTTCCATTCACTTCAGATGTGCTAAATCGAAATCAATGTTAGATCTAAACTTAATACGATCTTCTAGATACGTATTATCTTTATATTTGTTTCTCTAAGAAACAATGAAATATTTCTTCTGGAAATATAAATCATATATCAAAATAGTTTTCAAAGCCTTCATTCAAATCTAAATCAAATCAAAAGGTTTTTAAAATGAAAACTCCATTTACCAACCATGTTTGATTTCTCAAATCCATGTACAAATAAATACAATCAAATTCAATAAATTTGCTTGAATCAACAATATCAAATTTTGTAAAGTTCAAACTTACTTTCCAAAATAAACGAACTCAAAAACATAAAAATAAGCATGATATTGAGATCTACAATATAATAAGATCAGAAAAATAGCAACAACAAAAAATAGATCTGCAGTAGATGAGATCTGAAATATAATAACTAACAAAATAAGAACGAGATCTCAAAGTTTGGATCTATATAGGATCTAAAATTATAAGACTAATATAATAAAATCTAAAAGATAAGACAATAGATTCAGATCTGAAGAAGTAGATCTAGAATGGAATGAGATCTATAAAAAACATGATTTGAAAGATTAGATCAATCAGATCAGAAAATGACTTACCGTTTTGAGATCTATAATTGGATCTGGAAAAGAATAGATCCGATTTCATAGATTATCACAATTGTAGATCTATAATTTTTTTTGTAGAGATCGTGCTGATAACGTGTTATAAACTAAAAAGAGATAAAAGCCATTATTAGAAAAAGGGAGAGAGAGGAGAAAATGTTATTCACACTGATATCAGTTACATAGAGATTGATTGATTCAATTACAATTTTATAGGCTCCTTTATATATAGGCCTTGGAGCATGAGATTGAACATATCCCATGATGTGGGACTAAATAGAAAAACACAAAAGCATATTCACTTTTATATTATAACATTCTATTTGAATCCAAAAATTTGTTGAGTATCCCTAGAACATTATTTTCATTTTCTTTTTTTAGTATACTCATATTATTGATAAGTGCCGGTGATTGTTCAAGTCAACAACGTAAGCCGAATACATGGATTTATAGCACATCATGCAATTACTGTGTGTGGTACTCAACCTAATCATACACCTCCCCTACGCGGTTGGTTTATAAATCACACGTTGCAACAACAATATTTTCCAATCAACCACTTAGTTGAACATATGTGAACTGTGCACTTTTAAATTTAAAAAACAATGCAAAACAAGATAAACTCAAGTTTTACGCCTTCTAATTCCATTAGATTTGTATTACCATCATCACGGTTCATCAACTCAAGCAAAAGATTTGAGAATTTATGTAAATTTAAATTGTTAGGATTTATTGGTTATGAGCATTTGAAGAAAGAAAAAAAATTGAACTGAATAGAGGTAAAAATATATGTGAATCACATATGAGCAATTTTGTCCTGCATTTTATTGAAAATTAGAAGGGAAGAGGGACACTACTCGGCAATACCATTTGTCTAACTAGAATTAGCCAGTTTAAATTAATTAACAATTTTAATCCGTATGTGATAATAGGTAATTACTAAGAAATAACATGGGTGAAAATTTTAACAAAGACTACTAATTTTGAAAATTAACCTAAGACCAAACTATCCTTCCAAATTGATCAAACATCAAACTATTCGTTTTCAAATCCATTTCCTTTTCCATTGAAAAATCAAAATTTTAAATTTTATTAAGATAACGACATTAAATGTTCACAGTGTACTCGATGGTGGAGGAGGTGACACAATAGGTTTTAATGGCGATTCAAGTGGTTTCGCCTATGATACAATGGTTGAGATGAATGATGGTGGTGCTCGAACAATGATCGATGAGGTTTTTTTGATGGCAATGAGGAAAGAGAAGATGATAAAAACCAAGATAGTTGTGATAATATGGAAGTTAGACTGACAGTAATGGTGTGGAGGAATGGTGGTTGAAATGGCCATAATTAAGTGTGGAAATGTTGTTGTAGATCGGGAAAGAAGAAAATATAATGTGTAATAATACTATATAGAATCATTTTATAAAGTGATTTTTCTTTAACCAAGTAGAAGTTTATATATATATATATATCAAATCTTATTATTTTGTATTAGTATTTTATTATGAACTGTATTAATATTTTTAAATGAAATGTATATATCACAAGACTATTTTGTAGTTGCATTATATGAGCTATAGTAACATTTTTCAATGAGGAAAATGGATATATTACTCATAAAGCTTTTTGTAGTAGCATTTTAAAATGAGGTAGTTTCATCTAGAACTATCTTGTTCAAGCATTTATTATTTATTATATATCGTTGTAGTTTTCTACGTATTATTTGAACATTTTGACATGAATAACATTGATTCGTTATTTTAGCAAAGCTAGCCGGCATTTATAATAAGCTATCCACATGTATAAAAGAATTTGAAACTGGTGTTTAGGTACATGCATCAGAATATGTAAGGACCCGATTCTTCAACTTCCGAATATCGACATCAATACGTCCACTGTATCGACTGCCGAGCCATCGAATGCCGGAAAACCGAATTCTTAGGGTTTAAGAAAGAAGAGGTAGAAGAAAAGAGAAGAAAAAGAAAGAAGAAACAACAGAAAACACAGAAACAGAAACAATATCAGAATCTCACATTCACAGCGGAACAACATATAATAGATAAATGAATAATCTTTAAAACAAAGAACTATATCATTTTATACATTACATCATCATCAGAGTTTACAACAACAATACATCAATGGATAGTTATACAAACTTGTCCTCATACAGAATACACAGCGGAATAATACATAGTATAGATGATACGTCTCGCCATCCAGCTCGCCACTAAGCTCCACAGCATCCCGAATCCAGAATGACCTGATAACCTGACTCTAGACTGCCCGTGTGGAAATTGGTGGGCACCCAGAGTTTATGAAGGAAACAATAAACTCCAGGTCAGTCATGGGACTGGTGTGAGAACTAAAACAGTTTATCTATCTTTAAAACAACAACAGGATAATTTTAAAGTCAATTCGCAATGTTTTTGGAAAATGAAACTACCATAAGACCTCCCGCCACACACACAATGCAAACGCAGAATTGGAGGAGATTTCTTCTTATGATAGTCAAAGATGCTTACTACGCACAATCAAATCCTTTTTGATATTATTATTAGTGCATAGTGTAGAAAACATTTCGAAAGTATAATATTAATCTTAGCCAACATACGACCAGTATTGTATGCCTACTATAGCTACCATCTAAACAGTGGTGACCACCATAAGTAAATGGCAGGTTCTACAACTAAAATCGTACAAGGTGCGTATTGGAGTTTGGATTTCCAACAAATGGTCAGGCCAAGGAACTTCCCATTGCCACATAGGTATGCCTCTGGAAAGATGACCCGAGAAATAACTTAACATTACGGTTAGATCTCTGCCAACACAAGGCCGGGTTACCCCTAACTGGGTAACTACTGACACGAATATGTCATCCCCCGATCGTAACCGATCTTCTCGAGGATCCTCGATTCCAACAACCACATAAGAATAATAATGCAGCAACAACATAGGTTAAGTATCTGGGCTCCATACCATGATACCACCTCTATCCAGAAGGAATGACATACACTAAAGGGGCGCTACCCCCTAATAACCTTGCCGCATCCTTCCTGTTTTGACCATTTCCAGGGTGTGAGGTCCGACGAAGTCTCGTCCACAAAGCTACGCTTTGGTACAAAGCCATGCTTTGGGTCAAACAAATGATCAAAGTAATGATCACAAAGATAAATGATCAAACAAATGATCATATCACAAATGATCAAACAATGATCATTACACAGCAACACTCAGCATGCCACATTACCAAGTTGAGAATATACTGCTGATAACCTTCAACTACATAACCTCTGAGCTCGTACGTCTCAGAGAAGGGTGTTAAGCTGAGAGAATAAATTCTCCGCCACCAACAGATATGTATTTGGAAGAAATCAGCTTTATATCTCAATTTGTAATGTCAAACATACAATCCATACAAGTCTGTTCCGGGCTCGAACAGAACCAAAGGCACTTCCAAAGAAGTCCTTGCAATCCAGATATTCACTAATCACGTCCGGACTTCCCGTCACTAAGGGTGATAAAATCTCTATATCGGAGATCAGCCGATGCAGAGTAACTCAACGGTAATCCTTCCGTTTTCAAAAATATCCGGTCTTCAAATGCAATCCATTACGACGTATCACATATTCAGAATGGGTTATACGACCCAAAGGTCCTTTCCCGGCTAACCCGAATAGTGAGCGCTTATTCAAAAATAAGTGTAGCATTCAAATTCAAGCAAATCACAACAAATACCCATTCAAGGTAATTATTGATAGTCGGTTATTTAACTATCAATAGGTCTGCACAGCATCATCAAATTCCAAATAATTTTCCAAATTATTTATTTTCCAAAAATATCTTTACGATATATATAATTTCCACACTTCAACCATTTGAAACCAAATTTCAAATCACTTTCAAATATTCATTTTCAATTTATCTTTAAAAGATAAAATCTCAAACCTTTCATTTCATATTGGAAAATATTTCCATACTTATTTAATAATAGGTAATTCACAAATCATTTATTTTCAACACTTGGAAAATATTCGATATACTTAAATCATAATTAAGTATATATTTCATTCTTTAAGGAAAACGTTCTCTTAAACACATTTATTTGAGTCAAAACGAATGTTGCGTAAAACATTGTTATGACGACCCAAAATCACTAGTATAGGGATTCGAAATTAAGATAGATATATAAATCCCAATACTATATAAAACATTTCCTTTCGAAAAATCATTTACTATAAAAACAGTGTTATAGTCCACCATTTCCTTATTTCTCGAAAACGTCTATTTCAACAATGAATGTTGAAATCTATGTATTCGATACTTAACACGTTTTGAAACATCTTTTAAAACAATTACTTCATTTTGTAATATCACTTCTCCAAAACATATCCATTTAATTTAATAATATATTCACTATCCAAAATCGTAAATATACTTCGTTAACACATTTAACGTTTCTACACATTTTACTTAAAAGATTATCCACTGTCCAAAATCGTGGATAAAATTCCCAACCAAACTCTTATTATTACAACATTTAACTTAAAGGATAATTCGCTGTCCAAAATCACGAATATATCTCCTTTATTAAACTTCTATGTTTAATTTATCAAATTTAATTGGTGTCGGATTTATAAAACAATGTTTATAAATTCCATTTCTATTTATAAAAACTTCAATTATAAAATCCCTTTTATAAATCAATTCAATTTATAACTCAACTTCATACCCAAAATCCAATTTATAAGTTAATTATTTATAAATCTTTTATTTTACAAAATCTATTCATTTCATAACTTCACAATTTATAAATCTATAAATTTTATTCACTTATGAAATCCATTTATACTTCATTTTAAAACTTAATAAAACTTGTTTCACAATTCCTATATTTTTAATATATAAATATCAATTTTATAAATCTTTTATATAAACCGTTTATAATAATTCAAAAATCCCAATTTAAACCATTCTAAAAATTTATCAACTTTTTTTATTTCAAAAACCACTTTTCGCTTATATTTCACAAATCTCATAATTTTCATAACACGAAAATTATAAAATTTATTTATTTAAAATGAATCAATTCAAAATTTTAATAAAACGTATACTTTCAAAAATCACTTTAAAATTCCTTTAAATTGAAAATCGTTACTTTAACATTTTTAAAACTTCAAAATAGGCCCAATGATGCAACAACACCAAATAATCAATCACGGCATCCAAACATCATATATCAATATGATAACAGAATATACAGCAATATCTGTAAATAAATCAATACAGTTGAGGAATCTAGTTGGATCCCTCTAACCTGTTTCCCTACATCCACAGATGTTAGCACAATACCAATTCCGTTCCAGTACGGAATATCGCGGTATATGGGATTTATAAATATTATCCGCTATTATGCGGCGCAATAGGGTCTCATCCACTATATAATGTGGGAAATCAACTCCAAGTACAATAATAATACCAATTTCACTTACGGTGAAATATTCGCGGTATATGTTTTTAATAAATAACCTCCGCTTAATAACGACGTATAATCTCTATTTCAATCAACAACAGATAACAATTTATCATCCAATCACACAATCAAGCAATTTTAAATCTAACTATTAAAAATTAACATCGAACAATTTCGATTGAGTGAGAAGTTTTCACCTTGTTTCTAATATAGTTTCAGCGTTTATTTCGAATAAAATTAAACGGACGTTTAATTTTACCCGAAATTTTTTCTAGTTCCAAACGACTCTGATCCATTTCCATAGCGTAGTGCTCGACCATACGATTCCAACTGGTTTCGTGCGTTTTCGACCTCGTAGCAAAAAGTTATCGCTTTTTAAACTTTGAACAAATTATAATATAATAATTAACAATTTCCTTTTTATATTTTTAACCCTACTTTTAATCCAGGCCATCCATCTCCTCCAAGCAAATCACGGCCGTTCCCTTTCTCTTCTCCCCCTTACGTTCTTGCTCCTAGTAAAATGAACGAAACCGAACCCATCATCATTAGTTAGGGTTAAAAGTCGCGACCACCACGAACGAGTTGAAGGCGATCGGGGACCATCATCACGCGCGCGTGCTCCAGCTCCACCAATGCCCAAGTTGTGGCCCTACTCGGCTGCTCCTCCTCTCTCGATTTGCGTGCGCAACCGTGTGCATTCGAATGAAGTTTGCCGTCAATCGGATGCTCCAATTTCGATCATACCCGTTGGATAGAGAGATATCGATGCTCTCTACGTTTTTCTAGTTGGGAGTTTTTGGCATAGGATGACGGATTGGAAGAAATCAAAGGAGGAAGTAGGTGGATTTTCGGCCGTGGGTTTCAATAATGGCGGCTAGGGTTTCTGAGTGGAGTTTGTTGCAAAATGAATAAATGAGGTCCTTTTATAGAAATTTTCAAAAACACTATTCACCGAAAAATTTCCGAACTCCAAATCGAGCGTGCCGGCTAGCATTTCTAAGGTTTACCCCGTGTTCCGAACACAATGGAATAGGTTTCGGAAGCTAATTTGATCATCTGTGCGAGTTACAGAATTAAACGATCAAATTTAAATTAAACCGATTCAAACCGATTTCGATGCGTTTTCGCTTGCCCCGGACAAACGGTAAATCCGATTGACACAAAATTTGAAACCATACAATAATTCAACATTATGGATCCAATGAAACTGGTTTCGTCGAAATCCGAGACTGTTTGAAAAATGACTATTTTAACTCGCCAAATTAATATTAAAACAATTTCGATGCGTTTCGAGTTGCCACGGTCAAACGACAACTCCAATTGCTATGAAAATTGAAATCCGATAATAACAAACTATTACGGATCCAATGGAACTAGTTTCGTCCAATTCTGAGACTGTTCGAAAAATGGCTAATTTCACTAGTCGATTTAATATTAAAATATTCAATTTTCATAGTTTAACTTTAAATTCAATTTTAAAAGTTCTATAACATCACTATAACTTAAATATGATTTAATATAACTTTATAAATCATTTACAATCACATTTAATCCAGATTTCAATTATTTCTGGAATTTCAACTATTAAATTATCGATTTAATTATCCAATTAAATCCAGTTATTCGAAAAATAAATTATTCGACTTAATAATTCTATTTGTTAATGTTTAAAATCAATTAAATATTAGAATTTTAATTGACAGAAATTCTGGGTCGTTACAGAATAGCTAAAAGAAAATATAAAGCACATGTGTTTGGCGAAAGTGCCAAACTACTAACCAACTAAAAAATAAACTCAAAGATCAGAGCACATTTAATAGTTTGGGGAAAGATCCGCTTCCCTCATCCAAAGATTCAGGCCCAATAACATGATAAAACCCAGAGAAAAGAGCAATTAACAATGGGACAAAATCCATAGAATCAAAACCATAGAGGTACTTCCTATCCCAAGGCGACACCATGCCCATGCCATAAGAAAATACTTACCGATACCATAGCGATGCCTTACCGATGCCATATTAAAATAGAAAAAACATAGTTACTAATGCTGGAGAGATGCCATTTTTAAATGTCAAAATTGGATTTACCGACGCCATTGCTAATTTTTTTTGTAGCATTACCGTTGCTTTCCTTACCATCAATCACATATACACATATTGTTATACAGTAGTTGAACCAACGACATTTTGATGGATTTGGACTATGAAATGATAAAGGAGTGGAAAAAGATGCTTGAAAGATGTCAAGATTGAAGACACGGGAAAATTGGTTAACTATCAAACTAGCACAATCAGTGGGTACCGAATGATATGGTTTGGTACCAAAAAATTATGGATAGGTATAGGACTCCACTTTGCTTCTATGTGGGATCAATATTCAATGTTGAAGAAGACAATTCTAAGTGATGTGACATCGTCCGGTGCCAAACAATCATCTTTGACTATTTGGCTTGAAGTTCTAAGATGTGGGGGCTTAAGCTATTTTGAAGGAAGAAGAAAAGTCAACAATATCGGTTAGTAGCGATCTATATGGTCGGTACCAAGCGATCCAACTTTTGAGAATAGCGTCGTTTTGACTTGTTCTTCATCTTGGAAACTTGAATCCAGATATTTGACTGATTCTATTGATGATTCAACGATTCATAAGCGAAATTCGTCTAGAAGTAGGCATCATACAACAACTAGAAAAGGACGTTTCTGACTTACCGATTATCCACGGAGCTGCTGCACAATTTGAAATCAACCAACTTAAACCTCATATTTGAGTTGTAATTCAGTTGTAATTTTGAATCTAATTAGTAATAAAAGATATAGTGTACATAAGCACTTAATATAGGCGGAACTACTTTAAATATTAGTGTATTCTCTGTTTCTCTTTCTAATTCTTACTATTTTAATTCATCTTTATTTGATTTGGAGCGTTTTTCCGGTTTCAGCTGCAAATATGTTTTGGTTCTTTCATCAAGAATGAAGAATTCAAGATCAGATCTGGCTGCTACTGAGATTTGAAATTTTTTCCATTCAGATCTAACGGAAATGACTCTTAGTAAAGCACCACCATGTAAATCCACAAGAATAGCCGACGAGCCAGAGGGATCTTAGCATGAAGTTGATCAGTAGAATCAAGGAGAGACTATTCAACTGCAAGAAGTGTTTACTAAAGTAACATTGGATCACATGATGGTTGAGATGAACAAAATGATGATGGTTAATCAGATGTTCATCATAGAAAAGTTGAAGAACCAATTTGCTAACTTGGTGCGACCCCCACAGCAGAAAGAATCCTATAATCATCACATGAGACAAAGGGATTCTTTTGTTTGATTCGAATGATGGAAGTTAATCGTCACACAGAAGGAAGCAAAAGGTGCAAAAAGAAGGGAGGCAGGCTGGAAAGGCTGCACAATTGTTCTATCACCAACATCGGTCAATTTCGACTAATCTAAGCGGTTGGATCCGAGCGACTCTGAAGTAGACTTGTAGGAAGTTAATGCCGATGGTGATGAATAGGTAGACAATCTTTAGGAGGTGCTATGGAGGCAAACATAGCTAGGAATTCTATAAGAGGAACAGTCCATGCTGAATTTGCTAGACAACTAGGCGAATGGATTCCTCAAATATAGGAAGACCCTCATTCTAACCATGGATATTCGACCACTCGAACACATGGTGATGAACATGAAGATCACCGCTCAGGGCGAAATATAGGCAACAATGATTTGTTTGTAGAGAATATGAAGAGACTATTGCAGCAGAACCAACAATAACATGATGATAAATTACATTCCACAGCTAATCAAAGCCCATTCACTGATAATATTAAAGCTATTCTATATTTGAAAAAGTTTGTCATGCCGTTAATGTAGAGTTATAATTAATTGACTAACCCAACGCAACATCTAATGAAGTATTAATGGCATAAGGATAATGCTCGTGCAAATGATGCGGTGAGGTGTGGATGCTTTTCCCTCTTTTTAGGAGGACTTTCCATGATGGGGTTCGGTCGACTTGAGCTTGGATCCATGTCGTATATTAATGAATTGGCTAAGAAGTTCATAGAACATCTTAGAAAGCATTGAGAGCCGTTGAAGGATGCGATATCCTTGGCGAATTTGCATTAAAGGTTTGGTCAAACCTTGAAAAGGTTTCGAAACGATTCAACATTACCATGACGGAGGTGAAGAACACAAGGGAAGAGATTGTTTTGATGGATTTGGCAGAAGGAATCTGTAATCAAACTGATTTTGGAAAATGAACTAGGATGAAGAAGTCAGCTTCCTTTTAGTTCTATAGAAAGGCGAATCAGTTTCTATGCTTAGAAAAGGCAAAAATCAAAGAAGGATTAGGCGTTCGTGGCGAGGCTAGACTGAGTAGTGTAGTTCAAAGCAATGTGATTGTCAAGCAAAATGGTGACAACTAAAAAGCTGGGAGTGATGGTAATAAGTTAAAGGACAACAACATTGGGAGTAGGAGATAAGACCCTAAGAAACATTTGCGATTCTTTTGAGAAGGAGAATATACGGAGTTGAATGGCTCTGTGGAAAATATATACCTTGCTAGTGAAGCTATGGTTAAACTTAGGAAGTTTGCTCTGAAAGAGGCAATGAAAGAGGATAGCACTAAAGGAAGTATTGTAGCGTCCATGAGACCCACAGACACAATGCCACCGAGTGTTGACATTTGAGGGATATGATGGGGGAGTTGATTAAGAAGAAGAAGTTCCAGCATTATGTTAGAAACCGAGCATGGGAATGAACTAACTTCGTGGTAGCTACTTCCACATAGCGGAGAAGGGGTCAGAGGAGACGGTCCATGACCACAGAGTCAAAACTTGGTAACTAATGCTATATCTAGGGTAGTAGAGAAGGAGCCAAAGATTTTGACTTTGAATTGACTATTGTTGACAATGATGCTAACCTCATAAAACCGAGGAGACGAATTCTTCATTAAGCGGTGTTTCATTCCCAATGCCTCAACTCAGACTCTATAGTTGTTCGATGGTTTGCTATACCATGATTTTAACTATAATCAAAGTAATGTATTTACATTTATACTCTATAGTATTTTCAATTTGAGGGAACTGTGCAACATCATAACCTTGGGATTTCCTGTTTGACCTGATTGTTATTAACCAACATGAAACTCTCAGTCAAGTCATTTCATAATTATCCAATAATTATGAGTTTGTAACAAGTTGGTGCAGCCATGAGTACTACACTGCCCGACATTTGGGTAGCGTTATGCACTCTGGTCTCAATTGATGCATCAATATACTTTTCTTGAAACATCTCGATCAATAATATCTAAGAAAAAATGTTATTTTTTTATAATTAATCACTCACGATTTCAACTATTTGTAACTATAATCACATAATATTTTTTTAAGCATTTTCTTAATTATATACCTTTAATTAATTACTAACTTATTTATATCACAATATAACAAAGTATATAAAAGAAAACAAACGTCATTGCTACGAATACGATTGACTACAGAGTTAGATATACGTAAAATTTATGTAATTTCCCATATTATTTTCTATGCATGAGATCAAAGATGGCTAATAGTAATAAATAATGAAAATGCAGCAGAAATAGTAAAGTAGACGACAAGGTCAATTTTATATTAGTTCGGAGCACCTCTCCACATCCAGTCCTTAGGCACCTCTTAGGAGTTTCATAGTAATTCCTCCATTTCACCTAGAGGAAAATGTTTGCATACACCTCCTGAATAACCAAATAGGCTTTCAAACTCGTCGACTTCTCTGACTTAGGCAATATATAAATTTAATTTGACTTGACTAGTGCCAACAATACACGGATTAATCACACTTTTATTACAAATCTCTTATAACCACCACAAACAATATGAAGATGAATGAACAAAGTTTATGAAGTGACAGGACCTTCATTGGATAAAATAGAGTGACAATCTAAGGCATAGAGTTTCTTAATTTGCTGTTATAAATGATTTAAAGCTGAATGCACAATAAAAAGCAGTTGAGGTATTTGATTTGGGTATATACAAGGTAATTTCAATCGAGCGAAAGAGAGTTTGGATGCATATGATTGAATGATTGTTTGGGGGATGATAAGAGGCCTATATAAGAGTGAAAGGAAGCCATTAAATGACTGCAACCCATTAGAAATTTGTTTGGTGAAGTGAAGTTATCGAATAGACATGAAACACCTTTTCAAAAATATAGCCATTTGAAGAATTTTAAACATAGGATTTTAGATTCCATTGTACAGTAGTAGTTTGGTTCAAAAAATTCGAGAATAAGCCCACTCAGAATATTGCCATTAGTAATCTTTGGTAGGATTTTCGACCAAAATGTTGCGCTTTGTTATTGTGAAAAAACTACTGTATATATTTGCAATTTTTGACACTTTTTATCACTTTTCTTGCATTTACAAAGTCCAGAAAAGTATGGAAAAAATCTTTATTTTTAATTTATATTAGAGGTTTGATAGAATTTGAAATGGTTTGGAGTTATTTTGTATGATTTATACAATTTTAGACTATAATGACTCGATGTAGACTCAGCTTATGACATATATTCTATTGTAGCTCTTGAGTCCCTCTCTTCTTGCCATCTTGATGCATCTAAGTTCAAATAGCTTTGTAAACACTACATTTGATCTTAGAATACTTGAACACTTTAAAATTGATTTGTATCCCTCAGACCATATACTTGTGCATATGTATGATATCATGTTGGATTGTACATGTATTTGCTTCTTAAATGACCGAGGTACTTAATAAAAATCCTTAGTAGCATTGTTGTAATATTGTTAATTATTATCAAATACTAAAACCATTTTCTTAATAGCCCTCAAGGAATCGTGTGAGAAACAGTGTAGTACTAATATGAACAAATCTTAAGGCTACTTTAATCCTAGAATGGAGGTGAATAATGTTTTATAACTTTTATGGAACTTTTTAACTTATTTCAAGATTTGAATCAAACAGAGATAATTAATCATAGATAGATATACTAATAGGCAATCATATATATAAATAAATGCATCAAAAGTAAAGTAATGAGTTAGAGAGATGACACCAGAGATTTTATACTGGTTCGGATTTTTCCTACATCCAGTTCTACATAATTTCTTGTACATATTTCTTTTCAATCGCCTACTTTAACCAGGAAGCACAAACAAGAATACATAGTCTCGATTTCAGGGATACGAGGTATACCCTCCCGTCTCACAAGTCCAAGGTAAACTCTCTTGATTTACCGGATAGCAAGATCACCTACTAGATTTAGATAGGCTACTAAGCACACTCGCTTGATTTGAACGTGTAACAAGCACACCCAAACAACCAAGAGTACAAATAGTTGTACATATGATACAAGATATCCTATAGCCCCTTCTAATAGCGGTTTGATCATTGAGTTTGTAGAGAGAATGCTTTAAAAATAGTAGATAGTTTGTAGAGAATCAATCTAGTAGAGCATGGATTGATTCTATATAGATTTTAAAGAATATAGAAAGTAGATTCTAAGAAATAGAACAAGAGAGTAAAGAGTAAGAAGAAAGTAAGAAAATTAATTAAAAAATTCGTTTGCACTCCTCTTTATATAGTGAATGAACAGAAGTATTTATCCATGAAGAGGTGCATCGAAAGGACACTTCTTTTCAAAAATTAGAAAAGCAACCAACGGTCACTTTATCGATATATCTAGGAGGGGTATATCGAGATACCCTTGTTAATTTTCAAAAATAATTTTTCTTTTAAATTGTTTTCAAACTTTTATATTTTTGTAAAATAATTTTTAAATACTCCGAATACATAAAAACTTTTATAGAATATTTATAAAAATATATTTTGAATTTAAAATAATTTATTTTGATTAAAATATCAAAGATCAGAAATTTGTTATAAAGATCAGAATCTGTTATCAGGGACTTTAACAATATGTTTAAATGACTCATACTAAAGTCTTTAATCTTCAAGTCTTCCGTCTCTAAACTCATAAGTCTGGATCAACGTCTCTAAATCCTCATTCTTAGTCTCTATATTGAGCAGTCTTCAAGTTTAATTATTTTATACATGTGTACTATTATGCAATATATACTATACAACTTGACAAAACATTAGTGTATATATATGTATATGGTTGTTGTCATCAAAATCAATATTTGAGGTATTAACAATCACCCCCTTTTTGATGATGACAACCATGTAAATATTTCTGCTTCCCCTTAATGCATGCATGTGTTATATTTTATATTCCCCCACCCCTTTGTCATCAACAAAAATGGTTGAAAAGCAATCCTCCTCTAAATATGATATACTTATGAATTTTGGAGATGAAATCAATATTTAAAAATCTTGGAGACATTTGAATAAGAAAAAACAAGTTTTATTAATAAATCAAACTATTACAAAATTAAACAATCCCTAACAAACAAATTCAAACTATACAATCCAAATAAAATATTATATACAAAGTTATATCAATCCAAACCAAACTATATTATTTACAAACCAATCAAATTTAAATATATAAATTTTAAAACATATACCTACAAATTATAAACAAATAAAAATAATAGATTTTTCTTGGAACTTCAACCCACCCTTCGGATCCATAGATTTTATTTGTTTTGATGACATCCCAATCTTCTTGTTCCACGTTTTCCTTGGAGTTTGAGCATTCTGGGTTGTTGTTTTGATCATCTTTGATAAGTGAGGAAATTAACCAATGAAGATCATCAAAATACTTCTCTTGTTTCTTTATCATGTGCATTTGGCTTAATTCCAAATGCTTTTGATTTTGGAGAATAAAATGGAGAATATCTGTGAAAGATTGAAGTGTTTCTTCTAAATTTCCACAAAGTTTTGATGCGAAGAACTCATTTTTATGAATAGAAATGTTTGAAATGGAAGGAGATGAAATATGAATTAATGTATTAGTTTTTCTAGAAGAAAATGGTTTAAATAGAGATGAAATGTCGAATTAAATAACCGTTTTAAAAATAGTTACAAAAATTTTGAAATTTAAAATTTTCAGAAATAAATAGTATGTCGACATATCTATGTAGCGTAAGTCGACATATGTGGCTTAATTTACACATTTATGTTTTTGTTCTGATTTTTTTTGTACTTAATATTATTTTATTTTACTAATTGATAGATACTATGATAACATAATTAAACTACAAGAAATAAATTTCATTAATCAAAATAGAGAGATACATGAATTCAGAGAAAAATACATGAAAATGTCATAAAATAAAATAAAATAAACATGTAACAAAGGATACAAAGATCTAAAAAGATGATGATGATGATGAAGAAGAGTTTCCACCAAGCTTCCTAATGATCTTCCCAAAGTATTTGTCCACTTTGTTGGAGAGAGAAGCGAACATTTCACTAAAGGTGCGTTAAAGCTTCTTTTGCTTATTGAGAAGCTTCTCTTGGTTTTTGAGAATACCTTTGTTGGAATAGCGAGAAGGTTTGTCAAAGTTTTCTAGAGAAGTGTCCATTTTCTACTCTTTCACTTCTTGTTCTTCCTCCTCTTCAATTTCCATATCGCCACCTTCTTCTTCTTGTTGAATTTCTTGCTTTTCTTCTCATGCCAATCTTTCTTCTTTTTCAACAAGAGTTTCATAGGGTTCAAATTCAAGTGGGATGTGCATAAGAGAGAGGTTGGTTTTGACGAAAACTTTATGAGGCAATTCTTTTTACGATACTAAAATAATTGAAAATTCTTGTAAGGTACACACCATGGTAAAGTGTGTTCTCATGCCTAGAGATTTTCTCTTGAACAAAATCATCAAAATAACTGGAGCCCAATTTATACCATATTTTCTAAAAATAGCAAAAAGAGTTTTGAAAACTTTTTGAGTGGAGTTATTGTAATTACCCATCTCGGTGTAATACTTTGTCGTAAAATAAGACTCATAGTCTTGCTTTAGGCCTAAGATTTTTGCCCTTAAAACAATCTTTTCATCATTACAAAACAAATCGTGCATAACTTCTCTATCACCATAATCAATTTCAAAAGTGGAGCGGTCATTTGCACTACTTTTACAACTAAGAATTTGTCTTAAAATTCCACGATCTAAAATAATAGTAGTGTCTTTTACACTACTCCAAATTTGACATTCTTCTTCAAACTTTCCATTTAAATTCGATAAATACATTTTGTCCAAATTGGGATAGCAATCGAAATCATTTTGAAATAAATTGGTTAAACTGAAAATATTGTGTTTTAAAGTAATATCTTGTAAATTATAAGAAGAAAATTCATTAAAAATTTGCAAACCTTTCTGAAAATACTTTTCTATAAGTAGCATACTTGTTAACCCGCCTTTTTACAAGGCCGTGGACAGGCGGGTTTAACTTAATCGACTGCACGTTCGTCGAGGTTGGTGTACGATGGATTCAGTCGACTGGATGGATGGATGACGCAACGTTCTTGGGAGATGGAAATATGATTGGATAAAGATGGATCAACTATAATTTGGGTCTAGGAAACATGGTTCGGCATTAAACATGGTTCGGCATGGTGGAGGTTCGGCACAAATAGTTCGTCCGGCATTCACGTTCGAATAGCATTCAAGAGTACTCGACATACATAGAGCGTCCGACATACATGAGTGGTTCGGCATTCCAGGAGCACTCGGCATTCAGTAGCGCTCGGCATCCAGGAGCGCTCGACATTTAGAGGCGCTCGGCATTAGAGATCGTTTGGCATGATGGGCGCTCGGCATTAGAAACTGTTCGACATCAGACATGGCTCGGCATTTAGAGGCGCTCGTCATTAGAGATCGTTCGGCATGATGGGCGCTCGGCATCAGACATGGTTCGGCATGATGGAGGTTCGGCATTGGATGGAGGCATAAATCTCGTTCGGCATTGGATGGAGCGGTCGGCATAAATCTCGGTTGGCATTGGATGGAGCGCTCCGCATAAATCTCGTTCGGCATTGGATGGATCGTTCGACATCAGGGAGTGTTTGGCATTAGATGGGTCGTTCGACATACCTCACCTTGCTCGGCATTGCACCTCGCACCTCCATACCTCGGTACCTCGCACCTCCATACCTCGGTACCTCGATACCTCGCACCTCCCCACGTTCGGCATACCAACTGCTCAGGATTGGTCGGCATAATGAAGTAGGGTTCGGCTATGACCTTGATAGGCCTAAACTACTGAGGAGGCCCAACAACCTGGTTTTGCCTAAAAATACAGCATGTGAGTCTCTAAATGGGGGTGGGGGGCTTCTTCTTCTCTTCCGCTCTCTGACATTTTTATTTCCTAAGACTACGGTAAGTCTACCACTTTGTAACGGTAACTGATTCTTACATCAATAAAAAGAAAACTTCTGGAGTGGACGTAGGCCGAAGTTAGCCGAACCACTATAAAATCTATTGTTCTTTACTGCTTTCATTTTAATTTTAACTGTTCTTCATATTATTACTCTCTACATACATCCTATCTGTGAGCTGTGACTGGGATTTTGGTGCTTTCATCTAGGTTTGGGTGTTAGTGACCAATTTTGGCGCTAACACATTGGTGCTTTCACTAAGAAGGCAAGCACTCAGGGATTTTGGAGCTAGGAACTTGGACTCTAGAAAGCAATGGCTGGGCCATCAACAAGAAAGCAAGTGACAGAAAGGAGCAATCAGGAGGGAAGTCAAGAGGCTTCCTCTGGAGCTGGAGCAGGTCAAGCATCCATCTACATCACCAGAGAGGAAATGGAAGTCATGATGAAAAGACAAGAGGAGATGATGCAGGCTCTTCTCAGACAATTATGCAAGTAGGAAATGCGGGGGCTCAGATCCATGGAGCCAGATCAGAAGCGCTCAACCAGCAAGCAGAGGGAATGGTTCAGCAAGGGGCAACCCCCAATCAACATACAACTAACAATCCGGATGGAGCTGGACTCGGGGGCGCACCATCAGATAATGCTGAACCAGTTCATGGAGGGATTCCAGCTAACACCACGCAACAGGATGCTGACAGGAATGTAAGAGCAAGAGATGAAGAGTATGTACCAGAATTCCCTCGGGAACTCGGGGGGCATCCCTTGACGGACAATGCTGGATTAGCTGAGATTATCATACGAAACATGCGCGGGGGTTTGACCAATAGAGATCTGGAGGAGTAAACAAGAGTCCGTTCTCTCGTGAAATCAGGATAGCTCGGAATCCGCCAGATTTCAAGCTACCTAACGTGGGAATGTACAATGGCAAGGCCGATCCAACAGATCACTTGATGAGATATACCAGACACATGGATGTGCTGGGAGCATCGGAAGAAGTTATGGCTTGATGTTTCCCTTTATTCTTAACGGACATAGCTGCTATGTGGTTCAGGCAGCTGGAAGAAGGATCTATCGGGACATGGACAGAGTTGGTGGACAGGTTTTTGAAGCAGTTTCGGGTACATATCAAAAGGCCAAAGAATGTAATGACCCTGACGTCGGTAAAACAAAGGACAAACGAATCACTCAGAGCTTTCTTAACTCGGTTCAATGCAGAGGTTGCTTCAGTGGATCGGCCGGATCCATCGATGGTTTTAATGGCGGCAGTGTCAGGAGTTAGAGAAAATTCAGATTTCAAAGTGTCACTGATACGGGACCCTCCGATGGATCTTGGGGAATTCTTTCACGAAGCTGAGAAATTCCTTCGGCAGGAAGATGCATGCTCAGATATGAAGTTAAAGGAGGTGAACGCGGCTGAGGATGGAGGACCATCCAACGGAGGCTTGGAAAAAGGAAAAAGGAAGCTGGATGACAAGTTAGGAAAGGCTAGGAAGCGAGGGAGAGAGCAAAAATTCTCCACCTACACAGGGTTGAACGAGACGCTGGAACAGATTTATTTGGAGACTCGGAATCGCCTTCCCTACCGAAGGCCGGCTAGGAGAGAACCCTCCGAACGTGAGAGGGCATCAGGAAAACACTGCCTCTTCCAAGATTTGGATAGGCACGATACCAACAGCTGCAGGCACTTAAAGGACATAATTGAGGAGCATGTAAGGAATGGACAGTTGCAACAATACGTCGAAACTCGGAATGCAGCGATGGGGCAGGAGCAACCACCGTCTACCTCACACACAGTGATGGTACGAGGCACAGGAATGATGGTCGATTGGTCATCAATTGATTGGGATATTATGAAATAAGTAGCAAACTAAGGGAAAATGGCCAAATCACTTACTCATGTACGGGGACGGAGATAGCCCCTAGGCATGCTCTGAGATGACGATAAACCGCGACGCTCTAGTTTGTGAAATCTGCTTTCTCTTTTTTGGCTTGGACATTGGCTTTTTTCTAATTTGGTTTGAACTTCAGGTTTTGTTTGTTTCTTGGTTTGGACTTATATTTGGATGATTTTTTTCTGGTTTGGATATCGGTTTGGATTTTCGATATGGATTTTTTGTTTTCTGATTTGATCTGGATTTTGGATTGGCTTTCGATTGGATTTTTTATCTGGTTTTTGATAAAAGGTCATCAGGTATGGATTATACCTGGCAAGGGGTAGGTCGCTTTGTCCAAGCACAGCAAATCGACTTATTCAGGTCGTCGAGTATGGACTATGCTCGGCAAGGGTCCGGAAAGACCAGGATTCAGCCTAGGACTTAGGCCCCATATTATCGGTTACTGTTTCAGGTCGTCGAGTATGGACTATGCTCGGCAAGGGTCCGGAGAGACCAGAATTCAGCCTAGGACTTAGGCCCCATATTATCGGTTACTATTTCAGGTGTCGAATATGGACTATGCTCGGCAAGGGTCTGGAGAGACCAGGACTCGGCCTAGGACTTAGGCCCCCATATTATCGGTTACTATTTCAGGTCGTCGAGTATGGACAATGCTCGGCAAGGGTCCGAAGCAACCAGGATTCAGCTTAGGACTTAAGCCATGCATAACTCAACGTTTAGGGACACTGGAGTATGGTCGTCAGGTGTGGATTGTGCTTGACAAGAACCCGGAGAGGTTACGGATATGAATATCGGCTATGGACGGCAGAGGATTTGGATATTGACCCGGAGAGGTCCTAAAGTCGGTTATTGGTTATTGGATATGGATGAAACATGGACTTTGGATATCGGATTTGAGGCTATTCAAAACACACCTTCCAATAGCAAGGCATGTTTTGGGGGGCAAGTGTTAACCCGCCTTTTTACAAGGCCGTGGACAGGCGGGTTTAACTTATTCGACTGCACGTTCGTCGAGGCTGGTGTACGATGGATTCAGTCGACTGGATGGATGGATGGCGCAATGTGCTTGGGAGATGGAAATATGATTGGATAAAGATGGATCAACTATAATTTGGGTCTAGGAAACATGGTTCGGCATTAAACATGGTTCGACATGGTGGAAGTTCGGCACAAATAGTTCGTCTGGCATTTACGTTCGAATAGCATTCAAGAGTACTAGGCATACATAGAGCGTCCGACATACATGAGTGGTTCGGCATTCCAGGAGCACTCGGCATTCAGTAGCGCTCGGCATCCAGGAGCGCTCGGCATTTAGAGGCGCTCAGCATTAGAGATCGTTCGGCATGATGGGCGCTCGGCATTAGAAACTGTTCGGCATCAGACATGGCTCGGCATTAGAGATCGTTCGGCATGATGGGCGCTCGGCATTAGAAACCGTTCGGCATCAGACATGGTTCGGCATGATGGAGGTTCGGCATTAAGGATCGTTCGGCATTGGATGGAGCGCTCAGCATAAATCTCGTTCGGCATTGGATGGAGTGCTCGGCATAAATCTCGTTCGGCATTGGATGGATCGTTCGACATCAGGGAGCGTTCGACAATGGATGGATCGTTCGGCATCAGGGAGCATTCGACATTGGATGGGTCGTTCGGCATACCTCACCTCGCTCGGCATTGCACCTCGCACCTCCATACCTCGGTACCTCGCACCTCCATACCTCAGTACCTCGATACCTAGATACCTCGGTACCTCGATACCTCACACCTCCCCACGTTTGGCATACCAACTGCTCAGGATCGGTCGACATAATGAAGTAGGGTTCGGCTATGACCTTGATGGGCCCAAACTACTCAGGAGGCCCAACAACCTGGTTTTGCCTATACATACAGCATGTGGGTCTCCAGATGGTGGGGGGGCTTCTTCTTCTCTTCCGCTCTCTGACATTTTTATTTCCTAAGACTAAGGTAAGTCTACCACTTTGTAACGGTAACTGATTCTTACATCAATAAAAAGAAAACTTCTGGAGTGGACGTAGGCCGAAGTTAGCCGAACCACTGTACAATCTGTTGTTCTTTACTGCTTTCATTTTAATTTTAACCGTTCTTCGTATTATTACTCTCTACATACATCCTATCTGTGAGCTATGATTGGGATTTTGGTGCTTTCATCTAGATTTGGGTGTTAGTGACCAATTTTGGCGCTAACAATACTCAATATAGGTTCCAATGGAATCTTGATCATTATGAAGTTGAATTTTGATCTTTTTGGTGACCCTAATGGCTTTGGATAAGGAGGGTTGGCTTGAGGAAGACATTGCTGTGAAGTTTTGAAGCTAGGAGAGTGAAGAATGAAATTGAATTTTGAAATTAAGTATGAGTGAGTGAAGAGATAGGAATGCGACGATTTAATAGAGAGTGCACTGACATTTTTCACTTGAAAAGACACCTTTTTAGTCTTTTAAATTAATGCAAAAAGAGGATTATTCAAAAGTTTGAATTTGAAAAGGTTCTTCAATTTTCTGCCATGTATGTTTACATAATCATGTGACATATGTTGACATATAGCCCAAAAATTCAAATTTTAAACAAAGGCAATATATTCCTATATATAAACATATACTAACATAAACTTATTATTATTAATCTATATTTATTCCTGAATTTAATAATTTCAATTAAAATTAAATAAATGTAAAAAGTACCATTTTTGCTGCTGTCCTTTGTTCTGATCCGATTAATCTTCTACTGCTCTGAAACACATATTAACATTTTCTGTATTTGGTTCGTGTCACTTGATGTAGTATCAAAATCATCTAAAATTGCAGTGTAAGCCCTCTTTATCTTTTTGGATGAATCACTGATAGGCGTGATTTTTAATTTCTTTTGATACAGACGGTCATTTTGCAAATGACCAAGTTCATCGCAGTTGTAACATTAATTACACTCACATTTCCAAAAATTTTTTAGGTCTATGAAAATTATCCATCTTTCTATAAATTAGGAACTTTCTAAAATTCCTAGTTGTAATGACCCGCCTTTTTGATCCTCAAAAGTCAACATTAATACATCCACGGTATTCATATGCCGAGCATCCGAGTGCTGGAAAGACAGATTGTTGGGGAAAAAGAAAGAATAAGATAGAACATAATCTCACATCTTAACGAGTAACATATAATATAAATAGATCTTTACAAAGAAGAAAATAACTACAATATACATACATCAATCAGATTCAAACTACCTATCGTCATCCTGGACAGTTCTAACAGCCCGTCCTCACAAATGTTGATAAATAAACAACCAACAGATGCAGTAGAAAATAAAATTATATGTATATACGTCCTGGAGGCATCCAACTCGTCTTCTGAGGCTCCAAAGAATCCAAACTGAATATGTAAATATGCTTAGTCTGACCTGAGCATTAGAAGGAAATAACGTCCGGATCAGTTTGGTAAACCGTCTTGAGATAACACACCCAAATGGATTTTAAAGTTATAAAAAACTTTACAAATAAAGGTATCTTGTAAGACCACGCTGCACATAAACACGGATAGGTTTTTACCTTACGGTTACCAAATCATTTTATAGAAATCCAATGATATAATAATAATGTCTAGGATATAAATACATATTAATCATAGCCGAAATGCACATATTGGAGAATGGATTCCATCAATGACTGGGCTACTGGGGTACCATCCATCATAGTACACCTCTGGAAAAATGTACCGAGGTCAACAAGAACATCTTACACCCCTGCTCATAGAACCGGCCTACACCTTCCTGGATAGTACCGAATATATCATCACTTCAGTTTCTTTGCAACCTTTACTGAGAGTGCTCATGCACAACCAATTTATAAAATGAATGCATATCTAGAAAGGTGATGATACATCCTAATGGGAACGACCCATTTAGCCCTACTACATACCCCTATTTTAGACATTCTCGGTTGATTAGGCTAGAGGCTACATTTTAACTTTTATAAAGCAAACCCACTTGGAATGCTAACAGTGTCCTCTAGGCCACAATGCGGTGCCAACATTCATCCGAGCAAGTTGTTCAGGATATGAACAAACCGAAGGCACTACTTCTACTACATCCTTTTTGGATTCACTCTCAGGATTAGTGGCAAGTAGCTCTTGCACTTCAAAGGACTCCATCTTCGATCCCATCATCTTCAAGATGTTTTCAATACGACACTTGAGTTGGATCGAAGTGGTTTTTGGATTATCCATTTTTATCTGATCCCAGTCTTCGAACCAACTTTCGATAGTTCCCGATAAACTCAACTCCGGTTCTTTCAGAAATAAACAGACAAGATAAGAACGGTGATCACCCCTAACTGTTTAAGTGGACGGATCTCCTTATCATTTGTTCTAAGAGAACAAAACAAGATTTATACGCAAAGTACAGCGTAATCGAAGATGATTATGCCATATAACTCACATTCTTCTCCTAAATATTTCCAGAGTTGTATTTTTGGCTAAGATTTAATGGTTATTTAACTATCCAGTAAATAAACAATTCAACCAGGGGTTATAGATCTCTATGGGAAATAACACCAGTTAAGTACAAAGTAACTCTGACCCTCTTAAATTAATCATTTCATTAATTTAAACTACTTTGTAAACACTTATATTAAAAATACTTTCACAAAGATATATACTTCACAAAACCCTTTACCACACTTTTCACTACCTTGAAAATATTCATATACTTATCTCAACGGTATAAGTATATTTATAAATCTTAAGAAAGTTTTTTATATCAAAACACCCCTTAAAATTGGGTCAAAACAAAGTCATTTAAAATAGAGATAATAATAACCCAAACACTATTCCTTCAGTGTTAAGTAGGGAAAAAGAATATTCCATACCACCATTATTAAGAAGGTCAATTTGGAAAATCAAATCTCTATCATAAACAACTATTTCATAAAAGTCCTTTTTATAAATATAAGCTAAAAATTCATTTATAGAATACATTTCATAAAATATTATTTATAAATTCCTTTATATAATTACAGCCTCTATTTATAAATTCCCAAATTTATTTAAATAACTCCTTCAAACTCATCCTTTATATCATTTAAAAAATAATTTATCAAACTTCTATTTATAAAATATCATTTGTAAACTTATTTTACAAATCTCTAACTTATTTGCAACTCTTTTATAAAACTCCAAATTTATTTATAAAAACTTTTTATAAATTTCTAAATATAATTACAAATCCATTTTTAAAACAAAATTCCAAATATAACACCAAAAATCCAAATATAAAACATTTTCCAAAAATATAATTATAAAACTCATATAGTTTTCCTAACACAATCAATTTATATACCTTAATAAATTCCCAAATGGCATTTGTTCCTCCAATTTATCAAAATGATGACATTTGCCTAATTATCGGATATTATTATATAAAATCATTCTTTATTATAAAACATTATTTATGAATCTACCCTTCACTTATAAAATAATATGTATAAAATATCAATTTATATCACATTTATACAAACGATTCATAAATATTATCCTAAATATTTATATCTCCTTTGAAACCGTAAAATCTTCCTTTTAAAGTGAACATAATCCTTTTTAACTTTTCTTTTAAAAATAAATAAATATTTATAATTATAATAATAACTATAAAAATCCAATACTTCTCAAAATAATTATTTAAAACATTTACTTATATATATATATATAGTAGAAAATAATAAAACAAGAAGTTGAAATAAAATAGAAAATTTTAAAAACTCATTTAAATTAATATATCAATAAATTCCAAACAGTCGGATTTAAAAATTCGTTTTCCAAATTAAAAATCATTTCCAAACCATATCAACCATTTATAGTATAAAAATACAATATCTAGGCTCATAGTTACTATAGCACTTAACCGATGCTATAATTACCTTTTTATACTAAAAAGGTTCAATTTTCACATATGTCAGTGTCAAATTCAATATGGATCTATATCACAAATATATAAATAAACTAAAACAACAAGTAAATAACTAGAAATTATAATCTCTACGGTGAGAAATCCAGATTTCTCAACAATTTTCCCCGTATTTCAATTTTAAATGCCAATCGCTTATAAAAGCGAATATTTTAACTAAACAACCAATAATTTCAACCAAACACAAACAGTAAAATTTATCTACTATAACAGATTGATTTATCCAAGTAGGTGAGTCATACTCATGGAAATTCCAACTGGCGAAGAAGTGTTCTGATTTGAACTAAAATCAAACAACGTTCGATTTTATCCCAAATTCCAACTTTCTCCAAATTTAACCAAATCAATTACATCGTGAAGCCTTTTCCATTACGAGTAGAATGCAAAAAGTTTTGTCTCGATTGGACTTCGTATGAGCAAGTTATGAATTTTATAAGTTATCGATTTAAAAACCCTATTAAAACTGATCTATCATCCTCAAAACCTCTTCCTGCTTCTTCCTGTACAAAACCCTTCCATGACAGACCACTTGATCCACCCTATACTTCCTTTCCGATCAATGAAATGACATACCGTCACCACCATCGACTTCCTCTTTACGAGAGCTTTGCCCGGGACCTAACCAAAACATGCGCCCACCTCCTCACAATAATGCGACATGGCTCCCCTTTCCTACGTACGCTGCCGGCCGCACTCCTCCATAAGGCGTCGTGACCTCCCAAACTCCAACCCTAGGTGATATTTCCCTTCCTGAACTCAAATACAACCTCGCCTTGAAACAATTTGCATTGTATTGCTCAAAATTCAAAACCCTAGTTCATCTATCACTAAAATTGTTCATTACTAAACTCCCGAGCACTGCCAAGCTCCACCAAACCTCACCAAACACCTATCATCTTTTAGATCTATCCTCAACAAACCCAAAGATCATTGCCTTTTGTATTTTAATTTTTTGTTTGAATTGTTTTAGAATTTTAAAGGTAGTAGATCTATGTTATTATTAGTTTTGTGAAAATAGATGAAACAGTAAAAGAAATGTGTGGTGTTGGATTGATTAAGAGTTGAGTTATATTTATTCACCATTTTTGGCATCTCTTTACACCGCTTTTCCGTTCACGTATGAACTCCGAACGAAAAACAAAAATACGGTCACGCTCAAAACAACGTCTCGACCTCAAAATAATAATAATATATATACACCGGTTTACCGATTCTGTAAAATTACAAAAACACTGTCTTTTGCCGATAAATCGTTAAACGAGTAAATTTAAATATTTTCCATATTAAAATTAGGGAAAAATCGAATAAATTAAATGATAAATATGTCAATAAAAATCGAGTCGTAAAATTAATAATTTATTTCCTTATTATTTATTCTAACCATATATTACCGCAATCAAATTTAAAAAATGCATTTACTGTTATCATTTATTAAATAAAATAAGCTATTTAATCCATTTAATAAATATTCAATTTAAATCTAGATATTTGAAGCACTATACACATATTAAATCACAATTAAAATTTTTGAATCAATCTCTATATTCGAATCTAGGTTATTAAACCCTTTTTAAACCAATATTTTAATATTTAAGTTAATTTAATATTCAAAATCAAATGACCAAAATTTCGGGTCGATACACTAGTCATAAGAGTAATTTCCTCATCATTATCGTCATCTTCTGATTCCTGATCGTCAGTTGTCGCATAAATGCAATTGATTTCTTTTTAGTTGCCTTGCTTTCCTTCCTGCTCTGTAACTATGCTTCGTAGGACATTAGATTATCAATTAACTCTTCAATTTTTAAAGTACTAATGTCATTAGCCTCTTCTATTGCTAATGTCTTTTCCTACTTTGGAGAGAGTGAATTAAGGACTTTTCCGACATGGTCTTCTTCAATTTTTTTTTACCTAATGATACAAAAGAATGAATTATATCCTGGAATCTAATATACATATCACAAACAGACTAATTTTTTTTCATTTTAAACAATTGAAACTGATTAGTTAGCATGGAAATTTTTGTCTGTTTACATTACTAGTGCCCTCATAAGTAAATTGCAGTGTTCTCCAGATTTCATATGCAAACTTATAAATAGAAACTCGATGAAACTCATTTTTATCTAATAAATAGAATAAAGTATTCATGGCCTTAGAATTATTAAGTGCTTATGTCTTTTGGTCTGGTGTCCATGTTGAGTATTCAGTTTTTGGATCACTGTACTTATTCTATGCAATGTTCTATATAAACCATTAGATTATAAATAAATCTTCATCTTACATAACCAATAAGTGTAATTACTACCATTAAATAGTGGGGATCTAGCAGTTGATTGTCCTTCTATAAAAGTGTTAAAAAGCGAATTGCTAGTGTTACTAGCCATTCATATTTTTCAAAAATCAATTTACGAAATTTTGAAAACCAAATGCTCTGATACCAAATGTGAGAAACAGTGTAGTACTAATGATAGTGGATCTTTAGGCTACTTTAACACTAGAGGGGGGTGAATAATGTTTTATGACTTTTATGGAACTTTTTTTAAATTATTTCAAGATTTAAATCAAACATAGATAATCAATCACAGATAAATATACTAATAGGCAATCACAGATATAAATCAATGTAGCAAAAGTGAAGTAATGAGTTAGAGAGATTATACCAGAAATTTTATACTAGTTTGGATTTCTTCTACATCTATTCCCATACAATTTCTTGTATAGGTTTCTTTTCAATCGCCTACTTTAACCAGGTAGAAAGCAAACTAGAATATCGTCTCAATTTCAAGGCCATGAGATACACCCTTTTACCTCGTGAGTCTTGGGTAAACTCTCTTGGTAATACCCCGTAATTTGGCATTAGTTAGTTAGTTAATTAATCAGGCTCCAAAAATTGAATTTGTGCAAATGATAGAATTTGACCATGAAACTTGTACCATTGCATTTATGGCGAAATTTTGAGCAGCTTTCATATTTGGAGTTTTGCATCAGAGTCCAAAAGATGAAGTTGCAGACGAAAAATGAATTCGAAACGAAAATAAATAAATTAGAAAAATTAACATTTTTAATTAATTAACTGTGCCCACAGGTCAACCCGCATGTTGGAGAGGTCGACCGCTTCATGTGTGGCGGCTCTAGTAAAACTAGGCCATGTATGGTCCATATTTAATATTTTAAATCAAACATTTGTGGTTGATTCTAGCCCTATAAATTCAGGCCTAATCCTCCCTTCCGTTCTCATATTTTGTGGAGGCAGCAGTGAAGCTCTGCCATTTCTTTTTCTCCACTTTCTTTCTAAATTATATTTATAAGATATTTATACCTATATTCATACAAATTGGAGAAGAATAGAAATCTAATAAAAAGGAGAAGAGAATCAACTATACGCGTATTTGAGGTAATTTATATATTTGTATCTATTTTCTCTCTCAATCCCAAATCTCTTCTTAGATCTGTAATTCTAATGTATGTATATACCCTCTTATAAATATTTCATGGATTAAAAAGGATTTGGAGATGAATCAAAGGTTCCACTTAAGATCTGAATATTTGGATCGCTTTTAAAAGATGAGTGGGAAATTTTATATATTTTTATAATATAAAAATTCTCGTTGGTGTTTATTTGATTATTATGCCTAACTAGATAATTGTATATGAGTTGTAAGCAAGAAATTGAATATATTATGAATATAATAAATATCGCCTACATATTCTTATTGATAAATTGATTAAGAATTGTTTACAACCTGATCTGGAAATCAGCCCCAAAAGTATGAATTTAGAATATTGATTTGAATGAAATTTATTCCTGTTCTGAAATAGGTTGTATAATAATGTTATGAATTTGGATTATTACCCTAATCTTGTTGGAATGTAATCTTCTCTATGTTTGGAATTGTTGGAATTTAAATCCGTTTAATATTTGTAAATTAGTTGATTTCTTTCCCCCTTTTAGAAGAATACAACGTTTGATCTAGCAAGGGAAAGATACAAACAAAAAAGAGAAAGAGACGTGTAAAGTATGAATTCATTGTAGTTTACATTGTTGATTTCAGTAATAAAAAGAAATGATTATTCCTTGTAATTTCAAACGATGTAATATTTTATATTTTAAAGTTAAATATTCTGTTTTGGACTAATTTATGGAAATTATAGTGGCTAATCATTTTCGATATGATTCCAACAGTTGAATATGAAAAAGAATATTTTAGTGAAGATATATCACTAGAATATATTTGATAAAAGTAGAATTTTGTATGTAATTTATTATGCTTATAATAAATAACACATAACTAATAACGACGCTTGCATGTAATATTCATGTTTAGGATAATTAATTAATGGATAGGAATTTAAAAGGTCGTAACTCTAATAAATGGGAAATAAATGGTAATAAATATAGAAGTTGCAATAATTTGATAGGGTGAATGGATTAATGGGACTGATAAAAATGGAATAAATATAAAAGGTTACTAATTTGGAATTAGTAATTATATATATAAATGTCTTAGGAAATGTCCTTTAGGATTTTATTGACAAATTGACACTTATAAGCATTAAATGGTGATTTATGGGTAGATAAGTATTTAAGGTAAATTTTATTGCCTTAAACAAAAAGGGAATCAGTAAAACTTAGTCCAATGTCTACCTAAGACAATATAAGTAAAGACTTAGGATGGTTAATTGGACTTAATAGGTTAGTGATGCAAGGTCAGTAGAGTCACTCGACGAAAGACTGCCATTCACTTTGAGGCTACCAACAATCGGGTGCACTTACTATTGATGTGAGACATCAATAATCCTAGGACCCATGATGACGTTGGTGATTGGGCCTGCCTTCTTAATTGGAAAGTATTAAATGGTCCAAATTTGGAATTAGGAGGGGTGAGAGATATCTCTATAGGTTTTCGCTTCTGATTTGAGGTATTAAGTGGCTGTAGGGACCCCCTCTCTTCTAAATGGAAGCATTAAGTAACCTAGTGAGATTCCAAATAAATAAAGATGTCTCTAAAAGGGGTTACTTCAGTGTTGAGGTATTAAAGTGGCTGAAGGGCCCGCCTCCCTACCGAAAGAAGTAACTTAATGAGATTCCATATTTATAATTAAGAGTGATAGTGGATATCTCGGGAATGGTTCACTTCGGGTTTGGTGTATTAAGTGACTGTAAGGTCCGCCTCTTTCCTATAAAAGAAGTATTAAGTAGTCCAATGAGATTTCCAAGCAATGTCAGCTAGATAGTACATGTGAGGAGTCTGCTTTGGCGTTAGGTATTAAATGACAAAGGCCTACCTATAAATAGGTGTAAAATGATCATGGGTCTGTTTAGTCCTTATTAATGAGGGTATTAAGTGGCTTCGGTACAGTCTCTCACATTGCTAAGGCCGTAATAACGATAGTACCACTAAGGAGCATGCCTTAGAAATAGGTATTACATGATAGGGTCTGCCTTAATTAAGGTATTAAATGACCAAAGTTTGCCTATTTTCCAATAAAAGGTATTAAGTGACTTGGTACTGTCTCTTGTATGGCTATGATTTTATCGCTGACAGATGCGGTAATAGTTGGACATTAAATGTTGGAAGTCTTAAATAGTGGTTAGAGGTCTTTGTAGCTATGACCCACCTACCATTGACAACATTGTTAGGAAACCACCTTGGGAATAGGTCTTAAATAATGAGGTCTACCTTGATTTAGGTCTTAAATGATAGGGTCTACCTTGATTGAGGTCTTAAATGGAAGAGTATGCCTATTTCTCTTGTAAAAGTATTATAGAAGCCCGCTTCATATTTAGAAGTATTAAGTGGCAAATGGGTTTGAAATTATTGGGTGGTTGATAAGGCTTCATTAGTATTTCGTACCTTGGGAAGGGGTAAGTAAGTAATCAGGTGTGCAATGCAAGGTTAGATTAGAATTGCTAACCTTAATGGACATAACTATTAAATGGAAGCCAATAGGTATAAATTTATGTTATGGACAGTTTATAGATTTTTCGATCACCAGAATGTTGTTCTAACCCCTTCCTCCTTACAATCCATAGGATAGATTTAGAGAAACAGGCCACTAGAGCTTGATGTGATTTGTTGTTGGAGAAGTCTTCTTTTTCCCTCATGCTCGATGCTGATGAGACAATCTGCTATCCAAGTAATACCATTAATTCAAAGGTAGTAGTCGTAGTTAGTATTCTTATCCTATTATTGTTTCTGCTGTGAGTTTAGATTTCTATCAATCTCTGATAATGCTCATGCTTATTTGCAGGTATCAAATCCAACAATCTGTGCTTTCATGGACTTGGGTTTCATTTTTTTCAAATTTAGGCCCATAGAGGTATGGGTTGTTACATTTGGTACCAGAGCCTAGGTTAGTAGGTCAAAGGAGTTAGGATAAATTGAGAGAATGTATTCGTACTTTCCTATCTAGTAATATTATATTTTGTGCTAGATTCTAAGAGTTTCGATTATAGAAGTAGCTGTAGTTCCACTATGAAGGAATGGACAAAGCAATTATGGGTCGAAAATATCTTAGAGTTAAGATTTTCACACTAACTCTGAAGTACCCCATTGAGGGATGGTGATGCGTAAAGCGTTGTTGATATAGAGCATGAGTACGGCATATGATAGAATCTCGGAGACTGGAGGTGTTCGACTTGATGATTGAGATTCTAGATACCTTGTGATTTTTGATTTTGATTTCCAATCGGAGACACACATTTATTCCAAATTGGCAGAAAACTAGAGTTTGTATGTCGCAATTGTCCGGAAGCAAGTTTTTACTAGGGTGCATTCATTGATCACCTCTTCGATGGCAAACCAGATTTTTATTTGGATAATTAATGTGAAATCCTTAGTCTATAACCCGTGAGAGAATTTTTATAAATATGTTTTGAAAATGCCTTAGATTTTGGAAAAAGGGTTTTCAAAGGATTTCTTTTCCCAAAGATTTATTTTGGAAAGTTTATTTTGCGAAAGTTTTAAAATTTTAATTTTCAAAGAAACATGTATACTTCTAAGTTGGTCGTGTTAAGAAATTTTTAGTTTATAAAAGATTAATTTTGAAATCCTCAAATATTTATATATATCAGTAAAGGCTTGATTTTGATTTTTGGCAAGGAAATAGTTTTTCAATTTGGAAATTTGTGTTTTAAAAAGAAGTTTTTGGAAACCTTGAAATATATATATATATATATATATATGTTTGAAGGAACATATACTTAGATCAGCGATTTTTCGGTTTGTAAAATCAAGGTTTATATATTCCCTTTTTAAGGTACATACAAAATAGAAATGACATTTACCTTTATTGGGGTATGTAGTTCGAAGTGTTTTTGTACCCACCAACTATTAGGAGAAATATTTCCATACGAAGTAGACAGGTTTTAGGAGTTAAAGTACTTTTTGGTTTTTAGAAGTGTTGTCGGTCGCAGCAATTTTGTTGAGGCTATCGCAATCTTGCCAAGGAGTGGTCTATACGGTAAGGTGGATACTGTCATGTGGAAGGTAGAATTTTTCTATAATGACACAGAATTTTTGTCATTGGAATTTGGGATATTTAATCGATTTTAAATATTGAAAGCTGATTTTATAAGTTAAATAACTTGAATTTCAAATTGAACGATTTATTTGATAATTAAATTATTGAATTTAATAATTAAAATATTTAAATAATTGAATCTTGGGTTTCAAGTTGGATAAAAATGATTTCAAATCTTATTTAAATTCTATTGATAAGAATGAAGATAATAAAACTTTTAATGTTAATTTAAAGGTGATTAATTTGGTTTTTAAAATAATTCGTTTTATTTAACGAGTAAAAATAGCCTTCCAGGGCACTGTCATGGATTTTAACGAAACCAGTTTCATTATATCCGTAATAATGGATTATAACACGTCATTAAATTTCATGGTGATCGGATGAGTCGTTTGGTCATGCGAGATGGTAACGCGTAGAATTTAATATCGAAAATTTAATATAATAATTGGGTTTAAAAAGCTATATTCTGCATATGATCAAATTAAGACTCGAGACAAATTCCATTACATTCGGAATAGGGGTATAACATATAGAACGCCAAGCGACAAGTCTTGTTTGGAGTTCGAGATTTTTAGATGTTTTATAGCTTGATAATTTAAATATAAAATAATATATACATTATTTCTTGGCCATACCTATGAAATGGCTACCCATACCTCCATGTACAAGCCCATACCCTCACCATCTCTCAAACTCCTTTCGGAACACTTCCTCTCCCTTTCATTCTAACCATTTTTCAAACCAGAGAATCAATAAAACAAAGGAAAGAAAAAAATGTTCATTTTCTTTTAAAAGTAGCCTCATCTAACGACCGTAACAATTTTGGACCTCCACAGGCCATATCAGGCCTCGAGTTCAACTAGGAAGTTATTCTTCTTGGCATGATGGAGCAAATCGATGGTTGGATGATGGTGCGGTGGAGTGTGGAAGCGAGATTAGCTCGATGAACGGTGGTGGCTATGGCGCTTGGAAGTTGCGGAAGAACTTTGCTTTTTTTGGGCGAGATGGGTAGGCGAAGGTGGCGTGGTTGGTGGCAAGGTGCTTACCTGAGGCAGCGCGTCGTGTAGTGAGGGAGCGGCGGCTTGCAGCTGGCTGTAGCGACGGCGAGAGGGGTGAAGACGGCAGCCTGGGTTGGGTTTGTTCGCATACGAGGAAGAAAGAAAGGCCGGTTTAATAATTTAAAAAGGGTATTTATATAAATGGTTGTAATTAGTAAGCTAATTATAATGATAATTATGAAATCTTATCAAGGATGTAACTTACTCATTTTCGATCGGATTCGAATGAGACAAGTTGCGTTGCACTCGTTTGGATGCCATCTATGATATGGAGTTAGTTTGGCAACAAACGAAGCTTGTCGAATTTTACGTTGAATTCGAACGTCGTTCGAATTCGGACGGAATCCGAAGCGCCTCGACAACAATAGAAAATTTCGGTGAGTTAAACTCACCTTTTTGGTTAATTACTATGATATATAGTTGATAAAAATTGTTGAATGATTGTTTGGATGAATTACTATATTTATTAGTTGGTTTGGATATATTCCCACCCTTGGAGCAGATGAGACCCGATGTCGTTCCCGTGTAAGAGCGGATGACCCTTTGTATACAAATCCTACCTCAAAGCAGTTGATTTATATTATATGATTATATAACGTTTATGATGCAGGGGGAAAGAGGTTAGAGGGATCCGACTAGATTCCTTGCTATTGTTGAATTGTTCGATAATATTCCTTTTATATGGATATTGAATAATGAACCTGATTGTGGACACTATGATTATAACATTGTTTTATGTTTAAAAACAAAAACCTAGTGATTATAGAATATCAATATCAATATTGGTTGAGCGTTGGCAGCTATTGGTCTGAAATTAGTATATTGAAATACTATAAATTGCCAATTGAATTGAAATTGGGTTTAAGACAGGAAATTATTTTAAAACCGAAAATGGGTTTTAGAAATATATTGTTTTTAAAAGATGATTTATTTATATTTAATATTGTTTTAAAGTCATTTAATTATAGTAATATTGTTTTAAAGTATTTAATTATATTAATATTGTTTTAAAGTTATTTAATTAAATTAATAATGTTTTAAAAGTATTTAATTATATTAATATTGTTTTAAAGTTAATTAATTATAGTAATATTATTTTAAAGTTATTTAAATATATTAGTATTGTTTTAAAGTTATTTATTAATAGTTAATATAGTTTTAAAGAATTTATTAAAATGTTAATATTTGGAAGGGTTAATTATTCCACGAATAATTATGGTTTAGAATTAATAATAAGGATTATTAATAAGGTTTTAAAAATAAATTATTATTATTTATAAAAATGGTAAAGATTAATTATTATTGTTTCTTAAAAAACATTTTGAAATTATTAATTGTTATTTTTAAGATGTTTTAAAGTTAATAATTTTCATTTATTTATAATGTTATTGTTAATAATCATTATTACATATAATGGTGTTTTGAAGTAAAATGATATTTAATTATTTATAAATGTTTCCAAGACCTATGAATAGAGTTGAAAGACTTGGATTTTATAAAGGAGTTTATAAAATGGTTTGATGACTTTATGGAAGGTTATTTACAAGGTGAAGAGTTTTATAAATAGTTAGATATTTATAAACGGATTTTAGAAACGGGCTTATAGATTTATAAAAGGAGTTTATAAAAGGTTTTATTAATTTATAAAGGCTTTATAAATGATTTTAGAAATGTACAAAAAGAATTTATGAGCGATTGAAATGTATAAAAGAATTTTATAAATGGTCCAAAAGATTTATAAAATGGATTATAAACGTTTTTAGAGAATTATAAGGAGTTTTGTAAATGATTTTTAAATAAATAAAAAGAAAGTCTTTCTTAGTTTTATGAATATATTTATACCGTTGAGATAAGCAATGGATATTTTCTAAGTATTGAAATATAGGGATTTGCGGTTATACCCTTGTAAAAGTATTCTTATACAAGTAATTTACAAAGTGGTTTTTATTTAGGAAACATTTATAAAAGGAGGCTAGTGATTGCTTATATGCTTAACCGATGTCGGTTTTCCCTATGGAACAAATCCCTGATTGAATGTTTGTTATTTGATAGTTAAATAACGGACTATCAAAATTAGACCCAAACGTAACTTTGGAAATATCTAGGAGAAACACGTGAGTTATATGGCATAGTCATCTTCGATGATGCTGTAATGTGCATATAAATCTCGTTTCGTTCTCCTAAGATAATGATAAGGAAATCCGTCTACTAACAGTTAGGTGATGATCTCCGATCTTATCTTTGACTTTTTATTTCCTAAAGAACTGGGGTTGAGTTTACCGAGAATTATCGAATGTTGTTTCGAAGAGACCAGGATCGGGTATGTTACCCGAAAACCACTTCAATCCAACAAGTGTGTTTCGAAGTGAAGACAACTTGAAGATGATGGAATTGGAGACGTAGCTCTCGGGTGTTTCGTTTAGTTCCAGAACGAACTTGTATGGATGAATGCTAGTATTGCATTGTTGCTTGGAGGGCAGTGTTAGCATTACAAGATGGTCTGCTAGGAGGAAGAAGGTAAAGACGTAACCTCGCGAGCCTCACAAACTAGGAAATGGCAAAAACACGGTATGCATCAGAGCTATGTGGTCAGCTACCATTAGGAGACGCCATTCCATTCTAGGTTGTCCATATCGAATTATTTCATGCGCAAACACCATGATAGTATAAGGCCTCGGTGTCAAAAAGGGATGGGGTAATCTGGCTCGTCATGTTAAAGGGGCAGCCGACTCAGTGTAGTAGGGGTACAAGAAATTCTTGTCAAACTCCAGTGCATTATCTAGGGTTGTACCATCGAAAGGTAGTCCTTTACCTTGCCATAATATGGAATCCATTTTCCAATACGATCCTTTACGGATTTAGTTGTATACCTATTATGCTGGAATTTAATTAATGTAACCATTTCGGCTAAGATTAATAATTATTTGTATCTTAGACACTATTATAATATTAGAGAATTTCGTAGGAAATGTTTTGGTCATCGTAAGGTAAAAACACATCCATGTTTATGTGCGGCGTAGTCTTACGAGATACTCTTGATTTTTTAAAGGTTTTCTATAACTTTAAAATTTAATCGGGTGTGTTTTCTCACGCTAGTTTTGCAGACCGACTCGGGTGTTATTTTATTATAATGCTCGGGTCAGACC